>JADMLD010000179.1:0-2821330 GCA_017589585.1 Phylloscopus whistleri
TGTATAGCTTGTATGAAGCAGTTTGACACACATGGGTATTACAAAGCCATCATCACAAAGAAGCTCTAGTCCTGCTGTATTTTTTGAATAAAACTTTCTATTTTAGGAAAGCTTTTAGTGAAATGGAAAATCACTAGGGTGATGCCTCTCTGGAATGGGTTATCTCCATCTTTGCAAGTTTTCAAACCTTGGCTAGAGAAAACAGACTGACTTCACCTAGTGCTAGCAATAAATTCAGCTGAGTCTAGTCTGGAAAACCTCCAGGATTCTCTTCTAACTAACATTTCTGTTAGTCTTCCTGACTGAACTGCTTGATAAAGACATTCTCACCTGGACAAGGATGTTTCATACTGGTAGAGAACACAATCCAAAGTGCTCCATATATTATTCAGTGGAACTGAAGATATCACTTTCCAAAAACGTCAGTTTGGATCCTTTGAATGACTCAATTTTAACAGTGAGGGTTTACTGTGAAGAACAGTAAAAATGTCCCCGTTCTGAGAGGTTTTTTAAAGAAGTTTGTATGACAAAGATAGGAAAAAAGAGAACTAATGGGACTTTTCTATATCCAAACTAATCATAGAGCATGTTGTAAGTTTGAGCAAGCAGTTCTTACAGAAAAAAAATTTACTAAGTGATCTAGATTCACGGGGGATTCAGATAAGCAGGAAAGAAGGGAGGGATCTCCTCGCAAGGTGTCTTGCTGCCATGAGAGAAACACAACAACGTGCTGACATGCTCTCCAGCCAACAACCTAGGTCACCAGAGCAACTGTTGTCAACATGTTTTTCTCACTTATAAATGAAAGACCAATAGCACTGCCAACAAAACAGGTGGATTTAAAAATTAAATAATTAAAAAAATAAATAATAAAAATTTATCAAGTTTTTGTTGCAATGTCAGTAGAGGGATTTGTTCTGTGAGAAGCAGCATCCCTTTCTTTTATCAACTCAGTGGAGTGTTATGTTCCTCACATTCATTAAGGTTTTTTAATCAGTGAAATAGTAATCTTGTTCAGCAATTTTTCAAAAGCAAGAACTTTCAGGGTTTGAACAGTGTGTGATAAGCTTTGGGAAGAAAGGCCATGGGTCAGAGCTCTGATGGCAGCAAAACTGTAAAGATGTAAAGATGTAAAAATGTAAAGAGTGCAGGAAGATGTGTTATTCAGTTAGTAGGTGACACAGCTGCCTCAGACAGTAGTAAAACTCTGACCTAGAACATTTGATTGACTTTGATCATGATACTATTTCTTAGAGAAAAGCTAGGGTCAAATATTGTTGGATATAAGGTAGTACAAAGTATCTCCTAATCATTTACATCTCCTTACTGAATTCACATGTCAGTACAAAGTGAGCTAGTACAGGCAGGATTTAGTGCAAAAAGACTATTTAAACCAGCAAAAATGGTGTCAATGAGGACTTAGGTTGTCTTGAGGAAAACAGTAAATCTTATACGTTTCCAGGATGGTTTTCTTTGCCTTAGCCAATGAATATTGCACATTATTTTTAAAAATAATCTACAAATAACAGAATGAATGCACAGTTTGTTTGGACACACTTAGAACTTTCTTTAGAGTGCCAACAGCATAGAAAACTATTTCAGTTCATTACAGAAATTTCCATTTTTTAAAATGTAATTACAGAAATTACTTGTAAAACCAATATATATATAATATGGAGAGGCAAATACAGCAATTATTATTTTTAGTTCAGTGGTTATATGCATAGAAAATGCAAACTCAGTAAATCTGCAATTTAGTCCTAGAAATACATTTTGTTTTAAAATCCTGCAACAAACATATAGCAAGAATCTATGTGAAACATGCCTCCATACTTTCCCTTTCCCTTCCCTTTCCCTTTCCTTTCCCTTTCCCTTTCCCTTTCCCTTTCCCTTTCCCTTTCCCTTTCCCTTTCCCTTTCCCTTCCCTTTCCCTTTCCCTTTCCCTTTCCCTTTCCCTTTCAAGAGCAGGGTAACATACCACTTAGTTCATACGTCACTTAACATCCATTTATAAGTTCCAGGTTGGTCTGGTCAAAATTACATCAAGAGTTTTTGAGGAGCTTTTTCTTGCCTTTCAAGAGGTTAGGAGTTAGAGAAGTAAAATTCAGAACATTTTCAAAAAAAATCATTTAATTTTTACCCTTGAATTGTTCCCAATTTCTAAATGCTGAACAATTCTTATTAGCAAATCCAAAAATCTTTCATGCTTTTCTACTTCTGTTTTTTCCTTTACTGTCATATGCTCCCACCTGCATAATTCAAGGCTCACCTGCAGTGGTGCACATGTGTGCTTGTCACTACAGGAATTTCTATATTGCTGTGGCTGTACCCCTTTGTGATGTACTGTCACTTGTGGTTACCCTCTGTTTCACCTTTCTGTGGGGTCCTTGACCCAGAATCCATATTTAAACTAAATTATAGCATAGTTTTGAGTTCATTAATATTTAAATAATTCAAACACCTGTTCTAAATTCATCAGAAAACAGTTTTTCTCCAAAAGTTATTGGAATAGTAGCTGCAAGCAAACAAACAAAACAATAACAACACCAACAACAACAAAAAGACTAGAAATGTTATTTCCTGGTATAGTTAGATATATACTTGTACAAAATGAATTGTCACTTTGATCTGTTTTAGAGGATCTGGGTCTTTATCACTGTCCTGGGTTATGGAATCAAAATTGTGTATTATTTTCATCTGCTGAAAGCAGTTGGGGAATTGTTCTTTATTACTTGTAACTTTGGAAGGAACGAGGGGCGGGTGCCTTTTGGGTAATGGGCCATCAACAGACTATACCCCCGGACTATACCCGCTCCCCCCAGAGCCCATCTGCATGCATGGTCCTATTGTGGGATGCCCGCCCGGTGGGGGAGTCTACAATTGCTGCCGGGAAAACTGAGCGGCCGGGGACAGACTTCACTTGCTTCACCGATTCCTGGGAGGAAGACGGCACCCCATCTCATCTTCGCCAGACCCATCTCATCATCGCGGACCCCATTCACCATCACCTCACCCTGGACCCCTCCTCATCACTCCTAGACCCTTCTCATCACTCCTAGACCCTTTTGGCTACAGGATCGTCCCTGCTCCAACAGAGCATGTCTGTCATCCCAGGACTCACTTCTGGACTGCTTCCAACACCCTGACTAACAGGGTGCCAGGTGGCAGCTCTGATTCTGCCAGGGCTTTCCCAAATTGTTGTTGTTTGTTTTGGTTTGGTGGGGTGGTAGTTTGTTTCCTACACTTTGTATTATTAATATTCCTAGTAAAGAACTGTTATTCCTATTCCCAATCTTTGCCTGAGAGCCCTTAATTGAAAATTTTAATTTGGCAGGGGTGGGGGGTTTGCATTCTCTATTCTAAGAAACCCAGTTTCCTGGCAGACCATGTCTTGTCAAACCAAGACAATCACCTTCAACACAGTAAACAAAACGGAATTGTCAGGGCCTTGAAGACATATTTTAGACAATAGAATAATTCCCTCCCTTCAGCTTTTCACAGTCAACTTTCAGCTCACTCATGCATCTTAAAGACATTGGTCATCAAATTGCAGTTAAATTATATAGAGCTTACATTGTAATTTCTTACTGATTTTACTGTTCAGTTTTGAGTGATAATGTGAAAATTGTAATAGGAATTCACAGTTTGACTTTAGCAGAAACTAATAATTAGTTGTAGAATTTATATTCTTTCCTGCTTTTAAAAACTTACTAAAATACAGTAAGTTTCAAATAAATAGAACTTAAATCAGTTATCCTCATAATTACACAATTTCTGTATTTGCAACATCAATTGAGACACGATGAATAATTTTATAAATGTTTCATTAAAGTAATTTTAAGTTGTAATGTTTGTACAAATATTTTTTCAAAACTCTCTGTCCTGTAAACCTTTGTTTTCTCTATGCAGCAATGTTGAAGCTGTAGAAAGGCTACGCATGTATATGTATATATGAAAATATTTACATGACTGGCTGCACAGAAACACAGGCAGAAACATGGAGCACTCAGAAAAACAGCACAAATGATCATATTCTGCTCCCCTCTCTGGCTGGTCCTTTTGTGAGGAAAACAAAAGTATATAAAAGATATTGATATGTACATATTAAATATATATTAATATATTAGATAGAATATAATATATAAATGTATCTATATATAAAGACATATGTCTACATATGTATTTTGTACATATCTGTACATATATATTTTTATATTTTCGTGTATGTATATATATATATATTTATATCTCATGAACTTCTCCAGTAGCTGGGCTCAGACACCCTGCCCAGAAGTTGTCCTCTGGATCCCAGCCTTGCCAGCTGCTGGCACATGGACAGATGAACTCTGAGGCCCCGCAGGTTGCTGCTATTGACCATTCTCTTCACAAATCACACACACACAGGAGCACACACACACAGCCAGCTGGGGAAGCCCTGTTCACTATGACCTCTCCAGCTGCTCCCAAGGTTTGAAAAAATCCTGGATCCCAGTCTATGTCACCTACTCACCAGCTACTCTGATTTGGGCTTGATGCTATTAGTTACTCCTACCAATAATATGATGTTTAACTCAGCCTTGGATGCTGCTACATACATCTTGTAACATACAACTGTTACTAAATGCTATTGTACTAAAAAATAAACTGATGTTGTTTGAAGGAATGCCAGTTAGGAAACCATTTTCTTCACACATTTAGCTGCAATTTTAGAGTAATTCAAGGTTATGTCCCTGTTCGTGTTGTGAAATCAATGTTCTGCCATCCATGAAATCACATGAGGCTCAGGGGGACTTCTGGCTGTGCAAGAAAAGAGGCACATCTTCTTGAGAGGGCAGGGAACCTGCAAATCATGATGGAATTTATGCACAATGTAAAAATGCATATGTTTTTCACTGGGGAAAAAAAGCAATCATATTGGAAAAATGTACAATCTGATCCAAACTAACCTGAGATTGATATAATTTAAAATTAACTATCTTGTGACTATACTCATCACTGAGTCACAAGAGTGCAAGCAGTTCATATTAAATGTGATGGAATAGCAACTACTTCTGTTGAGACCAAAATTACCAGTATATAGGTGATTTTAATCATGTCAAAGAAAATCCTTAGACCTCAATATCTAGACCATATACTTTTAAAGAAACAGGCATTTCTTTTCCAAGTCCAGAATGCTATTTACTTTATTTAACATAAGTAAGCTTTAATTGCATTTGTCCCAGAAAAAAAAAAAAATTTGTTTCTGTTGAGAAAAATAGGATCTTGTAGTGTATTTATTTATTTATATTTCATTGGGTGAATTAGAGGACATTATATGTTATATACATAGCTGTGTTATAATGAGATGATTGATCTGAAAAATCAGAATGCTCTTGGGTATTTGAAAAGCTGTGAGACAAGTGACAAGAACAAACAAGAAGATAAATTAAAACTTGATTTTCCCCACTCTGCAGGAAATACAAGAAAGATGCCCAGAGCCAACAATGGTGTTCACTATCAGTGTCACTGCTGATCACAAATGTCCTGAGTTTGAGAGTTGTCCCACAAGTTTTTTTTCTGTACCACACCTCATGCCTGAGTGGGAAAGACACTGTGATGGACAAGTTACCAGAGGGGGAGAGGATGCTTGCCCATCAGCTTTTGTTGCTGACCATTAGGAAAGTTAAAATGCAATTTGTTTCTAGGAAGATTTGAGTCGTTTAGCAGCATCAGGCTTAATCAGTAGTATCTGAGCTAGATATTCAAGACAAAGCTGTCAGGAGTGTGACAAGTGTCAGGAGGAGAGAGAACTGTTTCCTGTGATATTGGTCCACTTAAATGACTTTCTGCTTGCAAATACTTCAGTGACACACTGGCTCTCATGGTGACTGCACCCTGTGCAAGGCTTTGGAATAGTTATGGCATCAAAGCATAGCATAGCAAACTAAACCAGCAAAAAGCACAAACACAGAAAAAATAAGATGCAGTCTCATGGCTCTATAACTGTGTTGTGGAATTTTTGTGAAGGCACATCTTGTCTTGGAGGTGACAATTTTGATACTGCCCTTGATTGTTGACTGGATTACCTGACCTGTTCCCACTGATATATCTCTTTAGGATTTTATCAGGAGCTCCTTGTTTGTCCATGCAGGCCTCCTGCTGCCCTTCTGTTGCTTTGTGTGTTTCAGAATTGTTCATTCTTAAACTTAAAGGAGATCATCCTTTAAAATTAGCCAGCTCTCTTGGGCTCACTTCCAGGAGTTTATCTTACAAGCCTCTTCCAAGGAGATATCTGAATAGATTAAAGTTTTTTTCTCTTGATAATTAGGGTTGCAATCTTGATATTTGAATCTTTGCCTTTTCCCAGTTTTCTTCAACACCGCATCTCATGCTTTAAGGTACTGGACAATATTCAGGTGGGGGGATGCTCTAAAGTATCAAGTCATTCCTTCTGCCTTATAGGTTAATATTTGAGATACTGTGAGAGACAAAAATCCCTGATTTTTCCCACCAAGACAGGTCTGGACCACTGTCATGGTACTTTCTGGGATGTTTATGATGATTCCTAGGCCCATGTTGAGGAAAAGCAGATAAGAGTAGAACTTGAAGTGTGTATGTGCATAGTCTGGATGCTGCCACAGCTGCTAATAAAAATTTTATCTCTAATGTGGATAAATTTCCTTCCTTGTGAGGAAGACCATTTGAGGAGTTCCATTTTTACCAGCTCGTAACAATTTGATTTCTCTCTCTGTCCATTTTCTTAATTTGCTCCACAATCCCTTTTATAATCCTCTTTTACACTAGTTACTTCCAATAATTCCCACATGGTTTGATGTAGTAATTTGTGTGTGATATTAGAGTTATATGGAACAGCAAAATTAAATTATCATAATAATCTTTTTTGGCCTTAACTTCTCTGAATATCTACTTTTATTCAAAATCTAAATTTGTGTTTTCACCCAGGAATACTCTGTTTTCCCAGAATATAGTAAAGTTGACCCAAAGCTCATTAAAATCACTGCAAAGATGCCTACTGCCTTCAGGCCCCTACTGAAGAATGAAATATTATGGACCATAAAGCTCCTAAAAATGTGTGTAAAATAAAGATTTAGGATAGAGGAACTGAAATCTTCATTATATCTCTCCAGAAATACTACTTTTGAGCATATAAAAATTCAACCAGTCTTAAAATACACTCACTACTAACTGTTCATAGCTCAATCTAAGAAAAGTCATATAAAAATGGCATTTATGTATCTCAAATGTGTCCTGCAGAGTTGAAGTAGTAGACATATGTTATTCATATTTTTAGCAGCCTTTGTATAACGTTATGCCTGAAAATCATTCAAAGTCTGATCCAGAAATCCAAGAGGAGTTTTAATACTGATCTATAAGGGAAACACAGGTAACACAAATTGTAAAGTAGAAAAGAATTCAGGTCAAATTGATGTCATTGCAAAGACTGCTGAAAGATCTATAAAATCTCTTCTTTTTTTTTTTTCTCATTTATTTTAAAAAGAATAAAATTCCAGTAGCCTTATCTATGGAAATGGAGTATATGGCCAACCCAAAAATGAAAGATAATTCTAAAAGAACAGAACAAAATATATAAAGCACTCTTTATAGTCCATCTGAATTACAGAAGGTGAACTAGCCCTTTCTCTCTCATTTTTATATTTATAAAATCCTAATGTTACACACAAATTGTATTTTCCTAACATTATTTTCACAGACTGAGGAAAATATGTATGTAACTACCTGTGACTAAACACATTAAAACAGCTGTTTTAATGAGATTTTTCCCACAGTGAAATGTGTAAAGAGTTCTCTTGCAGCAATTACCTCTTTGGGAACTTTGTTGAGATTTCATACTGTGAGCTTCTGGAATACAAGTATTTCAATATTTACTGGAGCTTAGCACTTTTTTAAGATTATGGTGGTTTGACCCTGGCCAGACGTCAGGGCCCCCCTAGTTCTGCTCTATCACTGCCCTCCTCACTGGGGAGAGGGGAGAAAGTAAATGAAAGGCCTGTGGGTTGAGATAAGGGCAGGGAGAGATCACTCAGCAGTGACTGTCATGGACAAAGTAGACTCCACATGAGGAAAAATGGATTTGATATTCTATCAATTAAATCAGAATGGGAAAATGAGAAATAAAAAAAAAAAAATGTTCTCCCCTGCCCTTCTTCCTGGACTCAACTTCACTCCTCGTTTTTCTGCCTCTCTCTCACAGTGGTGCATGGGGGCAGAGAAGAGGGGCTGTGGCCAGTTCAGGACACAACTCTGCCATTCCTTTCTCCTCGGTGGGAGGACACTCTTCCCTTGCTTCAGTGTTCACTCTTCTCCTCCTCCCAAAGTAGATAGTCCTCCACACACTCCAACAGGAGTCCTTCCTATGGGTTCTTCACAAATTGCTCCAGTGAGGATCCCTTCCACAGGGTGCAATCCCTCAGGGGCAGCAAGCTCCAGCGTGGGTCCCCCATGGGGTCACAAGTGCTGCCAGCAAACCTGCTCCAGTGTGGGCCCCTCTCTCACAGGCCACAGGTCCTGCCAGAGCCTGTTCCAGGGCAGGCTTCCCACAGGGTCACAGACAGCTTCAGGAATGCATCTGCTCTAGTGTTGCATCTTCCATGGGCTGCAGGGGGATCTCTGCTCCCCCATGGACCTCCATGGGCTGCAGGGGCACAGCTGCCTCACCATGGGCTGCACCAGGCCTGCAGAGGAATCTCCAGAACCTTTGCTTTACTTGATAATAAAATTATCACAGAAAATATAGAAAAATTAAAAACAACACCCTGATGCCAAAGTCTAGGACAGACAAAACTACCAAGTAATTTAAGGGCTAGTTTTTTAAAAAACAAAAATATGAACTGAAATATCTTTTTTTGACCTTTGCTTCCCTTCCCATTCATCTTGCATAGATTTCTGCATCAGCTTTGACTGGGAACAGCAAAGCAGGAATTTATTACGGAAAACACCCTTGGAAGTCAGAGGGGCTGTGGGATAATATTATTGACAGACTCTTGAAAATAGGAGTATGAAATTCGTTCCCACTAAACAACACTCCCTGGTTTTAAAGGTATATTAACAGCTGCATTTCTGGACTTCTGTCTAGCACTGGACAGTACCAGTTTTATCTTTTGCTTAGATTTTTTTTTTCCTTTCATGTTATTTACCCTTTCATTCTTGTGTTCACCTCATCCTGAATTTTTAGGAGGATCATGGACCTTTTGTCTACAGGAAGTCTTTGTGAGTGTCTGTGTTAGCACTTCTTTTCTTGCAAGCAGCCCTTCTGCAGAGTACTGCATTAGTACTTCTTCACAGGCAGCATTTGACAAGAAATTATTGGAGCAATCACCAAGGTGGTAGGTGCAATGTAAACTACACTGAATTTGTTCTAAATACTGTCATCATTGTTTGGCATCCTCTAACTGTCTTGAAAATGCATTTTATACCAACTTGATAACTGCTTTATTTTTTCCTGTTTCCCCTATATAATGATGTCTAAACCTAAGGCCTGGGGACTTCTAAAGTGCATAAATTCCACATGTCAGTACAGAGAGTAGAAACTTCTGGCTAAAATTTTGTAGCCTATTGTGGTCTAGACAGTATTTTCTCCAACTGTTTTATTAGCCCATAGGATGTTATCAGAAAAGTATTCAAAGGCTGGCAGCATTGAAAGTTATTGTGAAATAATGTACCAGAGCACATGCTTGGATGGAACAGAACATGTAATAAGAGGGGAGAATGGTCATATAAGTGATGGGATGATTCTACGGGCAACCAATAGACAAAAGAAGTCGTACTTGGAGATGGAGTAATTTTCATATCTGTTGTATAAAGAGTTTACTTTTGATGGCTTGAATAAGATTCACGTATTTTTAATTTTATGTTTGGTTTACTGAAGACCAAGTAATAATGGAGTTCAGTGTTAAAGGGTGACATCCAACATGTTGCAAAGTGCAATTCTACACTACTGAGAACAGAGGTGTTAATTTTTCCAACAATGTCATAATGTTGTTTCCAAACTAATGTGTATATACAAATGCTTTATTGAGGACTATTATATCTCCCCAAGAAAATAGAGCAAAGCCTTGTAAGATAGCAGCTAAGTGAGCACCAGGCTGCACCAGTAGTTTTGAGAATGTAAATATTTGTAGGAGATGCAGGAGAGGAACCAGAAAATAGATATTCCATAGCCAGATATTTCTCCAAGCCTAATTTTGGCCTGAGTAGAAATCAAATAATACTAGCACTATAGGCTCCTCTTTTAATAAATATTTAATCAAATATTTACTGACCTTTATCAACCTTTTTAACAAGTCCTTATCTGAGTGGAAGGCCCATAATTATATTTCATTTTATATATACAGTAACAGATATTTCTAAAAAATTAAAAATTTTGGCTTCTTGGTGAAATGCTTGTGAGACAACATAATTTTTAAAATTTTGTTTATTTATATTTTCATGTACTCAGTTTAGGTATTTCTAAAGAGATTAAGTCACAAGCTGACATTGTGGCTTTTTCTGTTCTTGGAGCTCTTTTACTCCAAGAGAAAGTTTTAAATGCTCATTTTATAATCTTATTTTCAGACTGAATGAAGAGCTACTAAGTTATCTAAGTTTAATAAATGGTATGAAACACAAAGGTCGACAATAATGTTATCCTCACAGCATTATATTGATTTGAGCTTATAGAGATAAGCTATAATGTTATTTATTAAAGATTTAATAAACCACTGGCTGTCAATGAACCTTTGAAAAAACTACAAGGAATAAAGAAAAACCTCCTGCTAAGAGTCAGAAAATACTGAATTTGTGTTTCTAATGAAAAAAATAAGCAAGCAAATAGAAAAAAAGAAATCCCGTTCTAAAATGTGCACTGACATATCATATGCAAAATTTAAATTTTATGCCCACAATGAATTTAATGTAATGTATTTCATTCTTAGAGTTAAATATTAGAAACATATCAGTCATTGCTGACTCTTCACACTTCATGTTACTGGAAGTAAAGACCAGATATTTCAAACACTTTCTAGTGGGTTTAAAAGACAGATACTGAGAACTTTACCTACATGGATTTACTCCTCTTCCCATAATTGCTCCCACTGACATTGCAAGCACTAAAAGTATGATAATTTATGATTTAAGGTTTCAAACTGTATCATTAAATGGTATGATTATGCTATGTAATCAAAATTTCCAAGGTTATTAAAAGATAAAAACTCTAGCGCTTGTCTATCTAAAGTTCCATCATGAAAGCAAAGACAACCTCTCACATTTTCAATTGGATAGATGATTAGAGTCTTTCTCAATTAGTTCAACAAATGAGTGAATAAAATTGTACCAGATTTTTAAACTTATGGCATAAAATAGTTTTTGAACACTCAACGTGATTGAGAACTCACAGCAAGATTATCTAGTAATGACCTTCAGAATTCAAATCAAAAGAAACACTCATTTATACCTGGTTCTGTAGTACAAGTACTAAAATATTTTAGATTTTATTAATAAATCTTAAGAATGTGAGATCTCAAAACTTTTTCTTCCATTTAATTATATAAGGTCACATCTAAGAGAATTTGAAGCTTCAAACATTTGGGGTTGTTTTTTATTTTCACAGAAAAGGAATTTCATTTATTTGGTTAAATAGTGTGGGTTCTAACATTTAGCAAACATACCATAAGGATTATTGTAATTTCATAAGCCACGTCTTCAGAGGGTAAAAGTGAAGATGACTGAAAAGAAGCTGTTACTAGGTAAGCTCCTCTAGCAGAAGGAAATGTTTTTTGCAGATATGTTTCATGGTTCTTCAGAATGTTGTTTTTACCCTATCATGTTTTGCAGCTAGAAGTATGAAGTTTTCTGAATCTTTACCTCAAAAGGGAACATTCAATATTTAAATTACATTTAATGCAGAAGTAAAATAAAGACACTGTTAATTTACTCTATAAGACACTGGAATTATTTTACTTTTGACAATCTTCGATTTTCAGAGAAAATTCTGTTCAATATGATGACGAAGTTGTGAATAACTTGTTAAGGTCAGGTTTTTGATTTGTGGGTTTTTTGTTTTGTTTTTAGGTAGGGGTGGATGCAAACCAAACGTTAACATGGGAAAGCTTAAAATTGCGTATTTTTTTCATTTTTGAGATGTATTTTTGATAAATCATTACTGAAATCACCATTAAGACACCAGTGAGAACTAATGTTTATGTGTATGTGAACATCTTGATTTTCACTTAAAATTTATGATAATGGGAAATATCATAAAGATCCTGTGCATTCAGGAAAAATCTGGGTTGTGCTCAGGTTAGAAGAGATCTCAGGGGGAATCTAGACCAGCCACCAGCTCCAAACAGGGTGAAAACTGAATTCTCTGACCCATTGCTCAGGGTTTTATCCAACTAGAGTTTGAAGATCTCCAAGAAAAAATGCTAAATAATCTGTAAAGTACAACTCATTCTCATGCTTGATTATTCATATAGTCAACCCTCCTGAATTCCAATTTATGATCAGTTTCTGACTTTCTCACTGTACCCCTCAGTAAAGAACTTTGCTCTCTCTTCTTGGCAATTTACTCTGCAGTTTTAAAAAATTGCTGTTAGATCCACTTCAAGACTTCCCTTCTCCATGCTAAACAGTCCAGCTCCTTGACTCTCTCCTCTTATTTGGGCCACTAAAGAAGAAATAGTCTTTCATGCGATCAAGTGCAACTGGGCTCTGCTCAAATCATCCATGACATGCACAGAAAAAAAAATATATATCTTCAAAATGTTTTATAAATTTGTGTTCTTCACATATTCCCCCTAAGGACTTGACCTATGGGAGAGAGAAGCCTGTGGCACAACACCTTTTGATTTCAAGAGTTTTACATCAAGCTAAAACAAAAGGAATTTTTCAGGTTTTTTATGAGTACTTGAACTTTGACTAGGAATTTAATATAAGGGTTTTTCAAATCCCAAACACAGAACATTTGGAAGAACTTAAAGTGGAAAAATGTCTATAATAGATACATGAATAAATTGAAATAAACCACTTTCCTTTCTTTTTATACAAAAGCAGGTCAGGAAAAAAAAACTAAACCAGAAATTATTTTTGGTGGGGTTTTTTGTTTGTTTGTTTGGGGTTTTTTTTGTTTTTGTTTTTTGGGGGGAGTTTGTTTGTTTGTTTTGGGGATTTTGGGGCGTTTGGGTTTTTTTGTTCTTTAGACTACATTATGCAAATTCCACTATTAGTGATTGAGAAGCCAATAAGGAGAGGTGCTCTGCTGGACCTCATGTTCATTAACAAGGGAGGACTTATTGGAGAGATAAAGGTTGAAGGCACCATTGACTTCAGTGACAATGAGATGGCAGAGTTCAGGATCCTGAGAGGAGAGAGCCAGGCAAGAAACAGGATCACAACCATGGACATCAGAAGAGCAGATTTTTTCCTCTTTAGGGATCTACGTGAAAAAATCCCATGGGATAAGACCCTGTCATGGAGAGGGGCCCAAGAAAGTTGATTGATATTCAAGAATCCCCTCCTCCAAGCTCAAAAGCTATCCACCCAAGAGGTACAGATGAGCAAGGAGCTCCTGAAAAAACTTAAACACAAAAAGAAAGCCCAAAAATGTTGGAACCCTCAGCAACATTAAACAGTATTGTCAGCAGGTTGAAGAAAGGGATAGTTCCCCTTTCCTCAGTGGTGGAAGGGCAGCATTTTGTGTCTTGAATCCAGTTCTAGGCTCCTCAATACCAGAGAGACAGACATCCTGAAGAGAGTCCAGTGAAATCTCACAAAGATGGTTAAGGAACTGGAGCATTTATCCTGTGAAGAAATACTAAAAGAGCTGGGTGTCTTTAATCTAAATACAAGGCTAAGAAATGTTCTTAACAATATAGGATTTGGAAGGAGAGAGTAAAGAAGACCAAGATAGACTTTTCTTAGTGCCCAGTGACAAGGCAAGAGGCAACAGACACAAACTGAAACACAGACAATATCATGTAAATATCAGAAAACACATTTTCTGTTAGGGTGACTGAACACTGGCACAGACGTTCAGTCACCTCCAGAGAGCTGGAGGAGTCTCCCACCTTGGGGATACTCAAAAGCCACCTGAACACAGTCCTGGGTAAGTGGGCTGAGCAGACAGACTGGATTGAAAAGAGCTCTGGAAGTCCCTTACTCCAGAGGAAGCTGGTGTCAACTATTCTCTCATTTTGTGTTCCTCTGATTCTGTGGTTACTTGATCATATGCTCACCTATAAATAAGGAAGATTAGATGTGGATTTTTTATAAGGAATGAATAATTCATTTTCAGTACATCTGCCATATAATCTTAATTCATTTTTTGAAATGTGCTGAGAATAAACAGATTTGCAGTAAATTGCATATATTTTCCTATAGTAATCTCTACAATAGCTTTTTGGGGGTTTTTTTTCTCTTTTAATTGAAATTTGTCTCCAGGGCCAGCATTTTATACTTGGAAAGTACTTCAAAGAAAATAATACATCAGATTTTAAAGATATTTTGCAAGCATGACTTCTTTTAACCTTCTCAAACCTCTGTTAGTCTTTCAGTTTCAGTGGTGCACTTTGCCTCATATATCCATACACTATCCACTGACTCTTGCATGACAGGAAAGTGAATGAACCATTTTTGCTTAAACTCACACTTTCAATGTCTTTTGCCAAATGCAGTACTTATGATTATGTTGAGAATGAACTTCAGTTAATTCCATTTGCTCTCATTAAGGATTCCAGACTTTGTTTGTTTTATTATGTATCATCAAGTAATCTAAGTGGATTAGAGTTGATACTGGCAAACCCTAGACAGATGCTAATATAGAAATATTATAAAAGTAATACAGTTTTTTTATCTTCTTGTAAGCACAACGTTTCCTTTTTTTTACAGAAAATAGCATACTTATCAGAAATTATCTAATTTCAGAACTAACTGAATATAAAATCATTTCTCAAATTAAGTGTTATTTAATATTGTATTATTTATATATTCACTCCTGAAGCCTATCAGTTTTTCTTTCTCCAGGGAGGGAATAGCTAATGATATAACATTTATAAAGCTTGAAAATATTGTGAACATCTAAATGTTACTTTGGGCCTCAAGCAGAAATAGAAAAGGTCTAGTGACCTTCTTACTATTCAGCATTATACATTGTTCACATATTTTCATTAATCTTTAATTTCTTTATTAATAGATGAAATATATATGTGCAGACTCCATCAAAATGCCCTTTTTTAATCAGTATTTTGCTATAACAAATCATTTTTCATGTTTCTACTGGGAAGTGAATCACAGATTGCAAAGAACATTATAGAAGATGTTTTCCATTTTGTGTTCATTTGCATTCATTTACGACATTTCAAAATTCAAAAGAAGTTTCCTAGTCACTTTATCTACTTTAAATGGACTTCTGGAATTCCATTCTCTAGAATGACCTGTCTGTCTCTTTTGCTTTCTTATTGCATAATACCAAGGCTCTGTTCTGTTGGCATTCATTATTTCTTTAACTTAGTAAATTAACTTTGACACAGTTCAAGCCTCTCTTCTACTATCAGTGCTTAAATTTACATAATTTCAGACATTCATTAATGCATTGCACTACTTAATCCTAACATAGGCTAAATGGTTCTTACCCAAATTGGCATCGTTTATGGCTGATATGAAACAAACGGGTTGGTTACCAAGATTTTCGAAGACCATTTGTAACTTACGTAGATGATTCCTGTTGTTTTGATTAATGTGTTGGATTTTTCTGCATTTGATTTACTTCTCAAAATGAGTTTTGTGTATTAATTTGATAAAACCACTATTACAAACAGTTTCTGATAAGGTCTCAAACTTTACCTTTTACTTTGCTTGAAGATTGCAGTGTTCCCTTGGCATGTTAAAAGGTAAGTAATGGGATTGACAGAGTCATTTGACAATGAGTGGAGAGTTTGTGACAGGTGTCAGAATTCCCTTAGTAGAGATAGTTGTGCTGCACATCTGCTGCACTCAATTCTTCAGCTGTAGAACATTTACATCTGCAGTGAAGTCTTGTCAGATTGATTCCTTTTACACTAGGAAGTGGCAATTTCACACCTCAAAGAAAGGATTAATTCTCATTAGATTTTCTTTCACAAGAGAGCTGTCTTTTTTAAAAGACTTAATCTCATTATTAATTTATGGGGTCCCTTTCTGAACCCTTCATCCCAGGAGAAATTCTTCATATCCAGATAGAACTTATGCTTCCCCTTCCAACCACCCACATTTCTGCTTTGTGCTGAGCTGAACTTACAACCAATGTTCAACAGATGAGCTGAAAAAGATACAAAAGCATTAAAGGACTAAGGAAATAGATATCATCAACATTCTGGTTCTCAAAAGAAAAGACAACATGACATTCCAGACAGACACATGGGTGAGAAAAATTAGCATACCTATGAAGCTCCATTTCAGTACATTCTACATACCATAGTTATGGTAATGTGTCAGATGAGTCCTGGAAGGTGAAGGTTGGGAAGAAAATTTGAATCTTAACGTTCTTTTCCCCAAAGTAACAAATCAAGTGTGAAATTATATTTTCCACACTGGTGGTCTAAAGTATAATTTACAAGGAAAATAGATTGTATGTGCCTCAGCCTCATATGCTTTCCCAACTATACATCAAATTGCTCTCATAATATCTTTGCTAATTAAGTAGTTAGAGAATTATCTGTGTTTATTGATTTTGATAAGATTCAAGATGACAGATAAGTGCATGTTCTGGAATATGCTGGTGACTCAGAATATACCCACCATATTTAGTGAAATCTGTAGTGAGCATAGAAAGAGCAATATAAATAAACCATATAAAAACACATAATATGTGTTGTGCTCCATTTCAACAAAAATATAGAGTAGGTATTGAAGCAAAAAGTTTAGGAGGTACTGAGAAGAGTGCAAAATTAGTGAAATGATATGTTAATAACAAAAGATGTATGGAACAATGAAGAAGCTATTGAAAAGTAAGAAATGTAAGAAACCTAAAGCCAGTTTAAACTGTCAAGATCTGTGCCAAAGTGACCAAATGACAGACCAAATGATAGATTCCTATGATGCAGGAATCTAATAATACAGAGAATAGAAATGAAAAAGTAATAAATGGAATGATGTTTATCTAAAAAAATACTTTTTACAGACTCTGAAACGGGGTTTGGGATAGTTTCTTTAGTTTCTTCATCTCTTTGTGACTAATGAAATATTATATGGAAAAAAAATGTAAGGGAAAAGATATGAAACAATGCCGCCATAAAAGAAGTGCTGGTTGAAATGCTAGATGACTATGAACAACTTTATGTGAATGATTGCATTTAAGTATTTTAATTTTCATTAACAAAACAAGGAAGTGGCTACAGATATATCAGCAATTTTGTTGAACAGAGTGCTTTACAAGAGACAGCAGATAAATTAACACTTTTCAGGGTAATAAAACAAATCACTGGCTACCTGCAGTGGACTGACTCTGTCTGGAACCTAAATGCCCATCTAGTTTCTCTCTCACCCTTCCTCTCCTGGATAGGGGGCAGAAGATGATCAGAGGACTGGATCACTTTACCTATGAAGATATTCTGCGTCCATTGGTATCTCAACCCTCTGGAGAAGAGAAAGCTCCAGGCAGACTTTCTATCAATCTTCCAGTACCTAAAGGTACATGAGAGCTTGAGGGAGACTATTTACAAGGGTGAGTAGTGACAGCACAAGGGTTAAGGGCTTTAAACTGAAAGAGGGTAGGCTTAGATTAGCTATTAGGAAGACATTCCTTAACTGTGAAGGTGATGATGCAGGGAACAGGAATGTCCCATCTCTGTCAGTGTTCAAGATGGGACTTTGAGCAGCCTGGTTTAATGGAAGCTGTCCCTGACCATGGTGGGGGGACTGAAACTAGATGATTTTAAGGTCTCTTCCAACCAAAACCATTCTATTATTTTATGATTTTTTATTTTATTTATGGTATGTTATCAAGACTGTCTTAGTCATAAATCCCGACACAGAACCATCTAGGCTCCTATGAAGGAAATTAACTGTTTCCCAGACAGAGTTAATAATCTCCAACCCTTATTCTGCATCATTAACCTCATGCTGAGCAACACAAATTGAGAAGATTGGGATTTTGAGGTGGAAACCATTGTTCAAAGACTAGGAGGTCATCAGTCTTCTCGGTGAAATCAATGACTGAATTTGCCTTGCTTTATTTTGATGGGTTTTTTTCCTTCCTCTTCCCTCCATTTTTGGAATGATTTTTTTTCACCCCAGGAGATCCCTCATTTTTTTTTTTTTTTTCACTCCTCCATCTCTTGAAGGGCCTGAAGTGAACAAAGGGCTGTGTAGTGCTCATCTTCAGTGGTGTCTGCCCACTACACCCCTTTATTCGCAGTCCTCATTTCAGAGAGAGTTGAAACTTAGCTGTAAGATTGCATGAACAGTTGAGTGACAGAGGTGGAATTATTTTCTTTTCACCCTAGATAGTAACTTCTTTGGTATGATCCATGTTTCTGTTATTCAAATATGAGTTACTGACAATGTAATACTTTTCTATTTTAGAAAAAGCAGCAAGTTCATAATGCAGTTAACATCTTCCTTATCACCTCAAGCAAAACACCTCACCAGGAATATATAATTCTGATAGTTCATCAGACTATGCACTTTATCACCTTTTAGCCTTGTGTGACACTTTGTGTACAGTTTTGCAGAAACCTATTGAGAATTCATTTTTTTCAGAAATCATTCTTTAGCCCATTGCTAAATTACTCAGTCTTTGGCATGACTACCTCATCTTGACCCTTTGTCATTGATAAAGAAAGAACCATAAGCCATTTTCCATGAGGGAATGTTGATTAAAAAAAAAGAGATCCTTTTATTCTCGGATAAGCAGTTTGTTAACTTTCATTGTACACCAAAATTAAAAACTCTTAAAATTTTTCAGCTTAGGATCATGCTGGCTGAACCTCGGGGTTGAGGAGATTTGTCTTTATACAGATGTTCCATAGAGAAAAGAGAAGTGAGAGATCTAACCCTCCTATTCACTCCATGTCACAGTACCTCTACTTTCTCAATGTACAGATGAAAGACAGAGGCTGGTATTGGTTATTATGATTAATAGAAAGAAATAAATAAAGTAATAAATATTGTTACCACAGCAACTTTATTCTACATTCTTAGCTCCATCTCCTCATTTCATTCCACAGAGCGACAACCCTTGAAGCCACGAGTCTTAACTATCAGTCATAGGAAACTGCATCTCTGAAACAGCCAATTTGCACACAGACAGACCTGAGAAAATATATCAGTGAAAGGGTTGGGAGGTAGATAGAAATCGTGACATGAAAATTAGCTTTCTAGACTAGCTGCTCCTGGTGGGTTATTAGTGAGGTTTTGGAAAGAACCAGAGTAAAGAGAGTGACTTGTTTACAGTTCCTAAATTCTGCTGTCTTCCCGAGATATGAGGTCAAAAACCAGCAATATTTCTGCCAAGGGCACATTACAAGCATAAGCCCAGTGCCTGTATCTGCTCTTATGCCACAGAGAGGTGCCCAAAGCAGATATGGTGGAATATGTCAATTTTTGATGTGAACAAGTTAGATTGCACTTTACAACTCAGTAGTGCTGAGGGGGTTAAAATATGAGAAATTTTAAACCTTCACCTCTGAGATTTTATGGCTAATTTAACAAAAATTTAAGGGTGTCCACAAAAAAAAAACATTTAGGTGTTTTGCCCATTAAAATTCAAGAAATATGAAATATAGTTACCAAAATCTCTCTGGGCACTCAGTCTCCTCCTCATACACAATTAAAATATTACAGTATGTTTCAGGATAATGCATTAAGAAATAACAAAGCACTCAGAAATGGCCTTGAAGTGTATATTATTTCTTCTTTTTGTCATGTATAAAATATAATGTCTCTTGTCTTAAAACAATTGAAAAATGTTTAAATTTGGAAAATGCTTTCTAAGAAAAACATCCATACCATATATACTTGTTTTAAATCTTTTAATGAACATAGAGTAAACATAACATATACTAAAATAAGCATAGCATTCAACTTTATTTTCTCCTTCTTTCAATGTATTAATGTCATTTTAAAGCATGTGTGGTTTAATTCTATTATTCTAGTTTGGTCTCCTCACTTCAGGAAAGAAGGCTGGAGTGTGTCCAGAGAAAGCAGAGCCAGTGCAGGATCACAGGCCTTATGAGGAGCAGCTGAAAAACTTTGTGGCTGTTTAACCTGGGGAAAAGGATGCTGAGTGGTGTACATATGTCTCTTTTACTCCTTCTTTGAGACACTACTTTAAAAATAATTTCTGTAGCTGTTATTCCAGGGAGCAAAATTTTAAATAGGCAAAATGCTGTATCATCAGAGGATGAAGAAAGCATTCTAGATGAGCAAACCATAAAATCTTTTAAGTTTTTATGACAGTTTGTTTGGAAACATGCTTTATCACTAAATTTGTCCCTCCTGTTTGGACACAAGGGAAGGGAAGGGAAGGGAAGGGAAGGGCAGGGCAGGGCAGGGCAGGGCAGGGCAGGGCAGGGCAGGGCAGGGCAGGGCAGGGCAGGGCAGGGCAGGGAAGGGAAGGGAAGGGAAGGGAAGGGAAGGGAAGGGAAGGGAAGGGAAGGGAAGGGAAGGGAAGGGAAGGGAAGGGAAGGGAAGGGAAGGGAAGGGAAGGGAAGGGAAGGGAAGGGAAGGGAAGGGAAGGGAAGGGAAGGGAAGGGAAGGGAAGGGAAGGGAAGGGAAGGGAAGGGAAGGGAAGGGAAGGGAAGGGAAGGGGAAGAAGGATTCCTACAAAAATTTAAAAGGAAAATTTTTTGGAGGTTTTTTTTTTGTAATTCCATTTCTTTTGCAAGTTACAGCATTGCCTTCAACCCATAAGGATACATCCACTGATTCATCAATCTAATGTGTACTGAATCAAGGCAAAAAATGGAATTATTTACACCATGGTCAACATAATATTGAAATTCAATTTCTCTCAGCTAGTGAGAGTTTTGATGATGCAAGGACTGGAAGATGTCATTGATGAAAAATGACTACGCAGATTGGCAGGATCATATACAAAATTTTGAGGAGGTTTCATGCATGATGTTGGTTAAGAACAGTATTTTTAAGCATCCCACTTCTGACTTCCCGATTTTCTAGCTGCCTCTGAATATTGTTACCTACCATGTATTGAAGGACACTGTTCCATTTTTTATTTCAACCTATATTTCAAGGATGAGCTATATTTCAACCATGCAAAAAGAAAACTATCTCAGCTGAGAGCTCAAACCATCATCACAGCGTAACCTGTCGAGACGTTCTAAGTTGTATGCCTCTTGTATCTGGAAATAGAGGAATTCTACCAGACTTTCAAGAGAAAGTTGTTCACTTGAGATCACCTTCACCAGTGGCACAAATTAAAAGTTTGACTTTGCTGTAACAGATTCACCTAGAAGGAAGCATCTTTGCTATGCTGTATTGTGAGAATGCCTCCAGGCCATTTCAGAAAAGGGAACAAGGTCGACATGTGGGTATAATGATGCATGGTTTCTGTCAGCTTTCATTGTGGTGTCTGAGCAGATTGCCTCTTCCTGCTGGGCAAACTGACCTCTTGAGCCACTGAAGTTAATTCTGACAAGAAGTGTGCATCAGAGGCTTTAAATGTCATGATTCATAGTCCAATATATTAATATAAAATGAAACAGACACTGATATAGAGTAGTATACTACATCATGAACTGCAACAGCTCTTGAGGTTGTCCATTTATACACTGACCTGCACAAAAATTTTATTTGCATGAGATGCAAGTTTTCATTGTTTTTTAAAGATAAGAGCACATATATGTGAGATAAGAACACATACATTCTTTGATTGCAACATAATCTCATCTTTAAAAAACCCCACTCAACAAAACCATCTCACTCACCTCAGGCTTATGTACATGACAGGAACTGTGGGAAATAAACCAATCAGTATTTTCAGGGGTGAACGTTTTTTGTATTTCCATTTTGTGTGCATAGCTTAGGAATAAACACACAAAAAGTCTTATCTGATGTCTAACAGTGTCAAATTTTTTTCTGGAGAATCAAACATTATGGACTTTGATATCATTCTTGAAAGTATTTTAATATTCTTTGTCAAAAAGACCTTCCATCCTTGGAAGTGTCTTTTGGGTGGTTGGGAAATTCACAACATTACCCTGTACATTACAGTTCAAGCCACTGCTTACACCTACATAGGTTTCCTTAGCAGAACAATGAGACTCCTGTGCTTTGTGGTGTGAGTAGCTGCCTCACACATGTAATTTATGTAGCTCTCACATACTGTCTGTGAGATATACTTTCTGTGACCATGTTGAAATCTGTAGAAATTCTGCCACATTTTCAGACTTCTGTCTTAGGCTAAATACTATGAAAGTCATTTGGGGCTGTTGCTGTCTCGAGTCCAGTCCAAATCATCTTTAATTAAAGATAATCTGTTAAAACTCAGTTTGGCAAAGTCATTAGTAACTTCCTTAGCTATTCCTTCCTTCTAAAAAGAGCAGATGTCTCTATTTACTGTTGGGTGCCACTTCAGGCCTTTATTCTTTGACTGTTCAAGCCTCTTTCAAATACCACAGACGCCATAATAAATTTTCTGTTGGGGAACCAAAAAATGTATTTAAACTGCTCTGGATAAGTATGAATTTCTGCTGCTATAAGAATAGCTGCTGGCAAAAACACCTCCCCCCCCAAAAAGACACACAAAAACCCACAAAAAAAAAAACCCCAAAACCACCAAACAACAACACCCCCCCAAAAAAAAAAGACAAAAAGATATGAATGGCATGTTCAGACCTCCGCTATTTTAGTACCCTGCATTTTACAATGTTTGTCTATTGATTAATTAATAAGTACTTCTAAAGACAGCAGCGTTTGCTAAGTATACATGAGGTCTGCTGGTACTAAATACAGCACAGTGGTTTGTATTGACAATCTCCAGAAAGATTGCGGTGTTTGCTGAAGATGTAACATTTCCTTCAAAGGAAGAGGTATCATAAATCTTAAATAGATCATAAAAATATACCACTTTGGATTAGAGCAGTAGTGGCCTTCTTAGTCCTCAAAGTCCAAGTAGGTCTTTTTCCTTCTCAGCAACTGAAGGGCAAAACTTTTCTCCCATATGACAAATAAAATTTACAGGATGGCACATAGCACATAGAACTGACAAATAACATGTGTTTGTTTTCAAGAGCAGTGTTAGATTGCAATACAAACCCACACCACTTGAGATATCTATTACCTTCTTCTTCCATGCTTGGAAACTGAAAACAGTCCTATCAATCTGAAGAATCAGAAGCAGTTTGGTACTAGAGAAGCTACCAACTGATAGAAAGGATTTTAAGAGAACGGAAGAAAAACTTGAATAATTTTATGATTTTTTTTGTGTCAGCTTTTTTGACGAAATTTACATTTTATAAGACTTACTTTCAAATCTGTTTCTCTAATAGCTGTCTTGTTATTTTTTCATCAGTATTTTTAAAAAGTTATATGTCTCCCTTAAACAGTTATGTGTACATTTTCCAAATCAAGTCACAATTCTCATGATCCGATATACAGAAGTTGAATTTTGTTCTAATCTGCTCAATGTTTTCAGCACAAAGTGATTCCAAGATCCTGTAGCAACACATGAATGGGGTAGCAATTTGCAGTTGACAAAAATCTGTATTCTAGGGACAAGAACTGAAATAAACAAGTGAAAAGATGCTTTGTTTTTCTAATGGATCCTCCAGCAACTGAATTCAGAATGTCACCAAAATAGATACTTTCTTCTTGTTTTGATGTTGACGGGTATAAGACACAACAATAGCTGAACATAAAATACTAACACTTTAAATTTCTGCCTTCACTTTTTCTTAGAAAATTATATGTTAAGTGGTTTTATGCATTTTCCCCTTCTCCAATGCATAGATGTCTTGAGGTGTTATGCATGGCTTATTATTAAGTAATTCAAAATGGTACCTTTTTTATTTAATATGTGTTTTGAAGATACATGGCAATTTTTTATATGGTTCACCTATAATTGATCTCCACATGGACATTGAGACATTGACCACAACTCTATGAGTACAAACAGCTAGCTAATTCCTCATCCACTGAGTCGTTCATTCATCAAATCCATGTCTTCAATTTAAAGATGAGGCTGTCATGTGTGACAGTGCCAAACGCTCTTCACAAATCCAGGTGGAAGATATCAGTTACTCTTTCTTTATCCACCAACACTCCAGCTCTCTGGAGAAGGCCACCAAGACTCTCAGGCACGAATCTTTCACTTCATCACATTGAATATTTGTCCAGATTCATATTAAGATTTATTATCTCTTCACAGCAAAAAAAGAAAGACACTAGGAAATTATTTTTCAAAGACTGATGCTACTGGTACAATTTAAGTCAAATTTTGCCTATAGATCTGGCAAGAAGCATAAACTCACCTAAACATGTTTGAATAATTACCAGCTATAGCATCCTGGTTTAGTCTTAATTATTACCTTCCTCTGGCAGTAACTCCACTGGAATGATGGAAGAAGAGAAGTACTAATCACATTATGTGTGGCTGCCAGGAAAGGTGGACGACTTCCCTCTGGAACACCCATCTCCTTAGATAAATATATGAAAGACTTCCTTAAAATGCAATTTTTCCAGTAGAGAGCAATGACTTATGCAGAACTAATGTAGGCTTGAGTCTTCTCCCCTGGTCTATCCCCAGATAATTAATTAGGCTCTAATAATGAGAGTGTATCTCATGAACGAGATACTTGGGGACTTTGATGCATTAATTACTGGATTACTGCACTGATGCAAGGGCTGGAGATGCCCGGGTACCTCGCACACCCCAGCACCTGTGCCTGGAGCGGCCACTCCCACGTCACTTCTCGGGCTCGGGTGGCGGTGGAGCAGCGCTGCCAGAACCGCAGCAGCGCGGCCGCTTTCCATGGCTCTCGGTTGTGGTGCACCTCAGATCAGAGTAAAGGACAGGGAGGGGTTTCCCACGTGCCTCTCAAAGGGTTTATGCCCCAAAGGGGTGCTGTGGCAGAAAACCAAAATGGGGGAGGAACGGGAGGAAGATACAATTTTCCAACCAGTCGGGAGGGGATTGAGGAGGGAATTACAATATGACAACCTATAGGGAAGGCAAGGGGAGTGGAAAGGGTCATGTGGACCAACAGGGCGTCAAAGAAATGGGGAATTCCCAGGCAGAGTTTAGGCAGCGGGGTAGGGATAACAGGGATTGACAGGGAAGTCTCTGAAAATAAGGGAAGGAGCTAGGGAAGATTGACACTAGGAAAATAATGTAACAGATGTGTCTGGGGGTGAACAACAGCTGGGCAAGGGATGGGAAAACTTGGGATAAAACCAAACCATCAGCAGGGGTAACAGGGACAAACCATGGGAAAATGCTTAACAACAACTAAAAAAAACTACACCACCACACTGCACCCTACCAGTTCTGGAAGAAACCATTGTCCTCTACTGCATCAGTAGAAATTAGAGGGAAGAAAATGCAAGCAGCTCATTATAGGTCTTAATGAAGTGTATTTTTCGCAACAACGGACTTTGATGGCTTCACTAATATCCCTGAAAGTATCTGTCTTGAGAAATTCTTTTAAAGGTTTGCTTTAGAATATTTAATTATTTTTGGTTCATGAGAAGCAACATTAAAAATGAAGCCAGCGGTAAACACTGAGTTTTTCTTAATACAGTGTACACTTTCTAATGTTTCGTATCACTAGAATTCATTAGTAGAGTTTGGTGTTTTTTTGAGTAAGAGCATCCATGCTACAAAATCAACAGCTTTATTACAAAACAGATAATAGCATCTTTCTTGCAGAATTTGTAGTGAGAGTCAACTTCTCCTTTTTTTCATGTTTTAAAATTGAATTAATTTTTTACAGTCCTTTACAAAAGTAGGAAAACCATGGTTTTATGTTCCTACACCATGCAGTAGCCATAATTATTATAGGAAACTACTTCAGTTCACAACAGGACTTGCTATTTGCATATTTGTTGGGGCACACCATCACATCCATCTGGGGAATTTCTGCTTGTGATGTATAAAATTAGTCCCTATTACATGTAATACAAAATATGTCTAACCATGTTGAAGCATGAAATTTAACTTTGGCTCATGTCATGTGGTTTTGCCGTCTGCATGGGACAGGTATGGCTTGATAGTTACACCATTTGGTATCTTCTTGCAACAATACCAGCCATGAGCTCAGAGTATGAACTCAGAGTATTTTTCTTGGGGAAAACGGGTTTGTCTGAAAATCAGATTTTTATTTTTTTAGTTATACAGCCAAAGTAGTTTCAAAAATTCTACCAATTCCAAACAATCTTGGATAAAAATATCTTGGTGTTACCATGTATAATGCTTTTTGTACACAGTATTAAGAAAATACAATATTAATAAGCGTGTAAGTTATAGGATAAATTACATGGTATCAGATAATAACAGACACATTTTTCTTTCATAAACAGACACATGCATATAAAGAAGATAAAGACTATGAAAAAACACAATTAAAATCTTCAGAAAGATGAAAAAAACCTCTTCATAATTATGTCATAGAAAATAACTCTTATTACTCCATTTGCTTACCCGAGATTACAAAACCTTTTGGGAAGTCTTATACACATGGGATACCCAAAGTTTAAATATTAGAAGTGGGATAATCATTAATATTCAGTAAAAAATCTAAAGTGAATTTTCAGAACATGGCTTTTATTAAACTTTTTTTGAAACTGCAAATATTGGTCGGAAATCCTTAAAATTTAACTTTTCAAATATGAAATAGTATATAGAGTATATTTGGAGATGCATTTCTATTGAGCTAAGATGAATGGATTAAAAAAGAACAAACAGTGAGATAGAGAATTAAGACAATTTTTAAGGCAGGACAAGCATCTCACATAAGTATCTCCTTCCTAAATCGTGTTTTGTCTCATTCAGGAGGTCCTGTGAAGATTTTTCTGGGTTTGTTTTTGTTTTGGGGAGGGGGAGAAAAGAATCACTTTACTTGTAAACCATATAAATAGAATTGATAATTTTAACAAGAGGTTTTGAGGTTTTCTGGAACATATATGTCTGCATACATATATCAGAACAATTGTATACTATGTTTCCTTGCAATAAGAACATAGTAGGAAGGGAAGTACTACTGACAAAGACTTGTTTACTTTTGTTCACAAAGTAAACAAGTGTACTTGTTGCCTTTTATTCACAAGAAAATAACAAAGTAGCAAGTACACTGAAATAATGAAAATTTTAATTCCCCCTAGTTGTCTACATAGAATGTAAGTTAGACTGATCCTGCAGCTTTTACTTCTTTTGGGGTAGGTTTTCAGAAAACTGGACAGCATTTAAGGTGCAATGGGCAAATTAGCATCTTCTGATGCAAAACTCTTCAATTGGAAATGACTTTTGACCAGCTCTTCAATAAGACTGCCTTAATTCCAAGCCTGCTCACTGTATAGTAAAATTGATTTTACCTATTCAATAATCTACCTGCAGTCAAGAGGCAATTAGAGTGTACCATATTCTTCATTGCTTTTCAAATTGTGAATCTTACTATGGATCACCAGTGATATTAGCTAAGTGAGGGGCAAACTATTCTAAAGTGTTTTTCAGAAAGTAACCCTCACAGGGACTGAAACTAAAAATCCATTTTGGTACTACAATTGAAAAGAGTATAAGCTTTTCTAATCTTCCAGAGAAAAGTGCATTTACCTTTCAGTGATGACTGACACCCTCATGCAGAATCATGTAAAGATTTTGTCTTGAAATTCATGACAAGTCTTGAAATTCATGACAAGACTTATCCACGTCTTGAAATTCATGATAAGTTCAGTGTTCCAGCTGAAGTTACACTTTCTAACTGCTGCATTGGAGAAAATAGCGATGTGAACAACTGTCTGCACACAGCACCAAACTTGCTGTGCTGCTTATATTTAATTCTTATGATTGTTAATAGCATGTTATACTTAGTGGGATTCAGTTCATGAACTCTGAACACAGCTGGCAATGTTAGGTAAAGCATTCAAACTCCAGATGTAATGGCAAGAAATCTTTTCAAATATTCAAACAGAGATCTTGGGTCAGTTTTATGGACCTTTGAACATCCAAGCAGAGAACAGGAAATCAGTAAGTGGCCCTCAGAGAGTTCCCTTTTTAAAAAGAAATTTACTGCTAGTATGTAAGTTTTGATTGAGAATCTGTTCTTCTCAGTTCCCAGCCAAAGTGAGCTTTTTCTGGACAGTGGGGAGCACTTTGTGCTGTTGTGTGGTCTTGCTTTTACCCACACCAGATGTGTGCGGGGATTTTGACAGAGCTTAAAGACATAAAGATATGTGTAGGAAGGCAAAATATAACATTTCATTGTGTCTTGGGGGTAAGAGAACCTTTCAAAAATCTTTTGAGAGAAATTAATCTTCTATATGTTTTCAATGTATTATAGTTTATAAGCTACTAAATGGAAATATTGGAAGTAACTGATGTCCCATTTTCCTTAGTGCCCCCTTCTTCTACATGTGAATGGAAAATGGTCTTATAAAACTTATTTTCTCGTGGTTACTGAAGTACGGAGGTGGCATTTTTAAGACGTGACTTTAAGCTGTAGTCTCATTGTGAAAGCTATTACATAGTCCTTATTGCCTCATCAAAGTATTTAGATACAAATTGAGCTACTGAAATCCTGGTTGCCCAGAAGTATATGAGCTGCTAGGAAAATGACACAAAAGTTATTCCCTTCAGTTGTCTTAAATAAAAGACTGGATCCGCTTTGACTTTAATTTTTAATGTTAAACCATCTACTGAAATCTCTACCCTCTCAGAAGACATGGAAACCCAGTGATGAATATTGAAAATAGAAGCTATTTCTTCAATAGAAGCAAGGTGAGTCCATAAATCTGCCTTAACCAGCAAGGTTTTTGGGGAGAGGACTGTGTTTCCAGAACTTCCCTAGACCTTTTAGGTTAATCTTCACCTGTGGAATCAAATCTCCCAAATCAAATCTCCCAAGATATGTTTGTCTCTTGTCATTGCCCCATTCACTGGCTCTTGGTATAAACTGCTGATTTGTTTTCTTCATGAGGTTCTGATTTTTATGTCTTCACAGCAGCTAGGAATAAGCCTCATGTTTCTGGGGAATGAGGGATTATACATCATAAACCTTCCAATACACATGATGTAGGGTTTAATAGTTATGGTATATTTTCATAATGCTGCAACTGGTAATAAAGTGAGGTAAAGCTGATTCTGTCATGCCTAGTTTAAGGGTTTAAGCAGTACAAGCACCTAGCTGTCCTGTGTACTTTTACTATTTCCACAATTCTGCAACAACATAGTGTCAATTCTTCATTCTGGCTGATTTATTCTCTGCTGTTCAGTGGTCAGATGGGCCTTATGACGAGTTCATCCTATTCTGTGTTCAGTGTAGCTGTGACATAACTTGGTATTTCTGTCCAGAAATACCTATAAACACACAAAGGTTATATTGTTTTATTGCTACGATTCTCATTTTCATCAGAACTTTCAGCATCAGTCTGAACTGCCTAGGGAAAAATATTCAAAAAGAGTTGAGGTGCTTGGAACTCCAGATCCTCTCTCATTCATACTTTTCCTTAAGAAAATAATACCACATATTTTACATATTTTTATATATTAAGTAACATACACAAATACAGTTGTTTCATGGATTATTTCATTTTTCATGTGTGATATTACTCTGTTCCTCATGAGCCATTACAATGTTTTCTAGGTCCAGTGGAGCTGAGGTGTTATCTATAAGTATTTGGAGATGCCTGCTTATACATTGTAATAGTTTGTATCACTTGAAGAGAAAACTTCTAAGAAAATTCTAGGGATATGTAGTTCTAGATATGGTGGTTGTAAACTGAGAATACTCCTTTCACAGAGGATGGAACCATGTTTCTTTTACAGCAGCAACAAACTTTGTGGATTGGCTCAGCTGTGTGGTGCAGTGCAGAGTTCGCTGTATCTGGCTGCGTCTAGAAAATGAAATGCTATTTTTTTTTCCCCATTCTTCTTCACCTCTTCGTTCTCACTTCCCAAAACTGCAGTGCTCACAAGAACCTTATGTTCTTCTATTAATGGCAAAAGAAATCAAAATCTTATTGTCTCATGACATTTGTAGAGATAGCAAAAACTTTTTCAATAGCAGAGTGCAGTGGGTCTGGAGAGAGATGTGCCTTGAAAAAAAAGAAAACTTGTTTCAAGCCCATGATAATTGCTGCAGATCAATTTGCCAGTGAAACCACAGAGGGCAAGTGATTTTGATTCTGATATCAACAAGCGGGAGGGATTCTTCATCTTTTAGCACACATATTGACAAAATAATCAAAAGATCCAATGGAGAGAAGGTTAGTGATTTTTCTTCCATTTGCTGCTGAAATTTGGATCCAGTGACTGACTTCTGCCAATGAAACATCAGCCATGGTTAAAAAAAGCTACTTGTACTACTAATCTGCCCCACATCAGAAAATGCTAAGTTATCATTGTCTATTGCTGTTTGTCTTCTGGGGGATTTTATTTCATACTTTTCAAAGGTCTGAGTGAAAAAAATAGGGATAAATATTAAATTGTAAAGTGTAAGTATGGAAGGTATTTGAGAGCAAAATATTTGAGGAATCTATCAGATAACTTGCAGCCAATATATACAGCTTAAACAATTTATTCTGTGCTTTGGTGATTTTCAAGTCTTACTTCATATGTGGGATATGAAAAAACTGCCTGAAATTGGAAAGACTATTTCTGTTATACAACTAGATTTCTGCTTCAGCATTTCTACTTATGTTGGCTCTCAAAAAAAAAAAAAAAAAAAAATCTAATTCAATAGAGTAGGAATCATTTTTGTAAAACCTTGAAAGCCCAAACTTATAAAGTCTGGGAAACTGGATTTTCCTTATCACCCTTGTAAAGAGCAGACTGCATATGATGTTGGATAACAGATTTAGATGTGAAATTGATCTGACTGGTTATATTAGGCTGGTAAGTAAATAACTAGAATGATATATTTAGGGAAATTCTGTAGTTGATTGAGAAAAAAAGCATATCTTAATATAAAATTGTGATAGATGAGACAACAGTAATAGGCATATTGAATACTTTCATTTCATTAGTTAGAAAGATTAAAGAAACCACATTTCCCTGAATTTGGAGTTATGGTACTATGAAAACAACAGAAAATAGAGAGAAAAATGTATTTGCTCATTCCACGAAATAAGCTTCATTCTGACAGAACAAATACAGCCAAAATGTAATAGAAAGAAGTAAAATTAATAATATAGTAGTATTACGGAATTCTGCATTAATTCATTTTTAATAAGAAATATGTCAGATACCTTTGATTTGGAAAAAAAAAAAGATATTTCTCTTGTGGTAGCTGTGTAAATTTCAATCTGATCTCCAATAAGAGTATTTTTTGGCCCTTTAGATAATTATTTAGTCTGTAATTTGATTCTGTCTTTCTTTGGTTTATGATCTAATAAAAGACCCTCTTTGCTTGTAAACTGCTTTATGCTCTGTGCAGTACATGAGAAAGTAAAACACTGAGTTTACTTGTAGAACGGATAAATGTGATTGCAAGCCTAGTTTTGAACATGTTGAAAAAAAAAGGAAATGCTATTTTAAAAATTCCTTTTTGTTAGAGTATGAAACTGAAGTACTACATTTATGATTTTTGGTTTTCATAAATCCATACATAACAATAATTTATGACTGAGATTTAAGTTCTTGTATATCATAGGTTGTTGAAGATACCTGCATCAATTCTAGTGATTTTAGCTATACACTCTACTTATTTTAGGCATCTCAGATAAATTTATCTTGACACAACCTCTTGGTCATTTCTGTTATTTAGCAGAATATGAGCATATTTGCACCTCTAAAACCTAACATGATAAAGTGAAAAGTAGATATTGAGCAGCATGTTGCTAGGGTAGATAGATAAAGCAAGTACACTAAAAAGGGATGTTTGTCATATTTAAAATTATTGTGACCATTATCGCTTTCATTAAAAAAAAAAAAATAGAGAGAGAGAGAGAAGAAAAGGAGGAAAAAAAACTGTAGAAGGAAATACTAGAGTCACTAAATAGTGGCCTATTGGCTTGAGTATCATGAGTAAGAGAATGACCTAAATTCTGGACCCCTCAGGCTCACGTTCTAGAATCACACAAAAATCCAACAATATCATTTTCTGTGTAAAAAAGAGAAATTTTAAAATGTGATGTGGTCAAATTGTTGTCTATCCTAAAGAGGACTTCCTATTTGAATCCCCACAGGTATTATTATACATTTATATAAATATTATATATCAACACAGTATGATTATATTATTATTCACTTATATTTTGTTGAGGTTGTTTTCTCAGGAGCAAAGTTTCAGGTAGACATTTCTTGTAATGAAGTTTGATGTTTTCTTCTCTTGTGCTGTTTCTGTCTGTCCACATATATCTATGTGAGTAATAAACTATTCTTTAAAATTTCATAATTATCTCAGGATAAAGGATATTGACAATTAAGGACTCTTTACTTGAAGTGCCTTAGCCTACCAGTTAATTCTTTAGAGACAGGTGTCTGCAGTTCACCTTTCCTAGTCTAATGCTAGGACCTTATCTGAAAGAACTTAGTTAACAACACCCCTGTCCCTGCCACCTCAGTGGGTACTATTGGCATCATTCAAAGACAAGTGAATCCTTCATCTTTTTTGCCATTACCTACAAAGTTTCAGTGGTTATTTTAAGTGCAACAAGAATATTGACTGCAGTCTTTGGGAAATCAAGTTGACAAAGACTGTGGCCAGTATATTATTTATGCTTAATAGTAACTCCACAGAAGTGACAACTGTGAAAGATATGACCTCAAATTGTCAGCAGCTGATCAAATGCTTCACATTTCACATCAAAACACCATTGTGTTGGTTTTTCAAAGAAGTGGTTTTTCCTAGAAAGTTATAGCAAAATCAATCAGTGACTAGGTTTGAATATTGACACTGATATTTTCTCTCTTGTAGTTTTGTTAATAAACCTGTCTTTATACCCTTTTAAGTTTTGAGCCTGCTTTTCTTCTCTCCTAATCCTACCTATCTCACAGCAGACAAAGAGTAAATAGTTCTAGTAGACACTCAAACCACTACACATAATTTGGGAAACAGATCAGGAAGAGAAATGACTTTTCGTATTTCATAATCCAAATAACTAAGTTGTTGCAGATTTTTACAAGACTATATCCTCCCAGTTTTCATATATTTTACCCATCACTCATTCATGATCAGTCTGAGTTTTTAAAGAACCTCTGCAGTAAATAGGATCACATCAAACTGAGGAAGCGTAGGCTGTAAAAGCATTCACTGTTAAAATGAACTTAGAAACTACCACCTAACATTCATAAGGGAAAATTTCCAAGTACTAACCTACTGCAGTAAGAGTTTGCAGAGCAAAATATATACAGAATCCATAACTACAAGAAAAGTCTGAACTGATAAATGGATGAAAATCCTTTAAACTCTGTAATCTTGAATGGCAGCTGTTTACTGAAATACTGATTACTGAAATTAAGGATTGGCTTCATTATTTCACTCATTTTCGTATATCTTTTATCTCATTAACTTTGCCAAAATTGCTCACAAAAAAAGTAAAAAGTAGGTAATTGCACTGAGCTTTCTTCAGCCTGATCTCACTAACCTCACTTTTACCTATGAATTAATATTTAAAGAGGTAAAATTCAATTATATTTATCTGAAGTCATGGAACCAGTTATTTATATTGATGCTGATGTTGTCACTGATACTAGCAGGCATTTTCCCAGTGACTAGTTATTGACTAGTTATAGTTATTACTAGCTCTTTCAGATAAAGTTCTATCATTAGATAAGCTTTTGTTTATCCTCTTCCTCTATCCAAACCTGATCTTTCTTTGTGTCTCCAAATTGCTGCCCAACATCAAGTTCCTAATTCCACTTCCAGGATTTTTTATGCCTAAACTAAGAAATTCAGCTAGTTGTATTTATGTCTGCCCTGATTATATCTTCTCAGTTTTAATGTTGTCCCACTGGTTAACTTGACCTTGGACATATGTCATCAAGACAGACCACCATCACACCAGGGCTGACCCTGATCGTTGTCTACACACTGGATCCTGTCTCTAACATTCTAAGCCTACACCAAAGCTCTTGCTAGTGAGGGCATTGATCATGCTTCAGATTATCTAAAAGCAGAGCCTAAGGAAAGGAGGGGCAACCTTCCAGCTTTTTTCATGATGGCTCCAACCAGTGAAGGACGTCATCTAGATTCCATTTGGATTTAGCCAGCTGAACTCCTAGAAGGTGAGATGTTCTCAGGGCCACCACTGTTATTGCTTTCCTATCTATGATTTTTGACTATGTCTTCATATACACTTCATACATGGTCATGTTTTTTGTCAATTAAGGTCTATACAAAGAAACAAAAATAGATTTTTTTGTTTTGCAGGGTGAGGTTTTAAGTGATATGTAGGATATTTTGCTCTTGTTCTATTAATAAAGAAAGCAGTCTTAGATTATTTCTACTTGAAAAACCATCACTTGTATAATCAGTGCCCTGTTATTACATCTGTTTGTCTTTACATGGCAGTATTTGGGCATGTTAACAGGTATTCCTGAAGTTTAACAATCCCACTGATTTCTGAAAATAAAACAAGTATTGCTGGGAGTTCTTAGATAGTTTTGCCTAGAGTCTACATTACTAATAGACCATGTTGGTTTGCTTTGGTGAGAAAGGCCGTGCTCAGAGGAGACTTCTGGGCTCAGAAAATATCATTATAATTCGGCCGGCTCAAATAACGACACGTAGAACTCTGATTTCTTCCGAGGGCATTATAGCAAAAGGTCTATTGAGAGAAAGAGCCTTTATACGGTGTTATGGTGCAATGAATTTGATTGGTCATTTAGAACAACACCTTCTAGACATCTTTACCAGTAAACAAGTTGGAAAGCAGCAGGTGTCAGGAAGAGGCTATCTACAGGGATTGTTTTGGGTTCCTCCTTACAATTTCTCAGGCCACTTTCTCAGGCCAGTGTGAGGGAGTTATGTGACTTAGTTTTCTCACAGACTTCAAGCCACTGCCTGGAGTCTAAAAATCCATTTTCTGACCGGTGTCAGTCCCCACAAGAAAAAGCTAAGAAAAATTAGGTGTTTGTGAGTTCTTATAACATTGAACAGCTAATATGGTTTGGGGCTTTATGTCTTATTACTGCTGGTGATGTTATTGTGGCAATCACATTTAATTTGATTGTAGAAAGACAATATGCAATGAGTAAGTTAAAACATTTAGAAAAACAAAGTTGCTAATATTGCAGATACTGGGAGTCAAAGTTCTCATTTTCTTCAGCTATATTATGTTGCACCAAAAAAACCCCTTGCTTATCATGATTCTCTTGATGATGAGAGGTGTTGCCTACTTTTATTCATGCGGGGACAAACATATTTTTTATCATGCAGGGACATTTTTAAACAGCACAGAATAGATAACAGCAAATTTGTGCAATTGAGACATGAAGAATAACAAATATTTGCAAGTTTTCTATTTTTGCTATTGGATGATCTCATTGCTGAAAAAACATAGAGGAGCATCTGGTCTCTTAATAAGATTAAAAATGTGTTAATCTCGTGACAGTAAAGTGCATCAGATGTTTCTGTAAATGTTTAGTCCCTCATTGTTTTTCATTACTGAGACATTTTCTTGATTAGGCCACTCAAATTTGAAAAACAAAAGGGATAGGGAGATACATACAGAAGAGTCAGGTGCAGAGGACAATGGCACAGGATTTGTACAGACACAAGTTTCTTCAAACCACATTGAAGACAGAGAGATGGCTCTAGGCTAATGATGACCCATATTGACATTGTGAAAAACAAAAGTAACATGAATATCACATGAATGTTCCAGGATGGCAGATGTCCTTTTTAGGCTGTGTATGAGGGTGGGTCTCTCTTTGCTTTAAAACTAACAATCCAAGTATTTCTAAGTCATAGTTTAATTTTTTTTCAAAAAAATAAACTTTTCCAAAAGTCTGTATTGGAGTATGGTTTTGGTTGTTGGATTTTTCTGGGGTTTTTTTTGTTTGTTTGGGTGGGTTTTTTTTGGGGTTTTGTTTTTGTTTTTGTTTTTGTTTTTTGTTTTTTTTTGTTTTGTGTGGGTTTTTTTGTTTGGTTGGTTGGTTTGTTTTGTTTTGTTTTTTTTTAAATAAAGATTTTAAAAGACTTGAAATGTTTTCAAATTCAGTCATCAAACTTTTTATACAATGATTTAGACTATTTTTAAAAATAATTTTCTTGCGTTTTTTGTCTTGATGCTCCTACTGAAAGGCTGCTATCAGTATTTTTTTATTTTAGAAAATCTTTTAATTTCTGGTTTAAATATACTAACATCCAGTAATTTATTCTTTAAGCTCAGACTGTGCTTCCTCCTTTCTTTCTTCTTCTCCTCTCCATATTGAAGAGCCATATTGTGTGAATATATGACAAAAATTTTACCTTCTTTGGCAGTACTTTATTTATGCCATCATCATACCAAATTTTCCTGCTCCACAGGCATGTACAGGACAAATACATTTACTTTCGTTTTTATATTGATAAGATCTCAGCAGAACTATTTAAGATAAAGTGAACAATTTTCTGATGTCCTGTGCTAGAAGCTATGGCTGGAATGCTCCTCTATTTATTCTAAGATAACATTTGCCATTTCATTACTGAATTATTAGTAATTTTAAAACCTATCATAAGATGATGGGAAAACCCAGAATCTTTTTCATTAGTCAGCTGCAATTAGTGGCTTGTAGCACAATTTGTTATTAATCCCCAAGGGCACTGATCTTGCCCTCTATAATTTATCTGATTTTCTGTTACTCTGGTCATCATATTTATGTGGCTCTTCATGCATGGTATCTTAATATCCTTCCAAATTACTTCCATGCTTACATTATCAAAAACTTCCTGGGCCACTGCAGGTTAATAATGAATTACTGTGACTTTTAGGAAGTCAAAATGTGATTTTTTATTGATTGTGATTCAAACAAGAAATAGAATAAAGAGCCACTGAGATAAAGAAAAAATATGTGGAAATTCCTCTTCTTTGAAAATAATGAAGATTATTTTTAAGTAGATATGGATTACTATTTGCAACTGACCATTGAAGGGCCTCACTCTTCCCCGTATGAACTGGGACTTGGTAAATTTTGGGTTCTTGTGACAGAAGTGCTTACGGTGAGATAAAGCCACCTTTAAACCATAGCATTTCAATCTAAAGTTTCCAAAAGTATCCTGAATTATTAAATATGCATAACACAATGGCAACATGAGGCTTTTAAAATAATGACTGAGCTCTGAAGAAAAGGGAAGTATAGTAATCCAGTCTTTGTTAGATCACAATTGAAAGCCAAGGGATTAGAGATGAAACAGAGACTCTTCCATTGCCATTGACAATTCCTGTGACTAGATCCTGACAATCATTTTATTTATTTATTTATTTGTTAAGCTCATTAATTACTGAGTCATTCTCAGTGCAGTATCTTGCAACACCTTTCATGTAAAAAGTTAGATATAGCAATGTTCTCTTAAAAGAACTTCTAATTTGCAATTCATATGACTGAGATTTTTATGTGGTGAGAGAATTATTTGTGATTTTCATTAGTGTTTCTTAATCAACAGCTGTTTATCATTTTTGTTTATTTTTATTGACAAGGCACCTCATTCTTGTCTTATTAAATCATACAAAAATTGTTCCTATCAAAGTTATATGAAGTTTTTTCAATCTAAACATCTTAATATTACTTTTATTCGAATGGGTTAAAATTATTTTTATAGGCAAGTGTACTGCTAAATATACTGTTTCTGTTTTTACCGTAAAAGAATATTTGACAGGAGAGAAAACAAAACCCCAATGCCTTTGACACATGCATCATAGTTTTTACGTCAGAGAAATGAAAAAATAATTCCCAATGATACTTAAATACACCAAGTATATGTTTCTATCAGAAAATATGTTGCAATTTCGAGTGGTGTTCTGTTTTATCAGAAAGCTGTCAAGAAGGATTGAAATTCCCAAATAAGAAAACTTTCTTTTGTTTTGACTTGTTTTACTGGTTTCTTTCCTTATTCTTTGATGGTAGAAATTTATGATTGATGTAGTAACATTTCGATGATTTTTATATTAGGCTGCTGTTCAACATAGGTGATACAGATATCAAATATTTCAGTGGTAGTTTAGTGGTTCACCTGACAAAATAGTTTGTGGTCTATTTCATTGTTGATCTCTTCTAAAATTTCAAATTCTATGTAGTAGTTCTTCTTATACTAACCCCTTATTTCAACATCTGTTATTGCATAGCAATTCTTCTTTCTTGCTAAAGATAATAATGTACATCTTGGAGAACAAAATCTGATTCTTCATATACGTACTTGTTACTGTTCAGTTTCATCATTCATTCCAAAACCAAGCAAAAGAGTCTTAAGGTCTCAGAAAATATTACTCCAGGTTGTAAAAAGGGTTTTTTTTATCCTTCCACTATCCTTCTAATCCTCCTAATATTTTATTTCATATCCTTTCAACATATTTTTATTCAATCTTTTATTTCCAGATAGTCAAGGAAAAAATAAATCTGTAAACCTGTAAGCAAGACCTGTAAGCAAGACACTAAACTTCTGCACTTTCTAAGTTTTCTAAGTTTTCTCAGCTTTCCCAGATGAAGTGACAGATGGAGTTTGTGGGTTTATGCAAAGTTGTTTCCAAAGAGTAGGTTATAACAATGTTGCTTAAGAAGAACTTAAAAGAAGTTGTCCAGACACTACTGAATTTATGGTAATATTTTTTTTTCAAAAATTATAACTGCAGTAAAGAACAGAACGGTTTTTAAACATGAAAATTGAGGAATCAATCAATTAATAACTTTTTTATAAATTATTTTCCCCTTGTTTATGAGGAGAAAACAGTAAGGTGTCTTCTTGTGTCATCCTATGGAAACCACAGCAAAAATTTCCTTATCACATTTTAGAACTTTTTGTTTTTTGACACATTTTTTCATGTCAGTCTTGGCTGATGTCCACTGATGAGTGATGAATATTTGTAAATCCAGATGTACAAGGCTGTCTAGGTTGTGTTTCAACATTAATTTAAATTTGGGCCTTCAGATGGTGATATTGCCACTTAAATATCAGTGAAGCCTTAACTTTGAAATATATTCTAAAAAATCCAGAAATTCAACTTCTGATTTTATTACAGTCAGTTCTTCTTTGTTCAACACTATGCCTATGAAATAGTCTGAGAATTATCTGAGAGAACTTGCACTGCCACTTTTGTACTACCACTTTTATACGTTGTTCGAGATGCTCCCAGTAATTCAGGAGCACGTGAAATAGGACTTAATTGAATGCATCTGTCCATTCTTGTTATAAATGGCCCCAAATAAATGGAAAGCTTTAAAGATCTTTATTATCTCAACATGAAAATAGCCATCAGTGTACAGATTATGAACTGGATACTATTAGTCAGTATTTCAAAAATAATCTATGTAACAAGATTTTATTTTATTCCCTGTTCTTTCTAGAACACTAAAGGAAACATCCTTTAGGCATATTATCTCCTCATGAAGAACATCATACTGAGACACCCATATTGCATCTTACATAAATATCAGAATCACACATAGGTTATCTGGAGTCTTCTGTCCAAAACTTCAGCAGTGTTCACAGTTATTTAAGATAGAGATTCCTGTCTTTATATATTTGTGCCTATGTGTGTGTACATGTACAAAGGTGAATGCTTAAGTTGATCATAAAACTTAAACACATCATGCTGTCCATACAGAATATAATAGTTAATCAGAATAATCTAAGTAAGAATTAAGAACATAAAAATGAATAATTTTGGAGTAGAGAATAAACATACATACACATGGGGGATTTCCTTTAGATAACTGCTGTATCAAACAAGGTAGAAAGGTTACACTGAAGTAAATAAATTATAAAGCACAAAGGGCAAACACAAACTATAAATGATTATAGAAGGTAGTCAATCATACAGAGATATGTGCATGGAGATAGTTAAGTAATTTATTCCCTAAGTCTGAAACAAGTCTGCATTGGTAGGTAATTATAATTTGACACTTCTTTAATTTGAATGTATATCAGTTGAACTCATATCAGTTGAGCTCATATGAGCATGAATCACTTGTGTAGATTACATTTAATTCAGTGTTCTGATTTAACAGAAATGCTATTATTTGTGCACATACCTCCATCATTGTGCTTGAAGTAGCTATCTGATGAATGACCTTCCCTAGATTACTTTTTAGAACTTTGAACTCTTGTTTTGCCCTTCAGATGTATTATAATAATGTGATTACCTGTGTCTTAATTCAATTTTATACTGTTGAGTATTACTTATTGAAATCTCTACAAACATACACAGTATTTTTATATTCTTAATAGATGAAAAAAATTAGTTCATTCATTTATTGTTAAAAAAAAAATCAGTCCATCAATCTATAAATAAAAGAATGCTGAACATATATTTTTTCCACATTGCTTTATGGTTAATTACAACCAATGCACAAAAGTTTTATTGGGTGTGATTCCATACTTGAAAAAGTCAAGAACCATGCTGAGACAAAGCATAGACAATAACAAGTACTAAAAAATGTATTAATTAAATTGTTAATTTAAGGTTGTTCTATCTCCTCTTTCTGATTTGGGGGTTGGTTGTTTTGTTTTGTTTTTTCCTTTTGCTTAAATTGATTTCAAGTTTAGTTCTTCAGTATTGATTTCCCCTACAAATTCAAAGGCATGCTTAAAAGATTCAAGAAATGTCTGATCCTCTGCCATAGTCTCATTTCTCATTTCACTCCAGCAACAGTTTTAGTCAGAACAGCTGCAACATACTGAAAACACACCATGGAGAGGGAGCTTGTAGTTTGCTTTTGAAAGCTGGCAAAAAAGCAGTATAACCGCATGAGAGAAAAGATAAGCACTGAGAAGAGAGCTAATACATGTGGAGTCTGTAAAAAAGGGTAAAGTTTGAATTTGAAATGGATATTGCAAATATTGTCTAATGGTGAACAGGTTTTTTTGTGTGTATTTAAATACTGCAGGAATTAATCTCTCTCAGGAGTGAGGAAGACAGTGAGTGGATTTAGGTGAAGTTTATTTTACAGTTGTGAACTACTAGAAGCATTTTAAGTATAATTATAATTTAAAAATTTCCTAAATTGCTCACATATATGAAATCTATCTAAAGATAAAACTGCAGCTTTTCTTATTGTTAAAGTAGGATTGGATAAAAAGATATTTAATGCAACACAGTGTCCTAAAAGGAATGTTTCAGCAGAGTTTCAAACTGGAATCTAAATAAATGTTAATTCTAGGAGCCTACAGCCAGTGCCTATCAAAATCTTTGTTATAGTGTCAACAGCTTTAAATGATACATTCTGTTAACAGCTAGCTTTAAGTTATAAATATAGTAGTTTTAAAACTTTGATATTTTTGCACCACAAATAAGTCACAATGGTCTTCCAATTTATACACGTGTGATTATGTTTACATTGCATAATATTTTTTTTTTTTTTGCTAAGTATTTTTAACAAGTTCATTGCAAATATAGTACTTCTGCTCTTTGTTTCTCATACATGACAGCTTCTTTTATGTGAATTACTAAAATTTCCAACAACAAAACTTTTGACAGGAAATGACAGATTACTTAACAGCATACATTTTTAAGAATTATATTTTGATACTAAAATTTCTTTTATTCCTATATTCTAAAAAACCCAACCAAACAAACAACAACAACACCAACACTAAAAAAAAAAAAAAAAAAAACACAAACACCCGGCATTTATCTAATTACTAAAACAATTAAGAAGCTTAATGAATCTCAGGAATATACTCTAGGTTATCCTAGGTACCCTCATACTTGCACTGCCTGACATCCACATTCCCATTAATTTTACAGTGCAGATAATGAAGGAGACTAATTCTTTATCAGCCCTTCACTGACATTAGTATGACACAATGGCTATCCAGAAAGGTCTCCTGCTAAGCAGTCAGGATATTCCCTGTTCCATATTCCTTATTGCACAAGTTCTTCAGACCAAGTCTATTTGTTTTAATAGTTATATCTTTGTAATTTTGTTTGTGAATATAAACCTAATAAGTAATTCATGTTCCACATACTTATCTGGTTATTAAAAACACATTCAGTTCTGCCTAGTCTGAAATGCCTCTTTGGTACTGTTAGAAATGGAGAGGGGAGAGCTTAGACAAATCCCTGCCTTTCCAGGTTTCTGACAGTAGGCAGAAGCTTTATTGAGGTGGCCAGCACCATAAAACCCACAAAAAAAAACCACTGGCAAGGTCTTAATTATGACCAATCAGGCCTACTACAACATGAATTATTTATTGAATTAGGCCAAGGAAACACACATAAGACTTAAACAGATTACTTACTACACAGGATAACACAAAGGAACTACAAGTAGATAAAAAATACAGTTCCATGGTAACATTAGTAAAGGTACCTTATGTTAGAGCTAGAGAACAAATAGTATCGATTAGGAGTCAATGTCACTTACCAACAAATGATGGCAGTGTGCAGAGAATCTCCCAGTTTCTCTCAATCCCAGGGAAGTAACTCAATGCCAACATCATAACACTGAGAACTCTCCACACACTCAGAAACTGTGTGAGAGATTTCTGATTTCATGAAAATCATAGTGGTCTTTTATAGTTGTAAAAATGCTTGTGTTGTGCAATCACTAATTTTAGGTTTTACTTTCTCGCCATTCAAGCCAGGATGTGTTTTGCCAGCTAAGGAGGTTCTCAGCTGAGATAATTCATCACATGACAAATCATTCCAGCCTACCCTGGCCATATGGCGCAGGGAGATAAGCTTTTGCTGTATCAGGGGTTAAAGGTCCTGCCACAGGTACCACCACCTAAGTAATATTTTCCCCAAAGATATCACTATTTTTTCCTTACAGTAATGTTTATGTCAGTGTCATGACTACAGATTGCACTTTAAGAATTTATTCTTCCTTATAGAAAAGCTAACTACATTATGGAGCATGAAAGACTGAAAATATTACAAAGCTTAGTAAATCTCAACTAAAAAAAATATATTTTTGTTGCATTAGTTTTCTTTAGTAACTCAGTGATATTATGTGTTACTGTGGAGACATCAAATCTTTCACTCAGAATGAAAATGGCATTGTTAATAACATTAATTCCATCCTCCTACAGGAGCTCTTAGAAAAATCTTTAACCATCGTAATCATGAAAAATAATCCCCATGATGAGAAGCTGAATATTGACTCTTTTGTCTAAAGACTAATTAAAATATTTCCTCTCTCTTCACTCACATTTTTGCAACGTGGCTATATTAACTGTAGATAGATGTACAGAAGTAGTGAGGTTGTCTTCTAATCTTTCTTATCAGGTAGAGAGTGGGGTAGGAAGAGGGGCAACAATCATGCAGCCAAAGCCACTAACAAGCTGAGGAATATTTTTTGAGAAATATAATCTTATCAGGAATATTTTATAATTAGCATATTCTACAGTATCAGTCCACTCTGGGTGCAGCCATTTATCTGATCCTTTTTAAAATGGTCATAAAAGAAACCAAGAGGATATTGAGCCATCTGTGAGTCTAAGGGGGCACAATGAAATGCAGTATTCTTTTTTTACCTCTGAGGACAACAGCCTCATGCAATGGAAAATGAAACTTGGTCATGGTCTACTGCCTTCTGAACTGTGCTATTCTAAAATCTCATCCTCCTCAGGGACCTACATCCGATAACCAGAAGGAAACATTGTCCTAGGAAAGAGGATCATATGGTTCCATTTCCCCAGTTAAACTGAACTACTGCAAGTTTTGATGAACCCAAAGCTTTCAAGTTTTAGCTCTGGTAATGTTAACTTGCTGATACTCTAAAAGCCTTATTCCTTCACTGCAGAATTTGATTGTCACAAGCTGTACATGCTCAAGTGCTAGAAGTTCCTGGTTTTTCCCAACACAAAGTGATTGATGGTAAATCTCTTATATTTAACGACCAAGCTGGTGAAACCTTCCAATTATTGGATTTCACTGTGTAGTTACCAAAAGGCCTGAAAATCCTCTACTATCAGGTATTTTCCTTAATTATTTTTCCTGGTGAACTTTTTTGTCTTTTGACATTTTAAAATAAAGATTTATACTGTACTGCTTGTCTTCCAGCAATACTTAATGTGGATTTAATTTGAAATCTTAAAAACAGCAGATCACAAGCATCTGTCCTAATTGGAATGAGGAATTGCTGAGCTGTAGCAGCTGAGTTTCTATCAGGATTTCCACACTACTCATAAGAACTGTGATCCCACTATAGGTGATGTTCCTAATATTTTACAGTATTCCTTGTTGTCTTGAATTGGGTATAGAATGTTAGTACTACATACTCTCTGTACTAAAACCCCCTTCCTTTATGGTGTTCCTCTTTACTCTTTTTTTTTTCTTTTTTTTTTCTTTTTTTTTTCTTCAAGAACAGTACAAGTGAGAATTTATGTAGAATCAAACTTTGATGCCAAAATCTGTCTTCTTTTGAATTACTGATTTACAGAATCATAGAATTCATATAAATGTATATCACACGTACTGTTTACTCTCAAATGCAAAATTGGCAATCACTTGGATTTAGCTATAAAGGTGAAAAGTTTTGTTAGCTTTACTTACCAATGCTTCCCTCATCAACCAGTGTCATTTAGCAGCCATACTAGAAAGTTACCACGTCATATAGGTCGGAGGAAAAAATTCAGAAGAAAAAAATCCAACAGATATTTTTCAAAAATATGCCTTACCATGATATTTCTCTGTTGGATTGTAGGGAAGTGTAGTTAGCAAACCACTTTTGAATTACATCTATTCATTGCTGTGATAATTACATCTAATATAATATTTTTTGAACAAAATCTAATACATTACTCAAGTACCTTGGAGAAATAAAAGTCTACATCCACACAGTAGTATTTATCAGGTAGACCAGCAATTCTATCTATAAATGTTTTGAAAAAAAAAATCTTTATTCTATTATTAATACATCATGCTATAGACTTATAACTGGCTTATAATTCCTGAGAAACTAAAGTCTAAGAACTTACACTCTCTGTTTTCTTTCATGTTTTCCAGTTCTTCAGAACTTTCTCATATTTCTCAAACTGAATGAAAATTAAATATCTTGTTAATGTATCCTGTATTTTTTAAGAATAGAATTCATTTGAAAGCCTGTCTCTAGCTGCATTTGTACAATCTTGGAACTAGGAAGTTCCCTGGATATACTTTATACCTTTACCTACCCCTTACCTAGTATGAACCTTGATACCATCACTGCTGTCTCTATAAGCAACAACACCTGTGTGACAGTGGCAATCAGGACTGACCAGATTATTTTATCAGTATTTCAGTGTAACACTAGTGAATTTTGGCTATTATATTATATTGGCTGTTAATAGAATGCAAATATTTTTCAACAAAAACATATTGTTAAAGAGAATAATTTCGAAGACATTTAGCAGTTTTCAGTTCACTCCTAATTCTTAAAACTTGAGGAAGGTTACTGTGGGTAATAAATAGCTACTTTAGAGAAGATAGCTCACTCTGGAAAGCCTTTGAATTTTGGTCCTTTAGAACCATACATGTAGGTATACTATCACAGTCTCCAAGAGTAGGTAATTTATAACAGTGTCAACAAACAGTTCTAACTGTACTGTTATTATATGAAACAGTTATAATATTCATACCAGATCATAATCCTTCACCGACTTTGACATGTTTGTCATATTTAGCAGTTCTGCTATTCATCCTGTAAAATCTCTGATGGATTGCAATAAAAAATGAAACTCATACATCAAGATCTAATTGAATATAAGGTTTGCTACTGCATGAACATAATAACTTGCAGCATACAAAGCAGCCTTCATGATTTTTGAACCATTTTTGAAAAGCAGTTCATCTTCTTTATATGAAAAAAACCTGTGTTTTTGACTGACTCCACATATGTAGGTACACATACACCAAAGCAAAGCCTGTGTTTTTGACTGACTCCACATATGTAGGTACAAAGCATACATAAAGAAAAAAAAAAAATGTCATTTAATGTTTTTCTTCCAAAGAACCAGAACCAAGTTTAGGTGATTCTTTACTCACCACTCGAAAGTGAATTTGAGTTGTAGTAAATTTTTATTGACTGAAATACAGTCCTGCAAACTAAACTGACATTCAATTTAGAAGCTGATAGAAATACACAGATGGAGTTCTTATAATAACTTTCAGAACTAGTTATGCTTGCAGTATTTAACCTATGACTAAAATTTTATAAGTCAAATACTTTGTCTAGAGAGAAACAATCTTATTGCAGAAGCTACACCTTGCTCGAGATTAAAGATGAGACTCACCATTAACCATTTAGCAATTTTCACAAACGTGTCATTTCTAATACATGGTGATAATTTCATTAATATTGTCAGAACCTGAAAAGTGAATGGAGAAACTTTACTACAAACCAATAGAGAATCACAGAATATTCTGTGTTGGAAGGGACCCACAAGGGTCATTGGGTCCAACTCTTAAGTGAACTGCCCATACGGGGATTGAACCCTTGACTTTGGCATTTTTAACATCATACTCTAAATATACATCTCATACACAAAACTCCCTCTTTCTCATAGTAAACCTGAACACTAAACATCTTTTTTCATTATTATGTGGCCTTTAGGCTTAATAATTCTTCTCCCTAATAAATATATTCTTCATTTCAAATGCTGTAAAACTCTTGCTAAGCCCAAACCTATATTTATTATTTGCTCAAGTGCAAAAATTAATGAACCTGAGGGAAATTAATTCCCTCTGCAGGCTAGGAGTTACCCAGGACATTTAACTCTTTTAAATTGTTTTCATCTAATGTGAAGGGAACATGAAAAGTTTGACAATAGCAAGAGGAGGTAGGTAAAGTAGACTTTATTTCACTCAATTTTAAAGGAATTACTATCATTATTAACAGATATGTGTTTGTTTGCCTGGGAGAAAAATACTAAAATTGTTTAAAGAATGAAGCCTAGAATTTCCCCAGTACACTGAAAAACCAATGAATGATATGCAACACCAGCTCTAAAATCTGTGAAATCTAACACATGTCCTCTCCAAACACCCATAAGTCATGATGGAGTAACCTAGATTTACCCCAATCTACCCTAAGCTGTCTACAGAATGATCCCAAAAGTAGGTGCATAAATATGAAATCAAATCTATCTACAATCTGAAGCATGGTACTATAGAGACCTGAATGCATAAAAATCCAGAAAACCAAGAAATAAAACATTAAAATCTTCAAGTCTTACGTAGTTGTGAATTTTACTTTGTTTCAATTTAAGAATAAAAAGGTTGTTTAGAAAAGTTCTTTGGTTTTTGTGTATTATAGCATGCATTCTGCTCTTTGCCAATAACAAATATGAGCCTTTCACAGAGCTGATTTTGGCCAAAATATTATTTTAACATCTTAAATACATGACGAGAATCAAGATGACAACTTAGATGCAATTTAAACCCTCTCCATTATTTTTGCACAAGAGAGTATTGTCTTATTTTACATTATGATGAACAAAACGGATATTCCTGGGCTTGAGCACAAACTTGTTTTAAATATTAGATCCTAAAAACCAGGAAATAAAATATACAGTTCATAAACTTAAAGGCCAGTTATGCCAATAAATAGTGCATCAAGTATATGCACTTGTATTTTTATCTAATAATAAAGTTTAAAAATATATATCTCAGAAGTCAATTACCCTTTTATCTTACCTCCTGTGTTCCTCCTTCTTCATAAACACTAGTTTAAAAGAGGGAAATAAACTTTTACCTCATGATTTTATTGTGCCAAGCTGGGCCTTATTTTCTTGGAATTTTTCCTCACAACTTTGGAAGTTTCTTTTTGGAAGTTTTCTCTTTTTTTTCCCATACTACTACTACTACTGCTACTACTACTACTACTACTACTACTACTACTACTACTACTACTACTACTGCTACTACTACTAGTACTGCTGCTGCTGCTATTATTATATAATTATATATTATATATTATATATTATATATTATATATTATATATTATATATTATATATTATATATTATATATTATATTATATTACATTGTTTCTGTTACGTCTTTTTAATTACTAAAATGTTTTTTTATCTCAATTCTTGTGTTTCTTTCCCACTTTTAGGCTTCTGATTCTTTCCCCATCCTATCAGAGAAAGGGAGCATGAGCAAGGAGCTGAGTGCTTAAAGACAGCAACAGTACGTCTCCTCATCCTTAATTCTGGATAAAAAATCTATTTAATTAAATAGTTTTTTAAATTCCTTTTGATGTTCTAAATTATTTCAAATGCATTTAAATTTTCTCTTACACAATGCCTTCACCACAAAAATATCGACTCATGAAGTGTGCCCTCTAGATCAAGATAATTACGAAAAATGTTTGAAAATCAGACATCTTCAAGCTGAGTTTAACCAAATTACATCAAAAAGCTAACCCAATATTTGCTAGATAAATATATGATAGGTAGGCAGGCAGGCAGGTAGGTAGGTAGGTAGGTAGATAGCTAGATAGACAGATAGACTAACTAAATGTAAGGCAATAGTCACAAAAACCCAAATGAACAACAAAAACAATAAAAACAAACAAACAAACAAACAAAGCCCCAACCCAAAACCCCAAATAAACAAACAACCCAAAACCCAAGAGACAAATACTGCCAGATATCACGGACCAATGTTGTGGTTTAACCCCACACCGTAGTGAGACACCTCTGTCACCTCTTCATTGCTCCACAATAGGATGGGGTACAGAATTGAAAGAAAAGTAAAACCTATGGGTTGAGAGAAAGACAATTTATTAGGACAGAAGAGGAAGGGATAATAATAATAATAATTATAATAATAATAATAATAGTAACAACAACAATAAATACATTGTCAGGCAGTTCCCAAGCAGTGACCACTACTCCCTGGCAGTTCCTACAGAATGCTTTTTTGTTTTGTTCAGCATGAGGCCATAAAGTCTGGGGAATCCCTTTGGTCAGCTGGGGTCAGCTGTCCCAGCTCTTTGTGCACCTCCAGCACCCTCACTGGTGGGGTGGAGGAAGAGACAGAAAATCCTTAACTTAGTGTAGGGACTGCTCAGCAAAAATTAGGCCATCAGTGTGTTTACCTAAATTATTCTCATCCCAAAATACAGCACTATACCAGCTCCCACGAAGAAAATTGTCTCTATCCCAGACAAAACCAGAGGACTCTATCATAAAATCTCTTACAAGACAAACTATGAATAATATCTAATGGTGTGTATTCAGATGTTCACATTGTTTGTTGACAGACGGAGATGCTCGTTTCTTGTACTAAATAGTTTAAAAACAAATCAGAATTTCCTGGTTTCTGCCTTGCTTAAAATGTCACTGATTAATCTATATGATCTATGTATTTTTAATTATTTCCTTTTCTCTTTTCTCCCTCTGATACAACCATGTGTTTTGGCATGGTTTACAGCAGAATCTCACTCACTGTATTATAAAATGTAAGTGAATACATCATAAAAAGTAAGCATAATTTATTGGAGATCATATTGAGGTTGTTTAGTGTGCAATTCATTACTGTGTAAGGAGCAAAACCAAATTCAAGCAGTTAAACAACTTGACAGCTTTCCCTCCATTGTCCCCTGAAAAAAATGTGACTGGTTTAAATCATGGAACCGAAAAGTGAGCCTTTTAACTTCTGAGCCTTCAAGAAGCAATCACCTCTTGACCATTATTTCAGGTCATCTCCATGTCTGTATTCCTGTAGATACAGAACATTGGGCTCCTAACTACTCAAAAGAGACAAGTACTTTCTTTTAATTGCCTTTTTCTATCGCTGTGTTCTTACACTTTCATGTTTATGATTTATGCCTTTCATAATTTTAATTATTCTAGCAGTTTAGGCTCAGCTTCCCCTCAGTTTTTTGTATATTCAGTATTTTCCTGTTTTTCACATAACAATCCCATCTTCTGAATCCCTTCAGTATTCCTAATCCATCTTTTGGTTTTGTACTATCTGTATTCTTCTAATTCAGAATGTGAAAGAATGCAGCAGCTTCTCCTTTTTGCCTCCTGGTAGGGATGGTGGGGGAGAAAGGCAAAACCAACAGGAAAACCTCAACAAAACCTAAACAGAAAGAAAACAAACAAAAATGAAATCCACAAACAAACAAGAAGAGTCTTTCCCACTAAGAGTATATATTTCAATGGAAATGAAAACATCTTGAAAAAATCACCTGTGGTTCTTTGAGATGCAAGAGCATTAATACTAGTTTCAAGTGAAATTTAGGACCTTAATGAAAATTGAAGCTTTAGGTAAAAATGAGCTCATGATCTTAGTAGTTCTGCAAAAGCTATCCCAACATTGAAATCGGCATCTCTGTCAACTCTTGAATTATGTGGGGGTTTTTTTCCTGGTTTTCCTCATTTTTTTGCTTTTTCTTACTTCTTAAAGCTTTTCTTCATGTCCATGCAAACTGAAAACTACTAAAATAAAAATTTTCATATCCAAATTAAAGTTATTCCAGAATCTCAGACCCGAGAAAAATTCCTGTGTAAAATTCATAATTGAATCACTCAGTGATCATAAATTATGCTCTTCATTTGTCTTTTTCACTGACACAAATGAAATGCAGTCTTTGAAACCATTCGTGATCATTAATTAGGCATTATTTAACAGGTAAATAATGATTTTTATAAATTTTAAAGCATACTTCTAGAAATGCCTTTATTAGTCATGTGTGTCCCCTTTCTTAAAATTCAATATTTAACAAAAGAATCAAATCAATGCACCAATGTAAGAGTTTTTCACTTAACACTATGAAATAGAGAAAAAAGTGTTGCTGCCTATGAATTTTATAAACAAAACACTTCTGTGAGTCTCATGTGACCAGACATTAAGTTTGTGTTTGAACAAGATAAGCTATCATTACCAGAGAAATTGGAGTGGCGTCTAACCCTAAAGTCCAAATCAATGCCACTTCAAGAGAATAAAACTATAGTGACTATAAAAGGAGAAAAAGGGTAAATAAGAGTAAAAAGTTTAAAATATAAAATATAAATGTATACAAAAAAAAGAAAAAAAAAAGGCAAACAAACCATGGGAAAGAAAAGAATTAGTTACATGATTTTTTCCTAGACTGAGTACAACAGCAACAACAAAGTGACTCTCCAGACCCTTCACCAGGTCCATTGCTCTTCTTCTGGACACATCCCAGAATCTCAATGTCTCTCAAGGTGCAGTCTCACCAGTGCTGAGTAGAGAGGGGGCAATTGCTGCCCTGGTCCTGCTGGCCACAGTGCTGCTGATACAGGCCAGGTGCCATTGGCCTTCTTGGCCACCTGGGCACACCCTGGCTCAGGTTCAGCCAGAAGTTCACCACCACCAGCTGGTCCTTCTCTGCTGGGCAGCTTTCCAGCCACTCTTTCTTAGCCTGCAGCACTGCATGGGGTGGTTGTGACCCAAGTGCAGGACTCAGCACTTCACTTTGTTGTACCTCACAGAGTTTGCCTTGGCCCATCCATCCAGCCTGTCCAGGTCTCTCTGTAGGAAGCTTCCCTACCCTACAGCAGATCAACACTGCCACCCAATTTGTGCAGTTTGCAAATGGAAAGGCAAGTCTGCACTTGATCCGACCTCCAGGTTGACAACAAAAATATGAAACAGAGCTGTCCATTTTTTTTACCCAGCAAAGAGTGCACCCACCCATCCAAGCCACTAGCAGCCAGTTTCTCCAGGAGAATGTTGTGTTCTGACTTTACTTTAGTCCAGGTAGAAAACATACACAGCCTTTCCTCAATCACTAAGTGGGTCACCTTGTACTAGAAGGAGAGAAGACTGGTTAACCCAGACATGCCTTTCATGAGCCCATGCTGGCTGGGCCTGATATTAGAAACTGGGGCATTTTCCCAAACTTTGGGACAAAGGTTTTATCCAATTAACAGAAGAGACTGAATTATATTTTCCAGAGTTATTTTAAGCATATGAATTTTTTTGAGGAGGAATATTTGGAATTGAATGGAAAAAATAAATAATTTTTTGTTTTGTGTCCTGTATATATGTGTAAAGAGCAATAAACATTGCCTCATTTTCCTGGGGGTTGTTACAGTCTGTTCTATGAAGCACAGGGTGTATTTTGCACATGGTTGGTACGGACCAGAGTGTCAGCAAAGGTCTGGGTCTGTGTGTATTCACAGGAAGAAATGCAGAGTAACATATTCTTAAGAAAATAAAATGTTGTCTGTACTTGAGCATGATGGATAGTGAGCTTTTTATGAAAGATCAGATGTGAGTGAGGAAGACATAGGCTTCAGTTCTCATAAATGTTGTTACTTTGATGAGAAAAATTGTATTTGCCGTTTATGATAAAGCAGCAGAGAGCCCACAAACACAACACAGTTCAAAACAGAAATATATGAAACATGATAACCTTCAGTTACATTTGTACATGAGATGAGACAAGATCGCTGTTGTAACTTAGCTTCTAATACAAAAATATGCATCTTTCTCAGGAAAGCTGATGGTTTTGGAATACTGAAGAGATAAACAAAAATCCTTGGACTGTTTCTTTAAGCATCTGTTGTAATGTTGTAACATGTAATCTGTTTCTCACTCATTAGCTTCCCTGAATTTACTACCTGCATATGATTTTTAGGATTTTTTCTCTGGTATGTTTGAATTTTCAAGACTTGAACGCTTGGAAAATGTAAGAAAACAAAACATCCATGGCTACTGACATAAAGGACTTAATTTTCACTTAGACTTTTATGTAAATAAATAAGTGAGAATTAAAGTAAAGCCATCTGAAGTCAGTCACTTTTCAAATTTGTGAGGAGATCTTAAATAAGACAATAGCATAGTTCACTATTTGGCTTTGAAGGGGGCTTATGTGTCCTTCTGAAGACTTTCTGGGTTTTTTAAACAAAACCTCTGGAAATCTATCAAAAAGTATTAAGTGATAGAACTCTGGTCTCCATTGACTGGCACAGACTGAACATCTGGCCAAAACAGTAAAAAAGAAGATGACACTAACAGCAAATATGCTGCCTTACAGAAGTGATTCAGGAAATTGAATGGACATCACTGAAGAAGCAATTCAACAAATTTCCAAAGCAGAGAGGAAAGCAGGAAGTTTTGCCGCTTTTCATGGGCTAGGCGGGAAATGACAGAATTTTTTTCATAATGTTCATCTCTTCCAGAGACACAAAGTTTAGGTATTTAAACCTGAAAGAAATAGAAGGTAATTGAGAAATGAATGTCTGAAAAATGCTGCTAAGGGTCTGCTAAGGGAAAATTTCAACAATTTACTGATTTAATATGTTAGATCTACTTTATTCATTACCCTGATTCCATTCTAAGATGTTGATGGGCAGATGTCATTTTGGTTGGATGTATTTTCATATTCTTTGTGAGCTGTTAATAAGTCTAGAAAAAAGCAGGAAGATTTGACAATAAATACTCTTCCCTTTTTTAAGGTTTTTGGAAGCTGAGAAATGATGTGTGCTCATAGGATCATGCTCTAGAATGAAGAAGTGGGCTCCTAGAAGTATCATTTCACCCTTCCTTTAATAAATTGATGAGAGGTTATATAGGTCTAAATGTTATATAAGACCAGGAAAATGAAAAGATTACTAATGAATTATCATATGTTCTCACACAGAAGGAATCTCCACTCTGTATTTATTATGACTTCCTAAACCAGGAACAAACTAAGGGAAGGCAGAAATGACTGTTCTCTGACGATTACCTCAAACAATATATAAAAGCTTTGAGTTTTAACAAGTATAGCTGAAGGCTAGACATTTCACAAGTCTGAATTTTGAGCCTCTTAGCAAAAAATCACTAGTTAGAGGAGAATTTCTCTCTCCTGGTGAAAGAAGCCTTGATAATTATATTTTCTGTTTGATCTGCTGGCCATCCAGCAATACCTATAGAGCAGCTGGGAGTCTGGTGGAGCATCTGCTGACTCTTCTTGCCGGTACTGACTATACCACAGAGACCTGGGTGGAATTTGAGGGTGAAATTACCATATTGGTGCAAACTAGACAATGTTCGGGGAAAGAGAGAAGGAGAAAGGAACCAAGCATAGTTTATTTCACAGGAAGGAAGGTCTAGAAAACAAATTTATAAGAAAAAAGTTATGTCTATCACTCATCCAACAATTCATTGATTTTAGCTTTGTGTAGCCTCACGGAATTTATTTTCCAGAAATATCAGGTCAAGTGGGACTAAATACAGAAATGATTTTGTCAAGCTCCACATTCTGGGTGTTTCTATCACGTTGCAGTGATTTACAAAATCCTGAAACTTTCCTAATGTTTCCTAATGTCATGGCTATCATGACCTGAAAATCAAGGATTACATGTGGGAAGCCAGATGCTCCTCTTGTTTTGGAGTAAAATATGATTTCTGTAGAGTTACTCTAGATTTATAGTGTCTTAATCAAGATAAGACTCCAGTCTGATGCAGCCTATAAGTAATCACATGCTGGTTTTGGTGTTCTAATAGATGTGTCTGACTGGGGCAGGGTTGGGAGAAAAAGAATTTTCATCTTGTTGCTATACCCCAGTTGAGCTTCCATCATGACAATAATTCCCTGAAATGTATTTAATAAAGAGTGACTTCTAGTCAGAGACTTAAAATGTTTTATGTTTTCTTGGCATCTTGAGATTAGAAAATAGCAAGGTCTTCTAGTCCCAAAGCAGTAAGCTTTAACTGTGGAGTTCACTGCACTTTGCATTTTCATCACTTCTGACCTTGTCAGCATGATGGCTGTCATTGGGAAAGGAAAAGGTACCCATGATGACCAGGTATCTTGGAACACTCAGAAGGTGAAATAAATTCTTAAAACAGGTGTTAAGACAACTCCTTCTTTTCATGATCTATGTCTCGCTCATCCTCACTTCCCTTTCCCCCACCCCATTTTTTTTAAACATTCTTTTGATTTAGCTTTGCAGAAAGCTTTGATGAAAACCACAGTGTTATTCCAGGTATTCTATCTACTACAGGTCTAAATGAAATAGACTTCATTTAACACAGCAGGTCAGGAAAACCATCCTATCTACCCACCCAGCCAATGAAAAAAAAGTGATCAATAAAGACTATTTCATAGGAACTTCAGTAGGTGAGAGGAAAGAGCTGTGTGAGTAATGCAGTGTGGGAGTAATGCAATAGGGGGCAATACATAAATCAGTAGAGGAAAACAATAAAAATGTGCAAGGAATAGTTTGCTTACCAATAACTTCTGACAGAAATACAGTTATGATAATAACTAGGATCATGAAAGCAGTTCTGCATAAGCCTGCAATTAGCTTTCTTTCTTTTGTGCTACGGTATGAACTAAATGAAGTACAAGGGAATAAAATGACAGTAAAATTAACTTTTATTTTTAGTAACACTTACGTTATGCATGTGTTTTACTCATGCAAATGCATTTTCCACTGATTCAGGTTATCTGATGAAGTCCAATTATTCTGTATATTTCTTTTCTTCTTTTCCTCCATCTTTAGCTCAATCTTACACATTTTAACTTTATCAGAAGCACAACAATAGGGTTTAAATACCCTTTCTCTTTTGTACATTTTGATTCATTCCCTTTTTGCATTTTGTCCTTCCAGAATCTTACACACACTGATAACAGTCTGTCACTCTTGAGGGGTCTTTTAGCAGATATTCAAGCTTGAAATTTTGTACATTAAAATTCCAAGATTTTGCATCTTCCAAATTTTCTCCTAGTATGCAAAGGAGTTTGAATTATTGAATAAATCTAGTAAATGGATTTTGGTGTCATAGAGTTGTCAGCTTTAAATGACATACATAATTGTAAAAAAGTTAAAAGACACAGTTATTTCCACAGCTCTGTTGTATCTTTCCAAATGAGATTACTAAATTACAAAGTAATAATTTCTGCTAGTCATGAGAGGGGCTATATTAAATGAACATACATTTAATGTCCCCAAAATAAACTCTAAACTCTTCAAATCAAGGATTCTGTCTCCCTTTCTGGTTTTGAAGTGTTTTGATAAATGGAAACTGTAAAAAAGTCCAGGCATACATTTGGGTGTTTTTCTGTATTGTGTATGAACATCCATGTGTGGTTTTGATGTCAAAAGCTAGTTTCACAAAAAGGTGATGATATTTCCTGGCCCAGGAATCAGGACCTTTCAGCCTCACTTCTGCCTGCCCCTATGTCCGTGTATAATTTCAAAATTATGGTGGTGTTCATCCAGTCAATGTAGACTACTGTGTACTAGAACACTCTTGAGAAGTCTCTTTAAAAAGATAAGAAAATTACTTTGGCCTGACTGCCTTATTTTATTTTCTAAGAGGCTTGGGCAACTTCATCACCCTGCAAAAAATGTAGGAGGAAAGCAACAAAAGGTAATAGGCTCCATCTAGTAACATTTTATGGGTAGTTATCAGCCAGTACTGCACATGGTCATATGTCCAGGTGACAATCTTTCTTCCTACTGTCACTTTTCTCCTTACAGTCAAGGGTTCAGATGTCTGTTGTGTTGAAAGTCATAATCTAAGATTATGTATCTAAAATACATAGTACGTCTGTTTTAAATATTTACTGCCACTGGGAGTTCATCTTCTTCTATGCACCCAAATCCACGAGCTGTGATATCACTTTAATACAGAGGTTATGCTTATATTGGTCAAAAATAAATAAACCATCAAAGAAACTTGACAAGCACTGGAATCTGATTATAATATTAAATTGCTTAAAATGTGACTGGCACTGCCTTCTTCCAGGCGAACAAGAACTTCCCATAGCAATTCCTGAGTAAATGATGGGAGTTATCATGAAGAGGGAAGTTTCCAGAGGACAGTCTTCATGCATCTGCTTCTATTTGGAGGATGAGATCTGTAGCTCAAGCATGAGGACCTTTCAGTGCTCTTTGACCTCAGTGCGAGCAACAGCCTGGGCACATTTGACACATCTACCTACACCCACTCCTTTTCTAACCCAAAGAATATTGAAATATTTCCAGGAAAAAGGAAGAGCTCCAACATGTGGGACTGCATGGGCTGCTTCAGAGTACTGCAGTTCTGATGTCTAGGCAGATGGAGACTGGTAATGTGGATTTGAATAGAGCTCTGAAAACATGGAGTTTGGAGTTGGAGTTTTGTCCTTTATTTTCCAGTGAGTTAGCTGATCTATTGGGAGAAACAAAGGGCAGTATGCTACATGTGCTACAAATACTGACTCCCTGAGTCTTTCAAGCAAGAGGTAATATATCCTTCTAACTTCAGAATTTAATTTGTTCAAGATGAAAAATATTATTCAGTAGTACATGTCCACTTAATTTTATTCAGCTATGAGACCTTGCTTTATTCCGCTATGAGTGCCAGCCTTTTTCTGGCACTGTAAAGGAAATGTCCAATGAAAGTTCCTAATCATCATTTTGTTGGGAGTAAACTGCACTTTGAAATGCTTACTGGGCAGTGTGCTGCTTAGATTCATTACTTGAGTATAATGAGTTCCAGAAGCTGGCAGGTTATTTTAAAGATGGAAAGAACCTAATACCTCCCCGCAAAAAAAACAAACAAACCAAAACAAAACAAAAGCAAAACAAAACAAAAGCAAAATGAAACAAAAAAAAGAAAAGAAACTGTAGCAATTTTACACCATTCTTTTCAGATCTTAATTCCCTCATCTAGCTCAGCATAATTATATAAAAATTAACAAGAAAAATCTCTGACAAGGTGAAAGTTCAGTTTGATTGTTTTATTCATATACTCCTGATTCTTCACCTCACTGAACAAGTTCTGCTTTGCTTTCATTTTGTTGACAGGAGTTCAGTCCCACTGGCATGGAACCAGTTTAATGAGGTAGATGATTATGTCAACAAGACTCTTAAAAAATATCTCTTAAGAAAGTAAGTTAAACACTTTAATTAAGGGATGCTAGAATTTATGTTACTCAGGAAACATCACCTAACACCTTTGACAGTGTTTTATGATAGCCTGTCATATCCTGAACCCCATAAGATCCATGATAACTTCAGTATAATAATTTAGTGGCAACCCAGAACAGAGACTAATACATGTTTTTCCTACATCTTTTCAAGGAAATCCCACTGTATTTATTAATATTCATTGAAACAGTGTACAATATATATAGGTAGTTATTTTGCTTCCTGGAATTTCAAACTGTAGTAGAACTGATATTTCAGTTATGGATGCCCTTTTTGGTGTACAACAACATTTCAGAAAAAAGGACAAGGCTGAACCAATAATTTCTTATGTGGTCCTGGTTGTGCAGCACATCTTAGACCTGTTGCCACCCAGCAAAATGATAATATGGGTTGTTACCTTTGCAGGATACTCACTCTTCCATTAATATCAGTCATAGGTGTGAATGCTTACCACTATATATATTAAGTTTTGGGGTTGTGCAAGATGTCATAAATGAGAGTTAAATCATTACCAAAAAGTGGTGACAAAAGACTTGTCATGTAACTCATAAGAATACCACAGTAAACTTGTAGCTGAGGCAGGAATTAAAATGGAGTTTTGTTGATAGTTTTCTGGGGGAAAATTTGTTTATTTTCTTTGAGATTGGGTTTTGGAATTCTGGGGTTTTTTTGGTGGCATTCACTGAAATAATGAGATTTAAACTTTTGTTTTGCAGTCCTGCTTCATTATCTATGTAAATCTCAATACCTAGAGAAAATGAAGTATTCTTCCTTCCACCATCACTACATGTGATGTTTTTTTACTCCTTTGCCCGAAGCTGGTTCTTCAGCATGCTGTATAAATAATTAATGCTTTGGTTTAAAGCCAGGATAAACATCCAGTTTTATATTATTATAACATTTATGTGCAAAGGACTTGTATCAAATGTTGGCATTTCCCTACTGTTGTGGTTTAACCCAAGTTGGCACCTTAGCTCCACTCAGCCTCTTGCTCACTCTCCTAGTGGGATGTTGGACAGAATTAGAAGGGTAAAAACCAGAAAACTCATGGGTTGAGATAAAGACAATTTAATAGGGAAGGCAAAAGCCACACACTCTAGCAAAGTAAAGCAAAGAATTAATTCACAAATTCACATATTCAGGTGGGTGTTCAGTCATCCCCACAAATGCAGGGCACAATCACACTTAACAATCACTTGGGAAGACAAATGCACGGAGAAGCTGACTTTAGTCACAGAGTGGATTGTGGTGCTGCATCCCTCTCGTCCCCACACTCACTGTGACCTGAGAGATGCTTTTTAGGCCTTGGTCTTGACAAACTGCAGCTGGACTAAGCCCCCCTTGAGCTTATGAGAAACACAGTCTGCTCCCAGGCACCTGTGTTGTCTAATGAGCATCTGTTTTTTAATGAGCAGCCTTGAGAAACTTATTTTTCTCACCTGAATAACAACCCAAGTGGGAAATCTAATGAATGCTCCTTCCCTTTTGCTGCATTGGTAGCTTGGGTCTCAGATAATCTCACCTATGGACTATGTAAATCTCTCTCATACTCTCTCTGGTGACTGCTAAACTTGTACCTGTTTATGCAAATATATTTATAATTTCTTTTTATTTTTAATTTGTAAAAAAAAGGCCAAGCCAAGAATATGAAATGAAGCTTTTGTTGAAAAATTCTGTAAAGATATATTATGTTAGTCATAAATTTATGTTATTTTCCACCCTATATCCTACTTTTTTATTGTAATTTTGTTGTATTTGTTATCTGCATACAATAAAGGCACAGGTTTCAGCTGTCATACCTTTTATGTTCTCTGCCATAGCAATCCAACTAAAAAAAATCTTATTTGGTGGGAGTAAAGATGCTACGAATGCTCCAAAACTCACAGCTCCCATTAATAAAGAATAGAAACACATTCTGAAGAATAAAAAGAGGTTACTTACTATTCAAAGTAGTTGAATAATCTGTGAACACTCTGCATAAATTTCTCCTCTTGAAAATGTATTTTTAATCATAAATATTCAACAAATTGCTTTGAATAAGCAGTTGACTTGGCTCTTCTCAAAACAGTTGCTTGTACTTACCAAAGTCAACTCTGTGTGCTTTACCATGTAAAACATACCCCTGTATTTTCTTTTTATTTTTGGATGAAAAATCTTTATAGAAATTGCATGCTACATATCTGTCATGGTCTATGTGTTAGGAAAATTACTTACATGCTGTGCACACAAACCACATCCTATCATAATGACATACAAATTCTCCCTGGTGTCTGAATATTCAACAAGAAAATTTTAGTTGACAATAGAATTTTTAGGGTTCTTTATCAATTTCAATTTTGGGCACGCCTAAAACATCTATTAATACAATGTTCGTTTATTTTAATAGAATAATCTCAAGAAACAGATTTTTATAGGATTAATTTCTTTAAAACAGTTAAACAATGGAATTTATATCAACTTAGGACAAGAAACAATACTAAAATCCTACTTTGTAATCTTTAGGTTTAGAACTAATTTAGAAGGCTGTTAATAAGTTCTGTTTCAAATTGCAACAGACTGGCAAGAGATTTTGAGCAAAACATGCATTAAAATTATTCTCTGATTTACCTGCTCTCCAGAGGTCAGAAGAAACTGGTGCTACAGAGCATAATACAGGAAGAATTTGGACTCAAATATTTTTCCACTTCAGTTCCTCATCAATAAAACTTAGCCAAGCAGTGGAACATATTATCATGAGACTGTCCTGGTGGAAAGACCTTCTGAGTATAAGGGGGTAATGGCCTACCCCGAGGAGTTGGCAAGTGTGGAATCTTGTGTTTTCATGTACAAAACAGCAAAACCGTTTGTTTTTGTATTTAAACCATAGCAGAACTTCTTTCAATGTGCAAATTTCTCTTCAAAGCTATCTCCCAGATACAAAAACATGCAAGCTCTAGGAATTTATTGTATATCCTTGTGTGAAGCATATGTCTAGTTTATTAATCTCATTTTAGTATCAGGAAATAAATAATGGATGTAGAGTGCTGCTTCTGAATCCCAGAAGAACACAATTGCAGTTAATCATTCTTTAATTTAAAAAATCTCTTGTTTTTCCCTGCTTTGTTTATGGCTGGGAAATGCTTATCCTCTTTTTTCTTTTGCTTAATTGTTCTAATTCCTGTTGAACTCGTGATTCTGAAGAACACTGGTATTAAGTTTTTCTGTTCTCATGTACAGTTTGGTGGGGTTTTTAAACCAGCATTACAATGGCTCCTATCATATATTGCCCCTGACAATGAGGTTTGCAAGTTCTAAAGATGTGCTGTTACAGAATTCTAAAGGGTCTGGAAACAGAAATAAGTTACATAAGTTAATTTTCCTAAAAGCTGCTCACAACCTTTTTTCAGCTTTTATATGCTTAAGATAAATAGAGCTCTTCCTAAGCCAGTAGCATAAATCTAGATACTTGTATTTCTCTCTGCTAGTATTCAGAGAACATTCTCCAGCTTTCTAACAGAATAAGGATTAAATTCTATGACTAACTGGTACAAAGAGATTATTATCGCACTGTATTCACTGTAGGTGCAGCCTCACTGTGAATACTCTATGCAGTTCTGGGACCTGCAATTTAGGAAGAAAGTCAAAATCCTTGAGTGTGTCCTGAGAAGGACAACAGAATTGGTGAGAGGGCTGGAGCAAGCATCCTAGGAGGAGTGGCTAGGGACTCTGGGTTTGTCTACTTTGGAAAAAAGGAGGCTGAGGGGTGATGTCATTGCTCTTTACAGCTTCCTAGGAGGAAAAATTGTGGAGGGAGGTGCTGATCACTTCTCCTTTGCATTCAACAATAGAATGTGTGGTAATGTTCAAAGCTGCACCATGGGAGACTTAGGCTGTATATTAGGAAGTATTTATTTTCTGAAAGGGTGGCCAAACACTGGAACAGGCTTAAGAGGGAGTGTGTCAATGCCTTAAGCCTGTTAGTGGTTTAGAGGCATTTGGACAATGCCCTTAACAGCATGCTTTACATTTTCATGAGCCCTGAAGTGGTCAGGGAGTTGAACTGGATGATCACTGTACGTTCCTTCCAAGCTAAGTGGATTAAATGGCTCTATTCTATTCCAACTAGAACTCTTCTGGTTTTTGCTCTTGCTTTTACCAATATATTTCTGTCTTGATAAAGAGAATGCAAAAAAGAATGTATTATTTTTATTTTAATTCCTTTATTCTTTTGACATTACAACATATGAGATGGTCCCTTAGAAAATGGAGAAATCAGTGGATCAGGAAATTTTGGGTTCCTAAGGTATTTGTGCAAAAAAATTCAGACCATCATTAAAAATTGTATTTTTTTTCTCCTAGTAATATTTGACAGGATATATTTGAGATTTCAGTGTCTCTCTTCCATTTTTTATTAACTTCATGGAAACTCCATCCTTGGAGGCTTCATTGTGGCAAAAATATATTTTAAGCTACAAACACCACGTAATTCACTATCATTCCACTGCATCTGGAGTGTCAAATAAAGCTACAACTCATTTCATAGTGTGCTGAGTAAAAGTCCTCAAGTGAAGAACAAGGGCATCTGTACTTAAAAAATATTTCACTTGCTCTAATTCTACATGAGTCTTTCATGTGCCTGTGAACCTGCTAAAATGATGATAAAATGTCTTCCAAAAGCCACTTAAAAATTCCAAAGCTCAAAGAGAAAAATTTGGTGTAGTTCTACATACCTCTTACCACGAGTGATTGTGTTATTTAAGCAACAAGAAATGACAGACCATGCAGCAGTGCTGATTAATGGACACCTTGGGTGTGTAGCGAGGCATGAAGCGAAGCTGATGCAAACAAGAAATACATTAATCACAAGAAGTTCAGAGTCCTGAAGCAACTTATTGTCACTCTGTAATGAATAGTTTCTACTTGTAGGAAAATACTGTTTATGCTTAATTTTACAAAGGCAATTTTACAAATGCCTTTACAAAGGCATTAAGGTCTTATGGCCCTTGTTTTCTATTTTAAAATGTGAACTATACAAGCAGTTTGGAAACAGATTAGTAGTTTTGAGCATAGACACTTTAAATAGGTAGAGGTTAAAATCATCAAGTGCTGTTGAAAATGTAATTTCATATATATATATATATGTCCCCTACTTAGGATATTATGCTTTAAGAAAACTCTAAGCTTGGTTAAGAAAGAAGCAGCAAGAAGAATCCTTCCTTTCTTTCATCACCTTGAATGTTTTTTCTTTTTTCTTGCCTATACATTTGTCTCCTGCTAGCAAGTTATATTTGTTTGATAGTAGGGCTTCTGCTTAATGAAAATTATTATATATATCTTACCAACAGGAGGGTAACACAAATGATTTCTTAATTAGTCAATTATAATATTTTAATCTTTTACTCAGACTCTGGGGAGACCGTTATGCTTTAACATATACTGTACATTTTTTTAAATATATATTTCTCTATTAAACTGTCTAAATTAGAGCCTGCTGTATACCTTCTGATACTAAATTCATGTAAATATGTATACTATTCTATTCATACTAGGGATGACACTGTCTACCCCTAAAAAATAAGTTCTCACAGAAAGGGTAAAGTGTCTTTACATTAAATTTGTCTGACCCCTGAATGAATCACAAAATACTGAAAAATCAACTTTTCCAAGCAGCTGAGTATTAAAAGAGCAAAGTCTGTGCAATGGCTCATGACAGCTTCATTCTAAAAAAATGCTTCATGATTTTGCAGATGTAGTGTTCAAAAGTGCAGCTGATGATCTGCATGACATGTTTTATGTAATAATGTTCCCTTACATTCAGCTTATGACATTTTCTGATGTTCTCCTTCCTGTAACTGAGACACTTCTGTGTCATACAAAATGTATTTAATTTATTCCTGTTCCTTAGCGATGAACAATGGGATTTGAAAAATTCCAAAAGAAGCTTGTGTTTCTACCTGGTAGCACATCTGTGTCATCAATGTGTTCCTGTGTGTATCAGCAGGGTTGTAGGTCAACACAGAGTTCTCATGAGGAATTGTAGTAGATCTTGCTAAGGTCACAAAGTTCACCATCATGGCAAGAGGTTACTGCTGTATTAGGGGACTATATCAGGGCTCTTTCATTGTGGTGCTGACAGTCTTGTCTTGACCCCTCTTACTCCTTGGCTGTACAAATCGTTTTACTACAAATATTTCTTTTCCATCCTCCTTTCACTTAGGTCAGTGTTTGTTTATTTATTAATATTTTATTATGTCTGCCTTAAAGATGAATGTTCCAAGGGATGTTAAAAATCCCCTACAAGCACTTCAGCAAAGAATATTTTTTCTGTCAGTGCACAGCTCAGTTAACACTTTTGTCTTGGAATCCATTTAAAAAAATAAAATTCAGTCATTTATTTAATTATAATTGGGGTAGAATAAGGTACATCAGGAAAAATATATCAATTACATAAAGCTCTGAAACAAATCCACTATTTATAGTGCAATTTTGTCTAGCTGCATTCAACATTTTCACATTTCTATTGGAATTTCAAGTGAATTGTCTGTTGCCTTATATTACTGCTGTCAATCCAATGTACACAATGATTAAAATTTCTATCCCCAACAGCCTAAACCCAATAGCTACTCAGTTACTTAATTTTATTACATTATCAACATTTTAGGATATTTCCCTGCTTACATTTTCTCTAATTATTTTCTTACTCTACCCTTTTTCATTGTACCAAGGAGTTTGGAAACTTGAAGACAACTGAAGACAGTATTATAAAAAGTCAACTTGTTTTTAGAGTTATGATGCTTTCTGAAACTTCAATGCACCTAGAAATCTACAAGAGCAAAAATTGTTTCATAGTCATGATAAAATCATTTAGTGAGCTTTGATCCTGTCCTGTTTCATGCAATCTGCTAGAAATTGCTCCTAGAAATTGCTAATATCGAATTGTGCTTTCTTGACAACTTCCAAGCACTGCAACAGTGTTTTGATGGAACTGCTTTATGTCTAGTATATCTTTTTTGCTACTCTGGGACTTTTATCTTGTAATCAAATATAGGGGGTTTTGATCATGTCCATAATTGTCATTTGTTGTGCTGAACTTAATTTGATTTTATCTTTTCAAATGTGAATTTGATAGTTAATTTAGCAAACATTGTCAGGACTTTCCACTTACTATGACTTTATCAGTATTTTCAAAAGCAAAAGACTTAGAACAGGTCTCTATAGATCTCCACTGGTGATCTCTATACACTGTGAAAGCAGTGTAATTATTCCTATCCTTGATTTTCTATCTTCTGAATAGTAATTAACTTACAAGACTAATGGTTTCCCTCTTTATGGGGCTTTTTTTTTTTTTTTTCCATTTTTCAAAAATCTTTAACTGAAGAATGTTGTCAAGTACATTTAAGAAAGCTAACTGGACTTTTTTGGCGCTATGTTTCTTGTTCTCACACTTTTTGACTCCTTCAAAAATTCTTTATATTCAGACTTTCTTTTATAAGAACCAGTATGATTTTTTCCATAATATTAGTATTAATCCTTAGGAAAAATAATCTCATTCTTTCATTTTGTATTACTTAGATATGTCCTTCTTACTATTTTATGATGTTCTCAAAGTATTTTGAAAAACAAACTGAACAATTTAAACACATTGACATATTTTAAATTCAATTTTTTTTCACATTCCTTGTCATATTGTCATTCCTACAGAAAAAAACAAACAAGAATCCCTGCAAATTTTTGATGAGATATTACAATTACATGGCAAATGGCTGTTCAAACATGTGCTTCACAGAGAATGGAAGCTACTGGCCTTAGTCAGAGAGCTGAGACTTTGGGTCCCACCTGTGGTCTAAAGCAAATAGTTCCACTTAATCTGTAAAATTATAAACTGGATGTGCCAACAAACCCCCACATTAATGCAAATACAATCAAACCATCTTTTTTTGTGGTTGGATGGATGTGCTTGAGCAGAACATCAGGCTCCATATTGATTCTGTCACAAAAATAGTCTCACCCCTGTCTATGTCTACAAGAATAGTGCAAAATCATAGAATGATACAACACTAAGGGGTTGGAATGGGCTTTAAAAATCATCTAGTCCCAACCCCTTCTGTCATGGGCAGGGAGACTTCTCACTAGACCAGTTGCTCAGTGCCTGATCCAATCTGGCTTTGAACAAGGCCAGGGTTGGGATTTCTGCAGTTTTTGTGGGCAACATGTTCCAGTGTCTCACCACTCCCATCTTAAAGAATTTCTTTCTAGTATCTGAACTAAATTTCCCCTCTTTCAATTTTTACTCATTACTCCTCCTCCTATCACCACAGTTCCTGATAAAGAGTCCCTCTCCAGATTCCCTGTAGGTGCCCTTCAGATATTGGTGCTGAATTTGATTTTATCTTTTCAAATGTGAATTTGACAGTTAATTTAGCAAACATTGTCATGACTTTCCACTCACTATGACTTCATTAGTATTTTCAAGGCACTGGCAGGTTACTAACTAGTCTCCACGTGACCTTCTCTTCTCTGGCAGAACAGCCCCAACTTTCTCTGCCTCTCTTTGTAGGGGAGGTGCTCCGGCCCTCTAATAAACTTCATGGCTCTCCTCTGGACTTGCTCCAACACTTCCATGTCCTTCTTAAGTTTGGAACACCAGAACTGTATGCAGTACTCCAGGTGGGGAAAGGAAAAGATTATTCAGAATATGTGCAGAGGGAGAGAAGGACATTTAAAATGCTGCAATGAAATTCATAGCATTATGGGCAAGAGCTGAATTCAATATGTAGTGGACCAACATTACTCAGATTCATTCATACACTAGGAATTAATGAAGGTGATTATAGATTGGTCCTTTCTTGGATCAATCTTGCCTCTCAGTGAATCTGGATAGTGAGAATTAAATGGCATTTCTACTTCACTTCAACAACTTTGAGGTTGTTAGATATGAATTCTACAATTTCTGTAAGCAGCAACTCTACCTATTTGCATGCTAAAGGTTAGTGAGACTTATGATGATGAAGACTGTTGAAGATACAAAAAGATTACCAGCATGCCAAAAACCAGAAGTACCAGAAGTACTTAATTCTTTTCAAAAAAAAAAAAAAAAAAAAGAATAAATTAGTCGTAATATAGCTTATGCTCCCTTCAGAAAGGTTCAATAGGAGATAAAAAGTTGATCAAAGATAACTGCCAGTCATGTTTATAAATACAGCAGTTGTTCCTTGCACTTATTTAAGCCAGGGCAAGCAAAACTTCAATCATAAACTTGTCCTTTATAAATCACCCTCTGCAGGTGAAAAACAAAGAACATACAAGTGACCCTTCAAGCCTCATGAAGATTTACATTGGTCTCCTGGGGAATATCATACATGAATGATACTACCAGCTAATATTATTTCTCCCCTGTGAATCTATAAATAAGGAGATAGAAAGGCATAGATTTCAATTCTCAATGAAGAGCTTCATGGCCAGATCTAAAATCACAAAGACATCCAAAGGTGAAAGCTGGATACAACACCACACCAAAAAAATATTCAAGGGATGCCAGCTTAATTACATGTGTGTTGCAAGCTCTCTCACTATGGACTGTGACCCAGGCTGGATCTGTATAGTCTGTAGCAGAAGGAGTTGGGAGAGGAGCTGTGTTTTCTGCCCCTGATTTGTGTTTCAAGCTATTGACAAAATGATGTGCCCAGTTGATCTATAGAGTTTAAACTGCTTTATCTTATGAGGTGGCATTTGTTGGGATGCCATTGTACTGTCTGAAGAAACTTTACAAGCAGAGATGCACAGTCAACAGCACTCACAGGTAGGACTGGCATGTCACTAACTTTCCTGTTCATGTGCTCACTGCCATCCTCCCTTGCCTTAAACTCTCTTTAAACAGCAATGCTGTGTTGTTTTCTTCTGTTCGTGAGACTTTTTAGGGGTGTTTAGCTTTTAATGAAGATCAGTATTTTCTTCCTGAATCCTTGAGTCTTTAGTACCATCTCAACATCTCTCTATACTGAAACTTATCTCTTATGGCTCCAAGTTAAATACTCTTACACTGCTCAACAGCACTTTTTTTCCTGTAAGAATGAGTGAAGATTATACAGCAGGGATTCATGAAATCAAACCATAAGTCACAGACAGGTGATAACTTGAGCTATGGTTTTCTGTAGACCCATTCCATGAACAAGTTTTCCTACCTTCTCTGGCCAGACTTGGTAGTGTGGGATATTCCCAGCCAGCCACAGTGCCAGTGAGTGCACACTGGAGCTTTTTCCTTTGGCATGCATTAGAATTCAGGCACTATTTTTTTTCTTGCAAAGATTTTTAAATCAAAGCCTGACGTTTTCAATATAAAATGCAAAAATAAATCTGAGCCTTTGCAATGAAACATTTTATTTTTACTATAATCTTAATTTTCACTAATCCTTAGTTTGTCATTTGGAAGTAATTATTTTTATCTTATTTAGTATTATGCTTTGAAAATATTTTCTTTAGTATGTCTGAAGAGCTTCTGTTTCATGTTGCTCAGATACTTAGAAGAACTTGATTAGGTTTCAGTTTTATCATGCATCAATTTATATCATATATGGGGGGGAGCTATAACCTTTATATAAACAGTACAGAAATAGCCGTACTCCTGTTTTATTGATCACCACACTGTACTTATATGTCTGGAAATATTTCAGCAATGCTGTTACACAAAAGATGTGCCAACCCCAGAAGAAATCTGTTCCTTCCAAGTTATAGAAGTGTAGTTACTTTCTGTAACAGTTCCATAGTTGATATAAACATTTTGACAGAAAATATTTGGTGGTGAATACCGTGTAAAACTATCTGAGAATAAATGTACTGTGACTTGGAACATGAGATACAATTTTCTTTGCATAGAGGCAAAATGAGGTGATGACAGAGTTCACAAAACCTATTCTCCTCCTAAAATTGCAATTTGACCTTGCTTTTCAAGTGGAGTCTTCCAAAAACTTAAACTTGACAGTGCAAAAAATTTCACAGACTTTGCCCATAAGCTGTCAGTTGCAACAGGACAATGTACAAAATCTTATTTAATGTTCCATACATTGGAGGTTTTTTCACTTTAACTCTTCCAGTTCTGTCACCCATCTCACTGTGAGGGGTGTAAGCAAGTGGTTGTGCAGAGTTTAGTTGCTGGCATGCTTTAAACAATGACAGCTTGGTACCAGGGGACTCCCACTGTTCACATGAGTTCCTTGTAAAATGAAGTACAAATAAAGGATATTACAAGTGTATTTAACTTCTGTAGTGCAACAACTTATCAAAGCAATATAAATAAAAGGCTTTGTTTCCATTCATTTCTAAGAGCTGCTCATGCCATTTAGATTGTATTTACACAGAGCAAGAATTTAGCATTGTAAATGAAATCAATGAAATATTGTGTGTTACATCTCTCAGCAAGGTACATACACCCTGTAGCAGCCTCAGGAAATAATAAGTGAGCTGAATGGTTTGCATTATAGCACTGAACTCTGCTTAAATTAAATTATAAAATACAGGCTATAATAATCAAACAGACTGCTCAAGTACAAAAAAAGTTAAAAACTCTGAAGCATAGACATGTATCTTCCTCCATCTCAGAATGCTAAATGTGTTATACAAAACATAGTGAGGCAAATCCTCACTTGATGTTAATTGGTGCAATTCCTAGAATTGAATGGATCTATTCCATATATAAAATAATTTTCCTTCCTATGAGGAAAGCATTGAAATACTTAGACCTCATATAAGATAAGAAAAAAGAAAAAACAAAACCAAAAAAAACCCACAGCAAAACAAAAACACCAGAAAACAACGAAAAAAAAAAAAAACTCTCAAGGAAGTAAGCAAGCCCTGGGAAGACAAGTGGAAATAAAAGTTTAACAGAAAGGAAAAAAAAAAACAAAAACAAACAAACAAAACAAGAAAAAAGAAAAAAAAAAAGTTCTCAATTATCTATTTCAGAATTCCAGAAAGCTAAGTAAGGGAAGGCAAATACTCTACTGAGGCTAGTAGATTTTAATATATAAATTAAGGATCTGTAAAAGTGTAAAAGGTCATGCTGGGGTGACAGCTTGCTGATGACACATTTAATTAGTTGAGCCTGGTATGTAGTGCAATTATAAGCACTTTTAAAGCCACAGAACAATGGCACAGGAAGTCTTATAACTTCAAAGTAAGGCAAATTGGACAGAACCTATTGAGCTACTGAAGCAAACCTTGGGGACCCTCTGTAACTGTAAACTCTCTTTAATTTCCTGAATTAATTTAGAAAAAGTCAACAAAATGAAGAATGAATAATGCTTTGCAGCAAAACAAGTACCATCAGCTAACCACAAACACAGGAAAAAAAAAGCTGATAATGAAAGCTCACTGAAAGGTTTTCTCCCAAGGTAGCATAGCTCATTCCAATGTTCCCCAGTGCAGTGTTTCAGTAAGTGATATATATTAGAAAATGTTGCTCCTGGCTATGTTTTAAGACCACATCTGTGACCATTCCTATCCCCATCCCAAGTATTGACTTCTCCATGTTCAAAATTGATCTTCTGAATTGCTCAATGACTGCTGTTTTTCACAGGTTGTAGTACTATAGGAGAGGGCGATGAAGGGACTTTATTTATAGCTAATAAGCAAAGACAGCGTTTGATATGTTATGATGTTACTGATTTTTACAAAACATCATGTATCAATGCCTGATCTATCCTCTGTAGCTTCATATTGGGAGTTTTCAAAACGTGGGAAAAAGTAATTTGATTATATTTCTATTGTCCCTTTTCTCTTTTGCCTGTATCACTACCTGAATTGGATAACTGTAACAGGTAGGTATTAGCTGTGCCATACAGCAGCCTATGCTGGGAGACACTGAGGCATGAAGCAGTCTGCAGCCGCAGTAGCATCCAGGCAGATTCTGGAATCAACAGTTTTACACAGAGATGAATTGCTCCCACATTTTTAGTCCAGATGTTGTCTGATTTTGCTGTTGGCTTGCAAACGAGATGAACGACATCTTCAATGTTCTTTTTCAGTTTTTGATTTTTTTTTCCGATTTAAAAAGCATAAAAAACAGACAGATGTTTTAAAAAGCTGGGGCTTGGTAGGCTTTGAAGGCTTATGGTTTTGGTTTCCTTTTTAATGTATTCTGGGATGGAATCCTGAATGCCAAGGTTTAGCTTGGAGCACTATTTTTTTAAAACGTTTGAGTTATAAACTTCCACAGAAAGGGTTATAATAGAAACATTGACAGGCATTTAACTATAACAGTAGTAGCAAGGTTGTTATAATAATTGGATTTGGGGTGGAATACAAAACTAAATTTACAGATTCTTTCTGCCTTGGGGGAGCCATTCATTTCTGTCTGAAACAGCTAAGGCAAAACTTAACATCAGCAATAGGAAAAAGACACTAGAAAAATGAATGTTTCCATCTCTATTAGCTCCAAGAAAACAATTGTTGCTTGATAGTTTTAGTGATGCATGAAATATCAAAGCCTACATCTGGGAATCATCACAAAAAGAATAAATAGATTTATATTGACTATCTTACATTGTTGCTTTAAGCTAAAATGTGGAAGTTCATATTTGACACATTTTTTTTCATTGAATAGTTCACTGGAGTGTTAAATTAAACAAAAGCACCCAAACAAAACTGAAGAAATAAAGGTGGAAGCAATTAAGAGCTTAGCCTGCAGATCATTTGAGGGTCATATGGCTTAATTCAATTTAAAGAAAAATACATCACCTCTTTTTTTTTTTTTTTTAATTGCCAAGTTTGTGAGATCTTGAGATCTTGATAACATCTTAATGTTTATGCAAGTGAATGAAATTGCTTCCCTCTGTCAGATAAATAAATGAGATAAAGTCATCAACAAATTGCACTCAGTAGCAGTATCAATATTGCCTAGGGTAACAAAGAAACCTTGTAGAAGGGTTTTCACATCTCAGGATATGTTTTAGTGTTATATGCTTGTCAAGCCTCTAGTGTTTATAAGTATCCTAATATCTCCTGAAAGTACCCATTATGCTGCCTCCTTACTGACTCTCCTTTAATTGAGAAAGTTTAATTTCTATTTGAAGTAGGAAGGTATGCCAGGTCAAATCTGGAATTCCAGTGGAAACCCAGTGGACTTCATTGCTCCAGATATGTAGGCAGCATGCACTATGATTCCTATCAAAAACCAGTTTTGATCAGTTGATAAGGGGGAATTTTATCTTTTTGGAAATCTGTACTTACTATGACCTAGATTATGATCAGCTAGACTCAACCAGAACATTTCTATTAAGATACAGTCAGGCACCTGTAAAACTCAGCTTAAGAAACAGACTTGATGAGATAAAGCCAAAGTAGAATTTATATTTAAGGTGGCCTACATCAAAAAGTGTTTGTAATGACTCTGTATTTTTGAAGTGTCTTTGAGCAGAAGGAAAGTTTCTCAGTGTCTTACATGGGATCTGTCCTCTCTCCCTGGACTGGGCTGGCAGCTTGCATTCCTTTCAGTACATCACCAGGCAAAATCAAACTCCTGCTTAGTAGCATATTCAGAAAAATTCTTTCAATGATAATTAAAAATAGCTGGTCTGAGCTTTATATGAGCCTATTTCAGTTCTACTCCAAGCTTCTGAGAGCACAGCACTGAACAGACACTGGATTACACTGTTTTAGCTATTTGACAGGAAGAGGTATCTCTTGACTCTGCCCAGTTAATTTGGTACCCTACATGTGCTGACTGCCTACACTGCTGCTGCCCATTATACATTCAAAGACAGATGTGAGACTCAGCAAGGGGCTTCCTCCTGCTCTTGACAAAGAGCTGGGGCAAAGCCAGAAGGGAATCTTCTCTGAGATCAATTTCACCAATCCGCCACAGGAGTCTGCATAGTTTTCATAAGTAACTTAATTCAAGTATAGGTAGTGGAATTGTGAGTTGAAATTTTACACATGATAAATCATGAATCATGAATTCACCTTTAAATGATCTAAGAAGACAACTAAAAATTTTACTTGAGGATTAGTTTTAACATCAGTTATAAAGGTGCCTGTCAGAGCAATGTAATCTGCCTTTGTATTAGTTCTGTCAAACCTTGTTTTCTAAATCAGTCTCTGTGTTTGAAATGTCTTTTTTTTTTCTTTTATTTTTTTTTTCTTGCATCCTAAGGATATATTCATATTAATGACAGTGTAGTTATCTGTTAGCATCCCCACAGTGCTCTTCATAAGTGAGTACTGCCTTCCATCTTGGGACTGAATAGCTGCTGCTGAGCACAGTAATTCATTAGATAAATGTTGCTACAGGAAACCTAACTAGAGAATTTGTTATATGGCACTTTCAAGTATCAAACTGCTAACATAGTTGGTTAGACAGAAATGTATAAGAAATTATATTTATAGCCTATGTAAATATTGAATGCAAGAAAAATCCCAGAAAATTGCCAAAAGTTGAATTGTCTGACTGTTCATTTAAACAAGTAATGAAAATGGAAATAGATGTAAAAATCTTCCTGATAATTTTTTCTTTAATTAATATTTTTCTATACAGATTTTACTGTCATCTAATTTTCCAGGATTAGTATTCTACAATGCCATAAAATTTTCTGTTCAGAAGTCTCCACTAACAAAAGTGAAATATGTTTGTATATTTAATATATTTCATTTTTCTAATGTTCTCCATATTTGCCAAGACTCTCTCTTGTCTCATCTACAGCATCTTAATCTCTGATATTTCTGTGATTTTTGTGCTTTGTTCTCATTTATCCACAGTATTAACTCCCACTACAGCTGCTTTCATTGTTCTCAGAAACTATAACAGGAATAAGAACTATGTAGTTTTATTTTTGGTTTGGTTTGGTTTGGTTTGGTTTGGTTTTTCAAAACAGTAATACTCAACTCCTCATCCATAGCTTTGTTTACTGTTAACATGGGCTTTCAACTTTGGATCCTGCAAAAAGACCATTTGCATAACAGGAAGGTATGGGTCCACAGGAAGAAAACTGATCAGTTTTCTACAATCATTTATGTTCCATCATTTGATTTGTCCAAAATAGTTCTATCTCAGAGCAATTTCACAAAAATGGTTGCTTACCATTTTGAATGGCACACATTTCAGTTTATTTCAGAATTATATTCTTTATAGATGAACAGAATATAAAATAATCATTTTGAAATACTTATTCTAAAATATTAGGTAGATTTCCTGCATGTTCCTTGACTGCTTAGCATTATTTAGTTAGAAGTAAATTACACTGTAATTCTAAAATATTAGGTAGATTTCCTGCATGTTCCTTGACTGCTTAGCATTATTTAGTTAGAAGTAAATTACACTGTATTTGCTCTGGTTGCAGAGAGGGGGCAGAGTGTTTGAGCATGGCCACGTTGTTGTTGTATACCTTGCACATCATCTCTGGGGAACACGGTTTTAGGAAGAAGAAAAGGTGACTATACTCCTGGAATTGCACCGTTTTGTTTCCATCTCTTCTTAAGAGAGGTTGAAAGGACCTAGCACCTAGCACACCCTCCCCTTTCTTGTCTCTGCCTGTGCCTTCTGGTCCTCTGAGAATACAGCTCTGAAAGTGGCAAACACAGCTGGATTGTGAATGCAGCCCCATATGCTGCTCCGAGAAAAGGGGGGCAAGATCAAGCCCATCAGAATGTGTGCCCTGCTCTAAGAAAAGAAAAGAAATGTTGCAGCTCCAGAATGTGGTGCTGAAGGAAAGTGGCCAAATGCTGCTGAGCTCAGCAGAGAAGGCTGAGGGCAGAGTAAAAACCCCAGCAGAGTCTGACACCACTGCAGCAGAGAGTAATTGCAGTATGGTGTGGTGCAGATGATCTAGCTTTTGATCCTTTTGTTTTCCAGTGTCTCAGGCTCCAGGATGGGACAGGGACCCAGCAAGGCAGGAATGTTGTCCATCTTGTCTTTATCTGTGAAAATGTGCTCTACACTGCAGCAGAGGGGAATGGTTCTTCCTGGAGTCTCTGGCCAAAAAAACACAGGGAGACCTGAGAGTGACACGTGTGGTTCTGGAGTTGGAGATAAAAAAGATCCGAGGCCTGTTACACCACAACTGAAAAAGAGATCTTGGCAGTTTATGAAGGGGTTTGATCTATTTCAGAAGTGACTTGTACTGAAGAGCAGCTTCTATTGGTGATTAATTAAAAATATGTATATCGACCTAATACCGATATCCAACTGAGACGGACAAAAACTCTCCAAGAGTTTAAAGTTAGAAAGTGTTTATTGTTTATTGCTGCGCTGGGCAGCATGCGGGATAGCTCCCAAAAACATATCATGCTTTACAGAAAATCACAGAGTCCTTTCATTTACAAAACTGTTGAATACCTAAAATACAAATGCATATTCATAACCCTGGTACATCCCATTCCCTGCTTCGTATGGTAATTAGCAAAAAAGCAATTAAGCATGAGCAGTTTGTCCTTTGAAATGGGTCTATGGTTCCATCCAAGAGGGGTGGGCTTAAAATGAGGAAGTAAAATGACTCTTCGTCACTCTGAACTTTCTACCTTTTCAATGCAAAATGTGACAAATGAGCCTTGGTAGAACTCCCATTTCTTTAGGTACATGACTTTCAACAGGGTTTTGGAGGATGGGAGTTTCTGTAATTGTCCTGTCTTCCTAAATCTATTTATCAGGTTCTCTATTTCTTGTTGCAAGCACAGCTAAGCAAACATAAAGTTGACAAGCAGTTATTTGAAAAAAGTTAAGTCTAGTTTTTTTTTAACTAACTACAGAGCTTTTAATTAATTTTAGCAACAGCAAGGCCTATCTCTAACTAAAATCTTAACTTTCCTAAAATCCTGTATTCTTTGAAGTCTATGTCTCATTGGCACCCTGGCTACCAATGCTGGGCTGGACGTTCAAAGTCCCTTCCACACATCATGCCACAGATGCCACATGGAGCAAGAGGATCTCTTTGATTACTCAGCAAGCTCGGATAAGAAATCCCAGCTACCCAGGGATCTCTAAGATCATCATGAACTGGACTTAAGGTGAAAGTTCCAGTTTATCAGAAGAGGAGAAGAAGAAGGTGATGTGCTGAGGAGCATAAACCATATAACCACCTACCTAAAATAAGAAGCAACACTTTCTTCACTGACTTTTCCTGCCATATCATAGGGACAAATTGAAAACGGAAAGCTGCTGTATGGAGGGAGTCCTATGTGGTGAGTTGCAGACGCTATCAAGGGACAAGGTGGATCAAATCAGGTTTCAGAGATTAAAGTCGTCCACTTGGCCTTAGATATTGCCGAATGAGAGAAGTGGCCAAGGCTCTGCCTCTAAGCTGACTCATGGATGGTAGCAAATGCTCTTTTGGCCTGTCTGGAAAGATGGAAAAAAGCCAACTGGCAGCAGAGAGGAAAACCCATCTGGGCTAAGAGTGGGGAGACATCACTGCCAGGGTAAAGAAACTGGCTGTTAAAGTCCATGTTGTAGATGCTCACATACCTAAGGGTCAAGTTACCAAAGAGCATTGCAACAATGGACAAGTGGATCAAGCTGCTGAGATTAAAGTGCCTCAGACAGATCTTGACTGGAAATACCAGGGCTGGGTGGGCTCGTGATGCCTCAGGTCATGAGGCAAGAGATGTGACATACGGATGGTCTTGTGATCAAGGGGTGAACTTACCCATGGACATTATATCCCAAGGTAACTGTAACTGTGAAACGTGTGCTGCAGTCAAGCAGGCCAGGCAGGTAAAGTTCCTGTGCTATGGGGGACAATGGTCAAAACAGAAATATGGGAGGCCTGGCAGATCAGTTATAACACACTGTTGCAAACCTGCCAAGGCAAGCACTATGTGCTGACAACAGTGGAAACAACCACTGGATGGTTGAAAATGCCTCACACCATTGCACAGAACACCATCTTGTGTCTTGAAAAGAGTCCTGTGGTGACATGGCACCCCAGAAAGAATTCATTTGACAGTGTGACTCATTTCTAAAAACACAGTTTTCCTGCACTTCCAAATCACATCTTGATTTTCACTGTTGTGACATTATAACCTCCTAGGAACACATATACTAGCAAGTGAACATTAAATTGCTCATGATTGCTGAAATTTTCATGTAAGTTTTATGTCTAATGTTTGCCTCCGTGAAATCTGCCCATTCATGTTGAGAAATTAGCCACTAAGTGTGTAAGAACATACACACAATTGTGTATGTTAAACTGAAGGTCTATTAAGACTAGAAATTAGGAGAGGATGTGAATAAGACTATAAGGATGGACTGACACCTTTCTGCTATGTATTCACATGGTAGTTCTGTGGAAGAAGTAACTCTTTAGAGTGTGAGCTTTAGAAAGGAGTAAAAAAGTAGTTCATTCCTGAGCATGTCCTTGGGTAGGCAGGTCAGGCTCATACTGAGCACTTCGATGCCTGCACTTTTTCTATAACGATGGAGGAAGCAAGTCCTCTTCAGAGAGGGATCATGTCTTAAATTCTCCCTAGACCAGTCATGAAGAGCACTTCAGGGATGATGGGATACCTTCTAATGATATTATTCCTAAATCAGGCACCTCAGGTAAGTGCTTAAAACACAGCAAGGTAGATAACTCTTCTCTTGGATGATTAGATAATCATCCTGGTAAGAGTCCAGAGAGTCTATGGTGTTCATGGCTGTGCAAGAGCCCAAGGCTCTGAAAAATCAAGTTCCTCTGTGCATAATTTCTAAAAGGAGAGGGAAAGAAAATCTGCAGAATAAGCAGTTGAAATTCTCAGAGCAAAGCCCTTGTGGATTGGATTTTCCCATCCTCTGAGTTCACATGCTGGGGGGCTCTAGAAAAAACAGATGTTCAACTCCTCACATAAAAAGAATAATATCTCATTTAAAAGGGTAGGGAGTACAAATGAGGAGAAAAATAATTTGAAGAATTATGATTCTGAGTTGTTAAACATTTGGATTGCCCAGATTAGAATTTATAGCTTTTATTAATCTGCACAATATTGGAATATAAGATGATTCAAGATCTTTTAAACTCTCTGAGTCATTTTTTTATTGTTTTCTTAATATAGTCTTTTTACACAATGCATTTTTTCTGTCATTTTTAACACAAAATTTAATAATTCAATATAAAAGAGTACACTTAGGAAGCCAGTTTATCTCTAGAGTCTGGACATGTGGATCTGATTTGAACAAAGATAAATGATCTCATTTTATTACAGGAACTTTTCATTAATAACATCAGGTATGTCAAGTACATTATAACAGGTTCATTGAATTTGGTTCTTTTGACATTTTATGGGGCAATGGTAACAAAAGTTGTGAGCTGCTACATAGCTTTGTGTAAAGAAAACAACACTGCAAATTATTTACAAAAGTCTATTAAAAATGTCAGATAAATAAACGAGCCATTTTTGTTAGATGCTGCAAATTCTATCAAGGAACTGAGAAGAAACTTTCTTAAAACTATGTAACATTTCGTAAGACTTCTGAAAATTATTCATGCTAAAAAATTTATTGCTCTACAGTGAAGACAATTGTTGCATTTTTCAGTAGATATGTAATAATTAGTAATCTGGACTTCGTGAACCACATAGATAAGATTGTAAATTAGGCTTTAGATGGAACTTCTATATTTTCTCTTCATGTGAAAACAAATTTCTTAATTAGTACCTTCTCTGGGATTTAAGCACTGTGAGTTTTGATATTTTTTGTTACAGATAAATTCTCATCTTTAGTAAAGTACTACAAAAAGAGTCCAAGTCACACCACTAAGAGTAGTACTGGTGGGAAATCTAGTCTGTAGAGGGCAGTTTCCTCAGGGAAGAAGAGAACCCTGGAAAAATGCCTTTGGAAAGCCCATTTTCAGTGCCACAGGCAAAAGACTTGTTCACATGCTCTCTATGTAAATGGTTACTAGAAAATTCTTAGTTCTCTGTGTTATCATAGGTTGATTTTTAGTGCAAGAATTTTAACATTCTTAATTGTTGCCCCCCTTTAGACCCTTCCCTCAGACCCCACCTTAACTCCCCACCCACACCAGGGTGTATAAGTACTCCTGTCTGACCCTAGACCCTGCCCTTTGGCATTTTGCCTTTTGCCCCTTGTTACTGCCTTGGTCTGGTTCAGTCCAATACAGTGGACATCTTATTGTTTGTTAATTTTGTATTATTAAATTTACTTTTTGGACAATGGAATTGAAGCTGTCTGTTTCTCCATTAAGTTGCCATAGGGCTGAGTCCCAAGGAAGCTCAAAGAGATCTGATTGGGCTCAGACTCCAGGGAGTTTCCGTAGTCCTCTGAAAACTGACACAGTAATTTGTTCTTGTAATATTAGATTAAGTCATTAATTGGTTTACATTCATAAGTAATGTGCAAATAGTGGTAGGATGGGGAAGAGAATATATTTAACAAAAAATTTAGGAGCTAGGAGTCAACTTTTTTACATAGATCTCCAGCTGACTGAAGAATGATACTGAGAATTGTACTATAACACTTATCTATAGAATAAGGAACATAATCTATCAATCTGCTGTAAAAGTGTTTTTTTTATTTAATATCTGTAAATTTCTGTTAAATTTTAAAGTGTTAAATTTTAGGGAAGAATTTTCTGGGTTATGAGAAAGCTCAACAGCTCATTCCATAAAAGAAGTGTGACAAGTTATTGTCATGGCAATGGCTGGATCATTACCGATTGTGGATTAATTGTGCTTCCACTGCCACTTTAAACAAATGAGAATAATTGTCTGGTGGGAGAAAAAATCTTTGCTCAAATCTTGACAGAAAAAGAAAGCTATTAGCAAAATATAGAAGAGGAAATACATACATTGCAGAAAATAACTATATTTCAGTTAAATTATGATGTGTGGATTTGGAAAGTTTTCTCAGTCAGAAAATCTCCACTTAATAGACTGAAGAAGAGCAGTAAGGGTTTACAGAAATGCCCCTAATGGGAACTGATATTTGAAAGCAAAGGCTAGTGGGACTGATTACTTTTCTCATTAAGCAGCATTTCTAACAAAATAAATCAGATGCTGCTATATAACATTTCATATATCTGTCAAACTGAAGGATATAATCTGGAAACACACCGTGAAATTAGCATAGATACATGCAGAATTGGAATCAACAAACATTTTCATCTCATACTAATTGACAAAAAGCAGTGTCACTGCTGCACACAATTTCGTCTGCAATTATTATTAGAGGGACAAGTGAAAACTTTCTGAACTACAAATTTCTCCTCATGTTTTTATGTCAAGTTCTGCCCAAACCAATGTCTGCAGGAAGCAGAGTTTTCTTTTATAATACTCTGCAATGTATAATTGCAGAGTATTTGGTCATATCTTCCCCTTTCCAGAGGAAAAGGTTAAATGTGATCCTTTCCCTCCGTAGCTCTGGGCAGCCGTGCAGACAGAGTGTAAATGTTTCTCAGGAGGGAGTGTGGAATGATCTCAGCATGCTGGCAGAGACTCCAGCGTGCTGGGTTTGGTGGCACAGAGCGAGGTGGGGACAGAGGACACAGGGCCCTTAGGCCAAAGCCGTTTGCTCCAGGGTCTCTGTGTGGGTAGCAGAGAACGACATCCTCTCCCAGAGGTGGCTGAGGGCTCCTGGGCAGGGGCTTCTCTGAAGGTGTTCTGTGCTGAATGTGCTATAACAAAATAATCAAAGGTGGGGTGAGGCAGAGAGATAGAGGTAGTAGGGTTGTGCTTGGGGCTGCTTGTAGCCAAAATGAACGTTCAGTTCTTTCAAGCAGAACAGCATTGATTTAGCTGGCAAGATGAAGAAAGTCTCTGTGATAAGTTATTTTTTTAGCACTGCAGGAATGTTTTGGTAAGAAGACCTAAGTTCAAATCACTGCTTTAAGTCAAGAAAAGGAGGAAATCTTACTGTGTCTTCTATATTCTGTGTGAATGTTCAGCAAAGCACTGTGTTCATGTGTGTGGCAACATCGACCTGGCCATTTGGGAATGTAGCTACTTCATTGACACTAGTTCTGTTCTCAGCAGAAAACTCTCAGCAGGAAACTCTGGGTAAATGAACAAATATCTCCTTGTTATGTTCCATTTTTGACATGCTCACGAAACATAGAAGTAGTATATATATGGGAAAACATAAAGATAGCAGCCCTTCTATGCTTTCTAGAGTGCCTTCAGCCTCACCTCTCCTTAAATGTCTTCAGCTTTGTTACAACACATTGAGAGTTGAAGCTGGGGCTAGTAATCACTTCATTGTTGATGGGTGACATTTGACAGATTTTTTACTGTTGCTGTTTATCAGGCTGGCACATTTTGTGGAGATGTACCTTTAGCAAAGCTCCTAGCTCTAGTTGAGCCTTATGGAAACTTTCTGGGTTGGTTGAGGGTTTTCTATATTTTATTCCCTTTGTTATATGAAGCATATCTTTCTTGATACGTTAACAGTAAGCAGACAATACACTACACTCTCTCCATTATCAGGCTATCCAATGAAGCATGACATTTGGTTTCCTTCCAATTTCTATTTTAGCATAATTCATACTGAATAGTCACCAATGTTTAAACCTTTGTAACATTATCCAGCTTTCCCCTATTTCTGCTAATTTATCCACCTTCTGTAGCAGAGAACGGTAAAATTTAACATGTACTGTCCAAGGGGCCATCTCTTGCAGTTCACTACAAAACTTGACTTCTTTTGTTTTGTTGCTTGTTAATGTTCTTGCTGAAAAAAGAAAAAGTGCTAAGGCAAAACATCCTCCTCAATCACAACCCAAATCCTGTGTGGGTTGCTCTTATAGAAGAGGTCACCTAAGTGACTACACCAATGAACAAGGGAAGGGCTGCAGGCATCATTTATCTGGACTTCTGCAAAGCTTTTGATATGTTCTCCCACAATATTCTTCTCTCTAAATCAGAGAGATGGATTCAATAAGTACATTGTTAGATGGATTAGAAATTTATTGAGTAGTTGCCTCTGGAGGGTAGTGGTCCATACCTCAGACTCCCAATGGACACCAGTGACCAGTGTTGTCCTTTAGGGGTTCATATTGAGACCAGTGTTATTTAATATCTTTATTAATGGCATAGGTGAAGTGATTGAGTGCCCTCTCAGCAAATTTGTAGATGACGCCAAACTGAGCAGTGGTTTAGACACACCTGAAGGATAGGATACCATCCAGAGGAACCTGGACAAGCTCAAGAAATGAGTCCATAGGAAACACATGAAGTCCAGCAAGGCCAAGTTCAAGGTGCTGCACCTGGATCGAGGCAACCCCTGGTATCACTCCAGGCTGGGGGATGAACAGATCCAGAGCAGCCTGGCTAAGGATCTGGGAATGCTGGGTGGGTGAGAGGCTGGACGTGACCCAGCCATGTGCCCTTGCAGCCCAGAAAGCCAAATGTGTCCTGGGCTGCATCCAAAGCACCGTGGGCAGCAGGTGAGGGAGGGGATTCTGTCCCTCTGCTCTGCCCTGGTGAGACCCCACCTGCAATGCTGTATCAGCTCTGGGGTCCCCAGCACGGGAAGGACATGGACGTGTTGGGGTGAGTCCAGAGGAGGCCACAAAGATAATTTGAGGGATGGAGCACGCCTCATGTAAGGAAAGGCTCAGAAAGTTGGGATTTTTCAACCTAGAGAAGAGAAGGCTTCAAGGGGACCTAATTGTGGCCTTCTAGTACCTAAAAGGAGTCTACAAGAAGGCTGAAGAGAAACTTTTTACAAGAGCATGTAGTGACAGAACAAGGAGGAACGCCTTCAAACCAAAAGAGAGTAGGCTTACATTAGATTCTAGGAAGAAATTCTTAAATGTGAGGCACTGGAACAGGTTGTCCAGAGAAGTTGTGCATGCCCTCCCTGAAAGTGTTCAAGGCCAGATTGGACAGGGCTCTGAGCAACCTGGTCTAGTTGAAGGTTCCCTACCCTTTTCAAGGGGTTTTCAGCTGAGTGATCTCGAAAGTCCCTTCCAACCCAAGATATTCCATGATGGTATGACCTTTTTATTAATTGGTAAGGGAATGAGTGGTTATTGAAAGGTCAATTCCAACTGCTTCATGTACCAATATTCTGCTTAACACATGCAAAGGTACATAATGAAAGAGAAAGGAATTATCAGGGTAACATTTCAGATTATAATAATTGTCACTAAATAATTAAACATCCTATTTACTCTAATCAGTGACTGTGATGGCAGTATTCTACCGTGATGAAATCTGTGGTTTCAAAGAAAAGATCGCCTAACGTGGGTAACATTTACAAAACATTGGCAAAAGCTATGCTGCAGCTCAGGAACCATGTATGTTCTCCTGTGTAAAGGAAAAAGATGCAGGATAGTAGCTACATATATTAGCACTGGTAGGGAAACAGGATAATTAAAAGATAACTAGGAAGATAATTAAATGGAAACAGAGACTAACCTGATGTGCTTTAGGCTAAGTGCAATAATTAATCTTGATATAGTGTATATAATAAGGGCTTTTGAATATAGTCTCTTACACTAGCTTGCTATTATGAAATCACAGTTCTTTGTGCAGGAAATAATTGTTCTAAAGTGAAATGTTCCTGTTACATTTAGATCCTGTTAGATCTTCTGTGCATTTTAGAGAGTAGGCAGGAAGAACTGAACCACTCAATTAGCTATGGAATTTCAGAGGGTTGAAAATACATAGGAATTCTCTGCGCCTTCCTGCTCCTGGCTTTCAAAGACTTTAATGAAAAATGCTGGAATGGTTGGTCTGGAGACTAGAGAATCTCTGTAGAGGGAAAGGTCCATTGAACAGACAGTGGTTAGGCACTGAAACAGGATCCCCAGGGAAGTGGTCATAGCACCAAGACTGCCAAGTTCAAGCAGTATTTGGACAAATCTCTCAGGCATGTGGTGTGATATCTGGGATGGTCCTGTACAGGGCCAAGAGTTTGGCTTGAAGATCCTTCCATGTCAGCATATTCCATGATTCTATGATTATCTGAACTGCAATGTTACTTAATCCTATTTTAGAAGGGAACACTTATTGGGAGAAAATCTTCTTTCTATTCCAAAATATGGGCTTTAGGGTATTTTGCCATTTGCTTGTTTATTTATAAAGTTTTAAATATTCAGTAATCAGAATCACTAGACAGGATAAACTGAATGAAACTCTGCCAGTTTGTACCAATATGGAATGCAGTTATACTTGCCTGTCTTTGGCTTGCCTGGCCTCATGCAAACCACCAACTCCTCCACTGGAGTGTTTGCCCCAGGGAACCCACTACAGAGGGCTGGTTAGCTCGTACAGTATTGGGTAGGACTGATATATGTATTACAGATTATTTAACCTAAAAAGATGCAGAAGTCTCTTTGGCAAAACAGATTTAGGTGTAAAGATAAAAAATTCAAGGTTTTGCAAGCAGGTTGTGTTTGTATATCAAAATATGATTTCTCTGAACAAGTGAGGTTAGGGTACGAAATTTATTTGAACAACATATAGATTAGATGGAATAATCTAAATCAGACACCTAATACAGTCACACAGAACATGGATGTGTTTCCTAGCAAACCATTTCTCCCAAGATTACAGCTGAACTAGCCATTAATTAGACAGTTGGTATTTGTTTATTTTATACTGCTATATACACTAGAAAATATCTGCTACATACTAAAAATAACTGGGATTTTCAAGGCCACAGGTGAAGTACTAAATTCTTATTCTGTCAAAAAAAATAAACAGAAAAGCATGCCTGAGTCAGAGTAATTGTTCTCCTGCATCTGATGGACCAAAAGAAGAAAGAGGTGGGAAAAGATAATTGAACCTGGAAAGACTCCTAACATTCACTTTTTGAGAATATGTCATCAAAGAGTCAGTTACAAGAAATCTGTATCAGTTACCAGAAACCTCCATCAAAAACACCCTTATATAGAGAGAGAATGATTTGCACTTCCTAGGATAGGTATTTTCATTAAGCACTCTTTGCTCACCATGAAGATACAGGTAGCCTATACCCAAAAGAGGAAGCATCCTATCTTTATAAGGCTGAAATGGTCATCAAAATAATTGCCATGAAGTACAAACTGTAGTTGAGATATTCAGTGAAACTCCATTGGAGTAGATATTAATGCATTTTTTAATGACACACAGAGTAACTTTTCTTAGATAAAAGAGAAAGCCCTTATAATTGCATGAAATTCTTTGCATTTTAGTACCAGCATGCCTCAGTGCCATTCTGCAGGTGAAGAACAGATATTTAGTCAGGTCAAAAAGATAAACATGGGGATAAGATAAATGTGGGGAGCAGTTGTGAGTTGTGCATGCAATGGTATTCCTTGCTTGCATTATTGTATCATGAAGGAGCATGGAAGGATCCATCAGCTGGAAAAACAGAACCACATACAGCAGATGTTATCATTTCAACATTTTTAGATCTTATAATTTCACTTGGCTTTGCAATACTCTGAAACCATTTCCTTTTTCTTTAAGATTACATTTGCAATTTTCCTTCAAAAAATTAACAAAGAATTCATTTAGATTGACTTACGATAAAATAAAAATGATGAGATCTTAATTAATAAACTAAAATACAGTGTTGATGACTGATTTGTAGGTTTGTAGCTCTGTATATTTGTTAATTAATTAACATTTGTTTAATGTTTGGAACATGACAAACACCATGAAAGCACTAAGATAAATTAGTCATGCTTTCGAAGACTTTAGTTGAAAGAATTAACTCAGATGGATTAGAGGGCAAATAATCTGACTAAGTAGATGGATTTAAAAGATGACAGTTGAATTTCATTAATTTTGATGATAAGAAGTGATTCTTGATGTTAAGAGTAGATGTAAGGATCGCAGAGGAAAAAAGAGGGGCAATGTTACGGTGTGTGTAACATTGTCTTTAGCACCTACAAATGGGATAGCTACTGTATGGGTTTGGCCTGGTTAGGGTTTGGTAGTGCAGGAAAGGGGGGCTTCTCTGAGTAGCTGCCAGAAGCTTCCCCCATGTCTGATGGGGGGAATGCCAAAGTCAATGCCAGCTAGTGCCAGGATGGCCACGCCCTGGCCAAGGCAGAACCCATCAGTAATGGTGGTAATGCCTCAGTGATAACACTGTTAAGAAGGAGGGGGAAAACCCCTGAACAATGGCAGCTGCAGCTGAAGAGAAGTGTGGATATATGAGCACAACAGACTCAGGGTCAGTGCAGAAGGAGGGGCAGGAGGTGCTTCAGGTGCTGGAGCAGAGATCCCCCTGGAGCCCATGGAGAGCCTCTCAGTGAAGCTGATGGTGCCTGAAGGAGGCTGTGACTCTGGTAAGCCTCTGCTCAAGCAGGCTCCTATCAGGACTTGTGGCCCCATGAAGAGAAGAGGCCACACTGGAGCAGATTTGCTGGCAGTACTTGTGACCCCATGGGGCACTAAAAGTGGAACAACCTGTACCTGAAGGATTGCACCCATGGAAAAGGATCCACGGAGCAGTTCATACTCTGCAGCCTATGTAACGTTGGAGAAGTTAATGGAGAACAATCCCCCATAGAAGCAACTCCACGCTGGAGCAGGGGAAGAGTGGAAGGAGTCCTTCCCCTGAGGAAGGAGTGACAGAGATAAAGTGCAATGAACTGATCACAGACCCCATGCCCTTTCCCCTTGTGTCACTGGGGGGGAGAAGGGAGAGATTTTGGGAATTAAGTTGAATCTGGGAAGAAGGGAGGAGTAGAAACAAGATGTTTAAGATTATTTCTCATTGTACTACACTGATTCGATTGGTAATAAATGAAATATTTTTTGCCCAAGTGGAGTCTGTTTTGCTTCTGACAGTGATCGGTGATCGAACTCTCCCTGCCCTTATCTCGACCCACAAGCCTTTCATATTTTCTCTTCCCCACCCTGCCCATGAGAGGAGCAATGCCCATCTTTGCTGGGTGTCTGGAGTCCAACCAGAGTCAACAACTACATTTCCCCATTATGTGACATGACGACAGTGATATGGTTGTGCAGCTTTTTGACTGTGCCTTCACAAGTCACACCAGAAATTTCTTTCCCTAATCTTGTACTCTCTATTCTTTCATTAGTCATGCTTCTGTGAGTTTTGATCCCTACCTCTACTTATTCACCAACTCAGAGCAATCACTGACATTTGGTATATCTAAAAATATACCCTTGAGTTTAATCTCTGCATCCTACAGCCCAGAGAGTTTCCCGTGACTTTCTGCAGCCACATATTATAGCTGAACTGGATTTCCTTCTTCCTTTCTAAAGATGTGATAAAGAACATGTCTTTATCCTATCCTATTCTCAACAGAATACTTACCTAGTCTTATCAACCTTGTTTAAAAAAAGGAAAAAAGAAAAAAGAAAAAAAAGAAAAAAAGAAAAAAAGAAAAAAGAAAAAAAGAAAAAAGAAAAAAAGAAAAAATAATTGAGGCAGATTGCAGTTATCTTATCCCAGTACCAAATAAAATAATAAATAAGTGTAAAATGTATTTTCCTGTGAGTGTTAATCTAGAGTTTCTACAAACTCATTGTGAAAAGGATGTAAGAGGAATGGCATGCTCTGGATGTTATCCTGGCTAGACAGTGTTATAGTAGGGAACAAAATCTGAAACTACATCTGTATTTAAGTGTAAACCATTCTTCTTTGTTAGAGAGAATAGAAAGAGCCATGTATAAGGAATTGAAGAGAAAAAGACAAACCTTCCAAATACCCAAGACAACCACTGTAATTTTGGTTTATCTCCTTGTTTACTGAAACTGACTTATTAATGTTTAAAATGCCCTTATAATGTCTGCAAGCAGTTCACTAGAGTTTTAAATAATGTATATGGTATTTGGCTACAGCTATATCCCATATTTCTATTTGATGAATCTAGATTATATTTCCTTCATGGTGAGACCATGGCTGAAAGTGCTATATTGATTGACCAGAGAAAAAGGGAATTAAACAGTACTCACCAGCCTAAAGAATGTGAAATTACTGAATGGTGTCTTGTATCGTCCTACTTGTAATCTCCCAGGTGCTGGGATTCAGTGCTTTCACATAAGTTTTAATCACCTTTTCCAAAATTAGAAATTTATTTCCTTTTGGGGAAAAGCATTTGAATAAAGACTGCAGAATATTCATTCTTCTAGGCAACCCCTAGGAGTCACTCTACACTAAATGCTGCATTAGAAATGGGATCAACCCGTAAATCTTTTTCAGGACCAAATGCTAATCCATCCAGTTCTGTTAATAAATGATGGTACATGGTGATGATAATCTGATCACTGTCTGGTGAGTCTAAAATAGGACAAAGGGTTTGTCTCACAAGAACTTGCCACCAGGCACAAAGGTTATCACAGCTAAATAAAACATTTTTAAAAACCAATTTGTATTTAAAAAATAGAATTATACGAGAGTTAGGTAGATGCTGCTAAATGATCACATCTGTGACTAGGAGTATTTTGTATTAAGTGTTTCTGAGTCAGTGTTAGGTCACAAGAAAAACAATATAATTATGTGGGAGTTGGCCTCACTGAGACATGATTATATCTACTTGAATTACTTTTGCAAACTTTAAAACAAGTACTTTGATTTTAATGGTTGTTTGTCTTGGTTTTGTTTCTTCTAGCAAAGGTGTCATCATTGGCTGACACATTGCTGATGTGTCTCCAACTCAGCATCAACTTGCAAGTTCAGCTTTTATCCAGCACAAACAACTGACCTTCCCCTTTCTCAGCACAGCCTGTTCATTTAGAAATGTCTAGAAACAAAGCTGATAGTGGGAGGCAACCTCACTTAACTGAAATTACCTCTGTCCTACCAAAACAGCCCTTGGAGTTGTCTCAGATTTAAAAATCTTTAATTTGTTTTATTAATCTTCATCAGAATTAATGGAAAATATCTGGCAACAGCTTTCTTTGCCTGTTATATTAAGTTGGTCTGCTGTATCTCTCACTGAATTGCTGTAGCTCAGATCATGCAAACAATATACATCAGTGACTGTCAGTAACTGCTGCAGGACAGGGTGCCCCACAAAAAAATGAGAGGTGCTCTTATGAAACAGTGGAAGCTAACAAGTTACTACTGCTGTTCAGTGGGTGACAATGGTGCAAAAGAAACAAGGAAAACAAGGGAACAAAGAAAAAATTACTTAGTGGAGCCAGTTCTACTTCCAGGTACTTGTGCTAATGTCACAGTTTATTTGCCTTGCTGTAGTCAGTACCTTGCTGTCAAACTAGTTGCCTTATGCATGACTTTGTTAACACATGTGTTTCATGGATGGAAAATGCTACCTTGCCTGATGCTGTAGCACAATTTACAAGGATTTTGCAATATTAGCAATTCTACAATGTAGTAGCTATCAAGTAAAATTGATCCTTTTCTCCTTCTCTTGAAAGTCTGTTATACCTGAAGAAACTCCACGAGGGTCATCTGATACTTCAAGAGGACACTTAGACACAGCTTAAGAGTAGCAGAGTGGGCATTAACACATAAGAATAGACACCTGAAATAAAAGTGTGCACTACTCTTTTGTTCATAAGAGAATAGGATGATTATTTCAGATAAGAATATAATTGAAAGAAATTTTCTATTTTTTATAGATTGATATATTAGTGTAAGATTTTTCTCATTGCTAAATATACTTAAAGAAATTAATATTATTAAACTGCACAAAACCCTCCAAAGCAGGGTCAAAATATATATTAACAGGCATATGTACTACCTAAATGGAAAGGATTTTGCTCATTATTTCCAATTTAGAACAAGAACATATTGCAGAAAAAGAAGTAGCACATAACGAGTGTAATCAAAATGGGAAATCATATTCCAACATCAGATCAGATAGACATGGCACTTACAGACATGGTTTAGTGGTTGACTTGGTGGTATAGTTTAGCAGTGGGACACAATGATCTCAAAGGTTTTTTCCAACGTAAATGGTTCTATAATTTTAGTAAAAATAAAATGTTTCACCCCCCTGTGATTGTCTGTTACAGTACCAGAGCTAATGGGATGCTTTGCATGCTCAGTTTGCAGTATTAATGCAGTGTAGCAGCTGTAATATGTGAGGTGGTCTGGGACTGCACCTGCCACCTGCAGTGGGCCAAGAAACACATTTTGAAACAAACATTGTTAAAGTTAACTGCTGGAACTGCATTGCAGACTGGTAACCCAGACGCATGAAGACTTCTGCATGTAAATACAGAAAGATCTGACACAGAACTACTCTTTCTTAAGAATTATGATTTGAGAGAAAAGACCATGCTGAATTTGGAAGACTATGAAAAAGTAAAGGAAAAAATCACTGAACAGGGAAAAAGGGAAGTAAGTCAGGACAAACAGGAGGCCAGTTGAGAGGTCCAGAATCAATTTCTTGCCTCACAGCTCCCTATTTGCTCTTTGGCACTTGTCAGCCAAGCAGTGGAGTTCAGATTCCTGGATCCTGATTAATGTGGAACTGAGAAGAGGGACAGCCTGTCCAGAAAAGCAGTGCTTCAGGAGTGCCAGAGAAAAAGCTGTAAAAGAACTTCAGCAGCCTGGAGAGCTGTCTCACACTGACCAACAAGAGCCAGTGTAAAGTAGTGGAGCTCTACAAGGCTGTGTGCTGTCTGACACCTCAGAGAATTATACCACAACCTGTAAAGAAGAAGCAGGAGATGATCCACCAAAAGAGTGAGAATGAAACTTTTGTTGCCACTGTTGACTCTTGAAGATGGAAGTGTGCTTTGGCATGCTATGCTGCACTGCAGAGCAGCAGCTCAATGCCCAGAACCAGATATGCAGGCACACCTGCAATGTTGTGCACAGGAGCGACATCAGACCAGAGAACCACCAGATATTCTTTCCAATCTATATAGGATCTGAGAACAGGAGTGTCTGGGCAGCTGATGTACACCAACTTGAAAGTGATCCAAAAGGAGGCAGAGAATGCTCTTTTACTAGTCAGAACGAGTATGCAGGAAAAAGAAATTACTTTTCTGGAGTAGAGGCAAAAGGATGACCAATGTGGACCGATAAAATTATGTTCTGTCTGAACATCTAATGAAGATGCTATCAGAAACTGATAGAAGAGATGAAACACAACTTGAAGAATGATGGCCCATTAAGAACAGAGAATAATTGCAAGTTGAGGTATACGATACTGAAGAGCAGAATGATGACCACCATCTCTTTTAACAAGAATATAAGTGGCTCAAACGCTATGTGTGCTCATGTTTTTAAACTGATCAACTTCTCAGGATATAAGAAATCACACTCTTAAACTGCCAGCTAATTAATATACTGATTAGGAAGAGGAAAGTAAAAAACAAACAAACAAAACCAAACCAAACAAACAAAACACCCCCAACCAAACAAAAAAAAGCATAGTCCTTCAATTGGGGGAGCTTACATTGTAAAAGCTGGCCAGCTGGAAATCCATGGTAACCCATGGATGAGCTAACTGTAGGCATACAAGGTTTAGCCTTCCAGTTAAAGAATTAAGCCAGTAGCAAGCATCTGGAGATGTATTGTTCCTATGCAAGGCACAGTCTTAAAGAGCAATCTGTTATTCCCCAAGGTTATTCAACAGAAAGAAGATCCAGAGACACCACAGATGGAAAAGCAGATTGCTCGGGGTGTACAAAAGACATTATACTGTTGCAGCATACAGTGAATCTGCCTGCAGATGGGTAAGGCCCCAGAGAAAATGTATGTTAAACTATCCCTTTGATGGAGCTCACAGTTCATTAATCTGTGACTTGGTTGAATCTTAGTTGAGGTCATGAGAGGAAAATATGAACAGAAGCTCATTTTGTTGGGGGATGCAAAGGCAGACAATTCCCTGCTTCAAGAATCAAGAGTACTGTAAATTTAGGCTGAACACACTCTATGGCTAGCAAAAGATGGAAAGACAGATTCTGAACAGCCTTTATCAGGATAGTAATAATACCTTTTATTATGAATAATTTTCTCAATAAGGATTAGTGAAGGAACAACATGTTGACTCTTTCAGAATGAATTAATTTCTCCAGGAAAGAATACTAAGAAACTGACCACAAAAATAATAGTCCCATAGATGTGAATGAAATTCAGTACAGACAGGTTTAACATCATTTGTCATTATTAGAATTGCTAAGGTGAGCTACTTTTATGTAAATAAAATGTAAAATAAACATTAACACCTGAAATTTGCTTAGACCAGATTTTGTATGTTTTTTGATCTTGGCATGTTTTTAAAGATGTTCTAAAGAAGTTTCTCATGCATCTCTAAAATGGGCAGGTATTCAAGGTTTCCAAGAGACCTAAAGAAAAACCCTTTAAAGGTATGATCATATTTCAAACCAGTGGAACATTTTACGAGGCAAAATATTGTTAAATGTCCTTTCAAATCATTAGAGAAGCCAAAATTGTTCTGCAATGGTCACAAAGAAAAGGAACACTTCAGTGGTATGGAACTATCAGAGATAGTTCAGATGGACCCAGCAGCCAAAATTATTAACTATGTGTATTTAAAACTCCTCAGGATCCTTTGTACATTTTTTTCCTCAAATAGCTTAACACCACAACAAATGAAGCTTGGGTAAATGAACTATCTACCTGCCTTCTTTGACCAGATTCTGACATCTGTGATTTTTAAGTGTTTCAAGATTTAATAAAAATGAGCATTAGCTGGCCAGAAAAAAAATCATATTTAGCTCATTTAGTAATCCTAATTTAGTTTGTAATTTAGCCAAATCTGCAGTTATAAAAAAAGTTTACACCTAGTAGATGTTGCTTAATATCCTTAACAGTTACTAATGGTCTGGAAAGTGCTTTGTCATGCTTGTGTGTTGTAATCAATCATCCTGTTAGTTCTTAAATTCTGGGAAAAAATATTGAACTCTTGTGGCTTTTCTGAAGTATTTTAAGCAATCAATGTCCATCTATAATGAACTCAAATTTTCTTCGTTTTTATAATTTAATAAACAAATAGCAACAATTCCTCCTATTGTTATTATCTCTATTAGCCATAGACTTTTTTGTTTGTTTGCTTATTGTGAAATGATGACTGGGGGTAAAATTAGAGGAAACAGTGAAGTTATATTCATATCCTAACAGAGATTATAATGTTACAGAAATTATAGGGTAAATTACAATTGGTGCTCCTTGGATGGAATGCAGTTTGTTCTCTGCAAACCTATTCCATGATTCCCCACATCCACAATCTGCAGCCACAGCACCTGCTAAGGGAGATGGAACTGAGGTGGAGCAGAGTGGAGACACCACAACCAGGCTCTGCTGAGGTCCTCTCAGGGAGGGGAACTTGATGGTACTTTTCATCTGAAAACCCACATAGCACCTGTCAGCCAGGGGAGAGAGGAGGAGATGTCCTGCTGCTGAGCCAACAGCTGTGATGAAATCACTCTCCTCAAATGGACTTGGTTCATTACAACCTGATTGTAACATTAACACACACCTCCAACCCAAAGTATTCCCTCCAAGGCACAGCCACTCCTCACTGGGTGTGTGCTCTAGATTTTATTGACTGCATCATTCAAAGCAAAGCAAGAGAATTTTGCACCAATCCTTAACAAAGGTATGTATGACTGGAATCACACAAGCTCCAGCTAAACACAAAGAAATAGTATAAAAGTAAGTAGAGAATGGGGAGAATTTAGGGAAGACTCCATCATAGCTGCTAGGGTCAGCCAAGGGGCTGACCCTGTCCTCTCTCCCATAGGGTCATCTATTGGGTAAGAACTACACTGTGTGTACTGAATGCTTTTATTGGGGATTACAGCTTGCCTGTGTGTTGCTTTAAATATGTTTTTGTAGTCAGATACTGTCAACAACAGCCCTTGAACCTTAACCTGTCACAAATTTATATTAATAAAGAGTGTTATTCCATAAACACTGGCATGAGTTCTTCATGAGTGCTGGCAGCCACTGCAGCAGGGAACACACCCAACTGAAGAGGAAGACCTGCTGAAGGGTTATAAAGTGGAAAGACCCTCTAAAGAATCTCCCTTTCGCTGTGGGGGTGTGTCCCTGAAGAAGTCAGTTGAGCCACCCTCCCAATCAGCAGGACTGTTCAGTGAAGTTTCCCCACAATGGGACACTGACAGACTGGTCAGGCACAAGAGTCTCAGCTTTCCTGGGGTGCTGACAGACAAATCAAACACTACAGATACAGAAAATCTCCCCATACTAAGAGTCAGGGTCTCCCCTTTACACATGACATTTATCTTCCCTTACCAAAATATTAAAATTCTTAACCTTTAATTTATATACATTGCTGAACACATCTCTGCCTCTTTTTTTTCATAAAATATTATGATTTCTTATTTTTGCCTTTGCTTAATGAAATTTTATCTAACGTCATCCTCTCCCCCGATTATGGAATTTTATTGGTGAAGAGGTGCAATGAACTCGTCCTAAAAATCTACAAATTCATAACTTTTTTCTCTTCCTCTTGGTTGAATTATCTCAAGATTTAGAAAGTTTTCCATTTGCAAGCAATGAACACATATTTACAGAGTATTGGGATGGGGTTTTTTTCCCCATTTTAAACACAAGTAGGTCAGGATCACTTGTTCCTAGGCAATATTGAACTGACCTGCCAAGCTGTTAATGTATCTTGACCTCTCATAATGAGATCCTGAGAAGAGATTTGGTGGCAGAACGAGCCAACTTAGGCGTATATCAGTTCCCAATCAATACAGAAAAAACATGCATATTAAACCTGTGGCCAACTTTTATCTGTATATCTGCATACTTGCAGAAAAAAAGTAATGAATTTCAACAGAGAAGTCAAAATATTCCATTTCTTTTTTTACCCCTCAATAAATCGTATCCTCTAATCTTAATCATATTCTGTAATGAGTGGTTATTATTTTTATCATTAATAATTCCACCTATAACCCTGTAAACATAACTGCAAAAAGGGTGCTCTCATTGCAAGGTGCAAAGTTTCATCTTTTACTGAAGGCAAATATGTTCCTTAATAAAAACATAATAATGATGGTTTACCCTATGTAGTCTTGAGTTAAATCCATCATGGACTGCCTGATAGTTCCTGGAAGACTATTAAGGTTATTAAAATGTATTTGGATTAGAATATGTTATGGACTACATCATGCTGCATCAAATGGATATTTTATATGTATAAAAATGTATCTATAAAATAATATCGGCGGCTTCAGTGCATAACACCTAACACCTCAAAAACCTTCTCTGATACAAAGAACAAGTGATGCAATCTCTTTGTGCTTCATTTCCTCCACCACAATGATTTTTTTTTTCCAGTGTGAGTTGTCTGTATAAACAGAAAGTCCTCCAGGGCAGAGGCTGTCTCCTGTTTTCCTGTACTCACAAGCACAGTGGACCTTGATTTTCTGTATCTCTAGGCTCTGTGATAATACCAATAATTAACTAATTCACTTGATTTATAATGAGAATGGTTTTGAGCCATATAACATTGTTTCTGTTTAAATTAGATTCTTGTACTGAAATAACCATCAAAACACCTTACTTTTTTCCTATGTAGCAAAGGTTGGGATAGTTAGATGCCAAGTTTCCAGCAAAACTAAGATATGATTTTTAAAATAGATTAGTTGCAGGGACTCAACATATTAGGAGTGTTCTAGGGCAACTCTAGTTTGGTGGGTTTTTTTCAAATATTTTCACAGTATTTTTAAAGGTCTTTTAAGAGGAGCTACTACACTTTCCTTATACTAGTAAGTCATTGCCAAGTATTTGTCTACAAATTTTGGGTCCTAAATTTCATTTAACTAGGATGCCTTTACAATAGAAAGGGTAAATTTTAAGTCCAAATGTTTCTTTTTTTTTTTTTTTCTATTTTCCAGTTTATTAGTCATTATTTCCTTTCATCTAAGATATGCTAAGTAGTGACTTTTCAGAAAAAGAGCTGGGCCCCTGACTTATGACTTGAGAATGATATTCACAAATCTAAGAATTTTTCTTAGAGGAAGTGCTAAATTTTAATAGTATAATTATGTATTCTCTTGGTCTGGCACATAGGTCTTCTCAGATGGGTTTGAAGCTTAATAGGGTCTTTGTTATTTTGTTGCCCTTAGCTTCTCCTACGCATAATAAAGGTCTTAAACTTTTCATATTAAAAAATATGAAAAATTTACTCTTGCTGAAAGTTATTTAGCCATATGAATATATATGTCAACAGCAACAGAACTGTTGCTGGAGTAGGATGGATCAGCATATGGAATTGTTCCACTCTTGGCTCAGAGCTACACTGAAAGTATTCTAGTGCAAATGACTAAAAACATGTTTATTTCTTTCAGAACATCTGATTATATTACTTTGTCCAACTGCAAAATTTCAGAAAAGACTTTTGGTTAGATTGTGTCATTAACAGATTATGAATTCTTGCAAGTTTTACTGAATGTTTGGGTCAGAGAAAACACAGAACTGTAATAGCAGTTCCAGACACCTGATTGACAGAGCTCTCTTTATTGTGCTGCTGATTTCAGGGGTGAAAGGAAATACACTACGCAGATGATACCAGCTGTCTCTGTTTTTTCCTACTGAATATTATTAAAGGTAATATAAATATTTCTTTTAATATTACTTTCCCAGCAAAGTAGTTGTTGTAATTTCCTTTAGGCAGTGATAAGAGTAAGAAAGAGTAGATGGGTTCAGAGAACAATATCCCTTCTAAAATACGACCCTCCCCATAGAAAATCTGCCTTTGCGTTGTAGATAGAGAAATACACAGTTATAAAGTCTGAAATATTTTTTACCAGTCACACAGAAGTGTTTTTACAAGGATATTATCATACCTACTCACCTCTTTGTAAACTTAATTACTTCAACAGAAATAATTTCTGTTTTGTCCCTTTCTAGATGTATACAGCTTCTGCAACATCTGCATACACAATAATGTGCTTAGAGAGTGCTCATGCATTTTGAGCAAGGCCTGATTAAAACTCATGCAATAATAGGTGCCTCTATACAAAAATTCAGTATCAATCCTAGCTTATAAAGTCCTTCTGTGTCAATGTAATAGCTGCCAGTATGGGAAATGTCATGTGGGTTGGAGGTGAACCAACAAAAGCCTGCAGCATGTATACAGACCTCTCAATCACTCAGAGAGACAAGACAAAATGCAGTAAAAAAAAAAAAAAAAACCAACCCAAAATGTTTTAAGGGAAAATAAGGCAACATCCATACTTTACAAATGAGGTTTTGCTTCAGGATCTGGAGTAATGATTCATAGCATCCTGACAGGAATCCTCCAGGTGATGCAGCATGCTCCCTGCACATGACTGAGAAAAAGAACTGCTTTAATAGATCTCTGGACTAAGAATCCCAGTTTTAAGACCCAGACCTCTGCAAGTTTGGAAGGGATGAACAAGCAGCATGAATTGTTCTGTGCAGGCAATGTTACACTTCTAAGTAGATGGCACAAGTTTCTTTATGAGATTTGACAAGAATGCATTACTCCCAATGAATCCATGAAACCTCACAACAGTATATGTGAAATTTCTTGATACTGTCTGGCTTGAAGTCATTTATGAAAAGAGCATTGTCACAGAACAGCAACAGCGAGCAAAGTGCTTTGTGTTCTTGTGCTCTCCTCCTTTGGTGGTGCCTGTGCTCTCTGAGTACTCTAAGCACTATGATCAGTGAATTCCAGGCTTAATCTGAAGCCAAATAAAGTTATTACAGTCTTTAACGTTGACCATCTCTGGACACACTCTGTAAGTACAGATGGGACCTGTCCCTTCTTAATTAAAGGACTTGAGACATTTTCCTATTTATCAGGAACATTTTGGATCAGTAGGCAATATTTTCCCTTTCTTTCTCTTTCTTGCTGACTGTATTTGTAGGCAAAGACCTCTTCTCTTTCTCTCTCTATGTATTGCATAGTTTAATTTTGTGTAGTTACCAAATTTCTAATTAACGTGTGAGTCTGTGCTAAACTAATTGATACATTTTATTAGCTATATTTTTCAGATATTTAATGGGAGAATAGTTTTAAAAAATAAAATATAAGTGCTCTTAATAGCCAAATTCAACCACAACCTTTCTCAGGTCAATTTTATCTTCTATTTTCCCTCTCTACATTTATCCTTATACCCCTTTCAACTCTCACTGACCAAATGATTCTATTCTACTCTTCTAAACTACAACCAGCTGCAGGGATTTCAATAAGCAATTTTCTCTAAGTGCTTTCTCCTGTGACGCCTGCACTTTTCCTATACAGCTCACAATCTTTCGTACCAAACAGGAGGTCTGCAACCATTCTGGATAACAAAAGCACAAATGACCTCATTTTGACAGCGTGCTTGTTGTGGGAGATTCACATATTCAAAGAGATCTCTGAACAAATTGCTACTTCACCCTTACTTGGAAGTACCTCCCTGTATAAAACCACTGCTGAACTAGGGCATGAGTGTATTCAAAATAATTCTGTAGCAGCAGACTCTACAAGGATAATGTCTCTGTCCAGTGGATATCTGCTCTTCTTCACTGCAGCACAGCTAGAGCAAACTAAAACAGCTGAGAGTACCAGTCTTGGGACACATTTCTATCCCAGATTCTAAAGTGGTTTTGATAGTGAAATGGCAGTTTTGACCATGTCGTATATGAAGACTGAAATATCAACCTAGATTATTTCGTAATATCCTTAGAATACTACTAAAAAGTAAAAAGTGTGCCCCTAAAATATATTTTTGACATTATTTTGGGCAACAACTGAATTTCTACTATAGAAATCTATAGTATTCTCTAAGTAAAAAAATGTTAAACCATATTGCTTTTAAGTCCAGCAGGTGTTTGCATTTGAATCTCATCCCAGTATTAAACCTTGAGGGATACCCCTTGTGCCAGCCTCCAAATCAACCCTGTGACACTGAGTACAATCCTTTGGGATCTGCCACTCAGCCAGCTCTCAATCCACCTCACTGTCTACTTATCCCATCCACACTTCCTGAGTTTTCCTGTGAGGCTGTTGTGTGAGACAGTGTTAAAAGGGTTGCTGAAGTCAAAATGTCCACTTCTCTCCCCTCATGACAGATGGCAATCAGGTTGGACAAGCACCTTTAGTGAATCCATGCTGATTACTCCTGATCACCTTCTTGCCATTCATGTGGATAGACATGGCTTCCAGATTGATTCATCACATTCCTAACTGACTGAAAAAGAATCTGGATTATTTTTCAAATACTGGATGGAAACTGACAGGTGTAAATGATTAATAACTCATGGGAATGACACCAGGATCATTTTTCAGATCAATTATATTTTTCTATATTATTTTGTGTAAATTTTAAGGCTGTAACACTGGTGAAAAGCAGAAGATCAGAACCCAATTTAAGATCCTTTTGTTATATTTAATGTTCTGATCCCTCCCAAGGATGTTTTCCCTCTGAAATAGACACAATATGCAACAATAGTTGACTTCACTCATAGTTTTCAAATTGCTTTGAAACTGGGGGTTTTCTTGGAATTATTTGAATCTAAAAGTATTTAAGCACATAATTCTGCAGATACAGATTTACTAGAGGCAGGGGAGGAAGAGATGGAGAGGACAGGGATACTGACCTCCCCTGCCAAGAGCAGCTGGTCCAAGCTATTTTGCCATGTCACCATGTGTTGCACTCCCATCCTACTGTTGTGAAGGTCACTAGTAATTGGCCAGTAGGCAGACAAACAAATCAAAAAAGTTCATGCTATTACACACTCACATGATTTGCTGAATCAGGAACTTCAGCAACAAACTCAGCAAAACAAGTTTGTAGGAATGTGGGAAGCCAGAAATCAATGAGCCTTGAGTATGGGTCATAAATATTTTTGTAGTTAATATAATACTACCTTGCAATAAAGCACTAGGCTGTGGTATTTTTTACTCTACCATCATGTGCTGCCACCTGCCAGACATTGCCACATTTATCCTAACCAGCTGGACATTTCTGAAGCTGCTAAACCCAGACCTGCTTTTCAAGTCAAGGACTGCTTCTTTTGCAGGTGTATTGACAAGCCTGTGAAATCTCAGAGGATGCAGAAAAAGGATTTTTTGCAGGTTACTGGTCTTTTTGCAGCTTACTGTTCTTTGAATAGGCACAACACATGCTGTTTCCTCAAGTGTGTTTAAAAGGTCAATGTCAAGTCAAAAACTGAGTCAGATTCTCTATTTTTCTATACTGATGCATTCACAGTCTTAATCTCATATGCCTCTTTGAATCTAGGAAGTTGGAAAACTGTGGGGATCGTTTTTCATCTTATTGGGATTTTTCTTCCATGTTCCTTCTTCCTCTCTTTATCAGTGAAAGAAGAACCATAAAATTATAACTACCAGACAGAGAAAGGGACTGTTACATTTCAAGTACACACAGGCCACTATTTGCAGACATTGACTTGCCTTCTGAAAAAGCTTCATGACAGCTATGAAGGAAACTTCCTGTCACTATTCCCTTTTTCTTGCTCTTCTTGCCTTGCACTCTATGTGAAGAAGGAAGAGAAAAGGGAAGTCTTGTGCAAGTTTCTGTAATGTGTTGAAGTCTGATGATATGGCAACTATGGAGCTTTCCTAAAATGTTTTCAACACTGTACCACAGCAGCTACACCTTGGAAGGGACCTGAAGACCATTCTGGAGAAGATACGCCTCAAAATACCAACAGTTCATGTTGCAGTACCTTGAAGAATCAGTGGCTGTGCATGAGACTAGCCCAAGGCAGGTCAGGTACAACCCTGGAGAGACTGCACTTTATAGATAAAGCAAAGGAACCCTAAGGAACCCTATGAACCCTAAGGAACCCTATGAACCGTAAGGAGCCCTAAGGGACATACAGGCCAGAGCAAGGGCAGTGGGAGCAGTTCACCACAATGTTAAACTCGGTGTGGTCCAAAGGGACCAGTGGTTGAGCTTTTAATGGATATACCTCTAAATTTTTATAATCCATAGTTTGAGTTGTATGTTATGAGAATTACTGTTACAGGAGCCACTCGAACCAATGGGGGACAAGCCTTACCAGAAGTAGTGCAAGTGCAGCAGAAATGCCACCTGAGATGGCCTTGGTAAATCAAGAACTCTTCAGGCATAGAAATAGGTGAAAAGATATCTACATGATACCTCTCAGGTGTTCAGATATTATGCATGGGCTTAGTGATCCCCAGAGCAGAGTTCTCAGGAAGAAATGTTTTGAGTTGAAGAGTCACAGTCTCAATGAACAGTTTGATGTGCACAGTGATAGAGAAACAGCATTTTGTTGTGGTTTTGCACCATGAAGAGAACATTCAACGCTATGTGCTTTCTTGTTTTGGTTGGCATTGAGCAGAGACTATCATTTAAAGGCATTCCAGCCAAATTTACCACTAAAACTACTCAATATTCTCCCACTTACCTGAGCCTCACTGATGAGAGAAAATTCTTGTCTCTCCTTCTAGCACAATACTCTGGTACTTCTAATACAGGCATTGTAGTCTCTGCCCCTTGCTCACATCTGAGGTTGACAAACTCACAGCAGGCCAATTCAGAATAGCAGGATGAGCTGAAGTCTCTCTTGTTTATCCCTGAAGCTACTGTGATTCTGGGAGAGTTTGCTGACATCTGTGAGACCAGAGGGAGCCTTTTCCAACCTCAGCTTACCCAGCACCCTGCAGCACACAATAGCCCTCCATAGTATCCATACTGAAATATGCCTTTTAAGGGGAAAATTACCATTGCAAAGTTTCTGGCAATTTGGAGACCTTTAAATGGAACACCAATTTACACCAGGCTCAATTTCAGTCTTTGAAACATTACTATCTTCCAGGTTGCACAGAGAACTATTGGGTTCCTTACTCTGTGTCATTTATTGGAATAGTGTCTCTTTCTTGGGGAAGCTCATTTATTACTTTGGCTGAACCTGCTTTACTGTTATAAAATTGTACTTAGTTAATGTGTAGCAGCAAAGAGAACCTCTGCTTAGATGATATTAAATAGTGGGAATTAATCCCCAAGGGATTAATTCTAGCAAAAGTCTGTTGTGAAAGATAAAACTTTCGTCTTAGAGACCATACACAACCCATTCATTACAGGGAGTGACTCTTGGAATGACATATTTTCCTCACACTTGTGACAGAAAAACAAAGTTTTCTGAACTTCTTCTGATAGCTGGAAAACATTTTATGTGTCCTCAAGAAAAGGAAAAAATTGAAGCATTAAGAAAGGATTATCTCTTCTACTGCCACTAAATTGCTAGTTCCATTTGCTGTCAAGTTCATTAGAAGTCATGAGTCAGGCCTACTAATCTGGTTTGTATTGCTTTCCTGACATAAAACATCTGCAAATCTGCCTAAACTGATACTATTCCATGAATTATTGTTGATTAATTCAATCAGTACTACCAATTTGCGTTAGGGAGAAAGAGAATGATTTTTCCCTCACTGATTAGTGAAAAAATATGTTATTTGCTTAGCCCTTCATAAATTAAAATGAAACCAAATCCACAAGTTCTCCTTGTGTTTCTATAACCTGAATTTACTTCATTCCACAGATACTTATAAAAAGAGAATAGCATTAATTTCTGATGAATTCCAGTATCGAGCTTCATTCATGGTGTCTTAATCAGCATAACAAAGCTATCATTTTATGTGATTGTTAATTATTTTCTACTTTCATATTTAAGACTATTCTCCTCTCTTCTTTGCATATGATTAAAAGAAGAATATACTTTATTATTTTTCATTCTCTCTTTAAAGCTTTTCATAGGGAGAATGCCAATATTATCACAATCAAAATGAAATGTTCAAGCAGAGCTGCTGCCTTCCACATCTCTGAGTGGAGCTGTGTTAGAGCTAGCTACTTTAATTGAACTAATGAATTCAGCCTTCATTATTCTATGCAGATATTCCTTTACTTTAGCAACTATATTAAAGGTTTTCATCAAAAATCACATTACATTGAAAAATTAATTTGTCTGCATATTCTGAAATATCCATGTTGACTTCTCCAATTATGTGTCTGACTATCACACTGTGTACTATCTACAGGAGCATGCACAAAGTGTTGAAAATCACAAGGATTTGTAGACTTTGGTTAGAAAAGCAATGTTCTTGGAGGTAAAAGAATCTACTTATTCTTTACATTGAATGTTATAGTGATTTTTGTTTTCTTTGCATACTCCCTACTGGTATTGCACTAAACACCACTTTGCTGGTAAGGTTCACAGAACAGCCCAGGGCTGAGGGCAGATTCAGCTGCTGTTAATGCTGGCATGATTTGGACTGTGGCTGAGATGAGCTTTTTTTTTAGAGTTTGATATAACTCATTTTTTACTCAGCCCTACCCTTAAGGTCCAATTCAACTATACACTGAATTCCATCAAAAAGCAGACATTGTCTCCACCTGGGTTAGATTGGGCCCTCAAGGGCCTGCTAAGCATGTTTACACCACAGGCACAGAGGCTGTATATTTTTTTCTTTGAAGAAATAGAGGACTTTAACTTTCAGAATAGGTAGCTAAGACTGATACTCAATACCACCATATTAGAAAATAAAAAAATGTGAAATATTGTTCTCTGAGTAAAGTTGGAATCTGTTTGTACCAGGTTTTTTTCAGATAAGTTTCTTATATAGATATCTATATTATTTATATTAAAAATGGAGCTATTTAACTTGGTTCATTTGTTGAAGGGAAGAAACAGAAAAAATCTTGCAAAACGTAAATCATGCAAGTTTCTTAGTGAATTTTTAATATAGGTAGTAAACACTGATTAATTCAGGGCAAGATGAATTTATTTTTTAGAGTATAATGTATCTAGCTGACACAATGCTACCAACGGATTTTATTTGACTTTACATTATTTTATATTATTTGGTATTCTGTGCTGCCTAAGGGATATAAATTATCTAAAAACTACGGTTTCTAGGAACAATACAACAGGAACCACAAGGCAACAGAAAATCTTTGGATTAAGGAGAATCCAGTTTAAATGAAAAGATTTTTTTTTCTTTTTATTTTGTGGAGTGCACAAATTTCTGCTGTGATGTATGGGAACTAACTACACTAAAATTACTGTAATTTACAGTCTTAAAATAGAATCAAAGAAATGCCTTTTTACATTCCTTCACAGCTGTGTAGAAGCACACCCCACCCTCACAGGGCTACCTAATTCTATCCAGATATAACAAGAGATTAAAGCCTTGTGTATTGAGTTAGGTATTTGAAGAAGATATTAAAAAAACTTGATCTGTAACAGCAGTCACATTTCTTTTTAATTTTATGCGATTCACAATATAGCTTGAACATTTTTCTTAAATAAAAAAAATATTTATTCAAGAGTGCAAAAGGAGAAAAGAATCATGATAGAGCTCTAACTAAGCATTTATTTTTTAATGGAAAACTTAAATTTAAATTATTAATCCTGCTGTATTATAATATTTATTGTATGTTCATGTGCTACTTTTTGAATATAGTTAATATAATTAAAACATCTTCTCAATTTGTGATATGTGGACTTACATTTAACTGCCTTTCATAAAACAGTTATACATCTTGTGCCATTTCCCCCATCTGCACCCAGAATTTTGTCTTTTTCACATAAAACTGTGCATTTTTATTTCCATAAGGCCTTGTAAAATAAACAGAGTATTATGCCCACTGTATTAAAGGATTGTCGCTCTTTGATTAATTAAAATCAAGAGTTTCTAGAAATTCTCAGTGTCCAGTATAAAAAATGTAGGATCTCATTTTGAAGAGTGTTTATATTGCATTTTATACATTCAAAGCACAATTTCTGTTCACTGCATTTGCACTTTGATAAATCAGACCCTACAGGCTCTAAAAAATGAGAAATGTGCAGTTAGTACTGTTCTCTGAGTTTCACTGACTTAAGTACAATCAGAGAATTGTATTCCCATGCAAGTTCTCTGCTGCCTAGGTCACCTAGTAACTGTTTTAACTATAAGACTCTTGCTTTTTATGCAGAGTTTCAAAGGTGGAAAATTTACGTGCACTCTGTGGACCACAAAAATTAATACAAAAAAACTAGAGGCACCTGTGAGTTGTCATCCATTATGAAAATTAGCATGCTAGACAGATGTGACAGATGCACTTAATGAGTTTCACAGGTATTTGCTTACAGAGGAAGGCAATCTCTGTGTTAAAGATGGCCGAAACCTCTTAGGAATTATGCAGAAATATAAGACAATTCTGTGCAAAATGAATAATTTCAAAATTTTATCAGATTTTCATGGGGAATTGAAGATATTTCATCACTTAAATTTCTCTCGTAAAACAGTCTCTCTTTAAAAAGAAAAGGAACCTGTTAGTAGAATGATATGAATGTTTCATGGCTTTATCTTTGTAAAAGATCCCTGTTTGCATTGCAATTGTCAATCAGATTTTTTTTTTTTACTGTAACCAAGTATAAATACCTATAGATCTAAATTTTTTGCTGTACCTTAATGACGATGTATTGCTGATGTGTCCCTTTGATGCTGGAAATTTGGATGACTCTAACATTAAATTAGGAGAGCTGATTGGCAGTGCATAGCTTCCAAGCACCATGGCAAACAGTTTCCAACTCTTTCATGAAGTTATTAGGAATGGCTTGATTACAGCTCCAAGTGGCACCTTATAAAGCTTCTGTTTCTGTCATTTCTTGTATTTGTCATGGGTAGTGTGTCTGGAGTGGAGAAAGAAATTTTGAAAACAATATAGCTCTTTTATAAAAGCTACAAGAAAGTGCAAATGAAAACCTAGGACAGTGGCATGAGGCCATATGCATATTGGTTTTAGTTTAGTTTAAATCTTCTCACCAGTCTACATAACCCATCGAAGTCTCAGTGTAGAAACTTGGCCTGCATTCCTTGTCAAGTTCAGGGAAAAGAAATACTTCTGTCAGAGCTCTTCCTCATATCTTAAGTAATAATAGAAAGTGACAGTTAATATGATAGATTTTCAATATATAACTGGAAAATAATGGTGATTCAGCCACTGAAAACATCTGGGGACATAATTTGCTGCAAACTTAAAATATCAGGTGGTTCCCAGCTTTTGCTTACATGAAGCAACATCATGAAAAATAAATAACATTATCCTTTTATCTTATTTCTTCTGTTTTATTGAATTTTATGCACTGAACACAAGTATTCTTCATTTCAGATGCTTTTTGTCAGAATGCAATGGCAAACTAGAGTCTAATAAGATTTTGTTTCTCTAGGATAGAAAATAAATAGGGTGCTACTCTTACTTTCTACCTGTTACCATTTTATTGCCAGACTAGGGATATATTATTTGGAGTAGAGCATTGACAACAGTCAATATCAAACTTTCTGGTCTATAAATGGCTTTTTTATGTAATGCCTTAAAATTTAGGATCTTTAGCTTGATTTAAATATTGTGGGGTAATGTGGTATAAACCTGTGATAATAATAGCCACTACCTGCCGAAGTCTGGTGGAGAATTCCTTTTCTGAGTTCTGGAAAGAATCAAAATAGGTCTTCAGGTCTGAAAAACAGAAGAAATAAAAATATTTCAGGTAAGCTGTAATAAAAATATTGTAAAGCTCTTCCATGAAATAGATGTCTTTAGTTGTCAAGGTATTCACAATTAGAGAGAGTCTTAATATTCAAAGATATCTCCTTTTCAATATTCTGGGATAAGTTAAGATCATCATCTCTCATGCTTTTTTACTCTAATTGGATGCAGAACAAAAATTTTTGTCAATCTTGCTGACACCTGTATTAAATTATTTTCTGGCTTTGAATGTGCTTTCAGATATAATTCAGAATATTAATGACGATTTTTATAGCCTTGCATAGTCTGAGATTTGAATTCTAAGAGCTTATTGTCATTCTTCCTGCTCTCAGTTACTTGGATGGAAGGTTTGGACTATCATGCTCTTAAATATTTGTGTAGCTTTAATATGTTGATTATTCTGCAATTGTCTGTTATTAATTGTCTATGTAGTATAGCCATACATACAAACTATGTCATTCAAGCAAAAGTAATAACAAAAGAGATGCTCAAAGGCAGTGTAATGGGTTGACCTCGGCTGGATGCCAGGTGCCCACCAAGCCCGTCTATCACTCCCTTTCTCAGAGGGAGAGGGTAGAGAAAATAAGATGGAAAATATCTCGTAAGTTGAGATAAGGCAGTTTATTAAGGCAAAAAAGGTGAAAGCACATGCATAAGCAAGGGGGAAAGCAAGTTTAATCTGTACCTCCCATCAGTGAGGGATGTTCAGCCAATTTCCAGAAAGCAGGGCTTCAGCACACACACCGGTTGCTATGGAAGGCAAACATTGTAAAATAACAAATGCCCCCAGTTTCTCTTCCTTTCCCTAACTTTTATATTTGGGCTGATGTCATACGGTATGGAATACCCCTTTGGTTAATTTAGATCATCTGGCCCGGCTGTGTCCCCTCTCAGGATCCTACTCAGCCCCTTGATGAGGGAGGAAAGTGGGAGAGACAGCCCTGGTGCTGTGCCAGCGCGGCTCAGCGGTACCCAAAACACCGGTGTGGTACCAACACCTTTCTATCTTGCCTCCTAATATTCCCTGGTAAGGACAGCCTTGTCACCTAAAGTTTTACTTGCATCATCAGTCTTTGGGTCATGCACTACAGGTCAGGCAGGTGTTCCGTGTTTTGTTTGTTTTGTTCTTTCCTGTGGTCCCACTACTGCTTCTGTAATAATAATAATAATTTAAAAATTTTAAAAAGGCTTATAAGGGTATGTCCCTATATTTATCAGCCCTATCTACACATATTCTACCTGTTTCTCTCTGTGCTCTCCGTACTCATTATGATGAATGCCTTATGCAAATCAAGAATTTCTAATCTCTCTACTTCACCCAGAAAGAGCAAAGTAGCGCTTCAGAATTCTCATAATCAGTCATTTCAAACCTCATAAATGGGCACATTTCTATTTTTACACAAAACATACTTAGCTTTCTGGAATTTACCCACCCAGAATATGTTCCTGAGGCTAAGCACTATCTATGCAGGATCCAGGCAGCCCTGGACTTTTGCACAGATAACCTAAATACCCACAGTGCTTTTGATACATCTTTGTAAAAGAAACGTTCTGGGGAAATTCTCATTTTCAACCCCTTATTATTAATTAAGAGCAGGTTTTCCCCACTAAATATTATCCCACCCAGTCCTGATGCAATGTCTTGAACTTTCTGTGCTACACCTGCTGTGATTCCATAATTAATAAGACACTATAGTAGTAAGACAGTGTGAGAATACTGTGGATCCCAAAATGCTGGCTGTGCTACTGAGCACAGAGCTGCCCTGGAAGTGAACATAGACTTGTGCAGAGCAGAGGAGGATGTTTTGTGCATGGGATTGGAGATCCATATAGTGTGGGAGCTAACAGGAGATTCTGTGGATGACAATGGGGTTATCATTGAAAGGACATTGGGGGTGGTTAAGCTGGATGGATGCAGAAGCTGAAGCTCAGAAGAATGGTGGTACAGGAAAGAGCATGCTCCCTATAAAAAAGCAGGAAAGAGTAGTACTACCCACTCTGTTGAAAAAATCAACAAGAGGAGGAACAAAACCCCATGCACTGCCAAGAGGCGGCTTACAGCTACCATTTGAATGACTCAGCACTGTGTGTCCAGCATCCAGGAAGGCAGCAGGGGCAACATCCACCTACGGACAGCTGAGTGTGTGTATGGAGCTGGGATTCCCTTCTCTGCCCTAGGGATGTGCCCCAACAAAAGCTTTTACTCCCATTCATTTTTACAGTGCTTAGTACAAATCTGGATAAGGATAGTTTTGCTACTGGTAGCAACTGAAGTTATGACTAAATATTCCACTGCACATGATTTACATGCCAGCTTTTGCCCACAATTTTTTTAATTATTTCTGTGAAAACCTTAGAATTATCTTAATGCACGCCATATGAAGTAATTGCCCTTTCCAAATTGTTCTGAGAAAAGTCAGAACTGGTCTAATAAGATCCTAGAATCCTGTCTTAGAGTCGTGCCAACAGCTACATCTGGTGTGATTTTTTATTTAAATATCTCTCAGTGCATTTCTTTGAATTAACAACATCCTTTTAACAATATAGATTGCTGTTAGATGTAACTATACTTCTACTTAATACAGACCTGCTTGAGCAAGAAAGCACCCCATTAATGGAGCACACACATTGCTGTCATAAGTGGAACAGAGTGTGCTTTATTTGAGACAGAAGTTTGGGTAATGCTGATTGGTCTACATTTCTGCATAGAAAACAGTAAAAAGGACACTGTAGTAATTTGTCTAAGGGCTACATAAACTTAATTAGAAATTTTTAGTCCCACAAGGGCCCTAAACTGTATCTGGAAACAGCTATTTAAATATTAATTTCTACCCCAAAAATAAAAAAGGAAAGAAAAAAAAACATCTAATTTTGTAAAAGCTTTCATATCTATGGAAAAAAGATGATCATAAATTTATGAATTACTGGTCTGTGGTTACTTCACTACATCTTTTAAAGTTAAGCTCAGCCTCTAAGTAGCATTGAATCAATGAATGTGAGTTTGAAACAATAAATATGCTTTACTGTGAGGCTGAGTTTTACTTTCTGAATAATATAAACAATACTTAATTTAAGAAGGGAAGGTTTTTTCACTTTAATCCCTGTAGGGGTCGTTTCCCTTTTGAGCAATAACAACTTTGATGTGTAATAATGGCTATCCATAAATTGCTGAATTTCATTTTAATTTGAATTGTTTCTTAAAGGTGTTAAAATAACCACGATTAGGTGGGGTTTTTTGTTGTTTTTTGGGGGGGGGGTGTTTTTGTTTTTGTTTGTTTGTTTGTTTGTTTTGCTTTGTTTTGTTTTACAAATTGTCTTTTGTGATGCTGACTGAACTGAGAAACTGGGGGGAAAAATGTGCTTTTCTAAACCTTTTCTATTATTTGCCAACAGCAAGTTGTGCTTTTTTTTTTTTTCTAGTGATATTAAAAATAATAGAGAAAAGCGTACTATTTGATACTGAAGGCTGTCAGGTAAAATTGAGTAGCAGCTGCCAGATTCATGTCTTCCACTAGTCAGTAATCACATAGTCTAATTCAGCCACTAGAGTTAAAAATGCAGGTAGCAATAATATTGGCCTTGGTTTAATACTTCTATGACTGCATTGTCAGCATTTAATATAAGACACTGTTAAATCATTCCCTATCATCAGCCTATTTCTCCCCCTCCTTCTTTCTTTTTCTTCCAGGGTAATTACTCTTTCTGTAATGACAAAAGTAAAAGGTAACATGTGTCTCCATTTCTCTCTTTGGAATAATCCCAAGACAATTTGATTATGTTTTAACTCAGGACGTTTTTCTCAAAATCTCAGTTTAAATTTGACCTCAGACCTAATGGGGCTCATGTAACTGTGGGAACAATGACCATAGGAGGTAAACAGTTTTTAATTATACTGTTCACAGTGCTGGTACCATTAGAGGCACCATCCCTAGATTGCAGTCCTTCAAATGGTTTTGTTAAATGCTACATTTTTCATAGGTCATGCCATCCAAACGAGGAGTAAAAGGAGTTTTCTTGGCAACATTTTACTGACAAAATACTAGAAGTCAGTCAGATCTGAGGAGGTATTTTAATGCATTGTACTTATTTCACCTTGATGTTGGCATCATGCCTGGGGTACAGATCTATATATAATGAAGCGTTCTTTTATTACTACTTTCTTCTTCATCAGCATCATCATCATTATCTGTTTTGTCATTTTCATAACCATCAATTATGGCTTGCAGATGTTAGTTAACACTTTTGTAAAAATCAGTGTCCCTAAAGTGATCTTTCTTTCCTATCATTACATGTATTGCTTTCCATTTGAATTGACTGAATTTAGAAAGGATTAGATATGCTTGCAGTTTGTGTATAATAGCAACATCTCAAAAATTGTTGAAATCTCTTATTGACATTTTACTTTGTGTTTCTGGTCCAGTTGCTTGCTGAATTTAAAGTGCTGGATTACACATGCTTGCATCAGAACACATTTGAAATTGCTGTGTATATTTTGAGAGGTTTTTGGAGTAAGCTACTTTCTTCCAAATAGACTTTTTCCTCCCTTGGAGACCTTTAAGTTTTCTCCTCAAAGATAGACCCAAGAAGAACCAGGTTACAAATTCACTGGTAGCCAGAGCAATGCCAGGGCACTGGTGCAAGTCTGGGAACTGGAATGTCTTGTAGGTAATTACTATGATTTTAGCACTTTAAATAATAGCTCCACAGAAGGGTCAGGTGTTGAGAGGTCAGGTAATTTTCCCAGCTTGTGATTTAAATGCTGGCACTTTCAGAGGTTAAGATACCTCTTTAAGTAGGCCACACATCCAGGAATACTTCAGTTTACCATTAAAGCTATAGCCCTTTTCAAGCAGAAGCACAAAAGTCTGGTAAATTTCCATTCAGACATGGAAACTGGTTACTGATTAATTTGCAATTTAGTAATATCAACAGTACATCATATAATGATATGCTCTAAAATGTTAAATCTAACCATCCTCTGTAAACGGAATTGTCTGTTTTCTGCTCCTACACCCATATATTTTAAGGAAGGCTGAGTTATTCTGTAAGACCCTGTAAAACCTGGATTATCTACTCTGTGACTTGCTCTGTTTAAGCCAAAAGAGCACCTACTTTGTTGTGCAGTGTAAATTGCAGTATGGACCAGAACACATCCTTTTCTTCCCAGCTCTTACTAAAGCTGCAAAGGAACAGGAAAAAGATTAGTCTTGAAGAATTTTATAGATAATTTGGAAAACTAGATGTGTTCATGGATGTGCTGCAACCTTGATCTCTTAATAAATGATCCCAAAGGGTTTATACAAACGAAAAATTGCTAAATTCTTTTTTTCACTCCTTCCTCTTCTCAACAGTGAATTCACAATGTCAATGCTCAGTTTGAAAATAGAGGAATGATTAGTACTACTAGCAAGAAGAATAATGAGAACAAGATATTGAATAGAGCAGAGGGTTTTTTTTGTGCGCAGCACCTCTGATAAACCAACCATAAAACAGACCTCTTATTACTGTGGCAACTATTTTAAGAAAAATGTTCCCCTGCTGAATTTGTCTTTTGATTTTAAACATAACAATAACCTCACATATTCAGCAGAATTCACCTCTCAAACCTACAAACATGCTTTCTGCTTCCAGAAAATAATACACTGAAGTGTTCTCATGGTCTCAGCAACCAATTAGAAGAACTCGTTCTTAGGGAATTATATATTTATATATAAAAGCTAACAAGTTGCTCCTTTACTGCTCCTTTAGAAAAGTGTTTCATTGGTTACACTCTGTTTCAGATACTATGACAGGATGCATTTTCTTTTTTTCAGTGGACCTACTTTTTTATATACTTCACTTGTGCATGGCACTCGAGAAGAATGCCATTGTAAAAGAGTACTTTTTCAAAAGAGAACTTGGGTCATTAAATTTTGCAGAGACTTCCACACCACAGAATTTGAGTATAATGAAAGCCACTTGACAGCAGACATTTGGTGGCAATATTCATAGCTAGAGATGGACAGCAAATTAGACCTGCTGTGTTACATGCATTGTCCTGCTAGAGTGAGGCACATTAACTGAATTCAACTCTGCAGTCAATAGATGTCTTTCCTCCTCTTAAATGTATAACTCACAGATGGGCAACAGAGAAGGCAGAAAGCAGAAGAGCAAATGGAAAAAGAATCTAATAATTATGCACAATAAATTTTAAATGCTTATTATCTATGAACATTTGCTCATTCTGAATTTTAGATCTCAACAGCTAGTTTTGTAGTAAAAATAAAGTTTAGAGTTATACTTAAAAGATATATTGATGTCCTGATTGTGATGTTTAGAAAAATATAAGTAATTATATCTATCTAAAAAACATTGCCATTAACAGGAGAACTAAAATCTATGTTAGAATAATATTAAAGCAACAAAACATTTCATTAAATGGCTGAAGATTATTATTTGCTTTTTATAACTGACTTAGAGAAGAAAACCAAAATTCAGACTTTTCTTGTTCAATTACATTTAGTAACAAATGCAATTACGTCTTGGAAATTTCTAACAGAATTTCTCAGTCACATATTTTCAAAGTATTTTAAGTCTTTTTTCAAAATATTTTAAGTATTATTTCAAATTATTTTAAGTGTTTATAAATTTGTTAAGTTTGAGTAAATTTTCATGTCAAGCAGACCTCACATTTCTTATATCAAGATGGCAGCCAGTCTCTCTTTCAAAAGTTATGTTCTTTCTCTAAGAATACACAGCTTTTTATTTCTTATTGCTGCTACTTAAGAAGTTACAAAGCAGTCTCACAGATGGTGACTTGGACAATATCTATATTTATTACTGGGCAAAGCTGCCAGCAGACAAAAAGAAATAGCCATCAGAGACAGAGATGGAAGCTCAGATATAAGAGAGAGTTTTTAAGACCCCTCTGCAAAAGTCCATTGTGAAGTTTATACCCGCTTCCATCTTAAGTATATTATCCTATTAGTGGTTCTTTCACACTCCCTTTACCCATCCCTCTCGCAGTTAAGTACCTTGAAAAGGGGAGTGCAAACCCTCTGGGACGCAGAGTTACCCTGTCAATTTGTGTTCTGCTCACAATATTGGGAACCATGCCTGGCTGGGACTTTCAGGTACTCCAGTGGTGGCTGTCAGCACATTTTGAAATAAATAAAAAACACTTCAAGGGTTATTTGGTTATAACATTACAGACAGAAATTGTCTTATGCTGTACTTTTGAGGTCAGTTTTCCCACATAACAGTTTTCCTAAAACAGCTTTCCTCTTTCCTCAGTACATTCTTCTCTATCAATATACTTCCTACTGCAAGATACACATGAAAGTATATATGAATATATGAAAACAATAAAAGTACTCATTTCATATATTTGGCTAGTTTTCAGTGAACAAATAAATAAATTTTTTTCAAGCCTGGCTACTTGTACTATAAAACTAGATTTTAGGGTGGTACAACTTGTGTTACATACCCAGGATGAAAAATATACATCTTAAAATAAAATCCGGTACAGGTGTACTTTTAAAAGGGAAATATTTCCACTTTTCATATTCTGTATGGATGTTTAGAGGCACAGATAAAAAAAAGCAATATTGTTATTAGTCTAATTTCTTTCATTAGTGCCATTTTACAGCATTTAATTATTTAAGTAGTGAAGTTTACTTTCGCCATTCAGTTTAAAGAATGGATGGTTTTCTCAGAAAGAATTAGGGAGAGGGGAAAGCATGACCCTATACGGATTGGTCAATATATTATAGAAATTGAGTAAAACATGACTGTCATTCAGCAGAAATTCCATAATGTTGTTTGGTGACATAAAGGCCACTAAATTAAAGATATCATTCATCACATAATTTGAAATATTAAGTAAAACCTTAAACCTATTTTGTTATCATGTCTTTAGGAAAGTTCGCTTATTCAGGACACACGGTCATTTGCACGGTCACTTTGGTTCTTGAAGGCTTTGAGCTCTCTTCTACAAACATGAATATGCTGCAATTCAACATGCCCTGGGAACCTCATGGTGTTCCATCAACAGGTGGGTGAGGGTGATTCAAGATGTATTCCTAAAATATAAGGGTTTGTTAGCCCCTTTTTCATCTCAGTTTCATCTCTTGTGAAATGTAGACACTTCTATCTGACTTCTCGTATTAATATAAAACCCACCTCATAAATATACTTGAAGTACAGGTCTGTCAAAGGAATATATTGCTTCACCTCTCACAGTATGAGCTATAAATAGTACAGAATTTCAGCACATAAGACACAACGTTAGACAAAGACTATTAATATTGACCTTAAATCTTATTGCTTGCTTCAGCTTTCTTAAGGTATGATTTTCATGTTCACGTTGCTATTACTCCAGTGATTTAACTACAGTTGTAGAAATAAATATACTTATGAGCTGCAACCACTGTTTCCAGCCTAGCACAGCAGTGTCATTTTTCTTTGAAAGCCAAGGTATGGTTGGTTGTCTTCTGCTGAGGTGTTAGAGACATTTATAATGAATGAAGGCACATGTATGTCCTCAGTCTGTCTTCAAAAGTCATAGTGGGGCCCTCAAGCAGATGATGTACTGGGATAATTTGCTCTATATTAGGTTTTATCGGCTTGAGAGCAGGGCAAAGCACCTGATGGTAGGATCAGCACAGAGCACTAACAGTAATTATATGACTGAACCAATGATTTTATGAGCAAAATGTGAGCAATTTTTTCTCATCTTGATGTCACGCTGCTCCACAACAGGAAAATTAAGTTGAGTTTAAATCTCATCCATGTTCACAACATTATGGACTTCCTCCAGGATGATTACTTCCTGCTGACTATGATGAATTACTTCAAAGTATTCAGAAATTAAGTTAGGTACACCCCAGGCTCAGAAATTAGCTTCTTCTATATCACACTCAAGTTACACAAATTTGCTTCATTAATAGTCAGACTCAATGATGTTGGAGCTCTTTTCGAACCTGTATGATTCTATGATTTATGGAAAAGGTGTTTTTTAAGGTCAAACTAATAAGTATTCAGTTGCACTTTTTATTTAAAATCAGCCAGACTGCTGCAGCACCAGAGCATCCTAAAACACCCAGCTGTGATCTAAACACTAGCAAGTGCAATGAAAGAAAGACAGAACAATTTCTACTATGGTTTATGGTTTAAACTAGCACTGACATCCTTCCTACCCCTTTTATTTGTGAGGGATTGAAACAGCAGAAATAGGCCTAGACCAAGAACAGCAATCCAGCTCTATCAGCATGATGTCTGCACAGATATATTACCCTAGATGGAGTCCACACCAATGTCAATGGATTGCTTGTGGACATTTCCACCAGTGACCCTGTGCTCTATGCAGGTACCAGCAGATTGAGCAGCATAGACCCACTGTCAGAGCAATCCTTTACTGTTCCTGCCTCAGGTCAAGTCTCCCATACAATTCATAGGCACAGAGACAGATTAAAAGTTAGCTTCAGAGACAGAAAATGGCCTCTCACACTGTTCTTTTACTATTATTGGCATATTTGCAGAAGCCTGTTTAATAATATACTGAGTACTTACGATAATAAAATGGGAAGGATTCCCTCATTTACTAATTCTGGGAATACTTCTTTAACCATAAAACTGAACAAACCAATTTTCTTCCCCATGGCTCTTATCTGTTAATAAACCAAAAGGGGTCAGGAACTCAAGTCACTGGTCAATAAGGAAATTCAGTTCAACCACTTTGACACAGTGGTGGGTCTAGAGGTTGATCTATTCTTGAAAGCTTTCAACCTGTGCATTTTAAGGCCTCATACATGCAGTAAGACTGACTGGAGAATGAAGAAACCACAGAGGGTTCAAGATCTAGTAAATGGCACAAGAGTTATTCAAAGTCTTGATATTTTTCCTTTTCTTCCAGCTTACCTGAATCCTGGCTAAAGTAGTTATGAATTCCAAACCTTTATCTCTACCTGAGGCCTTTTCCTTGATAATTCTTGGAAATATGAAAGCTCCTATGGAACTTTTCCCTCTGGTTTCATCCAAAAGTTTATTTGTGATTAACCTGCTTTAATAATCCCTTTTTAAAAAAGTATTATTTTTTGCTACAAAGAAAGAAAGGTTGAAAAGGTATTAATACATTCTCAGACAGATCTACATAAAGTTGTAGGACTATTAGATGAAACAGCGAACTCATAGACTTTAGTTTATGCCTTTAATTGTGACATTAAAGTAAATTTGTGGGAACAGGTTTGCAACTCATGACAAGACATCTGTTTTTCACAGTGGAAATCTGTTTAACTGGTAGAAGTCATTGCCTTAATATGTTACTGAGTTCAAGAGCTTGGTAAGCTTTAAAACAACTAACCATTTACATGGATAATGGGAACACCCACTGTTATATTAGACAGAAAATAAAGATTTTGTTCAGAATGGCAATAGATCTTCAAGTTTTTATACTGAAACATATCATTAGCTGTCAAGCAGTAAGAAACAATTTACATATGGCCCAATTATTTTAAAAGAAATGTTCATGTAACTAGGATTTTGTTTTGTTGATGAATAAAATACCCTAAAAAAACTACAGAACCCCGAAGTATATCTGCAACAAGTCAAGCATGAAAAACAACTGAATGTTTGGTGAAGTGAAAAAAAAATGTGGTGTGTATCAAACACAACCTCCAGCTTTATTTGCAGTAATATTTAAAATTAACTTGATTGCTTAAGAATATTTAAAATAAAAATAGTGTTATATATATATATATAGACAGGCATCAAGCTCTAGAGACCTGTCTCTAAGGCTGATTGCTGAGGATCCCTTAAGGGCAGGTTGCTGGGTTTTTCTCCCTGAGAGCAAGGCTGACTATTGTCACATGTGTCCCTCCAGTGGCACACAGGATCTCCAGGGCTGAGGCACCTACAAAACAACCCAGGAGGTAGCTGAGGGATGAATGGTGGGATCAGACCTGCAGAAGCTACTGTTACACAGCATGTGATGTTTTATGTGCATATTAGGCACCTTAAGCAGATCAGTAAGACATATCCTAAACATCCTTATTCATCTGTATCATTTATAGAACTTGGGGTTACTATAGAAAACATAGGAAGAGATTTACAGATATCCACAGTGTTATTGCATGGCAGTGAACCTACACATCCACTTTAATGTCAGACATTTACTGTACTCACTGCTAACTATTACTGCCTTCAGCACTAGTCTGGTTTTGTTTAAATAAGATCTCTTCAACCAGCATCATGCATTCACCACAGTTTTGTCTGCATGAAAGGGCTGCAATGTGTAACATTTCTTAAATGCAATTATAGGATCTTTGTTCATGGGTCATGGAACAATAATTGAGTCTTCTTCAATCAGACCAGTTAATACAATTTTTAGAGAAGATATTCTGCCTGATTATAGTCTGACTGGTCACCTGCAACCAGTGTCCACCAGCATGAGGTTGTCTCCTGATTCCTCAGTTCTCTACACTTGCCTTAGAAGACCAGAGTACAAGCTCAGGACCAGGGTTTAGACATTTGAGCATAATAATTGCTTTTAAGAACCCAGAGCTCAGTAAGGGACAGCATTGTATTCCTGCTAAAGATTATTGACTAAAAATAATCTACATTTTAAATAATTTAAGGTTAAATAATTTCTTCAGCCATGCATGTGTTTTTTTCATAATTCTTATTTTAATTTCTTTTTTCTTTCTATTCTCTTCGATCATCTCAAAAATTGTGTGATTCACAGGATGGATATTTATTATTGATCATCTGTCAAATGCATTGGAGCAAACAAGGCACCATTATTAGCACAACTATTATGATGATTAAAATGTATAGAGCCATTTTTAGAAGTTCTTTCATAGAAGTTCTTTCACAGAAGTTTTCCATAGGAACATAAACCTGCAAAGGAGCAAGGAGCAAGCTTGCTCCTCTGGCATCTCTCCGAACCTTCTCCAGTTGGGTATTCGCATTTAACCATAGTAATAAAATAAATTAAATGTTATTGTGTTGTGGGGTTTATTATTATTACTAATATTATTATTATTATTAAAATATCAGGCAAAGAAAATTCTACATTGTTTGCTTTAACATACTTTCAGAGGAGTTATATTGAGCTTTAAAATGTTGTGGAATTTATTTTCATCATTAGACTGTTCCTCAAGATGCAGTTCAATTTTCTTGAAAAGATGAACAAGCCAAGCTCATTAGCATTTTGATGAAATTAAGAGGAAAGGTTTAAGAACTTGATCGTATTCTAATGTAAAATAGCAATTTAATGGAGAAAAAAAGTGTTAGAAGAAAAATTAGTATAGATTCAGAGAGTCAAAAGTTGCACTGGAAAGGATCTATGCTTCATTGTGCATGATGTACCAAATACCTTTTTGATAAACTGTTTTATAATTGGGTTTAAGACCAGGAGTCAGAACAATTTAAAAAACCCAACTAAACTAAACAAATAACAGCCCCAATCCCCACAGTTATTAAGGATCACTTATTTTCAATTTTGAAATAAAGTCCTTGAAACACATTTTTTTACAATCAAAACTGCTTCAAATAGACTCCGGTTCAGCAATGGATATATGCATAGTCCAAATCAAACGTTAGGAAATCACATTGTGAGAATGCTTATATTTCATTACACTCAAAGATAAGTTAAACAACAGTCTACATGTGTTTTATTTGTTTGTTGAATTTTATAGACAGTTTAATTTCACACATTAATTAAGTGAACCGAAACATTGGACTTTCATTTTTAGACATTTTCTAGAATTTTTCTTTTCTCCAAACAGGAGACAGGAGAAAAATTCTAGGTTCGTAGGACCAAAACTTGTAAATTCATTATTTCTTTCATCACAAAGGTAATTTTCAGCCCACTGTTAAAGACATTTTTCAGAGATGTTCAGAAGCAGGCAATACTTTCCTTACCTTTTGCAAATCGTGCCTGATCTGCTCATGATTGTAGCCTGAGCTTGTCTCACATTTCCAAATATTGTTCTCTCTTCTAACTCAGCTTAAATTCAATATTAACTTCAGGCAACTCAAAGATACATTTGTTTTAGAAAATAGTCCTTGTAAAATATTTGTTCAGACACAATGCTGAGCCCTCAGGGGTCAAACAGAGCTGAAGACAATGCAAGAAATATAGACAACATTAGTAACTCACTCTGCTGTGTTAGAGAAACACCCAAATATATGTGAATGATTACTTTGGAGATATATTCCAAAAGACTTGACTGGTCTGATATAGTTTAAGCCTTCCTTTATTCTAATTTAAGGCAACAGAAACTTTGGAATCAACTCTTTTCAAAGTGGTATTTTAGAAATCCCCTTTTTGAAACAGAAATCTAAATGTATAGGCCAGCTGACTTCTCTTAGCTGACAAGAAGGTGTGGTACTGAAGAGAGTTGAGTTTCTTGAACAGTTGGCTTCAGACTCAAAATCTGCACTGAACCATTGTTTGGGCTCTTAAATGGCAACTGCTAAAGAGCAGTCAGTCAGTCTGGGGAGTCAGAAGTTCTGATTTATTTCAGCCTGCTCCCTTTAACTGTGGCACTTGTCTGGAAACATTTTTCAAAACATTCTCCTTCCAACTTTCTTTTCTTTTTTATTCTTTTAAGCAGAGGCTGCCATCGTTCATATTCAAAGAAATCTGACCTGACTGAAGATTTATATGTTGATGTGAAGACACATACATTCACACACTTATATGTTCTGCAGTAATTTTAAAATAGCTAACAAAACAATCTGGACACAGTTGACTCAGGCTCCTCTAGGAAAAAATAATAATTTGCAAGATTTACTTGGTTGCAAATTCATATATAAAAGATAATGTTTAGAATAGAAATAGGAAAAATAATGATCACTCTTTCAGGATATCAAAAGCAAAATCCACAGAATGAAATCAAAAGAAGAAAAAATACCTTCTGAAAGTGTGTAATGAAATGTTACAAATAGGGAATTGCAAGCAAAAGCTAACGGATATAAATCTAGTATGAATCAATTCTCCTTTCCAGTCATATTCAACCTTCATAAGATAGTTTTAATAGGCTCATACCTTTCTGCCAATTTCAGAAAAGACTTCTACTGATCAATAACATTTGTTTCAAAGAAGAGAGCAAAGTGAGGGGGAGATGCTGTAACTGGAGGCACACTTTTTCTCAGAAGATGGCTGAATAATGCTATAAAAATGTGTGAAACACAGAGACAATACACCAGGTAATCATCAGTTCTATCTGTCACTCATGAAGCTTTCATTTCCAATCTACTGGTTTGCTTATTTTCCTGTTTAGTGCCTTAAAGAACACAGACTAATTCCTACTGGTTGGAACAATGTATTTTCTTGATTTTGGGATAGCAAACTTTGTATGGAATTTGCCTCAGAAGAAATTTGTATAATATTGAGATATGGAGACAGGACCCTGGACAAGTACACTACAGAGCATATTCCCTACTGTGAGAAGCCTTTTTGTCTCAAACCCAGGCAACACACTGAGACACTGTGAGTCCTACTTTTATGTCTGGTTTTCAGAAACGAGCTTATATTGCTTCTGGTTCTGCTGCTCCAGTCCTCAGGATCTCTTTACATGGAAAACCCTGTGCCTCCAAAACAGTTTTTCTTGGTTTCTTTTCTTAAAGATTTTCCTCTAAAACATTTGTTGTTGTTATTTATTTCTCAGATCATGCTTCAAAAACTTTGCGGTATAAATAGAGAAATAATTTTATGAGCTTCATTTGTTACTCTCCAGCCAGTTCCCATGGCTTTCAGCACTGAGTTTTCTTTTTTTCATCATCCAATATTTCCTTTTGTTTCTCTTCCCAGACCAAAATTGAACCATTACTCATTGTTAGCTCATTGAATTCACAGCTGTACCTGTAAATAAAAGAGGGCAGGGAATGTTCCCTGGCAGAGAGGTGACTGTTCCGTGTCATTAAAATCCTTTATATCCAGAACAAGGTGGCCATACCCTGGCTCTTTATTAAAAGTGATTGCTGGGCTAGGAGACTGGGACAGCCCTAGTTGAAACCAGGCCAAAAGGAGCTAAGGACCTCCACCTCCATGAATGATCAAATTCTGGGGCTCAGATTAGATTAGGCCTCCTGCTTAGATTAGAGCCTCTGTTCACCTCCTGTTCACATGAGAATGCTGGTGGGATTTGGGTTTGGGGGGCTTTTAGTTGTTTTGTTTTCATGGTTGTTCCCTATTTTTTTTCTTTTTTTTTTTTTTTTTCCTTATTTGGTGTTAATGAGAATTTGTTTCCCTTCTGTTATCTGTTTATTAATGAGTTCAGGAAAAGTGAAATACTCCCCATGACCCAGCCACCACTCTCTGCCCTTCCTGGAAAACTGATGGTGCTGCCACCTCTGCTCATTCAGGGATTATAGCTAAAGAAGAAGGAAAGCACAGATCAAAATCAAGCTTAAAACAGTCTTAACCTGGGATGTTTCTTATGTCCAGGACTAGAATTCACTCACAGATTTTCTGTAATGGGTTGTGCAACACCTGGGCAAAATTCTTGTGTGTTTATGAGATTTTGCACTGCCTACAGACTGCAAAACAGGCAGCAAGCACAGATGTTGTGTCCAGGGCTGGCCAGCCACAATCTGTCTTGGTCTCCAGACAACCTAGCAGACATTGATTTTGAGACCACATACTCTGATTTTTAAAGATTGTATCAATCATAGAATCATAGAATTGTTTGGGTTGGAAGGAACTTTAAGATCATCTAGTTCCAACCCCCTGCTGTGGGCAGGGGCACTTTCCACTACACCAGGTTGTTCAAAGCCCCATCCAGTGGCCTTGAATTATTCCAGGGATGAGGCATCTACAGCTTCTCTAAAACTTCTCTGGGCAAAGTGAGTTGCCCAGCTTGACCTGAAGAAGCTAATGTTTCTCCTAAACTGAAGCTAGTTCACATCCTGACCACTTTAGAATCAAAGGAACACAGATTTGCCTTCAGTTGCTCATGTCACGAATCTTCAAGCACTAAATCCAGGATGCCCCCAGCCAGTACCTGGCTCTGAGAAGTCCAAGTTCATGGCATGTGTAACCAAAACAATGCTTGGAAGTGCCTTGGATTAAAAACCTGTAAAATTCTGATACTTAGTTGTTGCCAGGCAGAACCTGCTGAAATGCTAAATAAAAAGCCGTGGGTTGAACTACACAACACTTTGAGTATTTGAGTACATCTGACTCATACAGGTATGTACTAAATTTTTGAAGCTTTCTTGCTGGCAGATGCCTATACTTTCTAAGTTGTTTTGATTTAAAAATAATTTTGGGTACCTGTTTGTCTGTACAGTGTTTTCATTGTTGCAGCGTAGTGGTTTGATGACTGTGACAAAATAGTTCATCAAAGAGCACAGTGTAGATCTTTGTAAATATAAAAGCAAACAAACAAACAAAGCAAACAAACAAAAATTTATTTTAAAGACTAAATGTAATTTATTCTGCAGTGAGAAGGATTCATAGAGGAAAGTGACCTGATAAAATATGAAAGTATGATCATTCTTAAAAAATATTTCAATGAGGAATGAACAGCAATGTACCCCAAAAGCTTAAAAAAGAACCTGTTGTTGCAAAGCCCAGAGAGCTTGAAAGTGTGGTCAATGCCTCTTTTTCTGTGACAGTGTGTTTATTGCAGGTAACATAATCCTTTGGTGTGTATGCTATGTGCAGCACACAGACAGCACTTTTTCTTTTATAATATGTAGCATGAGGCAAATACAAATGTAACTAAAATTAAAGGCATGAATGAGTGCGTAAACAAAAATGTCTTTTGGTTTATTTTGAAACAGCTTCATACAACAGCACTGGAACTATCTTTTTTAAAAATTACCTAAGTATTTTCATTGACTTCACATCTTGATAAATCAACTTTCACCTTTATACATCGTATGTCTTTCAAGTTTTAGAGCAATCTAAAGGTATGCCTTTAACACTGTCTTGCAAAATATTGTCATAGCCCTCTAGCCCAGAGGAGTGAACGACCAGATACATGAAAAAATGGTCAGATGTTTGGGCTTTAAGAGTTGTGCTTAATGGATTAAATCCAAACCTAGAAACTAGTGGTATAACACTAGACTTCGATATTGAATAGAACACTATCACTCATTAATCCCCAGGTCTAAACATTCTTTTTTAAATTTTCCAGACATAACCTGTATTTAAATTATTTGTCTCTGGTCATGTTCCTGAAGACTGTTCAAAGAAATCTACAAAAAGAGATTTCTCTCCCTGAAAAAAATTATGCTTTAATATGAGAGATCTGTTTTCTTACTTCAGGCAATGTAAGTTTGTGCAACTCTGTTCTTACTGTGAACTCCAAGTCAACAGTATTTACTCAAGCTGCAAGGCACACATTATAATTTATTGCTTAAGTGATTTACCAATGTGTTTATATCCTGTCTTTGTCTAGTTTAGTAGGTACAAGAACATTTAGTAATTATTGTCATTTAAAGATTAGTAGCTGATGGATGATGATGGTATTTTAGTAAATTGCTTCCTTATAGGAGAATGATGGTGTTGTTTTTTTTTTTGGTTTTGTTTTTTTGTTTTTTTTTGGTGGGTGTTTTTTTTTTTTTTTTTTTTTTTTTTTTTTTTTTTTTTGTTGTTCCTCAGCTATATAGGGTTTCTTTTCATTGGAAACATGGACTTTAGTAACTGTCCTGGAAAGAATGAGTAGCTATCCCTGTGTGTGTAGTACCCCTGTGTGAGACAGCCCTTAACTCTCAGGGTAAACTGTTCCACTGCATGACTGTCTTATAAGCTACATATATAAACATATAAACATTCTCTCTCATTCTCCTTCCTTCCTTCCTTCCTTCCTTCCTTCCTTCCTTCCTTCCTTCCTTCCTTCCTTCCTTCCTTCCTTCCTCCTCCCTCCCTCCCTCCCTCCCTCCCTCCCTCCCTTCCTTCCTTCCCTCCCCTTCTCATCTGTTTTCATGGCACTTACCATTCCTCTGCTTTTTTTGCAGAGTTCTCCCAATAACCTGTCACTGCTGCACCCTCATCAATGTTTCCTTGGATATAACAAAAACAATACAGTCATGCTTCTTGTATCTATCAGACCATTATTATGTATATTGACTTTCAAATTATTATTCATTTTTAAAGCTGTCACTTTTGTGGAAATTTGAAAACACAGCATTGTGAACACTTCTCAACATTGAAATTATTTTTTCTTTTCTTCATGCTTTTCTGTGTAGACTTTTGAAATTTTAATTTTTATCATCCTTTTCTTGTCATAAGCAGTAATTGAAATAATAATGCAACCTTTCCCTAACCATGTATGGGCTGCACTGTTTTAAACAGTAATGTGAGAATTAAATTAACACTGTCAGGGGCCAAGCACCATAATTTTGTCATCTCTTGCAAGTTGTTTTTGGCACATTTTTGGCCTGGGCCAGCAACCATGCTTCCATGGACTACATTTGCTTGTTTCTGGAGATATTACAAGGAATTGTGGATTGGGTTTGCATAGCAAGGTTTTGGTAGTGAGGGAACACAGGGGTGGTTTCTGTAAGAAGCTCCCAGAGGCTTCCCCCATGTCTGACAGAGCCGATCCCAGGGGGCTCCAAGTGGATCTGCTGCTGGCCAAACCCATCAGTAAGGGTGGCAACACCTCTAGGATAACAGTCAAGGGGAAAATCTGCTGCAGAACAGTAAAAGGAGAGAGGAATGAGAATACGTGAGAGCAACCACCCTGTAGACCTCAAGATCAATGGAGAGGGAGGAGGAAAATGTGCTCCAGGTGCTGGAGCAGAGATTTATTCCTCTACAGCCCATGAGGCAGCCATGGTGAGGCAGCTGTGCCCCTTCATGGGGGTCCACAGGTGAAGCAGAGATCCCCTGCAGCACATGGAGGGCCCCATGCTGGAGCCCACATCCTCATTTCCTCAAGTCAAATCTGTTTTTTCTGTTACAGTAATTGTTGACTGATTTCTTCCTGCTCTTATCTCAAACTATGAATGTTCCATCATATTTTCTCTTTCCTGCACGGTTGAGAGGGGAGTGATAGCATGTTTTGGTGGCCACCTGGCATCCAGACAAAGTCAACTACCACACAATTAATAATTTTCCATTGATATTTTGAAATCTGCCATGTTATTTTAGAAGGTGAGTGTATCTATCTATGGACATCTATCTTAGGAACATGACCAGATCTTGCCTATCTTCAAACCCAAAGTGGCACAAAAATTGCTTCGTGTGTTAATATTGACATCATTTAGAACCTCGGATTATCACATGAGAGAGTATCTCTCTCTCAATGTGTATTTCTCCCTCCTTCATTATAGCATGGAAGGCCCATGGAGAATTATTTTTCTGATGGATGCTGTTTCTTTGTATTCCTTCAGCTGCAGTGCCTAAAGTGCTCACATTCATGTGGGCTGTGTTGACATACCAAGTATGGCTTGGTTTCTGATTCTAATTCTAATGTCATGCTCACCTCTTTTTGCTTTTCATTTTTCATAAAATTATATCTCTGGAATCTTGTCTTGGTTTAAAATCCTTGATCTATCAAACATAAGGTTAATTGCTAAATTAATTTTTAAAATTTTGAATGTTATTGAAAGCTCTGTGCTGTTTTTACTAAGGCTTACATTTGTTTCTAAAAAAAGTTTGGAGGTCTTCCTTTTCCTTAGGGTAAAAACTTACTGGTTTGATTAAAAATATTTTCTGTTATCCCCTCCAAAGTATCAAAACTTAAAAAATACAGGGTTGGATTCACACAAATCTTTAAATTCTCATAGTGTCTTTGTCTATGAGGATCTAGACATACTATTACGCAGACAGGGCAATTTCATTATGATCACATGTTAAAATTAAATAAAACAAAACAAGATTTCTGCAGATATAACTTCATTCATTACCTACAAATACACGTACATGTATTGTGCATGTGGGCACATACCCACCTGCCTACAGGTGTGCATATGCAATGCATAAAGAGAGGTCAGATTCCCTCTCTGGAGGCCCCAAATTGTTTTTGATAAACCAATCAACTCTGCTTGGGGACCTGACAACATCTGTGGAAGTATCTTATTCAGAAAATGCTAATAAACCATAGTTTGTGATAGCTGAATTTGAAAAACACCCCTAAATACATTGACAACAGGAAGGCTACCCCAGTGTAAACCTGCAGGGAATGTGACTCAAATTCACATTTCAAGGTAATTTTTATTTGACATTTGTAGCATGCCAGGTAATATTTCAGGTCCAGCTAGTTTAATCAGGTCTTTCACAGGAACTGTCAATACATTATGTCACTCTAGATGTGTTTTTATATTAAAGAGCAATGTGCTTTTCTTATTTTAATGCAGCACGTAGACAGCCTTGTCCTAAACTTGTGAGTAACTCCTGTTACATTCAGCAGAAGTTATTTATCTCATGGAAGTGAAAAACAGGATTCTCTTTATCTGTTTCAGCCCTCATAACTAAGTTCAAATTTGCTATTGGCTGCAAAGGTCAATATGGAATGTGTCAGAGGACACAAAGCACTTTTACTTTCCTAGCTTGGAATATAGAAATTACTACAAATAAAGAAATCATTAGTGCCACCTATTTGTGAGAGTCTAAAACTGCAAATAATCCCTGCAAAACTGCATCCAGTTAATAAGATACATCTACCTCTGCCAACTCAGGTGAAAGAACAAGACATACAGGCCAGATCTCAAAGACCCCAAGGAATTTCTTTCAATTTTATGTTGTTCAAAATACAACACATAAATATTTATATGTACAATAGACACAAATATAAGAGGAAATTATTTATGCAATAAAAAAGGACATACTTATATAAATATATAAGATTTCCACTTACAGCTTAACATACATCTCCTCAATTACAGAAACTCTGGTGCAAGAAAGCCAGACAGGACAAACCACTGAAGTTATGGGAATGTATTGAAATGTAAAAAGTAAGGATTTCCAAAGAAAATTATATACTAAAGAATACGTTGGAAAAACATTTTAGAAAAGAAATGTTTTTTCTCTTCTTTATCAGTTATTCAGTACTGTATTAGACGAAGAAGGATTATGCAAAATGTGATGAATAAAACAAATCCAAGGAGAACCCTTGGAGTATTACTAAGGCCCCTGCCTCACCTCATTGTTGAAGCAGTGGATATTGCTGAAACTGATGTATTTTTGTTTTGTTAGTTAAAATCCAACTGTCTGGAGAGTTATCTTCATTTCATTCTGAAATTAGACACTGTATTTTCAAGTTCCTAAAGAGACCTAAACATCTGAGTGGCAGAAGGGAGGTTTATCATTAATAGATAATAAATTTATGTTGACATACAGCTTTAAACTTCAGATGGACATCTGTAGCCTGAGGTATAAGACCTGGAAGAGCAATTGTTATATAACTATTTGTACATATGAAGCATTTTTAAATATGTTTGCCTGAGTGCAAACAGGCACAGATTTTTTAGAAAACAGATAAACAAAGCATAGATTATCACAATATTGTTCATTATCTGTTAATTCCTTTGCTGTCATTGACTTCCCTATGAGAATGACAGCTAATTTGAAAACATGCACAGGCATGTGTTGTAAAAGTCCTTTGGCTGACAATATGTGTGTGTTGGCACAAGTACATAAATAAGTAACTATGTAAAAAGGGATGAAGCTTTGGGGGCAAAAATCAATTTAAAAAAATCTGTAATTTCAAGCATCTTTCAGTTGAATGGTTTCTGTAGCACAGCTTGAACAGAGCAGTTCAGATTTTGAATCCATATAGAAAATTGAACACAGTTCAATTGTTGTTTCCAAGACAATGAAGATACCACATACAGGGAAATGGAAACAGTTGGTTTTTAAAAAATGCTGAGAATTTTGCAAGTCTTTTCTGTCAGAAATTCTTCTAACTTTGCCATAATAATGACTCTAGCCTGTCACCAAAAAAAAAGAAAAGCCAACAATATTTAAAAATATTTTAAATTCAGACATATAAACAAAGCCAGATTAATTTAATTTCAGATGTATAAGGTCTTTTTTTCTTTATTTTTCTGCCATAAATAATGTGCTTACTATAAGGCTTTAAGACCAGGCTTGATGGGGTTCTGAGCAGCCTGGTCTAGTGGAAGGTATCCTTGCCCATGGAAGGGGGTTTGGAACTAGATGATATTAAAGATCCTTTCCAACCCAAACCATTCTATGATTCTATGGTTCTATAAACTTGCATAAGTAGATCTCCAAGTAGACATTAAAAATTGCTTGTGCATATTTTCTTCACATATCTGTAGATGCATTGAATATCTCAAATATAAGGGTTTATTCAGTCATCTTACTTCCTTTACAAATATATTTAACTCACTGGCTTATTCTTTCAAGTATAAGTTTTATTCTTTAGTTTGGTTGTCTACAATCATGTTATTTTAGATCCATGACTGGATGGTTGTGGTATCTGATCTAAGACTCAAAATCCTTACTGAAAACATTGCCAGATGACTGTCTGAGGAAAGCAAACACAAAATAGTGGTAAATATACCAAAAGAAATTAATCTAAAAAAATATTATGATAATCTGGAAAATAGTTCTCAAGCTTATTATTTATCATCATACAATCAGAAAATAAACATTGACAGTCCCACAAGGCTCTGTAGAAATAGAATGTTGCAGGTGGTTCTATATGTTAGCGATAATGCCAAGGTATTTGATAGAATAAAAGTAAATCGCAGCAATACACCCTAAAACTTATCTAGGTTGTGTCTTACTGGAGATAAAAAGTCCAAGTGAGAAATTGGAAAAAAATTGAAAGTTTTCAGTTTCTCTTATGTGTACTGACGTTTAATGATATAATCAAAATGTGATTCTATTTCTCAAGACCCCTGACTCATTCAATGCATAGGTTTGCTGTGGATCATTTGGGAACAGCTGTTCAAGAGGTTTTTGCTTTGCATTGTTAGCTATGCAGTTCCATATTTTATTATTACATCCTAATCAAGCCCTCTTTTGAAGACACGATGCATACTCATGGCTTCAAAGTACTATTCTAGCTTTCAAAGCTGTTTTCCACCTCCAAATCTCATCAGAAATAATTTTAAATATTCATGTCCACTATTTTTAAATGCCCTTTAAATACCAGATAATTATTCATATCTTTTAATATGTAGTGGATATTTATGTGTCTTAGTATGAATTCAACCCCTAATGAGGTATACTTCAGTTGGAATGTTAGATCTTTTTAATTCTGTTTTCTTGACTTTAGTTGATTGGTTATGTGAGAAAAAAAAGTACAGATTTTTTTTTTAGAAAATGGATTTTATATTTTACCTTTTCAGATAGAAAATAAACACAAGGAAGATGCTTTTTTCCCTAAGACAACTTGGAGAAACCATTGACATGCCTGAAAAAATTAACCGAAAAAAATAACACATCAATATAAGAATTGTAGCATTATTTTAATGATCAATCACCTAACTACTCCCAGCTGTATAGAAATAATAGCAATGACATGGCCCACAGGAACCATATTAGCTGTGAATCCAATGCCTAGCATGGGATAAGAATTTGTCTCTTTCAGCACAGAAGGAAGATTGCTTAGAGATAACATCCTTTTGAATTCTCTTATCATTATCTGCCTGCTTCTTAGAATCTCTTTCACTCCTACAGTGTATAACTATTAGAAATTCCTAAGATATTAAAATTATCTATTTTTTTACTATTACTGGCACTCTAATGAATAAAGAGCCTTTTGTGTAACTTGTTCCACTATGTGCTGTGATCCAGTGAGATACTTCAATTCAAGCTGATCCATAGTTGAATTTCTCTGAGGATCAAAATATACAGTGTGGCTGTGGTAATTCATCAATGGCACACCTTCATCTGAATTACTCTCATCCATCCCTCCAGCCTGAAATAACAATTCCAGATGTATTTTCCAAGCAGTTGTGCCTAACATTTCTAGATGTATTTCTTACAAAGAATAAAATGCAGCATAAACCTGATATTCCAATGATTTTCCTACATCTACTGCAGATGTAGAAAAATAGTTTTCATTTTTGAAACTTGAATGATGCACTGGCATAATCTCATTTATTTTTACATTTATTTGCTTACTTATGTATATTTACATAGAGCTGCAGTCTGCCAATCCTTCAGATTTCCTTGCAGCTCTTTTTGAAACTGGCAGTTGTGTAATGAAAACTTTGTCATTCTTTTGAGAAGCTGCTCAGTTTCAGAGCAGAATGAAGTTGGCTTTCCTAGTTTCTTTCTAAGTTAATTAAATAGTTGTTAGAGTTCTGGTCTGCTTGAGAACCTCTAAGAAAAAAAAATTCCATACCACTGTCAGTTATTATTTTTTAAGATTAATTGATATGGTATTTGTCTTGTACTTAAAATTCAATATTTGGTTTTTATTGATCTTCCCTAGGGAACAAAGTATAGCATAGACCAATAGAACTATAATAAAGTCAATTGCATGTATTATTTTAAGCTTTAGAAGTGTTATAATCAAATTGCAGACATGAAGTTACAAGAGGGGCCATTATACTGTTATATTTTCTGCTGCATCTATCACAGAGCAGTTTGCTGAAATAAACTGAATACACTCCTCCTTTGCAAGGGTAAAGCTCTCCCACAGTCAAACGCCCATTTTTTTCCAGTACAGTGTGTTTAACAGAAACCAAAAATCCTCTGCAAATAAAGATGTCTTTGTTCCATATTGCTTGTCTTTTTACCAGTATGTTTTACTAAGTGTATAGTCAAGGTTTCAGACTGAATACTAAGAACAGTAAGGGACAGGAGGGTGATACCAGAGAGCCTGTGAACTCTGTGATGTAACTCTTGCATGAATACCCCACTACAATCTTTAACTTCAGGCGAGTCTGTAGGAAGGTGATAGCAGAACACACATTGCTATTTTGTAAGTAGATTTCTGTGATTCATTCCACTCTGGTATGTTCTGCCAAGACTTTTCTTAACAAATAGTTGGTCACTATAGAAGCTGTTCAGGTGACATAAGATAAAAAAATCCACCTACCAAAATCTTACCTGTTAGACATTCATGAATAAATCACCTAGTCATGCAAACTTCAAAGAAAGATGCTCTCCAGTCCCTGATCTAATCTGCTGCCAATCTTACAGAAAAATCTTTGCAATGTCACACACTAAAGCAGAAACTTCAAAGAAATGCTGATTGCCAGGAACTGCAGAAAAGGGGGATTTTTTTTCTTATGCTCTAAGTTTTAGAAATAAAAACCAAGGGGTTTTTTTGGTTTTTTGTTTCTTTTTTTTTTGTTTGTTTGTTGTTTTTTTTTCCCTTCAGTTACAGTCAGGAGTTTGGTATCTAACCACAAGGTTTCTGTATAAGTAGTGCATATGTAAAGAAATCAGTTCCCAAGTGTAGGTCATCACAGGGGGAAGTCTGCTAATGTTTTCTAAGGACCAGATAAAAAATTAGACACAATGGTTATGGTTCTGGCACCAAAATACTTTGGATTGTTGGAAGGAAGGACAAGGGAACAAACAGTAATTTTTTTTGGTATTAGGAAGGCTTAGATAGGGTTGTTGCACCCTGGTTTGTTCAACTGCAATTCAGTACTTTAGTACTTGAATTTAAAGAACTTTAAATTCACTTTGATCAGCTGGAATTGCATAAATTATGTAGGCATGGGAGGCACAGTGCCTACCTAGAACTTCTGAGCACAGTCACAGTTTTAAAAAGACGTGCAGATTTGCTACAAAGATTTTGTTTGCTAGTTGCACACAGTCAAAGTTTTCATATGGCTGATGCTTCAGTCACAGTACAGCATAGGTCAAAAACATTTGGCTATCATATTTATTAGTGACACAAATAATCTGGGGAGTTCAGATAGATTTAAAAGACATTAATTAAATAGCAAATACAGAATACATCTGATTCTGTTTGAATCCCTTTTTTCCAATTTGGAAATCAAATGGCAAGCACTAAACAAAAGGTCATTTCTTGGATTATGATGACTGTTAAAGAAAACATATTAGAATGAAGCATAGGACAATTTTGCTGCTTGCAGGATATTTGGAAAAGATGATCCTTTTTGTCAGTTGTGAACTCGTGTAGGATGTAATCAACAGGATTACAATCATAGAATACTTGTAGTGTCTGAAATACATAAAGAAAATGTACAAGACTTGGGTATAAAGTTTCTATTGTGCCTAGGAACAAACATGATTTGCGTTGCTGCTTGGGCAAGAGTCAGTGAGAGTGTATAGCAGCAGCAAAAGAACTTCCTAACCATTTCAAGGCAAGTCTTTATTCTGTGAGAGGTTTGCACAGGCAAGAATTGCCAGGTCAGTCTCTTTGAGATGGCGAGCTTAATCATAAGCTCCTTTTGTCCTACTTACAGGAAACTGTTGAGCATTTTCAGAATGAAGTAGAGAAAGGAATGTATGTGTAATAAGTATAGGAAAACTTGATATTCAGTTTAGGTGACTGAAAAGACAAGTTTGCACCTATTATTATCAGCTGAAGTGGAGACCTGAGACTCAGAATAAGTTTATTTGATGCCACATGTGAAATGTCCTACAACATAATCGTTTATTAAACCAAGTTCATTGAAATGGTGAAGGAAGATCATCTCTAAGTTGCAGTTCAGATTTTACTAGAGATATCTCTTTTATATTTACAATAAAAATGCTATATTTTTTCAGTATCAGAGAAACACTATTGCCTTTTTATCTCAGGGTGGAATGACCCTATTTGAATAGTCTGGAAAAATAATAGAATAGAATTCTTTTCATAGGTAGCTGTGAAAATATCTGAAAATATGTTCATAATTTTGCTTCTTGTTTCCAGTGCGGAACAAAAGATATTTAGGAAGTGGGAAACAAATAAAACAAATAAAACAGCTGTACACTGAATTACATTTTGTGACTCCATGCTGAAATAACTGTGACATTAACCAGACAAAAAAATCTTTATTATTCCATGATAGCTCTTAACACTCAGCTTGTTTCTGCAGCATGACTTCAATTTGATACCTTGTTGTAAAACCAAATGACAAATTTTCTTAATGAAAAAAAGGCATGCAGCTTTATATATCTGAAACTTTTCAAAACATGATTTGAATTTGTGATTTTTTTTCTGACATGCTGGAGGACAATAATGCATTTCATTCTGCAGAGCAAATATTTTCAGAGTTTAGTCTCTGCTCTTTGAAAATCTTCCATAAGAGTTTTAGAATTTGGAGCTAAATATGAACTTATTGGAAACTCTCCTTAGAAAGCCGATATTTATGCTAAAAAGTTGAAGCTTAGCATGATATTTAAAAGGTGTTTTGACAAAGCAGTAAATTTCAGAAAGAAAAGAGTGAAGTTTACGATCCTTTTAACAACACTGATCAAATCTGCACAAACCCATACAAATCAAAGCTGGATATTGCTGGAATAACTTAGCAGTTTTTCATCCTTTTTTAACATGTAAACATTAAGATTAGTAATTTAAGCAACAAAATGTTTCTAACTGATTGAGACTTCATATGTTTGGAGGTAATCGATTCACTTTTTTTTAATGGATATTATTTTTGTGTACATGGAATAAGTATTTTTTGTGTAGATACGGAATAAGTATTTGAAATTAAAGCAGATTTACTCTGATTTACCCTCATGCATTTGCAGTATGAAAATAGCAAGTAGAGAGGGCTGTGCATTTGAAGAGTGTAATTGCAGTCAGAGCAGCCTGCATGGCCCTCATTGGCATTCCTGTGTACATCTTCATCTCTGATGCACCCTGTGTACATTGTATATATGCAGGCTGACTTATGTAGGCTGCCCACTCTGAATGTCTTCAAGGCATCTTTAATCTTTGACCTAAGAGACAGACAGTTGGTCAAGACAGGATCTTGACTGAATTTTTATTTTATGAAAGGAGAGTAAAATATCTCAGCATGCAGCATAGGCCAGTAGCTCCTTGGGGCTCGGAGAAGCAGGATCTCCCCAGGGATGTCAGGGCAGGTTCTGGCAGCCAGGATCCATCCCACCAAGCCAGACAGCCCCAGGGCAGCCAGGGGGCAGCTAGGGACATTCCCAGCCTTGGGTATTGGGAACTTCCCTAAGGCTGGGGACAGACTGAGGCCAGCAGGATGTCAGCCCTGGGCTCAGGACTGGCTTGCTGGTAGATAATAGACTATCATATCATCACAGATATCTAGCAAATATCTTTAGACAGGAAACAAGCAGAGCCAAGAACTGACAGCCCATCTTGAGTACTCAATTTCAGAGTTGCATAGACTGAGCCATGGTGCTCAGTGGTGCTGCTAAAATCTGGCTCTGCCCTCAATGGAATTAGTCATTCAATATCTTTCTGTCAAGTGACATTGGTTTGAGGGGAAATGAATGATTATGTGGGCAAAAAGAAGAGAGGAAAATGGGAATATTTTAAAGCTGCACATAAGAAAATTGGAAAAAAAAAAAAAAAAAAAAAAAAAAAAAAAAAAAAAAGCCTCCAAAACTGCTGAACTGAAACTTGTAGGTTAAAACCAAAATGTCTCATGATCGGATCTGCCCTCCTAAGGAGTGCATTTCCCATGGCTGTCATGTCAGGCTCCGGAATAGAAAACTCTTAAAGATTTTCTAGCTTCACATTTTCAACCCAGAGGAAATTCTCAGGAGGATGGCCAGGAACTTTTACAAATTCAAAATCTATGAAATCAAAACGTTAGTGTATGTTCCATAGATTCTGGTCAGAATCATCTTAAAAGAGATAAAAAGGGACATTGACTAAGTTCTGAGCTGACAGTAACTTCCATGGAATTAAAGTACTTTATGAATTGTTGATTAAAAGCAATGAGCAGCAGCATTCTTAAGTACATGAAATATTATTTTCTTTAAGATTTTTTATTCTATTTGAGAGCTTAATTATCAGTGTTGGATAGCACTAATTTTAACTGGAATAAAGTTTATTATTTTTTTAAATACAAAATTACGATGATTTTCCTTTAGTGCTTTAATGCCAGGGGGGACAAATCACAGAATTTAGGGATTCTAAGCAGATGTCCTGGGTTTATTTCTGTCTTCTGACAGAAAAGAAATTAAAACCATAAGGGAGATTGGGTGTCTATGAAAGAAATAGAGAGATTCATTTATGAGTGGGAAAGCTTAGGCTGTATTTCACAGATATGGGATAACTGAAAACAATTAATATTAGAGGACAGCTGCTTCTTCTTCCCCTCAAAGAATAAGTGAAGCATATTTACCAGTCAAAGTCAATAGCTGAAATTATCATGCATTACTAATTTCATAGCCAAAGGTAAAGCTTACACCAATAAAACCTCCTGGCAGAAATTGAAAGGCCTGTTTTCCTCACATCATAATTATAGTCTTTAGTCACATTTCTATTCTTAGCTTGTTTCCTATTACCTTTTACCTTGGATTTATGACTGGTTTTCAGTCTTAAGTTTTAATTATCATTCTATTCTGAGGAAAATATATATTAAAACCACATGTAATTAAATATTTTTAAATAACATTTTCAGATTTTCTTTCCATAAATTTTGTGTACTTATGTGTGTTGTTTAATTTCTGGGTGTTTTTCCAGAACCCTTCTCACAAACTGAAATCAATTTCCTTTGAGGTCTGATTGCTTAGTACTTTCCAGATTTAGTTTGAAAATACAACAGAAGTTCCAACTTTTATTATCCCAAAGGAGTGAAGGAATTGTTAAATCTTGTGATAGAGTTTGAATTATAGTTCCTTTCGATCCTTTGATCCTATTTTTCTTCACTATCAGGTTTTAGCCTGTTTAGTACAATTATGTATCATTGCTAAGCTTACCATGAAATAAAATGTAAATGCATTGTCCAAATATATTCATAAACAGCTTCCCAGCTACAAAACACTTTTTCAAATAAGATATCACAAAGGGCTTTAACCTTCTGCAGCATCTATATTTAATGACATAAATGAAAGAGGATGGCATTAAAACTTCAAAGCAGCAAAGATGATACATTTCCAATTGTGCTGTCACAGTGATCTACAAACAGCAGATTGGTACTCAAAGAACTGCTCTTTCATTTACTGAAGTTCAAGCATGGCATCATCTCACATAATATCTTATTCTTCTCATCCTTCAGATCCACCAAAGGCCTTTACAGTGCCATGACAAAAATATGTGGTATTTTGGTAGATTGATTTCTTAATACAAAAGAGTTAAATTGTTGTTTACTCTTCGTCTCAGTTTGCTGATCTAAATTTACAAGACTAAGATGTTAATATTGTTAATCATTTGATATGACTGTATCTGTATCAAAAAGACTGCATATGTAACAAAATGCCAAATTCAATTTAATTGCTTCAAGTCAAGATTCTAAACTGCCCTCTATCTTGTCAGAAGTTGAAGCTATGGGTTGTTTAAAACCACTTAATCTGATTGGACTGAAATTTTGAATTGGCTTCATCTCATGTAGGTATCTCAAGGAATGTTGTGTAAGGAAGGTGAAACAGGTGGTATGAGACTGCAATTTAGCCTATGTGGAGAAACAGGTATTTTCAGACATCAGTTCAAGCTCCCCTAAGACCGTGGTGTAGAATAATTGAATTGATCCTCACAGGTGCTTTGATCTTCCCATTGTTAATTAAGAAGCCAAAAGAGTATCATTTGAAATTAGATGTCCAATTTACAGAAGTCTGAAATTAAGTGAAATAGAAAACACTTTTTAAAAACAGAAAAAATGATGACAACATCCTTAAATAATGCTGTGATGGCTATGTATATTTTTAAAAGTGAGAGCCCTGCAAACTCTTCAATATACTTTACTTTCCATTTTTAACTTGCCTTTTGTCTGGCTGAACTTCAACTTGTCTATTTCTTTCTTGTCCATAAATTGATCTCTGTACAGCATTTTATTACCTCTGTGGTGCTCAAGTGCTATAATTGACAAAATAATCACTCTGAATCTTGTATTACTCTCTTAAGTATTGAGTGTGAACATAGTGGAAGGGGTTGAGAGTATAAATTGGCCAGAATATCCTCAGGACTGGGCACAGCATCCAACTTAACAATGAGGACAGTTTCATATAAAATGACATGTGTTTTTCACCTAATGGCTTTATTATTTTATGATGTTCTTCAAAATCTATAAAATACATATATAAAATATGACAGGCTGAAATAGCACACTTTCCTGAAACACAAAAATCCCATATCAGGCTGTCTGAACCAAGTGTATCTTGTAGGCAATCCTTCTCCATTATTCAGCACTGCATTAACCTCTGTTTAGTTTTGGCTTCCTGTGTCAGTAAAGGTTGAGATTTATAGAACAGACTTTAGAAGAAAGATCAGAGTTCTAGAGAACATGAGCAGTGAGGAGGACTGAAAGTTTTGCGTTTTTGATTTCAGTTTAAAGACAATTCAAAGGGGAGTATGACCTGTAAAATGGGGGTGGTAGTGGAGAATTAATACTCCTCAAATAAACATTAGAAGTGTTTTAAAGTGTATCCTCAGACCTTTGTGGTTTTGACAGTTTGGACAAGAATAAACTGACATAAACATATAAAGAACAATAATTCATATAGAGATAAAAACTGGTAAGAATAGTGTTAGGGCATCATGGGAACCTCAGAAAATGTGCATCTTAAAGAAAAGTCTAATCAGATGTCTATTACTAATGAAATACATAAAGCATATCATACTTAGGCCTAAAGATAGACTAGGTAATATAATTCAGGTCTTTCCTCATTGCATGTTTCTGTGATTCTATGTAATTTAAGTGTCATAATTTTATATATGCAAGTCATATTTAAATACGTAACATAACTTACTAAATATAGTTTAATTCCTTTCCAGGTTTGCAGGTCAAATGAAATTATCTCTAGCAAAGAACCTACAGCAATCCTTGCTCTGATAAAAGATTTTCATCATTACAGACTGAATTTGTCCAATTTAATAAGTATGAAATAAAGAACACAAAGGTGAAAAGAAATCATATGGATTTTCTCATAGAGTAAGGTGCTGCTCCATGTAAGAATAACAGAACTAGGCTCAAGAGAGCTTTTCACTGTGTTACCAGCTTTAGAAAGCCTTAATTTGCAGTTAAAGGAACTAATCTTAGGAATCTCTTTTCATGTTTGGTCTTATATGATTGCAAATAATTTTAAGAATGGTTATGTAATTTTGAGGAAGAGTCAGCAGAACATAGATTGGCTTTGAAAGGGGCTTCATTCTCAAAGTGTTTGGGAGAAAATGCATAAAGACACCTAAAAATTAAGAAATAATATTAAATAGGAAATGGTCTCTTTTCTATTTAATTTCAAATGCAGAAGCAATGTATGTCCCTTGACAAAGCCCAAAGGCAATCATTAAAGGATACATAAGTGCATGAAGGTCGATTAGAGGGTATATTCCTCCTTGAGAAGTGTAAATAATGTGATATGTCTAAGGGACAACACTGTTCAGCTGGCAGCCAAATTGTTTCCAATGAAGAAATCTGATGAAGCAGTTGCCTTTTCTTGTACTGCTATTTACATTGTAGTTTATTTATATGTGATCTGTTCATGGATTACTGTCAGTACTATTTTGCAGCACTATTTCTTTTTCCTTTTGCTTCTGTAAATTCCAGGAAGCACATATATTGTTTGATCTGAGTGGCACCTGGCTAGATTTCTTGGCACTAACCTTCTCCTGAATGCTAACCTCCAAAGATTCCGAAGAAAAGTATATGCAACACTGTTCATATTACAGCCATGGACACAGAACACATTACAGTACAGATTCTGAGACAGAAGCATTTGAGCATCCATCAAAATTGTATGCAGATAAGAGTTGTTCACACACAATTATTTTCATCACAGAAGGAAAATATTCAGTGCACTTCAACAGCCTGCCCTACCAAAGAGGTTATCAATCAGGTTCTGTTCGTGCATACACTATAAAATCAGTCTCCCACTTGTTAACATAAGAGCTCTCAAGACACCTTACAATGTAAGGACTGAAACAGAATTGTACACAGAGTTAGATAAATACCTGAGAGCTGCAGGCATACACAAAGACCAGCGTGAGCAGCTTTTATTGATGAAAGTTCTTCACTCAGGACAGCAGCAATACTCGCTACACCTAGCATGAAATCTGTTCTCAATGACCAAAATTAATGCCTAGAGTCAAGCGTAAAATGAAGGCAAGGACACTTCTACTGAGGACGATATTAGCTTTGAATAATGTGCAGTTTAGGAATTTCCTCTTCCAGAATGGTTTCTCAGTATTTAATAATCTACAGTACATTTCTATGCCATTAATTTTTCCAATCTTCCTATGAAGTGGGTATGCTCTTAGCAACCACAGCACCCAGAGGTAACGATTACCACAGCTGCACATTATGTCAGAAACTACCAATACAGCTAATGCCACCCAAAAACTTCCACAATGTCACAAGAAGGGTCAGCATTTCGTATGTTTGGAAAACTCAGTCTTATAGTAGTTTGGCTATTATTCACACCAGTTTTGCACCATAAATCTTAGAAGTAGAGTTATTTAAATTAAATTATAGGCTGTGCTCTGAAATTATGACAGTTTATGAGAACAGTATAGAATGCAAAACAAGCAAATGTTTCAAATGAAATTTCTGTCACAAGGAAAACAGCCCATTTTAATGTGTATATTTTCTTGATAGTGTAGCCTTGTAGAGCAGCTTTATTGTTCTGTAGTGGGCATTTCAGCTGTAGAAACACCTAAGGCTGTAAAAAACCCTGCAGGAAAATGGTCTGTCATATGGTAATATTTATGGAAACAAGCCATTTTGCAGCCATGTTGAATTTAATATACCAATATCTTTATTCTTCTTGTGCACTAACTACAGTTAAGTTGTAACAAGAAGCCTCCTTTACCTGTGGCATATCTGACAGGAGACAGCATCAACATCTTGTAGCACCCGTAACATACAGGATACAACGAGTAACTGATCTGCTCACTCTCCAGAACAGAGAAATCATTGCCTGAAACTTTTACAATATGTGATGAAAGTCAGTTTGGAAACCTTTAAGGTCAGCTACCTCGACAGAAAAATCAGGATTTCCCATTCTAATCCTTTCTCTGATATTCCCTCAAACACAGCTCTTAAAATATCTTTAATGCAAGTGAATTTCACATATTAATTGCTTCTTTGGCTTGCTCAGACTGTTGCCTGAAGGGCTCTATCTGCTTTTTTATTCAAGTCACTTTTTAGATCCCCAAAGATATTAATGGTGCAAGACGAAGCATTAAAAGTCTTACCCTTTAAAGTTATTTCCTAAAATATTACCTAAATATCTCTCTACAGTATATTCAATTTCCAGATTTTTTTCTGATTTTTTCTACTGAATTTATATTTCTCAGAGTTAATAGCCTATGTTGATGGTAAAAGAGACACTACAGTAAATAATATTATAATAACCTCTGTAACTCTCATTCTTTACCTCTGATGTATTTGTATGCAGTCATATCACTCTTTATAGTCTTTCCTTCAAGCAGCAGCATAATATATTAAATTGTCTTAATCTCTTCTCATATGTCACAGCCTCTAATCCTTCTCTCTGGATTTTTTTTCTAAGTTTCTAAAATGTTCTTTCCATATTGTGCATATTCACAGAAGATTCAAAGTGCAGTACCAGCAACAGGCTACAGCTTACTGGGACCTATAAAGGTTCATATGTTCATTCTCATTTAAATTCACTGAAGAATGACAGTTACATTTTGTTGAAGCAACACACTGGAAAATAAAGCCTTATCTGCCAGTCACAGTGTCCATAATTCTCTTCTGCTCTTCCTGCACAGAGAGTTCTCTGATAGGGCAGAGGTACAAAATCAGGTAATCATTCTGCCTGGCATTCACCCATCGCATTTTTACATAAGATCTATCTAAACCATTTTTTTGCATAGAGGCTTCTGTTTTTCCTGAAAACTGGTATCCTTGCCCCTGAAAAGCAGAAAGAACACTTGCAAAAGTGATCTACGTATCTCCACATTTGTCCCCCTTTTTCCAGTTCCTTGAAGATATTTAAGAGTTCAAAACTTGATTTCTGGCACCATTAAATACATGACCTAAAATAACGTTTATAACACAAAAAAAAAAAAAAAAAAAAAAAAAAAGACATCATTATTCCTAAAACCTCCTCCCTTTTGCTTATAGTGTTATTGTGAGGCTGGATGGGGTGGTTTAGAATATGGCAGATACCAAAAACAGTATTGCACATAAAAAGAAGTGAAGCAAATAATCCCCAGAGATACTGAGAAAACAGCTGGAAAATATTTTAGCAAAATATCCCCAGGAGCTGTCCTCCATGATGCAACCCCCAGGAAATTGCAAGGTTGTTTAACCTGTGTGACCTGCTGACATCACAGCTCAAAACACTGCAGCTGCAAGTTAAGGGTGAGAATACAGTGCTTTGTCACCCAACCAGACATGAAATTTGCCAGCACTTGTTTGCAGCAATGCTTGGTAATTTCTGATACATCCATCAGAAGGATGTAAGGCAGTACTGAGTCCTAACACTTTCCCTGTAATTGTGGTCTTCTCTACAAACAAACTAACTTCAAATGCCTCGACAATTTCAACTGTCCACAGATTTTCCTGCACAAAGAAATAGAGAGGCTTGCTGGGCTGTCTTGATGGCACTTGCTAAAAGTCATATGTCAACTAAGAAATTTAATCTTACTTTAGCAGTACAGCTAGAACACTGAGCATTTTAATAGAAAATCTGATTTATGTAAATACCAGAATTGGACCATGAGGTGGTTTAAAACCAGCTGGGAATTAAAATCAAAAGAAGCTGCTCCCCTTCCCCATGCACTCCATCTGGTGAGAGAGGGACAAAGGCAGAGACCATGACTTGAGATGATAATTTACTGAACACAAACAGGAATGGAATAAGAAATGCTTAGTAGCAGCAACAGTATTAATAATAAAAGGGAAGATGATTTACAGACAAAAAGGTGTTCATCACCTTGACTCAGTTCCACATGGCCAACAAGACAAAAACCAAGATAGCAGCTAATCCTGCAGCTCTGCAGCGACACACAGTTATTCCCAAGAGAAAGACAACTTGGTGGGTGCTCTCTGTTCTTGGCATTCCCCTTCCCTGACAATGAAAACAATGAAGAAATCCCCCCGGAAAAACAGATTATCTGCATTGAGACTGCTCCTCTCCTCTGGGCTCAGCTTCTTTCAACTCCACTCAGTCTCAGCTGTGTTCTCCCAAGAGCTGGGAGGGGATGGGCAGCAGTGGGAGAGGGACAGAGATGCAGCGTTGGTCCTGGCTACTTACCTGAGGAAGACAGAGAACAAAATTATGCACTTGTGGTGTACAGCCACATTTTTCTTCCCCTGAGCCCACGTCCCTAGCAATGATGTGGGTGGTACAGAATAGCAATTAAGCCACACCCACACGCTTCTAGGCCATGTCCCTTTCTGCAACCAGGAGAAACCATGGCCCTGTAAAGCATCTGTTAAGACAAACTGAGTTTGCTAATGACACCCAGCACATGCATAGTTTCTTATTTCACTGATATTACAGTCCTTTTGTTCAATTCCTGGTTTAGTCACCTAAGTTTCCTGAGTAGCATGAAAATATGATTACTTTATAGTAGGAATAGGGAATTTAACTTATTTCCCTTAAAAGTTAACTTTAAAGTTAATTAGTGCCATTCTTTATGATCCTATTTGTGTTTGATTGTTTGTGGGGAACTTCCAAAGAAACTTTTACAGCTGCAACAAGGCAGAAAACAACTAGTGAAATGAATGCTTTCTTTTGTACAAATAAGTTTCTACTTTTCATGGCTGGTTCATAAACAGGAAACACCATATATTATTTTACTCCTAAAAGTCACTAAAAAGTGCTACTACTTTTAATGTATGCACTATTCATTAATAATGCACTATTCTTTTTACCATCTTACTTCTCACTTCAAAGTTTAATGTTAGTGGTTCAGAAGTAGTCTCCCCCTTGTATTGCTTGTTTTTAACACATTCATTTAACCATGTGTGTGGTTATTTCTGTCAGTCCTGACTGAAATATATTTTCAACTCCATTATTCACCATTTTATCAGTTTAATGTCAACAGTGCATTAAGTCAGTATGAAACTGTGGTTTTCCTAATGCTCTTGTTTGCTTCCTGTGTTACCACATGCTTTGATTGATGCCCCAATGGTCTGTTGGGCTCTCTCTTACTTTTTTGCATTCTTTTCTGTACACACTGTATATGCTTCCCTGTCATGTTTCAATTCTTTGATTAACTCTCTCTCTAGTTCTCCCACATTCATCCTCCATTGCTTATTCTTAGTGCATTACTTTGCTTTGCTGTCTTCCTTGTGAGTTTGTCCACTCTGAATTTATCTATTTATTGCTTAACATCTCTGCTTATGGGATTTGGGCCATTTTTAATGTCTAACATAATGAAGTGTATGCACAATTAAATGAAAGTATTGAAAACACCACATCAACTCTAGTGACAGTCCAATATTTACCTCATAATGCTTTATGGATTTGGGCTCACTGCCTCCCATCCTACACATTCCTAGTACTGATAAAGAAATTTTGCATTTCTAATTATTTATCTTTTAAAGGCTTTGAAGAAAGAAGAATAATCAGAAGAATAATACAGGGGATGAGGACAGGAATGCTCTCTGTCTAAAACTTCTTCCTACAACTATGTTACAACCTTTGTTAGCTTTATTTACTGATCAAGAAGCAAAAATTAGCAATTATATCAAGAATCAGAAATTGCATAAACTGGAACCAGAGAGTCCATTTCTTCTGTGAGAATCAATTATTTTTTAATGATCTGTAGTTCGAAACCAATCTTTCATATAAGTTCCTAGAACCCTGGGTTTGATCAATAGGAAAATTGCATAAGGGAGATGTTCACTTCATGCTTTGCTCCAATTATGGAAACAGCTACAGTTCACTGGTATTTTATGGATTTAGTTTCAGCATGTTTTTATCTCAGAAATGCCACTCTGTTCTACAGGTGAGCCTGCTTTGTGCCCATCATCAAAGGCTTTTTGTAAGGAGATAATGGCTAAAACTAGTCAAGTTAATATGCTTCAAGTAAAAAAGCTGAGAACTCACTACAACACATGAAGAACTAAATGTTTCTATCCTGTCGCACCTATTTTGAATGACAAAATCAAGGAAAACTTCTTCACACTTTGAAACTCCTGCCATTTACACATGGCTGTCTGTTTACACATGGCTGTACAGAATTCTCCTCTTTCACGAAAACTTCATGTTTTCATTCAATTTTTCTTTGAAAAAAAACTCACTTCATGTCTATTTATTAATAGAATAAACATATACACTATTTTATTTAAGGAATGGGATGGGAAAGGGAGTGTGTAAATCTGAATGGGAATAGTTTTTCCAATCTTCATTAATTTTTTTTTTCGTTTTTATTTGTGAAAAGGAATGAGAACCATATTTTATGACATACTGTCCAAGCAGGTCTACTTTCAGTTCCCTGCTTCTCCTCCTTAGGGCTAACATTCATTCTGGACAAAATCTGACTACAGAATTATTTTGAGCTAGGTTATTGCCATTGTTATATCTCTAAAATACTTATTCCAAAGAATAGAGGATTTACTAGGGAAAATGATAGGTCTTTAAGATTAACAGGGTTAAAAATTTAGCTTATGATTAAATCCTTTAACAACAGAGGAAACAATCATAGTCAGCTGTGACTGTGAAGTCTATCTAGATTTAGGTTTTTTGATCTAATCAGAGCTTGTTTTGCATATAGCAGCAGGTACACATACAGTTTTTGTAGATCTGAAGTCTATTTGAAGTTTAAAATAGCTAAAAATGGATGGAGAGTAATTTTAAATAAATTAATAAATATTTAGTGCAAATTATTGAAAACAATTATTTAATTACTAGTGTTTTAAAAACCTTTATTCTTCTTCTGCAGAAATGGCCAAAGAAGGTCATTACCACAAATTCTCTGGATATAAACATGAATGTTTATCTTTAAGGCAACATTTTAATTCAAATTAATGAGAAGCCTGAGCAATATGCTGTGGTCTGTCCAGCCAGGAGGAAGCATCAGCTCTCCCCAGGCTGGAAGGTAAAACATGTTATTTGTTCCATATTTTTTTACTTCAGACACATGCACAGCCAAAGTGGTTGCCAATATAGAAGGAATTGCACAGTGATGCTCTTCACATACTTACCTGGTTCTTGGATAAAGGCCAGATGCCTAACTCAAATGAAGTCCTTCAAAGAAAGCCTCTGAGATCACTTACTTCTAACATTGTCATTTACGATGGAGACAAAGGAAACATTTCTTACTAGAGAAGGATTTTTCCCAAGGTGTGATTTTAAAAAATGCAACTGGTCAACATGGAAGAAGATAAACTAGTCTTGTTTTAAATATTGTAGTAAGGACTGTGATTGATCAGGATCGATTTAAGGTACTACTGATCTTTACAGGCTTGTGTTTATGTGGCAGTACTTGTTGCTTCTTCCAGGCTGTGTAAGTAATTTTAGTTAATCCTAATTATCAGGTAAGCTTAGATCTCTAAAGGCTTGTACATTTGGTCTGGTTCTCAAAAAGCCCAAAGTCAACACCATTTCTGTGACGAGCTAAAATAGATAAGAAGGCACTTACTGAGACATTAAAAGTATTCCTGTTCAGATAGCATTGAGATAGTTAATCCAGAACTCTAGATAAACTTTGAAAATTGTGACTGAGGTAAAGAAGAGCCCTGAAAGACCACATTCTGATATGGGGCATGATCCAAAATTAATCCAGATTGCAGATCTTTAACATTTGCAAAAAAGACATGGCCCTGGGAGGATATCAAAAAGATACAGAAACAAAAATGAAAACTCTTGCCACATTCTTCAAATAAAAATTTTGAATTCTTAGGTATCGAAAAAAAAAAAAAAGAAATATCTTTCTGTGGCTTTCTTAACTATGTAGTGTGGTATAGAAACTACTTTTAAAATATTTTAATTAAGAATTCTGGCTTAAAGGAATGTATCTTACCTTATTTTTCAGCAAAGACTAGCAAACAGCTGGAGAATCTACATGTGTACTCTCCTGTCACTTTTATAAATTGCTTTTGAAATAATTTATAGATGGTACATGTTGCTACAGAAGTTTTCATTAAATTGCCTTTGGGTCAAGCTGTTGCATTAACTTTTATCTTGTTTTTTAGTGAGAATATCCATACTTTTAAAGCTGAAATGTCACAAGGAGAAATATTTGTCTGAGATTTAATGCGTATAGCAATATCCTGACTTTTCCTTAGCATTTAGGAAAGAACTGGAAGATCCACCCAGATATATTTATTTAAATGCTTTATAATTCACACATATAAAAAAGGCATACAGAATTTCTACCTACAATGTTTAAGAATAATTTTATCTTTTTTTTTCTTATAGCTAAAATACAGACTGAATAACATTATTTGATCCAAAGTGTTGCACCGTAGAAAATCAAAAAAGAATCATTGAATATGGTGTCATTAAACAATTTGAGATGCATTGCATATATTTTTATGACTCAGTGAGAATATTTTATAACTACTATAAATCATTTGATTATAAAAATTGATTGGAAAGAGTGTTTTGTATATCTATCAACACTTATATCAATATATATCCTTCACATTTTTATTTATGTATATATATATATATATATTTTACATTTATATAAAGTACTCAAACTCTTGAAACATGTATCTCTTTAGCTCTGTTATATTTAGAACAAAAATTGTACATCTTGGAAAGAAATGTCATGCAGCATAGTACAGAAAACATATTTAAATGTGTTACTTTTACAGATATGAATGTACATAAGGAGATAAGAACATAAATCCCTGATTAGACAAATTTATAGAGTCTGGACTATGTTTTTGACAGTGGCCTGTCAAGTGGCAGAAAAATAGCACAAGTATTGGGTTATATACCGAAAGTGCCCAATTTCTGATGAACTGCAGTTTAAGTACAGAATAACATTTTTCTTTTTTTTAATTTAATAACCTTTGAAAACTTTGGCACTGTAAACTGGCTTAATTACTTTTTAAAATTCAATTATACTTTTGGTATCTGTAGCATATCAACAGTGCATTTGACTATAAAAATATTAATCATGTAAAAATATTTTATTTTGTGTTTTCTTGTTGTTATTCCTACCTAAATAGCTAATCTTTATGTGGATTACTGACTGTGGACAAAATAAAGGAACTGGAGACTGATCATGGCACTTCAGCATATTTTATTTGATAGTTATGTGCAGGTACAATGTCATGGACTTAAAGTCAACCGGAGTTGAAAGTCTCAATATCTTCATAAAGGAAGATACCTGCCTCTTCATTGCATTCATAAAGTGAGATAATAATGATTGTTTACTACACCCCCTGGAAGCAAGGTTTGAAGCAGTCATTAACTTTATAGCAGGAAAATAATGAATAGCTTAATTACGAGCAAAACTGAATACCATATAAAGAGCTGCAGGAATTAGAAAAGAAAGCTAAGAGGCCTTTTCCTGGCATACTATGCCAGAGCACAGAGATCACCTCAGTCACCCCAATAGGGACCCTTTCAATCCCATAGATTTGTTTCATAAGGCCTTTTAGAGTAAGCTCAAGTTGTTCCTTTTCATGTTCTTTAAAAATCAGCAGTAAAGGAATTCTGATACTGTACTTTGATATTCCAGAAACCCAGTGAGGTGCCTACAGAAAGGGAAAGTAATTTTCTATTAAATTAATAAGGATTATCTATAACATTTTTCACAACAGTGTAATTAAAAACCTGATGTGTGTTCACTCAGCATGGAATAAAAAAATCTTGATCCTAAATACCTCAGAACAAGACTAACATTAGTATCTAGTACAAAACCAAATGGAAGCAAATATAAACTGTTGTTGTTACTTTACTACTATAAAACTGGACTGTCTTGGCATGTTCCTGTAGAGTCATATCTTTGAAAGTGAAGATTAATCAAAAAGTGTTGCTCAGTCAGATTGCAAGGGATAAACATGATATATGGTAACAGGGAGATGCATAAAAGAAAAATATTAGATTGAATGAAGGTAGAGATTAGGAGAACTTCATAAGTGGTTACCTTGTGCTGTTGTAACCAATGTTACTCTTATTTAAATAGAATAAAAAGTGACATACCTGGTTTATGAAAGAAACTCTACATATCTCTGCCTTAAATTCACACTCAGACTCTTTGTTGTTTTACACTCACTTTTTCGGCAGCATGATTTTATAGTCTCTACATGTTCATCTGCTTTGAGGCCTCTGGCTTAAAAAAATATTAATTGGCCCATGACAGTTTCTTTACCAAAAAAATGAAGGCTTTGCTCAATAGTCTCACAATTAGTATCATTAGTAATCATCGTAAAATATCAATATATAAAAAAGCGGCAGTCCACAATAAAACAGTTCTCATTGTTGGTATTTCACAGTTCTGCATCTTCAATAAGAAATTTAACATTAAATTAGTAACTAATGCTCAGTCTACACTTTTTTATAATATGCTTTACCTTTTTTTAAAGATGTTTAAGTGATAAAACATCAGTTAATATTAGAAGAGGAATTGTCCAATGCCCACCTTCATCCAGCTTGGGTAAAAGTGAGCAGGAGCCTTCTGGGCAAATGTCATGGTCTGATGCCAGCTAAGCACCAGGTACCCATGAAAATCATTTGCTTACTCTCTTCTGCTACAGTTGGGCAGAGAAGAGAAGGAAAAAAACTTGAGATAAGGCCCAAGAGGAAACACTCTAAGGGCAAAACAGGCTCAAATTTAAAAGGTATAAAGAAAAAAATTATTGAAGGAATTAAAGGGGGATAATGAAAACTAAAATAAACTTTCAGCGTGAGCACCTTTTCCTACAGGCTGCGAGTGAATCTCCTCATCTCCTCATGCACTTCATGAATTACAGAGAGACAATTTGTTGCATTATAGTCTTCAGTACGGCTTGCAGAAGAATCTCAGCTCTGATGTTTGGAGCACCTCCTCTCCCTCCTTCCTTTCACTGATCTTTGTGTTGTCATGTTGCCTTTTTCCACATGTCCTCCCTTTCTCCTCTTTCTCTGACTGAGAGGAAAAATACTGCTGCCCAGAAGTACCACTGCCAACAGATTCCACCAGTTCAAAAATTTCTGCAGGACTTTTCAGCCCTGAGTTTTTGATTTTGTCCAGGTCCCATGCCATGACCACCATGGCACTGGAAAGGATAAACAGCTGCTGCCACCCCTGCCCTTCTGCCCGCAGCACAGCTGGCTAAAAGTGGCCAAGCAGGCACAGACCGTGACGAGATGGCTGTGGCCACGGTGGCCACATGGTCACAATGGCGCTGGGAAAGAGCAGCCACCACTGCTGCCTTTCTGTCTGTGGCGTGGCGGGCTGGAGGCAGCCAGGCAGCCAAAGTCCACCACTGGCTGTGCTGAGGTGGCGGCGGCCGCGCGGCTGCTCGTGGTGCGAGGATGGCCCTGGCCGTGGCACCTCCCCACCCCTCAGAAAAATTGCCCGCAGTTTTGATTTCTCTCCTAAACATGTCATCACAGAAACGTTACCAACTTCCCTCACTGGCTTAGCAACACCTCTGTTCTCAGAGCCAGTCAGGGTTTGGCTTTACCAGCCATGGAGGAAGCTTCTAGCAGCTTCTCACAGAAAATCACTTCTGCAGCTGGCTTCTTCCCTTCTCACCAAAAACTACGCCATGCAAATCCAGCACGGCAAGTTAATTCTGCAGGCATCCGAAGGAGAGAAGGGTGGCAAAGATTATTAATCAGGCACACTTTATACTGAGTATTTATATTGCACATTGTATTGAGAAATTCAGATATTTTTAAACACTAAGGCTAACCAACCCATTACTTTGGCCCCTCAGATTGGCAGTTTTATACAATCCCCTAAAAATATTTTATAGATACAGTCCTAATGTCTATGATCAGAAACTTGCATTGTTATTGTTAGAGAAAAACATTTTAACTGCTGCTAATTTGGCTAAAATTATATGAAGCTTGCAAGCAAAATATATGGTTCAGTTACAAATGAAAATGCTCAATTGCCTATGAGCTATGGTCATGCATGTCAAAAAAATAAGTATATTGAAAGTTGAATGGAAATTGTTAAATGAGCATAGTAATGGAGTAAAAATATATATTTTTTGTATGGAAACAGAATTTATGTATTGTAAAATCACATTAACCTTTAGGCAATTTAGAAGTACGTATTTTAATATGTTAGTTGCAGGGTGGATAACTGGCTACTTAAGAAGAAGATATATGTTGTGGCAGACAAACAAACATAACAATACAAGTAAACTAGGGGTATGGTGAACCCACTTTTCTGTATGACAAGTAAGTTCAAAGTAAATTTATTTACCTGTTTCTGGAATTATAGATGCTAAGATCAGTTCACTGATGAGTCCTAAGTACTGCTGGTAGAAAGCCCACACAGCTTCCATCCTAACTCTGATATTAAACTGTTATTGACATCCTAAATGGCACATAAGACAGGATGAGAATTGGCACTTTTTTCTCCTGCCTCCACACTTGTTTAGTCTTAAAATGGATTTCAGGTACAGAGTGGTTTTAAACTCCCTTGAGCCAGAAAGTTCAGAAAAGAAAAAATGAGTTTTATTTTAGGCTACAAGGAAAAAATTTAAAATAAAAAAAAAAAAAAAAAAGAAATTTCAGTATGAATTTTTAGCTTGTCCAAAGATTTAAGATTTAAGTTTAAGCATATGTGCTTATAGTCCAGGCTTCTGAACTACAGCTGCACTCACAAACCCAATCAATACCAGCTCACATGTCTAATGGAATAATAAAATGACAATGCAGTGATTTTATATTTATTTATTTATTTATTTATTTATGTACTGGAATTTTTTTTACTTCCTAGACTGAAGGACAGAATATACTATCTTATATAAACTTATATAAATTTATATTCCTAAAAATCTCACCTCACATCAGATGCTTTTAAGCTCCTCTTGTTCTCTACCATCTATAATCTCTTTGTGCCTCTGACTATTTTTGTGGGACATTGGGGATTGCTTTGGCCCCAATGCCTTTGTGTTTTAACTTGCATAGAGCTGATTTGGGGTGAAACTGCAGTGAAAATGCCTGCTAAAGTAGAACATGCCTCTTTTCCCTTTTAAAAGTTTTGCTAGACAGAGCAATTTGTGCTGTTGGAGTACTAGAAGGGCTAAAAAAATGAGAAAAAAACATCATTATGGGACTGCAGGCATCAAAATATCCCTGGGGATGGTCAGTACAGTAAAATGGGTGCAGTAAAAGTGGCTTTGACTTCTTAGTTATTCTTAGTGTAAAAATACCCATTTTACTCTTTTTTAGACAATAAAGTTCATTTGACAGTTTTCTCTTATTTCTTCTCCTCTTTTCTGCCATTATCAGCTTCATGGAAATAATGATTACACTGACACTGTAGATGCAAAGACCATACATAAAAAATAACCCAAATATCTCATAAATTGATGTAAGTACATGGTATTCCATTAATTTCAGAGGAATAATGGGGGGTATTTAACATAGAATTAGTTCAATCCCTTGCTGCACTCATTGTGTAGAAACCAAAATCTCAGTGGGATCAGTGAAAAGCCTCTCAGGGTCTGAGTACAACTATTGAATTCATGATTTTGCTAAAAGCATGTACCAAATTTATGAAACACCACATCAGAGACAGTAGAGAAAAAGTAGTTGTTAATGACCATTTTTCAGACTTAAGGCATATGTTTTTCTCTGGCATCCCCTTATCCAATCTGTCTGGTAGCCTGATTTGCCTGGGCACAAAAGAAAATTTTTGTTTCTTTCTTTACTTAATGCTAATGTATTGCACATTCTTCTTAATGATAAATGCAGGTAGATTTTAATAGCATGCGAATTGAAGGAGAAAAAAGCCAGACCATTAAGGGGATGCTAAATTCAGATACAGACTGATGATATAACTAACCCCTGTAACTAAGCACCGAATCTAAGGACAACAAGGAAACCAATTTTTTCTGTATTTACTTTTTGCAAACCTTGCTCTCATCTGCTGTGAACGAAATTATCCCATGTAAATACTATCATACAGGTATACTTGCAAGCAAAATTTAAGGCTGAAAAGAAATTCTACCATAACATCAAAGTAATGTGATGTTACAGAAAAATTGTTTTAAGTCTTGAACATAATCCATAAAGACTGTAGAATTCTTTTTAAACCATAAATTTTAAATGTGTAACATACTTATTTTAACCCTCACAGGTTAATCACAAAACTGTAGGTTTAACTTCATTTGTGCAGTTTAGCATATTAACGTATTAGCCATAAGATTTAAACTTGTAAAAGTAATTAAAATGCTGCAAGATACTCTTTCTATGTTCTGCCTGCTTGATATTTCTTGGGGCATCATGAAAAGATAGAGCTTTTCAGCTAAACTAGATGTGTTTAATTTTTTTTTTTTCATTGGAGAAGAATATGTAAGCAGGTAAATATCCTGGGTTTCCCCAACCATTGTCATGACAGATTACATCTGTCTCCAGCAGCTTTATTTCAATGTAACCATATTTATATATACCTTTTATATATATACAATATACCTTTGTATACTTGCCTCTTCTGTCTAGATTCAGTTTGTTAGATTTCTTGTAAATGGAAAGATTAGGAAGTAAATATTTAGCATTCTGCATAATATTTTTCCCCTGGTTTCAGAGAAATTCAGAAACAATTGCTTCTTTCAAATGTCTCTCATATCCCATTTACCAAAATTAGTCCACTTAAGCAGCTTTCAGGAAAGATAGTGAGCATCAACATTGTGAAGAAATGGGAACAATTTAGTCCTACTAAAATTGAGGGGATATTATCTTTCTCCAAAATGGTCACCAAAATGGTCACTTTGGCCTTTTCTTCCATAAAGGTTTAGAAAAGTGGAACAATTCAAATGTTTGTTTTGGTTTGGTTTTTTATTCAGTTTCATATCATAATGTTGTCCTTTGATATATATATATATATAGATAGATAGATAGATAGATAGATAGATATATAAATCAAATATGGCCCAGAACAATTTAACCAGTACTTAGTTCTACAGCACTGTATCCTAACACTAATATAATTAAAATTTTGACAAGTTTCTTTTTGTTTTCAAATCAAAGAACCTAGCATAAATTAAATATATGTGACAGGTGGCACTGCTCCTGTGGTCTAATTTTAGTGACTGCTACAATCAGAAGAAGGGAGATCTCTCTCTCTCTCTACAGTACCTGAAGTATAAATCTTCTGCACAATTTCATGCACTGGACTTACCAGTTATCAGCATGTTCATCAGTGTCAGACTGGAAAAAGGTTAGTGGAATGAAACTTAAATGCCTGTGATGATAAATTTTCAGAGAATTCCTTAGTATGATTTTTGGCCTAGGCCAGTTACTTCCTAAAAAAAGATTCTGTGCATGGTTCAGAGGTTAGCAGAAATATGCTGGTTACAGAATAAGATAATTTCATAGTGTTGATGCAGTCAAATTCTGCCAGCTGGACTCAGAACTGGAGAAAAACTCTGGCAATGCTCTGATTCATATAAATATATCTATGAATAAATATTAATAATCATTTTTCCTGTACTTTTCAAAACTGAAAAAGGAAAGAAGACAGTTAAAATGTATTCTTGGTACAGTGGCACCTTGATTCTAAGGGCAAGTCTTAGCAATGTCTGAAAATGTTGAGAACTGCCTTGGTATGAATTTTAGGCAATCAGAAATGAACCCTTCTTCCCAAATATACCTTGTGTGATATGAGATGATGTAAAGCCCTGGTCCTTGCTTGGTGAGTTTAAAAGGGGCTTAAGGTACTACTTTTCCATGAGGCAGTGCAAAGGAAAACTCAACAAAAGTTCTCATGAGGTTAAAAGAGCCCAGACTTTACTGACAAGCTTTAGAACATCAGCAACTGGGCATAATTTAAAGCAAACATTCCATTGAGATAAAGAATTTTGTAAAGCATTGACTTAGCAAACTCTAACCCATCCAACCTTAAATTACCCAGATTTCAAGAGGAAATTATAAGTAGGAAAAGAGAAAGAGAGGAAAAGAGAGAGAAAAGCAAGGTAAAGCTATGGCCTTGGATCCAGTGTGGTGTCCACTGCCACAAAATCCAAGAAAAATAGGGATGTGACCTTGTGAGTGTCTGTGCAGTGGTTTTTATCTGCTCTGGCCTCCTGTGGGATGTGGAGCAGTGAACATCCCCCAGACAGAACTTGCCCTGCTTGCTCCCACACACACACACTTTGGTGGTTTTGAGCCAGTAATCATTTCTTCCAGTCTCTCACAGATGATAAGGGGGAGAATGTCTCTGAAAAGACTTTCTTTTAGATATTACCCATCACATGCTTTTTGTACCTTTTTAATAGGGGTTCTTGGGACCATTGTTTTGTGGTGCTGCACTGAAAAATGTAATGATGTCTTTTCTAGCTTTCATAACACCTCAAGATTTCTAAAATTCTGAACCCATCCTCCTCATTCATGTTTATTTAAGCAACATTTTTATTTTAAGAAAGCAGAACTCAGCATCAGCCATGAGGGAACAGGTTTCGGTTTTTGTTTGTTGGTTTTTTTTTTCCTAATTACCAAATATTTTTTATCACATGTACAGCAGCATAACAATGTTTCTTTCACAGGGAAAAAAAACAGCATTTACAGTGATTGATAGACAGACCTTTGTTTTGTACCTCATAGTATTTTATTTTGGTAAAGACTTCATGTCCAGTGCATAGTCAACCCCAAAAATCTGGTCAGACCCCTCATTGAGGTTAATCAGATGCTCTGAGATTAAGAGGCCTGAAAATCCTTGAAACCCTGTGATAGAACTTGGCAAAGACAGGGTTGCAATCTCTATTTTGAGTCTGAGGCATTGAGTAAAGGCCATCTCAGGTTCTGTCAAAACAGAGGTAAAAAGATGGGTAAGTAAGGTAGAGTGTAACAGCCAAAACTCTTGATGAGCAAATCAGCATCTTCGGCTACTTAAAACTGCTGTTTGGGGATGGGGATTATTTTCAGTTTTGCTACCTGCAGTACACAGAGAAACCCTCAGAACGACTCTGTGGGACACTGCTGATCCCTTAGGCTGGTAGTAAAATGTGCACATTGGTTTCAGTCACATTTCACACAGGCAAGCTTCCCCTCATGGGGGGCAGAGGATGGCTGGCTGGCTCCACAGAACAATGTTATTTATGGTTCCCTGGACGACAAATAAAAAAATCTCAGTAAAACGCTTACACAGAAATCATTTTACTGCACCTGATTCTTCTGTAAGTGGAAGACTTTGCAGCTTATTTTGAAATGGAGAAGGTTACAAATGGGCACATAACAAAGTTATTTTTTCTTCCCCATCTTTAATCATAACAACGGACAGATTACTGACCTTTGACCTTGAGCGTGTTACTTTCCTAATGCTCAGCTGTTTGGGTTTTTTTCTGTTCCCATGTTCTATTAAATAGTTACTATATAAAGCAATGATTTCAGAATAAAAGAAAGGAATGACTTTGAAAGGCACCCTTCAAAATTGTTTCACTCCCACTGAATTCAGAAAGCGTTTTTGTCCCAGAAGATTTGAACAGTGCTGTAGGCTGATGCAATTTGTTTTAAAGTTACTGAGTATCCAAAACAGTTCCTTAAGAAGGAAGGTATTTACCCTCCTGTCTCTCTTTGCGCTGTACGCACAATAGAACCCTTTTCTCTTCACCTTTGATCCAACCTTTTGGGAGATTTTTTTTTCCTTCTTCTTCTTCTTTTCTGCTGTGTGATTTATCTGACACCTCCCTCTGTGCTCTCCTCACACCACATACAAATCCAATACTGACAAGCCAGCACAGTTTAAATTATTCACACTTCAGTGTACGTGAGCTGCAGAGCAACAATCAGCTAAGCAATCATTCCTTTCATTGCTCTCTTCTGAACTTATTGACAAAAATTGCAAGAAGATGAGAATCCTGTGTTGCCAACAAAAGCCTAAGTAAAATAATTTCCTTATAAGCAAACAAACAAATAAACCTTAGCAAGAATTGTAATAAATGTATGAACACATAAATTTAAAATTAATTAATTAAATAAACTAAATAAATAATAATAATCAATTTAAATTAATAAAAATAATATTAAAGTCAATATTAAAAGAAATTGTGCAGCGATTATTCAGAGCTATTTTGCCTATCTGATATGATAACATAACCACAAGAAAATAAAAATATCTTTTTTTTTCCTAACAAGTTGCAAAATCATCACAGCAAGATCATTTAATTGACTTCTGGTATACCTGTCAGAGGCAAAATCAAGCTAGTAGGGACTGTAAAGAAGGATAGGAAACAATTTTGCCTCATGCTGTTTCCTAGAAGAAACAGAAGTGTCCCTTTTCCCCCTTTCTCTTCCCCGCTTTTACAATTGCTTTTTTTTTTTTTTTTCTAGAAAGCCATTGGCAAGGAAAACTCTGTTAATTGCTTCATGGTTACAGCTTGAGGTTAAAAATATTGCAGATAATCATAAACAGTTATATGGGATTCATTCCCCCAGTAATTTTAAAAGCTGAAGTTTAGTCCTTTTACAAGAAATGTACAGTTTTAGTAGCTTCTCTCTGTGTTTCAGGATTACAAGGAAGTGGCAGTTGTTGATTGCCCTACCTTCAAAGAGTAAAATCACACACTGGAAAAAGAGCTCCTTGTAGGGCTCTTCTTCAATCTTATCTCTTACAGAGTGTTCAGCCCAGACAGACAGCAAAGGATATTGTACTGCTAACAATTCTTTCTGCCCTTTCTAACCCTACATTAGATCACTGTCAGGTGTCCTTGACAGCTTTTTAGAAGTAGAAGGGATCAAACTCACACAAAGGTATACAAAGTATTTTAAAGTAACGAGTTATTCAAAAATTATCATAAAACATATTCAGAAAATACAGATTCAGTTGGTGTGAAATTTTACTGCTTTCAAGAACTTTCATTCACTGTTATTTCAGGAATCAGGAGGGAAGGATAGGTGACAAGGAGGTTATTTTCAAGCAGTTTGACATGCTGTCTTTAAGAAAACAAAGATACTGACTATATGACTGCCTTTCCTGTGAACAGAGCTAGATTTGGAGATGCTTCTATTCAGGTTTAGATTCCATGCTAAATTCCATGCTAGGTGGAATGCCAGAAGTCTAATCTGAGTACTGCCCGAGTTTCCCCTAAAGACCAGATACCCAGTACCAGACACAGGCCTGAAAAGGCTTTTATGTATGGACACAGGGAAGCATGAATCATATTTTCTGGAGTCTGAGAGCACGAGTTAAGCTGCTGCACAGCCAAAGGGTTTTATATTTTCCCAATAGATCTGAGCACTTCTGACTGAGACACTGTTTGGCAACAGAAGGAAATACTTCTGATCCATATGTTTGTAGTTAACAAATATGTCACTGGATTCTCTTGCTTGGACACAGATCAGTTCTCCCAGGAATGCCCCTCATGAGAATAGAGAGCTTGCTTCAAAAGAACCAGGTCACATACTAGAAGCCATCTGGCCTTGGCAACATGGAGCACCTCTTAACGTGGAAAAATAGCTTCTCTGCTGCAAAGAGCAAAGTTAGTTCATTTCAACTTAGCTCTGTACTGCTGCCTGGGAAGCATAAGTTATTTCCAGCTGTGCTAGATGCCAGCAGTAGCTATTCTAAGTTGGTTCTGATATACTTTCCTGGGCCTAATTCTTTCCATTTCAGGGAAAGTAGATGTTCTAAACCATCTGGTGAGAAAATCTGATAATGATGGTTTAAATTAAATAAAGTATTTATTGTCTGTGTTACCATCCACATTGTTCTGACCTCTTTCCAAGCTGATCATATCTGAAGGGCATTATTCCTTTGCAAACAAATGAGAGAGAGTGAATCAATGGTGCTGCACTTGGGATGTATCTGACCCATATTTCACTGTGACTGTTATCATGAATACCTTTTAGTTCTGCTAAACAGAGAGTAGAATGCACATTTTATAGAACCACTCAGGAAAACAAGGCAAATCACCCTTCTATTTTGCTTGGCTGACAGATCTCACTCAATAGCATGAGACCCATTTAGAAGGGACAATATCCCAGAAAACTGGAGTATATTGCATAAGGGAAATAAGTGCAAACTAGGAAGATTCAACACCATTTTCTTAATCCAGTCACAATTTCTTTACAATGCTATCTGTGGAAAAGGAGTATAAGATTGCTTTGAAAATGGTTGTGTAGATGCTTGAATGAGTCCCTGACAGATACAGCACACATGTATATAATGTCAGGATATTCTGCAAAAGAAACTGAGAGAGGTAGGATGAATGTGTTGAGACACCAAACAAGACATCTAAAAATGAAGTCTAAATAGTCATGTAAACTCTGTTTCTAATCTTTGCATAGCAACAATTTAGAAGATTACTGAGACCTTGTTAGATTGAGGCAGGTCCAGAGTTCACTTCCCCCTACTCCTCTTAGACAATATTTTAGCTCTTCTCCTGTCTGCTTTAAAAACTGTCATAAAAACTATTTTCAAAGATAACTAGGCTGGAGATTCTGTTTCCCATAGGTGGAAAAAGAGCCAAGGCATAAGGATTCCCACCTGTTAGAAACTTGAGAGCATAGGGCTCTCTATCCATCACACACATCCCTCAAAGGCATGCAAAGATTCAGTGTTGCCCTACATATTTATCTGAAAATTATCTGATTTATCTGATGCAATTTACATTTACAGGTGAGGTGAGCAAAACCTAAGAGTCTTCTGTATCTTCCTTAAAGAGAAACAATTTTCACTCAAATATAAACTCCCTTATAGCATTTTTGTTTTATTTCTATTGCTACTTATTAAATGGTCCTTATTAACATGTGTTATTAATTTAAGCAATGCAAACATTTTTTTTCTATAAATATATACACACAAGATCTGCTAGTATAACACTAGGGCACCATCCTGACAGGATGAGTGACAATGCTGCAAGCTATCCATGCTAGCAGAGGTAGACTGGATCCTGTCTGAATGAACCTTCCTTTGACTTCCCATGGGCTGGTTGTTGGGAAAACCTGGTTATCATACACAGATGCACCCTGGAGAACCTGCTGATTATTCATTAAAAGAAGGGTAAAAAAGGAAGGACTAAGGTGACAAAACTTCCTATGGCTGAAATAATTCCAAATAGTCAAAAACCTCAGCTCAGAAATGCCAGACATTGTCATTAAAAAAAAAAAAAAAAAAAGTCAGCTTATCTTCTGAAAGTGACAAAAGTGAAAAAGTACAGCAGAGTAAATATCAAACACACCCCACAGAAAAAAATGGTTCTATTCCAAAACTCTGTTGACTGCAACAGCGGGTAATGTGGGATTTCTTAGCAGAACAAACTGTTTTAGTATAAACACAATTGAGCAGGTGGGTCAAATTACTATATTGGGCAGCTGAAGTACAGAAAACAATCTAATCTTAACTCCAGAAGTACAAACATGCCAATATCTTGGTTGAGTCAGCAGTGCTCTGGATTTGTGCTTGAATGGAAAGTTAAAACACATGGCAGAACTCTAGTCAATTTTGTTGGTACAAATCTTTACTAATGTTTTAAGTAATGAAAAAAAATCAAAATTACCTATGAAACACATTTTGTTCTTATTGGATTTTTTTTCTTATTTTTTCTAGTCTAAACACTGTGTTCCAAGAGCTCAAGAGCCATATTTTCAAGTTTTTATGGCAACATATTAATTTATTAATGAAAACTGAGATTCTGACACGGTCACATGAACCCAGGCTTCAGAAAAACACTGAATGGTGAACTGCTCTACACAGAGTCCTGTAACTTACAGCTTTGGCACAGCTCCCTTGGACATCAGCAAAACCATATTGGTGTACATCCACAGAACAGCTTGACACTGCAGATATAAGTTCAAAGATACCACTGGAATGATTTTATAAGAGAGCTGGAACAGGGAAGGTAAAAAAATTTGACTATTTCTGCAATATTAAAGAAAATAACACCAGGCCCTCCTCTTTTGTCCCCAGCTGTCACAACTTGGTCACATCCATTCTGTGAAAGACTCTTAGACCCCTCCTCATCAATCTGGATGGATTTCAGCTGTGCACTTAGCCTGTGCTAAGCCCCTGTACTACACCTGGGAAATAATTTTGAGCGTGTTAGTCTGCAACAGTGAAAAGCAGGGTAGGGATTATTGCAACAATCAAATAAGGACATAAGCAACCAAGTTCTAGAGCCTGCATAAGAGGAATACTTCTGCAGTTCTACCCTGGCTAAGATCTGCAGACGGTGCTACTGTAGCTCATATGGCCAATGATGCTCCTCTTATCTGTGCAGCAAAGCAGAGAGAGGAAACCAAACTACACAGTGGAGATGGTGAAGGAGGGAGAAAGGATGGGAACTGCCTCTTATGGAAAGGGAAAATGTTGATTCTGCTGAGCCATTACAGTCATCATTTGCTTCTGATCTCCCTTCTGGCTGTCAGGGAAGAACAGAAAAGTTCAGTCTGCACATGAACAATTTTCACTAATATCTGAAGTCAAGGCTAAAAGGTTGTAGAAAGAGGCCAGCGGTTCTTTGGGGGACCTGAAACTGAGGAGCACCTTTGGGAACAGAAGAAAAATAGGAGTTGATAAGATGAGAGAGATCCTGAAAATGTAAGGGAGAAATGAAGATGGGACAGACTTTAGGACTGAGGAGCTAAACTTTAGATTTGAGGAGTAGTTATTTGAGATTTGGAGGGCTAAAGGGGCATTGAGACATAGTCAGAAGTCTTGTTCAAGATAAAAGAGAACAAAGAGTTCAGGGGAGTGAGGAAAGATGCTATTTGTGTCTAAGAGTTCTTATATAAAACAACTTTCCCAAAGTTTGGAATTTCTTCCTGTCAGGACCTAGATGTGTGGAGAAAATAAAGTATTCCCAAAATCTTTCCTACCACTAATATTCTACACAGGCAGACTGACCAGTCTGATAATCTCCATGCCTTCAACACAAATGATGAAAGGTTCAGCCTGGGGCCTGGATGCTATTTCGAGGACAAGGGCAAAACTGTGTTTTCATTACTCTGGTACTCTGGTTCTTTTCTGCTGGTTTGCAGGGATGTTGGGGGTGGGGAGATTTTTAAAACAAAACAAACATTATATTTCATGTCCTGAAGAAAAAGAAGCATAGTAAAAAAATAAAAAGGATTATTTTCATTGCTTGTGAATGTTAGTATATAAAAATATGGGAATAGTGAAACAGCCAAATCAATTAGAAATGCTTGGCTGCAAAAGTTATTTTCAAGCTAGATATACAAGAACCCAATCCCTAATCTCCTGACAAACCCTCTCCTGACATGGGCAAGAATATGCTTTCATCAATATAGAAAGATTTCACTGAAATACTTGAAAGAAGGATCTGGATCCAAGCAGTAAAGGAAAATTGTAATGTGTACATTCAATGCAGTCTTAGATGGGCTCATGTGTATTCACATAAAAGCTGGGTATTTTTATAACTGTCTGTATGCTCAATTGAAGCTGCCTTTACACCTAGTTCACTGCCCAGATGGGATCAAATTATACAGCTTTTCCAACAGAACTAACTCTACCTACGACCCAAACCAGGATAGTGCAATCCAGCTCTGGTCCCAAAGTAAATGTGCTAGAAGTGCAGGAATATATCTACAGGCTAGTAAACCACCTGAGAGACAGAGTGCATTAACACCCTGCCCAGACATGTCATGTCAGTGCATGCAAATTTATCTAAATTGTACCAGTGCCAGGTTTGTCCTATGCCCCACTGCTTTGGGACACTAGGGAACTGACCTATGACTATCAGCACTTAACAGTCTAAACAAACTGCATAGGATTTTTCTTATCTAATTTGGGCACCTAAAAATTTGTTTTGGTCAGTAATAATTCCCAAGGATGATTCAATACACATATTTAGGAGCCTAAGGTAATTAATTTGAACTGTAATAGCTAATGCTTAGCTACCTAAATTAGATTAAACTCGGTATGTAACTGCAAATATCTTTTGAATATAAAACAGTGTCTTGCCCTTATAATAGCTGCACTTGCATCTGAAAAGCCAGTGCTTTTTCTTTCTGAAGAAATAATCACTCAGTATGTATTGTAATGAAATTTTAATGGGGGTGAATGAATTTATAGTAAAAAAGGAGAGCTTTAGAAGTATCCCATAGTACATAATACTATTTTCTAGAGTCATTGTCTTCAGAGTGAGAATCTGACTCAGGTCAGATAGTGCTTGGCCTTTCTAAGGAAGGCTGCCATTATACCATGGTGTCAATTAAGGTGATTTTAATTGAGCATATTCTTTGGGAACTGCAGCTCATTTCCTCAAAACTGAAGTCAGACTGGAAAATAATTTTATTGCTCCATCAGATTGAAGTTAGGAGTGGCCAAAGATATCTTTAAATTGGTGATCTACCAGTAAAATTGCAGTGAAAAGTCATTATGCAAATACAAGAGCAGAAATTTTTAACTACAGGCTTTGAAAATTAAGAACTGTGTGAGGAAAAGTTGTAAATCTGCGGATGCCTAATAACCTGAAACAAGGAATATCTGGCTTCTGTAAGTCTGTCTGTCTACTTTTCAGGTGCCCTCAAAATGCAGCTCATGTTCTTGAAATCAGCTAAAAGAGGGTTCCACAGGGTAAAATAAGGACAGGCATTACTGAAAATACACATTAACCTATACTGATTGATCCCATCTGTTTAGGAGAAAAATGTTCTTCTGGTTTTGCATCCTTCACAGGAAAATATTGGCTTTGATTCCCCATCTTCTCTTGTATAAATAGTACGTTCACGTAATAGTTCCAAATGTAACTATTTATAATGGTGACATGAATTAGGTAGAGAAATGTCAATGGCTGTTGCCTGTAACAAAAAAAGGAAAATTGCGTATCAAGTCCCTGTGACAAGCAATATCACAAATGGCACCTCCAGAAAAAGAGAGAGGATGTACTGAAGCAACTTTTTAGAGCTGTGCAGGGTAGATTAGATGTGAAGTTCCCCTTAACATTAACAGAAATTACATGCTTAAGCTACCATAAATGCTGTAGAGATTTCTTTCTGTGTTATAAGACAAAAGCCATTGATTTTCCACTAAAAAATCAAGCTCCACAGTCAAAGAAGTAGACACAGAATGTATTCCTATGTTGTCAACAGTCACAGATTGTGAGCACTAAAACAGTCACAGCTAAAGAGAAAGGAAAAACTAGCTTTTTCAAGCATGGCTATAACACCTTTTACTCACAGTTTACTACGATTTACAATTTAGTTAGTGCTGTTACTAAATTCCCAGCCTTCAAGTAACATCTAAATCCTCATCAGGCCTTTTCAGTTCTTTAGATATAGATACAGAACTAAACTGCAGAAACTAATCATCAGCAATAAATTATGAAGGCTTTTTCAGAATAACCAGCCTCTCAAATGAAGCCTGTTGCTTTAAAACAACCTAAAAAGTACAGTTCATGGATAAATTACTTTTAAAGGTTCTATTGCATAAGATGTATAATCTTACATTTCACTTTTCAAACGCAATTTGTAATAGTTTTTATCACAGAGATAACTGAGGAAGTAACAAAATTATGCATTTAATTTTCTAAAAAACTCCTGACTTCAACAATATTATCCACAATTTTTATTGATGGGAATTTGAGCAAAATCTGTTTTCTCTGGGGAAGGTAGGAAGTCTGCCAGAGATACCTATGAGCATGCATCAACGTCTGCCACTTTAGCCTGGTGGCATTTAGGCTCACAGTTATTTTCCTTTCTTTGCTGGCAGTTCCTTGGATTTGTGGACAGTTTTGGAGTGCAGCTTTGGCTCCTGAAGATTGATTGTGCTGCTGTGATGGACAGCTGCATTGATAACCTTGTAATCTAAAGGGAGAGAATGATGGGTGTGGCACACTGGCATGATATGCTCTCAGAAGCCTGTATTGATTCTTCTGCTGAAAAAGTGTACAACTATATTTTTGGGTGCTATTGTTATGTGGCATCATCGTTATCTGTTATCTGTTGTTATCTGTTATTGTTATCTGTTCTTTTGTTCTATAAAAAGGGGCAAACCTGCAACACCTGCCCCAGATGAATAAGCCTTTTTGACATTCAAACAAAGAATAATTAGGAATAAATTGCAGGAATAAACACAAAACACTATTTTTTATATTTTGGCTGTTAGTTTTCTTCATTTGATGATTAATTTACCAACTCTATGGTTACAACTGTGACACGGCTGGAGTCACAAATGGAGGCTCGATCTGTAGTTGATTCTTATCACTAATTTTGTGCTTTTAAACATAATTAGGTTCATAACATTACAAAGGTGTCATGTAAGCTGTTCTGATATACTAGTTTCTAGATTTATAAGCAAAACTACAGAAGAGTTAAGATTTCTCAGTGTATGCCTCTGAAATGTGCAAACCAGTCATGATCCCTCTGAACAAGGTCTTCCTGTTGTACAGCATGGCAACAGCAAGAACAGACAAAAAATTTAAAAAGGCAGATATACTGTTATTTAACAGCAATTAACAAGATTGGTGAGGCTGATTTATTAAAAAATATGAATATCGACCTAATACCGATATCCAACTGAGACGGACAAAAACTCTCCAAGAGTTTAAAGTTAGAAAGTGTGTGTTTATTGCAGAGCCAGGCAGCATGTGGGATAGCTCCCAAAAACACACCACGCTTTACAGAAAATCACAGAGTCCTTTTATTTACAAAACTGTTGAATACCTAAAATACAAATGCATATTCATAACCCTGGTACATCCCATTCCTTGCTTCATATGATAATTAGCAAAAAAGCAATTAAGCATGTGCAGTTTGACCTTTGAAATGGGTCGGTGGTCCCATTCAAGAGGAGTGGGCTTAAAATGAGGAAGTAAAATGACTCTTCATCACTCTGAACTTTCCACCTTTTCAATGCAAAATGTGACAAATGAGCCTTGGTAGAACTCCCATTTCCTTAAGGTTCATGACTTTCAATGGGTTTTGGAGGATGGGAATTTCTATAATTGTCTTGTGTTCCTAAATCTATTTATCAGGTTCTCTATTTCTTGTTGCAAGCACAGCTAAGCAAACATAAAGTTGATAAACAATCAGTTATTTGAAAAAAGTTAACTCAAGTGTGGTTTCTCTTAACTAACTACAAAGCTTTTAATAAATTCCAGCAACAGCAAAGCCTATCTCTAACTAAAATCTTAACTTTTCTAAAATCCTGTATTTTTTGAAATCTGTCTCAAGGCACGGGAACAGGTTGCCCAGAGAAGTTGTGGGTGCCCCATCCCTGGCAGTGTTCAAGGCCAGGCTGGGTGGAGCCCTGAGTATCACACTGGAATGTGTGTCTGCTCATAGGAGGGAGATTGGAATGAGATGATCATTAAGGTCCCTTTCAACTCAAACCATTCTATGACTCTATGATTAATTAAAGAGATTTTTTTTCATTCCATTATTTTTGTGGTTTTCCAGTAATTCAGGTATGAGTCTTGAGTCTTTCCTCAGCTGGAAATGTGTCTGCATGAAATACAATGTAACTATAATAAATTTACTACAAATTATAGAGATCCCCTTGTTTAGTGATATGTTAATAACCACTTTTTAATTCAAAACTTTTCATTCACATATGATATCTAGTCTTGCTGCTTATAAGTTAATACTGTCACAACATAACAGACTGAACATAAGTAAATGGAATAAATACATCTTCCTGCCCTGTACCCTTTGATGTGTGCAGACATGGCAGGAAAAAAAACCATAGGTTACTTAGGAAATGAGACATTCCATTAATTTCATCTTCACTCCTAGTAAAATTCCCATTACACAGGTCTAAGTCATTTGCTGGTCATGCCTTGTCTAGCTCGGTTCAATTAACTCATAATTTTGCACTTTTTTTTTAAATCTGGGTTAAAGAGCCTGTTACTCCAATATAATAAATTGTCATTGTTTAGATAGCATAACCTCAGCAATTCAGTTCTAGTCACACAGTGTCTAATAATAAAGCCCTAGACTTACCATGTAACTCAAAAATTTGCCAATTTCACACTTGATTTTCCACCTGCTCTACTCTGCAGTTTTCATGCATCTAGTTCATGTTTATAATTTTTTCAGAATTACTTTTGACCAAACCATTAAGAATCACAGTCTTTAAAAAGTTCCTTGATGTAAATGTTATAACCCTGAAGTCAGATTCTAATGTTTCTGAGTTTGTCTTTCTTTGGATCAGTGGTTTCCAGCTATTTCCATGTTAAAAAGAAGTTTGAAATCTTTCTTGTTTAGCCTCTTAGTAAAGAACTTTGGCTCTGATAACATTCTGTATCAGTGGACATGCAAAATTCCTGAAAATACATGTCCTAGGAGCTCTTTTTATGTTGAAACTCATAGAGCGCTGCACTAAGCATCCTTGTGCTTTCCACTCTGCTCTACTGGCAGAGATACTAAACAATAAGGAGTCCAGGTTTTAAGCTAAAAGTATATTTACACTGTCAAAGAACTTAGTCCCCTGGCTCTGTCTCAGAAGCCCATTCACTTAATTGTCTTGGTGTCTCTTATGGAATGAACCAACTAGCCCTTCCTGAGATGGAACTTAGGTGTGCTGAGAGAATAATTTGATTGCCAATTTGAATACCTTTCTTACTATTTCAGTGACATTTGGACCTTCAAATGGTTGTCTATGCCTTTGTGTCTCTACAGAAGTTGCATCAGCTGATCTTAGTTTCAAAGTATATTAAAAAATAAAAAAGGCTCTCAGAGAATTTCAGACATTTTGGAAGAGAGAAAATATATAAGCTAATAATTGTTTCTCATGCACTAAGAGGTACAACATATGGTGCAAAGCAGACTTCTGCCTTCATTGTTAACTTTGACTGCAGCAATGCTTTGGACACAGTCACAGCATCTATGAGTATACTTTTGACCAGAGTGTCCTCATACACAACCTAAAGAGAGTTGGACTGGATAGATACCTATGAGTTGGGCTGAACACTGACTGACCACAGGGCTCAAAGTGTTGTGATTGTCAGGAAGAAGTCTAACTTTCAACTGATTACTAATAGGACTCCCTAAGGGCAGTCTCTAGGGATAATACTGTTTAATAACTTCACACATGACCCAGTTTGCAGAGGACACAAAACTGCTGTGGAAAGTGATCAATACACTGGCAGGCAAAATGCTGTTCAGACAGATTGGCTACACATGGCAAAAACTGACTATCAGTAACCTCATGATCTCAGCAAAGGCAAATGCAAAGTACTGCACCTGTGATGAAGTAAACCTCTGGAAGAGAACTGGTCAGAAAGGTGGTTCAATTTTGTAGCAAAGGAACTCGGAGTCTTGCCAAAGAGGATGAACTGGAATCAAGTGTTCCCTTTCAGCAAAGACAAACTGCACAGAGGACTGTGTTAGCCAGCAGAGGTGAACAGAGGTGAAGCCTGCAGGTTGAGGTTCATTCTTCCCTTCTATTCACACTTACAGGATGACATTTAGACACTAAGTCCAGTTATACCCCAATACAATAGCAAAAAAATATAGAAGTGAGTCCAGTGGAGGTTCTTTAAGATTGTCAGGGGACTTGAGCACAAAACATAGAGAAGACAGAATCATAGAATGGCTTGGGTTGGAAGAGACCTTAAAGACTACTTAGTTGCAATCCCCGTGCCATGGACAGAGACACCTCCTAAGACACCAGGTTTCTCAAAGCCCCATCCAACCTGGCCTGGAACACTTCCAGGGATGGAACATCCACCATCTCTCTGGGCAACATATTCCAGTGACTCATCACTCTCACAGTCAATAATGTCTTCCTAATATCAAAAAAAGCATTTTTTAGTTTAAAGCCATTCCCTCTTGTTCTGCCACTACAATCCCTTGTAAAAGTCCCTCTCCAGTTCTCATGTAATGTTCTTCATTACTGAAGTCTGCTCTAAGGTCATCCCAGAATCTTCTCTTCTTCAACCTGAACAGCTCCAACTGTCTCAGCCTGTCTTCACAAGGCAGGTGCTCTAACCTTCTCCTCTACCTGTTCCAACATGTCCTTCCTATTTTGGAGGCTCCAGAGCTGGATGCAGCACCCCAGGTGGAGTCTCACAAGAGCAGAAGAGAAGGCGAAAATCACACCACATGGCTTTGGATGCAGCCCAGGCCAAGGTTGGCTTTCTGGTCTGCAAGGACACATTGCTTGGTTATGAACTCCTCATCCACCAACAGACTCAAAATCTTTTCCTTAGGACCGCTCTCAATCCATTCTTAGCCCAGACTGCACTTGCACTTGGGATTGCCCCGAGGCAGGTTCGGGACCTTGCAATTGGCTTTGTTCATAAGCCACTCACAGGCCCACTTCTCAAGCCCCTCCAGGTCCCTCTGGATGACATCTCTTCCCTCCAGTCTGTTGACTGTACAGCTTGGTGCCATCAGCAAACTTGCTGAGGCAGCTCTTCATCCCTTTGTCTATGTCACCAACAAAGATGGCAAACAGTTCTGGCCAATTACATCTTCCAGCAACAAGGGAGTCAGGGCTTTGTTGGATTACCAGGAAGACACCACAGTCTGTGGGATTGATGAGGGAAAAAGTGAGAGATTTCACACAGCCATAACTGAGCTGGCAAATGAAAAATGTAGGAAATGATAGACCATTGCAGTCTTTAGTGAAGATGACATGAAAAGGAAACTAGAACTTTTTGCAATCAGTATATTAGCTTGAATTTTCTTACAGAATAAATATGATAAATTGCTTTGAAAAATACCCCTATTAAAGTCATGATTCAAAGTCAGACTATAGAGGCTCGTAGAGGAGAGAAAATAAAGTCTGATTTAGAATTATGATAGTATTTATGTATTGGAATTAAGCTGTGTTATAATTATTTTTATTCTTATTGAGATGTTGGGAAGATTTAAATACTTATTTCAGGGAACAGAAACAAGGCTCTCTAGGTGCTTCCAATTTAGATTTCACGATACCTAAAATTAGCCTCTAGGGTGGATCAATGGATACAGTCAGACATCCAGGCTCTCCAAAATGCACATGATGAAAGACACATTCTGCAAACAGAACAAAACATTCCCATTGCACACAGAGTCCATGAATGAAGTGTTTATGGTAGATAGACACAGGACAACTGGTTGAACTTCCTTTCTGGCAGAAGATATCTCATGTCATGAGTCTCTGGTTTTGAAACACAGAATTTCTAAGGGTTACTGGCCACTTCTTATGAAATACTCAAGTGTTACAGAGAAGTATAGTCCTCTCTTGGCAATAAGATATCTTGGATTATTGTGTATTTTTTATCTAATACTACCCCTAGTCAGTTTTGCAGATGCTCAAGCAGAAGTCTTCAGGATTGGGTTGTTTTGGGTTTTTTTGTCTTTTTTGGGGGTTTTTTAATAAATTCTAGAATAATTTAAAAGTAAGTTAAATAAAGTTAGAAGTAAATTTTATATTATGCCCTATTTTTAGTACATTTCTTCAGGAAATTTTTTTTTGGCCATAGAAGAAAGAATCACTGGGATTATTGTACATTTCTTTGAAACAGAGGAAAAAAATTAGCTACTACATGAAGGACGCAATTTCTTCAAACAAAAAGAAAAAAATAAGCAAAATTCAAACTTCCTTAGTACATCTCAGCATTATAAAATATTCCTATTGTGACATACAGATTTGAATTTTCTAAATTGTGCTTCCACATATTAGATACTCTTGAACTTTGTTAGGATTTGCTGACTGAGGAAGTGGGTCTAAGATTATTCTTCATTATTAAAAATATTGCTAGTGTGCTTCATCTTTTAACCTATGTATTTTAATTCATTGAAGTTAAGGAGTTATGTTGGGAATGGTGACACCTTTGCATACTTTCCCACTCTGCAGTCTCAGGTTTAAGTTAGTGAACTCCAGGTCACTTACTGCAACTTAGTTGTCTACTGTTAAAGTATTTGCATGTTTTCTGGTTTTTGGATGGGGTTTTTTTGTTTGGTTTGGTTTGGGGTTTTTTTGTTTGTTTGGTGGGGTTTGGGGGGGTTTTTTTGGGTTGTTATTGAGGTTTTGTTTGGTTTTGCTTTTGTTTTGTTTTTGTTTTGGTTTTGGTTTTGGTTTTGTTTTTCCTAGGCCAGTCTTCTAAACAAATACTTAGAGTAATTGTGATGGTTTCATCACATTCTATATTTCATTTGACTGGGAGAATATAAAAGCGAAACAGGCTCATCTTTAAATTACAAAGATAGTTTATTTACACACACTGAAAGGATGAAAATAGGAAGGAAAAAAAACAAATGGAACCTTCAAAACATCTTTCCCTCCCTCTCCAAGTTTTCACTTTTCTACACTCAACATAAAAAGACATAACCTGCAACTTTAGCCAGTTTACCATTTAAGATAATCTTTCATCAATTCTTCAGGAAAGGAGTCTCTCTGTTTCAATAGAGACTTTGTCCACAAGGACTTCAAAGAACTCCATCCTACCCACTTACAGTATTCTCAATACTGAACACGTGGGCCCTGTACTCAAATACACTGCAACATTGGGGTGTCGCCTTTTAAAGGTGTCTCATCCAAGGCAAAGGGTGTTTTTCTTCATTAAATCAATTTTCCTCAGTCCATCACACAATACCTTTGCTCAAAAATCTACACATAAAACAATCACCTCCCCAAATTACACATCTTTCTATGGTTTAAAGGAACAACCCAGTTCAGTCCCTATGTTCCAGAGAAGTTCAGCTAGAATTTTCAGCCACTCCTCCTCCTCTATCTTAAAATCTTTTTCACCCTCTTTCCACTGACTTCAGCTCCATGCTGTGTCTCCTTATGGTCTAATCACTGTATCTGTCCTTCGTTCAGGGAAAGGCCGGTGCTCAGAAGAAATCCATTTGCTAGCAGAGAAAGAGTTAAACTTGTCAGGCTTGTCGGGCTGCTCACGTAATCCCGTTGCAGCGGGAACTAAAAAAAGTCCGAAGGCCGCTGTTCTTTTCGGCCTGAGGGAGGGGGGGGAGAAGAAGCATTTTGCAGGTGCCAGGGCTTCTCCTCCCCTTCCCCGCTGCTGCTGCTGTTCCCAGGGGCCATGCCTGGGAGGGGGGGAGCGATGGTGGAACGCTCCTCAGTCCCGGCCCCGGTGGCAGAAGCGGCTGCCACCGGGGCTTTCTCTTCCCCTCCCCCGCTGCTGCTGTTCCCATGCTCAGACACAGCCAAGCTGCGCTCCCAGGGGGCCCAGGCCGGGCCCGGCCAGGCTCTGTGCTGCTCGATGTTACCTGTGATCCAGCCGGAAGAAAAGAAGAAGCTCCTCCCCACACTCTCGGCTTATATGAGTATTACCCAAAAGTCGTAACCTCCTTTTGAATGGTCAAACTATCTGCCAATTAAATAAAAATTATTTTTGATTGGACCATTCTTAACCCACGACAGTAATTCAAAATATAGCTGGGATGAGGGACATACTTCAGTTTATTTAATTACTAGTAAACAAACAGATTGAATGTAACCATCCTATATTTTTGATCTTAGAAGAGTTTAGTAGCATTTATTCAATAAGTATTAGTCTTGTAGTCACAAAATTAATACCTAAAAATTTAGTCCTGTATGTAGCCAGTTGGATGGGGGAAGAAAAAAAAGCAAACTAAAATCAAACCACAAAATGAACAAACAAATAAAAAACCTCATTTTCCTCGTTTCCAAGGTGGTTATAGCTGAGGTACAGTGTTGAAGAGGATGAAGCAGGAAGCCCCTGCAGAGATGATTTATTAGTAAAAGATTCTAAGAGTATAAAACCTGCGAGAGATATAGAATTGAAAGCAAGATTTGAACTATAGAATGTTAAGCAGGAAGATGGTGATTGAATCAGCTGAGCATTCCACTCCCCGAACAAAAGGGGGTTGGACCTTCTCAGGTATCAAAGAAAAGGTGGTTTTTCAGGTTCTTAATATGTAAATTAGTATGGTAATATAGTAGTCCCCATAGGCTGTATGTAAATTCTGTAGGTTTTGTATCCTGAGGTGATTGGTTGGTGCTAATCAGAATATTCATGATAGAAAGGATTAAAATGGGATGTAACAGGTAATTCCCTCTCTTGCTCGCCTGGACCCCTGCCCCTTTAGACTTCTCCTGTTGCTGCTTCCTTCCCTGGTTAGGCTGCCCTCCCACGACTAATAAACCACGTGTCTTGAGAGCACCCCGGTCTCAGGACATCTTTCATTGGACTCAAACTGTCACGTTTTCTACAGTACAGTACTTCTCTTCCTTGTCTAAATAATGATAATGGATAAGTGCAGTTAAATACACAAGCAATACCGCAGACCTGCCCTCACATTAATGCATGCTGGAATGGTTTTACAGGGGGAGAACAGCATAACTCACACAATTAGAAGGACTGATTGTTTCATTCCTATGAAAGCCCTGGGTTTACAGGCCTATAGTCCCTCATACATAATTTTTATGATATTTCAAACTGCTGAATTATCGGCCTCGCAAATACCACATATTTTAAATAAATTCTCCCTGTGGGTTTTGGGCACTGTGTCCAGGAGCTCAATAGGCCCTAAAACTCCCTCTGGGCTTCAGCTAAATAGCACTAAGATCAGCCTTTGCATACCTGCAGAGCACAGTCTAGTTGCTGAGAATTTTGGGTATGAGTCACTCAACAAATATGCTGGATCTGCAATTAATTTTTTACTAGCTTCAGCTGATGAAGCAAAGTCTTCTGTAGTATCCAAGACCTTTCTACTACTGTCTTGGAACTGTAAGTTTGAGGAAGCAGAGAAAAGCTTTTAATCAGAAAGCTTTCACAAGGTTTTTGAATACTTAAGAACAATGTCAGACCCCCAAATATACTGAAAGGGCTAGAGTTTGACTAATGTTAATGCCTTTTATATATTCATGTACTTATTTCGCAAATGAGCAATATTGATTGAGAGTGTTTCTTTAATGACAATGCCAGGCGGTGGAGTAGATAGAGGTGACATGTAAATTGTCTTTTCTTCACTTGATCTGAAAATGGATTTTGCCATTATGAGCCATTGTTTCTATTCAGTAGGCAGTTCACAGTTGAATGCATTAAGAACTGAGTTATCACAGAATAATAGAGACATGAACACGGTTCACCTCTGTAAGTTTGCACATTTAAGTTTTTTCCTGAATAAATTGTATTGATTTAATATATTTCACAAATGTTTTCACTTTAAAAGATTTATGTAGTCAGTACTTCCAAGATATGGGTTAACTGAAAGCTTTTTGCTGTTAAAATTATAGAAATTACCTTTGCTTTCATAGACCATAGCTTTTGAATGCTTATTATAAGGTACAGAAGGTATTTAATAGTAGAATTTAATTTGACTGTTTTACTCTTAATAGTTCTACAAATCAATTGGCATTTTGACGATTTTTTCTGTTTATTTCTGTCTAATTTAATTTGTTGGAGGTTCTTTCAGTTTTATTTTGTGAGGGGTTTTAATCTAAGATTGAGGACCAAATTATATAATTTCTTGTAGAGACTTAATTTTCGTTTTACAAGAAAACTTATGGATCAATTAACTCACAATCATAAGTTATAAGTGCAAGCAAATGCTTCTAGTGGAACAATACTTATTAACATATATATTTCCGTATCTCCCTATTTTTGGAAGATTTTCTTCATGAAAGACCTCATTTGTTCTAAGTTTGTCAGTCTGTTGGTAAAATGCTTTTCACCCTTACTTAAAACACGCTAAAATTAATGACTTGGTCTTAATTGTCAGAATCTGCTCTTAGGCTTACCAGGTTAAAGTTATCAAATATTGTTATAGTCTGCCCAGAAAAAAAAGGAAAAAAAAATAAAATCCACCCTTGGAGATATTTAAAACAAGGCCACAGGCAATATATTGGATCAGTCCTCATCACACTTCAGGCTTCCAGAAACAATTCCATTCTGATTCCTCCAGAGAAACCCACATCAGCAGAGTTATGTTTAAGTTAATGACACAGGAAAATAAGAAAGTAGGAAACTTCCAAAATTTTCTTTGGAAATGAATAGCCAAAACGTCCTGATGAATTCTTCTTCCTATTTTCAGAATAATTCCCCTCAGAATTAGAGTCATATCCATAATGTAGACCAAAGTGACAAGCAACGACAAGAGAACTGAGAGACCAAGTTACAAGAAATTGAAAAAGAAGAATTGTCCAGAAGGAAGAGGAACATATGATAAAGTGTGAAGATGCAAGTTGAAGAGGTTAAAAAAAGGAAGGGTTGGGGATATGACAGGCAGAAAGGGAAAGGAATATGAAAGTGCAAATAGATGATAAATAATAGTCATCCAGCTAGAAAGGAAGAATAAGAAGAATTGAATGGAAACTGCTTACTGTTATCACCTTTGCATTCTAATCTTAGTAACTGCAGAACTTAGAATTACAGCAATTTCCCTGTCTCTACTATCATCACTCTTTTAATCCACTTTGTGTCTGCTTCTTACCCTTTCATTCAAAAACATGGCCTCTGACTGGCTAATTTGGCTTTTTTTTACTTAATATGACCCTCTACCTTCTTTTCATCTTTTCCCATTGATCAGATATGTCAGTATGTATGGCCATGCATGAGGAAGTACATACAGTTACTGGGTTTTACCTACCTGCCTGTTCTAAATTTAGTATGCACATTTCAGAGTCTGAAACATCTGAAACATTGTGGGGAGACAAAAGGAGATGCTGCTGAGGGCACTCTCCCCTCTGATAGGTTACAGCTGTGTTAATCATCCTAGAGTAGAAACAGCCTTGCCCTCACACCAAGGGCGTGATAAAGAGTGAGTTAAGTGGTATAGAGGTTGGTTGGAGTCTGCTCGCTGTACTGTGAAGACCTAGGCCAGGAGGTCGTGCAAGGGCCAGAGAAGGTAAGATATTGTACATAGGACAGACAGGGTTAGGTGGCTGTGCTAGGGACAGGAAGGAGCGAGCCAGAACTGAAGAAGAGAGACAGAGCCAGGGCTGTGTGGAGCTGCTCTAAGAGGATACAGAAGAAAGATATGGGAGACTTTTTGAATAACAAGATGAAGATACTTGAAGCCTTCTGGTGATTCTAATGAAGCACCTCGAGTGCAATGTCCATGTCGACTGCCACATATCAGTGACTGCGACAAAACACCACTCTCAGTATTGTCTGGATGCTTAATGGTATTCACAGAATATACACGATGAGATTTAGGAAGTTACTGTTCAAATAGATGAAATATTAAAAAAAACTAGCATGCACCTCACTCCTTTACCCTGTTCCCTCTTTGTTTTGATAGATGAAATGTATCAAACACATTCCCTGGTTATATCTCCACTTACTTGAAATGTAATCGCATTAGAGGGAGATTTACTCTCCTGGTGCCTTTACTGCTAATCTCAGATTATCACACACACAGAGAAATCAAAGAAAGCAGTATTAGGACTTGTACCTATCTGAGAAATATCTGCCACAGGAAGCCCTATAACAGTCTTATCAATACAATAGGTGACATACTGGCCTCAAAGGTATTTTACTTAGTATGCCTATCAAGAAACATTTACTTGCAAGAGCAGGGCTCATTAAAAATGTGTTGAAAGACTCAAACCCTACCTAAGGAGAGGAAGATAGCATGACTGTTACTAGAAGAGAAATACTAAAATTTATTTATAACTCCAGAGACTTAGTACTGTCCACTTGTTATCGGTATGTTTGCACCAATCTCCAGTTAATAAAGTCCCTTTGAAGAGCAGAATCGGTGCCCTTCAGTCACTGGCATATATATACTGGGATGCAGTGTAGATATAAATCACATACACACTTGTAAATTAAACAATCTTGCATTTTCTGTCTTGCCCTTTGGCCAGGCCACATGCTGACTCCCACTTTGTACCAAAGGACAAACTGGGTAATGCCAAGTGGATCCAATCCTACCCATGGTATGGACTGTTGAGATAATTTAGCTGTGTAGATGTGGGTATTTCACTGCTCATGCAGATCACTAATTTAATTTACTAATACAATTGCTATGGATTTAATGGCAATTTGGAACATTATCAGCAAAAGTGCATTTTTTCTGCCCAGATTCCCTGAGCTTCTCATAATAAATCAAGAAATAAGAATTTCTGTGTGTTGTGCATCTTATCTGGAAATAGACTTACTAATGTGCTAAAGAGATCAAGTTCTAAAATATTTTCTTTGAGTATGAAGGGAGATGAGGTTAGGTGTCAGAAAGTCAAAGTATGCACAGCAATTTCTAAACTGCAGTGGAATTAATCCTATTCTGGATATGTGATATCACCCACATTTCAGTTCATTCAGAGTTGGAAAGAAACTGTATGAGATCATGAACATTTTTTTGCTAATTCTGGAAAGTTGAAGGGAAAAGATTTGCTTATTTGCATTGTTTAATGTATTTAAACATGCTGAATTTAGATAAGCTGTCTGTTGGGAATCAATGTGAAAGCTATCATTTTATTCTATCACATGTGATGGAATGAAATAAAATGAAAAAAAAACAAACCGCTCAGAAAAAAGCATTGCTGTATTTTAAGAGGTCCCTATCAATGATTTGTAAGGCAATCCCTTCTATTCCCATTGACCAGGGTATAACACATTTGCAGTGGCACATCACTGTCAAAAGAGTAGTCTGTGTTCTCCCATTTCAGTGGAAAGAGTTCTGCAGCCTATAACCATTGTAACTATATCAACAAAATGTTTCTATAGCAATTTGTTGACTATATTCCCAAATGTTATATCAACTGCCCTAAAATAAACTTCGGAGTGAAAACCAAAATTTTATTTGGTATCCATAGGTATATTCACTGAGATATCCATACTGTATATTGAGTACACAGAACTATTTTCCTCAAGTTCTATTTTACTCTCAAGAAAAAGATGGATAGGGAGCCTACACTGCTTTTGCACAAGCAAAATTAGGATCACAGGAAACAAAATACATCTCTCATGTTAAATGGATTATGAAAAGATAGGCATAGGACTCAATGAATCAGAAACATATTTTTTCCACGTTTTGCTCATATGACTCGTCCAAGTTAAATAAAGCAGTCAAGAGACCAGGTAAACATTACATAAGCAATTTCAAATGTTATTTTCCTGCTTCTTAGGGAGATATAAATTTCAGCCAAAAAGTCATAGTAGTTTTTGGAGCCCAAATTTTTAACAGGAAAAGAAACAAAGAGAGGAAGAGCAAGGAGTGAAGCAGTCAGAAGTGCACAAATATCAGTTCTATAGATTCCAAAGGAAATATCGTGAGATGTCTTTTTTGCATTCAGATTTTGATGCAGCCTTTAATTACAGGTTCACACAGAGCTTTTTTCTTTACTGTTGTTGTGAGGGCAGAGAATGGCAACTGTCCACATAATGAGCAACTATTCAATTGCTGTTTTCTCATTTATGCCCAATGAGTGGTTCAACAGATTATTTACTGCATGTTATTTAAACCCTACTCTGAATACAGAGTTAATAATTTCCTGTGCCTTTTTTTCTGGTACTTCTGAGTGTAGTATCTGAGTGCTCTTCTTAGACTAATGACTACTGCCACAACCATCTGATGAAATTATCATCCCCATTTTACAGATTGAGAACTGAGGCACACAGACACAAACGTCCAAAGTGCCCACTAATTTTCTCATTCAATCAAAGACACACAGAACCTGATTTTTTGAAGTACTAAGAATTACACAGTAGTTCAGATGTTCAAAGCAGCATCCCACAGACAGTCATGGCAGCTGTGAGTGTACACAATTTCTGCAAATCAGACCCTAGAGTCTCAATAGAGGAAGTTAGAAAATAAGGATCACACAATTATGTGTGTCTACATGGTACATTGCAGATATTTGAGAGAGATCTGGGGCAGGAATGAACAATTTGGATACAACAAGCAGCATAGTTGTACTTATACAATATTCTAAATTAACTATTTAGCTCTGAGAAGTAGGATATTTCAAGCCTGCTGCATCATTTTTCTGCTTTCCTCCCTAGACCTTCTCACCCCAACTCATGGCCTCCTGCCTCACTCACTGTTCACCTGATGTCTTCTGCAGCAAATTACTCCAGAGGGCCTGTGACAATGACAAGGAGGACTTTTTGTAATTGCCCAGTCCTGGGCTATTCACTGAGGGGCTTCCTTACTCTTCCCTGATGCAATGCTTAGTGGAAAAACACTAGTATGTAATTATGTAACTCTATCAAAAATGTCTAGTCACTAGAAAGACAAATTAAGATAGCACTGCCATTTCTTTGTTTCGTGGGCAGCAATCTTGAGCAAAATACTCATTTTTACTATTAAAAAGTAAAAATAAAAACATTCCCTTTTTCTAGTAAAAAACAAACAAACAAACAAACAAAACTGGATGCACGAACACCTCTGGGTAATTTTAGCCCAAGCAATTCAAGCTTGGCAAAATTATCAGCAACTGAAAAGGAGTCCAACATTTAGCAGTCTTGAAATTCAACTTTTATTTAATACTAGTTATTTTTATTAATAATAATTAACTAATTAATTTTTAAGTTTTAGAACTGCATTTAGTAATTTGACATGTTAGACATAGCTTTTTGATATGGACTGATGCTTATTAAACTGGAGCAACCACCATTACAAACTAAGGATATGAACAACAGTTCCTTTGCATCCAGTTAAACGTATGTAATTGCTTAGTTAATGGTGGTCTAAAGAGTAAAATCTAATTAAATATGGGACCTTCTTAAGTATATTTGGATGAAAGTATTTTGAACAGTACCTAATTCAGACTGAAAAAAAATTACCCTTTTTTGTTTTTCACCTATAATTTGGATTACAAAAAAACAGAAATCTGTAGAAAACACAATCCTCAGTGCTATATTTTTCATTCTCATTTATCTTAGTCTCACAACATATTAACATGGAGTTTTCAATCTTGCTTCTTTTTTTCTCACAATCTTAAATCAGAGAGCTGGCAAATGTGCAAAGCAAACTCATGAATTTTAAACACGAGAAAGATCAGGAATTTAGCTAAAGTGCTTGCTTTTTTATTGTTTGAAATTCATCAGGTAGCTGTTCCAGAGCAGTTTTAGACAGGAGGATCATAGGGATTATCTAACTCTAGAGAACATTAATAAAATACAAAAAAACGCCAGCACTTAATAGCACTGTTACCTTCAGCATTTGGGACCATTAAGGAGAAATATTTCAAATACATGTTAAAATATTGTTAATTGTCACAGCAAATGGAAACAACGGCAGATAAACACATTTTCAAGGAGGAAAGAAGTGAAAGGAAATACTACAGGTAATAGAAACCTATTTATATTAGAATCTACTCCACTCAAAAGCAGATTAGATTTTGGGTAGAAGTCAGCCCAGGTAATTCAGACACCTGACTAGCATGCAGTCTTACAAAACTCCTAGGTGCCTGTCTTGAAGGTGAGTTGGGTTAGATGCTCCAGTCTCCCTATCATATTCTCAACAAATGGAGAAAGAATCTGCTGAAGGAAGGGGGATCTCCCACCCCATTTTGTGTTCTTTCCCCTTTATATGAGAAATCTCTGTATGTGTACATCCACTCCTTCTTGTGGAAAGCAATGGAACCAATAGGAAATATTAGGTTCTGTGTATTTGAGATGTTTGAGAATGGTATTTTTTTCCTCTTAGTCAAATTCCAGATTAGATAATATTAATTAAAAATAGACCCATTTGCCCAAGCAACAGACTTCAACAGCAGAAGACCAACTCCACATCATTCGGTGCAGCCATAGTCACAAAGTGTCTGTGCCACAGTGCCACTGTCTGTGCCAGGCCTTTCCTTGAAATTGGATCCCTATCCAAACGAGTGTGCAGCCTAGATCTGGGCTCACTCTCTTGTCTGGGAAGTGGTATGGTGGACAGGTTAACTAATTACTCAAGGAATGATCCCCAGCACAGGCCAGGTTTTGCTCAAAAAGCCACTCATTTAAGGAATGTGTCTACAAGGTTTAGCACTGCAGTGCAGCAGGTAGGCTGCACTATTTTCTGGGTTTTGAGTAGATTTCACAACCATAACTCACAGTTCAGTGGTCAGGAGAAACCACATTTGTTTGCAATTAGAAACACTTATTCATAAACAAAATTGCATTTGATAAATAATGAGCAGGATTATGAAATGTAGTCAAAAATAACAAATACCTAACGCCAGAGAAAGGTCCAAAGATTGTACATAAAGATCTCTCTTGACATTTATAACTCCTTTGTGGTTCCTGTAGCCTTCCTGGCAATGCTCTTTTGACTCTGCCCCAGCTCATGGGGATGCAGTGCAAAATAGACAGTGTTCAATTTTTCCTGTTTTGAACCTTGGAGTTAAGAGAGTGAACAGATACAAACTCATCTGAGGTTACAGATGGGCCTTGAGTGGTTGCCTGGATCAGGAGAGGAAAGAAAGAAAAGCCCTGGGGGAAGTTTTTTATCTGGAAAGGATACTGGGAAATTGGAGGTATTCTGTGAAGAAAGATAGAAAGAAGGCATTAAAACATATTAAAAGAGAGGTTATAATCTGAGTTTTAGAAAGACTGACATACCTGGAGGAGCAGAGTACGTGTCAAAGAAGGTGAACTCTTCATCTCTTTATACTCATGCGTGTGCACTGTTATTAGTATTCCCTGTCCCCCCAAAAAACCCCAACAAACAAACAACAAAAACCACCAAAATCCAACCAACACAGCTTTAAATGTGAATATAAAAACTGCAAACTCAGTCCTTGGGAGTGATTACTCTATAGAACAGAGTTTCTTTATGAATTAAACCTTCCTGGCTCAATGCTATAGAAAATTACTCTCAGATGTGGCGAATCTTCTGGAAACCTGCCTTCCACCCACTGTCTATGACACTGTGAAAATGCTGAGGAAGCACTCCTTTAAAACTGGTGTGTCTGTGAGCTCATCTTTGGCATACAGCAGTGCTGAAACAAATTCATTCATAGATATTAAATATACTGAGATAAGGAATATATGACGTGCACTGTAAGCAGTATTAAAAAGATAGAAGAAACATGATTAAAAGTAGATGTTTAGAGAGGTGGTACAAGGCTCAACTAGTACTCTAAGAGGCCAAAAATATAAATTAAGGTTTTAAAACCAACACACCATTTATCTGAGCAAAATTGAAAGTTATGTACTCCCAAGCTGTTCATGCACTTTTGGAAATTCTACTCCAGTGTGTCTGTGCACATGTTTATATTCAAATAAATAGAATTTTTATCAGAGTGAAGTAAATAACCAAAAAAACAAAACCAAGCAATAATCAGAACTGAGCTTTTTCCTAATATCAAAGGATTTTTCTTTTGTGTGTGCTTTGTAGATACCAGTCATATACTTTCTGTAATACAAATCAGTTTTAATTCACTTTGAATTCCTTGGGAACTTCAACTTCTTTTGTAATTCACATGCTTAGGAAAAAGGGCCCTAATCATCTGCAGCTGACAAAAACAAAGCCACATTCTAAGTTAAAACATAAAATGGAAGTATATAAGAATAAATCAATCTTTACTCTGAAATTAGTTAAAAGTCCTATAGTGGAATTATAGCAGGATGGACATTACAGGTGTCAACAGCATCAGGGTATGAAGTTATGCTCCACCTTTCCTTTATTTCTTTAATCTGTAGGAGTTTTCCCCCACACAATCTGTGCTGCAGTTAAAAAAAGCAATATGTTCTTGCAAGCGATAGTTTGAGTAGACAGTTGTTTATTGAGCTGCACAGTTTTTTCTACAAAAAGTGTCCATGGCATGAACTGAAATTTCTCAAAATTTTAAAATCTCTAAAAAAAATATTTCCTTTAACTATTTTTCTCACTCATCCTCTCCCTTACTCTACTTTTCTTACAGACCATCGATCCCCTGTGCTGAACTCAGCACTAGGACCTTTGAAGTGAAATGTAAGAGGTGTCAAATTCTTGGGGTGTGCTTAACCAACTACTATGTGTCAGAAACCCATCCCACTCTGAAATGGAAGGAAGAAAGAAAAGAATTACCCACTGCTGGCTTTATTAAAAAATTAGCTCAGAAGCCCTCTTATGAGGTTAGGTAAGTAGGCACCAATTTTTGTTTATATTTTTGCTTCATTTATCTTCAAATATTACTAAGTCCATCCCAACAGCAAAGCATTGCCAGTGAAGCCTCATGGATACATGGAGCTCATAAAAATACTGAAATTTCCTCTGCTGAGGTGTGCTAAGAAAGCCTGGCATCTGCTCTGGTATGGATGTCATCGTTTGCCATCCCTTCAGAACCAGCTGGATCAGGAAAAAGTACCTTTTATTACAAATTAAAAGAAATTTAGTAACTACTTTGTTTTCCACCCATTGTTCTCCAAGTGTTGCTGGTAAGTCTTGCTGTAGGAGACCTATCTTCAATGAATGTTGTATATCAGATATCGAGCCATGGAAAGTCTATTGATAAACTAATCAAAACCATTTAAAAAAAAAAAGGCACATATAGTTGATTTTGAATAGCAAGTTGTCAAGCACATTAAGTACTGATTTTAATATGTCAGACTGTGTTCTGTTAAATGTGAAATGCTTAGTGTTGTTGACATGAGGGCTGTAAGATTAAAGAATGGATTTCAGTGAAAATCCTTTTTTTTTTTTGATTGTATAGCTACTGATATTGTGAATGATTTTATGCATGCTACAGTTTTGTAGCTTTATAAAGCACTGCTTTTTTGTGTACTCCTACACATATAGCTATATGCACAGCCAACACTGACCCTTGTCGCTATGACTATTTGGCATGGAGATATTTTATGACTGCATGATTCATTTTTTAATAAACTCGAAAGCTCATTTTGATAAACATCTAATTCCAAAATTTAACACATTTGGTTTTATTCTCCAGAGAAATAAAATCAAAAACTACAGTATTTGACTGTTCTGTTTTGTTTGGGGTTTTTTTGTTGTTTTTTTTTTTTCCTCCATTAAAAAGAAAATATTAAATTAATGCAAAACCCCCAAATTTACAAATCCAACCACTGAAGACAGGAAGAGCTAAGTCTTGGCCATACTTACAGCTCAACTTCTGGGCTTTAACCAGCTGTAAAATCTCCTCAACAAAAGTCTTATTGCAAACTGATAAGGTTATAGCATTCTTAAGTCGAAGATATTCTCATGAACACATAAGAAGGCAGTAAGGCCAGAACAAGCAATTCTACTGAATTAAATTGGACTGATGACCCATTATATGATATGTCTCTTGCACAACAGAACATTCCTGATATTTAATAAAATAACATCAAATTCGTGGTAAAACCAGGAAAAAATTTAAGTGGATCTACACCATACATTTATATGTACAGATAATAATATAAAGCTGCCTGTATATACATGTGTATGCATCTACATGTATATACAATTTTTCATGTGCTTATGTATAGATACATATGAATATATATCTGCATACATCAGTGTTATGTGTGCTTATTAATATTTCACTTTGTTATAACCATAGATGGTTAGGTGGCTGTAGTCCAGAATTCTGGAAGGTAAGAGGTTATTACAGGAAAGCATTATAGGGCGCTCATTCTAGCCTTACAATTTTTTACTAAGCATCAGTTTCTGGCTGCTGTCAAAGACAGGATATTGGTAGATTCTGTCTGACCCCATGGTGCTGTGCTTGCTTTCACAAGTAAATCATTTTTATTTTTAGTACCTCAAAGTAAGATCCTGTCTTATAGTAAAACATATATATTACTTAGTTCATGTGCTCTTCAAGGGCTGTCTCAGCATTGGACAAATGTTTCATAGTGGTGCTTTATACTTTAGATCTTGAAAACCAAACCCTTGCTTATGTAGGTCTTCAAAAAAAGGGATGATCTCTCTTCCTTCGTAGCTTTAACTCTATGTGACATTGATTCAGCCATGTATCAGGAACAGTTAAAAGCTATTTCAGGCACCTATGGAACTTGTCCTTTCTTCCCCACTGATGTCCTTGCCACAGGAACATATTCTCACAGGATCATGACATGCCATTACTCTTTCAACAAAACAGGCTTTCAGCAAGAGTTCCCTCATTTTCCAGGTTCAGATGAATTTTTCTTTGACAGTTTGTCCATAAAACGCTCATCATTTTTGATTTTGGCTGCTAATAAAATTGCTTGTTGGCCTCAAATTGACATTTTCCATAATTTAAAACAGTTAATTCTCTATTTCTGACGCAATTCAGCATAACTAACCACCATCTTTCCAAACTGCTTTCTACTTTTCCGTTCCCTTTATTTTTTTTTTAATTTTTTTTAAAATTCCTCTGTTAATTAAAATGACTATGGAATTCTCTGAGTTAAATTCAGAGTTAATTCCTGGGTTAAGAATTTTTAAAAATCCCTTAATTCACTAATAAATTCACTGTTAATTTGATTAGGGAAGGTAAACCTTATGAAGATGGCACTCCTTCAGCTGAGCCATTCTGAACTGGAGGATCTCTTCTACACATAAAGAGATCTTTTCTATTTTAGCAAGATTATTAGCTAGAACTAAATCTTTTCTAGTTGTCATCTATCAGTAAAGACCTTATATATAAAAATGCACAAATAAATGTATACTATGTGTGTGCATGAAACTGTATGATTTTACAGAATTTCCAACAGTAATTTTTTTGATGATTCATAAGCATTCTGGTTAACTAAGATGAAGAAATTTTGAGGTAGAATTTTAAAAATTGTATACACAGGACTTTTCATCCTCTGACCAAATTCAAGCTCTGTGTTAGAAACTGCCTACTTATTAGTATGCAATATACTTTGCTCTTTTCTTTCTAAGCCCGAGTCAACACAGTCATGCTGTCTTCAGTCAGTGCTGCAAACATTTCTTATTTCATAAAGAGACCTTTTAAATTTTAAGTAACTTGCATATTCTTAAAAGCTAGCAAGATGAGTGGTAATTACCACATAGAATTGCAGACATTAGTAGGAGACACTGATCTTTACTCCTGCTGATACATGCTAATTAAAAAAATAGGAGAAGTGATATTGTTAGCAGTAATCTTGAACTCTGTGTGGATATAACATGACATTACTGGGTCTTCTTTGTTAAGCTTGAATAGCATGTTGCAGCAGTACAGGCAACAATGCCTAAGTTAAATAAAAGAAGGAGATACTTTTAGAAGATCTTTGCTGGATTTTTATCTCTGTCTTCAATACTTCAGTATGAGTAGACTCAGTTCTACTCTAGTCACACTTGTATCCAAGATAAAGATTACATTTTCCCTTTCATTACAGAATCACAAATAGCTGAGCTCGGAAAGGAGCTCTGGAGACTGTCAAGTTCAGCTCAAAGCTGGGCTTGTTAATTAGGCAGATTTTAATATTATGAAGGTCATGTTAACTTTGTATTAGAATGCAGTACCTGACCAAGGTGAATAACTCACAAAATTTTAAGTAAGTTTTGTCAACCTGTTGCTTCTACTAATCATGTTTGTCATCTCATCTTTCATAAGCACATGTTGGGCTTGTGTCCAGTACATGTTCATTTTATGTTGCCTGGGAATACATGTATATCCATCCCATTTTATTATTTCAAATGTTGTAGACATTTTTTCACTTCTTAGTGATATGAAAGTCGCAAAATTCAAATTATATTTTAGGATTAAGTTTCCAGCTTGGCTAACTTAAAAATGCTGATTTTTTTTAAGTAAGTTTCCATTTGCACGTGCAAGTTTAGCAACATTTCTAAAGAGGGCCCTGTTTGCCCCACTGAACCACCCAGAGCAGTGTGCAAGCTCTGAATCCTGTGACACATTTCTGCAGCTCTGGCTTGCCATGGAAACCTCAGACAGCATCTTCACAAGGGAAACTGAGTAACTGGAAAGGTGATAAAGCATTGCATCTTGCTTTTACCTTACCTTGTTTTCATGTCAGAGGGTCATCATCTTCCCCCTTCCCTAACAATAATATCCACAAAATACCTTGAAGGAAGAAAGATATCCGATCTTGCATGCAACTGCAAGCTTCCCAAAAGAAATGTAAGGCATTAAAAAAAAAAAAGAAAAAAGAAAAAAAGAGATTGTAGACATTTCCTTCTTTGTAATTTCTGCTGCTGCTTTTGAGTTATGTATTGTTAATTTTTCTTGTATTTGCCAGAATATACTGAAAATGCTTCTTTAAGAAGGTGTTGCTGCTTATTTTCTCATCTCAGATTGATAAGGACTAAATTAAAACCACCAGTCTCACTGACAACTGAAAATGCATAGAGATGCTTTTCACAGAAATCCTAATCTTTTTCAGGCTGAAGGAATACCAAAAGTCTCAGCTGTGGTCTCTGGGTCACATCTAGCTTAGTTCCACCATGACCTTAAGTCATTATCACCTGGCAGATGTCTTCCGACCTATGGGAAATCGGTTTGTTTTCAAACTTCATCTCCTATAAAATGCTGGATTTCCTATATATCCATGTCCCTGATGTAAGGCTTGACAGCTAAGCAGACAGGCTGAGAATTGAGTGAGCACAGGCACTGAACACCTCTGCTCTGCTAGAAATGGCTTCTTCACAGCAGAGGTGAAAATAGTGATGGAAGCGATGTATAAAACACTTACTGAAAACCTGGACAGTCCTTTGTCTTTGGAGAGGCAGGATGGGTAAGTTTCTAATGCTGCCATTAAAAATCACCCTAAAAATGCCACGGTATGAAGGAATGCAAATTCAAGGCTTGAGGGGAGAAGGGAGAACAGCCTTTCTATTTGTTTTATACCCATTTTGGAAATGTGAGGGAACTGTTTCAAAATTAAATTGCCCGATCCTAAAAAAAGCTAATAATCACCAACTGCTACTGAAGCACTTAATTCTAATTAATTCCTCATTAACACTCAGTTAGGATGCCACTCCGCATATACCCAGTAGGAAGAAATAAATGAGATGAACAATTGATATTCTGCACTACTGTACAGGGTATTTTTCCCATTAAGCTGTGCTCAGCATCAAGAGTGTCTCATCTAGTAGTGTCAGAAATCATCTCAATGTCTTCCTTGTTCTGATCAGAATAGATTTTTCTAATATATTGGAAAGAAATGTGATCTCAGATCAGCATATTCTCACTTTATAAAAAAATCAGATACTTTAAAATTAATTTTAAACTCCCACAAAGTGTTATGGATTTAGGATAATTATTTGTTCCCTAAATTGGAGGGATATTGTACCAACTTCTGTTAATTGCATTTTGGGTATGGATGGAAAACAAGGGGATTTTTGAGAATAAGCATTAAAGTTGCACTGTTAATTTAATAAACCTTCACTTCTGGTACTCTTTGGCATTCTCTTTACAATATTTCTAGCTGCAGTTACTTTCAGTGTGAGAATCTCACAATGTAGGGTTTCCTAAATCAAACCACAGCCTCTGGAATCAAATCTGCTTTTACTTGGTAAAGTAAGTTTCTCTCCCTCACATTAGGAAACAAGAATTTAGGAAGGGGGAAAGGGGATGCTTGTCACATTACATAGGGGTCGTAGCATTTTTTAACATCTGGACTGAAGTGATATTTATAGATATCTATTTCATCTGTTTTTGTCTCATTCAGTGGTTAACCATGGTTTTGGAAACCTTAATAAATGTCACCAGATTTCATTTTACCTTGGTTCAAAGATTCAAACTTGGATTCTAAATTCAATTTCTCAAAAATTAGGAGGCTTGAATTCTTCACACTGCTTGAAGTCTCAAGGCACTATCACTGTCTCATAAGAAACAGGTTATGATGGTACTACATGAATCATATCTGTGAATATCTGATTGTCCATATCCTAATGCATGACAGAGATATTTATCAATTTATAGATTATGGATTTTTATATGTATATGAATAAACATACATATAAATGCATACATATATACGTGTAACCAAAATCTAGCTCCCTTGATTAGCTATGGACACACATGCTTATAAATGTTATATCTTATAAAATGGATGGCTAGGTGACAAAAACAATCTTATACTCAGAAATATCAGTATTATTAAAAATGTTTGTTTGTTAGTTTAATTTTGGAAACAGTTGTTTAACTCAATTACTGTCTATTTTGGTCTTTTGATCCAGAGTTAGTTAGAATTTCTCACAATTCATCATACAATATTATAATGAACTCTTTCCATTAAATTTAATTAATCTTGTGTTTCTAGTGCTGTTGACATTTTGCAAACCATCAGACTACCAGAATCATTGAGAAAAACCCATGTAGGAACATATGACATAGATAGTTTTTTAAAATGTCATACTTCCGACAGTGAATGCAAATTTATTTCATTCAAACATTTATTCTGTGATAAATAGTGTACCTGGAGCCTCAGAAACATGGTGCATGCAAAAAAAAAAAAGTGGAAAGGTCTCATTTTCTTCATGGTTTTCTTGTCACCCTCCACAACAAGTCTACATACACCCTTTTTAAAAACTCTACTAGCAATTAATAGAATTAGACCTTCTCACAACAATTCCTATAATAAGGACAAATTTTCTAACCAGATGGACCTTTCCAACTTCCTGGAACCACATTTTACAAGGACTATTAATTGAGTCTGTTGTGATTAGATAATTAATACAAGGAAAAGTACTTGACGAAAAGTGTGGATTTAAAATTTTTAATGATGCATCATAAATTAGCTAGCACAATGAAATGAGTAGCTGAGCTTCCTACTCCCCATATTTCCTGCTGAAAAAAATTAACAGTCCAAAGGTTTTCAGCGCCTGTTTGGAACATCTAAATGTACAATTTCCTGGTCTTAATTAGAAGTATAATAAAACATTTTCATGGGGTGTCAAACATGGAAACACATTATTTCTCTCAGCAGATATGGGCTTATGTTTAAAAACAATATGTCTATCAGATGCTATATTTTTCACAGCTGCAGAAGTCTCAGTGTTATAGATCTCTCCTTTTCTTCACAACCTTTTCAACCTCATATCCCTATGAATCACTCTGAATTCCAGTGGTTTGTGTTTGCTATACTGATGCAGACCTGGAGGATGGTGTGAATAGTGCTTCTGTCAGGTTTTCCTAAGCAATTCCTTTGACAGCAGCCTGAATTTGATGGAGTAATTGGCCAACTCTACAGCTGTGACTGAAATACCTGCCCAAAGTCAAGGGCAAATGGAAAGGTCTCTGATACATCTTAATCCTCAGAGAATTATGAATTTTGCACTTTGTTGTATTAATGTATATGTTTGCTAAGTTTTTGCTCTGAATAATTTACCTCTTTAGATATTGGAAGGTTTTTTTTCATATATGAATATAAACTTTGGAAGCTCTAAAAATGATTATTTATCTACCTTTATACTTTGTAAGGTATACACTTACAACAAAAACCATTGTAATTTCTATTAGCCTGTAGACTGATTCTGTCACTATATCAGAATGGAACAGTTGTACACAAGTACTTTAAAATCCTAGAATTACATCTTTTTGGTTTTTTGGTCTGTATTGGTAGGGTGGAGTTCTTTTAATCAGTAAGATTTATAATCCAAAATCTTGTCTATGCAGAGAAAAAAAAACAAAAAGAAAAACTACTATCTGGTTCATGCTGAAAGCTCATGATAGAGAGTGAAGTGAAAGGATTGGATATTTTTTCTGAGGTCTTACATGATATGCAGGGGCGTTTGAGAGTGTCAGGTATGCTCAGGAATGCTCATGCCCATTTTGTGTGCATTCTTCCTTAACCCCAAAGTTTCCTGTTGTATGGGTTATTCCTGAATGCTACAGCTCAGCTCCCAGTCCAAGTTATTGACCTGTGTGAATTAAGGAGTAAGCAGACACAGAAGAGATGCACACACATGGATGAAAAGACTTATAACCTCAGTAAGGTCTTCTGTTCATTTCAGAAGAAAACTATATTTCTGATATTTTTCTACAAAGTATATTTGAACTTTCAGTCTTAATTACAGTACACAACTTTATTACCATGATAGTGCAGCAATAATATTTAATTTCTCCATGAAAATTATGACATAAATTGACCACATGATCAAACACATGATGTCAGATTGCTCTTCCATTCCTGAACAGACAGTAAAAACCTATTCCAATGTAATATGAGGCTGTCACTGACGTCAGTATAAGATTAGATAGAGTCTGTATTGCAAAGCACAGGGAAAGAAAAAGGGGGAAATAAAGGCCTCTGGGAACTGCCATCTAGTTAGAGCTGCTCAAGAAGAAGTACATACCTGAGCTAGGGCATCTGTCTCTCTTCTCCTCCGAACAATCTCTGATACTATAAAGTTTCCCTTAAAGTATATTTCCACAGGAGGAAAATACCCAATATCCACCAAAATATAAAAACAATTGAACCAGTTGTAGTGGTCTCCCCCTAACCAGTAACCCTGGGGTGGGCTCCTGCCAGTTGCATTTCAGTGAGCCCTTAGTAGACAGAGGTTTTTTATCTTTAAGAACCAGCTTGTGGGCCTCATGAACAAAAGTAGATCCTTTTCTAGTTTTCGCCTTTCTGAAGCCCCTCTTCTTTGCACATCATGCTAATTGGCATGAACAGCCAATCCAATCTTGCAGGGGAGAAAAATGTTTCTTTCCCCACAAAACATAGGGGGTGCACCTTAACCAGCTGGAAAGTCTGTGTATCATTGATCTTTATCATTCAGAACTCTTTTGTGCTTTAGATTCATTAATTATATTACATGAGATCACAAATTATTCTTCCCTGACACCCGACTTGGAGAGTCTGGAGGAACCTGACAGATTCTTTCTGGGGCTTCCACAGCCAGTGAAGCTGACAGGGATTAATGAATCTCTGCCCATGAATAATTTTTATCTGCTAAGATGCACCTCACAGTCCTCCAAACTTTGCAGTGAACATGTTGCCTTTCCTCTGAGTCAGAGGCACAGTCCTGTTGGAGCTTGCAATGCAGAAACATTGTCTGAAACAATGTATTTACTCTTGCTTGAGCTCTGCAATTGCTGAAGTCGTATCATTTTGACCTATCATCCTCATTCATCAACCAGGTTAAGTTTCCAGATTGCAGGGACTATGAAAAATCTTAGAAGGCTCTATTCTAAAATACAGTCCCAAAACAAATGCCAAAGAAAAACAATGCAGGTGAAACGTTGGTTTAAAGTCTCTGGTTAAAGTGCCAGAGTCAAGTAAATTTTCTATACAAGTTTCTTGGTCTTCACCCATAACAGGTATTTATCATAGCAGCTACTACTTTTCTCATTAATGCTATTGTGAATTTTGTTACTTAAAATTACTAGAAATACAGTAAAATCAAGTTTTTAGGGAATTTGGACTCTGTTCAATTTCAGTAAAAAGAGTAAAAACAAACATATTGATTGAAGTGGTGGGTTGAATAATACTTTTTTCATTTAAAATTGTTGATTGACAGTAACCTATGCTATAACTGCCAAATGTGTCTATATCTTTTCAAAATGAAACCTGAGGTACATGTCTTAACAGGAATCTTGACAAATAACATACAGTTAGATGTTGCTTAACATAGAGTAACCATGCCCTTGTCCATCATTAGTCTGCCTCTGCCACGTTGCATAACTGCACCTGGGAAAACACAGGCACACCCAGGCAAGAAATGAAAACCCAGTGAGCAAATAAGCTTCTTCTAATCATGGAATAAGAATGAATTTAGAAAGCATGATGATTTGAACTCATCTACGGAAAGCTCTGAAACTCCGTACTTTTAGTGGGGAGATGGAAATAGAGAAAAGACATTATGTGAAAAAGAAATTAATTTAGCAGCCTGCCTGTACATAATTCTTGACTTAGTGGGATAAATAACACTGGGGAACACAGAAATACTGTAGAGCACTGTGTGAAAATGTGACTAATCCAGAAGGAACTTGACCCATTGCAGAGAAGGGGAACTGTGCAGGTGCTCTGAACTTCCCAAGGTGGAAGGACAGAACTGGTGTCAGGCTTGTACAGATCAGCTGAGGAGTGGCTCTGACTCCTTCCTACGTATTGCCTCAGGCCTTCTGCAGGCAGAAACTGCAGGGTTAGGAACAACCCAGGCATTTCCTTCACACTGAAAGCTCAGAAGGTCCTCCTCTTGGATCTGTATTTTCAGTGGTCAGCTCAACTTCTGCCTGTTAAGGCAGTGGACAGTAGGCCCAGGATTAGGGAGATTTTCCAAAAAGGCATATATCTCACTGGGACAACAGAAAATGCACCATTTTCATACTTCCAACCAAACATCTTGAAATCACAGGAAATATAGCTAATATTGACACAATGACCAGCTATAGTTCCTCATCTAACTTGGTTCTGACCTTAAATGAGCTTCCATAAAGCTTGGAAGTTACTTGAATATTCCCTAGTTTGTATCCTTATAACTTAAGACAATTGCAGAAAGCTATCCAGGAAAATGAAAATCCCTCTTAGAAGTGAATCTAAGCTAAAAACATGGGAGTAAGTGCAGACATTAACAGAGTAGGAGTTGACATCTGAACTAGTGGCCTAGACTCCCCTAGCAGTGAAGAGAAATAGGTATCTCTTGGTGCCATTCATTATTTTCTGATGTGAGAAACTGTGCATTTCCAGGGTCTTTTTCTCCCCACAAGCTACATCAGGAGGTAAGGCTGCTTCCCAAAATGTAGGTGCTTTCCTAAACACCTAACATTTGGTGATAATGAGATTCATCTCCAGTAAATGAGACTTAACTTGCTGCCCTTGCTGTCCATTTTCCTTTTTATGTGGTCCTTGTGCATTGCTTGGATGTCATTTAATTTTTTGGATGGCCTATTAAAATATAAAATGCTTCAGAACCCCATGCTATTCCAGAAAAACAGTGAAACAGAAGAGCCATTACACTCATTTTAGCCATCTTGCATCACTTCAGGGAGAGATTACACTTCCATGACTACTTGATGTTCCAAGAGCAAGGCATAGCTATTACACTCAGTTTTAAGCTGTGCAGCCCTCCTGTTTGGTTTACACAAATATGAAAAAGTGAAGAATTATGACCTTTAAAATGCATGAATAGATGCATTACTGAAAGAAAAAAAAAATCTTCACTTCTTGATGTATCTAAGACAGTAATACAAAACTCAAAGAAAATCAATATTTTTCAAAGCTTTGTGGCTGTAAAAAGAAATGTTGATCTCAGCCATGTGAGTTGTTTGTTTCCTTGGGTTTCTTTCTTGACAATTTATCCAGGAAGTAGCATAATCTTTTCCCAATTAAGCTCTTCAAAACTAACCCAGCTTCAGTCAATCTTCACAACCAAGTAAAAATCATGACAGAAAGGTTTAAAAAGAAAAGCTGACATATACTGTCTGGCACTGAAATTAAAAATTTTATAGTATCTTTTAAAAGTTCTTGGAAATTAATTCATTTTTTTTTCTATATTGAACTGAATTTTTGACAGACATACTACCATTTCCTTTGTTCATATTTGAGTGCTGAATTATCTTTAATTACCATGAACATTCTGCCTGCATAAAAGAACTAACAAACCACTACTGTCAACTTTTGCTTACATATGTTCTGCTTACACATGAGTTATCAAAGACTGAGAAAAGGAAAAATTAACCGTAAGTAAATTAATAAAAGTGGACCCAGGAGCCTTTTAGAATGTAGAATGGATTACAAGTCGAGAAAAAATACTCATTTCCCCATGGACTTTTCAAAAATTTCGGCCCATTTTATCAGAAGTCTGAGGAAAAGGAAAAAAATTAACCTTTTCACTTAATGGCCAAAATAATTTATTATACTTTTACTAGGACAGAAACAGTTTTTCAAGCTCTATACTGGACAGGGTGTGTGTGTATAGGTAAATCATCTTACAAATCTACTTCTGCTAACAAGAGCAAAATATTTTAAATAAAATTTCTCTTGATCTACGGGAAAACAACTTTTTATTGTTTACAAAAACAGCCAATATCCATATTATTTAAATACTAGTTACATATTATTCAAATAATAATTGCAGGTTATTATACAAATAGAAGTTGCATGTTGCAGATCTAATCATGCCACGTGTCCTCACATGAGAGTTGTGTGAAAATATAAAATACAAAATTGATAATAGCATAGTTTGGCTGTGCCAGTCTATTTGGATTGTTGGTCAGGAATAATATATTGCTTTCACAAGTTGCCTGAAAGGACAAATTCTAGGCCTTGTAAGCCCAGTCTTAAAGCCATTGCTTACTTCAAGACATAGCAGAAGTAAAACTGCCAGCAGCCACTTTTCTGCATCTCTGTGTAGAAGGGTTTAGCAGCCACACACTGCACAGGACAGCAAGTACAAGGATTTGTAATCTTGTACATTTGAAATCTATACAACAGTCTATTTTCAATGTACTAAAACTAAATTAACTTTGATAATAGCTCTCATATTATATGCATTTACTTTGAGTGCCTACAGGCCATGTAACTCAGTCTTTGCTGTCATAATCTTCCTCAAGTCCAAATGCATGATCTTTGTTCTTAACAAATGTCTCAGAAACTGCAATTTTAAGAGATAAGAAGTCATTTAAAATTTAGTTAAATTACAGCAAATAATTTCACCTGGAAATTTAAAACTTTAGAAGGAAAAGTAACTAATTAATGAAACAGTTTTGCTAAAAAAGTTTGTAATGGTAAATGATTTTTTAATTATTATTTTAAAATCATATTGAGTCTGACACAACAAATGCACAGGAAAAAAAAATCTTAATAGCCCTTAACCAATCAAAGGATCAACACTAAACTATTTCTTTGACAAATTTTCCAGTTCAACTACTAAGCAAAAAAAGAAAAAAAAAAATCTATTCACAGGTATGAACAGAATGTCCAATAGCATTGTGATTGGAAAAGCTAAATATTTTTTCAGGCTGGAACTACATCTGTGCCTCCCAAAGTGCCTAGAGTGTTACCACCTCTCCCCTCTTCTTCCCTCCATCCTCCTCTTGAGACCATGAGGGCTCAGCAGCCTCTGCAAGCGGCAGGAGAGGCTGAACCACACTGCCAGTCTCACTTGGTGACTGCAGCTGGCAGCTGTGCCAGAGTGCTGGATCAAGGTCTTCCAGGATATCTGCAAGGTTTCTGTCTGAGGTTTGCTTCACTGGCCCCCTGATAAACCACCAGACAGAAAACTGACTGAAGGATGTCTAGAACATTTTCTCTCTGCTGTTTACCCCCTTACTCCGAGCCAGTTCCTGTCTTGTCCCCAGTGTAATCTTCCAGACTGCTGGTTAGCAACTGGGAAAGTGCTCTGACTCACCACTTTCCTGTGCAGTGGAAGTTGACCTCAAGGACTGTGATTATAAGAAGGAATAAAACACAGGGAAGGCAGAGATAGGAACTGGATTCTCATAATCTTCATTCAATTTTCAGCACTGTCACTAGTACAGCTTTTGTCCCTGTCACCTATCACCCCCCTAGGGAACCCCGGGCACATTTAGGAGGGACAGTGGCACAGGCAGAGGATTTGTCAACTGTCCAGTTCAACAACTCAGACTGAGAAGTTCAGTACTTTTTACCCCACCAAAACAAATGCACTTTTGGATTCATTTACAGTAAAGAACGTAAGATCCACTCTTTGGAGTGTTTTTAAGAAGGAAGGGGGGAATCTTTCATAACACAAGATAAATTGAGTTTTTCCTGCTTAATTTTGTTCCTCTTCTTACACAGCTTTTATACCTTTTCCCATTACAGATGACTTGCTAAAAATACTAACTCTTGAATTGTATTCAAGTCACCTTATTTAGTACTCTTTTTCCAAGTTCCAATTCCTTAACAAGATTTGCTATTTAGGAATTTTATTTGTGATTGCAATAGGTGCAGAAGAGGGCTCTTGGCAGAAAAAAAATGGATAGATCCATTTAACTCAAAATGAAACCTCATCATTTTCCATATTTGAAGTGATTAGAACAGAAACCTGCATTAAATGTAGTCACTTCCGAGACTGAAAGAGAACACAAAATACCATCACTGCAGTCTGGAAAACAAGGTACTCTCTAGTTAGGTTTTACTTGTCTTAGTGTGTTTTGATGCTTTGCTTTATTTTGTGTATTACTTAGATTTGAAATTCCCTGCATGCCTCACCTTTACTTTCCATTTATTTACAGGTCCCTTCTGAGCATGTATATTGTCTCCATTGCCAGAATCCTTTGAATTGTTTGAAATGCTATTATATGCAACACTTTAATTGATTAGTTCATTTCTAAAAAAAAAAAAAATCATTGAGACAAGAGAAACCCCCAAGAACCCACTCAAAAAGCAGCAAACCCATAGACAATAATTCCTTTAGAGTAGTTACAATAATCTACACAATAATTCAATAAATTCAAGACATTAGCAAGGAAACAGTTTTAGATCTCAGCTTTGAGCAGTTATTAAGCTCAAAAGGAATCATCAATCAGGGTTAGGAAAACAGGGTCTTTGAAACACTCTTCCTGAGGCATATAGTGCTGTGCACTAATTAAGTTTATACTGTATTATTTGTCAGGTTATCAGTTATTTATGACAATATCAGCATTGATAATTTTCTGAAGTATAGGTCACCATTAGTTAATTATGTATGATCAAATCTAGAATTAATTTCTACATTGTGTAGAAAGACTTCACAGCAGATGAGCAGATGTCTGAGCTTAAAGTAAATACAGATACTCAGGGAACAACAGGGTAGGTATGGTGATGTTGGAAGATATCCACCTGGGACTGGGAACATAACTTATTCACAGCGAATACTTCCTTTGTCGTTCTGTCTCAACGAAGTTATTAAATTTCTGATTTAGTTTATTTAATTTTTTTACCATCTTCCCTCTTGCAGCATAACTGGTCTTGCTGCTCATTTTCTTAATATTGCTCTTATCCATAAATTCCAGCAAGGCTTAGCTAGTAAGTTCTTCTTCTGGAGCTATTCCAGGGTAAAATGTGTCCCAAATTGGTGGCAATTCCACTGGGTTCCTAAGACATGCACATAAACACACACATTCATGCATGACCAACTATGAATTAAATGTACACAGCCTTGAATGACAGTGTTGTTTCTTTCATGCCAAGAGTTTATTCCATTTAGACTTTTTTGAGTTTTCAGTTCTCAAAAACTCAGAAACTTATATGTTATAAACGAAATGAGCCAATTTATCAATAAAAGAATTTATTGAAAATTGAAATAGAACGATCGAGAAAAGCCACAAGCAAAGTCAGTGCTGAGCCCGGGACCAACACTGGCTGAACCACAGACACGGCCTCTATTGCACAGAGTACCCCACAGTTCACCAGGTGTGCACTGTGCAGCTGGTTTTTATACAGTTTTTCCAGCTGTCCAGTACCTCGTTCCAGTCTTTTGTCCTCTTTGTGTTAGATACATATTCATGTATCTTTGTTTTCCTGCTGCTGGTCCATTGAGTGGATTTCCAAGAAGGAGGATGCCTGTGAGTGAGTGGATTTACTGGATTTATGGCCTTGATGCTGATAAGATTCATATCAGTCTTTAAGCACTGGGTCGTTGGCAGACCCATCTGCGGTGAAGGCCCATCTCCTCTCCAAGCCAACCCTTCTTTCTTCTGCTAATGTTCCCTCAGGAGTTGGCAGAGATTTCACAATTCCTGGGTGTCTTTAGTTTCTATGCTAATACGGTTTCCCTGGGTGCTGGCAGCAGTTTCACAATTCCAGGGTGCCTTTAGTTTTTAAGCTTACATGACTTTATAATATACATTTACAATAAAACCGAATTATTTTACAGCATTTATCACATTAAATTTATTTTTATTTCTGGGTTGCCTGTCAAAAGAGGACAGCATATCAGGTGTGTCTCTCAGTGCAGGCACCTAACACCTCACAGCCAGGTGAGTCAGCAGCACAGCTCTGCAGCTCTGGGTGAATGTACTCACACCTGATATGGCATAACACCGCTGGTCTACTGAGTATTGCACCTCCAAATGTGACAGAAAAGATGAACCTTCTTTCTTTCACAAACTAAAGCTAAAGACCAAAGAAGAAACAGATGAAAACCTGAAAATCTTCAGTCTAAGCACTGTAAAAGGTCAAGAAAGAAAAGAAATGCAGAAAAAGAGGAAGTATTCTGAATATCAAATGAATATTTATGTCATTTTTGGCTCTGCTAACACAATCCCAGAGGTAGACACAAATTCCAGTGCAGCCTGTAATTCCAGTTGTACAATCTTCTATTACCACTGCTTCTATGTAGAATGCATGGAGCTTACGGTAGCATCTTGTTGTGTCTTTGTGTGCTGTGCTCCAACTGCTCTAGCATCATTATGATTATTAGTTCTAACGTTCACTAAACATTTTCACTGCCTCATCTGTTTTATGACTCTTGCAGTGAATGTATTCCATTATGATTACTAAACCAGAGGTATTTAGAGAAGTATTTATGGATTAAATACTATTAAAATTTTAAGAAGAGGATATTTCTAACAGAGCTTGTTTATTGTATGAGAAATATCAGCCACAACAACAAAACCAAGAAGAGCAGAATGCACTCCAGCTGCCTCACATTTATATTTCTTATTAAAAATTTTATAACAACTCTGTGCTAAATCCCAGTATAAATACACATAAACAAGGCTGAATGCATGTACCCACATGGAAAACAATGGTGTTACAGCCACTTACACCTTTTCAGCATTTGTCTCACATTGTGTTAACACATCTCCTAGTGTTTTTCAGTCCCAACTTGAACAGCAGGTGTTGTTCCATGAATCATGAATTATACCCAATTACATTTTTTTCTGTTGTGAAATATTTTTCACAGAGGAGTACAATGAAAGTAAACCTAATTGAAGCCTTAATAGACAATAATCTCATCTCAGGTAGAACAGCTTGAATCAGAAGCAGCTTTACTGAAACCAATAGCACTGATCTCCATTGCCTTGTAGTGGATAAATAAAGCAGAACATGGACATTTTATACTCATTTAGTACTGGTCCAAGAAACAAGTTAATAACAAGGAAGGTCTGCCACAGGCTTTCTGTACTTCCTGTTCTGGGTTAACCCTGGTGATTTGCTAAGCATCACACAGCTGATTGCCCACTTCCCCAGCTCTCAGTTGGATGGGGAATAAGGAAAATAAAAAATAAAAGCAATAGAAATCAGGGGTCAAGAAGAAAAAATAAAAATAAGATTAATAAATGAAGAATATGTGGGAGAGAAAAAAAAAAAAACAAACACAAGTATTGCAAAAGCAATCACTCACCACCTCCCACAGGTAGAACAATGCTCAGCCATTTACCAAGCAAAAGACTGTTAAACTCCCTGAAATCCCCTGATTTCCCTTTTATTGGTGAGCATGATGTTATAGGGCAAGGAATAATCTCTTTGGATGGTTGAGGTTATCTCCCCTTCCATCCCATTGTGCATCCACCAGTCTAGTCTCTGGAGTGGGGCACACTGAGAATCAGAGAGAGCCCGGATGCTGTGCAAACACTGCTGGAAAATTAGTGCATTGTCAGTTCTGTTTTGGTAACAAATCTAAAACAGAGTGCCATATAAGCACCTATGAAGAAAATTAACTCAATCCTACACAGTCTCAGTACAACTGCCTTATTATAAATAAGCGTAATTCTTCTGGGGTTTTTCATTGTTGTTGTTGTTTTCTTTTGCTTTTGTTTTGTTTTGTTTTTAATTTAAGCTGGAGTTCTACTAAGGGGTAACTTTGGAAAAAAATTTAGTTTACACTAAACTTCAATGATTACCTCTGTTATTTGAAACTAACTGTGCTGCTTAAACTATGTTATTTGAAAACAATTAGCATTCATTTTCTCTTCTCAGTTTAAACCCCCATTAGCCTGTTTCTAATCAAACTGTGGAAGAATTACCACTTTCAAATCATGCTGGCATTTTTGTGGAAATAAAACAGCCAAATATCTCTGGCAATATATTACATGTATACAGCAAATGAAACATATTGAACACTTTAATTTCTGTATACCCTAGCATTGTTAAAGAAAACAGAGAATTTTTTCTGGTTTTAGATGAAAGTACATGTTCACTAAGAGTACAACGCAAGCTGGTTTTCATTATATTTTTGGAACATGGAACACACTTTAGAGTTCTATGCTGTGCTCTGAGGCACCAGTGACTGGTCTTTGGAGGCATGCACTACTCTGAGAAGAGAAGGACTTCACTGCTAACATGGGCCTTTCTCACTTCTAGCTATGACCAGCAAAAATAGAGACCTGAACTGAAAGCTGAGAACCAGAAAAATGGACCCAGAACCACAGAGGGGCTGTTATTATTGTTGTAGCCAGAGAGCTTTGAGGATGTGTGAATTCTGTTTCCAGATCCAAACTGGGTTGTGTGGAAGGGAGATATTTACTGAGGCTCCACCATAGCTCCCAGTACTTTTGGCTGACTCACAGAGGAGCTGCTTGAATTGAATTGCCTTTGTATCTACATCTGGGAGCAGTATCACAGGAGCAGTACCACATCTCTGTCTGGGGAAGGGCTGGTGGCAGAAGACCTGCAGCACTGTTGTAAATGAGAGATTTCAAATTGCTTAGATCTCAGAAAATATTAATCCATTAATCCAAATATTGTTGTTTCTAATAGAAGAAAAGCAGTCTGCTAAAAAGGTGCTACATTACCTCACACTGAAACATATTGCCCTTTTACTAGCATATTACCTTTGGGATTAGGCCCAAAATACTCCTTCAGTAATACTTTTCTGTTTAAGTGGATTACTGTTGTTGCTCCCTGCCTGGAATGGAAGTCTGATGACCATCAGTTGATTTTGCTAATTTTGTTCAACACTGCAGAAGGCCTATGATTTCCCTTTTTATTGTAGTTACGTAGATACACTATGGCCAGACTTTCACCATGCATGCTGTACCTTTTTCTTTGACTAGTTTGTGCAGCTTTGATAGTGTTTACAGAATAAATAACACAATCAAAAGAATATGATGCATGCTTTAATACAAAGTGGAAGAGTATTTGCAACCAGCTTTCCCTTTACCAAACAGCCAAAAAAAGACCCAGCTCCAAAATGATCAGTCTTTCCATTAGACATTCACAATCCCTTACTCTCCTTCCCCTGCCTCTCCCTCTCTGTTGCAGGCATCATAACTGCACCAGTCATGTTTTGAAACACATTCTATAATTGGTCCCATTAACCATCATCAGTGAGACATTTAATTGCTTCTTTTGCAGTTGGTCAACATATTGGAATTGTGTTTCATTTAATCTATGTCAAACCCTTACAGAAAGTCCAGTTACCATACTTCACTTTTCTGTTTATTTTCCAGTGCAGTATGTGTTATAACGTGCTGCATGCTGAGAATTCTCAGGTTATAAAGTACATAACCAAAATCATTGCTTAAAAGCTTTTGGTGATTGCTTATGCCTCTCAGTCCTAATGCATCAGTGAAATCTTTGGAAGAAAATTACAGAGCATGGAGACTTTAGAAAACCCACATTGTTTATTTTTTTATTCGCATATTAAATGTAGAAAATAATCTCACACAATATTATTTCTGTTGGAGCTAGAAATCTCTCACACTGTGCAGAAGAAGGGAAGGCAGTGTTACAGGGATTAATAATGCATCTAATATGAATCTCTTGGTAAAATTTAAGATGAAAGAAACAACATAAAAATAGCATGAAAGCTGAGACATCAAAACACAAAAGCATGGGCATTCTGAATTCAGACTGCCATTACACTTTTATTACAAATCTTTTTGTTCCCAGGTGTGTAACAAAGAACTACATAGATTCAGAGCATCTTTGAGCCAAATTATTGTGTCCATTTATGAAAAAAATATAAATAGTTCAAGAGCTTTAATAAATACTCAGTCACATACCAGTAACTTACTTGTGCAGGAAGGTAGTAACATAATGTACCATTGAGGCTCCCTGACACTTCAAATTACAAATCCTTATTTTCACAGCTTATAATTTTGCAAAATATTAATGAATTGGGATGATTTTTTCTATGACAGATGCCTGCCTGAGGCTGTTTCTTTGGTGGGCAATATTCAATCAAACAACTCAGCCATTTGGGAGAATTGAATTAGGGGAAAACTAACATTAAAAAGGGTTAGCTACCTGATTTTATAAAGACAAACCATGCTTTGAAGCCCAGACATCACAACTGCACTCAGGGTGACTTTTCACCACCTTTTAAAAAATAAAAAGAAATATGGCCAGTTTTAAACATGAATAGAAAACTATAACCCTGTTTCTGCATATTCTGGACAAAAGGTTGCCAGAATTTGTTTGGACTTAACATCATTCTCAGTGTTGTGCAAAGAACTAAACATGTTCTAAGGCTCACAGAGACCGAGGGCATTGCACATCACTTGACCACGCAGGAATCATCCCAAATGAATGAACGAGCACACTTTATCCCTTGTGGTTCCTGCACATCACAAGACTGACTCTGCACATTTGCTGTGGTTTGTTCATGGTTTAGAGGGAAAGGCTGGACTAAGATGATTTTAACCAGGAACCAAAGAAGGCAAAGAATCAGAATCTCCTATGTGGTCAATGAATATTCTACTGGCAAAAAGGAGCTCAAAGACATCGCTGTAAAAAGTATCCACTAAACCTAGTCAACCAACATGAAATACCAACTCATTTTTTTATTTCTGAAGTAGTGAGTATCATTAAGCTTACTGGCAATATTCTCTCCCACAGAACAACACAACAGCAAGGTCATTTTTTGGGGATAACAAGACCACTGCAGGTAAGGAGATGCTACCTGATCACTAATGTAAGAAGCAGTGCAGCATTCAATGTGCTTGATGAACCCAGGGTATCAATTTTCGTAAAAGTAATGGCAAAAAATTGATTCAGCAACCAAATGAGTGAATGCTGGTGGACAGGGATGATAACCTGGCAATGAATGACTAGGAAAACTGAAATACTTTGGGGTTCTTCTCAGCCTTACCAGAAAAGCCTGCTCCCAGCCCTGTGCTCTCAAGCAGAGGGATTATTTAGAAAACCTAGATTATTCAATCTGCAGAGCCTGAAAATAGCCCTAAGGCTGTGGAAGATAAGCCATTGTAATTATAAAGCTGTTTCCTAACTACCAAAAAAACACAGCAATAACAGATCATGCCTTTAAAAAAGGTAAGAAGGACAATCCTGGGAATTGTCAGCTGGACACACCAAGTGCAATTCCTCTATACAGATAGCACAGCACTGAAGCAGTCTATCAGGTGGTGAAATCATCATCCTTTCTAAGACAAGGTTAGAAAAAGCCACACCTGATGCCAATCCAGGACTGACATTAGTCTCACTTTGAACAGGAGGTGCATTACCTGGACCACCACATACCCCTTCCAGTCACCACTTCTATGAGTCTAAAACAGGAAAAAAAATCCCTTCTGCTAAGTCTTAGTCCTCTCCAAATAGTGTAATTCAGGAAACTTGAATTGTCTAGGAATAAAAATACAGCCGAACAAACATTATTAATAATTTCCATAGTCCATTCTTATTATGTTCAAAACTAATTTTTCACTCCATTTCCACAAATGGATTTTACCTGGAGAAAGATTCAATGACTTCTAACTACTTGACATCAGCTATGGCAAGTAAATTTTTCCTCTGTAGTGGACCATCTATTACTTAAATCTTATTCCATCTCTCTCTGCAGAGTTTAACATCTTTTCAGGGTCTTTCAGTTTTTATAGAAGGACTGTTGTGTCAAGAAGAGACTTACTGATACAGAGTTCTGCTAAGATAAAAGAATTTCTGAATATAATCACCAGGGGAATAGGTCGTAGCAATTCACAAGATTCACAGATTCACAGATTTCAAAATTTTAAGGTCAGAAACAAGAATGTGGGAAATTATCTGATAATGCAACAGTTTCACAGAAAAAGGTTGTAGTTGGGTGACAATCTAAATGTGAAATAACAGTGCCACTCTGATGCAAAAAGGCATAGACCATAATAAAAGTCAGAAATAGCCAGACAGCCTATAAACAATTCTACTGTTCTACTCTGCTCTGTTCAAGCCTCAGCTGGATTCCTTTTTCCAATTTTGAACACCACAGTTTGTGAAAGATTTAAAATTGAAGAGAGCTCAGTGGAATAGTATGAACAACTGGGATTCTAGAAAACATAACTGGAGAGAAAGAAAAACATGAATGAATTATGATTCTTTAACCCAGGAAAAAAAAAAAAAAAAAAAGGAAGACTGAAAAGCAGATTTTTTTCAAGTATATAAAAGGTTGCATTTTCCATGACCTAAGAGAACAAGAAATGATGTGTTTCAACTGCAATAATGTTCAAAATTAGGCTTAGAATATTAGAAAGCAGTAATAAAATGGTAAGAATAGTTAAGTGCTGAAATAGATTTTCTGGGAGATTGTGGACTGTGAAACTCTAACAACCTTTGAAAGACTCTTTGTGATCGACCAATACGCACAGAGATATTGCTCAGGAATGGTGCAGATTAGATAATGAATATACTGAAGTGCTTCTTTTTTATTTTTCCTTTGACTATATGGAAACCAATTAATTTATTTGCCTGTTACATAAAATACGTTGAGCATTAGATTGTATTGCTCTATCTTTTTTTTCCAAAGGGTTAATATTTTCTGTTTAAAGAATATAGTGTTTTATCTCTCCTTTGGATGAGATTTGATTTCTATCAGCTATCTTGCACTGATGGGATTTTATCCTGATACCATGAAAATTCCCACTATTTCATTTACAAAGAGGACTTAGGAGTTTGAATTATGTGCCAGAAACATTTCCATCCTATAAGTACTTTTTCAAGCCTTTGCTCATGAGCACAAGTAATAATCCAGAACGTGAATATGAAAACAAGAAGCAATTTCTGTTAACAAAAATTATTCAACAAAACAATTTTGCTCAACTAATACATTTGATAAAATAGTTATTTTCTCATAAGCTATTTGTGAACAGAAGGGAGGAAAAAGACAAGAAAGAAACAATGTGTCAAATAAATTATACACTAAGAATCATGAGCCCAGTTAAAGCTGAGATGAACATTCATGATTTACACCATTTTCAGTTTAACTATTACTGTTGGATCTTTTCAGACTCTTTCCTCTTTATTAGTTGCATTTATCTCTAATCCTCAACTGGACACATAATAAGGCTTGATCATATTTGGTGTGGGTAGGTTATCAAAGCCCAGTTTCCCTGTACAGGTATCCCTGGGGTTGCAAGGAATTATCTGTTTCTGCTCTGGAAAAGCATTCATGTGTCCAATACTATGTATGACTCCAGTCCCAGCTCACATGCTGCTGTCAGGATGTTTTATTTAAAACAGCTACTTTTTTTTGGGGGGAGGGCAAATAATCTCTGTACCAAGAAATATATTACTCAGTCACACAAAACATTTTTCAAGTTCAAGTTAAATTCAGCAAAACTTTTCAGTTCAAAAATATTCATAATTTTTGCAGATTCTAAATATTTTGTTTAGACATTAGCATTTAGTCATCATAATTAATGAGAAAAAACCCTCATCTTTCAAAAGAAAATTTCACTTTCCACTTACTTATGCTTCATATATAATTATCTCCTTTTTCCAATTAAAAAAGTGCATATTTAAAAAAAAAATCCCATTCTTCTGGTCATAACCACTGACTTAATAGAAAATTACACTTTCATAGGTTAATGTTTTTCTTTTTCAGGGGTGTTTAATGTCTGATAAAGTTTTGAAAACTTCAGAACTTATAAGCTGTTTTGTTTTTTTTTTTTTAACAGAGCTAAAAGACTCACTGGCCATATCAGGGCTGTATAATTGTGAATTTCACCATATTCTGGACATGGGTTACCGTCTCAGCCTCAGGTGATTATCTCCCCATGAAATGGCTACAGAACAACAATCTCTACAAGCTTATCCCAGGGATCAAAGTCTTCAAAGGCCTTTTATCATGAGCAATCCTCTCACACTCTGCTAACACAGCACAGATACTGCATGGGCCACACTTTCACACACAGAATTTCATCTCCATTGTGGAATATTACCCCTCAAACTTGATGACATCTAAAATAATATAATTCATATTGCACTGTATATAAAACTTCAATGATGGTCTAAGGATCAGGAAAGTGAAATGAGTATGCAGTTATATTACTGAAGTTTATTTGTGTCTGACAACACCCCCATTTTTGTTGTACTTCACTTATACCTCCCCTGGAGAGATAGCTCCCCTGGAGACAGCCCTTGTTCTATATAATTGCTATCAGGCAACACAGAATACCTTCTGTGAGGCAAAAGAAGCATGAATATTCCCATTTACATAGGAGGAGGTAAGCAGAACAGAGATTAGGGGCTAGAGCAAATAATGCATTTAAACATCTAAAGAAGGATTTGGAGAAAATGGAGATGGTTAGGCAGAAACTGTAATCTGAAAAGCAAAGCAACAGCTGCTGCCTAAACTTGGAGGCACTCAAACCCAGGAGAGACTGTAGATTTGAGTTTACAAGAGGTTACTGCTTCCCATTAGAGGCATGCCTGAAGTTTCCTCAATGTAAGCAGCACAGCACCTATCAACAGGGGCCTGCTGTGAACTCCTGCTAAATCCCTGGGGATCCTCCTCTGTGCTGTGTTCTGCAACACCAGCCATCCACCACAGGCCTGAGCACAAATCATGAGGTTTTAAAACATGCCTGCCACAAATTGTGATGCACTTGACCACCCATTCTACAATCAGCAGTAAAATCTGAAACCATGAAATTAGGATACAGGGGTTTTTTTCTGTTTTGTAGAAAAGAATGCAACACCTACTTTTGGATGAACATTCCCATCTTAAGGCTATTTCCATTAAATAGTCTTTGAAGTACAGGAACAGAAATAGGAACCCACGTACCTGTGCCTTCATGTGAGTACTCTAATCTCTTAGTTAAAAGTTTTGTTCATGTTTCTTTGAATAATTTTCTCAACAAGGGCAAAGTTACAACATGGTAACTGGAGAATAGCCAGATAGCCTGTAGTGTGTCTTAGCTAATAGGTTACACATATCAACTGAATGACAGAGTTTTAAACCACTGTGGTTACATAAGGAACTAAACCCAGAATTCTGACACCTAAGATGAGTAATATGCCCATGTTTTAAAGAGAAAAGTGCTTCTAGTTCTTTAAAAAATAATTGATGGCACCAGCCTAGGTGCCAGAGTGACCAGGGTGACTAAAAGTCTTTTTATCACAGCTAAGAGTAAAACAAACAGCTACAAAACCTGTGTTTTCTCAAGTCAGATATATTTTCTTTCAGTCAGATTTTTTCTCTACTAAAATCAAATTAATTTCTGCATTTTTTTAAAGGGGGAAGGAAGAAGTTAAGGTACTACTGTCATACCTTATGCAACTTGTCCTGAGTATATTCAAATCATGCTGCATCTTCTAAACTTAGGGATAAACATAAATTTTGCATGGCTTTTTTCTTCCATTATTATTGAAGAAACAACACAGCTAAGTAAAATGAGCTGTAGTCTACACTCATTTATGCATTATACATAAAGTAGTTGGTTACAGTTTAGTATGCTACAACTCTAAAAAATCCTTCTGTAAACAATAGTTTTGTATGGACACAATCAGCAAAAAAAAGAGTATGAAGATAACAGAGTTAACCTGTGAGCCAATTAGCTGAGACAGACTTTTAGGTGAAAGAATTATATACATGACTAGACACAACCCAATGGACCCAAGATTGTTTGAAGGCTGGGAAAATGTTGCTTAGAAATTACTACTGGAAATAGTATTGAATTTACAAATTTGAGCTACTCAATTTTTGTTGAGCAGAAACTTATTTTTAATGGCATCACAGTGCAATCTCAATGATTTTATTCAATACTTATATACTTTAGCAAATTGAATGAATTCTAATTGTATGCATTTGTCATTTCTAAGCATCTACAGCTGTATTCTTTCTTTAAATGCAGACGGAAGTCTCACTGGATTCAAAGAAAACTGTGTGCATGTTTCTCTGACAGCCTTTTCTTATTGTAGGCAGGATGATGCTGGTCTGGCCCTAAAATTGATATGCATTTTGAATGATTTAGGTCTCCAGAACTGAGATCTGTATTTGAAAAAGAAAAATAGAAGCTGCCTCCAAACGGTTTTCATATATAGCAAAGTATGATTCCCTTACTGAATCTAGTTCTGTAACTCAGTCAAAAGGGCTCAGCTAACAGCATAAACCATGAGAGTGAAGCTCAAACTGTTTATGAATAGCAAGTGTCACACAGATTGAATTTCTGCTTTGCTATTCAGTCAAGGGGTATTTGTTAGTGCTTATAATATTTAGAAAGTAATTTTTGAGTTCAGGTATTGAAAGACTCACAGATAAAATATATTTTATAAAATATTAACTAGCCTAATAGAAAGAAGCATTGGATGCTCATTTTATTTCAACATTTAATTTTCATGGGAGTCCTCCAGGGCAGCAGAAATATCATACATATTATTAAAAAATGAGCAAAATTATAATAGAATGCAGTTACAGAACAATGACTTAATAAAGGATCCCAAACCACATATGAAAATGGAAAAAGTCAAGAAAATAACCCTGTTATAATAGGAGAGGGCACATATTAGGTTGTGTACAGCTTTCCAATTAAAAAAAAAAAGCAAGAAAAGGAAGTATAGTGGACAATCTCTCTAGTTTTAAAGGGGAAATGCAAGAAAATGTCATGTCATACTTTAGAAAACATTTTGCCTTTTCTCTTTCAGTAGTTTGGGAAAGAGCTAATAATAAGATAATCATAATTAAGTAACCAGTGTACACTTGGGAATATATTTATTATCTATTTCTTGTTAAGTCATTTAGGGACAAAGTTAACATATCATCAGTGGAGAGTCATACAATGAAAACGTAATTTTTTTGAAGAACCACTACTTTATTCCTTACAGTCTGATATTTCTGAAAAGGTTTCCAGTCTTTAAAACTGATTTAGGAAAGCCTTGTCTGCAACTGCAAAACGTTAATTGAAGAAAGACATCAAAAAAGTTGATCTGCCATGTGACAGAAGTTCACCTAACAAGATTGCATTAGAAGATGATTACAAACACTTCTGAATTTATTTTTTTTTTCTGGCAGGTTATTTTTTGAAGTTGCACTACTTTCTAGTGATGTTTTTCCTTGTACAAACATTACAATGTCATTTTTATTTCAGATTTATTTGTAGCAAGAACTAGAGGAGACTGTGGAAATTTTCCTAGTAGACTGCCATTATTATCCTCTTTTTACAGAAGGAACAATGTAACCACCTTTATTAAAGCCACGTCAAAATCCTGTATTCAGAAGGGACCAATATTCATGACTGTTTCAGTTTCAGAGCAGCAGCTCCAGAGTGCCAGCACCTTTAAAAAAGATGTTTTCCTTCTGGCAGATATTCAACATCTTATTATAGCAGTGCTGTGGATTCAAGCTTACCCTGTAACTACATGATCACAGAATAAGCTATGAAAGAAGTTGAGGGAATAGGTAGTTGGGGTGAAACTTTGCTATCAATTGGAATCCTCTTACTCATTATTAAACATAATATGAAACTGTGTCTTTACTGGAAAAAAAATGAACCAATCAACCAAAGAACCCCAAGCCCAAATGGGCTAAATAAAAATTCTCTTATATTGAATCTACCTGGATATCATTAAACCAGCAAATTTAAGATCAAGCTTACTTTACCCCAACCTTTCAATCACATAGCCACTGCTTCTGTGGCTAAATCAGTTGGTTAGGTTCACCACAAGGCTAGACTATATTTTATACTATTTTGTAACAGACAAAAAAATAAAATAAAATGCATGTAAATACTACGAACTTTTAGACAACCTCCCCCCCCCCAAAAAAAAAAAAAAAAGAAAAAAAGCTTGTGTAAGGGTAATATTCTACTATGAATAAGTGAATTCTTCTTATTTGACTGTGGTTATGTCTGCTTAGAGAGTTTTGATGTTGTTGTTGGTTTTGCTGTTTAGTTTCTTCGGCTTGTGTATGAAAATGGTGACATTCTAAAACACTCAAAATAACTTTGAGAAAGACATAATCCAGGAAACAGGAGGATCAAGAAATAAAATTCACTGTTAATTGATCCAACTTCATGGTCATCAACATCCAATTCTTCAAAAGTTCATAAAGGATATCGTTGTAATCATGGGGAAGGCTTCTTTGCTTATAGTAGTAATTTAAGCTATAACATCTTCCCCCCTGAAAAGGAAAGCCTATGCATTCAGTTCAGTTTCCATTTAGTGTGCAGACACAGACATCTAAATGAAAATCTAGTCCCTCAGCTATTTTTCTTTCACACTCCAATGAATGAATATGATGCTACTGTAGGGATCTGACTGCAAGATCTACAAACTCTTCCATCACTTCCTCGGCGTTTGCTATTTCTGTTCAAGATCAGGTCTGATAAGATGAACTTTGGATAAGATGTCCAGAAATGCAAAGTTAATGAGGAGGAGTTTTGTGGAGCTAGGATAGGGCTTCAGGCTTGAGAGCTGCATCAGAGCTCTGGCCCAAGCTGGGACCAGGCTGAGGAGCTGGGATGGCTTTGCATGACTGCCATGACTTCCCTTGGCTTGGCCTCCACCAGCCCCAGCCCAGCACTCCTGCTCTTCTCTCCTTGCCAGGGCACTGGGAGGCTGCATTTGGGTGCAACTCCAGCTCCCCAAACCCTGCCCCTGCCCAACACCCTGACCTGCTGCTCCTTGAGAACTTAAAAGTCACTATACCCATTTGGGATCCTGTCAACAGGAACAACCTTCCAAAGATAAACACTTTTAAATGTATTTCTTCACGTTCCTCCTCAAAATCTTTCCTACTACAATATGTTTTTGATTGTATCACTTGATCAGAAATTAAGTCTGGAGTCCTTATAAGTATTATTTGATAAAAAGGAGCTGGGTAGAGTCTAAGCAGTTGGCTACACAGGCCCAGCTCAAGAATCAGTGATGTAGTATTCATGCAATTTGGTAGCACAGTCTTTTGAAAAGCCTTGGCACAAGTCAGATACTATTCTTCTATACATTTTAGGGATTAAAATGGATTAGGAATAATTCCTAGGAGGTTGCTTGGATGCAGTTATTTGGTTTTGGAATTTAGAACATTCAAACAGACAGTTATGTGGTTATACTGCACCTCAGGGCCAAACAATAGATCCTGGACAATTTTACTTACAAGTGACCCTGTGAATGCAAGAATCATGAAGTCACCAGAAGCCAGCAGAAGAGCAGAAAAGAGGCAAAAGAAAAACTGTGACCACAATTATCTTCTTGAGTTTTCACATTTATATTTCACCATCACTGGATAAAAATGGCAAAAACTGTCCAAGGTTGAAGGGCCAAAATCTGGAAAGGACCACAGTGGGTCATCTGGTCCAACCTCCCTGTTCAAGGAGGGTTATCCCAGAGCACAGAGCACAGGATTGTGTCCAGACAGTTCTTGAATATCTCCAGTGAGGGAGACTCCATAGCCTCTCCGGGATATCTGTTCCAGTGTTCACCCACTGGAAGAATTTCAGTGGACACTGAAGCAAAGAATTTCTTGTTCATGTTCAGATGGAACTTCCTGCACAATTTCTGCCCTTGCCTCTTGTCCTATTGCCTGGCACCACTAAGCAGAGCCTGGTCCATCTTGACATCCTCTTTTCAGATACTGATAGACACTGATGAGGTCTCCCTCTGTAATCTCGAGGCTGAATTGGCCCAGCTCCCTCAGCCTATCCAAAACCTCAGGACTCTCCCAGACTAGTTAGATGTAGAAACTGTATTTCTTTTCTACCAAGTGTAGTGTGCCTGAAATAGATAAGAGCTTCTGGGCCCTGAGATTCGATGTTAACAGGATTATAATGGACAGATTTCTACAATCTAAAGTTCATAACAGATAGGAAAGTTTCCACCCTTATCATCATTTTTTTATCTCTGGTTGTTTTTTGAAACATGTGTTCCTAAATTTTTCTGCACAAATGTTCTCCACTCATTAAACCAACGGTGGTTTCAGCTCCACTTTTAGCAACAGAGGTCCAAGGCTCCAAAGCTCAGCTCAAGGCAGGATGAAAAGAACATTTAAAAAATAAGGTTTAAAAAATAAGCTACTGAGTATCTTGCCACATATTTTAAGGGTATTCACTGTATTGAATTAAATATAAATGCAACAGTTACAAAATGCCAAGTATGAAAAAAGGCACAAAAAGAAAAAATAGCAATGGAAAAATATAAATTCACTCTCTCAGAGTTGACCAGGACAGCCAGAGACGATGATGTTTTCGGGTTTCTGTCCTATGTTCAGAATGCAGAAAAAATTATTAGGGCCAGTAATAGCACGTTAGAATATTGTGAATTCCCATGTCCTGGTGCAAGGAGAGATTATGACCCCAGCTAATGAGGCTGAAGCTGGTCAATGGAAGTGTGAACAGAGTGATGCTGCACTGCCAGTGCTCTCATCTAAGAGCAGCCAAGCCTGCACTCACTGCTTTGCTAAGGAAGCACCCAGAAGTTAAACATCTAAAGCAGATAATAAATTCATTAATCAAATTAGCTCAGAAAAAACAGGCATCTCCAGCAGTGTCCTTTAATCACAGTTACATAAAAGTTTGGGGTTCGTTGGTTGGTGGGAGTGTTTTGTATCTGTTTTCTTTTTTTAAGGCAACTTCTTGACATATCATAAAACTGTGACTGAAGAGAAACAGAGGGAAAATTTCTTCCTGAGGGACAGTGGTAGAGCACAAAGCACTGATGAAACAGTGTACAGAGAAGAGAACTGAAATGAAACAAGGAAATGGGTGTTGGAGGTGTGTTGAATAGAGGTCATGAAGAGAGGTGAATTGTAAGAAATGGTAAGTGCTTCAACAAGAGACAGAATACTCTCATCAAGCAGACTTGCAAAACCACAGGGGATTGCCCAAAACATGGTCAAAATTTGGCAGGAGATACTCCTCCTAGTTTGAAGGGCAGAGCCTTTCTTATACCCAGACTCCATCCTTCTGCACCTGCAGCTTGCTGAAGCAGTCTGTTCTCCACTGTTTTGCATGGAAAGGATGAAATAATGTTTTGTTTGTTTAGAACTATCTAAAAATTACTCCACATAGCCTTGATGATTGGCAAATGTGGGAAGTGTGAACTGTGCGAGTGCAACCAAAAAAGATGCAGACTTTAAACGCGAAAAATGTAAAGTGTTTGGAAACAGAAACTGTGATGAAGGTCTACAGAAAATGGCTTTCAGCTTGGACTAGCTTTAACAATGAAGCACATTAACAGTTATTAAAAAAAATCAAAATATTTAAACACTGTTTTACAGCCTTAGCTCTAAACCTATTACAGTGTCTTCATAATTTAAATTAAAATGTTGCAGTTGGTGAAGGTCATGCTGTAAAAGAACATATAATTTCTGACAATCATTAGAAAAGTATTTACACAATTCTAGAGATAAATAACATCCATCTGTTATGTTTAGTCCTCTGAAACTTTAAAATGCATGTATTAGAAAACAATCTTTATTTTTCTTTTTTTTTTCAAATTATCTTTCTGATTCCACAGACCATGAATGTTGCATCCTTAACTGCTGTAAATCAGCTTAATTCCTGTAGTCTCAGGCCATAACCCCTGAGTTTATGAGACATGGGAAGTCTGTAACCATCAACAGATTAGTATAACTGCCACAGTGAAAAAATAACTGATGTTAGTCTTTGAATTTCACTAAACATACCTTTTTTTTTCTCCTCCATCTATGATGTGATGCCTTTGCATATGTCAAAAAAAAAAAAAAAATGAGAACAAGAAGATGCCATTCTAGGCAGACAGCTATATCAATATTTGAATGGGAAAAGAAAAGGATCATTCAAAGTAAACATATTTATCTAAGAAACTCAGCATTTGATCCAGATGAACATAGGTATACAGCTTGAAACCTGAAAAATGGAAATTCACTATTTTTATTTAAGGATGTATGTCTCTCTATAATGAGAATAAAGTGATGGCATTATTGTTCTTAGATAACTAAACCTGAAGACTGGGAAAAGGACAGCAGCGAAGAGAGATATTATCCATAAGCACTGAAAGCAAAAATACTTATGGCTAGATGACAAAACTATTTTCACTGCAAAGAAATGAGTAGATTTACTTCCAGCTAAAAATGGTACTTTAATATGATTCACATCTGAACCAAAGAATGTCATTAGATTTTTTTTCACGAAGTGTCTTAAATATTTAAATTCTCACTTCTCAGAAGTTCACATGGTTATAGAGCAAGACTAAGAACACAGAAGAACCAGGTTACAATCCCATCATTCACACAATGCTGGATTACAATCCCCCCCAGCCTTATGGGGGAAGAGTGGTCAAATGAACAAATAATTTCTGAGTTCTTTTTCCATAATGTGTGAAATTAGGTGCAAAAGCGTGTATTGTTAGTAGCTACTACAGATGAGATTTTTAGATTTCATACATTTTTGGAAGAAATGGACTGCTACCACCAGACGGTCTCATTTCTTTACTTAAGAAAAGCCATAGCATGTCTTCTAGTCACACCTGAGGACAACCCACAACTGCTACTTTGTCCAGATGTGAAAAGACCAAGTCATCTCACCTACTGCCAACCATCAGGCATTCCAACACATCTAGGCGACTGCAAGAGACAGGCACCCCCTTAAGGCACTTCATGCCGCCCTAAAATAGGAGGTGCAACAGGCGAGACGAACAGCCCTCTGGAAATGCCTGTCTGTCCTAAGCAAAAGGAAACCCAGGATATCAGCTCAGACCGCACAGGTTGAGGTTGCTGAAGTGAGGTGAGGGGCACCCACTTCCAGCCTCGAGGGACAGAGCAACTCTTGTCCGTCCCTCCTGGGCGGGTTAGTTTGATAGAATTACGTCCCCCTCAACCCCACCCCCCCACCCCCCACCTTTTTTTTTTTAATTGTTTTTCTTTTTTTCTTTCTTTTTTACTTCTGTCCGGTGCAGGGGTGGCTTGGCAGCGGCTTCACGCGGCGAGCACGATCTCCAACCCCCTTCCCCCGGGACGCCCCGCCCGCCGCGGCCCCCGGGCCGGCCGGAGCAGCCCGAGGAGCGGGGCTCGGCGGGGGCAGCCCGGGGGTCGGGGCCGCTCGGGGCAGCCCGGAGCAGCCCGGGACCGCCCAGAGCAGCCCGGGGATGCGGGCCCGGCGTGCCGGCGGCGGCCCCGGGGCCCGGGCGGGCAGAGCCGCGGCTCAGCCCCGCCGCCGCCGGGCGCGGCCAATGAGCGCGGCCGGGGCGGGCTCGGGAGCGGCGCCGCCGGTACTTAGGCCCGCCGGAGGGGCCGGGCAGCCCACAGCGGCGCGGGCGGAGCAGCCGGGCGGCGGCGGCGGCGAGCAGGGGTCGCTCTTCCTCTGCGGCGCCCATGGGGACAGGACGACTTTAAAGGAGTTTGGGGGGGTTCTGGCGCTGGGCGACCACGGGTACGGAAGGTGACGGGAGGGAGTCCTCGGGCGGGGATGCCGATCGCCTGCTCTTTGCCTGTGCCTTGCGGGGTCCCGGCCGGGCTGCGGGCACCGGGCGGGCAGGGCTGGCAGCTCCGGGGTAGTGCGCTCCTCCAGCCGCCTCCCCCCGCGCAGCGCTGCCCGGCGCGGTTCGGCTGCGCAGCGGCGGAGGGAGGGCTCGGGACCCTCCGGCCGGAGCCCCCGGAGCCCTCTCCCCTCGCAGAGCGGAGACTCCCGGTGCAACTCCGTCCCCCTGCGCGGAGCCGGCGGACGGCGGGGAGGCTCCTCTCGTGGCGCTGGGAGCCGGCGCTCCGGAGTCGGGGCTCTGCCCTGCCCCGCACCCCGGGGCTAGGGGGAAGGGTCCGCACTGGGAGTTTCTCGCTTGCACGAAGGGGAGGGAAGGAGTCGGGGAGAGATGGGGGCTTAGAGCGGAATCGCTGAAATCTTTTGTGTGTGCCTTGATTTTTTTTTTTTTCTTTCATTCTTTATTTCCTTCCCTCTGCGTGCACTCTCCTTCCCATCTCTTGTTCTTCTCTGTCTCTGCCCACCCCACCCTCCTTTAGATCCGGCGATTCCTGCCCTCGCCTCGCCCTGTCATTGATGGGAAATCAACTGGATCGCATTACCCACCTGAATTACAGCGAGCTGCCGACCGGGGACCCCTCGGGGATCGAGAAGGACGAGCTGCGCGTCGGGGTGGCTTACTTCTTTTCGGATGAGGAGGAGGACCTGGACGAGCGAGGCCAGCCAGACAAGTACGGCGTGAAGGGCTCCGGCAGCCCTGGGCAGGAGACGCCCACCCACCACCTCCACCACCAGCTGGTGCTGAACGAGACCCAGTTCTCCGCTTTCCGCGGCCAGGAATGCATCTTCTCCAAGGTCAGCAGCGGCCCCCAGGCTGGGGACCTCAGCGTCTACTCGGTGTCAGCCCTGCCCGCCCTCTGCAAGCCGGGGGACCTGCTGGAGCTGCTCTACCTGGGGCCGTCGGAGCACCCGCCGCCGCACTGGGCCGTGTACGTGGGCGGCGGGCAGATCATCCACCTGCACCAGGGGCAGATCCGCCAGGACAGCTTGTACGAGGCGGCCGCGGGCAACGTGGGCCGGGTGGTGAATAGCTGGTACCGCTTCCGCCCGCTGGTGGCGGAGCTGGTGGTGCAGAACGCCTGCGGGCACCTGGGCTTAAAAAGCGACGAGATCTGCTGGACTAACTCCGAGAGCTTCGCCGCCTGGTGCCGCTTCGGGAAACGGGAGTTCAAAGCCGGGGGGGAGCTGCAGGCGGCTGCTGGCACCCAGCACCAGCAGCAGTACTATCTCAAGATCCACTTGGCAGAGAACAAGGTGCATACGGTGAGGTTCCACAGCCTGGAGGATCTAATACGCGAGAAGCGCAGGATCGATGCCAGTGGCAAACTGAGGGTGATCAAAGACCTGGCTATAGTGGATGGGAAAGAATAGGGAGGAGCAGGAGTACGTGGCTATCTTCCTTCTGCCCTGCCCGGGGAGACCAGCCTGCCGTAGAGTCAGGAGGCTGCACCCTCCTTCCGTGGGACGCGACTGGAAGCAGGATCCATGGCAACATTCCAAAAAAAACCAGCATTCTTTACACCCATAGCCAGTATTTTGTTTGGCTTTTAATAGCATTAATGCTGAAAGAGCGAGAGAGAGGAAGAAAAGAGGGGGGAGGTGCAGGAAGGCTGTTCTCAGAGTATGTGGACAAAGTCTCTCCTGTCAATCGGTGTTGACCATTCCAGCAACATGCCAATAAAATTTCAAATTGAAATTTCTTTTAAAATTTTTATTTCATGGCTTTAATCCATGATAAGTTTTAAGCATCTGGGACCGTGGATGTGGATGTAGCTAAATGAGTTTCTAGCTAATATTTGCCTTGCGGCCAACTAAAAGCATCAATCATACTTTGCTAACTGGGTGAGAAAGGGGGTGTAGGGGTGGAGGATAAATGCCTGTTTGTTTTCTTTCTCCACACTGCTGCTTCAGCCTGTAGCTGCAACCCAAATTTTGTCCCAACCAACTCTGGCAAGCTATTATTACTAGGAAAAAATACTTTCACAATTCTGGTTGAAATCATTCACATTTAAAATATTTGCCTTTGCTTTCTGTTTGCAGCTCTCTGCTAAATGTCATCATAATGCATAAGCTCTTTCCACTTCTTCCATCCTACCACCTTCCCTCTGTTTTTTGGTTTGGGTTTTTGTTTTTTGGTTTTTTTAAGTTGGTGAGCATCTATTTTCTTAAAACTAAATTCAGAGGTTAAAAGGAAGTGATGTATTTTGGAGAACAGTATACTCAGAGATCCAGCCACTAGGATTTCATGCTTGAGCTGTGGATTTTGTACCACTGCTTCGATATCTCCGTGCACAGGTCAACAGAATCCTGCAAGAAACTATTTTGAATTCTGCATGTTGCCTCTTTGGAACAGCAATTTATTGCGTATTTACAATTCCACTTAAAGAAATAGATGTAATGTGGCCAAGTTCATCTTGCATTTCAAATTCCCAGAAACTAAAAATTCTGTTCAGTGTAAGTTTAGAAATCCACAGCAGCATTTAAAAGATGCCTTTTAATGTCATGTGAGCACTGCCTTGTCTGTATTTCAGATCCTGTTCACTCATTGCTTAATTCTAAGTTTCGAAGTGAAAGATCAGAGAATTAAATATATTTTAAAAAAATCTAAACAAGTATACTGGGGCATTTCTTTTTCTTATTCTGAGCTGCGTACAACTTGTAATTTTGTCTTTGCATGTTTCAGTGCTGGAAAGAAAATTCATTTGGTTTTGGTCTCTCTTCCCACATCAATGTCAGATGACAGAAGTAATAGCCCTCTTTTGTATATATGTGATACACTCCACCCCCCTATCGATGTACTGTGTCCCAACTCTTTTTTTTTTTTTGTATTAAACAATCTCATAAGCAACCTTGTTGCAACAGTAATTTCATTTCTACAAAGCATTTTCCTGCTATAGCTGAAGCTGCGAGGGTGGAGTGTAGTTCATTATAATAATAGTGTTAGCTTAAATATCTTTAAGAAAAAAACAAACAAAAGCCTGTATCCCCAAAGCTGCACCTCTTCAGTGAAGGTCATCTAATTGACTTTGTCCTTGCTAATAAATGTGGCACAATTATGTGGAAACAGGCAGTGTTACTTTTATCACTTTCCCTAAAGTACCTTGTTTAGTACAATATAGGGTAAAAATGTGAATTGTAATTACTGTGGAAATAGCCTCAAACCACAGCATACTTTCTAATAAATGTGTAATATTTTAGCTTTATATAGGCAATAGTGGCTGTCTGATGATGTTAGCTTTTCCCATAACGTGAACAGAATCTTCTACCTAGTGTTTGTGTATCTTACTGTTGCACATTAGATTGCCTAAATCGTCTGTTAGAACTGATTTCCCTGTACCACTTGGTGGGAGCACTGTGGGATTGCAGAATGACATTGGCTTTACAACAAGGCACTTACAAAACATTAAAAACTGACAGGAGAAGGAAAGGTGGGCAAAAGCAATTTATTTTATTTTTTTCCTTATGAAAAATATGCATTGGAGACCTGAGGTTGCAAGAGTCAGGGAGAATTAAAAGAAGAGGGAATAAGTACCAGAATGTTTAGGAATGAAGGCAAGAAAAATAAAGCAGAGTCATAGTGTTATTTTTGATTTCTGGAATGCTTTTTCTTCAAATTGCTGTTAGATTAATAACGGGATTAGACAGAGGTTCCTTGGAATAACAGAATTTTATGTCCTTACTGGTGAGAATTTAAAACATACTAAATCTAATTTTTTTCAGTGTGCTTTCTGAATACTCTTTCACTCGAAACCTCAGTTTAACTTCATATTTTTTACAATGATTTACTAACCTGGTTCATAAACATGACGATTCTCCTTGTCTTACTGAGCTAGATGCAGAATGGTATTTTGTAATATATAAAAGAAATTATAGGAGCTAGTGTATACTTATTTATTTAAGATGTGTCAGAGACCTTTGGCATCACTCTGAATTTGTACAAATAAAGGTGTAACAATGTAAGGCCTTAGTCCTTTGCATAAGGACTGGAGAAAAATATATTGGAAATAGTAACAGCTGATATTAACCTAGAATATGGTATTGCCACGACTGTGTTCAAGTAGCAATCTGTATTTAGCAACAAGGGTACCCATGCAGTTTCTTTTGTTATTTATTTATTTTTTGTTATTTTTCTTTAGCTAGATTTCAGTCCAGAGCTACTGGCACCAATCTGGTCCTGATTCATAGCCCATTGAAGTTAATGGCTCTTGCTAACCAGTGAACTTTGGATCAGATTGTTAGGAGGTGGTTAAAATTTGTGGAGCTTGAGGAAGAGTGAGATTTAAGATGACATTTCAGAGGCCAGGCGGGCCACCTTTCTGAGATGGGAGACCATGGACACAGGCAACACTGAGAAAATATGGGAAGAAAACAGACAAGTTCTGAAACACACAGTGTTAACCTGAGATGGCGGTAGGGACTCTGTTAAAAATACTGAATGAAAAGTGGATATAAAAAGTTGTTCAGTGCCTTGAAACAAGAATTAGAAGGCAGGGAGCAGTCAGCTGCAAGAAAGGTAATGATACAAATGACTTACAGGTAAAAAATGTAGTTGATTGTATTCATCATTCAGGATCAGTGGGCCTGGCAGAGTTAACATTTCCATTTCCAGCACTAAAGATATTGACAAATTGTATTATATCTGTGGAATCTGTTTGCATTCTTTGGTCTAGCTACCTAGAGTAAACATTTACATCTCATTCATTGCTCTTGAAGTACTGACTTGTAATATGACAGCAATGTCAAGATACTTTAAAGTCTTTCTTCCATGTCATGTTTCAAGCTTTCTGTTAGCTATTTGAGTAGCAGTTCTGTAGAATTTCTTTTGCTTAGATATGATCCTCCTTCGAAGTGCAATCTTTTGAATTGCTTTGAGACTTAACATTTTATTAAAAATTCAATTCATGTCCTCTAGAAACATAGAGAGCCTTTGTGAAATGTTTTCCTGTCATGACCAGAATGTTTACTGCTTATTGGCTGTGCATACTGGGAGAGGACTCTAAGGATGGGTAGCAAAATAGGCTTTGCTACTGTCAGATTTTGTTTCCATCCTCATCTTACGTCTCCAGAGGACTTTGTTTTAATTTTGTAGGGTTCTTTTTCTCCTTTCAAGTGTTAATAGTTGTATAAAATGAAAAAAAGAAAAAGAAAAAAGCCAAAATATCCAACCTAAACCAAAACCCTCATGGCATATTTTTTATGGCAATATGCTATTGATCCATATAGTGGATTTCAGGTTAAAAGCAGGATGCAACAAGGCATGGCCTTTGCGGTGTGACAAGTGGCCCTTGGTCTGTGCTAGAATGTGCACATTCTTAATTAATTTGCCTCATTTCACTTAAGTGTCTTTCATATTCAGGTAAGTAATGTGCACAACTGCCAGAGTTTATAGACCTGTTCATGTGATGTATTGAGTGTCTGTAACTCCAGCCATGCTTGCTGTCTCACACAGAGCATCTTGTGGGGTCAGCTGCCTCAGCCTGCCAAGCTCCCCACCCTCTGTCTGCAGCTACAGAGGAAGTAGTGGTCTGGGGAAGCTCCTGCAAGTTTCAAGGTTTAGTTATTTTCTGTGAAAGATTTCTTCTAGAGTAGTGTATGGACAGTATCCTGCCCATAATTATACTTGGATGTGACTAAAACATTGTGTGTGCTGCTGCTTATGGTGTGAAAACACTCTGCTTCCTGCTTTATAACCCAGGAGAAAGAAATCCCAGTGCCAAAGAAGTAATCCAAAGTACTTAGGGAGGTATGATTGGGCTACCATGCTGAGGGATTTTCACTGCAGAATTGAGGTCTGAAGGATAACGTTACATGACTAGAGTGTGATCGAGTGCTGCTGTTAGTTTGAGTGTCAGTGTTTCATGGCAAGTGTGGAATTTATTTGCTTACCTTATTATTATGAAATATTTAACTTTTCTGTCCTGTGAGTTCAAATTTGATGTGTGAAGATACCCTGGGTTCATGGATCTTCTGACTCAATATTAGTTTGATCTGTCCAGAGTTTTTTTACAAGTTTATTGTCAAGAAAATTAATGAATACTGACTGGGAACAGATGCTTTACTGAACTGCTAGTAAATCAAAAAGAGAATAGTGTAGATGTTAGGTTGAAAAAAGGGATGAACTGAGAATCTTCTGTTACTGGACATATCCACAGATTTGTTCCAGATTATATAGATATAATCTATACAGATCTAAACTGCCAGTGCTGTATTTTTCTAAAGTAGTTGTGGCATTTTATGTTCTCTCTTTTGCAAAATACTGTTGTTATCTGTCTAAATAATCCAAATCCCCAGTGAAGTTCTGTTTTTTAGTATTGAAATTCCATTGAAGTTAACAGTTACTTTATTCATATTTGCCTTTGAGAAATAAGATAGTGGGTTTTTGTTAAAGGATTTATAATTGAGCAGCTAGTAATATGCAGTTTCATTTCTTAATTTTAAATATTTTGCATCAAGCACAAATGTATTTAAGTTGATGTGTCCAGAGGAATGTTAGAACTTCCATTAGCAGAGTCCATTCAGATTAAGAATATGTTTTTATTTTTTTTCATATTTTAATTTTGGAACCTTGGGGTGGTTTGATTCTGCGGATGATGTATGTATGTAAAACTGTTTGCAGGATCAGGATTTTTAAAATAAAAGATCTCTCCCCTTCATGTGGCATTAAACTTGGGCTAAAATCAAGGAGTAGGATTTAGCCAGGATCAAAACCTCAGCAGCAACCTCCTATGGAATTCAATGGAAGGCTCATATGTGATGTCTACCATAGGGCCTTAATTACATTTTCTTACTTGTACATATAGTAATCATCTATGCAAATTGGCATTTTCCTAGGTGAAGTGGGTTAATGCTTTTCAAACATCCCTTGGACTTTCTCTGGTGTGTCTGTGTGGGTGCATGTGTTGGGCACAAATAAAAAAATGGAGTTTAGTGCTGTAGACCGAATATCTCCAGCTATTTTGACAGGAACTCAGGTGGAATTTGGATCCAGTGTGGCTACAGCAGGAAAGGGTGGAAGAATTTACAGTTAAACTTCTAGGAAGGAAGTAGAAACTTCTTACCAAGAAAGATATTCAGACCTAAGCTTGAAATTCCATTCTTTCTCTTCTCCAAGGTGCAAGAGGGTGAGTAACTGTGCACCCATCACACATAAAACCATTCACACTTTGGAGATCCATGCTGCTGCCTAGACAAAATAGGGTGAGTAAAATATGCAGTGTCTCAGCCTTAAGAAGCAAACAATTTTTCACAGTTTAAACACTATTTGGATACAGTGTGGCATTGGCAATGCATTTTGAAAAGTCACGTTTTTAAACTGATAAACTAAACAGCGTAATGTTTATAAATGGGAAACCTCAATAAGCCTTCTTGTTAATCTCTGTACAGCAGAGGTAAGAGTTCCCAGTTTGTGTAAATAAAAGAGTAACCCTGATTCAAGAAAATTATCATGGGGTAGAATTTGGAAATAAATGAAACAATCCAACTCCAGATTTAGTTCTGATGTGACACCATTGCTACTACAGGTAAATAAATGGCAAATACCTAACTGTGAATAAATACAAGCTTCTGTATTGTGACACGTCTTCACAGCAGAGTATTTTATGCCACAAAAGGAATACTCGTTGTATGTTATTCAATAGGAGTAAACATACCACAATCTGGTCTTAAAACAGATCTTTTCTTCCATATGTTCCTATTGTTGCCATATGCCCTTTCAGTCAGCTGAAAGCAATATAAAAACTAAGCCTGAAAAATATACTAATCAATTGTAAATATTTAGGCAGAAATTTATATGCATATTGATATATAACTAATAGATGTAGATACATAGAGATTTGCATACCGTGTGTTATGCATACACACACATGACAAATCTTGACTATTTTGTTAGTATTGGTAACAAATGTCAGTCATTTCAGTATGTATATTATCTGTGTAACAGATGGGTACCCAAGAATTTACTGACAGGATTTTAGCACTGTTCAAATATTTGTTCTTTAGGGTATGCCATGGTCTTCTGACATCGAGAGAAGTGAGTTAAATATGTGGGGTTTGACATATTGCTACCTACTGGAGGAAAAATATCAAGAAACACTACACTTTGCAATAACGAAGTACCCTTTTAGAATGAACTATGCTGCTACTGACTTGTGTATTTATAAATAAAAGAATGATCCAACGAAGAATCCATCTATCTTTCTCTTTGGCATCTTTAAATGGATAGTGCCACAAGGGCTTTTTTCGTAATTCAAATGTGCTTCCACTCAGTGTAATATTTTAGAATCATATCACTGAAATTAGTAGTTTTTTCAGACATGCTCAACTATTGTGTAGTTGATCTAAAGTAAAGAAGTGGCTGGCATTGATATTTCTTGATTTTTCTCATCTTTCTTTGAATTAACAAGTTTATTTCAAAGGCTAAATGGTGTTACTTTGAAAAACACTTACTACTGTTTGGATGCTCTCCACTGAATTCATTAGTGATTTTTCACCAGAGTTATTTGGACCACAGTTAGGCTTATACTAACTTCTTTTAGAAATTTTACTTAACAGATAGAGGATGAAAATCACCTCTGAAGAGTGGTTTTTGTGGACTGGATTGCTGAGAGTTGGACTTCCGAGTCCTTGAAAAGTGAAATTTCATTTCAAGAAATAGACTAGCCCTGTTATTCTGTGTCCTCATCCACAAAGCTTTTGTTCACCTGGTGAAAGACAATGGATCTTTTACCTATCCAAAATTCTTTGTCCTCATAAAACTACCTGTGGGTGGTATGAGGCCCTTTTCCATGTACAAGCCTATGTTACATAGACTTGTACAAACCAAATCCTTGCCCAGTCATTTCCAGAGTGTGGGAAATAAGAGAATTCACTCATTTATCAAGCTGAAGCCCTTTAATAAAAGCCCTTTAATAAAATAATTTTATTGAAATAAATATATTGCTACTAAGGGTCCATGCAGTCTAACAGATCATGGACCACCATTGCTGGCAATTAAAACATTGGACAGAGAGAGCATCAGCAACAGCTTCCTTTAAGAAATTTAGATTGCATGTTAGGATATGACATCACTGACAGAACTACCTTAGGTGAATGCAAGGACCTATTTATGTTTATCAGAGACTATATGATACAACTGTTAATATGCCAGAGCCTACTTTAGCTTTGGACTCAGACCTCGTTACATGATGTCAGCCTACCTGGCAGGCTTTCTGGATTAGTATTGCTAGCCTGTTCTGACTTCATACCATTGATTCTTCAGTTAGGGGTAATCAAGGGTCATTAATAGTGAAAAGTTCACTTTAATTGACCCATGGACTCATTTTAATTATAGGAATATAAAAGAGTGTCAGGTGCTAGACCCCTACACGAAGGGTTAGTTAATATGCGGATTCATCCTGGCAGTAATACTGCCTGGATCCCCTAAGGGCTGTAGAAGAGTTTCCTACTTTCTCTCTCAAGCTGAAGAAATAGTGAAAAAAGACTGGTAGAAAAAAAGATGGGGTTCTAAAAAGAAAAGTCATACTCAGCAGAAATCTTGGGCTGTTCTTTTATACTTGTGCTTTGTATACAGATAGAAGCCTGTGCAGATAAAACTTCTCTGTGTTAGGAGCTCCAATTATAGGAATGATACCCTTTAAATTTTGCCATGCTAGAAGCTTGCATACGTACACTGAATAAAGAGGATAATCTTTTGCTTTTCCATTTCACAGCACGCTAGTAACTTTTCTTAATCCGTAGGAACCCAAAGTTCACTGTCTGCTGATAAGGTACCCCAAGAGGAATAGAAATGTCAAGTTTTTGCATACTGCAAGAGATCTCAGAACTGAAAACTGATCTTCAATTTCATTCTCCTGAAAGCCTTAATCTCATACATACCTTTGAACTTTTAATGACTTTCCTAAGAATAATGTCCAAGATAACAAGAAAGGAAATAAAGTAGAAACAAAAAAATGTCAGAATTTGTTTCATGTTCATCTGTGGACTGTCATATATATTTTTTCTTGAGACAGGAGTAAGATTCCTATTGATATTTAGGGAACTGTTTGGTTAGCAGCCTTCATAGATTTAAAAAAAATAATCGGATGGGCTTTACTGAAGCAAACAATGCTAAGGAAAAGGAATACAGACCTTTTCAAGTATAAAAGAGTTGCTATATTGGCAGGAAGACTCAATTCATGTTCTTTAACTATTCCAATCTTTATATGAACTAGTTCCAGACTGAATAGCTCAAAAACATGAAAGAGTTGTTCGTTGGTATTGTTCACAATGTTCAGTGTTTTACAAATACAACTAGTCATTTTTGGTACCTCAGCTTCTCAGAATTTCACTGAAGACCTGTCAAACTGGTTATTTTTTTCTAAATATTGTCAACTTCTGCCTCCTGAAAATAAAACCCCAAGCAGATTCCAGTTAGAAACTGAACACTGAAGACATACTACGTGGAGCTAGAAAAATACTACTCACATATTTTAAAAAGCTTTCATTTATGTCAAATAAGTCTTCCAAAACATAGAATTCAATATTCTATCCTACTAAATATTAAATATATAAGGAATTTTGAACATACAAGTTTATCATGTGTACTACATGTAAAAAAAAGGTAAGTGCTAAGCAGTTTATCTTAAAAATGAACACTATATCTTGAATGCAAGATGTAAAGGTTGAAAAAGTATTCTTTAAATCTGATTTATGAACTAATCTACCCCTTCTGGGTGGGGTTTCCATTATCATACAATTAAATGTGTCTATGTAGATCAATGCTTGTGGGATCTCTGGGTTTGTTTTTGGTTTTGTTTTTTTTACTTATGCAGAAGAATGGCTCTGTGTCATCACAGCTAACCCCTACAAGGATACTGGCATCTCTATTATCTGTACATTGAGTGTGATCATTAACTGCTAGCCAGAAAGACAGCAGTAGAAAAATCAATACAACTTTGGTCAGAGGTAAAATAAGCCAGGGGTGATAGTTGTGGGAATGATCCTTCTACAGATGATATTTCATCCAATTTCTGAGTGGGGGCAATGCATGGTGCAAATGCAACAGAGAGTGGAGATAAAAATCAATTCTAAGACTTACCAGACATAAAAAGTAGTGTTGGAAATGACACAGTGAAACACATAATGGACCCACCAGGGCCTGTAATATCACATGAAACATTGGTGACAAATGATCACCAATGGAATGATATTTAGAAATGTTCTTGCCATTCCCATGGTGTCAGTGTCACAAGGTGATGTAAATATAAAACATGCAATATAGCCAATCAACTTGGCTCTCATCTGGTTGCTGAGAAGCACCCCATGTTCTCTCAGACCTTGGTGAAATGCAAAATGTTGTCACATAAAAATCTGATTCACCTGATTTCAGTTATCAATATCGACTTAGGCTTTTTCAGTAGCTAATGGGAACAGGATGTCAGAGCCAAGTCATTCTCTGAAGATGCTTGGATCTCCAACGGCTACAGGGAGCCTGTAACATAGCTACAATCTTAGTCTACATATTGGGTGAAGAGGGTTAAAAACACTGAAAGGCTCTGACCTCCCTTCCTACTCCAGTTTTTCACATAGAAGTTGTACATACAGCCTAAGTTACTCATCTGGACCATGCTCAGATGACAACTCATCCTATAACCCCATGTATGTAATAAAATCACACACTGCAAATGCCTTTCTCTCTCCCTGTTCAGTGTTTACACAACTAAGATTAACTGCTGGAGCTCACAAAACATGAGAGTGACTTAGAAAAAATAGTCCTGAAACTGCATGCTTTCTTCTCTGCCAAGCCAATAAATCTTGGTCCACTGGGTTAGAGAATGCTGTATGATCCCAAAACAATGACAGTCTGAGATAGATTGTAGATAGATAAACCCTGTAATTAAACAAACATTAAATGAACAGAAATTATGTTGGAACTATAAACAATATATTAATAAAAAAAATTAAGAATTTTAAAAGGTCTGCTGAATCATTTGTCCAATTCTAATCACATAGAGAGAGAGACAGGAAAATCTGCTGCCCTCTAGTAAGTTTACAGAACTCAGTCAATTATTTTAAGGATTTCCCAGGAACTGATTGCCAGAGCATCTGGACATCTTACAATAAATTAAAAGCAAATATTAATTACACAACTATCCATTCAGACAGCTCAATGCACTTTAGCTGCCATTTATTTGTCTCACAAAGGACCAACATACTGACATGTTAGTTAATTGAATGCTTGATTGAACAAGTAAACCTTAGACTACACTACAGCCTGCCAAATTTAAATTCTGGTGGCCTGCCAGAGAAATAGTTTTTCACTGTGAGAACCCAGCACTGATTTCTTAGAAAATGTTAACCTGATGGCTCTTTCTACGAGATTGTAATTTTTTTCTGAGGTGATACAATGCGAGAGGTGTTCTAATGTATATAATATATAATATGAGAGATGATTTCCATAACACTTGAAGTTTTAAATATTGTTAATGAAAACTTCAAGCATGTCTGAGAAAAAAATTTCAGCACATATTTATAAATTCCCGTTTTATGCTAATTACAGCAGATTCTGTTAAAAAAAAAAAAAAGAACAGATACATTCTATATTTGCTGAAAAATCTCAGGTGATTATTGGCATTGGTTTTACCTTAATCTCAGGTAGCATACACGGAGATGGAGAAGACATGGATAAATAATACAGATTACATTTGAAAGGATGCTTTGTGCAAGGAAAAAGAAGCCCATAGTCCTCTAGAATATCAACTAGATAATCTTACTAGTAAAGACTATTGTGCTCTGTATTTCTATAATGACAGGATGTTCAGTCAGCCATATAAATATTTACTTATCTTCATCAAAACTTGGATAGTGTTAGTGATAGTACAGCAAGGAGACAGCAGATTGCTTTCAGGAGACTGAAGTGTAAGAAATTAATGTAACCACTTGTGACTGAGTTAGCACACTGTAAGATTAATAACTTACCTTAACTGTTACTCAAAGCAATGACAAAAAAAAATTATTTGAAAGTGATGTAAAACCTTTTACAAGAGCTCTGAGAAATCTCAGATTCTAAAGCTGAGGTCCTGAAGTTAAGCTAATGTAACTGAAGAAAGGTGAAATTAAGATGGAATTAAAGGCAGGCAGAAGACCCAAGTTTGATACCCTTAATAACACTGTAATTCCTTAAGTGATTAATTGCTGTATTTTGCTCATACATTCAATGATTTATTCATTAACCAGATTCTTGTTTAGTCATTTGCAAACAGAGGAAGCAGTTCTTCTGTAGCATATAGTGTAGTTCACTTTCTTACATCATCTGCAAAGTTTTATTTAAAATAATTCATGCAACTCCCACAATCTCCTCCGCTTTATTCCTGTGACGTGGATTTTTGGAGATGTCTGTGGCTCATGAGGGTATGGTGGCACAAAGAGTAGATGTTCTGTGAAATCCATTTATATATAGAAAAAGACCAACTTTTTTGAGGATTGGACATGGTTATTCAAGTGATTCCACTCATGGTTCAAAATCAGCTCTCTAGCTGGGGACTTGTCATTGAAAAGTGCTGTAAGAAGTCCATCTTTCAGGGTTTGAAACTGCCACTTTCTATTAAATGCAACGTCAAATTCATTTCCCCGTTTGTGTCTAGTACTTTTAAACTAATTGCCTTCCTGTCCTCAAAGTTACATTAGCTGTTGCTTTTCTTCAAAGGAAAGATAATCTTATATGTTTTGATGGCAATGCCATTTCATGTTCCGTCAATGCAAATCTCTTTGACAAGACTGGTGACCTGCGGGTGAGTGCTCAGGCAGCAGGTGGTAAACCATTTGTCCTCCTTGTCATGTTCTTAGATCAGCACATTCCACTCACAGAAGTGGAGAGAAAGGCCACAAACTTTCAAAGACAGTCTTACTTTGTAAAATCACAGAACAGTCACATCTTTGTCTTTTCTGAAGCAGAAAAGCTGTTATTTCTCAGGTACCTTGTTCTTTGTCTGACAGTCCCTTATAGACAATTCCTTATAATTATAACTTATAATAAATGTATTATATATTGTATATAATGCTTGATATGCTTGAAGTCCTGCCTTTCCCCACTGTAATGCAGCTTTGAATCTGATGAAAATGCAATTAATTTATTATTATTATTTTTTTTATTTTATTTTTTTAGGTTTTTATTATTATTATTGTGGGGGTTTGTTGTTTTGTTTTTTTTTTTTTTTTGGTTGGTTGGTTGGTTGGTTTTTTTGGTTTTTTGGTTTTTTTTGTGGGGGGGGTTGTTTGTTTGTTTTTTGGTTTTTGGGTTGTTTTGTTTTGTTTTGTTTGTTTTGTTTTTTGCTATATCTTGATAAGTGCAATTTTGAGCCAGGCCTGAATGCTTACAGAAGTAATTCTGATGTGGACAGTATTTCCTGTGCTCTTTTGTCCATCAGCATTCCAACTTACCTCACCTGTACAGTCACCCACCCTGGTATAGTGTGATGGATGATATCCCAAAAGCAAAATTTGCGTCACTGTGCAGGGAATCACAGAAAATTCAGTAGCATTAAAAAAAGGATGATGTTCTTGCATTCAGGTATAACATCATCCTTGAAGGCAAACGTCCTATATTCCTGGACCTTTTCCTAGTACTGTTCAATACATATAATTAAGAAGCAATTGAATAAAATGCATGGACATCATCTGGAGCTGTAATCAGAACCCAAGGCTGCCTGTAGAAGCTGGAAGAGTTCAAGCCAAAGCCCATCAAAGTCAATAGACACTCTTTCATCTGTTTCAAAAGGTTTTGAATGAGGGCCAGACTTGCTTCTGAAGCTCTCTCTAGGCTCAATTTGTTCATGGCTATAGTCTGCCTGTAGTTGCCATTGCACAGAACATGAAACTACTTAAAATGAGGAAGATATTGAAGTGCTAATGCTGCACAGTTCAAAGTATCAAAGGTGAATTTAAGTAATAAAAAATTCTAGCTACCTCACTGCAAGTTCTTTTCTTCACCTCCTGATTTCTCAGTATTGAATTTTAGTTGATAGCTAACCAGTACAAGACAATGACAGGAAGCATTTGTATATCCTTACTTCACTGCTCAACTGTACTTTTTTCAAGTTTATTGTGGTGGTATATGCTCTGATTGATCAGATACCATAAATCACTTTATCAAGTCCCATCAAGTAATGACATTTCCTATCTAGAAAGACAGATGAATAAAGGATACCCAGCTTAAAAACTGGTATGCAGGAATCTTAAATGCTCCTTCCATGAATTTCTGAGTTGACTGAAAATTATCAAGTGCAAATGGCTACCTGAGAAATTCCAACACCACTCCATAGTCCCTGCTTCAGTTATTCCTGAAAAAGGATAAAAAAAGGATCAGAGATAAAGCCATGATTGAAACTGAAATATCATTTACATTAATATAATTTGCACCAAGTCTTAATTCACAAGCCTGAATTTTACTTTTTTTTCATGACTGGAAAAACATACAAATATATTTAAATAATCCCATATTGAAATTAAAGGTGATAATATCCATTCTTGGAAAGATGTAGTCGTTAGCATTTTGTTTATTAAACTAGTTATTTGTTCATTAATTCACTCATTATGAGTACACTTTAGAATAAGATTTGAAAATGCATATGAAAATCCAAATATGTCAGAAATCCTCATTACTTTTATGAAAACGCTTTTTCAGTTTTAAGTAGATATCATTAGTTTTATTTCCAGCTTGCATTTGAAGATTAGAACATTTTAAGAGGTAACGAAAATAAATCTCTTTTCTCATATTTTTAGATATCACATTAAACTTCTGCTGATCATATTGCCTCTTCATAAGTTTTTCTGAAAATATGATTATCTCTTGATCTGGACAAATAATGGTGGTTGGTTGGTGATTCTGATCATGGTATCAGAAACTAAACTATGTAAATATTCACACATGATCTTCAAAGTTGTATCTTTTATTCCATCAGACATAAGCAGCAACAAATGGCACAGTAAAACCTGTTTGGATTTTGGGTCATGTTATACTTGTTTATGCCACATGACAGTAATTTATGTTACATTTATATATAAAAAAAAAAAAAGGAAAAACATATGCTGTAGTCATGCTACTTCCTAGACTCTTCATAAACAAGTAGAAGAACTTTTTTTAAATAATTGTTTATTAAGTGCCTATTGCCATCCAGTTTAACATATAACAGTGGACAGCACAGTGCTGCTTAAGATTCTGAAACAGCCATACCATCTGCTCTTTGATTCAGCAGAAAACATGAGAGCAGACTACATTTTGGGATTTATTGTAAGTCCTCATCCAATAGTTTTCTTCAGAGGTCTGCATAATCTGCCTGGTCAGCTCACTCGGCTTCTCAGACTCCAAAATGCTGCAGATGTCAGCTCTGCAGTCAGCCTTATAATTCGGGATTCAGAACAACTTGCATCAAGACCTTCCTCCATTGTGGAATGTCAAATTAGAGATTAATTTTTTACTTCCGTACACCTGCATTCAAGTTCTTATTTTTAGGAACCATACTATTTCTCTACTGGAGAAAAGAAGGAGGCAGGAGGGAGAGAAGTGAGAACCAGAGTAACTGTAACTTTTATGCTACACAGTCCTGAAGCTTTTCTTGGTAGGAGCGGTGGAAAAACAGTATCAGTTCTAATGAAGAGACCAATATTACTGAAGGAATGATTTGAAACTTTATGGATCTTTTGAGATCAAATAACATAAGTTGAATGGCCATCATTCATCAGACACTGTTTCCTACCAATACCAATTTTTTTCATGTGATGATATTAACAGTGGAAACTCACTTTTGCCTGTTAAGTTTGTCATGGTTGCTTTTTTTCTCCTTCTCTTGTGTGCATGTATGATTCCTTATCTTTGAGTTCTAGAAGACTCTAAAAAGGAAAAAAACCCAACCAAATGAAAAAAGGGACTGGCTGTAAAAATAAGCCTGACTTTTGTCTTGACCCTTGGGCAGATTGTTCCAATGCTGCCTTAGCATACTGAAGTACTGATATCAACAGCAAATGAAAAAGCAACCCAAACCAAGCCCTCTGCCTCACCTTCCCCATCCCGTTTTGACATCCATTTTTTTGTTCCCAGGGTCTACAGCTTTTCCTGCTAATGTCCAATAGATCAGAGAGTCATCTAGTGGACAAATAAAGGAATTTTTAATAAATTTTACTGCTCTGGAGCTGTCACCTGTCCTGAACTCTTATAGGCTACCTCAGACACTGACAGCAGATGATAATCAGGCAGCAGTGGGTAAAGTGGTTGTTGGAGAAAATAAAAAGGGGAATTAAATCCTGTCTTTCCTCTGCTGCAGAAATAAAACAGTACACTCTCTCAGGGTCATTTTAAAGTTAATGTCAGCTGAAAATTTGAGCACGTCTATATCAGCCACTGTAGAGTACTGAGAATTAGAGTCTTAGCTTGACCATGGCAATTATTCATGATTTGGTGGCACCAATGGCTTAATATAAATTTTATATATCCATGTAACTGAAAGGTAGAAACTACTCAGGGCAGGGAGATAAAAGTCTTAGGAATTTATCTTTTCATTTTCCTTCAGAAGGTACACAATGCAAATCAACAAACAAGCACAGGCACTTCCCTAGGTTATTAGTTTTTATGCTTTGTCCAGCTGTATACCCTAAACTGGGCTTCTTCTTCCTTTGATTAATGAACTCCTGAGTCTGTAAATTGAGTTTCAAATTTCAAACCTTAAAAGCCAAATTTTATATTATTTACATTTAATTTTGGATGTATTTTTTTTCTTACTAGATTAATCCATGTGTTTTTCTAACTCACTAAGGCATCTTTTTACAATGACCAACACCAGAGGCTGTAAGAGAATACACATTTATCTTTTTCTCTTCCAATTTAAAAAAAAGGCACAATATCCTCTCCACAACATTAATTACAATTGATTATAATTCCAAACACTCTGGAGAACCTACAAACACCCGTTTCCTCTTTGTTTTCTATCAAATTCCTGTCTCAACATTTACCTTATTTTTTATATCATGCCTCCATTTCTCATGTAAAATCAATTCTTTTTCTCTGATACAAGAATTTCCCAGTCTACTTTCCCAATCTACTTTCGATATATTACTAATGATTTTCTATCCTAATTTTTTTTTCACCATGGTAAGGAAGGGAAACACTGTGGTTTTATTATGAGTTTTTCTAGGCCTAATTTTTATGACTATCTTCTGAGTCCTTCAATGTAGTAAAACTTTTCTTGTGCCTTCAGGATATCTGATACAAGGCTCCAAATATTTCTTGCTAATTTTGGATGCAGGTTTGTAGAAAGACATTGTAAAACTCCCTGTAAACTCTATGATTTTGTTATACCTCTTAATATCTTCCTTGGTTTAAAAGCAAGTTTCCTTCCTTAAATCAAATTCTTAATAACTCTTAAATTCTTAAGATAATTATTAAGATTCCTCACAGGTTTTACTTTTCTCCTATAAATTATAAAGACTTTTGGCAGGACTTCCACAGTATCTGAAACAAATTTAGGGTCAGTAAGAAAAGGACAGATTAAGTGTCTTGGAGAGGTATCTTACACATTTACTCTAAACAAATTACTTCTTTGTCCTCAGAGTCTATCTGCCACATCATGTTGTAAAATTTTAAACTCAAAAACTGAGCAAAATACAAATGAACTTTCAAATTGTTTCTAGATAAAGATTTTTTTTTCTCCCATAGCAGTTTATCAAAACATTTTGAAGTTCCATTTTCAGAGGAAAGCAATAAATGAGTTGCAGGTTTTTCAATTATTAAATGTTTAAATAAGGTGTTTGGCCTCAGTCCTAAATGGCTGCAATAATTCAGTGTTACAAAGCAATTAAAATATTAAAAACTCATAAATAAGAGTGCAGCAAACTTGCTACATTAATTTGCAAGATTTTCTGTGATCACCTGTGTAACATTCTACCAGCTCTACTGCAAAACCATCTGAAATGTCAGGGGTTTTGTTTGCAAAACATTACATACAGTATTTTAGTATCTGCTGTCACTTTCTTCCATGTTTCTCTGCCTCCCAAGACTGCTACCAAAATTTTTTTCTTGCTGCTTCTTTTGATCTAGGCTGGTCTTCCACAGGTTCACTTAAGCCAATGAGTTTTTATTTTCTTCTTTCACATACTCACCTAGTGTCTTATAATCCACCTATGTGGGTTATCCTGTAGTCCTCTGAGGGAGCAGGCTGGCCATGAGAAAAATGCAGCATAAGTTTTGAACTGTCATTAAATAGGTTTGCAGAGAAAAATGGAGCAAAGGTGCTCCTTTACTACTGTAAATGTGAGCACTCTAACGTTACAAATGATACTGACTGGCACAAAGGGACACTCAGCGTGTTGCCAAAGCAGGAAAAGCACAACCTTGGCCAGTTCTGCTCATGTGGGCTTAAAAAAAAACCACCCAGTGCTGGTAAAGGAGTGACACAGAGTCACTGTTCTGTTCTTTACTGCTTTTCTGTTGTTTTGTCTTTGCTCTTCTATTGATGATCCATAGGGTCACCTCTCCAGACACCCATCAGGATATCCACAGCAATCCCACCAACCAGGAATAGACACACAGCTGTAATTAAATTCAGCTTTCTTTGTCAGACAGAGCTAGAGATGTGATGCCAAATAAAGATACGATAAGACCCCTTGCTTGGTGAGAAGTGGCCAAGCTCATATAAGAAGTGTATAATGACTTTTTTATTACATTTATGGACCACCAGAAAACTAAAGGCTCTCCACAGAAGATTCCTGAAGTTCTTAGGCTCCAAAGACATGGGAAAAATCTTGCATATACTCCAGAGAGAACATTCCACATTTTGTCCCAGCAAAAACCTTAACAAATAGCACATTATGATCTTTATGTACCACACTGATAAAACTTCCCATTCAATTTAACCTTTGAAACATCCTCCCTGCCTCTCCCCCAGATATAATTTGTGAGTTCAGCAGGGAATATCATTATTGAACAATGAGTGTTTCTCAGAAAAAGGACAACATAGTGAGCCTGGAGAATAAGCAGCTTTTGAGTTTTCTCTCACTAAAGTACCCTTGTGAATTTACTTGAACTCTGATGAGGAAAAGACAGCTGCATTCAAGAGGAGTAAGACCATGTGAATCACAAGGAGCATTTATTGCCTGAAAGAAATGAGACAGAAAACAGTTCTTTTACTCTATCATTAGCAGGGGTTCAAAATGTTGGTGGTGCTGGCAAGGACATAACTGCTGCTAAAAAACTTCAGGGGAGAATAATCTAGTCTTGCCTCAGACTTGAAAACATTAACATTTCAGAAGCAGCATCACTGTGTGATTTCAGTCTAAAAATTATTTCAAGGAGAGTGCTAGTGTCAAACAGCTGGTACGAATAGACAAGTGGCTTACAAGTGTTTCTAAAGCCTGCTCCTTTTCATTCTTCTTCCTTTTCTGGATTCTTAGGGAAATATATTCTTTGTGTCCATTTATAGAATCTAACATAATTATCACTAAACTGACTGGCAATTAAATCAGGCTGTCTTGAGCACTCATGAAAACTGTTAAATAAATAAATAAAAACACAGTCTTCTAAGGACCAATTTGACAGCACAAGAATAATGTGAAATTCAGTCATTAGGGAGGTAAATAGAAGTAGGACTTCATTTTATAAAGATTTGTTGTGACCAGCATTATCCACAATTACATAGTGAGTTTTTTTAAAAGTCGTAACGGCAGCAATAACGGCTACAGAATTGAAAGAGCTCAGCACACAACATGCAAAGGCTGACAACTTACTTTTATGCTTTAGTGGGAGTGATGCTGTCAGAGGTAGTGGCTAAAAAGCCGTTAGGAGAGCGTGTGAGCTCTCTACACACAGGCTGAACATCACTAAAATGTGACACTCCTGTCTCCAGTCATTGAATCTGGTGTAGGTAAAATGTTTCCCTGTCAGCAGAGGAATCAGCTTGTGTTTCCACTGAAGTTAAAGAATATGCCAGGCTGTGGAAGTTTGTAATGTTCAACACTGACTTCCATTATACTTTGTTCATCCATCTGTGCTCAGAGAACTGCCCATTTGGGGAGTTATACAGTTCTTGTTTTTCCAGGCAAGTGTCAACCTTGATCTGCTGCCAGAATGCTTAGAGGGCTGAACAGCTCAGAAAAGGAGAGGTTTATAGAGATAGCTCGAAGTCATGAAGTAAGAATTAGGCAGAAAAGTTATTCAGTGCAGGATTTTAATATCTGGCCTATGAATATGTTAAATATCCATTGCAGACTGTGAAGAAAATGGAAAATCTAGATCTTCTGTAAATCCATATAAGATTAGTAAGACAACAATGACTGTAAAGTCATTATTGTAACTATTTTCCTCATCATCCCTTCCAGTCTGAAGTGAGAAGGCAGATGGATGGGTCTGCCCAGGACCAAACATCAGAACCTGTGAGAAATAGCTTACATTGGCTGTGAGTGTGGAGAGATCCACGACTTTTAGAGAACTGAATTTTCATCTTGGTCGCAAAGAGGGTTTCTGCGTCTCACATGAAAATAATTTAACAGATATGTCTCAGTTTAAACCCTCCAAGACTTTGAAACAGCCTTGGTAGCCCAGTAGGGAATCATATCTTAGTGGTTTTCTTCCAGACTTGAATTCTGTCTGCAGAAATTAAAGGGAAAACAATTACATGGAGAGTTATTTGTCTGATCAACGATTCATGTTAGTGTCTGGCTAGAGACTGGTGGTTTAGTTTTAATTTTAAAAATTTGTTTATTGTCAAAACTCTTTCCCCTTTAGGTACTTTTTATTGAAGTCCTGTTTCTTCTTCTACACATTTATGAAGATTTAATATCATTACTGCATGTTGAGAAAGAATCTTCTCTGTGTAACTTATATAAGAAAAAAAACCATAAAAATTCAGTGGAAGGGAAAAGATGAATATCCAATATTTTAGAACTGTTTGAATATGGAAAGTATCATCATAAAAACAACAGATTCTGGTGACAGGCAAAGCAACACACACATTCACTGTTTAAATTAAATGCTTGAAGGCTCTAAGACTCTTCTGCAAACCTGCTGTTTTTCCTGTATGAATCTGGTGGGTGTTTTTAGCCTTTGTAATTTTGGAATGCACTATTTTTTATTTTTCAATGAAATGGCATATTAATCTACAGAGAAGACGGCTTTTTTATGAAACCAGTGGAACTTAGATGTAAACTACTTTCTGTCTTTTATTTTTGCTAGGAGGATGGAAATAGATCTATTGATATTTTGAAGAACTGTTGCTTGTAACTATATGTGATTACTGTTTACACAATGATTCGTCAAGGGAATTCCATTTATTTTTGGTTTTCATCTGCCACTGGAAGTGTATAAATCACTGTCCCTTGCTGCATTGTTGTCACTCAACATAAAGGCTGCATAAGTCAGCCTTTAGCCTCAGAAGAGCTTATGATCATGTTCTTCAAGTTGACAAAAAGCTGCCAACACATTAAAGCCTTTTCTTAAATCTTTTTACTAACCTGTGAATCATTTTGGTTTTGCTATAACGTGTACATTACATACATGAGGGGTTTTTTCCTTCATTGGCCTCAAAAAATTTATGTATAAAATACTAAAGAGTATCATATTCTGGAGAATGTAAAAAAAATTAAAAGTCTATGTAGACATGACCTCTTCTGAAAGAGACTTAAACTTCAAAGTAGAGAACAGCTCTGAGATTTCAGTCCCTCCACTATCTGTCAGACTCCTATTCATTTCATTTGAATCAGGCACTTTACAGTTTCTTAATAGACAAAGCAAACAACTTTCCATAATAATACTGCAGAGGCAATGATTTTATAATGCAATCATGCACATTTCTTTTTAAAACTATATAATTTTGTTCTGTTGATTAGAAGTAAAGATATTCCTAGCAGTGAAACTTGAAATGTAAAAAATTGCCCAATTCACTACTCACTCATCTTCTGAGCCAACTGTTTTGTCTTTCATTCTTTTTCTTTTTTTGGTTATTTAACACACATAATGCTCAAGCCCAGCTGGTAAACTTACTTAGGAGTCCTTTTTTCTGCTGAAAAATAACCATGCAAACCATCTTTGATGCTTACTGTTTTCCAGCAAAGGATATAAAAATTATTTGCAAAAACTCTCTGCTATATGCCTAAAATGTTTGCTCAGGTGTATTTTTTGTTAATCTGAGGCTCATGGGATGTAATGGTCTGCACCTGCACAACTAAAATTAAATCAGTTTTGCTAGTGATGTCAATGAAATTAGGATTTAAAGTGTGGATAATTCCCTTGCCAGTCCTCATTGCCTATAGTCAGGGGAATAATTCAGGTACCTAATCATAGCTGTGCGCTGCTATTTCAAATGTTGCGGTGTATCTGAGACATCAGCCCACAGTTGGCAGACATAACAAAAACGTTATGCAAAAATCTACTCTCTTCTGGAGTGATGGCTGAAAGCCAGATGGAAATGGTATCTCAAACAGCACTGAACATCCATATTTCAGAACCTAAAATTCATTGCAGGTGGGAAGGACTCTCACCCAAAGGAGAGAGAATCTAGAATTCTAGTTTCTAGAATTTTTCCATTCCATTAGAACAGGCAAATAAAATAATGTTATGAACAGTTTTCCTTGCTTCTCTTCATTGGCTGTGAAGGTTCTTAGCTGAATCTTCAGTTACTTTGGGGGTTTTTTACATTGCTAAAGTTACATGGTACCTCATGTCCTTGGAGTAAACTTCACTGGAAATCAGAGAAAATTATTTATATGTGTGCCATTTTTATCTGAAAAGCTTGTCTGCCATTTACAAAGATCTAAACTCCAAGCAAAAATGAATAAGCTATTTGAGTGTAAATATTTGAACAAGAAGTTTAGTTTGAAATTATTCAAAGTAAAACAGAGCTGAATAGTCAAAGCAATTGCAGCATACTATTGAGTTATTCACAGACAACACAAGTGTTACAGCCCCCAGCTACAAAGGGTTTCTCAAGCTGTTGCATTTCATGTTCTTAGCTCTTGAGGTTCCTGGTTCAGTCCCTGCTGTATTAACCAAGAGTTCAGCTGTCACACAAAGCTTGCAAACACAAAGCATAGAAAGTAAAACTGAGTTCATTAATGACATAGGAGGATAAAGCTCCCTGTGCTAATGTGTTCTATGGTAATTTTCTGCCCAAAAGGACTATTTGAGATTCTACACACTTGGCTTTGTGAAAGAAAAAAAAAAGAACCCAAGTTGAAGTTTAAAAAATTTCACATCTCAAAATCGACAAACTACAGTTCTCTTCTCTTAGGATGATATTTTTACCCTCACTGAAAGCTAAACCATATCCATCAGAAGGCATACTGACTTCAATCAAACTGACCATAGGGTAAGATATTACCCAACATATGATTTTTGGCCTTGCATATATTTATGTTTTGCTTCTGCATCAGAGATGGCACAGTAAATGCACTGGGTTTTAAGACCCTCTTGTGATGTACCTAAATTAATTGAATGCTATGATTTCAATGTTTCTCCTGTTTTGTTGGAAGTGAATGTAAACAAAAAAGTGTATATAATAGTGTAGTATACAAAGATAACAGGAATTTTCTGGAATATTTGTTTAGAATCCTTTTGGAACCTATTTTATTAATAGAGAGCAAGAACAGAAACATATCTAGTTTGTCTTGACAGAGAATAAAAGCATGAACTACTTCAGGTATCTGCCACGGAAAGCTGGAGTTTCCCTTAGAATAGAGAATGTAAACCCCTCACCCTCTCCAAATTATAATTCTGCAATTAAGGGCTTTCAGGCAAAGATTTGGGAATAGGAATAACAGTTCTTTACTAGGAATATTAACAGTACAAATGTAGTAGAAAACAAAACCATACAACCAAACAAGCAAACAAACAAACAACAATTTTGGAGAACCCTGACAGACTCAGAGCTACAACCTGACACCCTGTTGGTCAGGGTGTTGGAAGCAGTCCAAAAGTCCTCCTGGACTGGCAGATGTGGTTCTGCTGGAGTCAAGATGATCCTGTAGAACAAGGGTCCAGTCTTCCTCCAGGAATCAGGTGAAGCAAGATACCTTGTGTTCCTACGTCTCAGTTTTTATCCAGGTTGGCTCCCCCAGCTGGGTGGAGCATTTCACAATGGGAGGGTATAGTTTGGGGCTGACTGCTTTGGGGATGTGTTAATGGCCCATTATCAGAAGGCATCCACCCCCCCTCCTCCCAGAGTTACAAGAGATAAAGGAAAAAAAAAAACAAACTTCTCCCTAACTGCTTTCAACAGATGAAATAGAGTACACATTTTTGGTTTCCATAACCCAAGACAATGTTTTATGTAGACACCACTCTGAGGAGCAGCAGAACCTGTAAGCCTGAGCCATCACGCTCTTGATCCACACTTCTACTGTCAGCTGGGTCAGGAGCCTGCTCCAGCAAGTGTGAATTAATCTGTTTCTCATGCCTTAACCATCAAGCTATGGAGAGATGTCTTCAAGAAGGATATGATCTATCCTTTCCCTAATTTTCTCTAACTACCTGGAACCTTTATTCTCATTCATTGCCTCAATAACACCCATATTCACAAATGGCCCAGGGCCTTTCTGTGCTGACACAAAATATGAGGCATGAGGAAGCAGTCCTAAGGAATTTACATTTCAGACAAGAAGCAGCAGGTTGCTGTACAGCTAACCAACATCAGTCTGTGGCAGTCCTTGAAAGGAGGATTACATGTCATGATATTATCAAGGCAATGCATCGAAAAACCAAAAAGTGCTGGTGCAAATGTAACACCATCAATAAGATTTTTTTTTCCCTAAATAAAAAAAAGTTAAAATTAATGGAAGCAATGTTCCCATTGTTCCCATATCTATCCTTTAAAACTCTTATACACTGCTCCTATAAAGAAATAAATTGTTCTCCTTCTCTCTCATTCTTTGTCTTTTTTTTCTGTCCTTCTCTGTCTCTGCCCTTCCCCTCTTTGTTTTGTTGTTTTTTATGTTTAATGTTCAGTTCTAGCTTGTTGCTAATAATTCAAATTCATTGCTCTGCAAATGCTTTCCAATTAGTGATAAATGACACTTCACACATTTGCTGCTTGTTTGTTTAACAGCTGCCACTCCTCAATATGTATGTTGTAGATATTTGGAAAAATGCCATGTTTGTGTTCTGTACAGTAGCAGGTTGTTTTTTGTGTTGAAATTATGTTTTTGAGGAGCATTGTAATGTTCTCTTTATGGTCATTCACTGCCAAATTCAGGCACCAGACACTTACATTATTTTCACTTTCAAGAGATGACATGACAGAAATAACAAGACAATAAATCACAATTATACTGCCCGAGTAAACATCAGAAATGTTGATTAAAGCACAATGATAGCAGCCTCCTCCTTATTTGCTGGGACATATTAGCCATCCATACACAAAATGTTGATTTCACATTTAAATTCTTGAATAAACTTAAAATGGGATTATTTAAGGCTCTTTACAGAATGAGTTGTTATTGGGAGAGGGGATAATAAATATTCTTGGGTTTGAAGTTAAATAGTAATAACATTCTGCACCTGGATAGTGTTGAAATTTCCTAATTTAAATAAGAAGAAACTCAGCACTGTAAAGATCCTATTGGGATCCATTTTTATATACATGAAGGTATATATACTTCATTATAAATGCATTATAATTCATGCATACAGTGACTTTAAAGTTGTAATACACTCTTCATTTTTTACTTATGATTCTCAGTTAGTGCAGATTTGTCTTTGTCTTAGCTATTGTTCTGCAAATTACTTTTCCTTCCTTATTAAACAAAGACCTTAATAAATTCCACAGTGTGAAATATTTGACTTGACACTGTCAATATTGCATTTCATAGATCAAGGCTGTGATCACTGAGGCCTCAAAATCAGGTTATGAAGCATCACTGAAAGATTTCAAAGTGTTTGCTTCCTGCTTCTACTGAGGTTGAGTTCAACAACAACTTTATTTTTCTACCTTTCTATTGTGCAAAAAATATGCAAAAACTGTACTTTTGATCAGATAAATAACATATACAGCTGTAACTGAATCCTAAATTTAGTGTTTATAACACCAGTGCATAAGCCTTTATGCACTTGATGATTCTGGTCACCTTGAGCAAACAGAAAATTACTTCTGCTGAGCTGATCCAAAGGACTTGGATCCACTCCTGCTGCTTCTGTCTTCTAATTACTTTATAGATGGCAGTTATTCAGCCCAAAGTAGAACACTGGAGATAAGTGCCTAAATTAGGATCTGATGACTTTTTTTCCCAAAAAAAAAAAGTATAATTTGGAAAATGTAATGTAAAGATTATGAGATACATTCTGTCAATGACTTGAATTTAATAACAAAATATGAAGCCTGATACAGGGTCTGTGGTACAAATAGGGGATCAAGAATAGAAAAAGTATTCATTAGATTTTTTGGTAAAATTAAATGTATAGACATTTTCAGATCAGTATACACTAAAAATAGCTAAGAGAATTTGACAGATTGGAGTTTGTTTATATGTGGGCAAAAATTAATGTAGAGCTGAATGCAGAATCAATTAATAAACTGAAGATAAACAAGTTTCAAGGACCACATGGAATCACTCAAGAGTTCTAAATTAACTTAATTATGATTAAATACTTCATATTTAGACATGTGAAGTTCTAGTGGTGATTGGTAACTATTACTTGCTGGCAGCTGAATTTGGTAATAGAATAAGAAGATGACCTTTAAGAAAAGGTTTGTGGGCTTGTACAGGGTCAGACAGTTGAAAATGTAGGAAGATATATATATATATGGATAAATATGACATACAGAGTTCAATATCAATAATTAAATGGCTTTCTTGCAGAGGAAAGCTGTGCTTCACAGAGCTATTAAGTTTGTAATGAAGTGAAATAGCACACAGGCAGGGTGATCCATTCAGACTTTTATACACAAGGCTCTTTCACTTGATAAAAAATAGTTCTTAGAAAAATGAATTATCATTGTTCAGAGACAGATAGGTCTCACTGGTCACTTACAGATAAGTAACTGCTTAAAATCAGAAAATAATTTCAAGAAAACAGAAAAAAACCAAAAAAAACCAAAACAATCCTAGAGGAGTAAAGTCAATGATAATACTGACTACAGAGTTACAGAGGTGAATGAGTAATAAAAAATATAAAAAATTCAGTGTTGACAAATGCAAAGTAATAAACATGGGGAAAACTATATAAAATGTTAGATTCTAAATGAGCTATTATTACCTAGAGGACAGATTTTTGGAGTTATTGTAGTTGTTTCTTAACAGAATGCCTGCTTAACAGAAGTCAAAAAAGAAATATAAAATTAAGACATTTTTAACAAAGAAATTGAGAGCAAAACAGAAAACTTGACATTTACACTGTGTGCAGCTGCATTCTGAGCCCTCTATACAATATTTCTTAAAGGATAGACCAACACTAAAACGCTAATCTAAATAAATAAATACAAAAGCAAAAACAATATATATAACTATTTCAGACTCTTTCAGTGAGCCACAGTAAAAATCCAGTTCAGCAACTACTACTGCAAGGAGCTGGACTGCCTCCATTTATTTTTGTTGGTTTTTTGGGGGTTTGTTTTTTTTGTTTTTTTGGTTTTGTTGGGGTTTTTTTGGGGGAGGAGGGCGGTGTTTTGGTTTGGTCTTTTTTTGTTGGGTTTTTTGGTTTTTGTTGTGTTGTTGTTGGTTTTAGTGGGTTTTGTTTTGTTGTTTTTTTGTTTTGTTTTGTTTTGTTTTGTTTTGTTTTGTTTTGTTTTGTTTTGTTTTTGTGGTGGGGTCATGAGTGGTGGGGTAGTGTCAAGGTGTTTGTTTTGTGGTGGGGTAGTGTCAAGGGAAAAAAAAAAGGGTTCATTCAAAGGCTGACTGAAAACATGGAAAATAATAATTCACAAGTTATCATACTTTCTCCTGTGACTGCCCAGACAGACTGAGCAGACTTTCGTCCTACGGAAAATAATTCAAGGTTTCCAAAACTGGGCAGCATGGTGAAATCCCTTCACCTTTCTTTATATCAAAGATGAACTTGTTAACATCAATCTTGATCATTTTAATTATGAAAATTGATTTTTTTTTTTGTTTCCTAGTTCAAAAATGAACCAAATTTCCAAATTCTCAAGGTTTCCAAACTGTTTCACTTATACAATGAAGGGATAAATTTGTTACACTCTGAACAGACTAATTCCTGAGTAAACTGAAAGCTCTTTTATACTAAAAACACTGAAGCAAACTCAACAGGATCATCTTAGCAATAAACTAATTGAAGTGACAGACATAAGTTCAGTGCACTCCAGAGCAAAAGGTCACCATGAGAATATTACTTAACTTCTCCTCTAATACAATAAATGGCTCTAATGGGAGTTACAGTGGGTCCCAAAACAGGAATATTTTTGCAGTGGGGAGCATTATTTCAGTGGAGTGATGAAAGCCAAATATTTGCAGCAAGTATATGCAGCGGTATTTGACATTTGATATCATCAGATGCTGGAAAAGAAAATCTTTTCAACACAAAAATTAGGTTATCATCAGCTGTCTAATATTCATGGGAGCAGTTTGCTTGAGCACAATACAACAGGACAGGGCAACACAAAACCACTGAAGTTTCACTGACTATAATATTTCATACTGATATCTGACAGAAAAACCACAAAACTTCTTTCAGTGAAAGGTTTACTTTTATATGACAGCCTTTTTTTCTTTCCTTTAATCATGTTTCATTCAAATTCTCCTTGGAGACCTGTAGGATTGCTCTTGAGTCCATTTACTGCTCTTCTTATCCATTTAGGATCTCACAGAACTGTCAACAATTTCCCCCATGCTAAAGCAAATCAGCCATATGGATACTGAAAGAGAAACTTGCTTTTAAACATCCTCTTGATCTGGAGAACAAGAATCCTGAAATTGTGATCTGCCAGAGAACAGTATTCCAAATCTGGACTGGCCAGAAGAAAACTGAAAGCACACCATAGCAGTCTACTGTATGATACAGACTGGTTAAATAATCAGGGGAGCTTGTTACTGACACTGAATGTTGCAACTTAGTGAGGTAAATAAAATACAGCCATTTGGGAAAACACTGCAAGCATGTAAAGGTTAGAGAAAATAGTTCCGGAGTCAAGTGCCAGACTGTTTGAGGATAAGGTGGTTTATAAAACATACAATTGTGGATGTAAGTGTTTGAGTAGTTGACACAATAAAAAATTATTTCTGACAGTTATTCCCAGAGCGAAGGGGGGGAAAAAAATGTCTCTGTGACATTCAGTATGGCATAAGGTCATGTTGCATTAATTCTACCATGCAAGCTAATACAGTGTGTCATGATGAGCATGGTGTAAAGTCAGGGTCATCATGGCAGTGCCATTCCTCTGGTTGTACCTCAGGAAAAAAAAAAATCAGGAGAATTTATAAATCTGCGATTAAACAAAAGCTTACCTCTAAAAATCATATCTAATTTCAATTAAAAATAGGTTTAAGCTGGCCACAAGTCATGTTGTTCATGGATCAGCAGATGTTTATATGGGTGGAAAAGAGATATAGCTATGGTTTGCTCATGCGCCTTCAGAAATTTAAAAATTAGGTTTCTATTTTAGGTGATTTAGTTTTCCAGCTATTTCCAGCTATTTGCAATATTGACCACTTTGTAAGTTCAAATCACAATCATAATCTCCAAATACTTCTCTGAGGGTATGTCTTGAACATTTCCTGATAGCTGAGCTCAGCCCCATGGGTTTGTTAGTACAAGTAGCCCTACATTTTGCTGGATTAAAAGTGGATGCTGGTATATTTCTATGCAGAGTTCCTCAGTCAGCATAGGAGGCCTTGTGATTGGTACAGAATTTCACCTCTCACTCATGTTTCCCCCTTTCTCTCTCAAGTCCAATAGCTTGCTTCTTGTAGAACTATCAGAAAGCCATGTTGTATTAAGCCTTGGCAGGAAGTCTGTGTGCGTTTGCACCAGAGTTAAGATCACTGTCTGTCTTGCATTGCAAAAATCCATTAACAAAACCTCTGATGAAGGTTAACAAAACCTCTCATTCCCTACATTCAAAAGAAAAACAAAGATTTAGAGGGTTTCCAATGTAGCTCTAGCTTACATTTACCTAAGAAACAGTTCATTAACACAATGAAGGAGAAATAAATAATATAGTCATTTGAACATCTCTTTAAATATGTTAAATTTATTTTCTCAGTGTCACATGGTCTCTTCAGGGAAATTAAGTGTTGGGGAAAAGAGATTAATCTATTTAATCTATTTTACTAGAAATAATCACAGTAAATTAATATGTGCTGATTTTCAAAATCAGCTAAAACAATATCCATCAGATTATATCAATTATTTTCTGTTCTGTGGTTTATACACCACATCATTTTGGCATGCAGTCTGGGAAACAGAAGGAATTGAGAAGCTAAACTAATGAAAACTGTGTAGCAGTATTTATAGGTAGACCTGGCTATAAAGCAGAAAATCTGGTTCATTAAAAGGTCCCCCAGTATATTGTGAAATGTGGTTTTATTCTATGTATGTTGAAAGTTTTTTTCCTAAGATTAAACATTTAAGAAAGAAAAGGACAGATTTCAGAACAGACTAAGATCTTTCACACTAGGATTAGTAGGCCTCTTTCTGAATACCTAATTTGTCCAGCTGATGCTATAGTTATACAGTAGAGGCATCAAGAGCAAATTTTGACATCAATAATCTTCTTCAATGAGTTTGGAAATCTGCATGGCCTAGAATATCTAAATTACTTGGAACTTTGTGCACCTACAGCTTGTTTTGTTGTCTAAGGAGGCACAAATGTTCAAATACCTTGTTACAGTCTATAGAGTCAATCTACCCTCAGTCTTGGAGTTTAAACCTGGATTTTGATGTTTGATATGAGATTTTTAACAGCTAGGAGATGGTCTTTTTCTAAAGCTGGTGCTAGGAATCTTTACTAGATGCTCATGGGTTTTTTGTTTGGTTGGGGGGTTTTTTGGTTTTTTTTTGTGTTTTGGTTTGTTGGTTTTTTTGGTTTTTTTTGGTTGTTTTTTTTTTTTTTTGTTCAATATTATTAAGATAGTAATCAGGAACAGAAAGCGAAGCAGTACCCTGCATCTTTAGGTCAGACCCACTGTTGCTCAGCACTGAAAGAATATGGTCATACTGTGTTCAAATTCTCAGCAGCTTGAAAGTCTGCTTTTCTCAGTTTTGAGATCTAGAATATCTTGCTTGCTTCCTCCTAACATCCTTCCTTTCTTAATGGAGATGAATTTAAATATATGAATTTAAATTTTGATAATATAATACCCAAAGTATAGTAGCTTGAGGGTTAGGCAATCAAGGCAAGATCTGTATTTCCAAGAGAACTAGACAGGCTGAGGAATGGACTCATGAAATTCATCAAGGATTCAACTCATAATGATAAAATCTGGTAATGGGCTGTGTGAGGATGAGCTCTGCCTGAAAGTCGGACAGTGTAAACATGATTAAGCAGTGCATCCCAATATATTGGGTTGTATTAACAGGCCAGTGATCTTTGGGTTGTTGTGGGGCTGGAGCACTGTCCTGTGAGAGCAGCTGAGGAAGTGGGGCTTGCTGAGTTTGGAGAAGAGCTGACTTTCAGGGACATGACAGCAGCTTCACAGTGTCTCTGAGAGGGTCATCAAGAAGGTAGAACAGTGTCCTTTGTAGCTGTGTATGGTGGAAGAGTGAGTGATAACACCATAAGTTGAATCAGAAGAGATTCCGTCTGGAGGTAAGAAGAAAGCTTTTCCTCTTGGAGACAAACAGTGGAACAGGTAATCCAAATAGTCTGGAGAGATGTTGAGGACCTGACTGGATAAAGTTCTGAGCATCCTGGTCCAAAATCAATGTTGAGGAGACAGCTGGATTAAATGACCTTCTGATCTCCACTCCAAACCAAATGATTAGGCTAGATCCCACATTCCTGGTTATCCTATTAGAATACAGAGTAAATAGGTGAAGTGTTTTATTTGCTGAACTTAAACACTCACTTTAGTTAAAATTTATGTGCATTAAAATTTTAGTACAGAGAATGAAAAAACGTACATGGTTTAGGAACACTTGCCAAAGTACAGCATAACTTCAAAGGTAAGTTGGAAAGAATTCATTTATCTAAATATTCATGTCTACATACAGTACAGATGATGACAGATGTCCACTAAAGCTCTGAAGTCAGTGAAGAAAAATGGGCAATTTTAGGTACAATTCAGTATTTTCTGAAGTGGGTATGCAAGCCAGACCTAATGAATCATGTCCTAGAATTTATTATTTCTTTCCACTCATCATAAACTGTATTTAAGGCGATTAGTTCAACCATGGAAGTTTACATGCTGCACATCAGAAATGAGGTGCTGTGAAACCCAGCCACTGTATCTAACTCATTTTCTCTAGGAAATCACACAAACACTCCCAAACTATTAAAAAAAAGAAAAAAAAAAAAAAAAAAAGGAGGCACAATACTGAAGTTTTGATCAAGTGAAACACCAGTCCTGAGAACAGAAGAATACAGTCGAATAAAATAGAAACTTTTCTTAAACTTTCTGGTAAAGTAGACCAGAATTTACATTTTGCATATCAATTTAACTTTTTATCATAGAGGGAAGAAAAAGCCAAGTTAAAAAACAAAAAAAAAAAACACAAAAAAACAAAACAAAAACCAAAAAAAAACAAAACAAAAAACAAAACAAAACAAAAAAAAAAAAACACGCACCACAAAACAAAACAAAAAACCCACATAAATTTCATTCTTACACTTTTCAACATGTGTGTAAGAAATTGGGGGGAAATACCAGGCATTTTCCACCTAGGCTTTGCATCCAGTCTGTCCAATGCTTTTCTTAAAGTCAACACCTAGTAAAGTTGAATCTAATGAAAAGAAGATGATGTATAGAAAAGGTGGTCCTACAGTTCTACAGCATCCTACTGTTTACAGTACTTGCCAGGAATGAAAGAACTGCAATTTCATAGTATCCTCACTCTAAGCAGGTCTGATTTTATTACTTCCACTTTCTAAGAAAGTACTTAATCACAGAATAAGCTGAATTGAAAGAGATTCACAAGGACCATCAAGTCCAACTCCTGGCCCTGCACAGCACCATCCCCAAGAGTGACACCCTGTGCCCAAGAGCATTGTTCAAATGCTTTTTGAGCTCTGTCAGGCTGGTGCAGTGACCACTGTCCTGGGGAGCCTGTTCCAGTGCCCAGCCACCCTCTGGGTGAAAAACCTTTTCCTAATATCCAACCTAAACCTCCCCTGACACAACTTCAGTCCGTTCTCTCAGGTCCTATCACTTCTCAGCAGAGAGAAGAGGTCAGTGTCTTCCCCTCCTCTTCCCCTACTTGTGTTCTAGCATTTCTAGGTCGTGCTCCTCACTAAACTATTTGAGCTCCGCTACAAGGATGCAAGATCTGTTATCTCCCTGAAAGGGACCAGGTGTCATAAACCAGATTTCCACTGAAGAAAGGTGCATGCTTAAAAGAAAATGGCTGTAAAAAATATGTTTCCTTCAACTGAGTTTTTATACTAGTTTGTTACTGGATTAAAACAATAAAAGTAAACAAACACAGTTGCAGGAACAGTAATCAAAATAGTAACTAGGAAATGGCAAGAACCATCTTTGCATCCTGGTCGTTTCAAATTCTTCTCATGTCCTGACTTTCATGTATCTTGTGCACTTAAATGTATAAACTTCAAGTATACTTCACTTGTAAAAATGTTTCTCCAATGGCTAAGCACTAAGAGCACTCTCCTGGACACAAAAAGAACTCTTTTTTAATTATAAGAATTTAATTCCCCTTAGACCAAACTTCTCTTCTTGGGTAAATATGTGATGTAAAAAAATCTTCAGTAATCTGTCACCAGCCTCATGTCTTTCCTACTGGTTCTTATAGCCATACTCAAGATCATGGTGAAGACTACAAAAGACTTTCCTTTTAAATGCATTTCTTTCTTTAGAATTTAGGGCATTTCTACCCATGCTTTTGTATCTGTAGCCAAGCATCAAGGAAAACTTTGGACCATCCATAAAAGCAAAGATTATTTATTTGTGTGGGAAAATATGTGACGATGTTTTAAGCAGAATTTGGGTTATTCATCCTAGTTTAAGACAAGATTTAAATAGCGTAGTTCAACAGTTTCTTTACATTGTCATGCCCTCATGCCCTAGTTAAAGCATAACTTTGTATTAACAAAAATAAAATAACAAAAATAAATTAGTATTAACAAAAAAAAAAAAAAGGGTAGATATCCATGATGATCACTCATTTTGAGCCAAGTTTGTTTCTGGAGGTTTTTTTGGGGGGGTTGGGGGTGTTTTGTTTTTGGGGTTTTTTACGTTTGTTTGGTTGTTTTGGTTTATATGTTTTTGGGTTTTATTATTATTTATATTAGTGCTCCTCATTCTTGGTGTTTGCCAAAGTATAAAGGGTTTTTTGAGAAGTTTCAGTACAATACTGTGATTATTTTGAGGGGAGATAAAAGTAAGAAAATAGAAATTTTTATTATTAGTAGTAATAGAAATTATTATTACTGTGGTGGCGGAAGAAAATAACAGTGTTCTTTTTTGAACAGGTGTAGAGTGAAGAATCACACAGTTTGAAGGATGGTATTCAGCACAGAATAACTCTCAACAATTATCTACAAATGAACTTTTCCTGACAGACACAGGTTTTAGTTCGGCTTTACCTTTTTCTTTGTTAGTGCCGATGGGATTTTTTTGTTGTTGTTGTAATGTGAAACAAGCATTTGCAAATTTCATAACGAAATATTCTACATATTTTTCATTAAACCACTCCAGGGTAAACTGAGTATTTATAGAATACCTCCATATTCTTCCAATCAGACAACTTGCTATAACTTCTGCATTGACTTGACCCTGAAACATTTCACAAGAAACCCTGCACTGGGCTGAAGAGTGATTGTATTTTGGTATCTCCAAACCAAAAACCTGAAGCAAAAGGGACTTACTGTTTTATCTAGACTGTTACACTCAAAACAAGCATTAATTTAGATTAGTTTTGCAAATCTAAAACACCTTAATCCTTAAATAGTCAAAAATTTTCTTGTGTTTTTCTGCTTACAAAAAAAAAAAAAAAAAAGATTGTCTAAAAATCACATCAGATTTTTATTGAAAAACTTTTAGATTATCATTAAACGGGCTTTAAGGACAATCTTTCCCCCAGAGAGTAACTACTCCTGCGGAAAAAAAAAAAAAAAAAAGGCAAAAAAACCACCACCACCACCACAACAACAACAAAAACCCCAAACTATTATTTGGGGAATTTGATTACAAGGATTTTCCTCAAAGGAATCCATTCTCTACCAGAGTGCTGGAGTTTGTAATATTTAAATTCCAGAGTAACACATAAAAATTCACTCTTACTTCTAATTTTTTATGCGCCATGTGACATCCTAAATTACAATTTTAACAATTCTTTTCTCTTCACCATATTTTTCCCCACTGGAACTGTCTAAAACATCAACCAGGTTAGTGCTTGTGATTCTTGTTTCCTTATTTTCTCTATCATGTATTACCATTTTTGACTATTAAGCACAAGAAAATTGTCTCATATTAATCAAGAGGGGTTAGGGGGATTTTAGTTTTCTAGGTGCTTTTTTGGGTTGCTTGTTTTGTTTTGTTTTGTTTTTCTTCAGATTCCCAGGTAGTTTTCAGCGGGGTTGTAATGGGTCTAGAAAGATGAAGAACAAACTAAAAAGAATGAGTATAAAACAGACATTAATTTCTTGTCAAGATATGCCATGCATAAACGATATTTGGATAAACATTATTTAACCTATTTCTCTAGTTCTTTTACAAAAACTCAGGTAAATATTATAATTAACTTCTGCTGTACTTTAGTCATTAACAGCTCCCTGAATTTGACCAATTTTTTCATTTTCATTTGCAGTGAGTACATTTTTTTCCCATGCTTCTCACACCAGACTTGCTGTGTTGCCATCCCTGAACTCCTCTTCTGCCCTCTTGACTCCTCTCTGCAAAAAGGAGAGCACAGCAACATACGTAGCTACACGAGCTGGAGCAGGTATAGTGCTCACCCATGAGCAGTACAGTTCAAAAATAAATGTAATTAATTTTGTTTAATCTGATCAAAGAAAGTCATTATTTTGAAGATGCTTTCACTCCATCCATTCTGAATTCCTCTCATAGCTTTATTCCAGGCATTGTTACTTAAAATTAGGAGAAGTTGTGGTAGTCTACAGTTAGCACATTGAAAAATCACAGATAAAATCATCTGTTTTGCTGAAAAATGAGACGCACTGTTTCTCTTATTGTTAGGAGTTCATTTCAGAAGAGAAAACTTCTGCTCACTCAGAGCTCAGTTGGGATGGATTCCATGGGAAGTTTCCATGGAGAATAAAGGAGCTATCAAGTGCTGGGGATTTTTAAAAAACACTCTCCTGGAAACACAAAGACAGTTTCCCTCTAGAGGGAAAGGGAGTAGGTGGAGAAAGAAACCTCCTTGCCTTAGCTCTGATCCATTTAATGCTGAGACTGCTCAAAACAAAAAGAGAGGCACACCAGAGACGGAAAAGAGGATGAACTGAGATCTACAAGGGTGTTGCCAGCGTGTGCAAGGATGGAGCTAGAAAAGCAAGAGCACAGACCAGGGTGAATTTGGCCAGTGAACATTGTGTTGCTGTGGCAAGGAAAGCCAACACGGTGCGGTCAACAGGGGCATTGCCAGCAGAGTTAAAGAAATCATCATCCAACTCCATTCAGAGCTTGTCAGGCCACACCCAAAATACTGTGTTCAGTTTTGGTACTCATTACAAAAGAAGAAGACATTGTCAGGCTGGAGAGGGTCCAGAAAAGGTCCACAAAGGTGTTCAAAGAACCAGGGAGCCTGACACATGAGGAAAGGCTGGGAGGACTGGGGCTGTTCAGCCATGAGAAGAGAAGGCTTTAGGGGAGACCTCATCACCATGTTCTGGTATTTCAGGGGTGGCTACGGGGAAGATGGAGACTCTTTTTTTAAAAACCAGTCAACCAGTAGAAAAAAATTAGGTGTAAGATTCAATTGAACATGAGGAACACTTTTCACCATGAGAACAATCAGCCTTTGGAATCATTCCCAGAGGTAAGTGGTGTATTCTCCAACACCGGGCACTTTTAAGATCCAGACGGACAGGGTTCAGGGCCATCTTATTGGGATCATGCTTTTGCCAGAAAAGGTTGGACAAGAGGGGCTTGAGGCCCCTTCCAACCAGGTAATTTACCTTTAATTTTATGATTTATTATCTTCTTACACTCACAAATAGTGTTTATAGTCTCAAAAAAAAAAAAAAAAAAGAACCCAAATCAAAAACCCAACTATTTTTATTAGCCTCTGTACTCTTCCAATCATCTTTTCTGCAGGATCACTCACATTCTGAAGCTTGCAGTGACTCATCCTTTTCTTTTAGTTTCTAAAACTCAACCATGCAAGGGTTTCCAGACAAAGATACTTAGAGGGTATTGCTAGCTGCCTTAAAAAAGCCCCAAAATAAGCAGCTGAAAAGCTGCAGTGATAAACTATGCAAATTATACCTTACTACTAGAAGAAAAATGCAGAAAATGAGAGCTAAATCCTTTCCCCCCACTCTTCACCTACCAAGCATACAAAGAAGGAACAAGATGCTTAACAACAATACCCATTTCACGGAGTGAAATTTTGTTCTCACTCCCACCTTCCTGGTAATTTTGAGAAGGGGGGAAAATTGGAAGGATTATCCAGTTCACAGAACAGTATATCCGACAAAAGAAACACCAAAAGATACATTTGATGGTAACAGATCACACTGTTAAACTTGCAATATACCACTACTCAGTGATTTTTGACCTAAAGCATCATTAATCATTCATGAACTTGTGCATTGCCAAAGGGAATAGCACAGTCTATAATCTTCAGGAAGTGCATGGGGAAAAATCCTTTTTTCTTATTGGAATAAATAAAAATGTGTTTAACTCACAAGTTGCTTGTGTCCTGCAGCTCTTTTCCAGTAGGACAGACAATGAATGTTGGAACAAGGTGCCAGTTACTAGACTTGAAAGACCACTTTACATAGTTTCAAACTCTGCTATTGACCTATGTCATGTCAGATACACAACACAGCTTATTTTCCCTATGGGTAAATTAAGAATAATAATGGTGGTTTTTTTCACTGCTGTATTTATAAGGTTTATTTAAAACGCTACTCAAACCTGTAGTCTTAGACCCTGTGTAGCACAGATCCTTTATTTTCAACCTGTTATTTTTTGTTCTGACCCCCATATGTTGTTTTTGACTAACATGACTTTTTCGTAAATGTCTTAATCTGGAGACACTAGGAAGTGAAAAATCTACTTTTTATATTAATGATTTGCTGCAGTGGCTCTAAACACTCTCACATGGTATCTAAGTGTATTTGTTCTCAGCAATTAGCCATTATCTGTCTTTTTCCATATAAATGCATGTCCATGGGGTTAGTAGTTATCAGCAGTTTCTGCCTGATTTCATACTTATGATCAGAGCTGCAGGAGAGCTGAGGCACTCCCTTGTCCATTCATGTACCCAATGTAACGCTCAAATGAACATAGATGTATGAGGCTTTGGGCTCCATCTGTACACTCAGCTGGTTTTTTGGCCAGGAGTTGCACACAAACTATTGAACTCTCTTTTCTACCTGCTCAAAGTAGAGTAGCTTGTCTGTATTGCTTGTGAAGCTATGCCTGACTAGTGCTAACCTAAATTAGGCCATACTTGGAATAGTACAGGGACATAACAGGGACCATGTTAACAATTATTCATTGCAGAGTGCTGCTGGCCAGTCATCAAAACCTATACCTGCTCCTGCTCAGCTTGTTACTCCACATGTAGCCCTCATTTCTATGAATAACATTTTTAAGTGTTTGCATGAACAGTGGCCAGTGTCCTGAACTTTATCATCTCCATCATGTTCAAGGCTCAACACTGACTGATAGGGTTGCTGAAGATATGTGTAAACCCTCTCAGTTATTCACCCTGGCACAGAAATCAGCTGTGTACATGTCTAACAACACTGTGGTGTATAATCATGAAAGGCTTACCTGGAGTGCAAAATTATCTTTGTGAGTACTGAATATAGTTTGTATACAAACAAACATTAGCTTCAAATTATATTAAAAAAAAAAGACTATGTTTTTCTTTCTCTGACATGTACACAATACACATATTTCCACATGCAAAAGGGCAAATCCTATTCCCATCTCAGGGATGTAGGCATCATGGGCTTAGGGTACTATTATAGGGAGTGAATGGATGCTGTATACTCTAATAGGATATGAAAATTGCCCTTTCAAAAATTTCTAGGAGATGAAACAATATCTGCAGGAGCACCTTAAATCAATCTGCAAATGTTTCACAGAGATTTGGCTTCCTCACTTCCTTGAAACAATATCATATGTGCCAACTATTCCAATCATAAATAAAAATCTGGTTTATGCTAGCTAGATTGTTAAATAAACCCAGACACCTGTGCCAGTTATAAAAGTGTACTCCTGTTGTGATGTTATCCATCTGTAGTATATGTCACACTGCAGTTGTGCTACTTAGAAAAAATCCACTTCATAAACGTTTATAAAGTATTCGTGTTAGGAGCATCTCATGCTTCTTTTGGATTTCTTGGTTTTCTTTTTGTTTTTTCTCCTTCATCCAGGTTCAGCAGCTTTTCTTTTTATGTTGAAATATTATCCCCAAGCTAATTTATATCAAGGGTATGGTAAATACTAGTTAGAAGAAAATGGTGTAAAAGCTTCTCAGGCCCTATTCCCATGAGTTTATATCCAAATTCCTTTACATAAAGCTTCAGGAGAAGTGCAGAGGGGTAGAAAGGAGTGTTTATGTATTTGTTTTGGCTGCAATAGATTTTTGTTTCCCTCATAGTATCCTATACTGTGATATGTTTTGGATTTGTGATTAAAATAGTTGGAGGTTAAAGGGATGAAGGCAATGGAGACCAGCGTAGGCTAGTGGTAGCACTGTATGGATGGGAATGACAAGAGGTCTGGGATTGTGTCTGTGGTAGGGAGGAATTGCCTTGATTGCATTTTGTTCCCCAGGACCAGCCAGGTGACCATCCCTGCTCAGAGACAGCAGCAGCCCAAGAGATAGGGGCAGGCCCCAATGACATGAGTGACTAGCTGGGCCATAGCTTGGAGAGAGGTCATTAAGAGTTTCTGTGTGTCACTGGAGCCTCAGGTGGGGAGGAAAGCTAGGAAAGGTATGAAGAAAGGTGAGAAAACACCTCAAGATTCTAACCAAAGGTTTCTATTGTAAAATATAAATATTTGAGAAACTAGCATACATATATTGTGATTGAGCAATTTGCACTGCATTTAAGTCTCTTACTGCCCATAAATATACCTCTTTTCGGGAGACATTTTACTGTGAAGTCCTCCTGTTATGAGGAGGCTGAAATCTGATCTTCCTGTCCTTGTGTTATCTCCTCCTTTGACCAAACCCTGACTCCTCCCCTGAATACCTGATAAAACCCACAACCCTGCCCCTGCTCTTGCTCTTTGTCCTCACCTCCTCCCCAGTCCAGGGTTGGGGGGAATAAAAATGGATTCTCAAGCTTAACAAAGAAATTTGTCCTGTCGGTTTCCCTGCCGGCGGCTGTGACCTCCCTGGACACGATGATCACTGCTGCATCACGCTGCTACATTTTATAAAATCAGACAACTAGATTTTAAGACATGTAGTTGAGGTCTGTTCAAGCCCTTTTTTTTTTCTCAACCCACCATTCAAACTCTTGAGGCACATGTGATCCTCGAGAATGAATTGTGTAAGCTTAAAAGGGATGGTGTTTTGTAAAGAATGCCCTGAATGACGTTGGATGGAAACACTGACCAAGGTCCTGCACAGAAGCAATAAAACAAGCCAAATAAGTTTCTGCTTAACCACTTCTCCTGCTCTACTGCATACATCTATGTCAAAATAAAATTGCCCTGGATTTTACTAGTCTGTCCAGAGAGAAAAAACAGTTCTTTGAGAGTGATAACCAAGTGAAAATGTTTGCTCTTAGTGATAGTGTTGCACTTTTTATTTAAAAAAAAAAAAAAAGATAAAAGCAAAATCAGATTATTTTTATTTTTCAGAAGATGTCAATGTTTGCAGACTTTGTCATCCTTTTTCCTAATTCTTCCCTTAACTATATTCTTTTGAGGATGATAATTTGCATGTATGTTTTGATGGATTAAGCAGTAAATCTTAATCTCACCTAGTTGTTATGCGAAATATCAAGATAGAGTCAAAATCATGCTAGCTCATGTCAAAAAATCAAAGATTAAGTACTGAGTAGCCATAAAAAATAAACCACAATGAAGCCACAGTTTCTAGGTGTGGCTAGAAACTGCATATCTGATTCTATTGAGTAATTACTTATGGCAAAACTGAAATCTGCTTGTCATATTTCAACAGGCAGTAAATGTGACCAAATAGGCCTACTAAGTTATTAAGTGACAATACTTCACTTAGACTAACTAATTAATGATGTAGAAAAATCTATTGCTGTATATGGTAAATGTTCTTGTACATTTCACTATTCCAAGCAGTGGTACCACCATGGAAAACAACTGAAAAAATATGTATTTTCACAATCAATTATATCTACAATAGAATAAAACTTCAATGCAATGAAGTTAAATTAGACATCTCCACAATCCAAGGACATAGATCTCTATGATCCAAAGAGGATTGTCAGTGTGATAACACTCAATAATCGCAATGCTGGAAAATTACCTGTATTCCTGTAGTCCTGAAATGAACCATTGATAAGTGTCAGCATTTTTTGCCTTATGGGTGGGGAGCTAGACATCTGAAACAGGACTTCACAGTAGTTATTATAATAAGTTATGGTAGGTAGTCATTAGGATCTATTGAAGAAAGCAATATGAGACAATGTAAAATTGGTTCCAACTAGTCCCAGGTTGAACACCTATGAGAAAGTGGGTCAGAATGTGAATTCATACCAGCAGGTTCACACATTAAAAGGTACAACAAAAGGAAGAGTCTGTGGGGGTTTCTTTGTCTAAAAGCAGCAGGAGTTAGGCATCGCACCCTCCCTTTCCCCACCCCTCCCACAGCTGCATTTTCTGTTTTTCACTTGTGGTGCTAAAGTTCAGTGATGTGGTTCTAGAGATAATTCTTCTGTATTGTTAGAAGGCATCTTCTGCTTTGTATTTAAGACTGTTTTCTACTACATTCCACTACTTTAAAAATTGAACACAGAAATATTCAGATCTCATACTCATGCTGTGCTTCTTAATGAAGTGAATATTGCCATTGAAACACAGTTTATAAAAGGTTACTTTTATGAGCAGGGATTTGCAACATCTGGCTTTAAAATTTGACGTTATTTATATTTGCCATGATAATTATTTTTAAAGTCTTCATAAGAAGCAATGATCTGTAATAAAGACCAGTTTGTTAAAGCAAAAAAAAAAAAAAAATTAAATTTCATGGTTAACTTCTAAAAGTTATGGAGATTTCAGACTAACCTTTGAGGGACAGAACTGGAAAGATGTGTCAGTAAGATCTTATAGAGTGGACTGGAATAAGCAAACAGTACAGAGGAAGTAACACCGAGGACAGACTGTGTGATCTAATTTGTTTTCATCTTTCATGATGAAATTTTCGTATTTATTGGGTCAATGCCAAATGCAAAAGACTATTACAATATTCTATCACAACTGTTGTACATGTATAGTTCTGGAGCCTCTAACATATGAAGCACATGAAGCTGCTGAAGCAAATCCAGGGAAGGCCATGGAGATGCTCAGAGGGCTGGAACCTATCCCATGGAGACAGGCTGAGGGAGTTTGGGTTGTTCGGCCTGGAGAAAAGAAAACTCCAGGATGATGGTAGAGCACCCTCCAGTACCCAAAGGGGGCCTGGAAGAGAACTGGAGAGGAACTTTTTACAATGGTGTGGGGTGATGGAACAAGGAGGAATGGATTAAAATTGAAAGAGGGGAGATTTAGATTAGATCTTAGGAAGAAAATATCTACTGTGAGGCTGGCAAGACACTGGTTCAGGTTGCCCAAAAAATCTGTGACACTGCTCCTACTCCATAGATAGGGCCAGACACTGTGTATGGAAGAAAAGAGGAGGTATATGCTCATAATTCTCAATATTTGTACCAACTTTTTTGTCCTTCCTCCCTGCTCCTAGCTCCCTTAGACTCCCCTTGTTCATTCCTGCCACCCACTCTCTAACTCAAAGCTGTGACCACTGTTCAATTCCACACTTAGTTCTCAGCATGGCACTAACATTTTCTGGCTGAGAACCAAGTTAGTACATTTTTGCTAAGGATTGAAAATGAAATAATAATTCCACCTCTTTGGATGGCAGCATCTCAGCTAATTGTAATCGCTGCTTTCATTACCCACAAAATGTTCTTCTTTCCAGAAAAAAAATACCTAGTTTAGTGTGAAGCTCTTCTGTGTACAGTTAAAACTTTGATAGGATTTTAAAAAAAATCCACAGAACAAAAAAAAAAAAAAAAAAACCCAAACAAAAAACCCCCAAAAAACAAACCACAAACTTTTAAGTCCTTTGCAAAAGTTCTCCAGTAGCTTATTTACTCCCTAAGTAGCTGTCCTCCAGCATGTTTTCACACTCCTCTGTGTTCCTGGAAAAAAAAATCTCTTCTGTATTTTATACTGTTGTAATTACCAGATGTGTTAAGAGGTAGAACAGTGAAAATTCTGTCTAATCTACTCTATTCAAATATGAATAATGTCAAGCTGAGGAATGTTCCCTTTAATAATCTTGCCAGCCAAATCTCTTTCCCAGTGCTGCCATCGCTTTATACTCCTAAACACAGTTTAAATAAAACAAATGCAGTACTCCAATTTCTCTTCCAAGGTGAAAAAACACACTCAGTATGTTCCAGCTGATATTCCTGCCTTGGTTATAAAATAACTTCCATCTTTTCATTGAGAAGTGTCCCACTAATTAAAAATAAACATCACCCTGCTGCATCCTGTAGACATATCTATATTGCCTAAACCTGTTCTCTGCACCACTAGCACAATTTTAATGTACCACAAGATCTACAGAGCATCTTTCTTGCAACTCATCAGCACAATGTTGTCAAAAAATGTTATTTTTGAAAAAAACCCCAAGGTAATAAAACCAGTGTATAGTGATAAAAAAGGACAACATTTCAAAGCAAGCCACAAAAGAGAAAGTCAAATCAACAGCTGCACCTCACTGGTGATGAGCTCTAGAAAAGTAAAACACATCTGGTAGTTGCTGTTCCCTTTTGGCAGGCTTAATGTAAAGCCCTCATTTGGTAATATTTAAGTACAACTAAAGCAGTCAGCCTAAAAGATAATTAAATTACTGACATTGTTTTTCACTGCTGTTTTGTTTTGAAAAAAAACCAGCCTGGTGGTGATTGGGGGTTTGCCTTTTCCTTTTTCTCTGAAAGGGCAGGAAAAATGTGTTTCTGTTTGCTAAATCATCACTCATGCAATCATCTGAGTGTTAGGGGACTGCTTATGGTATCCTCTACAGTTATGAATGAGGCTGTGATTGGCTCATGCAAATGAGGAGGAGTTATTAAGTATGGTGGGGAGAAGTTCTGCTAAGTTTTTTTCACATGTACTTTTGTCATTCCAGTATGGTTTTGAACCCTTTTCTGTTCTCCTTTCAATCCTCCCCTCTTCTTTTGTGGTTGCTGCCTGGCAGCTCTGGCTGATAGGGCTGTGTGGGAGTTGGCCAAGCTGAAGAAACTCTAAACCTAAGGCCGTGGGAAACCCCTTTGTTGTTGTGGTGAGTAGTAAAGGTTCATGGGAGTTTGCATGTTAGTGAAGTTGTTCCATATAAGGTGATGTTTTTATGATTGGTCAGTTATGTTGTACAAGTATGGTTATGTTCCCAGTTCGAGTGTCTGATTGGACCTTATCCTCAGATCGACCCTATATATGGTCATGTTTTTCTCAGTTCCAGGTCTTTGGTTGGTTATCCCTACAGAGCTCTCTTGGGTACTGTGCATGGTTTTGGGGCACTGTCCCTATCTCCTTTTATACATTATTTAAATGTTCTTTTTGTAGTGCAAACCGTCGCTCCCATGACGGTTATTTTCTCCTAATTATTTTCTTGCCACCCTCTGCCCTGAAGTCAGGGGATCTAAAGGTTTGTCAGAGCTACCCTCACTGCGACAGTGCTGTAAAAACTGTGGGGGAGGGTGTGTACTTGCCCCTTGTGAGAGGAGGCAGGGAGTAGGGGGCCCTTGTTGCTGGGAGGCCTGGCAGGGTAACATGGCATCACCAATCAGGAAGGGCTCCACCAATGAAAGGCGTGGAAGGACTGACTGATAGGCCTTGGGAGGAGCCAAGGTCACATACAAAGATGAGGCCAGGGACCCTAGGAGGAGCCAAGGATACATATATGGAGTGTAGGAGGTGCTGGAAGGGCTGCTCATGAATATTAAGGAGGGTAATGCAATCTCAGGCATATAAAAGCTGGAGACGCCATTTTGTGAGCCAAGCCTCTGGTGAGCAGAAAAAGTGTCCCTCCACTCCCAGTGGTGTGGAGGGACACTTGCTTTGAAATTTTAACAGGTTCTAATTAAATTTTATTTACTCATTCCCACCCAGGGTTTGAGTAGTTTGTAACAAAATGTCTTTCTATTTGCTGAATCATCACTCATGCAATCAGCTGAGTGTTAGGGGACTGCTTAAGGTACCCTCTACTACCCAGCATGAAGGATTAAACAATTTTGAAGTTTGGGCTCAAACAGAAAAGCAAAGGAAGAGTGCAACACCCCTACCTCTGCATACAACAGAGGCATCAGTATTTGGAATAAAGGCTTCCTGTTTACATTCTTAGCTGTCGCAGTAGTCTTTTAACTGGAGAAGCCACACTTTATAGTGGAACTTTTGGTTAGATATGTTGCTATACAAAAATGTGAGTCACCCTGAGCTGCCCAGGAGTAACTCCCCTCCTGCATTTGTAATATTGAAAAGTATGAGATTACCACTCCTCCAAGGCATTATATTAGAATACAGCTACTCAGAGAACCCTGAGAGTAGTGAACAGATATCCTGAGATCCACAGGTGTGGATCAACTCTACCTGCTCCTTGCTTAACAAGAAGAGTGAATCTTACCCTAAAAAGTTTTCTCAGGCAGGTGGGCATCTGGCCCACCCCATCTCCGGTGATTCCCTGAGTGCTCAAAGTGAAGTGTGGAAATGCACACTTCCCAGGCACTCACTAGGAATCTGCGCAAGGATATACTCATGCTATCTATTATAGCACCTATCTAGACATTTTAATGATGATAGTCCTTAAAGCCAAAGAGTTATGGGCAATTCAGATTGCTACTATGTAATACTGCCTGACATTTAAAATTTTTGAGGAGGAGTCATGACATCTAACTTATCAAACGTGGATATGTTACATAAATTGAAGCATGCCTGGGAATGTTCCTGAGCTCCAGCACACCATTATTTATGCTTACAAACAGATAGAAGTGTACTTGGAATGGTTTCAGCCTATACCCACTAGTACTCTCTTTTCAGGCTACTCTGAAGGTCTGTTATGGAGCAAGTTCCCAAAGCTCCTGATATGCAGTCAGGTTGTGACAATCCTGGTTTAATGTTTAAAAGCACAGAAAATACTGAAGGGGCCAAATCATGCCACCTGATCTCAGGCCCAAGAGCAGGACTTACCCACTGCTTAGTTTACTACCATAGATATGCCTCATCATCAACAGTCTGCCCAATTTAAGCATAGTTTTTTCCACTACCTGTTAAGACCACATTGGGAGATCTGCCTAAAAGGCAGCCAGAACCTCTCATCACAGCTCCAGCACCAAATTTATAGCAGGCAGCCTAAACACAACTCGTAGCACTATCCAGATGCACAGACCACCACGCCCCCCAGGCATAGAAGGAGATGTTGAAATACAAGGTAGGCTGGTATTTTTAATGCTGCTACCAGGCCTTTACAAGTTGTGAAAAACAGATGTTTAAATCATCGGTCCATTAAAATCAGCTGAATTTCTCCCTCAGATATTTTATGAAGAATTTGTTTTTCAAGTTACAGGGAAAACAAAACAAAACCAACACCACACTCCAAAAGAAACAAAAAACCCCCAGAAATATTCTTTATATAATATTTAAGATTAGACAGAAAAGGATTTTTATGATTATATATATATGTATACATATATATATAAATAAATGTAATTTATTTTTATATGTATTTATATTCATGTCTCTGAAAACATCTGTGTCTTTGTGTTTCTAAAGAACCATGATCAGAAATAGATATATCTTTTCAGGTGATACTAATTTTGTAACTGCTTTTGTCTGGAATATTGGATCACAGATTTTTATTTGCATTGCCAGTGGCAGTAGCCCATCTTGGATTACTTACTCTGCATAAAACCTATTTGACATAATCCAGACTAAAGAGATATAAGCACAGATGGATCCATGCCCTCTCCCCCCTTCTACAGTAAAACCCATAAACAGAATCATAGAACCATTTGGGTTAGAAGGGACATTTAAATGTTATCTTGTCCAACCCCTGGCAACGAGCAGGGATAGCTTCAACAGATTGTTCAGAGCCTCATCCAACTTGACCTTAAATGTTTCCAGGGATGGGGCATCCATAACTTCTCTGGGAGGCCTGTGCCAATGTTTAACCCCCCCTCATTGTATGATGAGGACCATGGTATGACCAATGATCAGCCCAGATCTATTTCCAACTTGGCTCTTTGTTTCTAATGTTTCACTTGTATGTTGGGCTCTGCAAATCCATTCCTTTGGTGGATTTGGCTCTGTATCATTTCTTGAGACTCTTAAATCCAGCATTATACGACACATTTCAGTCCAAAACCACCCTGAAAGTCAGCACTGCCACTGTCTCAAGTTGCCATCAACACATTCCAGTTAAAATTCAAATATCCAGATTCAATGCTTGATTTCTTGAGGTTGGGTCTTTAATGACTGTCAGTGATTTAACTTGTATGCCATCATTGTCATGAGGACAGTTAAGCCAATTTTCAGTAATTTTTTTTTCCAGTAACACAATTTCGAGATTTAATAAGATGCTTCATAAGTTCATACAAAACTAAAAGATAGTTTTGATAAAGAAAAATTAGGAAAAAAACACTGGAAAAAGCCAAAGTACTCTGTTCCTCAATTTCCATATGAAAATGCTGATTTTGATAAAGTTCTTTTAAATGTATAAAATTCTTTTGTAGAATTGAACAAAAACAACAAGAAAAAAATTATTTTTTTCCAAAATGCTGTTGGATTTTGTTCATTGCTTTGTTTTGTTTTGATTTGTTTTGCAGAGGAGGGATTCCTAGAGGGAAAGACTGTTTGGACAAGAAACAAAATATTCTTACACCAGCTTGAATTTTAAATGTGAACAATTTATTCATTTTGTCAATAAAACAGAATATTATTTGCACAGCAGTGGTCCTGGTTTTACAATTTTTTTTCTGCATCGATGAATGTCTTTTGTTTTGGTGATGGAATAATAGTTTTTAGGGATTTTCTGCTTGCTTGCATTTTTATTCTTATTGTTTTCTTACGATTTGGTAATCATCAATTTGACAATTTTTAAACAATAGAAAATAGAAAATAGAAATTCATACTATACTCTGAAGACACCTATCTCTGCATGTTTTTTTAATTACTGTAATGCAATTTGTACTATTCTCCTAGCTGTTAGTCTGCAACCAAGGGCATCATGGAGAGAGTGCAGTGGCTGTTCCTACCAGCACCTTACGACCTCTGGTTGTTACTCTGTGGATGAACCACGGACTCTGCACATTTAGGGAGCATTGAGGGCATCCAGAATAACTCTAGCAGCTAGGCTGAAAGGAGCACAAGTCCAGCTAAGGTTTTTCCCCATCCTCCTCCTAGCCAAGCAGATGGACGAGGGCAGGAGCAAAGGTATACTGCAGATAAACACCTGCCACAGGGCTACTTCCACCAGCAAGGCTTTAGCTACTATGATCCAGAGACCAACTGCTGGTGAGAGACATGACTTGGATGAGAAAGTGAACTGGGACCCTCTTTGCAAGCAGGATTTCCCAGGCTTCAGAAAAGCTTTAGATTAGATTTTGCAGGAAATGAAGGCCAAAGCTCAAAGAAAAATAGAGAAGGATGAAGTAAAGGAGAAAAAGAGAGTGCATGGCAAAGGAGGAGGTTTTCACAGTTTCCTAGAGAAAGTGAGGAAATAGAAGATCTGTTTAAGCAGACTGTATACAAATGAATGCAGCCAGGAAAACACATGGAAGGAACTGAATCTTAATGTGCAGTCACAGGCCTGGCATCGCTGAGATTATACAAATGAAGTGGGATAGTTTTTATGATTAGAGTGTTTCCACGGATGCAGAATCTTAGGGAAAGACAGGCAGGATAGTTAAGAAGATGGAGGTGTTCTTTACAAAATGGAATATTTTAAATACATGGAGATCTGTTATGGAATGGAAAAAGAACTGCTCAAAATTTTTAGGAGGAAGTTGGTAAGGTACACACCATAGTGAGCTATCACTTCAGAACCTAGGAGATGTGCTCAGCTGGAGCTGTAACTCTCTGACAAAGGACTGATTGGAGTGTGATAGTCAATGACAAGTTTGATTCCAGTGACTGGTAGATGGAGGTTCCAGATCCTTAAAGAAGGCAAGTTAAAGGACTTGAACTGCAGGAAAAGAGATTTTCCCTTTTTTTCAGGAATATGAGGGACAGGATCCCAAGGAAGCTGGCTCTGAGGGAGCACAAATGAGCCAGGTGTTCTTCAGGGGCAGCCTCCGGACAGATCAAGAATGGTTTGTTTTCCTTGCAGAGAATAGAATAGAAAGTAGATTAAGCACAATTTTGGTTAAGTATTTGCAAAATGAAAGTGAGAAGGGGTTATCCAGGAGAAATATCTGGACACGCAAGGATGAAATTAGGAAAGACTGGTTAGATATGCACGTCAAAGGTTGAGTCAGATATCAAGTGCAACATGAACGCTACCTAAATTTATATCAGAAGCAAAATGATCAAGGAAAATGACGATGATAGTTGCTCTTGATTTGTCTCTGTCTTCCCTTACCTCCCAGACATTCATGACTATTAGCAAATTTCAGGGGTCAAAGATAGTAGTCAAGATGGAGGAGGAACAAGTTAGGAACTAGTTACTTAAATTGAAAATAAAACCAAGTCCATAGGACCAGTGAGGATGTATGTAAGGGTGATGAGATCAATGTCATTAAGGAACTACTCTCTCTTATCTCAAAGATTGTGTAGATGAGAGAAAACTCCTGATGAGTAGTAAAATATTCATTCTAGGAGTTCCAACAAGCTAGTTATGCTCCTTATGGCACAGCACTTCCAAGAACAGGGAGAAGATTGCAAAACAGAAAATAAATTAAGTGTATAGACTGAAAAAAGTGGTGGCCTTTCAGAGCACCCGTTCTCATAAAACTTTTAGACTGAGTTATTCACAACATAGAATTCCATATTTTAGTTTCCAAAGCAATTTTTTATATTTTCTACTATATCAATTAGTCATAATGTGGATTTTATGCTTCATTCTGCTGACACTTCCTTCTGTTGGCAGCACTCAAGACATTTAGACTTCCCCTCCTCAATACTGACCTAGGCAGTTTTGAGGTTGCCATAGCTACCCAGGATTTTATGCACTCATGAAAGACTGAAGAGATCAGCCTGCTGATACATACAGTTGAAGATCCGTGTTCCGTAGCTTTTCCCCTGTCACTAACTCAGAATAAATGTTACATTTTGGTGATATATAGTGGTTATGGATCATTGACACTGTGTTCTTCACCCTACCTTGCTGTGGCTCACATTGGTTCTGCTGAATTCCAGGCCTTTCTTGGCCACAGAGGCTATGTGAGACGGGATTATTCTGATCATAGTTACTTTACCATGAAATTGTTTTTCAGAAAATTAAGACTCGATGACTCTGTCTACATAAAGATAGAATCTATGTTGGAAACTTTGGAGAAGATACTGTACTTGAGGAAGAGTTAATGGTTTTGAGCAGGTTAGGTTTGTTTTATTGAGTTTTCTTAGGGCTTGAGAAGTCCATAAGTTATCATGAGTAGCCACTGTATGAGAACCTCCTGGAGAGCCCCATGCCAGGCTGTGCTACACGTAGAGGGGTGTTATAACAAAGATGACAGTCCAACCTGTCAATTAACTTTGTCTTAGACAAACAGCTTACTAATATAGCCTGTATTTCAAATTTCCAATAATTTCAAATGTCCTGGAAAGACGTGAACTTAGTTGGACCAAGAGATGAAATGTAGTGATCCTGATGAGGACAGCAGTGAATATCACGGTGTGAGTGACCCATGTGACAGCTGGCTTTAGGGATGAGTCTGTGCTGGGCTGCGCTGTGCTGCATGTTCAGCATGACCTTCAGGATTTGCTGAGCTTCACAAATCCCTTGGACACAAGTGCCAACTCATTCCAACAGAGGAAGCTACAGGCAGCTTCCACTTGGCACCTACAGTTCTGCTACCTCCGTTTGACTTTATCTGAAAGTGGAGCGAGTTCTCATGCAACTGTTTATAATGAACAGAGTTGTTTTCCTGTAAGAAAATTATATAATAGCTCAAAGGATTAGAAATGGGAAGCTTCTGCCACAGAAGGCAACTGCACAACGTGCAGTGGAAAAATCCACCTGGAGGCTTTTGACATTGCACAAGTGCAGGGTGCCCAGAATTTTAAGGAACAGAAAATTTACCTTCTATCTGTATTCCTCTTTTTAGTCTATCTTATAAAAACTCTTTTAGTAAGCTGTTTTTTGTTGGGCCCTATCTTATTGAAATCCAGAAACTACCCTGCACCATTTCTCACCCCAACCCACCCTGATGCAAACAAAAACCTGCTTAAAAAATGCAGATTTCTGCCTGATCAAGCATGGAACTGATCTATATCCTTACTGTTTTCCACTGTTTGTGCCACACACTCAGGTAAAAAAATAAAAAGTCCAGACAGCAATTCAGCAGATTCAGTTCTTCTTAGGTTCCCTTTATTCAAAACTATCAAACCTAGGGAATGAATCAAAACTTTACATTAAACATTTTCATAAATATATGTGTTTGATGTGAAAAATCACACTCACTCACCTGCAAATAGGAAGGAAAAAAATCCCTATAGATCTTTAAAGCTGAACTAAGCTGTCAGCCAGCTGAACTTGCTGCACTGCTCCTGTACTACAGGGATTGAACTTCTAAGATATGAGGAGTTGACTGCTGCTCCAGACACTGATTCCTCTTCAGATATATCCTTATCAGTCATTCACATGTGGAACAAGAAGAGGTGATTAACAGTTATTGAAGACTGCTTTGACTAACCCAACTCATTATGATTGAAACACGTTAAGAAATGTGAGTTCCCTGTCCCAAAAGCAGGTTACCTACATGTGAAGCAACATCTTAATGTACGTATGGAGTAACCTCCCAGGAGGATTATGGTGGGAAATATGCATGGAGGGAGGGATGGGGGGGGTGACTGTGTTTATTTTTGTTTCAGCCAGCTCAGAGTTGCACACCCCCATATTTGCAGAAACATGCTCATGCCAGCTGAGGTTGGTCATTTCATCAAGATACCTCTTTCAGGAGCACCATTGCTCAGGTCTCTTCTGCAGGCAACACAGATAAAAGGTATCTCCAAGGGGCTGTTGTCTTACCAAAACTACAAACTGTCTTTTGGATATAACATATTTCTCTCTTGACTACGGCAGAAATCAAGTATATATATAGGCTTCTCATTTATATGCACTAAGTGTAAAGATGAATTTTTAAAGATAATTTATTTAAAGATAGAGGGGTGAATCTCATCAGCTGCAGCATCCACTGCATGAGGTACGTAGGATTAAAATTTCAGAGTTCTGAATAATCAGCATCATCTTTCCTCTCCAGCATTTTTAGGAGCAATTCTGTCAATTATATTTCATGCCCAGGTTGTGCTTCACTCCCAGAAAGAGTGTTTCATTCCTTCAGAAATATTTTGTACCCGTTATCCAATGCCCATGTACATCATCACATGATAGTGCTTATCATAATTGCTAAGCAGCTAGTTACTTGGAGAATATTTTTAGGAATATCTGACTTTCTACTGTCATTTCAGTTATTATATCTGTTATTTCAGTTATTATATCTCTATGATAGAATGAACAATTAAAATTCTGGAATATGTGTTCCTATATCTACTAGAAGCTTTAAAAATAAGGATAATTAATAGCAATAAAGAGTAAATATGTTTGGTTACAAAAGCCTAGATATGCCCATTTTTTGTTAATCTTCTGAAGAACAAGGTGATGTTAGGAACTGAGATTTGCAACACAGCTGCTTTTGTGTTGTAGTACCTCAGGCTCCAGGTTTAGTATTTATTCTTATAATAGAAAGCTACATCACCACTGTTGGAATTAACAATTAAATATCTACCCTTTGTTGTTGGTGTTGTTGTTGTTACCTTCAAAATCAGAGATAGCTTAATTTTGATCACCTTCCAGTTGTGCTTACATCAAATATATGCATCAGATCTCACCCACATTTCTTCATCCCATTCACTTTTCTCAAGCAGTGTGTCCAAGACACTGAAGGGAGAGCAGTGCTGCTAAGTTTATCTCCATTTGTCTGCCTGCCTGGTTCACTAGGAAGGAACCAGGAGCTTCAGATTTGCTCACAGCTCATCAGAAGTCTGATGTCAGATACCTCTCTGTCTCCACTCCTGGCCTTTTTTGGTTGCTTCAGGAGCAGGACACCACCACTACCCATGGGACTGCGGCACCAGTTGTGTGAACTGCCCCATAAGTAGTGTTAAAATCTTTTTTTTTTTTAATGATTTTTGGGATTTGAAGTTTGTTCTCTGAATAGTGAGGAGACAAAATGTTTAATCTTTAAAAGAATACTTAAAAAATAATTAGCTCTCTACTCTCTCTTCTAGGTCTTATTATATAACATGTATTTAGAGGATGCAAGATATCTTTGGCTAAATCTTAAATTTTATTTAGGGTATGATGCTCAGTGCTCTGCTGTTCTCCCATCACCAGTGCATCATTCTCCTCTGAGCTTATTCTTCTTCTTTCCCAGTCTTTTTCTTTCTATACCTGCCTAATAGCCTAGCTAAGACTGCCAAGTCAATTCCATTTCTTCTATTACTGATGGGAGTGTATGACTAGAAAAGCAAACACAGAGCAATGATTTAAATAGATTGACACTGGAATAAGTTTTTTCAGCTTTAGACTGGCTGCTAAGACCCTATTCTGTGTCAGTAGTACCCATCAGTAAAGTTCAAATAAAAAAAAAAATCCGTTTTCTGTCTCCTATACTATTCTTGCTAACATTTTATTGAAGATCATCCTGCTTTCTTTTAAAGGTAGGTTCAACAGTAGAACAAGATTGGGTCTGTCTCTTCATCCCAGTAAAAGAGAGTCAATATGAAATCAAAACTACCAGACAAAAAATCACTTTTTTCCCTCTAAAAGGAAAGTGAGTAATTAATACAATTAATACCCCACCTTCAAAAAGAAAAAAAATTGTCTTTTCATTAAATCACAAACATTTAACTAAATTCTTTCCTCTCCCCTCTCATCTCCCATATTTAATGAAAGAATTAAGAATGCACACTGTTACAGCAAAGGTTTCCAGCAGTGTCTTACTATGATATCCCAAACTAAATTTCACATTAATGCTGTAACACTAGTAAATATATTAATAATCTCTTATCTCAAAAATCTCTTTCATAACAAGAATCAAATAGTTCTTCAATTCTTCTTAGTAGGCATGCAAAGAAAAATCACAGCTGAGTGCTTTTTAGTGGTACTTAATACTGTAAATAATCTGTTCTAGTATCTGTGGACATGAAAGAAAAAGTGAGCTCACAGTTAATGAGCAAATTAGATCATACAAAAATGTATTTTTTTCTCTGTCACAGGATACCAAACTTGATAGTGCTTCACTGGGGTTAAATGTTATACAGGAAATATCAATAAAAAAAATCTAACATCAGACAGGCCTTGACAAGGAACTGTTGTGTGTAAATTAATGGCATAATTAGCTAAATGATCAAACTCTGAGATCTCAAACCCAGGAAACCTTATGAGAAATTACTATTTTCTACATCACTAAGAAATTAGATTGACCTTGTCTCAAGCTTTTACAATTTCATACTATTTCAGTACATAATTAACTGGAGAAAAAATATTAATGAAAGTCATGTTTGTGACTAATATCAGTATGGCTGTGTAAAATTCCACTTGTAATCTATGAGCCTTGGTAATAATAAAGTATTAAAAGTGAATATTTTACAATATGAGATGGAGATTTACATGTCTTTGCCAGTTCAGATGTTTTAAAAACATTTCTTTTTTCCCTAATATATGTCACATTGATATTTTATGGTTCCTATGAAATACATGGTTTGTGGAGAGCAGCTTAAGTGAATTTGCATTGCCATGGTACTCACTACAGAACCAACACAGAGTTTAATCTCCTTTGCTGGAACTGCACTGAGGAAGAGTTTTAGGCAGCTTTAATGGTAGCTTAATTCTAAAGCTATACAAAGCAGTAGGGCTTAATGACATTTCTAGGACCATGAGAACTCCTTGAACCATGTCTTCAAGCACAGAGGCCTAGGAGACCAGGCCAGAAGCAGTGAAGACAAAGGCTAAGAAAACTTAGTTGGCTGTCACCAAAATACCCATCCCATGGAGCGAAGCGCTCACGTATCACTTGCTAGGTGCTTATAGTTTACCATAATATGATATAAGATTTAGATCCATCTGGCTAAATGAGGATAGAAATGTGCCTTGTGGTCAACAGTGAATATAGAAAAATAGATACATGTTGACTTACTGAATCTTGCAAGTAACACTCCTATGAGAAGGGTGGTCTAGGAGGAAAAGAAGTACACGGAAGATATCTGTCTGAAGATAAGCTGAGAGTAAGGATAAAATTAGAACTCCCATAAGCAAGTGTCACAGTGGACAAGTTTATGAAGTTTACGCTGCAAAGCCCTGTGTATGCCCTGCAACAGAATTAGAAGCTGATCTTTCCACATGCTCACTCTATTTTTTATCTCACAGGGTTCCATTCCCAGAAAGATCCATCTGTTATCGTGCCCTGTATTATCATGCCCTGCTTAATATTTCTAATTCTAAATGCACTGAATACTTCTAGTTCCCATTTTGGCTTGTGCTGCTTACTCCTTCATGCTTTTCCTGAGTTCCCCATTTGTTGACAGATATGTATATTCTGGTTGTTTCAGTTAATTTTGCCTCTTGGTACCTCATGGTAGATAGATTACACCTCACAGCAAAGGAAAACGAAGGCATATTTTTATATGCCACCACTTCTAGGGGAGTAATTGGACTACTGTTTTAGGAAATAATATCACCCTTAGTCTGATTCTACTTAGTCTATACCTAATGTAATTTTCTTTATAGTTAAAAGATGAAGTGTAGTGGTTGAAAAAGGCCTTTTATTTAAAAGTGATGTATAGAACGAAAGACCCCAGATCATCTCTGTTGTACCAGTTAGAGGAACCTCAGTCTGCAAAACTACCTGACAGGAATGAAGTTGTGATGTAAACTAGCTTCAGCTTGGCCTAAGAAACTGTAAATTCACCACAAAGAGAACGTTTCTTAAAAAATGTGGTCAGGAAGCCCTCAAAGGCAAAACACTGATTCTTTATCTTTGCCAGTAATGTTAGGCATAGAAACAGCCTCATAATCTAGTTGGGAATGAAAGGCAGGAAGATACAATACATAATAAATACATAATAATTCACAGAATCGGGTTTCTTCCCATCCATTTGGCATTATGAGTTTCTTGTTGCATACCATCTGCCAGCTGTATGAACAAATGTAATTGCACACACAGATGCAATCCAATGATGGCAACAAAATATAGAACAGAAGAGATGTGTAAATAAATGTGAAAAAATTTGTCATAGATCATTTTTAGGCTCTTTCCTCAGAAATTATTAATAATAAACCACTTGACTTTTACAGTCATTGAAGTAGTTTTATTTCTGTTCTTTGCAAGTTGTTTATTTATGTTGTAAGGCATTAAATAATTCCAAAAGTAGTTAATTTGGTATTTCATTTAACTCATAAAAATGCTTCATATAAATGAGGGCCAGACATCATTCACTCATAGAATTTAACACCTACAATGAAAAGTAAAACGAAAACAATAATCTTACCAATATTTCCTTACAGATTATTCAATTTGTTGTAAATATCTTATGAACTTTTATCATGTTCTAAATTGTTCCGACAAAATTATCTGTTTAGCATGTTTTTTAATCAAGCAACAGCTCCTTGCAACATCCCCAAATTTCCATTAGAATTCCTTTTTTAATTGGTAAAGTGTAAATTCCTAGTATCTTCTTCATCAGACTTTGCTTCCTTTTTACTAGAGTTCAATCAAGTCATTGCATTGATCAGGGTATTAAATACTTGGAAACAAATTTATTTCAGACATGAAGAAGCCAGTGTTCCCTTTACTTTGGTAGACTTGCACCAATCAAAAGCAATGCTAAATTTGCATTTTTCTTTTCCTCCATGTTTCTATTTATCTGTCTGCAGCTGTCATTTCACTGCTAGTTAAAAGTCCTCTTCCAGGTTCTTCCATGATGAAGTCACTGCTAATGTAAATTTATAAAAAGCATGTGCTTTTCCAGCCTCAGGCACAATCTACTGGCATTTGGGGAGTGTCTTAACTGGACGTCTGGGCACTTGCAGGTTGCATACAGCAGAAACAGTCTCTATAGAATTTTTGCATGTTTGTGATGCAGCCTTGCACTCAAAAGCTATTGCTTATGGCTTGGTTCAGAATAATTTTTTCTGCTTACAGTGTAGTAGTAAGAAGAAACCCCACCAATATGCTGTAAGTGTGAGAAGCTAATAAAAGTTTTAAGTCTGATACTGAGTTAGGAACTGATATGGAGAGCTTCAAAACTATGACCCCAAGCTTTTTTTTGGTGTATATGGGACTAATCTCTGCTTCAGGGGTCCTTAAGCAGAGCAAAGTGCTGAGACGAAAATATCTGATAAATCAGGATAATGTAGTTTTAAGTTCTGGTATCTCATTACTTGCCATGGCTCTTAGAATTCATGCCAGGCCTGGGGAGCTGAAAGATATCAGATCTCAAAACTAATCCTGTTTTCTTGTCTTCGTTCTATATCAGTAAGTGTTACTGTCTGTTGCTTCTATTACAGTAAGCAAATTAAATAAGTTTTTCCTTCCTACTGATAAGTAGAGGCCTGAGGTGTGGACTGGAGGGTGGACTGACTTCCAGTCTTTGGTTAAAACTGTGGAAAAGAGAACAGAAAGAAAGAGAAAAGAAAGAGAAAAGAAGGAAGGAAAGAGAAAACAACTTCTCTCTTTTCAAGATATAATTAACACATCTCTGTTAAAAAGATATGTGGGATGCAGTAGAGCTTTATAGTTTATTTCTCTGCCCATGTGCCCCTTAGGCCTCTGAAAATCCTTAAGCTAAGCTGCTTTCAGCTCAAAAGCTATGAATTCCATTGTTGTCATCTCTGTCAGTATTGTTTACTTTTCTCAATCACTCATTTTGGGAGGTCTTCTGCCACCAAGATGACAATGATGTGTTGATTCATTGCCCTGTCTCTAGTCCACATGGAGAAGTTACTCAAAGATGTCAGCTTGTTTTGATTTTGCTATCCTTCCTTCACTGTTTGTTTTCTCCCGTTTCATAGTGACGGAATTGTTTCCTATTTTTATTTAATTACTTTCACAGAATCTACATTCTTACTGTAACTGTTAATTAAGAAATCTTTCCAAATATTTAACAGATGTAAATTGTATTTACTGTATACTGACTTCTCTTGCTTGTCTCTCTCTTTTTTTGTTTATTTTTTGTATAAGTGTGAAAAAATCCTCCCCCTCCCAATAACCCTGATGGCTGGCTAAAATCGATGTCAAACTGATTAAATTTACAAACATAGTTAAATCCATAACTAACTGATGTTAACATTCTTTAGTACCTGAGGTTCATCCTATCAAACTATTACATCAGAAGCTAAACACTGTTTCATTAAAATAGCAATTGTAAGGCATATATTCTTACACACATTGAGACTTTGGAAACAGGAAAAAAAAATCCCAAACCTCTTCTTTCTGTCCAAAATGACAAAGAGGAGCAGCAGTTGTGCTGGCTTCCCTTACTGCCTGACAATGTGATTACATCTGAGTCAGAAGGACCATGTAGCAAGGAAATAGGAAATTTTAGGTTCTCTGCTGAAAACTACAACCAAAGTGCAAAACAGTAGAAAGAGGGTGCAAAACAACATACACTTTAAAAATGTGCTCAATATACCAACTCTCTTGACTGCCCATCACCCTAAATCTGAAAATAATCACATTGTTTTCTTGAAGAACATTGTGTTTCTGCAGAGTTTTCTCTCACTATTTCCCCACTGGAGGTTTCAGTTACAATGTAATGAATGACTGGTTCTCTGAAGCTGAACGGTGACATTTTTGATGTCAATGTACTTTCAATCAACCTTGAAGAGTTGGGCAGCTGTGTCACCACTAAGTACAATCCCAGAGCCACAGGTGACAAATTGTTCCATTTGCACCGTCGCCATGACAGTACAAAATTTCCTTAAATGTTAAATATAAAGAAAATTCAAACTAGAGTATTTGATAAATGGCTTTCTAAAACAAGTAACTATGATCTTCTAAAACAAGTAACTAGAGGAGGGAAAAAGTGATCTAATGTTCAGATTTCATTACAAAAGAAATTCTGGGTTCAACGGTGCACACATTTTTAGATACTTCAAATTGCTTAAATCAACCCTTCTGGCTCAGGAAACTGCTGAGAATACAGAGTAGAGGATTAAGTCCTAGCCGTCATGAACCTGAAAAGATCTACCTTCCTCCTAGGATTTCCAGTGAGACATATCTCACATATTTTTGATGGCTGCAACTGAGATTGTCAAGTAAACTGGAGAGAAAGACACTTCATCAGACTGATATGAAATCTTTGTTTTAGAATAAAATTATTCATGCTGTCATACAGCAATTTATTTATTACTGACTGTAAGGATAGCTTTTAAAAATTAGTTCATATGCAAATGCCTGAACTGTAGATATTTGGAAAGATGGATCTGATCCAGAGCCTTAATTGGATTTCAATACCTAAAATGAGATAATGATTTTCTATATAAAAGCAAAGTAAGAAAAAGCCTAACTGAGATTGTCTCGGAGGAAGACTGATCAGCTGTGTACCAAAATAGTTTAATTCTAGCCTTTTCTGCGCTTAATTTTACTTTCTGCTTCAAGATGATTTCATCTTGAAATACCTATGGAAAGACAGCCTCAAAAAAGTCTCATTGCAGAAAATTACCTATCTACCAAGTAACTAATTATGATCCTTGTGAAGGCTTGTACAAGAGAGAAAAGTAATCTGAAATTCTGGTTCTAATCAAACTTAAAGGAAGAAGGGAAAGATGTTTCATAGACAAATCTCCAATCCCTTCATCCCAGAATAATGAATGCCCACAACAAACTTTGTCACCTTCAAAGGTCCTTGCCTCAATCTGTGTAAGGTAACATTCAGAAGTGGTACCATGAGAGCTCTGAGACAGCAGAGTCAAGAGCTGGACTTCAGAGCTGTGCAAGGTGTCCAGACTCATGTCTGTGTTTGCACAGTGGTTCATATAAGTCTGAAATAGAAAATCTTTTACAGAAACAGAATTACAGTATGAAATGTCAAAGGCTTCAACAGCTTCAACTGCCTTCCCCCTTCATCAAGCAACATAATGGAGATATCCTTGATAGCCTTGTACAACTCAAATATTAGATTTTTTTCTAAGCTCTTGCCTGAGTTTTGGGAGCTGAATCAAACACTAACAGTGGCATTTATTATGTTAAATAAATATAATATTCTACATTGTAGCTGTCAACACATGTAGCAAGTGTTTAAATCTCCATTGTGTTCAAAGCAGATCATAGAATCATAGACTGTCTTGGGTTCCCACCCAAGAACCATCTTCTTCCAATCCTCCTGCCTTCTCCACTAAACCAGTTTGCTCATAGCCACATCCAGCCTGGCCTTGAAACAAACCCAGGGATAGGGCATTCTCAGCTTCTCTGTTCAACTTTTCCCAGTGTCTCACCATCCTCTCAGAAAAGAATTTCTACCTAACATGTAATAAAAAACTCCACTCTTTCAGTTTAAAGCCATTCCCCCTTGTCCTGCCCCTACATGCTCTTGTAAAAAAGTCTCATTGCATTTTTGTAGTAGGCTCTCTTCATATACTGGAAGGCCACAAGGAGGTCACCCCAAAGTCTTCTCTTTTCCAGGCTGAACAATCCCAATTCTATTCTCTTAACCTTAGATCTACCCAATGGAGCTTAGGCAGTGATTCAACTGAAAGTACTGAAGGTAATGATTGGTCAGTTCAGGTGCTTTTGATCTTAGTGGTTAGCAACCCAAATAAGGGATCCCTAATTAATGGCTACAGTATGGAGTAAAGAGAGGAGATCAGAAGCTGATTAAGAGGCTGCCTCATTACTCATCTCATCTGCTTCTAGAACTCAACTATGGTAAAAAGTGATTTTATAAGGTTCCTATTATCAAGGGCCCAGATAAGACAGACAACCTACAACAGAAATGGGTTTTAGCAGCCTTCTTAGGTCAGAGGGAAAAAAAAAAGGTTGTAGTAGTTCAGGTGCTGCTGTTTTCTATGTTATTTCGTTGGTGTGACCTCCAAATAAATAAATCTAAAGAATGTTTGAGTGTGTGTTCTCTTTTAGCAATCTAAGTTCCCCTCTTGAGAAGAGATGGTCTCATTTCCAGTTATTCTCACATCACATTGAACGATAATGAAAGGAATCGTTTGTGATTCTTTTTTCATTTGTTTCTACTGATAAGAGTGCATGTAATCACACAGTCTTTGTGTTTGTCTGTATATCCCTCTTGCAACTTTTGAACCTACTGTCCAATTTCAATCAAGACTAGAGCACCCCTTGAGCATCCCCTATAAAGCATAAACTGGGTAAAGGGGATATATATTTGTTTCTTCCCAATAACTCTCAATCCTGTTTCTAGAATATACTATTGAAAATCAAGCATGGTCTTCATCTAGTCTTCCAAAATTCTCTGTGAGAAGACTTTTAAATACAGGCACATATTCAAAGATATTTTCATCATTGGACTTAAAGATCAACTGACTAAGAGGCATGAATCCATAGGAAATGAAGATACATTCATTTGTAATTGTCATTGCAACAGACAAGCATGTGATTGACAGTATAATTTTAAAGATTGCAAACATCAATGCAAATAAACTAACAGTTTACATAAGAAGTAGGTGTACAGGAAGAGTTACACTTTTAGGGAGTATTATTCATTAATTCATTCAGCAGTAGATATCCAAAGGGCCTTGCTGAGAATCAGTTCCAGTTTCCACTGATGTATTTACAGGCTTTTAGAGTGGACGTGCCCATTTCAGGGGAACTGATTTCCTGAATATGTTCAAAGGCAGAAAAATTTCACACTTCTGTGAATGCCACTTGACTGCAAGTACAAATGTTAACAGCTTGTGAGAGTGCTAATTAGAACATCATAAAATTTATTGGACTTCTTTGACACTAACTTAACCAGAAGATGAAACACAATCTACTATGGAAAAATAAAGATTTTACTTCTATCTTCATGTCTGAGCAAGGAATCTTACAAGTCAAAATTCAGTTTTAGTTCATATAATGCCACTTTTTATATTACACATCCTTTTATCATACTTTTGTATGCTTCCATGTTTCAGAGTCACTTAATCACTGGCAGATCTGTTAGATTTGTACTGGAAAAAAGAAATTCCTGTCTGACTTTTCAAAGCAGAGCACATAAGCCTAAGAACATATACTCATATACAATTTATGCAATTAACATAAGACATCCGTTGTGACAGACATAAATATGTACATAAATGTCCACAGCAGTGTGATTCAGATAATTATGATTTGGCCTTTGTAGCTGTATATGTGCATAAAAAGGGGGACACAAATTGTAATTAGTTTTTGAGCAGATGATTTATTCAAGTATTTTCTGTTTAGGTAATTGTCTTTGCAGTGCCTCAAAGAGGGGTAAATGTATGACAACTGTGCTTTCTCTGTGAGAAAGGGTTAAAACTTGAAAGGAAGGAAGTAGCTATGCCTAAATTTTAAATGTCTAATCAGAGTTGCTTAAAAGCATTTTGTACACTGTTGATGGAATTAGGTGAAATGTCAGAGAGGTCTCAAGGAAGAAGTGCTGTCTGCTTTGTTTCTGCTACTGAAGTTTGCAGATAGGATCTTTCTCTGGAGGTCTCCACAAATATCCACCTATTCCCATTGGTCTTTATATATTTGTGTGAGACCTTACCTGGTGTAGTCACATATATATGTGGGCACTTCTGTTCTCTCAGTGCCAAAAACCCACATGCAGGTTCAATTCACAGAAACAGAGAATGGGTCAGGTCGGAAGGGAACACAGCACGTCATATGATCCAGCCTCCCTGCTTTAAATAGGTCATCCCACAGCACAGGGCACAGGATTGTGTCCAGATTGTTCTGGACTATCTCCTGTTAGGGGGGCTCCACAGCTTCTCTGGACAATCTATTCCAGTGTATGGTCACCTGCACAGTAAAGAATTTCTTCCATGTGTTCAGGTGGAACTTCCTGTGCATCAATTTCTGCCTGTTGCCTCTCACCCTATTTCTGGCCACCACCGGCAGAGCCTGGTCCATCCTCTTGAGATCCTCCCTTCAGGTGCTGGTAGACATTAACAAGGTCTCTCATTCATCTCTCCTTGAGCCTGAACAGGCACAACTCTGTCAGCCTTTTCTCGTAAGGGAGATGCTTCAGTCCCTTAATCATCTTCATGGGATCTGCTCCAGTAGCTCCTCATCTCTCTTGTACTGAGCAGCCCAAAACTGGATACAGCACTCCAGATGCAGCCTCACCAGGGCTGAGAAGAGAACCAGGATCACCTCCCTTTACCTGCTGGCAATGCTCTTCCTGACGACCCCTGGGTTACCATGGGCCTTCCTGGATACCACGGCACTGCTGACCCATGGACAGCTTGTTGTCCACCAGGACCTCTTCCTTCTCTGCAGAGCAGCTTTGCAGCAGGTCAGCCCTCAGCTCATACTGCTGCGTGATTACCAGTTAGACAAACTGGGACTCCCCATCCCTGCTCCAGACATGGCAGCAATGAAATCTTTATGAAATTAAGTTGGCAGAAAATAAAATTTTCATGCTGTATTTCAGAAACTATCTTGCATATTAGTCTTCTTGTTCCAGCATCTATGTGACACAGCTAACCACAGCTCCCACTGCTTTTCCCATTTTGGGGAGTTTGAAAATCTGCCCAGCCTCTCTTGAAGTTAAGAATTTAATTTAGGTCTATTTTTTTTTAATGACCCAAGATCTTCAAAACCTTGACAGCAATTGCTCATGTCAATTTCTCTGAAATCTGCATCTTAGTATCAGGAAACTATTAAAAGATTATCTTGTTCTTCTTATCACTTACTTTCCCTAGCAAAAAAGATTGATGCTTGATTTCAGTCTACCTCATGTAATTTTAACTGTCTGATGAAAGAGCACTCCTGAGACAGCTGTAAGATCATCATCCCTGTGTAGCCAGTGGAACCAAGTAAGTTCTTTAAAAATTGTCCCTTATTTATCTGACTTTTTAATATGGACATAAATGAAAAACACAGTTTTGAAAATCTTAAATAACTCACTTTATTAAACTGACAGACATTATTATTTGCAGAGTTATTTCCATCAACATTGTAGCAGGGTGGGAATTGAAAGCAATCGTGGAATATTGTGATGGTTTCCTCAAGTTGCATTCAACTACACAGGGAAATTCTCAAAAGCAATTAGAAGGACTTTTGGAAGACATATTAAACACTTCCATTATTTTATCTAACTAGCTAGTAATTTGTTTATTTTTAAATCCCATGCATTGGAAGTGACAATGACAATCGGGAATTGTTTTAAATGTCAAGTTGCTCTGGTTTGTATCTAATTAATCATTCACGTTTTAATGCTCAAAAGGCATAGTACATGTGTAGAGGGGCTGTTTCCTTAGTACACAAATACCAGTTTACTGGTAGTGCTGCTTTTATGATGTAAATCACCATACTTATATATATATATAATACAAACCCCTAATCTGCATTTTGTAAGCATTTCTGTTACTTTTCCTCATAAAAGAAAGCATAAGTCCTTTTATGAAGGAACACTAAGAGTGTTATGAAAATGACACACAAACTTTATTTTAATGACCACTTCTCTTTGCACATCATGTTTTAAAACTGAGTGCTTTTTGTACAATACTAATTTGACTTTAAATAGTATATGGATAATTTGGTATAGTTGAAGGCTCTTTAAAATGCTTCTGCTGAAGTACTTGAAGTAGAAACATGAAAAACATCCCTAAAATATTATCTGTCACATGGGAAAAAACGTCCTGTTTGCTTCCACAGATATCAAGGGCTTTTATCTCACCTGCACAGCACTACCAAGGAATGCATTGCCTATGAATACTGTGAGTAGGCTCCTGAAAATTAAAAGTTCTTTTTAACAAAGGTCCATCTCTTTTCCAATTGCCACTTAATTTTTTCATGTTCATATTTTCAATGTTTCTGCAAATGCCAGAGAAATTAAAATATGACTTTAAGGAGACTTGAATATGAGGAAAGGATTGCAGGAACTAGGTCTTTAAGAATACCAAATATCCTGACAGTTGAATGCATGGAATTTGCATAAATTGAGCCACACAAAATACCTGAATCTGGGCTAGAGTAGGTGTTACATTGCTGTGGCTTAGATTCAGAATGAGAATGGTGTTGATAACACACTGATATTTTGGTTTCTTTCTAAGTCATGTTTTTCCTAAGGAAATTTTTTCTTGTCTCATGCTCTGCCACTGAGAAGGTACACAAAAATACCCTAACTGGGAGGAAGCTTAGATGGAACAGGTGACCTGAACTGACCAAAGGGATATTCCACATGCCCAGTATATAAACTGGGGGGAGTTACCCAGAAGGGAGCCAGTCTGGATTCACAAAGGAGGGGCTGGCATCTGTTAGCATGTGGCGAGCAATTCCATTGTGTATCACCATTATTACTATTATTATTATTATTATTATTATTATTATTATTATTAACCACTGGTGTTGTATTTTAGTTTATTTTCAATTAAGTTGTTCTTATCCCAACAGACAGCTGTTACTTCAATTCTTTTCCACATTCCATCTGTGTTGGAGGGAGGAGAAGGGGAGAGTTGAGCAAGGGGCTGTATGGTGTTTCATCTCCAGCTGGGCCTAAAACCACTTCAGTCACATGTAAAGTGCTTCAAACACACAAGGCCAACAAAATGAACTCTCTCCAGCTCCTTCACCTACTACAGCTTTAGAAAACATTGATTAATTGATGATTAAAATGCATGCACTGCATTATGAAAGTATGAATCCTTCCTCTAGAAAGAAGAAGCAGCTACCACATGCTATTTACATTAGACAGACTTTGTTACAGGGGTCATTGTCCAAATGAGTTTTTAATACAAAGAGAAGCAACTAGAAAAGCCGAAGTAGCATATATGGCTTTTTGTTGACAATTAACTTTTTTCTGGTCTCCTAAACACTATAATCCCCTTATTCCCAGTTGTCAAACACAACACAACCCTTGCTTGTCAGTGGTGATAATAAATTGTCAGAACAAGACACAAATCACACCTGCATCTCTTGGTTTAGAAAGTCATGTAGCAGAGTGTAAAGACAATTTTTACATGGTGGTATTTTTGAAAGTAGTTCTAAACATGTAGGGTTTTTTACTTTGTAAATTTTTTCTGCATTCTTGAAACAAGTTTTTCCCACATTATTACAGACAGCTAGTCTTGGTCAACAGAACATTCATTTTCACTTAAGAATATATGATTTTCTGTCTATGAAGAGAAGTTCCATTACAGAACCAGTTATCTGGTTTCCTTCTTATATCAGTTCCTTGTGCTATATAGCTATTTTCAGAAACATATTCTCTGACAAAGCATTTGTGAGTTGGAAGACCATTTTTAGCATTGGTAATTGTAATCTTTTTAAAAATGATGCAATTATCAAGGTTTCCCACAGCAGTCCACTTATTTCTCTACTCTAGATTTGTAAATGTCCCTTGGAAAACACAGTTGCACTCACTTTAGTAGTACAAAAGAGTTGTAGCATCATTTGGATTTGATGAATTAAAAGAAGGAAGAGCTTTTCTCCAAATTTTGCTAGCTCTTCAAAAGAAATCTATTATTTATGTAGACAATAAAACACTAATGGTATTATGTTACCTTTCTGTGTTCCCCTAAGCTCAAAAAGAGTGGTTTGGCATTCAAGTTATAATAAAAGTTCAAGGGTGGGGTGCTGAACAGATCATGACCAGTAAAAATAAGTAATAAGGAACAGGCTACAAAACCAAACATCAATAATTGTGAGTTTCCCTTTTCATGATACTAAAATGAGGTGTGCACACACATGCAGACACAGAGAATGCCAGACCAGTTAATTCTGCATCCCCAATTCTGACGTAGTTGCCAACGCATCTGTTTGATTTGTGTGTATGTTTGGAACTTTTGGTGGCAATAGTGAGCACAGTGTAAACATTAATGACCTTTGCTCTAAGGAATTGAGTGTGGTTATACAGGTGTATTAGACCATGGGGAAATACACATATAGTCGTAGTGGTTTGCTAACTTCTTGAGATGAGAATCTGTTAGTTACAGAAAATCATCATGTGAGACTGTAAAGAGTACACTTTCTAAACTGCAGCACTATTTACTCATCTGTATTTACAGCTGGACAGTGTCAAACCTTCCTCCTTGCTGCTTCTACCCTAGAGCTCTTTCATGTAACTTGAGACATATTTTCCCTTAACACTTTTAATTAGTATTTTAAGTATCTTGCAGGTGTAGCAAAGTGATACAGTACTCTAATTCCACAGTAAAGAGCAAGTTTTATATGAAACCATTGAGAATAAATTTTAGAAGAAACTAAGTTTAATTAAAATAAAATAAAATAAAATAAAATGTAGAAATAATTATTTAAGGATTTTCTTGTCTAAAAAGAAAGATTTCTGGAAGCTTTTCATAGCTCTTACAATTGCAAATGTCTCTAACTTAATCAAAGAAGAAGAGAGTATTAGTCAAATTACTCTTCTTTTGATTTGGATGGTAACAAAGTGAGGATTAAGCAAGGTGACCCGCTGTCCTTAGCCAGGTATTGTTTTCCTGCAGGAGCTAATCCACAAGGAAGAAATAAAAGGAAAAGCAAAAAAAAGGAAAAGCAAACCCGCCCCCCCCCCCCCCCCCCCCAAAATGCAAGGTTATTATCTAGTTAAGTAGATAATTTCACTGCATTCCTACTGTCCTTGTCCTTACAAGTGAGTCCTCCTTTCACCACTGCAGTAACTTTGCAAGTATATGCCTTCCTGGCTACCTTGTTTCATCCTTTCACAAACACATAAAAAAGAGGGTTGATTTACCACCGTTTAAAAACCCCATCATTTATAACCTCTTGAATGTCTTCATCAATATTTGAAAAAAGGTATCATCTGAATCTGAAATCAATTAAAAACATCTCTATTTCCAGTCATGTTTCTTCTTTTAAAGTATAAAAATCTTCAAGCAAGTAAATTGCTACTTTTACTTCTCTTGAAACTTTGCAAACTTCAGTTACCTAAAAAAGCATTTTGGATCTCTTACTTAAACGGGGTCATTCTGTGATGTGCACTTATTCAAACAGGAAGTTCCACTGAACATATTGACATTTCACATGAACCTCAAGTGCACACAGTGACAAAATCTAGACTTTTGAGGATTGCCTTTGTGATCCATGGACAAAGGATTTTACAGAAGGTCAAGATATTTTTATTATTACTACAAGGATCTGAAGCTCATGTTCATAACTTCCAGATATCATATAAATATTTAAAAGGTGCATGATTTTAACCAGGACATGAAACTTGTCCTCTCTTAGAACTTAAAAACTTTAATAATTTTACTTAAATGCACTTTATGTAGTATAACAGCAGTACCAGCAGAGCGTAGGAAAGAAAAAACAATGGCATTACAGTGTGCATTCCTCTATGCATTTCAGTTACTCTACATTATGCTTTTCAAATAATTTTAATTACATTCTCCTCAATTTCCTAACTTTTATTTTTTTTTCCAGGATCTACTGTTCTCACTCCTTTAAGTACATTTTTAAAAAATATTAATAAACCAGTTCAAATTTTCTATTTTATGATCGGGTTTTTTTACAAAATCATACTGTATTCTTAAAAAAAATCATTATTTTCTCCTTCTGCTTTTTCTCTTCAGGATCTCTGTATGAATCTTTGACAAGATCTCTTTTCAAAACTTTGCATTGATATTTTGCTTTGAATGTGTTCTAGGTATTGTCAGTAGTTACAATGCCAATGATAAAATAGTAAGTAACCAAAGTTTGATGCCTCTTTCAATTACAGAGTCTTTTTGGAGGATATTTAGATAACTTGAATTTCCTCCTGCTAATATTTATCATATGGTCTTGAAATGGAAATGCCATTAATATTTAAGGTCTTGAGTTAGTTTTGTTTAAATACATCTATTCAAGAGGGGAGACATCCTAATGAGTAACAATGTTTTGTGCAGGCATCTCAGCTCTCTGGAAGAACAGTAAAGCAGCCAGATGAGACAATTTTGTTTTAATAAATTTCAGTACTCAATTTCTTGTAGCTTATCAGGATATATAAAAAAAAATTGCTTAGAATCCCTGAGGTGCAGGAACACTTGCTGTGTGCACATATCAACTAAAAATAAGACCATTTTACCCTTCATGCACTTCAAGACTGAACTCCATCAAAGAGTGTGGGTTTTCCCAGTTGCTGATTCCTGACATTTCAGTGATGGGTCATCAGTTCATCAGCTTGCTTAACTCCAGTTAGCTTTGAATGTTTGGAAAACAGAGTTTACTTTTTATTGCCATTTGCAGCTAGGCCAGTTTTCTCAAATGTTGATTTTTTAACTCATCTAAATAGGTGAATGTCTGGCTTCAAGGTAAGTGATTCTTGATTCATAGCTTTGCACAATGTCATTCCCTTGAAAGGAACTGCAGGAAATGGGAACATCAAGGAAAACTGCTTTTCAATTTAGCTTTAGCTCTTAGCTCCACGGTTTTTCAATATACAAAAGTAAAGATTAAGCTTAGAAAAGAAAAACCCACCATCTACCAGTGAAATAGGAGAAGCTCTCTCCTTCTCTTTCTCACATCTCAAAAGTAGTCTCCAACATACATATAAAACTGTGTAGTGTGAGCATGTGGATCAAAAGCCACCCCGTGTGTAGTCAGTGATGGACTGAGACTTAATTTGTTAAAGCATGTTGTTGATAATGAAGAAATTGAAGAAATAAACTGGGTTTTAATTGATATAACAGCCTTCCAGAAAACTCATCTTGGTTAAGTTATTAATTCAATCAAGTAGTACATAGCAGCTATAATTAACTATAGTAATCTTTTATAGTGCATTTTCTAACTCACCCTATTGGTAGGAGGTACAAGTGGTTCCTTTTTTTGCACAATACACTAGGATTGCTGTTCTGTCGCTTGCACCCTATTAGCCTGATGAACCTTCAGGAAAAAGAGATTCTATGATTAACTAGCTAGCTCCAGTGTGAAGAGCAGCACAGACTGCAGCTTGCACTGCTTCAACATATCAAGGGTAGAGTGGACTTTCTCTATTGTAATTATATGCCAGGGAAAAGAAGCTTGTCATTGATATGGACTTCTAAGATTGATAATCTGTTAAACTGGCAGTATTTTCATACCTTTACTGGCAGTCCCTAAAGTTAAATTTTAATCTGAGGTTCCTTTCTCCACCCTGATCCAGAAGATGAAAGAAGTTAGGAAAAAAATTAAAGAATATTTTATATTAACATTAAATTTTTTCATTGCCCTAGCAGCTCATCTTCTACTCTGTCCATATATTAAAATTTCACTTAAATTTACCTGTGAATAATATTTTTTTAAATTAACAATTAGCTATAAAAGCTCAAAAAATAACTAAATAAAATTACTACTTGATTATAAAAATTTGATTAGGTTTTTTTTTAGTTGCTTGGTTGGTTTTTTGTTGCTGTTTTTCAGAGTCTTTGATGCATTTAGATTAAGTTTTCAGAGACAGGAAAATTCCCAGTAAGATAATAATATTTTAAAAACCTGTTCAGATTTAGTGTATTCGTATTTACCATGGGAATTCACACAAATCTGCATCTGAATATTAAAATTAAAAAAATGAAAGCACAGAGGAGTATTTGCACAACCCACTGACTGGCATTTAGGCTGCACAATTTAACAGAAATGCTGTAATAGGATTATTGGATAGGTTTTCCAGTCTAAAAGCCAGGTACAGAACAAATGACTTTCCTGCTGTGCTTACATTCGGGTAATAGGCAGAAAGGGCTGCTCGCTCAGGGGTTCCCACTCTGGAGGCTTGCAGAGCAAGCTGGTGGTCGTGACTCTCCTCCACTTGAGCACCATCTGGTTTGTTCTTTTCCCTACTGATATGATTTTACCGACATGTTCAAATAAATATCATTTGCCCTTTGCCTACCCACTGCTAAGAAACCCAGCCTTATTTATGCCTCATGGAGAAGCTTCCTTCCTTGTGCCTGCCACAAAACCTTCTGCCTTACTACTGGTGGAAGGGCTGGCACCATATGGGCTGAGGAGGTCTCAAATTACCAGCTGCCTTCACTCCTGCTTAAAGCCTGAGCAATAGAGAGGGTTAAATATACCTTTGATAAGAATATGATACCAGAACTGCTTGAGGTGTGCATCAAGACATCATAACGCATCACAAAATTAATGTTATGCTTTGAAGTGCTGATTCACATAATCCAGTAACAGTATCTTTCCAAGCAGCCCTCATGGTTAATAAAGAGAGTCTGATGATTACATACTGAGTCCACAAGTGTGAGTTCCTCACACCTTTCCTGGTACTCTGTGAATTTTATTTTCTTCTGAGTATGAATGTCTATAAATTAATGTTCTATTTTCTTCCATGTCCATATTAAAAGTTGGTCATTTTCAAGATTCATGAAAATGTTTCATGAAAAGTGTTGCTAGAGTCTTTTTGTAATTTTACTCAAAGAACATTGATGTTTCCTCAAACCAGATGTTATGTGAGAACCACAGTCAGAAAAACCTTGCTATAAAAATGACAAAGTGTTCCAAAAGTTCGTTTTAAAAACTGTCTTGTGATTTGGTATTGAATGCTAAAGATTACCTTCCCATAGTAAAGGCCACTGCAATTTTCTGTCACATACAACACCTATGAAATCGAATGTTTTCAGTACAACAGGGCATGGGTGGATTTTGCCCTCAGTGGATAATTTTGTACCTCTGGACGCTCTGCAATTTTTTGTTCTCAGAAATAAGGCTTTTAAACTTTGGTCAGCCAACCAAGATGTACTGACCTGCTGAACTGTACATCTTGAAAAGGAAATTTACAAGACTGGACCATGGAGCAGTAGGCAATAGAGCCACTCTAGTGGGAGAAAGGAAGTAGCATTAATTTCTGAAATAGTTTCTAAAAAAAATCCAACACTAATCTTGAGAGAACTGCTAGAACAATCAAAGCTATGTTCATGATCTTGAGGTGTTAGGATGGATCTAAGCAATCCTCTTCTCCTCCACAACAGTTCACACAAAGTGGTACAAAGACAGAATTCAGAGCATAGTTGCATGGTAATAAATGTCATGGAAAATATACAGAGCTAAAGTAGAGAGAGAGGTTAAAAAGAACCCCAAAAAACAAAACAAGAACCAGAGAGGTTTATATGAGAGAAACATATCAAGAGAAGACAAAATAGCTTTCTGCAAGTAATTGTACTAATATGAAGAGGGCAAGATTCAATTATTCATATTGACTACATAAGAATTAAAGACAAATAAAGTGTAGAAATATTTGGATGTAAGTAAAATAAAGTAAAATTATTTTGTAAAAGAATGAAGCACTAAAATAAACACTAAAAAGAATATTACAATGATAAATAAAACTATTCTGTGGGGTTTCGTAGTAGGTTTGTTTTCTTACCATGGAAAGAATAAAATGAGTTAAAAACAGTCCTGCCATTAGAAAAGGGACTTGATAGTCATTACTGTAATTTCACTCTGACATAATGGATTGCATGGTAAATTCAGGATGAAGCTAAAACAAATGGAATTTGCATTATCATAGAACTCAAGGACCAGTGACAATGTGGGGGAAAAAAAAAAAAAGTTGATTTGAATCATTCTGTGCTGGCCACGTCCCCTTTTTAGATGTTACATTATCCAGATTATGTACCTGGAATAGGCAGCTATGGTCCACGTAACTCTTCCCTTTCCTTGAGGTAGGTCAGTCACTGTCAAGAGAACAATAGAAGAATTGTTGAACTGGTTCAGAGGAAAGATCCACCTCATAACAGTCAGTGGTAGAGGCACTGCTAAAGAATGTCTAATCTGACATTTCAGTAATATTCAGTGCAAAGTCTTCTTGAGATGGTGGTTCAAGGTATTTGCACCTTTATGCTTAAGGAGGGACCAGTCAGAGGAATTTTTTTTTAACATTCTCTCTTTTAAAAGCTGACAACTGTCCTTGTCTCACAAAAATATTCTCATGTCAGGGCTGACCCACAGAACCTGAGTCTGAAGTCTGTTTTGTTGGGCTTTTACAAATCCATTGCCATTATTTTGTTGTTTCTTCTCTTTAGTAACACGAATGCTACAATTTTGTGATAATTTTTACATAAAATATCTTCCCTCCATCTCAATTTTTCAATCAGTCTTTGGGACTTAGTCAAAATCATATGTAAAATAAATGATCTGTGTTACCAACCCTTTGTATTTCCTTTATTACTTCCGCACTTTACAGAAATGTTGGAAGTGTGTCTGTCTTTTTTGTTTGTTTGTTTGTTTTGTTTTTAAAATGTAATCTGGTTAATGTTTCTCCAAACAGTAATCAAGGAATAAATGTTGCTGTTGCCAATATATTTATCCTATGGTCAAAGAAAAACATAATCTACCTGCTAGTGTAAGGTTCTAGGCTAGACCTCTACAACATCCCTGTTTCCTCACAAGCAAATCTCACTGTGCTTCCCATCTCATAGTTCTGGGGTGTTCTATGTACAATATTGTTTCCTTGACATCTTTGCTGATCAGACTATACTAACATTCCAGTCCAGACATTATCTCACTAAACTTAAGTGACACAAGAGGGCTGTTTTTATATTTTCAGTTTGTGTGTACCAACATTAAAATTTCTCTTTTTCATATAACCTGTCTTTTGTCTTTTTCATATAACATGGTACAGATAACGAAGATTTCAACAAGTTATTTTGCTGTCTCCCTCTGTTCCTCTGATAATCATGGAACTGTTTCTGTGGCCTTTCTCAGTGAGATTTCATTCTATGAGCCAAACAGTTTTTCTAGTCCCCTACCCATCACCTTAAACTTTAAGCTGATTCTTAAGTCAATGGCATTCCCCTATCTCAACCAAGATAAATAACCATGTTTCCTGGCAGCCATCTTTCATGGATGAATTGCAATACAGGAAAGAACTGTCATGGACATACCAGTGAAAACTGCCCTTGGTGGTTCCTGAAGAATTTCTCTTCATAACAGAAATTAAGGTCCCGTCAAAATGTTACTTGTATTGTTGAGCATATGATGACAACCTCACCTTTTCTAGAAGCTGATTTGCTAAAAATGACCAAAAAAGGAAACTTTCCTATTAGTTCTTCATATTTTCTTAGCTGACCTTCAAAAAGTTCTCCCAGGAACTGTATCAAGGCTTTTACATGAATAACAATTTGGAAAGAACACCCAGTTCATAGAAAAAAAAATGTAATAAATAAATGAATATCTTTAAAGCTTCTCTGTGCTTCTGCTGGTCATTTCAATAAACAGCAGTATTTGTCTTGGGAACTGTGAAAGCCTGAAGTAAAAGTTACATAAAACAGTCTACCAGACAGTTATAAATAAGCTAAATGGCTATGAGCTGTTGGAATTTGGTGGAACTGTGAAAGTCATAGAGTTTCTAGACTTATCTTTGAACTTCATATGGAATAGCATACATAAAAAATGAACACTAGAAAACAGAGGAACCAAGAAAACTACAATGTTCCCAGTATCAATGTAAGAGAGAGAGGTAAAGCTCTCCTATAAGGAGAGGAACTTTTAGACGAGATGAGAAGTAATTTCTGTCAGACGGTGAAATGGATGCCACCATCCTAAGGAGGACAGAACAGTAATGTGGAATTGTGCCATTACACATAAAAAAGGGCACAAAAAATGTACAAAATTCCAGGAAGGATCAGTACACATCTGTGACATTCAGCACATTATATGTATGTATCACATACATTGAAAGCCACAGATCATTAAGTATTTTATTCCTCACTTCAGGAAATTACTGACCCTCTATTAGTGCTCAACCTAGCTTCATTAGAGTGAAGTGAGGGCAGCTTTGCAAAGGTATCCACCCAGATATTCCTCTTTTCTTTTTTGCATTCCTGGAGAGTTGATACTCAAGAGGGTTGAGGAATACCTGAACTCTCTATGAAAAAATCAAACCAATCAAATAAAAAAAATTCAAATCAGTAGACAGTCTGTTCTAAACAGAAAGGCAGAGCTTGTTTGTCAGAGATTCTTTACAACTCTAATTCCATATAAAGGTGATGAGTTACTGAATTCTAAATAAATATAAAAATCCAACTCATTGTCATCTCAAGGTTAAGATTCATTTAGTGACAACAATGTATTTAGACTCATTTTTTAGATAATCTTAAAAGAGAATGGGAAAGTTTTTCTGCTCATAATATTACTGAATCAGTTTTGGTCAGATATTTAAAATATTAAAAATAAACTCCACATTTTTGCAATCAGTACAAAATATATTAATTTAAGCAAAATATTTTACAAACAGACCCAAGTCAGCATCTTCTCCTCCACAGAGCTACAAATTTTGTGACATATAGAAATTATTTTAACTTTTCAAGTCGTTCTGTTTGCAAGAACAGAGATAATATGAGACCAGATTCATTTTTAGAGAAAAAGTTGGGACAGAAATCATGCAGGACACATATATTGCAGACAAAAATAAATGTTACTATTATATCTCTTATGGGACTAATCTCTTCTTTCACACCAGGTGTGTGCAAAGAATACACTGCCCCAACAGCTTTCTCTGGTGAATACTACCTGCATTAATCCTACATAGTTTAGTCATCTAGCAGCCACACAAAAGGCAACTAGTAGAAGAAATATTAAACTCTATCTCCTGGAAAAGTGTAGACCACTCTGGTCATTCTGCACCTACATTATAACCCACAATTTCAAGACCTCTTCTTACAGAAAGTAAAATGTATGAGGAAAGCTGAAGAGGAGGAGAGACCTGCATATGTGCAGGTACAGTTTCTAGACCTTTGTTTCCACTTACAGTTCCACTGTAGGGTTGGGAGAGGCCAGAACAGGTACTTAAAACTGCTCCAAAGCCATCAGTTTTCAGTATACACCAGCGTAAGCTGGGCTCTGGGACTCCATGAATGCAAACAAGAAAGAGAACAACAAAGATGGTCTTTTTGCCTCTGTTTGGCTGTGATTGTACTCCCGAGAACCCCCATGGTATTTCTATTCTGGTAACTTGGCTAAAGAAGTGTAAAAGTTCACGGTGTCTTCTACATCATCTCCTTCTTCAGGGACATCTGTTCAGGTGTTCATACAAAGCTCCTGGAGAGAACATGTGCTATTACCAGAGCTTTTGAACAGCCAGTGCCAAGACAAAGGGATGCAAAATGTAAATTGCTCTGACAGCAGAGTGTTTCTCAGCAGGGTGTCCCTTTCCATCCTGTAGTCATGACTGTGAAAGGCAATGAAAAGTACAAGATGAATTGGAGGTTCCAACATTCTTTGTCCATTTCAGCAGTTGAGGAATTGTTAGTTCTAGGGCAAACCTGACCAGAGAGCTGAAATGGCAGCTTCAGCAGACCTAGGAATATGAGCCAGCTGCCTGCTCAAAACAAACAAGCAAAGGGGAAAGGGGTTTGGGGAGATCAAGGAAATCTCAAGGCAGATTAGCAACCTGTAAGAAGTCCCTCAAGAGTTTTACATGCTTCTTTGTATTTTAGGCCCCATGCCACTTATGATCAGCCACCTACAAGTACAGTAACATGTTCCTAACATCAGGGATGCAAGGGCATTTTGCAATGCTGTTTTCTCTCAAAATGATTATCCACACACAAACTGCAATTCTGGTAGTAACCTGTATATTTTCAAAACATTCCTCTGCATGACGCTCTCTTCAAATGTTGAGACTATACCAGAGAGACTACTACACAGGGACTCTGAATAGGCAGCTAACCCACAGCCTTGAGTTTCACCTCTCAGTGATCAAAAATTCAGTTTTGTGAGTCACAGCTGTGCCATATTGGCTTGATTTTACAAAGTAATCTGTTGCCTAAGGTCTAAGACAGATGTAAAGTAAAGCTATGCAAGATAAGAAAAGTAAAAACACAGAAAGAATGCTGAAAGATATGGTTATCAACTGGAGGATTCAAAATAAGAATGTAAAAAAGTTATAAACCCCAAGGGCTGAAACTAAAAGCAAATCAGAAAAGAAAAGCAAGTTCAAGGAGGAATTGCCCCAAGGAATAATGGAGATCAATTCTACTCCAACTGGCTGATTCCTACCAGCTAACAGGGACTGATTGGGTGGCTCAGTGGGAGTGGGGAACATATTAATGTCAGTAAGATGACAATCCTTGCCATCTGTTATAAACAGGAAAAACTTGCAGTACATTAGCAAGTTACATGAATTTTGCTTTTGCAGAAACTTTTTGTACATGGTGAAAGTTGGCCAAGCAATAGTGTCTGGTACTGGGAAGATCACAGGCCTGCACACAAGTAAGTAAACTATTAGGCAGAGGACACAGCTACAGCAAGACTGTTCTTCCAAGTGGGGTGGGGAACCAGCAAAGGGGGCTGAGATGGATGCTCTCTGCATTCAGTAGTGATTATAGTGAGGGTAAAGAAATGCATTTTCAACATGAAGTCTCTGCCAAGGCAGTACTAATTCCAGCATACTTCAAGGAGGTTCCTCACTGCAGGATGCTCTTCAGGCCCAACCCAGGCACAAGTCTGATGAGAAGGAGCTAAGGGTTGTTTAGCCTGAAGAAAAAGAAACTCAGAGGCGACCTTATTGTCCTTTGTAACTATCTGAAAAAAGGTTGTATCTTGGTAGGGTTTGGGCTCTTCTCTCACTTTACAAGCAATAGTACAAGACAAAAAGGCTTCAGGATGCACCAGAGGTTTAGTTTGGATATTATGAAAAATTTCTTCACAGCAAGTGTTGTCAAACATCAGGGCATGCTGGTTGGGGAAGCAGTGGAGTCACCACCCCTGAAGATATTTAAAGGATGTGTGGTAGATATTTCACTTAGAGACATGGCTAAGTTTGGAAGTGTCATATTAATGGCTGCACCAGATGTCTTTCCCAACCTACACAATTCCAGGATTCCATGATTCAACTTGTTATCTACATTTACATCACCTGTGAAACCCAATCTTGGTTTGGCCAACAATGTTTTACTTGAAATGTGTGATTGCAGACATTGCCAATAGTAGTTACTGAGTTAGGAGTGCATGAAGTTTTAAAATTATAGTTTGCTGGACTACCTTGCATGCTACATGTTCTCAGGTGAATTTTTTCTCAGAGGCTGACTAGGATTTATCTGTAGTTGAGAAGATTTCCTTCCTGAGAGCTGTGGTCAGGTCAGCAAATAAAAAGGAGAAAAATGTACCTGGACTGCAGAGTTAACAGTGGACAAATACAAACTAAATTGAAAGAAGATAAAAGACTTCATTTGGGATTGCTTATACATTTTCCAGAATTGAAGTTCTGTTTACCAACAGGGTCTCTGCCTGGTTTGATCCTGAAAATCATTTCTGATTCCCTTAAGCTCTGAGTAACAGATGTGCATGAAGTGATTTAATTTATAAACTTCTGCACTGAAACTGCTTTCTAATAGTTTTTACACAGCACTTAGCAAAATAAAATGCTAATTTCTGATACAGTTTTAGATATTTTTCTGAATTAAAAATCATTACTATTAGAGTTGTACAGTACATATTTATTTACCTATTGTTAAAGTCAAGCCTAGAAGGGTACTAGGGAAAAACATTTTATAGTGTTGATATACATGTATATATATGCAAAATAAGATAATCTCTCTAGAGGGCACCTGAGAATGCAAATTGGGGAAATGTTGATCCAGTTATCTTTAGTAAAACAAGGATATGAAGTGGGATACTTGGTTCTTGAAGACTCATATTCAATTTCATCCCCTTTAGCTTTGTTTAAAGTATAATTGTCTGCAATAACACTCTTGCTCAAACTGAGGGTAATTGTTACAGGTGGAGTACAAATAAAAAGCTGAAAAACCTTCAATTGTTTCAATGTACATAGAAACTTTTCACTTTCTGACTGCTCATCTCTCTGCTGCTGGCGGTGATTTTTTTCAGGCAGTGGGGCAGTGACGAATGATGCACAATGATAACTGAAGAAACTTGAATACAGGCAATTAAAGACAGTCCTGCAACAAATGTCTGTCCAAACCCATAAGCCTGAGGCTTGTTCTGATTACAGACTGAGAAGCATTAAGCTTATGGGGACTGTATGATTTCAGACACTTCTTTGCTATCATTGACAAATCTGTGAGGTTTCTACCTATCAGCCTCAACTTCTCAGTTCATGCTTGAGGGGGTTCCATTTTCTCTTTGTAGTTCTACCTTATTTTGCTCTTCTGTCAGACCTGATAATGTGCTTTTTACTTGCATACAGCTATCAGAGGTCTCCAGGCATGCCTTAATCTTTATCACAAACAGAGGGACAGATTGGAGGACTGCCAGTTTTGCAGGCAGCATGTTTGACAATCCTTGCAGAGCTGAGGGTTGTCAGTACAAACCACAAGCTGGCACAGAGTTCCTGTTAGGTGTAACTGAGTCTGGCCAGGTTCAGTCATGTGATGTATCATATCTTAAAGTAGAGAGCAAAAAACAAAAACCATGAAAGTTCAGACACTAAGAATATAGTTTCCAGATTTGAAGCCAATCATTCTTAGCTCCCCTTATAGTGATTGTGGAGTTACTTCCCTAGAAGATAATTCATCTCATGTTTATGAAGTATCTAACTGAGATATCTGGCTTTATCATTATTAAGTTTAACATAAAAATTTTCAGTCAGAGACATTTCCAATGATGGTACCCTTTTCTGGTTTTAATATAGTATTCCAATGTCATCTTTCTCCAAATCTTAAAATCCTGGATCCAGAAACAAAATAACCCAGTAATATTCTTCATTTTGAATCATTTGTGAATCCTTCAGCTGAAAGATTCACCCCTTTCACTTTACGGATTTAAAGGAAGAGGGTGACCAATACCTTGTATGCTGATGCTGAGTTTTTAAGCAGCTAACAGCAACAGAAGACACAGGCGGGAAAAAAGCAAATTACAACACAAGTGTTGTGTAAATTTTAGGTGTGCAGCTTTAATCTAACATGATGGCTGAACACTAGAAAGCACTGCCATCGTTATCCTTCTACTTGGTGATGGTGTCTTAGGAAAAATGTAGATAAGAACAACTCCAAAATACAAAGTCCAGGGGTTCTAACCTCAGAGGTCAGTCACCAGCTCTGAATCTGCAGGTACCGAAGATCTCCCCTGCTACATCATAGAGAAGATGAATTTTGGTAACAATATACTTGTATGAACATTTTCTCTAGAAAAAATCTTTTGCTGACTGGGTAGGGCCTGGTTTAGTTGATTGGTCTCTGATCCTGTACCTGTGTAAACAAATGCAAATCCAGCCGAATATGTCAGATTGCATAGGATTTTTTCCTGACTGAGGCATGCAAGCATTTTGCATCCTGTTTATTTAAAATGCCAACACTAATAAAACTTCTACAGGAGCTCGGTGTCAAAGACATCCACTCCCAGCACTGTCATGCTAAATATCATAATGCCTAAGGCTTATGGGAGAACTAGTCTTAGGAACTTAGCAAGCTATTGAACCTACAAAACTTAATAAAATCTGAAACTTGAATCATCTGCCTGGCCAAATGTGTAGCCAAAACTGCATGTATAGGGCACTATTCTTGATGAAGGAATCTAAAACAGTGTCCATCATCAAAGAACCTAGAGTGAAGTAAAGTCAGTTCAGATAGTTCTGTGATTCACCATGTTGCAGCAAAAGCAGCTAAGCAACCTTTCTCTCGCTCATTTTATAGAAACAGAAAATATTTCTTAGGGAAGAATCTCATTTAAGGTATCAGGACAAATCAGGAGATGGGTCAGAGACTGACATGACCATGACATTCTGTTCCCATTAGTCATGGGCAAGATTAGTGTTGAATTCAGTGAACAATGAATTCCAGAAAATCTTACTCCCAAATATCTAAAGACATTTTCTGTAAAATATTAATATGTTATTTTTAAAATAATATTTTCTGTATATATTAATGTGTTATTTCAGTTTGAAACCCCACATTTTGCAGTTTGTACTTTCAGATATAGAATCATAGTGAATGAAACTGACTCAATATGAACAGCCAAGGAAGCAGTTTTTCTTGTACAATAATTTTAATATATTGGTCAGCAAGTTTGCTATTAATGTTGAAATGAGATAAGCTTAGGATTTCATTTTCACGTAAAGGCAGCATTGTGCTCTTCCACTAGCATGTGCAGGAAGGTAATAGGAAACTAGTAATGTATTTTATTTGTGCTTGCCCTGCTGTAAAATAAAAAGTATAATGTAAATGAAAACAGTACTGAAGGTAAGACAGGAAATTGCACATTATTGCATTGAGGAAAGAAAAGATCAAAGTTCAGTGTTTTCCTTTTCTTTTCCTGACTACATAGAGCTCCAAAATAGCTCTAAAAATTAGATCTAAAAAATTAATTCTTCAGCATAAAGCAACAGGTCTGAAAGAGTAAGGAGAAGAAAACATTGATGCTGCAGAAAACTCAAATACAAGCCACAAAAAACTGCAAAGACTAGGGAAAAGTATTCCACTAATAAGTAATCTCCTTTTCAGACAAGAATAGTTCTTGTAACATTGAAAAGATTGTTCATTTTACCTATAGCTGTCTGGAAAATGTATTTTATTGCAAAATGAACACTGAGCAGATAATGGAACAAATGGTAGGGCCTTTTGAACAGAAGTAATATACTGTGACTAGTGTCACTCCAGATTTCTTGCCTTTATTTTCCTTCAAAGGTCAGATGTTTCCATTTTAGAGAATTTTATATTTACTTACAAATCATTTGACCATACTCTTGTTCAGCCAAAATCCAGAACGAAATAAGTGTGGATGTTTTCTTTTGTTCCTACCAACTGTATTAAATGCTTCGTTCCAGTGACTCACTGCACAGATTTTTAGCATTTTCATGAGTTAATGGAAATCAACAGGTCGCATGGGGTTTTTTGCACTTATGAAGTAATGAGGTGTTAATTTATAGGTAATTCACCTATACAATTTTAACCAGAGATTTCAGTGTTTCAAACCATATTCAGATAAAAATGCCTAATTTCTATCTTCTACCTGTAAAGTTACCCACTTGACCATAACAGCATTGCGTCATAAATGGAGGAAGATTTTTTTGCCCACATCACATGTAATCTGTGAACTCAGGCACTAGAGTACTTTGGAACTAATATTTCAATTAATCTCACATATCACAAAGTTATCATAATAATAAATATGCACTCATATGCCTTATCACTTTCCATTTCAATCATTCAGAGAAACAAATCTAGAAATTAGAAAGAAATAATTTAGAGAAATAAGTATAACACTGATTGAAACTTCACCAATGCTGTTACAACATATGTTGAAGTGGCAGCTAACAGTAGGTTTGCATTTCCTGAGTTAATGGAGAGCACAAGAGGTTATAGTTTTGTGCTAATAGTGTGAAGAACAATAAAATGTTCGGTAGCATATTACATATCTGAATAATTATTTCTGATAAACTGGCTAATTATTCAATTATATAAAATGTGTTTTGGTCTTATTCAAACAATTTCTTAAGACATGGGTGAAGGAAAGACTGAAGAAATATAAGGATCTTTGAAGGGGGCTAGGATCACATTGAAAAGAAATCAGGAAATTTATTTGTGAATGAAATGACAAGGATAACAAGGAGGAAACTCAAAATTTGGAACAATAAATTGAGAGTCATTAAACAATATGAGAGATATGATATATATGAGAGATGGACAATCACCAAACATGAAGTTCAACAAGAGAAAATGATGGATTCTGCACCTGGGATGGTGCAGCCCTGGACATACGGACAGACTGGGGCATGAGATGTTGGAGAACAGCATGGGGAAAGGGACTTATGGGTCCTGGCTGATGGCAATTTGGGCATGAGCCAGCAGTGCCCTGGCAGCCAGGAGGGGCAACCCTGTCCTGGGGGCATCAGGCACAGCAACACCAGCTGGGCAAGGGAGGGGATTGTCCTGCTCTGCTCTGCACTGGGGCAGCCTCACCTTGAGTGCTGGGGGCAGTTTTGGGTGTTACAGTATGAGAAAAACATTAAACTGTTTGAGGGCATCCAAAAGAGGCTGTGATGGTGAAGGGCCTTGAGGGGAAGCCGTGTGAGGAGTGACTGAGGTCACTTGTTCTGTTCAGCCTGGAGGAGACTGAGGGGAGACCTCACTGCAGTTACAACTTCCTCGTGAGGGGGAGAGGAGGGGCAGGCACTGATCTCTGCTTTGTGGTGACAGGGACAGGACCTGAGGGAATGGCCTGAAGTTGTGCCGGGGGGGAGGGGTGAGGTTAAGTTGAACATTAGAAAAACATTCTTCCTCCAGATGGTGACTGGGCACTGAAATAGGCTGTCCAGGGAAGTAGGCCTGACAGAGTTCAAGAAGCATTTAGACAATGCTCTCAAGCACATGGTGGGATCCTTGGATGTCCTGCACAGAGCCAGAAGTTGGTCTTCATGAGATTGATCTGTCTTCTCCAACTCAACTTATTCTATAATTCCATATCTACAACCGTATGAAACTATTCAAATGAATGTGTAAGTTCTACAGAAGCCTCTCACGCACGTCTCCATAAATATTTCATTCATAGGAAGAATTTCTTATGACTGTTGTACAGGACCTGACACGCCATGTTTGGATCGTAATGGGAATTATTAAATACATGGAACTTGCTATAATTAAAGAAAAAATACAGGCATTAGGCTTAAAGGGCTTCATATCAGCTTCCTAATTTATGCCTGTTTTGGCATTTTTTTCTGTCAGAAACTACCAGCTCTAAAGAAGGGAAATATTTTTCTTTTTTGCTTTTACACCAGCAATGGTATAGTTGGAATCAACATCAAATGCATTACCACTAGAGCAGCAACCTGTGGGTGATACTTAACAACCTGGACTGATAGGTATATCCCTCAAATTTAGTATTTCATGATGAAGTGAGGCTCCCTGAAGCACTCCAAGTAGTAGCTTTAACTTTTTAAGTAACAAAATGCTGTACCTTGAGTCTCATTTTTAAAATAGAGCCTAGCCAAAGGGAAAAGCTAGCAATGGGTTGTGAAAATAAATGGCTGCACATCATTGTCAAATGGCTGAGATTTTTATGAGTTACTAAATGCTAGATCCTCTTTCCAATATGATTTTTTCAAAAATTGTTTGTGGGGATGCTCTTACCTGGAGATAAAATTTTTTTGCTTGTTGAAGGGTAATTTCATGCAGAAAATTCTAAATAGCTGTTTTCATACAACATGATGTAATTAACACTGGTGCACTGCATGAAATGACTGGTTTGAAAAATTATAACCAGCTAGGATTTTGATGGAAAAACTAAAACTGGATTTTTTCAGACTCTTCTGCCACTTGCAGATTCTTCAGTTATATTATTGCTCTATTTGCAATTTTAATAAGAAACGGAAATATAAATGTCAATTGGAACATCTTGGGTTTTACAGAAATCTTTTCAAAAGGCAAGCTGGAAAATTATTTTGCTTGAGGCATCTAGAAATTTGTTTTTACACCTGAAAAGTATTGGTCTCATAAAAGTAAGAACATGTCTAGCTGTAAAATTTCATAGATGGATGCTATGCAAGATGTAAAACCCAGTAGGGAATACATCTGGATTTTGGTAAACACTACCAAATTACATTATCTTTAATGTATCTTTAAGACAGCAAAAAAAAGGAACATCTCAGGTTTGATACTAAGACTGTTCAAAAAAACATGCATTTAAAAAAATAATGTGGAGTGACAAGAGACAAGTAACATTCTGAAATAGTTGCATAAATTGTGGGTTTTAATTTGTAGGACATTATACTCTCCTTAGGTGATGTGAGTCACAAATGTCTTCCTTTAGCTCCATATTAATGTTATTCAGCCACTGGGGTCTGACACTGACCTTAAATTGACTTGTTTCTGGCAAAGTAAGAAATTCTTTTAGAATCACATAGAGCTTATTTCTGCTGTTCTTTAGATCACTGGCAATTTTCTACTCAACATCAGCATAAAGAGCTTTGCCACTGTTGCTATGGGAATGTCATGTTTCTCTTCATTACGCTGTTCCCCCTCAACCACTGACTTACAGACATCCCTCAGCAATGCATTTGTGCTTTTTTGCATACACAGCCATGACAACATGCATACAGGAGAGAGAGAGGCATAAAATTCATGCTGAATGTCAAAATGGCAAATCAGTTCCAGTAAGACAATCAAAACCAAAAAAAAGGATACACTGAAAAGATTTATCCTATTCTCAAGCCCAAAGCAACTTCTATGGAGTCATCTAGAAATGAAGAAACTGTAATCTGAAAGCAAATCTCCTGAAGCAGTGGAAAAGGAGGGACTGTCACAGAGACTTGTAACAAAGCTGGTTTCTTGTCATCCTTCAGAGATCATAGTTTTTTATTCAAATTTTATTTATTAATTGTTTTTTTCATTTTTTATCCTTTTAGACTGCATAGCAAATAGGCTATCTGTGGATTGGTAGTCAATCCAAACACATTTTCAGCAAATTAAGTTTATATCTTATTGATGCAACATTCTAAGGACTTTACAAGTGTTATTGATTAACCTTCCGAATATACCCTGAGACACATTAGAACTTTCCCATCAATTTTATAGCTGGAAAAATCAAGCCAATAGTTAAATGGCTCACCCTAGGTCTGGCAGTAGGTGGTGTCAGGAACAGAAGATGAGAATTACAGTTCCAGTTCTGAAATCATAATGGTCTGCAAATTATTGTCATGCAATTTTGTTTCATGTGTGCCGTTAATTGTACAATCCATAAAGGGATTTGGAGACAAGTGATAAAAATACATTTGAGTGCAAAGGCTCTAGACACTTACTAATGTAAAATGTTTTATAGCAGGCAAATCAAACTTAAATGCTGCCACTTATAGTCACATTCATTTAGGTTTTTGAGGATCCTCCTTCCCTATTGAGGATGCTTAGACAGGAGCTGTTTCCATTATTTTCCCATACAGCTGTAATAATTTCACTGCTTTCTATGGCTGTCTAACTCCCAGAGGTCTTCCTAACCACTTCTAAATGATTTGGATGCAGTTTCTCACACATTAATATTAATACTTGACTGTGAACATCAAACCCTTTAATTGCTTTCATAGTGAATACTTGATGTGCCTGGGTAAACATTCCTTACTTAAAGCTGTAGCTCCATTAGTAATGATACAAACAGTACAATTTAGAAATAAATCCCTGATTTTAATATACTTAAAGAGTGCAATATATGAATAACTAATTACTTTCTAGAGATAGAGAATTGGGAGGAGCATAAGAAAAAATGTGAATACACAGAGATGAACTGGTGAATTGTTACATTATAAAACGCAAGTTCTTTTTAGAGGTCAGAGTACACATTACCTTCTATAAATTTACCTTTACCCCTTACATTTCTTTGCCATGAAATCCATCTAACATGATTTCTGGGATGTAGCCAGAATTTTTTTCTTTCTGAAGTGCAAGCCTGACTGAAATCCATTTCTTTATCATTTTCCATTAGAGTAGTTCTATTTCTTTTATGGCTTTCCAAACCCTGCACTGCGAACTACACAGGCTTGCAAAAGTCATTGCTCCTTCAGCAAATGCCTCCCTTTTAAAGTCACCTCCATCAACGTTTTCAGAAATAAATTTGTAGACAGGAGCTGGGCCCTTACCCCCCTGCTTTTCTAATTCTGCTGTGTGCAGTGTGTGAGTTCTGGGTTAGAGAATGGGGAGGACAGAACCAGCACTTCTGGCCCATCCCCACTGTGGCTGCCTTACTCCCCAGAGCATTTCTGTTCCTGAGAGTAATTCATGTGGATTTTCTATGCTCTGCAGTCTAATTGACCAATAGTGTCACAAGTGGAAATCACATTCTTCCCTCCAAAGAATTTCTAGTCTGACAAAACCCAAATATGTGTGTAAGAGCATAAGGGATGACTGATTAGGTAAAACCTAATTGTGGTTTGCTCATTATTGCCCTTTTCCTGCAAAGTTCCAAATGCCTCTTGATAAATCAATCAGAATGGAGACCATTTCTGACTGGCTTTTAGGAACCACACTCAAAGAAAGTGGCAGGAAAGAGTTCTGCCTTTTTAATGAAGCCAAATCTCTGCTTGTTCTTAAAATCAGACATGTCCCAGGAAAGAATCAGCTATTAAATATAAACTAGTTTGCTTTTAGTCATCTGTCTACTTGGTGCAATGCTAACTTTGTACTTGTGGATTTCACTCCATATATTTTTCCTATTAGCCTTATCTCCATATGCTTTTCTATTAAACTAGATATTCTTCCATCTCTGTAGAAAATACATCCTCTGAATATATCCTCTGCCTGCAGGGAAGAAGAAAAAGAAATTCTGCCTTATATATCAAAGTGCTTTTATAATTTGTCTCAGGTCATGTTGTGGAGAAACACAAAAGTTATTATGAGACTAAAGTTAACCAGAGCTAAGTTAGTTTGGATTTGCCTTGATTTTCTTCTTAGGTTCACTATCAAAAGAAATCCAAAGTCATTTAAAGTGCACTCTATGCCCAAGTTTTATAACCATAGAAAAGTTAGCATAGTTAATATTTAAAACAGTAAAAAAATCCCAAATGACCAAGGGAACAAGTACAGAAATAGAATGAAGTTATGAGGAATTCCCTCTTTCCATTTGATGTCTTCCAAAGTAATTTTTTCCAGGTAAATAGATAGAGAAATAACTAAAGATAGAGAAATAACTAAAGGTGAGTCAGCTGATATTTCAAGAGGGAGGAACTGATCAACAATGTTAACAAAGACAGAATTTGTATGACAAAAAGATCATCAAATGAACGGAATTCGTGAAGAAAATGAAGGAAAGAATAAAAAATATGTGTAAATATAGATAAAGAATATGAGGAAAATAAAGACAAAATAACAAAAAAAAACAGGTTTTGGGAGGATACATTTAAAAAAGAACTTTAAAAAGTCAGAAAAAGGGAGGAGAAAGGGGAAAAATTAAAAAGAAACAGCAGGAGTTTGATTTAAGGCACACTAAATGCTAAATGTTTGGTTGCAGAGGAAAGACAGAAAGTCCAGGAAGAGGTTAACATTTAAAATGAAGAAAGCATTATATAGAATGTTTAAAATATGGCCTGTTTATTGAACACAAGTGCAGAATTATTTAAGTAACTAAGAAAGCCAGAAATATCAAAAGAATTATATGGAAATTGAAAGGATTGGTAATTCTAGAAAAAATCTTTCTGCAAGTACATTTCTAAATAACAGTAGGAGAGAAGGGTCTGGTCTGTAAAAGACTGAAGCATTTAACACTTCTTTTTTCTTTAATCTTTTCATATATCTTCACCTCAAATAATGCTTATAACCATACAGCCATAAAAACATTAATTTTGGTAGTAGTAAGTAAGGTAGTAATGCAGCTGAGTAAAAGCAAGGCACGGTTAAAATCCCTTTTAGTTTAGAAAGCTCATTTTAGCTTTTCATATGTTTAGTTACAAAACAGATTAGGAAAATTTTGGACCTCTTGACACACTTTGAACACTCCTAGAGGATACGTGATGCACTGGAAGACTGGAAGAAACAAATGTGGTGTGCATCAAAAAAAAAGCACCATCAATATAGAACAGATGGCTTCTACTTACAGGAAAATACTGTAAAAAGTAGCCAAACTATTTCTAATTACCTACAAGACAGTATGGAGATGAGTAAAAGCCTACACATTCTTATAAGAAAAACTCGCAAATCAATCTAAACTATTTCTGCAACATGGAAGCTGGTCTTGTGAGCATGGGAAAGAAAGAGCTTTTATCATTTATCTTGGCTGCTGTATGATTTCTTCACAGTGTCTCAGATGTCCTTCTCATAAGCAATTTGCCCAAACAAATATAGCTGAAGATAAAACACTCACATATTTTTAAAGAAGGATGATTCAAAACCCATTCTTAGACTGTAGTCATTAGTGGCAGTCTATCTAAATGAAAGACTTGCTCAATAAAGCTCTTGAAACATCTGTCCTAGACCCTGGATACGGAACAATTCAATATTTTAATTAATAAAATGGATGAAAAACAGAGAAAATTAAATCCTCGTGCAATCTTAGAGGTATGTTTGAAGACAAGATTAGAGTTCTGATCAATCTTAACAAATTGAAGATATAGAGATGAAAATTGGGTGCTATTCAGGGAGACAAGCACAAGATATGGCTTATGGACACAAACAGGATACAAACCTGGTTGTTAGGGAGCAACGTTACAAGGTGTGGGAGTCACCAAAGTCCCAAAATGAGAATGACCAACAAGGTCATACAGCTGCAGAAAACACAACACACCTTTGTGCAGGAAGACTAAAGCCCTGAGAATACATGAAACAATCCCTCTACTCTCCTCAGTACTGATTACACCTCGGTTGCAATGCTTTCAGCAATTTTTGGACATCAAAATTCAAGACAAGAAAGTCTAAGAGAGAATTAAGCGGCTATCATAACCCAGCAGCAATTCTATCAATGTTAGCTATTTACTTGGTAATTTTAATACTATTTTTACCAAGTGCTAATGTTTTGACTAATTTCACTAATTTTTGTATGCATAACAACACTTTTATATTATTATGTAGGAGCTCTTCCCACTAATGCACAAGAACAGAACTAAACTGCAGATGAACCAGAGCTACGAAGAGCTATGTAAAAGGGAAATTCATACAGTCCTTTGCTATTTACTGCAGAACCTGGAAATGTGTATTACTTGGGGTAAGTCAAGCAGTGCTTTTATCAAAGAGGAAGATAAGTGTTGCTTTGGGGAATTGAGTTCTGGCTATGTAATGGAAAAATCGTTCTACTCAAACATTAACAGGTGATCGTTAATTGCGTGTTCTTCATTTCCCGTGTTTTTAATTAAAGGCTGTGATTTTTGGTTTGAATATTTTCAGCAGCAATTGAAATTATAGGAGCTGTGCTATATTTAAATACAGAGTGCTGCATGATGCAACATATGCTGACATAAATCAGATCCAGATATTCAAAACTGACCTCCAAAAACAATGGATGTTTCTGACTGTCATGCCTCTGTTTCCAGATTTCCCATGTCAAATTAGAAGAACATTTCTTCATATTATGAAGCTGTGGAGAAAAAACAGTAAATAAATCAGTGTTTGTGAAGCACTTGCATATTATATTAAGGAAAGTTAAAAAAACCTGTAGGGAATATTTTCACTTTTGTCTTCAGTGTAATAAAGATAACATGGGACCACACCAGTATTTGTTCATTAACAGCACAATAAATGAGACCAAGCCCTGGAGGAAGGGTATGCTCTAATGTACACACAAAGGTCCAAAAGTGCAAGCAATCTTCGCAGTCACATTTTGCAGCATTACTCTGCACAGTCAAACTCTCTAAAGCTTTTAACATGTTTTTTTTTATATTTAATAAATATCTATATAACCAGGAAGTACCAGTGTTATGGAAATTATAGCATAATCAAAATAATAGTGATTCTGTAGTATCTATGAGCGAAAAAGACCCTATTTAAGTATATTTCACCCTTTTCAGCATGGCAGTGTTATTTTCTCTCAAGTACTTCGGATATCTCTGAGGTTATTCCTGCTGGTGAGGTAAACACACCTGCACTCCTGGGATTTAATTCAAACCTGAAGAAAACTGAGATTGGGATAAACTGTAAGCAATTCTCGCCACTCTTAAGTCTGAACCTGTTGCTCCCAATTTTGGAGAGAATGTCCTAAGGGGAAACAAAATATCCAAGGGAAGCAATCTGTTGTCATATACTCGGGAATGTTAGTTTGACACCAGAAAAAGGGCAAATATGGAGGAATTTGATTCTGCAGCTTATTGCTTAAAGTTACCTGTGAAGGAGTCCCACAAATATAGTTTCTTTTCCATACTGCTTAAAATATCTAAATTTGAAAGCTGTGATAGAGGAATATTCATAGATTTAGTCAGAAGAACACTTGGATATTATAACCCAAACCACTGAAGGAGATAGGTGTTTATAGGGTCAATTTATCCAGGAGAATGCTAATTCTGGGCATGATCCAGATGATAATATGTATTTAACCAGCTTTAGTCATGGAGGAGAGAGTTTTAGAAGTGTTTTTAATAATCTAAGTCCTGCATAAGTCTCATTTTAGCTGCATAATCATTTTGGTCTTCCTCAAAGTGTTGTCACAGGCAACAAGTCTTATTACTACCATTTCCTCAGGTAAATTTATGTAAACACAGATCTGGATTCAACCAACCCCTATTCAAACATGTCCAACATGATATAGCACTTATAATTCAAATAGAACATCACTCTATTTTAACCATAGAAATAAACCATAACTATAGAGATAAAAAAAGGGAGTGGGGGGAAGTTGTTGATGTCATGGATTGTATAAATATCTCATTTTGATAATCTTTCTGTGAGAGAATTTGCCTACTTTTAGTCCCTCCAAAAACTTAAAAACCTGTTTGCCTGAAATAAAAACCAGTTTTATGCTGCAGAGTTTACCTTCTTCAGTTGATTTTTTTTTCTTAGAATAAATAAAACAAACAATGTTTGGATGGGCAGTAGCTGGTAATCTTCAATTGGTTAATCTGCAACTACAGAGGCATTATTTCCTAGACCCTTTCAGGTACTTTTTAAATAAATGTTTTGTATTTAATCTCTTCCACAGGGATGTCCTTGACTTAATTTGGTAGTCGCACATAGTTTCATGCCCCTGATAAATGTCTTGACATAAGTCTATTCATTTTAAAACTATCAATCAGGAAAAAAAATGCTAAAAAGTGAAATTAAGATTTCCTTTAATCATCTTTGTCTTTGAAAATTACCCAAGAACAGTACAGAGAGTTTATCCCAAAGAGCCATATTGTGAATCAATGTGGTTGTGCTTTTAGGCAAAAATGTGTATAGATTTCATCATAAGTAGAAACAGAAGATGAACAATTTCAACCATATTGCTGTGTACCTGCATTGGGACACAGGGAGACAGGAGAAAGCCCATGGAGCACTAACGTTGCTCCAAAACCTCTTCCTCCTTAAAGCATTCTCCAGCACAAACAGGTACTACCCTGGGTGCCACAGATACTGACCCATTCCTATCACATTCATCTCCAAAATGACAGCAAGACAGAGACTTAGAAATATAGAAATAAAGCTCCATTACTACAATATTTTATCTTGCAATATAGTCCTTAATGAATACACAAGAGCTACTATCAAATGAAATCCTGGTAAACATTTCACTCACAGAACTATATCAAACTAGTGGAAGTCCACTGGCAGATCCACATGGTTTTAAATTATCAGAACTGTGCATTACATTGGTTGTACATGTGGCATATAAGTTATCTAAATATACACATATACATACATATACTTGAGCATTTTAAGCAAGAAATTTAGTGTATTTTTTCCAATATTTATTGATATGTCATTCAAAATATTAATTCAAATTTAGGAAATAGTGTTAGCAAAAAGAAAAATCTCTGTGCATTATCTTTAACCAAAGTTGAAATTAAATGGCTATTTGGTGTACTGTTATAATCTGTTTGATAACAATGATTGCCAATGATCTTTCTCTTTATCAAGAAGGCATTTATGAAATAGTTTTCTGTCTGTAGTTCTTTTAAGTTTCTAGAAAAATCCAGCATGAACAGACTTAAAGAAAAAATAATTAAATTTAAAAATAAATATGGAAATCTGTAAGTATAGTATCTTTCCTATAAGTCTCATAGTAGTATCACTTGGCACTGAAAGATGAAATGAAAAAATAAGATCATCGATTGACATTGGTCAACATTATCTTTCTAAAATACTTGTTTTTCAAGAGAGCTTTCTCTCATCCTCATGCTGAGAGGTACAATTGATATCACAGGCATTTACATTAAAGAAATATTATTAGGATTTAGAAATGACAGGATGCTCAAAATACTTGTCATGCACTTCAGTGATCTATTATTTATAATTAATTAATAGACTAACTGTAGCTACTATTTGTGAGTGTACTACTTTTCTGGATTTCATCATATGTGACACAGCTTACTTTGCCATCAATGCACAATTTCAGCTTGGAAGAATAAAGTCCTACATCCTGGTCCTTGACCCCAAACCCTTTGTCTGTCATAGTTCAAACACAGATATTTCATCTCTGCTCTAAATTAAACATGGTGCCTCGATCACCATGACAAGATCACTAGATAATCAGCTAAAACAACCTCAACTTGGTAAGATACTTGGCTAAAAACACAGGAACTCATAATTTCTTCTTCAAAATAAAATTATCTCTGTACAACCTTTCTGCATTCATCCCACTCATAACGTTAATTTTACAGCAACTTGTCTCTTCCCATATGAAAACATTTGAGATATGTCAGTTTTGTCAACTCATTAACTTCCAGTGGTTACCATCTTAATAAATTTTTGAGACTACTCATAATGGACAATTCCATTCATGTATAAGTAAAGATGGCAAAATTTGGTTCACTGTCCTTCAAAGAGCATCAGCTGGAAGATTACAGACTTCTGAATTACCATTTCTATTTTTGGAAGAAAATGAAAGAAACTGTGCATTTCAAATTGAACTGAATTAGTTTAGTATTCTTTTTTTACATATATTCTTAATTTTAAAGAAATTACCTCATTTCAAATTCTCTGTTGATCTATATGTTACATAATACTTCAAATCTAAGTTATTGGAAGCTGCAGTCAGTAATAAAATAAATTATGTGAACGTAATATCTAATTAGTTAAACAGAAGTTGGTGACCAGAAAATACTTTTAAGAAAGATGGGTATTAATTTACCATTAAGAAAGATGGGTAATTATGTATACGGCTTAGAAAGAATGGAAAGTACTTTGGTGAACATAGAGAATATATTTCTACATGTTTTACTGAAATAATGTGTTCTGAATTAAATGGGATTTTAAATTTGGGAAAACAGATGGAAGGCTGAGGGTTGAAGGTGTGAAAAATGTACCAGATCTACAATAGTAGAAAAGACAAAGAAAATAGATTGATTTAGGAAAGAGAGAAATGGGATCGCCATCTCTCCGTTGGAATTAGACTATTTATGTGGTAGAGTTGGGATTCAATTCGGGAATGAGATATTGAAATTTAGGGGCTCTTTCAGTTGTCTGTGAATAAATGTTTATTTGTCCTTTAAGTCAGAGAGACACTGTTCTTGGGTGTACAAGAGGCTGGCAGAAACTCAGTACATATGATATGACTATTGTAGAAGACATTAATCTTTTTGGATCTTCAGGTAAAGGCTGTACAGAAGATTTTATCTTAAATGGTGCTCAGTGTCTATGTAGGGACAATTAACTGCATATTAGCATCAACTTTAATTCAAGCTTCTATTGTCTGCCATGGACCCTCAGTCATCCAAAATTTTTGTAAGCAGTTGCACATAACCACCTGCTGCTCAATTCACTGGGTCCTTTGCAATATCATAAGATCCCAAAATAATTCATAGTGGGCTGGCGGATATGACACAAAAGCAGTGGGAGACACCTGACCTTTCCAACAGCAGCAGGATGTCAGGAAACTCAACCTACAATACATCAAATGGCACTTGATGCTTGAATCAAAACCTGAATCAAGGGCCTGCTGTATAGCAGGTTTTGGTTCAGTCTCAGTGGGATTGCCTGTATAAGGTTGCCATCCAGCACTAAGGAGTTTTCTATAGTCCTTTCTCCTTCAACTGCACTTAGTTTGCAGAGCTTAGAAAATATATTACATTATAATTTCTGTTGCATATGTTCCTTTCCCATTCTTCTATATGTTCGAAGTATATAAGTTCTTTTCTGAGTTGTCATTATTCCTTTTTCCTAGAGAAAATAATATTGATTATCAAATAGATTTAATATATATTTAGGATGAATAACCATTCATTTTAAATTCCTCATTCAGCATCTATGAACATTTCTTAAATAACTGGAAGATACTGAGAAATTTTTAAAATAAAGTACTTAACTTAGAAGAAATTATTTATAAAAAACATATATACAAAAAAATGTGGAGTTTTTTCTTTCTATTTGATCAGCTTTTCGTCCATAATTAAATGCAAACTCAAAACCCTAGAGAATTTAAAAATCTTCATTTTTAGCATTCATAGGAAATAAGAAAGAGGTGAATCATTGATTAATGTTAGAAAGGACTACGCAAGTGTGTAATTATAATCAGAAAACAGAACGAATTCACCTACTTCATTTGAACCTCTTGGGTTCAGATCAATGCTGTGTCTTTGTATTTTAATATTGCATTAACAGCAGGATTCCTTTTATTGGGAAAATATCAAAAGGGATATATCGTCTGATTTCTAATGGCATTTACTTTTGTTACAAAATAATATTTACAGTATGGAAAATATTGCACTCTATTCAATTTTCATGGTTGCAAGTGACTCATATTAACATATTTTAGGAAACTAAAATTAATTACAGTCTTCCCGTTGAACTTATGGCATTTGCATTTCAGAGACGGTATCATCTGTGCAAAGGGTGACAAGTTCTTAAAAGTCACTTCAAGATTGAAATATGAACAAATACAATCATTAAATATCTTGTTAGATAAATGTACATAAATTAAATATTTTTTCTCATACTGTGTACATGAATTGAGCTACATTAGGTTCACAATGTATAGTCATTGCTGTTTCTAAAAAACAAGAAGTCACTCTAAATAAAAAGTGAAGCAATTGTTTTCCCCAAATCTACTGTTCTCTTCCCACTAAGCAGCTGTTTGGGGTTTTTTTTCTCTTCACCCTCCTCCACTTTTTTTCCTTTTTTCCTTTATAAGATACTGAGGCAAAAGATTGAAAATCATCATCATGACATGGATAGAAGAAAAAATCAGTTTTTTTCAGGTCATTCATTCCTTTTAACAGAAAGTTTGGAGCAACTGCATATTTACCCTAACCTATTTCTTAGATACAGGGAAGTCAAGGATGAAATTATAAAAATTTAGTAGTAATGCAACTTTAGACAAGTTAGAAGAGGATGATTTTGGAAGGAATTTCAAGAAATTATCTAATTTGTCCTTATCTTGGTTTGGGAAGACAGGTATCCGCCAGGGAAAGCTGGAGTTTCCCTTGGAATTGAGAATGTAAACCCCTCACCCCCCTTCAAATTAATATAATTTTGCAATTAAGGGCTTTCAGGCAAAGATTTGAGAATAGGAATAACAGTTCTTTACTAGGAACATTAACAATACAGATGTAGTAGTAAAAACAAACAAGCAAACAAACAACAATCCTAGAAACTCTGACAGAGTCAGAGCTACAACCTGACACCCTGTTGGTCAGGGCGTCGGAAGCAGTCCACAGTAAGTCCTCCTGGAGTGGCAGATGTGGTTCTGTTGAAGCAGAGATGATCCTGAGAGAAAAAGGGTCCAGTGATGGTGACATTTCCTCCGGGAATCCAGTAGAACCAGATACCTGGTGTTCCTATGTCTCAGTTTTTATCCAGGTAGGAATGGTTGGCTCCCCCCACTGGGTGGAGCATCTCACAATGGGATGATGTAATGTGTCATGTCAGTGTCAATGAGCCTTAATGGCCTGTTAACAGAAGATATCCCCCAGGGTGGGGGGGTGGACGGGTGGTGAAAGAGATGAAGAACACTGCCCCACCTGGTTTTAACAGCTGGCCCATTATCAGAAGGCACCCACTCCCTCTCACCTGGAGTTATGAGGAGTGGGTTATACAAGAGATAAAGAAAACACCTCCCCAACCAGTTTAAACAGATGGAAAATAGACTAAGCGTTTTTTGTTACATATTGCAACCTAAGACAGTCCCCTTCAAGGCAAGATCACCTGTACTTATACTAGTTTTCACAAATATTTGACTAACTTGTTCTCTGCGACCTCTGATAAATAAGTTTAGGATTGTGATTTCATTCTTTCAAAGGTGACACACATTCATAACTGGTTACTGCTGAGAATGGAGCTATAACTCTATTTCTTTATTTGATTTGATACTTTGGTGTGATGGTTTAATCACGTTCTATATTTTATTTGACTGGAAGAATATAAAGCAAACCAGGCCCATCTTTAAATTACAAAGATAGTTTATTAATACACACAAAAACAACAAGAAAAGGGAAAAAAGACAACAACAACAACAAATGAAACTTCTAAAACATCTTTCTTTCTCTTTCTAAGTTTTTTTACCTTTCTTCACTCAACATAAAAAGACATGACTTGCAACTTCAGCCAGTTTTACCATTTTAAAAATAACCTTTTATCAGTTCTTTTAGGAAAGGAGTCTCTCTGGGTTCTATATAGACATACCATACCCATTAGCAGTTCTCTCAACACTGCACATAGGCCATATTTGCTTACTGGGGTACTGTTTAAGGATGCCTCCTCTAGTATGACACAAAGATTCTCTTTTTCTATTTCCAAAATCATCTCAAGACCCAAAAACAAATCTCCTCTTTCTTTAGGAGCAAAAAAGCTTCATATCACTTTTAACTAGAACCTTACATCCCCCCAAAAGCATTTATATGTTACAGGAAACAAAACCAGTTCAGTCTTTATAGTTTACCAGAAATGTCCAGCCAAAATTAGGCCACTCCTTGTCCTTTTGCCTTAAAGTCCTTTTTCACTCTTCCCTTACCGACTGTAGCTTCATGCCGTGTCTTTCCATAGTTCCTTCGCTATAACTGTTCTTCTTCCGGAGAAAGATGATGTTTAGGAAAATCCATCTGCTCACAACAAAAAGTTAAACTTTTCGGGCTGTCGGGCTGCCCACGTGGCTCTGCGGCGGGAAACTGAGTCGTTTAGAAGCCGTGCGCTGGTTTCTTCGGCTTGAAAAGAATAGCAAGGGCGAAGGGGCACTCCGTCCGAGCTCTCTCTCTCTCTCTCCATGCTGTCCGCCTCTCCGCGAGACAGCGGCTCCTAAAGCTCCGACCCGGCCTGCCCCGGCTCCGGCAGCATTGGGGCCCGGCCCGGCCCGGCCCGGCCCGCCGCAGCCGCCCCAGGGTGGGGGGGGGGGGGCACCGAGGCCGGCCGGCCCCGGGTCCGGCAGCATTGGGGCCCCGGCCCGGCCCGGCCCGCCGCAGCCGCCCCAGGGTGGGGGGGGGGGGGCACCGAGGCCGGCCGGCCCCGGGTCCGGCAGCATTGGGGCCCCGGCCCGGCCCGCCCGGCCCGTCGCAGCCGCCCCGGGGTGGGGGGGCACCGAGGCCGGCCGGCCCGGCCCGGCCCGCCGCAGCCGCCCCGGGGTGGGGGGGGCACCGAGGCCAGCCGGCCCCGGCGGCCCCCTGTCCTTAGTCTGCCACCCCGCAAGACAAAGAGACCGCTCCTCCCCCCCACCCAACCTTTTTAAGCATTTCGCCAAAAGTCGCAGCTTGTCTTCTACTGGATAAATTGCTTGTCAATCAAAAAAGCTGACCCCGATTGGAACAAAATCAGGCTTTTCTTAGCCTATGACATTTGGAATCTAGACTTTCAAGACAGTTACTATAATATACACAGGAAGATTAGGGAAATTCAGAAGATAATTTCTGGTTAATGACATGTTATGCCAGAAATTCTACTGACAATAGAAAAAATTTTCAATAACTTTTGGATTCCTCTGTTCTGACTTCAAAAAGAATGAGATGAAGAATCTTCTCTGCTGGTGATGAAAAATGGTGTAAGTAGAATGAAATATTTGGCAAACCAGAACAAGCTATGGGCCCCTCCTCTTTCTCATTACACTGGGCAGCTTTTAATGCTCCATTATAGGACCATTCAAGACTTGCCATTTGGAAAACTCTCCTGCTTACCCACCTCTAACTTCAACCCCTTCATTGGAGTTTATGCCTATATAAACATCACAATAACAGAGAGAGGTTCTCAAGATGTAATTTCTCCTTATCAAATTATCCAGCCACAAAACATTGATGTGCAAACACTGGTCATCAATAATTAAAACTTTGGTGTGTTATCAACACTGTTTTAGCCACAAATCCAAAACACAGCACCATACTGTGAAGAAAATTATCTCTACCCAGTTTAAAACCAGTACTATAAGGCACAGTTTCTATCCTAAATAATCTATAATCTAGACAAAAACTATTGCAAATTACCTTTGTATGCAAAAAAAAGCAAAACTAGAAGTTGAAAGTAGGACAGAAAACAAAAATGTCAGGTTTTTTTTTTAACAACTAGTAATGAAGTAAAATAATAGGTAGACACAGTTCAGTAGCACTAGAACTAGAAAAAGTTATTTAAAATATAGTACCTTTTTTTTCCAAAACTAACTTTCCACCAAAGAGAGCGCTGAAGTTAATGAACAGCATTGTGGAAAAATGGGTGTTTCCTATTTTGCATTATTTTCTAATTTTATTTTTTTTTCTCTCATTTCATCTTTTTTTTTTTCTTCTAATTTTCTTCAGGGAAGAAATATAGGAAAAAAGTGATTTCATCTCAAGTATAAAATAAATCTCAAACCAAGGGCTATGAGCCAACATTTTAATCTGCTTTTCCTATGGTCTTCGTGGTCTTCAAAATCTTTTTAGTTGCCAATTTTGAAGAAAAAGGACATTTGCACGCGAACAATTCGTGCTTGATTTTGCAGTTATCTTTTTAAAACACATTACAATCTGAGTAAAAATTCAGTTAGGTCAACGGGAAGCAATAAAAGAGGATAGATGCAATTTTGTCCTATATAACTTAAATGAATATTTTTGTTGTCGTTCCAATATTTAATTTGTAATTTATGACAGTATTAAAGGCCCAAAATGATCTCTATATTTTGAATACTTCATCGGACCTACTCGACCTGGAATTGCCCCATATGAAGCGTCCTTTTTTCAAAAGACATTTCAAAAGACACTTCTTATTGAACAACTCTTTTTAAGTACTGGAGAGGAAAGCAGAAGATGGTGCTTTTCCTCCCCAGTGTTTTTATCACTTCACTCAAAGTAGGTGATGTTCCCTAAATTGCAGGAGCTCAGCTCTGTCCCAGAAGTACTATACCACCTGAGCTTCCCTTTACTGCCTAGATCTTTGTATTGCCAGTCCCTGACTCTGGGATTATCATTAATTTTATCTCATTTTTCTTGATCTGAGTGTACATTTTTCTCTTCAAGGTCTATGACCTTGTAAATCCTGCATTTAAGCTCCTCTGTCGTGGTCTGTGGGTTTTAACTACTCTCACTCTTTTATGGGATGCTAACTACTGCAGGCATATCAGCATCAGATTGACTTTGGTGACATGCTATTTGGTTCCCACTGGATGGAATTAATTTGGTATTTACAGACTCTAGATGGTAGAAGTTCTAATGAAATCAACAGTGCATAAAATACTTGAAGATCTGTATGAAGAAACTAATTTTGTGAGTCTACTCACCATCAAATGAATTAAAAATTGCAAGAAATGCTTTGGAAATGTTACTAGGACAGCAATACTGAAATGCTGTGAATTTGTCGTTGGAAAAAAAAAATCCGGTAATGAAAACAGTCACAAAAATTAAATTCAAACTTTTGATAAGGTTTCATCTCTCTGTTTCAAGTTCTTCTATCGCCAGCAATCAAAATATCTGTTGGGTTGTACATTTCCATCTCAAGATAAAATTTACTTTCAAGAATATTAAAAAAAAATCCAATAAGCTTTTATGAAAACTATGCAATTATATAGAACAGCACCAAATATCAAGCACAAAGTTACTTAAAGGTACTTTTTTGTGACAGATTGCTGCACCATGCACAAATACAACCACCTGGCTCAGGTGACATAAGAAATAGAGAAAATACATTCCCATCCTCTCTGTTTCATTACTATCTCCTTGTGTTTCCTGTTTTCACACCCACATGGGGAGTCACACTAGTTTCAAGGGTCTGGAATGACTTTCTATATCAGGTGTTTCATTACCTCAAGATCTGTTCAAGTTGTTTGTTTACATTCATACCATCATTTTGAAAAAAGTAATTTTCCTCTCAAGATTTCATGAAGCGTATTCCCTGTCTGCACACAGCATATGGGTCAACATCCTCAATAACAGATCTTCAATTTGTGCAAATCAGTGTAGTTTAACTGCTGAATCTGTCAAAAGTCTGACAAAACAGAAGAGTAAGATTCACAAAAAAATCACTCAAAATTATAATTAGGAGCCAAATACTCATCCAAAAATGGGCATAGATTATGCCCCAAAATGCCTGAAATCTTGTATGAACAGCTCATATCCTTTGATTCCGTCTAAAAAATTGAAAAAGTGATAGTAACAGTTCATATTTTCAAACCCAGAGACAAAAAAAAAAAAAAAAAAAAAATTAATTAGTCTACTGAGATTTCTGTCTTTTCACATATTTTAAAATAAACCAACCTGTTTGAAATGATTCAGACTGGGGAATTAAAAAAATAAATCTTGTGGAAAACACCCTCAAAACTCTTTCTAACTCTTCTAACACTGCATGAAGTGAGAATTTTCTCAGGAACTAAACTTAAAAATACTGTTTTATCAAAACAAATCATCAGTAGATGATGTTCTGAGTTTACTTCAGGGAGCAAAAATGCTTCAAATTAATCCTCTATTATATGTATGGCATGATTTCCATAACACCACCTACAGAAAAGACTGTTTTGAGAGAGACATTGTTCTTGGTAGATATAATTTTAAACTAATCAGCTTGTATTTTGAACCACAGAAATCTGCAATGCCTTCTTAGTTTCTAAAAATAAGAATGTTTAAGTAATATAATGTCAAAGCTTGTAACGTGCTACTAATTACTTCAGGGGACGTAGAGATCTTGTTACAATAAGAAGTAAAAATAAAACCTACTCATAACTTTGAGGTAAGAACATTAAAATAAATCATTGATTATATTCTCCATTTCTGTTTTTTGAAATTAAATATCATTCCCTTTTTATTGCTGAGATCATATAGGAGAATAATTAAACCAATGTTAGCAACCTAAAAAAATTTTCACCATATGATTTCATATGTGCTAAAATCCAAATCACGTTATTCCAATGCTAATTATAGCTATGGTTATTAAATTCTTAGCCAAATTCCCTTGTCTACACCAAACTTGATCACCCCACAAGCACAATTGCAATCCTAAAACTTCTGTCTTCCACACAGCTGTGCTGAAACTTACCAGATGACACATCCTAGAGTAACCGAGTTCATATTACTGTTGAGGGCAGAGGAAGAACCCTGCCACCCTTCCCTAGGGAGACAAACTGATTGAAAATATCTCAGCACTGAAGACAGTGCATTAAATTATCCAGGTGGCTTTAAAGATATAGGACAGCTTATTTCTCTTCTGAAATTCAGTTCAAAGAGCATGAAAGTATGTCTGCATGAATGATGAAACACTTTCTCACTGGGTACATTCTTTGCTTGTTAAACTTTCATTTTCTTCACTTTAGGTTGCAAAGAGTCAACATCTGAAATACTTCAGTCTCTTTAGTGGCAGTGTTTTTCAACATAGAGTATTTTTTAATTTCAGTTACAATAGACCAATAGTACAAATACAATCTCAGTATTTGCATCAGCTTTTATGTCTTAGAGGCATACTTATTCAAGTTTGTTGCATTATGTGTGAAATGGTTAATTTAATTTGTCGCATGGCAATTCTCAGCTTTCAGTTCAGCTTAGGGTAGCTGCTTTGCTATTGACTGTATTGTTCTGCTACACTGAATTAAAGACATCTTGAAAGACTGTTCTTGTACTAATGTTTCCAACTTCTCCTTTAGGATCCTAGTAATTATTGTTTTGTAATTTAACAGACTGAAGCTGTGTCCAACAGATAGAGAAAACCCAAACAAAATCCACTTTAAAATGTTTTTCAACCAACCATAGAGAGTTCAGTATTCATACTCATAGTTTCAGGTCACAACATCTAAAATGCTGTCCTTCTCCAACTCATTTGCAGAATAAAATGAGTCATTTGAACTAAGCTTCACAATAAAATTTATAATAAGTGCAGATCAATCTGACTTGTTGATAACTTAGGATCAGAATAGTGCAAATTCTGCAGTTTACATTCAAGATCAATATCCTCACTGCAAGGATAAAATATTAATATCTAGCATGACAGTGAATCCTTAAATCATCATATTTCAGGGGTAGGAGGGAGCTTAATCTTAACAGCGGGTACAAATTTCCCCTTTGTAGAAACATCCACTTCTACTCTTAAATTGGTTATAGCATTCCTGTGTTTGTAGTAAATTCTCCAAGGACACGATCTTTCTGTAGCTCTGAAAGAATAGGTAGACCAGTCTTTAAATCTCATTACAGTTTGTTGTAGCCCTCAACAGCTAATATGGCTTTTCATGAAGTGCTCCTCTGAGAAATCTCAGCATACAGTTCTCCCTTCGGTAACATGACTATTGCACTCTTTGGATGCTTTACCACAGAGCTGAGAAATAATACTGAATTTTGGGGGGCCTGTCAAACTATTTAAATAACAAAGATAGATAGATAGATAGATAGATAGATAGATAGATAGATAGATAGACAGATAGATTAGACAGATTTAAATTATTAAATAGATAGATTTAAACTAAGAATAAACAACAAAGAAAATGTTTTACTTTTTTAATACCCTTTGAAAGTAGTCAGTTAACTATTAATTTGCTCAAATGAGATAATGTTTTATTTTACTTTGTCTGTGGGGCCTCTCGGATTTGTCAGAAGGGTACAACCAATATTTGTCACATCTGTACAGTCACTGCTCAATTAAGAGATGGAGACAAAGAATATTTCAGGAGTGGATTTATCAGAGGAGACAGGTAATATTGGCCATGACCTTCTTCACCAAACAATTCTTTTTGTGGGAGGGAGAGGACACGCTCATGCCAGAAGCTACATCACAGGGTGGCAGCTCCTCACAGAATGAGGAGACACAGCAGCCTTTGCACAGAGCCTCAGGCACAGCATTCCCTCTGCTCCACATTTCAAAAGTTAGGAATGGAGTTTAAGGGTGCATGAGAAGTATTAACATGTAGTCCAGAGGGAATTTGCCCCCCTAAACACAGAATCTAAAGTACTTGAAAGCCATAGCCTGTACTCAGGTTGAATCTTGAAGAAGCAACATGAACCCAGAAGTCTCATTCACTTGCAGGCCTTAACAGTTCATGTGCAATTCACAGAGCTGAACATGGACAGGCTGCTGCAATATCAGAACCTATGTTTTCATTGCTCCCTGTGCAAGTATATGTGTCCAGAGAGAGCTGGAAGAGAGCTCAGAAAATATCCCACTTTATTTTGAATTCCCATCCTTTATTTTGCTAAAATAATTTTTGTATTTAAAATGGTCTCATGAAATTTAATGGAAGTATGCCAAAAATTTGTGCTAAATTTCATTGGAGTCACACCTTGCAAGCTGCAATGAAATCGTGTAGGTGAAAGTCATCAAAAAATATTCATTTTCCTAAAGCTGATTACTTCAGATGTATGGTTGATTACTATTTCAACAAAATAATTAGAGAACACTATTGCTGGACACTGGTGAAAAGAGAAGATGAACAAACATATCAAAATGATCCCATAAAATGCAATATCCTCATACATTTGCTGATCTAGTAATGTAAGCATCATTGAAATTCATGCCAAAAAATTTTTGATGGCTGATGCACTACAAAGAAAAATGAAAAGCAAACAGAATAAATTGCAAACTCTTAAGAATGATCAAAAGCTGCTATCAGGTAAATGAAACAGGTTGATACACCATTAAATGCACTTTACAAACTCATTTGTGTCATAATAATGATGTACCTGGCTGTGCTCCAGGACCTGAGGAAGCAGGCAAGTTGCCACAAGTCTTTTTTTTTCCACAAACAATATATCCTGTCATCTCTCTGATTCATAATCTATTAGTGTCTTTTTTCAGAGATTTTACTGTGATCTCTAAGTATTTGTTTGGTATGATCCCAGCCCACTGTAAAGATGAATTTTACCTCATTTGGCAGGATTTCCGTGAAGGGCATACGTGTATTTCTATGGGGAAAGGAGGTAACTGCATTCTGTTAGGTCAGACAGCAGCAGATCTTTTGATTGCTGAACCCACTTAAGCAATTCTGTGAATATTCTTCATCTAAAATTACCTCAGAATCTGGAAGTTAAGAGTGGCAACTTTACTTAAATCCAAAGGATTTGGACTCTGAGGACTAATTTTTAATACCAAATGTATTAGGATATTTAAAGCTCCTATCTTCTGAATCTTTCTGTATGATGAGTATTCAGGAGTATTGTGGATAAGATGAAAAAAACCCTATCACAGCTCAAAGAGAGCAATATAAACCAATTATTTCCCTAGCTGCAACTAAGGGACCAATTAGCAGCAGCTGACATAGAAGACTGCAGCCCAGTTAAAAAAGGAATAGCAGCCAGAGGGGTTAGGGTCTGTTTTGGAAAAAGGCCTCAGATCATAAATGTATTTTTTAAGAAAAGTAGGATATAGAACCCAAAAGTCAGAATGATTTGAGATGAAGATAGGAGAAACACAGAGAAAAGGAAAGCACAGACCCTCATATGCTACTGACTCCTGTAACTCACATCTACAGGGAGCCAGGGTGGAACCTTTAAATGTAAAGGACAAAAAGGGTCAACCTTCTGCACTTGGGAGGGCTGAAGAAGGGGAATGAGACCCAAGAGATGTTGAACTTTGTTTGTACTTTTTGTTATACTTTGATTTCCCTGCTTCTCTGCCATCTGAACTGGCTGGAATAATTCTAGCATGTTTCTTCAAAAGAGAGTGAGAAAGGATCCTGCTCCTGCAGGTTTGAACTGCTGCCTCTGTAATCTACCATCTCACTGACCAGCTGAGCTGAATGATTTAAAACTTTCATAAGCTTAAGGCTGCCCAAAGAAATGATGAACAGGGCAAAGTCCTCTCCCTAAATTGTGAAGTCAGTAAATTTGCTACATTCCATTCCATTTTGTTGTCTTCAACTCAGATATGTTGGTACAGTGTTTGAATCTCATTTTGAAAGGGGAAATGGAAGAATTTTATCAGATGTATTAGAAGCATTCCTTGTCCTCCAGTTTTCTACAAGGGAACTATTACTGTTTTTACTGCTCTATATGGGGAAAAAAATTCCAGCCTTGAATTGCTGAATTGATCTATTCGTACAAGCTTCTCATCTATTTATTCCTTGGGATTTCTTTGAAATCAGGACAGCAAATCTGAAGTGAAGAAACCCATGAGGATCCCTTTCCCTGTTGCCAGGTTATTTCAAGAACTGAAGATAGCTTATTTAAAGGCAATTAAAAGTTCACTAAAACTCTGTATGTGGTTTTACAGGGCACATACAACTCTTAATTTTTTTTCCCTACTTTGGCATTTCTGCTGGGATAGGCCAAAAAGTGCTAACTGTTATAAATCTGTGGGTTTAGTTATAGATCCCACATATAATATAAAATTGCTTATCAATTCTTGCAATATAAAACTAACATTTTGAGAAGCCAAACTAGCTGCTGTATATTGGACTGTTGATGTTGGTTGTTATATTTCTAATACAACTTTGTCAAAACTAAGTGTCAGGAGTATCCTTAATACTAACTCTAAAAATCATGAGATTTTCCAAAAGTAAAAATTTCTGTCTCAGTGTTAGCTTTTGTTTTACTAATGCTTTCCTCTCTAATTTTTCTGGCACCTCCTGATCTGTCACCTTGGACACTGCATTGCAGAATAGATTCCAAAACATAAAAATCAATAGAAATTTAAGGGATTAACTGTTACACTGGAATATTGTTAGTCACTATTCATTTTTATTACCTAATCATAATCTCACCAATGTCTGTTTGCAAAAGGAACTGACAAAATAACAGGGATCATAAGATAACCTTGTATTTTGGGGTTACTTGTGTAATGAAGACAGCTGCATGTGTATGCTGGGATAGCAAGTGTAGGGACAATGCAGGTGTCTTAGTCTTTATGATGGTATGTAAAATGATGTTTACTAAGTGGACAAATTGATTAAATGGCCTCTAAAATTCCAGTGGTGACTTCTGTTCTCGGGTACCCTAATCCCATATATTCTTCTATGTAATCACAGTGAGGACCTTAACATAAAAATTCTGTTCTTCTTGAGGTGATAAAACAAACTAGTCACACTGATCATTATACAGATTTTTACCATTGTTGATTTAAAACTTTTTTTTTAACACAACAAAGCTAAACACTTCTCATGAATGTTTGTGTTTCCCCTGAAGTTGATTGTGGACATCAAGACATTTTTTATTATTTTTAGTGCAGTTTAAATTAAAGAAAGATCTCAGGGGTTTGTGAGGTCATGCATACCTGATCTAGTTTGTGTTTGATACCAATATTAAATTCTTCTGTAAAACTGTAGGGAAAAGCTGTTCTGCTTGTGAGTGTGTGTGTGCATGCTTTCTTCTCTATCTTGCTATCTACCTTTTATGGTTTTTAAAATATTGGCTCCATTTGGATTCCTTGATAATAATGTATACTTGAAATGACTGAAAATAGAACTTGACATTGGAGCCACTCTCTTAAGCATTTTAATTCTCACTGTGAAGCCATATTATTCATAACACAGTAGTTTTACCCATTTGGTATTCTGCAATTATTAGCATTGTATTTAAATAATCATATAGAATACTTCCTTATCATATAGTAGATTCATATATTGTCAATTTTATGAAAATAAAGTAAGGTTATGTCTCATATTGTCAAAAAGGAGAAAGTATTCTTTTTTTCTGTAATAATTTTTCTTGGGAGAAATCTTGTAAGATACTCATCTTAATTACACCAGTATTTTAGTAATGCTGTCAGGGTAAGATAATGATGAGAGTGAGTCATGCTGAAAAGACCTACAGCCTAAATTAAAGATGATTATTTCTAACTTACTTAAAGCATATTTCCCAAACTTTTAAACTACAAAGGCACCTGTGTACATAATATTCTGCCTAAGGCTGAGTGAAATTGCCAGAATGTATTTTAATGTAGAAAATAAGTTTTCTGAGGTGTACAACCAACACAGATTCATCCCAATTGTAAACATATATTCCTTTTAGTTCAATAAATGGAACTCTCAGTTTGGAAACATCCCCTGTTAATCCGGACAAGAAAGATTTGACTGCCATGCTAAAGTACAGCCCTCATATCCTTCACATCTACAACAAGCAAGTTTGTCAGAAAAACAGGCAGGAAAAAGAACCCCAGAGCACCAAGGGTTGGGTAAGAAGGGCAACAGTCAATTTGACGGTTACCTAAACACAAGTGACCATACTGAGATGTTTAAAGTTTTGCTAGGTTTGTCCAAAGAAGTGCAGTCTTTTTGGTTATAAGAGTCTAAAGAGATACCTATTTTACCAACTGTTAGCATGTAGTGTGATTTCAGATTCATAAGATAGGAAAGATATGTGCATGCAACATCTCAGATAAGAACTAGAACACACGGAAAACTTGCCTTTCTGAAAAGCCAGATACCCCCCAGAGTAGCTTGTGTGGTGTGAGATGCCTACATATGGACAAGTCAAGCTCACAGGAGCTGCTCTTGTACTTTAGCCCTGGCTTAGGCAACATAATCAGTGTACACTAAAAGTGTTAACTATGGCATCATGAAGAAATTCAATACTTATATAATGTTTTCAGGGATGCTTTTTAGAAATCATTACATATTATATTCTATTGCACGTTAATCTCAACTGTGTTTGAAATAGTTCTGGTTTAACTTTGGCAAACAGACAAATGCTCACCCAGCTGCTCACTCACTCCTCCTCCTCCTCAAAGGGGAAGAAAATAGAATGAGAAAGATCATGAGATGTGATAAAGACAGAGAGATTGCATACCAAGTATTGTTGCAGGCAAAAGCAGACAGAGAAAATTTATGTATAGTTAATTAAAAAAAATATTTGGGTCAAGAGAAACAAACACAAACATTGAACAGCATCTTTCCTTCTACCTCTTCCAGGTTCAACCTGTTGCCAGATGAAAAACTGTTTGTACCTTGTGGCTTAATACAATGTTTACTTTTCAAAAACTACTGGCTTATGGAACCTCACAATGTTTGTTCTTGGCAAGAAGAACTGGAAAGCTACCAGCCCAGTTGTGCAAACTTTTACCAGTTCACCAGGAGGTCAGGTATGAACTCTGGGGTGTTGACCACCAGGGACCACCAAGGAGACCCCGAGGAGAGAACTCATCCACAGAGGGGAGGGGACATATGTTAATGATTTGGGGGGAATGATTATCCTATGTGTGTTTATTCCAGAAAACTCAAATAATATGAATGTAAAATACAGTATATAAACAGGAGCTTTTTCTATAATCAAATCAGCATGTATGCTTAGTGACATTATCCCCTGTACGTCTGGCCGAATGAAAAATGCAAGCTTCTTAATGCTGCAGTGGTGCTAAGGAGTTTTATTTTTTAGCAGATTTTTGTAACAAGCTTCACTCCTTTACTCCTGACTTCTGTGCTGCCCCGAGCAGTGCAGAGGGAGAGTGGGATGGGGGATTAAGGTCAGTACATATCAGTTCCTCTCTGCCCCTACTTTCACGCTTTCTGCACCAGCACTAGCTTTCCCATGGGAAAAAAAACCCTCAAAAAAACCCCTCAGCTTTTGCATGAGTCCTCCAAAGGTTGCTATTCCTTCAAGAAATATTAATCTGCTCTGGTGTGATTCCTCCACAGGTTACTGTGGGTATTCACTCCATGCAGCACTTCCTCTAACCTTGCTCTCCCTTCTGTTGCTCCCCACTATTTTTGTGTTAATCCTCTTCTGCCTTACAATCCCTTTTTGCCCTCTTAAATACTATTTCACAGAAGTGCCACTAGCTTTTCTGACGGGCTCACTTGTGTCACATGGTGGGTCCATTGCAGAGTCAGCTGGAACCAGATGGCACCAGCTGTGCCCAGCATGGGGTAGCCCCCCTGAACTCTTTTCATGGAGGACACATCTGCAGCTAATTCACTGCCAGAGTCTTTACACCTATATGCAGTTCAAAAGCCAAACAAAACAGAAAAGAGAAAAAAAAAAAAAAAGAAAAAGAAAAAAGAAAAAAGAAAAAAGAAAAAAGAAAAAAGAAAAAAGAAAAAAAGAAAAAAGAAAAAAGAAAAAAGAAAAATCCTCCCCACAAATGCATTATTTACATCCAAATAGTCCCTCTATAATTTGAATTCAGCAGTGAATCTGTCCAAAAGGCATAATGAGAACAGAATTTAATCAGCTCACCAGTCATACCCATACCACTCAGAAGTCTGCCTTTCATGCTTTTGTAAATGGTGATGAGAGAAGCTCAGATCTTCCTGAGATGATAACAGAGAAGATCTTTGCAAGTAACACAGTATATTATCTTATTGTTAAAAAGTCAGAAATTAATTCTTACCATTGTACATGTCCAGGATCACTTTTCTCATAATTTCCTGCATATCACCACTTAATTTCATATATATTAGAATGGAAACAGAATCATTACAAATTTCACTTCCTACCAGCAAAATTGTTAAAGCACATACTTGTTTTCAATATAGTAGTGAGGTTCAAATATATGGACAGATTCATGATCCAATTGACTTTTAGATCATTTCAGCTGATGTCACCCAGCAGGTAGAAATGGTAAGACTATGCCAGGTTCCCTTTATAACTATTGAAAAATAACAAGTGTCCAGATGCTGGTTTATCCCATCCTCAAAGACCAGTATGGAATAAACTGTATTAGCTGTTTTCTGAAAGTGACCTAAAAAAGGCACCTAGTGCTGTTTGAGATATCCCAGTGTATCCCTTTTGGCCTGTTCCAGAGAGGCCTGAGTACCCCATAGTCTCCCTTCATATTTAGTATGCTTGTGTGAATTTCCTATATACAGTATGATTCAAAAAACTGCACTGAGTGCCCAGAGTCTGTGGTCAATTACTGGTGCCAAATCACTCTTCACCAAAAGATGGATAGACTCCAATAACTCTATCAACTTGATTTTTTCTATCCATATTTGGAGCAGAGATAATCAGCATTTATGTGTCTGTTTATACTCCAACAAATTAATTTAGATTTTCTAATCTACAGTTGAGTCTCATTCCCAAAATTAGTGAGAGGAATTCCTTCTAAAGTTGCATGTGCACTAAAAAACTAAGCAATGCAGAGATGTACTTGAAGTAACAGGAGTATAAGTACCTGCAGTGTTAAGTTTTTAGAATTTCAGTCAAGGCCACATCTCCCAAAGTATTTCTGGCTATGTTTTAACAGCATAGGATAGATAACATTCCCAGTAAGCAGTTTGGACGTGATTGCCCTGGCCTGAGATCTAATATATTTTATTAGTATGTATGTGGTCAGACTGTGTTAGCTAGAATAAAAGGCAGAAAACTCTGGCACCATATTTATTTTGAAAGACATAGACAGAAGATGTCACAAGTAGTCAGCTACAAATCTCCTAAGTGAAGAAGCAAATTGCAGCTAGTTAGTTAAATGCAAGAAAATTATGTTTGTCTGCATTCTCCACACACTCCTACTACCACATGGAACACAGCACTGGCAGCTTTCACCTATAAATATAAAGAAGTCATGCTTAGGTATTCCTAAATGCACATGTACCCTTTTTTACGTGCTGTGTATAAAACAAACCTGTAGCAGCAGCATTAGTGAACCATAGACTATCTTACTCTACCCTTCACCTTCTCTGCTTCACCTCACTCTGGGGCATCCACTCACTGTAGCTTTCCTACAGGCAAAAATCATAGAACCATGGAATGCTTTGGGTTGGAAGGGACCTTAAAGATCATTTTGTTCCAACCCTCCTGCCATGGGCAGGGACACCTTTAATGAGACCAGGCTTCTTGGGATGAGTAGGTGTGTTGGTTCTACAACCTGACTTCTAAGGTCAGAAAAGCACAAGTCTCATTTTGATATCACAAATTCAACTGAGTCTTTCAGGGACTATGGGATTTTTTCATGTTTCTTCTCTACATCTCTGTGTAAAGCAAAAAAATAGAAAAGTAGCCACTATTTTTGTATACTGAGGGTATATTAAATTATTAAAACATAAAGCTATTCAGCAGAAAATATATGCTATGCTTTTCCCTTGATAGAAATTGGCAAATGCTCACTTGTTAATGCCATTTATATGCAACATTTTTCTGTCTTAAAATGTCTCATACTTTGTAGACTGTACTTTAGAAGCCTCTAGAGATATGATGATGAAATATTGATTGTCATTTTCTTGACTTTTCCCACTCCCCAAACCCTCTTCACCACCTGCAATTCTTCTGATTTATATTTTTTTATTATTTTGACAAATTGAAAACACTTCATACTGTGAAATGACTAGTAACAAGGGAGAATTTCATACACACATACATAAGAAAGAAAAACAAACAAGCATGGAGCATATATATTTCCATTACTGCTAGACGAGCTAACTTTTCAATCCCTGAACTCCAGCCTTGTCTTGAATTTATGTGCTGAATTGAGAACACTTAGTTCTTGATTCTGCAGGCACTTGAGGGAACGCCAAACTTCAAGCTTATGAGCAATTATATGGAAGTCATATGTTAATAATTCAATATTGTGTTAAGTGCTTATAGGCGCTTCATTGTTAGACTGACCTAAAAGTAATATTGTCAGTCATCCTAAATTTGATTTGGATTGCCTTTTTTCTTCTTAGCTTACTCCATGCCTTTTCTATATTAATCAAAATTATGATCTACACATTTAACTAGAAATTATCTATTCTGGATTACGGAAATCCACGTGAGTTAACATCTCAGGTTAAATCTGTGAAATTTCCCTTTTAGATGAGACCTAGCAGGGAAAGAGCAGGTAGACCTTCAAAACCTGAAGGAAATAAAATTGTATCCACACAAACTGTTAGTTTTGTCTTCAAAACTGCAACTGCAAAATTATGGGTGCAAGGCTCATGACAGCTGGAAGCAAAATTTGGTGTAATAAATCTGCATCCAAAATTTTGTGCTGCTGACTAGGGAACTGGCTCAAACTGTTGGTGCCCTGATTTAATTTTAGCTTAATGTGTCCTAAAAGGGGCTTCATCTACCTCATATATATATGTTGAATCTTTCCCTAGTAATGCCCCTCAAAGTAAGATAGTTCACTTCCACATGCCAAGAGGGTAAATCTCACCTGAAATCTACAGAACAAGAAAAGGTGTGTCAAAACCTGGGAGGAAACTTATCTATTAATATAAAAAATCATTTTAATATTCTATCATGATTAACAATTAGAAAAATGCAATACATTCATTTAAAATATCATAACTTGTATTTCAAAAAGCAAAATAAAGTCAAAAGTCACTATATAACAGTATCTGGTATCTTTTTAACAACATGGGCTGTGAGAATCTATGAATATTTCACAATCTATCTTCCTGCTTACTCTAAGTTTCAAAAAACATAGATCTATAAGAAGGATATGGACAATTTTCAATGTTTCACTTTAGCACAAAGGATTTTCCCATTTTACAATTGGCTATTATATTTCCATTGCAAATTCCATAGCACTGCAGTAAGAGGCAAGCTAGCAGGTTGATGACCCTTATCATTTTCATTCGGTAAGTAATAGAAATTTTTTTAAAAGCAGCGTACTTTAAAATAGCTTTTTAAATTATAACAGCAGCACAGTCTTAGGTATCACTGCTAATGCAGAATATGGGAAACTTGTACAGCAGAGTTCTAATCCTTCATACGTGCTGTAAATTCAGTTCCCTTTTCAGATCTACCCACAATGACGTTTCTGCAGTACAGCAGAAACAGCTCAGAATATAAATGATAGGCCTGGCAATCACATCAGCTAATCAGTAGCATTAAAAATAAGATCATTTTTGGTTGAGAAGTTACCACACACTGTTAATTCTTGACAATATACCACTGGAGATTGATTAATGGATCAGAGTTTTACATGTTGTTCTGCATTGTTGGTGTCAGCATATAAAAGATTTGCCAATTCATGCTAAGAGGTGCTTTGAAACTTTTCTTTACAATTTGATCTAAAGGTTTTTATTGATCTGACCCCTATCCCACTGTTGCCACCAGCTCAACCACACTTTTAATGGTCCTGATTCTTAACCATGGGAGGTCAGAGCCATCCAACATCTTCCACCTCTGTAACTTCTGTGAATTGAGCTAAACACAAATCCTGGCTAACTACTGCAGGCACATTTTATTTTTAGAATTGACCTAAAGTCTCCTGAGCATTATGGAAATTACAGCTATGGAGATAAAGAGCATGCCTTATTCGATTTTTGCCCTACAGGTGTTACTACTGAATAGCTTTGACATTCAGTAAAGTTTTGCAGATACTTGCTTATCTTCTGCTACTTTATATCATTGTTCTTATACAGTTAATTATTTTCTTGTGTTTTACTGGCTCTAGCTCTAAATGTCACAACAGCTGAATGGGGAGCTGAAGTTGCTCGTTTGCATAGCCCAGGAAGCAGACCTGTTAACTATTTCACTCTGTGCTCACCATCCATTTACAGCTATACCCTGTGAGTCAATATGGGTGTAGCTCTAAGTCTCAAATGAGGTTCCTTTTGGGAGAATAATGAAGATTTCTTTAGATGTTAACCTCTAAGGAGAGTGTAGAGGAGGTAATATTAAATTTTTCTTCTTTTAACACGTCCTTCAGCACTCCACAGTGTGGTCTGTGGAACACGATGCACTCCTGTTGTGATGACACAATTTTGTGGGAGACTATAGAGCAGCCCTCTCATTTTTCTTTGAAAATTAAAAATATATTTAAATATTTCTTGGAAGCAGAGAGATCACCTCCTTGAAGGTCACAAAAATGTATGAATGATGGAATAAATAAAAACCCAAATAAATTAAATCTCTGATGACAAATAATAAGATCTCTGAGATGGTTCCAAGAGGAAGGGCACATGGAATCTGCATTCAGTAGCAGTATTATGTTACAATAAAGTGGCACTTTCTTTTGAATCTGTGGTCTGTGGTCTCAGAGCTAAGTATTGAAGTTTTTGACCCAAAATTTTGCAAGCAATCAGGATGGTTCTGCTTGAGAGTAATGGTACAGACTTGACATTATACAAAGGCCACTGTAATTCTCAGAACATTTAGCCTTTTCCTCAGACATCCTGGTCATTCCCTGAGTGCACACTTCCCAGATGCCTTCCTGTGCATTCTGGGCTTGATTAAAACATGCATGTAATCCTTCATAGTCTGCATACATCCATTAAAGAGACCAGGAGCTGTGAAATAGTTGAAACAATATAGACTAGCACTTTGAACCACAGAAGCTGATGTCCATTTATGGGAAAAAAAGAAAATCTATTCATTACAGAGGAATAAATATAATAACCTTGTGAACACTGCTGAAAAAATGTAATGTTCCATTTAAGATACAAGGAATTCAGGCAATTAAGTCTAGTTGCCTAAAAGTTGGAATCTACCACATTTTCAGATCCTTTACTGTATTTTTTCCTGTCCATTCAATGGGTCATTCTCAGGCCTTTTGCCACTGTTACTAGACACATTGGTATGTGTCAGATAATCTTAAGGGTGCCAGATGACTCTGCACACATCTTTTAGGCAAAAAAAAATGAGCCATAGAAGCTAAGAGGTAGAGGACCAGAAAAGCCTGCCTCTCCATCAACTGCACAAGGAAGAGGTGTCTGGACAGTTTCGATAGATTTTTTCTTTGCACTGTAAAAGTACCCTGTAGTTAGAATAAAAACACAAGAACCCAAAAGTGCCTATCCAGGAACTTCTACTCAAATGAAACACACACTGCCTGGGGAGCACTAAAGCAAGAGTAGGACAGGACTATGCAGGATCAGAGGAAACTCTCTTATTGCATCAGGAGCTGTGTAGCTCTGAAGTACATTTTTAAAAATTCATGGAAAAGGAAAAGATCAGTTAAGCTTAATGAGTCACTCTAGGAACATCAGAAAAACCTTTTTATGAGAAGAATAAAAACTATTATTTCTATTATTTAAAGCCTATGTCATAGTTTTACAAGATAATGGTGTAAATCCAAATGACGTCTTAAAGCACCACAAAAGAAGTAAAGTATTTATTTATAGTAAAAAAATACTAAGACTTTAATCTTTAACCCATCTTTCAATCTCAAATTTTTATGTGAAATTATTTTACTTGGGATCATAATTTTACAGTTTCTTTTTATTGGTGAAAAAATGAGACAACTAGGCACCATTTCTAGAGCTGTCTGTCTCAAATACTATTTAGCAGATATTGATTTCTGTTTTGTTCTTTAAAATTTAATTTAAGAATTGATAAATGAAATAAAATTTAATAATCATTAATGTGTTTGTGGGTGTGAATGAAACAAACACATGCAAAAATCACAAACATGAAAATCTGAATTATTTAAAATATTTTATTTCTAAAACGCCAAATGGTATTTGTCAAACTAAAATACAAAACATCCCCACACAATTAGAGAGTTCTTTTCATATTAAGTAGTCAGGATTCACAATCTTAGATCATGCATAAACATATATAAGATCGTATTCTTTTTGCCAAATATTTGTAGGGGTTTTTGTAGCTTATTAAGTTATCCCACCTATACCACTCTGAGGAGTTAAAAATTCATTCACTTTGAGTCTGAGCTGGACAGACAGGAGTGAAAATCTTTTAAAAATTGAAAACATTTCAAATTCAGCCAGCTTGTAATTTGGGATTTTCTTCTTGAAATTTCCTATGATCTTGATATGATTTATTATGACACAAACTCCCTTGTAGGTATAGATTTAGTGCATAAATCTGATTCAAAAAGCTTTTTAAAAAGGCTGAATTCCAAGTTTCATTAACTCATTCATTTTTTAAATTATACTCCCTTTCTTTCCTGTACTGTGTTTGTCTATGGCCTATGCATACAGGAGCACACAAATGATACTTCCATTGTATTCTGAATTTCTTTTCATTACTGTTTATGTGTTTTCATTACTGTTCCTGTGTGTCTCTCACACTTTGTTGGTAATGAGATCAAGCTGGATTTCTCCTGAGACTGTGACAGTTGTGCTGTCAGCTTTTAATCTGTCAAGTCCCCGTGAAACCTCCTTCAAGTGCTTTTGTGACTTAGTAGGTCTTTTCTAGTGTCCCTTTCTATATAAAATGTTTTGATCAAATTCCTTCTCATGTTCCATCAAGCTGCAACATGCATCCAGTCATTGTACAGAAATATGGAGGACCACATTCCTTGCAGCTGACAGACAACCTGTGTTTGTCTGACAGCTTAAGAAATTGCCATTCAGGAACTGGAATAGAAATCAGTCTTAGTCAAACAGACAGGAGTGTTAGAATTGCTGTGAATTTTACTCACTCCTTAGCAAGCTTGAAATGTTGTGACAAATGATAAGTATGTTTAGAATGATTGAAAAAATGTGTCTGCATAAAAAGATATTTCTTTATTAAGGATGTTTTCTTGATCTGACTGTCTTTGTCAGTCCTCCTGCCAACCCACTTCAAGACTTGCCCCTCCATTTGTGCCTAAACTAGGCTACACACACATAAGGCTTGCATAGAAAAATAAGGCCTTTAAGACCCATAAGGTCAAAAAAACCCCCTGCTTAAAAAAAAAAAAAAAAAGCATTTGACAAATTGACTTGTAATTCACTAGATTTCTGGGGCATGACTGTTTGCAGTCATATTCTTTCCTTCTTCGCTCCCTTGCCAACAGCTGGCATACAAATCCAAATCACTGAAGTCCTTTCTAACTCTTGAGTGGTGAAGAATATCTGTTGCTGCTTGGAGAACTCAATATGTCCTCTAAGGGAGCAGATATCTAGGGTTAAAGGTAACATTAAGATTAGTAAAATAAAAATTAGTAAAACTGTTTGAATTAGCTATGGAATCATTAGACAGGTCAAGTGATCAAAAGATCTGGAGAAGGATTTAGACTGTACAGAGCTGGTGGAGCAGGTTTGGTAAACAATTAAATACATATCCAGAGAATCCCTGAAGACACAATGGAGAAGAACACAGAGGATTTAACCCTAGACTGTCGTCCCTTTTACAATACCAAGTGGTATCATAGACAGATATAGGTAGGTAGAAAATGGCATTCAGGGACTGTGGACTTAAGAAGGTCTATATTGTGTGCTTAGAATCTCTTAAGAGGTCATCATAAGAGGTTGGTTTCCTTCAAAATGGGGAAGTAAAACAAAGAAGTCTGCACAGGAGAGAAACAATGTCCAATTTAAGCTGGACAGAAAAACATTTTTCAGCAAGAATGGTTTCATTCTCTTTATGTAGCAAGACATGAAAATAGTGAGCTGGCTGCAAGGCTGGCCGTAGTGCAGTGTCAGAGCAACAGATGCTGGCCTCACAGGCATGACAAAAGCTGGAAGTCTCTGAAAGCATCAGAGGTTCTCCTTCAACTGTCAAAAGCTGAGATGGGGCATCTGGGAATCTTGTTACATGCAGATCTCTGGGGACTACAAGGTCAATATGGCTAACAGAGACAGAAGTGCCTGTAAGCATAAAGTGTGGGATTCCTGGAATCCCTAACCTGCCCCTAACCTCTGTACATTTTGTTCAGAACAAGATTTGCCTACAGGCAAATTCAGAAAAGGGCAGCAGAGGAATTCACGGTGCAGCCTCACCATGAGTCCTCCTTATGAAAGACACTTTCCAAAGGTGCCTGCACTAGCAATGTGAAGATAGAAAATGCCTTTATACCCTCATGTACTTGAAGTGTTACAAAGTAGAACGGGATGAGAGGAAATCTTAATAGATCATGAGCCTTGACTTATGAACTTGAATTTTTAACACCACGTCTCCTAAATTCTCTGGGGTTTACATCCTATGCAAGTATATCACTGAAAGATAATAATGGAACACAACTCAGGAATACCCCAAAGCACTAACCACAAGCATTATTTTCTGTGAAATTAGAAGCATACTTAAGTAGCAGGGGCAAAAGCATTCCAGGGAGATACTTATAATATAATCAAATTTACCACCTTTAAGTACTCTGGCATGAATTCCAGAAGCTATTATGCTCATTCAGAATCAGACCAGGAGGAAATTTCTTTGTATACAATTTAAATGCAGCCTGAGAATCAAAACTAAAATGTGAGTATTGTCCCTTTTGTTCTTTTTGGGCAACAAGCTATACCATATAATTGCCCCATATCATTATGTGTGATGAGTAGGCTGTAGAACACAAAGCCCTGGCCTAAGCTTACAATAGAATTGGAAGGAGTTCATTTTTACTTGTTCCGAATCCAAAGAGAAGAGGTAATATGAAATAAATCACCAAAACACACCTGTCTGTGCTTGAACACCTCAGTTTTCTCTCAGAATCAACACAAACACAGTTTAGTTCAAATAAAAGGGAAGGAATCACAACCAGCAGCATTAAATAGTTTTTTAAATGATCAAATAAATGTGGAAGTCTTTCACATAATCTTTATTTTTCACAGATAGTTTTTTTGTTTGTTCTATTTTCAGAATATTTCCACAAAGTGATTCACTTTTAGGCAATCAAAGCACTGAATTCCCCTTTGTAGATCTTTGAGTCCTGTTTCTAAAAGATCTAGACATTCAGTTCTCAAAAAAATGTGTGGCACCTGTTCCTTCTTTAAGCATATGTGTGTAGCTGTCATATTCTTAATTTCACTGAAATCCTTAGTTCTCAAAGAAACACAATTTATTAAAACACACTTTCAGAATACATCTTCATTCAAAAGGTAGTTGAAGCACATACTTTTCCAAATGAGACACTAATTTTTTATGGCACTGCAAGTCAAGAAATTTATTTCTTTCTGGCTTTCTAATGTCCAATTTACATGATTCAGTATGCTCTAATGCCAGATCACAGACTAACAAGCCACACAGGTCTCTGTGAAAAATTGCAGGTTCTCCTTGTGAAGCCACTACAACTTCTATAAAAATTCTTAATTTGGGACACATCTGGGATGTCTGCCTAAAAAAAGATGAAGAAAACACAGGTTCAAGTGACCCATTCAGATTATATTTAATTCCAAAAACTTCTGTACAATTAACTGGCTTTGGTTTTGAGAGCTGCCAGGAGCTGACTGTGAGCCAGCAGTGCACCCCGGAAGCAAAGGAGGCCAACAGCATCCTGGGCTGTGTGAGGAAAAATATTGCCAGCAGGTCCAGAGGGGAGATCCTCCCTTTCTGCTCTGTGCTGGTGAGGCTACATGTGCAGTGCTGGGACCAGTTCCAGGCTTCACAGAAGAAGAGAAACGTAGAGATACTGGAGAGAGTCCAGGGAAAGGCCACTAAGGTGATTAAGGGTCTGGAGCATCTCTCTTCTGAGAGAAAGCTGAGAGACTTGGGAATTTTTAAGCCTGGTAAAGAGAAGACTCTGGGTAAACTTAATGTATATAAATGCCTGTAGTGGGGGTGAAAAGAGGACAGAGCCAGACTCCTCTCAGTCGTGTCCAGAGAGCGGACAAGAGGCAATGAATGCAAGAAAAAATACAGGAAATTCAATCTAAGTATAAGGAAAATAATTAAAAAAACCCCAATAACAAAACAACCCCGGTTCTTATTTTGATGATGTCAAACACTGGGACAAGTTGCCCAAAGGAGCCATGGAGTCTTTGCTCTTAGAGATATTAATAAAATGACATAGCCCTTAGCAACCTGTTCTGGCTGATCTCGCTTTGAGCAGGGATTTGGAGTAGACAAGTCTCCAAAGGTTCCTGCCATCCTCAACCATTCTGCAGTTCTGTGAAATTAAATCTAAATCACAGAGGCCAGACTTTTAACTAGGAGAGTATCAGGTCAGGAAGATACTTTGAATGATATTATACATTTCTTTTAGTGAATTGTTTTGTTTTATACACAGATTTCTTAACAAATAGAAGGATTTTTTCTATAGTGTTTCACAATTACTTCTTTTCCTTGAGTATCATACCAGTGTTATTGCACATTAGTTCTGTCTAAGGCAATACCCTCTTCAGCCTAGAAGCTGAAAACACCTATCACAGTAGGTGATATGACCCAACAGGTTGGGTTGTGATCGTGTGACACTACATTGAATGGGATCTGTAATGACAAATAAGAAGTTTCACACATCAGGATGGAGACAGAAAGTTAACTGCCTGTAATTAGGAGGATAATTTACCTCTGGATCTTTTCCCTTACCATGTTTTACACTGAATTTAGCAATACAATAAAAGATATTGAGGGAAATGTGCATCAAAAATATGGTGTAAAAAAATTAACATGTCCTTAGTATCTTCCATGTTATACCTACAAAACTTAAAATACCAGTTTTTTTAAACATCAATTGAAATGCTACAACAAGAAACATCAGCTTAATTTTGACCTGAAAAAAACTGACATTAATAATATATTTGTAGACCTCATTAGTTTTCTGGTCCTGATGATCTTCTCTTGAATAAGCACTCAGAGACAACAGTGAAGCCAGCAGTCTGATGAGCATTTCCCCTTTCCTGCCAATGGGGTTTACAGTTCTCTTATGTGGTCTCTGATACTACTGGGGATTCACATTTCACATACAGTAACATTAGGCCAGGCATTTGGCAGTGGAGTGTGACAACCACACAATCTCTTCTGGATTTTCAGACACCCACTGCCAGTGTGGTTGCCAAGAATTGTTTCTTGCAGAGTAGCACTAGTGAATGCTCCCTGAAAATAGGAACCTTTGCCCAACATTGCTTTACCTGAGATGAGTAAGCCAGCCAGGTTAAGGCTCTTCCCTGTGTAGAGCTGAAGCTGCTGTGGGGGCAGCACTCTTGACCAGATGTGTTCGAAGGTGCCATTGAGGGATAACCATATGAAGTCCACTGGTTCAAGCAAGGGGTCTAAATGAAACAATATTCATGCAAGAGAAAGAAAAAAAAATTACATTCCTTGAAAGATGTAAGACTACAGAATAAAAAAAATAAAAATGTGCAATATTTTATTCATAGCTTTAATCATGCTCTCTTTCTTCAGTTGAGTAAATGTTGAAGTTCAGTGTAGTGTTGTCTGATACTGCCACATATCTGAGTTCTGTGTCATCACAAACATTATGTCAGAAGAGCTGATTTACTGCCAGAGTACATATCTGTGAATGCCAGGAGATAATTTCACATTTACTTACTGTTATATGAAAGTCTCTTCCAAAATACTATTCCAAACTTAACATTTTATTAGGCAACTATTTACCTGAACTTCCTTTTATGAAGTAACAGGATAGAGCTAATGAACAATGTGGTTTATCCAACAAATATATTTTGAGGTCTGTTTTGTTTTTTTTTTAATCATTATTTTTACAAATTCTTGATTACTAAACAACTAGAATGGTATACCAGAACATGGTGTGGAGAGGTTAATTGTCTTAAGACCACATTACAGATAAAAGTGTGACATGCTAAATTGCCTTATGCTCAATCCTTTTGTATAATAATGTCTTTTAATAATACCTTTTTAAGGATGTAAAAGCTGAAATAACTTCATTGCATATCATGCAACCACATACAGAGAAAAATAATGTAATGCTGAAATGTAGTGCTGGCAGAATTGCCAAGGGGTAACTTTTGGGTCTCAAAACCAAATGATCCTAATGCCAAAATATTTTGTGTATCTCAGACTGTGACATCTGCTTAAGAAAGAGTAGTTCCTACAATAGTGTCGGTGCATAAGATACAGGGAATATTTAATGCAGCAGAGGAAAGTAGGGAACTGCCTCTTCAGTCATTTGTCTGCATAGCACAGTCATTCCATGTTTTATTTCAAAGAGGCTTTATACTTATTATTATATTTGCATTCTCTTATTCTGGTTCTTTAGAGGAATTCATACACAGCAGAGAGCTTGGTGGGGCTGTGACACAAGTTTTTATAAAAAAATCACCCTTTACTCAAAAGCCCTAAATGGACAGAGTTGAATAAATAAGAGTTTCCAGCCCCCTGCTGTTCAGACCAGGCTGTGCTGAAGTCTCCCTAGAAGCACGACAATCCCCTCCTGCTGCTCAAAAAAATGTGTTGCCCAGCAGAATGTGGAGAATTTTCTTGTAAAGAAGAAAGTGCTACATAAAGTGTGTTTAGGAAATGTTAAAAGGGGGGTGATTGATTTTCCCTCACCTGCAAACAACCTGGGATATTCCACTGGTGACTGGTTAATATAGAATTTGTTAGCTACCTTTCAGGTAGCTAAAAGATAAACATTTGACTTCAAAATTTATGATTGCCACTTTCTTGTTCTGTTAGTTTGTGATAAGACCCAAGTCCGTGTTCTTTCTCTATAATCTATTTTGTGTAATTTGCACATGAAAGAGCTGTAAAGTGTCCCATATCTTTTATGCAAGAAGAATGTGCAATGCAAACATTTAATATATTTAATTATTTTTCAAAGAGGCAGAATTTCTTAAATAAGTTTAAGTGCCCTGCCTGTATCTTTGGATTTCTTGAATTCCCAATCAGTTCAGCCTAACTTTAAAGAGAAAAGAAAATAAATCATAATTATGGAAAAAATTCCCATCTACTAATCACAAAACTGAATCTCTGCTGATCTTCAAGTGGTTTTCTCTTTGATTTAATGTCTTAATTTAATTCACCGTTTCTTTAGAAAAAGATAACATTCAAAACACTGTCTTTCTCAATAATACCCAATACTTAATATTCACCATTCAGATACCTAAGGACATCACAACTCCCATCTCCCATGGAGATGCAGTCGCTCTGCTGTTCCCCAGTAACCTGTAGTCCTGCTGCACAAGAAGGAATACCTCATTTAAAACAAAACATAAGGCAGTTGAATATAAATGAAAGTCAGGGCCGAGCAATGTCTGTCCAAACCTGAGTGATAAAGAAGGAAAATAATCCCCTAGACTAAATCCTCTCACATTTGACACAGACTGGTTCAATGGAACCGTTTACAACATGAATTCACAGACAACTCTATAAGTAGTGAAGGGGACACTAAAATGGAGAATAAGAGCAAACAAGTGGCACAGAAAAGGATACCAGGAATTAGAAAATTGAATACGGCTTTGTCATTGAATATGGCATTTTCTACTGTGATGGCCAGGCTGTGCTCATCTTTGTCAGAGTTTAATGCCCTTCCCTACCCTCACACTTGAGAGTTTGGCACACACATCAGGTATGCGTATTCTCTGATGGTAGGGAGCTATAATCTTACGTCACATTTAAATCTGGTTAAAAATTAAACATTTCCAGTCTCTCTCTGGCAGGATATTGTGCAAGTGTGATATAAAGTCTACATCTGTACCACAAAATAATATTGTCTTTGGAACACTTTCTAGTCCTTCAGCAAAATAACAGTGCATCATGCATCCTCATAAATGAACTCCCTTGGTCACTAACACAGCACAAAGGGATGTACTGTGGCCAGTGGTAATTCCCTGAGAATTGTTCAGGGAGTGAACTCAAAGCCAGGGACTTAGTAAACAATTTATCAGCTAGGACCTTTATAAAGAACGCTTGAGCCTATGCTTTCAGTGTATATTTCAAAACTGTAGATGTAGCTGCCTGATTGGATCTCCCATCTCAGGGTGCAGTTCTCTTACTGCCAGTGAATTGCAGTAATTTCCATTACTACTCACTCTCTATTCAGTTCTAGATCAGCATAGGTTCCTGGAACAGAGATAAGTTCCCACAAACCTCCATTCCAATGTTCTGCCTTCCTTTTCTCCCCATAACTGGCCCCAGCTGGGCACAGAAAAACAAATGGTTTCAAGAACCTGGAGCTGGATTCCTTTTCTGATTTGTGGTCAGTGGAAGAAAAGGGAGCCCTAGGACTCCTGAAAGATAGATGGGAGAAAACACAGGAACCAACTGCAGAAGGTGGATGGTATTCACTGGGGAACTGCAAAGACCTTTTGCCTAGAAAATCAGCTGAAGCAGAAGGTGGATGATATTTTCGTTAATTTCTCTGAGAAACTCTGAGTCCCAAAACAGCAAAATTCTTTTTCCATTGAAAGGAAGGGAGAGATTGGTAGGGGGGAAAGGCTGGGGACATGGGGGGCAAGGAGAGGTAAAAATGTATTTTTTTCTCTAAGAAAGCTGATTCTTCATTAAATATTTATGTTTTCTGTATGCTCATCCATGCATTGCTTCACTGTCTTTGCCCTGTGTGGCTCAGTTTAGGCAGATTTGCAATTTAGATTAGTTGCAAATTTAGCCAAAACTTAAAAATAAACAAAAACATTTTTACTGAGCATAATAAAGAGGCAATTTCTCAATTTTTCATCAAGTTTTGCAGATATCATCCAACTTAGAAGACATTTGTAAGGATGATAAATGACTTTTTTCTTCCCCAGAAAACCAACTTCTGTAATTTTTAGTGCTTTTTTTTTCCCAATGAAGGTGCAAGACCTTCTTTAAAAATGTTTGCAGTAGTTTTTATAATATATGAGAACAATATTTCTGCATGTCCTATTGTTAGGAAATGGAAGAATTGATTTTGTTCAAGCAAGCAAGCAGGAAATCAACTTTTTGCAGTTGTTTGGTGAGTAAATTTTTACCCCCTGTGGTTATGCTTTGTCAAAATTACAGGCCTTTGAAAACAAGGTGTTATAATAGAAAATGTCAGTCATCCTTAATAATAGATTGACTTAATAACTCTGCCCATGATGCAGAATGTTGTAAGAGAAAGAAAAGAGAAAAAGAACAAAATACAAGATTTTAAAAATATTTCAACTTACAGATCTGAGGAACAGTTTGAAATTCACACAGGATTTCTTTAGCCTCTGGAAAAAAACTACTACCAGAAAAAAAATATACTCTTTCATCTCTGTAACTAAATTTTTAGCAAAATCTTAGACTTAAAGAAATGAATGGCTCTCTAGGGGATGTGAAATGTACTTTCAAGCCTCTCGTTTTTCAGAAGAGGGGCTAAAAGGCAGAGGAGATACGTGAAGACTTCAAGATTTTTACTTAGGTAGCTATAACAATACTCAGTGTTTCCCCAAAATTTTTCATATTCTTGAAATGTCATACAAATAATATGCAAGACATAATAATAATTTTTGGAATATGGTAAGCCATGGAAACTGAAACATATTTCCTTTTTAGAGAAGCAGAGAGAGCCTTCAGCTAGGAAAAAAATTAGATAATTTTGGAAAATATGGAGAATTACTCTCCAAGCCATCTTTTCAACTGACAAGAAACCCATGGTCTCTGAAGTTCTGAATCCAGAATAGTCTAACATTTTTGTGAAAATATAACTTGCAAATATTTTTGGAGGTTGAACTTGTGTCAACTATTAGCTGAAGATGGCCTTAGGGGATATATCAACAATCTTGTTGAAGAACCCAAAATTCAGATCAATGGACTAAATATATACACTTTGACTAAGAAAATTCCAAAATGATAACATGTGCCACAAATGCACAATTATTTTTTGCAGTCTAGGAAGGTACAATTAACAGTAATCAGAGGTTTGAAGACAGGGAAAAAATAGGAAATTTCACACGATAACAGTAACATCCAGCAGTCTGTCAATCAGAAATCAAGAATACTATCACTGTTCTTTTAGTCATAAAATGAACATAAAATTGTTCGAAATTAGTTTGTATGGGCCTCGTGATTTTTGCATGGACCATTGTTTGATGTTTGGTTAGTACTTTGTTTGGTAAATATGGTATCCTGGGCCATAAGGAGTCACATACAACAACTGGACTTCTGGGTGGACAACCATACAGTCTGAAAAGTGCAACACATAAATTGTATGGAATTTGGTTGAAACTGGGTACACTTCAAGGAAGTTAAAAACCTGTGTTAAAACTGCTGAAGTGTTGCCATGAAAATATTGATATTGCAAAGAAGGGATGTGAAGTTAATAATGCATAAAAGGAGAGGAGATAGTAATGAAAGAGGGGAAATAAAGAAAATGAAGGGAGATGTATGTAAAATTAGATAATTTCATTTGGAAAAAAAAATGAAACTAAATAAAACAGAAAAGTATTCTGGGATTTATAATGTCTTAAACAAGTATGAAGTGCCATCCAATTAATCTAATGATACTGCACAGTCAATTTTCTGGTATAAACATCAGTGCACATTTTGACAGCAGAAATCATGACTGACTGCTCAAGGACAGCAAATACAACACAAAGCCTATCTTCTTTCCAGCTTACAAATTTACAAGATGCTGAGCATGAAAGGTGAGAAGATAAATGAAAGACAACATCTTTTAATATGCAACATGTTTCCCTCTGCCAAAGTAGGAGAGTAGAGTGATTAGATTAAAAAAATAAAAGAGGAAAAACAAGGAATTGAAGATGTAGTAAAGTAAGCATAACAGCAGTGCTGGTTTGTAATGGCATTTGTGCCGTCATTTATCACTCAGAATATATTTGTACACTTCAGCTGCATCATTGCACCTCAGTTCAGTTGCTGCAATGTATTCATAATCACGGAGGGTGTGCTGAGGGTAAGGGTGGAAAATTTAAACAAGAGTGACAATCTGAAAAAGCATCTTTTGTTCCTATTCAGTGTACAGTGAAAAAAAAAATAAACAATATATAGAGGGAATAAGAAATAAGGACAATAATAATCTTCTTATAAGTATTGTATCACAGGCAACTCACAACCCTGACTAGCTTTTCAACATGAGGACAACAGGAGACATAAGGAATTTCATGTTACCCAAATACATCAGACAAGAATTTCAGTCATCGTGCATCAAGCCCTGTAGAGTAGCTAATCTGAACTTTACATAATAAAGCAGCCAGAAGTCCCATATATGAAAAATATGTCCCTTGTTGTCCCCTGTTACCTAGTTCTCACACACACTGATTCATCGTGCCATCCTGAATACAGAACTAAGTGAAGCTATTTGCACTATTCTCAAACATAGTTTATCACAGATGAAACTCATTTGATCTTTCTTTTTCCCACATCTATCCTCTCAAGGCTCTGTAGAGGTAACAGCTTGGATTTTGATTATATGGTACTTTTTTATTCAAAGTTGTTGTTTATTAGTACTGTGTTCATACAAGTACAAAAAAATTCACTTTTAGAAAATTACATCTTTTGACTTGGGTAGCTCCTACCTTCACAGTCTCTCAAAATAAATAAGAATAAACTTACTCTTATTTCTCTTTGAAATCCTGTTTGGCAATTTTGATTCCTACAAATAAAACTTACCAACAGAGGTCTTAAGACAAAGCAGTCATTAGCAACTAGAGTTTAAGGAGAAGAAAAAGAAAAAAAAAAAAAAAGTAGAGTTTGATCCATTTAGCTCAGCCACTTGTAACACCATGGAGATACTTCCAAAGGCAGTGTGTTCCTCACCTATGCCTTTGCTTGAAGTTCAAAGTTATTTTTAAGTGGGTGAAGTTAGGTCAGAAGAAACCCCACCTCTAATAACTTAGTTACAGAACATAGATGTTGAAAAGATCCAGGTGAATGACAATCTTTTAACTGTCTGCTAAAATGAAACTTTTTTGTTCCACTTATGCAACCAGCTAGAAACAAGAAACATTAGTGAATTCTAATTTATGGGCAAGATACTCAATCTCTCCTCAAAACACCCAAGTGTTTGTTAACTCCTGTTATTAACCTCCCTAGAGGTAAACCCTTTTCTATCTGTCAGTTTATCTCAGTTGTAAGGGCCAAATTATAACCAAAGGTTTCAGATAAGCGAAATATTCTCCTACTTGGTACTGTGTCTTATTACCCTTTTGAATGAGAAACTGGTCTCTATCTCTCTACTGGATAATTGATAAATTTTTAATTGATAAATTGATAGTTTAAGTGAATGTACCCATTTCAAGTCACCACAGCAAAATCTGTCCATTTAGAAATAACATGCCAGGTTATAAAATGCTCAGATATAGTCTTGGAAAGTTATGAGCAGGTGAAAAGTTAAGTTATTGACAGCATCTTAGAATTAATTTAATTTTCCTAGATGGAAACTTTATAGTACTGATAATTTTCAGAGCCTCGTGTGACCAAAGGAAACCAGGTGCTTTCTGTGAAGGTTGTGCTGTGGGCCTTGCCTTTGTCAGGCTACCATTTCCAAAAGGCATGAAGAGTGCCATGATTTCCTTGCATGTACATGTACATTTCCCCTGGGATACTTAAGACAGTAGGTTTTAATATGTCTCTAAAGAGAAGACTGTTCTAATAGATGAAGCCTGTCTGTGTGAGAAACAGAAACACTCACATGAATTAATGAAAGACACACTAAACCCATAAAACAACGTTTACCTTGTGGTGAAAGTGCTCACTTGCCATGATAGATCCTGGGATCATCAAGAAATGGAGACTTGGTACTGCTGACCTCGGTCCCCAAGTCAGCTGCACTTGCTGCACAACCAGGGTACATCACTTCTACTCTCGCACGCTCATTGTTAGAAGAGTAGGTGACAATATCTTTTATTATATAGTAAGTATAGTAGGTATAAAAAGTATAGTAGGTGACTATACTTTCTGTGATTTTTAAAGATAGGAAATACGGTAGCTGAATATATATGCAACTCATCAATAGAGATTCACCAAAGTGGCATTCAAAGGGATGCTGTCAGTATCAACATTGTCAAGGAGCTTTTTAGATCTGGTCATGATTCCACCCAATTTACACTACACTTAAAATAATGGCAAAAAACAAATACAAATCTCTGTATTTTTACACAATGCCCTTATAAATCAATAATCCTTCAATTAATACATGCATTATATATTATTCCTTGGTACATTCAAATGTAGATTGCTCACAACCTAAAAAAGCAATTTTGGTTGGAAATTATACCAGTATGAGTAAATGCAACAATATTACTTTTGATATCACTGAATATTTTATCTGTCCTTAATTTTGTACAATAAAAACATTTGCCAAGCTTCCCAATAACAATAAGGAATTATTTTGTAAGAGGGGAAGAATCAATCTGTTCTTTATTAAAAATTGTAACAGCTTTTATACAAGAAAAAATTAAGATCTGATGTTTTCTTACTCATTAATGACAGTTTGGAGTTATGATCTATGAAAGGGAAAATCTGGCTTCTATAAAATATTACACACTGAAGGTACAGTATCTAAATAATGGTATTAAGGAAACTTCTTTTCAGTTTTCTTGCGTCAGCCTGATGGAAGTTACCTGTCAGACCACAGAACAACGTAAGCGTAACTCAAACTGGGTTTCTTGTGGGAATAAATTACAGGCATGTGATTCAGTTAAACAAGAACAAAAAATTATTTCTGCTGGGCTTTGACCTCACTCATGCAACTCCCCACAGAAACTTGAGAAAAAGCTGTGAGTGTCATCTACTCTTTCATTCAGGTCACATATCCCAGGACCTCTCCATGTGCACAGTCACTTTAAAGACTTCCAGAGTTATGCTTGCATTCACCACAGCTGGATTTTATTCTCATATTCTTGGAAACAGAGAAATGGATGATAAGTGGCTTCAGCTCTATCATCAGCCACTGGAAGCTAGGCAGAAAATAAAATTGTCAAATTGCTCAGGTTCACAGTTAGCTGGAAATCTGATTCCAAGTGCCCCTTCCATTCTCTTGACAGCTGTTTCCACAACCTGCTCATTTCCCTGAAGTAAATTAATAGCTTCCTTCCCTAGAGCAGCAGCAATGATGACAAATTTGGCCAGCCAAATTTCCCACAAATTGGCCAAACCTCTCATCACCTATGGTCACAGTCCAGGCCAGGGAAGCTCCAATATGTGCAATAAAGAAGCAGGAATCAGAGTACTTTTCTGGACCATTGCTTCACACTTTGCAAAATTGCCTGGTACTGCAATATCTTGAAAACCAGACAGCAGCATTTTATATCAATTTCTGAAATAATTTTACTTTAGTTGGCAATAATTAGTTTTAAAATTGAGTAGGTGATGGATGTTAAAAAAGGTACTAAACCAAAGAATTAATAGCTCAATAAATATTTACCATTAGCAGCAGTCTTTTTTCCACATCCTTTCCAAAGTTTCTTTAATCAGCCTCTGATTTATAAGCCAAGAAAAAAAAATGCACCTTGTCAGCTCTCACTGCACCAACAATGTCTCTGAAAACAATGTAAAGGGTGCTAATTTAAAATTGTTCTTTATTTATACACCAAATGAAAGTACTCTATAAGCACTTTTATTTCATTACAAGCTGATTTCAGGTCACCTTAGACCATATCTTTCAGATCTGATGAGGGTATCACACTGCTTTCCACACTTGAATAACTTCACTGAATTCAGGTAGTCCTTTCTGATTTATATCCATGTAAATGAGCACGAGATCAGGCAGCTGTTCTTTCCCAAGGGGCTAGAATTAACATTCACATTTCAGGGAAGGTCTATTGCAAGGCAAGTAAAGACCTTGCAATGTCTTAATGTTAATGTGTTGTATCCCATCCATGTTAATCCTACCAGGACAGAGTCTCAGCTGCTGCAAACAGCTTGTAAAAAAAAAAAAAAATTGTAGCTTCCAGATTTCACCTGAGTTATAACATTCTCACTAGCTGAAAATCCAGCTAATTGTCCTGTAGTGCATTCTGCAGCATATCAGGAGGAGTATAATAAATTTTTTATGGAATTAAATGAGGAAAAATACATTAATGGGGATTTATGTCTGTGCTGCTATGCAAAAAAAAGACAACATATTTAAAATTATATTCCCCAAAGCAATTTTAATTCAGCTGCTTTGTATAAATGTATTAAAGCATTAAAGCTAATATCATGTGCTGAAAGCCAGAATGCAACATATGTGCCAAGGGATTGAGATATCACCGCATTGGGAACGGAAACTATTAATTTGCCGATTTTAGTGAAAATAAAGACTAACTTCTGGCATTATTTTTCTCTATTTATTTATCATTTTACCTGTTTAGTTCTACTACAATTATTCCCACCTTACCCACTACACTACACAATATGAACATAGATGATAATTCGCAAATCAGCAAGATGTCAAATACTGAAATACAGTTCTAGGCAGAAAAGCCAATGTTGCATGGATGTCTTCCAGCCAAGGTCTTATGAGCAGCAGAATTTAATTCTTCAATACCAGTATTAAATATTTTGTTTCTAAATCTTTACTAGACCCTACACAGCCAAAGTAGGGGAAATTCTCTGCCAAACTAAAAGCAATTAGAAGCCAACCTTTACTGTTTTCAGAAAACATTTGTAGTGCACAATAGGTTATGCTAATTCACCAGTCCAGTTTCCACTGAAGAATGTATGAAGATGTTTATGAGCCAACAGGATATAAAGTTATGTGATCGCCATTTATTTTGAAGAAAATGGCAATAAAATTTTGCTTTTTATTGTGAAAAGCAGTAAACATGGAAACTTATAAACAACAATTTGTGGTTTGCATGCAGAATAAACTCTCACAGAATCAGAACTCTCTAACCTTTCAGATATCTTTCATCCAAAGTAGCCTTAAGCAAAGATAAACAACCTCTTATAAGTTAAAAAAAAAAAAAAGAAATTGATTCAGTTCAGTAGAGTGATGGATGATATAGGACTAAAGGGTAGCTAATTATTAACTATAACATTAAACAAGTAGTTAACAAAGATTAATCTTCAAGACAGCTTACAAAAAGCACAGATAGCTCATTAGATTACTATATATTTTGTGCCTGAATAATAGAAATTATGCAGAATTCTCATTAATGAGGATGTTATTTCCTGTCTGCATGAATACTTTGCCTTTTTTTTTTGTTTGAACATCATGTCTGATATGCACAAAAAAGACTATGACCAGATGAATCTTAATTGGACAAGAAATTAGCACTTAGAGTTAAACATTAATTAACATTAATTGGTCCTTTTTTAAGATTAACCTTTTCTATGTTGCCATGTAAGATTGTAATTTACTATTATAATCACTATTTTGTCATGTTGATGAGATATTGATTTGGTGTTTATTTGACATAATTTGTTTCAAAATGCTAAGCATAGAAATCCACGTTACCTCAGAATCTTTCTACAGTCCATTGAAATGTATGCTTTGCACCTGGAACAAAATCTGGCTCTGGATATGTGTTACCTTCTGAAATGCTGCACTTTTTTTATAATTCCAATACTATTTTTACAAAACACTAAATATACAAAGGAAGATCTCTAGGACAATCACCTAGATACGTAACTGTTCAAATAAAAAAGTAATATTTTTTTTAAAAAAAAAATTTAACAATTTATTTCCATTAACTAACAAGAAGGAAAAATTGCAACTATTTTTCCCTGTCTAAAAATGCAAACATAAAACTATGAGAATAGTTTGTGATGTTGAGCTCTGTTGATGTTCACAGAAGCCATTTTCCACAGTACCCTTCTGCCATGATGATGTATATATTTAACCAGTATTCTAGATCCTTGCACATAGTATTGATCCTTCTCTTCATGTACATTTTCAAATCAACTGATGAAAGACCAATTTTCTTCCTTCTTTTTAAGCAACTTCAAGAGAATTATCATGCCAAAATTCTAGGAAATAGCTCCTATTGAACAACTCTTTATTGAATACATTTTAATTAACTATATTTTAAGATTAAATAAAACTGTATAAATAAATCTCTTCTAAAACTGTAGAGATTCTCTACAGATTTGTGACCTGGATAATTCAGTTTCTTTCTTGGCTATATGGGCGATCTCCAGCTATGTTTCAAATCTATTCTTGGAGGTGCCCCTTGTTTAAGACTCTCCTGATTTCAGTCTTAATCTCTAGGTCAAGCTGAGAAATATCAGCTGAGAGGAATAAGCATGAATTAATCACATGCATGCTACATACAGCACTCAGCACAGCTAAAATCTCCCAAAGGCCTGTGTTCTGCTTCTGTGTCGAGAGCAAGACATCTAAACATGCAATTTCATCACATTACTAAAATGAAAATAGCATGACTCATAAGGTAAATCTCCATCCACAACCATACTTAATGCCTGAAATCAGAACAGTTAGAAAAAACCCCACTGCATCACATAATTCCAATTTAGAGAGATAAGGTCTTCTAGTCCCCTTTACCTAGTGAAGTGCAACCATTGAGAGACAACAGTTTCAATCTTGCACATCAGGAAAGAGTTCTGAGCACCTGAGTAGGAGAATGCAGGACTTCTATAGAATATGTTTTTAATAGAGTATGTTTGTTAAGGGCAGCATTTTAAGCATAACTTATGAAGATGACTGGTATTTGGTTACATTCTGGGGTTTGGGGGTTTATTCTCTAAATAGAACAGGGTATTTTTTCTCAATATGTTATGGCCAGTGTTTGTCAAAGCCTTCCCCTCAGCTATTTCTTTTTCCATTATTTTCTGTGAATTGCAAGAGAACAGGCTGAGGGGAATTTTTGAACTTCTACACATTAAAATAATTTTTATAAGAGTTTATTGTTTAAAATCATTAGGAAACTACTTCTTCTGACATTTATCCTGATATTTGATAAATTTTTGTGAGTACCATTGAAATAATTCATTATTACTGCTCTATTAGTTTTCACTCTTTTAAATATCTCACAACACTCCATTCTCCACTTGCTCTGATGATGAGGTCAGCAGTACAAATCTATTACATTTTCTATCCTCTCCTGAGGGTTTAGTTCCGCATGTCCATTTTTATTACCCATATCCTTTCCCTGAGGAATAGTTTAGGGCTAGATCCTAACATATGATTGATTCTTTTCTTTCAGCTGTATTTTGGTAATATGTATTTCAATAGACAAATTTTCTCTTTTGGCCAGCCTTCCTTTTAAAAATTTCCCTTTGGTGTTCATACACACAACACATGCTGCAGTAAATTTGGCTCCCATTACTCACAACCACTCACTTGGCAGTTTAACTCTTTCTCTGGATTTCACATGGACATGCTGTATCCTACAGCTTTTTCTCTCTCTTCTTTGGAAGTAAAAGTGAAAAGTATATCCTGATTAATTGTATTCAGAACGGAATTAATCAATGTCAGAAACTCTTGAAGACCTTCTTCACAGTTCTTTTTCAAAATAGAAGCAGGATTTAGCAGACTGAGAACTAATGTTTAAAAGAGCAGCTATATATATCTAAATAATGATTAGTTTTCTCCACCAAACTCAGAACAATTTTGATCTTCAGTATTCATTTCCAGGTGTAACAAGAACTATGACATGTTTAAGGAAATTAATACCCCAGAATGAAAAGAAATCAACTTCAATTTCTAATTAGGCCCACATAAGTCTGTAACTACTACCAAAAAAACAATTAAAAAAACCCTCCAACAACACAGGAGAAAACTTTCTGGAAGATTCAGAGCACATCTCAGAACATTTAAAAGCAAGGACTTTTCTATACCATTTTCTATGGTATAATGCCAAATGTTATTACACCTTATTAGGTTCCTAAAACTTGATGATCATAGCTCTGCAGAGTCGGATTCGCTTTTTACCTCTGTGCTGATTACACATTTATTCCTATTCATTTTCTATTTTTTAAAGCTGAAAACTGTTATTGTCGTCTGCATTTAGTGTTCTATTTCACTTTACAATTATTGCTTTATTCTGGTATCTGGCTTATTTTCTTCATTCCCTTCTACCTTTTGTGAATGCAGTTTCTGGGGTTTTAACTGGTGTAACAAACCCCACAATTCAATTTCTTTTATATCTCTTGCTCAGCAACACCTGCTTCTTTTCATGATATTTTAGTTTTCAGAAAGACAGCTGATTGACAGGCTTGGAAGCAGAAGTCCCATTTGTATGTTTACCAGATCTGAGCAAGCTGAAGCAGTAAAAGATTTTATCAAGGTATCCCAACTTCCTTGGAAAGGCCACTGATGAGGTATTTAGTCCGTGTTCTCTTCTCTAAGTCTTCCCAGGATGTTGCTAGTTGTAAAGGGATTTTGCTTTTTAAATGGATCACTGGCTACTGGACATAGATAAATTGGCAATTTCTACCTTAGGAACACAGAAGTTCTTTCTCAGGCCAGAAAACATCTATCAATTGCCTGGTTACAACTCCTGCATTTCTTTATAAATCCACAGTACCTGTTCACCCTCTTCAACAACAAAGATCTTCATGGTATGTCCCAGGGAAACTTTTGTGAGGTGAGGAAGATTACAGTCAATGTATGAAATATTTCTTTCTAACCTAATAATAAAAAAAGTATTTTGATTGTTTTACCTGTTCTAGTATTTAAATTATATGAAAGCTGAAAATTTAATAGGGCACACTTGTAACAGAAGAGATGAAATTGAGTCCAGCTATCCACTTCTTCAATGTCCCATTGATGCCTTTTTCCCAAAGGCTCATAATCATCATCCTTTCATTGTGAATATCACTAACTCTGGAACATAGTGTGTTGGTTCCCATAGCTTTCTGACGTGCTATGGGAACCAAGTATCTATAAGCACTCTTGCTATTTCTGAGTCAAAAGTCAAGGTAGAATATAGTGTAGATTAAATATAAACTGTTCCTCATAGGGCTGTTATTTTTTGTCTTCTAAGCTGACTATCCAACTGAAAAAAGACAAGTTTTAAAATCATGGAGTACAACTTCTGATTAGAGTAATTTCAACTGAAATTCACTGTTCACTATCTAGAAATTTAAATTTGAACTGAATTGCCTGCATTCTCTTTACAGTCAGTGGAAAGTAGCATATTTATTCACAATTCATTTACTATATCTTAAATTTCTGTTTGAGAATGAGATTAATGTTTAAATTGAATGTTTTGCTGTCCATATTTGCTGAGATTAACCCTCTGCTTTACATATAAAAAACCCGATTGGTTCCACACAAAGGTGTGGTGGGGAGGGAGGGCCATGGAGGAGCTGGATAGAGAGTTCCAGAGAGTGACTTTACTGATGCTAAAGGGATCACAAGCTCATCGTAGCACCTGTCCATGATAAGAACTTCATTATCAAGCAAAAATTCTTTGGCTTATTTTAAAGCCATAGTTCTTCACAGCAACATCCCTTTGTTTTCAAATAACTGACAAGAAGAAATTCAAATCTTTAGCAAAATATATACAAGAGTTTTTCATCAGTTTATGCAACTTTGAATCTTCAGTGACTTGTAAAAAACAATTTAGATTAATGCACAAAAATTTAGGGAAACACAATTTTTATTAATTTTTTTGTACTGCCACTAGCATGCCAGTAACTGCTGATTATTGCCACACTTAAAGCAAGATTTGTCAGTGATACTACTTCAACACTGGCAAATGCATAGCTTCTAATGCACTAAATGCCACTTGAATATTTACTGGCATTATAGAACCATCTGCTTTCAGCTTTTCCACACTAAAACCTAATTTCCCCCCACTGGAATGCTCTCATTTTGCCTACACAAGAAAATCCATGCAAGTCAACTAACAGAGATAACAGAAACAAAGCTGAATTCAAAGAAAAAAGAAACAGCTGAAATTTTTTTTTCCATTTAACATTAAGAACCACTTTCAGCTACAGGCTCCTTATGCTGGGATACTGAGGTAAAAGGAAGAATACTGCTATGAATTCAAGGAAGGAGCAGAAGGGGGGACTGAAGCTGCAGCTTAACTCCCTTCCAATAAAAAAAACCTTCAGGAGGGTTCTTTTGTTGAACCATCCTCATTGATGCCACTAATTACTGGCAGAGGGCTCCTGTGATTTTGAGTCATCCCTATAAAACTCTTTGTTGACATATTTTTTTGTTTTTCTCCATAGCTGCACAGTGTAAATACACAGCAAAGGACCAGGAACTGCAAAGTTAGGATTCAGGCTCTCAGACAAGTTCCCTGAGCTCTGGGTCATAATTTTGCTCTTTTTATTTGTTCTCCTTAACCTTCATGACTTGCATGATTTTCTGCAGAGTACTGCAGACTCAAAGGAAGAGTATAGTGAAAGATGCTGCAGTGAAAGACCCTATAGTTCTGACATGGACAGACGAAATACAAGATCGAGGATCAATCTCTCCCTGGATACATTTCCCAGGCAAGGACAGCCTGCAAATTTGTACTGGGTGAGCTCTCGAACAGCCAGACTAGGTCAAAAAGAGGTAGATAACACCATCAATACCTGTTGTCATAGAAAAGTGCATAAAACTAATTTAATTACTATTGCCAGAAGAGACCTTTACTCTTTGGCTCCCAAGTGGATGGCAGCATTTCACTTACAGTGTTATTCAGAGGGGAGAGAAATTTCTGGCAGACCCCTGCATTTGAAGGTGATGCCATCCAAAGGTAATAGCAATATTTCTGTACAGCATTCTAGCTTTCTAAATCATCTTTGGAAAGCATTTTTCCTACCATCCACAGGACAAAAAGCTTACCAGTTTCAGTCACTAGAGATTGCCCTGTCAAAGTGACGGTTGCCCTGTCTTAACCTGAATCTCACCCTAGAAATAAAAGCTTATGGACTATCCATATGAATTCAAACAAGACTAAAACTACACTATCCAAATACCAGGAAGAACAAACAGAGATCTAACTAGAGTACTCATGAAGTAACTTTTCCTTTGCAGTTCTCTGTGTCAGGGCCCCGAGCACTCAAGGGTTTGACTACCTAGGCTTGAGGTGAGACTCAATGGTGCAGCCAGGCAGCCTTGAATCAGACATGTGTAGACAGAGTTGTGTGAGAAAATTCTCTGACAAGCAAGGTCCTGTCTCTCTCAGCAGGAGCTGCACTTTAACTCAACCCCTTGCTTTGGTCCTACTGTCGTGGCCACGCCTGGCTGTGCAGGTCTCTGGCCTGGACTGGACTTCAGATTAATCCTTGGCTTCCTGGCTTGATCTCCTGGCCTTGACACTCTGGATGGGTCTAAAGATCTCAGGATGAGCCTGGATACTGTAAGCAGATCCACTTGTTTTTCTTACTCAGGTTCACTGGAACTGTACCTTGTGTGACCTTGAGGCTCCTGCCCTTTCTGCCTCACTGAGGCTCTTGTCCCCCCTGCTCATCTTCCCTTACAGAGTAGCTGTGACACATGGACTGTTCATGTGCCATAACTTCTTTCTCTGTCAGTAAAAGCAGAAGTCAGGTCATACTGTTAGAACTGCTGACACTCAGCAACGATTTTCTGCAATGCATTGTGCCTGCGGCTAATGATAGAGCTCAGGAAAAGTCCTTAGCAAGTGTGGAGCACATTACCACCCTTCTCAGCACAATGAACCATAACAAAATTGTTCTCTTTAATCTTCTTCTATTACTACCTGAAGACTTCAGTCCGGTTTTCAACCATTTGTGTTTGGAAAATACAGGTATCTCAGCAACAACACTCTCATCTCCCTGTGACATAGTAAGAACTTTTTTCTTTGGGACAGAGGAGATGCCCAAACATTAAATTGAAGCTCTGATTCAGAGAGGAAATTTAAACAGATATAACCTCAGGCATGTCTGCTGTCTCTAAAAGTCAGTTGGACTACTTACATGGTTGAAAGTTATGCATAAAATTGAGCACCTTTTTTAATCATGAACAAAATAGAAAAGATAAAGTATTCATATTTGAGTTTGCTCAGCTGTGGAATGAGCTGCCTGAAGAGATTCAACAATCTAAAATCTGACAGCTTTTAGAGTGCTCCACTACCTCCTTTTTTAAGTTTCTTTTATAGCACTTGAATGGCAACAGAAGAAGGCTAAATTGTCAGATGCAAAGAAAGGAAAAGGAAAAAAAAACCTGTTAAACAGACTTAGATGTTAAATAGCTATTACAACTATAGCAATTCAAAAATAGAAAACTGATAAATAGTAATAGGAAAGAAAGAAAGAATTTCTATTTGCTGATGTTGCTTTCAGCTGTTAATACTTTGAAGAAACAGCCAGATTCAGCCTGTATTTTATGAAGTCCCTATAAAACATATTGGTACACAACACCCCTTTAAGATGCAGTTTGTAGGATGAGTGAATGGTAAGGGTGGAGTGATTAAAAATAAGACATGTATATCCTAATTTCAAACCTTTTTTTAATAATTAAAATGCTTTCTATCAAAGCAGGAAGTAATAATTTTGTATTTTATTTACATATTAGCCTGTAGATAACAAAGGAAAATAATTACACCACATGATTCATGTAAATTTGTGGTTAGGTTAGTACTTAGGGTAAGACTCTTATTATGGTAAATCTGCATTAGCAATTTCATTATTACCACAAACAAAACAATAAAAGGGAACAGTACAAAAATTAGTTACAGAACCACTAAGAAATAAAACACTTTAATGTCTTCTGGACACAAAAACATGTAAATAGCAAGCTGTGCTATGCTAAACTTTTCCAATCAGCTCTGTCAGAGGCTTAGTAACCTGCAACTAATTCCAAATTACTAAGTATCTGCCCTTACCTCTCTCAAAATGACAGCTGCTGTTGATTCCCTTACTGGATCATCAAAATGCTGCACAGCACGACTACAGAGATTTGTCAAGTGCTGCACAGAGGGAACTTCAGACAAGCACTATATCACATCATTTCCCTCATACTCAGGCCTGTGGTTCATTCACTCACAGTGCTGAGCAATGACCTCTTTTCTGGTTCTGATCCTGCCAGATCAGAGCACAGCATTTCCCTCACTGTGAGTGGGAAATCTGGCAGGTTTGTCAGTGTGCCTAGGAACTATGGAACAAAGGTAAGAGAACTAACAGTAAACCAAATACAGATTTTGAAAGACAGTGGTCTGTTTGAAGTAGCAGAATTTTCTGTACACCAGAAAACTTAAGAGAAAAACACCACAAAAATCATGGAGTAATAGAAAGGAATTGGTTGGAGGGGACCTTAAAGATCATCTAATTCCAACCCCTCAGCCGTGGGCAGGGATACATTCCACTAGATCAGGTTGCTCAAGACCCCATCCAAATTGGCCTTGAACACTCTGGGACATCCACAGCTTCTCTGATCAACCTGTTACAGTGCCTCACTGTCCTCTGAGTAAAGAACTTCTTCCTAACATCTAATCTAAATCTCTCCTCTTTTAGTTTTAAATCATTTTCCCTTTTCCTCTCACTATCTGTCAAAGCAAAAAGCTGCTGTCCCTCCTTTTTATTAGTTCTTTTTAAGTACTTGAAGGCTACAATGAGATGTCACCAAAGCCTTCTCTTCTCTAGGCTGAACAACATCAACTATCTCAGTCTGTTTTCATAAGGGAAGTGTTCCAGCCCTTGGATCCACTTTGTGGCCCTGCTTTGGGGCCTCTAAGCAGAACAACAACTTTCTTGTGCTGAGGACCCCAGACATGGTTGCAGGACTCAATGTGGGGTCTCACAAGGGCAGAGTAGAGGCAGAGTCTTCACCTCCCAAATCATATATGCCACACAGAAAGAAGGGCTTTCAAGAGTTGAGCATCTTGATTGTTTCACTCTTTTGACTACAGTTCTCTCATTTTATAAAAGTTCCATAGTTCCGTAAGTTCCATAACTTGCCATTTCAACACCAGAGCACAAATTATTCACCACCTTATCCCAGTCTCCTGTGGTAGTGAATCTGCAGGGTAAAGGACAGTTTTGTGAGTCTATTCAAGATATAGTGGAGAGAAAAACAGCTCAAGGAAGATTGTAAATGTTGTGCTAGAAGAACTGTGTGGATGGTAGACTGTCTCTTTAAACATCATGTAAGAAGAACAAACCTGAAAATATATTCCTCTTTGTTTTTGAGATGTAGAGTTTCACACAGGTGAAACACTGAGAATTATCTAGAGCTATTTCTTGGAGGCAGCTTGAGGATAAATTGGCAAGTAGCCATGTCTGTTTTATCCACAGAGCTAAAACAGAACTGTCTCTAACTGACGGTTTATTTTTTAGGAGTTAGAGGATAGTGGGAGCAAAGGTAATGACGCAACTCAGAAAAGACTTAATAGACACACTGATATGGAAAAAAAAATGTAGAATTGGTCCAACAGGACCATAAAACTAAGAAAACTAAGAATTAAATAATTTGATGTCTATTAAATGTGTAAATCATGATCATCAACAGGAAAACATTTGCATATACTAGCAAAGATTTTTTTTCAGTACATAATTATTATTCACATTAACTTGGTATTAGGTAACCAACATGTTAACATGAATATAATTGCATGTTCAACATATAGGGAACCCAATTTGGTGTGTGAGAAGGGTCCACATTTCAGCCAAATCTATGCAAAATCAGAAAACTTCAAGCTGAATAGACTGCTGTAAAATGTTTTTAAGATAATAATGATATTGTTACAAAATGATATGAAACAAGAAACAGATCTGGCCATGGTGGTGAGCAATATTCTAAAATATCTACTATCACTGCTTAAAAATTTGCACATGTGGAAGCTGAGAAACAAGCCTCTTGGACTAAGCAAATCAATAACAGAAATTTGGAATTATCTGATGCATATAAAACTACAAAATCTGAATAAAATTTCAAAGAGAGAAATTGAGGCTGTTAATAACACTTAGGTGTTGAGATGCAGTTAACATTCATTTAAACCCTCTTTTGGCTCAGAAATGAAAAAATTTGAGCAATTCTTTCAGAAAAGGTGGTATGGCATTAGAACTAGGTGCATGAAAGTGAAATCTCTGGCTAGAAATATGTCTTCCTGTAAAATAGCTCACTAAGATCCAGAAAGTGAAATCAAAACTGAGATTTCCACATTGCCACTAATAGCAACACTAAGATGATCAGAGCCACAATCCTAGTTCAGCTGGTATTAGTATGGATACTTACAGACTTCTTAAAATTTATTTGTTGGGGAGAGAGGGGGAGTGAACAGGAGTACTAGTAATGTGAACAAGCTCCCTCTTTGTAAAATAAAAGGTAATAGAAGATTAAGGACCAGGAACAAAGCAAAATAGAAGTGTAATGACCAGGGATTTCCCAAGTAAAAAGAAGTTAGCTGCATTCTTCTGTTTTAGGTTGCCACTTTAATCAGAAGGAAACTTTCCTACCTAAATTCATAAACAAGAATACTTTCTTGAAAAGAATCAGATTTTACTATACATACTATGCATACTCCTCAAATCACACCAGAAATCTGGGGACAGTAATGAACACAAGACCTCAAACCACAGAGATTTGGGAAACCATCGATATTTCTTTAAAGTGAGCATATCATCAGGCTCCATACTTCAGCAACCTGCAATATGTCTGTAGTATTAGACACAATATTTCATCATAATACAACATTCACACTAGAAAAGCAGAACCCTCCATACATAAGCATGTAAAGCAGGACTGTGAGACTCAGTTGTGAGATAATCCTAAACAAAGGATCAACAAAGATCTTGCTCATTTCCCCTGCACATTTTCAATGGAGGTGTCCACAAGTCTGCCTTTCCAGCAGACTCAAGTGGCAGACTCAGTTATAAAAACTCAAGAGAGTTTTTATAAACTCTCAGTCATTTCCTAAAGATTCCCTGTATTTCAGTCAGCACTAAGGTATTCTGTAGCTCTGTTTCTGGATGTCACACCTTTTCCCCAGCAAGGTGCCTGCCAGTTTCTAGCAGTGTGATGATTCACCGTTTCCTGTTCTTCTCCTATTTCTCACCCATATTTCCCAGCTTGGCTTGTCCAATAACTTAGGAAGGCAGAGTTTCCTGCTCCTCCATATGGATTTCCCTGGCCCTGATCACAGCAGCCCAGAAAGACAAACCAGCAGCCTTCTTCCCTATGGAATGCAGTATACAGTGTGGAGTACCTCCTGTGACAGATTTAATTTTATCAGTTTTAATTAAGTCTGTAGCTGCTATTTTTAACACAATTGTATTATTTTTGGAACAGTCACACCCTGCTTTAAGTGGTCTAGATATCTCAAAGGCTATTCTTTGAACACAAGTTTCAGTGCTTCCCCATCTTCCCAGTTTAGTGATGACATCTGACATTTTAGGCCTCTACATGACCTATCTCTCACTCCAAGAGCCATGTGAGATGGTGTCAGGGAGATGATAGAAAACTGCCTCACAGAGGCACTGCAATGGTTTCATGGTCCACCATACAAGATCAAGCAGACATGGCCTTAGATTATGGAGAATGTTCTGGTGTAAGTTTTACCTCCTGTTTGTCAGCAAAATGAACCGTGAATGGGTACACTGGGAACTAGAGTCTGCATAGCTCAAGACCAAGTACAGAAATTACTGTAGTCAAACAAAATGTCTATATCCATGCTACCTATTTACCTAGGAAATGTATTGTTCTGAGTAGCCTAAGTTCTGGATCTCTTTTGGTGGTATATCTTCAGAATAATAATTTTTTTAAAAGTAACATTTTTAATCTTCATAATAAGATAAGGACAGCAATATCACGCAGTAGCCTGCATGCAAGCATTCTTCAGCAGCCTTTTAACACATGTACTGTGTTGAGTTTACCACTAAATTAATGCACACAGATCTTGAATAAAACCAGATTGTTCATTTCAAATACCAAGGATTTAAATAATATGTTCAATTATCTTTTTCCTAGTTAAGTTTCTATTATGGGCTATAATGCCTTCCTTCTTAAAACAGTTTAATAAATAAAGTACTAAAACATACTAAAAGATGTTTCTAAATTTTTGGCTTGCTACCCTTTGGTTTTCTGACTGAGTAGTCAGGTCACTCTGGTAAAGACCATAAGTCACACAAGCCTAAGGCATAGCCCTCAGCTCCATCACTCTTTGGAACTTGACTTCAAACCAATTCCACAGTGTTGGAGCCTCAACAACTGTTCTTCTTCAGTGTCACAATCTGTAATAGGAAATGCGTTCTTTTAATGAAACAAATTATGCAGGCCATTAGTTCATAATTTAAATAAAGAACCTTGTAGTTGAGACATTAATGTGGCACAAGAAATCTTTTTGTAGTAGCAGTGAGTGTAGGATTTCAAAGAATACCAGAGTCATGTAGCTTATTCATCTTTTAGTGACCTTCCCAACTTATCTTTTATATCTTTTATCCAGAGGGCAGTTTTTGCCCTCAAATCTATTAATGTTGTCTCAAATCTATGGATTCTTTTTACATAGCTTGAATCAGATGAGAGTATTAGTTTATCTGGGGGTTTTTTTCACTCTTTCATGAGTAAAAATTTCAAAACAAAAGAAAATTATTTTTAATGCAGACATTCAGGTCCAATACATTGGCTTAAAACCATGTAATAAGGTAATAATATAAATATAAAAAAATAATAAGACAAATTTTGAGAAAATCCTCATCATCTTCATCAATGCCTGTCTTACCAGCTTCAACAACTCCATCCAGTTTTTTACTGAAGTCAACAGAACATGTTGACTAAGACTTGGAGAGGGTATTCTGTTTTCTCTTTGTTTCTTGAGGTTAAATTTATACATTAAGGTGAAGTCTTAATGGATTTAACTGCTACTTTCATTTAATCTTACTAGAATTAACTCCTATTTTATCAAGGTATACACTCTCACTCTTGGCAAAGTATTTAATTGTAACAAACTAACTGTGTCTGAAGTTCTGTGTATTCCAGTGGAAATCCGTTGTATTGTCACCAATAGAATTTATTGAGATTGACATTTCTGCAGCCATCATCTGCCTTGGTGAAGCACAGGAAGACTATGAGTAGCTACTGTCTTCCCATCCCACTGGTTGCTCAAGGGGGAACAATTTCTTCTCCTGCCTCCCTGAACTAAAGTCTTTCCCAGCATCATCTTCTGTTACAGATCTCCTTCAATATTTGGTCATGGACACCTCTCACTAGACCAGGTGACTCAAAGCTCCATCTGGTCTTGAGCATTTCTGGAGTTGGGGCATCCACAACTTCTTTGGGCAACTGTTGTCTGAGTTTCTGCTGTTCTCCTCTGTCTCTTTAAGAAGTTTTTCTAAAGTTCTATTTCAGCTTTCTGTGTTTACCTTTTGCAATGGAGTCTCTCAAGATTTTACATAAACAGCTTTCTTGTTATTGTAACTGTCTACTCATGTTTACATTCTTCTCATAGGGAGGAGACTGTTGATGGACTGTTAGGTTGACCAGTGTAATTAAAGAGGAAGATTTTCTTCTTCCAATCCATAGTCACTGCTGGAATTCTATAAATGTTAGTCTGTAAATAAACTGCCCCCTTTTTTGCCTTGAACATCTCAGTGTGTGAGTGTCATTTATTTGTGTCGTGTTGCAACAGGCAACCTGTGCCAGTGTCTCACCACCATCATAGTGAAGAATTTCTTCCTAATATCTGACCTAAACCTGCCCTCTTTCAGTTTTAAGCCATTCCACTTTGTCCTATCATTCTCTCCCCTTGTAAAAAGTCCTTTTCTCTTGTAGCCCCTTTGGTTACTGGAAGGTGCTATAAGGTGTCCTCAGAGCCTCCTTTTCTCCAGGATAAACAGTCCCAACTCTCTCAGCCCGTCTCCATTGGAGGGGTGCTCCAGCCCTCTGAGCATCTTCATGGTGTGCTACCTTCTTGTAAAGTATGGTCATAGGGTCTTGAACTTTGAGTGGCAAACAAGGAAATTGTGGCAGGCAGCAAATGTTATGAAGTCAGTAAAATGAGTAGACAAGCAGATGCAGAATGTTGTCACACAGGTAAAAAGCCAAGATGAAAAGAGTGGATTTGCAGCATAAATAATTTTTCCCCTTTGGGACCCTGATGCCTCTGAATAAGGAACAGCAATCCAGTCTAATGTTCTGCCTCCAAGTATGTTAGCACTGCCCAAGTGCCAGAATTATGCTTATATAGCCTTGTGAAAAGTCAGTTCAGTGAACTCCTTAATGTGGAAGTATAAATTAAGAAAATACATTATATCTGTCCAGGTAAATCCCTTTCTCAGTTTCAATTCAGTTGTACTCCAGGTATTACCAATATAAAATTGCAACTGCATTTAAGAGCCAGAAAAGTACCATGCCATCAGCAGTGACCTGCAATTATATTGGCCTGAAATTGTCAGAGACCTTCAGTTTATCTATCTTCCTTCTTGCCTTGGCTGCATGTTCTCAGCCTGTCACTTGCAGGAGTATTGTAGGTGTGGTAAGTAAAACTGACATTCCTCTATCAGCAAAAGGTTATCTACTTTCTTTGTGATCTCCATTGTAACTCCTCAAAACCTTCTAGTGCCTCTCAGCCCCTGCTCTGATATAAACTCACTTATTAAACCTAAGATGAATAAAAGAAAACAAACCAATGACAAAGTATCCACTGTGAGCTCAACTGAGCCCCAGAATAAGTAGAAGTGAGAATGATGCATAGAAGATTTAAGAAGGAGTAATTCTGTATTTCAAAAGCAGCTTCAGACTAACTAACTGAGCCATTTGTGATCATCTAATCCTTTTTTCCACCCTCCCCAGGAGACCACAAGCAGCCTTTGAGCGAGTGTAGGTCCCTGAATACCAACTGTCATATCAACACAACATCTGCAGCATGCAATTGTACTAAAAACTGTTCTGCACAAGTGAAATCTGGATGAAAACTATTAACACTTCAACAGCATTTACTTTTTTCTTCAAGGTTTTCAATTTTTAAGTATTAGCACTTAGACGTGCTTGCTCAAGTGCAAATACTTTTTTTTGACACAAAGACTTCTCTTTCTAAAGGAATAGTCATTCTGACTTTAGCAAAACAACTTTAAGAAATTCCAATCCCCTTCTCTTCCCTGCCTTGTCATTCCAGCATCACTGATTTGATAAACCACCTCTCCAGCTGTGCTTGCACAGCAGTTTGTCTGGCCGCGCTGGTGAATAGGAACTTTGAAACAATCTAGATTAAAAGTAGCACTCCAAAACAAACGAAAACGCATGTTTTTAATCCAGGCTGTTGCTGTCATCTGCCTCTGCTACACACTCATAAACAGTTGTCTCAGTCTAATAGGGGAGGTAGAGTGGAGTTTGAGATTTTCTTCACTCCATAAATCACTGTGTTATGTACAGTTCAGGGGCAGATTTCATTGCACTTAGCTATGTCTACAATGAGCTGCGATCAAAACCTCTGAATTGAGGCATCTTCACGAATATATTTACTTGGGTACCAAGTATATAAACTCTAGGGCACTTAATACAGAGAAATCCAATTCATGCACAGCTGACTTCAGCCAGGACACAGCTGTGATGTCCTTATCCAACGGGTATCTGTGTTTAGGTGACTGAAATCAGCTGTAGGAGCCTACCTGAGGGTGGACTACATTGGCATACAGCTCTGCTAGCTGTGTTGAGAAGCCCTCTGTTGGCTAAATGGGAGAGTAGACAGCTGCCAGGCTCGTAATCTTAAACTGAATCCTGATCCTAAAAGTTTTATGTTCTCACAGTAGGTGTTAGGTTCTGTGCCCACTCATATGTATCTCCTACCATTTGAGACCTCCCATGGGCAGGCTGATAAGATGTGAGGTTCAGGCTGTGGCCTGATGAAGCACCAGGCAGGATGTTTGGATAGCATCACACAGGAGCACTCAGAAGGCCTAAACCCTGATTTGTGAGTAGGTGTGTCTCGTGCACAGACATTTCTCTAATGGTACAGCCACTGTGTGTAGCTTCCCATGCCATGTCACTTCTTAGTTCTGCTGTGAAGACTCTCTGTGGGTTTCCCTGCTGAATCGACCTTTAGGAAGTCATAATCTTTCTCTGGACTGGTTTACCCACAACTCCAAAGCCAACTATATTGGAAGAAGTCAATGATATGTGGAGTCACTGAGAAACTGGACAAGGAGGGGACAGAAGGGGGGCAACAGAAATTTAAACCACTTTTACACCAGAAAAAAATTCCCGAAAACATACAAACTTTACATATATTTAACAAAATCAAAGCAAAATGATGGAATACCATAGAATCTGTAATGCTTAATATGTGAACAGCATGCTTCACTGCCTAACACGCTGAGCAGTTAGGTTTCCTGCTTACAGACTAATTGATAAGGCATGTGCATAATTAACATAATGCTTATGTAATGAAAAATTAATTTGAGGTTGTATGTAATCTTTCCTTTTCTCTTTGTATATCAACTTATTTTAAAATATAAATACACATGAAGATTGTAAATAATGAAAAAAATATATTCTATGTTTCTAATACCTTGAAAAATAAGTACTTCAGAAAGGCTTCTTGAAATACAAATTGGAAATTAATTTGAATCTAAATATTTCACTGTAGATTATACATCATATTTTTCCAAAAATTACTTGTTCATTTTATGACAGGATAATATATGCATTATTTTCACCTCAGTACCTGCACAGTTAACAACCCTGCAGAACTGTATAGTCAACATGAATGAAAAATGAAGATGAGAAACTGAAATGATCTATAATTAGACTAAGGTGGTTGGGTTTTTTCACAATTTTTGGTGTAGAATATGGTGTACTGTGTAGGAAGAAGTCTTTCAATTTTTGCTCTCAGATTCGAGGTTGTGAAAATGTATAATTCAAATTTCTCTATATTTTGATTGATTTTGGCTTCATTTAAAAACACCTGGTTTTAATATGTATTTAAAACTTTATTTAAAACCTACTTTGAATTGTAAGTTAAGTTGATTTTTAAGATTTATAATACCAACATTTAGCTTGGAAAAAGTGTTTTCATCCATTGTTACAGAGCCAAGAAAACCGGGGAGCAATATAAATCTTTAATTTGAAAATAGATTAAAGAATTCCTCTAGTTACTTCCTGGATGTTAAAAATAACTTTTTTTAAACCTCTTGAGGTCTACAGTTTCTATAAGTAGGGAGGGTTTTTTTTAATATTTTCATCTCAATCTTTTGATCTGGACAAAAAACAGAGGAAGATTGAGTTTTTGGGAGATGAGGAGAGCTTATTTATTTGCAAAATATTTTAGATGTGACTCAGACAGCAAAAACTTCACGCCTGTCTTGCCATCATGCCTAACTTAGTCATTCCTTAGAAAAGCAGGTGAATTTTTCAATGGAGAAAAATGGGTCAAGGGACTGAAAAGTCAGGAAGGTCAATGGAGAGCTACAAAGGGGAATTGGGTTTCCTGGGGTGTGGAGGACATATGAAGGCAATTGAAAGGGCTTTTGAGAAGGGTTTTATTTATTTAGTATTCAGTGACATTACATGCATAAAGACAAGGGATGAGGGAGTCTGCAGACAAGACACTTGACTGGATGAGTACATTTGGACTGGAACAGGGCTGGAAAGTCTCAGTGAGATCTTTCTACAGAAATCTGGATGGCTTCTCTTCTTTTGTCTTTTCTCCCTCTCCATTCCCAGCCCTTCTTAGTCATTCTCATCCTTCCTAACCTACTTAGGGTATGAAGTCTTCATCTCAATTTTGCATCTGCTGAGTGCTCACATGTCTACATTAAGATCACCTATTTCTATCCCTGAGTTTCCACAAGAAGTATTTCTTCCCAGTCCTCCTTTTCCAATTCCTCCTACTTCCTTCTTTGAATTTATCATTGGATTGAATTCAGATACCAAGGAACTAAAAGGAACTAAAAAGAGAAAGTCATTTAGTCATAGGTACTCTGATATATCTTAGATTCTAGTCTTTCTGTGGACTGTAGGGGTGAGATCCATACAAAGTGTGCAGCTGTGCAGGGGAGCATGAGAGAAGATCTGTTTAAGACAGGGTGATGAGCACTGAGAGTGGCTTGGGTCTGAGGAAGAACCTGAATTAAAAATAATATTTCTGTACCCAAGGTAATGACTTCCTATTTCAGGCTCATCTAGCAGCAGCCTGGGAACTCTGTTCTGCTGTGCAGTCACCCATAGATGCCTACAAGTGAAGCACAAAATATAGCATAGGAAGAACTTTCTCTCGCAAGATGGCAAAAATGCTTTGAAACCTCTATGCATTCATCCCCTCAAACCAGAGATTTTACAGCTGCAGATGCAGACACTGGGTCCTAGCTGTCATCATGTAATTACTCTGGAATTTCTGTTGTATGTAGAAAACAGACATTTTTTTCCACGATTCTCTACCTTTCTGATCCACATCCACTGTCTTTTGTAGAGTCTGAAAAGTGGGAAAGTAATCCAAAGCTTATTTAGCCCTACACAACCCAAAGTATAAACTATTTGCTATTTTTCTATAGCAGCATCTTATATCTTCCATCTTGTCTTTGCAAATCCTGAGAAAGCAGACATAGTGGGACTCGGAACAGTTCTCAGGGGAACAGGGAGGCAGGGGTGTCTTTGGACAGAAAATGACTGCTGAAGTAACCTTCATTGGCAGAAAAGCCTGCTCTCAACAAAATCATTCACATTTATGGTATAAATCACGAGTTCTCTGTGACACTTCCCTCTATCACATCCTACAAACATCAACAATCTCTATTGTGCACACCATCTGACAAGCTCTTAATCCCTCTGCCTTAAAACCCTTTTTGGACACCTATTGCTCTCTGCAGGCAAGCATGAGCTTCATTGGCTCCTAGAGACATTCAGGAAGATGCACTGTATGGAAAGGCTTCTTGGAAAAAGGCATGTGGGCATATCACACTTGAAAGCATCTTGTTAAATACTGAATTCCTTTTTATGTGCTTTAAGAGAAAGGGTGTTGTGAGATATTGCATTAAGTGTTGTTTTACATGTAAAACAATATAAAGGTTGGGGAATCCTTTCTGACATTAGCAATGTTCACTGGATTTTGGGATAAGCAAAAAAAAAAAAAAAAAAGCTCATCTGGCTGACATCATTAATTGCCAAAACCTAGGCAAGTTATTCTACACTCCCTGGAAAGCCAGTGTTGAATAACTGTCATTTCTAGAAAATAATTCATTGCACTCTAAAGTAGATATTGTATGCTACAATCAAGATAAATTGTGTCCTAACATTCTAGAAGCTAATACTATTTTATACTTGGCTTTGTTTACAAGGAAAAAACTTCAGAAGAGCTACTTGTAAAAATAACCTTGGAAACAGTAATCGCAAATTTAAATTAATTAGTTTGTAATTAAGGCACTCATTTCAAGATGGATGACTTTGAGCTATTTACTAAAATCAGTGTAAATGAAAAATAAAGGACAAGAACACAGTGAAAGTTTGAAATTTCCTTTAAGGTTCTGTGGAACATCTTAAATTACAAGAGAAAACATTGCATAAAAGTACTTCAAACTGTCTGTGAAGTATTCCAGAAGTAATATACAGAATGAATGGAAAAGAAAAAAAATTAGAATAAAATGAAAGAGGTGTCAAAACTCAACCTAATTCAGTTCTTATAAAACAAATCAAAACAAATGGAAAGAGATTATTCACTGAAAAGTGCAAAAGAGAACAAAGCAAGTAGAAGCAGATATTAAGAAGCAAGAATGGAGTCATTATTTAAAATAGTGTAGGTATGGCCTATGAAACAAGTGACTGATGAGTATCCATTTTCAATTTGGCTGATAATATTGGTGATGGAGAAAAAGACAGGAAAGCTACAGACAGTGAAAAATAGTAACCTAAACTAAGGGAATATGAAATTTTATAATGAAAGAATAAAAAAAATGTGGAAGGGCAATCATGACTGAAGCTATATGTGCACATTTTTCTGCTGCTTAGAAAAAATACAGAAATAAAAGCAAAAAGAAAGAATTGCAAACTGCAGCCTACAAAGGAAATTTTGGCTTTAAAGCAGTCTGGATTAATCAATATTTGTCTGGATAAAAGTTACTTTGGAGGAAAAAAATAATTACTTATTTTGGTAAGTCTGAATACTTTTATAATGTTAGTATAGAGAATAAATTTTACCTGAAATTATGCTTATCTATATCCTCCAGACTACAAACAGAAAAACAGCAATAGTATAGGGACATACCTCTAGGTGACAGTCACAACTGTAGTCACACAAAATCTGGTACCCAGATTTTGGCTATGTGTCCTGATGGAATACCTACTCCTATGTTTCATCTCCTCTTTTTTCCTTCATTCTGCCTCCTTTAAATCCTTCTGTCCTGTTTCCAGACAGGCCAGGGTCAATTTTGGCACTAGGAAGGAGTGAGCATGGCTGGGACATGGAGGCTATTTTCTAGGACATGACATGATTTTCCAGGAAAGGGGGAAATGTTTTTTTCCAGGTTGGGGTAACATGCCCAGGAAGTGGGAGGGTATTTCTGGGCTCCACATGGCATAGTGGTGATTCACTTCCCTCTCTTGTGCGCTTTTGTTGCTGTTCCTGATTATTTTCTTATCTCATTGCTGTTCCCAGTAAATTGTCCTGACCTCAACCTGTGATCTTTACCTTTTGTGCCTCTGCTTCTCCTCTCCAGCAGCAGGAGGGGGAAGTAGGGGTGAGCGAGTGGTGCATGGTTTCAGTCAGAACATTTAACTGAAGAATATCATTCCAAAACCATGACACCTTCCCATCCTCTATCCTCTCTTTCTGGCCAGCAACCTCAATAGCAACTGAATTTTAAATAGAAATCCTTTTTCTATATTTTTGGTCTGATGATACCTCCACCAAATAAAACCAACCAACAAAAATAAAATTGGGGTTGATTTACTTACTAAAAGAGTTTTACACCTGACTTCCACAATGCAGTAAGGTGTTTGGAAATCAGCTTGGTATCTGAGCTCTCCAACCAACCACTATCTCCCATGGAACTTGCCCTCAACCATTTATACTTAGACATCTGTATTTAACAAAGTATTAAGCAGAGGCTTAAGCCCCATTAACATCAGTGGCTGAGTTGATACAGGTGTTTAAGTGTTACCTTGAATGAGGATGCTGCTCTCAGCTATATCATTAACACAAAATCCTGCAGACTACTTGGTACAAAGTGATGATTACCCTGAGTTTGATCCTTTCCAAAGAAATTGAGGAGACTCTGTGTAAGGAATTATTGTCTGGTGCTTTCCTATTCCCATGAAAGTCAGTAATTAAACAATCCACTGTCTTGGCTTTACAAACATTTTTTGACATATTACCACTAAATCTATAATTATCTATGCTCTATATGTAGTTAATAATCTATACTTTTATCCTATTAGCATAGTGTGGTTTGGCTTTTCTCCTTTTTGGGAGGGATTTCTTATGGCTGCAAAAGGTGGCCAGACTGAAGCCTATATCCCCAAAGCCATTCAAAGTAACTATTATTTCTCTGTCACTCACATCTAAACATATTAAGAAACTCATGGACAGAGATTAGCCACAAAATATGTACATGGGAAGTATTTATTTTCATGCCCAATTAAGTAGTTAAATAAAGCTATTTAGATGGTTGAAATCTGCCCGTTACTTTAAGCATTCTTGTAAACGAGTAAGCAATTCCTTGTAGGAGGAGTCAGGGCATTATTGTCACCCAGCTATAATTAGTGATCAAAACAGTGTCACAGAGACAAGAAATAGAATTTTGTGCTCAGAAAGGGATAGCCCTTTACAATGTACCAGAAAATGCCTCGAGGTTGTTTTAAACAAAACTCTCAAGGAATGCTCTGGCAAATGACCTGACAGCAGTCATGATTTATTTGTATTTTCTGAGATGTTTCTCTTGAGTCAAAAGAACAGATTATAACCTAGTTTATCTGTGACATGAGATCATTAACTCCAGGAAGTAAAAAATGATACCTCTCCTGGGCCGAGTTCTTTAAAATGCTGTTTCTAATAATTTACTAGCCTTAGAAAGTTCACTGCTTTGCCATATTTACAACATGTATTATATTAAAGCCTCTCACACACATCATTTTGGGGTCAGATAAATGGATAATACATACTGTATTATAATGTGGTATGGCATTTCCAAATACAGATCATAATAAAAGTGCATTTTAACATGGAATATTTCTAGAAAAGTAATATCTAATGAATGTTTTATATTTTCACTTTACAGAGATTTTTGATGCTTGGGAACACAGATGGTGAAATCAATAAAACAACAATGTCTGAATAGGATCTATCATGAATTATTCTTTCACCCATAGACAGACTATTGCTATGAAGGCAGAGCTGAACAGAAAAAGTAAAGGAGTTAGTTTCCCTTTTATTACCAAGGTATTGTCTTGAATATTATATTCTTTTAAAGTGTAAATTAGCCAGATATTCAAAATAGTTTTGTTGATTGTTCTGGGGAAGTATTGGCTTTGTTTAATTTTTAAAGAAAAGTCCAAGCCCTGGACCTACTGAGATGCCATCAGTCTGATAAACACTGAGGTGTAACTGATTAAAGGGAGCATGAAAGGCTTTGTTGCATAAACAGTGGTCTTGGTGGCAATCAGCACTTCATGAATAAGTGAGTTCTGTGCCCTGCAGATATTAGTATCAGTGAAGTGCAATAAAATTAACCTATTAAGCCAGTAGGGCATCACTCTTAACTCTGGGAATCTGAAAGCTTACTTGAAAGATAAATCTCTGGATTACATGTGTAGTCAATGGCGAAAGAAAGAAGAATACCTACAGAAGACAGTTAGAGAGAATAATTTTAGACAAATATTTCAAAATAGGGTGCATCTTGTTTTGTCCACTGACTATAAAACTGAAGTGTAGGGATGAAATTCACCTTTTTTATCTTTAGCTATGTAAAGGTTAGCATTGTAAGGTTTATTTTTCCCTATTGATTCGAAAGATATCTAGGCTATCTATCTTTGAGATATCTGCACAGAAGGCATGTGAGATTAGGTGAGATGGAATCCCTCCCAATGAGTCTGTATCAGGAAGTCTGTTTTACTTATAGCACTCCATGCAGTGTTTCTTCCTTCCTGGCTCTGATAAATTTCACAGATTTGAAGAAATGTGATGATTTTATCCCTTCATACTACCTAAAACACAATTAGGCTAACACTTAACAAGAGATTCTGAAACAAGGATCTAGTCTACCCATAGAAATATGTGACTTAAGACTGCATTTTAGGCATGTGATAAAATAAGCACACCATCACATTATTTTCAGTGGTTGAAGAGAGAGAGAATCTTTCTTTGGAGGCAGAGCCTTATTTCTTTTTGTTGACTGTATAGTATATTAGGTGCTAATTTAAGGGTAGGTCCCTAGAGAAAGGCTCCATCTTGTCTATCTGTTTAAAAATTAGTTAGTTAGTTAGTTAGTCTAGGATATAGTTTTTGGTTTTCTCTCATTTTTTGTAGTTGGTGGAGAAAAGCATCTAGAGGATGATGCATCCTGAACCATTTTATCATTTCAAATCCTAATTTAGATATATCAATTTCATATGCAAGAGAATGGAATGGAATGGAATGGAATGGAATGGAATGGAATGGAACGGAACGGAACAGAACAGAACAGAACAGAACAGAACAGAACAGAATAGAATAGAATAGAATAGAATAGAATAGAATAGAATAGAATAGAATAGAATAGAAAGGATATTTCAATTTCAGTTGGAAAGGATGTAGAGCACTCATCCAGTCCAACTGCATGACCAATGCCAGGCCAACCAGAAGTTGAAGCCTATTGTTAAAGGCATTGTCCAAACATGTCTTAAGCACTGATAGGTTTGAACGGCATAATTCTCATAAGGAATTGCACAAAAACAGAAAATGACACTGAGATTTCAAAAACTACAGTCTTGTGAGAGTGAGAATGAGAATGGTAGTGACTTATAAACCAATCTTATTTTTTTCAGGAAGTTCCTTAGATTTTTTGCACATAGAAGTAAAATACGGAAGCTGTTTGCCAAATTTATATCTGTGGAAAACAGCTGACAAACTTTTCACCCATTCAATTTATCAAAAATATAATTAAAAAAAAATGTTTTCATATGAGGGGAAAAAATCTATACTTACAATAAAAAATTTCCATGGGAAACTACGTAGAGACACTCAGTACGACCCACCTGAACCAACTGGACTCCTGGGAGTCTACAAAATCCCACGAGCATGAGCAATAATAGCCTCCACATCTGTAAGAGAATTCACTCAGTGAATTGCACTGAGGGATGGACATTCAGATAAGCAACCACTTCCTCTGGACAATGTAATCCTGGCCTGAGCCTTTAATGCCCTAAGGTTTGTAGAGCCCTATAGCAAACTGTAGTAGGAAGGTACTGAGCTTTACAAGGTTGTGGCCAGGAATAGGGAGTTCTGCATACACTTTTGAGGAACTGAAAAAGAAATCTCTTCATCCTGACATCTGATCAGTACCCTACCATTTCCAGAGGTATCTACACCTGTACATATTAAAGCCTGCAAGAGACGAACTGAGAACTGAGGTGAAGCCTTCATTTTCCATGGCAATACTTGTTTCATTCTCTTGAACTCAGTGCTCTGTACTTAATCCTAGCCTTTTCCTGCTTATCTTGTTAGTGGGTCTAAAAAAAAAAAAAAGTCTGTCTTGTCACTTGTTTTCTTGTTTCCATTCATTTTGAAGGGCCTCGGGGACCTTCTTCTGCTTCCTTTACTTATCAGAAAAGAAGGGTTCTTGTTTTGTAAGGAGAGCAAACATGAGGGCTACCCCTAAATTTTGAGGTTCTGTATTTGTCCAATCTATACTTTCCAGTCACAGCCTATTCAGCAGGAAGGACTCTTTTTCTGGAAAATCACTTGGATAAAAAATACACTTTTGAAGAATTAATGTGATGGGAAAGGTAAAAAGACATGCTTCATATCTAAACTGCATTTTCACATCTCGACTTTGTAAACTTTGTACAAGAGGTAGAAAAGTAATAATCAGATATTCTTCCTATGAGGTATTGACTGTTCTGCAGCACAAGGGAGATCCACAAGAAAATTAGGCCTAATGAGAAACATTAGAAAGGAAAGAAAACAAAAAAATATGGAAGCTAATAATTTATGTAATAACTGGATATGTTCATTTCAAATAGACTGTGTGACCAAGCTTTTTGGTATGGACTGCCTTGTAAACAAAATAAATAATGGACAATAAACGTAAATGCCTCATATAAACCTGTTCAGAATTTATCTCTAATAACCATAGACTTTTCTAATTAGGGGCAGATATTTAGTACTTGTTAATTAAAATTTATTTTTCAATACACCTTTACTGCCAATTTTTTAATTTACACTGAATACATAATACTCTCAAGTTGGCAGTTCTCATCAGTAAGAAGTATTTCATATAGGCTAAATCTAATCTAAGTGACAGGATGCTATTAGTTTAATTTCAATTATTATTAAAGCTTGCTCAGTTAATCCATCTGCTATGTCCTTCAAGGACTATATTTGAAGAACTCATTCAGAAAAGGCTGTAAAACGTGTCTAAGTAGTCAATGAATCAGAAAAGAACCCTTGTCCTATATCTACAAGTCTCTCAAACTGTCCAAGTAGGTAAAACAAACAATTCTGATTAACTGTAAGTGCCACCTATCCTGTCTTTGGGTAGAATTAGTAACTACTTAAGAAACTCTAATTTTTCATCTATGAAACACTTGAAATTTCTAGGAAACCTCAATTTTGTCAAAGAAAATAGTCTAGAAGTACTGTAGGGTTGAATTTCTCAGACTCAGGTATTTAAATGTCTTATAACTTGGATTGAATAAAACACCACCAAAATATTTTGTTTAATCCCTCCAACAAAAATATATAGGCTAGTAGATCCCATTATTATTATGGTATTAATGTTTCCTGCTAACATATGAAAAGGCCCATTAAATCCACAACAGTCCAGCAGTAAAACATATTTAATACCATCAGGTAAGATCTTGCTGAAAATTATTCTCACACAGTGAATCCTTTACTCCTCTGGAGGGATGTAAACTCCAATGTGCATTGACTTAATGAAATAAAAATTAATTTTCCAGCTATGCTGTCAATCTCTTAATCTTTCAGATCTGAGCTACCTGACATGCAGGAGGGTTTGAGCTACTCTCAGTTTTTATTCTGTGGATCAAAGACATTCACAATCAGCAAATTATATGCTAAGCCACGTTCTTTTAAAAAAATACAGAAAAAAAAAAAAGCAGACTAACAAAGGAGCCAACAAAAAAACCCAACCACATAACCACTCAAAAAAACCCCCTATCATAACAAACCAAACATCGACTATGACTGCAAAATTATCCCCTGGCAATAATCCAGGTAGAAGACCTAATGAGCTGTTTATTTGGATCTAACTTTACCATCTACATAGAATAAAAATTCAGTTTCTTACCCACAGAAGTCACATTGTAATCAGCTTCTCAGTATTTTCTCTCAGTGTTTAAAAACACTGAGTAGCTCTCAGGCTACTTAAAGTTTAACTAAATAGATTGATCCACACTATTTCTGTTTTTTACTGGAATGAGATTTTTTTTTAAGTTCCCCTAGGACAAAACTTTTTCATTACCTCACAGTGATTACCCAGATACTACCAGAGTATGCTAACAGTCTAAAACTACTTCATAAAGAATGTGAGTTCATTTCTGCCTGAGGTCATGCAAGCCAACTTTGCTGCCTGAGTTTTTAAAGGTAAAGGCACCCATGAAGAGGGGACCATCCCAGGCATTTGTTCAAAACAAATGTTTTGAACATTTGTTCAAAAAATGTGACTTTCTAAGCCATAGGCCAGACCCTTGGACTTTTCCAGTCTTTGGGCAATACTGATCGTTGGTCTAAACATCCCTGGGCATTTGTACCAACATTCATTCCCATCCTTGGCTCTGGTGTAATGCCCAGTCATGATGGAGAATCAGTACATACAGGGAGAAACTGGGCAGAAACGCTGATACTTTTGTAGCTAGAAATCTAAACAGCTTGAAATTTGCTGCAGCAGTCAAGGTCACATGCTAGAAAGGCAGCAGAAAACTATTTAAATATCTTCCCCAGCGTCTACTAGTATGACACACCTGAGCATCTGGAGCTTTATGGATAAGCATGCTTACAGCAGTAGCAGTTGAGAGAGCACAGAACACTGTTTGCAGTGTTTGCAAACACTGCTGTTTGCATGTTTTCAAAACAAAGTCAGGAATGAAAATGACAGAAAATCAAAATAATAGTAGTAGCAGTACTTTTTTTTCTTTAATTAATCACTAATGTAACCCTAATAATCTCAGATATCTTACAGTATAAACTGTTTCAGAGAGGTATGTTATTATTTCTTTATTTTAAATAAATATATATTTATGATAACTGAATTATAGTGTTCATCCTGTACCCTGAAATCTCAGAGGGACAATATGATCTGTGGTATGCCAGTTAGTCTGTTACTCAGGACCTTGTCCAGGGGGCTTTTGAATATCTCCAAGAACAGACTACACCACTTACCAGGGCACCTGTGCCAGTTTTCCACCACACTCACAGTGAAAACGTTTTTCCTGATGATCAGGAAACCTCCCATATTTCAGGCTGTGCTTATTGCTTCTGGTGCTTCACTTGGCATCATCAAGAAAAGCTTTCCTCAGAAAGGGCTGCAGATATTTGTAAAGCTGAAATAATACAAATAGCCTCCAGGATAAAACAAAAAAAAAAAAAAAAGAACCTTTCTATCTAGAAAAGAGCTTTTCACAGATGTTTCATATTATATGTGCCATCTGAGGAGAAAAATGTGTGGTATTATAGCAGTACTTCAGGCCATCTCTGAGTAGAGTCAGAGGAGAAGCCTGTCTTCTATTAACTATAGAATAAAGTGGCTGTTATCAAGAGTCAGGGAGGTTTTAGTCTTTGTAAATGAGCTTCAAATTTATGTAAAGTACTAGAAATGAACAGGAATGGAGAAAGAACTTTCCAATTATTACAGGACAAAATAAAACACTAGAGTTGTAACAATATAGTTCTCCACTTTGATTCACCAAGATGACTCATTCAAATAATGGGGAATTTTAGCATCTAAAATGTAGTTTATTCTGTATGCCCATGCAGCTCAGGCTTAGATTATTCATTACTCATTTTGAACTGCTTAAGAACCCTTCTTAAACATAATGCCAGAGGGGTTGTTAATTGTAATGGCAGTGTGATGCTGTGAACACCCACACTTATGACATGGCCAAAACTCAATTTATTTCTCAGGGATCGTCATCAAAACAGTCTGTTAATAATATCTTATAGTCATGAGCAATGGAGACATCAGAATTATTTTTAAATGTGAAGTCACAGAAATAATATAGGTAGGCTTAAAAAGTAATTTCTGAAAAGGTGACATTTCTCACCACTCAGAAGAGGAATAGCTCACAAGTGATAGAACTCTAAAGCTCTATGCATTTTGAGCTATGATTAAGCATGATTTGATGATAAAATAAAAGTACTATTTTTTGTTGCTTTTACATGCCATATCCACTAATTTTCATAGACTTTCAGAGAGCAAGTGTGACATTACAGATAAATGTGATTCATAATAATGATTTATTAATGAAGCCCTAATTCATGTATTAGGCAAGAGACTAAAGTATGCTGCATAATGACACTGTCCAGAGCTTTAAATATAGACAATCAAAGAATCATTGTGTTTTTTTGCTGTATATCAAAGAGTCTGGAATCGCTTTTCAGGCTTGAATGCCTTTGTAATGGAAGATGCAGACTGCATGCACATTAAAAAATCCTGAGGATAATGAGTTTGCTAAAGAAGATCCTTTTGATATGTTACCGAAGTAAAACATCCGCAACAGCTACTATATGAAAAGTTAGTGTTCACAGGGACTTTAATGACTCTATAAGTGATGGCATGGTACAATGGAAAATTGGTCTGTTTTGAATTCTAGTGAGACAAAAATAAATGAGGCTCCAAACACCATTTTGAATAAGGTTCACATCTCTTCTCTGAACGTGATGATCCTAAAATCAGAATATATCACAGGGAAAACAAATCTTGCAAACAAATCTTAATGCATTAAAAGAGGTACTGCAAAAAGAGCCAAACAAAGTCAAGAGAGTGTCCAAGAGCAAGAGCATTAACTAGTCTGTCATAACTTTACGTGTTTATTGGAAAGTGTCCCCAGGAATGAATCTACATATATAAGAAAGAAGCAGAAATATTTGCAGCCCTTCAAACAAAGTCTATTATATTTAAATGTATATTTTACTGGCAGTTTTCTGATAGAGACACTATATGAATGAACTACTATCCATTTTAATAGGTCATAGGTGGAAATCAACTTAGAGGAACAAAGACAATAATTAGAGTTCGAGTTTTACTTTGCTGGGATGTTTACAAAATTAGTATCTGTGAATAACAATTCTCTACCACAGGACAATAGTAGATATCCATCAAAATACCATGCTTCAAACAGGGCCAGCCACAGATAAGTGTGGCTCTTGTAGTCACGCATCTTTTGAAAGTCTTTAATGGCATATGAGCATGGTATCATGGTATCATTCAGTGGTTAATAGTTTTCACAGATCCTGGAATCACAGGAAACTGGGCTCAATACCTTTGCAAAATAAAATGTATACTAAAACAGGTAGCCCTCTCCACCAAACAGATAATATAGTGCCAAAACTAGATAGCTAAGATAAAACATAAGCTCTGTGTGATTTTGAAAACTCAACACCACTTTAATTAGCTGAGTTTAATCAAAGTTCAGATTCAAATGTCATAGATTCTGCCTTTTCTTCTTTAACCAAGAGTAAAATAGCAGTCTTAAAATTTATCTTATTTAAGGATTCCTATTGACTGTCAGAGGAGGTACCAATGTGTAAATCCCAGCTAAGAGTTAGGCTTTCCACATCTCAGCTATCTGAAGGAGAGCCAGATCTAGGTTTTATAAATAATTAGGAACACAGACATGATAGAACCTTAACAAAGCATATAAGCATTTATTTGCTAATGATTGATGAGAAGAGCTATACTACAGAGAGTAGCACTGTCAGGATGAATGCTTTGCCTTTCACAACCATTTATATTTTTAATCTATTGTGATATTAAAATTTAATATTCATCTGAATGTTCTGAATGCTCTCATTTAAAAAAATGTGCATGTAATTTATCCTGGGAATAAACAAGCTAAATTTAGGTTGAAAGGCCAAGGAGATATAAATGAAGGCAATGGAAAATTCTGTTCTGCTCAGATGAAATTTTGGTTTTAAGTCTGTTTTGTATTGTTATCAGCAACAAAAAGGAACTTAAAGGAGCACCTTTGTTTCACTACTTGGTTTTGTTCAATAAGGCTTAGGGTTATTACTGAAAATGCTATAAAAATCCAGTGTATGTCATCCTGAACACATAGCTTTGAAATACCTCAAGAAAGAGTAAATGTATCTTTAAAAGATCTGCACAGTAATAATGTTGAAGCTGAGCATTCTGTACTGATAAAGGTAAAGAATCATAAAAGTAGAAGTATCAAGAAGAAGTAGCAATGGATTTTTTACCTCACTCATTAAATTCTGTGACCCATGGTATTTAGGTCAGAATACATGTTTTCAGAGGTGTACCATTTTAAAGTTAGAAACCAAATCCAGGGCATATGAATTTTATTACTTGCTGGATGGTACAAAAACATTATGCTTTTAACAAAACCTAAGAAAAAAAGAAATTTTCTTGGTGACAGAACAGTCATTCTTTGGGATTCCACTTCACTTGTCAGAAATGAAAGTAGAATAAAATATTCAGAACCCAAAGACTGAAATAGCAACTGTCTTTTGGAACTGGATGTTGTAAGTAAATATAGAAACAGCAGTCAACAATCAGGAGGATCTGCAGAGGGATCTGAACAGGCTGGATGAATGTGCTGAGGCCAACAGCTTGAAGTTCAACAAGGTAAAATGCCCAGTCCTGCATCTGGGTCACAACAACCCCTGCAGTGCTACAGGCTGGGGAAGAGTGGCTGGAAAGCTGCTTATCAAAAAAGGACCTGAGGATGCTGGTCAACAGCAGCTGAACATGAGCCAGAGTGTGCCCAGATGGTCAAGAAGGCCAATGGCATCCTAGCCTGGATCAGCAATAGAGTGACCAGCAGGACCAGGGCAGTGATTGTCCCCCTGCACTCGGCACTGGTGAGGCTGCACCACAAATCCTGCGTTCAGTTTTGGGCCTCTCACTAAAAGAAAGACTTTGAGGGACTGGAGAATGTCAAGGGAAAGGCAACAGAGCTGGAGAAGTGTCTGGAGCACAAATCTGATGAGGAGCAGCTGAGGGAGCTGAGGGTGCCTAGAGAAAAGGAAACTCAGAGGAAACACTGAGCAACTTACAACTACTCTACAACCACCTGAAAGAAGGGTGTATCCAAGTCGGGACTGGTCTCTTCTCCCAGGCTTCAAGCAACAAGATTAGAGGAAATGTCTTCAAGTTGCATCTGAGAAGGTTTAGTGGGAATATTAGGAAAAATATCTTCATGGGAAGGGTTGTAAAGTAATGGAACAGACCGCCCAGGGGAGTGGTAGAGTCACCATCCCTGAAAGTATTAAAAAAAATGCAGACATGGCATTTGAGGACATGGTTTAGTGGTGAAGATGCTGGTAGTTCTGTTAGTGGTTCAACTTGACAGATCTTAGAGATCTTTTCCAACCTTAATGATTCTATTATTTTATGATTCTGTGCACCCCATGCAATCTACTTTTTTTCTCTTGGAATGCTTTCTAGGACAATTTCTGATATGCAGAGTGTTTCATTCAGTGACTGAACAGTCTATTGATAAGCTTGAAGGCTGAAATTCCCTTATCTGGCACAAATAGAGCTGAAAAGAGATGATGAACATTCCTGAAGGAAGCAGCAAAATCTATGAAGTAAATGTAAATCTTGGAGTAGAATTTCCTGTTACAAGAGCTTATTCAAGTCTTTTTGAAGACATCTTTGCTGAGGTGACAAGTTTAGATAATTTCCTTTTGCATAATATGCAATTAATATTACCCAAATTCAGGTAGTAGGAGTAGAACTTGGTAGGGAGTTCTTCTGCTAGATGTAATATAAAGTATTTTAAATGGATTAAATTTGGACTGAGTAAAATGAAACATTCTATTCTAAGCATCTAATTTGCTTTGCACTTATGCATTTACAGACATACTGGCAAAATGAGACCAATGTAACTGTGAGATACAATCAGATCATATTGTGCTGGCATACCATTGGTAGGTGAAATCAGCTGAGATTAGAAATAATAACAGAAATCCATGGAGATTTCATATTCAGCACAGGCCTAAAAAGGCTGGTGAAAGAATATTGGAGATTTGATGTGCAGTATATCTGATCTCCAAGAATTCCTTTAATTGCATACCAACCTTCCACTTTCTTTATCTTACCACTTAAAAGCTTTTTTTTTTTTTTTGATTATACATGAAAACATTTTCAATTTATTTGGAATGTCATTTTACTTATCCCTGCCTGACTTTCATGAGATGGCATAATATAGTTCGAAATTATTTGCTGAAGCATATTTGACTCCCAGTTGTCTAAGAGTTTGGAGGAAAGAGGAAAGACAGGTTAATAGCTGTGTCTTTCTCTGTCTAATAGATGACTTTCATTCTAACAAAAGGCAGTGGAAGTTGTTTGCTTATGAGAGGCCTTTTATAAACCTTTCTAAATCCAAGGCAGGGACAAAATGAGAAAGCAAATGAACACTTAAGATTGAGAGTAATCAACTTGAAATGTAAAAGAGTCAATGCTTTGCCAAGAGATATAAAGGCTATTTAAGGAATATGTGAAGGAGAAAAAAATGTCTTCTTAAGAACACAAGAAAAATATTTAGCAACAAAAGTCAGCTTTATCTAAAACGGGAGTTATCACTTCTCTTTCAAGTCATCACCCAGGATACACAGGGACTTCCAAGGATCATTTCATCCAAAATACATTAAGTACCTTCCTAGAATTATAAACTTCATTTCTGGCTATCCCTCTACCATGCTAAATGGAGACATGTTTGTCTTCTTACACGGGGTAGAAAGGGTGTCAGCTGTGTCAGGTGTGTTACATGAATTCTATGGTTTAGATGTTGAGATTGGTGAAATGATTCTTCAAATCCTTGACGATCAAGAAAAACATTAAAAGGTTACACCAGCTATTAAGAATGGGTGGTACGTTAATACAGAATAATGAATACATTCAGTTATTTAAATATTTTATTTAGAAAGTTACACTCAAGGGAAAATATACTTTTGTTCTGGTTCCTTTCACACTGCTGTTATATATTGCAAATTGCTCCTAAAAGAGGACATCATTTAATACCAAAGATCAAAAAAATTTCCATATCAAGCACATAACTGTTAATAACCAAATGTGCTATTTCTTAATCACAAGCCCTTCAGATGAGATACGAGGTCTAAAAATCTAAAAGACTTTGTATAGCTAACAGACCACTAATAAGGATTCAGAAACTCAGACTCACTATTTTTTATTCTCTTCACATAGGAGGCTAGATGAAAGTTTTCTATCACATACTTTATTCAATCTATAAATGCAATGAGTAAACTAAGCTGAGTGTATCATTTATTAGTCCAAACAACATGTAGTAAATAAATATCAATACCATATCAGTTTTTGCTTTACCAACATGCTCCTAGATTTTATTTAAGACGTATAAAAAGAAGAAAACACAGAAAAAGAAGTTATTTTTTCCAGAGCTTAAATCAGAAGCCTGTTGACTTTAATATCTGAAAATATTTATCTTGTTAGGAATTGGAGGCTAGAAGTCATAGCTAGTCACTCACTAGGAAATACTTCACAGCAAGTAACAATCTGTAATATTGTTGCACATTCCCCAAATCTCACTTTTGAGCATACCATAAGACTATTCTGACTCAGCTGGCCTTTCTGAGAAGCAGTAGAGCAGGGAACTTTTGGGAACACTTGTAAATATTTTTTTTTTTCTTCTCACTGTAGTGCTCTATTTTTCTCACCTCTCCAGTGAGCTGAGGGAAAAAAAAAAAAAAAAAAAAAAAAAAAAAAAAAAAAAAAAAAAAAAGGTCTGTTGTTGTTCATTTTGCAATATGGAGGAACAGTTTGAAAACTGTCAAGCTACTTTTCTGATCACCAATTTTGTTCTGCTAAAATTGCAATTTAACTGTCAAATTAAACAATGGAGAATCAAATAAAGAAAAGTGATTTCTGTTCAGTAATTTTCTTAGGTAAAAAATCTCTCCCCTCACACACACTGGTTTTAACATAAGAGTAAAATATTATTTTGATGTTAAAAAATAATGTAGTGCAAGAGCTGTAGGCAATAAAGAATTATACACAAACTATGACAATAAAGACCTGGGAGGGACTACAAGAGATAATTTACTCCAGTTTTCTGCATTGGAGTGGGTTTGAATATGGTTAGATTATTTCTTCACTTAGACAGACTAGTGCTCACCTGGTAGTAAGAATTTTTTTTTAAGAGATTGCACAATCTCCTTGCTCTGCTGTAGTATTTCACTACCTGTGTAATGAGAATGCTCAGTTGCTACTGAGAATGACTAACAAGTGAACTATAATTCTTGTCATAATTTTGAGATCTTGAGACTGACAACTAAGGTTTTCATTAATGCTAGGACTGGTTTGGGATTTTTTTCTATTTCAAAGCAAGCAAAAGCATGTAATCTGTTCATATGTTTATCAATATTGGTAGGTTTATAAATAACATGCCATGAAGGGTTTTTTCATTATGTGCATACACAAAGAATGAAGTCTGCCCTTCTATCATAATTCAACTTCCAGGACCAACTTGTAGGGTTTTGAAAGAAGTTGGACGTGTTTTTCCAATTCCTCCAGCAGTACCTATATGAAGAGAGGAGGTACAATCATACATGTTTCTTTAATTCCCAGATTTTTTTCTCCCTTGTGGGCACATTTTTAGAGTATTTCATGGCAATCCTTTCACAGCTGGAGGATTAGAAATTCTTAGCACCCATTTCCAAAGCCAAAGCCCAAACCAAGCCACCACCACCAAAACATAGCAGAGAAAAAAAGATTACCATAACCACGTTTATGACTTTCATTTGTATGAACAGAGAGTTTGAACCTCTCATTAAACTGTTTAATTCATTTAAATCAGATTTAACCTCCTTGGTTATAACTCCTTCCTGTAGTTGGCTACTGACAAGAAATGTATGGCTTCCTCACCTATCTGTAGGTGTGGTGGTCTGATTGCCTGCCTACCTATTCCTCTGTTAGGCTTTTTTCCCAGCCAACCACAGTAATTTTTAAACCTACTAGCTCATTTTAGTTAAACCCAAGAAATGTCTGGAGGCCTCAGTGATTATCACTGCCTGAAAATGGGCAAATTATTAAAAAAAAAACCCCACGAAAAAAATAAAAGAAAAAAAATCTAAATTATCGTTCTCCATCCACCCTTTGGCTAAGGCTGAAATGTGAAAGTAGTTATCTATGCACAGGAGCAATCTAACAGGAGAGAGCTACAGGAAACTAAGCTGTAATTGGTGGGGCACACAAAACTTCGTACAGCTCTAGGTATGTTGAAATGGGTTGGGCAAAAAAAGGAAAATTTCTAAAACAGCTTAAATAGTAAGGCTGCAGGTGAAATGGCATGTTGGACTGAGACTCCTGTATCCTGCTTTAGGTATGCAAAGCCTTTCTGACTCTGGTGCCTTCTTTACCTGTGTTCAGGTAACGATAATTTCTCCTCTTGCCTTTTTTACTGAAGCAAAGTCATAGTGAAGGACTCACAAATCTCTTATCAAAAATTGCTGTTTGGCACAGTCAGACCATTGTGTCAGTCTCATCACTGGCATTTAAGCATTGCTTAAAGTGTACTTACTTAGTGGCTTGAAGTAAAAATGTCTTATGCTGAATCATGCCAAGACTTCAGATAGTTGGAGACTTGAAGTTCATAGAGAGTTCATATCAATAAGTGACTCAAAAGTTAAAAGCACAAAAGACAGATAATGTTAGTATGGTGGAGAGAAATGGAAAGATGGTGCAACATTGAACTTTTTCTGAAAATCAGCCAGTTATTGATATCTAGTATTGATATCTCCCTACTCAGGAGCATCTGAAATTCACCTGGTATGTGAGCACCAGGCCATATCTGACTGCTTCACAATAATCATTTCCTTTCACCTGAGATTCAGAATATCGCATGCTCACATGGGCTTTGCCACTCACTCACTTTGAACAGCAGCATTTACCTGTGTTCAGATATCATTAGCTGCTGGTAAAGTCAGCACATTGCAATGAATCCCCCTGGGCTCTGCTCAGTCACAGATGGAATGAGGGATCCACAATAATATGTTAGCTCTTTTTCTCTTTTTTGGTGCCTTCTGAAGTGCTGCCACTTGAGAACACAGAATCTGAATCACTGGATTTATTTACCTATGCACTCACTTTTGGTGACCAGAGTTTTTCCATAGAAGTCTAAATTTAATACTTTCTGAAGTCATGATGTCTTATCAGATCATGCATTGTAACAGTGCATTTCTTCAGACTAGGTGGTGCAGTATTACCAAAGTCAAACTTTGAGTTAATTTTTTTTTCAGTTTCTGAATTCATAAGAAATAATGAGTAGTGTCCAAAAACTAACAATTGCTTCAGGCAATGAATACAAATCAATCGATGCTAAAGAAAACAGAGATACTTTGTGCCCCATAAATACAGCCTCTAGAAAGAGACTGAACCTGAGAATAAAAATATGTTGTTAACATCTATTTATTTAGCTTTGAATTCTGTAATTATCCTTCTCCCAAAGGCCTTATGTTATAACTTTCTCCACAAATCCTGGAAAGAATTTTAAAAACAGAAGAATATATTCTTCTGTTTCAAACTGCAGAGAACAATTCACCTTGCTCAGGAGTGTGTGCCTGCATGCATAAACATTTGAATGTGCATGGTGTTAGCAACTGGTATCATGTTCCTATTCTGTTTCAATTTTATCCCAGCGTCATGGTTTAACCTCAGCCAACAACTCAGCCACACACAACCACTGACCCACTGCCCCACAGTGGGAGAGAACTGAAAGGGTAAAAGCAAGAAAATTTGTGGGTTGATATGTAACAGTTTAATAGGTAAAACAAAGGCCACACACAAAAGCAAAGAAGTCAAGGAATTAATTCCCCTCTTCCCATGGGCAGGCAGGTGTTCAGCCATTCCCAGGAGAGCAGGGTTCCATCACAAGTAGCAGTGACTTGGAAAGACAAAAAACATTGTTCTGAATGTCCCCCTTCTTCCTTTTTCTTCCCCCAGCTTTATATGATGAGCTATATCATAATATGGTGTGGAATATTTTGTGTCTCAGTCAGGGTCAGCTGTCCTGGCTGTGTCCCCTCCCAGTTCTTTGTGCACTCCCAGCCTCCTCACTGCTGGGGTGGGGAGCAGCAAAAGAGACCGTGATGCTTTGTGAGCACTGCCCAGCAGTACTGAGAACATCCTATGTGTTATTAACACATTTTCAAATTGAAAAATTTCAAATTGTGTTTCATAACACAAATTTAAAACACAGCCATATTCTAGCTGCTATGAGGAAAATGAACTCCATCCCAGACAAAACCAGCACACCCAGAAACACGATTCTAAGATATAAATGCCTGGTTGTAAGGTTGATGTTGAACAGACACCCAAATAGGCATCTTGGAAACCTTCATCTGTATCACTGTCTAACTGGGGCAAAAACTAAGAGAAACATACATTTTTATAAGCAAAACAAGATAGTGAGGAAAAAGAAGTCCCTTTTCCAGGCTGGTAAGTAAATTAGTGGTTGAGGAAGCTGGAAGGCATGCATCCAATTTCCTTATCTCTGTGATCCAGGCTGGAAATAATTATCTTATACCAGATCCTTCAGGGCAAGGCTGCTTGTTCCCCTGCCATATTCCTTCTCCTCTAGCTTCACACTGCCACTGACAAGTACAGGTCCACTGAGAAAGTTTCAAGGAAACTCCACTGTTTCCATGGAAAGCTTCACTATTTTTGACAAATCAAAAAATCTTTTCACCACAAAGATGTCAAACCTATAGAGTTTTTCTCACATCTTAAAAGACTTCAGCACTCCCATGCATGAAGGAATGGTAAGGCTTCAGAAACTTTTAGGTGCTTTTCCTTGTATATGTGATTTATATACATTAATTATGAAGTTATATTCTACCTGAAATCGACAAAGAGATAAGCAGCTGAGTTTTAGGGGTTTTTTTGTTATTTGTTTTGGTTGGGTTTTGGGGTTTTTTAATAGCTGGTTAATTTATCTGTTCTGTAGTCAATATAATATAGCATAGTTGTAACCCAACCTTTTGGACTCTTTCTCTTTCCTAATTCTTAATTACTTCTGTATATTGACTGTGGATTGAGCTGAATAGTATTGATCAGTACCCTACTCTCTTGCACACAGGTAACCACTACAGTAATTTTCATTCCAAAGATCCACTTATCTCTTATGGTGGAGGTTTATAATAATATTAATTCTCAATAGAATGTAACTTGCTGCTTTTCAGAAATGTACTATAAAAAAGGACTTTTGTAAACCTTGAGTTTATCTCCACAAAAGGTGGGACACAGTTATCACTAATTATAGAACTGAAAACATCTGTATCAAGTTACATCAAAAAGACTCAATATTTTTCTTAACTTGCAGTCAAAAGCAGCTGTCACTATTAAATTGAAGGTCAAAAAAAAAAAAAACCCAGCCATTTTGTAGATTGCCAGAGACAAGGCAATGTGCATTTCCAGCCATTCGAGACACCTAGTAGTCATAAAAGCTCATATACAGATCTGCTGGGAGGAGTATGTAGCTCGGATGACAGATGATTTTCAATTCATATTGAAATATTCAACAGTCTTTCATGAAGCAGCAGGTGTGAAGGCATTATCTGGGGTTGTTCTCTGGTTGTTCTTATTGCACCTTCCAGTACCTGAAGAGGACTTATAAAAGGAGGGTAAAGGACTCTTTATATGGGCGGATAGTGACAGGACAAGGGGGGATGATTTTAAACTGAAAGAGGGCAGGTGCAGATTGGATGTCAGGAAGAAGTTATTTACTCAGAGGATGGTGAGGCACTGTAACAGGCTGCCCAGAGAAGCTGTGAATGCCCCAGTCCTGGAAGTGTTCACAGCCGGGTTGGATGAGGCTTGGAGCAATCTGGTCTAGTGAAAGGCCACCCCTGCCCATGACAGGCATGTTGAAACTAGATGATCCTTGATTCTATGATTCTATTCTACTGGTCAAGCTGAACTTGATCAATTCACTGCAAATATTCTCAAAATTATTTCCCCTACCCAGCCTACAGCACTGCTCTCTGCTAAAAACCACAAGGGTAAGTTTTATGAGAAGGTTGGGGATTTTTTTCAGTCTGGCTAATGATTTTGATGTTTTTATGAGAAAATTGACACCCGGTAATGCAAAAACAATTGTAGCACCAAAAAGAGGAATGTTATACACCTTTTGTCATGTTACCTTTTCAGCCATCAACTGTTGCCAGAAACCCTTACTTTGAGTAGGTCCACAACATAGATATGAGTTGAGGTAGTCTTTGAGAATCTAAAAAATCCGAAGGTCTTCTTTAGCATCTTCTTCTTCATGGTAAGATTTGTTCTGAATACCACATAGCCCTTTCATATATATGTCTGAACTATATCACAGAGTAAATTTTGACACCAGTCCCTTCTCCCCTGGAAGATGACCCGTAGTAACCTAAAAATAGATGTTTTCTTAGGCTGTTCATAACTTCCTCTGGTGATGGGGATGCTACAGTCTCCCCGAGCAGTCTGTTCCACTGCTCCCCTATTACTGCAACAAGAAAGGGGTTTTAATCTTTAAACTGATTCTCCTCTGTTGAAATACGATCTCATTACTTCTTGCAGTATGCTTGGTAATTATGAAGACCGCTTAATCCTCTTCCTGTCTGCAGCCAACTTTTCTGCACTGGAAGTCCATTAACATCATTCATTCCTGCCTGTCTTCTCTAGGTAATACAGCTGTACTAGGTCACATCTCCTAAAGCTCTGAATATGCATATGATTCTCTGATTTCTCTCCAAGTGGTTTGTAGCCTTCAAAAAGGATAAACGTAAGTTTCAAGTAGTTTTAATTTTACCCACATGAGACATTAAATAATAACACTCAGAATTCTGAGCTTTTATTCCCAGAGCCTGATTAATTTAGTTGTGATTAACCTGTGATAAAATATAATTTTTAGTTCTACCCATAACCTTTCACCTACAGTGTGACATGTAAACAGTAAGTTTGGGGATATTAATCCATAAGTAGTATTCCTGATGGCATTAGCCTGTGGACAGCAGTATCTGAATTTTTTAAGTGTCTTTTAAAGTGTCTTGTACTAATGGATGTAAATTACTGTAATGGGTGTGACAAAGTAAATATTCCCTTGTTCCAGAGGAAAGTAGAATAGCTGTACTGTCCTCATGCTTGCAGCCATCTGGCTGAAGTTATCCAGATTATTTTATTCTGTACTTATTTAGATATTTACACATGGTTGGGTTCTTTCCTGAGTACTACACTCTTTTAGTTCTTCAACAGTTACACTCTTCTTCATTCCTAGAATTTTAGAGACTACTACCAAAAAGTATAGAACTGCGCATGGTGTAAGTCTTGTGTGGTAGGTTGAGCTCAGTGATGATGACAAACACTAAAGGGTATACTTATAGCATCCAAATCAGCTCAAAATCAATCTGCATCCAGAAACATAATGACTTTTTAAACAATTTATAAAAAATTTCAGTTAGATTAAATGATACAATAAGATAATAGAGTGACTGATAATGACTGAAATCATCAGTGTAAATTTTAACAGTGTTAAAAAGATGTTACTGTTCAATAATGAAAGATCATTTACTGTTTAAAGAAAATTAATTGTATGTAAGTAAAGGTATATTGAGGTTTCTATATCATTTAGCAATAGCTATGCATAGAATAAGAAATTAATTTTTAATTTCTGGAAGTATTCATGAAAAGTTTGGGTTGTGCAACTGCCAGTCTGCAGAAGACCTGCCAGTGTCTACAAATTCATTAAGTATATCATCATTTAAAAAGCTCTTCAACCTCAAATTTATAGTTTTATGTGGTAGGAGTTTTTAAGACTAGAGGCAAAGTCATCATCATGGTCTTCTTTTCGTCACATTGAAAGCAAATTTTTGTTGGTGGAAAAATATATCTGGTTTTGTTCTCTCTCTCTCTCTTTTTTTTTTTTTCTTTAATTATTATTTTCAACAGAACTCCAGAAGTAATAAAATTGCATGCACTTAAAAATAAGCTAAAAAATTGTGGTTTGTTCATATCACATAAACTAAACCTCTTTCTATGGTGCTGTAAGTATTCTTTTAACACTGGCTACAGGACTTTTTGATATAAGGTTACCAACATGGATGTACTTTAGATGAGAACTGGTTATCGTTTATAAAATTAATGCAGAATTAATTCAAAATATTTCAATGGGAAACCTTCTGGAGGTACAAAATGAGGGAATTATAATTTTGTTTCCGTAAGTAGAAAATAAATGAATCTAACAATTAAAATACAGCCAAGAAAACTTAAATACAAGCAACATAGGTACTGTTAAGATCTTTCTTACCGAAGTTGATGTAAATTTTATTTGCTTGAACATTTTAATTTTTTAGAGTGGATTGTATATGAGAAACTTGTATGAAGTAAGGTGAGATTGATTTGGTACATTTTTTTCTGCTAAATTTTATTATTTCTTGCAGGCAATGTTCTATTTTACTATAGATATTATAATTTAAAAAAGAAGAGAAACTAAATGCATGGCTTTTATTCAGGTGCATTTCTGTGGAAGACGCCTGGCAGCAGAATATTTCAGTAAAGTTACACCACTCAAGAGAGTAATAAAGCATGTTATAATATTCCTACCTTTTGAGTGTGCAGACTATGATCTTCTGAGGTTGAAGTACAGCTGGGGAGGTTTTCTTACACTGGCTGTCAAAGCTTTTGTTTTCCTCTTTTGAGTTTACAAAACCTATGGGATGTTTTGTAAATGTGACCATAAGATAATAAAAAGTGGGGTTTACTGGAATTACAGCATGTAAAGAACTCTGCAAAGAGCTGACCAGGGCAACATTTCCGTTGAAATTCGTGAACCATGTGCAGTGTGTTACCGAATCGGGGTTCTATCACATTTCTGACATGTACTCTTGAGTTTTCAGTGCGCCAGTCACAAGTCAATTATATTCCTTATCTACTGGAAGTGGGCCAATCAAATAATGAACAACTGTATCTTGTTACACCAACTCCCCTGTCCCCTCTGGTAAGGTCCATGTCTGTGTCCTGGTTTAGGGCAAATTTGGGAGGAAACCTCTGAAGGGGTTCCTCTGGAAGAGCAAACCCAGCCCCTCCCCCCAGCCGGTCCGGGAAAAACTTTCTCGGAGAAAAGTGGAAAAAACTATTTATTTAACAAACAAGATACCCAAAGAATGAAGCACAAAAAATGAATAATACGAAACAATAAAACCTCTCACCGCTCCAAAGAGAAATAGCAAACTGAGAAGGTCCCTTGCCGTGGGTGTAGCTCAGCTCACTCCGTCTCTCACCAGTCCCACTCCCTCCGCAGGGCCAGGCCCGGCGGCCGCAGGTGCCAGCCCTCGCTGCTCCTCTGGGTTTTTCAGTCCTGAGCAGATTTAAACAGTCCCAAGAAAAAGAAAAAAACAGTCCAGGGAATTTCTCTGCCTCAGCCAGCTAAAACTAACTAAAAGCACAGGAGATCTCTGTCCCAGCGCTGTCCGTGCCTCAGACAAACCCGGAGCCAGGCCGTGTGGGAGTCAGGCAGGTTTTCTCAAAACAAACTGTGCTGCTTCTTTCTCCCCCTTCACTCCTAGAACCATTTTAAAGGTACAGAACTTAATATACAGCACAAACAGAACAGATGATTGGGATACAGCCATCATAAAATCACCTGTTAGACTGTCACCAGGACAGTCTGGATGTACCCAGCAAGCAAACAGCAGTGTTTGTCAACATAAGCTCACAGATGCCAGGGATTTAGGAAAATATCACCTCTTGATTGAAGGCACACATCCCATATCTAATTGTCACTGATGGGATTTTTATTTTACTCCTTTGGGAATTAAAAACTCTTTAAAAGGCTAAGCACTTTGAAAAATATGCATAATCTAGATCTTTTGAAAGACTTTTTTTAAGCATGGATAATGCTTTGGCTTGCAACTCCTTTTTTATATGTCTAGGAGGAAATTTCTCTAACATATTCTTTCTTCTTAATTAATTTAAAAGCCTTCCAGTGTCTTTGATAAGTGTTTGTTACTTGTGCCTTTCCCCAGAGAGTTTACCCCAAAAGGAAAATCTTCCAGTGAAAGAATTGGGAGAGAAAAATAAGGAAAAACTTTTTTTCAAAGTATTTTGGCCTTATTAATGAGTAGCTGGGCTTAAAATTTGTATGCAGTTATTCTCCCTACCACAAAATATCTCTGTCCATGAACTTGGACTGTGCAAATCATATCCATTGTCAGTCAGACACATCGTGGAGCACAGGAGAGGTGCACAGATATTGCACCCAGGGCAAACACATCATCTGAAGGCAGCCAGACTTGATCAGCTTCACTTACAAAATGCTGCCACTCTGCATGTTAAAATTGGAGACTCTATTAATGCTGAGTCTGACCAAAGCATGAACATGATGCTGCCAGGATGGGCCGTGTGCCTTTTGGAGCAGCACTCAGCATCACAGTGCACTGAATGTTTTCAACTCTTTCTTAAGCAAACATAGTCAGAACAGTATAATGAACCATAACTTTTCCTACCCTAATATCAGTTTTAGAAGGAGCAGTGCTGGCTGGTACTGCTCTGTATTAATTGTGTTCTTTTCAGTTCCTATGTCTAAGTAAAAGCTTTGTATTTTAAAGTGGGTCAGCCATAGAATCCCAAGGACTGCAGTGAAGTTAGCTACATCTGCCATCTTTAATTTGGCTAGCTCAGGTACTGATCACAGTGCAACAGCAGCAGTACAGAGGTGGGAATTTACAGCCCTTTTTGAATCAATAGCAGGACTGTTATCGACATGTGGGATGCCTGCTGTAGATGTATCTCTGGATACTGAAGTACCTGAGTTACTCTGCAGAGGACTAATGTGAGGTGGATCAATTAATCAGTTTAACCAATACATATTTTGAAAGTTCCTATGTTTTTCCATAACATAATAGTATGAGGTCTGACATTATTTTAAGGTCTTGGATTGTTTTTAACCCTACTTTAGCATAGCAATCAGGTTATTTTAAAGTGAAGGTTACACCAATACACAAAACTGTCATGAGTCCTTCTCCTTTCAAAAGTGTAACTCATGTAACCAATGTCCTTTCTTCCCTGCCTGAAAAATCTGGCATGGTTGCTGGATCAAAGCACACAGAGAGGGCTCAGCACATTGTGAAACAGAGGAGTTTCCCTCCGAACATTGAGAAACACTTTGTCACTGTGAGGGCAACTGAGTGCTGGCACTGATTGTCCAGGGAAGTGAAGAGGTGGGGGAGTCTCCCTCCTTGGATATATTCAAGAACCTGGTCCAGGGCAATCAGATCTAGGTGGCCCTGACTGAGCAGCAGCACTGGGTAACATGACCTTCAGAGATGCCTTCCAAGCTCAACCGTTCTATCAATTTGTGACCAAAAAGTTCCCTCACCACCCACCACAAGCACTTTTTCTAGCTGATCTCTAAATCAGCCGGCTCAGACTCTGCTTCATCAGGAGCTGAGCTGTTCTTCAGCTGCCATTCAGCCATCAGAAACATAACAAGTGCCACAAAATAGGAATGCTAAGGACACCTCGAGTGTAAGCAAGCCTCATTACCACCCCTCATCAGGATCCCCCAGGATGTTTCCTGGGGAAGAGCACAAGCAGAACGACCACCTATATTTCCCTGTTAGCACTTTCCATTTAAATGACCACAGGCTGGTCTTCATGTAAGATTTGCATCTTTACTATCTGCTGTAGACAGGAAATAGGACTTGCCCTGTTTGCCATGGAGGAAAATATCATAACTGGTTGAAGATTCAGTAGCCTGTCTAGAACATTTGTGTTTTAATTCCTACTTATATCAATGATCAATGCAGGACCACCATGTACCATTTTGTTCTCAAAAAATGCATAAGCAAAGTCTGAGCTAATAATATTTTTTTCTCAGGCTCAGTTTATTGCCAGATGGAATAAGAAATGTTGGGAGATATTGGATATCCAAAGCCAGCTTTCACTTTGCCACAAAAAGGCAGTTGTGCTAAGTCAAGAGTTCTATTTTTAAGAGAGATATTCCAAGTTGACACAATTTTGGATAATAGCACATGGTCTTTTATTAAAAGCATTTCTGAAGCAAATATCATAAGGATGTATATTTTTAAACACTAGTATGGTATTTTTAAATACATGCATGTGGATGTGTCACATATGTGCAGATTCCCTGTAATTTATTTCTCTTCATTAGGTGCAAAAGGAAAGAGAGATAAATATTCTAAATCTGAATTAGCTGCCTAAACCACAGTGAATTGATGTATGCTAAGCAGGATCTGCTTTTCTAAGTTGCATTAATGTTTTAAAGCTCTCTGAAATTATAAAATGGGATTGAAAGAACAAACAGGTTAATAAAAAGCAGGCAAAATTGTACAAGGTGTAATTTGTTCCCGTGTCCCAGCCCTCAGAAGTTTTGACAGTTGCTGAGCAAGTATGTAAGCCTTAATGATGGGCAAATTAAATGACAGATTAATTCCTATATATGTGGGAGTGCATGTGGTGATATCAATGATTTCTATTTACAGCAATGACTCATCTCATCTGCTCCTTGAAATTCAGCAGTGAGAACTGGATGGGGACCACGCTTCTCAATGGCAGCATTCAGATCTGAATTACTTTCAGATCTTACATTACAGGGGTATCCTCTGGACTGTTCACAGGCACTGAGCCCTTGTGGCTAATTAAGATCTAGCCCCTAACTCTGAATGAAAACCAGAAATTTTTAGTTCATTTTTTTTCCTGTAACATCTGTCCATAAACCTGCTATCAAGATAACCATCTAAAATTTTTAAAAATAATAAAATCTTAAGCTTTTTCTCTGGCTAATAATTACACACTTCTCTCCTACAGAAGGCTCTCAGTGTCTACTAGCATTTATCTGAGATAAATAAAATTCACATCTCTTTCTACCTAAATACAGTTGCGAGAAATTTTTGATGCCAATGGCTCTCCCATTTAGAGGATTCTTAGTATAAATCCAAAAACTACATTGGTAACACTTGAAAATATGCTCTAAATGAAACAGCACTGATACATTCAGTTCCTTTTCACCCTCTTTGGCTCTCAGAGTACTGAGGACTGTAGGACTGCTAGTAATAAAATCACTTTAATTCTCTAGTACTTGTTACCATGTATGAAAGGCTACAGTTTATTGCTATAAAAGGTAGGAACGTTGTACTATCTATTAAAATTAAAAGCATAAATACCAAACATCAGGGAAGTGATTCAGTAAATGTCAACAATCATCCACAAAACACAGTCATGGCCATGATATTTTTGGATGTGCATGCCCAGGATATGGAGCAACAGATCATCGGAGTTTGGTGTTGCTTGGTCAGGCTTTCCTGGAAAAAGAAGAGCAGGGAGTACAGAATCCCTGAAGCAATATTTGTCTATTTTGTTAAGATCTAGAGATAATAGACCTCTAGAACATCATAGTGTTGTTTTCTTTCATCTTAATTAGGGAAGCCACACAAAACTCTGAAGAGACTGGGTAATTATTTTAGGTCTCAGAAAGAGCTACGTGAGATGCCCTCAGCCATGCAGGGAGTGGCAGAATTAAGAGATGAATGAGACTTTGAGTGCACTTTTTCTGTGCAGAACGTCAAGCCCAGAAAACCTGTCCTGCTTTTCAGAGATACAAAAAAGCTATGCTATTTATCAGCTTCATGGGAGGTGAGTCCTGCAGCAGACAAAACAAGTATTGTTTGTTTTCTTATGTTAAAAGCAAAAATGAGAAGCTTTTAGGCCTGTTAGCCAACTTCATTTGACAACAGGTTTTAGATCCACAAAATAATCTGAAAGCTATGGATTTACTGTGTATAAATGAAAGCTTCCACTAAAACAAAAAAAATATTCTTTCACACTACTATTTTAAATTTTAAACACAGATTTCAAATAGCTAAACAAAATATCTGGCTTTTTCAAACTGCTTCAATACTGATGTATAGCTAGTTTTGCCTGCTCAACATGTCTGTCCTCATTCAAGGTATTATCTTTCAGGTTCAAAAGGAGCAACACACAATTCTCATTTAGGTTCCTCTGATTCTTTTAACTAGTTATACATGCATTAGGCTGGGGATGTGGTCAAAATCCACTTCCCAAATTTATTTACATTTGATATAATTCAAGAAAGTAAAATAACAATATAATTTGTATGTCATTAAAGAAAGAAATGCCTTAAAAAGACAATCATATGGGGATTTCTACTAAATTTATTCTTGGACATGCTTAGAAGTGTAAGGAGTAATTTTGATAATTATTTTTACTCATCATTCTTGAAGAAATTATACCTTGCTACAGTCAAAATAGACATGATATATAACATAGAATCGGCAGAATTATCTTTCTCCCTTTTTTAATATCAAATTTTAATTTTTGTTCTGATTTCAGTCTAAATTAATTGCCATGTAGAAGAATGTAATAAGAACTGTCAGATATGGAAAAGGTCTCTTACTTATGAAATCTCATCTAGTCAGAATACCAAGGAAGAAAGAAGAGAAAATGTTTCAGTGTGATGTATCTGCCATGATCATGAGTGTAATTATTGTGTTTCAGTACTGAAAAAACTGCAAGTCATTTTGCTGTACATGTCTTTCCTTGTGCCATTCCCAAGTGCATTTGATTCATTCCTGTGTACAACATTCATATTAAGGCTTCTATTTGAAAGCCATGTGTTAACATGATACATGTGGAAGTGTAGTTCTCCTATGAGAATGCTGTAGCTTGAATCTCAGAAGACTTTAATTTTCTGTCTAACAAAGGCTCAGTCTGTGTTCTTCAGTTCACCATATACCTAACAGTTTTCCTCCACCTCTATCTATCTCTCAGCATGCCAGTCTGGCTTCCAGGTAAAGCTGATATCAGCTGAGATTCATCTCATCTGTGTTGGGAAACTAAAACTTAAGTGAGTACACTCTTTAGGAAAAAAAAGGAAAACAAAACAAAACAAAACAAAACAAGAAAGAAAACAACCCAAACAAACAAAAAACAAACAAACAAAAAACAAACCCAAGTACAAAGTAGCATTCCAATTAGAGTTTGAATTTATTCAAGGATGGAGACTCCATAGCCCTTCTGGGCACCCTGTACCAGGGTTTGTTCACTCTAACAAAAAAACCTTTATTTTTCTTCATGTCTTCCTGAACTTGAAATGAGTCACTTGAATTTCTCTTTAGGTCCTTTAAGTAGAAGAACACCAAAAATTTGCTCAGATTTTTTGCCTAGATTTTGAATGTCTAAAGCTAAATGAAGTGAAACACCCAGAATTACCATCTGCAGGCAAATAGGTTGGTAGTCAGAGAAATAAACTCCTGAGGGTATTAACTATATAATTCAAATCCTTACTTTCATTAAGGAATTTGAATTTGCATTCCCACATTTTGAGCATTTAGCTATTAGACTATTAGACTATTTTAAGGAGTGAAGCATTAGTTTTCTGTATCTCTCTTCTTTCTTTTTTTCTTTTTTTTTTCTTTTTTTTTCATTGCTGACTCACATTCGTGTTTTGGATGCCTAGAAAAGGAAGATAAAATAGTACCTGTTATGAGTTAGCCCAGTATTTACTAATCACACTACTTACACCAGACTTCCCACACTGTTCCCTTCTGGATAGTTATGGAAGCTCTCCTCAGAACTGACTACTGAAAATATGTATCTGTCATGACCCCTTTTTCCCTGACTCCCTGGCTATTAGGGGGAAAATGGGCATCTAACAGTGATAACTTCATGGATATGTACATAAGTACAGCATTTTGGACCTTAATTCTGTATATATGATTGAACTGCATACAGTGCTGTAGTACAAAATTCACTAAAGGTTTGACTCAGCTGTGGGCAACAGCTAATTTTCTTAGTGTGTAAATCCACATCCATCACTTCCATTTTTTATGCACAGTGGAACAACTTCAGCTGTGCCTTTTAGTACAGCATGCAAGCACAGTTTCTAACATCTTCCATGCATGGCTCGCTTCTCCTCATACTACCTTCTCAGGGAAAAAAATGGATGCATACTGTTTTCATTTTCATTTGGTCTTTTCCTTGTTTTGTTTTGTTTCTTTTTTAATAACATCTATATGCATATTCTTATATTCTTGTAACAGAAATTATACAGTAAATAAAATATGCCACAAGCTGGAGGCAGTAAGCAATTATGTCTGAGGCTATCCCCATCCTAGGGGAATTAATTCTGTAGCTTGTCACTGGAGCCCCCACAGCTCAATTCCCCATCTCCCTTTCCCTTTTCTCTTGCTCAGTGGCATGGTGCCCAAAGGCAGTTACATATATAGAAGAGTTTTCCATAGCTGCTTGTGCATGAGACCCTACTGATTTTCTGACAAGCAGCAAAATCCCTGTTTAATTAGTTAAAGCTAAAGAGCCTTAGAGGACTACATAGCTTTTTTTTTTTTTTTTTTTTTTTTTTTTTTTTGCATATGCAGTTATGTAAACATAGAATCCATCCCCTTTAGACTTATTGTAATGGACCTGTTTCAGCTCTGGAAATTATTAGAGATGCTGTGATACAAGTTTTTAATGTGATCCAGTTATAAAACACATGGAATCTTTTTTCATTACTGCTGAGACCTTTGTGGAATCCTCTCTTAATTATTTTATATAATGGCCAGTATTAAGAAGCCAATATATGGGTTAAATTTATTGTGGAGAAATATTTAAATATAATACCATTCTTCCCTCCGCTGAACACAGTTTACATTTAAACAATGTTTAGTCATGTCCTTAACTTAAAAGTACAAGAATAAATCAACAACTTCTGGGCACTACTGAGGTTACTGATGTAAAGACACCCAGATTCTCTGCTGGACTGGTAGGGTTCTCAAATAATGGAAGGTTGTTTGATGGAAACACCCAGCCTTCTGTGGGTATATTTATAGGCCATTTTCTAGGGGTTGTTCAGCCTGGAGGAGAGAGGTTCCAGGGTGACCTTATGGTGGCCTTTCAATAAATAAAGTTTGGGCTTTATTACTTACTAAAAAGGTGTGTATATACATATATATATATATATGTTTACCAGGATTGTATTGACAGGACAAAGGGCAATGGTTTAAAACTGGAAGAATAGACGTAGATTAGACATAAGAAAGACTTTTGTGCTTTTGTGGTTTGTCTTCTTTTTAAATTAAGGTATTGAGACACTCCAACAGGTTGCTCACAGAAGTTGTGAATGACCAAGCATTGGAAGTGTGATTTATGATGATTTAAGAGTCCCCATATGTCCCTTCAGATATATTCATCATCATTATAAAATCACTGAAGTTTTAAAAGTTAGTTTTCCTCCTTTGGTTGAAAGGATGTTGAAGATAAATTGTACTGAGAACAAAAGATATGTGCAACCAGTACTGGAGAAATCAAGTCATTAACATTGCGTTAACCTGTGAAGACAAAGGCATCTACAATCTGTCCCCCACCTGGGCACGCTCACAGTCTGAACCACTCCAGGAGCAGGGTTAAGCCTTAACTCCAAGCTTATCCATCTTTCTTTCCCTCACCTTCATTGCAAACCCTACATTTTAAAATCCTTGTCCAAAAAACCCTAACAAAACGTTATTCATCTAACTAACACTTCTGCATTATTTACCTGTAGATATAAATAATAATAAATAAGTCCGACCTAAAAATAAATAGAAGAACCAGTTGATTTGCAACCCAGTCTCTCCAATTTATTGGTTAAAAGCACAGGAAAACAATTGGATTCTGTTGAATACCAGCATATTTAAGCTACTGCAGAGAGAGAAAGGAGTCTAACTCAAGGACTCTGCAGCAAGAAACTAAACTCCACTAGGAGCTTCATCAAAGCAGAAGGAAGGAAAAACAAAAACTGAGATTGCTAAATGAAAGGCAGAATCAATACTTCTTTTTTAATCTTCCAAAATTCTGTCCTCTTTATTAGGAAAACAAATCACTCTTCTAGACTATTCAAAACTGCAGAAAGAGCCTTAATGAAATAGAAGAATAACATGGTTAAGTAGCAATGTCTGCATATTTAGAAACTCTGTGATCAGATCAATAGCTTGGGGTATGTGAATAATTGTCCAATACATAGAATTTTTCTAGAAACATTTGTCAGCCTCTTGTCATGTACTATGTTTTGGTTTATTTCTTTTTTTTTTTTTTTGAAAACAGTCCATGTAAGAAGAGCTTTCATGTAAGTGTTCAAAAGCTTGAAGAACTCTTAGTAGAGCAGAGAGGGTATAAAAACCAGCTAAAAAGTTTTCTAAGTAATTTTATCTCCAAATTGCTTGGTTTGGCCCAAGTTCTCAGCCATCTATTTTCATCCTGAAAGCAGCTCATCTTCAGTGCTGGTGGCAAAATTTTTACAAAGAGGGATTTGCTTAGTGTGCCTAATGTTGAGAGCACCTAATGTTCTGAAAAATGAATTTGGAAAACTTCCCAGCTTGCACATCTGCCCCTAAAACTTGAGAATAATGGACTGAATATGAGAAGGGAGGATTAAGTGAATACTTCCTCTCCTCTCCTTTCCTTTCCTAAACCCATGTGGTCCCTCTGGATGACCTTTATCTTAAGCACTGCCTCACAGAGCCCAGGCCACAAGCTAGCTTACAAAAGCAAAAGACCTATGTGACAGGCAGATGTATGGGTGTGATACTGCAAATCAGCTGGTTATGTGAGCACCATATGTCAGCAGTTGGAAAGAAGGTGCACTGGAAGAAAACTCACACTATGATTAATTAGTAACTTGAGAGGTCTTTTCTTGCCGTTACTCTTTTCTTTTCTTTTGTGTTGGTGGCTCTCATAATGCCCTGATAATGAAGAAAGTGCATTGAAATACATGAAGAACTGAACAGTCTCTAAATTAAATGAAGGTGGATAATAGAAGCACAGCATTAAAAGCTGAACAGGATTCTCAGATCATCACTTCTCTTTCCCGCTTTATGCAGCTGTTTCACAGAATGTACTTTCTTAACCTCCATCTACTTGGCAGTATGATCCAAGAAGTTTGGCTTTAGCTGTTTTCAGTCTGAGACAATCCCAAATCATATTATATGTCACTGTCAGAAAACATTTTCCTGATAATCAACCTAAACATTCCAGGTTTATGTTGATTAGCTCTCATTAGCTTTTACAACAGACATCAGATGAAATTACTTATTTCACCCTCTGTGTTTAAATCTAGGCAAGGAAAAATAAATAATGAATTTAAAACAGATCTCCAGAGGACAAACATATCCAATACCTGTTGTAGTTCCACCTACTTATCAAAACTATTGAAACTATAGCTGGTTACCCCTCACCTCAAACTGTCAATTGATGTTTCCTCTTACTGATCACCTTTGTCATCACTGCTTGCAACTAGTGATGCTGAAAGCCTGCACTCTGGATGTCTGCCTCAAGCAGGTATTTACTAATTTATTTTAGACTTCAGTTAGAAAGATTACACTGGGGAATGAAGGAGAATTACTAGCTCTTAAAAATATATTAGTACCTCTGATGCAAATAAGAGAACTGAAAAATTGTGAATGGATTGACTGTGAATTTCAAAATATTTATTTTTAAGTACCAAAAAATGACCAAATTTTAGATCAAAATAAAACTCCCTTGGAAATTTGACAGCATCCACTCTGCTAACAACAGATTCCTCCTCCAGGTATGCACTACCACTTTAGTGAGCTACTATCCTGGTAGAAAAGACAATGTAAACACAGTCTGATCCATTTCATACAAAATCAGCCAAGTATGAACAGATAGCATGGAAATTTTGGAGAGCTCAAACAGTCCTTCCATCTTCAGATGGAAAGGGTCAGTCAAGCCTAGCCAGCAAGCAATGCCTCAGGGCAAAACCCTCTTCAGCTATCATACTGAGATCTAGAATGGACTGTCTGAATTTGACCTGACACACAGGGACACATGCTTGAATGATAGATTTATCCATACCTTTGACTGAAGTCCAAGAATCAAAACAAGAAAGATAAGACAGCATTTGCAGTGAATTTTCACAGCAGCCGTTTTTGTTAGCCATAGGCAGTCCATTAGCTAAACTTTGCCCTCCTCTTAAATGTATTATAAAACTTATATTTAGAAACTTTCCTTATAAATTTGTCAGTGTAAGTATTTTTAAGGCCAGATTTAAAGAAGCTGACTACGGCAAAATGAGAGTTTGTGGTTGACTTTAGGATGTTGTCCAGTTTTATTGTACAGTCCCAACCAGTGAAAAGTGATGCCCTTATGGCTGTCTGAGCCTGTGGTGGGAAAGAAGAAGCTAACCCATGGAATTTGTCTCAGTTCATAATGGTTCTCTAGGAAAACATCTCTGAAGTCCCCTTGAGACACTAACATTCCCCAAAACTTTTCTTCTATCACTTCTGTTGTTATCAATAATCTTACCTTCACCAGCTTTTACAACTGTCCCTCCCACTCATGTTTACATAGTGTTGGAAATAGCATTCAGCTTAGTTATATCCTTTATATACTAAAATAATTGAAATGTTATAATTAAATATCAATAATTCATCATCAAAATCCAGGATAAATAAGCAGAAGGAATATACAGAAAATGTCACCGAAGTATCAAGTCCTGTGCCAAGGTAGTTGCAAAAAGTATTTGAAGGTTCATTTATCTTGTCAAGCCTTTTTTGTTATTTACCAGATAATATCAAAATAACAAAATATAGCCAATTTGGATTTACCGAAATTGCTCATCCACTGAAAAATTTTGTCAGTATTTGTCTAGATTTTACATAAAGGTGTCCATAAAAGCATTATTTGCTTCTAGTTCACTGTCTCTTCTTTCTAGCTCTTCATTCTATTAAAAACATAATTTTGATTCATTTAGTTATTTTTAAAAATCTAAGGCACTCCACAAGCAAGTATGGAATTCTCTAATTAAAATACAAATTTAAAGAAAAAAAATTGTAGATGCTTGTTAAGTAGAACAACTAAATTAACAAATTTGCTCACCTTTAGCTACTCTTTATCTTTTGGGACTCCTTTTTCATGATGTAGGTATGCTCAAATGTACGGTTTTCATTCTTGCATGTTTCCAGTCTCGGGCACACTGATGGCACTTAACTACCAGTTAATAAGGTTGGCTCCTACACTAGCTGGTATTCAGCCCAGCAGCGAAGCCAGGCCATGATTCTGTCCCATCAATAACAGAAATAGCACAGAGCTGTGTCAATTGCTATGTCCTATAATCAGCACTTTTCTGTGCCAGAGCCCTTTCGTTTGACAGGAGATTTGAATACATCATACACGTGGCATTGACACAAATTGTTTTAAGAGCACTTGTTTTCATGTTGAGTTCATCCCTGGCTCTGGTGGATTGTCTCACATGTGTATTTTCACAATCTCTATTCATTTTGCCACCTGTCCTAAAGGGCCCACAGTGCTCATGTCTCATGATAAAAATTCATCAATGAAACACTGATCTTGCTGATTTGGCACTCTAATAAACCTGCCCCAAAGCCAGTCCAAAGACTTAAATATGTCTCCAAGTCAATTTCATGAGTGTAGAGTAGCAATTTCCTTTTACTGCCTTAGTATGCAATATATCCCCTAAATAAAGCTAGTTTTGGAACAAAGAGTCATTCTCACCTATAACTTTCTCTAACAAATAGGATCTAATGATAACAACATCCCTGTTGAAAAGCACAGACAACTGATCAAAAACAATAACAAAAACAGTAACAAAAAGAATACATGAATACACTATTAGTCAGTGACAACAGATGTGTTAGAGTGCAGGATTATTTATACCAGACCTGAAAATAACTGATTTGTAATAGCCTTAATGTTTCTTGTTCTGCAGCCAACACACCCCAACCATTTTATGTGCAATTATCATGAAATAATACACCAGAACTGACCAACTGTTTGAAATATTCTTAGTCACAGATTTACAATTGAAGTTAACTAGTTAAAGATTTTTTTTAATAAGTTGATTTCTAAACCATAGCTCTGTGATTAGTTTATAATTATTAATAGAGAATGTATTAGGGAAAAATTTGTGTCTTAATTAATTTTTTTTAATTTACATTTACACTGTCTGGAATTATTTATGTTCAATTTCCACTCCTGGAACCAACCCTGCTGTGAAATTGCAGCCTTCTGAAGCATTTGGCAACTGAAAAACCTAGCTATGAAATTTTGCTCATCATTACATTTTTCTCCTTTTCAATTTTACACTTAATTATAGACCATTAAATCAGCCCTCAATAAATGTATAAGATTTTCTGTCTTATGCAGAGTGGTTCTTTATTTACCATCATTGACAAAATGTTGGAACACTCAGAAAGAATTTCTTTAAACATTTATTTTTTCGTACTGCTTACTGTAGAAAATGCAGGAATTCTTAAAATAGCTTTACAGTCACAATGCTTGGCAGTAACACTCAATCCAAAATTGCCAAGTCTCCTGTATTTGTTGCAGGTTCTCTTCACTCCCATATATAACACTTTTCTTTCCTCTTCCTTCACCCCTCTACCCCTCATCTTTTCAAAGTAAGAATATCTTTCAGTTCATTTTAATAAGTTCCTTTTTTTATTTTTTTTCAGTAATTTTTCAGATCACTGAGCTTGGAAGCTATGGTTCACTGCTAGAACTAAAACCCTGACTGTGGTTTCAGTCAAGATGAAAAAGAAATAGATAAGAAACAGAAACATAAGAACAAGATAGGAAAAAAATCCTATTTCCTGTGCCTATTAAAATACAGGCAGGAGATTTTAAAATTGCTATTCTCTCCAATGTTCTAACAATTCTCAGGCCAACATTTTACACATACCCCTCCTTTTTAAACTTTATTGTAATCCAGAGAGAGTGCAAAGAACCTGAGCCTCTGAAAGTGTACTGGGAGCATAGAAAATCACACAAACAGCACTACAGCCATCAATTAGCACATCACCTTGTTCCCATTCAGAACCAGGAGAGAGAGGCACCTATTTTCATGGGCAGTTTGTTAATCAGCATAGGGAAATTCAAATCTATGTCTCCTGTTCCCAGGGAAAAGGGGGTTTGTACCACTGACCTAAAGACTCTGCACCACTTATATGGGATGAGGACAGGCACTTCTGTTCAAAGACACCAGTAACACACAAGCAGTGCAATCTTTTAAATTTGGTGATCAGGTTATTAAAAAACAGACCAGGACAAAATATCTGGATGAGAGTTCCAGCTATGACATCTTGTTATGCTTTTAAAATGAGACATTGCTTGGATAAAACACAGAAGTTGTTGTTAAGGTCTGCAGTACAGAACTGTGTCCATTTTAGTTTGTTTTTGTTTATAGAGACTTCATATACTTCCTATTTCTCTACCTCAATAAAAATCCATTTATTTCTACAGAAATATATTGTCAAGATCAAGTTCAAGAATGTTTCTGGATACATTTTGTTTTGAGCAGAGTAGTACCCCTGAGGATTGTAGGGATTAAACTCAATATGTAATAAAATGTGAACAACACTACATATACTTTATTTACTTCAGAAATCAGATTTCCTGATTTTGATAGAGAAAAGCAAGTATTAGTTCGATCTTATTTCTGGCTGGCCAATGTAGCACCAAACAGATGCAGTGAAGTGGAGTTTCTTCCAATTTGCCTGCCATCAGTGTGACAGAGGCTGTGTCTAGGCCAGCCTAGGGCATGCAGGTGACCAGGTGGCAAATGATTCACCAGAAGTATTGCTGCAGTTACAGAGATTTGTTATGTGCTGATAAGCAAAGACAAAAGACCATCTTAAACTTCCAGCTCCAACTTCCAGTCATATTAAATAAATTAGGATGAGGGAAAAGAGAATTATTTTTTTTTAAATGAATTGAGCGTGGTGGAGACTGTTGAGAGTATGTATATCTAAACCTCACAGAAGACCTATTCCAAAGACTTTTACAGAGCAGTGGTTCAGTTAATGACGCAGAATATGTGAAGGAAAAAATGACACATTATAATGAAACAGTAATGGCCTACCTGCATAATGTGAAAATATCCCTGTGATACTGAATAGATGGAACCAGTCACCTGAATAAGTCTCACCTCCACTGTGCTGAGAAAGCACAAAAACAGCAGCTGAGGAGCATGAATGGTGGGGCAACCAGGGGAAAAAAATTAATTAAATTAAATTAAACAGGAAATAAAGTGGCTGAGGGTTTTTATTTTTCTCCAATACCAGATCAGTGGACTAGAAAGCTGACCCTTCAGCATTGAGGGTTTAGGAACTTGTGCTGCTTATAGTAACTCAAAGCCAGAACTCCTACACAGAATTCCCAGCCAAGATCACCAGCATCCCAATAACTTAGAGAATGCCTGTATTGGATAGCACTGGGCAATAATGGATCACCATTTTCAATAAGTGCTGGGCAGTGCTCCAAACACTTGCTAAGGCAGCATACCTAGTTCCCTACACTCTCCAGTGAGTAGGGAGATATTTTACATAACAGGGCCAAAAGATAACTGTTTTTCATTGGCTTGTATTTCACATATCCATTTTTTTTTGTCCTATTTTTTCTATATCTATTGTTTTATCATACAGGAAACAATTTATCTGTATTTTAAATAATTTCTCAATAGGACATTTGAGGGAGATTATTTAATTGGTATGCCCTGATGTTTCTTTTCTTCTTGTTATGGCATTATCAAACTCCTGCTTCCCACAATGTAGGCTGTAGCTGAATTAACTGCTCATCATTTACAATTAGTTGCTAAAAAAATACCTATATGTCACTGTTCATAGAATTCTCAATTTAGCTGCTTAGCCTTCTTCAGTGTTGGGGTGTTTTCATACTACATTTTTATGAAAAAAAATCCACCTTACATGTTTTCAATTGGGAATAAAATCCTCATAAAATTAAAAAATATTTCTTCCATAACTAGAAATTCTCTTAATTTTATAAATTTCAAGGTACAGTACTTCATACTCTAAGAAAAGTATAAATCTAAAGATTTCCTCACAATAATTTCAATTCATTGCTTCATTTATTTGTGAGAAAAGACAACACTTATTTCCCAAGAAGATATTATTATATTCTTATAATGAGTATCAAAGAAATATACAGGCTCAGAAGTGCAGTCATTGTTAGTTTTCTAGGCAGGGAACCAGACTGAAAGATCCTCAGTCTGTTCTCTGATATCCAAAAAGCATTTTCTGTGATATTGAGCAATGGTTTTTGCCTTTGCATTTCCTTTGGAAGGAAGAAATATCTGTATTTCTTTTATTTTCATATTATGTTTTTCCTAAACAGCGCTATCTAGTCTCTGTAATAAAAATAACTCTTCCCTTTACTTTTTGGTGAAACTTCTCTCAGTTATCTGAGCAGTAATCTGGCCAAGAATAAGAAGAAATATCTAAATCATTCCATGTTTTAATCTTTTGAAGATTCCACCTGAGCATATAAATAAAATAAATACTAATTAATATAATTCATATTATCAGTATGATCAGTGCTGATTACAACAGTAAACCTAAAAACATTTTCTCTATTTTTTCATGAAATAGAATCTTGTCCTTCAAATAGGAGTTTCAGATCCAAGCAGGAATCTACCATTGTAGCTTTTGTGTAAACCAAAATGCAGTAAAGAGCTAAAACCCCTCTAATTTTCAAAGTGTAGCAAGAGTAGAGATATAACCCCCAAATATGCTTGTGAATTTCATGATAGCTAACAGCTATCAAAACTAGAGCCAGTATCTTAACTTAAAGAAAAACAGGTTTAAAAATGAGGGAATGTAACTGATCTGTGAATTATATGTTAGTGAATTTCAGAAGCATTGATTAAAATAATAATTTAAAACAGAAACATTTCTAAATGAACCCTGTGTAACAGGAAGAACCAATCTGTCTTCTTAAATGAAAAATCTTGCTTCTTTGATAAATCATGATTTTTATAGGTATCAAAAAAGCTACAGGGGAATTGTTTGAACTTTCATTTATTACTTTTTTGAACTTTCAGATAATTATTGGAAATATTCCTCAATGTTAAAGAAAATGAATAGGTTAAGAATTTTTGTGTGTAACAAATACTTTCCAGGGCTGAAAGCAAAACCAGGAAAATCTCATCAAATACTGAGTGATAAGAGAGGATAACATGGGTCTGTTTAACACCAATCCCAGATTTAATACTTACCTGAAAACTGTAAATTCTGCTCTTTCTCTCAGTTTTTAACACTGATAATATTCTCCTGCAGAACAATGGCAAGTTTGGTTGCTTGTCCTTTATTTGAGGAAGTGCTTTTGCATATAAATTAACTGACTAATTTTAAGAAAAGCCACAGTTATGGAATCTCTGCACAGTTAATGTTATCTTAGATTGTCTATACAGGATATTGGTTTTCTTCCCAAAGATGTGTACAAGCAGATGATATTTTTCTTCAAATACAGAAAAAATATTTATAGATAATATCTAAAATTTCTTCATAAGTAATATTTGAAGTAGAGATCATTTTCTTTACCGTTTTTTTTTTTTTTCCAGGGAAGACTATGTCCCCTCCCTTATTTTCTCCTTCTTACCCACACCCCCCAAGAGAAGAGACTTAAAGGACTGAAGGACCTACTTATGTAGAAACAGCAGATCAGCAAAGTATAAAATAAAACATTGGAACATTTCTGTGAGAAATATACTATTTGGTGTAAAGAAAGACACAAGAATTTCACAAAATAAAAATCACAAGGATAATGTTCCTAGCTCTTTTTTTCACTTTCAACTATCTTTCTACAAAGGAACTGGAATTCTATCTATCAGCATGTCACTCTATTTCAAAGTGCTTTAAAGTCAAGTGCTGCATGCAGCACTTTTCTAACTGACCAAATGCAACCTGTGCTATTATATTAAAGTTCTGTCTGCCTTCTTCTCAGTGGCTCCTGAGGTTGTTTTTTTTTTCACAAAGTCTCATGAGAAACCAAAGATGTCTACAGATGCCTGTGTCCTGAGCTGCATCGTTAAATGGTTTTTTGTTGTATCAGTCCCACGATACCCTCCCAGAGAAGCTGGATTCAATCAGTGTAAGCTGTTCTAGTGATGTGACTCCTAGTAACTAAAAAGTTTTGTGCCGTCTTTGGAAAACAAACCAAGAACAAACCCAAAACTTTACTGTCACAAAAACTCCTGAGTTAAAGATACCAAAACTCTAGAGAGAAAGAACAAGTGGATGAGAAAGACTGTGTTTTTTTGAACCAGTGTGATGACACATACAACTACTGAAGACTTGTCTTCAGAAAAAAATCATTCCTGGGAGAAAAATTCTCCAGTTTTTGTGATTCAACTCCACATATTGTTTTAGCTCAGACCAGAAGTGAATTTTACCAAGCTAATCTCCAAATGCTCCTAACAGATTGTTCAGGCCAATTTCAGCCTTCTCAGATGAAACAAAACTGCAAGGCGCATTTCAGGAATGAGGACTCTGACTCTGATCTGTCCTTAAGGCATACAGTGGCTGGGTCAGATCATCACAACCAAAGTCCCTGGAGTGGGGGAGTACTTAGCACCTGAAGTTTCATTGTCTGGGTCATCCCCTGTGCTCACCAGCCAGGCTCCTGCCCACCTGGCACACAAACTATACCTCAAAATTTTGGATGTAAGGATGCCATAGAAGATTACATCAAAAGCATTCCATCAGAAATCAATTACATTAGCCAGGCAAATTTGCCCATGGTGAAGAATTGCTCGTCATTCCGAGACATCCTCTTGGATCATCAGAGACCTCCTCTGATCATGATACGATTAAGTTAAAAAAAGAAACTAAGCATATTAAAATAGTAAAATGTATCAACTGGTTCCTTTAGAAAGGTATAGAAAGTGCAAATTAATATTTGAGGAGGTATAAATAATATATTCAGAAAACCGTGGTAGAAAGAGCTGGAAAATCTGGAGGGAAACTTAAGAGACACAAAAAATTATCCAAATTGATATGGAAAATTGCCTTATTCTAGCAAAAAAAAAAAAATAATTCTTTTTCAATAGAGAAAACTACTTAGTATTTCTCTGGAAAGCCCTTAAAAGAAAATTCACCAACAGTAAAAGTCCGTAATTAACGAAGGCAAGCATAGTGCATAATGACCCTCATTACAGTGCTGTCATCTGGTGACAATGAATTCTACATAAATAATATTATGCCTGTACTAAGGAGTACCAGAAAGTAACAACATATATGAAGGTATAATCAGACCTCTGGGACAGGGCTGCAGGTAAAACACAGGATAGAAAGAGATCAAATAGACAAAGATTCAGTCCAAGATCAGGATATCTACCTGGGGGATTTGTATTTGGCCAAAGTGTCTAAGTACCATTATAGTTGATTAATATCTTCTCAATATGGTCAGTGGTGCCTAAAGAGCCCTCAGCTGATCAGCAGCTGGATATGTTCTGGAGAATGAGTTGGTGGCCCTCAGTCCAACGGAAGAGGTGCCATGAGGTGGCACTGCTGTAGTGCAGCTGCCTGGCACTGGCTCAGCCTTAACAAGAAATATTTTTTGCAAAGGTATGAGAAAGTGTGTGAACTGCAACTCTGTGAGACAGGCTAAATGGAAACATGGAAGGCAATTGCTGAGGTAGTAAAAGCTGTTTTAGAATCCAAGTGGAAAAAATACTGATGTGAAGAAGGATAAATTCACGGGGGAATAAAAGGCAAAGAAAAGTAAGACAAGCATTACCAACCGGTCTGTTCCAAGGAGCAAAGCAGACCCACCTCTCCCCACAAGCTGGTGACTGGCTGACCAGAAATGACCTGCTGGGTGCTGTGGGTGACCAATATATTCCTGCTCAGTCTGGTACACCACAAGTCCCAGTTATGTTGCTCATGTTAGCACATAGTGGAAAGATGGATGGGGGTAAAATTAGAGGAAACGGAATTTATATTCACATCCCCACAGAAGTTAAACAGCACAGAAATTATAGGGTAGATTACTGTTGCTGCTCCCTGGATGGAATGTAGTTGCCATGCTCGTAATTTATTCCATGGTAATTCCCCACACCCACAATCTGTATCCACAGCATCTGCTAAAGGGGATGGAACAGAGCGTGGAGCAGAGTGGAGGCACCATGACCAGGCTCTGCTGAAATCCTCACAGGGAGGGGAATTCAGTGGTACTTTGCAGCTGAAACACCACATAGTAGCTGTCAGGAGAGAGAGATGTCCTGCTGCTGGGTCAACAACTGTGATGAGATTACTCTCCTCAATGCTGCTGGGTCAACAACTGTGATGAGATTACTCTCCTCAAAAGAACTTGGTTCATTACAACCTGATTGTAATATTAACACACACCTCCAACCCAAAGTAGTCCCTCCAAGGCACAGCCGCTCCTCTCATTGGTCATGTGCTCTAAATTTTAATTGACTGTATCTTTAAAAGAGAAGCAAGAGAATCTGCACCAATCAGTAACAAAGGTATGCATGCCTACAGTCACACAAGCTCCAGCTAAACACAAACGAATAGTTAGATGAGAATGGAGAAAAGTTAGGGAAGACTCCATCATAGCTGTTAGGATCAGTCAAGGGGGCTGACCCTGTCTTCTCCCTTGTAGGGCAACCTATTGGGTAAGAGCCACACTGTGTGTACTGAATGCTTTTGTTGGGGATTACAGCTTGTCTGTATGTTGCTTTGAATATGTTTTTGCAGTCAGGGTCTGTCACCAACACTCCTCAAAGCATAACCTGTCACAATTTTATATTCATAAAGTGTTATTCCATAAACTTGTTGGTGGGAGTCTTTCACAGGCAGTCAATGGCAGCAGGGAAGACACCCAAATGAAGAGGAGGAACTGCTAAGGAGACTGCCTTACGTTGTTGCCATATTTCCCTGAACAAGTCAGTCAAACCATCCCTTGATCCAGCAGGACTATTGAGTGAAGGGTCCCCGTAATGAGACACTGGTGAAATGGTATCAGGCACAAGGATCTCAGTTTTCCTGGGATGCTGACAGACAAATCAAACACTAATGGTCAAGTCCATCTCCCCAAACTAAGGGTTGAGGAAACCTCCCTTTTTAATTGACAGACATAAATAACCACTCTGTATTCCTGTCTGTGTTCTGCTTCAGAAGTAATTTGAGGCATGGTAAAAGGCACCCAAAGACCACTAACACATTGAGGGAGGGTTACCAGCTCAACAACTATAAGAGGAACTTAAATATTCTGTGCATGTCAGCCAATGAGTAAAAATGAGTTGCCTCAGAAGAGTCACCTGTTTTCATTTTAAGATACAGGTCTTACAGGGTCTAATCTCCAGCTGCTAGTTCAGAGGGGTGACTGCGTTTGGTTTTTATCATGATAGGACATACCTTCTCCTGATGCCTTCAGTAAAACCTCTCGAACTATCAGGTGCAGACCTGCCTGTTCTGGAAGTGAGCTGTTGTGATTTGATAAAGTAACAAAACTATAAAACTGTAAAAACTCTGGTTTCCATCTTCATATCTTAATTATCTTTTCTCTCTCCTTCTCCCTGAATACTCTTTCTCAGTTCAAAATAAACTTTCTCTTAGTCGTGGCAGACTGATTAAATTGTTTACTGTGTTGTACTTTACCCTTTCTCCAGTGGAAAGAAGACCACACTCCTTATGTGTTTGTAAATAATAAGATCTACTTTTTCATACTTTCTCCTCATGAAAGCTTATTTTCTCATTTCCCTCAGCTTGTGCATGGTAATGCAATGTAGCAAAACAGGGCACAACCTAGGAAGTCTTCTCCTCTTTAAGAAACTATTTTGTGAATTTACCATTTCCATCCCTGGCTTAACTATAGCCTACTAAAGATGCAAAAGTAAAAGTTGATTTTGAGAGCTAGTTTCAGATTAATGAGTATTCTATAGGGGTGCTTTTTCTGTAAGCATCTACACATGGGCCAAGTCTGATGCCACAGAAAGGTAAATTAGAGGCAAACTCTGTTTCACTTCCCACTGCCTGCATAATTTGCTTTAAAGGAACATCTGCCAGAGATGGAGTCATGCCTCCTTCATGGGCTAAACTTGCTGCATTTACCACAGTCAGATTAACAATCCTTACCACTACCACCATCCTATGTTATTTCAGGGTACCACAGCACTGCTGCTTGTAAAACAACTGGAAAATGCAATGATTTACTGTGATAAAATCATTGCATTTAGGTTTTTCTAAATTGTGAAAACTAAGGGTTTCTAAATGTTGAAGTTTTACAAACTTCAAGCGATGCATGCATTTTCTTTAAAAAACAAAACAAAATTATGTTTTCCACAGTTTTCTATCTTCTGCTCTAATTTAAGAGGTCTGTTTCAGACTGATAAAATTGAAAACATTGCTAAGTGTGAGCAAAAATTTTTGTTCAAAATTATCAAAGACTCCTAGCATATCTTCTGCAACTTTTGACATTTTCTGTGTGGGGCAGACTGAGATGAGGAAGCAGGAAAGCATTTCTTTGGCTCAGATCTAAGCCAAGTAAGTATAGAACTTTGTTAGTTTTGATTAGACTTCTATACTGATAGCAAAAATATTCCTGGCAGCCATTTTTTTTCCTTTAATCTCTCCTACTCAAAATTAGACCAAATTATTATAATAGAACGAAAACTAAATTACTGCCTTATTAAGTAAGTTTGGCTCATGAGCAGAGTCTTGAGCTAAGTAATTCAGAATTGTCATTTACGGAAATATATTAGTAAGTTGATTCACATGAGTAGATTGGTTGTGAGGATAATAGTGTACAACTATACATAACTACATGTAAAATAATTCCTGGCAATACCTAATGTGAAGAAAGGACAAAATTAGGAGGAACAAGGTTACCTTATTCAATGCCAGCATCTAATTTCAATATGACTGCACTTTCAGATAAACTATAGGTGAATGAAAAAAAACAGTCAAAAAAACAAGAGTTCCTAATTTGAAACTATTTGAAGTGACTTCACCTTAAAAGAGAAAATGAAACAGCACACCGTTAAAGTCTGAATACCTGTATAACGAGGAATTTGAATAGGTAGTTAACAGCTGTTATTGAGTAAATTGTATGCAAAAAATAAACAAACTTAAAAAAATAAAATTTACAAAAAACTGTCCTTGAAAACCTGAAACCCAGCACACTGCGTAGTGATAGATGAAATATATCAATATATCCCCTGACAAAATGTTATGTGTATTCAACCCGGTTTTTTATACAAGGCTAGGAAAGCAGTGAGCTGAATCTCATATGGTTCCTGCCTGAGCTTCTCTTCAAAAGCATCTTTAAACATTTGCTTAGCTTCAAATACTTTTATAGAATTCATTATATTGTGTGACTCACGCATGTGCTTAAGAGTCTGAATAAAAATCACTTTAAATATGTGCTATGTTTGACTAAACTGGACTGTAAATGTATCTGGTGCTTTTCCCAGTGGGAAACAGAACCTGGCAAGATTGTTAATTAAGGGCTAAATTAAACTAGTCATCTATGTTTCCTTGTCACTGGAGACATGATTGCTCTCCAGAGGTGATTTTTTCCTCGGCACAGAGCCGTTCCATCTGGACAAGTTCAGACAGACACGTAGTTTTGAGATGGCTCTCATGAAGACAGTGCAGAGCCAGGACTGAGTTAAACATGCTGCCTCAGGGTCCAGCAGGAGACTGCCAATACCAACACGGACAGCATCCCTGCTTGTCGTGTCACTCACACTGCTCCTGCTCCTTCAGCAAGACCAGGAATGTCTTCCATCTGCTTGCACACACGAAAACCAAGCAGTGCAATATCATTGCCCCTCCCAAAAATACATATTCTTAATTGCTTTTTTTAGCACATGTTGCTAAAAATATTCTCTGAAATATTTTGAAAAAGAGGACAGCAGGCAGCACTTCATGACTAGAAAGAAGCTGGAAATAAGAAATTACAGAAGCATTTGAATGCAAAAAGGAGTAAGACTTGGGAGTCATCTTCATCCTCAGCAGGCCGCCCGCTCAGTCTGCCACTTTTCATGGAACCCAGACTGAAAAGTAAATTTTCCTCCTATCTGCTGTTCAGGCAACCAAACAGTTTGATCCGTGTGTGGATTACAGTGTTGAGAGAAAGTAACCTAAAAGTTATCCCCAGCAGTGTCTGAGTGAGATGTCAGTGTTGCACCAATGAAATAGATGTGACAGTGGTAGAGCCCAGAACCAACAGACTGTCTCACAGAAAATACTAAGTTTCTATCTTTTGGCTGAATCCTGAATTAGGTAAATGTCAAAATGTACCATACACCTCTTCACAACAGAGGGGCAAACAAATACATTTCAAGATTATAAAATTAGGATTTTGTGAGAGAATTTATGTTGAGATTGGAGCTCACAGTGAGAAAGAACAGTCTTCCCTCTACCCAGCACTGATGATGTCAGACCTGGAATACTGTGTCCAGTTATGGACTCCCCAGTACAAGAGAGAAATGGACACATTGGAGGGAGTCCAGTGAAGGGCTGCTAAAGTGACTGTACTGGAGCATCTCCCCTATGAAGAAAGGCTGAGAGAGCTGTTTGTTCAGCCTGAGGAAGGCTCAGGGGAGATCTCATCAATGCATGTAAATACTTGGAGGGGGATGAAAAGAAGAAGAGCTAGGCTCTTTCCAGTGTGCCCAGAGGCAATGCCAGAGGGCAATGGGCACAAGTTAAACACAGGAGGTTCTGTCTAAACATCAGAAAGGTCTTTGTTCTGTGAGGGTGATGCCTCAGACTGCCCAGGGTGCTGGTGAGTTCTCCTTCCTTGGAGATACGCAGGAGCCATCTGGACATGGTCCTGAGCAAGTGGCTCTGGGTGGCCCTGCTTGAGCAGGGAGGTTGAGCCAGATGACACCCAGAGGCCCCTTCCAATCTCAACCATTCTGGGATTTGGTGATCCTCCCTCCTGGTTTGTGTGGTAAGGAGCTGGTGCCTGCCTGGGGGCCTGAGCAGTGACCTCAGCTGGAACTATACTAGGAAATAAAATGTGTAGTGGTCTGTCTGCTCATCCTGGGACCAAGCAGTGCAGTTCATTCTGTAGAGATCAATTCTGTTCCTTTTAAAATAAGGTGGTTTCATCTATTCTGTCTTATAGGTTCATGACTTTTATTAAGTCAAAAACTAGCATTATTTGGGCTAGTGCTAAGCAGCAAAACAAAAAAAAAAATGTGCCAAGGAATGCACTAATGATTAAAGACTATGAATAATCCCATGCTAATGCTGGGACAATGTCCTGAGCTTGTTCAGATTAATGGTATAGCTTTTATATTTATAACAAAATAAAGGACATAAAATAGAGTTATAATTCCACGGTATTAATATTTAGCATCAATTTCCTTAGCAACACCTTATCCAGTGCTAAATCTTATAGTGATGCCCTTGATTTGATATCTAACCACTACTTCCTATCTTAATAAGATTATGGTCTTCCTACTCTTTTTGGTGTGAGATGCCTCCAAGAAAATCAAGAAAACTTTTTAAAAATATATTTTTTCTGATTATTGTCATCAGATTTGCATTTATAAATGCACATAGGGCAGAAATCTCTAGAAATTTCTTTTACTTTCATGCATTTTTAACACCTTAAATTTAAGGAATAAAAGGCTGTTTTCTGTTTCTGAAGTCTACTATTAAAAATTAAAATACTATTTAGAAAGCTACAACTATTTTTGCCTGAAATCTCTATACTTTTATATCATTAAATATTTTTATAGGAAGATGTTTTGTATGTATTTCAATAAGCATACCTGAAAAACGCATTTATAACCATGACAAAACAAATTGTGCACCACTGATTAAAGGGAAATACATGCTACAATTAGATATGAGCAACATCAGAAATACTGGGTGAAAAACAGAGATAGAAGGCTTTGTGTATTTTAAGGCAGAGATTTGTAACTCTCACATTTGCCAAAGGAAAGTAGTCACTCCAACTTTATTTTTTAGTCTGAAAATGTATTACAATTCTTTGCTTTCCTTCTGGCTGCACTGGTATCAAATTTAAAGATCCATGTTCTTACTAAAAATTAGTCATAGTTTTGACAAATCAAGTCTCTTGTTTCTCAGTGTCAAGAAACAGTAAGTTTTCTTCAAATACTCAAATATATTAATAATTACAACTTCTTTAAATGTAATTCAATATATACATTTATTGATTTTTGAATATAGATAATGTAAGATACAAAACTTAAGATAATTCAAAAATATTTTAGTACACTTTCAGTTCAGACAGTGTTATAGAAAAACTGATGCATCATTCTTTGAAGAGCCTATTTTTCTAAGAGCTAATGAATGTGAACCTTTTCTCAGATGTAGGAAATTGTCCTTCAAAACAGCAATCATGCTAACAGGAAAGGTCACCTTCATTTCAGCTATAGATTAAGTATAATTTCATTGTTATTTCTTTCATTACATCCTGATTAATATAGGTAAGTTGATGTTGAGCAGAGGAGTCATGTTTTGGCATCTGCATGAGGATGAAATCATCTCTCAAAATATACAGGGTAGTCAGAAACTTTTCTTTTTAACAACTACCTGTTAACACTTTACAGCTTTTAACCTTTAAACAAGGAAATAACCTCAAATAAAAATGAGTATCTTCTATCCTACAATTTCTGTTCAACTCCAAGCCTTCTTCCTCTGCCTTAGTTGTTCCAGTACAGATATTGACTTTGCAATCATCCTATTTGTCCAGTCTACATGCCTTTGAGAACAAGGAGCTATGGTCAAGGTATAGATCACTGAAGGGGAAAGCTGGATTCTCATTTTAGCTTTGCCTTGACAGTTGGCGAAATCTGTGTAGGATTCACTGAAGTTTATTTTCTGAAGGTATAAAGGGAAGAAAAATAACCCCTATTATTTCCTCAAGTGCTTTTGGGATTTAGAAATGTGAAATGGAATGTTAGATTGTGACATCCACAAAAAAAAAATTCTTGATATTTCTGTAATCTCTGTAGATACGTTTAATAAGATGTAGTTGGATATGAACAAATATCAACAGATCAGAAACACCTTATATGCATATAACTTAACAAAGCAAGTAATGTTTCATGCTGATAAATATTGAAGACATTTTTAAAATTGGAGTTATCTTTAATTTGGGATTCTTCCATTAACCAGAAAGTTTGAATTTGCTTAGCCATTAATGGAATTTAAAAAAAAAAATCTTTCTAGATTTTGCTTTGCTGGGATGCTTTCATTTTTTCATAGGCTTTCTGTTTATACTGCAGGCTGAAAAAACATCATGCTACCTTGTTCACCCTTGTATGCTCATTACACAGATAATTATTTCAAATGTTCATGTCAAACTCTAGATTTCTTATTTTTCAAAACATAGGAAAGGGAATGTAGTACGCCTAAAAAATTATTCCCCAGTCTGGACTCTTTGTAGTTCAAACAGTCCTTCTGACTGGCCTAAGCTATGACATCCGGCCTTTAATCTCTTATGAAAAGATGGTCTAAGTTCTTGAATTGGGACGTGATTCTTCTCCAAATTGTAATTCTCCCCAAGAATGCCCATCCAACATTCATCTATGCTCTTTTCTGTTTCAAATCTCTCTCACTGGATCACTCTGTTCACTGGAAGTTGTCTACTCGTGACTTTCTACTGTGACTTCTATAGGAAGAGCCCATTATTTAACTAAAGACAACAGACACTGGGACTAGGATGTGAGTAGGGACTAAAGCAGCTCCAATAATCACCATCTCCTCCATCTCACCTGTCACAGTGAGATGAGAAGACATCAAAAACGTTATTTCTCTTTTTTTTCAAGTTTTCTGCCTAGGAGAAAACTGCTTTGGTGCAAGGCTGCAAGAAGCTGCAGTAGTCAGGGAAATTGCTGGAAACAGGGCTGCAGAGGAGGTGTACATACGGAGTCCTTGAAGAAAACTGTTCCTCCTTCCCAAACATAGACTGAATGTGCTGTGGATGAAGTTTGAGTGTGAGAATGGAAAGTAACCTAATTGATGGGAAAGCAGAGTGGATATTTAGGAGCTGGGCTGCGAAAATTCTCAGGGGACTGACTACACTAGGGCCACAGTGTGCCAGAGGTCAGGCCCAGGTCAGTTCTGCCAGGGAGCAGGGAGCAGTGGCCATCACTCCAGAGGAGGCTGGATGTCAGCCCAGGGCAATGCTGGAGGTCCAGGGAGAAGCAGCAGCAGGTGGGAGGATGACCCAGGTAACAACATGAAAGATGCCCCAACAATGACATTTGAGAACAATGGCTTTGAGAGATGTTAAGTTATGGCTGAGGCTGCCCCGTTGGAAAGATTGATTAACCTTCATCACAAATTATTCACTTAGCCATGAATTTAATCAGTAACCTTTTACTACACCATAATACAGGAATAATAATGTTTGAGTTCTGTTATGAAGTCATATTCTGATATGATTCTAAGCAAAGTAGAGTGGATATTTAGGAATATCACTGGGTAAGTATTCACAGATATTTCAAGATAGATGCTTTTAACAGCTGACATTCATTAAAAATATATATCTGTATATTTCCATTTTGAAAAAAAAAATAAAAGCATCAAACAAGGTATTGATTTAATGTTCATTCAAATGATTTGCTAACAGAATCACAAAATACAGGTTGGAATGGGTCCTAAAGAATGGTCTGGTCCAACCTTTCTTGGTAATAGCATGATAAAATCTTGGTCTAGACAAGATGGCCAGGCAACCTGTCCATCTAAATCTTAAAGGTGTCCAGTATGGGGGAATCCACCACTTCCCTGGAGAGATTATTATAAGGGCTGATTGTTCTCACTGAAAACTTTTCCCCTTGTGTCCAATCAGAATCTCCCCAGATTTAACTCGTACCCATTACTCCTAATCTTTTCCATGTGACTCCTTCTGAAAAGAAGTCTCCATCTCCTTTGTAGCCACCTTTTAAATACTGGAACATGATGCCAAGGCCTTCTCTAAGTCTTTGCCCTTCAGGGGTGAGCACACCCAGATCTCTCAGCCTTTCCTCCATACATCAGGCTTCCCAGTCCTTGGATCATCTCTGGACCTCTTCTCTGGAGCCTCTGCATTCTGTTCACATCATTTTTATATAAGGGGGACCAAAACTGAACATAGTGTTCCAGGTGTGGCCTGACAAGCACTGAGTAGAGTGGGATAATGCTTTCATCTCTGCTGGTGATGTCCCTATTGATGCTTCCTGCTGGCTTTCTTTGCTGCAGCAACAAATAGGTTTTCTTGCACTTTTTTCCCAAAGTTTGTTAGGTACTATGATGTTTTCAAGACATAAATCTTCCTCTCTATCATATCAGATCAGATCTTTACCTCTTCTTCCTCCTTCCATATTATAATGGGAACTCATAGCCTCTTGTTTATAAGACCATCAAGACAATTACATGACAAAACTTGAAGCCACTGGTAATCATACTCTTTGTAAAATGTAAACCATTCAATTATATGTAGAATTGACTTTAATTAAATCTTGTCAAAGGAATAAATTTTCAAAGCACAAATCCCACATCATGCAAGGCAATAAATAAAATCATGCTTTTCTAAACAAAGGCACTTCATGTCAAATTAATTTCTTTCTAAACAGATTAATAACTGTCCCTTCTGTACCCAATTATATATCCCGAATTTTGCATAGGGGAAATACAGACTGAACAACACAAAGAAAAAGAAACACAAAAAAAGCACAAAAAAAGCACAAAAAAACCAACAAAAAAACCCCCAAGAAAATAAAGAGAGGGGTTAAGGCTAGCCAACTACTTTCATAAAAATTAATAATTATAAAAACTGAACAAAACTCCCATTGTGCCAAGATGGATAAACTATCAAGAGATTAATGAGACATAAACCCTTTCTCTAGGAAATCTGTTTCAGAGGTGGTTGTCATGACACTGAACCATGTAAAAAGCAACTAAAAATCTTTATCAAAAACATCAGGTTACTTATGTGAATAGAGTTGGAGCCTCTGTTCATTCCCTAATGGACTTATTACTCACAATATGTAGAAAATACGTGAAAAATCAGGTGGAATTCTCTCTCATCCAAAAGCACATCTCATATTATTCTAAACTTCAAACAGTTCCTTTTCTTCCATCAGAAGCTTACTGTGTTTGATTTTATTCATTTGAGATGTGCCAAACCCAAAACCAGAGTGTTTATTATGTATATAAATATTTATGTCAGGATTCATACAAACTCCCCAATTTCCTCTTTATGCTGCTCTTTTGCACTGTACATGAGACAGAAAAAAATCAAGCCCCAGAGCTGTCCAAGCTAAAGGCAAAGAACTATAAAACATAAGTAGGGTGGAGACCTTCTACATCCCAGGTGCAATATGCAGTTCTCTTCTTTTGGAACAGGGCAAAGAAACAGGAAAGAAAAATATGTTTCACTTTGGGGGACACAAGAAGTCCCATAGAAGTCTACAGCAACTATCAAAAGTAACCCATAAATCCCTGGTAAATTATTATGTTCTCTGCACAGATTCCTTCCTGTATACAGTCACTCCTTTCTTTATGACTATATGCTTGTTTACATAGCTAGAACTAATGTTAATGAAAACCAGTTTTTTGTGTTCTCAAGTGGCTAAAAAGAAATGTCAGATTTGTGTTAACCTGCACAATCACAGTTCTCTCCCTTTACATTTCTATTCTTTTCCCTGAGTGAGGCAGGTATTTTGTTAGGGAAAAAAGACTGGTGAGTGTATATGTAGAGTTTATAACACATTGTTACCCACACAGCTTCTGAATTGAAACTGGGAAAGGGCCAAATAGATATGTTCATTTTCGAATTTTTGACTACTTGTCTTTACAATTTACAAGTCTTCCATCTGTGGCAAGGAGGTTCTTAACTTAAAGAGAGGATGTGGTTCTGGTTCCAGGTATAAATAAGAGAACTCAACCCAGTTTCAAGGAATTTCTGCCATGCTGAAGAACATCCTTCCCTGAGAACTCCTGTAAAAGAAGCTGGAGCTGTATATAAACTTCAGGAACAGATTCAATCTTGTTTTCACTTTGTCCACTCAAACCTCAGTCCCATGACAACTGTTCTGACAAAGTTCCAGTGCAATAAATTTTTCTACTTCAGCATTTGAAGCAGTCTGTTTCAGGCCTATAAATGTTGTCTTTCTTCACTATTGTTCTATTAAACTGTTAAACCTTTTTCTAGAAAATGCAACTGAGGATGGAAAGGCCAATTTCTAAAGGTGCATAATTGAAAGAATGCGAGGCAATGCAAATACGTGTGAAAGAAACTAAAGAATAAAGCTTGAGAGTGTTCTCCCTTACAAACACCAGAAGTTCAAAAAAAACTCATGACAGATGTCTGGCTCCAGAAAGGCACCAAAATATACACAGAAAATATTAATAAAATTGCACAGAAATGTAATTTAAATTATTTAACTAAAAATAAGTAGATGAATGTATAAATTTTGCTAATTTCTACTCTAAAGCTTCAAAACAGACTTCAATTTCATTATAAAACTCAGATTGTCTGCCTTGCATAATGATGGATTGCACTGATGAGGTGCTGAGCAGCTGTATCATTCAAAGATAGGCAAGAAAACATCTGATCATCATCTAGAAAAGATTTATCAACATGTTAAGAATATGTAAAGGCATAAAAGACAATCAGGACTGAAAGTCTTCACCCAAAGTGGATCAACATCTTTCTTCATTACAGACCCACAGGAAAACTAAAAACATACTAAAAACATGCCAGTTTGTTTTGTTTTTAACACACACACACACACACACACACACACACACACACACACACAAAGCAAAGCAAACACTCCCCCACCAACATCCTTTTGTAACCTGTATTTAATTCAAAAAGGTGTAAAAATAGCTGTTATTCACCATCTCAGATGCAATGGATAAGAGGAGGAACCTGTACTGGAACCAAGGTCTGTAGGCCTGCTGAGGATGAGTATGAAGGGTTAATAAGGATTTATCAGTGAGCAAACAAGCACTTGTGAAATATCTTAAAGAAATGTGCTTTGACTTTTTAATAAATAGATTCTGATTATCCCACAAAATATGTGTCATATATAATTCTTTAAAAAAAGCTTTTAGGTGTATTTCCTTCATCCTGTATTCTTCCTATTTCATTTTGTTTACTCACTGTGTTAGTGAAGCAACAAAATAATCTTAGGTCAAAAAAAATACTAAGAGAAACATCCACTCTCACTGAAAAGTATATTGAACTATAGGTTACTTCCAGCCTACAAGAAGCTGATAAAAATACTGAATTTGGGAAGATAGCAAGATATATGTAATGATTCTAAAATTTAAAGTGCTAAAAAAGTAGTCTGATAACAAGTCAACCACCTGCTACCTTGTAAACAACAAATGAGCATTTTTAAAACCCAGCTTGTTATTCAGCTAATGTAAATTATTGGCTTGGACCAGGAAACATATTCCAATTAGAAACTGTCACATGGGGTTTTACAGCCACTCTCTATTTTTTTTACTCCCTATTACTCATAAAAACAATAGATTAAAAAAAAAGGATCAAGCATTTTTCAAGAAAGCACATATCCACAGTTATTGCTACCTAGTCTTTTCTATGGAAATAAGGAGTGAAATTGGCCAATACTGAAAGTTATGTTCAGTCAGTAATGAAGCCAAGCAATTCACACATACACAGCAAATCTTCAAGCTATGCTCCCCACAGGAAACACAGTCCACCAAATTCACAGACTTTAGTTAAAATGGTGCAAAAATGGACCTGAAAAGCTTATCTAAGCTGACAACTCTCAAATGTTTTCTTTTGTTAAAGTTATTCAGTTGCAGGAAATCTCCAAAGTTCCCAGGAGATTTATTCCAGAATTACATCATGGTTACAGTTCAAATATTTTTCCAAGCGTGTAAACTGATTTTATTTCTTGCTGCAACTCAAACAGATTACTTCTTGTCTTATCCACCCTGAATCTGTAGAAAAGGTCACTTCCCCTTCTTTACAACAAAACTGTAACTGTAGGCAATAACTGCATCCCCATTCACAGCCTCAGTCATTCCTGCACGTATCATATTGCCTTCACCACCCCTGTTGGTCTGTATCTTTCCTGAACTCCATTCCTACACAGAAGAGAACCATTCCCAGGAACAGACAGTGCAGTTATGTCACTTTACAGATCCATATCTGTAGTTAGTTGTTCCCATTAATTTACAGTAGCTTGTGTTGTCTTGAAGAGCTTTGTCTTATTTTCATATTGTATCTTCAGTCTCTTAAGACCTGTTGAATTCTAATCTGTCCTTCAAAATAATTTCATTATCTCCTGGTTTCAGGTAGTCTGAAACAATGATAATTGAAGTGGTAAATAGAAGTACTTAACAATCCAAGACAGAGATGTCTTATATTTCCATAAAAAAAACCAAACAAACAAAAAAAAAAAAAAAAAAAAAAAAAAAACCCCAACAAACTACCATGAAATTTCTCTCTCTATAAATGTACAACCCCTTTTTCACCCATGATATAGTACTTTCCTCAAGAACATCTCAACAGCTTTTTTTGTAAGTAAGATGGGCGAAACTGTTCCAAAAGCTTTTCTGAAGCTGAGATGTAACATATCTACAATTTATTCCTGTAGAAAGGCCTCTTACCTTCCAGAATTATTGAGGAAATTGAAGATAAGTGTCAGGTTTATAATCCCCCTTTCCTTTTCCCTTTCCTACTTCTTCAAACTTGCACACTATATTTGTCTGGTTTCAGTCTTCTGGCATTTCATAAGCGTTTCAGACATTATCAATGAGAACACTTCTGAAATTACCTCAGATAGTGCTTTACAAACAATCAAATGAAAGAGTTTTCCAAGGGAATAATTATTTTTTTAGGGTCAATATGAGAAATTACATTTTAAGGAAAAAACACCCCAGCATAAGCTCCCATTCTGTATCTCTATATCCCAGGACAGATGGGCTTAATGTCCATTTTATGACAGTCAGGCACTGATCATAACAGCATGTCAGGACCATAGTGGCTCATAGAGAGTTCTCCACTTGCAATTTGGGTGACACAGGAAATGTGATAGAATACAGGAAAAACTCAGGGAAAAAAAAATGTGTTAAATGAAATGTCACACTCATAAAATATGTTTTTCTATTCCAAACACGCTGGTAGGACTAAATAAGTACATTTTAAACCATGATGTTTAATTTTCAACACTTCATTTTCAATTAATCTCAATCACAGACTTTTCTTAATAAAACAAATAGTTCCATGATCACACAGGTGCCAATTAAACCTGGTTTATCTGGACTCATGCCTGTTGTTGACTATTTGTACCTTTTCTAAAAATTAGGAGTATTTAAAAGGGTTTCCTCACATGTGAAATCTCTATTGCCTGTGCTGAAGAGCAGCCCCACAGAAAGGGCCCTGGGGGTCCTGGCTGATGGCAAGTTGGGCATGAGCCAGCAGTGCCCTGGCAGCCAGGAGGGCCAACCCTGTCCTGGAGGCATCAGGCCCAGCATGGCCAGCCGGGCAAGGGAGGGGATTGTCCTGCTCTGCTCTGCACTGGGGCAGCCTCACCTCGAGTGCTGGGGGCAGTTTTAGGTGCCACATTAAAGACATTAAACTATTGCAGTGTGCCCAAAGGAGGCCAGGAGGGTGGGGAAGGGCCTTGAGGGGAAACCGTGTGAGGAGTGACTGAGGTCACTTGGTCTGTTCATCCTGGAGGAGACTGAGGGGAGACCTCATTGCAGTTACAACTTCCTTGTGAGTGGGAGACAGGGACAGACACTGATCTCTGCTCTGTGGTACCCAGTGACAGGACCTGAGGGAATGCCCTGAAGTTGTGTCAGGGGAGGTTTAGGTTGGATATTAGTAAGAGATTCTTCACCCAAAGTGGGGTTGGGCATTGGAATAGGCTCCTCAGGGAAGTGCTCACAGCACCAAGCCAGACAAGAGTTAAAGGAGTGTTCAAGTGATGTCAGAAGTTAGACTACAATGATCCTTGTGGGTCCCTTAGTATATTCTATGATTCTATGATCAAGAAGTCCATGCTGCAGCCTTTGCAGCAGACAAGATTCTTTGGCAGTTATTCTTTCTCCTGTCCACAGTTTTCACATTATTTTTATGACTTTATGAATTCTTTTCCTGCTGAAAGTCTAAATCAGATCATCTTGTCCTCAGTAGCTGAAAAGATAACTCGGAGAGAGTGAATCCTGCAATAAAATATCTTAAGTCAGAGGAGACAATGCCACCTTTAGAACATTCTTATAATGGACATGGATAGTTTAATATTTTTCTGAACCATCCTTAGCTTTTCTACCTAAATCACTTAGTCTCGTTTAATAGGAAAAATCTTCCTGTCACAAAAGTTTAAGACAGAGAAAAAGTAAAAATATTACATCCTGGCAGTGAATTTTCCTTGCCCTAGATTTCACCTTCAGTATCAGGAAACACAGAGAGAGAAAGAAAAGGCTTGGACACCTGAGGACTTGTCAGCTTAAAATCTTCAAACTAAATTCAATCTGCTCCTTCTGTGAGTTAATAACATGAGCTGTGGGAAATACCAGGAACAAGGTTTTGCAGACAAGAGGTAACCCTGGGATGACACAGCAGTGAGTTAGCACAGCAAGACAAGACATTCAGCAGATTCTTTTAGTGAGTACAAGATTCAGCAATGCAAGGCAGAGGTTTAGAAAATCACCCCGCAGCTCACGGATGTTTTCAGGATATCATGTGCAGAAGTGTGCACATCAGATTTGTGTTCACAGGAAACAGCATTTCTACTTAATTATTCTACAAATGGAAACTCAACAGAAATGTATCTGCATAATCAAAATAGGGACTGACCAAATTTTCAAGTTTAAAATCCACAACAACAAAATTAAGAAAAAAACCCAAAACAAATAACAAATAAGTAGTGAAATGCAGGACTTCTGCTGCTTGCAAAAGGCAGTGCTTATGGATTATTGCTGCTCATTGGACCTTCTTATTAAAATATCTCAATTAAAAAATAAATTATCTTATTCCTATTTATTTATTCTAAATAAATAGACTTTTTACACTAAGAAAATTGTTCCTGACTTTTACCTCATAAGGGCTTGTCTTCACCTAACAGTTCTTTTGCAGAAATTTGGAATGTCAGCTTTACAGTGGAGTCACTACATTGCTCTACTGCCTCCTGTAAATATGCTTAATGCCTTGAAGTGCTTTTATGAAATAACATTTTTTTCTTTAAAAGTGAAGAAATGTAGAAGACATGATGTGCCAAGGTGTATGTACACAAGGAAATAATAAAAAAAAAAATAAGCCTCAATTTTTAAGCCCAGAGGATGAGAGGGCAGATGTGAATTTGTTCCCATCCAAACGAGGGGGCCACACACAGACTGGCACTGGGAATCACCCTTCACTCCTGCAAACTGCTAAGTCATGACCAACCATTATTTGGAATATTTCTGCTCTAAAACAAACCCAAAAACATGCTAAGGATCATGATAATAGTTCATCTATATGATCTGACAGAGTGCTCACACTGTCCCCTGGTTGTGCTTGGTTTGCTCCTATGGAGCCAGGCAGAGCTTGATGGGGAGCTACTGCAGACTAACTGGATACTGGGATTGCATAGCTTCCCTTTCTGGGAACTAATTTCTCTTTCAAAGAAGCCTCAGCCAAAGAATGGTGCCAAAATCTGTTTTACGGGAGATAAGTAACACTGCTGAATTTTCTGACAGAGAAGCTATGATAAAATTGACTAATGACACAGAATGAAACCTGAGTGTTACATTCAAAACTGACAAAGCTTCAAATCAAAATCTATCTCTGACACGTCTTTGTTCTGACTAGGTCTGAAGGCTTTAATAATTTACTCATGTAAAATGGCTTTATCAATATTTAAGCTCAAAGATGGGTAGGCATGTAGAAAATAACATTTAAACCACAGGGTATTTTTTTTTTTTCTTTATTTCCCCTTTAGTCATGTTTTACAGCTGTAAATATCAGTGGAGATGTATTACATTCTGTATTTATATTCTGCCTGGCATACTGGAGAAAACCTAAGTGACAAATTCTACATGCTGTATCATACAAACCACTGCCTAGCTAGTTACTATTAAAGGTGTCTGCTCAAATCCATGTGCAGGCAGAGACACAGGATTGATATTTCCTTTCCACACACATATTCACTTTCTCTGTATGCAGAACCAGCTGAAATTATACAAATTCTTTAACATTTGAAATGAGATTAATTTATTCTTTACCTTAATTATAATCTAGGGGAAGATTTTCTTTTTTTCCTCAAGAGGTAATTTTAAAATCAGAAACATTCATAAGAGCTAATTAGTGATTCTTTCACTGCTTTCCATTTCTTTGTTCAGACAGACACACAACTCCCAATCACAGGCACTCTTTTTGCACCAGCCTCTGCAGGACTGGCTTTCAATCACAGAGACAGCTAGGCAACAGAGCTAGATATTCTGGGTTTTTTCCAATGTCTAATTCAGAAACCAACATAGCTGTCCTCTTCCCTGAGAGAGTGATGAAGGCAGTCTCACTGAGCTTAAATGCACCTGTTAGCTGAACTCACTCAGGTGGACTAATTAACAAAGATAACTGTCATACTATGTTAAGAATTCATTATTTCTGCTGGTAACAGGTTCAAGCTTTTCTTGGGGGAAGAATTGCATGTTTTTTCATAAAATACAAGGAAGGAAGACAAGTTCTGGTGAAAAAATATTATTTTAATGTATTTAATCCTTAAACTAAGATTGATTCATTATAATTTTTATTATTTAATGTCTTAAAATGAAAAGAAAGTATTTAGAATGAAATTGGAATAATCATCCAAATTAGCCATATCTATTTCAGGCAATAAAAAGCTGAGAGCACAGGCTGTAGCAATGGCATGCAATTGTCTTTACTTCTTGACATTCAGTGAGCTCTGTGTCATAATATCAGCACAGGCTTCCCCCCCGTCCCTTCATATAGCTCAGCAGTTGGCTGAGCCCCAAAAGAAAATTTTTGTGCAGTCATCCTGTTCTAGGGGTGTCAGAGAATCCAGCTGGTGGGATATATCTGTGCCATGCCAGTTGGCCCCAGGCCAGCAAGCAGCCCCTCTATCATTTCATTTATCAGCCTGGCTGTAGCTGTTGGCTTATAGAGGAAAGCACAGGAGAAAATGTGATAAATAAAGGGATTTCACCATGCTTCTTCCTTGGGACAGAGAAAAGGCTTGATGCCCTCAACAGAGGTAAACAAACCCAGAATTAGACCTAACAGAAGGCTCTTTGGGAAATCAGGACCTTCAAGCCATGTGCTTTATATATTGAACCACAGGATAAAACTGAATTCTTCCTTTCAGATTGTCACATCCCACCTGCTTTATCTCAAGAGCACTTTGTCTTTCTGTTTACTTCATACTCAGGAAATAGCTATGAAATTGTACTTAATCTTAAATCAGTTGAGCATTACCTTGACATTTTCTTTCCCAAAATAGTCTGACAAATCCAAAGAAACTTAATTGTTTATGCCACTGGTGCAGGTATGGAGGGGATGAAGTCTTTCTTCTGAGCCACTGAACTAACAGAAGTACAAAGGCAATTTGCTGTATTCAATAAAAATGGCAAGACATTACCATAGCAGAAATCCTGTAAAACTACAAACAACACATATAAATATAGAACAGCTCATCTACCCATCACTGAGGTAGAAAAACAGTGGTCATAATTGCAAAGTAAGGGAGGAACTGGTGTTTGAAGGGGAAGGTGCCACACCACACCTGCTCCCACAGGATTGGTCCCTGGTCCGGCACTTACCGGGCACACGGAGCTGTCCTGCTGCCACCTGTGGATGTGCAGACTGTGTGACAAAGTCTGCAACTACTGAAAGAGGCAAGAGCTCTGCAAAAATGGGTAGGAGCTCTATCCCCAGCCCAGGACTTAATGACTTGTGAATGACCCCAGCATTTTCTCAGCAGTGTGAAAGCACAGGCAGTAAAGAGCAGACGTGTCAAGAACCAGTTAAACCTGGAGATTCATTTTCAGATATAAAGGTTTTTATGTCAGGGTCATCAGCTCAAATCCAGCTAATAGTGGGTCATCCATCTACAGCAGTTCTTGTAGGCACTCATGGGAGGTGAGGCTTCCCCTGTTACTACTGAGGAAATGCCTAACACTGATATTCTCAAAGAGAAACACACTGCCATCCCCTTGCAGACTCCCTGAGCTTTAAGATGACATCATGATGCACACATTTCTGTATAAATGGAGACTGTTTTACACAGCTGACATGGGAGATCTTATATATATTCCATTTGTCTTAGAAACAAAATATGTTCAAGCTAATGTAAAGCCCATCCCAGGCAGCAGTAACTTGGAAGCTGTTTAAACTGTGATCGCAGAGCTCCGTGATGGAAGCCCACAAGGAAATAGATATGCAAACACAGTGGTGTGTGCACTGTTCCAGAAGATGAGAACTGCACAGCCTTAAGCTGCACCTGAAATTCATCCTAGACTGCAGAAAGTCCCTTTTATTAACCTGCATGTTGAAATGTTTAATAATGTCTGGAATTGTCCTCCAAATGATTTAGCCTCTATATGCAAGGCTCAGTCAAATCTTATGGGTGGATAAAGTGTAGGCAACTGCAACTAAACCAATGTACAGTTATCCAGAAGGGTGCAGAAGAAAACTGACCCAAAATGATGGTGATGGTTTCTTGTCTATATTGTTTAATTATGAACATACAGTAATAGAAAGTATATCACTCTGCTTAACAAACACAACAGTATTTTTGGACAGCAAATTAAAATATGGCTAAAAATTAGAAATGATTGGAAAAAATTGGAATGGGAAAATGGAGTAATTTATAATTATATCTATTAATATATCTATAATTTTCATTAAGATCTTTTAAGAATATATATGTCATTATTATGTTGAAAGTTTAGAAAAGATGGCCAATGGAACCAACACTACTGAAAACAGATGCAAAACCCAGAGCCACAACAATTCAAGTCTTTGTTAGTTCTAGTTAGTATAATTTTCATTATTTGTAAGTGAAATACTACCTGACTATCTATTCACTGCTGAATCATCTGGCAGCAAAGCCAAAACAAAGAATTTAAAATACCAGCCAGAAGTGAAGCTGCTTCTCTATCATCTTCTTCAAAGTGATACAGGTTTTTAACTAAGCATCCAGCTGCCACTTTACACATTTTACTATAAATAACTCTGGGAGTCTGCACAAATCAATGAACATAATGTGGTTCTATGTGCTACAGACATTCTTGTTTCAGATCTGTCTCTTCATCATCTCTCCTCTCTAGATATATTGCTCTGGACTGAAAAAAACCCATATCCTAAACAGAAAGGAAAGTCTAGTGTCTTAAATTTCTCAGTTCATACAGAAGACTTTTGTCAAAGAATATAAAAATTAAAGGTCTAAAGTGATAAAAAGATAATAACAATACACGAGACCTCTTCAGAAGACCTGTCCTTATGCTTTATATATTCATGTTATATATTCATTCAATTTTATATATTCATGCTATGTATTCACTCTATATTAAAAAAAAATAAATGAAGAGATATGCTAATGTCTCAAGCACTGATAAAAACAAACATTAAAATTCAATTTCTTTAAATTTTGTTTATAGTCAGTAAACATTTGGCTAAGAAACAACTTAGTGCCCAATTATAAATTCACTAAATGTCTGCTAGAATTAACAAACGCAACAATTTAAAAACAAATCCATATTGAAAAATATGAATTTTCTCAGCAGACCAGTTATTTCTAATATTGTCACTTTTTAACTTTCATGTGGCAAAACAATTAATGATCACTAACACATTTCTAAAAATTATATAGATAGAAAATCAATGTTATGATATCTCATCTAGACAATTCTGCCACTATTGTTTTCTTGTTTCCTACTCTTTCCTTTAAAATTGGAATTTTCCTGTTTTAAAGCCCAACCTATCTCTATTTCTCTTTACTTCTCAATTTTCTCACTTCCTTTACTTTCCATTTTCTCTTGCTACGACTGAAAGGTACAACAAGAAACTGAGTTTATGAAAAACGGGGCTTTTTCAGTCAGAATACGGAAAGTTTTAACATCTGTATGTTTTTACAGGATTATCATACACCTCATTTTGCAACTCAATTTTCAATACTTTTCTCTGTCTTGACATTACTGGCTGACTACGAAATCCAAATTAGCATGAACAAAGTCTGTCTTTTATTTCTATTCCAAGCTCTACAGAGGTGCTTGGCTGTACAAACTACAAGAACGTTCCATACAGGAATCTCAAAATGTGGTGCTACAGATGCAGTGAAAAGCTGTAAACAAACGGGCCAGGATCATCTTATGCCTTTGGTATCAAATTTTCTTAACACTGAAGCAGAAGGAGTGAACCACATAACCCATTTTAGTCAAATTATTTGGATTATAATATGCCATGCGGCATAAAGATTTATATTTCTCAGATTTGGCAGAATCCCAATGTCAAAGTCACATATTTAAAGTGTCAATGCTACACTCTTTGTATTTATGTTTAAAATTACCTGACTCTATTTGGAAGTACTTCCAATTTGCAGTAAAACATGCTACAAGAAGTGAAACCATCTGCTTATGGAAACAAGCATACAGCTATCTTATATTCCATATGACAAGAACAAACCACTCTTATTTTTCTCTGTTTAATCTTCTTTCCAGCATTGTCTCCTGGCTCATTTCTTCTTTCTCCTCGCATTCTCACACCTTCAGCTTTTATAAATTCAATTTTCAAGTCCATGTATTATATGGCTACTCAGCTATCCACTTCTTTGCCTTTTACCTCATCATTTGTTTATAAATCTGGGAACTGATCTCACACCCACCAAAACAACAGGAAGCCTAAGCACTTTTTTAGCAGGGAGTTTCTGTTGCTCACCCCTGTGTTGCATTCTTTGGAAGAGAAGTTGTCAGTCTTAGCAAGAAGATTTAATTCAGCAGAGAATACAGAAAAAAAGAAGGAGTCAAAAGAAAGTTGTGGACTGGAATTGAAGAAATAGCCCTTGTCAAATGCAGTCAAAATGTTTATTAGAATAGGCCATAGTCCAGTTTTCAGATAAATTTACAGTCCCATAGCATTTAAAACTCTTAATCCTAGGCTACAGTGTCTCCTAATGTGCCTCCTAATCCAGAGTCTGAAATTTCTGAAAAATACTAAATCAGAGATCAAAATATATTTTAAGCCATCTCTATTACGGAGCCTAAACTTAAGGCAATGTTTTCCTCAATGAGTGGCTGAGTGCTGAGATATGATTCCCCCAAATGTTATGGAATCAATGTTTCTGGAAATATTCATATCTCAACTAGAAAAAGCCCCAAATAAACTGATCCAGTTTTGGGAATGGCTACTTTGCATAGTGGGTTGAACAAGATGACCTCTGAAGACATCCTCCAACCTAAATTATAATGCTTTTATAACTGAGAGGTAATTAAGGAAGTGACCATAAGCATGTGTTTATTCTTACCTGCTTCTGCTTGGAGACAGGACAAGGAGGGCTGAATATTGCAAGGTCGTGGATTCTAAACATCCAGCTTCTAAAATGGATAGAGGGCTACATTTACTTCATCTGCTAAGAAGCAGGACAATACATAAAGTGAGACATTGGAGCATGGAAGTGTCTTCCTGGAACAGCAACAAACCCAAAGCAGAACACTCAAACAACTGTTTTTACCACAGATGTCTTTAGTCCCTGAGGACTACAGGGATTTGGTAGCCTTGCTGTCTGAGATGGAACACAAAAAATATGAAGAGACCAAAGCAAGTTAAATCATAGAATGATACAAATGTTAAGGTGGGAAAAGACCTCTGACCTCTGAGATCATCAAGTTCAACCATCAACACAGCAACCACTAACATGTTAGACATTAGGAAAAAATTCTTCACTGAAGGAGAGATTGGGCACTGGAATCATCTGCCCTGGGATGTGGTAGAGTCATGATCTCTGGACATGTTTAAAAAAAGATTGGATGTGTTAGGTCATAGGTTGGACTTGATGATCTCAAAGGTCTTTTCTAGTCTAGTTGATTTTGTGGTTCTGAGAACCATGTCTTCCAGTGCCATATCCATACATTTTTCCAACACTTCCAGGGATGGTGACCCACTGCTTCTCTGGGCAGAAAATGCCAATGCTTTACAACCCTTTCAGTAAAGAAATTTTTGTAGTACCTAGTCTAAACCTCCCTTGTCGCAGCTTGAGACCACTTCCTCTTGTCCTGCCTCGTGCTCCTTGGGAGAAGAGCCCTACCTCCACCACACTACATCCTCCTTTCAGGGAATTGTGGAGAGCAATAAGGTCTCCTCTGAGCCTCCTTTTCTCCAGGCTAAACACCCCCAGCTCCCCCTGCTGCTCATCACACAAATCCTCTCATCAGAATACGAAGTTAATTTCACGAAGGCATCCTTTCATAGCAGATAAAGATCAACGCAACAATGGTGTCAACAACTAAAGCTCTCTGAGCTGTAACTGTACTAGTTTGAGTATTCAGCTATTGATACCAATATGTGGAGCACAGCAAGAGCAGAGTTTAATCTGCTGACTTCAAAGTATGTATAGGATGGTCAAATATACATGGGAAAAGTATCTTCTCTTCTAATGAGTTTTGGACTACCACTTGTGAAGTTTCACTTGTAGAAGCCTATATTCAATCATTCCTTGAGAAAAAGACAGTGAATCAAAGTCTGCTGGCTCTGAAACGTCCCCTTAGGAATTAGATTATCAGTGACTGCTTATTGAGATATCTTTTGTGATTATGATTTATGCTGACAGATTTAAATTGGATGGTGCAGTTGACTGAAATGAGCTAATTCAATTTATAAGTGCAGACTACAGGAAAGAAATAGCTTTTTTCAGGTCCAAAATGAATTTTATTTTACCTTAATATGTAAAGCAAATGTGGGGAAACAGCTTCTAATTTACAGCAAAAAAGTAAAACCAAGTAGTTTTTTAAATTGGTCTTTAAAACAAGAAATAGACAGTTTGAGACTATTGTTCATTATTCAATACATATGTTTTTGTATTTATCATGCAAATTCTCTGGAATTAGATTAAAAAGCTCAGTTCATTTTCAACTGCTTAAGCAGCAGATAAAAAAGCTAAATTAAGGTCAATGCATATGACATTGACATTAATAATTTTTTTACACTTTAATATTGGTATTTATGGAAATATTAATCCTCATGGTAAGATCCAGTCTGGCGGATTATTTCTCAGCAGGTAGCAAAAATCTTGCAGAGAAAAAAAAACATTAAATCCTCTTAAATACTAGTAAATGACATTGTTTGTGGGATGATCCCCTGCTTCACTGACAGAATAGTCTTTGAAAGGAGAGAACATGAGCATTCGGAGTTAACAAATCAGGCTGTACATGCAGAATATGCAGAAGATTTATATTCTCTGTGATGGGAAGAAGAAGGACATATTTCATATATACTAACTGGCAAATTATACCCAGCCCTCAGCATAAGTGCAGTAATAGATTCAACTTCCATCAACAGATCTGTGACCAGGAGATCTACATACACTAATAGAAATAATGCAGATGCTGGCTAAAAACAGCAGTTTATGTCCTAGAAGCAACATTAAATTAGAGGATATTGTTCTCATGACACCCAGTCTGGAGTTCTGCATCTATCTCTAGGGTTCCCAGCAGGGGAAGGACATGGATCTGTCAGAGAAAGTCCACTGGAGGCCACCAGGATAATCAGAGGGATGGAGCATCTCTAGTATTAGGAAACACTGAGAGAATTAGGATTGTTCAGCCTCGAGAAGAGAAGGCTTCTGAGTGACCTAGTTCCACTTCCAGCACCTGAAGGAAGCCTACAAGATGGTAGAGAGGCTCTTTACAAGAGCCTGTAGTTACAGGATAAGGAGGAATGGCTTCAAACTGAAATAGAGAAGTTTAGATTAGCTATTAGGAAGAAAGTCTTTACTTTATTGACACTAGGCGGTGAGACACTAGAATATGTTGCCCAAATAAGTTGTGGATGCCCCGTCCCTAGAAGTGTTCAAGGCCAGGCTGGCTGGGGCTCTGAGAAGCCTGGTCTAGTGGAAACTGTCCCTGCACATGGTAGTAGGGGATTTGGAACTAGATCATATTTAAGGTCCCTTCCAAACCAAACCATATTCTATGATTCTGTGACATCATGCTTTCAACTGCTTTCCTCTTTCACTATAACCTGTATAGAGGAATAATACTAAACTGGGCTTAATTCCTTAATATCATGGGGGTTGGAATGGCACTCTGTTTAAGCCAGATTCTTTGACTGTTGAAGGACTTTCTTTAGTAAGAGTTTGTTTTTTAATTTCAGCTCAAATGGCATCACAAACACAAAAAGTGAAATCAACACGGATATGTTCAGTGTGCCTCCATCCCAGGAAGGAGAGATATTCCCTTCCATCAGCCTGGTGTAGGCGGTACATAGTACTAAATAGTAAAAGAGATTCCCCAAAGTATATAATAATAAAAATAAAATAACTTGGTGCAAAATTAAGTGTTTGAAGAGGATTAAGAGATGGCAGTGAACCTGAAATTGCCATAGTGAGGCACCATGATTTCAAAACATGCTACATGGAAACTTGGAGCCTTGCCCTTCCTCCACTGAGCTGAGACACATTTATTGGTTTGGTTCACTTTGCGCTGACGCTGCTGGAATTGAGGAGCAGTCAAGCTGAGATTCATGAGGAAAATGGAATAAATATAAAAGTCTGCACTATATAAAGATATTCAGCCATGTCTATAAGAGTTCATACTGAAAACCACACTTTGTGTTGGTGTTACCAAAGGCTTTGTGACCTCCTTCAAAGCTGTGCTTGTGATGTGGTTATGGCAGTTTGGGGCTGGAGGCAAACTGGAAGTCCATAGCCAAGGACAGGATAAACCATAACTATTCTCCAGCTTTCTGACTTTGTCATCAGCAGATTTTTTTAATTAAAAATATTTTTTTTCAAGGCAACAGAAGGATCAATGTCATGTATTTGTGTGCATATAACTCTCTGACAAAAGAAATAGCTTGCTCCTGAAGCTCATACCTTTCTCAATCACACAGAAACAAAGATAGCAATTTTTTTTCTAAACAAAAGGACAAGCAATGACAATAGCTGCTAAAAAATTATGATAGGAAGATGATAACTATGAGAAGAAGAAAGCATTCCTATTATCATAGCATTTCATAGGAGAAATAATCTCAGAAGTAATACAGATCAAAAATCATGTTATTTGTCTGCCATTATTATCAAGAAATGCAAGTTTTACAGCATTTCCCCACAGCCAGATGTTATTAGAAGGTTGCTAAATTATAAAAACCTTCTGGAATTCCCACCAACTCCCTCTATCTTAATGAAAACAAATACCACAACTTCCAGGGCAAGAGGTAAGGTTGCACTTCTTCCCCCAGGGACCCTGTGAGAGAAGCTGAAGAGCTGCCAGAGTGAATAGAGCAGAAGAAAGCTAATTTTGCACATTCTGGGACTTTGCAATGCCAATATATGGTCTTTTAAATACACTTTTCAAAAATGCACCTGGGTCCACTTTAAACCACAATAAAAGCAGGACCAAAGCCAGGCAGCAGCAACACCTGAATGAAGCGAGAATGTGACATAGAGAGTTCTGAGAAACAAGCATCCAGAGCTGCAGAGTGTTGACTCTTGGCCTGGGAAAGAGGAAGGAGAGCATCTTGTTGGGGATCTGCAGCATCTCTCTGTAACTATGGGGCTTGCTTGCACTGTTTGGTGCTCATAGTTTTCAGAATTCATATTTTCTTGTGCACAATTCAGTCTGTGGCAGGAGTGTATGTATTTGCCATCATGTCTGCTGAACACAATTAAGTGTGTCAGTCTCCATTATATTGTCATCTTCATGTAGGTTCAGGTCAAACAACACACACATTTCACATTTTGTGTAGGAAGATAAAAGTGTACTTTTAGACCACCAAAAATAAGGAGCTTTAATTATCAAACTCTTTTGGCAGCCGTAAGTCATTAGTTTTGCCCTGCACTGATATTATTAAAAAAAAAACCAAACAAACAAAAAAAAAAAAACCACACACACCAAAAAAAAAAACCCAAAACAAAACAAAACAACAACAAAACAAAACAAACAATCCCACCACCCCTAAAAAACCCAAACCAACCACATACTTGAGAAGGTGCATGAACTTGCAGTCATAGACTGTTGCTAGCCCCAAGATCACAGCCACCCTTCTTCTCAGTCAGAGAAATAGTGATGTATAGACAAGAGGCAGAAGAGATTCAGCCATCTGGGGACATTCAACAATATTGCTCTGGAGTGTGTTTTTACAGTAGTTGCAGACCTCTTGTTTAGTAATCATCTTTCCCATTTTGTTTTGTAACTTTCCTTTTAAAATTAAAGTCAGAAATAAACATATCAAATTTACTTCTGAAACTGTTAAACATATGGAATAGCTTCCAGGGAGCATTATTTATTAACATATCTCCACATTATGGAGATTAGTGAGTTTAATTTTATTCTTTGGTTTATTTTTTTTTTTTAATGACAGAAAAAGGAATTGCAATGGACACATAAGAGAATAGCCACTATTCTGCCATCACACGGCCTCCTTCAGAATTATATCTTTAATGATATATACTAGCTACAATAAAGAACTATTTTAATGCCAGATTACTACATACAATGCAGTTTTCAGTTTGCACAAACTGTCACTGAATGATGCCATTATTCGCAATATAAATTTTTACTCACAGAATGTTCAGCATGAAATATTTAAGATTCCTGGGAAGTTAACATTTTGAGAAAACACCTTTTATGTTTCCCATTTTTCTGTAAATATTCCTATATTTTAGCAATTTATTACAAGTTTGGAAGTTGAAGATTTTTACCTTTTCTTCTTCAGCTGATCCAACTCTGAGGATCAAGCTTTGCTACAGTTACCAGATAAGGTGGAACTCATTTCATTCTAGAACAGGACAAAACTTCCCCAGGTGGTTCCGGCAGCAAATGCTCCAAAAATAAAAACACACAACAGTATTAAGGCTTTGTGCTTAACAGATCAAAATTCAATTTAGGCAACCAGGTGAGGGGAGACCACAATTATAACTCTTCTGAATTTTTTATATCCCTGGACTATTGGTATTGATACAATATACTAGGCTTCCTAATATCTGTAGCATGGGCAAGTTTGTAAGAAGATAAAATTTGAGAATGTTGTTTGATTCTTTAAAAACTTGAGAGAAAATCAAATATTTATAGTAAGATTCTAAATATTATGTCATCTTAAGAATAGAAAACTCACTAATGCCTGTAGAGTCCTTAAAAACAGTGTTTTCAGAAATTTACAGGCTACTTATTAACAGAAATTATTGAATACTCATTTGCAAATAAATTGAAATTAATTGCAAATTGGAATTAATTTGCTACAGTATTAAAGAAGTATATTTTCAAGTCTATCCTAATCAAAACTTTAAAGATGAAATGTAAATTACTACAATAAAAATATTGAGATCTTACAGTATTTCTTATCCACAGTTCCAAAAGTATCTGAAAAGATGCTTTTTAACAGCTTCAATTTATCAAGTAACTTACTAGAACAGACCTTGAATTTAATTCACCTGAGTCTAAATAATGCCTACACAGATATGCTATCATATATTTTTTTTTATATATGGTGTTTATTATTGATCCACAGAATTGAATATAGTAATTTTGCCAGGGAGCCTATATTATTATTATTAATTATACAAAACATAACAGCATTAGACAAGCCAAGGGGAGGCAAACACCAACTGCTTTTCTGTCCAAACTCTTATCTCCTCTGATACTGCATTTTAAACACCAGCTCCTCTGTAATTTTTTAAATACTGCCAAAGAAAATTTCTTCAGCGTGAAAAGACTTTGCTTGAATCCAAATAAAATCATTGTAGTCACACTAACTGGTTTTACTGAAGTTCTTTTTGTCAATAAAGTGACATTTTATTTTCAGGAGGCTGATACAGACTTGGTTAAGCACATATGAAATGGATAATACAATTTCCTTCTGGCCTCATGTTTTCTTTCTTATTCTTCTTTAATGCTTCTAAGGTTTTTAAAAGCATAAAACTAATTTTGAAGGTACCATGAAGACGTTCCTCACCTCAGAAATGAACAAATTGTTCACACAAGTTACAAAGATCCATCACAAAATTAGTTAGAGGTTGAAACACAGACCAAGATCCATTATCTGTTCTGCTAGGTCTGTCTTGTCAGTGCCAGTGCTCAGTCACCCTCTCTGAGAAAAGTGTTTCCTGATGTTCAGGTGGGCCATCCTGTGTTTCAGATTTTGTCTCTTGGCTCCTGTTCTGTCAGTGGGCACTACTGAAAAGACTCTTGCTCCCTCTTGTTTGGATTGTTTCTTCAGGTGTGTGTACACCTTTCACTGCACCCTCTCCCCTGTGTCCTTATCTCCCTGGTCCTGGAGAGCCTGTGCTCACTGTGCACACTGTGCTTTGGGTGCTGCCACCTCAGTGCTGAGCCCAGGGAAGGTCACCTCACTCATCCCACCAGCAGCACTCCTGAGTGCAGCCAGGGGCCCTGTTTGCCTTTGGTGTTGGCTCATGTTCAGTCTGGGCTCCATGAAGACTCCAAAGTGCTTTGCTGCAAAGTTGCTTTCCAGATGGTCACCTTTCCCACCACACAAGCTGGGCCCACAACTCCCAGGTCTCATTTTTCTAGGATTTTCTACTTAAACAAAGAGAAAAGTGGGGGGTTATCTGTACATGGTGTCTTTTAAATTTTGCAAACAGGCATTTAAATTCTTAAGAAAGGCAAAGGAGAGAAAATGACTACACACATCTGCAGCAAATTGTAAAACCAAAATAATTCAAGATGCAAAGATGGTTAATGACACAAAATTGATCACTTCTGATAAAACCTGCCTCTTATTCCTGGTAATGTTTACTAATATAAAAATGAGGATTACCCCAACTCAGTTTTACCCTAAAGAGGGTGTCCCTATGATATTTATCCAAGCCTAAATCATTGTAACATTGATGCCTGGCACAGGGGCTGGATCAGGGGATGTGTGGGAGGCTCTGCTGCTGAGGCAGAGCTGGGTCTGGTGCTCTGCTGCCAGCCAGCTCACACTGCAGCCAGCTTGGGTTCAGCCTGCTGGGCCTCCTCTCACAGAAACCCAGCAGCACTTTTAATTCCTTTAGAAGGCATGACATTACCTACAAGATTCACACACTGAATGCCACAAAAAAAACAGTTTTCTAAATAGATTCCTTCTCTTTCATTTGAAACAATCTTTGTGTCTTGCCTGGGTACTCTTCCCTCCAAGGCTCCTGCCTTGCTGGGCAGGCATGCATATACAAACTAGATGAGTTTTAAAAGTTTTACCCAACATGTTTGTAATTATTCCAGCTCTCTCCTGTTTACAACACAGCTTTTTAAACAGAAATAGACACAGGTGTTATAAACCAGACATGCAAAGGAAAGCTGTCATGCCTTCTCACTGCCAGACAGATGCCAGGATAGTGCTGCTAGCCCCCTGCTCTGCTCCTGCCTTGGGAGCAGGGGAAAGGCAGCATTCCTCCTCTGTCAGGTGTCAGAGCAGGTGAATCATTTCATCTCTCCTTGCAATTACACCTTTCTTCTCCTTTCTCTTGTCTACTTAACCTCTGGAACAATGATTGCTTTTGTGACTTACACATTAGATGTTGTGTCTGGATTTCAAGTATAGGAAATGGAAGGAGCCATCAGGACTTTCAATATTCCTCCCTTTTCAATTTCTTAGGGTTGGCTTATGATGCTTACAACTACTTTCCTGTTATAGATAGGATTTCTTTTTTTCCAGGACACTTTTATTGGGTAACTGCAGAATCACAGCTATGAAGAATAGAATAGGATTCGGCCTTAAGGGACAGTAAAACCTTTTCTAAATAGCTCTCCTATGTGGGGGACTGCATGGCCAGCCAAAATAGCTTTAATTGGATGCTACAGGATTCTTGCAGTATCAAAGTAAAGGGTTATTTCAACTAAATATTAATCAATGCCTTTCTTGAAATAATGGTGGTAATAATCTTTTCCAGTATCTTAGGTCATGTCTCGAAGTAAACCTTCTATTCTTGACCTCTCCCAGTTATAAAACTGCAATAACACATCCCAATTTTAGTAAGCAGTGAAATCTATAAATGGAAGAAACTATGTAAATAAAACAGGTAATATAATCTGAAAGCACACTGAGGATTTTTTGAGATGATAAAATCATAGGAAGTGGACAAAATAATTCAAAAAGCAGCCTTGAAAACTATCCATATAAATTAATAGAGGAGAGATACTGAAGAATGAAAACCTTCCAAATGACTTTAGGTATGAGTAACAGTATCTGGTAAGGTAGAATGGTATCTAAGTGCCTTAATCTACATCTATGTGCAGATGGGCACTGAGTCTAAAATGAGAATAAATTAGTTAACTTCTAAAGGAAAAAATTTGGAGATCAGCTCACCTGACAAGTTGTTACTCCTTATATGAGTTTTACTAAAGGCTGGTCATCTGAGAGAAAAAAAAAACAATAAAAATAGTAAAAAGTTAAAGGAATCACTTTTTAAAAAATATTTGTTCAAGTGGTTAATTATATCTACTGTTAAAAAAATTCTCTGACTAAGCCAAAGCCTTTGATGTATTGATAGTTCTACACTTACCTGTTGTGCTGGTTTGAAAGCAAAACCAGTGAGACTCCCAGTCAGAGATACAATTTAATAGGAGAAGAGAGGAAAAAAGGTAAAATAAAATAAATGGAATAATACAACCTAACACCCTGCTGGTCAGGGTGTTTGAAGCAGTCCAAAGGTAAGTCCTCCTGGAGTGGCAGATGTGGTTCTGTTGGAGCAGAGATGATCCTGAGAGACAAGGGTCCAGTGATGGTGAGAATGGTCCAGTCTTCCTCCAGGAATCCAGTGGAACCAGATAACTTGTGCTCCTGTGTCTCAGTTTTTTATCCAGGTAGGAATGGTTGGCTCCTCCCACCGGGTGGAGCATCTCACAATGGGATCAATGGGATGATGGAACATGTCATACCCTTAGTGAGCCTTAATGGCCCATTAGCAGAAAATATCACCACCCCCCCCCCCCCCCCACCCGCCGAGGGAGGACAGGTGGTGAAAGAGATAAGAAACAATGCCCCACCTGGTTTTAACAGCTGGGCCGTTATCAGGGGGCATCCGCCCCCCTCCTCCCAGAGTTACAAAGAAAAACATCTCCCCAACTGCTTTCAGCAGATGAAATAGAATACACATCCTTGGCTCCATAACCCAAGACACCTGTAAAAATAAAACCTTTTTAGTCCTCCATTTGCTCCACTTAGGAGAGTTTTATCCCCAATATTAGAACAGCTCATAGTCTTATTTTGCAGAACTTTCATCTGCCTAAGCTTCTCACTGTAAGACAGCTATGAATCAGTTCTAAGTTCTCAGTAATTATAATGTGTTTGTGAAGACATAAATTACTTAAATAATCCACTGACTCAGCAATGTTAGATGAAAATTACCTTCTTATCCTACTCTCAACTATCCTTACCCAGCACACAAGGATAAAGCTTACCTTTTCCACCAGCTCAGAAAAACTAGGAACACTTCATCTAGTGAAAAAATGGCCATTTTATGCTACTAAAAACTTGAAAAATTAAAGAGTTCTAAATATATTTCATATTTATTATAACCATAGCAAATGTATACTGTAACTAGGTAGAAGACAACACTGCTGCCTTGCTTGACTTCATTGCATGAAACACCTTAGCCCTGGAAACAAGAGCTTCCAGCCAAATGATTCTTTATTCAACTTGTTCATGGAAGACTGAGTTTGTCTAACACTCACTTTGTCTCCTTTCAAGCTGCTGTTCTAAGACACTTGTGGCTGTCCCAGATAGTTGCTGGCTGACAGAATTAGTGCCCTCAAGAGAAGATGAACAATTTCAATTTTACAACCATTTTTGGCTGAAGCACCAGACCAGGGTACTGCCATTTTTCAGAAACAAGACCTTTAGTTTTAAATCATTCACATAACTGCTGGCTCAGCTCCAGGATTTTCTTTTCTTCACCTACTTTGATTTGTAAGAAAGAGCAGATCACAAGAGGATCCTCTGGATATTCCTTTTGTAAGATCCCTAAAGTCATGTAATTAGTTCCAGCATAAGATTCTTTTTCTTACTACAGATGGCAACTTGAGCCTACAAAGGTCCCTTGCCTCATTTCATTTGCACTGCACTTAAGACAAATGTTGAATACAAGAGTAAATCAGGTTCTTGCTGCATACTTTACCATTGGGTTCACTTTATAGGGAATACACTTTCACTTCTTGCTCTTTCAAGAGAATCATTACTTAGATATGTTTGTGCCTGGTCCTCTTTACAAAAATATCGGGGAGAGTTTTGAGGCAGACTCAAGGGTAGTTTGGAATGGTGTCAGATGTCTGGGGGATATTATTATTATGCATGAACTGGGCATTCAAAACGTAAACAGTGCAAAATTTGCTATCTCATTCATGGTAAAGTCATGCTGACCTTTTAATATAAAGCAGTGTGCTCAGTGCCTATTAAATCCATTTTAAGTCTTGAGTCACAGATAAAGTCACTGTGTCTTATCATTTTAATGGGCCCTTTCCCACCCTGATTGTATTGAGGGATAGTCCCACTCTGCTCCTTCTGGCTTTGTTTATCAGCCAAGCACACTTGCTGCTGTCAGTAGTAAAAACAAAGTAAATAAGGAGTAAATGGTGTGTGATTAGTGCACATCTCCAATTGAAACTTTTTCCTCCTGCAAAAGAATCTTCAGGACTGACACCTCTTCTTTGTCATTGTGGTACAGACATCAGCAGACAATGTATTTGTGCATAAACCAGTGGAATGGACCTTCAGGCTCTGCTGGGACCTCCTGCCACAGCCACATGAAGGTAGTTAATAACTCCCTGCAAGCCTGTCTTACGTGGTAGGACTGAAAGGGAGTGTGAGGCAGCAAAGACTCATTTACATGTAGCTTACACTTCATTTTAAAAGAAGTCCAATTCTCTTAAACCTTTCTGAACAGGTAATTCTAAACTGTTGACAACAAAAGTAATTGCTATATGTAGATTAACCCCAACTGTTTGTAAAGTTCAACTCCATTTCCAGCTCTGTTTTCCACAACGTAAGCATTCCAGCAGATCTGCATTTCATTGCACAGATGGTCTCTCAAAAAAACCACCACAACAAAAACTATTCATTGTTAATATGTTTCTGGTGCCAAGACACACAGAAGGTTTATATGCCACTATGGAAAGGTAAGACTGAAGTAAAACTGTTTCTCAGGTAATAAAATCATCTTTTATTTCATCTTCTCTTTCACAAGGGTAGGTGTTACCCTGGGTCTCACTAGGTGTTCAATGGACAATATAAAGGAACTTTCTTTCCAGAAGCATCAGCACTTCTAACTAGTTTGTTAAACCAGACACGTTTCTCATGACCATTCTTGACTTCCCTAACAACCTGTCCAAATTCATGTAAATCACAGCCACAGCAATCTGATGAGAAACATAGCTGCTAGCTCTGCATTCAGAGAGCTGAGCCAGGTTATTCCCTGCATGGGGCATAGCCCTGTGTTTGGGGACAGGCAGGCCTCTAGTCTCAGATATTAAAAGCTCTGGTTTTAAACACAACCCTGTCAAGACAGCACATACTTTTATAAATCTAATCCACATCCAAGTCTGGAATTGAGTGTCACCTGCTCAATGCAGCACCCTTATCTATTGGGACAGGTAACTTGTCTCAGTAAGTCTGAAAAGATTTTGTGAATACAAATAAACTTTTGTTTCAACCAAGACTGGGGAGAGGTTTAAATGACTGCTGAGTCGAGGAAATCTCTTGTTTCTGCCAGGACAGCATCCATGAGCATGGATGTTCACTACACAGCTTCACTACACAGCAATCCTCTTTGTTAATATTGGCAGCCCCACTGGAAGTTTTTGAAAGTGCTTTAGAATCAAAGAAGCACAAAGCCAAACTACTCATTGTGCCTGAGGTGTCAGGCAGAAGGGAGACAAAGGATGGAGTGTCATTTCAAGGTGACAGACAGCTGTGGCCAGCTGAAGTCACTTCCTTCTCTCCCCCAGCTGTGCAGGCATCACCAGCAGCCTCTCAGCATGCTACCCAGCATCTCCTTTCTATTTCACCAAACACATTAAACCAGTTTATTTGTAATTGCTCTTGTTCCTTGCACATCATGCATATGGCAACTATTCCAGAGTGGTCAGCAAGTCCTTGGGGATTTATTTTTTAGTTTCAGTGTGATGTGCTGGTTCTGTCTTGGTCTGTCTGTGACAAGACCCATCAGCAGGTTGGCCACTCAATGTCTCTTTACTGAGGAGTTCACATCAGATACAGAGTATCATTCTCCACTTGGCAAGTGAGTGTGATCCTCTGTACACACAGCCAGGGCCCCTTTACAGCACCATAATAATAATAATAATAATAATAATAATAATAATAATAATAATAATAATAATAATAAACAAAGCAACAAACAAACAACATTAGAAAACTTTTGTAGCCCAGGCAAATTCAGAGTGCAGACAAAAGACATGGTTGCATAAGAGTCACAAATATCACAGAAGATGCCAGTGGCCTTTCTTGGCTGCTCTCATCTCTAACAACAGTTGTTCTCATCTCATGTCAGAATCCAAATCTTTCCTGTGATATTTTTTTATACCATACACATTTAAGAAAAAAAAATCAGTGAAAGTACATTCACAGAAAGAAGTAGTGTGACTATTTCAGAGCCTACCTTGTCAGCTTAAAACTATTATTTCTCTCATTCCTATCAGATGGTCTGAATTCTGCAAGTGCCATAGATAGGATCCTTTTTCAATCATCAAGAAAAATTCAGCAGTAAGAAGCCAAATGCTGAACTGTGACTTTGTCACAAAAATTCTATTTGCTACCTGGAAGAGGTAGTTCAGTCACAAACAGCATGCTGAAATTGCAGGGGGCAGCTGGGTCAAAGTAGTGTTTGTGGATGGTTAATCCACACTCATTTTCTCTGTCTGCTGTGACTCCAACCTGGCAGACAAGGAAAAAGAAAAAAAAAAAATGGAATGCCCACCCTCCCTACCTCCATAATCTAATGTTTATGGATTTTGTGGCTGCAAAGAGGGATATTCAACACAGGTACCATTTATTTTTCTTGCAAGTACTTAACTTTTGAATCCTGTATTTATTATCATAGTGTGTGGACTTGCTCAGACAGATAAACCATTGCACTTCACATAGGAATATATACATAAATCACCTCTTTCCACAATTAGCAAGTTCATTTTTGCCTGAAAAATGTTCCGAATCATTAACTAAATGATTTTCAATGCATTCCAGTTATACTGTTCTGAGTGTACTGAGGCTGAAATAGAACAATACATTAAAAACTGCAGAACATCTCCTTTATAAAACAAGAATTAGAATTAATTTTAGAATAATTAATTAATTACTTGTCCAGATCTTGTGTCCACTCTACTGGACAATCCTTTAAAAGAATAAGATGTTGAAGCAGAGGAAGTTTAAGTGAATGAAGCAGATACTTTTTAGACAAAATCACACACTGTACCTTTCTGAAAACAAAATTGATTTCAGTGATTAAATAATGCCTCAAAAAGCAGATAGCTCCATTTATTCAGAACAGCACACAGCTCTACTTTTCACTCAAACTCAAGTTCACAGAATAGCAGTGCAGACCTGGGAAATACAAGATCCAGTCTTAAAATTCAGTCTTTTCCTGCTCTAGCCTTGATCACCCTTCCTGGGGTGCTGGACACCCATTGTTGGCTGCAGAGCTCTGAGCCTTGTTGTGCTCATGCCCTCAGCCCTGGCTGCTGCAGCCCCTCAGTGCTTAGAGAGATAGGGACAGACTTTATTTTAATAGAGTTCCATGGTGACAGGACAAGGGGTAATGGTTTTAAACTGAAGGAGGATAGGTAAAGGTGAGAAAAAAGGAATAAGCTTTTTACAGTGAAGGGGCTGAGACACTGGCACAGCTTGTCCAGAGACATGGTGGATGCCCCATCCCTGGAAGTGTTCAAGGTCAGGTTGGACAGGGCTCTGAGTGACCTGACCTAGTTGAAGATGTCCTTGCTTGCTGCAAAAGGCTTGGACTAGGTGACCTTCTAAAATTGTTTCCAACCCAAACTATTCAATGATTCTATCACCTGACCCATATGTTCAGACAAACACTAAACCTGTTGAGACACTCAGCTGTGCAGAGGAACCTCCCCCCAGGCTTATGGAGGGCAGTGCAAGTCTCCCAGCCCTCCACAGAAACTGTGACTTGTGCTTATTGATCACCAATTCTATAGTAAATGTGCATATATGTACACATAAAAAAACACAGAATAAAGACTTCCAAACCATTAAATATCTGCTGCACACCCAAGAACCATAAAACTCCTATATTGCCCATATTCTGTAGACAGTTTTCAGGGTTTTTTTACCTCCCCTCCACTGAAAGGTTCATAGGATATCTTCATTTACAGTTGTTCAGAACACAGACATACACAAGAATTCACTTGAAGAGGCATGACTACAGAAAACAGTCTGTGGGGTGGGAAATACACCCCCAAACTCACAAGATCCCTCAGTTATTCTGTGCTGGAGGTGCTGAATCTTTTTACAGGTCACCAGGCCACATGAGAGGAGAATCCAGCATCACCTGCATATCCCAGGCTGGAGTTAGAAGAGAGCAGTGCCTTTTGTCCTATTTGCTTAGTGAAAACTGAAAAGAGGATGGGAACAATCCTTCATTCAAAATCATATCATTATTCCAACATGTAGATAAAAGCAATCTGGAAAATATCAACAATTTTACTAATTCTTCACTTCACATTAGGAATACAAATAATTGATACTTCCGTTTCCCTTTGGTTTTTGTTTTTTTAGAGTAAATAGAATATAGTTTCTTCATGTAAAATACAAAATTTATTGGTCTATTTAAGAATTTAGAAGAAAAAAAAATCTACAAATTCAAAAATATGTCTAAAATCAGGACACGGAATTTCTGGTCTATTTCAAATAATTACGTGGAGCTAAGCATAAGAGAAATTCTAAAGGAAAAAGAAACCCTAACAAAATGCAATAAAGTTGTTTATGTCATTGATGATATCACACTTGAATAATTCTTACAATTTAATTTTGATAAAAAGCAGCCAAAATTATTCTTCCAGCGAAGTAGTTTAGAAAGAAAGATGAATGTATGAGCACCTTTAAACTATGTTGAAAGGTGTTTGAAAGAGTTATCAAAATAACACCTTTCAATGATGTTTTTATTTCAATAAATTTGTATTTCATGAAGCAGATACAAATGTGGCTTAGCTAGTTGGCTTTATCCAGCATCTGTCTGGATTTCAAAAAACTTCTACTTGGGCATCTTAAAATTCCCATTTTCACAGACAGTTCCTCTCTGTTGCTTTCTCTTATAACTTGATTCTTCAGAGTCTGACACCAGGGGTTTAATGTGTGAGGGGTTTTTTCCTTTTTGTTTGACTGTCAAAAGTATTCCTCTTTTAGCTAAACCATAACTTTCATGTTACTGGTACTTCAAATTTTGTTTTTTTGTCTTTTTTTAACCCATTATTTGTATAAATAATTGTATTAGTTTCAGTTACAAAAAAAACTGAATAGGTAATTTGTATTTTTTGATAGTATTTATTTTGCATTTTGTTTTGTGGGAATAATAAAACAAATATGAAGCCAGTCTCCTTAAGATAGCACCACTTTTATAGGCAATAATACAACAGCTGTTAATTCACTACACTTTTATTAGTAGAAGCTAGGTAAGACCTAAGTAAAATAAGATTGATTTTTCTCCTTGAATCCTCACTGATCATTTCTCTTCATTAGACATTCAAATTCCACTGTGATGAGGGGCATAAAACTAAGACAGATTTGCAGATGGAAAGATCATTATATTCTTTCGATATAATCTCTGCTCAAGACCCCATCACAAAGTAATAAGGACTTTACTTTCAGGGACATGATGGAGGTATTTTTGTGACAATACTTAGGAGGTTTGACAGCCCAGCTTCTGCTTGTCTACAGTAAGCTTTTTAAACATTTCATTTTAAGGAATGCAGTTATTTTTCAAGTTTCCTGAAAGACGTAGGGAAAATGAGAGCAATCTGAACGTGCTTAGATCATAAGAAATAATTGGATTGAGTATGAGCTGTCAACTTAAGCATAAGGTAGATATGCAAAGAGTACAAGGAAGCACAACTAATGAGAGGAGATTGTGAAATAGTCATAGCTGACTTGTGTTCCCAGCCCAGGTAAAGTGACTGGACTTACAACCAGACAAGCAGTTTCAAAGTAATTAAATGCTCGTGTTCTCAGCTGCAAGGTTGCCTCTCCTAACCCACAGCATTTTTACCAGCATCCAGCAAACTGCTAATAAGAATGAGGAATGGAACAGCTGGGGGCTGCAGAATCATGTTGCCATGGAAACCACTGCAGGTGCGTGGTCCAAGGAATAATAAACCCCAGATTTTTAGAGTTTATAAAAAAAATAAGGAAGAAATGAAAAGAAGACAGAGAGAAATAAATAACACAAACCAAGGACATTGCAAACACTTCTGAGAGAAGGACAGACTAGTATTGTTAAATGGGACCTGTCAGACAGAACAGTGCAGAGGACAAAGGGACTGAGCTGAAAGATATCTCAGCGCATAAGTATGCCAGAAAAAGGAAGAAGAAATCAGAACTAAACAAAAGAAAACACAAACACCAGAGGGCACTGAAAGAGAAATAAAATCTATTACAGGTCATGTGTTTAGAAAAAACAACAGAAGAAAAGAGCAGTTCAGAAATTGATGTGGGAATCAGGACCTCTCGGATTGCCTAACATAGTTCTAGTTCTCTTATGCCAAAAATCACTTGTACGTCAAGTCTCCCACTCGTATAACTCATGCACCAGCCTTTCCCAAAATAACAGCTCATTCATCTATGTACAGCACATTGCAAATCTGATGGATCTGATTTTCAAAGGTATTAGAGTCCCAATACTCTAGCTGGTGGGATTTGCTCAGCTGCTGAACAGGCTGAGCACTTAATTCACATTCATGTCAGTGGAGTTGATGTTCCTCATGTTCACCTTGCCTGTCTGAGGACTACTGGTACACTAAAGTCCCTCTACAGTGAGGGAGATGTGCAGCTCTAAGATTTACTGAACCAACCAAGATTTTAATTGGTTTCTCTCTCTCAAGTGACTCTACAGGACATGTTATCAATATCATTTTTAGTAAGATTAAATTTGTCTATGCGGCTTCCTATTTGTAGAGTTTATGAGAAAAAGGAGGAATGCTGTCTGCAGATGCCACAGAGTGATTTCTTTGCAGACTCACAATACTCATGATGCAAAAGAGAAGTCTCAGAAGACCATGATGTCCCCAACCCCATTAGTGGGAGGTTCTGGAGGGAATATGCAAGTTACTACGTAGAACACTAAAGAACTCCCTGGCTGCACCCCCTGCATTTATCACTTAGTGGATAGTGTCCTCTGCACTGTTCTCTCTGACAGGTCCCATTTAACAATACTAGTCTGTCCTTCTCTAAAAAGTGTTTGCAATGTCCTTGGTTTGTGTTATTTAGAAGGTGAAATCATAGTGCAAAAATGACAAATTAAGTCTTAAGACCTGTGTACCTTCAAATCCAGAACAGAATAGAGGATGTCAAAACTCAAGCAGGAAAATACTTTGGCCAGGCTTGAACAAAGAGAGCAGGAACCCAAAAAAAAATAAAAGGAAAAAAAAAAGAACAAAAACCTACACCACAAAACAACCCCCAAACAATAAACAGTAAACCCCCAGAATCTAAACAAAATAAAAACAAATAAAACCCAAAAAAAACCCCACCAAAACCAAACCATAGCTATATTAGGCAGCATACTTGGTTTTCATACATGCATTCACTTACCCAGCAAGTTAAAAAAATGCAATGTCCTCTCCCCCAAAGTCTTAATGAAGTGGTTTATCTCAAATGAGACATCACATCAAAATAAAATTAGAAAAAAAAAAGTTATTTTCAGATAACACATGAAATCCAAAGATGCAAAATCTGGAGCTATGACAGAAATGGTTTAAATTTATCATTGTAACAGCTGAAAATATAACCAGCCATTCCTGAAACACAAATTAAGACTAGATTGTCCACAGGGATGAAGCATGAAGTTAGAGAAGCTGCTAGAAATAAGATGGTCTTTTAAGTCATATCCAAATAAAGAAGGTGAAAAGAACTCAAAGAAGAAGTAAGGTAAGCAAAAAATATTGAGGAAGACATTGCTAAAGGCGTAAAAACAAATAGAAACTACTCCTTCATAGAAGTAGAAACCCTGACAAGAGTGTCTCTAGGGCTACTAGAAGATCAAGGTGTAAAAGAAGTGTTCAGAACAGATATAGCCTTAGCAGAAAATCTGAACAAGGTTTTTATGACTCTGCTTATCAGGAAAGAATCACAGTACCATAGAAAATCCTGAATTCTGAGGGACCAACAAGAATCATTGAAGTCCAGCTCCTGGCTCTGCACGAGTCACACCGTGTTCCTGGGAGCACTGTCCAAGAGCTCTGTCCAGGAGCCTGTTCCAGTGCCCAAACACCCTCCATGAAGGATCTTTTCCTGATGTCTAACCTAAACCTCCCCTGACACAGCTTCATGCCAAGAAATCAATGGAGGCAGAGCTTTTAAGGAGAAATAGACCAGTGAGGTCAGTGTTTGTGTTGCCGAGACTGCAAAACTGAAACTGCTAAAATTAATGCAGTTAACAGATATACAGATAAGTACCAAGTGTCTGAATAAATGTCAGAAACATGCCAAACAACCCCCAAATCATTAATGGTATCCTGCAAGAGCTCAAGGAAGGTAAGATACATTCCAGAGTAAAAAAGTACTTGCCTTTACCCAAAAAGAAATAAAAATACATCAGTCACCAGGGAATTGAAGATCAAACCCTGATACCCAAAAGTGGAAAAAATTTGAAAGAATTCTTTTATAGCTAGGACACTATATTGACATGAGAATAAATTAAAAAAAATAGATTTTCTAAAGCATATGGTGCCACAATAAAGAAATTTACTTCTCTGACAGGGTGAGGTGGGTTGACCAGGAGCCCACTAAAGCTGCTCCAACCAGGAGTCTTCATCAGCACAGACTTCCATGAGGTCACAGACCCTTTCAGACATCTACCTGTTGTCATGTGGGTCCAGCATGAGCTGCACATGGATCTCTGCTTCCCCAGGACCTCCCTGGGCTGCAGGTGCACTGCTGCCTCACCATGGGTTGCACCACAGGCTGCAGGGGAATCTCTGCTCTGGGCCCTGGAACATCTCCTGCCCGTCCTTCTGCACTGACCTTGCTGTCTGTGGGCTTGCTCAGGTCCTCCTCTCTGCTCTGGTCACAATTTCTTCTGCACAGTAATTTCTTTTCCCTTAACTCTGTTATCCCAGAGGTGTTACCTCCACTGCTGATGGGCTCAGCCTTGGCAGGGGTGGGTGAATCTTGGAGCTGGGTGACATGGGGCTGCTTCTCACAGAAGCCACCCCTGTGGCCCCTCCCAGCCATCAAGAACTTGCCACACAAACCCAATGCACAGGGCTATCAGGTGGGGGGAGGAAGTTTAACTTATGCATCTTGTCTTTAGTAAAACTTCTGGAATTTGATATTTACATAGGAAAATTAAGGATGTATGGTTTAGGCAAAGTTAATATTAACTGTCTGCACAACCAAGTGACAATAATAAGAAAACAACATGTTCATAGAATAGTTATTAATAGTTACTTTTAGCCTGGAATGATTTGAGATGAAACAGGAATAGAATAGTTATTAATAGTTACTTTTAGCCTGGAATGATTTGAGATGAAACAGGAAATATGTCAGGTTTTGAATTATATTCTGAATTTTCTGTAGTTGATATGCTTGAAAGCAAAAACAATTTGTGGATGCTGAAAATGCCTTAAAGATTCTCAAGGACATGGTTACCTCCTCTTATCAAAGAAATGCCATGAAATTTAACCAAAAAAATGGTATACCTGAGAAAGAAGAATTAAAGTAATAAATATAAAAATGAGACTGTTTACACAGTAGAAACGTAGCTGAGGCTACAATAAACCACAAATAAAATGAGTTGAGAGCATGAGTACAGAGCAAAAGTAATTTTCTAATGAAGGTAGAGAAGTATTTCATGAGGGTCATGAAAAGTAGCTGGTCCATTCTGCAAAGTATTGACAAGACCATAACTATGGTACAGTAATCCAAATAAAATCTGGTAACTCATAGAGAAATCAAAGAAAGTGTTCTGAAAGTAATGTGAAAAAGAAATGAAGAAAGAAAAACCAAAGAATTATATTTGTTGAAGCTAAAGAAAATGTTTTAAAAAGCCCTTCAAAATACAAAATTCATAATGACAAAGGAGGCAACAATGAAGTATTCTCCAATATGCAAACAGTTAATTTGAGAAAGGGATGTATTTCTGTTACAGCTTTAGGAAAATTAAACAAAACAAAGCTGTTCAACATGGTGTCAGTTAAGTGCTAGGAGTAATTAAACACAGAAAGTACCTAGCACAGCTTCTAATTTGGCCTCTGTTACTGTCACACCACTGCTCGAAAGAGAGTGGCAGGGTAAACACCCACCAGTGCAGAGCCCAGCTCCTGTCTGTTGTCCCTGGGTTGACTTTCTTACTGTTGAAGATGTTTGACCTGGTTTCTCTTTGGTTAATGACTGAGATGGAAAAGGATCTGCAGGGAATTTATTTGTACTATGTATTTGCAATTGCTTGCTTACAGGAGGCTGTGAGTGCTATTTTTAAAATGACAAACTTTAAGGGCAAATTAGCTATTTGCTAAATGCATCAGACTTTCAGTTCTGATGTTAACATTGAAAAGAGCACATCAGCAGAGTGGTAGTAGATATAGCGTGCCATTTCCTTCTGACTTACCAAGGGCATTGTTTTTTCAAGGTTTTTCATTCTAGATAGCAGATTTCATTAACTTAACTACACATTTTGCACTGTTATGTCAAATAAAATACCGGAATATCCATGAAAACATGAATTGAAGTCAGAGAAAATAATATCTCAAAGTCGAGGATAAGGAAAAGGCTCAATTAGAAAAGACAGATGCATCTTACAGTTCAGGATAGAGATCAGACTCAAGGATAAAGTGATACTTGACAAAATTTAGGCTGAGCTAGAATTTTTAAAGGGTTTAAATTCTGAAAAAAAAACCCAAACAAACAAACAAACAAAAACACCAACAAACCCCCCCCAAAAAACCCCAAAAAAACAAACAAAAAAACCCACACAAAAACCCCACCAAACAAACAAAAAAACCCCACCCAAACAAGAACAACAAACCGCCCCCCCCCCAAACCCAAGACCTGGTACTACAAATTGGGCTAGAGTTTCTAGAGGGGTGATATGTATAGGGTGGGAAGGTAGGACAGCTTAAGAGGATTACAGAAATGGAAATGCACACATCTGAAACAGGGCAAAATCCCAGGGAACTCCCTGCCCACAGGACAAGGGACTTCACGTTCTGCAGTGCAGAAATGTGACAGGATGAAAATGTGGAATTGTATGTTCAATATTAAGGTTTTTTAAGAAGTTTCTCCTACATAAATTTATTCCCTATAAGGGTTAAGCTTTTTATTTGGTACATAGAATACAAGAATTGGTAAGGGAAAACAAAAAAAGGCTATCTTGACTTAATAATATTTTAAAGGACTTTATAATATTTTACAATGAGGCACAAGCTGACACAGGGTGTCCTTCCTGTTTGCATCTTGGGAAACCAACCCGGTTAGAAGCTGCCCAATCAAAATATTGTGGGGCAAAACTTGGAAGGACAGTAGCTAAGAAGCCACATTAGTAACCCTAAAGAAAAAACTAAACCTAAGGCATGGGCTGATCCTTGTCCAATAAATCCAAGACTGGTCCAGCTGAAAGTTTTCAGAGGAGGAATCTTTTGTCATTCAATCTATTCCTGCCTAGGATTATTCAGGCCTGCAGCTTCAGAGTCACAGGAACCACCAGATCTAGGTGGGAAAGGAGATGTCACACCAGTGTTTTGTTAAACTCAGCCTAGCCACAGGAACAGCTGACACTGTCCACCCTTTCATGAGCAAGAGCTTTCACCCATCTTTTTGCTGGCAGGCTACAGACAGAAGGTTGGATGAGCCCAGTTCCTTGCAACAGGTTAATCAGAAGCACCATATGGAGTTAGTTCCAGGCCAGACAAATCATTGCTAAATCAAAGCAGAGATTTACCTAACACATCTGTGTAGCATCACCTGGTTATTGGCAGATAGATTATTCCACAGTACCCTCCCAAGCCAAGCCATAAACTACTCACAAACACACTTTGGGATACAAGCCATGGATTCATAGCCCCGGGGTCTGAAGATTCTCTCACTTTATTCTAAACATCTGTAAAAGAGATTTTTGCTGTTAGACACATGCATATCTATGGAATTTACATAACACAGATTCCAATCCACTTCCAGCACCAAAAATTAAAAGAGCTTTAGCTAAGTATTCCAGGAGTGAAACAATGGCATGTATTGGGCTTTAAAATCCTCTTAGCCAAATGAGAATTAATTAAAAATCCTAGAAGCTCATAAAAGTAACAAGTTGTTGTAAGCAATGTGCAGAATAAAACTCGCATCAAAATAGCTACTTGAATATTTGAAAGATCTAAAATATAGGACAGATCTAAGCTTGTCTGCAAGAAATTCTAACTGGAAAGTAAGGCTACATTCATTCATTTAATTTTCCATCACAAATGGCTGGAATAGCTCTAAAAAGAGCAGACTTTTTCCATTTGTTCAATAGGAGGATGAGCCAAAGGACCTGTTCTTCCTTCTGGTGAATCTCTAGAAGAAGCATCCATGATCTGACTGAGTGTAAATTTCTTAGTGGCTGTTCTAAAAGAGAGGAACAGGCTGGCCAAGCACCAAGATTTCTGGACACCTCTGAAAAACCACCTTCTTCTCACCCATAAACTCTACAAATAGGAAGCTGAATACATAAGTAGTATCCAATTTATAAAATTACAATGGTAATGTAATTTTAGTACTCTTAATAAAAATTTCATTGGTAAGATATCCTAGAGTCACTGGAAAGAGAGAAGACAATTCACATTTTCATTGGTTTAGTCAGTCTTGAAGCTACATATCCCCTTCACTAGTCTCTATAATTAAAATACTCCTCAGAGGATGTTTCAAAAAGTGACTACCAAAAAAAAAGTTAATAAAATTACTGTTCCAGTTTTGATACACAGATATTACCCTATTTCAGTTTGCTGGTTTTTGGTAATGCCAGAAGTTGTGACTGTACATCACTGGGGCCACAGCAGTCCTAACAACTGCTAAAATTCTCCAGGCCAATTAGGAAAATCTTGGCACCCTGCAAGAGAACAAGCAAACACAAAGCCCTCCTCCATCTGCCCCCCAGTTCACTGTTTATAGTTGACCTGCAAACCAGTAACTGCAAAGAACAGGGAAGGGCACGTCCATCCTGTAAGGTCGATGTCCCAAAGTTACAAATGTATACAGCAATGCAAAGTGATCCACAGCTCTGGAAAAGCTGCCAGCTCCAAGCACTGAGAGCTAACACCCTTAACATCAAACACCCCCAAAAAAGCTCTTTTCCACAGCAGTGCTAAATATTTAATCAATGGGAGAGCTCTCAGGCCTAGGGTTAAGCCAAACCCATCAGCAAAGCAGAGCTTTGAGGTGCTGGCTGTCAACCACCACTTCCCACGCGACATTTCTCAGTAATCCTCAGTGGCAGCTCGGTAAACACTGGAGGTTGTGTTGCTCAAGCTTATCCTAGGGATGCCAGGAATTATTCCACTCTTCTCCCCACAGTTACAATATTCCTCTGGTTAAGTCTTTGTAGGTTCGAAATTTGATCTGATGGAGCATAGAGCTGTTTTAGGATTACAAAATCCAGCTTGCTGATTTCTGTTCACCTGCAGATCATATCCTTAATTTTTGAACTGTGCTCAAAACCAGAAGCTGAAACTAGAAGCTGCAATAAGTAATATGGTAATGAAAGAAGATCTTCCCAACTAATTTTAGTTGTTGGTACCAGTTGGTTATCTCCCAAGACACATTACATCTACAGGACAATAGATCAGATCAGAAAGAATATTTATTCAGTGCTTTCAGCAGAAATTCTCAACAGCATAGAACAGCATTAAATCCTTGCTGAAAATCTCAAATGTCACAAAATGCTGTGAAAAACAAATGAAATATGCAGAACATTGCCAGTGCCATCGGTCACAGCAATAGCAGGGAATTTAACACAGAGATTCTGTTCCTGTTTCATTCCACTGTTGATACTCCTGAAGACCTTGAGGCTTTTCCAATGGCTGTTAGATACAATAAAACCAGTGAGAACCTGAGTGAGCAAGGAAACACTTTCAAAGGTGCTCCCTGCATTGCAGGCCTGAAATTTAAGAGATGGAGCTGCAGCTGCCCACACTTTGCTGTGTGTATAAGGCATTGCTCTTCGATAAAGCTAAAATTAAGACACTGGCATAAACACGACCTGTGCTCTCTTCCCTTACTTCTCTGACTTTTCAGCTTACAGGATGGAAAACTCAGCTTTTAAAGTCAATAATAATCCACCACATTTAAAGCAGAACACAGAGAAGTTATCAAAATACCAACTATTTTTAGAGGTCTCATGTAGGCAACCGAAAAGTATTTTAGTGGTATTTCATGGAATTAGTTATAAATGTGTTCAAATGCTGCTGTAGCTAGTAAAATGCTAAGTGCAAAAGTTATTTGCTTTACCCCATCTTTTTTCAATGCTGACAATTTTTTACATAAATATGATTATGGAATGTTAAGAAAAACAGTTCTCTGGCTTCAGAAGACTGATGGCTGTACTAAGACTTCAGCAAACTAACCTTATGAGTCAAAACCAAGTCTCTTCCTCTGTTTTTGCTCCTAAAATATTGTTTGATACATAGTGAAATCTGAAGAAATATCCTGTTTTTCACATGTCATCCTGAAAACCACTGAGAAAAGTTCCAAAATAACTTCCTGTTCTTTTCTAAATAGAGATGCTCTTAAAGCTGTCACTGATATTCCTTCATTTCCTCTGAAAGAAATAGAGAGCCAGATTGCCCAGATCCAGGGCAGAAACAGAGCACTGACATTTAACCAGAGGCAGCATATCCTTCCCAGTCAGTATATTTTTCCCTGACAATTGGCATGTAGGACCAAACTTCAGTTCAAACTAAGAATCCTTGGATAAAGGTGGTGAAAGAAACAAATCCAATTTGGTGAACAAAACCAAAAAGACATCTTCAACCTGGTAAGGTTCATGTTGGCAAAGCCAAGCAGATGCTGAGCAGAATCTGTGCAAAGATCATTTTGTCACAATGCCTTCACTGTTTGTTTTCTCTAAGCACATAATTTCTAACACATAATGTAAATATTCTGTTGCATGTAGGTGCAGAGCTTTCGCAGTATGAGTCTTTACTGGGGTGTCCTGGGAATATTACCATAATAAACACTGCCATCTAAAAGCAAAATAACCTGAAAGAAATCAACAAGTAATTAAAAAACCCAGAGCTCTAATTACAAATGGTAGCTTGTAGTCCCCTTCAATCATTTACCTTTGCTCATTGCTCATTTCTATGAGCAAGATATAATACTGTCATTCCTCCCCAGACCAAGACCCTCAGAGTCCTGAATGTTGTAGATGTTTTAGTAAATCCCACAATTAAACTGAGCTGCTTGGCGTGGTCACTCCTGGTGTTTCTCCATCATTATGCTCAATAAAAGAGCAACCACAGCACTTAAACATTTATCTAGGTGTTTTGTTCTTATGGAGACCTATCAAATCGTTGAAGAGATACAGATCACACTGGGATATGAAGCTAACAATAACCCAAAACTTATAACTTGAAATACCTTGAATCTTGAACCATCTCAAACTGGACTTACTTCATATGGAAAGCAACATCTCACAATTACTTTTATTTCTCTCATCCACTTATGTCCAGAAATTCTGAACAATCTAAGAGAACACCAAAGACTGAAAAAAATCACACCTTAGGAACATCTTTGTTGCAGAACAGGTGTGCAATTTCCAAAGTCCAAAATCACTGAGAATTGTTTCCACTCTACTTTTCTCTGCAATGTCTTTATCAGAAATAACAGAATCACAGAATCACTTAGGTTGGAAAAGACCTCCAAAATCATCAAGTCCAACCTTTAATGGATCATCACCAGGGCAACTAGACCATAGCCCTAATTGCCACATTCAGTCATTTCCTGAACACTCACAGGGATGGTAACTCCACCACCTCCCTGGGCTTCCAAAACTTTACCACCCATTCCAAAGTTTAGCCACCCTTTCAGTGAAGAGATTTTTCCTGATGTCAAACCTGAACCTCCCCTGCTGCAGCTTGAGTCCCTGACCTCCTGCCCTGTTACTTGTTGATTGGGAGACAAGACCAACTCCCCCTGGCTACAACCTCCTTCCAGGTAGTTGTAGGGAGATCAAGTAGTTTTCTCACCTGAGCTTCCTTTTCTCCAGGCTAAATACCCCCAGATCCCTCAGCCACTGCTCATAGGACTCACTCTCTAGACCTGCCACCACTTCATTGTCCTTCTGTGGACACGCTCCAGCACCTCAACATCTTTCTGGAGGGGCCCAGAACTGGACACAGGACTTGCAGTGTAACCTCACACCAGTGCAACACTTAAATCATCACTTTGACAAAATAGTCATTAAGTGTCTAACTGAATGGAAAAGGTCACAAAAGAGACATCTCAGGACTGGACCTTAAATTGCACTTCCATTTCCTTTTCAAGATTATATAGGATATTGCATGTATTCACATACATATTACTCAAATTTACATTCAGATGCACACATACTCTTGGAATTTACATTTGTGTCCCTATTCCTCTCTAGCCAGAGCCAGTGCAGATGGTACTATCAGAATAATTAAAATCACCCCGTTTCATTCACAGATTGTGTTCTTTATTGTTCTCCCATTTAGACTAAACTCCTTATTTCTGATTGTTCTCCTTATTTAGACTAAACTCTGCTTATTTATTTTCAAACACTACTTTTTATTTTAAACAGCATATATCTGTTTTGCTCATTAGAATAATTATTTTACATGCACATTAGGCAGATAAAGATTGTCAAGGAAAAAAGCTGTTGGGAATGTTTTTGCACCTGGATTATAAAGGACATTTGACTAAAAATCAGAGCTCTGTGTGGAGCTGGTTATCCCATTACTGTGCCCCAAAAGCACAGGAGGGTACCCTAAAAGGACAGTCAGAGACATTCAGTGTGCCAGCACACTGTGGCACAAGATTCTGTTGTCAGAGCAAAAGAAACACATATTGAGCAGACAATTCAGTTTCAGTGGTAATCACATTCTTAATGTTAAATTTTATTTACAACGAATTTTCTCTTTCTTCATTCTCCTGCACCACCAGGAATGAGGAGGGAGAAAAAATCAGGAGTGAAAGTCAGCATGGGAAGATGGGAGAAGTGAGTAGAAGGTGTTTTAATATTTGGGTTCTATTTCCCATTACTCTATTCTGTTCAGATTGGCAATAAATTAATCTAATTTCCCCAAGTGGAGTCTGTTTTGCTTATGATGGTCAATGCAGTATGATCTCTCCCTGCCCTTATTTTGACCCAAGTACCTTTTCACATTTCCCCTGCACAGCTGAGGAGGGCAGTGAGAGCAGCTGTGGTGGACACCTGCCACCCAACCAGGGTCAACCCACAATATACACCAGAAATTTCCACCAACTGTCATGGATCTGGTACTGCAGAGTGGTACAGGAAGCTGGGATATGGAAATTACATGGCTGGGCAACAGGGAAGCTGTCAAGTTCTCTTCCATCTGCTCCCAGGCAGCTTCAGAAAGTTGAGTCTATTTTCAGGTAGAAATGCTGACCAGGTTGTCAGATCCAGCTATGATTGAGCTGGATATAACATCAGACTTTATCTTCTGTTTGCACAGCTTAGTGTACCCCATGGTGCTTCAATCAACATAGAATACTCTGCTTTGTTCAACAGCAGAGTCATTAGCATGAGCACCAAGCTATCCCCTTTGTTAGCCAATCTCAAAGCAAGGGAAGAAAAATGACAAATGAAATTTATCATTATAAGAAGAAATCAAAGTAAATAAGATTTTCATGTTTCTGAATGCCATGGTAGACAGAAAGGCTTGGAGAGGGATTCATTTTTTTAGAAAGTTTTAGCAGTCATAATTACCTACTGGAAGTTGTAGTTAAACCCCAACTTTCCTAGGCACTATGGAAAGATGAGGCTCTGTCCTTCCATTGCTAAAACCTTCCTGCACTACAATGGGATGCCCATTCACTCTGCAAACTCAATATTCCATCTCCACCCAACACAACAGAGCATTGCTTAGGACAAACATGGAAGTTTAAGGCACTGAGTTCTTGTTGGAGAATAGAACCACGTCAGCAGATGTTTTAGCCAACCTAAAAGAAAGAGCCCATTTCTGACCATTCAGAGGACCTTTATACTGCTTTTATCATGTGCCTCATCTTCAGCAAAATGAGCTGGCTGTTTTCAAGTGCAGGCAGCTCCCAAAGAGATTCAGGTTTACTATTTTCTATGTCTTCAAAAGGGGACTAACTATAACAGCATCAAAGTGCTGCTGCATTAAGGGTATAGGAATTTATCAGAACATTCCATCAGGTCCTCAGAGATCAGAGGGGTGGGGAGACAAGTTTTTTACAACTACAGCTGATGCATTTCTGCATGAGGCCAGAGTGTTAGTAGTCCCATAAAAGTGCATCAACTCCTAAGGATTGCCTGCAGCCCCTTAGAAGTGCCTTATAAAAATTACAAGATGGCATGATCAGAGGTGTTTGAAAAGAAAAAGGCTTTAATAAGATGAAAATAACAAACTGTACAAACCAAATGAGTAATATAAGCCATGAATGGTGTAGGGAGGATCCATACACCTGCTACCACATCCTGAAAGTGCCCTGAGATTCTCTGTGCTCTCCTTTAAGTATTTAATAATCTAGGAGGGGGTTTTGGCATGCTGCCCAAGAGAAAATAGCCACAGGTCTTGAGTTACATTTCAAGGATCCAACAGGTGCCTTTGTCCTGGCATTGGGCATGGAAGTTTCTGGTTCTTTTGCCTTATAAGCTCAGAGATGAAACTTAAACTCTTTCCTAATATTGAAGCACCTGTTAAGGTTGGGGGTGCACTGTTACATCCAGCTTGATGAAAAACTGTTGAAAGTCTAAATGAAACATATTGTCTGGGTGATCAACTCCCACTGAGTCACAAGGTTCAGAGTGGGCACCCTTACCTTACTTTAGCCCCACATGTCACCAGTGGTTTAGGTCTAAAGTTTTTAACAGCACTTAAAACTGAAGAGCACTTAATCAACAGCTTCATTCAAACAATTCAATGAACGATTCTTGCAGAATTTACCATAGCACAATGGTAACTCACTAATTTACTTATGAATCTAAAGCACTGAAGAATTTAAGAAACATTCATAAGACTTTAATGTGTTCATACTCGCACACACAGACTTAAAGGAGTATGTACAAAGTATATATATCCCTGTGAAAAAGTCCCCATCATTTCAGGGAAGTACTTGCATTGGACACCTTTGGATCTTCTCAGAGGGTGAAGATCCTTGAGGAGTGAGGGTATCAGCCCAGGCTCTGTCAGCTTTTGGCAGCAGTCCTCCAAGTAAAGTCAAGAGTTCTCTGTCTCACAGTGGTGTCTCACTCAGAGGGAGATGCTGTCACAGCCCACTGTGGTCCATGAGAGCTCAGTGGGTCTCACTTGGGACCATTGTTTATAGGATCACAAGAGGGTGGGCTTCAGTCACAGTAATTTCCCATCCTGACCACAATTCAGGTCAGTAACTTTCTTTGAAAGTTCAACAACAAAAATGTTGTTCCACTTGAGTTGTTAGTCAGGCAAGAAATACAAGTTTCTAAGGCTGTTCATTAAAACCAGTGTAAATTCCTGGGAGCAGAGAATGTTTCTGATAAACTCAAGAGGAGCTGAGCCAGCTGCTGTTCATCAAGGCTGAGGCCTAACAAGCATTTCTGAGATCACAATGCGGCCCAAGGAGAGGGCAGTTTTACCACCACAGATGTACAAGAGAAATATAATCATAAATGAACTGTAACAAACATAGATATTTCAGATTCCTTCTACCACTGTAGAAAGGGAGCTCAGTGTCAAATGAAGTAATCAATCCTATGCAAACACTACCTCAAGTGCTCAGTAATAGCAAATAATTTGATTAAATAATCAAATTGAGAAACATTTGTAGGCCACTAGAACTTTTGGTGTGTCTGCAACTTTTGATACAAGGCACGGCCCTGCTCCTGGCCTTCCATGTCTCAAAAAATACACTAAAAATACAAAAAAATTATTGTGTTTTTGCAAGTGTAGGAATTCTTACCCGTATGATGCAGGCATCCATATTCATAGAATAGTTTGGTTTGGATGGGACCTTTGAAGGTCATCAGTGGACCTTTTCAGTTGGACACCAGAACCCCATCCAACCCAACGCTGAATGTTTGCAGGGATGGGACATCTACCACCTTTCCAGGCAACCTATGCCAGTGTTTCTTCATCCTCATAGGACAAATCTTCTTTCCTATATCTAATCTAAATCGACTATCTTCTAAACTATCATCCTCTGTCCTATCAGAACAGACCCTACTAAAACCTTTATCCACATATTTCTTACAAGCCCCTTTAAATACTGGAAGGTGCTACGAGGTGTCCCTGGAGCCTTCTCTTCTCCATGCTGAACAACCACAGCTCTCAGCCTGTCTTCATGGGAGAGGTGCTCCAGCCTTCTGATCATCTTTGTGGCCTCCTCTGGACTCTCTCCAACAGGTCCATGTTTTTCCTGTGCTGGGGATGGCCATAATCTGGCACCAGATGGTCACTCTCAAAGCATCTTCTCACCATGCAGAATGTCATACAGTAAATCATAAAAACTATCATGATACAAGGAAAATATCCGAATCATATGTAGCCACCCTATTCACTGAATTGCATTGTTTTTTTAATAAACAGAAGCATCTACTGTGCATGTATTGCAATGTCATACTGACTATACTTAGTATTTCCAGCAGAAAAAGAAATTCTGAGTTATGATCTTTCTTCCCTAATCTCTGGCTCTAATTATTCAAAAGCAAGGTGATATATTTTGCTGCTTTGCTCTGTCTCCCAAGCAGGTAAAAGCTCCTTAAAGATCCAAATGTTATCAGTGTCTTTCAGACAAAAGAGAATTAATTGCCCTAGGAAGCACTGCTCTTGGAGACACAACTCAACTCTTTATTCACCTGCTTTTGGAATCAGAAATATCTCCAGAACGTGGAATTGTTTGAGGTTAAAAAAAAAAAAAAAAAAAAAATCTACTTATGAGGTATTTCCCCCACCCACCCCTCTGGGTACCTGTGGCTCAGTTCCTTTAGACGCTTTGGAGGAATATCTCAGGGGACAGGGTAAAAGATTCCAAAAGAGGCTCTCACCCCTAGGATCAGTCCAAGGCTTTATTCTCAAAGGGTTCCAGGGCAGAGAGAGAGAACAAGGAAGAAACAGGACTTTATCTAGTCTTCTGCTCAGGAGAGATAGCTGGCCCTGAGCCAATAGGGTCAGGATAGGAAGGAAGGGTCAAACTACATGGTCACAGGCTTCAGGGGGTTCTGGGGGGAAAAACCATTCCCCAGAGGAATACAACATGCTTATGCTGTATTATGAACAAATCTCAACTGTACATCAAATAAACTGACAGAACTGAACTGTTCAGTGTTCAGTATAACAATAACTTGGCTAAAAGTAATACCAAGGTGAGTTTCTTAACCTGTAAAAAGAACAAAAGAAAACAAAAACCAAAATCCAAACCAAACTCAGTAGCACCTGCTAGTGTAGATTGCTCAATGCCAGGGTATTAAATGTTAACCTACAATACAGAAAATACTAAAAGGCTGGCACTGGGATATAGGTCCATGCTATGTGCCTCTTCTCTCCTTTTTCTTCCTTAAATTTTCTTTGAAACATACACTAATACAGGCTATAATTTTGGGTATATATATACTAAAGTAACTTTTTCTTACAGGTGAAAGTTTTGAACACAGAATAAATCAGGAATAATTCAGACTGCAAAGAAAGCATTTATCATGGATTTGTAATGCCAGCAAACCAGAAAATGGACAGGAGATCAGTAACACTCATTAGAGGTTTATCTACAGCTCAGTTTCAGAGTGACACTAGACACAAACTTCTCATGATCCTGAATAAGAATGGTCAGAAAATCAAGCACTGGATTTACCAATCTGAGAACAAAACCTGCAGACCAAAATGCTTCACTGCAAAGTACTGAAATATCTTCTACAGAGTAACTCAATGTTTTCTTGCTGGAGGTGTAAATGTTTGTCCACATCTACTGACTGCCACTTATACTAGCTTTTTTAAATTTTTCCTTTCTTTCCTCTGCAATTCCAATATACTTGCTTTACTAGTCTGGGGCTCTTGCGACTGCTAACGTAAGAGAACAGAATTCAGAGAATATAGCTGAATGATAGAAATTAGAATTTGGAATGCGTGCTAATACATGGATGATATAACCTTCCATAAATACTGAAGGACAGTTGGGACTAGCAAACACAAAAGATAAGTTAACAATCTGAAGAATTAAAGCATTGTTAAAAGTCTCATTATAAAATCCTGTGCAATGGGGGAAGTAAGGCTGACATCTGAGCCATTTTCACAGTCAGTAAAAGCTGGTAAAACAAAGCAGATCCCAAGAGGAGAAACAAAAAGCTTTTCAACATGGGAACAGCCAACACAGTCATCCTTGGAGGTTTTCCAGACCCAACTGAATGTAGGCTGGAGCAACCTATTCCAGCCACACAGGCATCCTGCCTTAAGCAGGCTACATCACATTACCCTAGAGATTGCCTCCAATGTGTATTATGCCCGCTGGATCTTATAATGTTTCTGCACATTATTACATCAAAATTAGAACACAAGATTAGGCAAAAGATTTACAGACTAATTTTAAGAAGTGTCTATAAACACAAAACATCAAACCCGTTGGGTAATGCAGTGTAATAAACAGACAGTGCCGTTGTTAAAAATCCTCTGAAAACAATTAAAAAATTGTTTTATCTTAATAAGACAAAAAGGCATTTGGAATCAGTGCCTGGTAAAGTTATGGAGCTTGTTCTGGAAGATATTTGAGAACACCTAAAAAACAATGCTGTCACTGCTCACAGCCAGCATGGCTTCATGAGAGCAAAGTCCTGCTTATCCAACCCAATTTCCTTTTACGACAAGGTAAATCACCTAGCTGATGAAAGGATGAGCATTGTAATCTTTTTGGATTTCACTGCAGTTTTTGGTACTGTCTGTCCTGCAGAACAGATCTCTACAGGATCCTTCTGGACAAAATGTCCAACATCCAGCTGGATAAACTCATCATGAGATGGGTGAGCAACCAGCTCTTGGGTTGGGCACAGCCATGGTTCCATTCCACAGAGGTTACAGGGAATGGGGTGACATCAGACTTGTCACCTGTCACTAGTGGGGTTCCACAGGGCTCCATCCTCAGCCCTGAGCTTTTCAACATCTTCATAAATGACCTGGATGAAGGACTGGAGGGATACTGAACAAGTTCACAGATGATACAAAACTGGGAGGAGCTGGTGACTCCCCTAAAGGCAGAGGAGCCGTGCAGAGAGACCTTGACAAATCAAGAGGGATGGGCAATCACCAATCATCTGCAGTTCAACAAGGAAAATCAATGGATTCAGCACCTGGCACAAGGCAACCCTGGATGGACAGACAGATTGGGGAATGAGAAGCTGGACAGCAGTGCCACAGAAAGGGACCTGGTGCTCCTGGCTGATGGCAAGTTGAATCTGAGCCAGCAGTGCCTTGGCAGTCAGGTGTCCTGGAGCATCAGGCCCAGCAGGCCAGCCAGGCAAGGGAGGGGATTGTCCTGCTCTGCTCTGCTCTGGGGCAGCCTCACCTCGAGTGCTGGGGGCAGTTCTTGGTGCCACAATATAAGAAAGATATTTAAACTATTGCAGAGTGTCCAAAGGAGGCCATGAGGATGCTGAAGGGCCTTGAGGGGAAGCTGTATGAGGAGTTACTGAGGTCACTTGTTCTATTCAGCCTGGAAGAGACTGAGAGGAGACCTCACTGCAGTTACAACTTCCTTGTGAGGGGGAGACAGGGACTGACACTGATCTCTGCTCTGTGGTGACAGGGACAAGACCTGAGGGAATGGCCTGAAGTTGCGTCAGGGGAGATTTAGGTTGGATATTAGGAGAAGGTTCTTCACCCAGAGGGTGGTGGTTGGGCACTGGAACAGGCTCCCCAGGGAAGTGGTCACAGCACCAAGATTGACAGAGTTTATGAACCATTTGGGCAATGCTCTCAGGCATGTGGTGTGACTGGGGATGGTGCTGTGCAGGAACAGGAGTTGGACTGGATGATGCTCGTGGGTCCCTTCCAACTCAGCATAGTCTGTGATTCTGCAAATACACACATTTATGCGATTTTTCAGAACTCAGGAAAAATATAAGTAAATACTTTGAAAGCACATTCACAAAAGGTATCAACAAATGTTCAGGATTTGGGATGGGGCTTCTCAAAAGGCAGAGAAAAATACTTTATAAACTTTAGCTTGTACTCATGCATAAACATTACTAAGGAGAGACAGGAGTTTCAGCAAAAGGGGCTGAAGAAAGAAAATACTTACCTGTCTAAAAGGCTGAAAGAAGAGATAGTACATTAAATGCAAAATATTTTATTTATTGCAAACAAAAGCTGTGATAACAACATTGCACAATACTGAATTTTAAGGTTTTGAAATTCTCAAAAATCACTCTTGTGACTTTTTTGCTTCATATATATCTTTATAATTATATTTTTACATTAGTTTTACATTATGACAAGAGTAAATTACTTACAGAAATTAAGACAAATTATATATAGCCTGTCACCTTACTAATGTTTCATTTATATGTAACCAAGTGTAACCATTTAACTTTGATCTGATAGGATGATCAGATTCAATGCTTTGCTAATCATACAACAGAATGATACAGTCTGCACCAATCATTTTCTTAAACAATTGAAGTATATGTACTGTGTGCTGTGTGTTTTCTACAAAATGTAGGTAATAACTCGCTTTGTTACTTGACTAGAGCAACAATTTCTCCCTTTTGTGTAAGATCTCCAGCAAAAATGCAGACAAATGCATAAATCCAACATTTTCAGATCCAATGCTGAACAGCCTGGAGGGCAGTATTAAAAGTCCTGAGTGCAGGATGGGTCCCTCGATGAGCCATCAGGAGGGACCCGGCCTCTGCACAGAACCCTGCTTCCTTCAGCTGCTGTGCAATTTCCTCCACATCCCAGCCTCCCTGTCCCTGGTGAGCCAGGAGGTGCTCAATAAGGCGTGGGCAGAAGGCAGTGGACATGCACTTCACCACCAACTTGGCGTTGAGGAGCAAGGAGAGTATTTCAGCATCACAAGTGGAATCATCAACCTACAAAGAAAGAGAAATTCAAAGTAATTAAAAATTAATTACCAGATACAGCCATCAGCCAGAACATGTCATGACAGTTCTGACTGCACAGTGTGACCTTCAAAGTGAGAGGAGTATTCCCCATGGATTAACCACAGGGATACATGCTTTGCATATGTCAGAATATGTATGTCTTTAACAGTCTACCACATTAATACAAATATTTGACCTGCACAAAGTTAAGGAATAAGAATGCCTAACAGCCTGGGATTACACCACCAGCTTTATAGACTTTTCACAGGTTTTCGGTCCCAGTGCAGCACAGATCACACCATTTAGCTCCATATCAAGAATGACACTCTGAGGAAGGTCAGAACAGAGTATATTAAATTTTGGTCACTTTATATTAATATATTACATTACATTTCACCTGTTAACATGACAGGCAACACTGACAGACTCAATCAGCATCCACAGCAAGGATGAGATTTTCAAAAGAATATAACATATTAAAAGATGTGAAACACAGAGCTGCTACCTCTGAGAGACACCCTGGATGCCTCAAAAATGTGGTTACTTGATATATAAGAGCATAATATTCTCTTGAGAATCATGTCTGTAGCTTTACAAATAACACTATAGAATACTTTAAATTCTATTTCAGGTAATCCTGGGTTCTTTGAAATACAGTGCTGTGTTAACTTACCACTTAATGAAGGACAATTGAACAACTACATGTAACCAAAAAAGGGAAGGGACCCCACCCAGAGGGACCTTGACAAGCTTGAGAGGTGGCTCTGAGCAATCTTCATTAAGTTCAGCAAGTCCCAGTGCAAGGATCTGCATCTGGGTTGGTGCAATCCCAAGCACAAGTACAGGCTGAGCAGAGAATGGACTGAATGCAGCCCTGAGGAGAAGCACTTGGAGGTGCTGGTGGACAAGAATTTCAACATGACCCATCCATGTGCTCCCACTTCCTAGAAAGCAAATCATCCTATGCTGCATTCCAAGCTGTGTGGGCATGGGAGGGGATTCTGTCCCTTTGCTCTCCCAACCTGGAGCTCTGAGACCCCAATATAAAGACATGAACATTTTAAAAACAGTGCAGAGGAAGCCACCAGGATGATCACAGGGCTGGAGCACCTCTCCCATGAAGACAGAGGGAGATGCTAAGTCTGGAGACATTAAAACCCCAGGGCACCTTCCAGTACCTAAAAGAGGCCACAAGAGAGCTGGAGAGGGACAGGGGCATGGGGTGACAGGACAAGGAGGAATGATGAAACTGCAAAAGGGCAAGTTTAGATTAGGTATTAGCAATAAATTCTCTACTGTGAGGGTGGCACAGATTGTCCAGAGAAGCTACAGGCGTCCAACTCCTGGGAGTGTTCCAAGGTCAGGTTGGATAGGCTTTGAGCTACCTGGTTTAGTGGAAGGTGTCTCTGTCCATGGCAGGGGGATTGGAACAAGATGATCTCTAAGGTCCCTTCCAACCCAAATCATTCTGTGATTCTATGATAAAAAAGGACCAAAGGAGGGCTAGATAATAATCAGTTTTCAATTACTGCACCTTACCAAGTTACAAATAAATGAATCAAATTATGATATATTTACAAAACAACCTCTCAGTTTAAAAGGAAAAAGAAAATTATCTGGTTACTTTCTGCTGAACTTTCTATAAAAATTATGTACCAACACACATGAATAGTACCAGGATACCAGCAAGTAATAAACACCCTATGATAACAGTTATTTAGCACCCTTGAAGAGCAATTCAACTGCTACACAGGACATGACTGCTGCATACTGGCTGATTGGCAGTGACACTCCATAGTTGTAATCAAGCCATTTTTAATCTAATTAGCACAGCAGAAGGCCCAGTTTGATGTCCAGCCTTTAGGCTATCCTTAGTCTTTAATTATTTACTAATTGCCAAAAGTTTACTACAGAAGTATTTTCCTGTTGAAGACAGGCTGATCATTAAATAAAATGGGTCAACAAACACCTGAACAACATGAGCCAGAGAGTGCCCAGGTGGCCATGAAGGCCAGTGGCATCCTGGCCTGTATCAGCACCAGTGTGGTCAGCAGGACCAGGGCAGTGATTGTCCCCTGCACTCAGCACTGGTGAGGCTGCACCTCAAATCCTGTGTCCAGCTCTGGGCCTCGCACTTGCAAGACACTGAGGTGTTGGAGCATGTCCAGAGAAGGGCAGTGGGCTGGGGAAGGGTCTAGAGACTGAACCATCTGAGGAGCTGCTGAGGGGTCTGGGGGTGTTTACCCTGGAGAAAAGGAGGCTCAGGGGAAAGATTATCGTCCTCTACAACTGCCTGAAAGGAGGTTACAGTCAGATGGGGGTCAGTCTGTTCTCCTAATTAACATGTGATAGGACAGGAGGAAGCATCCTCTAGTCGTGCCTGGGGAGGTTTAGATTGGATATTAGGAAAAAATTTCTTTATGGACAGAGTTGTCAAGCATTGGAACAGGCTGCCCAGGGAAGTGGCTGAGACTTGGTTTAAAAAGTCTTTAGATTTGCAGTGCTGGGTTAACAGCTGGACTTGGTGAGACTGCATAGGTATTTTCTAACCTAAACAATTCTGATTCCAAAATTTCTAGTGTTGGCATCTTGCAGCACATCACACAGCATACTAAGCCATTATCTAAACAGCTGCCATCTCTTCTGAAATGGGACTGAAGGGATATTCACTCCCACCTCAAAGCTCTGCATGCTCTATTCTTACATTCTATACATGCTCTTGTATGTAGGATGGAACTTTACACAGGGCTTCACTGTTTGATTTTCTGAACATAAAATGCAAACAGTAATTACAGTAGTGAGATTGACAGCAGATGCAAGGTTTAATTTAAATTTTTTTAGGCTACTATTCAATTAAGGGGAAGCGTGATTTCAAATACCAAAAAGCTACAAAATTGAGAGAGACAAATCTGAAGGAAGACCTTTGCTAGCATAAACCATTAAACATCTGAACCATACTACAGGGATGAAGATGCCCATGCAGTACACAAGCAGAGAAACCTGTCTGCACTCACAAAGAAATGAGATCAGTGTGGTTTCACACATAACAAAACAGCTCACAAAAAGGCTCCTGGGTTGTACCCCATGGCTCATCTTTAGGCCCAAATAGATCAGTAGGTTTAAATTGATTAACATTTCCCATTTTCTGACTTGCAACCTGTCTGAAGACCTGGTAAGGAAGAGGAAACTTTTGCAATTTAGTTGTCTCCAAGCAACTGGATGGAGACATGTGATGGCAACCAGACCCTGTGAATGCATTTCATGCTGTTAAAGCCACTGTCTGTTCCACCATGCTTTGGTCAGTCTCTGCAGAGTCTGTGTAGAGTCTGGCAGGTGGGAGAAGAACACAGAGACACCAAGGTGTAATAAGAATTGCATTTAGAGATAGGCAGCAAAGAAAGCTCAATTGACTCTCAGTTTTACAGCTCCAGATCACGTCAATCTTTTGGGTATCAATTGCACATGTAGAGACATTTCTAGTCATTAGTTTCAATAAAAATAACAACTCACAGAGATTGTCAATGAATTGATAATGTTTACAAACTTTAACTAAGACAGTTTATACACTGAACAGCTGTTTAAATAGAAGTGTAAGATTTTTTTAAATTAAATCAATGTAAATCTAGCTTACGACTACATTTAACATAAATTTTAAATCAGAAAAACAAGCATTAACGTAAAAAAAAACCCAAAACCCTACTAAAACAACATAAAAGGCAAACACACAAAGCATGTATTTTAAAAAAATACACCATAGAGAGTATAGTAAAATTTTATGCAGGAAATTGCTCAGCAAAACTATGACTCTCCAATCTAAAAAAGACACTGCTTAGAGGGCAGATAGAAACACCACTAAAATTATAAAGGGATTAATTAAAAGCATTATCTCATTTAGAAAATAAAAAAATATGAAGCATCAAATTAATCTAGTGGGATCAGATTACAAGAAAATAAAAATATACGTTTTTTTCACTTGAATTCTCTGTCAAATGATACTGCAAGATGTAAAAGCTCATCCAAGTTTAAGAAGAAATTGCACAAAACCAAGAAAGAAAACCACTGGCAATTACTTAGCAGATACATATAGCTGAAATAACCAACAGTTTGGAAAGTAATAAAGAGCCTGTACATCTGTCCTATTCTTACTTCGCACTAGACTTGAAATTCTTCCATCTGTTTGAGCCAGGATGCTTGCTGTTACAGATGGAATTTTGATCCTCAGAATTTTACATTTTAAAAAATACTAAAGGAAATCATCCTCCAGAGTTATTTTTGTTTGCCATACATACCAAATATTAGCCTACAGTAGATATAGACTCCTAAGTACACTACATTTTCATTTTCAAAATCACTGTTTTGAGTCTGTAAGACAGTAAAACCCAACAAGTAAAAAACAATCACCTTACTATCCCAGTTTTAAGGAGCTGTTTTTACTGGGCACAGACAGTTCAGTCAAGATCTTACTAATGAATTACTTCTGATCTGCCTGCAGATGGAAGAGCCCTTGCTACCCGAAGACCGTAACTAGGCCATAAAACTAAGACTACTGCTAATCCCAGAATCACTGTTCAGTGATATGGAATGCAGCTGACTGCAGTTTAAACAGATCTCAGAGGTGCAGGTATCTTCTGCACAAATTAACACCCAACCACTTTCCATATTGTGTGAATAAACTATGACCCACAATAATAACAGAATCAGAATGTGTATGTTAGAGAAAAATCATTACGCCTACCTAGAAGTCCATGTTAAGGGTGATGAATTTTTAATTAGAGTAAAATCTGGAAGGTTTAAATGGGAGAAGCTTTCCTTTTTCATATGCATCTCTCCTTCAGTAGAATTTGACAGTGTAGATTTAGCATGATGCCCACACACAATGTCCATGGTTACAAGATCTAATGGGGATAATTACATGAAGGAGAACTGACTTTTTTTCCCTTGGCTTTCCTATTTAGGTATTGGCTAATATCTACTTTCAAGCACTGAAGTGTAGGCACTCAAGTGGTACCTTTGCTCTTATGAGAGCACCTGGGAGTACTGCATCCAGGTGTGGTGTGGGGCCTCCAGCACAAGAAAGACATGGACTTCTTAGAATGGGTCCAGAGAAGATCATGAAGACAATCTTAGGAGGGCTGAAGCACCTCTCCTATGAAGACCAGCTGATACAGTTGGGGTTTCTAGCCTGGAGAAGAAAAGGCTCTGGGGAGACCATGCCTTTCAGTACAAGAGAGCTGGAGAAGGATGTTTTACAAGAGCGTGGAGTGGTAGGACAAGAGGAAATATCCAATCTAAACCAACTCTCTTACTTTAAATGATTTAGATTGGATATTAGGAATTCTTCACTGTGAGAGTGGAACAGTTTGTCCAGAAAAGTTGTGGATGCCCCAGCTGTGGAAGTGTTCAAGGCCAGGACAGGCTTTGAGCAGCCTGGTCTAGGGGAAGGTGTCCCTGCCCACGCAGGGTTTGGAACTGGATGATCCCATTCCTCATCAGCATTGTCTGCACAGGTATCCAGAGGTTCTGGTATTACCAACAGGCAATATTTCAACCATAACTTCTGTATTAGAAAATCCACAAGTTATGAAAGGTAAGAGCTACTGGTGACCTAACAGCAGTAAAGAACTGAAACTGCTGTTTCCCAGAGTATTCCTTTCTCCAATACTATTTGAGATAAAAATGCTTCTCATTTTATTCCTTCCTGGAGTATATATCTATAGAACAAATAAGTAAGGGGAAAGGAAACCAATAACATAAAAAATATTGGAAAAATACACTGGAGAAACATGTTTTATCATAATCACCATTAGCTTATAATTTAACTATTTATTTTAAAGATTAAGCCCCATTAAGTGAGTAGCCATAAATGGCATACACCAGAGAACACTAGAAATTCCATTATTCCATACAAAATTTGTGATTTTTCATATTACATTTTTCAGTAAAACATGCTATGAAGGTAGATTCAGTACTTCATCACTGAAATTATTACATGCAAATGGAGCCAAGGTATTTTTTCAGACTATGATATTTTTCTTTTTCCAGTTTCTATTAAAGTATTGATTGAGCAAGTATTTGCAGTGCTTATATTAACCCCCATTTGTTAGCTGTTTTAACATTATCAGTACCAACAGGCAACAGAATATTTACTTGCTCTCTCAGATGTATAAAAATCAGTTTTCATCCCTGAAAGATAACCCAGTGCACAGACAACACTGAAATCCCCCTCAAAACCAATCTGACTTTTAAAGGCTCTATTGGCAGTGGTGAGGTTATTTAGGTAAACTGTTTTTTTAAATTACTCACACAGTACACAACATAGGGGAAGAACAGTTACTTCTGTTACTCAAAAAAGACAAGCGGCAGTTCATTAGAAGATGCACAATAAAAAGAGGGGTCTGCAATTTCAAAAAAGCTTACGCAAAAACTTGGTTGGTTTATTACAGGCAAAAGCTGTACAATTTCTAGTATCAGCACTTCAGCATCATCTTTAACTGTAAACATCCATAAAGCTGTCAGCAACATACAACAAATGGCTAACTAATACATCCTATCAGCAAGCAAGTGCTGTATTTTTCTCGCAGCCATGTTTGCGAGCTGTGTTAGCACTGGACTGGGGAATCAATAGCTATGATTCCCCTCTGCCAGATGTTATTTGTCTGTTTCCTGTTTAATGTAAGCAGAAATGGCCTTCCTATGAAAAATTAACTCAGAATTTAGCAAAAAGCATTAACAGTCTGAAGACTGTTGTTTAAAAAGCAAAAAGCAGGCATAGAAAATAATACCAAATAAACAACATTGCCATAGCTAAGTAATATATGCACTTTAAGTACAACAGCAAATAATGTAATCATAAGAGATGCATATAAAATAAGGAGTAAGAGGTACTTTTTATACAATATAAGAGCAGCTTTTACCTTGAGCACAGCACTCTTTTGTACTAGCTGCGTTTCTAACATTCGAGGTACTGACTAAACTCTATGCCTGATGTAATAAAGTCAACAGTTAAATCTTCATTGACTTAGAGTAAAACATTAGACCAAAGCTAACTGCTTTGAAAATTCAGAATTATGTGCTCAAATTAATACTCAATTTAGAAGGAAAATTAGAAACAGCTTATCAAGCTGCCTCCTGTATAAAAAAGCCAAAAAAAATTATTTTGGCCAGGCATAGGTATACAAAGTGCTTTATACTAGCAGGAAACTAATAAGGTTCGTGGCCCTCAAACTCCAATATAATGTAATCAGCCTGGAGTGTAGGAAGCTGAAAGCTGGAGCACACTAGGAAGGAATGGCCAGTTTAAAGTGGCATACAATTAGTATCCATTCAGAAAGTGCTACTGCACAGCATTATGCTTTACAAATAGTTAAATAAATGTACTCAGACACTTATTCCTGCTGACAAGCTTCAGAATTAGTCACTTATACAGCAGCTTTCATCTGTTAACAAAAAAGTCCATTTTAAAGGCTAAGAAGAACACAAAGATGAGAAAGTGCATGCATATATCAGATTAACAGATCTGTGCTTGCTTTTCAATGAGATCATCTTGTTTAAAAGTTACCAAAAAGCCTTGTTTCGTAGAAATAAAATCTAGAATGGCAGGTGGCAAAAGAAAACAATCAATGTACTATTGTTTTGGCAGTTAATATTTATGAAATTGCTTTGTAAAAAACTCAGAAAATTTGTGGTTTATTGGTATAAAAGAAAGGGAACAGGAACACCTATGCATTTCTTAGCTTAGATACCAAACTCAAGTAGCAAACACTCCAAACTGGGTGCTAACAAAGGCATTAGAATTTTGGTAAAAGCAGATGTATGTTACATATAATATGTCCTGCTACCTTCCGTTCTACTGTTTCGAATTTTCATAGAGAACAAATTAAAAAAGCTGGTGCTTCTTCTATTTTGCTAACAAAGTCCTTTTGAAGGAAAATCAACAATACGTGAAATGGAGCCTATGCTTCCAGATCCATTGCTTCTCTGGCTATTCTTCACCAGTTCTGGAAAGGAGATGGATCATCTCTCAAACTTTTCAAAGGATGCAAAAAGAGAAAGTTTCTGGAATACAACATGTGTAAGAAAGAAGAACACAGCTCATGAGGAAGAGAGACTTAAGGGAGAATTCTGGAAAGAGCAGGATGGAGAATATCTTTCCTAGGTAATAGAGAATGGTGTAAAAGAAGGGGATAGGATTTGCTCATTTTGTTACAACCAAGGAACCTGAAAACTTTGTGGCAATCAGTATAACTGGAACAAAGGGTATCCCTAGAAGGAAGTTAAAATTTATAATTTCAATCTGAATTCCTACACATCACATTTTTAAAGCTTTTGTGTTTGGGGGATATTTATATTAAAAGACACATGGTTTCATTTGTTTCCATGTGGGAAGTTTTATTGTGAAGTACCACATGGAAAATATAACATAAATTATTATTTTGTATCATAATACACAACCAAAAGCTCCCTAAGATATGGTGCAGAATTGGAAATATTACAGATGAGGCTCTCCTACCTAAATTTTGTAATTGTAATTCTGGAAATTATCAGTGCAGTTAATTCAGTCAGAGGAGAAAGCCATTCTCTTTCATGAACAGGTCAGAGACAATTGGTTCCTTCTCTTGCAGTAGAATGTTAGATTGCAGACCATAGCTAAGATAAAACCCATAGGCTGGACATGCACAAGTTCAGTTAAGAGCCTCAAAAATTTTTAAACTCAGCTCAGTTTTCAGATATAAGATGATATAATGCTTTTGCCTAGGAGACTAACTTTCATGGTTTTAGGTGCTCCTTATTTGCTGCAAAGCAAATACACAGGGAAGACAGTAATGTAATGTTATATAGCAATTGACAAACATGCCTTAATGTCTTTCAGTTCTTATTCAAAGAAAAAGACAGTATTTAGGTTTCTTCTCCAGAAACCTTGCTACATTATGGAATCAAGTCTGTTTAGAATGGCATGAAAGTTCCTGAACATACCATCACAACAAAAACAGTGACATAACAGCTCCCAAGTGTATATAAATACACATTTGTCAGAAACAAGCTAAGTCATCTGACATACTAACTGAAAAAACCCCAAAGTGAGGGAATATTAACACAGAGGTAATGATCTACTTCATATATCAATATAGTTTCTGTTCCACCACACTGACTTAAAGCAGCATACTAAGTAATTTAAAAGAAGTACTGTGAGGTTTAATCACCTCAAATATGTATAAAAGCTGTTACCAGCCCTGTGTTACTGCTCACTGTGGACACAATAGCTGCGGAAAACCTTAATAATGGTAAGTGGCTCAGTAGTCTCTGTTTACTACATGAAGATAAAAGAGCTAACTTATTACCTCAGCCTCTGAAAGGTGGTTCATTCAACTGTTCATACCTTAGCAACAGCTGTTATCTGCTCCAGTGCCACAGCTTGAAGGTCTTGGTCTTTGCTTTCTACCAGCAGTTTCAGGGATGGCAGCAGGAGGGACTGGTTAAGCAGCAGCAAACATAATTCTTTTATACACTGAAATAAAAAGTAAATTCTCTTAGTGTGATCTCTGAAGATACTAACATCATCATTCAGAATAAAATTTATGAAAATTTTATGCCAAATGCAAAATGAAAACCGCACTTCCACAACAAATGAATTCCCTGTTGGAAACACCTCCTTGGAAACTTGAAAGAACAGATTTCAAGAATGTGGAATACTGGTTAAAGTGCAACATTTGTTAGATTAAGACAAGGCAGGTACTGAATCACCATTACAACCAGGAGTTTTACTGAAAAAATAACAGAGCATCACAGCTCTCTGTGGGACTAATATATTTGTGCTTACTGAAATACTGCAAAACATAGGAAGAAACACTGACAGACACCTATGACAATTCTGTAACTCAATTATACAATCAGAAAAGTAGAACAAAACAAAGAGGAAATAACAGTACATAGCAGAGTTCAATAATGCTTCTGTTGCAAAAAGCTTCAAAATTTTATACAGTATTTTATACACAATTAAAGTTGAGCAAATTAACTTTGTCATTCATCTAGTTTCTTATATTTGATAATACAGCATAAATTTAGCATCACACAACTTCAAGACAAAACTGACCAGAAAAAACCTTCTAAAATAAAACCAGAAACATCCCTCAACAAATCAACTGTGCCCTTCCAAAACTTTACCTTGTCCCTTAGCTAAACAACAAAACAATGTGTCCTACATGTGAGCTGTTTTATTTTCCACCTTTATTTTATTATTCCTCCTTGCTTTATTTCCTCTTTTATTTTCCTATTTTATTGTAGTGATTTGTTCATTTATACATCAAAATGTATTCCAACCTACAAATTATATTACAAACCAAATTATAACTTCCCTTTCCGTCATTTCTGAGAATTTAGGTTGCTTGTCACATCACTTCCCAATGAGGCTCACCAGAGATGTCCCATTTTCCAAGGCACTTTACACTAGGGACTCTGGATATCGTATGGTAGTTACATTGAAAATGGTATCCATCTCTTAAGAGATTCTCTCTGTTTCACTCTAACAATTTGAGAGCAATTGTCAAAGGAGCTCATCAGCTAAATATTAAGCTGAGAGAATGCAAGTCATGTATTTTTTATGTCTTTTGAACTTTAATAACTGTAACAATTTAAGGACCAAGATGATCCACACATTTAGTAGCATAGTTTCAGTAGCTGTGAGCCTAAAAGCCTTAATATTATTTGAAGATGAGAAGACATTAAATACTCCAAATGTAATGTACTGCACAGACACCTGGCCTGGCCGGGAGCTCTCTGGCTGTATTTGGTCAGTCTTTTCTAAATTTGCACCTTAAAGAAGAACAGCCTAGAAGAATATACTCCATCACATTAAACACTGAGTCACTAAGGCATGTCCTGTTCTCTTATTCAGACTTCTCTTTAAACTTGTATTCAGTACTGCTACTGATTGTCAGTGCTTAGAATCACACAATATGCTGAGTTGGAAGGGACCCACAAACATCATCCAGTCCAACTCCTGTTCCTGCACAGCACCATCCCCCAGAGTCACCATGTGCCTGAGAGCATTGTCCAAATGGTTCATAAACTCTATCAATCTTGGTGCTGTGACCACTTCCCTGGGGAGCCTGTTCCAGTGCCCAACCACCACCCTCTGGGTGAAGAACCTTCTCCTAATATCCAACCTAAATCTCCCCTGACACAACTTCAGGCCATTCCCTCAGGTCCTGTCCCTGGTCACCACAGAGCAGAGATCACTGTCCACCCTTCCTGTTCCCCTCACAGGGAAGTTGTAACTGTAGTGAGGTCTCCCCTCAGTCTCCTCCAGGCTGAGCAGAACAAGTGACCTCAGTAACTCCTCATACAGCTTCCCCTCAAGGCCCTTCAGCATCCTCATGGCCTCCTTTGGACACTCTGTAATAGGTTAATATCTTTAATGTGGCACCCAAACTGCCCCAGTGCAAAGCAGAGCAGGACAATCCCCTCCCTTGCCCGGCTGGCCATGCTGAGCCTGATGCCCCCAGGACAGGGATGGCCCTCCTGGCTCATGCCCAAATTGTCTTCAGCCAGGACCCACAAGTGCCTTTCTGCAGTGCTGCTCTTCAGCCTCTCATGCCCCATTCTGTCTTAAATCCAGGGCTGCCCCATCCCAGGTGCAGAATCTGGTACTTCCCCTTCTTAAACTCCATACAGTTGGTGATTGCCCATCCCTGTGATTTGTCCAGGTCTACCTGCAGGGCTCCTCTATCCTTGAGGGAGTCAACAGCTCCTCCCAATTTAGTGCCATGGCCATGCTTGTTGTAAATATGACATGGATCAAGGAATAAGAAAACTAAATAAATACATTAAGTTTCGTCTGATCATTCATATGCTTATTAAACTTCTGGTAATTTCATATTCCACTGGATTTCTTTTGAGCTGCATAAGCTGCATACCTGCCATTCGAGCAAACTTACTGAATAAAAAGTCATGGATTCACTCTACACATATTCTTTTCTTGAAAATGTGTATTCACAGCAATAGATTCAACTTACATTCAGAAAAATAAATTCTGAGAGTCATAAAATACATAATCTGAGCAAAAAGCTATTTTACCATGCTTGGTAACATCTCCCTCTCAAAACCAGCTGGACAAGTTGAATAACTTTCTGCCTGATGGTAGCCTGTCTACCAGACATACTCAGTCTTAACTACCATGCCCAAGTACAGAAGAAGTCATAATCTCTTTTGAAGAAGAAACACACATTCCAACAAATTGCATTTCTTTTTCCACAGGAAGGGACAGGCCAGATTGCCAGTCCCTGAAGACTGTCCAAATAGTACAAGTATCAACTTGGATCATTGCAACTAATGACTGCTGGGCCACTCTGGACAGGCATTGAAAACCCAAGCCCAGGAAGGAAGTCATCACCCACAGCACTTCTCAGAGCAACATAAGAGAGTTTCTGTTCTGCAGTGAGCACTTGAAAGCATTGAAGTGTCTGCTGCCTGCCATGAGAGGCTCTGCTTAGAGGGGGTTTGATGTTACCTGTGAGAGGGTCAAGGGAAGGCCCAATTCAAAATCTGAATTACCATGATTTAGTTGAAACTTTTGTAATACAACTTTTGTCCTCTGTCTAGTTATGCAGCTATCAGTGGTTCACTGTGACATCAGTGAGGCAAATAAACCATATGCCATAGGAGTCTGTTTTGGGTCCAGTATTATTCAGTATTTTCATGGATGGCTTGAAGGGCTGGATAATGAATACGAACAGCATTATGTCTGGAGAGGCTAAAAACAGACTGAAAAGCAGCATTTAAATTCAACATTATCTGAAGAAAATGAGCAGACACAAATGTGTATGAACAAAATCACACAATCTAAAATCATATACAAACCCCAGGAAAAACTAGCTACCAAAATTAATAAAGAGACTGTCTGCTGTATTATTCTAGGAGATAAGTATCTCATAGCCATTAGGACCCCAGGGTGATTACAGATAAGAGACTAGATGCATTCTCCCATGTTAACTGACACATGACCCACAGGCTGAGAGAAGAACATGAGATATTCAGAGGAGTCACATTTTGAACAATTACAAGGGGGAGAAGGATTTATCCCTTTCTAAAGAGATTAATCAGGCAGCACAGATGTTGGACAATCCAAGCATGTGTCGTTCAGGCAAATAAAACAATGCTTTCTTCCACTAAAAGAAATTGAGGTATCTATCCAAGAATAATGCAAATTAAAATCCTAAACAAATAACCCCACAAAAATACACCCCCCCAAAAGCAAACACAGACACAGATCCAAAGATTAAAGCTATGTAACTATCCAAAAGACATTAAAAAATTACTTGGCTTAAAAAGCTATAGAGACCAGTGGGATATGGAATGAAAAAAAGAGTTAAATCCTTCATGACTATATCCAAAGATAGTTTGTCTAACTTCTAGACCACATGACTTGAAGCTACATGTGTTTTTCATTACAACCTTTGAACTTGGCAAGGCTCCAACGGGCGAGAACTTGAATGGCAAATGTTTTTCATTATAATTAACTGGTTTCAGTTTTTAGAATTCCATCATTCCAGATTTGTCATCTTAATCAGTGTATTTACTGATATGTGACATCATCTAAACAGGTTAATTGCCAGTGATCACATTTTCATCTTATTCAGCCACATGACTGCAAATCTGTCATTTGAGCACTTAAGTACTGTACCCATACATACAAATAAATTACTTAAATTCATTCATGCCATTCCCCCTCTCCCCAAGTGGTGCTCTACAGGAATACAGCCTGTGTTTGTAGGTAACTGTACAACCACACATTTTAGTGCAACTCCTTGTTACTGCACAGCATTTTAGCCATAAAAAATGTATTTTACATCAGTAAGGCTGTTTAAACCTTGAAGATCAGAGTAACTTCATATCTGTACCTGTATAGTCATACATACATGGTGGGCTCTTTCAACATCCTGTACCATAAAAAAAAAAAAAGGAAGGCATCTCCAACCAAAGCTGTCTATCAACACCAAAACTGTGTGTAAACAGTGACTTGTCATGGAGATCATGGAAAAGTTTACTCATCTAAGAGAAATGCAAAACATCACCAAGGAGAACTCTTGGTGAACTGACTGCTGTATGACAGTGAAACTCAGAGGGATTTGTCTCCCTGGATCACTGAGGTGAAGCAAGAACATTCTACTTTCACCAAGTTCAGCTATTCCTGTGCACACTAAGATTGTGAGTTTACAAGCTATAATGCATCATTTCAGCATCTTACAAAGAAAAGCTACATATAATTATACGAGCCCCAGGGATACAGAGACCTGTCTTCCACAAAAGAGCTTTGGTGGGATGAATAAATTAATAAATGCACTTATTTCAGCTTACTGCCACCTCCTGGAATCATGTTTTATATAGATTTCTGAACTTGACTCAGAGCAGTGTGTTGGACTAGGAAAAAAAATAAACAACAAACAAAAACCCACACACCCACCTGTCTGTGTTTTAAACAGAATGTGTTGTTTTTATTCTGCTTCTCTTCCTAACATCAGCTGTTCTCTGTAACAGACAGTGACTGCATAAAGATAATTATAAGAGATTAATCAGCCTACTAAAAATATGCATGACTACTCTGAAATTGTGTGAAGTTTATTAAGAACTTCTTCAGTCTGTCTTCATTAATATACAGTGTTTACATACAAAACACTTCAATAATTTTATACTTAAGAGATGTTTGTATTGAAGTATGCATACATAGTTAGGGAAGACAAGTTAGAATATCAGTTACTACTTAGCAATTACTTGTACATTAATGTTTTTTTCAATCACCATGTTTTTCAGGGGTTCCTCACTACATCTTTATACATTCATTAGTAAGAGAATTACTGATTATTTAAGTAGCAGTTTTTGCAACACTGATTTAAATGAAAATAGATTATTAAAGCCTTTCTACAAATATAATAACGAATAATTTATACTGGAACAGACTTCTAATCCAACCAGCCTCCAACTCAAAGCAAGTCCAACAATATCAAACTGCCTGTGACATGATCCAGTCAAGTTCTAAATATCTGCAAAGACAGATTCTCCTTGTCTCTTCTAGGCATCCACCTGTTCTAATGTTTCACTACTTTAAAGATGAAAAATGTTTTGCTTGGGTGCAATGAGAGTTTTTGATGATGTCACGTCTCTATTGCCTCTTGGCCTATAAAAGAGACTGACTCTAATTCCTCTCCTTGTTTTCTCTTTTGAGTGCTTAGTAAAGACATGGTCTCCCACAGTCATCTCTTCTCAAGACAGACTGAACCCAGTTCTCAGCCTCTCTGTTAGCTCTCCACTGGACTTGATCCAGTATGGCAACATCTTCCTTGTGGCTGGGACCTTGAAACAGCACTCATAAACATGACACCCAAAGTTAAAACTTACCCTGGCAGGGAGCATGTGCTTTGTCTCATACAAAGAACGGCAGATTTTCAAAATTTCATTTCCTGTGTTCTCCTTTTCCTCAGGTGGGCACCTCTGCAGCATAAAAGTCCCCAGTTTCACCCAGGGATTATCATCTGTGCACGACCTGCCCAGTAAAAAAAGAGATTGCTATAGAACATAAATATAAATATATCATTTTCTGTACATTGTTTCTCAGGTATGACTTAAAAAGTACTACCTCATGAAAGAAAGATGAAAGTTCTGAGACAAGTTAATGTCCATAATGCCATCACTCTTTCAATGCAAAAAAAAAAAAAAAAAAGAAGTTTACATTATTTGGAATTATGACATGCTTATTACAAACTCTGAGGAATTATACACCAGACAAAGACTGATCAAACTGGAATAGCACAGGATCTTTTCCTGGCTTTACACCAGCTGATTTCCCAAGCAGAGTGGTATCGAGGGAGGGGTGACAGGAATCCAGCATTCCTAATTTTGTTTGCTTTGATCACATTCTAACAGCTTCTGTTTCTCAAGTATCTGTCTCTTGCTTCTGAGAGGAAAATATATAAGCCAGATTCACATTTTAATTTTCAGGTCCAATGAGTACAAACAAAAATAAACTTTTCTTCACAGCACATCCAAAAAGGGTAAGAAAGTGAAATTACATGCATCTGAACTCTGCTAGTAGATATGGATACAGTTACATTTGTTTTACGTATTTAAAATGTTCTTTTAATTCCACACAGAACCTCATGCTATGTCACCATTACAGAGTGAGACATAAACACATGGCAGACAGTAGACACAAGTAAATTTCATCATGCAGAATGGCAAAGGCAGTGTTTACTGTGAAGCTTTTTTCTTTTTGTTGCTGCAAAATTTTTTCACCTATAGCCTTTATTTGATAGATCATGGAGATATTTTGGATACTTTTGTTAGAATAGGTACACTGGCTAGGCGAGGATGTACTGACAGAAATGGGTAACAGACCACTTTGAACTAATAGCACAAAGCACAACAGAGGAACAGATCTACGCTGCCATTTTGCTAATGTAAACTAAGTTGATGCATTTCAATTTAGCCCCTACAGTGGGCTAAAATCATGCACAATTACAGCTTGTATAATGACTGTATTAAGCCACAATAACACAAACTCTATGTTCATCTTTGCATAAACTTAAGGCGGCACAAGAGGCATTTTAAAATCACCCCATCAATTTCTCTGGTCAGTCATCAGCATCCCAAAGACATGATAAACTTTCCACTTTAGCTTAAATAAAACAAAAACAAGAACAAAAAACCAACTCACAGCAGGACCAAAAGTAGCAGTTTGGTACTACAATTTAGTGGAAATTAAGAGACTCATTTAGCACATGTGACAAGAATCAGTAAAGTGCTGTCAAAGTTCTGCTTTTCAAAGTTATTATTTTGCAGCAATTGTTAAAGCAACACATTAATGTAATTGTAAATGGAGTCTGTTAAGAGAGTCTGTTGGATTGACACACCAAGTGTCTGACAGCTCTGGAGAGGACAACCACCAATATTCACTATTTCATACATAAAGCTCTCTCCTGCTCATCGACCACTTTCAAAAGCAAACACTCTAAACAAGTAAAAGCAGCTCCCCATGCAGCTATCATTACAGTCCAGCATGAAAACCAGACAGAGAAGCTAGGAGTGGGAAACTTTGAATGCAAATTAAATGGAAGTCATTGTCTTTCTTCCTTCTGACAACTTAATTGAGCCTTTCCATCAGTGACAGTCACTGAGCACAGAGCTGTCAGAAGCCTGGCTGGGAACAGCAGAGCTCCTCCTCTCCGCTCCTTTCAATGTGATGGGTTGAACCCCAAGATGCCAGATTATTCAACAAACAGAACACGAGGCACTGAATCTGTGAATCCCCAGTAAGGGCAGGAGAAGGAAAAAATCCCTGCAATTCCACCTTTGCCACTGGTCAAAGGGATAGCTTCTGCTCTGTGATCCATTTCTCGCTTAGAGGCACAGAATCAAAATAAATTTCCATTTCTATAGCTGCTGCCCCCGGAGTGCATTAAGAAAATCTCTAATAATTTTACATTAGAAAAAGGAAACAAAAATTACACTACAAAACACAAAAATAACCAGAAAGATTCAAGGCCATCAAGGTTTGCCATATGCCAATTTATTTAAGTATAAGCTTATATAATTTACAAAGATAAAGCTTTTCTCATCACAATTCCTTATAACTATTTCAAATACTCCTGTGCACTATTAACAACTATCTACTATCTCTAATTAAAACCAAAATTAAGTTACCAAAATATGACACCTACAGGCAGAATTCAGTTTTCTTCTCTCCTGAATTTTACTTTAGTTCAATTGTGGTTATAAAAAAATATTTCTCATCACAAAAAAGGCAATTATTTCAAAACCACAGCAGAAACACCTTATTTTTTTTTCCCAAAACCAAAAGAGGAAAATCTGGGATTAAGATTAAAAAACTGAACTAAAGTACTGGGTCTCTAACACTGGGGTTATTTCAGTTCCAAAACATCTTATCAATATTTATAATAAATATAAAAAATGCCTTTTGAATGAAGACAGCAAGTTCCAAAGGACTGCAGAGCTTCAGGTACTGTCAATAATTTTTTTAAGAAACACCTTTATGAAATGTTTAAAATGACATCTGACTATGAGCCATCTGGGTGGAAAAGCATGCATGCATAACAAGGGTATGAAAATAAAATTTTAAGAAGTGTACAGCTTTGAGTGCTAACTGAAACAACCAAGCTACCTCTCAATTTTCTCACAGTAAACACAGCATACTATGACGAGAATCATACTTGTGATAGTAAGTATTATTTTAACTAGAGTGCTTTAGAAAACAAGAACTCAAAAAAAAAATAAGTATGGATTTAGAGGTTACAAAAATTAAAAGCCTACCAAAACCCCCCTCAAACCTTAGTTCTTTTATTTCTCCTTCCTTTTAAACCTTTACAGAATGTGAATTGTGTTTTCCAGCTTTATATTCATTTGTAAGTATTAGATATTTACTGCTAGATTGAAAACCTAAGTTCTAAGTATTCACATGACTCACACTTAAATTCCCCAGTTCCTGTAAGGATCGTTACATTGGCTGTAAACAATAAGCAATAATGACCCCCTTCTGAAGGAGACAAGGAAAAAAAGAGTAAAGAGTAAACAAAGATGTTAATACACATCGTTTTAGCTTTTTGATGTTTTCCTCTTTGCTCAAAATTCATAAAACTTGCTTTAAAATTGAATTGTTGAAAATACCGCTAACAAAACAGTTCCTGTTATTTACTCCCAATCATCCTAAAGCTTAAAGGCTTAGGCTTTTCAGGAACACATACACACATACATACATAAACCCCTAGGCTGCTAAGCATAGCTGAATGCTGTTAACGTGGAATTATGGAACGGGGAGAAGAGGGAAGAATTGTGACTATCTAATTGCCTAGGGGCCATAATAACTACTTTATATGAGTAGAGTTATGACACAAGTGACCTAAGTATTTGCAGAAACTTTCACTTCCAAGATTGCTGAAGTTGAAGAGGTATCCCACCTCTGAAATTTGATCCACAGTTAGTTGTGACACTTTTTTTTTCTTCTATTCTTCACTTTAGGAAGTCAGACTGAAGGAACATTACACCAAGATGGAGATACAATTATGTAATTTTTTATATCCTCTGTAACAGAACAGTAGACAAGAACTGCCCATATACAAGAAAGGTTCTCCTTTCACAAACTCTTTAGCCTTTCTGTTCAACACAAAGAAAATTGATTTTGCTAATTGCAGCAGTATTTCACTTGACCTTTTGTTCTTTAAGTTTTGGTTTTTTGTTAAAAAAAGTTTGATAATCCCCACACACTGTAAAGCATCCAATTTTCAATTACAATCAAATCCAAAACTTAAAATGAAAGCTGAAACGTAAATTTGTGACAGCAGTCCTTGTAATTCTTAATATACTGAAGACAATTTTTGGCTTGTAAAACTGTCACTGAAGAATTTAGGTTAATGCTTATGCAGAAATTCCAAACAAACTGCAAGCTTGAATGTCAAAAACCTTTACAGATTACCTTGTAACCCACCAGTTCCCTACACAGGCATAAGGGAGTTACTTTTCAGAAAAAGATAAGCCTTAACTTTTCTGAAAAATCAATGCACATAAACACTTTGTGTGTGAATGCAGTCCTCAAGTTAAAATAAGTTGCAATCAATACCCCAAAGTAATCCAAAATAAACACCATTTAATGACTCTAACCTAACTACTGTCAGACATGGCTAGCCAAAAATATATTAATATTACTGCTCTTTGAAAGATACGTGATCCTTGCCTCTCCACATGAGTTTATTTGAATCCTTATATCTTAGAAGTGATTAGCAGTTATAGAATACAACAGCTAAATTTTTTACTTTCAAATGCATTCAGAAAGTCACAGACAAAACCCAAAGAACTGATAAAATATAATACAGTCTGGATGTTCCAAATTACTACTTCCAGTTAATATCCATTTTGATGGGTGCAATTCTCAGGTCTTATAATTATTTTAATCTTAAATGGGTTTGGATGCTTTATTCAGACACAGAAATAACAGGCAGCGGATCTCGACAAGAGAAGTGCCATTTTGTGGTACCATTACCCTCCCAAGACTGTCTGCCACATCTATCTGAACATCACCTTTCAAAGGCCTTTCTGCAAAGTGTAACTTTGAATACAAAGAATAGTTCAGAACTTTCTGTTCTTTTTTTTATGGACTCTGTTTATACTACTAAAAACAAGAGCAAAATACTTAGCTTGAAATTTAAGTAGGCAGAACACTCTCCTGCCCAAGAGCACAGGCAATAAAACATTTTTCTGCCTTCCTCCATGACACAGGCTACATATGTGTATTAACACGTTTCACAAGAAACTGATTGATCCAGTTCTGCTTTAGATAAACCATTTATTCCTCCCAGTATGACCCTTTCCAAAGGACACACTGCTACTAGCCATGTTTGAATTATCTTACTGAAAATAACATGATATCAAGCAAGAAGACTTTGAACTCTTTTGTTACACGGTTGTTTGAAGAAACGCTCACCCATTGCTCCTTTCCATTGGTGGCCAAGCCTGAAGCAGCAAGACCAAGTGCTGAAACTCAGACAGACTCTGACTGGACTCCAGAAGTTCCAGGAAGAGATGGTATCTCTTTTCTTCATTTTCAGTATCTGTTATCTCTACCTGAAGGAGACAAAAACCAAATAAACCAACTAAACCAGATTTTTTTTTTCCCCCAGAAATCAATGATTTAAAAGCAATTGACAAACTATTTGTGAAGAACATCACTGTTCCAAAACAAGGCAGGAAACACAGTGAACATAATTTTCCCGGAAAACCACTTTCTTAATCTCTCATTTTCCACTACACGCAAATAAAATGGGAGAACACAGATGATGTGGAATGACTTAGGTGGACATTCCTAGAATAATGTAATCCCACACCAGCACATTCTTTGGTTAGTTCAGAGGATCACATCTCTGTGTTCTTCAAACAACCAAAAATTCCTTAAATTTCTTTTTCTCAATGTCTAGACATATATAAACACATTTTCAAAGAATGACTATGTCCAGTGCTTTGTACTAATCTCATTCACCCATGAAAATTCAATAGTTTGATCTGAATTTACAGCACCTCATCTTTTTTCACCTAGAAAAGAGCCTTGAAAGATGCTTCTCAATTAATCTACCGAGCAAAGAACACTTGCTAATAAGTAACACAGTATTTCTCTGCATAGGTGTTAAAACCTAAGAAAAACAAAACCTCACTGAGGCTCCCAGAGAATTCTGTCTTGGGACAAGTGCCTATCTCTGTTGAAAACCTGCAGCTTTTGCCTGAACTTGAATTCACTCCAGTTGATGATAGGTTCTTTTAAAAATAATTACTGCCTGCAGTTTCATGGTAAAAATGTGCAAGGTAAAAGGTCTGACTGTCGAAGGAAGGTTGCTGTAAATGAGAACCAACTTGCTACTAAATAAGAGGTAACTTCTGCTTAAAAGTTTGGATATCACACCAGGAGGGCTTTCACAAATCGAATAGCAATTCACTGCCTACCTGACATACACAAGCTTTTGGAGTTTAACAATTATTTGTTACAATAACATAGTAGCTCTCTCTGGATTATTAACACATTCTAACACTGAGTTTTTCTTCTGGAGTCCAGAAACTTCCAGAATATCAAACACTTCCATTTCATCTTATAATTCTGCTGAAATACACAGCATTAAATGTTAACTTTTCTGTTTCAGTCCAAGTAGTTCTAAGACATCAAACATGGACAAAGTTTTCCTTAGTTCTACAGCTACTCTGAAAGATTAAAGATTGCATCCAAATCTCTTCAAAGTGGCTCTGATACATCAAGGGCAAATTTTCAAAAGAGGCTGGAAAACAAACATTATTGATGCATTTACTGAGTTGCCTACATAATCTGTGACTTTAAAATATTTATTGTTGAAAAACTGTTTTCTTCTGTCTCCAGAGCATATTTGAAAGCACCATATACTAAAACATTTCAGATAAGTCAAAAAATGTTTCCTAGATCTGTCCACTTGAAATATTTTTCTTTGCTGCACATGCCACATAGCAGACAGGTTACCCACTTGTAATATATATACTTGATAATATATAATACTATAATAGTAGATAATAGACATGGCAAGGCTGAAGAGAGAATGAAGATAAACAAGAAAGGAGAAAAGGGACAGAAGATGTTAACCTCTAAGGTTCCAAAATATTTATCATCTTAGCAAATTAACTACTAGCTAGACAACAGAAGCTCTCACACTGCACCCATTCTCAAATCCTTTTTCAGAAAAACAGCTCTTCATATATTGAAGTACATAGCATTCTGGATGGTCCACTGAGTACATTTTAGTGTATCTTCACAAACAGCACATTACTTCAAAACACAGGCTAAATGTTAAGATCTTTCTAATGATAACCATAAAAATGGCAAGAAATGGCAGAGACAATATCAATACATAAGAAAAGCTGTCAGAGAAGGTCCCTTATTACTAGCAGAGAGTAGATCAGCCATCGTACTCAATGTGAACTGAATTCCAACAATTCTGCCTAATAATGCATCTTTACAGACTTGGGTTTCCATTTTTTTGTGAGCTTAATAAATCTAGTGCCATAATTTTGTGTTTTGGACATCTGGATCCTTGCAACATGATTGCTCATGACATAACACATACTAATTCAATTGAAGTCAATCAGAAGAATTACCCTTCTATTCTCAAATGCAGAGAACACTTCTGCAGCATTTATCTCTACATTGGCTTTTTTTCAATTCACCTATTTTTATCACAAAGAGCAATAAGTACACTTTCTACAGTGTTAATTATTTGTGGTTTTTAAGAAGACTAGTGAAAATTCACTCCTTATATGACATTTTAGATGCATGTCACTTCCATTTAACATGAAACAAGAGATTTCAGTGAAAGTTCCTTGCTAGAAGGAAGCAATACCTAGAAAAAGCACATAGGAATGAGGTTTTAATTTGTATTTACTATGTGTGTGTATGTATATACATACATATACCTAGATAGATCCATCAACCTATATAACACACATAGAGAGAACTTAAGTTTTGCTCTGTATTACTGTCTTTGCTTTCTGAGTCTGAGGGGGAGCACAGTGAGGAAGCAGACACCTCTCACAGCAGAAACAGAGCATGCTCTGTGTAAAAAGGTAAAAATTTCACCTTCACAAAGTGAAAACTAGCTGAGATGACTTGCTACGTTAGTCAAGCCTCTTGTTTTGTTGTAATAACAAGATTTTTTTAAAAAAATCCACCTTTAATTGAACACTCTCTTTGTAGCAATTTTGGATGATCTATTCAGATGACCCTGAATGTTGTAACACAGGGTAATGGGACAATATCACTCTACTTCCCCTTTCTTTCCTTTTCTTTTTAAAGTAAAACCCCAAAACATCTTTCTAAACCACCCCGAGGTTAACCATGCAAAGATAACTTGCCATGAACTGCTCAGAGGTGCCTGAACACAAGTGTCTGTAAAGAACCTGTCAATAAACAGAATAATGAGGCCCATAGCCAGCCATGAACTTCACATGACCCCAAAGATATATGAAAAACAAGAGGGAAAAAAAAAATCAAACCACAAAACAACAAAAGCAAGGAGAAGGAAAGCAAGGGCTTTCAGTTTTAACAACAGATTTGCTCAATTCTGACTTGATTCTCCTCAGTTTCAAGCAGTCTCTTTGGCAGTAGAACACAGTTGGCATAATGTTTCTCATTAAAAAGCTGCACAAGTATTTACCACAATGGGAAAGTCAATTAGGGGAATTAATTTTAGAAATTATACTCATGATAGATTATAAAACAAAACACAAATTAAGTAAAGCCAAACCTTATGTTAAACTGTTAAAACACACAATTTCATTACTGAGGGACTGAATATGTTCAGAATCAAGAATGTACAAACATCTGCATATGTTCATGTTCCTTCAAAAGACCATACAGGAAATGCACAAAGCAAAATACTGGCTGCACAAACAGCATGAGCTTGTCATAGCCCACAGGAGATTCAGTGTTGAATTAAAAACTCTGTGCACTTAAAATTTCTCCTCAAATAAATCCAACTTTTCTGCCTTATTAAATCTTTCCAATTTACCTTAAATGTTATTATTATAAGACTCTCTGCTCACAGATTAGATCCTACTAGATGCCCAAAATGTTGAAAGCACTCAGTTTATCAATTGCACAGATTATCAATTTATCAGATTTTCAATGCACAAAGTTTTGACTCATCATGTTGTTCTACAGATTTGTTATTGCTTCATACTCATCACATGTGATATGGATGAAGGAGTCCAAATATGGAAAGTTGCCTCACAAGTTAGTTCTGTAGCTTCTGGAAACCTACAGTTTTATAAAAACTGTAAGATGATACACTTGAAGAATGATGAAGTTAAACAAAACTGTGGAAATCATACATGACTGTTAAAAAAAAAACAACACTGGTGTGGCAGACTGCAGTATCAGTGGTTTTAGTTTGGTACATTATCTCACTCCTGAAATCAAAGTTAGTTTAAAACCAGTTTTTACAGCAACTGTGGAGTGTTGCTGTATCTGAATTGCGTCTTTAAGTTATAGATATCCACTAATGTAATGGTCTCCTGTTCCTACAAGACAGACACATCTGATAGACTTGTAAATACTTTATTGCCAAAGCCATTTAATTTGAATCTGGTCCTGATTGACTTGGCTGATGGGGATACCTTTTGTTCGAAAAAAATGGAAATGCCAATAAAAAGATTCAGGCAATTCAACCCTCTTCTACCTCTGAGATAAAAGAAAAATGCTATTTTTGTATGAGAATGGTGAGCAGAAAAACTAATGCAGACAGACCTCGACCTCCCTCTGCCCACTGGTATCTATTCTGCAAATTCCATTTTTACTCTTTGTTAGTGTGACAGAGCCACAGCTTTCATCAACAGATTTTGCTGACTACAAAGGAAATAAATTATAAGAATGTTTATAAGTGAAACCAGAAAAATATTTTCCTTCACAATAATTGCTTGTTTATTGAGAAAAGCTATATCCATGCTTAAAAACAACTCCCTGTACAAAAGGCAGAAAAATTTGCTGTTACCAAGGAATGCAACCAAAGACTTACTGTTTTACATGATTATAGAATTAATTTTATTACATCTACCAGATGGCAAATGTAAGTATTTCAAAATGTGTTCATGTTTGACACTGCAGCATAAATTTGAATTAATATGGCATTGAAAATAGAAACACTAAGCAGGCATTTGACTAGTCCCTTAGTGCTACAACAGACTTGCAATTTGTCAGAACTTCCTTGTAAAATGCACTGGTTTTATATATCTCCCCATGCCCCTGCCCAAGCAGTAGTGGCAGAGAATTCATCTGTGCTGCATCTCAAAATAATAGGCAGACGTGACATCAAAGATTTTATTCAGATTTGAGATAGGGAACACTGATGCTAAAACTTCCTTCCAGTCATTAGACAGGGCTTAACACTGTTTATAAACAATAACTAAACGGACTGGTAGCAATTTGACTTCATTCCTGTAATTGCCATCTTGGTGTGCTGTTCATGGCTCAAAAATACAACAGCCTTGTCCCAAGGAGTTTACAATCTAATTAAGTAAATCAGCAAAGAAAATACTGTCCTTCCTACACAACAGGCCCAGTAGAGTTTGGTCACTGAAGAAAGCAGTCTCTCCACTTCGCAGGTCAGGCTGTAACCTGTCATTCCCTGTTCTGCTGGTATCTGTGGAGCTACTGAAAGCCTGCACAAATTTAAGTCACTGAAACCTACCTCCAGTACAAGACTTGTTACAAAGGACATATAAAATTACACGTTAAAAAGAAATTTTTAAGTCAAGTATTCTCAATATGAACACAAATGTCAAAAATCAGTCAAAAAAACCCCAAACACAACCTGCAACACTGTACAACTGTTCCTGAAATTGCACAGCTACTGATTCTGCACATGTAAGATTAGGAGCTTTTAAAGGCTATTATTTATTTCATTCTCTTCAAACTCTTTCGAGATACTAGAAATCCTATCAGCCTTGATGGTAGACACATTAGATACTTGTGAAACAACACAAAACCCAAGGCACATATTAATCTTCTTCAAGATCTTCTCATGCCAGAGCAACAGTAAACCCTTTTTAAAGGCAAAACCACAAGTGCTATACTCAGCAACACACTACCAGCATCCCATTATTTCTAAGCTAGAGTTTCATTAAAAAAATCCCAATCAAACAACTTGTAAATTGTGACTGAGGGGAAAATCCTCCAGGATACGACAGGGTCATGCTGGGGAGAGCAGTAACAGGCTTGGAAGAACAAAACACTGTATCATTCAGACACTGGTCCACCAGCATATGGGCAAGGGCACACAGCATGGAGAAAGTCAAGGGCAAAGGAACCTATCAGCTTCTAACAGGCTGTTAAAAGGCTGTTTCGATCTTACATTCTCCATCTACCTCAGTTCACATTTTGATAAGTCTGCTTTCAACCCACTTTGGTAAACAGAAATTTACATGGTAGTAAGTCATGGTTGAGAGATGGCAACTTACAGTTCCACAGTCTCACAAAATGCTCCTGTATAATAACAGGATTTAGCTCTTGTTTAATGAAAAAACACAACAGCTAAAACGTGATCCAGTTTGCTGCGGGTTAAATTCCCTTGCTTGAAAGCATCTTTTTTGAAGCTATGCTTATGTGGTTATTGCAAAGCAGCTTTATTAAGGAATAGTCACTTAAAAACCAACAAAAACCAACCAAAACCAACAAAAAATAAAAAAAAAAAATCCCCAACCACATTCCAAGGACTGTCTCAGGGGAGGTTTAGGTTGGGTATCAGGAAAAGGTTCTACCGGAGCCAGAGGGTGGTTGGGCACTGGAACAGGCTCCCCAGGGAAGTGGTCACAGCACCAGCCTGACAGAGCTCAAGCAGGGTTTGGACAAGGCTCTCAGGCACATGGTGTGACTCTTGGGGTGTCCTGTGCAGGGCCAGGAGTTGAACTCATTGATCAGGGGCTGCTTGGACCTACATTGGAAGACACAAACACTGTCTGACAGACCAGAAGGAAGTGTTTGCTATCAAAACTGCAATCTTAGAGCAATCAATTCAAAATTAAAACTGAAGTCAAAGGTTTTGCGTGAACAAACTCAGTGTTCACAACCCGTGATTGCCTTATACCCCACAGGAGGAAGAAGTCTGAAGTCAGGCTTTCTTGCACTTTCCCAAGAGCTGTGCTTCACATATTAAAACTATTATTGAATTCTGAGCACATATGCAAGTCTGCTGCATGCAGAAAGTAAAGAGATGCACATAATAGCACAGGCAAAATCCTGCTCAAATTAAAGCCAGTGTACAAGATAAGCAAGTTATGGGATTCAAGTTAAAAAAACAAATCAACAAGAAGCCTACTGGTGATGAATCAAACTAAGGCTCAGCCACATGTTGAGTTCTTACAGAAATACCCAAGAACTTTTTTCTTCTGAAGTGATTTATATATTGTTTAATTCCTTATCTGCTTCATATGCAGCTCACTAAGAACTGCATATAGATTCAATAAACACAAATGTGTTGCCTAATGCATAAAAATGAATAACTTGTGCAGAAAATAAAATCCATTCATTTGTATTCTGCGGGAGACTATGTCCTAATCTGCAAATACATTTCAGCACAGAGAAAACCTCTGAGGACTGTACATAGATACTGGTAGGGAAAATAAGGGCAAATAATGAAAAAAAGGATGCATTTGAAAGACTCCTATAGCTAGCTAGCTGGAACTGAAAGAGACAGGACTAACAGACTAAATTTAAAATGTTATTTAAATTGTATATTTACTAGGTATGCATTAATACGTAAAAATTTAGATGCATGTATGGCTAAAACTAACACCTGTGCAATATGAGGGACTCACAAACATGTTCTTCTGTGTATGCACCAACTACTAATCACTGCTTTGTAATTCAGAATTTATGTATTATATAAATATTCTAACATAGACCAGACAACAGAATTGGAAGATACACCTAGAAATGACAAGATTTTAATCTTTAAATACTTCTTTTAAGCTGTTAAGTCAGCATCAGCCATTTCCCTCCATACCATACACAAATGTTTTTTAATTTACCCTTCTCATCACTAGTACCATCAAGCAGCAGTGCATCCACAAGCTTATAGTCTTGATAACCAAAGTCTGTAATTCTTGCTAATAAAGTAAAATTCTTTTAAAAGCTGTTCACATGTCAATGAAACATTGTCAAAATTAGTACTTCCAAAATATCTTCCTACAGATAGGCAAGACTTGCAAAGTCAAAGATATATTTCTAAAAAGGAAGATTCACACTAAGATAATATCTTGCAGGAACAAGAGGTTGGTGATGTCAACTCCAATTTTAAATAATATTTCAGTATTACTCTTTTCAGTTAAAAAAAGGAAATGCAGATTTTTAATGAAAAATTCCTTCATTGTTTATCCATATTTATGACCTAGGCCAGGAGCAGTTAAAATACCAGGTGGATGGTTACTGCAAAATGATTTAAGCTGTAAAAACTGAAATAAGTGAGTAGCTCTGTTGCAGCCATAAAAATAATCCCAATAGGGTAGGCAGCATCATGCACCTGTCACACCAAATGGCGTAACAGAAGCACTGGGGTTGGTGGTTTTCTTTTTGATTTGGTGTAGTTGATGTCCTAGCAGTCACAGTCTTCATAGCTGGGTCCCTGGGTAACAATAGCAGCAATGTAGTAAAAGAACCCCTCACTCTCTCAATCAACACAAAATATCACAAATTTCTATAAAATAAGAACTATTTTAAGAGTACCTGAGTGAGGCCCCTCAGATGACACAGAGTTTGCGGACCTCTAAATAAAAATTGTCAACTAGCACGATGGTTGATGGAATAACAAAACTTTGGAAAAAAGGACAGCATCTACTCTCACAGGTATTAATAAAAAAATGCACATTTAAGATATTAACACAATAATACCTAAAGAAAACCAGTTTTACAATTTACTTATATTTTCAAAGGGCTTAGAACACTCCTGACTAGAAACCACTGAAGAACTTGATCGACTAAGAGGAAAAAACCAAAAAATGTAAAAAAATTCACCCCCTTTTATGATCAAATAGTAAAGGGAAAAAGTAGAATTTCTCATGGGTTTATGGCTGCTTCCTTGTTTATATAAATTATGTTTTGGGGAGACTGCAAGCATTGAACAGACAAAAATGCAGACAAATGATTTTCAAGGCTAGTTTATGTCAAAAGAAGCCTCCAATAGACTAAAAAAAAAAAAAGTCTAGGGTAAGTAAATGACGATATGATGGCAATGGTAAAACTACTGCATTTTAAAATATGCTAAATTAGCCTAATCAAGTCAAAACAGTAACCTGAGCCTCACTGAATGAAATCCAGAGACCTCTGGTTGATGTACAGATGAAGTCAAGAGAGCAATCAAGGTGTTGGGATGCATAACCATGGACTGTTAATTTCCATAAGGACAGCATATTCACTTCTCCAATTACCCTTCTCAGGAGGTGCACTACATATCACAGTGGGCTCTGAGATAGAGGAGAGGATACTTATAGAGAGAAAAAGCTGAGGAGGAGGTGGTGTGACTGGAATTGGTTACTGAGAGTAAGCAACAGAATAAGAGAAAAAGTGTAATGAATAGAGAATTTGATTTTCTGGATTTTAATATCCTAAAAAACCACAGAACATAACAAAGCACATAAAAAGGTTAAGTCACAGAAACAGAGAATGGTTTGGACTGGAATGGACCTTAGAGATCATCTAGTTCCAACACCTTTGCCAGGAGCAGGGACACCTTCCACTAGACCAGGTTGCTCAAATCCCCCTCCAACCTGGCCTTGAACACTTCCAGGGATGGGGCATCCACAAATTCTATGGGCAACCTGTTCCAGTGCCTCACCACCCTCACAATAAAGATTTTTTTCTACCAGCTATTTTAAACCTACTCTCTTCTCGTATGAAGCCATTCCCCCTTGTCCTGTCACTTCATGCTCTTGTAAAAAGTTCTTCTCTATCTATTTTGGTGGCTCCCTTCAAGTACTGGAAGACCACAGTTAGGTCATCCCAGAGCATTATCTTTTCCAAACTGAACAATCCCAACTCTCTCAGCCTTTCCTCACAAGAGAGGTGCTCCATCTCTCAAATCATCTTGGTGGACTCTTCCTGGAGGTTGACAGCTTTCTGCTCATGGAGACTCCAGAGCTGATGCAGCACTGCAGGTGGGGTCTCACCAGGGCAGAGCAGAGCAGCAGAATCCCCTCCCTCACCTGCTGCCTACGCTGCCTTGGGTGCAGCCCAGGACATGTTTGGCATTCTGGGCTGAAAGGACACATGGCTGGGTCATGTCCAGCCTCTCATCCCATCACTCCCAGGTACTTCTCAGCCAGGCTGCTCTGGATCTGTTCATGCCCCTGCCTGGAGTGATAGATGGGGTTGCCCAGATCCAGGTGCAGCACCAGCACTTGGTCTTGTTGAAACTAATGAGATTCCCATGGGCCCATTTTTTGAGCTTGTCCAGGTCCCTCTGGATGGCATCCCTCCTTCACAAAGTTTCAGCATATTTTGTGCTCAGTGATGCACAGTGTGTACTAACACTGAAAATTTAGCAAGAGATACCCAAGATTGAATCACAGTTTATCCACCAATTTCTCTGAAATGCAACAGGAGTCTGATTATATTCCTAGTAAGCTCTTAATTTTTTCTGAAACTGGGATCAAAACCAAGTATACACTGTTTCAACCATTTTGCACTTATACCTTCATTACAAAAGACCTATTAGAGAAAGTGAATGATCTCCCATGAATCCACTCCAGAGCATTCTTACCTTCCTCTGAAGCAACTGCTAGTGGTCACAGAGCACTGCAGTGACCAGGGCTCAATTCAAAACTTGTGTGCACTCACACTGCACTGCTTTTCTCTCCACTTTGTCTTATCTGCTATACTCATGTAGTTAATGGAAAATATTTCATTTGCATCTAGAAGTATTTAATTAATCATACATGCTACAATTTATGTTCCCCCCCAAAAAATTCACATGATTTCATATGGATAAATTGCATCCTCAAGGAATGGAAATTAGTGTTTTAAAATATTAATTAAAACTTAAATTAAATTTCTTAAGCTTAATTTTTATGCATTACCAGTAGAGAAACAATGTCTCTAGAATTATAAACAACATCATAACAAATTTACTTAGAGTTGATAGGAACATAAATCTTTCTTCTAATTAAGCATTTTTCACAAATAAAAGATGGCTGAGGATGAAATAGATACAGCTCCTTCACTTGTATTTTGCCAGATCAAGCTAAATACAGGTCATTGTAACCTGTAACCTGATAAATGGCTTCAGCAAAATGACTTCTCATGTTTAAATCTCTGACAGAAGAAAAGGAAATGGGAAAAAGCTGAAAATCACTGGACATTGACACTGAGACCATTCTTAACAAACTAGTATGAAACACCAGATACACGATTTTCATTAACAGGGAAAAGAGGAACAAAGCAGCAATTGAGTCTTGACAGTCACTCCAAGTTCTCAGAAAGTCAACACAGACATTACTAAGGTTGCTGAGACACAAGTTTGCATATGCCATACATCAACTGCCATATAGGCAGGAAGGAAGGAAAATGTGTTCTGCACATCCCACACATACACCAATTAATCTGTCAAATTTTCAAAGCTAAACTTTAGAAAAAAAATAAATAAGGGAAGTGCCCAAAGTTACAATTTTGAATCCTTAATAGACATCCCTTCCAATTTTCAAAAACATTTAGCCCTGAGCAACTCTCTATACCCCAAGATCATGAAGAAAACCATACTACAACAATATGAGGGGGAAGGCTAAATGAGATTACCTTCTCTAAATGACAAAGCTATTTGCATTTAAGTGGCATGCAAGCAGTAATTACATTTTGCATTTGCATAATAATGAAACAATCCTTTTAAGAAAAGGTGTGTCTTGTAGAAGCTTCACAATGAATAACTTCATATCCTAAAGTAAGCCTTGGTTTACTTACAGAAGCTTTGCCAGTGCTACTGTAACTTTCAGGGGCAAACCCCAACTCATTTCTGTAACCTATGCCTTGTAACTGGTCACTGAGCTGAACAGCTAAGTACACACACACACACATAACCTGTTAGCTGTTGCTAGACACTACTGAGTCATTACAGACTATATTTTATATATTATTTGAAAAGAAATGGATTTCCCATCTTAGATGAATAAAGATAAATTTTGATACCAACATTCTAAACAATGTCTTTTTTCCCACTCCAACATTTTTTTAATATATATAAAATGTCAGTATTTTGACCCATATTTTTCATGCACCAGTTAACTAGAAAATTACAGAACCTGAAGAGCTCAGATAAAATTCATCAAGGGGATTAAAACAAGGCATGCCTCTTCCTCCTCCATAGCGTGGGATGCTACTGGAATGTGAATTAAAGACTCTCAAGCCTTTGAAAAATGAGTACCCCTGAATTTTTAATTTTGTTAACTAATCATTAGAGAACTGGAAATCACTGTGTTTCTGAGTGTTTGATAGGTAGCTGCTTCCATAAAGTACATTTTTAATTTTGTAAGAGCTGGCTTGTTTCCCAGCACATTGATTTGTGGGACCACTACTTAGAGCACCTAGAGCATAATTAAATATTAAGTCCCTCCTTGATGTATGCAAAGTCTCTCTAAGAGGATTAGTAGGCACACTGAGGGTGGCTTTCACACGTTTTCTGGTAATTGAACATTGCAATATCATTAAAATTATCTTTATTAAATAGAAATCCACATTCATACTTTATAATATCTGCTGTCCCTTTTTGTGCCAAGGAATGGTATAGGAAAAGAGGGATCCCCTAAAAGCATGTAAGAAAAGCTAAACAAGTAATAATACAACAATCTGTAAGCAAGATAATGAATAATTTTTTTTACCTATTTGCAATTTAAAGTTCATTAAAAAACTCTGAACACCAACAATCTTTAAACACATTCCTGTAAAATCTAAAACCAGCATTCAATCCACAGTCCCTTCCCTCCCCACTTACTTTAAATGTGGGTTCATTTTTTTTAAATTATTTTGCTGGATGAAAAAGGATGAGCAAGTTAATAAAGGTGTAGTGATGCTAGAGAAAGTCATGTCTACAGACAAGGTAGGCAGACTGACAGAGTTTGAAAGATGAGATTCCTCCTGTCTACTTCTTCATCCAGGATTACTCAGCAACCTGGTAAGTTGTCCTTCAACACTCCCTTCTGTAAAACAGCGTTGCTTTTAAAGATCTTTGCACCTGAAGCGTGAACTTGCGCAAGAAAATTGCGTCTCAACCACAACGCTCTGCCAAAGCTTATAGAGAAATCTCTCTTTGCTTTTCAGCAGCCATGGAAACACTGACTTCTGCAGTGTTCTTGTTTCACCAACATACCTGAAGGACAGGGAAATGTATAGTTTTCAATCTGCTATTTTATCATGGTATTTTCCTTGTTTGTTAATTCACAAAATATGCAAACTTAATGCTCAAACAAGGCCACCACTTGCTTTTCTAGTATCAGTTTGTACACTAGCACTTGACATCAGCTGACTAAAAGAAGAAAAAAATCCAAAATAAACAGTCTGCATCTAAGACCACTTACTTGTTTTCTTGGACATTTCTGAAGAACTCTGAATTTCAGTGACAGGTATTTAATGGACAAACCAACATGACTCTTCTGTCTAAATAACAAATTAGTTTACCTAGCACAAAATACTTGAAGAAAGGGTTCTTATCACACTGAGCTTGAGCTGACATGAAAATGAGAAAAATTTTTAATATATATTCCAACAGGAGTCATAATTGCACTCTAGCAGAAATTGGGGTGCATAAACAATAATTTTAATGTATGTACATTTAAGCACTGCTTTAACTATTATTAACCATGAAAGCTATTTCTACACTTAGCTATATAATCAATAGCATAAACAGAGAAATTAGTATTATGGTGTTGTGCACATATTTTCATACAGTTATCTCTGAAAGGTCTGAGCTTATCTAGTGCATTATTCAAGCTTTATTACGTGTCTTCTTGTACTACTTGCTTACTCATCAGCAAAAGTGTAAAGCACTGAAGTGATCAGCAACTCTGTGTTATGAACATATGAACTGTTGCTCAGTCAGTAAAAACTTCTTCCCTCACAAAAAGAAAACCAGGTTTTCCTGCTTGAAACTTGGAGCATTCTAAAAATCCCTTCAGGAAACAGAAAGTAACTGATTATATGGAGAGTCCTAAAGAGGCTGGAAGACTGAGCCAGCAAAATTTGCACAAGGTTTAACAGCTGTGCTGCACCTGGAACAGCACAGGTGGGGACAGCACAGCTGTGGCTCTCTCAGCTCTGCTGAGGGGGCCCTGGGGGTTCTCGTGGGCAGTGAGCTATACATGAGCCAGCAGCCTATGAAATGCATTCAATTAAGTCCTAAAATCTGGTTTCGTAACCAAATGGATGGGTGCTTCTTTTTGCAAAGTTATATACATTCTGACTTACAAGATTATGGGAGAAAATAAAGGTTCAATAAATATTTAAGGTAAAATCACAAGTGTTATGAGTCTCATAAGGTTTCTGTCAAATAAAGGTTCTTTTTCTGTCTTCTACAAGCATGGCTGAAAGCTATTATCTACCTGTAACCTTTTTCTTAAGACATACTCTAGTTGAATGTTTTATAATTGGAAATGATTTTGAATCGGAAAGCAGGTCACAGGCAACACAAATACTGACAAAGGATTGAACTGAAGATGAAGACTCCAATCACAGACACCTGAATAGTAGTTGAGGAGTTAAAGGTTGGTATTACTGTAAATACAAGAGAAAAAGTAATTTCCAAGGAAACCAAGAGATAAGTACTTTCTTTCCCTTTAAAGATTTTTATTAGGATTGTTCCCTTGGATGAATTTAGCACAGCAAGTCAAAACTGAGATATTGCTTTTGTTTTATATGAATATAAAGTGGGTTTGTTCATAGACTTTTTTGGGAACTATTAGAAATATTCTATTTTTGTTCTGTAAGGTCTTGGCATGGGGGGAGGCACTTAGAAAATGAACAAAAAGTAACTTTGCTTTTCAACAATTTTATACTGAGCAAGAGCTATTCACATGATTTCAAAACTGCTACACATTCATGCAATAATATTTAAAGGCTCAAGAAAAAAAGAGTCAGTGGCCAGTAATTATCATTCTAATTCTGAGTAAAATGTGACACCAAGTGGAAGATAAAGAGGGAAGGTAAAATTGACAGAAAAAAAAATGGTCAGAAAAGAAAGAAGGTACAAAAACATCTAAGTCAATGTTTGACATGGAGGAAAATCACCAGTGTTCAATCAAGTTCAGTAGATCCTAAACAAAAATCAGAGAATCCCCTTACCTTTATGTAACTTTGTTTTTCAAAGAACGAGAAACTTGATTCAAAAAGGATTAATTTCCAGACAACAGGATGCATCACAACCACATACTGCAGACCAGCATTTCATTATGTAATCCCCACATAAAAACAGTCTAATGCTGTAATTTGCAGCAACCAGTATTAATACCTTTGTTTCAGGCCAGCAAGCTCTGAGAACAGCTTGTGTCCTGAAGTACACGAGTAGCTTGCTATCCTCATCACTGAGATGGAAAGCTTGCTCCAGAATTTGCAATACCCTGATGCGAGGCTTCACTGCTAGGGAGTCATCACCACAGAAAGGTCTCAACCACTCCAGAAGGTCATCTGAAGAAACTATTTTCTCCCTGTAATTAAACAACACTGTGTTAAATAGTCTCAGGTCATAATCCTAATGAAAAAATACCACATGCATTTTTAAAACTTAACAAGCACATTCAATATGTAAGAAACACATAGCACCAGAAAATGGAAGATCTGACCTCTCTGAGGCTGCAGGGAAACCAACCCTTGTAAATCAGGAGCCCAAAGCTGTGTGCTGTAAGAACTTTTTCTGGACTTCAAATAACCATGCAATACCATAGGAATCCATCTGCACACTTACATATTCTCCCAAAAACTACCCTGGTACCATACAATGTTTCAGAATCTAGAAATCCAAGTCTTTCATGATGTCTGGGCCTGACGGATGCCTGTACTACCACACCATCTGACTTTATGGAAAACAAGCTTGAACACTTGCATTTTGAGTATGACATTTTTATCTCTGAATGCTTATTCATACTGTCACCTGCACTCCTTTTCTTCCTCCCTTCCCTTTCTTTTCCATTCCACACACACAAATTATTTTCTCCCAGTTGCAGTCCTAACCCTATTTTTTTTCTGTACCATCTCTAGCCAGCTTGATTGTTCTAAGTTCTTAGCACGATAATGATTGCAAATGTTCGATATCCTTAGAAAGAAAAAAAGAGAGATGCTAAAAACCCCAAACTTTGGTGTTGGGCTTTGTTAATTAAAAAAAACTCTCAAGTATATAATTTGATTCAGAAACTGAATTATATCAAATATATTCTAACTGTGTGGAAGCATTCACAGTTCACAGATCAACATCAACAGTCCAACCAGTTCACGGCTGGAGACAGAATAATCTGTGATGCCCTCAGAGGCTATAAACTAAGAGGTACCAAATCAGTAAATGCTGTTTTAACTTTCAGTAATATTTTAAACTCAAGCAAACTTTTTTCTTAGAAAACAAAAGAAGCCAAGCAAGTGGCTCCTGGCAGAGTGTGATTTTTAAGTAGTGTTCCCTTATTTGTCTTAACAAGACAGACGGGAAAGTAATATGAGACAGAAAATACCAAGTTAACCTGTCTTGTAGTTGTGAAATAATAAAGATTGACATCTGAGGTTCTCATATTACAAGGATTTCAATTTTACTTAAGCTTTATATTGTTTGAATGATGCTGTTAGCTCAGAACTCCAGCTGAATTAGACATGCCTTTGCTGAACAGGTGGCATTCAAACTGTAAATTCAAAGTTTGGGAATTACAGGGACTTGCTGGAATATTTCAAGAGTTTGTAGAGCTTGCACTTGTTGCTTATATATGTTTTCCTGAGGAAAATACTTCTGTTTTGTAAATTGAGTAGCGGAGTTTTAAGGTAATAAATAAGCATTTAAAGGAATATAAACAATCTCTTTCAAGACTTTCTTACTTTCACTCCAGCTTATTGTTTCAGCAGTTAAATGTTGATGAAGAATACAAATAAAAGACTCCAGAAAATGCATCTCAGAATAAAACAGTACTGACTCGTCCATTATACCACAGAATACTGCAAATTATATTTACTGCAATTTTTTACATCAATTCAGTGTATTTCAGTATCCAACATTCAACTAATTTAATTTCATTGGAGAAGCCTCAAAAAATAGTGTATCTGTTTTCATGTGGCTACCAGAAAGTGTGGGATTTTATTATCACTATTATACATGAATTTTTTGTTTCTACATCTGGGAGAAAAAAGCTAATTTTTTTGTTTGTTTCTTCCTTGTCTTTACAGAGAGTGAAATGAAAAATGTCAGTGAGACATGTGATTAGAAGTAAGAACATTCCCAAAAGAGGACAAAAAACATGGTGAAGCATCATATAGCATTTAGGAAATTGTTTCTGCACCATACCTTACAAATATGGACAAACTTAGATATCTAAATTCAGATATCTGAAAGTGAATCATTATTATTTCCAATTTATCAACTAAATTGAAACAAAAGCAGTGACATGCTCCTGGTAGATATACAATCTGCAGGAATCACAGCTGAAAAGCCACTTTCTCATTTCACTATAATACAGTTATCTAAATTTTAGGTTCAGTGCTTTCTTCCAAAAGATCAAGTAAAGGCTTCTTTCAGGGTTCAGATTTTGAACACGAAAAATGATCACTCGTTTCAGAATAAAGTCTTAGAAAATTAAGTGCAAACCCATTATACATATCCATGAAGAAAAATCATCCATATTCAGTATTGTACCTTCAAAGCTTACATGAGAAGTATCTTTCACAGTCTTACCCAAAGAATCCATAAAGGAAGCTCTTACCCTTTTTCAACGCTTGCATGCACTGCAGAAATTATACCTTCGAGGACTCCAAGTGGATCTTTCTCCGTTGTAGATGAGTCACCACTTCCACTATTAAGGGAAGACAAAGTTACCATTAAAATGGTCCTTAATATTGTATCTCATTTTACACACCTGTAGGATTTATATGAATTGTTCAATAATCCATTTTCGCTTTTTAACTAGTACCTTAACTTTTATGTCAGAGTAATGCAAAAAAGCAACAAGAAAGAGTGGGGAAAATACTCAAACTCCTTTATGAAACTTGAAAGGAAAAGCATAGTTAAAAGTTTAGTGCTTCTAACACAGATTAATTAGGTCAGCAGAATCACTTGTAATCTCACTAACTTAAAGATCAATATGAACTAAACAGACCTGAAGTTATATACATAAATGTCACCATCTTTTCTGTCTGAATCCTCTTGCGGTATCTGTTGGCTTAAATTAGCTCAACTGTAACCTGAGTCAGTAGTATCCTATCTGCTGATTTCTTTGGGGTCAAGCCACCATGGAACATCAGTCTCAGTGCATGTGTGGAATAGAGAAATGTCCATTGCTCCCATCAGATGTTTCAGTTAACATCTCTTCTTCTGGAGGTTAAAAGGTTGTAAAAATTGTGTGAAAAAAGAAACAAACAAAAGAACAAACAACCCAAAGGCACTCTGGTAGGAAAGCAAGCTTTGCTCCTATCTCTATGTAAGTGATATTTTCAGCTAAGGTTCCATTAAATAGACCTAGTGCTGAGAGAGAGAGAGAGAGATTTTGCCCTGGTACTCCAACAAAACACAGAGTGTCTCCCCACAGAAACCATTGCAGCAGCAATGAGGCCTAGATGAATTGGAAAGACGGATTTAATCTTAGTTTGTCAAAGCTGCATTAAAGAGAAAAAAGACAAATAGTTACCAAGTTGTCTGACTGCAGATGATTCAAAAAACCCATACAAAAAGTGTATTTTCCCTATAGTTCATCATCATATCAAAGCTCTTCTGCTACTAAAAATGTCAGCCTCTCCCTAGATCTGCTATTACCAATAACAAACACATGCCCAGACTACTTTGACTGTTCCATTTAAAGCCAAATACTACACAGCTGATAGTAATGTGCAAAAATAACTGTGATATTCCAAAATTTTTTTGTCAAGAGTTAGAGAATATTTACAATTTTGTCATTTATTACATCAGTAAGATAAATGTATTTCCTAGACAATGATTAAATCATATAACATAAAGACCTAAATCTTTATAACCTTTAATGTCTTCCTGCATTCAGAATTTTCATCTTTCCTATTTTTATCTTAGTAAGTGGCCAGCACTGCACTGAACAACACTGGATTAAAAATCAATATGACTCTATTCAGAACAGATGCAAGATGATTTGTTGCATGATGAAAATTCAGCATACTTATTTTATATTATTATATTGCACTCCTAAAGTTTGAAATAGGAGTAGAAGGCTGCTGACACCGGTTGTTTTTTTTTCTCAAAAGATACTGTACATATGACTGACAGAAATGCTGTTCTTAGTACCAATATTACCATATGGTAGCTAAATAACATTTTTAAGAGTGAAGCTTAAATCTAGTATTTTTTCTAAACATCTTCAGAATATTTGGACATAAACAAATTATAATTTATAGTACAGAATAGATAGTAATATTCAAGGTTATTAGAAACTCTGAGAGACATAATATGTCTCCAAAATATAAAATCCATTTTTACCAAAACACACAAAAAAAATTCACAGAAAGGCGACATTACAGAACTGAATGTGCTGTTTAGGAAAAAGAAAAAAGAAATACACCTTTAGGGCAGAACTGTGGAAATGGTAAAAAGCAGACCAGTATTCAAATAATTATTTTACGCAACTGACTACATACATTAGGAGCTGGTTTCAATTTCCTTTAAAAACAAAAAAGCTAAAAAAAATTGTATGCCCCTAAAATGAAGACAGATATAAGGCACTTTACCAATGCTCTTTTTATAAGCCATTTTGTTAGTGATTTGTTTACAGGCCAGATTTAAATTTTCCATTTTTGTGCCCTTTTTTCAATTAAGTTTGTAATATAAGTACATTTACAAAGGGCATTAACATGACATGTCAAAAGGAAACTGAAATACTTATAAAACTTGCATGCTAAGAAGAGAATGAGTATTTAAACAGAAAGAAACATTTGCAGCCCTTCAATACTTAAAGGGGGATTATAAGAAAAATGGTGACAGACAAGAGAGTCAATTCAGACTCCACAAAAGAAAGGACTTTTTTACAAGAAGGCTGGTGAGACACTGGCACAGGTTTTCTGGAGAGGTGGTGGATGACCCTTTGCTGGAAACATTCAAGGCCAGATTGGACAGGCTCTGAGTGACCTGATCTAGGTGAAGATGCTCCTGCTCACTGTAGGGTGTGTTGCACAAGGTAACCTGTAAAGGTTCCTTCAAACCCAAACTATTATACAGTGTACAGAAAGTGAGTTCTTACTGCTCTACTTGCACTTACTTATGTTTAGTGTACATGAACAACTACCAAATCAAAGGAGACCAACCAGCAAACCTTGTATTTTGGGTATCCTCAATTTAGAGATCAGTTCTGGGTAGTCCTAAGCCCTTACCCTTCAAAAAAACCTTAACCTCTCTAATCAGAAATCAAAGTTGCTAGTTCCTGTCAAAAGCAGGCTCTGAGCTCCTCAAAAAAAAACCCTAAAACAAAACAACCCCCCCAAACAAACAAAAAATGCAAACGAACAAACCCAAACCATAATGGGTCAAAAGAAATGTATCTGCAAAAGCTAATGGGCATTCCTGAAAACAAAAAAATCACTATTTCTGATAATACATCTATGAAGCTGATTTTCAAGAACAAGAGATGTATGAACATTTAAAGGAAGCTTCAATTTTGTCAGACACAGACAGATGTCTTTTACTAAGCACAAGGAAAGGAGAAAAAAGGTTAATCTAAGCAGTAAGCTACAGTTATCTAGAAAAGTGAAATATTTTAAAAATCCAGAAAGACTGCAAGCTAGCAATTTTTTAAGCGCAATACTGCCTTTACTACCTAATGGTTAGAGGAACTAAAAAGAGATGACAGCTCAGGAGACAAATAATCCTGTCAAGTTTCCACAGATTGCTGCCTTGTTCTTTTCTTAATAATTAATGATTAAAAATAAGCAGCTACTAACAGAAAGAAATACAATTAATGAATGATTAGTCTTCCACACAGATTATATACTATTTTATGCATGTTTTAAACAGAAGAACATGATTCAGTGCTCACCTCAAAACTTCTAGGTATGAGCTTAGTGTAATTACACTGATAAAGGCTTATTTTGATTTCAGTTCTGTATCAGAAAAAGTGATGCATATTTCATCACATTCCTCAAACAGAATAAAGTACAAAGAACACTTGGAAGAATAAACTAACTTCATCTAAATTTTTAACCTAATTACTGTATTCATTGAAAATACTCAGCTTTATTTTCCTCTTTCTGATTGTGCTTTGTCATATTTAAATATGAGGAAAATAAGGAAATAACATACCGATCGTTTAAATCTGGGGAAAGATATCTTAATGGAAAACTATCTAAAACACCACAAAATAATTATATACAAGTTATAAAATTGCTCTGTATGATCCCGTTCACATGAGATGAGGTAATAAAAAATAATAATAAAAAATATGATTTTCCCCTGTTAATGCAGTTACTTTTTCTAACAGAGCTGGATTTACCTTCTTTCAGAAAACACTGGGCATTAAACAAGGAACTCAAAATTTCACCAAACCTTTCCTGCTCACTGCCTGGTGAATGCTTTCAAAATTTCATGAAACACTATATCCCTGTGGAGATCTAAGAGAACTTTAAGAGGAGAAGGTGAAGGAGACCATAAAGTCTTCAACAAACTGCCTTTCCTGACTGATGAGCCATGGACACGCCTGCAGTCATGGATCATGGAACATTTCCTATCCATCATGTGAGTGGTCTTAGGCAAGGAATTAAATTGGCTCTTGGGTAAGACTAATCAGGTGACCATAGTTTCTAAAATATTTTGTTTTGTTTTCCACAAGCTCATGGTTTCTATTCAAGAGACATTTGAATTTTATTTATAGTAGCTGTTTCTACAGGCAAACAAGGAAGTGCATAATATGTAAGTCATGTAAAGTATGAAAATACGCTCTGCTAGAGAGCTTTTACACATACCAATGCAAGAGTTTCTATTTTGAATTTTGTGTGCCAGAACTAGAGAGTTAAGGGAGACAAAAGTAGTTAAAAAGGACTGGAGGACAATACTGCTCTTAAAATTGCAATTTAATGATTTACAAATTTACAAATTACAAAGTCCTGAATTGGGAAAATAACTATGTTATATTTAACAAAAAATCTGTTCCTGAGAAGGTATCAAAGTTGTTAAGCCTGTCATATCATAAACTGCTGTAAAATGCCAAAAAGTAACTTAAGCTTTCATGAAGACATTACTTTCTGAAGGAGGTTCTTCTGCAAGAATGACTATATATGCTAATAGCAAAAAATATTTTACTGTGTTTGAATGGTGCTTGTAGTTAATGCAACTGAAAGAAAGGATGTGCATTTTCAGTCACAGAAGTGGTGGACTGTTGCTTAATTTTCAAGCAAATCACTGACATGACCGTAACTTTTTACATCCATACAGGCCTCTTTCACTTGTGTTTGCAATACCTCAGTAACATTCCTTGTCACTATAGTTATAGAAAATCCGTGTTCAGTGTTGCAGCCTTACAACTGCTACTCTGAAGGTTAACTGTCAAAGAAGGAATGTTCCAACACAATCTCTCAAAACTACTGTATAAAATAACCACACTGTGTAACATATCAAAGCTCCAGTAAATAAACCTAAAAAAGGTCTTCCTTTGAAACGTTGCATTTATTGACTAGAAGTTCTTTTCCAGCTACACTGGCAAGACTACTTCTTTAATTGTAGAAATGCAAGTATTGAACAAAGTGTTGTAATTTGTGTATCTTGAAAGTGAACATCTGAGCATAGCATAGAAATGAATCCAATTTTATTCACAGCAACACCATGAATACCAGCAGACTTAAGAGATGCCAAGCAACAACCCTTCTTTTAGTTCCTCCCTATATTTAGATTATATTTAGTGCTTTATAATATTAACCCTTTCTGAATTTCATCCTAGGGAGGATATTATCTCAAGTATTTTCTATTTTATTTTATGCTAGGTTTTCACTTCATGCTCTGTTTCATTGTAGTAGACAAACTTTCCTTAGTTCAGATGTCATGAAATAATCTTTCTCTTTTATTCTCAAAAAAGCAGCAGAGTTGGAGTAGAATATTTCTACTGACCACATTAGGTCACATCACACACCAAACCATTTTAATTGAAACTTCCAACTCATTTGCCCATCTTTGCCACTACAGTTTTCTCTCTATGAGACAGTCATTCCCCTCTTTCCAGTGAAGTGCTGCATAGGAGTTACTGGAGATGGGTCATTGTCACAGAACTTTAAATCAACTTGCAGCCATTCCAGCCTTGCAATGCATATAAAGAAGTAATTCAGTTCACAGAAAAGTGTTGATAAGAAGCATAGTAGAAAGGAGAATTTTGATAGGTTTCTCTGCATGTTAATAAGACTCATTATAGTCCAAATAACTGGACTTTGTGAGCTTTGTATCCAGATATATCACATTGCTAGTCAGGAACAGCAGGACAGTTATTATCAAAAGCTAAATTATTCTTCCTCAAATGGACAAACCCAGACAAGAAAGACTGTATTACTTATGTTGCTGTGCAAAAGCTCTATCATCACTGAGGATGCTGTGAACACTCTTAAAGTGAGTGACAGGAGAAATCAATTTTCTGCCAAAGAGGACTGCAAACAATTTGACAGGCTGCCTTCTTTTCATCTGTGGCACTTCAATCTGCTGTAATATATACATACATGCTGAAAAAAAAGTCGAGCCATAGAAAATTTTCCATGCTAGATTTGTTTTCCAATTCCTGGTGTGTGCATTCAGATCATCCTACCCATATAATTTTTCTGCATGCAGAACAACAGGATAAATTCTCTAAGTTTTATCTCTCTAAACTGGTCTTAGAAGTGCTAAATAGTGTTTACCAGACATCTAACAGCAGAACACTCTTTCATACTTGTTGCATGTATCTCTTTGAAAGAGAAATACTTCAGAAGAGAGTTTTATATGAACAGCTAAATGAGAAGTAGCTGTTCAATTTATAATGGATGATACAAAATTATCCTCCCCTGCTTCCCTGCACTCCCTTAAAAAATGAGGAGGAATAAAATATTTCTAATGAACCAAACCAACCAGCACAAATAATCCGCAGCTCCCAGAAATGGCTCAGCAATTTTTTCCAAAGATGGAAATTGTATGACTTCTGGTAGGACATGTTGTGGCAGAAGCTATAACTAGGCCTCTGCTGCCCAAATGCCTGCCTGATTTACCATTTTCCAATAAACATGCCTTTTAACTCTGTTTAAGAAGGAAGAGTTATGTGCTGTTGTAAATGTTAAAAAAATTCACAAGGGCACGTACACATAATGGAAAAATGCTGTAAAGCCAATGCTTTTAACTAAAAAGCACCAATGAAAAGGATAAGCTCTGTTCAAATTGCTCAGGCTTCCCCACTCATAAAAATATAACTAAATATGAAATTATAGGTAAACAGAAACATAATCAAAGAACTCTCCTGTTACTGCAAAATCCAGACAGTAAAAGCAAACAAGTATTCACTGCAAATAAACCAACCAACCAAAAACCACAACAAACCAACCCAACCATCCAAAAAAACCCTTCCAAAAATCCAGAAAATTTTTTTTTTGTTTAATTAAGGAAATGTGCTTACCTTAATATAGCTACAATTTTTTTAATAGCACATTGAACAATATCTTGGGGAGAAAGGCCTAGATCTCCAACAGCCACTTGTAACAACTGCTGCATCATGTGCAGGGGCTGACCATCTATACACATGGCTACTGCTTGCTCATGGATTTTTTCCTTCTCTGACCTTGACAGATCATATAAATAGCCGTACTTCTGTAGTGTATCCTGTGAACAGATAGATTTTGGAACACTAATCAGTGTACTCCTTATTTACAGGGCTGTATCAGTCTTCCTTTCTGCTGGCAATTAACATATACTGAAAAAAAGAAAAGATTGATGGAATTGAATTTTCAAAACCCAGGTCAACAAAAGCAAAGGTAGAAAACATTAATAAAATATGACAGAAGATTGATGTCTATCACTGCTAGTCATGGTAACACTCAAAGCAAGCACTTGATCAGTAATCATTACCTGTTCGCTGCTTTTCAAATAAGTGATAAAACTGTGAGTGAGTGTTTCCAGATGAGCAAGAGATTGTTGCAAATGATTCAGAGTTTCTTCATAAGCAGCAGATGGGTTTTCAGCATCTTTCATGTCATTATCTGAAGTTTTTTTTCTTGATTTCTCAGAAAGATGTTTGACTGCCTTAATAGCCTTCTTAGTCACTTCTATCCTGGCTTCAACTGGCAGCTGAAAAAGATTGCTCAATTATTTATTCATTCATTACCTGTACATTACTATTTGTATTACAGCAGTGCCAAGAGATCAGGTGGTTCCACAACATAGCATAAAATTAAATGAAGTATTTAATGGGAAACAACTTTGTTTCTAACTTGTCATTTATTAAAATAATCAGTATTTCATTACTTTCTTTTGCTGTCCTTTTGCCTGATCCTTCTAGTGACTCATGTTCATTTTAAACCATATGAAGTTCTTTTCCTGATAATATTTAATATTTTTGTAGACTGCCACCTTATAATCTTTGATTTTTAATTCTTCACTGAGAGATGTCTGAGAATCGCTTTACAAGACTGACTGATAACTCACTTAAGGTTAGTTTTGACAGGTTTAGACCAGTGTTTAAAATATACCTCTAAGACCATAACCATAAGCAAAAAATCCCAGAAGGATGGAGAATTTTTAAATCAATCTATTTAAAGCCCAAGTTATACAAAATAGTAACTATACAGTACTTTTAAAGACCTGTACAACTAGCTGTATCTAGGCATTAAACTGAAACAAAGTCTGACATTCCTGTTTTGGGAAAGACAGCTTCAGCTGAAAATCCAAAACTGTGGAGGCCAGTGCACCTCCCAAACCAGAATGCCAGATGCTACCTTGGAGAAACATTCCCTACATCAGACAAGCCTCTTCAGGTCAGGGTGAAGAAAAGGAGTCTCCTCCCAGGGTTCTTTGGCTGTTATGCAAATGTACTGCAGTTCTAGTTCCCCAGCTGGCCAGTTGGCTTCCCTGCCTCTTTTCTCCCTTACATGTCCCTTCCCTAGAGTGTTCTCCCTTCCTTGAGACCCTACTAGTCCTCATTTGGTGCAATCCTCCACCCCTGTTCTGCTTGTTTCCCCACTGAGCCTCCTTCCCTCTTACGCTGCCTCTGCACCACTGGACTTGTTCTCAACTCCGTCCCTACTATCCCAGATATAAACTCTTGTCCCTCACATGTGCCCTGGTCCCTCACATGTGCCCTGTCTTTGTCTGTGGACCCCTTCACGTGCAGTTGGATTAAAGCCTGTCTGTGGAATCCCAAAGACCCTTCCCTTTTCTTTGTAATCAAGAGGATTACAACTGATGGTGTGTGTGTGTGTGTGTGTATGTGCCTGTGCCCCCAAGCAGCTCCCCAGCCAGGGACACATCTTGGAGGCTGAAGCACTCCTCTCTACCTCCACCTGCTGCAACAAAAAACAAAGTCTGAAGTATGATTTTGGACATTCATGTATGGTTTGTTCATTTGTAACTTCAAGTACAGTTTTAACAATGCTTGCAATGTACTTTGTAATGGAAGGGATTGTCCTCTGCCTGAACTCTAAACCCAAACATTAGGTACTTTTACAGTCAGGTGTTTTAGTTACTAGAATACTGAACAAAGACATAAACAATTTTAACTTTCAAGTTGAAACACACGAGAAATAGAAAAGAAAAATGCTTGAACCTGTATGACACAGTGAATAGGAAATAAGACGAATTATCATAAAAGAGAGCAAATAAACTGCTACAGCATTATTCATACAAAGTCCAAGAGATGCTTACATCATGAATTAAACTAGCTACTTGTAAAGCCATTAAAAGTTTGATAAGGATTATTTAGTGGGAAGTTTTATAGTTTACATACTTCCCCCTTCCCCTAGATAAAAAGTCACAAGTGAAAGATCTAGAATTTACTCCTGGCTTCTTATGCGATTACTGTAATCCACACTAATGGTCTACTGGATATTTTTAAGGATTAAAGCAAAACGAGTGGACATTATTGTTAGAACTAAGAAAGTTTGCCAGTTTTAACACAATACAAGGGGAATTTTACCATACAGTTTCAAATGCAACAGAGTTCCATTCCCTCTCAAAGTAATTGAGTTTGCCACTGTGAACAAGGCCTCAATATCAAGTTTTACTCTAAGCAAGAAAAAATTCATAGTCTCCACATCACATTAAAATCTAACAACCACAGCTGGATTTATATATACATTTTATAAACAGGATAAAAGAAGAAAACAGCTACATATCTTATTTTTTCCTCTTCTAGTGTACATTCTAATGCTCAAAATGCAATTAAGAGAGATGCAAAAGGCAAACAATTTAAGTATTCTATCTAGCTTATATCCTAGAGAACAGTGTCAATATACTGCCAGTTTAGAAGTCATGTTGCCATAAGCACATGCAGAATAAAGCATTCAGATAAAAAAAAAAGGATGAAGAAAGAAAATACAGGTTTTTCCCAAGCCTGCTTTAATTTTGCATTCACATTTGTGTAGTGCCAAAATGCAGCACTATGAACATATAATTTCTCTGGTTATTTTATTTCAAACCATGAATAGCTCTCCTCCGTACTTCTAGTCAGCTTCAGTAATGAGATTTGGTATCAGAGCCAGTGATAAAAATGTAGCTTAGGGGCTAGTTCAAGCTTTGTTTGCATGTGAAGCTTTATATTTGAAAAGCTTTTACAGTTTAAGAAGATTTTTAAATCTATAGGCTATAATGTGTAACAAAAAATCCTAAAAATCTCTTTTCAAACCAAAGAACATCACATACTATTTCACCTCAACAGATTTTACTCCTCAGGGTAAAAACTCATCTCATAAGCCTATTCTCCTCAGAGTATATAAATACTTCTTAATAAAGTATACTATGAGTAACATTTACTTGTATGTGAAGATGTTACTGCTACTCTTACTGTCAGTGATAAACATGCTATTGTGAGTTTATGGAAACAGTTCCACTCCTTTTAATGGCACAGGAACCTGGGATCCCAGCAACACTGAAACACAGAATGGCTGGAAGGGGGCTCCAAAGGGCATCTGCTTAAACACAGATACCTAGAGCCAGTGGCCAAGGACCATGTTTAAGTGGCTTTTGAGTATCTCCAATGTGGGAGGACTCAACAATCCCCCTGTGTAACTTGTGCCACTGTTCACTCACCCTCATAATGAAAAATGGGTTTTGATGTTCAGATGGAACAGCTGAGTCCAGTTCCTGTATCTGCTGCCAAATCACAGAATCATAGAATGGTTTGGGTTGGAAGGGACCTTAGAGATGACCTAGTTCCAATCCCCTTGCCTTGGACAGGGACACCTTCTAACTAGACCAGATTGCTCAAAGCCCCACCCAACCTGGCCTTGAACACTTCCAGGGTTGGGGCATCCACAGCTCCTCTGGGCAACCATTTTTCCTAAAATGTCTAATCTAAACCTACTCTCCAGTCTGAAGCCATTCTCCCTTGTCCCATCTGTACATGCTCTTGTCTGTCTCCATCTTTCTCTTGGGTTCCCGTCAGGTACTGGAAGGCCACAATTAGGTCACCTCAAAGCCTTCTCTTTTCCAGGCTGAACAGTGCCAATTCTTTCAGTCTTTCCTCATAGGAGAGGTGCTCCATCCTTCTAATCTTACCCAACTCTTTGTTTGCTGCCACTGAGCACGACATTAGACAGCACATAACACACCTGTGGCCAGCCCTGGTCAGCTGTCCTGGCTGTGTCCTTTAACAACTTTTTGCCTACGTGCAGCCTACTCAGGGCTGAGGTGCTGAGATAAAGTCTTGACACCATACAAGCAGTGCTCAGCAAATCAAAATCCCAGTGTGGTATCAACACTGTTTCAGTCACAAATCAAAAGAACAACCCCACTGACACTGCTGTGATGGAAGTTAACTTCATTCCTATCAGACCCTGTAAAGTTCATCTGGAAGAAGTTTAAATGTATGTGAGGAACCAGTTAAAGGAAAGCTATTAGTTAAGTTTCCTATTACACACTCTGGAAGCAGATTTAATTAAAATAACTATATAAATGAAAGGCACAAGAAAGTACCTTGCACTGATACCAGAAAAAGAAATACTGTCAGTATCTATGAACAAAACAAGGTCAGGCAAGGCAAACCGACTGAACTGGAGCACAGTGATAAAAAGTGGTGAAATGAAGCCAAGTAATTCAAAAAGTAACATCTGAATGCAGTCACACTATGTAAGAACATTTCTTGTACACCTTCAGGCAATGTCATGCTCTGTCTTTTTCCTTAGTGTTTTATCCAGCATTAACTGCATCAGCCAGACAAAAGATAGTGAACAATATTCTGGGTTTTTTTTTTCTTAAACTGAGCTTTTTAAAAATACAGTTATTTTAAACAGTATTTAGTGTCTTTAAAGTCAAGAAAATGATGCAGCTTAATATCCAGTTGTAGCAGGTTCCCATTCCACACCTGTTTGGTATGTGGTGAAAATGTGGACATTGTATTCCTGCTTAAGGAAGCAAAAAGGAAAAGCAAATGGTCAAAAGAGTATTACTGTTTTGTAATAAGTCAGAGAAATAAGTCAACCTTTCAACCAAAATCACTAAGTTGCAAGAAAGGTTCTTTTAAATCTTTTAAATCAGAATTTGGGAAAGAACTTACAAAAGATGGAATGTTAAACAAAGAAGATCAGCAGCTGTAGTCTGAAACAATGTGGCTGAATCTATGGAAGGCTGTGAGAGAATACCCATGTAAGGAAAATTTCAGCTTCTTTTTCTCTACAGAAGACCTGACTGATGATATCACTGCTTCCTATTCTGCTTTTCCTATCTAAAGCTGTAGCTTTTTTCTTCCTAATCAACATATTGTGCCAATCTCCATTTGTAGTGTGTGTTCAATAATGAATACAGTGATTAAAAAAGATTGTTTTCAGTTGTGTTTTTGTTGTGCTAGGCTTTTTTTCCAGAGTACTGTTAATCAAAAAACCATCAGGGCAATGACCTATGAGCTCTGAAACAGATGGTTCTTTGAAGACATAACCAATTCTCTAGCACAATGAACAAAATTCTGGCAATGAAGTAATTAAATAAAAAAAAATCTCCAAAATATCTAAAATGCTTTACAAAGATCAGAGAAACAGGAACAAATGGGAAATCATCATGATAAGAAGTTGATATGATCATTGCTATAATTAAGAAACTGACATCAGTATTATTTAAAAGCAAACAGAGCTGCTGGATAAAAAGATGACAGATTCAAAATGCATGCAGTAAGCAGTCATTCCAATGAGTATTTGGAATATCTCCCATTTAGGAAGAAATCTGTTCCATACACACAAATAGCCTATTCTTAATGTTACAGAGATCAAATGATTTACTATTTAGTCAGAAAGACTTAAATAGTTATACAGAGTTAAAAGCATATCTGAGTAGAAGTGCCACAAGAAGGAACATTCTCAACTGCTTGCAGCAGTGAGCTTCCATGGTCCTTCAATGTGTGAGGAATGCGCTGCCAAAGTGCTAAGGTCCTTGCCTGTTCCATTTACCACAAACACAAAAAAATATTGCATCAATCTTTACCTTCTTCAACTACATTAACCATGTTACTTTAGGCCTATGGTTTACTGAAGTCCCACTAGCTCTGCCCAGACAGTTCCCACCACACAACATCACCACTTCATGAACCCTTAAGACCTGGGAACTGAATCTCATCTTCCAGGTGGTAACTCATTTCTACTGATTGCAGGAAACATGGGAGAAAAGAATCTCTTAGAGCTTGAAGTACCAAAAAACGATGTCACATCCTGAACTGCAGTCACTATAACAATGTTAGTTGCCTTTTCATAAATGCAAACTCCTCATCCATTTCTCCAATTTAGATATTCTCTCAATCCCCTTGTCCAGTCAAGCTCTGCTCACTCTGTTCAGTCACTGCTGGCCCAATTAATGAAAAAGCTAAAACAAAGAGTTTGTGGAAGGGAACAGGTGAATAAAAGGTCCCCTGTCAAAGCCCATCACATTCCTGTCTCTGTCAGGAAGAACACAGGGTTGCAGAAGCCAGCACTAAACCCCTGTGTTTTCTTTTCCTTTTGCATAATTCCTAGGTTTTCTGTCATTTCCAAGTGACACACAAGTGAGAAACAGCTGCCTATTGCTTTACTGGTCCACCACTGCCTCTCCTTCCTTCTACTGACATACAGGAACAACGGGAGATATTCTGATGTCTGTTTCCTAAGTTCTCACATGGTGACAACAGCAATGCTATCTCTGAAGTTGAACTCATGTAGGCTACACTGCTTTGCAACCCATTGCCCCTTAGCACTTGAGACTTTTCTTGATTGTTTCTGACCAAAAGGGGTTTTTTGATGGAGATACTGTTCCACAAGAATAACAGTGGAGTGCATCTCATCATCTCCCTGGAATATTCTCTCTGTCTCCTTTCCCACCCTTCCCATTCTGACCTTTTGAAGGACTGGAAGAGAGCTGAGAGGATATGCAACATTTATATTTCGGGTTTTTTTGCCAATTCACCTCTCAGCACTCCTAAAACACCCACTTCACTATCTCACTGTATGCTTCCTCTCAAATTTCCTCTATGAGAGAAAGCTCAGTTGTCTCAGTGACAGTATAGGTTATTTCATTACAGTGACCATGATTTTTTGCATTTTGACTAAGTATCAACACTTCCATGAAATACCTAAACGTGCATCTGTTGCAGGAATAGGAAACTGATATAGTAAATTACTTGGCTGCAGAACTAGACTGGGAAGAAAGTGCTGAATTAGAGATTAAAAGAGTGAGCACGTGACCAGGGCAGCCTCAAAACATATAAAATGTAAGTAACAGGTGCAAGCCAAAAGGCCGCTTTTAGGTATGAAGCGTTTTTCAGATGAAAGGTAGAGGAAAGAGATCTCAGAGATAAGTTTCCAGGGTCTACAATGATAATTTCTCGTTGTAAATTCTACTTGAGAACTGAACAGGATCCTGAGGCAAAACTAGTTGCAAGCTGGTTGAACAGCTGTTTCAATCCCAAACTCAGTGCATGGCACATTAGATGATCTGACCAATTGTTTCAAGCACTTCTTGAGCATCTTTCATGGCCAAAAAGCTAACAGGTCTCTACTACAAAATTCTGCCAGACCACAAACCACAACCATCTTGCTTTTAGTGCTTCTTTCATGCTATTCCCACTTTCTACTCTCAAAAGAGTAAAAAATGTATTAGAATCCTGAACAGAAACAAAGGAAAATAATCAGTGTTTTTCAAAACAGACACACAGTGGAGGGTATATTCATGCACCATTCATTTGGAATAAATGAGAAATAACCTTGAAATGCTCAAGAAAAATTAACAGCAAGAGTATCAAATAGTCAGTTGAAGTAACATATGTAAAGGCAGTATTTCCTTCCCATTAAGACGAGCCATGCCCTTGCTACCTCAGTTCAGGGTCAAGTCTATCAAGATAATTAAGATCTCAGGATGAGTCTGAATCATTGCTCATAAGCATGAAAAAGTACCTTTATGAGAAAAAAGGATCAAAAGACCTAAGCCAAGACAGTAGCTCTGCTAAAAATGCTTCAGAGACAGCTGATGGAAATAGTGATAAAACGTGCAGGTCTACCATGACAGTCAGATCACAGCACAAATTCTGTGCTGACAAAGTTTCTTATTATCCCAGCTAGCAATTTTGTTCACCAAATTCTGATATAAAGTTAGTTAGGGTTCTAATAAACCTACACTAGTATTGTGGGAACATTAAAACTGTATTCAAAGATGGAACAAACTGAAATTCACCTCATTAAACATGGTGTATAAATACTTCAGAAAAATTGTCACAAACCAAAATAAAGAAGATACAAAAAAACCCTGGACACTTTCATCACCTTTTCATTTCAGATAAAGTAAGTGAAGACACATCTAGATCTTTTAATAAGGTAAAATCTAAGAAATCTCATTTCTCTTTTGTGCGTCACAGTAAAGATATGTAAGAAAGCATGAGTAAAGCTTTATGCTAGAAATATCTTTGCAAGTAGGTTTCACTGGGCAAAAAGGAACTCCACATCTGGTAATATATGTTACACACATAAAAGTACATTCCTCCAAAGCCAGGCTTTCGGCCAGATGGAGATCACAGCAGTTTATAATTTACATTATTACAATGCTTAGAAACCACATGCATTGGGCCAGAATACTTTTTTTCCTGTGGAACATCTATTCTGAATGCAAAAGCATGGTACTAAGCATAAGCCTGTGGCACAAGTTAATAAATACAACCACCCCAGTATCTGGTGGAGTGACAACCCAACAGGGCACAGGCAATCCAGGAGGTTCCTGGAATGCACTGATGACAATGTCCTTCTCCAAGTCATACAGGAACCACCTAAGAGAGGTGCTATGCTGGGACTTGTTTTCAGCAACAAAGAAGGACTGGCAGGGGGAGGATGTGATATTCAAGAGCAGCCTGGGCTGCAGTAGCCACAGAGATCCTCAGTGCAATGAGGAGTGTGAACAGCAAGTTCACTACTCTGGACTTCAGGGATTTGCCTGGTAGAGTACCATGGGATGAAGCAAAGAGGGACCCGAAAAGGCTGGTTGATACTGAAGGATAGTCTCCTCCAAGTGCAGGAGCAGCGTATCGCAACAAAGAAGTTGTCAGACAAAAACACTAGGAGGCCTGCAGGGATGTACAAGGAACTCTCAGAAAAAACTTTAAACACCAAAAAGCCTACAGAGGGTGGAAGCAAGGACAGGTACCCTGTGAGGCATACAGAGGAATTGTCCCAGCAGCCAGGGATCAGGTTAGGAAAGCCAAAGCATTGTTAGAACTAAATCTTGCTGTGGACACTAAGGGCTACAAGAGAAGCTTCTCTAGGTATATTGGTGATAGAAGAAAGACTAGGGAAAATGTGGGTCCTCTCTGCAAGGAATAAAGAAACATTGTTACTTGAGATACAGAGAAAATAGAGTCACTCAATAAGAGTTTTGCATCAGTCCACCAACAGGTGTTCCAGCCATGCTACCCAAGTTGCAGAAGGCAAATGCAGGGACTGGCAGAGTGAAGAACAACCCTCCCTGCAGAAAAAGATCATGCTTAAGACCATCTAAGGAACCTGATGGTGCACAGTCCTGGGTCCTTATGAGATGTTTGTGAGGGTTCTGAGGGAGCTGGTGCATGAATTTTCTAGACCACTGTCCATCTATTTGAGAAGCTGTGGCAGTCTGGTGAAATTCCAACTGACGGGAGAAGGGGAAATACAGCCCTCATTTTTAAAAAAGTTAAAAAAAGACAACCTAGGGAGCTGTAGACTGTTTAGTTTCACCTTGGGGCCTAGCAAGATCATGGTGAAGATCCTCCTGGAAGCTGTGGTAAGGCACAGAAGAGCAGGAGGTGGCTGGTGACAGCCAACACAGCTTCATTAAGGGCATATTGTGCTTGACAAATCTGGTGGTGTTCTCTGACAGGGTTACAGAATTGGTGGATGAAGAAAGAGGAACTGCAACTGCTGCCATCTACCTGGACTGGTGCAAAGCATTTGACACTGTTCCCCATGACATACAGACTGGAGAGATGGATATGACAGATGGACCAGCTGGTGGATAAAGACATGGCTGGGTTGGCTGCATAAATGGAGAGCACTGACAAGTGGCACTCCTGAGGGGTCAGTATTGGGACTGGCACTGTTTAACACCTATGTCAAAGACAGAGACACTGGGACTGACTGAGCCCAGAGGAGGCCACAAAGATGTTCAGAGAGATGGAGCACCCCTCCTCTGAAGACAGGCTGAGAGAGTTGGGGCTGTTCAGTAAGAAGAGAAGGCTCTGAGGAGACATTAGAGCAGCCCTCAAGCACCTGAAAGAGGCTGCACGAGAGCTTTCCAAAGGGCCTGTAGTGATAGGACAGGGGGGGTGGCTTTAATGAAAGAGGGCAGGTTTATATTAGCTTAGATATATGGAAGAAATGCAGAAATCCTCCATGGCAGAGAGGTTGGAATTAGATGGGTCTTTAAGGTCTCTTCCAACCCAAACCAACCTACGACTCTATGAAATACACAGTATCTTATTCTCTGTTGAATGGGCACACAAGGACTTTGGAGTTCCATCAAAACTCTCACATCCACAGATCTAACTCCCATAACCTGAATAAAAATCCCTTCTTTTCATACTGGCAGGTATAAAACAAAAAGGTAGGCAGAGCAAGGCAGGTTTACAAATTTATCTTCAAATTCTGCAAAATGAAAACTGTAACATTTACTGAGACTTCCTTCTTGATACTATATTGAACTCATATTTAGGCTTCACCTGAGGACTCAAATTCTTAAAAAATATCTGCTTACCTTTGTGACAGCTTTGGAAGAAAAAGTAATTTCATCAATGAAAGTAACAATATCATCTGGATCAAGTCTATCAAAGTATTTTGAACACATATCATATGCATGTAGCCACTCATCCATGGTTTCTGGGATTTTTTTAATGAGATGGTGATCACCAGTCCAAAAAAGTTTTTGTAACCACACAGCATAAACAGAACTTGGTGACAGCATGTTGCCATCTTTTTTAGGAATTTTGGGAGCCAGTTTGGAAATAGATAAAATATTGTGACTTGTAAGGATGGGTTCCAGTGTTTCCAGAGGGTTTTCATTTTCATCTGTTAGTTTTTTGTAATTAAGACCTAGTGACAGAAGGAGAAAGAGGTAAAAGTTATTCATAATTAAATCTGCTCACACTTCACAATTCCATGTAAAACAATGAATACACTAGCATCTATAGAACTGAAAAGACTCTAGTCCATTCCCTTTTACAAACATATATACTGACTCGGATTTTATCATGTCCTGGTGCATGTGAAATTTAACATTACATATTGCTCCAACAATGGGAAGGGGTTCAAACTGAAAGAGGGTAGATTTAGATTAGATATGTGGAAGAAATCCTTCACTGTGAGGGTGGTGAGTCACTGGAACAGGCTGCCCAGAAAAGCTGTGGATGCTCCATCCCTGGAAGTGTTCAAGGCCAGGCTGGGTGGGGCTCGGAGCAACCTGGTCTAGTGGAACATGTCCCTGCCCATGGCAGGGGGTTTGGAACAGGGATCTCTAAGGTCCTTTCCAACTCCAATCATTCTGTGATTCTATGACATAACCCGAAAAAAGCAGATTCTCAAAGAAGCAGGAGCATATATATAGTATATAGAATTATTCTAGAACTTAAATGTAAACCCTAGAAAACCTCATGAAAGTCAGGGCATAACTCTTCATTAATTTAAAACATGCATTCTGATCATGTAACAACTGGTACTTACCACTTAGCAAAAACTGCAAGGCACTTACTACAAGTAAACTAAGTAAGGTTAGCTAGAGATAGGACACATAGATCCATTTACATTAAAATTTATATAATCAAGAGTCATGTTACTGCTCTGCTTCCTAGAGGAAGAACATCTTTGCAAATTAATTTACCAACAACAGAAGTACTTCTAGCAATGATATTATTTTAGTTTCTTTGCATATAATTTCTAAGAGAACTGACTTCTATCGCCATGTTCTCACTCATATACTTTGGGCCTGCAACCTCTGTAAACACTTAGCTGTTGTTCCTTGACTCCTATCTCTAAACTATGCTGAACACTGAGAATTTTCATTAGGGGTGTAATACAAAGACTTAATTTTTTACCACACAAACTGACTAATTTATGTCTGACATATGGTCCCAGGATGTCTTTTTTTTTTTTTTTAATAGCTTTGAAGGTAAACAATTTCTTGGCAGAATTTTCTTTGGCAAGCATCACAGAACTTGACTGTTTAATAACATCAATAAGAACTTAAGGTTATCCCTCCTCTCCAAAAAAAAGATTGACTTTTTTCTTCCTGCCATACATGAATTCATGTGTACCATTTCTTCATACTTGGCAGCACAGTTAGTGTTCAATACACATTAGGTTCCAATATCGATCAATTAATGCACCCTCACAGGAGGTAATACCATACAGTGTGTCTTTTTCATTCTGAAACTAGATTTGGAGTTGTACAACTAAAATTCAAGATAGTACCCAACTAACAAGCAAACTGAAAGTAGTATACAAAAAGAGTCCTTAGCAGCAGTGTATTTTACAGTAATTGTCTGAAAATGTAGGGCTACAAATAATGCTGTAATTCTGGGAAAGCAAAAGGTAACATCAAGGGTAAAACATAACAAAATATTATCCTCTTTCAGACAAACAAAATGCATGAAGTCCCTAATATATTCTGTAATTCAGATTCTTGAAAGGTAAACTTTCTTAAGTCCTTTGAGAATATTCATGTTAAACTTGTAGTGTTAAAAATTATACTCTAGGAACTTGATATTTTTCATTTAAAATTTCACTCTGAAGTATCACCAATAATTTTAACTTGCATCACTAACAGAAACCTGTTCTTAACTAGCTTTTTCTTGCTGTTATCAAATAAATTTCCAGTAAAGCAAACAGAAGGAACTTAAGGCTATATTAATTGTAGTAGTCTCCTTTGCTCACATTAAAAACAATTACCTGGAAAACATAAAGTAGCTAAGAGTAATCATACCAATATTTACATAACAAAATAATAAACAGATTTATGAAGAAAACAAACAGGTACTCTCCTACCTGGTGCAACTGCTTTGAATTTTTTCAGGAGTCGGATGTGAGTTTCAGGTTTAAGAGTATGGTTCACCACTTCTGAGCAGCCACAGTTTTCCAGGAGTGTAAAATAGTAAAGCAATCGCTGGTGATCTTGGCCTTCAATACTTGGGTAAACATATTTAGCCATGTGTTCATGAAAGGTTTCAGGACTGGTTTTCAAAGTCTCAAACAGACCAAGACTTTGTGCTCTTTCCTCTATTTCCAGTGTCGATAACCTGTATTTAGAAATAACTTCTGCTTAAAGGCCTGGATGTGCCATGAAAGACTCTTACAGTTGTACACCCAGGAGACAGAACAGTCCTTTCCTCCCTTTAGGGTCTCACTCACAAACATTTAGATAATTGTACACTCTATAAACAAAAGCTAAGCAACTCTTGTATTTCCTGATCCTTTTGCCTGTTAGCTTGGACATGCAGATTAAGGGTTATGAATACTGAAGTGGAATTCAAAGTAAGATTTCATATCTGTGACTATAGCTATATGTAAAAGGAAAAATACATCCAGGATATGTGTAAAGGAAGACTTTATTAAACAAACAAACCAACCACCTGTGGCTGAATGATGCCCAAAGATCCTACTGTCCAGTTAGAAGCTTTCCCAATCCCATTCTATTCCCAATCCCATCCCATTCTATTTTCTGTAGTTGATGAGTACCTGTGCACACCTTGAGAGATATTATCACTGAAAATTGGCTCTTGCCCAGCAATTAATCTATTTGGCACTACTCATGCTTAGGACAGTTTACCAAGACTTTGACAGTTTAACAAGTTGCTTCTCAAATTGTCATCCACAAAACCTTATGAAAATATCAGTAAGCCTCAGGTTGACCTCAGTCAGTCTCACTGCTTCAGGAAATTCTTTCCTGAATCTTTTGAAAAGAATGCATTAGCTCTTCCACAGCACGAATTCAGACACCTCCAGCTGACTACACAAAAGAAAATCACTCCTTTTTTCCCCTCAGCTGGGAGAAAAATGGGTGCATATCATCTTAAGTTTATATCTTTCTCAACCAAAAGTTTTACCTGAATCTGAGGAAAGAAGTAACTGACAGATGATCCCTACCTTGAGTTTCTCCAGAGTGCAATCATATGGCACATTAGATAGTACATTTCATTTGGAAATTGGATGTCTTTTAATACCATTTGATTTTCCCTTTACCTTTAAAACTGATTAAATTAGAATTTCATCATTTCCCTCCCCAAATGCTGTAAGTTAGTGTTTCTCTTTAATATCCAAGTAAAATGTCTCCGTTTCATTCTTACAGATGATTTTTGTTACAGCAAATATCACAAACAACCTTCTCAGTTTAAAATTAACTGATCTCTTAGGGAGAATAAGATATTTTTAAGTTATTTTTACATCTACGACCTACCCCAAGATTGTTAACATTGCAAGCGTTCTTTTGATTCTATAGATTCTTCTTATTTGTTTATTTTTCTACCATATTAATGAAAACAAGTATGATATTAATAGAAATAAAGTACCATTCACTCTTCATGTCAGGGAAAGCAGACACTTGCACCTGATATATTTCAAGACTGTGATACGACTAGTTTTTTGTGTTCATACTCAAAGTTCAAACTAAAAGCTAGTTGAGCATTAAATTATACGAACAGGATTGGCAGATGTTTGCAGTGTGTTTTTACACACTGATTGTGGATAGGAAGATCTTATGGTGTTGTTCAGAAAGATTCTGGAACAAGAGGTTCTGTGATAAGACAAAATTTTGTGTTGCTGACATCATAAATTGCATTTTATAGAGTTTTCATAATCAAATGTGATCAGATTCCTCAAAAGACACAACTAAATTTCCACTTAATTTTTATAAAATGTGATTTGGAACAATTTTCAGACTCATTGTCCACAAAAAAAAGTCGTAATTCTTTGTCATCAAGTAATCAAAGAAATAGTTAACACAAACTATGTTAATACAAACTATGAAGCTCTTCTGAGCTTTTCCCTATGTAAAGTGGCTTATAGAAATACTGCATACTTGGTTAAAGAGATTAAGTCTTAGAATAAACTTCATTTCAGTTCAGAATGAATGCATAATGAAACATGTATTATTAATGCCATAATCCCAAGACTCAAATATACTGTAATGGTCATTTGCTGTCAATCAATTTTAAAATGAGATTATGATACAACAAAAACATGCTCAGCAGCATATTATATAATTATACATCAACTTTAAAGACTTTCTTTGAATTTCACTAGGGAAAATAATATGGTTACTCTGTACTTCTGTGATTTCAGAATTCTATTAATGCTAACTCAAGGAGGACAAGAACAAAGAAAAGTATAGAAAACTGTTGCAAAACACCTTAGGTAATATTCTAGTCCCAAAGAAGGCAGATGGCTCTTTCACATTCACCCCAGTGTTGCCATGTTTATATCCTGTCTCCTTTGTTTAAAGCAGTAAATAATTTAGCAGCATCAAAATTTAGAGGGTATGACTTCGCTGTTTCCTGGAGGAAGTGAAGAAAATCTCATAACATTATTTCATCTTCTCCAGACAATTAACCAGGCTTTGTTTTTTATCCCTCATGTTTTTAAAATGTTTTAATGCTTTTTAATTAATAGTTAATATTAAGAGAGGTACAAACACTGCTGCAAGCTAAAGATGCTTTAAGAATTTAACACCTGAAACAAACCAAATGAATTTGATCATGTCTGTCAGAACAGTAGATAAGAGCTGCTGCATTACACAGTGAGTTCTACATCACTGTTGTCTGCATGTGCTATTCAGGCAAGTAGCTTCCATCAAATGGGTTTATTCTTCTTTCAGTAGGCCAAAAATTCCTGACATGATGTAAGAGGTTAAAATAAATAAATTAATTAAAAAATAAAGGCCCTGAAGCCACTTTGGAGTAGAGACTATAAGCACCCCTCCCCTTATGCCACACCAGTGCCAGGTTTGGTCTGCCATAATCTTGTAGGCTAGAACAGTTTCAGTAAACTTTGTTAAAAGAAAAAGCGTGCTTCTATTAAAAAAACAAAACTGAGATGAGCACAATGTGAACAGGGAGCTCCAATACATTTATTTCCTCCACTACGTAGAATAGAGGTCAATAAAGAGCAAAATGCTAAAAGACAGAGAAACTATCAGGTTTCAGGATATATTACAGGGACTGAAAGAGTAACTACAGGATAGGTTGCTGCTGGAAGAGAGAAGTAAACATTCAAAGTTGTGGAAATCTGAACACTCAAACAAAAGTCTTGGAATACTCTGAAAAACAGTATGACACACATGGACTTTCAACCTTCCCTGCAACACCAGTTTTCACAGCTGGCTGCAGAAGCATTACATGGAAAAGACAAAAATTCTCATACTATCCCAACACAAGACAAATGAACACACAACACAAACTCCATCCCCAATATAATTCAATTCTGTCATATATTAGCATTTATTTCTGTGTAGTAGAATTGTATGTGCATTTGCAGAGAAGACAACTTACCCACTGTCAGTGAATAAAAATTCCAGATGGGTCATGTAAACTTCCCAAAGAGGAACACTGTATTGCTGAGCCAATGAAATAGCAATTTTATAGACATTTTCTTCAAGTGTCCTGGTAGAGGAGAGACATGAGAGAAAACAAGGAAAAGTTATGTTAGGCCCTAGGAGACATAACATGAAAATAAATCCTTATGTTAGAAAACTCATTATTTCTTTTAAATTTATTTTTCATAAAACAAGAACATAGAAAAAATTAAATAAAAATACATTAGGTATGTCTTTCTGCATTTACTTATACTTGGTGCTCTATTTGGGAAAAAATAATAGAACAAAAAAACCCCCAGAGATATTTCAAAAACAGGAATCTACTCCACAAACACTGTTTCTCAATGGCAACTTCTACTCAACTCTGTGCTAAAGCAAAAATCTCAGTTTCCATTTCATTTCAATTACAAAGTGATGAAGGCTGTAACTTGTCACAGTTATTAGCATTTATTTGATTTAGTTGCAACACCTACAGTTTTTTAGCACAACTGGTATATAAATCCTCAAAGCTCTTCCTAGTAGCTCACAGACAGAAACACTCCTAGTATTTGTAGATTAAAAGGTGTAAAGATGTCCAACTCACTCTGTCCTAAAATATTAAAAACTGCTTTCCTATTAGTGCATAATCCCTTTGACAAAACAATAGATGGAGAATATGGTAAAATATGAAAGCCTAAATTTAACTTCATACTAATCTTTACTAATCCAGTATAGTATGGTTCAAACACAGACAAATGGTTCTTGTTTTTAGGCTGGCACAGAACCAGTACTATTAAGGATAACACTGGGATTTTGGGGTTTTGGTTTCAGTTTGGTTGGGTCTTTTCAGGATAATTCCAAGAAAAACACTATCTGTGCGTAAGTACTTCCTAATAGGCCTGTCATGAACAACTTCTTTAAAATGTGTTTAATGTGAATACTTGAGGTGGCTCTGCTTAAGCAGGGAGGTTGGGCAAGATGATCTCCAGAGGCCCCTTCCCAGCTCAGCCATTCCGTGATTCAGTGGAAGAGGAAGATGGTATGAATGTTTTAGTTGCAAAATAATCCAGTCAATTATACAAACCAGGAGTGGCTCCTGGAACCAGTGGGATCCATTCCTCCTGGAACTTTATAAAGCCATACCACAATCCTCCTTTCCTGTCCAAGAGTGACATGCAGGAGCAGCCTAAGGCAATGGTGGTTTAAGGAAATGATATCATATAAATAAAGAGTACAAGCAATTTATTCAGTCAAAATAATGACAAAACCAAGCAGCTGTTACACAATGAAATGCTGAAAAAAAAAAAAAAGTTTATTACCTTGCAAAGAATCTTTTAACTCTCTTTTACACACACCTTTTCATGACCTGCCCTGAGTGCCTGTTGGTGTGAGCCCGAGGACTGCCAAAGGAATCCTCACTGAAGGCTCCAGCACGGGCACACTTTGGATATATTTTGGTGTTGTTTCACCAAGACTGGTACAAATACAATAAACAACAGCCTCCAAAGTCATACACCAAATACAGAAGATAAGAACAGACAACTACTGCTTAGGTAGTTTTAGCAAATTGCTCCTTCTAGTACAAAGCTGTTTGTAAATAAGATGCAATCTTTTCCAGGTGTTGTTTCTTCAAACAGCACTTCATAGAAGATTAAAAAACATGAGGCACTTAATTTAAAAATAAGAACAAATATGCTACACAATTACATTGAATTTGTGCATCTTTTTCATTAGAAAATGCAGATTAAGACTCCACTGAGAAGATTAAAGCAAGGAAGTTGCAAGCTGAACAAGTAATTAACTGGATCTTTGAAACTGCCCAATATGGAAGTGCCACTCTCATTCACATACTAAGAAGCCTTATTTCTAACCTTTTCATGTTGTGCTTTTACCTTTACTTACTGTAAGGAACTGTCTCTTCATATTTACTTTATTTAACAAGAGACAGTATCTATGAACTCTTGGGTGACAATGTAAGTAACCCTCCTGTAATCAAAGTGAAGTATTTGTAATAACAGAAGACTGACGACTTGTATTGAAGTTGCTGTAGGTAGTCATCAAGATGTTACCTAGTGACACGCTAGACATATGTGCTTAATAACAATATATAGAAAGCAGGTAATTCCACTGGAAACATTAAAAAATGATTAAAAGCTATTTTTATGAATGCAGTGACAAAATCTGTGCAGGTACAGATTTCACAGATGTAAAGCATCAGCTTACTGTTCAAAATCTGACCTTATACAACTACTCTTTTTCAGTATATCAATTCTGTTTAGTTGCAAATTTCTGTTGGTACTATAGCTATGAGTAGTTACACATGTGGAAAACTGAAAATATTTAAATATGCTCTCCAAAAGTTTTATGCAGACATCAGTTGAAAATCTGAGATTATATTTAAAGCTTCTCATTGCAGAGAACTCTTCCTCTGACAGTCTGTCAACTATTGAGCTGTGACTGTCCCTAAAACATAAGTCATATTCATGATTTGTTCACAGCTGGAAGTACCTGTATGCAGATATTAATTAAAATTATTTTTAAAATGAAAAGTACTATCCTATATCTTTCAATTTTTTCTATTCTGGATTTCTGAAAAGTGAGATAAAACCATGCTAAATATCAGAACATACGTGGTAAAGTACTTCCAAACAACAACAGGGAAAAAATAGTGATATACAGCAGTTCTAACTAAACTATTAAGAATAAAATACAGTTTAACGACTTTTTTTTTTTTTAAACTGTAGTTCATTCCAAACTTTGATGCATGGGCATACCCTAATAGATTGCTAGGGCAGATTTACAGGAGACGAAAGAAGAGACCTTCACCTATGCTCTGCCTTCATTAATCCCTGATTAACTTTAATATTAGCAGTTAGTAAATGAAGAGTTACAGATTCAATTATAGATTCATTTATTTGAACAACATTTCATTTAAGTAGAGCAGTTACATAGAAAAAGCTCCAATTGTAGCAGCATTACAGTGTAAATCTCTAAAGCAAGTAATTTATCTCTCTAAAGGTCAGTACTACTTTCAATTTACTCTCCTAATTTAAAGCTTAACGCTATTCCATTCTAAAATAGAGAAAACAAACTTAATGCACATTACTTACTCTGCCAATCCTAGTATTGTCTCTCTCTTGTACTGTGCATCTGCTGTAAATCTCTGCACGTCCACTCCTTTGCCAAGTCCTTGCAGAGTCTGAGCTTGAGTGAAGTCCAGCAGTCGTTCATTGTAGTAATGCAGCTGATTTATCAAAGTGGTGATTTCTTCAGGCCAGTCTCCATGGGCATACTGAGTAACATGCTTTGTGACCATCTGAATCAACTCTTTTGGATCAGCCTGTGAAAATAATTGACAACAAACTAAAAAAAAAATCCCTGTTAATTCTGAACAAAGAATTATCAATATATAATTGATCTCCGTGTTCAGAACTAGGAGATTTGTTTCCATTTCTGAGAAACTTTAAGTAAACAGAATTTAAAAATTTCTGAAAGGCCCATTTGCTCTGATACCATAATTTATCCTTTTGGAATGTTTTAGACTACTCCATATGATACAAATATTAAAAAAAAAAAACAAAAAAAAAACCTCACCAAATTAATAGTAACAAATGCTTCAGTATGACTGAATTTATTTGTTTTTAAATTCCTCATTTTTATTTACATTGAACTAGGCAACTGAATGGTCAAACACTGAAGTAAAAGAAAAGTTACTGAATTTCTGATACACTTTGCTTGTACAGAATTGAAGAGAAGAATAGCTTACAAGTGTTGAGCACTAATACTATCAAAGAAGTATTGGAGGATCCACAAATTACTTGAGGCATTGCCTACACCCTGAATCTTTAAAGAACTAAATACTGATCATCCACAGACTATAGCAAACTCAGTTTTCAAAATACCTTAGTCACAAATAAAACTTACTTTTCTGTGTTAGAAATTACAAACCAAGTGCATCTTTTATAAACCATTAATTTCTGTAGTCAAAAACCCTCGTAGCAAAGCAACAACTTAGAACACAAAGCGTGAAAAATGAATGCAGGTACCATAGAGTGTTCCAAATTATCTCAAGATCTGGACAGTGGCTATGTCTAGGCACCTCCACTTGAACAGAGCTCTGTGTAACATGCAAACACTTGGCTTACTCAATACCTTGATTTCTCTCTTCCATGAAAAATGAGGGCACCAGCAGCTCAATGCCAAAGAGAAGCACTGTGACTTCTGTGTGGCATCCACTGAGGAAAGAGTGCCTCCAAAAGAGCCATCAAAAATACCTCAGCATGCCCGTGTAGTTGAAATATTTCCGAACAGAAACAGCTGAGGTAACTGCTGTGATCTCAAAATGTTGAGTGTACCAGAGCAAAATATTTTGGCTTTTTTACCACAGATTTATTCTGCTACATTAGAAGATAGACTTGTGAACGTTGACTAGAGTGCACAGCTGGGTAACACATGCACCAGAAGTTTAAACCTTAAGGGATGCTTTATTTTTTCTGTGACTTGCTGGTCATTCTAAATTGATTTTTTTTCAAGTCTTAATGGACAGGCTGCTCACCAAGTCACATTAAATGCTACAGGGCATCCTTTTTCCTCTCCACTATACACTTCTGAAGCCCTCCAAGCATTGGAAACTCATTGCTTTTATAAACAACAGCAGTACTTCTTTCAAGGCTGCTTAGGAGATTGGTATTACAATAATAAAACCTCACAAAAAGAGACAGGCAAGCAGAGCAGTGCCTCTACAACACAATTATATCAGCTGGAAACCCATCCACAACTTATAATGTACCCTGGTATTTCATTCTATGTGATACACTAGAAAACAGCACGAAGACAGGGAAAGTCAGAGTAAGACAAGAAAACATGTTTAACATAACTGCCTAAAACCTCCAATCCACTGAGAAAGGCAGGCTCCTTTGACAACCTCTGGCAGTAAATTTGTCCTCTTTTGTTAGGTTTCCTCTCTCTATTACGGCCCCATTTGTTATATTTCTGTAAAACCACCTGTGTGTAATCACCCATGCTGCCTGTTTATGGTCCCAAGGACCTTATTTGGAAATAATGTCTTGAGGTCTATTGGACTTACTAATGTCAAATTAAGAATAAAAGAATCATACACTATGTGAGTAGCCATGTATATACAACCACACATATATACAGCAAAATGAAGTGCAAACTCTTCCACCTAGAAGATAAAAATTATACATTTAGATTAAGAAAACATAACTGAAGTTTTTTTTACTGCAAGCAGTTGCCAAAGGTTGTCTTATTTTCTTCACTACCAGAAATCTTTCAATCAAGTATTATCCTCTTATCTCTTAAAAAACCTATGGCCCAAACTATCACAGCATATGAATCCAAAATTAGTTTAGAGAAATCCTACAGTCTTCTATTTGGTATCAAGATGCACATATTGTATTTCATAATTTTAAGTATTCATTTTTTAACATCTTCACATTTTTATAATACATATCTTTTAAAAGAAAAGCAAAAGTATTTCTAACATCCATTAGATATCTAATTCAATTAGACATGATACTTGTTCTAATGAACAGTAAGTGAGAAAAATCACTACAGTTCTATCACCAGTTTTCAAAAAATGTTTTAACAAATTTTAATTGAAAAAAACCGAAACAACTAGCTAGTAACAGTACCTGACCATGAAGAAAATCAGTAAAATCAGTCAACTCTGAATCTTACTGCAGCATTCAGAGTTTATAAATTCTTGGACTTTCTTCAAATTGTAACAGACAGCAATTTGTGTAAATACAAATTAATTTGGACAAGACCCATTGGATGCCATATTCAACTTGCTCCCTTTCTAACATCACCTGTCAAAAACCAACCACACCAACAACTCCCAAACAGCTACTACACAATTCTCTCCGTTGGTTTTTCAGAGTCCTTTGGCCAGGCAGAAATTGTGTTTAGGTGTCCAACTTCTCAGTTTGCCAGATAATCTCATCCAGTACTTCTAGACAGACGTTTGAAAAAAGCTCTCTCTCCTGTGATCATGCAGGAAGAGCGTTTTACATGCATACACTGCAAACATAGAATAAATTTCCAGAGAAGCCACAAGAGCTGACCCAAATGTATTACACCCTTAACTCAGAGGCCTCCCTAGCAATGCCAAGGGAAATCCCTCAGGAACCCCCTGCTCACGCATTTTACTCATCTCCTGGGCTAACACTATATTTGTACTTACAGAGGCCTTACTTAGGAATTAAGAAAAAAAAAAAAAAAAAACACCTAAATGGAGAGGAAAAAAAAAAAGGCAACACAGCACTTTAGCATAAAGCTAATTTAATTTCATTCTCTTAGATGTGATTTACTGAGTACAGGTCGGGTTTCTATCCCTATTGGCCCACTGCTCATTACCAATAAGCCTCAGCAGGGATTCAGGGTCCACCTGAGTAAATGTTTTAAAGCAGTTCTTCTTTTTTGACCACCCTCTGTAAGTGGTATCGGTCAAGTCCCTCAATATGTGTACCACTGTGATAGTATAAAAGCAACACTGGTTTTAAAAGGAAATATGAGACTGTGATCTCAGAATGTCTTCATTCTTATGCAATAATTAATCTTCAGTTCCTGGGGCTTTTTTCCTGACAAGATGGTATTTCTTTTTTGCAATCTATTTAAGACTTAATTCAGTTGCACACCTCAGAAACAAACAAAACAAAAAAATGGATGAGCTGTTATGGTGTTTCTCTCCTGTTCAGGAAGTGGCAATAATCTTACAACTATGGTAATACTAATAAAAAAAGTATAATAAAATAACAAATATAAAATAAAATGCTCTACTGTGAACACTTTATCACTGATATAGTATTAGATCACTGTAAGCTTCTTTGGCTTGCTTACTTCTTTTAAGACCAAGAATCCATCCAGTTGTTCTTAAAGAATATACTATGCTTTTGATTCTGTTTTTAATGTAAATAATCTACAGACTGCAATAAAGAAATGATCAGAAAAACTGATCACAAAAACTGCTTAGATTAGCAGAGGCCGATCTGCTTATAATAATCTCAAAGACAAAACCGACACTGTGGACCTTTCTGTACTGAGGTAGCAAAGCACTTCCATCACCTTTTGAACTGTAATCCTTTGGCAATGGTCAAAAGTTGCCACTGTGGTCAGCCACAGAAACCCAAAGGGGAAGGCAGAGGGCATGTTCCCTTGTGCCCAGATCCCTGTAACGTCAGGTTTGTTTTACACCATTTTAAGCAATCCTAAGAAAGAAATCATGCTCCAAAGGGAGTCACACACACCAAGCAAAATCCTCATGGTTAGCAAAACAAGATGACAGCACACGAGCAAGGGGGACCAGGGAGCAGGGTGTAACATTCCTGCTGCACAGCTGTACTTCGCCCATTTCTCTGCCTCCACAGTTGCTGCCCATCACCAGTGCAGCTGGGAACTGTTGCCCTGGGTTTTTTCTGTTCTCCTCTGTTTTTTCTGAAGTTTTTCTAAAGTTCCTTCAGCCTTCTGATTGTTTACTTTTTGTAACAGAGTCTCTCAAGATTTTCACACAAACAACCTATTGTTGTTTTAACTGCCCTTTCATGTTTACATTCTTCTCATAAGGAGGAGACTGTTGATGGACTGTTGGGTTGACCAGTGTGGTTGGAGAGAAAGATTTTCTTCCTCCAATCCATGGTCACTGTTGGAATTCTATAAATATCAAGGTCTGTAAATAAACTGCCCCTTTTTACCTTAGACATCTCAGTGTGTAAAGTGTCATTTCTTTGGTGTCATACTGCGACAGGGAACCAAACCACTCCTCTAGAATGCATTTACATTTCAGAAAGAAGAGGAGAGCTCTCCCTAATCCTTGTAGCAACTGCCACAGTCCCTGATGCATGAGATTCAATGTGCTACAAATTTGATGGAGGGGAAGGCAAGAAAAAAAGAATGAAGTGAAACATGTAAGACAATAATTTTCCTCACATACTGAAGCAGGAAAAAGATTTACAGGAACTACATAGTTCACTCAAGAAGTAAAATCCTGAACGTGCCTGTTCACTCAAGAAATATACTCCACGTCTCCACAGGACAGCTTTCATTAATTAAATTAACGACTTCTCTTCAACTTAGGCTTTTGTTATGCTGTGAATCAAGAGTACTTTAACTTAGATACAGCACGACATGAATTTGGGGTGGCCAACCTTCCATATCACAGCTGTCTCACATCTGATCTGCCCAATGCAAAAGATAAAATGTATGGCTCAAATGGAATGGCTCAACATCTCAGAAATAAACCTTTACTATCACATCAGTCAACTGCGAGGACACCTCAACATTATTGTCCTTCCACTGCTGCAGCTACAGGTATTGTGTGACAACATTTGTGTTCAGGATCAGCTTTCACAACCATTTTTTATATGGGTACAGGAAGCAGCAGATCTCATTACTCACCAGTGAAACCACACCAGGTCAATATAAAAGAATACCTACCAGAATACCTTCTGTAAGCTACAAGATGTATCAGGATCAAGTTGTACAAACTTATTTTAAAATGAAGTAGAGAATCTATTGCTCATCTCATCTCTATTATTAAACCTATAAGTCTTACACATTCAGACATTAAAACAATATTCTGTTTCAGATTTAAAATCTTAAATCATCTATCAGAAGATTTTGTAACATACTCTAATGTCTCAGATATATTGAAGTATAATGGTTTAAAAGCCTGTATTTAAGTATAATGGTTTTAAAGCCTGTCCATGCTCTTAAAAAAAATGCTTCTGACCACAGTATGGTATATGGTACTGCAAACAAGATATTTCCTACTGTACTAAAAGATTTATATCTGGATTATGTAGATCCAGGAATGCAGCTGTGGACTTAAAATTCCCTAGCCTCCCTTCCTACCTTTACCATAGATTTCATGCAGATGTCTCTTTTTTTCCAAGGACTGAATGTTTTAAAGTTTCATTCCAGATATATGACTGGAAAAACACTCCTGGATCACAGCACTGCTGCAGGAATTAAAAAAAAAAAAAAAAAAGGCAAGAGATTGCTGTTCAGTAATAAAACAAAAGTAATTGGAAATGTTGTCCAGGCAGTTGTTTTATGTTAAGTGACTTGTGCATGAAGAGTTGAACAAATTGCTCTAGTGCTCTGCTTTCACAGAATTGCAGAATGGTTTGGGTTAGAAGTGAGCTTAGTCCCATGGGCAGGGACAGCTTAAACTAGACCAAGTTGCTCTAAGCACCATCCAAACTGGCTTTGAACACTTCCAGGGATGGGGCATCCACAGCTTTTCTAAGCAACCTGTTCCAGTGCCTCACCACCCTCACACTGAAGCATTTCTTCTTCATACTTAATCTAAACCTACCATCTTTCAGTTTAAACCTGATCTAAACCTGCCTTCTTTTCAGTTTAAAGCCATTCTCCCTTGTCCAGTCACTACATGCCCTTGTAAAAAGTCCCTCTCCAAATCTCTTGTAGACCCTTCAGGTACTGGAAGGTGCTATGAGGTCTCTCCAGAGCCTTCTCTTCTCCAGGCTGAACAACCTCAATCCTCTCAGACTTTGCTTGTAAGAGAGGTGCTCCAGCCCTCTGAGCATCTCTGTGGCCTCCTCTGGACCTGTTTCAACAGGTCCATGTCCATTTTGAGGTTGTGGGCCCCAGAGGTGGACACAGCATTGCAGGTAGGGTCCCATAAGAATGAAGGGGCAGAATCACCTCCTCACCCTGCTGCCCATACTGCTTTCGATGCAGCCCACGACACAATTGGCTTTCTCGGCTGTGAGCGCATATCACCAGCTTATGTTGAATTTCTCCTCAGAGAAACACTTTTTGCTTTGATTTCTATCAGCTATTCCAACAAGAATGAGGAATAATTTGACCCAAGAGTAAATGTCTTCATAATTTTTTTTAAACCTTGTGTTCTCTTACAGATTTTCTGATTGATAGCTCAGGTTTAGGTAGAAAAATCTCATCATTTCATCTGACAGCTCTTTTAGTGAAAATAAGACATGATATATAAAAGGTTAAAGTGTCAATGGAAAGAACATCTCTCAAAATAGAAAATTACTACATGCTTTTGAGTGAAGTGCCTACTAAATTTATAGCATATAATTCATTTCCCATTTGCAGTCAGTATTATACTCAGTAAATAAGTGCCGTATTTTTGGTAATTATCCTAACCTTATGTCTATCTCCCTTTTGTGTAAAAAAAATATCATTGTGTCTTCTTTTTCAATAAATGATGTTATTGGCTATTCCTTCAGAATATGTCTTTAATCTTAACCTCAATGGTAGCAACTGTAGTCATATATAGACTTCGGGACAAGCATACACTCTTACTGTAAAATTTCACTGCAGTATTATGCAATTTCAGTTTAAGTACAATACTATTTCTTTTTAATTTGTACAGTTACCTGCCTGGATACATGCAAATATTTCTATACCATAGTAATTTAAAAATTGAAAACTAGATATCCCATGAGCTACAAAAACACTTCCTCTTCCCTGACAGCTATTAAAATGCCAGAAGTCAGATATTTTTCATCCTAATCCAAGAGCAATGCTAGCACTTCTGAAAAGTACAGGTTTCTCAGTGACCACCTTATGTCACTGGCATGTACATTTTCATTAGTAGCTTCCTCAGCTAAATACAGAGGCTAGCATTTAAAATCTAGCATTTAGCCTCAATTCTCCAAGATGTAAAAAAACCCCCAAAACTGCAAAACACCAACCCAACCCAACCAACCAACCCTACCTAACTCAAACAACCAACAAATCCCACCAGCAAGTAGTCAAACAACTTAAAAACAAAGCGATGGAGAAATTTCCACTCAATGGAAATTCAGGAGTTGAAAAGTAACCTATATTGCCAACCCAGATGAATAAAATTTTGCTAAAATGTTCTTTATTATTAGATGATTAGCAAATTTCAAGCAGGCTGCCAACAAAATCCATGATGCTCAGTGACTGGAGAAAACAGTTACGGAAGCTTGGAAAAGGAACGTAAAAGAGAAGATAAAGCCACTTGAGTAAGGTAAGACTGCTTCAAAAAGCTGTTGGTCACCTTTATACTGTTTCTCAGAGAGGAACAAAACCCTTCACAAGAAAAAGCATTAGCACTTATAGCAGCTATCTCCCACGCATGAAAAATCACAACTATGACTCCAGAGGAACATGGGCAAGCTAAATCTCAACCCTCTAATATTAAAGGCTAGTTTGAAGATCCTCTTTTCTAAAAGATTTCTGAACAGCTGTCTAAAGAACACCACTTGCTCTGCTTTCAGAAGTAGGACTTGACAGAATAGCTCATATAACCCTTGAGAAACAGAAATAAGCAAGACTGTAAGCATCTCATTTCATAGATACACTTTATCTTGAAGAAATGAAACAAGGGAATGGGGGGAATGGGGGCAGCACTCAACAACTATTTAACAATAGGTCTTTTCTTATTTGGTCCCAACTAAGAATGACAATACTTTGTCATGTTGTGTGCTTAACAAAGAAAGATGAGAATCTGTGAAATACTGGCTTATCTATATCAAAACACATTGCAACCAAAAGAATCTACTTGGTCCCTCATGGTTGGATTAGTTTTTCAGGGATCACACCAGCAGACATTCAAAACCAACCACAGTGGCTGGTAGTTCAGGAGATCTTACTTGAGCTTTAAGCCATTGGACACACCACAGTTTAGTGAGTTCTCCATTTTTGTTAGCTTGGATATTCACTCATTTAGAAAATGTGTGATTATGTGCTGAGACATCACTGAACAACAAGCAAATCAACGAGGAAAACTCACAAAATATGACAAGCTAGAAAGGAAATTAGAAGTGTTAAAAAAGCGCCTGGAACGTGTTTTATAAAGAATGGTAAAAGTTTATAAAGAAAGACAAAATTCTGAAAAGTGCTCAAAATCAGGAAGCCAGCTAGGGAAGTGGCAAGATTCCATGGAGGAAAGGGGTGGAAGGAGCACCCCGAGTAAGTCCATAGCAGTAGTAATCATGAGATATTTGTGTCAGCCCTCACTGCTGAAGGTGTGGGGAGAGAGCTTAGAGGAGCCATGAGTCAGATGAATCTGGAAGGTGTCAGTTATGCACTTGCACACCATGACCAGCTGGCATTTATCCCTCAGTTCTGACGGAACACAAATGAGAAATTATGTTAAATGGCAGGCCAAGGTGCATCAACAAACATTTTAAAAAATAACATGTCAGAGTGCAAGTTTCATTTGAAAAAAATAGGATGTAAAAGGGATCTTCATAGGGATTGTAGCCCAGCAAGTCAAATGCCCATCCCCAGTAAGATGGCAGACTATATAACAAATAGTAAGACCACTGAGCATTAAGAGATTGGTGGTAAAAGTTCAGCATGGTCTCTGTTCACTGGCTGGAGGGCTATGAGGGTATCAAAGAACACGCGGACAAAGGGAATCAAATACGCAAAAATCTTACAAAATACTTTCACAAGTTTTCACACCAAAGTCCAGCCAGAAAACGTAAGTTATTAATGGATTGGAAGAATTGGCCTTTCATTAACTGAAATCTGGTGAAACAAGAGGTAGGTAGAAGCTTGGAGATCACTTCTCAGAGAGGAAAGAGCCAACAACAAGTTCTGCAGAGGCAGGTTTTGAGTCCACTTTTATTCAGAACAATTACTGATGATCAAGAGAAGGATTCTGATGATACTAGGGTCTTCGAATTCTCCCCAAATCAGTTGTTAGTCTGCCTGGTAGTCTCACTCATAGTGCCTTCTGCCACTGCCCTCCTTCTCCCTGGTTCTCCTCTCCATCACAGACTCTACACACATGAAGGAAGACACATGATGGGAGAGAGAACAGCGCAAGATAAATTCAAGGAATTATACACTAATCTCTCCCAGTTTTGCTGTTCTAACTATCAGGTATGCACTGGACTTGGAAACAGAAGCATACATCAAATAAAACAGGTTCACCTGCCACACGTTAAAGAGTACCAGTATCTGAACAAGCAGTGTAGGATATAAAACAATAAGAAGTATTAGACAAAACAGCAGCATGAAAGAGAAGTGGAGCAACCCAAAGACCAGCAAAGAAACTTGAACTTGATGCAGAACATACAACAGAAATTTCCAACAGTGAAACAACAGGGAAAAATTACGCTGCCAAATGAAACTTGCTAGTTTTCAGCATCACAAACAAAACAGAAAGAGGGGCTGGAGATGAGGGCTTGAATCAGCACTTAAAAACCCTCAAGTTCTAAGTAAGTCCACCATAGGCTAAAAATAAAGAACACTGCTGTTTTACCATCTACAGCAGCCTTAGTGCTAGCCATTGCATTTATGATTGGAAAGCTGAATGGTCAGACAAAATGAAACAAGACTGCCTGACACAGTTTGTCAGTTTTGCATGTTAGTTATGTACATGATGTAAAACATCATGTACACAGATCCAAGTTGAGATTAAAAATGTACATATTATCTCTAGTAAGCTGAAGTCATTATTTAGGAATGCGACAGGATATGCAAACCAATATGCAACCATTTAATGAGCATTCCAATAAGGGATTTAGAGATTACCTCATGTGTAGAGACTCAACCTTTAGCTGCACTAGAGTGCCAGGTGAAAGTCATTAAGACCTGATCTAGTATGGCTAATACATCTGTTATCAGATGCATCAGATCTGCCTCCCTCCCTTTTTTCCCTGTATGTAGCCTTCTTATATAATATCTATTTCCATTTCAAATTAAGTCTTTATTTTCAACATCCTGTATTTGGAATATTACATAAAGCTGTAATATAAGGACCATGGCTGGGAGTTTTACTTCTCTGGATTTGTATTTATAATTTATACCAACCTTATACAAACAAGGAACAAAACCATTTTGGGAGCCAGGTTAAGCTGGCAGAATGAAATCCTGAAGACCAACAGAAATTTCTACATATTCCACCCCAAGTTCAAAGCACTCCTCTTTTGACCTAATGCTGCCTCTTCAAGATGTTGATAGAAGCTTTCCAAAGCAGCAAGCAACAGAAAAGGGAAGCAGATTATGTGCACAGAGCACAAGTTCACTGCATAAATGTACCCTGTCATATAGTCGCTAAATATATATATATCAGGCTGTTTAACGGTGGGACCTGAACTCCCAGCTTCTTTACCAATTCCAGGCCACAACAGGAGAAGCATCACTACAGAGAATCTCGGAGCTTACTAGTTCAAAATATTGTCAGTTGCAATGCACAAAAGGACACTCATCAAACTCACCTTCTTGAATGAAAAATAACATATGAGGGAAGAAAACAAAAAACTAAGTATTTTCTGCTAACAGCAGCTTTCCTCATCTGCTATTAAGTGCAAATTCCTGTTCCCCTCTGCATCTTAGCAGTATTTGTTGTAGCTGTTGTTCGATGCTCCAAAAAAAGTTTGCCTCTTCAGCTGAGGTCAGTAAAATAATCCTCTTCATAACAACAGAAACACCTCAGCAAGAGTATTAGCATGAGGATAGGAACATAACATATTAATTTACCTCAAGATAATTAAGTCTTTTCACTCCCTTCTAGAGTAAACAATTTATTCTGGTCAATTATCAGATCACCAGGATTGGACAAATGAGGAGATAAGCAACTATCAAGAATTGAACAGGAAATTTTTTGGTCATTTGTACAGCTTTTCTTCTTGTTTATCAAGACTGGGAATTAGTGAGAGGTGAATCAGAGCGGCAGTGGGGCAACAGCCTTGATGCTGTGCAAGCAAGGTTCAGCAACAGCCAAAACAGGCACGTTACCAATCCTTCAAGCCACAAATGCAAAAGCACAGTGTCATAGGCTAGGAAAAGCCTGATTTTGTTCCAATCGGGGTCAGTTTGTGTGATTGACAAGTAATTTATCCAGTAAAAGACAAGCTGCGACTTTCGGTGAAATGCTTAAAAAGGCTGGATGGGGGGAGGAGCGGTCTCTCTTTGTCGTCGGTGTGGCAGGCCGGGGACAGGGAGCGGCCGGGCCGGCCGGCCTCGGTGCCCCCCCACCCCGGGGCGGCTGCGATGGGCCGGGCGGGCCGGGCCGGGGCCCCAATGCTGCCGGACCCGGGGCCGGCCGGCCTCGGTGCCCCCCCCCCACCCCGGGCGGCTGCGGCAGGCCGGGCGGGCCGGGCCAGGCCCCGATGCTGCTGGAGTCGGGGCAGGCCGGGTCGGAGCTTTAGGAGCCGCTGTCTCGCGGAGAGGCGGACAGCATGGAGAGAGAGAGAGCTCGGACGGAGTGCCCCTTCGCCCTTGTTATTCTTTTCAAGCCGAAGAAACCAGCGCACGGCTTCTAAACGACTCAGTTTCCCGCCGCAGAGCCACGTGGGCAGCCCGACAGCCCGAAAAGTTTAACCTTTTGTTGTGAGCAGATGGATTTTCCTAAACATCATCTTTCTCCGGAAGAAGAACAGTTATAGCGAAGGAACTATGGAAAGACACGGCATGAAGCTACAGTCGGTGAAAGGAGAGTGAAAAGGACTTTAAGGCAAAAGGACAAGGAGTGGCCTAATTTTGGCTGGACATTTCTGGTAAACTATAAAGACTGAACTGGTTTTGTTTCCTGTAACATATAAATGCTTTTGGGGGGATGTAAGGTTCTAGTTAAAAGTGATATGAAGCTTTTTTGCTCCTAAAGAAAGAGGAGATTTGTTTTTGGGTCTTGAGATGATTTTGGAAATAGAAAAAGAGAATCTTTGTGTCATACTAGAGGAGGCATCCTTAAACAGTACCCCAGTAAGCAAATATGGCCTATGTGCAGTGTTGAGAGAACTGCTAATAGGTATGGTATGTCTATATAGAACCCAGAGAGACTCCTTTCCTAAAAGAACTGATAAAAGGTTATTTTTAAAATGGTAAAACTGGCTGAAGTTGCAAGTCATGTCTTTTTATGTTGAGTGAAGAAAGGTAAAAAACTTAGAAAGAAAAAGAAAGATGTTTTAGAAGTTTCATTTGTTGTTGTTGTTGTCTTTTTTCCCTTTTCTTGTTGTTTTTGTGTGTATTAATAAACTATCTTTGTAATTTAAAGATGGGCCTGGTTTGCTTTATATTCTTCCAGTCAAATAAAATATAGAACGTGATAAAACCACCACACACAGCACCACAGGGGCTGCAATGAACAGTCAATCCCATTCTGTTAGAGATCTAAACCAAAAATAAATATAGGTCCTCAAAACGTAATTAGTCTTCTCATACCAGTACATTCCACACACAGTCCATTTCTGGAAATTTTGTCCTGTTCTTCGGACCTTTATTTGCAGTTTTCTTAGGTTGGAGAGCTCCTTTAACATATTCCTCAGGACAAGAAAGTAATATAGCTCAGACACCCTCAACTCTGACTGTTATGTTTATGTTATCATAACAACTAAAATTTGAAACTGTCCTGGGCACAAAATTAAAGCAATACGTTACAGCCAAATCCCTTTGCTTGTCCTTAAAGCAAAGGAATAACTTCACCAGAAACTGAAATTATCAAGATAATTTTGTTCTGAGCATCAACAATACAAAAATGACAGTGTGAATTTCTGACAATTTATGATTCTGGCTTGATGCACAGATATTATCTGTCAGTATTTCACATTGCAATTAAAACAAACAAAAAAAGACACAAGCCTTCATGCAACAGACAGAATCATTCCTTCAAAATATCTTTCTTGACTAACTAGCAAGCCTTGAAAGTCTGTGCTAGCCAATGGAAGAGGAGCTCTTCTCCCATTCCACATTATCCTTGTAACATTATGCTCTCTCATTTCCATTCTACCAACATTTCTCCTGTTCTGCCAGAGGTACTCATTAACTCTTCAAATAATGTCACTTTAAAATGATAAACACAGGATGTGTAGACTTTTCCATGCTTCTATAGAGTTTCCTTTAAATTCAGATAGTTTTCCAACAGTATACTTAATTCACTGGACTAGAAAAATCACAGCTACTGTGACTCAGATGCTAGTAGACAGAAATAAACGCTCTGTGATCTTGAGGATTTACCTTCTGAGCATGTAGCTGAAGTGCCAGATTTACATTATTACTGACCATGTAAAGAGTGAGAATGTGGAAAACAAGGATTGGCTATACACCTTCACCCACAAAAATGCACTCAGATACCTTCTAAAAATAAGGTACAGCTTTGAAGCAGGTAAACGACCTAGGGGTGCACTTCTGCTTTCACAAGCAGCCACAAAATAAAGGTGATACAAGCCACCAGTGAGATGAGTCGGAAGACAATCTACTACAGAATGACATCTTGTGTAACATGTTCTTAAAAATTTGAGATCAATTTTCTTTTCCTCCTACAGAACTCTTAAGAAACACAAAAAAAACCCCAAACCCCAAACTGATGGCTAGATCTACTCCCATGGACAGAAACTAGAATGGCATTGATGAAACCAACTTGCAGGCAGACCCATTTTTTACTATCAGCGTCTAAGATGTAAATTTAAACAAATGTCTGTTTCACAGTACAAATTGGGCATTTAAGTCTAGTGTTTAGGGTTCTTGGTTTGGGTTTTTGGAAAAAAACAAGTGTGTTTATTTTGGTCAAAAGTATCTGTTTCTATTTCTTGTTTTCTACTTTAGCGACATTTCTTCTCTCAATATTCTTGGAATTAGTAACAATGAATTATAAATTAGTATTTGCCTATGTTGCTTTCTTACTGGCATCCAGGCCACTTTTGGTGGTTTTTTTCCTATTTTTTTGATGTGCTCTTCACTCAATCTTCTTATACAACTGTTTTCAAAAGCTATTGTTTAAGAGTAGCTTAAACATAGAACCTACTCTTTCTAGCAAACAACTTAGAATCCAGTATTTATCACAGCCACATACAGCATTTTACCAAGATGGAACTTAAGATTAGCCAAAGATCAAATCACAGTTGAGAGATAAACTGCATGGTGCCATTGATAAGACTTTGCTTACGAAATGGCAATGGGAGTACAAATAGTTCAATCTAACATCTCTGTTCTCATTCTTATAACTTACACTTTCCAAAGGCTTCTTAACTCTTCCTGTAAAATAGGACTGTTAAAAAAAAGCTAAAGTAAGAAAAAAAAACTACAAAAACCCACAAACTTTTTTTCATCGAAGTTGTCTTGCAGCAGGAAGATTTACAGGCTCAAAGAAAGCTTTTTAACAAACATGAATTAATTCTTCACAACCAACATATTTTGCAAACCCCACAGGTTGTGGGCTACATTTTCCTATAGCATCTCAGCAGAAGACAGTAAAATGAACATCTCAGCAGGAACATGAAAGGCTTCCTAATTGCAGAATTGGGCGAATATCAAAACAGGCTTTCTGCTGTAAATCAGGAGTCATTCTTAACACGGAAAGAAATAATTCTCTCATGCCACAGTGGTGATTACTTCATTTTCAGAAAACCTGTGACCAGAAGTGTTCTTTTAGCTACAGCTGAGAGACAGGGTGAAACCCAAACAGCCCAGAGAGCTTCTGCACAGGAGAAAAGAACTGGTATAAATTCAGAAAGGCTCTCTTGGAGCAAACAAGAGTTTTTATGAGGTACCTCAGTAAAAATGGCAATTGGTGCCTTATTAAACTTTTGTACGTTACCTCTTCCATTTCCTATAGACTTCACCACGAAACTGCTTTAATCACTGGCAACAGAGAATGGGAAAAGTAGTGCCATTCCAAAAACAGGCACTTGTTAAAGGAAATAAAAAAATTCCTCAATGAATGAGGATGAATTTTCCAAACACCATATGTAAACTAAAATACAATCCAACACACCCTAAGGGAGGCTATGGAAACTTTCTGAAAAGCACTGTTCTTGTTGAAAAGGACTCTTCACTTTTCCTGGAAAGTACCAGATTGCCTTGTACACAGTACTGCAAAGTAACAGCACAGGCTATACTCATTACTGCTCAGTGCTCATAAGCTACTTTGAAGACTGATAGTACTGTTACCTAAATATGACACTTGATAATGTGCTTCAAAAACTCTTCCACAAATTGTGAAGTACTTGTTTGTTTACAGCACTGTGGAAGAATAATTACGCATAACCCAACAGGCTGCTCACAGTGTAAGTCAGATCAGCTGCTTAACAGGCTTAATTCATGTACTGGCTTTTTAGAATAGCTTTTATGCTGAACATTAATGAATGTGGCTTTAAAAAGAAAAGAGTACTAACCCTGTAGAGAGGGTGGCATTTGTCCTTGAAACATGGTGCCAAACGAGCATAGATCTGCAGGCTATAGTAGTAACTTGCCAGCTGGAGAGATAACGCAGAATGTAATTGCTTTTCAAAGCATTTGTTGGCATCTACCACCTAGAAGAAAGAGAGCATTAATTTACATGAAAGAATTAGCAAGCATACAACATTAAGCGTACAAACTTTCTAAAAAGCTACTTGCTGTCATTTAGAAATAGCTCTGACTATGTTTTTCTGGCACAGAAGTAAATCAGTAACCTCCACACATAAAGACAATTCAACATTATGATGGTTTTTTTCCCCCCTTGCAGAACACCTAACCAAAATGTTTTTCCAACTGCACTATTGCTACTTCTATACCACAAGGTTATTATCCACATTTCTGAGTTACATTAGAATGGTCAGTCTGGTGGCCCAACTTCTATTTTAAGCAAGAAAATGTGTCTTTCCACCAGTGCCATGCTCAATGGACTGTCCAATGGCATTTTTTCAGTTTCCTTAATATGCACTAGCCCAATCTGTAAAAATGTGTATTGAAATGAATTCATACTTAAGATTTTAAAATCTTAAGGAATTGAATCTTCTAATGGAATTCTGAAATACTATGAATAGTCTTTCCTGGCAAAAACATACAAAGTCCTATCAACGTACCCGTGGCAGTGCAAGTAGATAGGCAAGAGACAAGGCTGCATCCTTTGGTAAAGCATCACTTGCCAGTTGTAGCAGAACTGCAACACAGAGGGAGCAGACACAAAGTTTGGATTATTGACCCACCTGGCCTTGAGAGCTAGCAAATGAAATGTTTTCAGGGCAACTATATTTTATTAGATACTAGCTTGAAGCACTTCAGACACACTTAATTAAACACTTATCGGTGCAATCCAGAAAGAGATAATATATAATTAAACTGCAGCACAGCTTTACCTTAACTTCCAGGCAAAGTGTTTGCTGAATTAACTAAAGAATGAGACTATGCAGCAACAGATGCTAAACAAAGCCACCTGTACTGATTTCCAAGTAAATATTTTGCTTGTAAAATCAAGGAAGTAACGTAATGTTTAAGGGTTCGAAGATAACAAGAAGAGGAATGGTACAAAATGTCTTCTCCTCAAGCCTGAGCTCAAATTCCCTTATCACTGAACACAACAAACCATATTAAAAACTTCTGCCTTAATTAAAAACAAAACCAAAAAGCTGCAAGTGTCATAAGAAACACCAAAACCAGGTTCTGCCACATATTGAAAACAAATATCAGTACTACAGCAATTGAAATAAATTAATCACAGGGTAAGTATTCTGATTATAAACACATATACTTCTGGTAAAACTGACACAAAAATCACCTGTTTTTCCTACATTATAGATACCAAACTTGGGGGAAGGGGTTGTTTCCATTGCTATAAATTACATTATTACTACTGTTATTAATAACAATATTATTTCAATAGGAAGAAGCTATCTTCCAGCAACAAAGCTCTTAGTTTATTTCAAGGAAGTCTCAAACACCTGTATTCCCACATTAGATCAACTCCTCTGCAGGGCATGCTGCTAAAAACCTGATTACTTTACACACACTCCCCCAGTGAAATCTTTGTTCCAAAGAATGACTTATAAAAGGCTTGAATGACCAATTACAATTTTCAGATTATCATTAATTTCCCATCAGCCTGAAGTGGATTTACATGCTGGCCCTCAGCCAGATACAAACACTAAACTTCTGTGTGACAAGTCATCACAGAGGCTGCTACATAAGCCTGTCCAACAGCACCTATCCTTTATGCTTCAAAGGGTTTTACTGTGCTTCAGACAGCTTCTTGCTGGTGACAGATTGTTTCTGCTACACTCTAAATAGCCTGTATGCTATCCAAGCAAAGATAGTAAGAACTTCAGAAATATCTAATATTAAAATCTGGATGAAAATTGCTGGTTCTTCCTCTAATCACAAGCAGTTACTTTATGTATTCTTATAACATCCTCTAGTTAAACAGAAAAAAAAAAAAAAAAGGGGAGGAGGGAAGGAAGAGTTTCAGCTCTGCTGTCTTTTCACTTCCTTTGGAGAATTAATGTTAGTAAAACCTCTTGAATATACAATAAATTACTTGGTTTTCTTCCAGTTTAACATACCCAACATGACAACTGACACACTTGCAAAAACGGATTTTCACCATTAAGATGGCAATAATTACAAAGAACCAGAAAACAATATGATTTTCTTCACACTTTTGCATAAAGCATGACACAATGGCATCCCAACTGCCAGAATGTATGTCAGAAGGAAGAACTGCCTCTACTGCCATAACTTCTGAGAAAAAAAAATTCCTCTGTACTGATTCAATAAATTTTCTGCATGCTAGTGTGTTCATGATAGGTTTTCATGTATCCATACTTAGATGTCCACCTTACATACACACAAATACGTGTATACACAAATTATTTCATACAGCTGTCTCCCAGTGAAGCCCTACAAGAATCCTCTGCAGTCTAACAGGGCTGAGTTCAAATCACAGATATTAACAGGTTGACATTCTGTCCTGTCATGTATCTTCACAAAATTTATAGGAACTTAATGTCATTTCAGACCACCGCCAAAACTGGAATTTGCCAAAGAGATTAGAGCAGGCAGTGAAAAGCAAAATGCCAATGCTGTTAGTCCCCCTGCTGTCACACAAGCACAGCCTTCTCAGGAAAACACAGAACTATTTAGATTTTACAAGTATTTTTAATTACTGTGCAGGTCTTTATGCCACAAGCCTGTCTGAGAGCCTAACTACTGAAAAAATGGTTTATTTGTGAAAACTAGAATTTCTCAATATCTATAAAGTTTCAACTTTCCATGGATTTTCTTCTGAAAAAAATGCAGCAACTGCTTTGAGTCTTCAAATGCTCATTTAGCCCAAGATAAAATCTCAATAAACTTAGAAGTATACACTGCAGTTAAACAGGCATATCTACAAGTCACTACAAAATCATGGGGAACATTAAGGTATTATTTGCTCTAAAACCCCTGAGGATTAATAGGTATGACTGACTGTCTTGGGTTTACTCTGAGTTTAGAGCCTAATCTGGTTACAAGGATATACAGTCATCATTTAAAATCACATCTTCAACCTCCTGATCAATCCTAAGGCCTGTGGAGAAAGAAAACCCTCATTAAACAGAGATGCACAACATGGCCTCAGCCACACCAAGTCTGGGTGCACTATCAGCCCACAGCTGAGGAAGGAGAGCTTTAAGGGATGCAGGGAGATGAGTGTTACCATTTCACTTGGAAATACTCTGTTTACCACCTACATCCAGATAGCAAGGACAAGTCAAGGTCCAAGGCTTGTAACACTACCAAATCCACAAAAGCAGCAAAATACATTGAGTGTTATTTCAGAGGTTTTCAAGGCCAGACTGGATGGAGCTCTGAGTAACCTGGTCTAGTGGAAGGCATCCCTGCCCATGGCAGGGGTTTGAAACGAGATCATTTTTAAAGTTCGTTCCAACCCAAACCATTCTATAATTTGACAATGATGTACACTGTCTGTGGGGAAAGTGTTTAGCCAGTCCCTCACAATGCACATATCACTGTCACAGTAAACAGAGTTTGATGTATACTCCAACCTCTCCTAAGCCAAAGTGCCAAGTGCAATGAAGATTTCTTTGCTAAACTGCATCTCCCTCCAGGTTCTTCAGTTCTTTTGATGGAGTTGAAACCTGCTGCTGTAGCTGTCATGGAAGATAGCTAGAAGCAAACAGCTGGGATTCAAACTTGTCAGCAAAATCAACTGAAATTTGCTACATTTGCAGTTACTAGACCAGTGCAGTAGCTGACATCTCATATTATCATTCAAGTTTTGTATGGCAAAATCCTCCCAAAAACATACAGGAATACTGAAAATGATAAAAAAGCAGAATAAGTGGGATTCCTATCTGTGTGATTTCTTAAACTTCAGCAGTGTGCTATCAACATGTACATTTTCAACCTGCACATTCCTGAACGTGTTGACTCATCTAAGGACTTCCATGAGAATTGACAAAGCAAAGCTTTAAGAAGGGGGAAGAGGTGGGATCCAATACTATTAATCCAGGGCTAAACACACCACAAACAGCAAATTTTTAATCCAGTTATTCACAGAAAGCTATGTTACACTTATGTTTAAGAACAGTTTACTGACTACCAAAAGGTGTAATATACAGCAGGACTGATGAGTCCACAGCCCATTTTTCCAGAGGAAAACAAAGAACTCTGTTTCAGAGCACAGCTGGAGGGACTCTTAAGTGAAACTCTGACTATAGAATAAAAGTGGTGGAAGAGAAGTATTAAATGGCAAAAATATTACACTGCACATTTAAGAGGAAGGAGACAAATGCTCAAAAACTAATCTAAAATTTCTTCTTCAAGCAGAAGTCCCCAACACTGAAATTTCCATCTCAAAAGCAGCCACTGAATTGCAAACAGTCAGTTCCAATTACTCAAGTTCAAGCAGGAGCTATTACCACAGACCTGCCAATTAAATAATTTTCCCTAGGAAAGCAATGAATACTTTTTAATCCTCGCCCCCCCCCGCTTTAAGACACAGTGTCATGGGTTAATATAGTTTAGATTTTGTTAAGAAGAATGGTCCAATCAAAAATCATTTTTATTTAATTGGCAGATAGTTTGACCATTCAAAAGTAGGTTATGACTTTTGGGTAATACTCATATAAGCCGAGAGTGTGGGGAGGAGCCTTATTCTTCCTTCCGGCTGAGCCACAGGTAACATCGAGCAGCACAGAGCCTGGCCGGGCTCGGCCCAGGCCTCGCTGCCCCTGGCCGGGCCCGGCCTGGGCCCCTGAGAGCGCAGCTTGGCTGTGTCTGAGCCTGGGAACAGCAGCAGCGGGGGAGGGGAAGAGAAGCCCCAGCAGCAGCCGCTTCTGTCACCAGCAGGGACCGAGGAGTGTTCCACCGTTGTTTCCCTCCCCCCTTCCCCAGGCGTGGCCCCCGGGAACAGCAGCAGCAGCGGGGAAGGGGAAGAGAAGCCCTGAGAGCTGCAGAATGCTTCTTCCCCCCCTCCCCCTTCAGGCCGAAAAGAACAGCGTGCGGCCTTCAGACTTTTTTAGTTCCCGCTGCAACGAGATCACATGAGCAGCCCGGCAAGCCTGACAAGTTTAACTCTTTCTCTGCTAGCAAATGGATTTCTTCTGAGCACCGGCCTTTCCCTGAACGAAGGACAGATATAATGATTAGACCATAAGAAGACACAGCATGGAGCTGAAGTCAGTGGAAAGAGAGTGAAAAAGACTTTAAGGTAGAGGAGGAGGAGTGGCTGAAATTCTAGATGGACTTCTCTGGTACATAGAGACTGAGCTGGGTTGTTCCTTTAAACCATGGAAAGATGTGCAATTTGGGGAGGTGATTGTTTTATGTGTAGATTTTTGAGCAAAGGTATTGTGTGATAGACTGAGTAAAATTGATTTAATGAAGAAAAACCCTTTGCCTTGGATGAGACACCTTTAAAAGGCGACACCCCAATGTTGCAGTGTATTTGAGTACAGGGCCCACGTGTTCAGTATTGAGAATACTGTAAGTGGGTAGGATTGAGTTCTTTGAAGTCCTTGTAGACAAAGTCTCTATTGAAACTGAGAGGCTCCCTTCCTGAAGAATTGATGAAAGATTATCTTAAAATGGTAAAACTGGCTAAGGTTGCAGGTTATGTCTTTTTATGTTGAGTGTAGAGAAGTGAAAACTTGGAGAGGGAGGGAAAGATGTTTTGAAGGTTCCATTTGTTGTTCTTTATTTTCCTTCCTATTTTCATCCTTTCAGTGTATGTAAATAAACTATCTTTGTAATTTAAAGATGAGCCTGTTTCGCTTTTTATATTCTCCCAGTCAAATGAAATATAGAATGTGATGAAACCATCACACACAGGAATCAAAGCTGAAGGTCGATGAGCATTCAGCATGCAACACATGAGATTTTAAGTACTGATTTTAAAGGATTTTTTTGCATTAAGAAACAAAAATGCACATACCCAATTTATACAAGCTGTTGCTACCCTTTTCTGATTCAGTGTTGTTATATTAGAACTACACAGGTTATCGGTACAAATATCACATATCTCAAACTACTGAATCATATACCTCTAAGATAAATACGCTGTTTTTCACAAAACAGTTTGAGTAAATGTGTAGCTTATGAAGAAAACCTATCTTGAAACTTCTCATACAGCAAGTGATTTAATATACTCATTTTTCATGACAGAATTTACCACAAGTAATACATATATCTTCCTTTAAAATGCACTGAAAGCATGTAAATATTTAAACAGTTAATTTCTCAAACAAGCAGGAGACATCCAAATGGAAATATAAACAACCATAGGTGGATTTTTGCTGTTTGTCTTTTTTTATTAAAGTGAAATTGTTTCACTTAAGAAATTATTAAATATAACCTATAACGTGAAGACACTTCAGAAGAAGACAAGAAGTTTTGATGATTCCAGAAGCTGTAGTTATGCATTAACTGGCAAATAAAACACTACAATAAACCTGCAATACTGAAACGTGGATACATAGTGGAACAGAATCTGACCAATTAAATATGCAGGCGTACAGAGAAATAACTCACACTGGCTTGCAAATTCCCATTACCTGTACATGGTAATATTCAGGAAACCTTCAACAAGTCCTCCTTTCGTTGCCAACCCCCAAATAACACTTTCTTCTTATTTAAAAACAACTTTCATTTTTGTAGTCTTTGCTGAGCAACTCCTCTTAAAATCACTTAATTCCCTTGAAAACTCAGCAGCTACTTCTAACGACTTCATACCAGCAAGAGCTGTGGAACCAGATCACAGTTCATGCAAAACACCCAAACAATACTTCGGATTGTTCTGTAAAATTCTCCACACTTACCAAAGATACTTTTGTATTTATTATATATGAAGTGAATATATACAATATGTCCATACCTTCTGTAGTTGGAAGCAGGTCTTTTCCTTCGCTCTTTGTTTCTGCGAGTTTCCCTGTTCTCAGCAACACTTCAGCAAAGCTTTCCAAAGAATTGCTCTGGTATGTTCCATAGCTGACTTCAGACTGGAAGTAAAAAGACAACTGACATATGCACTCTTCTGCACCTGCAATTTTATTTGAATCAGTTGCATCACATGCAGTTGCCTACCTCAGTTCCTCCCTTTGCTTTCCTTTGTGTAATTCTGGATTTTTTACTACTGTGGCACAGAATTTCAAGTCCCACATAGAATCAAAAACTTCGTATTTTCACTTGATTATAAGATCGCAAAAAAAACCCTGCAGAGTTCTGTAACTGTAACTTACTTCTGCAACATACGGATCATCAATTAGAGACTCATAAAACGGATGACAGCCTTGTTTTTCCACAGTAGCATTTTCTCCAGGCCCAGTTTTTAATACATCTCCAAAGTCTTGGCCCTGGGAAAAATAAGTATAGTTGAACCTAGTTGTAAAAAAGCTCATAAAAATTCTGTACACACTGTGCAGAAGGGAAACAACTGTAAATGAAAAGATCATTGAATTCAGTGGGGAGCAAGAAAGAAGTCATCTTACATAAACCAGCTCTGAATGAAGTCCAGTATTCTTAAAAAAGGAAAGAGAATCATGTTCAAAAGTAGTATCAGAAAAAACAGTACCACAAACATTATAGAAAATTCACTGAAACACAGAAAGTAGAAAAGAGAAACTGAAAAGGAACAGCTTTGAATACAAGATGACAGTATTTAAAGAGTGGGCTTTACTGTGCTTTGTTCACTAATGTTTTAAAGTTCTGCCAAATTTCAATTAGGCCTTCTTACACTATACTAAGAAAACAGGAGAAAACAGACTAGAATTTTAGACCCTTCCTTCATTGGGATTTCTTTGCAAACAGTCCCATGACGTCTGTAGTTCATTTATTGATTTGAAGGCTCCAGTTATCAGGTCCTACAAAGGAGCTGAGTTTTTATACTAACGTTTCACAAATGTGTAAACATCTGGAGACACATCAGCAATCCCTTACATGTAATGGTCGCAGATAAGTTAATGATCTCTTCCACCACTGCCCATCACTGACAGCATGCAGCATGGCTTTGGTAGTCAGAGTTGTGTTGGACAACACCTTCATGGTTTTGGATGTCGTCCAGTACAACAAATCGGCGGACTGGCTGGAGGTGTCGTTGGTTTCATCCTGTGACATATCCAACACACAATGCAAGGGTTAGACTCCTGCTATAACTAGGTTAATGACCTAAAGCCAAACAAATGCATTAGAGTTCAGGCACATTATATTAATAACACATTTGAATGATCATTAATTCAGACAGCAGCTGTCAAAAATAAACAGAAGAAAAACTAAAAGTGATTTAGGGGTTTCACTGTGAAGTAAGTGGTGTGATCAGCAGAGTATCTGGCCCCTTACTCAGTTATCACCCCTTGTTTCCACAGGCAGCACTAGTTTTAATTCCAAAGTTTATAATGACAATGTTCTACATAAATGTTGAATCTTTCCACTAAAATAATCACCTCTCTACAAATGTAAGGATAGAGTATCCTAAAGTTAATCTTCGATAACTCAAGAAAGTTGATACTAGGAACAATCTTGTATTTTTACAGAGGTAGCATTAATTAGGTTGAATTCTCAACAGGGGAAATAGTAGAGATGTAAACATACCTCTCTAAACCAAGTGATAAAGTATCATCAAGCTTTGAAATTCTGCAGCTGGCACACAAAATACTGAAAACAGCTGGCCTAAAAGACTACAAGAACCCCAACCTTTTCTCAGTCAAAAACTGCTTCAGCAATACATGCACATATACCTTCATTTAGTATGAACTCAGACAAAACTCCATTCTTAAAAGTAGATACATGTTCCACAAATGGGGCTCTCTATAGCAGCTCTCCCTCATGTAAAGCATTTAAATAATACCCAGAACATCCATGTTGTCTGATCTGTGCTATTACAGTTCTCAAAGGGTTGTGTTAATTGCAGCTTTACAATGTATGCACATTAGTCATAAACATACAATTAGCATACTGAGGTAAACACACTTTTCACAAAAAACAAATCTTTTCCTCCATATAGCAACTTCAACAGGCCTGTGCTTACTGTTGATTTCCCCATACACTTAAGTATATTGAAACAGAAAAATTTTACCTGTATAACCGCATGGGAAGTATTAGTTAACAACTCACTAACTCACGACAAAATTTCAAATATGAGAGCCAAAGGATGCCAAGTTATGCTGAAGAGAAATACATCCCACTGTAACCTCAGAGGAAAAATGCATCAGCTTCAATAAGGTAGATTTTCATGTAGAGAGCCTTATTTTTAGTACCTTTTACTATAATGTACAGTAAATTACTGCCTCAAGCTGACCATTGAAGTAGCAGGTTCACCTTAAGTCCTTCAGCATTTGTTTTAATCTTTTCTGAAATCAGATTGTGCATTACACAGATGCACTACTAATGAACCAACTGGCTAAACTGGGAATTTCAGCTCTTGCTTCACCAAATTAAGAAAGTGCATGCCAAGTACAACCTGTTAGTTAGAATTTCTGCTGCTCTGAAAAATTAAAACTAACTGAAAATCCTAGGTCTGGTGCTTTGGGGGGATAATTTCTTGTGTTTTTTTAAATAAACCACTCTAAGTACTTAGTAAGACAACTTTTTGTAATGTATTTAAATGTTACATAGAGAATACTAATTTCCTCTCTGCCACCATTTCCAAGTAGATGCTGCAAGACACCTAGCTGATTTTTCACGGAGGAAAAATAAACCAAAACTAAACCAAACCAGAATGAGAGAAAAAAAAAATCCCACCCCAGTTGTCAACTGCTTTTGAGCAAAATGCTTTTCTTTAAATCAACCTCCTTCAGTAGTGTGAAAAACTAATGAGCTAACTTGTATGCAAGTGTGAATGTTTATGACACTAATGCTATCAGCTAAACTCTACTGACTTTTGTTTAAAAAGAATTTCAACTCTTGCAGTTGAATTACAGTAATGACAGTTTTTTCAGCACAAATAGAAATTCTGTTTTCTGAGAAGTGATTTTACTCTATACCTAGAGTAGCAACATTTCCAAGTTACAACTTTTTGCTATCCTAAATCAATCTCTCACAAAATAAGTTATTTCTTAAATAAGATTGGAAATCTCAAGAAAGCAACTTTAATTGTATCATTTAGTTGTATCTTTAGGGAGAAGTTATATTTTGGGGGTTCTGAGAGGTGTTTTGGGGAAATTGTTTTCTTCTATTGATTCTTCCTGACATCCTTTATAAAGTAAGCACTTCTGATTAAAATCAAAATAGTAACAGCAACAACAACTTATTAAATAGCAGCCAAATTAGCAGATTGAAAATCTGCTTGAATCTAAATGGCGTAAAAAAAGCCAACCAACAAATTCTGAATTATCAAGTTACTCTAAAATAACAGCTAAAATATTTTTATATATATAAATATATATATACAGTATATGTCAATATACATATGCCTTTGCTCCTACATACACTAATATAATTCCAAACCATCTAATGGGAGGACAAATAACAAAGCCAACTGTTTTTGAGACAAGCCACACAAGAGACAGTAATAAATTAGAAAAACAGCATAGGTTTTAGGATTGGTTTTGGTCTTTAATGACAAATAGTTGAGGTGCAAGGATTAAAACATGCAAAAACCATATACTGCATCACTTTATGTGTTAAGAATCATTACATGTCAAGACTATGAAGGGAATGAAATGAGGTAGAACAGAGTCTGTTGAAAAACAGAGCATCACACATTAGGTCTTCCTTTTCCCTTTTTGGTACTTCCAATGCCAAACAGGAATTTCAAATAGTATCTTTTACACAAGTGTTCATGTAGAATCTACATGGGGTTTTTTGTGCCTTGGAGGGTTTTATATTGGGGATTTTTAATTTTTTTCTTTCCATGTCTGTTACAGCTATGAAACAGTCAAAGTGAAAACTCCAGTCCTGCAATGATAAACCAGAGCCTAAATGAGAGACTATGGAAAACATTCAGCTCAAGATAACAACACTAATATTCAGAAGTCACTGAATGTCTAGGCTTTTACTAGAGTGATAACATCACTTCAAACAAAGAAGTAACGCAGCCTTAAGCAGACACAATACATTTGATTCAGCTGCTGAAACACAGGCTTTGATGACTGCCTGAAATATACAGCAGTAATTAAGACAGCTGCTTAACACCTGCAAGATCTGACAGAGGACTAGACATTTTAGGGCAGCAGCTAAAGGACAAGAGCGTAACTGATCATGATTCTCTAATAATTTCTAACTAGCTGTGATAAAAATGTGTGACCTACCAATTTAATGTAAACAAATGTTCTAAGAGATCTGTCTTTTCCCAGATATAGTGCTTGAGAAAACTGGAAAAGCAAATGCACTAATGCTCTGTTAATCAGAAATTTTCTTTTATTTAAGAAGCTTTTAAGAAAATCATTCTTGTAATTTGAACATATTCTCCTCTAGAAAATGCATCTGCTTTTCTATGAAGAGTTCATTTTCAGAAAAACTTTAAACTTAATTTCTCTTGGGTTGATGTGCCACTTTACAGTAATTATGCTTTCATATTCAAATACGTAAAAAATAATGATTTATAAAAGATGTAAACATATTTTAACTATTATGCAGATTTAACAAAGTCAGAGCCCACTTACAAGGCAACTGATTAATATTGTTTTGTGCTTATACACAACAGCATCTCATGACTAAGCATTTTATTTGAATTTAATAATTTTACCATAATATTCTGAAAGGCTTTTCATTAATCAAGACCTTAATCTTCTCACCAAGATATTTTGGTTAAGAAGCACAAGATTAGTTGTGTAGGCATTTGTAGCACACACAAATAAAAAGGATGAGGATTGGTAAAACTTCACATTTTGCCTAAAAACAATCTGGTACATTGGAATCATCATAGCTTCCAAAGGAGAACTTCTCAAATTGATTCCATGAGTTCAAACAACAGTGATAAGCTGGCACAAAGCTTGTGCAAATGCATTAGCTCCTACAGGATAATGATGTGCATCTTTATCACAGCATTCATTAATTCCTTTTAGAGTGGGACCACCAAAAACTTGGAGAAAAGCTATGCTGAAGTCAACATGACAGCAACATTAAATGAACCATTTCTAAGCAGTCTATGTGTATATATATAGCCAGCTCCTATCAAGATTTCTACAAGTTTTAGGGGAAAAATTTCGGAGGAAAAATTGAATAAAATTAAATTATAGTAGAATTTTCTAGGGAAGAGTCCACCAAGAAAAAGCTGATGAAAAAGTATGACCAGCTGGTGATGATTGACATAAAGAAAGAAATGGTAGTAGAGGCTAGTAACTCAGTGCTAGACAGAAGTAAGAGGGATAGAAAAAGGTCACTAAAGATTTAAAAAGCGAAATGGATATACTTACAGATAGGTATTTTGAATGCAATAGAAAAAGGGATGCCCAAATACATGTATGCCAGACATTAACCAAGTCAAGATAAGAAAACTTACAGTTAAAGCACCAATTTGAAAAGGTATTAGTGAGAAAGAACAACATTTGTCAATTCCCTGAAATAAGGATTCTGTAAGTTAATCAGGATGTAAGTGAAAATGAAAGGAGTACAAGAAAAGGCAGAAAAATATTCCAGTCTGGTTTTTGTTTTCTTTAAAGAAACTGAAATTCTGTGTAAGACAATGAAGGTGAAGCAGAATCAGATCAAGTGTAACTACAGGGATTGCAGTAATGGAATTTAATGAAGTCAGAGAAGCTGAGTTATTGAATATATTGCTTCTCTAACACTGCAGATGTCTGTAACAAAGGAAAAGTTCTACACTGAGTAAATTTTTGGCTATGTGTCCTCCAGTGTCATTCCAAGAAATGAAAAAAAGCTATAAATCCCTATTAAGTCAAATGGGAGAGAACAAAAAGAAAGAATTAGCAAATATACAGAACTTCATTTCCTAGTGTAACAGTCTGAAACACGACATGCCAAGGAGCCATATTAAACAAAAAGAAAATACACCTCAGTGCAGCAACATACAAACTTGCCAGGTCAATTGTCTACCTGCTTCCAATTCTGAAGAGACAATCAACCACAACTAAGGGAGGGAGGGGGAATGAAAGCTTTATTGGAGAAATTTCTGAATGTCAGTTCTCCAGCATAATGAAAATTGCTTCCAATATGTGAACTGAAATGATAGGGAAGTTAATTAGTGAGTTTACTCAACTCTGATAAACCTTTGAATAAATTTCTGAATCATTTATATGCATGTCTAATTGTTATGCCACAATATAGTATTACAGCACAGGAAAGGTGATGCATAACAACTTTTTATAGACACTAAAATATTGTAAACATGTGCATCCACACCCATACCAATTTTATTAACATCTACTCAATAACCTTTCGCTCAGAGAGATGCAACCTCCAATTTCCAGAAAATAAAAAGCATTTGTGCCAGTGAAACAGACCTGTTCTTCATATTGATGATTCTGGCAGACACAAAATGTTTGGCCCTCTCCCTCTGAATACTGTTTACAGTGCTGTTTTACCTTCCTGCCATTTATTTTATATATATGCAAATACATACATGTACATGTATGTCTACACCTGCATGTAAGTACATACATATACACACATATTTTTATACACACATATTTTTATACACACATATACATACATAAAAACCATACACAAAATATGGACATATTCTCCAAGAAGGCTGGAACTCACATAATTTCTCAAAAAGCCACCCTATGCAACATTAACCTTCTTTTTCTTTCTTTCCCTCCCTCTTTTGCCAAACCCTTTTCATCTCTTCTTTCCTGTATTTCTTTAAAGTTTTGGACCCCCTCTCCTCACTCCTAGATTTATCACTCATCTATTTAATTAAACAAAAAAAAAGAGAAAAAAGTGAATTAAATATAGAATTTTCCACTTCAAAGAGTGTGAAAAACATTCCTGTTCTCATAAATAGGTAAATAATTACATCTTCTTTAAAGAGAGAAAAATACTTGCAATTGTGCATATACAGACATAATAGTAGACATAAAAGCAGAAAGAATAATAGAAGACTTGTTTCCTGTTGTCCTGCCTGTGGAAAACTCAATGTTCCCTCTGATCTTACACATAAAAATAATTTCACATGCAATATATGAACATTATAAAATAACAAGTCATAAACTTCATGATGCACAGAAGTAAGGGGAAAAATAAGTTTAATTCAGAACATTTTTTGGTTAAATATGTATTTCAGGTTTAAAATATTTTGTTTTGCAACTGGGACAGATAAAAAAAACAATATAAATGTCTATTTTAATGTAAATTTTGTTAAAAACTTACATTAAAAGAGGCATTTTTCCTGCCTCTGGGTTTATAATTTTTTTCAATGGTGCTAAGACCATGTAGGAAGAAGCAACTAAAAATCAGAACAAAGAATAAATACATAAGCAAAACCCTGAAATTAATCTAACAACAGAAAGTAGTATATGCCTAATGCTGCTTGTTTTATTTAGTAAGCAGACAGATGTTGCTAAAAACTCAAATTTGGTTCTTTAGAGTAATGGAGAACAAAGTCATTATTACTTTTAAAATTCACATTAAAACTTACCTCTGTATCCTTACTGTTCGACAAAGAAGGCCCAGAGATATTTGAATTCTCACCTCCTTCAGAAGGAAGAAACTGGTAATTCACAGCCTGATAAAGGATCTATAAACATGAAATAAATATTATCTTTTGCCAGTCAAATAAGCCAGTGAAAGAATTATGCCTGATTTCACAGGAAACCCAAGAAACTGTGCTGTAAAGGCTTCCATGATAGAAAAGGGTGCAGGAGAAGATGCAAAGAAGAAAACATAGCATCTCTGACATCCTCTCACTGTTGCAGTCCCTAGACAAAATTACTTTCACCTCTCCACGAATTTTGCGCAATATTTTTCCCACAATCTAAGGGTTTGTTATTTTTTTTTAATTTTATGTACCATGCTGTACAATGTAGGGTAAAGAAATGTCACGAAAACATCCATGATATGAACTGAGACTCAGAGGCATTGGGCAACTCCACAAAGAGAGCTGTTGCACAGGACAGTGGCTTTGTAAGCAGAAGTTCTGCACAGAACTTCCACCTTCACAGGTTGCCTGTATTCCCACAGACACTGCTGCTCAGGGGATTTTTTAAGGAAAAGGCTACACACTAGCAGCTGCCTTAATCAGGCTGCACAAGTGCTGTAGCTATGACTCCCTTCTTCCCCATTATTACAGTCTGCATCCAAAGACCTCTAAGATGTTTCTATTACACAATTATAAATCTAAGAACATTGTGAACTCTTAGACAAGTAAGACAATTATGAACTCAAACAAGTCATAGTATGTAGGCCAAGCCCTAATTACAGTGAACAGAAATTTAACATTTTGACAACCTAAATTACTGCCCTTCAGTGTCAAATAAAACTTTTGCTATGTCACCTTGACATAAGTTATATTTAAATGCCACAATTTTGTGTTCTCACATATATACTGAGATCAGCTCAACACCCAAGATGTGATTCTATCAAGTCAGTCATTGCAGAGTTAATAAAGATTGCTCAGACACATAGCCTACTGTACTTGTTAAAACCACTACATCCTTGAAATCTGTGAGAAAATAATTTCATTGCATATTGGGTAAAGATCATAAAAATCACAGAATAAACCCTTAATAGACATTTATGTGGGCATTTAATGAATTTGCATTACGAAGTATAAATACCTGGAAAGTATTTTAAAATTTCATCAATTGCATTTGCAAATACAATGTTTAAATCAGGCAATCAATAAAGAAATTAAAAGATAATTTAAGGAAGTTCTCTTTAAAGACATTTTAAAGAAATTAAACAACAATTAGAACACAACTGCACTTCTACTTGAGAAACCAACTCATCACAAAAAACTGCTTAGAAACAGACGTCATTTGCTGAAATACAATGAAAGCAGAAGAGTAGAGCAGAACAAATATAAATATACTGGAGGGCAGAACGTAAGGGATCAAACTTGAAAACGAGCCCAAGTCCCCTTTACTTTGGTAGGCATTGAACTTTCACAAAAGAAGCTCTAGAAACAGGTACCTGGGTTTGCAATGAGCTGCTCACTGCCAGCAGCGCCTCGATGGCACTGGGGGGACAGTGTGTCAGGGCAAAGGCCATGAGCTCCTGGCGCATCCCCAGGTCCTGGAAGCCTTCTGATTGTCCAAGCCGACTGCACACTTCCCAGCTTTTAGAATAACCTACAAGGGAACACAAAACACACTTCCTATCACAAGTGAAAGCAGGTTGCTGCCCAATTCTTACTGAGTGAGCTAGAGGGCATGTGGTATTTGTGTCAAGGCTTAACATCCCCTGAAAAAGGAACCGTAAAGACTCCATAAAACAGAGATGTAGCTCAACTTTAGACTGACCAAATACATAAAAGACTAATTTTTATCCTATTGTAGATAACATTAAAATAGCCATCTATAAGCTTACATCCTCGATTTTTATATATTACAGTAAGAAAATCATCATTTATTTCAGAGCATGATACTGAACACGTTACTGGAGTGACTGTAAAAATAAAGTATAAAATATATCACTTGATATATTAAAAAAAACCCTCAATAAATCTTGAGTTTTCCCCCTCATTCTCAAAGCAGAAAAAAAGACCCAAAGAAACAAAAATCCCATCTTCCTTAGTATCCTGACACGTGTATTTCATTCACCTCCACTCATACTGTCACACACACAAACTATATAAATAGCACAAATATATAAATATCTTAAGGTAGACTTCTAAAAGAGCTGCACTTTCTTGCTAGCTGCAGTCACATGGTTTTACCTGTCTGAGAGGGCTACAGTGTAGAAAGAAATAGAAACTGGTTCCCAGAGGCATACAGAAAAGCTCCCCGAGGTTACACATCTAATAGTTCAGTACACTGTTCAGTACATATTCTATGCAGTATTTGCTTTATGTGTCTCTATTCAATGTCAGTGCACTTCCACTAACGAGATGTAACTGCTGTTTTAATGAAATGGAACAATCTGAAGTACCACACCTCACAGTCAGACAAAAGTCAGAACTCAGATTTCCAGCACCATCACCTCAACGCATCCCCTATTTGTTCACTTCACCTGTGGCCATGAGCTCCTGGCAATGCATACTAGCTGCTTTGTAGTCCTGGAAACTGAGAGCCTGTTCCACTAAAAGGATTAAAACTTGACCTTTTCTCTCCATCTGATCATCTCCTGTAAGAAAAAATTCAAACATTTTATTAGTTAATTGGAATTAATGGTCAACTTAAGCTTGCTACTTTATTTAAGAATTAACCACAATATGAAAAGCCTCTCTTGAAACCGAAACAGAAATAAAATTATCTGCTTTTTCCTGAAGGAAACAATAAAGGGAGTTAGTATTTTAAAAAAACATTTGCACTGTAGTTTGCAAAAAACCCCAAACCAATTAGTATGTTATGTCAAGGTTAAAAAAAAAAAAAAAAAATGTTTTGAAAATTGTATTTATGTGATGACCAAATCATAGGTCAAAACTGATATTTAAGCTAAGGGATGCATAAATCAAAATCCTGACACTAAAAAAAAATATAGTCTATGTACTGTAATAGAAGAAAAAATTGAAATGTTTGTTTTCTTATAATATGTAAAACCCCATATTAAACTGCCATTTCATGGCTCCAAATAATGCACAAGATGCAGTAAATGTAAGCATTTAAAAATCCGTAACCTCATACACTGAGTGAGTAGAACTGAAACTAATTTTTTCACACCATACATCTGTCTCAGCCACCAGACCTTCTGGACAATCCTCATCCACTAGTTATGAATCAAAAGTTACACTTTAGATACTACAGAAGCCTTCTGACTGAAGTTTCATCAAGAATCTTTGTAGAAAAACGCCCTGACCTCAGTTTTAATACCTCAACATTCACAGATGAAAATCTAATGAGACAGCTCATCTCCTTTTCAAAGACAGCTATAGTTAATACAAATAACATTTATACCTGTCACTAGTGATCTGTATTTTTTTAAAGCTTTTTTCAATTTAGAGTGAACAATTTGCTGGCACTAGTTTGTCCAGTCTTGTGCTCAAAACACTGTATGTCCATGCACTGTATGAGGTTACAAAACATACACAGAAAGAATAATCTATTAATTTAGGAATGAATTTTTAGAATAAAAACAAGTGGATTTTTTAAATGCAAGCTTCTTGCTCATGCTTCTCCTCTATTATTAAAAGCAATTTTATGCAATGTTGTTACAGTCGTTTGAAAAGGGCACTGGTTTATGAAACTGTATTACTACAACTTGTGAAATGCAAATATTTCAGAAGGTTAAACAGATCCAGTTTCAAAACCATTTAAAGAGTACATGTTCTTAAATTGCATAGCTGTTATTTTTAGCTCCACTTTGCAGATCCATCACCACAGACAAAGCAAATTTCTTTTTAAAGCTTTCTCAAAAGGAAAAGCTCTAGCAGTTGCACTACAATGACATTCAGGCAAGTGAAGTTACCCTAATTACTGAACTCAATCAAGGCTCCCCTAATCCCTGCACATCACGACTGACTCAGCTGGGAGAACAGGTTAGCTTCCCATCATTTTATCTCCCGGCCTCCTGCTCAATATACTGCCGGTACTCAATGTTGCAAATTAATCACATTCAAGGCTCTCCTGTTGCAAAATTTTGCCCTCTGGAACCTGGGAATCTCTCATTCGGGCAAAAGCAATTACAGATGACAAAGAGGTGCTTCTATCCTCACAAGCTAAATGTGAATTGTCATTTCTCTAAGCGAGGGACACGTACTTGCCACTCACCTCCTGATGCCCACTTCAGCGTGACAGCTTGACTTATTACAGAGAGATCTGACTAAGTAGCAGACACAAAGAAAAGTCAAGAGAAACAATCAAACTACTACCCCTTAGATTTCAATCACTGCTATTTATGCCCACTTAAAAATCAGTGGGATTGAAGGAAAGAAAGGAAGAACACTTGGACCAAGGAATGGTTTCTTTAACTGTGCTTGAGCAGCTGTATGGTATCAGGTCCCCCCATCCCCACTGTTTCAGCCAAGGACTTTTGGTGCAGCAGGATATGTCTCTGCACGTTGTACAAAAGCACAAATAAATTTATGTAATTTAAATATATTAAAAATAAATTTATAAATTTATATTTATATATATATAAAATATAAGGGTAACTCTCCTTCCAGTCCACGGCTATACTTGCTCATCTTATCTCCACTCACTGACACTTCCATTACCTTGGCACTCACTATTATGGCACAGAACCACCACTGGCTCCAGGATTATTCAGTGAATCCCTGAGTGAAGCCCTTTTTCATACACCTTTCATTAGCCATGATAGACTGATAATGCTCACTGCTGCAGTTTAGTAGTTGTCTGCTATTCAGACATAGGAAAAACTCACTGCTTCAGCTTTGTAACACATTGTTTGATGGTACTTTAGTAAGTCTTACAAAAGGAAAAGTTCTGAATTCTAAATTGCCTCCCTTGTGATTTTGACAACTATCCATGACTTAAAACCAAGACAGGAATGACAAAATTCTTCAAACAGTGACCTTATTATATTACATAGTAATTCTGCTTCAAGCCTTAATGATAACACCTGACATACAGACTCAAATCAAATTCAGAAACTGGAAAGCGGAAAGGGATAACCTAAATAATTCTCAGGCTCTAATAAAAATAACAAGAGAAAAAACATGAAAGCTCAGAAATAATAGATTTTTTTTTTTGCTTGAGAAATAAAGAGTATTCAAATACTTTTTAAAAGCTTGGATCCAAACTGGATTATATAAAGAAAAAAGCTTAGTGAAATACCTTTGGTAAGATGCATGCTATTTGTGAGTGGATAAAATAACATTATCCTGAATGAAATCATGCCATTAACTTAGAAATCAATGATATCAACACTGTACACACACTTCAGAAATTCCATGTCACCTAGATTTAGGAGACTGAGGAGATCAGAAGCCATCTACATGGTTAATTCCAAATGCAAGAAAGTCAGTGTTAAGAAAGATGGATTTCAAAAATAAGCTTTAACTAAGGAGTCTGAGCAAAGTTTAAAATTACTAGATTCACTTACAGATATTAAAATTAAATAAATAACCACAGAAAGTTGTGAGAAAAGAGAATAATGGAAACATTTCTAGAGACCCTGATAAAGGAAATGATCAACACTCAGTATATTTTTTTGATATTCAGTACGAGTAGAGAAGATGCTCATGATTTCTGACACCGAAGCTTTTTTCCTACTTGTTTTTGCACACATCTACTCAAGTAATTGCATAAAGTGAATTCTTTATGCCCATTCTAAACAAAGAGCACAAATTAAGTGAAGATTGCAAGACACAGAGCAGCTCCAGCCCCCTGAGCAGGTGCAGATTTTCTGGCTGTCATGCTGAGCACATTCTCCCTCACTCACTTTACCCATCTGTGAAATTAAGATAACAGTTGTGGGCTTACTTTACAGAGGTAGTGACATGAGGCTTAAGTAGAGTTCACTGTAATTAATCAAATACTTTAAAGCAATTAAGAAGCTAACTGATACATCATTACCTAAGCAAGATTTTAACTTCGATAAGTACAAATATAAATTCTATTACTCACTTTCAGTGCTGCTAAGCAAACTGTATTCAGAGTACATAGTTCACAAAGCTCCTTAATAATGACTCTGTGCAATCTACCCTTGCATCCACAATAAATGCATTATTTTAAAATTTAAATTAAAATATGTACGTTCTTAGGATTTTATAGGCTATTACATACAATAAAACACAGCATATGCTTTATGGTCTATATAGACACAGACATAAAGTATTTACATAGACATGGACAGATATAGCAAGCAGGTCTTTCCCAATTAGTAATTATACAGGGTGGAGTGGCAGGGGAAGCAAAGAGGGGAAAATACTGAAACAAATTCCTCCACTGAGCAGACAAAACACAAGACAACACTCTACAAAGTGGATTGGGAACAGAATGAACCTCAGCTACCAACATGCACAACCAATACCAGTAAGTGAGTTCCAGAGGACAAAATCAGAACTTGTTAAACAGCAAAGGTGGCTCACAGATCAGAGTAATTGTGTAAGCAGTGAAAGCCAGTTAAGGACAAAAATCAAACCTTTCTCCTGGCAGCATTTTATCTAACTCTAAATTAAATCCATAAAGTTCAATCCCCTTTTTCAATATCCACACCCATCTCAAAATATCTCAGTAAAACCATTTGCTTTCATCATAAACTGTTAGAAATCACAGTACCCTTCCCCAGTAGTTTTACCTACAAAGATGATCTGTACTAAAACTGCGGGGAAGGTCTTCCTTTTCTAATATTAAATTTCAAATAAAACAATTAAAAATAATTTAAAAATCTTAGAATCTGTATGCATGATGTGACCTTTGTCTATAAACTAATTTGTGGAATACTACTAGTGTTTGTTACTACACTTACGATAGGGCTACCAAGTCCTAATATAACTCTTCATCATATTAAAAATAGTATTAATAATACAAATACTAATAAATAATTCTAAATTGAAAGTTGACAGGTACATAAATACCATTTCTACATGCCTTGTTTTGATTTATGTTTTTAACCTCTACCATCAAATTATACAGCACTCCTCATTACAGACTGTGATTAAGGCTATACCAGCATTACACTTAAAAATCTGTTTTCAAAGGTATTAATAACCCAGCTATTCAAATTCTAAGCCTTTTTAAATTCAGTGTAAGGTTATCTATTCTATCACTCATCAGAGGTACACAGAGGACCCAAGAGTAATGCTCTACAGCCTTTCATAAATAACTTGGAAAAAATATTGTATTTACATGCATGATTTAAAACTATGACAAAATCATGTTTTCTTTGTATGCTACTGGGTAATCTTCTGGATACTTTTCAATGGACTAGAGAGTCAGGCCCAAAAAAATTGCAGTAACAGTGGTATGCTGTTTACAGCTTCTAAATCCAGAAAAAACAAGTAAACAAGAACATTTTAAAAATATTGAGTTTCTTAAAATTAAATAAACCTGTTTTCAACAGACCATCTCCTACAACAATTAAGTTTAGATAAAATTCACAACTATGGCATTCTCACAGCAAATCCATATCTTACTCATAAATGAACGTTCTCTACAGATAACAGCTTTCCAATATAAGCAACACAACTACTTATTCTTCAGTGACAGTGAAATGGTTTTTAATCACAAAAGCTTAAAACTACTTTTGTAAAACAAAATTTAAAAAACACCCCATCACATCCCCCACCACAGAAAGTCACTACTGAAAATGCTGTCTTGCTGTATTTTCCTTTTGAATAATAAATATTATTCCATAACCAAAAGATTACTTTTAAAGTGACCAAATTGCTTGTATATTTAGCACAATAGAAAAGTGTCTAAGTAGTGTATTCCTTACCAAGACTCACTCTTGAAATATAATTTTACTTCTAAAATTCCCTAGTTACCACAGAAGCAACCATCATCATGACTCCCAAGGTTAACCACTGAAGTCAGAGAGCCCAACACTCACAAGATAAATATGTCACCAGTAGAGTAAGCAGTAGTTTTTAAATCATTCACCTGTTTAAAAATTAATCACCTCACACATTCATCTTCTGGTTTTCTCTAGCACGGTAAGTGCACGGAAGAGAATTGTGAGGCCATTTCATCATGTGGCTTTAAGTATCTCTTAAATCTCTCTTCTCAGTGGTGACTCAAGTATGTCTCTCTATGATTATAACACTTGCACACAGACACTACTGTACCAATGAACTCCACAAATTCCCTAAAGTTCTCTACACACTATACAGCAACTGCCATCTTTCAGTCTCTGGAGATGGGAGCCACGAGTCTGATCCCTTTCCAAAGGTACATTCCAGGACACTGTAAATCCCACATCTAAGGCACTAGGAAAACACTACCAGACAAAGCTTTCTAGAATCTCTCTAGTTCTTGGTTTTCCTTCTTTCACACAAAGAGAATCGCAGGTTCAAGAAAGTAAAACAAAATTCAGCAGCATTAGCCCAAAGAACCCAGAATATTAAGAAAAATTCACGGATTTTAATTTGATGTGAGTGGGATAAAGCAGAGAGAAGAGCTGTACAGTAATCTTGTCTTATGAACCAGTAAGGGAGACTTTTTTCCCCCAAAAGCCTTACAAGCAAAGAAAAAAAAATTACAACTGTCTTTCAAATTTTTCAATGAATTATAAATTAAATATGTAGATTGGATCCAGCTACCCAACACAGTACCATCCTGTCCCCTCTTCCACCTTTCATGTAGCAGCACTGTGCTGCAGAGTAAAGATGTTTCCTGTGACTCCTTTCCTTAGGACCAAAGTATATTGGGAGGTCAACAGCCTAATTTCCATACCTCTGTTCTCAACCTCACACAACTGTTCTGAGTATCTCCCTCCCTATTTGTAATACTATGCAAAAAATTGCAAGTACTAAGCCTCCTAAAAATGTAAGAAAAAAGTCTTAAATGATTTAACAAATAGAGAGGGGGAAAAGAATTAGCCAGGCATGTTTTAGTGACAAAGCTGGAATGCATTGATTTTATATGCCATGCTGCATAAAATATATATATTTCATATTTCTGTATTCTATTTCTACATCATAAAAATACAGCAGTATTGTGTTTACAGCTGCATTGATTAAGTATTTTTCAAAAATAAAAAAATCTAAAAGCAAATACTTTAGGCAGGCTATAAAAAGACCTTTTAAAAATCCCCCTAATATCCTCAGGATTCAATCTTTGAAGATGTTCAGCTCCTCAAATGAATACTCAACTTAATGCATTATTTTTAGTACCCAGAGGAGGGTACATGAGAAATAGACTGAAGTCTAACAGCTGAAATTCATGCTTTACAGATTATTTCCCCTGCCCCACATCTTAAATGCAACTATTATTAAATCAGGCTACCTTATTTGACAGAAGTAATAACATTCCCAGTAATTTCAGTACTACCAATTAACTGTAAAACAAGATATTCTCAGCCACAGCTCCTCCAATCACCCTATATTCCCACTCCAGACTGGACAAGGCACTTTTTTATTTCAGGTATTAGCAGAACACAGCAGCTGAACATTTCAGCTGTTTTACACATGAAATACTCCACTCATGTGAAATGCTTCATTCCTCCCCAATGACTGCTCTTCCACGTGACTTTTCAGTGGTATCTTTGACTGCATATTCTAGCAATCAACTCGAACATCCCAATGCATAACAAATGCTCATTGCACTGCAGTTCAGTGTATTATTAACACAGCTTACCTGCAACTCTTAGCAGGTTTGCCAGTCCCAGGAGCTTAGCAGACTGTTTGTAGTTTGTTGACATCTGAGCCAGACAGTCCTTGATGAGACTGAGTCGATCGGAACACAAACGCACTGTTGAAAGCAGAACTGGTTTAGAGACTGCACAAATGAACTTGACTGCTGTGCTCCTGCTTAAACAACACAGGACAGGAGGAGTGCTGGGGAATATAAGAATGCAAACACAATCTGAAAACCAGCTCAAAGCTGCTTGCATGCAGACCCTCAATTATACCTATAAACAGAAAGTTAAAATAACACCACAGGATATCCAGCTCCAATCATTAGCAAGTCAGGCTGTGAAGGGAGCAAAAAGAGGAAAACTGACCTGAATGAAAACTCTGTTTTGTTTCATGCTTTCACATTCACTCTTTTTAAATGTGTACAATTAACTGATATACGTTTATACAATTTTTTTTAAATTATAATTTTTGCAACATCCCATCAGACTGCTAACACAGGCATTAACTTTTGTTTAGAGTGCTGTAACTAAGATGTCATTTATTTAGCATGGACAAGATACATCACACAGACTGAAAGAACTGTCATTAGCTAATGCTTCAGCTCATTTTAATTTACTTAAAAATTTCCTGAGGAAGTAGAAGGATAGTCTGCAAATCACCAGGTTCTGTCAACCATATCCTGAGCAGCTTATAATTAGTACTGTGTTTCAAAAAAGATTCAACCAGAATTAGACAATTATTTTAATTGCACAATTTAATATCATGAACTGATTCCCGTGCTCTATATAGCTGATTAGTGGGTGGCCAACTTCAGGCTGCTGCTTTAAAAGGTAATGCTTTCATACTACACAAGTTCTCAGAACACAGATGAACAGCATGAAGATATTCCACTTAACACTCAATAAGAGTGAATGGTTGCATGAGGATAAACTTGGCATTAGCATATTGAGCTTAAAACAGGTTATCAGGCCTCTCAGTAAGAGAAAAGACATATTAGTATAATGAAAACTATTAATTCTGGAAATTTGACCTAAATTAGTAAGAATGGAAGAGCAGGAAGAGGCCATATTTTTAGTTTGATTTTTAATATTCTATCACAGGCAAATATTGGTATACAAGAATAAAATGTTTTCAGTCATTGATTATTTAAGCAGGAATGTTTAATATATAATATAACCAGAAGTAATCTGATATAATACCATGGGTCAAACACTTAAAGATGGACTTGTCTTCACATTTTATTTCAATAAGGAGTCTTCAGATTTTATTATAATATAGCATGATGGTAGTTCATCAACCTAAACTGTCAAATTTGCTAAAAACAGAAGTGGGGGAAGATGTACAGAAAACTAAGCACAGAATTGCAAATAAAAGTCTATTGCTAAAAGACTATTTCTGTGGGAACAGCTGATCCTTAGTGCTACTTTAATGATATTCTATCAAAGTAACAGATCATTTAAAGGCTTTCATTAAAACTTGAAAACATCATTTTAATCTTATTAATCTGATTTACATGAAAGATACTGAAGCAAAGATAAGTCAGGATCATTAATGAAATTACATGCATGATTTCACATTTTCTAATTAATCTAGATCAGTTGTATTATGCATACTGTTAATGCAGTATTATGTCGCTACTTTTTTTTAAATTATACCTCCATTTCCAAATAAAAAAAAAAGTTGAAGAACATACATGCATTTTTTTACAAGCTGAACAAACAGACTGAAAAATAATTTTGCTCTAGAAATCAACAGGCCAGTACTGCAAGATCTAGAAATCAGACAGCCTCAGTCCAGAAATGTTACGATCTCTGAATATAACATTTGGAGCATCAATTCACTTGAATAACTACTTGGAAAAAAAGAGAACACCAAAGTAAAGTAACAACAGCTGCTGAGAACATCTACTTCATTTTCCATGAAGTGGAAAGCACCAGAAGTGCTTTCCATAAATCCCAGCATTTCTCTGCACAATGCCAGAAGTAAAACATTATCGTCAGCACATCTCATGGCTCAGGGCTCATCTCAGCCAGTTCCATGAGTAGTCATGCAATTTCATTGTACATAATCATAACTTCTTTCCAACTTTTGTCCAACAACTTTCTGTTCCACTGGAGCCAGAGCTCCAAAAGATTTAGTTTTAAGCACATCATCAGAAGAAATACCTTGTAAAAGTTCACTTCCACTGTCATTGGGTTTTACACACCGCACAATGAAACAGCCCAGTGGAGACATGAAAACTGCCTTGGCATGAAGTACCTCTCTCCTACCTGTTATTTTAAAGCACACAGGCAAGTGCAGATTATTTGGCAAATAAAAGATGAGCTCAATTTCTGTTAAAGTCACAAGGAGTTTCATATACTTGATACTCCATTTTAAAGTCCTGCTACAAGTCAAAAAATGAAGACACGGTATGCAAATATTTCTTACTTCACAAGCTAAAAAATTCTATTAAAACTTTGCTTTTTCTATGTGACTGTAAAGTGCTTGGAGGGAGTATATGGACTCTTTAGTTTAATCATATCACACTTATGTAATAGTAACTATTTGCAATAGTAACTATTTCTCATGCATATTTGTGCCTGTGATTCAAATAATCATATAAAGAATAAAATGATGCAGTACCTTGTAGTGGTAATATTCTCACACCAAACTCTTCCAGGTAACCCAGAGCACGAATGAGGTCCAGCTCCTCCTGAACAGCACTTGGACTGTCTTCAATAAGTTGTAGACAGCATCTAAATAAGAATAAAACACATTTTATTGAAGTCTAATGAAAACATTCAAAATTAAATTTGTGGGAAAAGTTCACTGGTGAGTAAAACAAAACAAAAGAACCACCAGAAGTAATTTATTGTCCTTATGAAATGTCAGAATTCTCACTATTTTTGTAATGCACATGGGAGGTGTTTGGCACAGTCTATCTCTTACAGCTGGCTAAATATTTTACCAAATTTCTATTTTTGCATTGCCTTCACCTGGTTGCTATAAGCACATCAGCTAAACCCTCCTGAATTTAGATCTGCAATGAATTTAATAGATGCCATTGAAGGTATATGTACTTAAATACATAATTATTTTGGGAAATATTTCTCCTACCACTATTGTGCTTTGGCATTGCCATATAGTAGAAGAAATAGCAAAATGCTGTAAAAAGTTGACTGGAAGTGAAACATTAGTCAAGAGTCATTGCCACAAATTCAATTTCCTCAACTATGTACAGTAGTACATAGATAATAAAGCAAAGCTTATTGAAAAAAACAACAAAAAATCCCACTAAATTCCTCTGAAAATGAATTTATGCATGCAAGCATTAAGAGCACAATATTCTAAATATATTTTTAAATGAATGAATAGTATATTATTGTAATAAGCTTTTAGATAATTTTTTTTAAATACAAGCTGCATTCTGGTACAGTGTATTCATATGTAGTTTTACTAATACACATTGAACAAAGAAAATCAACATGAAAAATCATAGAATCATGGAATGGCCATAGGTTGGAGGGGACTTTAAACATTGTCTAGTTCCAAATCCCCTGGCATGGGCAGGGATACCTCCCACTAGACCAGACTGCTCAAGAGCTCCATCCAGTCTGGCCTTGAACACTTCCAGGGATGGGGCATCCACGACTTCTGTGGACAACCTGTACCAGTGCCTCACCACCATCACAGTAAAGATTTTTTTTTAAATACCTAATCTAAACCTACTCTCCTCCAGCTTGAAATCATTACCCTGTGTCCCACTATATGCCCTTATAAAAAGTCCTTCTCTGTCTTTCTTGCAGGCTCCCTTCAGGTACTGGAAGGACACATTTAGGTCATCCCAGAGCCTTCTCTTATCCGGGCTGAACAATCCCAAATCCCTCAGACTTTCCTCACAGGAGAGGTGTTTCATCCCTCTGAACTCACTCCAAGGTCCATGTCCTTCCTGTGCTGGGGACTCAGGGCTGGATGCAGCACTGCAGGTGGGGTTCCACCAGAGCAGAGCAGGGCAGAGCAGAGCAGCAGAATCCCCACCCTCACCTGCTGCCCACGGAGCTTTGGATGCAGCCCAGAACATGTTTGGCTTTCTGGGCTGCAAGGGCACATGGCTGGATCATGTCCAGCCTCTCACCCACAGCATCTCCAAGTCCTTCTCAGCCAGGCTGCTCTGGATCTGTTCATGCCCCTGCCTGGAGTGATAGATGGGGTTGCCCAGATCCAGGTGCAGCATCAGCACTTGGTCTTGTTGAACTACATGAGCCTTACGAGCTTCATGTCTTGAGCTTGTCCAGGTGGCAACTCATCTCAGTGATTTTAAATGGCTTAATTCACCATACATATTAAATCAGGAGAGTATTTGATTTGTCCAGTCTTTCTTATTTTTTTCTCCACATGTTAATTATGAATACACATTTTAAGTCAAAACCAAAATTGTATGTTAGTTGAACATCCCATCTGAACCCATCAGATTTTTCAGGCATATTGACAAATATTTCAGGATGAAGATTAAAATACGAGTGGAATAAAGGAGCTAAAGAGAAGCTGGAATTGTCTGCCAGGGGAGGTGGTGGAGTCACCATCCCTGGATCAGTTTAAAAAGAGAGTGGATGTGGCACTCGGTGCCATGGTTTAGCTGAGTTCTTAGGGCTGGGTTGGATTCAATGATCTTGAAGGTCTCTTCCAACCTAGTGATTCTGTGGTTCTGTAAATACACTCTACCTAAACGAACTCATACACAAAGGCTACTAGGAGACATGATAAGCACTCACAGAAACTCAAGTTAAGCTACCACGAAACAACTGATTGAACGCAAATCACAGGAGGACCAAGGCATGTTACTAAACAGAATAAACACAGTTATATTCATAGCAAGTATCTGAGCTATAAAGCACATATTTTGAAATATCACCATAAAACCCTAAGAGAAAAGCTGGTCACAGAACCTGTATGCATTAAAAGGGTCTTTAAATTCCTTTCATTAAAAGCAACACTACTCTCTATTTCCAGAGCCTGCTTATGAAGAAGATTCTCCATAGAAGACTGAGTGGGGGAATACTAACAAATAAACCCTAATGCTATGACATCATTAAATCAGTTTTATTTATGAATATGACAGTTGTAAATGTACCTGGCCAATTCCATACAGCTATCAGTCAAACTCGCTGAAGAATTGAAATATTCTCTCCCAGCAGCCAAAACGAGTTCAATACTTCTCGCATAGCTGACTCGGTACTGCGGCTTCCCTTTTGATGAACTTGGTAGATCCACTGACCAAACACTGCAGTGCATCATTTGCCCAGCCAGGTGGATATTCTCTATACTGCTTGAGCATAAAAGACTTTCGGTGAATATCTAAAAGAAAGAACAGTAATTTAGTAACCTGCAGGAGCAGCAGCTTCAAATAAGCTTATCTGCATTGTATGGCATTAGCCCCTTTGAATACAAGGATGTCTGAAGTCAAAGGAATATATTCAGTCCAAGCAGAAAATCTAACTTCTATCAAGAGAAGTACTTCTCGTAAGTAAAGCTAAAATTAACTAGTAGCTAGTTTCTATTTACTGGAAGTTAAAAAAAAAAAGCATATTAACTGTCTTTTTACAGTATGACTTAAGACACCAAAATATACCTACATTCTTAGGTGTTAATATGCTGTAAGAAACTGAAAGGGCAGTTCAGTATTAAGACCTTATAACCAACATTGTAAGAGAAGAAATTTTGTATTCCTAAAGTAACTAAAAATATTTAGCACTGAGTATATAAGATGTTCTTTAAATTTCAATCAAGACTATCTTCAAAGAATGCAAACTCATATCATGATGTATCTGCCACAAAATATCTGATTTATTTCAAGGTAAAAGTCTTGCCCAATTTAAGACACTCAAAATAACCTCGATTCCTTACAAAAATAATTTGCCTTTTATTTTTAAGCACAGTCATTATTGTCCTAATGAAAAGGAACGTAAAAATTTAATCATTTCAGAAACAGCACAGCTGCAACAATATTGTCTTTATAAAAGGTTTAAGAGTTCATAATAAATTTGAGAGGATCAATGAATCATAGAAGAGCCTAGGCTGGAAGGGCTGATGATCTCAAAAGATCATCTGGTCCAACCTTTCATAGCAAAGAGGGCATAAATGAGATTATTTAGAACTCTATTCAATCATACTTTATTTCAAGGTATTCCTTTTCTAGGAAGAACCTCTCCAAACCATCTCACGCTCTGGAAACGAAAACAGTTCAGTGCTTCTTAAAGAACATCACACAATTAGATCATCTTCCATTTCACAACATATTAACCCTTAAGGAACACTGAGAGATGCAATATATCATAGCTGACCCTTCCTCCTCAAAGATCACACATAGAACATTCACCTCTCTCAAAGTTTATCACGTCAAGAGGACAGAATTCACTATGCATGAAAGAAGAAGAGAGTAAACAACATGCTAAAAATACCCAAACCTCACATGGTATTGTAAATCCTTACTGCCTCATTAATTTATCAATTTGAAGTTATCAAAGTATAATTGCATATGACAGCACTACATTTCAAGGCATTTTCAGCACTCCTACATATTTTTTTCAAAACCCTTTGTTGTGTTTCCTTTTTAATAATATGGTTCAGAGTTAAAAAAAATAATTTCATGTTAATAGAAAACTTACATTAAGATCTGAGTAAAGCAAATGCCTTATTTCCAGAGTGCTCTAGTATTACAATTTCTTAACATGGGCTTAAAAAAAATTTCAATACACTAAGTTGTAGCCCACCACAAAATCATGACTATTAAACATGTTGCAGCTTTCTAGCTGTACAAATACAGAGTAATTTTTCTCATGTATAAGTTGAAGAGCATTGTCTTTTTCCTTCTTTTTTTTCCTAACTTGCTTTTAAAACTTCTCCTAAGAGCTAATCAGAGGGGTAGCCATAAGCAATTAATTCTGTAAACTGCAATAAAACCTGCTTCTGTATAGATATAAGCACTAATTATAGGGGACATAGTAATGCATCTGTAATAAACTGCAGTACATTGAAGTGAAAATGTAAATAAACAATACATGTCACAGCAAATTCTATATCTAATAGCTGTCTTTTACAACTACTAATGACAAGGGTTTGGACTTTATGCACATGCAAGGGTTTTTACCTTCAATGAAATTAGATTTCTCATCTCAATAATTTTACTTCAATTGCAAGTAGTAGAAAGTCCATAATCCTATAATGATCTTGGATAATATTATCAAACCAGAACTCCATGTTTAAGAAATGCTTGAGTGAAGATAACGTTTTGTTTTCATTAGTCTAGAGTGTTTATTGCTAAACACATTTGTACAAAGAATTACAGGTTATGTAAGAAAACCTCACAAAGTTGACTCGGTTTCTAAAAAGTTGAATTTTAATAAAAGATATACAGGGTATTTATTAGAGGAGCTTTAGATAAAATGAATAAACACCAGAATTTTTTTACTTAACTAAAACACTGTAAAAAAGGCAGTAGACAATCAAGTAAAAAAACCAGAAAAATGTATTTACACCTGTGAGCAACAATATGAAGCATGAATGTGTAGCTTGGGACATAAGTCAGTAAGAAGACATAAAACTCACCTCATAGCAAGTATCTGAATGTAAGCAACTATACACTTTCTGCTGCATGTTCAACATATCCTGGAGCAATTCCTTCCACTGCGCCTCACCAACGGACGGTTGCCTAGAAAACATTTTTTTAAAATTAAATATTCTCTTCCCCAAGAATTTTAAAGAAAAGCAGTAGATTCCATGACTAAAAATATGAGTTTTCTCAAATGCTATTTTAATATTTAATTAGACTTTTAACCAGAAGTGATTCAAAGACAGAAGGCTTTTAAGATTATTAATATTAAAACAGTGTCTGTGGTATAAAATGGTTTGACAACAATGCAGTACCCAAAGTGTGTTTTCTGTTTTCTGAGGGATAAGACAGGGATCTAAGCAATGTTTGCCAAGATCCCTCAAGCAGGTTTTGATAATTTTCCATAACACATCAGGAAGTTGGAAGTGCTGTCTTCCTGCTGATCTGGGAACTGCAAGGCAAAAACCAAGTCTGTAACAGCAACTGAGGATCATTAAAGTGTTGTTCATTGTAGGCAATCTCAAAAGACTAATCAATGGCAAGCAATCACAGGAGAATAAAACTGCAACTTTATTTTGCTTCTTAAAGTTGAGTGGTATTCAGATTCTTGACCATCTGGATCTATGGATCTCTGTTTAGCAACAAAGCTTTGACTTCTTGTACTCTACCAAAACTTTTACCAGTAAAAACACTACGAATGTTTTTTGAAATTACCTTGAGCCTTTCAGGTTAAAAAAAGACCTTTTTGAATTACAGGAGCTAGTTCCAAGTAATAGTGATTTTCTCATGTGGCATTAGCTTTTACTTTGGCAAAACAAAGGGTCTCCAACACAAGAGGAAAAATCAACATTTTTCCTACAGAGGCATTGTCTTGATCTTTCTAAAAAGAAGCTTCTAAAAGTCTTAAAAAGCTTTCAGACTACTAAAAATATAAATACCACTCTACCATCATGGATAAACTGTTGTGCATATTTGCTTTAAACAAGAAAGAAAAATCACCCACAATTATGGCTGGTTTTCCCAGGATTCAAAATTTTTATCTGCTTATACCAAGAGCTATTTAATAATTCATATACAGTTGAAAGATGAGTTAAATGAAAGATGAGTTAAACTAGAAAAATTGAAAAATTATACTGGGAATGTAAGTGGTAAAATCAATACCTAAAATCAATAAATTACCCTATTACAAGGGTTCCATGAAAACAAAAGAATTATTTTACAAATCCTACACTCTCAATAAAATTAAGTAGGTCTTAAAGGATCTCTTTTATAATCTGTTAACTTTCACAATTCATCATCCTGCAGTATTTTGCAGCCAGTATGCATTTTAAGCTTGTTTACTTGAACACGAACATACTAAAGCAGATTTCAAGGCAGGCAAAGATTTTTGACTCTGAAGAATCCAGCCAAAACACTAATCACCTTAATCATCAGTTCAACAAAAATGTTTATGTACACCATCTGCAGGGTGAACACCACAGCTCCCTACTGCCACAAAGCAGTCAGGCCCTTTACTTCACTGCCCTTCCCCTCTTCTCCCCCACTCCCCTTGGAATACTAACTTGCGACCTGTGTGCCTTGTCAGCCTAATCATCAGCTTCCGTGCCTCCTCTGCATTGTCCTTGGTGTCTTTCACAAAGGAAACCGGCTTCTGCAGGCCATGCTTCTCCAACAGCTCCGACACACTGCAAAGAGAGTCAGCGCTCTGCATCCTCTACAACCCTAAAACTACTGCTGCAGCAGCAGGACTCCTAAAGCTCTCTCAAAATATGCACTGAAAATGCAAACAGTCTCCACAAAATCTCTTACACTATAGATTAGCCAGAGTAATATTACCTATGTTTTTTTAAAAAACATAGGTATATTAGTAATACTGTAGGGTAAGCACATACCACCGATATCTGCTGACATACCTTCAGTTTTAGTCTTTGATCACTCAAAGCATTATGAAGTATCAAGATCAAAACAAATTCCTCAGGTTAACCCTCTTCCCTCTCCCCCCAAAAAACCCACCAATAATAAACAAAACAAAAAATCCCCAACCAAAAAAAAAAAAAAAATCCCCAACAAAGCCCACCACAACAAATCCCAAAGAAAACAGGAAAAAAAACCCACAACCCCCCAAACTTTTATTCCAAGAAGAGTATGTCTAGAGACTTATAATATTCAAATAGATAAAACCATTTAAAATTTCTACGTTCTGAATATAAAAAGCATACAGATAAACTTGTTGACAGCATTAAAATAAATAAAGATAAATATTTTTTCTGGTTTTTTATCATAAAAAGTTCTTTGCTTTGCCTAGTAATTTCTGTAAGAATACACTATTTATTTTAGCAAAATTAAATACCTAAGAATTTGTTCCAGTTCATCTACTTCATCATGAAGAGTGTTAGTTTTATCTGTTTCAGGCCTGCAATGATATCACAAAATTAAATATATACATACACACATACTCCTTATAATTTCCTCTTTTAATTCATAATTACACAGATATGAAGATAAGCAGTCTGACACACTCCTTGATTAAAATCAAATATATGTTTACTTGGACATATTAAAACTGTTGGGCTTTTTGCTGTAAAGATAGTTAAAATTTAGCAGGTCCCTCAGTTTCCCAAGAGCAGAGGTCTTCCTTTCCTCCTTAGACTTTTCTCAGGCTCTCTCCTTCCTTCATGTAAAAGATACTGGAAAAATAATTTGCACCTCACAGATCACAGGGTATCTCCTCTTCAAGCTTTCACTTTCTTGAGCATTACTTGTCCCTCAACAGGTTTCCTATCTTCCCACTCTCACAGGGATGTATTGCTGCTTTTAAGTGCAAGATGCCAGTATTGTAACAAAACCCGTAAGACAGCACTAACGCTTGGTCTTAGTTCATCAGACTATAAAAGTCTAACAAACAACACAGAAACCTTGGTCTAGGCTGCCACTTTAACTCTTGTTTTGCTGCATTAACTGGGAGAGTATGTACACATTAGAAGTATTTAGATAACACACATTACAGTCAAGGCAGCTCATACGTGAATAGAATATTCCAGTAACTCTGTCTTCCCTTTAGGAACTTAACAACCCTTTTTAAAGCATTAGTTCACAACTACAGCTAATATTTCTACTACTTACAAATAATCAGCTGAAAATGCTTACCCATATCCTCTTTGTGGAAGGCATTCCAGAATGTCATAACAGAGAGAGAGCTGGTCATCTCGCTCACAGCTATAAATACACTCCAATGCTGTAATCATAAGCTGGTCCTGATCAGGAATAATTTTTTGCTGACACTAACAAGAAAAGAACGTAGACTGGTTTTCATTTCTTGTTTCTGATTCAACAGTTAATTTTCTTTTGAATATAAAAAGATGTGTACTCCAAGTAAATAAATTGTCTTCAGGGGCAATTAGAATGTCTCTTGCTAACAACCTGGTAAAGTCACAACCCACAATTTATCTTGGCTAGTTTTCTGCAGTGCAGGCACTTGAAAGAACAGTGGGATGCCATTATACCCTTCCCATTATACCCATTATACCCTACCCTTCCTCAATCCCACCTGAGAAGTGGAGAGGGTGCAGGACAGTGGAAGGCAACAGCTGCAAACATTTGTCAGACTTATTTAATATGTACAACAGTACCAACATAAATAAAAGAGCTGTGGTTGTGCTTCGCTGGTTGATTTCTGTCCATACACTCAGAACATTCAATAGCATGCAAATATGTGCCTGTGTGCTCTGGAATAATTATTTAAGCCACAGAAGCAGCATGAAACACTCACACAGAAGGCAATTTCAACCCTTACTCACTGAACTCTCACCTCAATCCTAATGGCCCCCACTTTATTCTTTACATTTGCTGTGGAAGGCAGGAGAGGGGGAAGTAACTTGAAATTTATTCCTAGTAAAATTCCTCAAGAAAAGAAATAGTGAGATCATTAAACTCTTTCATAGCCACTTTTTATAAAGGAAATATACCAGGAATTGACTTTAAACAGGTCACCAGGAAATTACTTCAAAGAAGAATCCATTCGATATTTTTTATTCTAATAGGCCAGAATCATTGTTACATTAGTTTGACAGCCTCATCAAGGACAGTTTAGCTACATTATAATTTATGGTAAGAAAATCTTTAATTAATGTTTTCTAAAACATAACAAATCCTGGGTCCAAAAACATGGGAAAGATCAGAAGGATGATCTATCTTAAATGAACTAACTCTATTTGTGAATTAATCTCTACTGGACAAGAATTTCCAAAGAAAACAGTAGAATCAACAGAGCTCTTTACTTACAGCAGGTTTTGAATTCTGAAATATCTTCAGAGGTAGAGTCAAGTCTTCCTTTGCCAATGTTACTAAATACTCTTTAAAAAGGGCATTTGCAAGACCAGGGGACTGGTTTTCACAGCGGTGGAGAAAAGGGATCATCCACTGATAAACATTCTTCACATATTTTTCATCTGAGGACTGAAAAGCACAAGGAGTTACAGAACAGAAATATAATAACAGGTTCAGCTTTGTTGTCTAAAACAAGCAGGAAAAGCAAAGAACAAATAGAACCTTTTTTGATCAATACAACTGAAACAGTTATCTTCACCTATCACGAATAGATCACTACATCATGAAGCACTGAAACAATCTCTCTGCTACCCAATGTCTTGGTGAAACTGAGCAGAACAGAGTAAAGCCCACTACTTCCTGTCTTCCTCCTGCAGTTTCAGACTGAGTCAAAGACCATGCAAGCATGTCAGAGTAGCATTACTCTCAGTAATTCAGCAGGAATGCAAGATAGAAAAGCAAGTGATGAGTGGCTACATAAATCCAAAAACAAAAACAAAGAAACAAAACCCAAAACCAAACAAATTTAATTTCTGAGTACTCTCCTATTTTCCTCTGGTGCTTATGTATTCTTCAACTGAATTTCAGATCCATAGCTAGTTCCATCTCTAGCTATTTTTCAACCCTTCCAAGAGGTCCTCTTCTATTCTGAAATGCCATGCTCAAGCTCAATATAGTGATAAAAACACACATCTGGTGCAGAGGCAAATATTAAAAATGCTTGACAATATTTAAAGATGCCAAAAAGCATCCAAGGAACACATTCAATATTGTATCTGCAGCATCATCAAAAGCTATACTGAAGATCCTTAAAAAAAGGCCAATGAAAAAGTAATTAACAGCTTTCTAAATAAGATTAACCTTGAGTCCTCAGCCAGGGATAAAGTGGGTCTTTGAGAAAATTGAGTAAATTTAGCTTTTGGTAGAAAGAAAGAAAAAGAAATAAACCCTACCACAACAACAACAAAAAAAGGAAGAGTGAAAATGTAGAATTTTTATTGAATTAAAGATGGAGGTTCATCAGAAAAATGACAGTGTCTATATTCATACAATCCATGGTAACCAGAGTTACTGGATCTGAAGGTATACTTATTGATTTAGTCAAAGTACTTACATTCTTCATCAACAGTCTCAGCTTCTCAATGTCCTTCATTTCTAAAAGTTCCTTCAAAGTCAAAGTTCGATCACCATCAGTCTCATAAACCACTGTCTCAAGAGTGATCAGATTGTCACAAAGCACCTGCAGACCAGGAATGTTCCTCTCCATGCCAAGACGAACAAGGGACAGAGCACAGTCAACCTGAAAAACAATTAAAAAACCACAGCTGTACAACTGTGTCTCAAACACCAACTTCAATCTGTGTCCTGTCTGTGCATTGTTGCTTAATAGGCAATTTGAAGTTCCTAGAAGTTTTTGTGGACTATATATTTTGAAATGGATTGTCCTCACCACTATGAAGACAAAATGCTTTATCTTAGGGGATGATATCGTTACATGCTTTTAATCAAGATGCATTGTAGAGATGCATGTAAATTAGAATATTAGTCCTTATGGAGATCACACAGCTCATCTCAGTATATGGAATATGAAGGATTGCTTTAAACTAAGGCAATCAGGTAACTGACATGCAATATGACTTTTCTAGCTGACCATGATTTCATAATTTTAATTGCTGCATTTTATGTCACAAAAACCAATGATAGTTTTTTCCCCAGTGACTGAAACTATCTTTATATGAAAGGCTCTGTTTTGATTTCAAAGAACAAAATACTGGCTGTAAATATTCAGCAAGGCAGACATAAGTCTTGAAGAGCAGAATGCAACTTAATTTATATGTTATATAATTTAACTGATCCCTGGAAGTGACTGGTTGTTAAGATCACAGGCAACTATGATTAAAAAGAGCCCTGGTGGAGTGCAAGCTTGTAGAATAGAAGAGCTCACTCATCAGAACTAACCTATAGTGATACTTTCCAGTCACCCTCCTTTTCATGCAGCTAAATTGGCTTGAGAAGCAATAAAATACCAGAGCACACGAGTGATGAGCTCTTGAGCTCTGTTCTTACGTGCAATGCTTATCTTTATCTCACAGAGCTTCAAACACTTTTAACGTGTGCAGAAAATCAAGCAGAAAAAAGCTGCATAGTAGTCCCCCAGACATACAGCAGAACTGCCAGGAAGAAATCACAACGACACCGTCTATTGACATGACAGTGACACATGTGACTGACACACATCAATACACCTTACACAGTAGCATGTGACAGGTAATGAAAACACTTCCCAACATGCCATGCTCAACCTTCCCTCCCTTAGTTACAAACACAAAATGCAATGGTAAAAATACTTTTCATGAATTACAAAAGAGCTACTGTCTGCTATGGTTAACCAAATAAAATAGAATCTACTGGCTTCCTCATTCATTTCTATGGATTAATTATTTGGCTGAGTAAACTTTAGAGCAAGCCTAAGTCCACTGCAAAAGAAAAAACAAGTACTCCAAAAGCCGTAATGAAGTTGAGACAGAGTGTACATTACTGAGAGAAAAGTGTCCTATTAATATGCATTAAGACTGTTAAGGATTCTGTTGAAGGCGGCTGCTCAGCCATCATCATTTCCTCACTGCTATTCTCACCTGCATTGCATATTCTTCAATTTCCTGTGCTCTGCTCAAATACCAATCAGTGACGAGATCTACAGAAAGGTCAGTAGTCCTGTACTTCAGTAACTCAGGTTGTATTTCATACAGAAACTGGCCTTCATCTTGCAAAGTTGGTTCAATAACCATCCTGTAAAAAAAGGTAAGGATATGTTTAAGTATATATTTGTTTACCTATTTTTTTTAACATCAACCTTTTTCCTAAAACTTCTGACAGAAAATGATACGATCAACCTACCACAGTGAATGTTAGTTTTTGTCAGCAAAGAGATTTTGAACAGGAGATAGATCATGAAAGAAAGAATCCTCTCTACTGAACTAGTAAGAGATTTCAAACATATGACAGATCATGAAAGAAAGAACGCTCTCTACTGAAGATCTGGGTTTGCACAACCTCTGCTTTCCATTTGCTCAGTCAGTCTCCCTAAGAAAGCTGAAAACACAAGTTAGTGTATATAAAAATAATAAGTGAGTCTCACTGGGTCAATTCCCACATTTTAACAATGAGTAAATAAATTCTTTGTATTTTTTCTTTTATATATACTTACCTGCATTCTTGTTTTTCACACCAGTCTTCTTCACGATGTTTCTGCTCATTCCAAGGAAGAATTTTCAATGTCCCCTTCTTGTAGCTAGTATGACAAAAAAGAGAAGCTTTATATAATTTTATGTCTTTTAAATTTGTTATGGTACTCAACTGGAATACAAATCATACAAAAATATTTCAGTGAATTCATAATAAGCATATTCATCAATTACAGTATCAATTATTTAAGATTCATTACTTCTTAGTGAAGCTTTACAAATGTGGTTTAGCCTGTATGTTATCCATACAAACTCATATTCTACCTCTACTATTAAAGAGCAAATAGAAAAGATTAATAAATTTTCTTACTGACCATGTTTTAAACAAAGGAAAAAGCTCATTATATGCTTTCAGAGTTTTTACCATTTCAATTTAAGTATTCTGACTTCATATGCTGTCACAAAAGCCTAAAATGAGTACAAACCCATGATACTCACAACCTGAAAAAAACCACATAATTGTGCAAGTTTTAGCACAAATCCTCATACTGAAACTACATATGTCCTGCTCTGCTGATCTTCTCAAGATTAACGTGAGTTTCTGACTACAAACTTCTACAGTGAGAGGTTGAAGAAAAATGAACCCGGTTTAAGAACATCATGGATTATTACTAAAATGATTAGTTATGGCTTGGTGTAGAAGGCTAGCTGTTTATGCAGCATAAAAAACTGGAAAGCCATGTCAAGCTATACAGAACACAATCAATGGGAAAAGAGAAACTTTATAGGTTCTGGCACTTGTAGAAATAAGAAACAAACCATGTACCAAGTAGAGACATTGGAGTTGCAGCATACCAGAAAAATAAGCTATTTTAAATTTAATTCATTTTCTCCTGACCCTGAAAATAAACAGCAACAGCAATACTACATAGACAGTCCCTACTTATAAACTAACAACTGACACAATCTTCTCATCCCTTGAAGAGCAGCACTGTAACTCAGCACTTAAAAGTAAACACAACAAATCAATTCCACAATACAGTAAGAGTTGAAACAATAAGCTAAAAATCAGTAACTCCACCTCATTCAGCAAGAGCCATTAAACTCACTGAACAAAGAAAGGCATGCTTATAAACTGCCCTGCCCCATACACATCTCACCCAGAAGGCTGGTCACTCTTTTCTTTCCCTCCTCTGTGCATTAGCAAGCAATACCGTGTGTTTTAAGATAGTCATTCCAACCCTCCAAATTATACATGCTATAGTAATCCAATAGTAAAATGGTAGAGACAGGTTTACAGATTATAGAAGTCAAACAAAGGAAGGGGTGAGGATGGAATGCTGCTAATTCCTCAGAGCTATAGCAACACCTGCTTTCAATTCTAGTTCACCTGAACAGTTCCATAGCTGTCTTTATAATTATGCACCATGTAGTAACATCATTAAAAAATAATTCATAAAGAAAACTCCAAAATAACATTTGTGGTGTAACCACAAATTATTTTTGAAATTATTTTTGAAAGATTCATCATCAACCCATACAGTTTGAGGATAAGGGGTGCTGGAGTTGCTTAAATCTTAAATAACATAATTTACCAATAATTTAATGTTTAAAACTGACTTCATAAACTAAATTAATATAGTCATATTTCAAATGTCATGCATGAGAATGTTATTATGGAAGGCCCAGTTTGTAGTGAAAAAATTCTTTTTAACAGCTGAAATGTCAAATACCAGAAAAGCCAAAGTGTGGTTAATACTGTCTTCCAAAATATAAAATCAAGACACTACAAGCAGGACTTGATATTTCAATTGATAATGCTCTCATTTTCTGTGTTCTATTTAACAGAAAAGAAAGAACAAAATTTGTCTAAGACAATTCCATCTCTTAGCAAATTTTTTCCATTAATTTCCCAGTAGGCTTAAGAAGACATTTCAAGGGGATGTTGGTTGGTTACTTATTTTGTTTGGGGAAGCAGGAGGGCGTGAAGGAGGGGAAAGACTGGAGGCAAAATTAAAGAAAAGAGGAAAGTTATAAACACAGCTGTAACAGCATGGAAATTATAGAAGAAAATGCAGTTGCTCCTCCCTGCATGGAATGAGGTCAGTGTGCCTGATTTCCCCCCTCGCAATACGTGCCAAGGGGGACTAAATGAGGGTTGAGCAGATCAGAGACACCACAGCCAGGCTCTACTGAAATCCTTGCAGAGGAGGGAATTCAGTACTACTTTTTAGCTGTTGAATCACAGAGCAGCTAAAACCCAAAGGAGATAAAGGAAGATGTCTTGCTGTTGAATCATCAACCGTGGCAAAGAGGCTCTCCTTGGACTGGTACCTATTCCCATCCCAATGTTGTATCAGATATTATACCAACGTTCCCTGCCTCCAACGAAGTAATACCCTCACTGAGTAAGTATCAAAGTATATACTTTTATACTAATTTCTTCACTTAAATGTGTAGAAATAGTATAAAAGTTAAGAATGGGCAGAAGTCAGGAAAAACTCCATCGTAACTTCTGCAATCAGCTAATGGGCTGAACCTGTCTTCTCCCCCACAAGGATGTCCATTGGGTAAGAACCATGTTCCATGCACACTGAATGAATATTTTAAGTTAACTTTTGTTAGGGAATAGAGCCTTGTTATATTATGTAATACATATTGCTTTGAATACATTTTTGCAGACAGATACTATCACCAGCAATCCTTGAACCTTAATCTGTCACAACTTTATTAACAAAGACTCTTATTCCATAAACTGTAAGCCTGAGTCCTTCAACGGGGACTGGCAACCACTGGCAGTGGGGAACACACTTGAATAAAGGTGTGGAGATGTAGGAGGGGTCACTGCTTGGTGCAGGACTGCCCTCTGACCCAGCACCACTTCATGAAGAGTCCCCATAATGGGACACTGCCAGACTGGTCTGGCACAAGGGTCTTGGACGAAACAAGGGTTTGAAGACACCTCCTGTTTTCATGTGACAGGGCTTGTTTGGTTTTTCGGTTGGTTGGTTGGGTTTGGGGTTTTTGTGTTGATGTTCTTTTGGGAGGAATTAAATGGGGTTCTTTTAATATGAACCCACTTCCTTAATGGGAAAAAAAAGGAGCTGTTATACCACAAAGGACAGACAAGGGTTTAATTTCAGAAGCTGTTTCAAATGTCTGCAAAACTGTAGCAGAACTATCATGACAGAATAACATTAAGAGAAGATTTTCAGGTAACAACTCCAATTTCACATTGTAGATGGCTTTTTCCTCCAACATTAGCTCACATACTAATGTCTCAACTATTATTCTGTCTCCGAAATTTGTAATGCACTAGATCCTGCTCTTTCCTTAGTCTCATTCCTTCCCTCAGCTCCGCTAAGAACAGCCCAAAGAGTACCAAGGAACCTGTAAAATGGGGTCTGACCCTCTCTGTGAGTTTCTCTCAGTCATCTCTTGGCTGAATCTCCATCCCTGGAAGGTACTTAGAAGACACGAAGTGTGGCACTTAAAGACATGGTTCAGAGGTGAACTTGGCAGTGTCAGGTTTGAAGCTGGATTTGATCTTAAGGGTGTTTTCCAACATAAATTATTCTATTATTCTACTGAAGTGAACACGAACTGTGCCCCTACCCCTCTCTTTCAAAATCTGGCTTTTGCAAGACTCTCTGTTGCATTTACCTGACAGTGAGCAATAGGGGAGACACAAATAATTACAGCATGAACCCTTAAGAAAACTGCAGCACACGTCACTTATTGTATTTAGTCTGAAAGCAGTGTCTTGTTCCTAGTTACCTGCACTTTAATGAATCTCTTAAGTAAGAGCTTCCCACCTGAATAAATCTTCCTATCTAATCTGAGAAGCCCAGAAGAAAATTTGGGGAAATTTTCTTCGGTTTGGCTGTTCACCCAGTGGTTGTTTTGGTTGTTACTGAGAGAAAGAAGTCATGCAAAATAGTAAGGAGAGAGGGGCACACATTTAACAGATACTTAAACTTCAACATTCCCCTCTTTAGACCACCAAATTATTAAAAGAGAAAATTACTACAAAGAAACAAATACTGATGTTTAGAATGCAAATTTAAAACCACCCCTGCATGAATGAGATCTGAATGACAGGGAACGAAGACATCTGAAAATGCAACACACAATCCTAATTCTACGATCTCTCCATATGAGATTGGAAGGGAAAAAAAAGAAGAAAAAAAAAGTTAAAGAAAAATCTACTGACCCAAGCCTGTACTGCCAAATAGCAGATTGAACACATTCTTCATAATTTTGCTGTCATATCCAGCATACTTGTCATGGATGTGGTGAAGTTGCATCCAGGACATATAGTTCCAATTAAGAAGCCATTTCTTTACAGATTCAGTAGCACAAAAGATTTACAATTGAAGTTGGCAAAACTTGCACATTTTTAACTGTCTTATGTAAGAATGCAAATTACATATTTCTAACCTCCAATTATTCTTAACATAGTTGAGTTACTTCACTGATTCTAATAAACCATTATTAGAGACTAAAAAGTTGAATTTTTATGTAAGCAAGCGTTACTCACCCCAGCCTAAAGTCAATAGTCACTAGCGAACACCTCTTTTTGCAGACATGCAATCACTCCATACCCCTAACTATTTTCAGGAAATAATTTGCATTTCCTTCTTTCCATCTAAAAATTGATACTTTCTTCTCTATACGTATAAGACAAAAGCCACTTGGGTTTGCCTCAAATTCCAACTGCTTCAAATATTCTTTTAATACTTTAAAATAAAATCCTTTCCAGATAGCAGAAGTCATGAATTACATACAGAGTACATTAAAAACAATTTCCCTAACATTCCAGGTTTATAGTGTCAACTGAAGCTGAAAGTTTACTGCTTAAAAAAAAAGTAGTGGTTAAGAAAGATCTCACTCAATTCAAGTTCGCAGGCTTTACCCTCTATGAAAGTTTCTTTCCTTCCCCCTCTCCCTGCAACTCCAAAATCCATCAAGTGATGAAGCAAAGCAACTCTGCCTCTCTGCCTGTTTTCTCAAAAGGGTACAATAAAAATAAAGGTGAAAAGTACAAAGACAAGCAATATGAATGACCAGGGGCAAGAAGCAGTATGATCTCCTTTTTCTAAATGCCAGAGCAGATTGAAGAATCCTAGAAGAAAGAAACAATATGCCAAGACTGATACCATGTTGTTCACGTTATCATTTCACTTAAACAGAAAACAGTATTTCACTGTTCTTACTTCCTACAATAATGTAAATACTGACAAGACTGGGCCTCATTTACAATAAACAGCAGATACTGTTAACTAAGCTGTTAACTACCTGCTGCATGGTGTAGAAGATAAATCACCATGTAACTTGGGTTCAAAAATAGAATGAATTCCTGGAATAAAGTCTCATGAAAGTTTACTACATCTAGAAAATACCTAGTTGAGGATATTTTAGCCATATATCATAGATGCATGTTATTTCTCACTTGAGAAACTCCAAGTAAATGTTGCAGCGTGCTTGTCTGTACTTATTTTCCTGTTCTGAAAACTATTGTTGGCCATTTGCCTTCTGGCCAAGCCTAGCAAGATCAATCTCACGTTTCAGCACAAGGTTCTGCAGCAGTGAAACCTACAGTTGTCCAGACACCTCAATTCCAGAAGTGCTAAAAGCATACTTCAGAAGTCTTTCATAAAAGCTTATTAACAGATCTCACTGTGAAACACTAGAGAGGAAAATATTTCTCATTTTACAGGAAAAAATTGTCATGCAGGGCAATCTTGACTGCAAGGTATCTACCTATTTTTCCCCTTCTTGCAGCAGAAAAAGTTAAATATTTTAAGTCAGGTATATGGATAAGCCATGGAAAATACTTCTTAAAGTATTTTCTGCTCTGGCTCCATTTGCCTTTTTAAAAGTGTTCAGGTTCACCACTGAGTAAGTTGAAAAAGGAATTTGAGATTTTTAAATTCTCACAAAGAGTCAAGTAGCATTCAGAAACCATCTTCTCTAAATGCTTAAAGAAAACACCACCAAAAAAGATACAGCTGCAATATTTTTCATCCTAGTAGAAATCAGCATTTATGTAAAGTCATTCTTAATATGCAAGTTTCTTGGTGAGCTCAGAACACATACACAAAAAAACCCTAGCAGAACTCACAGCACCTAGAGCTAACTCCTAACTCCATTCACCTTCTCAACAACAATAAAATATGTAACTCCCTCTTGCCCCCTACGTGACTGTAGCCAACTGTCCTTACTATCTCTCATCATTCTGAAGAGTTAATAAAAACTCTTTTATTGAAATTAAATACAAGGACTGGAATAAACCAGTCTTGACACAAGCAAAGGATGAGACATCCCTATGCCTAAGCCCTTTATAAAGGCAAAGATTAGAATGCTGTATTTATCTCAACATTTATCACAAGGTTTGTTCTTAACTGATACTTATACTTTAGCACAGGCTATTTTTTTTCCTCGTATTTCTACTGTCAGTAATTTCAGTGACTCATGCAGAAACAGAGCAACAAAACTCTGGAAAAGTAGCTGTTAAAATGGAAGCAAGTCAGCTGAGAAAGACTTCAGGTATCAAAATACCATTGCAGTCGGAAAATTCAAAAACATGCATACAGATGAGACAGATACAGATGTGAACACATATCTGAAAAGAGGCAGAACTCCCATTTTTCCATCATTCTTTTGTTTTCAACACCTGTACAGCAAATCCAGCTGAATGGGGGCACATCAGAACCTCCACACATGCCCTGCACATCAGACAGAGATCTAGCAGGGCTGAAGTGGTGAATTCAGCATGCACAGGCAGCCTGTTGTATATGCAGTGTACACTGTGCTACTGGATCCAGAGCTCATTCTCCTTGTGCTACCCAACTCTGCAGGTTTCTTCTTGTAACTGAAATCCCACAGAGGTCAGAGCCACGTGCAGGTTAAGTCTGCATTTCCGTGCACTTGGAATTCCAGACACAACTAGTGGTGACAGATCACTGTAGTCACTAAGGAAAGTGGCTTGCTTTCTCATCTAAAGAAACTATCAGCTGTGCCATTCTATAACTATATGCAAATATTAGCATGGCTTTGAAGTATTTTTTATTTTTTCCTGAGCCACTGTTTCTTTCCCACCCTTTACCCTTCTCTCTTTTCTTTTCAACAGTAGAATAAATATGATTGGAATCTGATTATGGAGGTATTCAACTCTATTTCTTCAAAAAGAGTTGACTTTTCCTGTATTGCTCTTTTCACTCTATTGTTTATGTTGGCTGAGCAATTCTTCCCATTCTTTTCTTTGACAAAAGAAGCCCATGCTATTGTAGTTTCTGTATCCTACCAACAGCATTTATTGAAACCTGCAGATTTATTTTTCTCTCCAAGGACAGGCTTTCAAAAGAGGAAGGTCTAACTCAGTTTTAAGGTCAGATACCAATTCTCTCCATTACCAATACCAACTGTGTGGGTTTGCTTTTTTTACCCTTTTAAGCATTTCATACAACAGGCTGTCTCCAGGACTCTTCAAGCTGAAAATTCAGAATACTTTTTCTTTAAATATTTTCCCTTGTAAAGTCATCTATAATGAATGCAAAGTGCAATTTGCCCCAATACATTTACGAAATTTACCTTTTGGTGAAAGACCTTGATGTTTTTAGAAGTACGTTTGGGGCATTTTGCTTTATCTTTTTTAATCATGACTGTCTGAAAAACACTGTTAAAAACACTTACTACCTCCTCATTTGGAAGACTGTGTGTTACATACATAAAATAACTAGAACATTCTCTTTTAATTTAATTTAGAAACTCATTTGTCCAAAGTCTGTATCTTCTCAGAAAGCAATGGGAAAATCAATGCCACTTTGTGTTGCTCTGCAAGTTTATGTCTCTGAAACAGTTATGTAACAACTATTCCATAGCTGACGATGAAATATAAGAAATGCATCCCAGATATACAGTCTCAAAAGCTGTGACGTATTGCATTGCTCACATTGCATTAAAGCACTCTTTTCTTTCATTTCTTTTTAATTTTCATTTTCTTTCATCTGAGCAGTGAATTAGTATATGCAGCTACAGAACTGCTTACACGTATTTTTAGGTTTCCAATCGTTCAATATATTACGGGATACAGAAATGGTGGGCAGAGAGAGAAGTGCTTCATTTATTTTCCAGAAATATCTATAGGATGTGACAAATTTATCAAGACTGAAGTACAGCTGCTGCCTAAAAACACCATGCATTTTGGGAAAACTGATCTGCATAAACCGCTGGAAAAAGGTATCCCACTGCTTTTGGCCGCCACAGTTAACTAACCTTCAGAACCCCTGCTGTGCACACGGCAATGACAGGTCTTTTGAAGCAGCTCTGCCACCAGAGGAGAAAGTTATAACTGATTTCATATAAACAAATCAAGCTGTATTTTAATGATGTGGTTAACCTCTAATAAAATTTGGGGAAAGGAAAACTTTCTTCCCTCATAAACAACCTAGAATGAATAATCTAAACATCAGAAAAGTCAGCTAACACTACACAAGCACAGTTCAGAAGCTCACTGTGGGTTTTTTCTTCGTGTATACAATTAAAATTGTGAGGCAATACCTTATTTTGATTTTGTGAAAGCTATTTTAAAGACAAAGCTGAACTCCAAGTAAGATCAAAGCCATCTGCCACCAAACAGTGAAAATACTACTTCAGAAGTGTACATTTATAAAGCATAATGAATGCTCCTGGGAGAAGTTTTATTCTAAACCCTGTGAAAGAACAACAAACAGGTGAGACAATGGCAGCGGAACACTTGATTAGAAGATTGGACAAGGCAAGCCAAACTCCAGCTCAGGACTATACAGGCAGAAGTCACACATGGTAGATGAAGTCAGGACAAGTCCAGTAGCCAGAAATACAAAGGAAATCCTGTTGAGATGTTCTGTGGTTAAACAGCAGAGCCACAGTTCAGCTCACGTGCTATGGGAAGTTATGGGACGGCTGCTACTGGCCAGTCTGAGACCTCCTCCATGCTGAACACACTCAGCTCTCTCAGCTGAATGACAGCTCAGCTCCAGCACAGCAGGTCTGTGAAACTTCCCTCTGACAGCTCATGCTCTCCACAGCTCCCTCATGGCTTCAAGTTCCCATTCTCTTCTTCAAAAACTCCTCACAACCAACATCTATAGTACTTTTGCCAGCTCACTGTCTTCAGCAGCCTCCTGGCTAATAATGAGCTATTTCTGTTGTTATCACAGATTTGCACACAAGCAGTTTACAGAAGAGTCTCTCTCTTCCTCCAAACCTCTGCTTTATTTTTTAAATGGACAAGAACTATCTATCCCTGCTCCTACCAGAAGTCAATCCAGACAAGAACATGAGTGTCATCACAAGAAGTTAATCCTTCTCCCAAAAATTATTTTTTCTACTTCACAGTAGAAGGTAAGATCTGCTATTTTTTTTCTACCAAACACATCCTTGAAATAATATTAACTACATTTCCCCCTCTGAACTGTATTTTTCTTCCTGTTAGTGCAAAGAAAAAAGACATGCATATAAAGGCACATGCCCTTATTATTTTCACTGTAGCACTATACCAATGAATTCAAGAAAATTCAAGAAAGAACTGACCATGTCATTAATTCTTTTAATGTGAACAGCACTGAATTACACTAAAAAGAGGTTGTTCAGCTTCACAAGAAAAAAATAATATGAAAAAGAGGGGACTATATATTAGACAGTTCTGCAGATGTTCTGTTATCAAACCTATTTACATGCACATATAAGGAAGGGAAGAGATGAAGCTCTAAGAGCTTTATTGAAACTGCAGTGCTGCAGGCAATAACTAAAAACCTAGTTCAGGAGAAGGCATCATTATGGAAAGGCAAAGTTAACTGCTTAGGAACTCTTAGTAGTACTTATTCATTCACAGATGAAAGTCAACTACACAAAAATTTTCAGGTTTTAAAACCTTCACCAAGTTTTTAGGAGATACTTCCACATTCCCATCCCAGTTCATCAGGCAAATGGAGTTCATCCACAACTCTCCAGTAAAAATTCACTTTATGTCACAACTGAACAACAGTATTTGAGAAAGTTAAGAAGCAAAACCACAGCAACATATAAAAGGTTGCTGTCTTAGGGGGAAGACTTTTACTATAGCATAATGTACAATATAGCAGACTTATGGCTGCTGATGAACCATACATTTGAAGTTCCAGACTTTTGTGAGTTGAAAATGTGAGCAGTAATGTCACAATACAGCAGTTAAGCCTAGTACAAAGGATAAGAAACTTTAAAAAATGGAAAAATACTCTGGGTATGTATTTATAATGGTGGTAAAACACTGTTTTCCTAGATCACAATTAAAAACCTCAGGGCAACAGTCTTAACTATAGATTAAGAACATTAGCTATAGCTATTAAAACAGAGTTTATAAAGAGGTATCATCTCCTTTGAATACCTAAACTCCTGCCACCTTCATTCTAGTTGTCCTAACAGATGCAGTCTGTGCATCTGATGGATTTTTGAGAAGGAGCATGAATCCCAGTAAGAGATAGCAGAGACACAGGAGCCATTATTATAGAAGAAGCTGAGAAATAATATGAAAAGAAGTAGGGAAACATTACAGTCCCAGTTCTGCAAAAACACATTACTTAGTAATGTCCATCTATCACAATACCAATTTGAAGCCAACACCATTTACAGCAACATGTCTTAGTATTTCAGATCCCTTCTCAAACAGGGAGGTGTTTAGCTCACTTAAATCACAGACTTTTGCAAGAGTCTCATGAATACTTAGAGAACTCCTAAACTGTTCTGAGTAACTCCGAAAGATGCTAGTCTATAAAATGTGTGCCAAAAATGAGAAACAAAAGGAGATCTACCTTTTGAGACTTTTTACAAGCAGATACGGGGGAAAAAATAGGTATTTCCTAATAAGCTGTCCCAAAAGGGAAAAAAAACCCCCATTTTTCTCCATTTGTTGTGTCAGTTGTTCCTTGACTGACAAGACCTCAAATTTTGTGACACTGCCCTTTAAATGCCATCCTAATGGAAATGGCATGTACAAGTACAAGAAAAACACCTGCTTTATGCCTACAGAATGCACTAACCAAAGGAACTTTCCTTTCAGTAGGTACTTAGAATTTACTATCACCAGAACTGGAGGACGCAGCTGAACAGTTATAGCAGAAGCTTTACAAAACACTTCATATAGGTCAGGAAGTTCTTCATATATAGCACTTGCACATGCATTCATGTTGGAGAGGGTGCACAGCAAGTAACTGTTTCAGTGCTCTTACCCTGGCTGTAGATGCAGGTGCCTATTTATGCACCTCACCTCTTCCATGTACAAACAAGGCAGCACCTGCTATACAATCTCATGTTTTTCCTCTTCCAAATTCCCCTAGAGATGGAAGACCTAAGAGCACAGAGGAATGTAGCAAATTCCCATAGGGATGAGCGTCACCTCACAGAGCTCCAGCTGGGAATCAAGTCCCTTATTGTTCAAAGTGTGCAATGTACACAGATACAGTACAATAAATTCAAAACAGTACTTCATCTTACACACACACACACTGACATATATGAAGACATAAAAGACATCTCCACCAAAATCGCTTCTGTTCAGCAGGGGGTCTGAGCTGCAGGAAACTGAGCAACAAAGGCATCAAGGTATGAACAAAGTGTTTTTTAAGCAAAGCCACTGGATCAGGCTGCACTCTTAAAGGGGCAATGCGATCAGCTGATCTATGTCAGTGATCTCATCACATGCACCACAGCAACCAAATACTCTTAAAATCTGCTGGTACAGACATTGCAACCAAGAATTTTTTCAGGAAAAACAAGGATCTAAAAGAAATCTGGAGAAAGCAGCTTTTTTTTGCAACTGAAAGAAAAAAAAACCTTCCGAAGGATACACTCTATTCCCCAACTGCAACAGTGTGAAACTTCAAAAGGAAAACCAGCCAGTCCTTTCCTGATGCAGAATCTATTTGCCTAAAGTCAAAGTTCATCAACACAGATTGATTCACTCTCACTGCTTGTCCTGAGACCCCTGTAATTACAAGCTCCATCAGCTAAAGAGACTGTGTGGTAATGCTACAACACTTTTTCTACTAATTAAAACACTGGGATCTATACTTCTGTAATGGTTTTCTTTTATTCAGAAGCATATTAATTACAGTCACTACTTACAACTTTTTAATGTTCTGTGAGAACGAATGTTATGAGAATTAATATTATGTCCCATAATCTTGCACAATCAGTTAATTTACAGCAAATTATGTCTCTACTTACTGTCTTCTAATATGAAGAAAACTACACAAGCACACTTATTTAAACATTTCATAACAATGATAACATATCTACAGAATGTCAGTAATTTTATCCATACTAATAAATTCCTTAAAAAACAAATGCCAGAGCTAAAAGGACAAACTCACAAAAAATTACTAAGAACTTCATTTCTTTTTGATTCACACAAAACAAGAATTACCAGAAGCCTTCTTAAAATAGGAAGGAAATTTTACTTTATACAACTTAAATCTATTTCATTAGTGTATTATTCTTATTAATAGATATTGCCATCAGTACATATTTAATTACATTAATAAAATATTGGTTTAGGGAGCATATTTAACAATATTATGTGAGCAATTGGTTTTGTAACGAAGAAACAGTTTTAGAAAAAGGTTATATCAAATATACAGTATATTTCTATGTTTTTATAAGTATATGGGATTTGTGTATATAGGAGTTGATCTCATCCTAATTTTGTAATTGTCCAAAGACAAAAACTTCAAAAGACATACAGTATTGTCTATTCTGCAGTCGGGGGGATAAAGAGCGTGAACCTGCACACACCTGACCCTAGCACTGGAAAGTTCTGTCTGCTATGAGAATAAAGATTCAAAATATATACTTTCATTTTTCAATAGCAGACAAAAGTAAGTTCTTACCCCATAACTTCACATCGTTACTACCAGATCACTAGTGAAATGCTTTATTTTAGCTGTCATCTTGCCTCTTGGCACATAAGTCAGTTTCATAAACAAACCAAACAACAAAATAAAATAAAAACCAAGAACAAATAACCCTTCAGAAACGAGAAGCCTATTTATGACCAACAATAGATCATAACCACATTTAAGACGACCATTCCTCCCTACGTCTCACATTCTAAACCTTAACAAAAGAGAAAGATTGGAATAACTTTACCAATTTTATAAACACTGCAATAATTTCTCTTCGTGGGCCTTTGACCTTATAGAAAAGGATGAAACAAGTGTTTTCACACCTTAAGTAAATCACTGTATGTGTTCTCAATACTACCAACAAATAAAAAGGAAAGCATTAACTATCATGAAATAAAGACTGTTCTTTCTCTTCAGAAATGACAAAACTGGTAAGTATTTTAAGATAGGAAAAGTTTCAGGAAGAATTGAAAAACCCTATTCTAAAAGAAGAATTGCCCAAATGGGACTGGTAAAACCTTGGAAGTGAAAAGCTTAACTATTATAATGGAAGACTACAAAAAAAATTTCTTTTAGCTCCTCCGAAAACTTTCCCTCTGAAGTAAGGCTTCTAAGTCATATTGTAAAATACCAAATAATGAAATCTGTCCATCTCTTTATGAGCATTGAACAATAATGTTCAAAACCAATTTCATAATTGAAGTGTCTAAAAGAAACACTCTAAAAGCAAAAAATTCTTCTAATTAATATACAGAACATAAATATGATGCTCAAGGAAGACTCTCTTATAAAAATTTAGATGAAATTTACAGTCAAATAACCTTTTATGCTGAAATGAAACAGCAGGAAAGTCTGTAAATACATCTTTTTATAATTCTACCTTACCAGGTTGATCAAGAATCAGTAGAAAGAAGATTAATGATTCTGAAGTTACTGACTGCTTAAGTGTTAAATTACTCCACAAAACAAATCCAGAAAAATGTATTTGCTTCCAGGGACCTAAACACTTGTATTATTCATTTCCTAACACCGGCTGCTATCACAAACAAATTAAAGACCTGTACTACACACGTGAAAATCTGGGCAGTTTCAGGTCAGAAGAGCCCATGTTCCCTCTTATATACGTAATGGAGCCAAGAACCTCTGAAATCCCTGCTTTCCTATAAAGGACCAAAGAGATTCCACAAATGGCACAAAATAAAGCAGAGAAGGATGACTGGTGAAGTCAAGACCATGCAGACAAACCTGCTTGCAATTCCCGATTATAACCAACAGCAAACTGCCATACCTGGAATCTAATCTATGTATTAATCTAAAAATCATCTCTCTTTGAGTAAGTATCTATTGATGCATCCTTACCAAGCTTCAGGTAACAGCAAAGCATACTCATGTGGTGAAGTAGTCTCTGGAAAATTGGAGAGAATTGCCTGTCTGTGTGGAAGTAAAGCTGATCCATGGAAAGTGAACAAAATTTCCAGGGCTCTGACATTGCTTTCCTAAAGAACAGAACAGTAAATTGCAGCACTTAAGACTGATTAGGCTAAAAATGAACAAGAAAGCTTAGGTCATACAACTAAAAGTTAATTTTAAAGTTTTCTTTAGCAACAAAGAAAACAAGGTCAGGGTCACAGAATTTATTTATTCACAATCAAACAAAGACACCACCTCTTAAATTTCCATTGAGATTCAACCAAGTTCAAAGGGAAGAAGAAAAAGTACTTAAGTGCAAAGAGCAATACCAAAACAACATTGCATTCTATCAACATAAATATTAATACCCGAGCATAAGTTCTTGCTGAAAGTACAATATTCTGATTTCTGAACTTCTTAAAGAATTCTCCATCATAATGTTGCTCAGCTGCATGAGGCCCTCCAAGGATTTCCTTTAAAAAAAAAAAAGAAGTGAGGATGCTTTTTATGCAAGATTTACAAAAGCATCAAAAAGTCTACACATCTTTTTATCCTAGGATGAGTAAGTATGAGATATATGCTGAAACATATGCTGGGGTTTTTGTTTCAGTACGAAAAAAACAGATGCATTTTTGGTTGATAAGCTAAGACAAATTTCTGCCTTATTTTAATTAAGGTTTAGACATCATTAGTTACAGAGCTATGATAAAAGCGATAATGGGAGTGTGTGCATTGGCAACTGCAATTTTAAAATTGAAAACCTTAGTAAAATACAGTTTGACATTTTAAAAACTTTCACATTGGTAAGCTCATGGAAGAAAAAGATCTATTAGAGAATCTGCATAGAACTTGCTGGTTTGTCTGACAGTACTCCTGCCTGAACTCCATACCCCATGTTGTTGCATAATTCAATTCCCTGCAGACACAGGATGTTCAAAGCAGGCTTTTGCCCAACTGCACCTCTCAGGACTAGAAGCCATCCTTTTGAAACAGTGAACAGGAGAAACACAGGTACTTGAACAGAAAATATTTTACTTTTCTCCAGTGACAGACTGTAGCCTTTCCACAAGGCTATAAACATTAATACCACAATAAATAACAAAAAATGATAAGATGATGTGATGCAGAAGTTGCAGGAATAGCTATGGAGTGAGAACTCAGAACTCACCTCATAGGTCTCAAGGCGATCAAGGTAAGTTAACAGCTTCAGCCTGCTACGGCAGAGCTCCTTCTGCTCCAGTGTCAGCCTGTGTTCAGAACAGGAATTTTCACATTTACCATTCATATTTTATGTCACGTGCACAGGAAGACAAAGGTTACATATTTTAATGACTTTTTGCACTGGGATATATCAAGAAATTAAGGAAAACCAGAACTTTGACACAATATAATGCCAACTAAAATTTAAACCACTTTTTTAGTAGGAATAATATATAGAAGAGTAATTAATTATGTTTTTGCAACTGTGTAGTTATTATAAACCTATAATTCTGACTAAAACATGGCATAACATTTCATTTACTTTGAGAAGTTTACTGATAATAACAGTTCTTGACGCTTCTTGGCCTCTTTTTCCTTTCTAGTATCCACTTCTTCATCTGGTGACAAAAGGTCTTCATAGGGAATTTCAATGTCCACTTCCCCTGGTAAAATAAATCTGGAAGACAAAATCAACAATCTAAGCAATGAAGAGGAAAAAAGAAAAAGTGAACTAATTTTTGAAGAGACATATTAAAACAGGTTTTTGTCCATGTTTTGACTAAAAATCTGCACATGTATATAAAAATATTGAACTTTTGTGTTGTAAGCAAGCAGGGATTCTTCCCAAGCCAGCAAGAGACATCAATTCTTGTCTCCACTCCCTCCCTAAAACAAACCAAAACCAAATTTGATAGAAGTTTCCGAATTCCATAGCCAGCAGTGGGATTGGCAGCAGCTCTACAGCACACAGTGGTAATAGAAGACTGCAGAAAGAAAGAGCAGCCTCTTCCTACTTCTACCACCAGAAACAGAACACCGAAGAGAATTGTCTCTACTGTGTCTTGCTTCTGCTTAATCAATACAATTAAGACATAAAACACATTTATAGGGTTAGTTGCAGCTTTCAGAAGCAACAAGAGAATCAGATTCTCATAGCAAAATATCGACATCATAAATTCCCTCTGATGAAGAAATTACAGGGCATATGTTTACAATGTGTATTTTACACACACAGAGAAGTAAAATGTGTAGGTACTTTGTGGGCATCTATAGAATAGTCTGAGTCAAAGTATAACCTTTCTTTATGTCCTGAAAAGCTTCTCAATATTTTCACTAGTGGTTGATAAGAAAAAAATTTACCAAATTACTATAAAATACTTCATACACTGTTCTTTAACAAAAAACAAACAAACAAAAAAAAAAAAAAAAAAAAAAAAAAAAAAAAAAAAACCCAAACAAACAAACAAATCACAAACAAACCCCCCAAAAAAATGCTCTTCCCAAACCTGCCACCATCTTCTCCTTTTCCTATGGCCACAAGAGCCTCCAAGTCCGTGCCTTTCAAGCCATACTGAAGCAGCTTCTTAGCAGCATCCGCGTTTTCTGGAACTCTTTCCAAACACTCATGAAGAACCCATGCACGTTTCTTGATTTTGCTCTGTCCAAGAACAAGAGCACAGACACAATGTTACATGGTCCAATCCCAAGCAATGGAACCAGAGATAACTTTATCCACGTTAAAGTCTCCCCATGTATTTCTTCCACTTAAGAAGATGTCAAGCTCCTCTGGTGACTGACAATGCAAACCAACAAAAGAGATGAGAACAAAATAAACACAATTCACTCAGAGTATATGTGGCAGAAAAGAGCACAGAAATACCAAATGATTTAGCAGAACTTCCAACAACTGGACAGAAGTTATTATTTGTCCTTTCTAATTAATGCCACTCGTTTTCATACTAAATAAAATGTGATGGTTTGGGGGTAAAACACATGTTTTATAAACCAAGTTTATATATTCCACAGTAGCACTAGAGTAATTTTCAATAAAATCCTCTTCACATGCCAGTAAGGTTCTGTGACAGAAAAGGCACCAGAATTACAAAATGTATTTGCATTATCTACTGATCTCTGGGTGACATTACAGATGACATACAGAATGGCTGAATTTTGACATTCAGTCAATATCTGACTGGAAAAAAAATAGATTACATTTCTCTTGATCTCCTGTTATTCTTTAGCCTAGACTAACATACCTATCTATACTACTACATATAAACTAATACACCTGTTTTACTAATACTATACTATAGTAATACTAAACTATATGTTACTATCTTCTACACTAATAATATATTTCTATTACTAATACTTAACCACAACCATGAGGCTGTACAACTTTGACACCATGTTTCTGCTGAGTTAGAAGACTTTTCTCCAAACCAAAAAACTCCACGTTAGATTCTACCGAAAAGCTCAGTTACAGTTCACAGTTACAGTCACTGTAAATTTTGTTATTCAAACTTTGCAATATGCTACTCATATCAACTTCGCCTTCCCAATTAATTTTCTATAATAAGTGCAAGTTTAAACAGCTGATATTTGATATATCCAACTATTATTCTTCATTTGCCAGGCAATAATCTACTGCTGCATGTGGGGGAAGAGATTACACACAGAAAGTGTGTTGCTATTAACAGAAGTTAGAAGATATTCCAAAAGACTTTCATTAACTGCCAAGGTTTCTAGATCAGGCCTTCAGTTAAATTGCTCTCTTACACATGACATGAAATGGAATTTGCAGCACAATTCTTCAAACTGCCACCAATTTACATTGCATAAATTAGAACACAATTGAGAATTCCATTTTTGCAAAGACAACACATTCAGTCTGATAAGAAAGCCTAAAAAAAAAAATCACAGAACACAAACGCACCAAGTAGTCTTGAATTGAAGCGACATTAACAGCCGACTTCCTCCACTGTCTTTGGTACACAAGATCAGAATCAAGGCCATACGTTTGAGCTAAAGACAAAGCTTCCCCATATTCTTCATTATCAATCTAAAAAGCAAACACATGAAAATGAAAGTCATCTGATTTCCATATTGAACAATGAATTGTTAATTCTGTGTTTTGAAAGAGGTAGAGGGATAATTACTGTGGGAATGCATAAGCAGGTAGGAAAGAGTGGTTCAAGATACAGATAAGACTCAGATTTGATAGACACCTCTGGAAAATCAGAGATTTTCCCCTCAAATAAAAGGAAGGTGTTATTTAGGTAACATCGTATTAGTTATACATCATATTTAGTCTGACATCAGGATTCCCTGGGAACTCTAAGAGTTACAGAGAGTGCTGGTTTACCATCAGAACAACTGGAATGGCCTAGATAAAGCAGTCTGTCCAAGAGCCCTAAAAATGAAGTAGTATCTGTTTGGTAAGAATGAGTCAGAGACTTAGTATGTACACATGTCTGAAAAAACATGCAAAACAGTCACAGAAGACTGTAAATTAACCCACTCCTGGGCTAACAAGAAGTTAAACTGATTCCATTCAATACATTTGCCAAGTGTTTCGCTACATGCAAACACATGACTACATGTCCAAGTCTAGCCAAGCCAATGATGTACAGTGTCTCCCAGTGGAAACCTCACCTCATTTCATTTATTATAATGCTAGTTTTAAAAAAGGATCCCTTTGAACAGATGACACAGTACATTTAACTGTCAGTTAAGAGACTCTCAGAAATATGTGCCTAAATCCTTTTGTCAACACAACAAGAATTAAAAGAAAAATAAAAAGCTCTTTCTAAATAAAGCTGATTAAGGGACTTTTCCTTCTAGACTTACTTTTCTCTGGTACAGTTCCTCCGGAGTCGTGGATCTTAAGCTGACAAGGCGGAAATTCTTTGTGATAGTACGTGGCCGTTTCCGTGGAGGAGCAAATCGTTCCATTTCTGTCACAAAGTACAGGCCTTGCTTTAGGTAGCTGAAATATCTGTCCTTGGCAGAAGTTTCATCATCTGAGTCCGAGTCGTCTTCTCCCTCATCTTCATCACCAGGCCTGCTTTCCAAGCGCAGTCTTTTTGGAACAAGTTTCATCTCACACTGCACAGAAAACACAAACAAGAAGCATCCACTTAGTACATGTAAAGTAGTTTAGTAAGAACTGAGTACATCTCCACTTCAAGGACTTCAAATTTCAGAATCAACATCCCTCCTCCCTCTCTCCTTTAAACCCTTTGTTTCTCAGTTTGCTTAACCTGTTCCCCAAACCCTGACCGCATCTCCTGGATCTGAGGCTTCATCCCTCACCTACCCAAGTGAAGGCTTCTTAGTCACCTGCCTTTACACTACATCTCCTGCAGCCAAGACAGGGCAGAACAGAGGAGACATCTTCCCACACTTTCTATAGCTTACTGAAGCATACAGGAGTGTTTTCAACTCTCAGCTATTCAAAGCAGGGGTTTCTGTTCAATGCAATCCCAGACTACATCCTTAGGCTGTAGTATGCCAGTCACGAGCTGTATACATTATTTCCAGAATAATACAACTTTCCAAAAACATACACACAAGCTTTGGTGTGTACTGAGATTTTCTGATTCTAATGTTAACCTTTGATTAAGACCTATTTCAATATAAGCTTTAGAAAAGAATAATTTTCTCAGTTTTAAAGAAAATTATTGATTAACTTTATTAAATATATTCCCGTCTGGAATGCTACTAAAAATAAACAGAAGATGTATCTCTTACATGGCTCTGCCTTCATTGTGTTCCTCATGTCTAACTGAAATGTGTTCACCCTTTCTTTATGAGCCACATATTTCAAAGTGGAAGGTGGATGTTTGCAGTGTTCTTCAGGTGTACTAACATACAAGGCAAGGCTACTGTCAACAAGTTTCCTCTCATTGAGACTCAACCTTCCAGGAGTTTTGCTGCTACTCCCCACAAGTTATTTATTATTTTATCAAGTTTTTATTAGAACAGTTAAGCTGCAGCAAGTTCAGAAACTCCCTGCAATGCCTATCTACAGATAAGGAAGCACAATCACTTTTCCTGTTAGCAGTTACATCTTCTATTTTAACCCCCCTACCTTAGGATCACATATAAAAAAGCAAACTGTTATACTGCATTCCAAAAGGATACCTGTGAGGTACACATTCCTCACCTCCAGACTCAGAAATCCTCCATCATGAGCTGAAGTGACCTGAGGAGAACTCTCAAACCATTCACACGCCTTTCCCAGCAGGTTTCTTAATGTCTTGACTGATGACACAGTCAATGCACCAGAGCAGCGAGCAAGGATGACAGAATTATCTGCCCACCAATTTACATCTATCAATGGGTAATAGGATTCTTTATCTAAAATAAGAATGCACCATATAAAAAAAGATAATGTTAAACCTCAGGTAACAGAACAGAGGAGACTTCCATTATGAAGAAATATGGTTTAATCTAACAGATATTTGTTGTTATATTTGCAACCTTGGTTCATTAAGTTGTATTTTATATCAATTACCTTTTACTAAACCATTTTTGTATTAAAGCTGTTGAGAAAAGAAGTCACTTAATTACAAATGTAATATATATAAATTATTTGGACAAATGTCACAGTAAACTGATTTACTTGCACGAAAAGTGACAGATTTTTGATCTTTGATAAAGATCCACTTCATTACCTACCAGGCCATCCTCAACATGATAACAAACATAACACTAATGAAAATCAGAAAAGGCTACACTGCTTTTGAAGACAAGTAAACACATCAACATATTTCAAGAGAAGGTTGTTAGGAATATCAAATTAAAAAAATAAACAAAAAAGTCTCTAGGACTGAGGATGGAAGCTGTGGCATTTCCAATCACTGTATCGATTATGGTAACTGGGTGTTGGGATAAAATGTTCATCAGATAGTGGACTCATTTTGCTCCCCACATGTCACTTTCCATTCCTCTGATGAAAACCTATCCCCAAACAGCACTAAGAAACAGGTCAGATGATTCCTTCTTAATTGTGCTTAATCAGCAGCCTACCTATGAAGGTGAGATGAATTAACCCAAAGACAGAATCACCAAGGAAAATATTACATAGAAACAGGAATCTTTTAATAACATAGATGTGTACAAGCAGCAGCAAATGGATCATGGAATAGCTATTGATCTCTGCACTCTTGGAACAGCCATGCAACAACCAGGTGCTAAATGGCTGCACAAATTGGCCTGAACTTTTGTAATACAATAGTGAGTGATGAGATAAATCCAGTCAGAGGAAAATTGGTTTAGAATTGTTTTTAGAATTTAAACTGATATCTTTAAATTACAGTAGCTTTCAAAATTTATTAGACATTCACAGGAAGAAAAAATGAAATCCTGTGCTAACTGAAATATCAACTTCTTTATGGTTATAAAAGCATTCCTAAGAGAGAAGCTGAAAAACAACCATTATGACACTCATTTAGCTCTGCCATGCTACAAATTCAAATTCTGTAATTTTGGCAACCTGACTGAGATTTAATTAAGCCATTTCAGCCTTCATGTATTTGCATTACTATTTTAAACTACACAGTGATACAAAATAATGATCTAACTGTACCCCATACCTTTGATTTTCTTTCTTTTTTCACTAGAGAGTCTCCAGTCTGGGTTAAGCTCATCATAGCCTGGCTAAAAAAAAAAAAAATTATATTCAAGTAAATCTTTGTAACACAGAACCCATTTATTTACTTGGTTGCTGACCCACTAATTTTTCAATTAAAATGCTCCCTATAAATTCAAACTCTTCTCAAGCACAAACATACAACTGCTGCAGTACTATTGTACTTTTCTACAGACAAGTAAAAAAAAAAATCCCCACCAAAACCACAAGTCATGGCCTGACTAGCTTTAAACAGTAATCATACCCCAGTGATTTCTGAAATAAAAGTTCTCCAGCAATCAAAAGCCAAGTGTTTGCTTTTCATGTCTATACATAGGACTGCAGGCATATAAAATAATCTCCAGAAGAGTCTGTGTAGTGGTCCTGTGTGACAGTCTGGCTCAGTTCTCTAAGTATTTTCCCCAGCTATTTTCAGAATTATAAAGCCCCTTTCAAGACTAGTGCAAGAAAAGAAGCAGCATTATTAATTGATGCACTGCAAGGTTCATAATTATGTTGCAGCGCTGCTATTTTAAACGTGAATTAGCAGTGACAGAAATCCTGCCCCCACGTGCAATGCAGTGGAAGTACAGGAAGCTGAAATAACTAAAGCACATTTGGGTCAAGCAGAAGACTTGATTTTTCAGCAGAAAGAGGAGGGTCTACTAATTAAAAGTAGACATGAGGCCACCCTAAGTTAATTTCACAAATATTATGAAAATTCACATTATACTTGGACACCAGTTTCACCTGTAAAAAAATATTTGAGAACAGTCAAGCACTAAATATTCCTTTATATCACCCTGAGTTATAAAGTCCCAAATGCTCCTTCAGAATACATATTCATTATTGCTAAAAAGAAAGAAAAAATACAACTCACTATAAGCATCCTTGAGCAAAATTTTTCTGACGTGTATATTAAAAATAAAGAAAAATAGATACGCATATTTAGACACACAACACTTATCCCAACACTACAGCAGAATTTCTTTGACTTTTGGTTGCTGCTTAAAAATGCTTTTCTAAATAAGCTTGAAATTACATTTCGATCCCATTTGTTTACCCTGTTTGTGTGATACCGGTTTATGTCTCGTAGGTTTCGAGCATAACACACAGCACTTCAAGGGAAAAGCCTCTTTATCTATTACTCAGGAAATTAACGGCAGGAAAATCAGACCACTTCACATACAACGTGAATCATAGTGTGCATCATTTCAGATTTTTCACTTTTTACAATGCATTTCCTAACTAAAATAAACTTTTATTATTTTTTTCTTTGAAAACTAATCAGCTTTAAATTCCCAGTGTTTAAATTCCCACAAATCACATGAAAGTTTGCCAGTGTCTGAGCAATTCCTAATATAAGTTCCCCCACTTAGTTTTGCAAATTTGCAATTCCTGTTGAAAACATTGGACTTAATAGCAACTTCATTAAGAAAATATTCTACAGTGTCATCTGGAACCATGTATGGTAAATTTTGAGGGAGGAATAGAATACATTGAGACATCCAGGAGAATTTGGTTTCAACCACTGAAACAAATTTTTCCATGCTAGCCTCTACTTCCCTTCTATAAAGGCACTTCAGTCTAATGGCATTGTAGTCTAATTCTAACAGTGTTACCTACTTGGCACCAAAATGCCTCATGAAAAATTCATTGCAACATAATTGGCTCTTTTTCTTAATTTTTCAAGTTTACAGTTTATGGATATAACATAGAAAGATTATTATAAAAGTAAGTATAGGGCTCTTGAAAAACAAGGAGCTGACTGGGAAGCTAGTATGTAGCTAATGCACTGTTCCCCAAACTCCTCTCATCTCCTACAAAAACACACTTCCAGAGGAGTAAGATATATAATCCAAGTTTCTAAACATGTACATTCTTCTTACCTGAGCAGTTTGGTCCCATTCTCCTGTTGTCTGAGAGATGGAATAGACCAGATTGTCAGTTTTCCTGAGAAATGAATAGCTGCCAAAAGAGCTCCATCAGGAGAAAGATTCATCTTGAAAACTCCATCCTGCCGAACACAATATCCAAGCAAATACAAACATTATAAAAATATACACCAAGGAATACCCCAAAAAATACCTCCAAATATTTTGGTTTTCAATTTTAGGGAAATAAAAAATTGTACAATCTTCCACTCTGAAAAGTTAATGTCTTAAAAACAAACAAAAAAGCTTTATTATAAAAGAAAAAGGTAAGAGATCGGTTATGGTATGGAAGAGTAAAACCAACCTGCATAAAGGAAGAACACTATCTTAGCATGAACAAATCTTTAGGAATGTTAACTTCTGAACCAAGTTGTCATATAGCAAATAAAACCTGGAAGTGCAGCATTCCTAAGAGAACGCCCTGACAGCAATGCAGACCTACTTGGAGGGAAAACTGCACGTTTTTTGCTCTGTACAGCAAAAACATTCAGCAGCTTCAGTTTCTACTATCCTGACTCTCTGGTCCACTCAAGGAAGACTACTACCAAACCACAGCTTCATACAGCTCTTCTTCCCTGGGAGCAAACTTCTGGGTGGCAATTACAAAACAAATTCTTAAATTAAAGGAAAAAAAAAAGGGATACAAGAAATACAGACATTAAGATAGCTTGGAGAAGCACACTGTTCATTTCAGGGCACTGAATCAGAATCCAAGAATTTCTTGAGTGACAACAAACCAAGTAGTAATATGCCTAAAATGTGTTTTTAATTGAAAAGGAGAGCATTAAGGGCTCTTTTCAAACATTAAGAATTATTTATATGAGAAAATATTCATATTCTCTGACTATATTCTTCAGCAGCTGGAGTACTGCACTTTCAACTTAGTTTGCCCAGGAACTGTACATGCCTTCTAATGGCAATTCTCTCTTTCAAGTCAATTTGCATGCACAAAGAACAAAGAACAAAAGATTGTTAAAGGACCTGGAAACACAGAACTAAAATCTATAACCCATTCAGATAACTGATCAGTGATATACATCACAGATCTTGAAAGGAGGTAAATGTTTACTCAGCAGTCAGTAATAATTCTCTGGCTGTGAGATTTACTTATTGGGTGGCCATTAACACACTCAAATTTATCACCAAGCCCTCTTATCTATAAAAAATTAATCTGTCCTTTGCCAAAGCAGACAATGCTGCCCCCACAAACAGCTTGTCAGCTTAAGGGAACAGCAAAACAAGACATTGAGAAACTCAGCAGGCTGGAACTTAACATTTATTAAGTGTCATTTAACAACACTAAGAATCAAATCCCAGTGTAGCCAGTTCTAATATATAAGTCCTCTAGCTGCTGTGTCTGTCATATTTTAACCCTGGTGTTAATTTCACACTAGGAATAAAAACTATACCTTACATATTTAAGCCATAATCTCTGAAATTGGATCAAAATATTCAAGGATGAATAAGCTTCCACATTTCTTCATTAATTTAGTACTGGCAAGTACAATGAAGTAGAAGTTTAGTACAGCTACATGCAGTACAAGCTTTTCAGCAAGAAAAGCTTAAGTCAGCTTTAGCATTTTCAGCAAAGGAAATAAAATCACTCCTTGTTCCACCCTTGAGAAAGATTCAGAAAGATTTGTTTTCCCTTTCCAATCAAGCAGGCAACTTCTTTTAACCAGTCACCTAAAACATCCCAAAAATCTATTAAGGTCATTTCCAACTCAGATCACCCATTTTTTCTCTCAGGAGGACACAGAGCAAAGGTGGTAGACAGATTCTTTACTGTTCTTTCCTTGTAAAGCAAAAAGAAGCGATAACAAATTTTTCTACAAGAAGGGAGAGGGGGACAGAAAAAGGAATCAAACCAAGGCTACACATGATGAGTAGACAAGAGATAAGAAAAGGAAGTGTAGTACTGCATGGGAAGTTCCTAAGGCATGAAGAAAGCCATGAGCACTGTGTACAACACCTTAGAAATACAGAAAGGACACACCTACACCTCAGCACGACATTCAAGATTTAACACTCATTCAGGACAGAGGAGAGAGAACACAAGGTCCATACCCAGAGTTATTTAAGAATAAGTTGATGCTGATCAGCAGTTTCATTAGGTTTACATGCATGCTGGGAGTAGAAGTCTGACCCATAATAAACTTTTGAAGCTACTTAGCAAAAATGTTTCCATAGTATCTCAGACTGTAAAAATAAAGCCCTTGTGTCTGCTCTATTTAAGCCATAAATGATTAGTTAGAATCCACCCATTTCTTCTTCCCCACATGGTGTGGAAATTGTGGGCTGAGGATTTTTTGCTGTTTTCTAGTAGGATAGGTGTAGTGCAGAAGGCTGAGTTTTGTTCTTATTTATCTCTTGGGCATGTATTTGAGAAACATCACAATCTATTTCCCTCTTGTAAAATATATAACACATATAACATAGTCTGATTACCACATTCATTAACAAACAATTAGGTGGCTTCTTATACCTTCATTTTTGCATAAGAGTTTATATTCAATATTGAACTCTACATTTCTGGACCTGTTCCTGACACCCAGTGATTCAAGCTTCAGCAAATGAACTAACTGAATTTTTAAGAAAGCCAAATAAATGGCAAGCTACTCCATTTAATGTTAAAGCTTTTTGATTAATTTAATAAAATGTTAATTCCTAAGTTGCATAAATTAAAACCTACTTTCAGTCAGTCTCTTAGGTAGTTATTAATGGACAATTATGTTAGTGAAATACATTTCTGAGGTAGACCTAGATCTTAATACCTGTTCTGTTCCTTGCCTGCTGTAAAATCTTAAATTCATAATCCTTAATAATCCTCTTCTCTGTGCCTGTAAGAACAGAAAAAAATATACAATGAAGAACAATCTCACACACTGTTTTATGCACCAAAAATTAAAATACTAAAACAACTCTGCAAGATTCTTTAGAGGCTCTGCAGAAAGACCTTGACAAATTAGAGAGATGGGCAATCACCAACCAAATGAAGTTTAACAAGGCCAAGTGTCAGATCGTGTATCTGGAGCAACCCTGGCTGTGTGCACAGACTGGGGAATGAGAGGCTGGAGAGCAGTGCTGGGGAACTGGGAGCAGTGTGGGTGCTGGTCAACAGTGAGTTGAATGAGTCAGTGCTACAATATATGAAAGAGATTACATCAGTGTGTCCAAAGAAGGCCAGGAGGATGGAGAAGGGCCTGGTGGGGAAGCTGTGTGAGGACTGACTGAGGTCACTTGGTCTGTTCAGCCTGGTGGAGACTGAGGGGAGACCTCACTGCAGTTACAGCTTCCTCTTGAGGGGGAGAGGAGGGGCAGGCACTGCTCTGTGGTGACAGGGACAGGACCTGAGGGAATGGCCTGAAGTTGCGTCAGGGGAGGTTTAGGTTGGATATTAGGAAAAGGTTCTTCACCCAGAGGGTGGTTGGGCACTGGAACAGGCTCCCCAGTGGAGTGGTCACAGCACCAGTCTGACAGAGCTCAAGAAGCGTTTGGACAATGCTCTTGGGCACAGGGTGTGACTCGGGGTGTCCTGTGCAGGGCCAGGAGTCGGACTCAGCGATCCTTACAGGTCTCTTCCAACTCAGCACATTCTATGATGTTACTATTTTTAAACTTCCGTAAGACTGCTTATTTTAAAATAATGCAAGCATAATAAAATCCAGTGTGTATAATTCTGCCCACTTCAGTAGATATGTAACATGTCACAGAAAAGCATTACTCATTTGCAATTAAATTAACAACTCGCTGGTAATACTAAGCAATATCTATGTAAAAGTAAACACTGGAATTTATATTGTAAATGGATTTCAGCATAACCAAGTTGTTACCAAATCAAACATTTACTTCTACTAGAAGCAAAAGAAATCAAGAGTCAGAATTAAACTGAAACATTTATTTCAGGTGTGCTGCCTTTTGTTCTGAAGTAATACAAGAACAAACTGTAATTTTTTTCCAACAAAGGCAGGTAACATATCCCAATGTACAACTCAGAGCAAAAAAATATTGTAGCTTGGAAATTTACAGAGTCCTTTCTTCTTGTTTTGGTTTTAAAACCACAAGTGATAATTAAGAACTTAAAGTTCAAATCATACTACAGAAAAAGTAAAACAGACAGATGCTGTGGGGAAAAAGATAACTGTTTAGACATACACATCATAGCTTAGAAAATAGCAAAACATCACATTAAATTCATCTTTCATAAAGGGATACTTATTAAGCTTACAGTGACAATATCCATCCAGTAAAATGAGGACACATACTTACTGTTCTAACATCATCTTCATAACTAGTGACCTGTTTGTAATGGGGAGAGCCTGACAGAATTCTCCAAGCAGATATCCCACAACCAGCTGCTTTAGATAGTCCATCTTCATCTGTTTCACAGCCTCCTACAAGGAGAAGTCTGTAAAATATATAAAGATGTATTATGATTTCATATACCACCACATATTTTTTTAAGTTTTCTTACATCTACAGCCGTTTGCTTAGAGTAACAAAAGGCTAAATATACCAAGACACTTAACAGCCACAATAAACTTTGTCTGTGAATAAATACCCTGGAATCTAAAAATACTTCAATATTGTTCAAGTAATATTTGTTATTTGTAGCATGTATACCTATTCATTCTCACCTCTAGCTTTCCAGGTAAGTCATAATTCCCAACATCTAAAATAAAATAAGTCTGGCCACAAGTTTGACTTTCCCCCTTACCTTCAAAAATGATAAAAAATTACTGCTTAAGCATATGACAAGTTCTGATCATTCTGTTTAAGCATCAGATTTCCATTTATTCAGATGTGGTACAAAGGCTAGTTATCTTTCACTTTAGAACTGAACACACTAAGGTTTGTCAATTCTGTTTTCTAAAGCCACTGTACCAATTATACATGTGCATGTAATAATTTTATTACACAGTGTATGTGGCATTCTAAAAACTTTTATGTAAGTCTTATAATTGTTGCTGATCACCATTAAACTGTATGAAAGTATTTGCCCCTGAAGCCCTTTCACCTTATTAACAAGCGCTTCTGTATTTAACTAATGACTACTTCGATGAAAACTTTGAAAATAGATGTCTAAGTTTGTTTGGAAGCATCACTGTAATGAATCACCCATCAAAAGGTAAAGTATCTACAAAAAAAGGCACAAGTGTAGGAGCCTGAAGCTCTGGCTTGGGAATGCTCCATTATCCCTTTCCCAAGGCTGCACCATTCCCCAAGTGCTCTGCCCCCAGTAGCAGCTGCTGCTCACACAGAGCAGCTCCGGCTGCCAGGGATGCCAAAACTACACCTGCAAAAGTCAAATGAAAGAATAAAGGAAAAAAAAAAAATTCCTTCCACATTTAATCCTTTTTAAGACATCAGTAAAGCTTATTTAGTATTCCCAGGTCTCCTGCTAGACACAGATGTACAGCAGGATGATTTTGTACCGTGGATGAATGACAGAATCACAGTTCGGCTGGAAAATTCCAGTTAGCCTGGAAAACAACCTCTGAGATCATCAAGCCTAACCTGTGACCAAAGACTACCATGTCAACTAGACCAGCTCAAGGGATGGTGACTCCACCACTTCCCTGGGCAGCCCATTGCAATGACTGATCACCTTTAACGTGAAGAAGTTCCTCCTGATGCCCAACCTAAAACTCTTCTGGCACAGCTTAAGCCCCATCTTCTATGTCTTCCTGACTCCTTGGGAGAGGAGGTTGACCCCCACCCAGCTACAACCACCTGTCAGGTAATTGTAGAAAGTGGTAAGATCTCTCTTGAGAGTGATACTTAAAGTTCTTAGAATTTTGGTTATTCTGCAGTGTAAAGAATGGCCTAAGGCAGTAAAACAGAAGTCACTTTCACCAAAAACTGCAATAGGAGACATGAACACAGGAAAGCCTAATTTTTTTTTTGTTGCAGAGGTGTTCTACACAGAGCACAGCCAGCATGTAGCAGTTTGTGCTACTGTTTCCAGGCTTCATTTCTAGATCTTTAAAGATCTACATACTTCTGGGACCATCTGAGGACTCCACAGACCACCACAGAACTCCTGGGAAGCCTTTGAGGAACTTCACAATGCCTGTCATTGCCAGGAAGTGCTAGCTAACAAACTTTAGAAGCTTTGAGAAGGATCTGCCAGCTGTTCCTAATCAAAGGGTGCTTTGAGCTTTTGTTCCAGATGGACACCGCTGATTAACAGTGGCCAGGAACCCTTTCGTATGTAAATGCCAGGCCTAGAGCACAGCATTTTGCAGAAAATGATGGCCAGAACCTGTCTCTGTTCTAAACAATCACCGTGATGTGCTGTCAGGCTCAGTCTCCAGCATCCTCTGGAACAGCTCTCCAGCACCTTAGAGGCCTTGACACAGACCTTGCTCCTAAGGGAGGACACAGACGTACAGGTCTTGGACTGCAGTGACATGCCTCCAAGCAACCTGCTCTAGTTCATCCTGAGGTGAAGAGGAATGGATTGGATGATCTCCAAGAGTTCCTCCAGTCTCAAAAACTGGCTGCTCTTGCAGTACCTTAACTGTACTTCACTCCACAGGTTTGTACAAAGTTGGGTTGAAGATAACCAGTGTAACATCAGTCTCAAGAACAAGCTCAGTTGAGGCATCCAAGAAAAACTTGATATGCCCCTCTTAGAAATTTTGGTACAAAAAATTTTTAATAAATTTGAAACCTTTTAAAACCCCTTCATCACAAGCCCTTCATTGCAAACTTTAGGCTTTAACATCAAACATTTTCTTCAGCAATTGCAGATAACCTAGACATTCATCTCTAGATTAAGGCACCAAAACAAAAGCAGCTGTTGAACCTTGGATTTGAGTTTACAAAGAGCTCACAGTGAAGCAGACATTTAAATTTTGTCAACTAAAATGCACCATAAATTCCGTCCTAGATGATAGGGGAGTCATGTCAGAACACCAACATACGGTATCTAAATTAAGGTATACAATGTTTTCTAAAACAGTAAAAGTCATTATCGGATTTTTTTTTTCCCAAAGCTATTGCTTCAAGTTTTCGTACAGATTCAGAAACATTCCCTGTTGACATATTCTCTTTGCAATTATCATACACCTAGTTGAAAAAATTAAGTAAATTTAGTTCTTAAATGCTATTTTATTGCACTATAATGGGTCATGAGCAAATACACAGTAATACAGTAATGCATTTAATTAAGCCTTACAAGCACTGAAGAGAGATCAGTATCATTTCATCATCTGAGATTAAATGAAATGCAAGAAAGCACAAAATGACAAAAGTTGAACTTGTATTAAGTGATCAAAGTTCACATTATTGAAAATTAAAAGTTCAAGGTGTATCAACAATTTTAATGCACAACTTCAAAGTAGTTGTGGTCAAGCCCTTCTAGGGATTTTTGGGATAAGAAGAAAATTTCAGCAAGAGATTCTACTCACGAATTTAGAATTCTCCAATGTCAAGTTTACAAGCTTTCTACCACAGACTAAATTCAGAACAGAAAAGACTTGCATCCGTCAGGGGCAAAACACTAGTTTTTTTTGTTTTCCATACATTCCATCCAATTCTGCATTCTTTCATGCGTCAATTTTTCTAAGTTTCTTTCAACTTTACTAACCCACTCAACTGGCTGCACATAGCAGGAAATACTAGAACCATTAACCCTGGCCTGATCAAAAGAAAAAAATGGATTGGTTCTGTTGTCTGGTCATGTAGTGCTAACCAAAGCTCCATAAACCACAACTATTACCTCAAAACTGTAAATTTAGTATACTGAGTAATAATTATGTGAAATCACTAAATATTAATTAGGTGGAAAGAAAAAGCCATACACAAAATTAATCTCTCAAAATAATAAGCTAGAAGAACATTACATCTCACTAATAATAATTTTTTTCCTGTATGACAGCACACTTAACACCGAAGAATGAGAACAAGTTCTTTCAACAGTGAATTTCTTCTGGTATTCTATAGCCAAGCCTAATTTCCATTTAAAACAATACAGTGCTATAACATTGCACTAAAAGATTCAATCCTAGAAGATCTAATAGAAGAAAAAAATCTAGAAAAATCTAAATAGATCTAAAAATACAAAAATATCTAAAACGAAGTTTAGTTCCTTCTCCCTGAAGAGAAACAGAAACAGAGTTGCTCAGTTTATCTTGCTACATAACAAATTGATATTAAAAAAGTAGACACATTTTTAGCATAAGTAATAGGCTAACCAGGACCTATTCCAACTACATTGGGTTCAAGAGCAAGCAGGCAGTCAGCCCTTATTTCAAGTCCAGTTTCTGTACCCAACAAGCTACTCATAGAGAAAACACATCACAAGACAACTCCAAATACCAAAGCTTGGCAGTTCCAGTCAGAACACTGGGGAAAATGAGCTGGACGACAAGTCCAGCAATCAACTCCAGCTAGAGAGAGACAAAAAAAAAACACCCCAGCAACTAAACTTATACTTCAGCCTTTACCCATCTTTCATCGCATTCAGAAACCTCTTTTAAAGCTATGCCTGACATTTTAAAAAATGCATGGTGCCTACGCAAGGTACACAAAGAGAAAAGGACATAAACTTTACTAATGGAATAATGAAAGCCAAGTGAGATGAACTTCATAGTTCCTCTTTCACAGCAGACAGAGACATGACTTGTTATTACTGATGCACTACATAGCAATTTCAGAATAGATTTTTCTTTCCCTCCCTATCCAACACACTGTGCTTATTTTGCCACTTTTTGTTCATCATTTATATACCAATGTCAGGCAGCAAACAGAACACTTACCTGTGACCAGGATGATAAATGACAGTTGTTATCCCATGGGCATAGTGGCTGCTAAAGTTGAAGCTATGACTTTCCTGAAAGCTTTGATTTGTTCCAACACTAAGTATGCCAGGAAAAAAAAATACACGTATTAGTTCAGACTTATTTTCTTTAAAGAGTAGAAAGAATTCCTTTCAAGTTCACTGTGCCTTCTCAAAACAAGTTAAATTTATGCTTACCTTACAAGGTAACTTCTCAGTTCTCCACGATAATTAACAACAAGGAGTTCAGCTGACCACTGGGCACTTGCTTTGTATTCTAGAAAGATCAATCCAGCAATAGCGTAACTCAGATCGCCTGGAAAACTTGCTGTCTTTACCCACAAATGAAGGCAGACATTGGGAGAGAAAGGGGATTTTAAAAAAGTGTCTTTGTTACTAAAACAACTAGAAAGTTAAATTAACTATACTGTATTTAAAAAAATAAAGTTTCATAGATTGTATTACAAACAAAATACATTTTCTTTTGTCTTGATTTTAAAGAAATCTTATTACTATAAAGTTTGCAAAGACAATATACTGAGGAAATACACTTGAGCCACCTTCACAAACCAGTTCGATACACCCTTTGAACATACAAAATAGAAAATGTATTGTGTGGGGCCTGTCAACAGCAATTATCTAATATTGTACCAAGGAAAGTACTCTGGCAACAATATTTCTCAATTTTCAATTTAACTCTACATACAAAGTGCAGATTTATAATCTATGACTACAAACTGTAACGATTCTATACTTTCACTCTCTGGTGCACTTACAGATCTACCACAATTTCAAGACAGATGTAAAACATACCCTTTTGCTGTTTTAAGGGCAACACATGACTTTTGTTGATCGTATGATAGATGTATTATGGTGGAACTTTTTATGGTCCATAAAAAGTGTAGACATTTATAGCAAACTAAGCCATGATTTGAAAAAGGTCAAAGAGTGGAAATCATCCATGACCCTTAAAAAAGTTCTACTATATTTGTATTTAACCCAAGAGAGCACATACCGGTGAAATGACCAAAAGCTCACTACCCATCAGGTCAAACACTCTGACTGTTCCACTGCTTTCAGCATAAGCAAGTAATGTACAATCATGACTCCATGCCACCCTCCTCCACTGAGGGTTAGGATCCTTTGGCACTATGAAAAACAAATAAAATTATTAATAAAAGCAAAAAATAAATATAATCCCTTAAACAGAACAAAAAGTCAATTGCATTAAAAAAATGCAGGGGGCCTACCAGCAATACAAGCTTATCTCAGAGGAGGGAAAAAGAAGAAAAAAATCACATACGTCTCCCAGAGCCATTAATTCTAACTATCATTTCATTTCAGATTCAGGTTTCATATATCAATCATCATAGAAAGAAGTGGCAGAGAGAGGAGCTAGTCACAAAGCAAAACTATTAAGAGATTCTTTACAATGATTTTAAGAAGTTATATCACTATCGTTGAAGTGAACCAACACCACCATTTAGCAATGTATGAACAACAAACAATGATGACACTAAGTAATGATGAAGAAGTTGCCATACCTTGACATTTTCCAACTATGGATACAAAGTCATCTTTTGCAGACCTGCAGAAAAAAGACTCCTATGAATTTAGATATTAAAAAAACTTACTACTCAATTTTCTGTAACAGAACTAGAAAAATATTCCAAGTGTACAATACAAAGCCTCTACTTGTTCAAAACAGCAGATAGTAACTATCACCCTTAGGCAGCTACAGTACCTAACAACAGTATTTTAGAGACCCTCCTCCAACTGCATAAATACCAACATCGCTCATTTATTTTGTAATGCTGTACAAAACAGGACAGCATCATTTCAGTGCTTCATATAACTTTAGAAAAAGAAACCTAGTCAGTATTCTCTAGGTTACAATTTTAGAAACAATGCAAGAATATAGTTACATTAACACAGCTGAAACACAAGATTTATTTTATAGTCTTTAAACTGACGTTTATGGTGCTCACACCACTTTTGATTGAACAATTTTCATACACTTGCTTCTTTTACATATAAATGGAAGGTCTGACCTTCTAGCAAATGGATTTTTGTGAAGCAAGTAAACACACTCAATCAAGATCTGTTCTACAGCTAAATGTGCTCTTGAACTGGCAAAGGAGAGCTTGCTGTTAAGAGAGCATAAGAAAAGGGAAAGCATCAGTCTTTACAGCAATCCACACCACTTGCATAGTAAGGTGAAGTATTATACATGCCAGCTACTCCACAGAGAAGAACACTAGATACTAGCTCCTTGTCCCATTTATTAGGGGAGAATTTCTAGAGGGGGCAGAAAGGCAGAGGTTAGAAAGACCATGATTTGTGCTGAGTATTTTTGAGGATCTTGATTGTTTTTCTTTCACATCTCGAAAACAGAGAGAGAGATACAGATATATAAACACATCTATTATAATTGGGGGGGGGGGGGGGGCGTGTCAAGGACCGTTTATGTTGGCTTTCAGGTTTTTTTAAATGGGGGATGGCTGAGAACTAAAAAGAAACAGAAGCTTTCTGCTTTTATGATCAATCCATGGGTAAATTTCACAATATATAACACTGCAAAACAAAAAAAATCTTTAAAAGTATTGCTGGCAAATGACCAGAAACACTATCTCAAGAACTCCACAGCTGTAGTAACAGATAATGTTAAGTTACCTGATTTCTATACATTGGTCTTGAACAACTGCCAACAATTTACCATTGCTGAAAGAAAAAACAGATGTGAAAGTTCATTTAAAATCCAATCCTTACAGAATGTGCACCTAGGTGCTCTTCTCCATGGCTAGATATAAATTGCTTCATTCATAAATTAAAAAAAAAATTAAAATGGGAAATATCATTTTTTATTAAAAATAAAATATCCATGCTATGATATTCCTTTCACTTCACAGAAATCTATCTGCCACTCTTTTCCAGCAGCACTAAGAAAACGGATGTCTAAAATTCCACTGCATAGGAGGTCAGAGTCAGATGTCGTTTACAGATAATTTTACAACAGCAACATACAAAACTACGCATTGCTTTATCTGGTATAAACAACTATGATAATTCAGTAAGTTATGTGTCTTTGCATACAAAATAAACTAAAAACCTTCCCTACGACCTTCATGTAATCACGTCACTGAGCCATCTTTCTATGCATACTTGTGCTTACTTTTAAAAGCCAGTGATCTCACTAATGTTGCTAAAATTCCTGCAGAACAGCTGGTTCTAGACTTGAACTCCCACTTCTCTGTGTATGCAATAGCAGACAAATCATGAGGGTAGGCATTCACTTTTCACAAATATAAATTGCTTATTTAAAAACTATATATCCTGCCAAGTTATAAGTCTTTAATTAACCAGTTTCAGAACTTGAATCTGAAAATGACTCCACTGCAAGCCACTTTGCCTCAAAAGCTGGACAGACATTCAGCCCTGAGTGAGAGGTGTACTAACTGAAGGGAACAGGTAGAAGCCCCTAGGTAGCACAATGAGGCCACCTGTGAGAGCCTCCAGGATCTCTCTTGACCAGAAAGAATAACACACCTTTAGCACAGTGTCTGCCCAGCATGGCTATCAATGGGGATGGTGGGGGGAGCAGAGGAAGCATTAATACATTCACTCCTGTCAGAAATGGCAAAGCATGGGAGCTGGTTACCTTGCAAGTACGAGGTGCCAGTTGATCTGCTTACTAACCAGACGAACCAGTCCAGCGGGCAGAGAAAACTTTGCAGGGCTGAAACACCAAAACCATCAGGCTAAATCAGAACACACTGTGAACAAAGGCAGTACCTGAGATACACACGCCAGACAACTCAGCTTCAAAGCAACGATCAATTACCTGAGAGGGTTTGCAACTGAACATGAATCAACACTGCACCCTGCCAACGATAACAGCTAACAACAGCCTTGTTTTTACTAACAGAACAAAACTGCATATTAAGGGAACTGATCACTTATTTATCACTCTTTATACTCTGGACACCAGTCAGTTTTGGTACACCCACTGAAAGAAGAACACCAGTAAACAGGAGGGGCACCAAGATGATCAGGACGCTGAAGTATTTGCCCTACAATGAATCAGATGAATCACGAATTGTACTTGTTTAGCCTGAAGAAGAGAAGGCTTCAGGATGACAAAACAGCAGCATCCTGATTGATACCCAGGAGATTACCGGGAAGATGGAAGCAAAAGAGGTGCACGGCAGGAACACAAAAAACTATGATCGACCCTCTGGAAGACTTGGAAGTGTTGGGGTAGCAGTTGGACTCAATGACTGTAAAGGTCCTTTCCAACCTAAATGTCTATGTAACTCCAAAACCAAGGAGGTTCCAAGCTGACTTTAAAAAGGGATTTTTTTTCACCACGAAGACAGTCAGGCACTTGAACATGATGACCAGAGAGTCTTGGTTCTCCAACCTTTAACCTTTCCAAGACCTAGCTGGACAGAGCCCCAAGGAACCAGTCAGAATTCAGCGTTCTCTTGCTTTCAGTGAGACTTTAAACTAGAGGCCTCCCGAGCTCCCTTCAAAGCTCTTTTATCAAATACTAAAAACAGCAACTAGAATAAATTATGAAAGCTTGAAATTATCTTTTAAATATGACTACTGGAGGGAGGGAAGAAAGCAAGTGAATTCTGTCTACAATTGAATCCTTATAACTAGACTTAAATGACAGCATGGCGCCCATAAACATTGGCACCTCATGAGAAAAGGGTTGGGGGGGGAGTAGGTGCACAAAAATAAAGTAGAACAACAGCAATAGGGAGAACAGCATTCCCTGCCAAATTCAAGTACAGTACTGTTTCACAGTAAGTCACATTAATGTTCCTTTCCATATAACTCAAAACCAACTGATTATCCTTTAAAGGGGGAAACTGCTATCTTCAAACTTCCTAATTGGTATAACCACAGAGCTGAAATTTCCCAGAAACATTGTACTTACCCCAATATATTTCTGGGACCATTTGATCAAACTTTTCGTAAAACTTAAATTTATAAATGGCATGAGTACTGCTCAAGAAGTTATCAAGCTTTTTGTATGAGTCTGAATTGTCAAAAAAAAAAATTCAAAAGCATTACTCCAAAGAAAGAAAACCCTGTCGAGCCATCATATCCTCACTGATGCTTAAGAAAAAACCCCACAACAGCTTCCTGTGCAGTATCTTACCTGGGATTAGAGAGGACAAATAAATACATGTTTGGAGAAATCTGTTCCAACTGCAAGATTACTTCAACTTCTGATAAATGCACAAAGTCAAACTAGGACATACCAGTTTTTTTCTGTTTAGGCTTCAGATGCAACTCAAGCAGCTACAACTCAATTCATGAAAAGAGGCTATTCTAAGCATTGCTTGGCCAATATTCTAAACAAGTGTTCAATTTTATTCCCATTAAGAATGACCTTTCATCAAATCAAAAAGCTATAAAAATATTACCACATAAGAAAATTAAGCAGTATTCTCATAAAACCTACCTGTACCAGAGGTACCGAAGCAAAAGCAACGCAGGACCTACAATGGAAAGAGGTAAAAATTACATCTCCAGTAAAACACCCTCCAGCTTACTGCACAGGGAATCTCAAATTCTCATTAAAGAAAAAGGTATTGAGGGAAAAAATCGTTTATACTTGGCCAACGAATTCTTATGTTAGAATAAATGCAAATGGCAAGTCAAAAACAGACTAAAAACAAACAAACAAAAAAACCAAACCACTGCACATTTTTTGAAATTCTAAGAGAAATTCCTACTGGATGAAAATACAGTTCAGTCACTGCCATTTAATACTTAGTTTATGCAATATAATATCATCAGAATGTAAAACTTCCTTACAGAACTAATTAGCAAACAGCCCATTGCAAGAGATGTTAAGAGAGGGAAAAAAAAAAAAAGCTCAACTACAGTTTGCAAAACACAGAGCTTGTTAACTTCTAAGATGTATGGTTTATTAGTTTGTCCCAACAAACTAAAGGAGACAAGAATGCTCACAAAATTGACATAAAAATGTCAAAATGTTATAAAAAACACAGCCATGTTCACAATTAGAAAACACATCCTGCACTCTATTTCCATAACATTAGGCACTCTAAAGGGCAGAACTTGTAAAATTTACAATTAATCCACATAGTCTTAGAAGTCATGAATGTAAGAACAAGTCATATTTACCTGCAATTGCTCTAGTGATGATAAATGATGCACCATGTTTTCTGTTGCCTCTTGGCTGCAATTACAATAATAATCATCAGACAGCATGTCACACATTTTAATTTAAATACCATATTCATACATACATTCTCTGATTAAATCTAAGTTGGCCCCTAGCCTTCAAGTTCTTTATGTATTTTCTATTACTCACTACTTCATATAATTTCTACTTTAACTGCATAAGCTAAAACAGGCTATAACGCCAAATAATTTAAATGCCAAGACGCAATAAACAAAATGTGCTACAGATTGTCTATTGATTCAGCTTTGCCTCAATCTTTGGGTAGTAACAAAAGACATTGGCTTCTGATTATGTTCTCCTGTAAGTTATTATAAATCATTCTTTTTATGCCAAATAAATGCCACAATGATCTGTAATGCCCAGCAGTCACAGTACTTGATATGCAACATATTATGCTAATATCTAAGTGCTAAGCTACCTAAAGATTGCTCAGGAAAGTTTCAGAAACATCAAGAAAAACAATTTCTGAAAAAGAAACCCTCTTTTTACATCAATTTGTACTATGTAACCTGGCCACTCAGATAACCACCTCTGCTCCATACCATCTCACACAGCCTTTCCAGCTGCCCTGCTCTACTTAAGGCAGAGGGAGCAACCACAGTCACTATACAAATGAGAGCACTCTCCGAACACAGAAAAAAGGAATGCAAAAAAAACCCCAGGATGTATATTCTTATCTGTAAGAGGAGATAAAATTACTTGTCAGTAAGAAGCAGAAAAAAAGATACAAAACTAAGAAGAGAACAAGGATAACCAATAAGGAAGGATCCACCAACAAATTCTCAAAAAAAAGCAGTCATACCTTTCTAATGAAAATATTAGAGCATCACAAACTGAGCATTAGATTAGGCAATGACTGAATTGTCTCTTCTATTCAATATAAAATACATAGAGCAAATTTCTCCTTAACGGAAATATTCAGACCTCACCAAGTTACACTTAAACACTTAGACCTCACCAAGTTTCAGTAAACACTGAAAGACATACAAATTTATCAAATTTTGGAACACGTCTGTGCTTAAAAAATAACATTTGGCATACCAAATTTAAACGATTGAAGTAAAGATTAGTTTTCTAGGTGAAGTTTGCAATCCATAAATAGTGTTTCAAGTAACCAGGCTGTCATCTCACAGCATGTAAGAAGCAAACACAGCTGTACTAATAGATAACATTCCACATTCAGGTTGATTAGCCAGGAAATAACAAGGCATTACACTAAAATAAATGAGAGCATAAATTATTTCTTACAGCTACCCTAGTACCTCAGGGAGAACTGCAATTTCCTAGGGACCTTAAAACCAGAGCTTATTAAGAAGTTTTTGTATTATGAGAAAGTTCCCAGTAAAAAACATTTCCTAAAGTTGCTTACATCTCTTTAATTTTTTTTAATATTTTAGGTGTATGCCCCTGAGCCTAAACTGCAGGCTGCTATTCCACACATCTTGAACTCTTTGCAAAACTGATTTACTATTATATCCTGATGACCTGAATTTTAGTTTTTATACTATACTCTTATCATTTCAGCAATAGCAGTGTTCTCAAAGAGTGCATTATATACAATGGCATCACTATCCTGAATACAGATTGCTTGATTTCCACACCACTCTCTTCTCCAGTACAGTCAATTCCTTGTGTGTTTCCTTCACAAATAACTGCTGTAACCCCCCTGCTCTTCCTCTTCTTCCCCCAAAAAAATTCTTACCGGAAAGTTCAGTACAGGTGAATGACAATACTAAAAAGAACTAAAATTAAAGCAAATTTGGGCATTCAACCTAAGAGATCCATGCCAGTTTTATTAATGTCTTGAATTTAATATGATTTTACATCTTCACCACAAGACTCATCTTCCAATAAATAGAGCTGTTAAGTTCTAGTAGTCCGCAATTAAAAATTAATCATCCCAAATGAAGTAACGGAAAAATTAAGTCAATGAAGACATGTGAAAGTTTAAGGTCCAGCTTTGTAGCCTAGATTGCTGCATAGGAAGACATTTAATTTTATTTCCCAGTGCAGCATTCAATTTCCTTTCCCTTTCTATCATTCTTTACCTCACTTATTCCAAAAGATTCAGCTCACCCCAAAAGAAAGTAGGGTGTGAGTTTTTTCTGAAAAGTGTGAAAAAAAACAGGATTAAAAGAGACAGATGTTCCAAAGGGAAAGTCACAATCACCTAAGTAATATCACTGTTAAGGCACCTTAAGGCAAAAACTGAGTCCTACTGACAGAATAATCTGTTTGCCTGTGATTGTCAGTGTAAAATCAATTTCCCACTAAAATCGTAAAAAGACTATCAGAAGTGCCCTTGAGTACTGACATTCTCCGAGAAGAATATAAATCCAAGCAAACTATACAGCATAGTATTTTCAAACCTTCCAACTTCTGCTATTGGAAACAGGTATTATCTTAAAAATAAACAGGCAAGAAATACCAAGTCTAAAATAACCAGCACCATCTACTTAAGCTGACAAGCAGAATTCAGTGATGCTTAGAAATTCTGAGTACCAGGGCAGATGAGGACCCTCAGACTGTGGTTACACAGTCAATTAAATTGGCATCCCCACATGCTGCCACTAAAGGGAGGTGTCACCTTGCTGACATGCTATTCACAGCCCCCTTGGTACCTACAGGGGTACTAGAGACCTCAACTAGGGACCACTTAACAGAAGGAGATGAAACAACACAATTGTTTCTCACACTAATCAGTTCTTTAATCAACTTACCACACAACTTCAAGATCACTAATGGCAGCAGAAAAGACACTTGTCAGAAATGTGCCCCCTTAACATAGCTGCAGAGGAACCAGTCCTGTGTCATCATACCTAAGTCCTCCTCACGGTTTGCAACAAGAAAATTGTTTCCATATGTTACAAACAAAGACTATTCACTATTTCTCAAAACACAGTTAAACTAAAATAGGTGCAACTATCAACTCATTTATACAAATAACCTATTAAGTCAGTAATTGGTAATACTGCAATCGTATTTTCCAAACGCCATACCTGTTGCTGCCACTGAGGATTTACAGATCAAGAGCAACAACAAAAAAATCTTTCTGATAAATGAAAACCTATTTTTTGAGCATGGTTCTAGAAATTTTTAATAGGTAAATTCTTCTACTTGTAATGTTTACATCTTTTCTGTTCAGTTGTTCTCATTAAGCATGAAACTTTATCAAAATGCTTCCATTTACAACTTTCAGTGGGAAATGCATTAAAAACTTCAGTGGACTTAAAAGCAGTTACAAGAAAGAAATAAAATCACATTGCTTGCATCGTCTATATCCAAGTCAGACAAGAGCAGACACAGAGGCAGCAAGCTCAGCACATTGCAGAGGAAAACATGAAAAAGGAAAGATGAAAGAGGTTCACAGCTTTTCCAGTGACCCGGGAAGAACAGCTAGAAATAACTAAACACCTGCAGTACAAGAAGAGTGTTTTCTGATTTCTTAAGCGCTGGCATCCATTTGTGTGCTTTGTGGACATAAAGTGAAATATTTTTCCCTTTTACCCCACTCCCTTTATCCCACGACTTCTTATATATAGACACAATATAGGATATAGGTGTCCACAGAGAGGATCTAATTTTCCTCACACAAAGTAAACTCAATGAAGGTCCTATTTTTGTCAGGACGGATTACACAGCTCTCTGTACAGCAGTTCCTGGAAATAAGACCTGGGCTTCATTCACCGTAGCTTCGCTTGTATCAGCTCAACAGTATAACCCGACATACATTGTTCAGTAAGCAAGGAACACTTCAGGGCACCCCAGCCGGCACAAGCCAGGGTGGGAATTAAGTGACACGAAGGCACAAGGGGACAATAGCCGCACGGACACCCCGTGTGCCCGCCAGGAACAGCGCGGCCACCCCTCTGAGCCTCCCCGGCGGCACCAGCTCACCCCCGCAGCCCCCGGGGCGCCTCCGCGTCCCCGCCCGCGCCAACGTGGCCGGTCCCCTCCCCCGTCCGCGGCCGTGCCGCGCCACACGCACCTGCACCTCCGTCTCCGGAGGCCACTCGGTGTTGACCAGCAGGTCGTACAGGATGTTCTCCTCTCCGTCCTCCGCCTGCTCTCCGGTGCCAGCCATGCCGCGCTGCCGGGACGCCCCGCCGCTGTCCCCGCCGGCAGCGGCCATGCCGGGCCGGGCCGTCCCGCCCTCCCCGCGCCGCCACGGCGACGGCGCCCGGCGGGGGCCAAACCGCTCCGCCTTTAACCCGTGCGGCGCCGGCCCGGAGCGTGCGGTGCAGGCGAGACCTCGGGGTGTGGATTTAGCCCTTAGCGAATAGGGGCAAAAAATGGAGAAAAAAAGCAAAAGGTGGATTTCTCCCAAGTTGTTCTTCCAAGTTTAATGGTGCTACGTAGGACTTCTAAATATTTCAGTTCTACACGTTTGAGTTCCTAGCGTTCAGCTCTCTCAAGCAGACGAAATGAGCTTGTTTGTATGTTCTGGCCCCCTCACATCAGGAAGGACATTGAGGGGCTGGAGTGTGTCCAGGGAAGAGCAGGGAGCTGGGGAAGGGTCTGGGGCACAGGTCTGATGAGGAGCAGCTGAGGGAGCTGGGGGTGTTTGGCCTGGAGAAAAGGAGGCTCAGGGGAGACCTTACCACTCTCCACAACCCCCTGACAGGAGGCTGCAGCCAGGTGGGGTCGGTCTCTTCTCCCAGGCAAGAAGCGACAGGATGAGAGGACAGTCTTAAGCTGCGCCAGGGGAGATTCAGGTTGGACACCAGGGAGGATTTCTTCACAAAAAGAGTTGTTAAACATTGAAATGGGTTGCCCAAGAGAGTTGGTAAAAGCTCCACCGTCCACGGAGCTATTTAAGGGAAGACTGGACATGGCACTCAGTGCCATGGTCTGGTTGACAAGGTGGTTGGTGTTCCGTCACAGGTTGGACTCGATGATCTCAGAGGTCTTTCCCAACCTAATTGGTTCTGTGAAATAATTATGAAAGAACTGACGTTTCAGCCTATTTCCTGTGATTTTATAAAGCATTGGTAAAATATAAATAAAATTACTTCACACCCTGATACTTCTGCTCCTGCAATCTAGTTTTCACTTGTGTTTAGTAAGCTCTTGTTGGCAACTGTGCAGCCTAGAATTAGGTTAAGCAAAAATTCAAATTCTGAAACTAGGGATTCAGGGCAACTTGAAAGCTGTGTTGGGTACCTAGGAAAAACTTCAAGAAGAAACAACTGCGGAGGGGAAAAAAAAGCCATTTTACTGTTTCTATATTTTTAACTCTATTTGACAATGTAGCTTATAAGGCAATAATAAATAGTAAAACATCATGTTTGTAAGTTTCAAAGAATTGTGGGAAATTTGTAGTAAATTACGCTCCACGTTCCACACCAACAAGCAGCACTATATATTGATATCGAGGTCTGCCTACAAACGTGTTTTCTTAGTCATGGCTGAATCTGTACATTATTCATATTTGTGCCTTTAAAAATCACTAGTTTTGTCATTAATCTGAAAGCAAGCAAACTAATGATTGACAGATATAGTGAATAATAGTGAAAGAAAAGAGGCACATCAAAGGAAGATACTCCCAAAGGAATTATTAATACATGAGAAAGCATTGCAGTGCAAACAGCCTGGTATGAAGGGTATAAAACACCCAGCTGTATTTTCCTCTGTGTGACACCAGTTTCTACAGCATAAGTTAGCAGCCAGTGGGGCTCAGCAAGTTTTAAAAAAGATCTTGAAACAAACCACCCGGACAAAATCAGTATTCAAATTGCAACACAGTAATCAAGAGAACTACATTGTCAGAGATGCTTGTTTGGGGGTTTTTTTGGCCTTTGAAGCAGATGTGTCTATCTCATGCTGCCTTTGGAAAGATTGAAGCTGTGTTTCACAATGGAAAGCAGTAGGCAATAGTTTATACTGTGCCTTACACTTAGCAGACAAATGCAATGACAATGACAAATTGGTTTGTGATGTAACTGTAGAAGCTCCATTTCTGCACTTGCAATCTCATTTTGTTTTTTACAAAACCACAAAGATTCTTGCGTTTACTGTCACTAGAAGTTTCACTGGAACAAGATGGTGCAGAACCTGAGGAAACTTCTGTACGAACTGGAGAATACTGTATCGCTTTTAGCGTATGTCTAACACACCTCGGAAACTTGCGTTTGTTGTCTCTGAGGTGCTTTTGGTCACCAATACCCGGAAAGTGCACACGGGCCGGGGCGGAACGCGCGGCGCGGCGGCTCCTGCGCCCACCCGGCCCCATAAAGCGGCGGCCGGGCCGCGCGCCTGCGCCTTGCGTTGTTCGCGGTGCTCCGGGCCAAGATGGCGGCGTTCTCGGGTACGTGGCGCGGGGGCCGCGGGGTCTCGGCCCTAAGGGAGCCTCTCGCCTCTGCCCGCCGGCTCCCGGGCTCCCTGCGGCGCCAGGGGAAGCTCCTCGGGCCGCCCTACCAGCCTGGCCTGCCGTAGGGTGTGGCTGACCATGTATCAGGCTGGAGGTCGCGAGGCCTGTGGGGGATGTATGTGCCTCTCCCCGTGTCCTCGGGCTTCTGTAGGGTGTGAGAAGTGGTTATTGGAAAGGTTTTGCAGCTTTTATTGCATATGTGAATCTAGCAAAGGGCCTGCTTAAAAATTAGGCTCGTTCCTTAATGCTGACTGGTTTCAGTAACAGGAGGTTTATCCTAACTGTTCTCTGTATAGCAGTGGATAATAGGCCTTTTATAGGAGAAGCTCTGCTTGGTGATACGGTTTAGCAAAATATATACGCTATATGAACTGTATATGCGTTTATAATAGTAAGCTGTAATCTAAAAGCTTACTATTAAAGGAGGAAACATCACTCTTTGTGTCCCCCTCCCCATGCAGATATTTGTAGAAATAGGTAGCCATCCAAGATCAGAGCTCTGTGAAGTTTTAATGTATCTGGAGTTTTTAATTCGTTCCTTTTAACAGAACTTGTTGCATCTTGTCATGGGGGAAAATGCTGAAGCTTCTTCCTGAGATCTAGAGATCAGTTTAGATGCTCTGCAGCAGGATTAATTTGGATGTAGCTGAGGAAAATGTTATGGTGTCATTGTTTGATTAAATTCTTGTACTTTATATGGAATTAAACTATGTGAGTTGGAAGTATATGGGAAGAAATACATATGGATTAGTTTCTAACTTGTAATCAGTAGGAATTGATTTTGATTGCTGTTGACTTTGTTGCCTGTATGGATTGCCTAGTTTTGTAGGAGTACAGGCCAGCACTTGAAAATATTAAAGCTTCCTGAAATCACATTACAAATAAAACACATTTCTTACAGCGTTTGTATTATAGCAAATGGAGGAATAATTCTTGGTTGCACACATCCATCTGCACCAGCCCAGCTCAGTGTGTGTCTGTGTGCCTGCTGTGTCTGAAACCCAGCATGTGGCGGTGCAGAGGCCAGTGGGTAAAACCAACCTCAGCTTAGAAAGGTGCATATTTGTAGTGGAAGGAATTGATTCAGAGTAACCTCATGTAGCCAAAGAGATGACCAACAGGTTAATTGTTATTTTGGTGGTGTGCTACCATCATTTGAGATGCTCAGATCTGCTTTTCTCTTGCCCATATTTAGTAGCTGCAGGTTCCATTTGTCCTCCATTTTAAATGCAGAGGATTTGTTTATCAACATACAAGCATGTTGTTCCATATTTAGCTGGTGTCTGAGGTACAACCATCAGACCTTGATAGGAGTTTGCCAGAAGGGGTATCCAAGGAGAAAATACCATTCAAAGGTAGATGTAATTAATAACTTTATCAAAATCAAAGCATTGTCTTTTTATTGTACATGTTGCAAGTGGGTCAGGCAAGATTTGGTGAACTAGAGTCCTTATAGGATACAGGATTTTTCTACTGTTTGCATCTCAACTGTAGAGAAAGTTGGGTATTTGTGATTAAAGTCTTCCCTGTTGTCTGCATAGGCAGTTTCCTTAAAGATGCAGAGATAAGTACCTTGCTCTTGAACTGATTCTCTGTTCCCCATGTGTTTGCTTTGCTGCTATGTCTGTACCTGTCCCTGTGCCCTGTGTATGCCTGACTTACTCTGCTCTAAGTGGAGACAGCTCTCAAAGCTGCCTGTGAGGAAGGGAGAATGTTTCCATCAGTGGGTGTGAGGGCTGCACATGCTGTTGCCAAAAAGAGTGGTTTTCCATGGTTCTGTCTGTAGCTGAACGTGCTGACACTTGGCAATCTTTGGGCAGTGTGAGGTTAATAACACTGCTTGGTTTTTTTTGCTTGTCTTGCAGAAATGGGTGTTATGCCTGAGATCGCTCAAGCGGTGGAGGAGATGGACTGGCTGTAAGTAGGAGTGTGGCAAACTCTGATTTGCCTTTCAGCAACGTATGACATGCTTCTTAAAGCACCTCTGCTGTCACACTGAAGCAAAGTGGATGTGTGTTTTCCTCTGACTGTCACTGCATCTCATGCGCTTCTCTGTAGTGTGAAAGGCAGAAGAATACAAACTGTGACTGCAGCGGTAACATTTAAACCTGGATAAGCAGAGCACGGCCTCTTATGCTTCACTTCTTTTGTTTCTCTGTCCCTCTGGTTTATTTATTATGTATCATGGGGTTACTGGATTAAATACTGTCACATAATTGATGCTAATTTAGTACGTGTTTTCCAGGTTGTGGTCTATGATTTTGTTTTTCAAACTTAATGCTTGTGTGTCAGTCTTCTAAAAATGTTACTGTGTTTGGTTTGGCCAAAATGTTTTTACTTCAGAGTTTGTTTTGAATTGTCATTCAGAATGTTGTCAATATGGGCGAACTCAATGTATGTAGTTCTTCTCATGTAAATGGTATTAATTAGCTGTGATTGTCTGAAAATGCTGGTTATGTTTAGTTATTTTTGCTTCCTTTTCCAGTTTTGAACAGGAATCGTGTATGTTAGAGCTGCATAAGCGGCTTTACAGAAAAACTAACATGAAGAAAGGAAGACAAGGAATATATAGTTAATAAGTTTCTTTTATAGTTGAGCATAATGATGTGAGATGGAGCCTCTTTTCAAGGTGCAGCTGAATCTGCTGCAAGCCAGGAGCAATAGCAGTTACCTGCTTTATCTTGCAGATGACCATGGCTTCTGTGAATTTCTGTATAACTAAAAAAATCTTTTTCTACTTATGTAGAACACTACCTTGTGTTAATGTTTTCTTTCCTGTAGTCTCCCTACAGATATCCAAGCAGAATCCATCCCGTTGATCTTGGGAGGTGGTGATGTACTTATGGTATGTATGCAGGATAGCCCTATTCATAGAAGTCCTGTGTCTTTTAACTGTTGGTTGTGTGGTCAATTTTGTTCTTTCCAGACGGGTCCACGGTTAGACTAGCTCTCCTGTCCTACTTCTATAGAAATATATTCTTCAGGTAAAAGCCTCTTCAAGTTCCTGGTGTGTTTCCAGCTGTTCTTGCCAATGAAATCTGGGGGTATTAGGCTTTATTTTTTGACTTCTTGCCAGGCACTGCCACATGAATGAGAGCTGTCTGATCTCACGTGCCCTCCTTTTGGCTGTAAATACCTGACATAGCTCTGTATGGAACGTGGCTGGTGCTGCCTAAGCCAATGCTGCAGTATCAATAACCTTGAAAGTATCAGATTAGTATGCCTTGTTCATCGTGTCTTTTATGGATCTCTGTAATCTTGAGTCCATAAACCAAAACAATACTTCCTAAAAAAATAAACTTAGTTTATTAAAATAGAATTCTAGAACAGTCCTTACAGTCCTGGTTAAACTCCTGTATTTTTCTTCCTCTAGGCTGCTGAAACTGGGAGTGGAAAAACTGGTGTAAGTAATGAAATTTTAATTAGCAGAAAAATTAGCAGTAAAAGTCTTTAAGTGGTGAGAGGTGTATGCATATATGCAGAGAGAATGTGTGTGTGTGTTTAGGCATTACTGGTAATAGTCTTTGCCAACATACATGTAGGAATGTATCTCAGTGTTTCTGGCTGTGGGCATTGCACCCGAAAACAAGACTGGAAATAAGTGTATAGCTTGTGGAATGAATGTAACTTTTCATTTTAGGCTTTCAGCATTCCAGTTATCCAGATTGTTTATGAAACACTGAAAGACCAAATGGAAGGCAAGAAAGGAAAAGCCACTATTAAAACTGGAGGGGCAGGTAAGTTCTTATATGTCACACTCCTTAAATTCAAAACTCTGCTAACTTATGTTGATTTTGTTACTTTTAAAAGCAAAGTTAACCTGCCATTAGATAAGTATTTTTTCCATAATTTGGGATAATGTAAACAGAATATCATCATTCAGTGTTTTATTAAACAGTGAATATAAATTTACTGGTGGAATCATGGGAAGAACTGGTGTGCATATGACTGCAGACTCTTAGTAATGTTCTTGTTTTCAGCTTGAGGCTGCCTGATCCACACCTTGCTTTCCAGTATTCTTCTGAAAGCCTTACTAGGTTAATTCCTTGCAAGATGTGAAGTAGTGGTGATATCCACCTTAAAGAAGGAGTTAAAAAACATCTTTCTGTTGCAGGAATAGGTGAAACCAACTATGACACCATGGAGTTGGTTTGTGCCTCGTAAATGAGCTTGAGCAGAAAGCTCTTCTAGGCTCAAACATATTTTTGTGTGGCTGGGATAACAGTGTAGGATCTTTCAATTCTGGTGTGCCAAGTAAAGCTGTTGCATTCCTTCTGGCACCTGCCCAGGTTTGGAATTGAATGACAGCATCTTGAGTTGCTACAGTTTGTTCTAGTAAATGTTGAATTGAGCAGGAAATGCACAGGGCCAGAACTCAGCTATATAGAATGGATTGTAACCATGATAATATCCTCACAGTATTTGAGAGTCTATTATACATCCATTTAATTAAGCTCGGAACTGTAAAGCCGATAACCATGTCCAATCTGTGGTATTGATAAGATTGGGTTTTATGTAGGTGGATGGTATTTGTACGAATAACACTCTGAGGATGTTATAGAAGTTGTCATCATTATAACCACTGCTACACTGGTGATAGTAAAGTCATCTTAAAAAAAAAGAAAAAAAGCGAAAATACTCCTTGAGAGAACGTAATATGAATACACAAATACACTCAGTAAACCTAATTGAAATGACATCTGTTTTTTTTTAATCATATATATAATTATAATTTTATTACAGCATGTTGTTGGGCATATGAAAAATGCAGTCAGAAATTCAATGTGCATGTATTTTAACTCCTTAGTAATGACATTTGAACTTACAGCCTGAAAAATACCTTAATGTAAGCTTGGAACAGAAAGGGCAAATAATGCATTTCAAATCTATTGTTCTTAATATAGTTTTGGATATTTTCTCTCTGAATTTGATTGTGATTGTGTGAAACTGCCTTATTTTATAAAAGTCTTCGTTGTTTTCAGTTGCATTTTTAGGTAACTTAATTTATGTTCTCCTTAATGGAGTAATCTGAACTTCCACAGGATACCTATGTGTCATATGAATTTCATTGGAACAAAGCTCTTTCCCCAGAAAATCAAGCCAAACACTGTAGAAACAATTTGAACTTATAATTTGAGGTTTTCAGGCTTGCTTTGTTGGTTTAATGCTTTTTCTGTTATTGTCTTTCAAATTTAGTGCTCAATAAATGGCAAATGAACCCCTATGACAGAGGATCAGCTTTTGGTGAGTTGTCCTGCTGTTCACTTGAGAACATTTGCTTGCTAAAAAAGAATAAACTAGAGGAAAGCATGCATAAAATTTTCTTTTAAAAGCAGTTAGACAATTTCTTTAACTGAAACTGTCTTGTAATTTTCAGCAATTGGATCGGATGGTTTGTGTTGTCAAAGCAGAGAGATAAAAGAGTGGCATGGATGCAGAGCAACTAGAGGCGTGACGAAAGGTAGATATAAAGTGATGTGTTTTGAATACTCTTCTAGAAAAGTTTCAGCTGAAATGCTGCTTGTCAGCCATTGTTAATGTAGGTGATTGCATTAAAAACTTCCTATCCATCTGACCAAATTTAGTAGCTTGAGACTTGGAAGTTACAAATAGCCCTGTTTTGTTCTCCTTGTGTTGTAAATTACCTTTTCCCTGATAGTGATGCCTGGAAGCAGAACAAAACCTTCCCAAACAACGTTAAAATGATTATAGAAAAGCACTTTTACTTGAAGGCCTTCAGGTACACAGTATGATGGAAACCACGCCCCAGATGAGATTCATACAATTTTATAAGATGGGGCAGTTAGAATATCCAGCCAGTGTTGTCCAGATAGAGGAGTAGTTGGTTAGGTAATCCTCCCCCCTGGGTTCTGCCCCACTGGAGTCCTCTCCCTGGTCCTCTGACTCTACCTTTATTATGTCTATGATACGTGGTAAACTTGGTTATGAAATTATAGGTCATTATAGGAAATGATTATGCAGACAGGACTTTAAGTTGTTTCCTCACAGACTTCATACAGATGTGTGCATGCAAAAATTTCATGGTTCTGTGGTTGTAGCAATAGTTGAGAGGCCAACCGTAACACTTGACTTAGAAGCACAGTCATCCCGATACTCCAGTGCTTCTGGGTATGTGTTCAGAAAGACCCTAAACAGTCTCTTTTCGTGGGGTGTGCAGATAATTCTGTAGTCTGTGTGTACATAACAGCCAGCTGGATGTGCTTCAAGTGGCACAAGCAGTTGTTGATGCTGGGCCATGCTGGTGGTCTGGTACTGATTCTGCAGAACCTTGTGTCCTGAGTTTATCAGTTCCTGTGCATTCACTCTTCTCTGTTGCTTGTCACTCCTTTGGAGCCTTTTACACACTACCTCTCAATGTGTACTTTGTCTCTTTTGCCTGCTCTTTCTTCATTCCATACACAGGTACACACACAACCTTTTCACACAAACACAGTAGGGGATTTTATGACACTTTTAGCAGGACTGGGAGTGTTAGATTTGTATGGGCTTGGAAGGAGCAAGACTGAACCACCTTAATGAATTTGGGTATTGCATTAGATCCTTTCTTTTTCTTTTAAAGGGAAATACTACTATGAAGTTTCCTGTCATGACCAAGGCTTGTGCAGGGTTGGTTGGTCAACTATGCAGGCTTCACTAGATCTGGGTGAGTTTCCTTCTGAAGAACCTATAGGTATATAGGTTTTTATATTAACATGGAATGGGTGGAGTCTTGTTCTAGTGTTGCAGAGAATGGACTCCTTGGGAAGGATCCCAATATCAAAGAGTTGAAAATGTTTTGTATTTTACTTCCTGTAAGGAGAAGTCTTTGGTGGTGGCAATGTTTTCTTGTCTTCTGTGACTTTCTGCCTTTTATGTATTTTTCTTTTTTTAATGAAGATGACTAGTAAAATCAATAAATGTATTGCTGCAGAAGTACTAGTTTGGTGTACATCCAGGTCAGAAATCTGTAGTTAGCACTGTGTATTACTTGTTTATGTGGTAGTGTTGGAGATTTCAGTTGCTAATAGCAAGAGGAAAAAGCATAACCTGTCAAGCAAAAGATAAAAGCCTATTGTCTTGTCTTCAGGCACTGATAAATTTGGCTTTGGCTTCGGTGGCACTGGTAAGAAATCTCACAACAAGCAATTTGACAGCTATGGTGAGGTAAGCTTGAATTGCATTTGGTAGAAATATTATTAAAAGTTTTGCATGTTAGTGCTGTTACAATCAACTGTCTTTTGAAGTAATGCTCACTGCCAAGGGAGGCTTACTGGGCAAAAGTACAATGGAACATTGAAGCATTTTTGGATAAAATCTTATTACAAGATTCATCAAAAGCAGTCACAAGCTTGAGACATGATAGTGGTTAGACTGCAATTATATTGATTCTTATTTAGAAGTTAAAATTTTGCTGTGTGTTACAGGTTAAAAGTTAACTGACCTCTTGAGATTTGTCTTGACTTACTTGAGTTTTAGCTTGAATAAATCAACCCATCTGGATACACTGTGAACATCCAAGTGAGGGCATTGTATTCTGTTTACTAGAAATTAAAATAGAAGTAATTGCACAACTCTGTAATCTGTCAAAATGCATTATTAATTGCTACTAAGACAGGGTGCACTACTTCAGGCCATTGAGTTGGGTTTGCCATTACCTTAATATACACTTCTGAAGTGTCTGCTGGGAATATTTGTAGTGGTTTTACGGAGTGTAGCATGGAATTGTTTAAACATAATGTAAATAAATGAGTATTACAGCAGAAACTCAAGTCTTTTTGTGGTAATAATGAACTCAATGTCATAAAAATTGCAACATCTATGACTACTGTAGCTTGTTTAGTAGTGACTCTTGAGCTGTTGATTCGAAGCACTTTGTAATATATACATGTTATTGAATACCTTAAAAATATATAGATCTCAAGGTACTTAAAGCACTTAAGTATGCATAACATGCATATAACATCATCTTCAAGAGTTAGTCTTTTATTATAGTCAAAATGATGCCATATTTGGTATTCTAAGCTTAGATTTACATTGGCTAATAAATACATGACTAATGTGCTTTTCCGTAATGCAGAATACTTCCAGATAAATGACTTAAATGTATCATTGTCGTTGTGTTTGGTTTTTGAAGTAAATTTAAAGCAGTAATAAATGTTTAAATATCTAAGATCAATTGGGCAGTTAACTGAAGACTTGTAATCAAATAAAAATATGTGTTGTATTTACAACGGTCTTACTGAAATAAATTGAACTTGCTTGACTTCTCTCAAGAATCAGCATTTATTAGGAGAGGTGGGAAAACTAAAAGCTGACAGAATGTAAGCACTAAGTCTTCTTAATGCACTGAAAATGTCTTAGCTTCACAAACCTTTTTTTTTTTTTTTCAGGAATTCACTATGCATGATACGATTGGGTGTTATCTAGACACAGAAAAAGGACAAATAAAATTCTCCAAAAATGGTATGTTTTATTCTCTTTTTTTTGGGATTTTGTTTGGATGCTTTCACTGTGGGGGACGGAGGGAGAGGAACACACACAGTTGCAGTGTCTGACTGAACTAACCCTACTTTCAGGGAAGGACCTTGGACTTGCATTTGAAATCCCACCACATATAAGGAACCAAGCACTTTTTGCAGCTTGTGTACTGAAGGTAACAGGAATATTACAGATGTCCAAGATGATTATGATTTTTCTGGGTTTGTTAATGAGCTATTTAAGTATAAAATCTGCATAGCCATCTACAGTTACTGCAATTGTGCATGTAAAGTCAGATTTCTTTGGTTCACCAGTATTCACTACTGAGGTAACAAATGTGTGTGTGTTAGCTTTGAGTACCATTTAAGCTAAATGTTTAAATTCAAATTTTAATCTTGCGTTTATAGGCAGAACAGCATGGATAACTAATTCCTAATAACAGTGCCATGTTGTATATATTAAACTTTGGTATACTGCCGTTTGACTGATACAAGCAAATAGCTTGAAAGTCAGCTATCCTGTTTCATTTGTTCTGAACTCTTAACATTACTGTGATGTAGTACTATGTCTTTCTGAGTTAGTCTTTTTAAGTCTATCTCTCAAGCAGTAGAGATTTTAGCAAAACCTTTCAGTGGTTAGAGAAATATACTTCAGAAAAAGTGCTTTGGTTCTTTTGTTGGCTTTCTTCTGTTTGTTTGGTTGGGGTTTTTTTAAGTTCCAGCAACTTGGGGAAGAGGAATGTGTAAGATGGGAGAAGAAAGGACCTCCCCTATCTCCTTGTCTATCTGTTTTTTTCATTATTGAGTTGTTTCTCTTTTTACATGGTCTCTTGAGTCTATATGTATGACACAACTTTGTTCAAACCTAGAATGCTGAATTGAAATTCAATTTTGGTGAAGAAGACTTCAAGTTTCCACCAAAAGATGGCTATGTTGGTCTTTGCAAAGCTCCTGAGGGTAGTGTTGTAAAATCACAACACTCAGGTGGGTTAGATTTTTACACACTTCTCTTGTTTCTATACTCCAGTTATGTTACAGAGCATCTTTTTATCTCTTTAATTGCAATCAGAAAGATCTTGAATACATACAGAGGAAATACTGGTGCTTTTTTGAAAGTATACCAGAATTTCTTACTCTTAAACCACCAATAGTCTTTAATATTTTGAATTTAGAAGTACATCAGATAAAAAAAGTCCAGCTAAGTTTTCAACTATGTTGTCATAAAAATATGTGTGGGTCTTTATGCCCTGCCATAGAATGGGTTATCCTGCAAGACCAGTACACCCACTTGTAAGTTCTCACCATTACTCTGAAGTTATTCATAACTGAGAGAGCAATCACATCACCTTGTAATGGAGCATTTAGAATTATTAGGTGTTAATTATTAATAGAAAATCCAAATCTGTTTCCAGTAAAACATTCCAGAATAGGAATGTAGTTTGTCTTAATGGTGATTTTTTTTTTTCCACTTAGGAAATGCGCAAGTGGTTCAAGCACAGAACCTTCCAAACGCTCCAAAGGCTTTGATTGTAGAACCATCAAGAGAGCTGGCAGAACAAACTTTGAACAATGTGAAGCAGTTCAAAAAATATGTTGATAATCCCAAGTTAAGGTAATAGTGGATTTGGTAGTTTCATTTACGATATTTTCCATGGATATAACTTCCTGGGGGGATGGGCAGGGGGGATTCCACTCTGTAGCTAAGTGAACCATAATCTGCAGTGTTGCTAATAATATCAATAATAATCTGCTACCAACCAAACTTCTGACTTTTCAACTACAGTTAGGCCACTTAGGGGTTTTTTGGTGTGTTTTGTTTGTGAACTGCCTTTTTCTTGTATAACAAACGCGGTAGGTAGGCGGTTTTTTAATTATCAGTGATAACTGGTGTGATACTTCATAGATAAAAACATTATCTGCTTACTACCCTTCTTTCCTAAGCATTTTCCTATGTCCCCATCTCCCTCCGCCCCCTCATTTTATTGGTTTTTCATCTCTATCAAATAGTTACATACAGGGTCTGCTCTCTTTAATTAATGTGCTTACAGGACAAATTATCATGGAGATGTAATTCTGAAAAATTAATCATCTATAAGTTGCTTTGGTTTTAAGTTGTCTCTGCTTTGACTGTACTTCTAAAACTTAAATGTTTCCCAATTCTAAACTACAATCTGTTTATAAGAGTGCATTTATTAGAATTGCTGGGATTAAGCAATAGGAATGGGCAAGTTACAATGAAAGATTCATTTAGTTTACTGTTACTTGCATTTCTAACTTGAAAGGACACAGGAAGCTTTATTGAACTAAGTTACATTATTTTTGAGATTTTTAAGAAACATTTTTAATAAGATTAAATTGGTTAGGGTGCCAGTAAAGTAATCACATTGAAATACAGTTTGGTAACAAAGTTTTCATTTAATTGAAATACAATACACTACATATGAAAGGATGAATTTCAAAATTAATTTTTCTATTATTTTGTTCTTAAAATTATTGTTCAAGGCTGTTAATTGTCAACTATCAATTAAAAAATCAATCTTCAGAGAGATGTTTAGTATACCTTCTGAGTATAATAAATGGGTAAATATTGAATATATTGATATAATTTTAGGGAACTGCTAATTATTGGTGGAGTTGCTGCAAGAGATCAACTCTCTGTACTGGAACAAGGTGTAAGTTGCATTTTTTTCGCATGACTTATTAGTTTGGGTTCCAAGTAATTTATGATGTTGCTAGAGGATATTAATGGTGGTAACTCATGTAATAAGAATAATAAACATGTTAAAAAGAAAATGTACAGTTGATAGCAAGCTCATGTTGCACCAGTCTAGCAGTTGTTCCTTTAATTCCATGTCAATAGAAGTACTTACAGTATTTAGTCAAAATCTGTTGAAGCCTGAATACTCCTGAAAATCTTAAAATAAAGGTGTAATTGTTTGCCATTTGTCCTTAACCAACAAGACAGTTTTCCTATTAACTTCTGTTCCATATTTTTTTGAATAAAAATAGTCTGCAATTATCAAGATGAACCTACACTACAAACCAGTCCTACATAGGAGGAAATGTCTGGTTTCAGCGGCATGGAATGTACAATTAATTCAATCACTATTTAGGGAGAATAGAGTCACAGGGTCATGTTTTTTATTTAAAACTCACTTTTGGAAGTGAAAATGCATCACTATTCATAAATTTTCTAGTAGTTCTGGTTGCCAAAATACAAATTTTCTGTTAAGCCTACTTAAACTGGAAGGTTGTTCAACTTCCACGTGAATGCTAAATTCTTGATTGTGAACCCTCCTGCCTGGCAAAATTTTAAGTTATTTCTATAGTTGATAGACTTTGTATCCTTCCACCATGAGAAAAAATTTATCCCCATTTAAAACAAATCTATTTGTTGGCTTTAGATAACAAAATTACACAGCTTGGGGTTCAAGGAATGAAAAAAGGGGCACAGCACTTCCTAAATAAGGGGAGGCTTTCTCCCTGAGGTAGATTTTGCTAATGAAATTACTGTAGAACCAAAATGCAGGTTGCCCAGAGAGGAGGCTATGGGATTCCTTTCCGGAAGGGTACTAAAAATTGTATTAGGCAGCTACCTAAAGTAACTTGGAAATTGTCCTCAATTTGCATGTGAAAGTGGGGAGTGGAGACCAGATGATCTCAAGAGATCCCTCCAACTCAAGTTACTCTAGGATTTTATGAAGTTATAATTGATAGAAGATAAAGCATTATACTGATAATTGTTTTGTAACGTTAAGCTTAGATAAACTTAAAATGCTTTAGTTAATTACAGGACCAACCCATACTCTTTATGTACTTCATAGGTGGATATTGTCGTTGGAACTCCTGGAAGGCTGGATGACTTGGTCTCAACGGGGAAGATTAATTTATCTCAAGTTAGATTCCTGGTTCTGGATGAAGCTGTATGTAGAGAACTAAGTGCTACTTAAATTCTGTTCTTAAATGCAATATGATATTTGCAATAAAAAGTAAAACATTATTGTTCTGTAGTATTTGCTAATTCAGTGGAACAGTTAAATACCTGTAGGCTGTTCCAGCTTAATCCTCTCATTTGCAACCATAATAACCTACTATTTTTTTCCCCCTGCCCTCATAGCCTCTCTGTTAAATCTGTTAGGAATTTTTCTGATAGAAAAATATATTTCAAATTGTATTTACAAGGTGATGAAGTCTGTCCCTGTCACTGCAGGGAACTCGATGGACAAAGACAAAATATAAGTGTTAGTTAACCCAGCAGGTGTTGAAGCCAGTGTACTCAATATGCTGTGAAATAAGGGCATCTCTCTCATCTGTTGTAGTACAAATGAATATTCCCAAAGATCAAATGCCTTAGGTTAAAGCTAGGAGTGGCTTCTGAGCTTCTTGCAAAGCACAGCAGCTATAGTGTAAATGCTCCACGTTTTTACTGGGCTTTTTCTCCTTAGTAGTACCATCCCTGCCATGCATTGACTGTCCAGTTAACAAAAAGCAAGAACTTCTGAGAGTAGGAGTATATTACTTATCTAACTTAAGTGTAAAGAGCGAGAAACGAGAGAGAAGAGTTGCAGCTTCATCTTTTTTATTTCATCCCTACGTAGGATGGCCTTCTCCTCCAAGGTTATTCGGATTTCATAAACAGAATCCACAGTCAAATTCCTCAGATAACCTCAGATGGAAAGAGACTTCAGGTATAAAATGTTCGTGATTTGGGGATTTTTTGTTGTGGGGGTGGGTTTTTTTTGTTTGTTTTATTTGCTTGAATATTTTAGGGGGGTGTGTGGTGTGCTCTGCTTTTAATTGTAGACTACTACTTGACATGGAGCATGCTTCTTTGAAGTGGAGTTTGGTAAAGCTCTTCTCCAAAACTAACATGTGTTCAGTGAGTTCAGTAATTTCCTGTGGGATATGTATTTTTAGTATTCTAGATGTTGAAGCCTAGTATTCAGCAGTTTTCAATTTAATTTGAATTATTTATATATAAATATAGCAAAACATGACCGAATACATACTTTGTAATTTTTTAATGTGTTAATAATCTTGATTCATCAGCTTTCAATAGTTTTGCATTCTCCCTAATAATTTATTGGGTCTTTGTGAGAGAATAGTTAAGCAATATACTTTGTGTCCTGGTGCTTGCCAACTGAGTGGTTCCTGTGAGGAGGTAATCCAGACTCTTTCCATTGTGCTGCATTATGCTATTCAACTACATAACATTCATCCAGTTCTACTCCCACCTTTTTGGACCTTATCTTCACTGGTATCCATATGACTCTCTCCTCAGGTGATTGTGTGCTCTGCAACACTGCATTCTTTTGATGTGAAAAAACTATCTGAAAAAATCATGCATTTTCCTACCTGGGTTGATTTGAAAGGAGAAGATTCTGTGCCTGAAACTGTACACCATGTAGTTGTGCCTGTAAATCCAAAAACTGATAAACTCTGGGAAAGGCTTGGCAAGAATCATATCAGAGTAAGTGAAAATTGAGGTTATTTGTCCATGTTTACAAGGTTATTTAACCTTCTGAACAGGGCCTAATGTTGAAGGATCTTTGCTGGCTCTTGAAACAGCTTAATCTGAAATAGTTTGTTCCATGGTAGTCAGCATCATATCAGTGGTGTCATAATGTTGTTTCTGAACAGCTCAGTGTTACAAACATGGCTGAGGAAGAGCTTGATAGAGTAATAGTCCGATTTGCACTAGAGAGCAATGGTACTGTGCTTTTTCACTCTTCACAGCCAATGGTCCGTGGCCTAACTGTACTTAGTTCTTCTTTTCTGACTTGGCAGAAGGGAGTAAACGTGCCAAGATGGATCATTCTGTAAGGTAGTTCTGTCTCTAACCCATGTGAGATGAGCAGTTTTTACAGGAATGAATTTCATATCAGACTGCATTTGAGACTCTGGGTTCTGCAGTCACCTGACACATATTCGTGTGAGGAGGTTGTTCAGGTCTCTCGTATTCAAGTTCTGCATAACCTGAAACCATATTTTGTTCTTGGCAACTCTGATGCAGTTACAAGTCTATAGGTTTTCTTAATCCCTCTTTGTCTTTGGAACCTCTGTTTGTCACATGTTAGTACCTTTTCATTAAGGCTTAGTATGAGTTTATTTCTTTTGGATTCTAAGTTTATATCTGATTCAGCCTAGCATAGGGGAAAAGATAAGGAACTACTGTTTATGTGATTTAACCATATTTTACAATATCTTTTTGTTCAGATTTGTTTGGGTGTTTTTAATTCTTCACTTTATTCAAAGTGTTTCCTATCCAGTGTCTACATAAATAGTTTTATTGCCTTTTTTTGTGAATAAGTTTTGTGTGCCTAAACACAAGACTTTCCTTTAGCTAAAGGTAGGTAAGCGTTGGCTGGTGGGAGAACAGAATGCTAAGATTACTTTTAAACTTTCATTTCTTCCTAGTTACAAGTTAATGGAGTTAAGTATTTCTCTGTGAAGAGTGGACTACTGACTTGGGGGGCTTTTTTTTGTTTGTGTTTTTCCTAGACCGATGAAGTACATGCAAAAGACAATACACGACCTGGTGCTAACACTCCAGGTAATGAACAACACTAAGAAATAGTTCATGAAATTTTTGTAAATGTTTTAAATTGTAGTAGATACTGGCCTTGAGTCATGTTCTTCCAAAATTTTATTTCAACATTCTCACAGTCTTGAAGAGAAATGTGTTTCTGTAACTGAGGAGTGGGAAAGACACTTGCATATATATTTTGCAGATTTGTAGACTAGTGTTTGTTGGTGTGTACAAGAAACCTGAAACTTCTGAGTGTTTTTGTTCTTTCTGTATTGTATCACCTTGGAGCACAGGAGCATGGAGGGAAGAGGTAGAAACTGAAGGTTTAGCTTACTTGCTCTAATAATAAAAGTTTAACTGTGCTCAAAGGCTAGAGAACTTTTGAAGGTATGCAGTTCAAAAATTCTTTGTGTTTTTAAACAATCTGAGTGAAATAGCTTCTTCATTTTTGTTTAGAAATGTGGTCTGAAGCTATTAAAATTCTGAAAGGAGAATACACTGTTCGGGCAATCAAAGAGCACAAGATGGACCAAGCCATTATTTTCTGCAGGACTAAAATAGACTGTGATAATATGGAGCAGTACTTCATCCAACAAGGCGGAGGTAATGCTTTCATGTCAACCTTACTCAGCTCACCCTTCTCACTTCTCTGTTTTTTCAACACCAGATTTGTATGATAGAGGTCACCAGTACTGGGACACAGCACAAATAAAATTGTGCTTCGGATTTTTTACGTACTGACTGGGCACAACATTTAATGTTTTGTAGCAGGCAGCTGCAGGAGTGTCTTTTGTGAAAGAAAGCAGTGAACTGTCTTATACCTGTTCCAGATAGTTCTGAAATGGATGGAAACCCATCATGCACCAAAATCTGAACCAGTAACAAGATACATGGTGCCTCTGCTGAAACATACTAGTAAAATTGATAGTTGGTAAGGGCAAGAGACATGGAAAGAAATGGAAAGAAAGAAATAAGAAGACATAGAAGGAGAAATGTGAAAGAAAATACAGGAACAGTGGAAGGGATGTGTGAGGAGAAAGGTGAAGAAGGACATTTATAGAAATGGGGAAATTTAGAGCAGGAAGGATTAAGGAGAAATGCCTGGAGAGGCATGCTCTGGGGAGGAGGGAGAAAGAGTGTTTAACTACTTGTCTCGAGTATTTTTTTCTGCCCCAATGCCTGGAAAATTTTTTTGCCCATGAATTTTTTTCCAGTTCTGCATGGTTCTGTGTAATAACTTATATTGGTGTTATTAATATATATAAATTCTTTCAGGCCCTGATAGGAAGGGACATCAATTCTCATGTGTCTGTCTGCATGGTGATAGAAAACCTCAAGAAAGAAAGCAAAACCTGGAAAGATTTAAGGTGATGCAGCAGATTCTTGAAGGCTTTTTCCTCACCTCCCAATATCTGAATTCATGTGTTAATTTGTGTTCCTAGTTCTCCATTTTAATGAAATTGCACTCAAATGCTCTATGTCCCACTTCCTGAAATTGTGAGGCACATTTTCTGTAGGTGGAAGTCTGTGCTGGTAATCAGTATGACCTTTGTGAATTTGATAGTAGGCTTACTTTGAAATAAAAACCTAACTTTAAACTCTGCAGCAATTGCATTGGTTTTTAAAGTTTTTAGCACTTGATTACTTTAAAAAAAAGTTAAAATATTACAGTTTAATTTTGATTAAGCCATTTATTGATTTTTTGCTTGCCTTATGATGTTGGGGAAAGAAACAAGGATGTAAATTCACCAAACTATTCATACTTTATTTGAAGTGTCTAAAATGTACAGAGACTTCAAGGTGAAGTAAGTGCAAAGGACTGTGGTTTCATTGCTTGGAATTTTGCTTGCTGTATTTAGCACAACACTTCGTTACAACTCTGTTTTTGCAGAGAGGAGATGTCCGTTTCTTGATCTGCACAGATGTTGCTGCTAGAGGAATTGATATTCATGGTGTTCCATATGGTAAGACAGCGTTTTAAACTTCAGCTATTGAATTGCACTGGAGCTTCAATATACTTGCAGGCCTGTCCACGAGTTAAAATAAATGTATGACCTATAGCATAATTTTAAGAGACATAGATGTTAAAGGCTTAAACTAGGCAATATTTCATTTAGTTGTTCACCATAAGTTTTTGAATACCTGATGATGTTCTGCATTTTTGGAAATTGTTCATTCGGTTTTCCATTCTTACCAAAAAGTAATCAGGGAGAGTGCAGTTTGAGAGTGAGAGCCTTTATTGCAGGTATTCCAGGTTACACCTGTAACTGTTGTAATAAAGTATGTACATAGGCTAAGGAGAGGAATTGCAGCAATCAAAATCATATTTTAGGTGTCTGACCTTAGCTCATTCGTTAAAAAAACAAATGTTGTGTTCTCTGTGGACTGTGTCTGTCTTACACAGTTATCAACGTGACGCTCCCTGATGAAAAACAGAACTATGTTCATCGAATCGGGAGAGTCGGCAGAGCTGAGAGGTATGTGTGTGTTCAGAGCAGTCACCAGGTTTTCTTGATATGTTTTGTTGTTGTTTAGTTACTGAAATAGATTTCTCCCTTTCTTCTCCCCTAATATTTCAGGATGGGTTTGGCAATCTCCCTTGTGGCAAAAGAGAAAGAAAAGGTAATTATACTCCAAAGCAGAGGTGAACAGACATTATTTACTGAAGCTCTGTCCACAGCTGCTATCTGACCTTCTTAGCCTGCATTGAAAAACTGCTTGTGGGTCCATGCTTAATTGAAGGAGAACTTAAACAGATTCCTGAATTCTTTTTCATTCTATAATTAGTCAAAATGAATGTACTAAACTCTATTTCACAAAGTTTAGAAGTTGTTTTCCATTATGTCTAGGTTTGGTATCATGTATGCAGTAGTCGTGGAAAAGGGTGTTACAACACTAGACTGAAGGAAGAAGGAGGCTGTACTATATGGTACAATGAGATGCAGGTAAGAATTTTGCTAAAACATTCCCTAATTCCTCCAAAAGACTCAGGAATGAAGTTCTTGTTTCACCTTTTAGTTGAAGTACGAAGCTAGTCTTAGGGTGTTTATAACCTTTGATTCCGTTTAAGGAAGAAATTAGAAAACTTTTCAAGGTATATGTTCTGTAAGTTGTGTGATTATAAAAGCTTATTTTAATATTCCTAGCCAATTTTGTTGTAGTCATACTTTCAGGTTCCTTATAGTCTTCCTAATAAAAATCTGTTAAGCTTTAGAGGGTGTTAGGTATACACTTCTGTTTGGATGGTTTGTTGCAAAACTGTCACTTAAAACTGTTGTTTCTCTAACCTGGAAATAGTTTGTCACTTAAGTAGGTTTTCCTTGGAATTTGTGTACCAGCTATGAATGCATGTTAAAAAGCAGTACTTCCTTTCTTTCTCTAATAAAGAAGGGCAAATACACCTTATGTGTGGTAAAATAAGCTTGGACTATGAGGTCTTTATTATAAAGTAGCCTCACTCATACAGGTAGGCTAGTGTATGAAATAAAGACTTCTAGGTAGGGTAAAACCATACTGAAATTGGAAATGAACTTGTATAGGCTGAGCTAATAAAAATGTGTTGGACTTCTGTATGTGTGACCAAATTGTCTTCTGTGTACCATTCCAGTTCAAACTATTCAAATGTGGCTGTTCGGAACACTAGATTGACTAGTCTTGGACCCTAAGAGTACTTAAAGAGTTTTTTTCTCTTAGTTGCTGGGGGAGATTGAAGAACACTTAAACTGCACTATTGCCCAAGTTGAACCAGACATAAAAGTACCAGTGGATGATTTTGATGGGAAAGTTACATATGGGCAGAAAAGAGCTCTGGGCGGTAAGAATGAGCTGTTCTTGAGTTCCCTTGCTATGCAGTGTTCTGGTTGTCTCCTGTGTAACTACAGAATAATAGACTATAAATAAATAAATAATAGATTATAAATAAATGGGTTATAAAAAGCTGCTAGTTCTTTGCTATCTTCTGCATTTGTTACATGCAGCCTAGGGGTTGCAAGTGACAAGAGTGTGCATACCTGTTTTGGTTGGTTTGTGACTTTTTTTTAAACAAAGTAATTAACTTTCTGAATGACTGTGGTTGGGCATTGTTAGTTCTGCTGAAAAATGGCTTTGAATACATAATTTAGATTGTGTCTCTTTTGGCAGGTGGACTGTATAAAGGCCATGTGGATATTCTGGCACCTACAGTACAGGAGTTGGCTGCCCTTGAAAAGGAGGCTCAGACATCTTTCTTGCATCTTGGCTATCTTCCTAACCAGCTGTTCAGAACATTCTGATTGTGCCACTCTGGAGGGAAGGCTTGAGTTAATAAATGCTCTGCCCTACAAATACAAAAATCCCACACTGTCTCTGAGTAGAGGTAGTTAGAAAGTGATTAAAACTAAATATACTTCTTGCATGAGGAACAGAGTGTTCAGCACTGTTAACTTTGAGTTAGCTGTTCTCCTAATAAAATAAAAGAAGTCAAAGATGAAATGGTTTTGTTTGGGGTTTTTTTGCCTTGAAGGATTAATTCAAATCATTCTTTGCATGGTTTAATTTATTGTAGGTACAAGAGTAGTTAGGCAAACATGGGAGAATTTTATATTTATTTATATTTAAAAATATTTAATTATTTTTGTACTGTTAGTTTTTAATGCTGGGCTGACTAAAGATAGATTCATATTCATTCAGACAGCTGTTTACATTTAAGATAATAAATAAAAAACCCCAGATCTCAAGTATGTATTTGAAGCTCTTTGTTATCCTAAACCCCTCCTACATCTAGGCTAATAAATGCATTTTGATTCTGTAGTTCTAGACTTCTCAAGGGCTCTTAAATATCTGAAATGGATTGTACAATATTGTAGCAGTATTGTTACAAATATTTCTACAACACTCTTGAATTCATAGGGGAGTACCATGTGAGTATCAAAGCATTTCATAAAACTGCAGGAAAAGCTTTTCCATGCAGCAGTATAGGCTGAAGTATTTAATGCCTCTTTCAGTATTTAATGCTGCTTTCAGACAGGTTGGATTTGTTCAGATGGAGTTACTGCAATCTGGTTTGGGATTTCTTTTTAGCTTTTTGTTCTCTAGTGACGCTTCTAATGATAATTAGAAATTTCAGTGACTTTGCCTGCAGATTACTGTCCAAATATCTCAGGTCATTGGGAGTGCCAGACAACCACAAATCCTGTAAACTTTTGCTGCCGTTGTGAAGTCTTTTCACAGAACATTCCTTGCAAAAAGCAGTGACAATCAATTTAAACTGAGGTTGAGCAAATAATTATTTGTAGTGGTACCTGGAGAGGGCAGACTGAGAGACCCAGGGATTGTAATAAAAACCATAGATTTTTCATTCATTTAAACAAAGCATTGCATTTACAGCAATTTGTGATAATACTTGATCCCAAGGAGAGGGGAGATTACATGGGATGCTTATTAGAACTTGGGGAGAGAAGTTCTGTCATGTGTTGGTCTTGTCAGACAAAAGTAATGAAATCTGTCAACTGTAAGTCAATCAAAATTAATTTATTGCAATGCCTAAAATCACTTTAGATACAGAAGAAATCAGATTGTTCATGTTTGCCAGTTGAAGCTGAGATTAAAATCAGTTTCATCTAGTTTAGACATACATTTTTAAGTCACAGGGAAGCGGTGGATAGATGGAATCAAAGCATTAGAGCATTGATCTTTTTCTTGAAATGTGACATTCTAAATTTGCTACGTTTCCCAAGTGCTGATACCTTTCAAGATTTGCTGTTGAGTATCCAAACTTCAGTGAATAATTACAACTCATGGCTAATTAGGGTTGGAAAAATGAGTCTAAAAATGAAAATTACTTCAGGCATGTAACCTAGGCATGTCAATTCTTACCTAAAATTTGTATTTTTTTGTTGCTGGAGCTGAAATTACTACAATGGCCTGCTGTATACTTGCTTTCAGAAGGGTTTTGCTGATATGCCTTCGAATGCAGTAGCATGAAAGAGGTACAGGGCAATTTCTGGTTGAGAGACTTCAAAGGCTGTGTGAAATGTCAAGAACTTAACTGTATCTTGTGCTAAATGGCAGAAAATCCCCACTGCCATAATCAGTAATCTCTAGGAAAAGTATTTAGATCAGATGACATATAAGCTAGCAATTGTTTTGAGAGATCTGGTTTGGGATATTTGTATTACTTCCAGTTACTGCCGTCTTAAACCGCTAAGATGGACTTACTGGAAAACTTGACATTTTTTCAGAAAGCAAGTATGGCTATTAAAAACAAAAAAGAAAAACCCTTAAAAAATGTTGAATGGAATTACACCAAATTAAGTTCAGACAATTTTCCCTGATTGGATGTTCCCTGTCTCTTGTTATTTTTATTTGGGAAAGAATGTGCCTTTACACCTAGTTACAGGAAGCCATATCTAGATAGACTGGCGTGATTCCAGTTAAAGTTTTAACCACCTCTCTTGAACCAAGCACTGACTTGCTTTCACACCAGCCAAGCTATGAAGATGTTTTTGTAGTGGATGTTAAAAGTCAACAGATACATAAGAAAAAAATGTTTCAGCATCAGGTGCTGTTGTACATTCCGTGGGAATGTTCCAAGTGATTGGGGAAAAGAAAAAAAAAAAAAATCACGTAGTAATCAAGTTACCTAATTGCTGTCTGTATCTCTAAAGGTTGATGCGCACGTAGGCTGCTGGACACGCGTGTGCTCCGCGGCTGGGCTGGGCTGGGTTCCGAGGGCGCTTCGGCTGCTCGCACTTGGCTGAGTAGTGCCCATGTGGTGGTGCTCATGTCTCGCGTATGCCCCTTCCTACACCAGCCTGCTGCTTCCAACTGGGTCAATTACATTCTCCCTGGGTTTTATTTTTTTTTTTTTCTCTTCAGAAACAAACAAACTCCTAAACAAAAAAGAACTTAAGGCTGTTAGAGCTGTTTGTGTGGAACACAAGCTCACAATGAAAGGCCCTTGCTTCACTGCCTGACTTCTTGTCGAAGCTTGAATAAACATGCAGTGTGAGCCGTTCCGATTGTTAATCCACTAACTTCTGCTTTAAAGGGCTTGCTCCTTGTCTGGGTTCAAAGCTAATTCTTGCTACTGTACATGTTGAAACTGTACTTATTTTTTTTCTCAGTGCTGATTTCTAGTGTTCACAAACTAAAAACAAAAACAAAAAACAGGCTTTCATAAGTGCCCCTGGCAATATTTGTTGCAATTTGCTGGCTTGAAAATTGTAAGCAAATCCAATGTAGGCATTCTTGCTGTGCTTCAACTTTTCTAACCAAAAGGCAGGAATATGGGAAATTCAAGATTAGCCTGAGTAAAATTAACAAAACATAAATTCCAGTTTTAACCTTTTTTTTTTTCCCTAATTATATTATAATAAGAGTTATAAAATTGGCTTAGGGAGATATTTTTGTTTGGTATCTTGAGTTTTATCACTTGCTTATTGGAGCACCCTTGTTCAATAGCTTTTTTTTTTTTACTAATTTGCTTTAGCACAATGTCTTTGAGAGAACTCACATTCTTATTGGATGATTAACTATTCATTTATAACTACTGGTAGTAATCTTTCTTTGTTTTCCTTTGCACTCCTATAAAGGTTCCTTTTATGGAAGGGAAAAGGATACAGATGGTGTTTGCCACTCAGTGTCCAAACTGCTGTGCTGGGGCCCCCTTTTAGCAAGCTCCAAAGGCAGGAGTTTGCTGGTCTCTTATGCTTTAAGTATGGTTCTGTTTTGCTACTGTGAAAGCAGACAAAATTGCTGCTGGCAACACAGACTTGTACTTCAGTCTTCTCATGTTTATGGAATCACACATACAAATAAACGTGCCTGGTCTATTTGAAGAGGTAATTGGCCTGTGGTCACTACCATATGTGAATATCCATATAATGCAGTAAGCTGGGCTCCTGCTTAAGCCAGTTAGCAAAATAGCTACATTTCAATTAGATTAGGTGTATGTAAGAAAGAGGAAAAATGGGTGGAGGATTCAAAGGATGAACTTTACCAAGAAGTGTGTACCCCTCTGCCTTGCACCTCTATTTGAGAAAAGTGTAACAGCTAGAGACACTTTGATAAACCCTTTATCACTGCAATGACACTACCACTTGCCTGTTGACAAAATGGAGTTGTGCAAGGGGTGAGGGAGATGAAAACTTGTCTTGTGGAGCATTTCGCTACAATAATACTTTTTCCACATGTTGCTTAAAAGCAAAACGTTGTTACTTTTCAGAGTTGCTACTTGTTGCAGTAACTAATGCATTTAGTGAATAATGAGAGGGTCTTTATCACTTATTAAAATTTGTCTAAAATTCACTGTGCTTCTTGCAGTGATTTTTGTCTATATCTCTTGGTTTCTCACAAATGTGTCCAGATCCACAGATGGAAAAACTGAGGTAAAGAGACGTAGCAATCTGCTGAATGTCAGCCAAGACTGGCAAGAATTGTCATAATATCTTTGCAGTAGTAATATGTTAAATGCTGTTTCAAGATACTCAGCACATGAATGAATCAGTATTTTTTCATGATGGTTGTTATTATGTGAGATCATAAAGGTACATTCATTAAGTGTATCCCATGACTGCTGAGCACTGCTGTGCTACTGGAGTGCCTAGAGTGAATAGCAGAAAATTTCTATTGTCCTGAAGGGATTTTCTTGATTTAATATTTAGCAGAAAAATTAAAAATACAAACAGCTAACTTAATACATGGAGAACAGATTGCTGGAATTCAGATTCTAGCTAACATTGAGCTAACACTGTTGTGGGTGACAGAATAATCTTGCCACTCCAGAAATCCTTTCTGCCAGTGTTATGTTCAACCTGCCAGTGCTGGACAGAAAATTCAGGTACCCTGTCTAAACAGCATGAAGAGCTTGTGTTTAGACAACTGAAACCATCCTCTGTGTAAAATAGAGATGAATTTAAAAATTCTAACACCTATGGAAACGTCATAGTGCTTACATTTCCTAAACTGTGTTGCCTCTTCAGTTTGCTGGTTTTGGAGACCACTAAAATGTTGTGGAATTATCCAGTGGTAACTTTCTTCAGTTTGTTGATTGTTGCAATACACAAAACTCATTGAGGATTTGGATGTTATCAATTAAAACCATCCTTCCACAGATGCCTTGTTGGGAACCAGCACTCTTCTAACCAGAGCTGTAACTGTGTTAGAATTAGTTCAACTTATTGTATGAGTAATGAAAAATATCATGTAGGATAACAAAATAATAAGAGAAATTGCATTCAAATTGCTTTAGCTGGCATTTCTGACTCTTTGATGTATATCAGTAGTACAAGTAGCCGCTCTGCTATTTAGGTTTTAAGCAATGTGTTCTATTCTACTAAAAAACTTTTGTGATTTTTTTTGATTATTGCAGTTCCGCTGAACAATAATGGTGTTTTGAATGAAGTGATTCAAAATAGGAAGTAGAGAATTGTTAGTGTACAGCATATGTTATGCTTTAACTAGCCCTGTACCAAATGCAGTACTGAGGGGTTGATGCAGGTTTGAGGAGTTTTTATTGAGCCTTAAACTTTTTTGAAAAAAAAAAAGAAAAAAAGAAACCAAACCACAAAAAACCACCAAACTTGTTTTGCTCTTCCTTATAACAAGAATTTAAGCTGTGTTTGGCAGAAATGGTCAAAAAGAAGTAAGTTTTACAAAAAGATAGTCTATTCCTCTCTAAGCACTGATCTTCTGTGGTAATTCTAATGGCCTAAAACAGTGAGAACAGAATTTATATTCAGTTTAAAAATTGTAAAATAGTCTGAAGTCATCTGTAGTTTTCTGTCAGCAGCCCAAACGTTGGTTAGGAGTTTTGCCAACAGCCGTTGTTGCCAGGTGATGCTTTTAACTATGGACTGCATTTAGTCCAAGTTTCTAAAACTAAGTAGTGCTTAGTATATGGTAAATATATCTATTTTTTCTATATTTTCTTGCTAAGATTTAACTTTTCTGGTATGTGTGTTCAAACAGCTTTTCCTGATGGGTTAAAAATAGTCTTTATATCAAAAGGAGGAAAAAGTTTGTTGTTAATCTTTCCATATTAAACTTGGGGTTTTCTCCTGAATAATGCCTGTGGTATCAGAGGCTTCCTCCATGTGTTTTACTTATCTCATTTATCATGTAGGTAACTTATGTAAATGCTGTGCTTCAGGATGCGGTCTCCTTAAAAAAGCAGGAAATCCCTGGGAAACTGTCCAAGTAAACACTGCACAGGCTACTGAAACAATCAGAAATACGGGTTTGTATATGAAATATTTTCATTGAGCCTTTATAATACCCCCTTAAAGTTGTTTCCTTTTTTGTAAGGCATCCAGTAAAATGACCTTTCTACTCATTAGAACCTACATGCATCCAGTTGCCTCTCCTGTTACCCTACTGATGAAAAGTGAGTTTAGTTTTATTCCTATATCAACAGGATTGTTTCCATGGTGGTTTTTAGTTTACAACTCTTAAAAATCAACCATGGGCTGGGGAGAAAAAGTATCAGAGTAAGATAAGGAAGAAATGCAAACTCCATAAATTAAAGAAGGAATGCAAATCAAATCCTGAATGAGACCTAAATTGCCAGCATGAAAATAATCTTCCACATAAGTGTTTCCATAAGTGACATGATTTGGGGTAATTAGGTTTGTGGTGCCCAAATACACTGTGGTTTTAAGGTTATGATCTTCAGAGATCAGTGTCTTACAATCCTAAATCTATGTGATAATCTTGACTATGCAAATCAATATGCAGCAAATACAAATTCTCTTTACTCTCTTCCATACTACTATTGTCAAAGGCAAATTAAAATAATGTGGTTTGATATGCCATGATGAAAAATCCTCTCACTGAAGCATCTGTGTTTTCAACAAGATGTCAATCTCTGCACTCATTCACAAATCCCAACCCCAGCTACGTTCTGGTTCACATTAGGTTTGTACAGAACAAAATAGAGTGTAACAAAAGTAAGCAGGAAGCAATTCTACCCCCAAATAAGGCTATTCCAGTGTTTTTAAGTGTTTAATAAAAAACTTAACAAATTGCCAACTCAGATAGAACTTGTGGAATGCTATTTTTTCTCCTTTTGTATAGTGATGCTCAGTTGTTCAAAGCGTCACATCCAACAACCACAATTTCTCAGGCAATACTTACCAAACTCAAGCCTCTAATTCATTTATTTGAAGGAGAAATCCCCAACCCCACAAGACTATTTCCTGCATTAAACTAATTAACCTTCAGAGAGAAATTAGGTCTTTCAGAGGTGGTTGTTTCCTAAGAGAGCAGCCATAGCACTCCCAACAAGTGTTTGATGTGGAGAAAGAAAGTTTTAAGAAGGAGTTAATTTCCAGAGGTGCTGCTGCTGTGAGAAACAATTTCCAGTATTACATGTGTTCTTGGCTTATCTTAGTTATATTGTTAAAAGTTTGGGGGTTTTTTTTACTGTGTCAGCAGCAAGTACTTTGTTTTGTTTGCCATACAGACTTCATAAGGTTTTATTCTGCAAAGTTTTTATATTAAAAAGTATTATATATGTATCATTTTATAGGACCAATATCAGGAATTTGCCTTAGTTTTAATAATTTAATCTGTTCCTTTAACAAGAAAAAAACTGGAGGGGAAAGATAGCAGTGGGCAAGGATAGCCAATCCAAGGCTTGGTCTGATACAGTGATATGAAACGTTTTTACTTAGAGTTCTGCTTACACCATCTGTGTGTCACAAGTAAGCACTGTCTTTTTTTTTTATGAAGTGACCCTATTTCAGCCTTCTCTTTGCATGCTGCATCACATTCTTGGTTCACCTGCCTGTGCCAGGTGCTGTGTTATTGCTTTCCCTTACCTGTGGTTTAGGGGATGTGCACAAGGGAAGGCCAAAGATATCTGCCAGGTAAGGCAGGAGGGTACAACAGGACAACATTCCTCCCAGAACTCCTGCTAGCATGAGACCTAAGAAGAGGCAGAATTAAGAGCAGCAGTGGAATGGTACTGTAAATCATTCTACATTTGACTGGGGGAAAATGGTGAGTCACACAGCACAGTCTGCTTTATTCTTCTAAAGCTCTTGTTTTCCACTGTGGTAGATGAGAGCTTTCCTAAAGTGATGCCTTCTGATACCTGTCAAGAATGGCTCATTTTCCTCACTGCTCCCCCAGAAGGGAATTCTATGAGCTCTTGGGCTTAAAAACATTCTTTTGAAGGAACAAACAGGAAAGTTGAAGTTGAGAAATAATGAGCACGATGAAGAAAGGAACAAGTTTGAGATGATCTTGGATTTCTCTGAGCATCCACTCTATCTACCACAAAACCCGTTTCCTATGCCACTGGAAATTATTTTTTTCTGTAAGTTCTGCTGTGTCAGGAGAAGAAAGGTGCTTTTCTTTCTGTGCCAAAAAAATTTGTCCTTTAGATACACTGGTTTCTTTGAGAAACCAAGGTGTGGTTCAAGACACTGTTTCCTGGAGAACAGAACTTCATATAATGAATGAGATCGTTATGGTTGGTTGAACCCATGTAGCTGAGCAAACACGTGAAGGCTGAATGTGTTGGAAGTGAGTATAAACAGATTCTATGCCCTGAGAGGTAATTCCTGAATGGTGGCAAAGATGTGTAATTATTGCTAAATTTACCAGCATAATTGAAGTCCTCTAGTCAATTATAGGTGATAACACTACTTTGTGCACACTGACAAGAACTTATGGGAATACCTAAATTGCAGGTTAGTTGGCTGGCTCTGTGTGTGGTTTTGCTGTTTGAAAGACTCACTAAATTCCCTCTTGTCCTAAGGAGTGGTCTGTCACACAGCCTAGGACTAGACCCGGGACTACATTTTGGTTTACACTTTCCCTTATAGCAAAGATTGTCACGGTTTGTACTTTGTAAAGGCCTAGAAAAAAATTGCAAGGTTGATTCACTTATTTATTTTCTGTTTTGCATGCTTTCACAGATTCATAGAAAGATTTGGGTTGCAATGGACCTTAAACATTGTCTAGTTCTAATGCCCTGCCTTGGGCAGGGACACTTTCCACTAGACCAGGGTGCTCAGAGCTACATCCAGCCTGGCCTTGAAAACTGTTGCCACAGCTTCTGTGGGCAACCAGTTCCAGTGCCTTACCACCCTCACCATGAAGGAATTCTTTCTGGTATGTAATCTAAACCTTCCCTCTTTCGGTTTAATGATGTTTGCCTTCGTCCTATCAGTACACTTCCCTGTAAAAAGTTTCTTTCCAGATTTTCCTTTTCCTTTGCACTCTGGTTCAGAAATAGCAGTTAAGGGCACAATGAGCAAGTGGTTGTTTTATTGTGCATCCAGACTGACAGATGAGGAACTAGAGGCCAGCCTGGTTGCGGACCAGGACCAATCACACTTCATGCCGAACGAAGTCTCCTGGACGGGCTGGGTGAATATGAGGGAATGCTGATTTTTATTTACAAAGTCAGCATTGATACACCTTTAAAGAACAGTGGGAGGATGCAGCCTGTTTTATTGCCACTAAGACTCCCAGACAGATCACATGCCTGACTGCTCCTGTGTGTTAGCTGGGGATGACATTGCAGCCTGTCTGTGAGAGGGACCCTCACAGAGACTTATAGCCCCTGCTCTTCTTTAGGCATCATTTTCTGCTGTTGCACTGGATTCGAGTTTTAATTATTCACACATATATTTGCAAATGTTTTCAAATGGAAAGTTTTAAAAATTACCTTTGGATAGTTTAGTTTTCCTCAACATTCCTTTGATGCCACTTTATTTGATCAAAATCAAATAGCTAAGGATTTGTAGACAAATAAAACCCTACTCTTGCTGACATGCTGAAAGACAGCAGTGGAACAACATGACTGTTGGAATCCAGCTGACTTTCTATATAAGTACTGGAGAAAAAATCAGAAATATTCAAAAGTCTATTTCAAAAAGTGAGAAGCAGTCTGGATGGTCACGTTTTAGAGGCCTTTGTGTGCCACTGTGCCTTGTAGATAGGTGGCATCAGGATCATGGAGGTACCCCAAAAGGGCTGTGTGATAATGTTGCTATGTACTGTTGTTTTTTCTACAGATACAGAGGACTTACTGAAAGATGCTAATGATAACAGATTTTAAATGCTTTTGCCTTTAGTACCACATTTTTTTGTGGAAATTTTGAGTCATACAAGTCTAGAAGATACTGATCTGCTGATGACAAAAATGGTCATCCTTTAGCTTGCATTACTTTCTATGTTGCTAAACAATTTTTTAAAAAGCCTTTCTCGGTAACATTGACTTGAACTTAGCTTTCTGAAGCAAGAGAGGAAATACCAAACTCTCATGTGCTAAATAAAATTGTAACATTATTTAAAAAATAATCACTCCTGCAAGTATCCTCTCTAATGATCTCCATCTTGAAATTTAATTTGCAAAGGTGATTCTAGGAGCACATATATCTCATGTTTCTATGTTAAGCTTCTATGAAGTTCAGACTGGATGAGGGATTTTCTCCATCTATGAATTTGGTGTCTCCATGAAATGTGAGTTCATAGGCAACAGAAAAATTCACTTCATACACATTAATCCTTTTGTGTGTCAAGGAAGCTATTACTTTCATATGCTTTTATGCTTTTCACAATGTAGGATAATGATGCTGTATATATTAAATTTCAATATTTTATAGATGCAATCAAAAAAATCCTTTTAAATAAAGCTAAGGGTCTAACTAAAATGTAAATCAAAGAATTGTGAAGCTCAGGTAGGAAATTCTGGTCTATATGATATTCAGGACTTTCAAGACCCCTGCTGAGTTCTACTGGATGGTCTGCTCTGTCTAAACTTGCACTGATGTAGGAGGACTATATGCAAGTTCTGTTTGTGAAGTGTATTTTTTTGAAAAAGAGAAAAGTGAAAATATAGATTTAAAATTTTCATTTTCAGATTTACAGGAATTTACAGATTTACCTACTAGATATGAGTATATTTATGTAATGATGCAAAATTATAGATCATTGTATTAATGAACATTTATTTTATTAAATGCTTCTTTTTTTGAGAATCATGATGATCAGAGAGGACAATGTTCAAATCTGTATGAAAAGACACATGAGTTTATTCTCATTTTTTTTTCCTCCAAGTGCATTTTTGAATTGATTTCAAGGTAAAAATTGCACCCATGATGGCACATAAAGGATTCTGGACAAAACCTAGAACAGCAGTGAAGTGCATCTTGATTTTGAAGTTGAATTCCTGATGTCCTGAAAATTATTTTTCAGATGCTAAGTGCAAAGTTGTCTCAGTTCTGCAAATAATTTCTTTCCTGAACTGCACAGTTTTCAGGAGCCTGAAGTCTTCCTTCCGAAAGTAACCAAAAGTGGATCAATAGGACAGGGAGGAAGCTGGGGTCTGTTCAGTGCATATTCAAGGACCACAAGCTAAATATTTCTGCTTTCTCTGTCTAAATTGCCTGCAAATATTTTTAGAGCATAGCTGATGGGGGTATTCTCAGATAACTGTGTTCCACATCAAATGTAGCAACATTCTTTCCTTTCTCGTCAAAACAGTGGTATCATCACCAGTGATAGCTTTTGCCCTGTAGATGGGTGGTTAGAGCATTACCCGAGGTAGAGAAGAATGAAAAGCACATTCTCTCTTCTGCCTATGAGCTTTAAAGTCCTTTTCTCCCATGTCACAAGAGATTACACTACCTAATCAGCTTTCAACTCGTTTTGGGAGAGAACATGTTCACCTCCCAGCACAACTGTGCAAAACAGAGTTAAAGGTTCATTGGTCTAAGGGATAGGCCAGAGAGGAAAGGAAAGAATCCATAAACAATAAGTTATTTAAGTTATTTTTTGAGTTTTATCTAATTGGTGGTCTAACCTTTCTAGCTTAAGATCATAGAAATGGAAACTTCATCTGGACTGACAAGCTGTGTATAATGAAATTTTGTCCTTAAATAAGTACCTAAGGAATATGGTAAAGTCATATCTTTGATTTCTTTGACAAAAGTTATTTTACTGAGCGCTCAAGTACCTCACAAAGAAGAAAATTTTCTAATCCTCACATCATTCCTGTGACTTCTACTCAAAGTCCCCAGGGTTGTTCTTTGTCTCTGTCTACCAGCACCAGGAGTGCTCCAAATTCAGCAGCACAATTTCCAAGCACAGAGTTAATGCAACCTCCCTTTCTTCTGTGCCCAGTGATGGTATTTGGCATTTAAAGTAGGGAATCATGCTGAAAACTTGATACTTCTGTCTCTCATTCTTTCCCTTTCTTTTTTCTTCCAGAGACTGTTTGAAGTTATAACCTAGAAGCAGTGATTATTCTCAGAGGTAATTCTAGATATGTGGTCATATTTAGGATCAAAGTACTTGTTTATGGTTTGTTATGAGGTACCACTCGGGGGTTTTTTTTCTGTTTTTTTTGATACAAATGGCTTGTGGGGATCCAAAAACCCCCTACATTCTCAGTGATCTATGTCCATTTGCGGTGTATTTGGAGACCTGTCAGTCACATAATTTTACTAATATGAGCTGTGCTATGTTTTTGTAACAGTAGTTTCTTATTTAATAAATGAATAGATAAATTAGGCAGGGCCAAATCAACACCGTAAAGAGATCTAAATATATGATTTCTCCGTGATTCTATTTTTAAGTAAACTTGTAATTTTATCATAAAACCTACCAGTTTAGCTTGATGTAAGCCCATGTTGATTGGCATTAATTACATTTTCCTCCTTTAATTTGTTAATCAAGTCCTGCACCAGCCAGCTCTTTTGCTTAGTATCAATGTCAGTGTGACAGGACTATAATTACCCAGGTTGTCTTATTTGCCCTTTTAAAATATCTTCAATTTCTCTATTGTTTCATGATGTATTGAAAATAAGCATTAATGATCTAAAGGGTTCCTTCACAAGCTGTCTTTGAACCCCTTAAAGGAAGTTATTTGGATACTCCAAACTCTGCATTTAGGAGCTACTTTTTAGTACCTTTCTGAGTTACTATTAAAATGCAAAATATTTTGACATGATCATCAACATCCAGGGGATGACATGAACATCCAGGGGAGACTATTCATTATTGCATTTTGGAAGTCCTTGGGGAATTCTTCTGTATTTTCACTATTACTATTGAGATTTTTTTGTTCACAGATCTTAATCTTTTCATAATGGTTTTCAGATTCCCCACCTTGCTTTCTCACAGGATCAAGCAAAACCCTGCTTCTCTGTTTGATGTCTATTAGCCATGGCAATCACTGTAAAATCCAGGACTAGAGCTGCATTGTCAGAGGACACAAGCGAAAGAGGGTGAGATTTGAGGTAAACATTATATTTATGGTGTTACAGGCTCACCTGGAGGCCACACATAAGACTTCTCTCTCTGTATGGTTTCAGCATCAGATATTACACCATGAAACTATAAGATAAGGGACCCTTAGCAGAACTGAAAAGGGGACATGAAGAGCCCAGTGACACAACAGCTTTAGTTAGTGTAATGGGGAGGGCAAACATGTTTGACAGCCTGTGCTGAAGCATTGGATAAGCCTTGTAGCATTGTTTTAAGATAAATGTAACCCATGAACCCTTAGACCCACTGATGTCTGTCAAACCCGATGTTCATTTGCCGAACAAGAAAAATAGCAGAAAAGCACATATATCAGTTAAATTGTGCAGGATAAAAAAGCCTCTTTAAAGCTGAATAAAGAGCAATAAACATGATAGAGGGTATGCTTGATGGGCTCACAGCCCTGGTGCTGTGAACAGCTCCATTGTCAATTGTACCCTTTCTCTGAACATCACTTCTGGTGCTCCAGAGCTGCGGGTCTCCTCGCTGGTGGGGTCCTGCCATGCATAAACACCATCAAATTGCTGCTCAGTAGTGGTAAAATCAGGGAAGGCTTCCTGTGCTGCTGCTGCAGCTGATGGTCTGGAAAAGGAATGCTTTTGAAATGGGCTGCAGTGTTTGCAGCTCCCCTTGATTGTTTCCATCTCTGCATCAATCCCCAATTCAACACAGTGTGAGCTGGCTGTGGGTGAAGGTGGGTGTCCATTTGGCAAACAACAAAAGGAAAATCTTACACCATCTTTTATAGAAAATGGATGTTGTCTGTATCTTAATTTCTAAAGCAGAAGTCCACGGTGAGTGTACCTAGCTGCAGACAGAAGATTATGTGCATCCTTTATCTCTTTGTGGCAGTACATTTCTCTCTCTGTTGGGTACATCTGCCCAGCTGGATTAACAGCTTCTTTTCAGTATTTCACCCCAGTCCCTTTTTGTTGAGACTGGAGGCACATTCAGTTAAGGGTAAACCTAAGAAACCAATGCATCCTAATGCTTAACATCTGATGGTAATCCTTGTATAAATCACTATGAAATGCCAGGTTAAAGCAGCTAATAAAAGGTTTATTATTCATGTTTTGCCAGAAATGCATGACCAAAAAATGCAGCAATCAATATATGGCTTTGGAAATTTCATAATGAAAATAATCTCCAATATGTGACTACTATGGACTTTCTGTTTCCTGAGGAGCTAGATCTGAAATCTGTTACAGGAGAGATCAGAGGAGACATTCCTTATTCTAACAATAAAATCTCCAAAGGCTTCTGTTCATGTTAATCGTCATGGAAAGCTTGGTTTCAGTACAACAAACAAACAAATAGACAAACAAATACTGTGTTCAGTGATTTTCATGAGCTCAAAAATATTACCAGGGAAAGACCCTATATGAGAATATACACTCCTTTTACAAAACTTTTAAAACCACTTTTTAATATTTTAATCTCCCACTGCTTGCATGCTATTCCGTCTCCCACAAATGTGTAAAAGACATATAAATTAAATACAGAAATCATAAAATCACAACCTTTTTCTTTCCATGTCTTCTAACACAGGAATAAAATTACTTTCATCAAAAATGAAATGAACTTGCAGCTTGTCATTTTGTGTCATACTAACAGATAAAGCTTCTTGTCCCAGGTAATATGCTGGTAGAGTCAGTCCCGGGTACACAAGCTTTGATTTAACTATAATACAGGACAACAGGTAACGTGTGAGACAGATAAAAATCAGAGGAACAGTGGTGAAATGTTGCAGTGTTAAAGGTGAAGGGAAGGTCTAAACGTTGCTGCTGGCATTGTGGAATTCATCACTATAGAAAACAGAGGAAAAATCAAAATTATATAAAGAGTATAAAGACATATAGTGTTGTGTCTGGGTATGGATATCTGTACATAGATAATAAACATATATCCAAGGATGTGATTATTAATGCTAACAAAAACATTGTGATGGATACAAAATTTTCTATTGGATTAGAAGAATCTTTAGTTTGATCATGTAAGACTATAGCTGTGCTCATACCCTTACCATCATGGGAAAGAGACTGCTCATTTTGGGAAACTGACCATGGAACTGTTTCTTGAGAAGGCTTAAAAGGAAAGGTAAGGAAAGGTAAAGGAAACACAGGAAACAATTCTACAGGAAAAGCATCAGACTACCAATAAAATTCTTTATACATTTAAGGTTGCTGCTTTTTATCGATGAAGTACTAAATCTAGTCTTTCCATCCAGTCTCTCTCTCTCATGTGTTATCACCACATTTGCAAACGTCACTGAGGCTTGAATTGTAACCTTAATATGAAAGAGAGTAAATTTCCAAAGCTTTGTACTCAATATATTGTCTGTTATCATTTAAATATCAGGGCATGTTACAGAGCACATCTGTTTTTCTGGACATCAGTGGGGGAAAGGATTAGAGAGCATGGGACAGGCAGAATTTAGGTATATTGGACCACTGTTATTCATTAATAACAGATAATATTTAAACATTCAAATACTATGACAGAATGTAACATTGTCCTTTATATTTTGTTATTGAAATAAATATTAATAATCATTGCCAAATTTTTGTCTTGCTGCCATAGTTGCCATTAATAAACCCTGACAGTTGCTCTGCCAACTTTCTCCACATATTTCCCCAAAATTAATGATACTTACCTATTTTCTTCCATGTTCTTCAGTTCAACAAGAAATTAGCAATTTTCACATGCTTTCGCTAGTTTATTAACTGTAAAATTATGGTGTGCACTTTGCTGGTTTAAACCCAGTAATTTGGTTTATAAGGATATGATAAAGTATTAAATGTAATCCTTCATTAACAGAATATCCCTTTTCTGTAAGAGAGTGCAGAGACATGGGGAACTGTGCTTGCATGAGAACTCCCTGCTGCAACTCTGGATGACGTTTTCCAAAACAGTGTGCTGCTAATATCTCAAAATTCCCCACCAATAACAAGAATAGTCATATTGTTCTATGATTCTTTGTTCTTTAACTTTGTTTTACAATAGTATCAACTCTTGGACTTGATCAAATTCCTCCCCCCACTCTGAACAGACAAACAGGTGACAGTAACCAGAGACCCATTAATCTGGAATATTTTAGAAGTGTGACTGCTTGTGACTGCATTTACTATCTCATTAAACTGGATTGCAATGTTCAAGTTTCTAGCTTATGGCTGGATATGTAATTAAATAATGAATTTAATTAAATTCATGCTCTTTAGTTACTGATATACTTTGTGCTGCCAGAATTCACATATTGTGATCACCATTTTTGAGTAGCTCAAATTGTAAACCTCAATTCTGTTTTCTGCACTGTTTAAAACATAAACTCAGGGAAATGGGAAGCATATTCTCTCTAACAGCATGATTGGTGTTTCCTGGACTGGTAAATAATGATGCCCATTAACAATTTTTTCCTCCTATTCTCCCCACTTTAAAGCATCCAAATGCACAAACAGGAGTCATGCCAGGTTAAGCGATTGGTTGTTAATGAAACCTCTGTGTGAGGACCCTCCCTAATCCACTGAACCCTCCAGAGATCAAACAGAGAGTTAACAGAGCAGAGCAGGTTATATGTGATGGATGTGTGTGTATAAATCACTTCCTCAAAGCCAAATTGTTCCAATTCACTCAGTGGCAACAAACTGCAAAGATTCTCGCAGAAATGTAACACTCCCTCCCTCCTCCTCCTCCTTGGCGAGGATTATCGGCTGAGTTAGAAAACCCTTGGGAATCCAGGTAATGTAGTAACAGTGCAGGAAGCAGCAAGCCAAGTAGGGAATAAAAGCAAGCATATGAGAGAAATAATCATGATTTTTGTCTCCCAGTAAGCATTTTGCTGGTCCTGAAGAAGTCCATACTGGTACTTCAGCTTTTGATATTGTGCAGGTGACTTCGCTTAGATGTTCTTAAAGAAGGTAACATTGAATGAGATGTATTGGCAAAAGAACAAGTGATGAATCTTTAAGGAATTACTTACAAAATTGTGGAATAAAATTCATCTGTAAATCACAAGCTCCTAAAGGACATTTCTGACAACTGCTTCCCAATACAATTTTTTTCTGGTTTGCTTTAGCTATTCTGATAAAGAAAGTTTTTGGAATCTGATTAAATGAAGAACAGTTGTCTTTGTACTTATTAATGTCTTTCATGTGCCTGCCTTTTCAGAGATCTTTTTAGGAACTAATCTGAGCTCCTAGATATGAAAAGTTCACTGGATGCAGATTGTGCTGACACTATAACCATCTCATTTAGTTTAAGAGAGAAAATCTGCCCTTCATTATTATCCCACTGGTTTCAGCAAATCCTATTAATATATCCAAGATCTGAATTGCATCTGAGGGAAATTTTAAATGATTGCACAAATAAGATTCAGTTAGATGTGTTTCCATATTCTTTATGTTTCCCATTTAAAATCATTCTTCATATGTTTACTACTTGTGTTTCTCCCTCTGTGTTTTACCCTGCTGTATTTCCAATGTGCACATTTTCTTCCTTTTCCTAATAACCCACTCCACTTATTTTTAGCTTTCTCCAGGCTCCAGAAAAACTTCTGAGAGGAAAAAATAATCTGCTTATCACTTCTTTTTATTGAACCATTGATATTCATGGAGAGTTGTTGTTCATTAGGAGTTTCTGCTGAATAAACACTACAGAGTAAAGGAAGGTTGAATAGGTCATGACTGTAACTATGTGAAGAGTTAGGTTTGGAAAGAAAAATAAAAGAGGACTGAAAAGCTCAGACTTTTGCCTGTTTTGTATTTTAAATATATTTTCACTGAAGACAATGGAGCTGAAATGCACATTTCTTGACCTTGGTCATAGATCCAGCTATGGCAATTTATATCTTTGTCCAGTGAAAAAATATTTATATGTGAGATTACTCAAAAATATGTTCCTTGACTGCGAAAAGTCATTAACAATGGAGGAAAAAAATCTAAACAGGTAATCCCTTGGATAAAAGAAGCCCCTTTAAAACATTAAACTGCAGGTCATTCCTGTGAAATTCATTTCACTTCACTTTATATTACTGCAACTCAGTCACCTTTAATCCCCTTCTTACAGGTACTCTTGGGTATGCCTATGACATCTGACTTTCTAGTTGATGTCTTTGGATTAAAATTAATCACACCTCTCTTCTTTGGTTATGTAGAGTCTGTGATTAATTGAAATACTGACATCCACATATGGACATCTACATAAGTCTACAATATAGACAGCTGCATATGTCTGTATTGATGTATAGACACATATATTTTGTTAGATAAATCCTGCCCAAAGCAATATATTCAGCAGCCCCATGTTTTCCCTTAAACCCCTCTACATGTACATTTCTAAAGACATTCAAAGGGTAAGGTTTCCATTTTGGAGTGTCATGTACAAGCAGACAAGCTTTGAGGCTTCAGTCAAATATCATTTGTAACAGCTGAGCTTGACAACAAAAAAGCCCCAGTCCTGGCTGGGTTTTTGGGGTTGTTTTTTTGGTTTTTTTTGGTTTTATTTAATAATGAACATACTGACAAATCCTCTATTATAATAAGCGTATGGATGAATACAATAAATTAGCACTGAAAGCCAGCTGATGTCACTTCCTTCCATACACTGTAGAAAACATAAGTGTGCCTTTGTAGCTGACAAAAATTAGTTTGGTTCAATTTATTGTGTGGGTAACTCCAAATCTTTAATCAAATCCCTGCTTAGTCTTCATGCCAACTTTTGCTTCTAACTTTGAAGATTTCATTCTAGAAGTTCAGACAGGTCAGTGCAGAGAACTATGTACTTCTCATACTTGATCAGCTGGGTCATCTATATCTAGGGGAAAGGGTGGTGGTGGTGGGAAGTCAAACAACAGTGCAAAATAATTGCTTTTTCTCTTTTTATATAGAAAAAAGAAATTTTTTGAAATGGCTAAGTCTTCAAAAGGCCATTTTGCAAAACAGAAATACACTTAAAAGCATATAATCTTTAGCTGGAGGCCAGACTGAGTATGTTTCTGATTATACTGGTGACCCTCACCCTAAAATCCCTTTGTAGAAATGCCTTTATTCTAGACAACATACTGACTAGCAAATGATCTAACAGATTTCACAGCACATAAATTAAGACCTAATAAATTATTTCAAATACAGACTCCCTAATTACTGAATCAGTGAAGCATTCCATTTACAATTGCAATTATATAAACAATTAATAACTACAACTGAGTAATCACAGAAAAATATTTGATACTTACTATGGAAGACAAGCTAAAATTTTAAGCACTAGATAAAACTGGTAAGGACTGTTTAAAGCCTATTAATCATGGTTGGTCTAGATACCAGGATAGGAACATTTAATTATGTTAGCTTATCTGAGTGTAAATGATATTAAACTCTTTCATTAATTAATTTTTATATTATTTAGAAATACTCCATTTGTCTATTAGTTCACAGAGTAGTAGTGTGTTAACTTTAGTAGAAGAGATTTTTGAAGTGTCACTATGAATTATATATATAATAAATACATAATCCCTATGTATTTCATGGAATTCATAGGTATGTACAATTAGGAAATGTACTTTGTTTATAAGTATGGTTATGGCTGTAAGAAGATGGCTTCTACACAGATTATTGTAAAATAAATATGCTTGTATTTTCTCATCCCCCAATGAATCTAACAGAGGGAATGCATATCACCTATAAAATATAAAGCAGGTCACCCTATGCACATAATGCTGCTTCTAAAATACCCTCCTTTTGCCTAGTATTTTCCTCATGTCCAGAAAAAAAATCAAACAAAGATAAAAAACAGAAATTGTAAGTTGCTGATATAAATTAATTTATTTGAGGTTTTGGGATATCTTCAATGTGAAAAAATAAGACAGGCTTTCAACAAAAAGAAGTCAATATTGTGTGTAGGTATAGGATGCTTCTGTCCCAGTACTCTGTATTCCCTCAAGCACTGTTAGTGATCAATAATAGCACTGGTGTCCCAGGACCCCATGTCTCCATGATTTCTAAGAATTACATTGAATCAAGCGCAGTGGGATGTCATCTATTTCTGCACTGCCATCTGAACAAAATGCATGAAGATGCTGAAATGTAGTACTGAGCTTGTAGCAAAGGTCTTCATTGCTTCTCGTGACCTTGAGCAGCATAAAGTTGAGATGGAACTTGAATGCTGAACATGCCAAAACACAGGGAAAGTGAAAACAAGAATGTAACTACTGATGTTTATTGGCTGCCACATGTAGGCATTTTCCTACATCAGATGATAGGACTGATGGACACATTGGGACCTGGAGAGCTCATTTCAGAGTGTTCAGACTGTTTCAAGAGTGCTTCAGAGTGTTTCAAGCCTTCCGTGACTTCTGTTCAAACAGTGGGATCAAACTCTGTGGGGGAACCGCTGAAATCATCATCTAATGGTTCTGAATTACTCCATAGGAGAAAGTTTTTCAAACAGATAGTTATTTTCAGAAGCTGTCACTTAAGTCTGATATATCATGAGGTTATCAGTCAATTATGAGCTTGTTAACAGAGTTTCAGGCTCTAGTTACGGAACTAGGACTGGCAAGGAAGGTCTCCCTTGCAATTGTTCCATGTAGGTCTAAAGGAATTCTTGTTCATTGCTCTTTCACAGATTCTTCAGATTTTCTGGGATCATGAATTGCTGGTAGAAGAGTGATAAAATAATCCATTCAGATGACTGAAACACTGAAAATTAATCTCTGTTTTAAATTGTTGGTGGTCCAGTAGTGCATTCTTCCATATCTCAAATAGAGGCTTCTTGTTCATGCACAGTCCACGTGTTTTTGTAGGCATAGATTGCTCCATGCAAAATCTGAAACAACAAAAAAATCTTAGTACCACAAATAGCTTATTAAACTTTGCACATTCATCCTTTACGTGGTTCCTTACTGTGTTAAACCTTCTTGCCATCTACCAATGACATCTGAAATAGGAGTATAAGAAATCTCATGCTGTTCAGACTGATGACCAGCACAGCCTCAGACTCTGCTTGACAGTGGGAATAGGGCACTGAACATCAGCCGTGTCCACCCATCCTCTTTTCATCAGTCACCCCATATTCTCTCTGTCCCACTTTTCTTTTGTAACAGTAGGTGGTAGGTTTTTCTTACTTGTGAATTTATCACTGCTTGTTACACAGGCAGAAAAAGTTCTATGGAGCATTTATCAGGAAAGCACTTGGAAAAGTGAATTTTACAGCACAACATCTTTCTGATGGAGAAATCCTTCCACTTAATTATCTGGAGTGCAATAGCAAGCCCTAATCATATCAGATCTTTCTAGAGTCATCTCCTGTGATCCTTACTGAGTCAAAGCTTCATTCTGGAGTAGATGGAAGTTTAGCCTCAGTAATAACAGAGTAGTTCCAAGGTTTCCCCCTTTGTAAAATAATTTGTAGTTTTCCACCTATTGCTGTAACATACATTAATTTCCCTTTTCTCTTGGTCTACACAGAAAGCTGTTTATGTATTTTCTGGAATGCCAAGAAAACAATCACAAATCATCTATTAGCAATTGGATTACAGAGTCTCCTAAAGCTGGTAAGCTTTTCTTTGCCAAATACATTCTACCTCTTTTAATCCAACTTACTAGGAAAAAAAAAAAAAAACCGTCAAGCTGCTATACATGTTGTCTTTTCATTTTAATTGCTGGCATTTTATAAGGAATACACATAAGTCCCAATATGCAGAAAGAACTTACTGTACATTTATTTGCAATATCAAATTACATGTCTTGGAGTAAATTATATTTGTAGTACTGTTTTGTGTCACAGAATTCTGGTATATTATTTATTATACAGTCTTAATCTTATCACATTCAGTTCTTGGACTTAGTTTTAGCAGACTGAAACAACAAGAGAAAGATTCATGCTAAAATTCAAGGAGAATCAGCTCAGCTCAGCTGTGAGGCAGGGATGATTCATTTATGTCCAAGTTAGAAAGTGGTCAGTCTCCTGAGCTGCGCCTGAGGAAAGGGAACAAAAACCTCATCTTCAAAAAAACCTTTATTGAATAAACTAATATCAGTAGGGACAGCAGCTGTTCAGCACCCCTAAGAATGGATTCTTCCAAATTTCTAGTAAGGAAGCACCAAAAAATTGATTGCCACATCTAGGAAGGCTAGGCCTTTGGAAATAATTTGTGCTGTGTGGATATGACCATCAATGAATAGCTGAAACAGGTAATATTGCAACATAAACTTCTCTTTTTGGAGTCAGCAGTTTTTCTGGAAACCTGATCATTGCTATTTTGATTGATGATCATTTGTAAAAAGGTAATGAAGATGCAATGGCTTTAATTATTCTTTTTAGAAAACTGTGAGTAGTACATGTTATTACTTTCTCTTTCATACCAGTTAGAAGCTTAAGACTTGTTTCTGCTACCTCACCTATTCAATTCCTCCTAGGAGTAGGATTTGGTTTTCAGCAAATTCTCAGAAAGACTATAAAATCAAAATCGATCTCAAGAGTCTCTTCTGCCTGAAGAGACAAAGCAGTACAGAGCAGTCTGGTGCAATGTTTGAGTAACAAAATGAAATAATGAACCTAGAAGTCAAACCCCTGACCTCAATTCCTCTGCATCTTCCATGTTACAGAATCTGCTTAAATTTGGTGTCTGCGTTCCATTCCAATAGCCTCTGCTGTGAACCAGATACTGTCTCTGAACCTCAGGCATTTGTAGGATGAGTGGGGGGAACTATTTATAAATGTTTAATCAAGCATGGGAACAGACTAAGGTGTAAAATCTAAATCTATATTTGTTTTGAAAAAGTAACAGCTAAATCTGATTTGCCACTCTTGCATAACAATGTAATTGAGCAGTAAATTCTGCCCATTAGAAATCAAGGCCTCCTCTGGAAAACCTGTGTGTGCTTAGACTGACTGTGCCTCTAACAGCCTGTGACTGACAGAGTGTGCTTCCTCGTTTTAAACTGGCACCACAGGCATGATTGTAATCCTGGTTTTCAAGATTTCGTAATACATTCCTCACACATCTGAAATGCCCAGTGAAAACAGCAAGTTTGTATTTGCAAGAAATGCTTTGTAGTTGTTGCTCTACCTTTTTTTTTTTTTTAATAGTTAAAATATGTTCTAATCAGCTTTGCCATCAGCTCTCTTTATGATTTCCGGTTTTTTTTCACTAAAAAAAAGTAACAGGTTACATTCTGTGCATTAATTTCACTGTCCCTAACAGACTTAAACAAGGAGGAAAGCTGAGCATAGATTTTCTTTGTAATCAGACTTTAGACTGATGTAACTGCAGAAAGCAAAAAATCCTAAACCCCTAAAATGTACCAGAAATGTCAAACAATCTAGCAGATCTTCTGCTTGTGCTATTTTGCTTAAATTCACAATAAATTAACATTTCTGCTTCATTAGCACCTGCTGTGTACCACTGTAAATGAGTATGTATAGCAGCCCAGGTGCCTGGAGAAAATGAGAATATACTGTGCAGAACATACAAACAACTATGTTTGAATTTATGAACGTCATAATTCCTTCTGAAAAATGTGGACTGTTTAAACAAATAATCCTTTTAAATATGGTTTATTCTAGAAAGCTGTATTTTCTGGGAAAGAAAATTACATGCAGCAAGGGCTGATGGTTCCAGTGATTTGTCAACCACAGCACTCAAAGAAATGAGAGCTTTGAAATTTTCCTTAGAAACTGAAAAAAAAGAGACCCTGGTAGTCAACTAGAAAGTGTTTATGAAAACAGTCTGAGAAAAAATAAACAAACACCTTCTGCAGTGCACAGTTTAAGGTTAACCTCAAACACATTTGGATGCATGTGATTTTTGCCTTCACCCACTCTTGTGATTGAGACACCAGGAATAGACAGGTTCATATCTACATTTGGACACCTGAGTAGCTCAGTACCTCAGAGTGCTGGGTATAAAATCCTAACAAGAAAGAGGTTTTCCTGCAGCTCCCTGCACTGCTGGGAGCCCCCATCCCTGCTAGGGATGAGTGGTGGCTCATCCTGTGACACACTGCAGCCAGGTGGATGCAAAGAGAAGGAATTTGCTCAACCCACTTATGTTCCTCAAAGTTCTGTCTGTGTGGGTTTTGGGCTTACTGCTGTTGCCCAGTTTGCCTCACAGAGGTCCTGTGGTGGAACTTCTGCCCTTGAGAAAAAAAGAGTACGTGAGTGATCAGCCTAAGAATATCCCTCCAAGCATGCCATTGCCTGTTGCTGTCACTCCTGATGTCTGGGTGCTGGCTCCAGGAGTTGACCACTTAGACTCAGACACCATAGTTCAAAGTACATTGAATAGGAGGAGACAAATAGGTTTGAACATCCAGCACTGGATTATTAAACATTAAAAATTATACATTAAACTGGACAGTGTCCTGTGAAACAGCTATTCTGCTGGCAGTGGAATTACTGATGAGGCATCCAAGGATTCTAAGAGCAATGCCTGTGAAGTTTGCTATTTCATCCTGAGCTTAGATGCTTACCTGCAGCTCTAACTTAGATGTCTCTGAAGGCTAAATTCAAAAAAACCCAAACCAAGTCTTACAAGATGTCTCTCAGAGTGCAGGCAGCTATTTCATAGATATATTAAGCACAGCCAGAGAAAGCAGAGCTGCATGCCTTTCACGTAAGCTTAGTGGCAGCAGAACTTGCTGAGGCTCTGAGATGACTGGCTTTTACATCTTATGTATGTAAGGAGATAGAAGTGGACTAGCTCTGCAAGCAAAGGATAAGATTACTTTGCTGAGGGGAGAAAGTTTTGGAGTTCCAGTCCTTTCTGGTTTTATCCAATACTTGCTTATTGTGCAATATTTGAACACCGAATGTATACTACAGGTTCCTGTGTGACCAGGTGGTTATGTGGGGATTTTGCATATCATTCATCTAAGCTGTTTTCAGGTTTCACAGCCTGAGCCTGAAAGACCTTTTGTAGTGTACATCTGGCTCCAGCTTACTGTGCATAAGAACAATAAAATCTTCATAGCACTTCTGTATGGGATATTTAGCTCAAAGAGGTACTATCAGTGATTTTAGGCGTGGTTGTAACAACCAACAAACCTCAAAACTAAACACACAAGTAGGACCATTTTTTGCTTGGCTGTTTGTCCCAGCAGGGCTTTCCTAGGCTGTGAGCACCTGTGTAACTTCTGCTGCTTCCTTCAATGAGTTGAGATAGGCAGGGGATTCTGCTGCAGCCTTTTGCTGTGGACAGATCTCTTGAGAGAGAGGAGATTAATTTCTCGTAACACTCAGGCTTCCATAAGACTTCAGGAAAACCCAATCTGTTCTTCTGTGCGCTAAGAAAGATTCGTAACACCTTTAAAATTCTGTGATGTAGGTGGGTACCTCTGGGCTACCCACTCCTGCTCTTTTTATAGTCCACCGAGACAGGCATTTCCAGCAATCAGTTCACCCCTCCCTAACCTTTGGGTCATTCACACCCTATTTTATTACCTGAGTCACTCAGGTGCAAATGTCTGTGTTTGGCCAGAGGGTTCCCATCCTTTTGTGCCTAACAAAGTGACAACTTAAATAAGCAAATGGCCTCTATCACCCCGTGCACTTTTGTAGGGAGAGGCAATTATAAAGAAGGGGTTATGTGCCCTTTCCTCTCCATCAACACCCTAAGTTCCTACGAATATGCTCAGGATCATCTGAAAACAGTAAAGGCAGTGTGCCATCCCAGACAGATAGCAAGATGTGGATCTTATGTTAGCTACTATTGTCACATGAAAACCAAGCATAATACCTTTTTATTTTAGAAGCTTTTATGCCATCTGCATGTTTAGAACTCCTGATGTTCACTGATCACCCTTCACAGATCTGCCTTATTCTGTATGCATTTTCAGAGTTGCTTTTGTGATTTTTTTTCATCAAAAATCTGTGATGGCTAATAATATGGCAAATTTTGCCAAAAGAAGGAGAAAATTGGAGAGAAAATCAAGAACTTTTTGAGGTACCAAATGGCTCCAAAGTTTTATCTAAATATGTTATTCTGTTTTGCACTGTTGAAGTAACTTTAAAATACAGAGGAATATTTTATCCAATAGCAGCTGGTGTATGTAGCTCTCCTAGTGTACTCATATGTGTAGAATATTTAGGTGGTTCTGGAATGGCATTAGTTAAAACACTTGAATTCTCTATTTGCCTGGGGCTTTCTGAGTGCAGTGCAATATTGATGCTGTCAGTTAATACAGAATGTCACATCAGCCTCTGGATAAGAGTTCATTACAAATAACAGCACAGTTAAAGAATGACCCTTATAATCTATATAGATTGTTTTCTTCTTTGATATATTTTTATTGCAAATCCAAATAATTTTCCCTCAGCATTTGTTAAACAATAGAATACTCCTAACAAAATTACCACAAGGGAACTATTTATATATTACCACCCTTTAAAATCACATAACTAATGGTTAAAACTGCAACTTTATACTGACCTTTTTTTTTTCAAATCAAACCAGAAATACAACCACACAATTTGAAGTACTTTATATAAATTGCAGCTTGTTACCTATCTTCTATAATAAAATGTTTTTAAATTATAATAATTCAATCCTTTTAAATCTGATACTCTCCACTCTGCTAGCACTACAGCTCCATGCTAGATGTCAGTGGCATTCCATGCAGGCACAGGCATCTCCATTAATGAACCTGAAGCAGATGAGGGTCATCATTAATGTTTGACTGTATATTTACAGAGGGAGATTTGTTGGGGAGTATGGGCAAAAGTAATAGATCTCCCACCTTGCTTCCTTATGCGTAAACACTGCTTGAGAACAAGTGGCTTGTGTTTGACTATACTCTTAGATGGATTTCAGTCAAGTTAATGACCAAATATCACTGAATTTCCACAGGCACATGAAATTTTAAAACATTTTTCTTTTCTTCCTTTTTTTTTTCCTGAAAAAACCTTTTTTTGGACCTGATGCAACACAAATTTCATCACAAACATGTCACTTACCAGCAGCAGAAAAGAAATACCTTTCACAGGCTGGTAAATGAGAGTGCAAATTCACATGAATTCTGCAGGAGAGATGCCCCTGAACAGCCATCCCTGATTGTAGAGATACCACACTGCCACCTCAGCTGTGTGTCCACACCACCTACTTTCAAAGGGAGGGGATCGGGCAAGGAATCAGCCCACAGACTTCAGCTGGCTTGACTAATGCCACCTCTTTGCTACAAATCCATGAAGCCACTATGAGAAGCTTTAAAAGGTGTACCTGGATATCCCATTCCCACATCTCAAAGAAGGACAACTATTTGGTAAAAGAATAGTAAAACACAGCTCTCCTTAGCTTTAGTACCCTTTACGACCTATCTAATAACATATTTGTACTAAGGGTGATGCAAAAATGATCTGTGGAGCTGTTGCTAAAGCCACTGGCAGCATGCCCCTTCTAAAGAGACTGGATTTGTATTTTTTTCCTGTTCAATATTTTTACTTCTGGAATTAGACCGGTGTTTATGCTGGATAAAATCAAACATGCCATGGACAACAAGGTGGTAAATACATTTGAACCCTACCTATGTTTTATTGTTCATTGTGACTGCCAGCAGCCAGCTGGGTGATGAACTGTGTTTGTGCAGGCAGTGGCACTGGAGCTCAGAAATAAATGCTCTTGGTTTCATGTGGTGGCAGCGAGTGCAGAGCTGGGGCCGAGTGGGCAGAGCATGACTGTGTGTGTTCATGGGGTTGGAAGGGCCATCATGTTTCACAGATTCCCAACAACAAATTCTGACAAGTGAAAAATGTTTGATTTTAAAATGTCACACAGCTCGCCTTTTTTAAACACTTTCTGTATTTATTTAACCTAGTAAATAGGTTTATTAGCAAGGTTCCATTCTTTGTAGTTTAGGTAATGGATTTACCATATGTTTATGCTTTAAGGACTTGTGTAAGACTGCTAACACCTATTCCTCCACCTCCTGTCTCAGGGGTTAAGACCTTGGTATGTTGCCAGTTTACTGCTGTGGTCCCTTCCCCTTGTATAATTGCAGTCCTTCCCAGAGTGAAGGAAATTCCCTGAGCTTTTGCTCTAACTAGCCACAACCTTTCCCTACAAAAAGGCACTTCTTTAAAAGAATAAAAGTAATAAAACTTTCACATTATTAACTTTTTCCCCTTTAAAAGATGCTGAAAAATACCATTGTACCACATTAAAGACCTTTACATAAGACTCACCATTGGCTAATGAGCCTTGCTGTACAATCCACCACATGCAACTGCCTTCAAGTGCTGCTTTTAACTTAACCTTGATGTAGTGCCAGGAATGTGCAAAGGATATACTTTGATGGCAGGGGCAGACCCCTCCCTGCCCCCTCCCTGCCCCCTCCCCCACCCTTTTCCATATTAACACTCTTCAAAATGTCTCTAACATTTAAATTTTACTGTTGTTTAACAGAGCAGCTACTTTATATCCTGTAAAGGAGGAATGAGCAATCATCTGCTCTATAGAAATAAGCAAGTAGATCAGTTGTTTATAGTAGAAATGATAAGAAATTGTTGATACTTTGTACTTGTGCAGTGACTTTCTTCCTGGAGATACAGAGCACTTCATAAGCATCCTCACAACTCCCCTGTGAAAAAAGTGTCATAATCTCTGCTTTATCATTAATAAAACCAGTTCAGTGAATTTCCAGAAGATGACACAGACTATCAGCACCAGTAACAGGATCTGAAGAATTTTTACTTGCAGCTCCCTCTTTGATTATGAGTCATTTCCTCCCATTGCTGGAGTGAATTATTTTGGTAGCAGTACTACCAGGATCTGTTTAAATTCCACATTATGGTCAGATAACGTGTTCTCCATAGAAACACATATTTATTTATATGATAATGTTCATAACACAGGTAATATTCTGAAGTAACATTAGTCTTCCCTTGAATAAAATGACTATGATATCGAAAAGTAATCTTAAACTTTCCATGAAGACTATTTATAGAAATGCTAAATTTCTTGAGCTTAATAAAGTTAATTGACTTAATTGTTTGTCTGTTATTTCCTGGACTGCCTACTCAAAACATAAAGAGCTGTTGTTTAAATGTTTTACATTTCCATAGTTTGGGAATTTTGTGAATAGAAAGAATGGCAGATTTTCTTGAAACTAGACATGGGAGGTCATAAACAAAGAGTATATTCAAGAGTGAAATAGGTGACATAGAGCATGGGGAACTGAATACTCAAGGGACAAAAATAAGTTTTGCTATACGCAAACAAGAACATTTTAACAGGATCAAGGCCAGGCCGGAGGGGGCTTTAAGCAACCTGCTCAAGTGGAAGGTGTCCCTACCCAGGGCAGAAGGGGGTAGAATCAGATGATCTTTAATTCCCATTCTAACCCAAAACAACCCAAACTGTGAATCCATTATTCTCTAGAAGTAGCCCATGAATTTTCAATTTACCACGAGAGTGTAAGTGATAGAATAAGTAAAAGTGAATATGAATTTAAGTAAAGACAGAATTAAATCTTTCAAAAGTAAAGGTGTTTTAAAATGAAGCTTTTTTCCATTCCATCCTCTTCAAAGTCAGGAAGGAAAGTATTTTCCACATGCCAGCTTCTGTCACACCAGGAGAAAAACTGGAGCTCAGTTACACAATTTACCGGGTGGTATCACTGTGGTCACATATTTGAAACAAAGTGAAAACTAAAAAATTACAAAAGGGCGTTTGTGTCTCTTCCCCCCCCCCCCGCCCCCGTCCCCACCTTTCTATTACTGCCTAATAACCACTCACTGTGATTGTCTTGCAGTTCTGTCAATTCAGTTGTCTGTGTCCCTTTCTAGAATAGTTCTCTAGAACAGTCTTCTAACAGAGGAAGTTTAATTTTCCTAATGTAATTTTAATTTTTTTCTTTAAATTTTGCCAGTATTTTGGAATTTTGGTCATTTCCCCATATGGAAGACTGTCTATAATTGATTGAGATGTACTAAGATTTTTTAAGTATATATTTGAGTGCTTTTTATTTTTTAATTTGAACATAAATCTATCAAGTTTTGAAGGCACAAAATATTTTTGAAATAATTTAAGGTATGTGTTTTTAATGAAAATCCTGTGGTTCTGGTTTTATTCCCAGTCAATCAGATGTTTTGTCTCATTTAAAAAATTAAAAAAGTATATTAAAAAGACACACATTTTTAAAAATAGCAGTTTTTCAAAAATAGTCTGGTTTAGTTCATATTTTGAAAGGAAAAAAGATCCATCAGCTTTAAAACATCAAAAGGCCCTGCTATGGATATGTTGAGACTTAAAGTGAGTCTTCTCTGACCAGAGGATAATCACAGGAGTCATGAGGTGAAAGTTAAGGTTATGGTAGAGGCAGGAGAGAAGCACATATACATAGAAGAGAGAACTGGAGGGATAAAGCAAAAACTTGTAAGATTGAGACTGAGATAGGGCAGGAGTTAAAAAGTATAAAATGAAGTTTACCTGACCAATTTGTCCTTACATTCTATCAAACTTCTTATAGTTATTATAAACACTTGCACAGTTTGGATAATTACAGAAAAGAGTTATGTTGAAACAAAATAGAAAGAAACCCTTACAAGACAAAAATACATAGATATATAAACACAGCACTGTAGTTTCGTGAAAGATTACCTGTATGTGTATAGAATGTGATTTTTGATGGAGGTTTGGATAAGAATCCCTGTGTACCATACAGTCTCCTTACACAGGCAGAATTGTTTTATTTTCTCTGTTAATACCCCTGAGTGGTATTAAACCCCTGTATCTTTCTTCCTTGCACCATGTTTGTTAATTAACTCTTCAAACACTGGCATGTGTTAGAGATTAGTCAATCATGATTTGTTTTGTTAATAACTTCAAGGAGAAAGGATCAGACATTTCCATTAATCATGTTATCTTTTTGAGACAGAGCTTCATGTCATTCAGTCTATGATATACTTAAAGATATTTTCTTACTGGTTGAGAAATTCTGGGATTTCCCAGAATCATGTGATATTTCTGGACTTCAGTTTAAAAAAAAATCGTTGATCTTGCTTTGCAAGGCCCAACTTGCTTTTCAAGGAAAAAAAATCACAAACATCTGCTGCTCTTCTCTCTACCTAAGGAAACAGAAACTTCCACTGAAGCACAACCAGACAGTTTATTTGAGTTGCAGACACATAGGGATAAGTGTCTGGATCTGCATGAGGAGAATCCTATACAGTGGTCAGCAAATAACCATTTCTGTGAGGAAAAAAGATAGTATTTAGTTACTATCTAATAGCTTACATAGATCTTATCCTTCAGCCAACCAGGAATGTAAATTTATGGGTTATGGGAACTTTAACAAAATCTAGATCCTCCTTACTGCTGGGGATTGTAGTAGTGTGTCTAACTCCACAGTTTTCTACAGCTCTCAATTTCCTATTAGGACCTTGAAGCTGTGTTGTTCTGGACTTGCTGAAGTTGTTTCAGTGAAGAACTACAATTTAGGAAATAATTTGCTTGGAAAGCATGTATATAAAGCTAGAAGAATGGAAACTCTGGAGACTAATGAATAATAACCAAATGCATTTCTCTTTTTTTTTTTTTTTTTTTTTTAGAGGACGCTGTCCTTTTATAATGACTGTCAGGCTGAAAAAATGGGAAAAAATAAGAAAGAACTTAGATATTAAAGATTTTTCAGGACATCAGCTTCCAAAATGAGTAGGTTGTTTTACTAAAACTATTTCCTTTTATCTGTAAATTTCTTACTTATAAACTCCTTCCTCCATAATCCTATTAAAATAGACATTAAAAGATGGCATCACTTTATGGTCTGCCTCGGTGTTTGATGGGCTGTTACCACTGTCATGCATTTTTTTGTAACTTTAATGCTGGGCAGTGCTGTACTACAGAGTACACTAGTGGTATGTTCAATGGTAACTGTGACTGAGAGGGTGAAGAGGAAAACTGGAAATTAGCTGAAGGCCCTGGTAGGCAGTATAAGCCTCATGATGGGTAATGTAGGAGGAGACTAAAAAGAATTGAAATGAGAAGGGACATCTGGAGATCAAGTTCAAGCTCTCTGCTCAAATCAGGGTCAACTGGAGCAGTTTGCTGAGGGCCATGTTCTGCTGGTTTCTGCATACCTCCAAGAACCAAGATTTCATAACCTCTCTTGGCAATGTGTTCCTCTGCTTGACCACCCTCATCATAAAAATGTTTTTACCAATGTTTAGATATAAACAATGCATGTCTGTTGCTGCTTGTCCTTCTACTGAGCACCACTGAGAAGAGTCTGTCTCCTTCTTGCTTCCCTCATCAGGTGTTCATATGCCTTAGTGTGATGTCCCCAGAGCCCTCCAGGCTGAACAGTCCCAGACTTTACTCATAGGAGAGATGCTATAGTTCCTTCAGCATCTCAGTGGCCTTTCACTGACTGTCTCCACCAAGTTCATGATTCTCTTGTTCTGGGGAGCTCAGAACTGGACAAAGCTCTCCAAACGTGTCTCAATGTGGAGCAGAGGAGAAGGATCACCTCCCTCAACCTGCTGGCAACATTTCATTCAGTCCAAAATGTTCTGGTGCGAGGGCACATTGCTGGGTCATGTCCAGTTCATTGTTCACCAGGATCCCCAGGGCCTTCTCTGCAAATCTGCTTTCCATCCAGCCAGCCCCCACGATTATGGGTTCATGATTATGAACATGATTATTCTCCAGGTGGAGGACTCACACTTACTTTTCTCAAACTTCATTGCATTCCTGTTTTCCCATTTCTCCAGCCTGCAGAGATACACAGGGTGTATCAGGCATTTGCCCCAGTTCTCTATCATCTGAATGCTCTGTCCCATCCTCCATTAATGAGGATATTAAACATATTGACACCAGTGTTTTCCCCTGTAGCATGCCACTGCTGACCCCAGCTCAACATTGCACTACAGATCACAACTTTAAACAGTATTGGAAATATGCCCTGTAAAAAGCAAATTTGAAAGAAAGAATCCTTGTACAAGGGGTAGAGACAAAAAGGGAGAAAGATGAGCTAAAAATGCCAGCCTTTCTATCTGCAATGACAGTCTGATGCTGAAATATTTTGACAGCATCCTGAAAGTGTGTTCATGATCTATAGGCAATCACAGAAATCTTTGGAGTTAATGGGTGTGCTTACCACACTAAGTAGGAATAAATCATAGCAAAATTAAATATGCATTGGACTGTAGGGGAAATTGTGATTGAGAAAAAACCAAGAGAGGACAGAGGAGACATCCTTGATTGCTCCTGGACATGCATTGGTGGAGTTGTGCATGACTGCCTGTGGCAGGAGGATGTGACCAAAGCCATGGGTCGCAGGAGAAAAGGGCAGCACACCTGGAACTACAAGCAATCCAAGGAAGATTTTTTTTTTTTCTCCATGGCAAAAAAAAAAAAAATAGAGGGAGCATGACTGTCAAGAAAGCAAGTGTGGGTTTTGAACATGCAAAAGGTACAATGCTAATTGCTTCTGTTATATTCAAGGATTTAGGAAAGATCTATAAGATCTATTTATAACCTAGCATTAAATATTATGATCTTGCCTTAGACAGAAATGGCAACTGTATGCTTCCTGCAGTTGATTATTCACTCTCACTCTGTTGTACAGACAGAATTCTGTCCTTGCTAAATGAAGTGTAAACACACACCCCCCTCTCACCTAGAAGTGCCTTGACCTCACAATTTCATTGTGGTTACATCTCCAGGACAGGTTTGGCAGAAAGGAAATACAGGAAAATCAGTGCAGCAATGGACCTCCTCTCCTTATATTACATTATAAAGAGTTCTGGCAGAAGTGGAGGAAATGCTGTGTAAAAAAAGGGCTCGTGAAATGGAATTTTACTTAGTGTCCTTGGTAATTTTGCAGAACAGAGGGATGGGGTTCTCTTTTCAGTCCTGCATATATACTGTACATAATCTCACTGGATTTTGCCTCCACCAGCTGACATTCTTTATGTTTTGTCACAAATAAGGATCATTCTCTGCTGACAAAAACTTACCAGGGTTCAGAGGGAGATGAGGTCCAGTCTGTGTGCTCCAAACTGGAGCAGAGCACAAAGGTAGGCAGGACCTGTCTTCCACAGTGTGTTTTACAACTAAGGAGAAACTACCAAGAGCCCCCAAACATCCACCAGTCTTTAAAACTCTTGGGATGAGAATTCACAATAAAAATTGTATCACTGCAGTGTTGCAATGTCAGGATTACTTCAATAATTCATCTCCTTACACTGTATCCTGTTTTAATATGAAAAGAATTCCATTTAATCCTGTGTTTACTTTTTGCTTTAGTTCTTTCCTTCTGTCACCATCCTGTGGATTAGCTCTCACATAGTTGTGTGCACAAGCTCCCCGGATTTTCTAGTACACACAGGATAACTTGTTTATAGAGAGTTTTCCAAATCACTTTTACTCCATGTTAGAAGAGTTGTGATCACTCAGCTCATGACATCAGAATGGGAATTTGATTATCAGACAAAAGGTAAAGGTGCAGTGATTTTCTTTACTTTTGAGGCCACCAAGGAGGATGAAAAAGACACAGCTTCTCAGTTAGTCAGAGTGCTCAAATGTGAGTTTTCAGGTAATGACAGTAATAGCTCACACAGAATATTTGTATCTATGTTTTAAAGCTGTGTAAAACAGCTTGAGCTGTTACACAATGCCAAATAATCCCTTAACCCACAGTTTGTCCCATCACAATCTAATGTCTTCAGGTTCTTGCAGTTACAGGGTAAAAAAGGCTTTGATTGAGGAGAGATCAATGCAGCAGGGATTATTCTCTTATGTGCTGAAGGTAAATTAGGCAGAGAAATTATATTGTTTTGGGTTTTGTTGTTGTCTAAGTGTCAGACCTTGTTGTCAGCCAAGTTCCCTTGAATTGCAATCACTTTGCAATTCACTGGAAAGTGATGCTCAGTCTAGGGCACATCCCTGCCTTTCCCTTATAGATGTCCCTTGCCAGAGCACTTTGTGCCCTGTGGGATACAGGTATAATTTCTGTCTCAATACTTTAACTTACAATATCAGACAGCAGCAGAGCTTTTGAGATTCATGATAAAACAGTTTCTGAGATGTTGAACACTGTGACTCCAGGAGGCTCACTGAAGAGCTCAGTGTAAAGAATGCTCAGAAATTTTGAAATTGTGTTCAAAAATTATTTTTCTGAGAAACTGGTTTGCAGCATCTACTCCTGACTTACACAGGGGGTACATAATGGGTCTTGTAGCTGAATCCTCTTTCTTCTTTGTAGTCTTCAAGACTCAAATCCATTTTTATATGAAAATGCATTCCCATGAAGCAGATGGTGGGAGACAGAATTAGTGCATAGGAATTTTGAAAGATATTTTACTTCAGGGGGTCATACCTCTCTCTCAGCTCACTGAGGGGTTTGAAATCATCCTGTAGGTATAATATTAATAGTAAGCATTGTTCATATAGATTTTGATGTTCCACTTCATGCTTTCTAGCTATTGTGCTACTTAAAGCATTATGGGTGAACAGTAGTTTGAAACACTTTAAATAACAGCTATTTCACACCATTTTCAACTGACAAGCAAAGAAAAATGTCTTGCAAAAGTATCCTGGCAACAGGGCTTATAGCATCAGTTTAATTCTTGTACATGCATTAGGATGCTGTGAAACATCTCTGTGTTCAAAAAGGAGAGCTGCAAATACATTTTTTATCCTGAAGTGACAGTTTTCCTGAACTATAATGGTAACTAACCACCCAGACTAGGGTATCTGTGTAGAAAAGACAATAAAAGTCAAATAAAGTCAGGTTGCATAAGCTTTTTGTAAGACTTTACCACTATTTGACTTAAAAAGCTTATCCTGTTTTAGAATCAGCTGTGCTCAATGTCACAGTTCTTTAAAATGCTTATGAGTGATTTAGAAGTACTTACAGAAAACGTTAAGCATTGAAACCTGCAGTGAGAAAGGTGGCATTTTTCACAAAGCCTTTCCATTGGGAAAGAATAGTAGTTTAAGCCCAACCAACAGGGCTTATTTAATCACAGGCAAAGTAAACAGTAGCCTACAGTGACAGACTGCCTGAGATGGCAGATGAGGACAGGCAGTGAGTGCATTGCTGGAGTAGCCAGTCTCTGCCTCCTACCTGCACAGCCTTCTGCTCTTTCACGGCTGTCACTGAGCAAGGGATAATGTTTGTGCAGCAACAAGAAAGGAGCAGTGGGAGTAGGAAGCTTAAATTGCTTGGGTTCTTTGCAGCTTTCTGGCCTGGCACTGCTCCTTCCCCTCCAAAGTGCCTTGTCCTCATTTCTGTAGCAAAATGTCAGTGTTGTGTGCACTGTCAGGAAGCCTTGAACCAAGGAAAGAAGTGCCCCAAGTAACCCCAAGTACAGAATCAGTTCCAAGTAGCAGAGCACCAGGGAGTGCCATGGGGTCTGCTAAGGACTCTACTGATTTTAAGTAAAGGATTTCAATTGCATTGGGTAGTGATATGTAGTATGAAAAGATATCAGATATAGCCAAACATGCCTTAAATGTTTCTGTAGACTACAAAACTTAAAAGTCCCCAATATGTGACATAATTCAGAACAGAAGGTGAAAAGAAAAAAAGAAAAGGAAAAAAGAATATGTGACATACAACTGCTGTAACAATGCAAAACACTTGAAATAAAACTTTTAGAGGTGTTGAACAATTTGTGTGTGAGTGTGCGTGTGTGTATTCTGTGACAGCAGTGCAGTTACAAACATCCCTCACTCCAGCCATGACAGGTATCACCTGTTTTCACATACCCAATGCAAAACCAATAACAACATTATATCACACTTGCCATAATTCAGCAGGAGTGTGCTTCTGTGTCCCTGGCTGATTCAAGCTGAGTCAGAGGAGGGTTAGGTTGGATATCAGGAAAAGGTTTTTCACCCAGAGGTTTTACCCAGACTGTGCAAAAGGTCAGAAACTTTAGTTAAGCTTTAGGTTTTGACTGATATTCTGTGAGCTTAATCATCTCTGGGAATGTCCTTTCTCAGTTAAGATGGGATGGTTAAATATCTTGTGAAGCATTTGAACATGAAAGTGTCTAGGATTGTATAGGTATGCAGAGAGCATCAGAATTACAGATACATTCTTTGCATTTTCACTCAAAGTAAGAATAACAGAATTTACTGAGCAAAAAGTAATGTATATAAGGCTAATTGGCAGCTGTTAGTGCAACCAACAAAATGAAAACTCTGAGCTCTTGCCATTAATTAGCCCTGAGCATTTCATTTGTAATAAACTTGTAAAGTTTAAATGGGGTAAATATGTTTTAGATCTTAAGATCCCTTTAAGTGCAGAAAGCTTTCTTTCCTCTATAACAATACATAAATCTGAGTAGCAGCAGTGCAGTGTACTGCAGGTGGTGACAGTATTCCAGTGGCAGATAAATCCTGCTGAACAGGATTCTCAGGTGAAACAAAGCTTTTGTTGACTTGAGGCTCTTGGTGTTTCAAGACTGCTTTTGTCAGCTTCTTGTATGTGAGGAATGCTTGAAGAAAAAAACAGATAGCAAAGGGTAGATCATTCTGGCTTTTGCACTGGTTCACCAGGCATTTCTACACTGCAGATGTGAATGAGAAGTGGAAATAATATTATAGGCTTTATTATAGGATTGAGGATCTAATGTCAATGATCTTTAAGATGTCTCCTGATGTAGAACATTCATTTAATATAAAATAGATTGGTTTAGACATATTTTCTTGCTTTAATTTTTTAAAATAACAACTAAAAATTGCCTTTTGTGTAAAAAATTAAGATGATTTAAACCAGTTCTGTCTAGTTCAATCTAATGTTAAAAAAAAGAAACTATAGATATTGGGGTAAAAAAATGACAGGCATTGGGATTTAGGTATACAAGTATACATTTATACTTCTCAAAATGTTTGCTTTTTTGTTTTCTTTATACTTAAAGAACCAATGTAGATAAGAGTGCTAATAACAGCAAATGCAATGATTAGCAAGAGGAACAATCCCATTGCCACCATCCATCTGCCTATGGCATCACATTTTCATGACACAGTGAAAAGAGACAAAAAATCTGTCAACCAAGAGAAATACTCCACTAAACACCTCAAACACATTTTATGGATGACAAAGGCAGATGAAAAAGGGAGACAAGTAAAAAGGAAGGCTAGGGAGAGTTCTGCTGAGAGCCTGCTCAAAAAGTGTGTAAGAGAAGGATTGGGGGTAAGAGACAACAAGAACTGCCATCAGCAGGTCAACTTGCTGCAAGACATTGTGTGTTCTAAAGAGGACCACAGAAAATTTCCTGAGGGCAGAGGCAGCAAAATAGTAGAAGGCAATTATAGCTGTTTTAAGTGGATAGAGCTCTGCCAGGCCTACACAAATTACATCCTTAAGTCTGAAGAGGAAGCAATGAGGGAAGAAATAGGAAAAACCTTGGCAAGAGTTTTGAAATCTTGCCAAGGATGGCAGTGACCCCAGAGAAAGGGACAGATGGCTAACTCAACTCCTGATGCTAAGAAATTAGTAGGAGCAACATGACCACAAAGTTGACTTATGCTATGAGAAAGATTTTGGGATAATCAGCAAGGTTTTTCAATCATTTTCATCTCTTATGCTTTGGCTTTTATGCTTCCAAGAAAACAGGATGGACTACGTGGTCTCTCGACATCTTCTGAAGTCTTGCGTTTTTGATTTCTCTGATTTAAACTAATTTGTCAATGTCAGGTTTTTTATTACAAGAAAATGAATTTTAAAATAAAGATAATTTTCTTTCAGCCTGCTGTAGATACAGACCTAGAACCCAACTCCATTATGGGAAAAGATCTGGAAAAAAAATGCTATGAAATATAGGAGTTATCACGTTGTACATAACAAAGACAAAATAATAGTGTATTTGAAGTAATTTGTATAGACTCTGAAGCATGGTGGGAGGCTGGAGGCAGATAGGACCAGCAGTGTAATATTTCCTACATATTCTATAAACTGTTGTTTCCTTTATGTTTCTGTTTTGAGAAACAATTACCAAGGTACAGAAATTAGTACTCTCTCAGACCCAGCAGAAAATACATTCAATTTACATTGTGGTGTTTAGCATCACTGAACTATATTCTGGGTAAGGTAGGAGAACTTTGTAAAAGCCTCCTCTTGTCAAAGGAATTGCTCTCAAGTATCAATTAAGATTCCTTTCACTTAACGGAATGAAATGTTCCATTCATTGTGCTTGACAAATCATCCTGCAAAAACTGCTTCTGAGGATGGTGTTTGATCATTTTTTCTCATGTACCTTCTCTAATGAAAGAGTAGATGGATGTTAAAAAGAAAGAGTAACAGGTAAAGATGTATAAAAATCAGCTTTTATTGACTGGACAAGCACAAATGCCACAAGTCACACATAATTAAATTCCCCCAAATACGTTTACATGTACAGTCCCTTAATCCCATTATGGACAATTAATTTTCAGTAATTATTTTTACAAGTTTAGTAGTAATGATCTCACAAATATGAGAAAGTAGGAAAACATATTTAAGTTTTTCCTTCTCCATTAATATATAGGAAGGTTTATTACCACGGATAAATAGAATATAATGAAAATTCTTTCAGGAGAGAAAGTGATAGCTCAAAACTGGGGTTTTTTTCTATATATTTTCTTTTTTTCTGACCTCTATCGTAGCAATGGTGTGTTATCAATTCTTAAGATGTTTATTTTCAGATTTTTTTTACTTTCCTAAGGCAGAAAACAAAGCTGCTAAACTTACCATCTTTCCTAGAAAATGGTCTGTCTTCACCAAGAAAGTTCCAGAATGTTACTCAGTAAAGTGCTAGAAGAACGGTTTCTTTCCAGATGGAAATTGCCTAGTGAGGTAGAAATTATAAATTTAAAAATTATCAAACAGAGAAGAACAGATTCTTGTTCTTGCACTTCCACTGGTCTGAATACTGCAATTACCTTTTTGTTACAAAAAAAAAAAAAAAAATGGGTAGCAACACCTATTCTTGGTGATGTTTAAAGACAAGTTGTATCTGTGATCAATTATGTTAGATGGTACTTGGTGTTTTTCTGTAGGGAACCCTTATCTTTGGATTCAGATACACCGAGAGGTCTCTTGGAGCTGGCCTAAGGATCTCAAAGCAGGCTGTAATTTCAGAAACTGGGGATTCCAAATAGCTTCTTACTCAGTGTATGAGTTTTCTCACTGCCTTTCTGAGCTCTGGGACTCTTCTCAGTCATCATACAAAGAAGGGAGAAAATCTAGATCTGTGGCCTTGTCTTGGGTTGTGGAACCTAGGATGTGTATTCTATTTTCATCTGCTGAAAGCAGCTGGGGAGCTGTTTTGTTTTATCTCTTGTTTACTCTGGAAGGAGTGGGGCGGGTGCCTTTTGATAATGGCCCAACTGTTAAAACCGGGTAGGGCATTGTTTCTTATCTTTTTTCTGCTAATGGACCATTTAAACACCCCTAAAAGCACACATCCCAAAACTTACCCTCCCCAAGATAGTACATTCACATTCCATCATCCTATTGCACCCCTAAAAGCACACATCCCAAAAAAAAAACTTACCCTCCCCAAGATAGTACATTCACGTTCCATCATTCTATTGTGAGATGCTCCACCCAGTGGGGGGAGCCAACCATTCCTACCTGGATAAAACTGGGACTACGGAACAGGATATCTCTCTTGCTTCACCCGATTACCGGAGGAAGACAGGACCCTTCTCACCATCACCGGACTCCCTCTCACCACCTCTGGACCCTTTTGGCTACAGGATCATCTCCACTCCAACAGAACCACATCTGCCACCCCAGGAGGACTTTTTGGACTGCTACCAACGTCCTGACCAGCAGGGCATCAGGTTGTAGTTGACTCTGTCAGGGCTTTCCAAAATTGTTGTTTGTTTGTTTGCTGGTTTGGTGGGGTGGTTTTGTGTTTCTACCACATTTGTATTATTGATATTACTAGTAAAGAACTGTTATTCCTATTCCCAAATCTTTGCCTGAGAGCCCTTAATTGCAAAATTATAATTTGGCAGGGGTGGGGGGTTCGCATTCTCTATTCTAAGGGAAACCCCAGTTTCCCTGGCAGATACCTGTTTTGTCAAACCAAGACAGGCCTTAATTCAGCAAATGAGATGGTGTCATGCCTAGTTTGTATCATTCTGAGTTTCTTTTATTCAAATTGTTCCTTAGGTGTAGAAACCGATACATGATATCGATGAACAAAATCTTTGTGAAACTGTTGGATCATTAATGTGATAATCAGCATTCCAGGCTTTGTAATACTCCAGGCTCTGTAATTCTGACAGCAGCCTGCCTATGTCCATCAGTCTTACTTGCAGCTGTTCTCTAAGTGTAGAACTGGCAGGGACTTCTTCTCCTTTGCCTTGTCATGCTTCCATCTTTGGGACATTTTTGTTTGTTTTTTGACATTTTTGTTTTATTGCCTGATAGGCAATAAAGTTACTCAGTGGAAATAAAAACATAACTCCAGATCTCATTAAAAAAAAACAAAACAAAAACCTGTTGAAATCTTAGTGCAATCCTGGTGCAAAGTTGTTATGTTAACAACAGCTCTCACTTGAAAATAAGCAAAGGTTGAATACAAGTAATTCATTATTCAGGTTCTTTATCTAGTTCTTGCAGCTTTGAGATCACTTGCCTGTTCCCAGCTAGCCAGAAATCAAATCCAATTTGTAAAAATAAACTATGACTTTGAATAGATCAATCAAAACTGGTTCTCTTTATTACTTTAATTGAACCACCTTGTAATTACTGAAGTATTTCTCCTTAATTATCAGGTCTCATTTGTACTGAATGACTATATTCTGCTTCATTCCTTCAAGAACAATTTAGAAATATACCATGGAAACCTCAATAGCTTCCATTGTGGAAAAATAATAATGAATTTAAAAAGTGAATAAAGGATAATGATCATCCCAGAGACATAGCAGTTAAAATATCAGGGAAAATCATATTTCCAAAGTAAAGTATTACTTTTCGCCCTTTAATAAAAGTGTCACTATCACATCATGAGTATCCCTAATGGTATTAATTCACCAAGGCTCTTCTTCAACTTTATCTGTCCTTCTGAGCTTAGACAGTCAAATGCACTTCTCTGTTCCTAACCTGACATCAAAACTTTCTTATTCCTCTGAGTATACAGGTCAGCCACTGTTCCAGAAATGAGTGGGTTACCTGTTTCCTGTAAGTTCCCCTAACATTGTTACTGATAGTTTAATGAAACAGGAAAAATACACTGCCTGGGCACTACAGTGAAATTCCAAGGTATTATGAGCTTAGCTAAATTTACAGAGGGGAAATCTTATCTTGGTTTTTCCCACAGCTCAAAATACATTCCTGACTAACCACTGCTGAAGCAGAAAGAACTCTGTCTGAAAGATACAACCCCTCCCAAAGATGGAGGTAGTGACATATTCACCTCCTCCACCTCTGCTTTTTTGGGAATGCCTGCCTCCAGACAGAATAGTTCATTGCTCTGAAAGGTGTTAACTTCACTAAATTCAGGCAAACAAATATTTTCAGATGTTCTCTGAGAAGGAGTATCTTTTCCATGGTCACTTGAGGGTCTGTCACCTGCATCAGAGTGTCCAGTTTCCCAGTACTTTGTGTTGATGCCCATTAGGTGCTTGCTTGCACTGATAATGTCACTGATACAGTGCTGGGAAGGCATCAGCAGTGCTCCAGCTGCTCAAGTGTCTTGCCACTGGTTTAAACAAGATATCAGGGGTCATCAAATGAAATGTTAGAAGGGCTGGAATAGCAGGGAAAAGTACTGCTGTGCTGCTCTGTCATCTAATTTTCTGTCTGTGGAAGGGATCCAAACATCTTTGAGTATCTCAGATTTGATTGTTCAATTGCTTACACCAATACTGGTCTTGCTGTGACTCAGTACTCATCATTTCTTTGTTTATTTGGGATTTTTGGAGACAATGAACTTTGCAACATATATTCTTTCACTATGAGATGGACTTCATTATTTTTGATCTCCTTTCACAGGGACACAAATTAAAGTAAAGCTGTGGTTTTTGTAATGCTTCAGAGGTCCACATTGTGGGCACTCTGAAACTGGCTGACCTGAAAGGAAGTACTTCTCCTTCTGGGAGCATCCTGGTGATGCTTATGGGTCCTTTCCCATTTGAGATATTATTCCATGATCACTTAATCCCACCTCTTTTCTTTCTCTGTCACTGTTAACTACACAAATAACTTGCCATGTATTTTCCAAGCTGAAGAAGCAGTTCTCTTTCTAAAGCTGCATATCAGGAAAACATTTCTTGACAGTTGTGGTAATTAGTTGCCAATGAAAAGCTCTGAAGGCATTTGGTTCACTGTCACTGAAGGTCTCCAAGAGTAGATAATGTACAAAGAGTGAGAGACAAACAAAGATAGAACCCCTTTCCTGCAGAGGGCAGAGGGAAATGATCCAAGCCCGTCAGGTCTTTTCCATTTCTATTAGATATAATTAATTCAGGAAAATAATTTCAACCCTCCCCCCCAAGATAACTAGATTTCTGGGGCCCCTATGTTTCCCTTCCCTTTCTCTCACTTAGATCATTAACTGTTTGTTTTCCTTTCCCTATGTACATGTTTAAATTCCATTGATGTTAATGGAAAATACATGTGCAGAGAATAACAAACATATAAATATTTGGATTCTGATAATTTGGATTCTGATAATTTAATTCTGCTAATTCCTCCCTAGGGCATAATAACAAAAAATATCTAGAAAAATACATTCATGCAAAAGAACCAGGAGCACAGAAGGAGCAAATTTGATGTCTCTTTTTTTTCCCACTGCAGTGAGATAAAGAAGCAATGGAAAGTGTTTTTTCATTCTCTTCAAATAAATCTGTTCACATAAAAAACAATAGACATTCTAGATAATAGACATTACTCCAACAACTGTGTTTGAGCAACATGGCTTATTTCTGCCTAGCAGGGCTAGATATGACATTGATGTACTTGTCAACTTCTTAAAAGATGGAAAATCTGTTCATTAGAGGCCTGGAAGAGGCAGCATCCTGAGAAATGTTTATTCAAAAATCTTACTGAGATGACTAAATTAAGAGCATGGCCAAATTTTGCCTCATCTGTCATCACTGACGAACGAGATAACAGTGACCTCAGCGACTTCAGAGGATCCCAGGTGAGAGGAATCCTCTTGGAGTGGCAATGTCTTAAAAGCCATTTACGGTGTACAGTGTGTCTCCCTGTAGCAAGTCTGCTACTTTATCTCAGCACTTTAAAGGTACCACAAATATTCCCATTTTGGTCCTGTTTTACTACTTTTCTTACACTAGAACTGTAAAGAACCATCTTTTTCAGCAAGGCCAAACCATGAAAACTACTGGCATCCCTGCCTGTGCCAGGGGGGTTGGAATTAGATGATCTTTAAGGTCCCTTCCAACCCCAAAGCGTTCTCTGATTCTATGATTCTATGCTCTGTGGTTCTATGAACTATAGGAAGTCATGCATGATTGGCTTAGTCAGGAAGGTCTTACTCTGTATGTCTCTGCAACCCCCTCTCCACCACCATATGAAATTACTGAAGATCTGCAGTATGAGACCAAAAGCTGCAATGACAAAGTGGCACAGAAAGTGGAGACTGAGAGGGGACTGAAAGTGCCTGAGAAGGTGCTGGGATTCATTGAACCCTCTAAATGATCTTAGGGGACCACGTCCCATGCCACAAAGAGGTGAAAAATAATCACAGAAACCTCCTTGCCAGTATGATTCAGGAACTACAATATCCAGAGAGATCTGGTGATCTGAGTGTGTAAACAAGCTGCACAAATCTTCCCATACAAATTCCCATACACTGGAGAGAATGCAATTTTCCAGGGATGTCAGAGCAATTTGACTAGTTCTGGCCAATATTCTGCATCTTGGGAGAAGGTAAATGTATCCATCACTATCTCTGAAGCCAGATGAGGAGATCATCAGAACTCACAAGAACAGAAAGAGAAGGGCATAAATAAATTGACAGCAAGACCTGTTTTCAGACTCCTGTGCATCCAGCAGAACACCAGAGAGACCAGGTCTCGTTCCAGGAGTCATCCCAAAGGCAGATGCTTTCCTGCTCTGCAGGTTGCTTGGGAAAAGGGTTTGCTTGGGAAAAGGGTTTGTCTGTGTGTGCCAGGGGAGTGGAGGGGATGTGTTGGAGCAGGGAGGCATATGGCAGCGTTCTGCCACGCTAGTCTCCCAACGGGGCGGTGTCCATGAAGGAGCCTGTGCCGCTTGGATCCATCCGGCAGCTGCTCCGGTGCCCTCGGGCGCTCCTGCCCGCAGCAGCAGAGCCGGAGCCCGGGGGGGCCGCGCCGCAGGAAAGAGCGGAGCCCGCCCGCTTTCCCTCTCCCTCTGCACTGGGACAGAAATATGTGTATATATATATATATAGGTTTTTTTTTTTTTTTTTTGTTGTTGTTGTTGTTGTTGTTTTTTTTTTTTTTTTTTTTTTTTAAGAAATCTTGTAGGACTGCATTTTTTTTTCCGGGGGAAGTTCAAGCTAGCATGAATGTAAAAAATTGTAGCAGCATGCAGCACGTTTGTTTTGTATCCAGTGAAGCCTCTGGGGTGCCTGGCTGAGTGAAGAAAAAACACTTTTCTTTAAATTCAGAAATCTCTGCCGAGGCAAAGCTCTGACTGCCAATATGCCTGTCTCCCCTAGGGCTAGCTACTGGCAGCAAAACTACGAAAACAACGTAACATTTCACTCTCTTTTGTCATTTCCCTGAATCCACCCTCCTACAAACCAGCCAGTGGGGAGAGGAAGGTCCTGACACTCCTTTTCCTGAAGGGGCAAAACCAGTAGGAAATAGCTGAGTAACTTTGTGGCCCTCAGGCAACTATAATTCCCGAGAACACACCTGGTTATTATAGCGATGATTAGCAAGCTATGAATGTTCCTGTTTCACATTTTTACTTTATATTCAATTTGTAGATATTTTTCTCCCCTAGGAAAGTTAGAGATGAGTGAAATTGTGAACAAACACTGAAAATTGCAGAACACTTTCATCAACAATGACTTTCAGATAACTATAGAAATAATAAACCTCTTTCTGGACAACATTTTTAAAATCCCTTTGGCAGTGTCCCACCCCTTTTGAAGAGGGGTCACAGGCTTCCTTGAGTGTGCTGAAGTATTACTGCAATTATCACTCTCCTTATGAACCTGCATGCCTTCAAAACAATCTCAGAGGCATCCCACATTATCTAAGAAGTGGTCAACCTTAAGAAAATGTTGAATAGTTGACTGCATTTCCAGAGAAAGAAAAAAGTCAGGGAAAAAAAGCAGAGTTGCATATTCATGGCCGGACTCCTAATGATTGAAAGGGGTAATTTTCAGTTTTGTTTCCAGTAGTCTCTTCAGTGAGTGTTTTAAAGAACTATCTACTTTAAAAAAAAGAGAAGCAATAGCTTGACAATGCTCCCCTAGAAGCTGTGCCTTGTTTTCTTGAGATAAAAATTCAGACAATCTTTAGATCCATTCCAATCCCTTAACATTTTACGATTCTGTGGTTTTACAGGGTTAGAACTAGAGGCAAACAGGACTCTGTGTACAAGCTACTTGACCTGGTATATCCATAGAGAGTGAGGACAGAGCTGGTTATTTATTTCTGAAAAAGTTCACTGGCAAAGCAAGCAAATTAGAAACACTTTTTGTCAGTATTTTCTAGCAAAAATCCCCCACACCACCTGTTCCATGTCCATTCCTTGCTCTTTTTTGACAAAGTTGCTTCTTGATTGTGGGAAAGGGAACTAAGAGGGTAGAAAAAGATTGGCAAAACTAAATAAAAGTCAGATAAAATGGGTACTTCTAGCACAGAAAACAAAATCTAGCCAAAATGTTTGTTTTCTCCCCCAAATCAATTCTATGACAAGTTTTGAGCCTTCCTAGTTATAACAGTACATAAAGACAAACTACTTATGCGTGTGGATCCCTCTTCCAAGTTGTTCTTGTTTAGTTTAATTCTTCCTGGCTTTTAGCAACCATAATCTCCTTTAATTGTGAGCCTTCCTTAATGAAGACTATTCTTGAAACTGTCATTTAAAATAAGTCATTAATTGTTTTCCACTCCCCATTAAATATCATAGGAAGCTATACCATTAATTCTATCACTGCTAAATCCCCACATTGCCAGATGCTGAAGCAGAATGGGACTATGGATTACAAAACATATGGATTTATTTACACTAGGTAACTTCTTTATTAAAATATCTTAACACAGTCATTACTGAGACTTCTTTCCCAAGCCCCTGCTGTCACACTCTGGAACACACACCACATCTGCTTTTCACATATGCTTTCCAGTCCCAGTCCACCCACATGGGCCCCTCTCCCAGCAGTGTGTGCCCCTCCTCCCCAGCCTCAGATGCAAACACACAATGGGGCTGTAGCACTCACAGCAGTGCAGGCGGCCCAAACGGGCCCTGGCTGGCCTAGAGGCTGCATCCCTGCTCCAGTGTCCCTGCTCTCCAGCAAGAGGCTCTCTGGCTCATGCCAGCTGTGCAGGGTCCTCTCTGCATAGTGCTCCCCAGAAGCAACGCAGCTCCTCCAGCACGACACTGCCAAGGCAGATTTTTCACTGGTGACACACGACCAGGGGTTTCTAACTCATTAAAAAGAAGTTTAAAAAGCAAGCCCACACCTTCTGCTCTCCTTTTCTTTAAGCCACAAGAGCCTGAACTGTAGAGTAATGCTAAACACAGTCCCTTAGTATTGTGGAGTGAGAAAAGAGAAACACCCTGGGATGAACTGCCTGCTTCTCTTTCCTTGAAAACTGCTCAGACACTTTTATCTGGAACAGATAGATGGATTTTTCTGAAGCTTTCGGTTCATCCTTAGTTAGCATAGGTCTGATTTTCTGACTGCAAGAGCAGGCTTGCCCTTCCCCTCCCCATGAAGTTTGTTCTCATTCTGCAAATAGATAACCAGTAAAAAGTGGAAACTATTCTTAAAATGTACACTCTTTGTTTCCTACCTGTCTACTTTTTCCATAGTTACATACTGTCTTTTCCCTATGGGCAGCATGCTTTTGCCTGACTTTCTGATTCTATACCCCTTCATGGATATATATATATATATATTTTTTTTTTTTCCCTGGGTTATCGACTTTGAGCCAAAAATGTGTGACCTCTTTTTTTTTTTTTTTTATTAGCAGAAAACACATATTGTAACAAAGGACTTTTAAATCTGCCTCCATAGCAACCAAGGATTCTTTATAAAAGAGGATGTTCAAGATCTGCTCATTGCTTAACAATGTGTTTCAAACCACAGTCCCCCTCCTGATGAACTAGATTTTCAGTGCATATCTCACCACTATCCCCCCACATTAAAACACTAAAGATACAAAGTAATGCCCTATAAAATTAGGAAAGAAATTTCTCCCTAGTGCACCTCTTTTAAATTCCTTTAGTCCAGCCATTCTCAGGGTCAGAGTACATTGATTCTTGCCTTCTGCTCACGAAGTCTTCGCTTAACTTCAACCCAGTCTGGAAGTCTTCTCTCACCTGGTTCCCAGCCTGACCTGGGATTCAAGCCAGGTCCTACTCCTTCCTCCACTCAGAGTTTAGTTTCTTACTTTGCCCCTTTTCTAACTTCTTATATCTGCTCTTAATTTTCTCTGGCTTCCACTCCCTAAGTCTTGCTCCCATTCTCTGCCTCCACTTGTCTGGCGTCATGAACTCTTTTGCCTCCCTATCCACGTATCCAAATGTCCAGATGGAAAACTGTACTAGTGTAATTACTCTTAACCTGAGTTCTTTCCTCTCTTGTTGCTCTGTCTAAGGGGTCCTGCTTGATCTAACAGGCTCTTCATGCTGACACCTTTTTTCTTAAGCAGTGTAATTCTTCAGTTTAATCAATTAAGTTCACTGTTGCTTGAACTGCCAGAACATTCATATTGACTTTTATCATTTGTAATATTACCAGCATGGGTTCCCATATAGTTTTACTTACAAATGTCTGGTAGATGGCAGCTCCTTCCTTACTATCAAAAAATGTAAGATATATTTTGCTATTTTATAAAAAAAATCTATCAGAACAATCAGCAACCATCAGCAATCAGCTGCTGGGGTAACTACCTTCTAATACAGGCATTGCACCCAAGTATTTAGACTTCAACAGCATGGTTATTTCTTGTCTCCAGTCCCTTTACTCCTATGTTGTGGATTACTGAGGCTTAGTTTTATAATGTTATTTTGGATGTGGAGAAGTCTTCTTTACACATACTTTTATTACCACATCTTGGCAGATTTGAGCACAGAACACACAAATGATCAGAGATAATGTTCTTCAAATGGGAGCATTTAAGAGAGCCAAACGGGGCTTAAACAAGAGTGTAGGTAATTATGATGTGTGTCTTTACAAACCCAATCAACATGACAATATAAGTTGAAGTAATATTAATAAATTATTATGAAATAATAATGTGCTTTACGTACATCAAAACAGCTTCACAGAACACCCAGGTAATATCAATAAATTACCAACAATAGCAGTGTCCAAAAATATTGACTGAGAATTAGAATTAGCATCTAACACAGACCAGATGTTTGCTCACAGGAGCAGAGGCCCCATCAACATCAATGGGCTTCCGTGTGGAACAGTAACCATTTTTCATTAACAACAAAGTTGTCACTGAGCTGTGCTTTTGGTGCTAACTGATACTTCCACGTTGGGCCTTCCTCATAGGGGGTTAAAGTGAAATGCAGGATACAACAGATTTCCAGAGGAAATTAATTAATTCAAACCATTTACAGCATGTTGATGAGGTTAGATTTCCAATGCTGTCACTCAGCTTAGACAAAAACACATACAGGTTTGGCTGACCCAGGATTTAGTAAGGGAGGGAGGAAAAACAAGAATTTAAAACCTTCTAGTGCCAACAGTTGTCTGGGTTTTTTCCTCCCAGCAAATAAATTGTTCTGCATACACAGATAGTTGAATTTTATTAAGTTTTAGAGTAGTTTTACAAATTTTCTTGAGAACACTTGTCTCAAAATGTCCCAAATTATAATTTATGGAAATAACAGGTACTTATATAATTCCCAAAAGATTTAAATCTTCAAATTTTAAAGACCATAATCTTTGAATTCTGCTTCCTACATTCAACTTCTTAAACAAATCTCAGTGAAGACAATCTCATGTCATTTGTAAAGTCATTTCAGCTAATGGAAAGAAAATGCAAAGAAAAGAAGACATCTGAACCATTACACCACCTTTTCCAGATTAAATTATCTAATGAGAGTGCAGGAAGGAGAGAAGTGCATTGTCCTTTTTGGTGTCTTAGGGATCTTGCAAGTGGAAGTTTTTGATGAGTTTTGAAGTTTTCTCCTAATTTGTCTGTGGAGCTTTGGACTGGATTTACACACAGTAACAAAGCTGTTCATTTTTTCCTCTCCACCCTTTTTCATCACATGACTGTTTCTGTTTCTTACCAGCTGTGTACCTATACATTCATATAGTTGAGTTGTCTTCATTTATCTAACATCTAAAAAAATAACAATGTTGAAATGGTCACTTCAGTTTTTAGAGACCGTGTTCAAACAGGAAGAATGGACTTTTGGATGAGAGAAAATTCATTAATTACTTGTTCTGTCAAGTAAAAGCTGTTAAGAAATGAAGTCTTGGAAGAATTTTCAGCTCTTCATCTCCCAGCCAAACCAGAGATGTCAAAGATATCACTTCCTTATTCCAAGAGCTCTGCTGCTGGGGTACAGGAGCAAAGAAATGATCCACTTTGAGGACCAAGGCCATCATTTTGGTGTGAAACCTAGGAGCTGGTGAGCTTGCATGCATCTGTAGCAGCTGAGTCATGCAAAAAACAGGCTACTGTTTAAAGCTGCAAGACTCCATTCATTGTTTCCACAAGGAAATTTAGAGAACAGGAGGTGCAGTACACCAGTCTGGATGACTTTAATTGCAATCGCTGACTGTCAGATCTAATTAGAAGAAACATGGTCCTGTAGGAAGCTACAGGGAATGGAAATGAGGAAAAGAGTTTTTGAAGTTGACTACAGCTGGTTGCTCTTTAGAGTCTGATGTTCTCTCCCTAAGGCAGAACCTACCTCCACAATACCAGCGTGGTGGTACTGGGAGCATACAGTTTATCACTCCAGTAGTAAAGAAGCAAGAGGCTGTGAGATGCAGTGCAGAACTGTAAAGACAATATGAAAGACAGAATTATTTAGCAGTTGAGCCCTAAGAGAGTGGAAGTGATGCATGTGAGTAGTGGCCTTGACATTCCATGAGCTGTATACCCTGATAGTACTCTTAAAGATGTTATCAAGAATTTGCTAAGGCTCACCTGCCCCAGTGGCTACTGCTATGTGCTGATGTTCATCCATGTAGGAACTTGTAACAGTGCAGGAATAATACTGAAGAGATGAGACATCATACATCTCTGGGAAGGAGGGTGAAAGACCTGCACTTGGATGGGATTTCTGTTAGATCCTCTGGGAGAGGGTAAAACTCTGTGGAGAGCAGAGATCTGTCCTGAAGAAGAAGACACTGGTTAAGATATGTTGTCATTGGGAGAGTTTCAGACTTCATACACTTATGTCTAACTTGGGCTGAGCAGGGAAAATCACTACTGTTACATGGTAGTTATCACACTTCATGAGCATTTTAGCAGTGGTTCATAGTCAATCTGGAAGAATACATACAATTTTGGAATAAAGAGTCTGTCCTGGATTAAAAACTGCAAAGTTTTTTGTGATAATTGAAAGGCAAAGATATCATCATTTTATTAAAGTTGCAAATGACAAAGATGGACAACCTTTGAGTACATAGTAGAATAGAATCCAAGTGCAAAGTTATCTCAGAAAGTCAGAGAATTGTAGAATTTTTCGGTTGAGAGGGTTTTAATGATGTCACCTGTCCAGTCTCTGGCTCATTGCAGATCATAGTCTTTCAAAACCTCCACAGAGGAAACAGACAGAGTTCTAAAATGACACACAGAAAATTCCTCTCTGTAAGTAAAATCAGAAAAATGTCTGGCTAAACAAAAAGATCTGAGAGTTACAAGCTGGAGAAGAGTCAAGAATGTTATGCCTTTCTGAAAAAAAAAATGTAAATAGGAGTGTTCTCTCTAATTCAGCTGAAATATTTGCTGTATTTGGCATTAGTAAGGTGTCAGCTGGAGCACTAATGTCTGATTTTGTGCACAGTTCAGGAGGGATGTAGACCAACTGAATAATGTATTGTGATTACAGCAAGGGTTTCTAATTAGCACAAGGGAGATTAGATCAGATGACAGGAAAAACCTCCTAACAGAAAGGTTAGTGCAGCACTGGAATGCATTGTCTGGGCAGTGAAGTTTCCATCACTGGTGGTTATTGAAAAACAAGTTGGACAAGAACTTGTCAGGAATGACATAGATATATGGAGATAGAATGGGATGAGATGGCCTCTTAAGGTCTCTTTCAGGCCTCCTCCTATCTGTAATTTCTAAATTTGTCATTCAGATTTGGTGAAGAATTAAACTATGTCAATCTGTTGTTAAGATGTATCACTTGGAAACAACAACCAGGTTATTTCTTTCTGATCTGGATACAGTCAGTGCTCATATGTGTCTGGTGCCTGTTCTGCTTAAGTACTAATGAGCTGAATCTGCCAAGATCCATTAGCCAAAATATTTCAGCTCACGTACTTCAGAAGATACAAAGTGCTCATATGAGCATCTCTGTAAGCAAATTTAAGTGGGGGTAATAAATTCTGCCAAAGATGCAGTAATGACCAGCTGGACGTGAGTAAATGGCAGCCTGTTTTACAGGCATACCTGCTTGAGTAGTACACATCTGCACACACTCTTAATGATGGCTTGCAGATTTTATGGACACTTTAGCACACTGGTACAAAGCAATCTGGTATCTTGTAATGGAAAAGGTACTCATCCTTGTGCCATAGTGGGCCCTTTTTTATTTACTAAAAATCAAAAAGCACTAAAGTATTATAACATTCACTGTGTAAGAACTAGAATTAGAAATGCATTAAAAAATTGCAGCACACCTCCTCAGGGTTAGAAGACAAAGAAAAAGCTTTTCTTTCTGGAATTTGGAATCTTGGGTTCTTTTTCTTGGTACTTTCCTTTAAATCAAGTCTGAAGAAATGATGCTTCCCAGTGGCTGGCATGGCTCCTTGAGAGCTGGGAATTCAGGATTCTCTTCTAGGGGCAGTGGTTGACTTAATCTGGGATTTGGGCCAAGTGACCTAATACACTTTTGTTTTTTCCACAGCTTTTAAATCTTCAGTACCCTTTAGTCTTTCAGAGAAAAAATGATAGGAGTTATCTGAGAAAGCAGATGTTGCTCATGGTGGTTTTTTGCTTAAGCACAGAAGTAAGGACCATTGCTTCCTAAAATCCTAATTTTAGTTAGTGCCATACTCCATCTCCAGTCATATTGGTAGCCCGGTCTTCTAGATCAATGCTGAAACAATTTTATCATTTTTGTATTCTTGTACTCAACGAGATGAATATAAATGAAATTCATGTTTGCTCCACTGACTTCAGCTTATTCACCATTTAATTTCTGTGACCTCAAGCCAAGTCTGTATAGACTGAACTTGGAATACACTTAGGGAAACAAAAGCTAACTGGAAAGAAAAAAGAAAGAGAAAACCAGAGTAGAAGGCAGTGATACAAATAAGACTGTGCTAATAGATATCGCTAATTACTATTTTATTGTTGTGATTATATTATTTTCATTAATATTGAAATAATTAATAACTCCATGGCTATTACTCTTAACATCTGTAACCAGACCTGGAAAACATGTTGTCTGACAGTAGCAATGAAAGGATTTTGACTTCTGTTTTTTTGAAGAGGCTGTTAAAATGGCTTCTATAGTAATAAATAACTTACGTGAGTTTCCTGACTTTATTAATTTTTATAAAAATTACCTTCATTCCTCATTAAATATAAATAAGCAAAACGTGTTGGCAAACTTCACCTTAAACAAATACATGGCATACTACAGATGTTTAATACTTAAAAATGTAGTTTATTCAACTTTGGAGAGCTTGAGTTCTGCTTTTCTCAGGAACAAAGGTGAAACATTATCATGCAGTGAATATAACAACATAGGAAAAGCCAAAGGGCAAGCCCAAAAAAAACCCCAAAACAAAAACAACAAAACAACCTAAGCTTCTCTCCTTTCTCTTTTGTCTTATTATGAATACATATATGAATAATAAGAAGCACACTTGACACCCAAGCCCCTTATAGCCCAACTATAAATGAAAACAACTAATTTTACTGTTACAATTAAAAATAATGCTAAAGTATAACAAGATTTTCAAAACAACAGTGACCAATGAGTGTGTTCATTTAATACCATGAAAGTAAACATATTACCAGTGTTCATACCTATAAAAGTTTTGTGAAAACTTCCCATTTAAATGAACAAGCAGAATTTCTTTTACCAGTGCCTTCTGCATCTTTGGGCAAAAGGCCAGAGAAACTTAGTGGGTCATAAAGCCCTGCTCCCTGTTGTTACAGGCAACTGAAACCTGTTTATAAATTCTGCAAGACTCATTATAAAATTGGCTAAGATTTCTCACCCTCCTGCTTCTGGTTGAAAGCTGTTCCTGGTATTAGAAATCTCCTAACTTGCAGTTTAAAAGTATTCATTACTGCTTTACACCATTTTGCTACTGTGCCAACAGTATCTATTAACTTAATAGCTCTTTTTTTTCTCTCTGGTGGTTTTCACCATGTGTGCTTACAGATATTTATGATATTTCATATACATTATCTCAGCTTTTATTTTGCAGATCTGTATAGAGGTTATTCTCCAAGTTTGTACTAGTTTAAATTCACAGTCTTTGAACATGGACTAGATCCAGTATTTCAGAGGAGAATTTTCTAGCACCTTATATAATGGCATCAACACGTCTCTATTTCTATCACTTTGCCTGAAGCATACTAGGATTATTTTTGCCTGCTTAGAGTCACATGACACTATTTGACAGAATAAGGATATTCAGGTCTTTCTTGCCTTCTGCTATTTCAAGATGATGAAAACTTATTTTATAGAAAATTCTATTTAGAATGTAACTTTTGATGATAAAATTACATCCCCTACTTGTTCTTCTCTGGGCCTTCTGAGGAGAAAAATAGAAATTACAGTGGTGATGGATGGACATTAACTCAGAATATCTGGAGCTGGAAGGGACCCAAAAGGATCATCAAAGTCCAGCTCCTGGACTTTATCCCTGTTCTCAGTGATGGAAGTGCCTTAAGTAACTGAGTTGGCTGATGTGAGACACATTTCCTCCTTGCTGTGTCATGCAGAACCACCTGCAGTACAGTGTGGTTTTTACAGAGAGGCCTTTTAATCTCTTAATCATGTGCATAAATTATTTTTATATAAAATGAATAAAATCAGGCACAGAATAAGACCTTGAGAAATTTTGTTACAAATCCCGTTTCATCGCAGATTTTTAACCAGTGCTTCTTTCTCTGTCTGTCCAGCTCTGTGCAATTCTAACTGTTCTCCTGTTATAGTTTCAAGTACTATGTATACATATGATTTTCCCCCTCATTTTAGAAATAACCTGAAAATTGGGTTCTTTTTGTTGCTTGAGTACAAGGGTAATTCTTTGAGATCTGTAGTGTGGGAGACACAGCAACTAGTTTTATTATCTAGGATATAGACATTTATGTGTCAGCTAGTCATCCTCACTCCTTTCATAGTCACTGGGGAAAAAAATTGGCACACTTAATGCATTTCATTTCAGTATAAACTAGACCAGATGAGTCTTGCTCTTACTTCCCTCTAATGAAAAGCTCAAAGAGAATGACTACCTCAGGCATAGATGTCTCCAGTTTATATTTTAAGCTAGTGGAGAAAATTCTTACTGTACACTTTTAGGATATCTCAGTTTTCTAAACAGGCAGGGTTTACTCAAACTGGTCTTCTGAAGAGTCCCATAATTTCCTCCAGAACAATGTCTTAAAGATTATTTAGAATACTGGGAAACATTTCTACTGGAGCCAATGTTTAATTAAAAACCTTGGATAAATTCAATGTGATCATGGAGTACAAAATTATTTCCACAATTGATTCTATTCTTTGTTTAAGGGTAAAATCAACTGCCCTTGCACACAACTCAGCTGACATATCTATTCAAGTGACCTGTTAGTAATATATAAGTTTATATATCTAAGTATAGCAAATAAGAGGGTACTAGCTGGTGTCTCCTAATCAATGAACATGAAAGATACTGAGCCTCATGCATAAATGAGTACTGTAACTTTCCTGAAGTTTACAGATTTACATTAACTTAAAATGGGTGTAGCAGATCAGAATAGCTCTTTTGTCAATAATAGCATGTTATGTGATGACTGTCAAAGAATTTATCAACAGTTTGTACTATGTAGCTACAAGCAAATGAGACAAAGTTTGGGAGTTATGAAGAACAATTGAGGATATGTACACAAAAAAGCTGTGGTATTTCAAAGATTTTAAAATTAATTAAATAAGAAATAATTCTAATTTGAATTTTGAAAATATATCAAATTAAGCAAAGACTTTCCTATATACTGATTTCACACATTTTAGAACTTACACTGGACAATATTCTGGGGATATATTTTTGCATGCTCTTGTAAGATGATGAGATAATATTAGAAAACAGACTGAAGGAGTGATACTGAGGGCTGCACATACACCTCTGAGTATGGAGCATGGGAATAAGATCTGTTCCATTATGCTTGTAGGAACTAATTGTAGCTGATCCATTTTTCAGCCATTATTGAAATGTCTGATACTGTATTCATGAGAGCTCCATCTGCTCTGGATTTCTGTGTTCCAGGAAAATTAGCTCTTCCACTTCCCATAACATATTTCAGCTTTGTAAGCTAACCATACCCTATCCTTTTGTGCTAAAGCAATGAAATAAGAAAAAAATAACAATAACAATAAAAAAAGTAAAAATAAAAATAATATCATCTTAACGTGAATTTTACAGAAGTAAAACAGGTAAAGTTCTTAAAGTGTTCTTTGCATGGAAAGTTTTTCAAGGCAGAAATATATTACTCACTTGACATAGTGCATCTGTTATTTAACACAGTATTAATATTCCTAATTCTGCCTGAGTTTTTGTTTACTGCTTGCTGGAACAGTAAAGCTACTCTTGTGGTTTTTCACCCCAATGTAGAAAAAATGCCATGTACATAGATTAAATGAGTTATCCATTCCCAGCCATGGAACAGAGAAATGGTATCTTTTACGGACTTTAGAAGTTTGTATCTGAGACCTAGCTTTTCTCTGAAGCAGGAAACAGAAACTAAGAAACATTTTAAAAATCTCAGTTTCCAGCCCTAGCTCACTAGTAAGTTTACAGAGTTATAGGAAACAAATAAACCCTCTTCTTCAAACAGACTTTTAAATGCAAATTTTAAAAGTAAAAGTAAATTACCTTGTAATTTGGAAATCAGTGTCATTCCAGCAGGTGGGAAGAATTTAGGCATCACTGGAATGCTGAAGATGAAACTTTCCAGACATGCTCCTGTCAAGTAGATTAATATTTCACCTGAAACCTTCACAGTGCTTCTTTTGCTTTCTGCAAACCCTGTAGTATCAGTGATTATGCTGAGATAGCTTAACCTGAGATGTCAGGGGCTGATCTGCTGATGTGAAAAATCTCTGGAAAGAAAAACCAAGCCCTTTATCAAAGCAGCTCAGGTATCTTGCCTGGAAAACAGTTTTATGAAGGGAAATGAAATTATTTTGAAAATAGATCTTGATATCTCTCTCAGAGCTAGTACAGAAAACTTGGATGTTGTTAGAGAGGTAACAAACTCTGGGATGCTGTCGTATTCACTGCTTCACTGGAGTTTGCTCAGGAGACATACCAGAAACAGTAAAATCTGTTCAATCTTGATAGAAAGTTTAACTTATAAGGGGAAAATAACAACATCCAGTGTGTACCCTGTATATGTTCATAGCAGGAGGAGAACAATTATACTATAATAAGATGTTTGTTATTTTTTTCCTGTATCTTATGCATTTATCACATTCTCAAGGGGTATTTATATTTTCATAAGGCCAAAATTCAACACCATTTTGGGATATCCCTTATATTTCATTTCACTTATTGGCATATCCAATATTTATAAATGGTGCCACGTTAAGAGACCCATATGGTTGTACTTACCAAAGATACTTCTGGACAGCCTCCTTGGACTGAGGAAATCACATCTTTACATCTTATAAAGAATTCTGTATAATCATAACGAGCAAACAATGAATGTAGGAACTAAATTAATATAATAATAGTCCTTGCTCTTCCTGCAGTGTACTACTGCCACGTATTTGAGATGGAGGAATGGTCTTTTTCTCCAGGAAGATGTATTTGACATTGTCTTTCAAAAATGAAATCTAAACTCTAACAAATATGTTATATTGAAGTAAATTAAGTTTGCCAGCAAAGTGTCAATCCTTTCTTTTCAAAAAGAAAAGAATTTTCATTTTTTTTTCTCCTGTTTTTTATTTAGGATATTCAGTTAAAAGAACAGAGAACAGCAATGCAGAACAGGACATGTCAATAACTAAAAGCTGGGGAGGCAAAATATTTCAAGTCATACCTGCAACCTTCTCAGGTATGTTTTAGTCTAGGATGCATCAAATAAAATGAAGGGTTATTATCATGAAATAAAGCACTGTTTGATATCCATGTAAAATTAAATTTTTTTCAGCTCTGTCCCTGGTTAGCAAAAGTACATGTGATATCTCTTACCCTAGAATTAGATTCCTTGCTGGATGAAGGCCTTTAGATGTGGAAGCTGCAATACAGTTAATCTCTTATGTGTGGCTGGGAGACCAAAAATGCTCAGAGAATTATCACAAGAAACACTAACTTTAAATTCACAGTGAGCTCCTGGTATAAGGTAGTTGTTTGTCACCTTTAGTGAACAGCAGGTTTATAAAAACTACATTAAAGGGAACAGGGTACATAAAAAATATCTGAGGCCTTATAAAAAAAGTTTCAATAGCCTCAGCAATCACCCTTCAAACTCTGTAGTAAAATTTTGCTAATTATTCACTTAAATATGTGCCTAGAACATATCCACCTTAAGATTCATATTTCAAAAGAAAAATTAATTAGGTTTTTAAGATAAACTATACTAAATATAAAATAACATAGGGAAGGAAAAATGAAAACCCTGGATTTAAAATCATACATTGCCCAAAAATCATACTAGAATTTTCCATAACAGTTTATTTTTGCAAAGAAAATTATTTTCAGACTTTGTTTATTGATTTCCACAGACAAAAGGTGTCAAAAAAACTTAGATAGAAAGATACCAGATTGGTGTCTGGGGAGGGGGAAGTATCAGAGCCTTCTGAATTGCTGCCCAAAAAAATTGCTAAAAGATGTCAAGTTGGTCCCAAAACCAAAAACACAGGCTTTCAGCTGCTGCTCCACAAGTTTTACATGTGCCATATTGGCCACGAAACAAAACATGGTTTTTCAGCTGTTGTTCCAATTCTTCATACTGAGCACATAAAAATGAAGTGTAAATAATATTTTTCAGAATCAGCAGAGCTGAATCTGTGCAAATGAAGAAAAAGGCCCTTGGGTCTGAAAGTGCGAAGACTTGGAAGAAAGTGGGAATGTTGGTAGGAGGAGACTTATGGATGCTTATGTTGCATTGTAGACTCTGTATGGGAAAGATTCTTTAAAAACTTTGATCAGTGGATGCTTCTGCTGTATTTAGGAACTCAGACAGTTGATGGAACCAGAGAGTTCAAAAAGATTCAGAAGAGGAGAGTGAAGGCAGTCAAGCTGAAAAATGTTCCAAATTGAAATGATCTGTGCAACTGTGAGAATGAGGGAGACAAGGAGGATGTGCTCTGGTTCCTGCCAGTGTCAGTCCAGACCTTTTCTCCTGGACATATTCAGAAGAGATGCAAATTTAGAAGAAAACATAAATAAAACATGAAAAGATACACTGGACTTCAGAGAACTGCCTAATTGAGTCTCTGTGAAAAGACTCCACTTTTCCCTGTGTAATCTCAGCCTGTGTTTTCATGGACACTTGTGTGGCTCCAATGGAGTGTACTTTCCAAAAGACCAGGTCTGTCATTCCCTTCACCATCTCAGAAGTTTTCTTACCTTCTTCCCAGCTCCAGGAATCATAACCCTCTGTCCTTCTTTGTATTGGCCAAGATGCTTTTTGAACTCTTACATAAACAGTTCTATTTCACAGTCCAATAGAAAATTATCCATCTTTTTCAGGGTTTTGGGGGCAGTTTTTATAGGTTGGTGACTTGTCTCAGCTGAGAATTGGAACCAAATGGGAGTATGTGGCCAGGATCTGATAGAAGAGGAAAAAGGAAGACAGAATCCTGAATTCCTTATTTCACAGAACAATTATCATTTTGAATTACATCAGTGTTGCAGTTCTTGAAGACGCAGCCTCAGTACTTATTAGTGACAATGACATAAAAGGGTAATTTCAAATTAATCCTTACTTTTCTAGAGAGAGGAAACACTGACAGTAGGTCCATGCTCTGGCTTGAAGTCTACTTCATGTACTTATCACCTGGAGAATAAGCTATGATAACTTGCCTTTCCAGTGATTAGAGATATCTTTGAGCTATTAACTTGTGCTTAGTTTACTTATAGACTAATCTTCAAAAGCACCAAAGTTTAATAATAAATACTGGAATGTATATTTAAAGTCTAATCTGTGCTAAATGTCTGGAAGAAGCCAGCATTTTACAGAAAAAATATCATTATGAATAGGCTATATGTTAATCTGTATGTTATTCAAGGGCATCTATATAAAATAAAAATATTCTTGCAGGATGTTGATATTGATAGCTATTAAGAGCAACCATAATAAAAATACATTTTGATTACCATGGTCCTATGGGAAATGAAATGAAATTGTCAAAAGATTTAACGTGTTTTCGTAGAGAATAAGAAAACCTTTCACGCATGTACATTACGGATATGGGAAGTCCAAAGTTTTACTATCGCCAAATGTATCACGTAATATTATCCCTCTTGACAAACCTTGACTAAATATTCTGGCCTTCCAAGAATATACCCTAAATATTCTTGGTGGGGAAGCACAGTAAAAATTATGCATTATATTACCTTGGTGTCTCTTTGGCTTGACACGTGTGAACTTTGGCATTACATGGTGAACTTGCCTCTGCTTTTTAGTTGGGTTATTTGTTTTTAAGGAAAAGAAGATGGAGACCTTCCAGGTAACTAGCAAAACTGGGAATACCTTTACTGGGCAAGGAAAGACAGGAATGAAAGACATCTCATCAGATTAGGAGGAATTTTAGTGTATTAGTCTGCTCTGTTTGAGACTCAAGGTGTTCTTCCCAACCTCCATTTTAAATCCAGCATAAAGTAAAGGAATAACAGCTAAGGCCCTGGGGAATAGTAAGCTGTAGAGGAGAGATTAATTGGTGTCAAGTAGGGACTAGTAAAGGATCAGCTGATGCTGGAAGAATTAGGCTGCAGGAAACATTTTATAGTTGTCTTTCACACTGAAAGCATGGTATTGTTGTTCAACAGTCTAGTGCCTTTCCTTCTGTCAGCCTTAGTGAAGCTTTTAGCTGGGGAAGAAAGTGGATAATTAGCATTCCATTTGGATGCCTGCAGACCAGCAGTCTAGAATATTAAATAGCTTTGCAAAACAGGAATGGTCTGAACTGATTCATATTTCTTTATCTAAGGACTTTGAAATGCAGGTTTATGTATGTCCTAAAAAAAAAGCTTTGCTCATAGCTTCACATCTGCTTTTGACATTTGAAACTAATCCCCTTGATATTTGACAACAAATTCCTAAACTGGAGGTGTGGAGGAAGGAGATGATAAAAGTGCTTCTGCACATGTTATAACAAGTATCCCATGTCACTCAGATTTCTGAACACGGTGCTGAGGGTATGGAAATGCAGGATATTAGTAACTGTGGTGGTTTAGCCATAGAAGATAGACCAGCCCCACACAGATGCTCACTCACTCTTCCCCCGGTGGGATGGTGGAGGGAATCTGAAGGGTAAAAGTGAGAAAACTCATGGGTAGAGATAAAGACAGTTATAGATGGAGCAAAACCAGCACACAGGAGCAAAGCAAAGCAAGGAGTTCATTCGCCACTTCCGACAGGCAGGCAGGGGTTCAGCCATCCCCAGGAAAGCAGAGAACCTTCATGTTGAGCAGTGACTTGGGAAGATGAATGTTATCCCTCTGAAGTTGTCCCCCTTCCCCCTTCTTCTCCCAGCTCTACATGCTGAGCTTGACACCATGTTATGGAATATCCATTGGGTCAGTTGGGGTCACTGTCCTGGCTGTGTCCCTTCCCAACTCCTTGGGCAGCCTCAGCCCCCCTGCTGCTGGGGTGGGGTGAGGAGCAGAAAAGACCATGATGCTGTGTGAGCCCTGCTCAGCAATAATTGAAAACCCCTGTGTTATCAACACATTTTTCATGGCAAATCCAGAACATAACCCCACATCAGCTACTAAGAAGAAACTTAACTGAGAAAAAACCTGTACAGTAATGCAGAGGACGAGACTTGTGTTGACAATAGCACACACTCTTGTCTGATTCTGTTTTATCAATGGCCACAATGGTCCCTTCAGAGGATTCATCAAAAGTTAAAGACTTTTTTCCTAGCTATTTTTCTTGCCTTATCCTGAGGGCATATGAGGTATGGGCATTTTTTTTATTAATTCTTGTGGCATTCTGGTATCTCTTACATCAAAGCCATTATTTCTCCACCAAGCAGTGAATTATATTGGCCACACAGGAATGCACAGCCTTTCTTGGAAACACAAAGGTCAAGAAATCAGGCAAATGGCTGCTCAGAGTGCTTAGTTTGAGTTGTAATGTTGTGGAAACTGTTGACAGAGGTTTCGTTATACATGTTCTACAGAAATGCATCATAAGTGGGGAGTAGAATAAAAAAAAAGATGTGGAAACTAGAATGATTTGCTTTTCTTCCCAAGGTGTGTGCAAGTGTGGAAAGTGTGATGGCAATCTGGACAGCTGTTTGGGGGCAGGTGAGCACTGATGAGCAGCACACCAGCTGTCTCTGTGGCTCTCCTCTCTGACCATCCAGACTCTGGAGGGATCAGTTGCAGCAGGACCAGATGAGCAGTCGAGTTCCCTGTGGCAGGGTGGTTTAGCATAGATATTACTTGGATCTGCAAAGTATACCCAGTCTTCTCTCCTGTGAAGCACTGAAAACAGTGATCTTCATTCCCTTCCTTTCTATGGCCTTATACAGCTGTAATTTTTTCTCCCAGTCATGATTTCTTCCATATCTTGAAGCCTGTGCAGATACCTCTCATCCACCACCCCTCAGCAGCCTGCCCCAGGCTCTTTCCACCTTGCCAGGAGCCTACGCTGGCCACGAGCCCCTGCCTCAGCATTGATACAGCAGGGCTGGTCTCCAGCCACTCAAGGCCCAGCCCTGCCTGGCCACAGGTCCTTTGAGCCTGGTCCACCCACAAGCCCATGTCCCAGACTGTCTCCAGCCCTGGATAGGGGTGCCCAATGCCCCAGGCTGGAGCTGGGCAGGGGAGAGGATGAAACACGATGAAGCATATCCTCCTTGTAGCCCTGCTCAGGAAGAGTGGTAACAGCCAGCACAAATTTACAAATTGTGACTGACCAGTTTAATTGGCTTTTCTAAAGAGACAGATGGCTCTGTGGGTGAGGGGAGACCAACAGGGATTTTTCCATGGCCAAGAGGGCAAGATACAATCAGGGTGTTTGGACTTATGAGTGAATAGAAAACTAACTGGAAGGCCAGCCTCAAATGTTTTTGTTCAGTGCTGTGAAGCCCAGGGAACATCCAGTTTCCTCAGGGGTCAATGATGAGACCAGTCAGTACATTTTAACATTCTCCCTGGTGACCTGGGTGATGGAATTGAGTGCACCCTCAACATGATAGAGGGTGTGGGAGGAGCAGTTGATATTCTGCTAAGTAGTGCTGTAGTTCAGAGGGACCTCAGAAGCTGGAGAAATGGGATGACATGAATCTGATAAAATTCAACCAAGGTAACTGCAAAATCCTGCATCTGGGATAGAGAAGTCCCATACAACAGTGCAGGGCTGGAGCCAGCTGACTGGGAAGTTACTTTGAAGGAAAGGACCTGAGAGAGCACTTTACCCTATTCAATATTTATGAACGGGTTTCTGGAGTATTGTGACAAATATTTGCCATTAAAGTAGACATAAACTTCAGCAGTCTCCAGTGTAGGTGTTTATGTCTGAGCCCATCAACCTATACTCCCTGTATAGAAAAATAAAATTTAAAAAAAAAAAAGCATTTTTAAAATGTGATTCAGCTGAACCATTAGGGATATCTAATTGAAGAGGAACTAAACTATGTTATAAGAAGTACCCATGTTTCTCCACTCATAAGGAGTCAAGACAATTGTAGGCATCTGGGCCACACAAATGGATATTTGATCAAGTGCAGTATGACAGAAAACAACTTCTCTGTGCATATGATACTGGCATGGCTGGGGTTTGAATGGTCTGAGCTGCAGCCCTACAGTACTTGTGAAAATGGCTGGAAACTGCCTTCTCCATCCCATCAGGAACCCAATTCAACCCCGCTGCCTCCGCTCTCAGACTCACTGAGATTACCAGATTTGGATGACTCTTAAAATATCCCTCTACAGTCTCTGGACTTTAGAACTTACCACAAATATCCTGCACCTGTTTTTTAAGACAAACTTTGAAATTCTCCTACTTTCTTCTGCTCTTAGAGAAGGACAGAATTTAATGCCAGAGGGATTGCCCTTTGGTGGAGTGCTTTTATTGTTTGGAAATTGTCAGAATTTCCAAATTGCATATTACAATATTTTTTTTTACAAAAAATACTCTCACTGCTGTCTACCATCACGGACCTGCCTTTTCCAGTCTTCTCTTGTATATATATACGAAAATAAATAAAGGTTAAATTTATAAAGAGAGAAGCTAGAAGCTGGGAGTCTGTCTTATTCTAGGTTTGCAAACAGACTTTATGGTGTCTAGATAAGTAGAGAATATATAATCACCTTTCCTTTTTCCTGCTCTAGCATCCATGTTTGAAGAGGAACATCCTGACTTTTTTTCCTAAGTATGAAAACACCAGGCAGATCTTTTTGAAGGAGGCTAGAAACAGGTTTTTTGTCATTCAGAGCTCCCGAAAGGACCATTTGAGCATAGTCTTCCTGTTCAGAGAGGAAATAGCTGTGTCTGTGACTCAAATGGACTCTGATTTCCAATAATTTTCCAGTGGTAAACTATGATTCAGTTTCCATTTATAAAGTGAAATGAGTGCCTAAATAATCAACAGTAAAAAGCCAGAAGTAGGAAATGAACCATCCCTCAAAACAATTCCGCTCTGTTTAGTTTGGACTTCATTCCATTGTTAAAGGATTTCCTTATGGGCAAGGTGTTAGAGATTGGCAAGCTGAAGCCATTCTAGGCACAATATTTCATTTTATACTGTGTGTAAATATGAGATAACTATCTGTATAACTTTAAAATCATCTGCTAGAGTTACCAGCTCTTCGAGTGCTTTAGAGGAGAACCAGTTACAGGGACAGAGGAAAGCCATTACTAATGAAGATAAATAGAGCATCTCTTAAATTGCTCTAATTTTCAGTAAGTGCAAAAGCAGTCTGGCTTATTCAGCTTTGTTTAGCTGGGGGCAAATTGGGAACTTATTGCTTACTCTATGATATAACCTCAGCAAATATTATCTACTGATTGTCAGCTACAAACATAAGACTTAGCAAAACGGTATGAATGCTGGAGGCTCTGTGTCTGAAGGACACTCAGCACTTCAGGTGGTTCAGGTGGAAGGGAAACACATCCTTTGGGGTTAGACACCCAATCACATTTGGGGGCGGAGAAGGTTGCAAGAAAAGTACACTTAAAACACATTGCCTAAAAGCTGGTTCATCGTGTTCCCAAGCAGTCACCTTGCTACCTCTTCTCAGCACTCTATATGTACAAAAGATAGTTGTTGACTGCTGAGCAAAATGGATCATAGAAAACTTGTCATTGTACCCAATGGGTTTGCTTCCCTGTGACCCCACTCTCCCACTCAGTCTTATTTATGCTTCAACACAAATTAGAGGTGACTGCAAAGCAAAAGCTATGATCTGGAAACCTCCAAATTTAGATTCTGAGCTGGAACACAAATTCAAATTTATGAGTTAGCTCATATTTCCTTAAAATTTTAACAATAACTTCTACCTACTCCCTGGTTACTGAAGTGCCCTTTATGTCAAGTGTTGCCAAATTAATATTTAGAAAATATTAATTTTAATTAGAAAATAATGGATTTGCCCCCCCAAAAATCTTTTAAGGTTGATTTTGTTTCCGTAGGGTCTTTTTTGTTAGGTTTTATTTTTATATATATATTAATTAATACTGCATTTTTCCTCTCTTCTTTTTCTTTTCTGAGTAATATGTGTTGCTTATTTCATAATTCCAGCCAATTGTCTGAAGTGTCTAAATCATTCTTTTAAATAAAAGTTTCAATTCTTTTACTTTCTTTTGATTTTAACATCTGAGATTTTAAGGAAAATAACAAATATTCTGACAGTTTGGGAAGCCTAAATTGGAAAGAGAGTTTTGACATTCAGCCTCATTTTTCTGTATTTGTTCCACAAACTTATTTGTAAAGCCAATATTATTTTACATATGAACCTGGAGGAAAGACAAGCTGAGCGTTTTATAAAGCAGGCCATAAATAAAATATGAATATGTACAAAAAATTCCTTTCCAGTCACACTGAAAATTAACTTCTAAGATATCCCATCCTTTTAATTATCTATCCTATATTTTCTTTTATTGAAAGAATATTAGCTAATTATTATATATTCAGGAGCATTAGCAGAAAAAGTCTGTCTTTCAGAGACACAAATGGACTATGCTGTGTCAAATGAATTTTTGTCCAGGTGCACAGAACATTTCAGACAATTTCTGAACTTCTTCCCAATCTAGTTGGCTATGGATTCAGTGTTAATGATTCACACAGTAAATAGTGATGTTCAGAGTGTTCATTAAGTTCCATTGTCTGTTGCTCCTCGAGACAGTTATTTACCTTCATTTACAATAAGCAATTTTCCATCAAGAAGAGCTCTCTTAATTTGATTGGCTGTGTCAGGCTACTTTTCTGTGATATTTCTTTTTTGGCAACAGTTTTTCCAGCTTGTTCTTTAACTGTCATTTGCCTTCTCCTGTATTTTAAATCTATCATGCTTCATGACAGACAGACTTGTAATTTGGACTCTAATCATTTCTGATTCTCATGTTTTGACAGACACAGACTTGTCTTTCTGCACCTCCTTCCACACTTTCTCTCTTTATTCTGCATTTGCTTGTGGCACACAATACTCTCTGTTTAACCCTTTCCTTTTCCATCTTCCTCTTTACACAACACATATACTGTAAGCAGATATGCTTTAAATTATGGATATGTTAGAGAGACTTCCAGAAATTACTCTGTTGAACTAAAAATTATGGTGTTTAAAACTATGTGCAGACATCTTTATTTCATGCTCCAAGGTTCCACCTGACTCAGTTTGGAAGGGCTCTAAGTGAAATTGATTTAGTTAACTAAAGCCCCTTTTCAATGTGGTTTTTCCTCCTTAAACTTGATTATTTTAATATTAAATTAAATTTCTGAGAAAGTCTCTTCCACCATTGTAAATATTCTTAAGATCAAAACATCCTTACCTTGAGAACAGAAGGATTCAAGTTAGAATGCAGTTGTTCAGTTCCACCTACAAATAGCAAGACCACACTTAGCTGCACTGTCTGCTGGGGAAGTGAAGTTCACTTCCCACTGAGAAACCATATGAGGACTGTTGTTCCTGCTTCCAGGAAAAATCCTACATTGTAACATCAGTTGTGATGCTTTCAAAAGGTGAGAAGATGCTGCTTCTTGAATTCAAAGGCACTGTGTTCAGCTCAAAGTCATGATTGTGTGACATAACTGTGACTCTGTGGAAATCATCCCATTGGCAGCTTGTCCCTGGAATGGTGCCTGCCTATTACATCTATCTATGGCAGAGGTGAAGATTTCCTGAGCATCCTGTCCTCATCCTTCTTATGAGGACAGTCCATATAAAGTGATTTCTAAAATGAGATACATATAGTTGACTTGTGTCTTCAGTATTTTCTGCACTTTTTTTTTTTTTGTTTCAATATGTATTTTAAATATGCACATGCATGGACACATACACACAGACAGAACTGCCCTGAGACAAGATACTGGGAACCATATTGCTAAACATCTTCATTATGAAGCTGGATGATGGGACAGATCTTGTAATTTGTATATGATATAAAACTTGGAGGAATGCTTGATATATCCAAAAGGGCAGGCTGCCATCAGGCAGCATTGTCAGGCTTGAGAAACATGCTGACAGGAAACTCAGTGAGTTCAACAGGGGGAAATCCAAAGCACTCCATGCACCGTGTTAGACTAGGAGTGTCTAGCTGGAAAGCAGCTTTGCAAAAATGACCTGGAGGTTCTGGTGGACGAGTGTGAGCCATTTATGTAATCTTGCAGCACTCTGGGCTGCTGACAGAACTGTGAAATGAATAAGGAGAATAAATCAAGGCAGATAATCTTTTCCCTCTGCTCCACACTGGTGAGACACACCTGGGCTCTTGCAGTTCTGGGCCCCTGGTGACAAGACACACATGGACTTATTGGAGACAGCATTGCATGAACACAAACATGATGAAGAGATGGAGCCTCTGTTATATGAGCAAACAGTGCTGGGACTGTTCAGCCTGGAGAATACAATGCTCAGGGGGATTTTATCAATGTGTATAAAATGCCTTGATGGGAAGGTATAAAGACTGGAGACAGACTTCAAGGCTGCTGAAATATACAAAACTCTATTTAAACTCTTTTTCCTATAGTTGGTCAGATACTGCAAAAGACTGCTCAGCAAGGTAGTGCAGTCTCCATCTGGGAGATTAAAGACACAACCATACACAGCCCTGGGTGCCTTGCAGGAGATCAGCTGGCTTTGAGCATGGACATTGGACAAAGCAACCTCCAAAAGTCCCTTCTGACCTCAACTATTCTGTGATTCTGACTTGTACTTCCCTCTCACTTTACCACATCTGTGTTAAAGACTGATTTTTACAAACACAATTATGCAATCTCTGCAAGCCTTGTTCACATGTACACAGTTTATTGATGCTTTTGCAGCATCAGTGTTTCACATCCGAGTTACAGAAACCTTTCTTGGTTTCTCATCTGTACAACTGAACTGGTGTGAAGATGTTCTCTTGCCCCTCTAAACTTGAAAGAAAATATTCTGGAGAGACATTGTCTAAGCTGTAGACACTGACTGAAATTGTTCCCTTTTGTCTCAATGATCATCATCTTTTTGCACTATAATTTTGAAGTTGAGCTTAGAAATCAGGACTGGTGTGAAAGGAAGACAAGGTTGAGCACAAATAATATTGGGGTGAAAAAAGAAAAAATCATTGAGCTGATACACTTTTCAGAAGAAAAGTGAACAGGAAGAAATAATTTTGTTATCTCTTCATGAGGCACATTAACAAAACTGAAAAGTACAGTACATCAGAACTACAGTGGCCTTTTTGGCATGGAATTTCAAGGAAAAAGAGATGACAGCAGAAGATACAGCAGGGAATGTGCAATTTGCCAAAACATTTCGAAGATGGAAAAAAAGGAAAAATACTGAGACGTCACTGCTTTCATGGGAGACAAATTCTTATCCTTAATTGCCTTCAGGGTCTGTAGATGGTATTGTCCATTTCAAGGTTATCCTCCTATATCGTTCATTGTTAGCAGCAAGCCAAATGTTACCAAGAAGAGGAGCATGCCCGACACACAGGTCTGGATGGACATCTTGTCTGGTGACACATGGAGTGTTTTGTCCTGAGCCACCAAATCCCAGGTGGTAACATGACATATACAGTCGTCACTAGAGGATCTCCAATATTTTTATTTGTCTCTGTGAACAAGGTTTTCTTTGAGAAAAATAAGTTTTTTCTTTTTTCAATTTCCTTTTTTTATCAGCTGTTAGAAATTTAGGGATAGGAAGGGAGTTGGGAGCATGACTGAGGAGTACAGTGTTTACCTGTACTCCTGTAAAAAGATCTGCAGGTTATCAGCAAGGCAGGTTATTTAGAGGAGAGTATATAATGAGGGGAATCTTGCTGCAACATTCAATTTCTTTCTGTAGCTAGTCTGTTTTTTACAGGAACTTCAGAAGATCTAGTTGGGGATTATGGGCAGTGAGTTTCTTTTTTTCTTAATAACCCATGGATCTACAGAGCAGAAGCGAAAAATTGCTCAACCTCTGAACTCTATGTTTCCTCACTGTCTCTGCCCTGATTTGGCTATTTTCTCTGTGGGCATGGGAGGTTCTTATTTCCAAGGCAGAATATGAGATGGAAGCAGGTTGCTTGGGTGTCAGCCAAACTATTACAGGCATAAAAAATATGGTGACCATGTTTAACCAAGCAGAGTTCTGATGGAAATAGAGCAGGTAATTTCTCAAGCTTTCCTTTTGCTTGGTAGGATGCTGGGTTTTTGTGAAGATTTTGTATGTGTGTGTACATCACAGACACCATATACAAATGCTTTGAGACTAATTGTCCCTGACAGTCTAACATAATGCCCCCAGAATAACTCCAACAATTAAATCTCTGTCTGTGCAAAGTCAGGAAAATATTTTATTCCTTGGTCTCAGTACAAACAACAGTAATTCAAAGGACATAATCCTCACAGTGCTGCCTCCAGCTATGATAGTCACCGTAAAGCTTGGGGTAAATAGCATTGGCTGAAGAAAGATTTTGGAGAAGTTTCTCCAAGGCAAGTGTGACACTGCACAAATGCCTCAGTTGAAGAAGTAGCAGCTATGTGTATTTTTTCACTTCTGTGAAAAGCTAGATTAACAATAAATTATTTTCTGCTTTCATCCAGCTCATGTTACATGTTAAATGTTAAATAATGTTAACATGTTAAATAATGTAAGTTTTTAGTGTTGTTCTTCTTTGTTTTGTGATTTGGTTTAAAATAAATGCAATTTTAGATAAAGACTTTGTGTTCTCTTTCTACCTGTAAGGAAATGTAACAATAGGTGCCATAAAATTACTATAATTAAATAATGAGCAATTGGAAAAGTATGGGACAGTAAGAATAATGGTTCCTGGCATTTTCTTGAGGAAAACCAGCATTTTATCTTGGCCTTTTAGATCTTCAGATTATTTTTTAACTGCCTTTTTTTTTTCTTTTTTTTTTATTTTTCTTTTTTTTTTTTTTTTACTCAGTGCAACACTCTGAGACCAGCTGCTGAGCATACACGATGTATAAAATCTATTCTGGGGAATGTGCTGTTGTAGTTACTCGCTTTACTGGTCATTCTTTTTTTAGTGTTTTGCATGCTGTATTTTAAACAACATCTGCCTTACCCAAGAACATAATTCGGAAACCATGTAACAACCTTTGTAGCAGTTGGCCAGGTTCCCGGTTTGAGTTCCTCAAAAGCCTTGGCTATGGGCCTCAGATGAAAGGAAAGAAAAAGAAACAGGATGGTTTGAAAACTGGTCAACCCTCAGTTGTGGCAGCTTAACAAAGGCACTTACTCCTCCAGATCTGTTCCCTGTCTGTATTCCCTTTAATACCTGGTGGCTTATGTGACTAACCAATTTTTTTTTTTTTATTTCATTATACTCCTGTGAGCTTGATGGAGCAAGTGCTGATCCTAGAACTAGATCATATTTTTGTTTTTTTAAGATTCATTTTCAAAGTGGTAATTGGTAGCACCATGGAAAGCCCTTTGAAAGAGCTGGACTGACATCCACAGTTTAGCTGGCACACCTGACCTGCTCAACATCTTTTGTAAAAGAACCTTGAGGTGCTGGTCAACAGCAGCTGAACATGAGCCAGGAGTGCCCAGATGGCCAAGAAGGCCAATGGTGTCCTGGCCTGCATCAGCAATAGCATGGCCAGCAGGACCAGGACAATGATTTTTCCCCCTGTACTTGGCTAATTTGCTATTAATTAGCCTAAAATAGGTTAGGACTATGCTAAGTGGTTTAGAGGTCCAAGTATTATGTGTGAATTGTGCCTCAGTTTGACTTAGTTCAGCTAAGATAAACATGTGGATACATGCTGAACTTCAGACACACAATCTCGAAATGGGACACACATATTTGAAATTAAACATATGGTTAAGTGTTTAACTAGATCAGCATCTGAGTACTTTGAGACTATTGGGTACCTCTTCTTTCCATCTGGTTTAAAGATTTTATTGATGATCTAACGGGAAATACGGAATAAATGAAACACAATCTTTCATCAAACTTCTTCTGCAAAAATATCTTAAAAGAACCTAGACAACAATGCAAATGTGTACTCTGAACAACTGATACAAAAGAATACCCTGTCTACACATTTCATTTGCTATTGAATAATGCTGTACTTACACTGCATTTTTTCCCCCATTTCCCTTCAACTCTTCCTGTTGTATTAAGTAATATTCTTGGCACTAACAGCCCAGATAAAGGATGTTGTTTCTGATGTGTAATTGGAGTAGTGTAACTCATCATTTAGCACTTCATTTCCATTTCCATTCACACTTCATGGCATATTATCAGCTACAACAGAACATGTCTGTAAACCAAATTTAGGTAATGCTGTATAACAAAGGCTTTCTGTTTATTTCCTTTGTAGACTTTTACCATATAGATTCTTCCTTTCAAGGTATTTAACCAAATTCCAAAGAGACTTCCAGATACATGAAATGTTTGACAATTTTAATGTGGGTACTTTATTTCCTGTGTAATTTATTGGCTGGTGTTCTCAGAGTACTTTAGAGATGCTAATTGATTTGGTTTCAGATACAGGTAAGTCAGAGAGAAATTCTCTCTAGTTCTAGTGAGACACAAAGAATGAGAAACTGCAAATAGTCCTGAGCTCAGTCCCAGGTGTTTAGGCATTGCTGATCCATCAATGCACAGCTTAAAGCCTCAAAATCCTTACAAGACAGTCAATCAGCATTGTAGGTATCTCTCCTTAGAGTTATCCTTTTCTATCAGTTAGCCTTTGAAGGGGTTTCCCTCAGAAAGTATGATGAGTCCCCTAATGACTAAAAAGTCTTTCTTTTTCAGACTAAAAAGGGGAGTATCTTAAAAAAAAAAAAAAAAAAAAAAAAGACATAAAAAGACATACTGTTTTCTTTCAGTGTTCACCAGGATTTTTGCAGCTGTAAATGTACCCCCTGACTTGTCCCAGTTTCCAAAAAGGGAAAAAAGATGACCCTCGAAACTACAGGCCTGTTAATCTTAGTTTTCTCCCCGGTAAAATTACAGTAAAGATTATACTGGAAGGTATAGAAGAACACCTGAAAGACAATGCAGTCTTTGGTCACAGCCAGCACGGCTTTGTGAGAGGAGAGTCCTGCTTATGAAACCTGATTTTCCTTTTTGACAAGAAAACCCATCCAGATGATCAAGGGAAGCAATCTTGTTAGATTTCAGCAAATCTTTCAATACTGTCTCCCACAGGATCCTTCCGGACAAAATGTCCATCCCACAGTGGGATAAACACAGCATGGGATGAGTGAGAAACCAGCCCATGGATCGGGCACAAAGGGTTTCAGTGAATGGGGTAACATCAGGCTGGTGATCTGTCACTAGAGGGGTTCATACTTTGGCCCTGTGCTCTTCACCATCTTCATAACTGAGCTGGATGCAAGGACCAGAAGGGACACTAAGGAAGTTAACAGATGATACAAAACTGGGAGGAGCTGTTGATTCTGTCAACAAGGGTGCCCTGCAGAGAGACCTTGACAAATAAGAGGATTGGCAATCACCAGCCACATGAAGGTCAACAAAGGAAAATACCAGACACCACTTTTGGGTGCCACAGTATAGAAAAGACATTAAACTATTGCAGAGTGTCCAAGGAAAGAAAACAACGATGGAAGGGCCTTGAGGGGAAGCCCTGTGAAAAGTGACTGAGGTCACTTGGTCTGTTCAGCCTGGAGGAGAGTGAGGGGAGACCTCACTGCAGTTACAACACCCTTGTGAGAGGGAGAGAGGGGCAGACACTGATCTGTGCTCTGAGGTACCCAGGGACAGGACCCAAGGGAATTACCTGAAGCTGTGTCAGGGGAGGTTTAGGTTGGATAAACATTTTTCAACCACAGGGTGTTTCGGCACTGGAACAGGCTCCCCAGGGCAGTGGTCACAGCACTGAGCCTGACAGAGCTCAAGGAGCGTTTGGACAATGCTCTCCAGGCACATGATGTGACTCTTGGGCACACCACACAGCACCAGGGGTTGGACCTTGGCGATCATAGTTCTAACTATGACTATGTTCTAACTAAGTAGAACATAGTTCTAACAGATCAGACTTCTAACTCAGAATATTCTGTGATACTTTTAACGCGAGGGATTTCTGACACAGGGAATCAAAAAAATTGACCAGGACATTGCACTTCCCATGAAGGTATTTTTGACAGGTTTTTCTTTTTTTTTTTTTGTTGGTCATGGTTTTGTTTTGTTTGTTTCATTTCATTTTTAGGTTCTTTTTAAAAAGATATATTCTTAAAAATTCTACTCTTTTTTCAACCATGTCTATAATTTTAAACATAAAAGCAGAAAAAATGTTATTTCTCAGACGGTAAGAAGTGATGATATTTAGAGGGAGAAAAGAAAGAGAAATAATTTCAACTTAACTGCAATAAATTTGTTTCTTCAATGTTTTAAAAATTATGGTTTTTCCAGTTTATGTTTAAATAGTTCACAGCCTCATTTTCTTTTTGTCATATTCCCTTTTAAAAAGGATTGATTTACTCCATTTCAGGATATGAATTTTTAAAACATTAAGATAGTTTATAAAACAATAAATTATGTTTGTAGATAGAAAAAGAGTTGATATATTTTCATGAAAAATATTATTCCATTCATCCAACCTTGTTTAACCTTCTATAGATGAAAGACTGCTAATGACTTCTTGTTGACAATAAATATGAAGTGCCAAATGAAGTAACAATGTACTTGCTTACATGAAACTGAGAACAAAGCTATTTAATATCTAGTAAAACTTCATCTTTTGGTATTGTGAACATCTTATTTAAATTTTAAAAGGTGTTGTGATACAGTTTTTCTTTATATTTTTTTAAATCATATTTGATAAATAGTATTAACATGTTTTAAAACCAACAGTTCATTAGAATGTTTACATTTTAATTCTTAGGGAATAAAACTGAACCCCAAAATAATAGGAGAGTGTGGTCTGATTACTTCATCAGAAAGAAAATATATGGAAATACTGCATTTTGTAGCCACTATAAATAATCATTTCATGCTGCACTGAGATAAAGGATTGTGTGGAATTCTTACCAGAAAGACAATATATGCCAATTTCAGCTGTCCTTTGCAGAAGCCATGAATTCATTTGTAAATTCTGAAAAGCATCTTGCTGCAGGACATTCAGGAATTCAAGCAGTCAGCCTCATCTTTTTTTGGTGGTGACTTACTTTAGTTTGTTGTAGACTAGTGATGAAACAAAAAAGCCTGCACATTTGATTTTATTCCAGGGGTAAATTTTTTGAATACTTTCCAAATTTGACTGGAGAGTAGAGCATATATAGGAATGATTATGTGTAAGAATGATTTAGCATAAGAAGTTGAGCTGAGAGCTTTCCCTTTTACTCAAATTTCTTCTAACTACAGAGTCCTGTTGTCTACTTGAAGTTAGCTTAGCAATTTATATGGCTTATATTTGTAGACCTATAGATCTGTACATTGCTAAATTATATTGGGATATTTATATTAATATTTCTCACAGCAAAATAATTCAGCATGATTTAAATAATGGGTAATAGAAATTGGAGATAACTTTTTTCTCTAGAGTAGTAAGGAATATATAACATGCGCTCTAAAATAGGAGAAAGATGTAAACAAACAAAGGAAGATCAAAGAGGAAAATTAAAAACAACTGTGCAGATGAAAGTGTTATTTCAGATGCAAAGCTCTTACAAGTGGAGTATAGCTGCTTGGCACAGAGTAACCAAAATAGTATTTGCTAGTTCCCCAAACGTAACTGAGGAGTAAATACTGAGTAGAATGCTAAATACCAGGAATACCCATGAAAAATGCAAATTGTGGATCAGTTTTGGAAAAGGCTAATCTAGTAGCAAGGATTAATTTTCTTTAAAAGGATGAGATAACCCTACAATGCTGTATCTTAAGATAGATTCTTACAGAGTAATTCAAGTACATGATACCAGCTCTGCCTCTCATCACATGGCAGAAATATCACTTTATTTAGCAAAATTTTAAAAAATTAAGAAAATTTGAATCATATGTCTCACACTGTCATTCATATGTTGTGGTGTGCAGACAATATCTGGGTCAAACATACTAATATGAATGTACCCTACCTTTGTGTGACTAGATTTCTATCTGTGATCTGGTATGGAAGACCTATATTTTGTCATGAAATGAAAATAGTTCCATGACAGGGAAAAAGATTCACCATGAATCAAGGAATGGCTACTGGATGCATGAGTAGTTGGAAGCATGCTGTGCACCTTTCAGGTATGTGAAGAACAATCTGGCTTCAGTTAACTTAAATCGATTCTTGAAATTAATAGTTGAAGTATGCTTACTTCATGCATACTCATGATAGATCATGTTTATCCTCATTTGAATGATTCTGTGCGAAACAAAACCAGTTTTCATATTTTGCTTCTTTTCTGAAAGGTACAGAACTATTTGACCAGTTTGACAACAAGAACATATGTTTGATTAATTATATACATATTCAGTCCTAATTTTTACACTGTAGAACTCACAACAAGTTGTTTCAAATTACAGTATCCATTTAAATTTCAAGGCTCTAGTTTTCAATAATTATTTATTGTAATAGATGGAAAAGACATGAAATCTACCGTATAAATGAAGGCAACCAGGTTTCAGGAGGGTTGATTTTTCCCTGTCAATTTACCTGTTAGTTATTCCATCAATATTGAGTGATTAATTACAGAGTGCATTTGTTTTTCTGTTACAGTGCCTTAGAATGGTCACTAAAAACTTTCAAATGCTCTAAATGACTGCATGTATGTGCCAAAATGTCATTCCAGCAATTTCAATATGTCAGGAATTTTTCGTAGTGAATACAGAGGAATATAAATAAACACTGTCGATTAAATGCACATAATTCAAAGCCTGAACTATGTGTTATTAGAAAACAAAAACTCTTCTGGAGCTCCTCAACATGAATCTCAGACTAATATTTTAGGCTAATCTGAGCTACGTCAAAATTATAGAAATTTCATTATTGAACTTAAAATGTATGACACATAAAAGCTGATGCTCAGGAAAACTTTTAAGATCTTCTTCTGATCACTTCTATCTCTAGCACTTCCTTAGCAGCTAGTGGCTTGGACTCAGAATTAGCAGCTCTGAGTAGCTGGAAATCAGAATTCATAACCTAGATTTGAAGTGTAAAAACTTTCAAAAACATGGCATTAGCAAGAAAATATTCACTCTCACTGACAAAATCACTACACAATCCTGTTTATTAACAAGCTACTTAGATCACAGTTTCTGCTTAACAGAATCAGTGACACTGCTAAAGATGATGTCCTTGTTATTGCCAGTTACAAGAATATATCTGGCATATACTAAGTAGCTTAACATGCCCAAATTAATGCACATTAACTGTAATTGTTGCATTGAATTTTAATGACTGTGTTCAAGGCTGTGTTCCTCCCACAGCTATGATTGCTGGCCAAGAGTTAAGAGCAGAGATTCCACTTCCTCCCAAGTCAGAAGCTATAATAAAAGGAAATGGAACAACATCAATCTACTTTTCCTGACAGAGATTGTTAAGCATCTGGTAAATGCAACTGCATAGTCTTGCTTCAGTTTCAAGATTATAATCTTGTTGGAGAAATTAATTGCTAGGAAGAGCAATTTTTACCTCCAACTGGTAATTCAAACACAGCCGAGGTCAACAGAGTCACAGCTGATCAAGAGCATTTCTCTGACCAAAGCCTCAGCAGATATCACTTTTGTAGAGAAAGCTGTCTGTGGAAAATTACTTACCCTTTCCACTCACAGAACTTACCACCATTGGAAAAGGCAGTGGAAGGACCACCTGAGAACATGGAAAGCCCTTCTCTTAGTGGGGGATCTCTAATGTCTTTGATGGCTTTGTGGGATCCAGTGATCTATGGGGAATTATACTTCAGTTGCTTATGATATACCTTCTGATCTAGTACATTTTGTCAATAAAACATTCACAGGATTTCAGATCTCAAGAGAATTTCAGATCCTTTAGTTAAATTATTAATGCAGTCTCTACATTTCTCTGAAGTGTAGAGGAAAGGAACTGCACTTACAGAATATTTTTCACTTAGTGGCATCAATGGAAAAGTTATTCCTACACTCTCTGCCTCAGCATTTTTGCAAAATCATTTCAACATCTGCCTTCAAGCCCTTCCCTCATCTCTGCAGCAACAGTCTTGACTCTGTAAAAGCTGCTGGTGACCTGTAATGGCTCTAAATGGTTCATTGTGATCAGATCTCACCGGGAATGCCTTTATTCTTCTCAGTTATGCACTGCAGTGCCCATTATCTTATTCCAAGACTATAAAGACTCCACTTGCACACATGTAGGATAAGCAGAATGACACAATCTCCAAGTAGGTAAACAATAATGGTAACACCATGGCACAGTTCAGATTCAGATTAAAGTTAGTCAGCACAGAGTCTGTGATCACATTTTTCTTTACGATAAAAATGAATCCCTTCAAGTACCCAAAAGTCATCATAACATTGCTAATCCTTACTTGGTAAAAGACAGGCAAGCTATTTTTCCTCCATAAAAAGGTAATATGCCCAAATTTTTAAAACCTGTAATACTTTAATAGTTTCTTTCTGGTACTTGCATTCTAGTATTTGAACTTTTAGGATTCATTTCCACTAACTCTTATTTATGGCCAAACAAAACCAGAACATAGTATTTTTGTTTCATAAATAATGAAAAATGATGATCCTTAATATTCATTTTGCTTTGTGAACAGGAACAATAAGTAACCCACACATTATTTCAAGGCTGGGGTTAGAATACTGAGGATACAGAGGACTACTGTCACTTTACTATTCACAGCTTGTATTTTTTTACCATAAACAGTATATCTCTGATCTCCCAGCTTTGTAGCCCCATCCATAATCTCAGAATAATATTTTCCACACTCACAGAACAACCATACTGAAGAAATTATACAACATGGTTCATTTTGTTTTAGATAAGGAAAACTGAACTTTAAGGAATTTTATTTTATTTTAGATTAAGGAAAACTTGAAAACAAATATGTATTTTATAAAATGCTACAAATAGTATCTCTCCTCTCTATGACAGAAGTAAGTAAAGGTGCAAAACACAGCAGAGCAAGACAACATTGACAAAGACAATTAGTCCCACTCACTATAATCCAATATATTTGTTTCTGTATTATTTATTCTTACTCTCGTGAAGACTTTAATATTTGTTTCCTATGTTGTGTGCCATCTCACACCATTTTGTAAAGTAGGATAGCATTCTAGCTGATTTCAAGCTCTATATTTAATCCACCCTTGAGAAGTAAAACACAGCCCTTTAGAAACCATTTTTGGATAGCTGTCCCTGTTGTAGAGATTACATGGAAGTAAAGAAAATTAACTTCAAAAATTGAATGCTATATATAGGATTCGTTTTTATGCTTGCTCTTCTGTTGGCAATTGTGGTCATAACAGGCTCAAGAACTCCATCAGGATATTTTTTTTTTTCCTTCCTATGCCTTTGGAGCACTATCTATTTGTAGGTATCATATATTACCTCTGCGTGGGGCTTGCAGATGAAATCTATTCCAGGAGTAGTCCTCGTTGGGAGATTTCCAGAAAACCATCTGTTCCCAATGGAGCATCTTGTCTGCCTTCCCAAGCAATTAGAAAGCAGCAGATGAAGATGCAAGGCATAAAAAGGGAGAAGGACATGAAAGAATAGAAAATTATGTCAGAAAATCTTGTTTGCATGAAGTAATGTGATAACAAACTGTTAAAAACAGAGAGGCTGTAACTACCTGAAACAAAGGATTTTTCTTTTTTTTGTAAACTCTCTGTAATAAAAACACAGGTCCTGTAACACATTCACTTCCCACCAGTCATCACAACTTAGTTAAGTTCCTCACTGCCTTTAGCTTCTGATGAATCAAAAAGACACACGTATTGTACTTCATGGAGACAATGGCTGTCACACACTCGTGTGGATTTACCTCCACAAAAATATATTTTATTTTGTAGTTTTAGTCCTTTTGATTCTCTGATTCTGATACAATTATGTTTTATTTGAAAAATTAAGAAATAGATTATGAACTAACATACATATGGTTCCAATCAGTAGCCTGTGATAGATCACTGTGTATTATAGTCTTAAACCATAATTTAAGATATAAAGATACTTTTCTTTTGGTGAATATATAAAAACACAAAGGGAGAAACTGTCAAACTATATTTTTCTCTAAAAGATGTGGATGTGGTCTAATCCTAATCACCTGTGCTCCTTCTACACTTAGCAGAAAGAAATCAACATCTCCAGAAAGTTTCAACCTTGTTTGATGTTTTTCTTAGCAGGAATGAGTGTTTTCCAGAAGTGTCTGCACCTGAGGGAGCCAATATAACTACCTGAGACTACACTACTTGCATTTAGGCAGTTCTCATTAAATAAGCTGAATATTTTGCCTATCAGTTTAAAACCTAATTTTTACATTTAATTTTATTGATTCTTTTTGTGTGTGCGCGTTTCTGAAAATTAGATACAAAATGTAAAGAAAAGTCTTAATAACAAAAACATGGCATTTTAACTTCATGCATAGTCTTATCTCAGGTCTTTGATAGAGAAGGAAATGATTCTGAGAAAAAACAATGTTATTTCTTCAGGAAGGACAGAAATAAAGCTAAAAGCAGCAGATTGGAGTTCTATCAGAATGAAGTAGTATAGCTAAAGAGCAACTCACAAATACTCACTTTGGATCAAAATTATTTCCATTGCTCTGTATTAGCTTCTGTAGCTAACATACATACGGTATAGAAATATCTTGAACTTGTTACAGTGATGAATACTACTGGGAATTGTGTCATTGTGGGAAAATTTTCCAGCTATAAAATGAGTTATAAATGAACAATTTCTCAACAATTTAGCTATCTAAAATTTTAAGTAACTAATGTTGGTAAAATTCAGTTATGTCTGGATATATTAGTAGATAGGTTTACATCTTATTGATTTCATGACTGTATACGGAATAATTTCTTTTTGAATCTCCTTTTCTAAATTAAGGATGTTGTAGAAGACCTAAAGAAAATAACTTGACTGAAGTGACATCAAGACTATTCCAATTAAATTACACTGAATAATAAACAGAAAAATAGGCCAAGATTCCTATATGAAAAGATAAATAGGAGAAATTAGGAGATCTAATGACTGAAGTCAACTCTTGCAGAAATTAGAAACTGAAATGTGAGGGTGACTGAAATTTCTTTCAATATGATTTATCTAAAGTTCAGAAATTTTTAAGGATGGAAATAATTCTAAATAAGATTCAAAACCAATTAGACAGTCTCCATTTATAACTGAAATGAAAAATCACATAGGAATAATAAAACTCATTTAGAAATAATAAGACTCATTTAGGAATAGCAAGACTCTATAAGGAGTGGAAAACTCATGAAAGATACATCTTGGAGAACCGGAATTTAAGAATAAAGTCCAAAGCTCTTGCCAGTACTCTAATTCAGCTTGCCTTTGCAAAGGAAGTTAAACCAAATACTGCAAAGATTCTCAGCCTTATAAACAGAAAAAAGAAAGAAACAATCTTTCTAGGAAGTGGGGAAAGAAATGAGGTTCAAATTAAAAAAACCAGCTTTTTTTTTTCTCAGTTTTTAGACGAAGATGATTGATTGACATAAAGGTATGGTAATGCGGATGTCCAGGCTACATGGATTGTCTTGCTTGTAGGAGGGTGGCTATTCCCAGTACTGATAAGGAAGCTGTGAGTACCCTTGCATAAGGCCCTGGTATGATTTCTTCCAGAAAGCACTAATCTCTTGTACTTGGAAAGCAGAAAGAACAGAGGATGATGGCTGAGGAGACAGAAAACTCATTTTACAGAAGATGCTAAACACCCTGAATTTATTTCAAAAATAAGGGAAGACTGAGAGCATCAAAATGTCACTGGGAATCCCAGGTTTTCTCCTATCCTTACTTAGCACTAGCACTAACTCTTTTCTGACTCTCTTCAACCCAAGATTCTTGTATACATGTTTATCCAGAGGGGGGTTTAAAAGGATGAGAGGATGGATGTGTGTTTGTGCCCAGGACATGGCATCATCTAGTGGTGGATGCACGAACCAGGAGCACAGGCTCTGCCCCTCCCAAGGCCAGAGGATGGCCCTTACTCAGTTTCTCTTCACCCTGGGTGAGTGATCATCACCTAGTCTGTGTGAAAGGTACCATCCATGTGGCAGGGGTGCCCAGCTGGGACAGGCCCTTCTGCCCATGCCGATCTGGCCCAAGTGGAGCACTCAAGGAACTTGCCTGGTAAGTCAGAATAATTCTTCAGCATTAGGTGGAAAGTTAAAAATTGACTTGCCTTTTGAGACTTATGTTTTAAACACAGTGTTTAAGAATGCTGGATCTCACTCCCATATAACCAGAAAGTTTCACAAGGATTTTTGTAGAGGGAAGTCAATGAACATATGAAGACCCTGACAGAGAACCCTTAAAATTCCTAAAAGATTTTGCCATTGACCACACTGAAGAATCTTAAAGGAACTTAAGCTGTCATGGGATCAGAGGAAAGGTGTTATTGCACAATTATTAAGTGATTAATAATTAGGAAATTAAAGGTACAAATCAATGGAGGGAGATTATCAAGTAAGTCTCACAGGATCCCTGCTAGGACATGAACTGCTCAACATCTTCGTAAATTATCTGAAAACTATGTGAAATAATAAAGTGACAAATATTCCTTATGAAACACAATTATTCCTGACAGTGAAGAACTGCAGGATGATCTAATGATGCTAAGTGACTGAACAATAAAAAAGCATATGAAATTAATGGCCAATAAAGTCAAAGTAAGACACACGGTGGCTTTCCACTGACATTCAATTATATGTGCAGAATATTGGAATCTTAGGTAGCCATTGCTGTGCAGGAAAGTGATCTCAATAAGTGCATGTCCATGGTTCTCTGAAAACTTCCACTTAGTTCCATGTGACACTGAAAAAATATTAGTATTATTAAAAAAATACTAAGAACAAGAAAGAAACTGGACAAATCTCTATTACATGCTGATAGGGGTTACAATAATCTATCTTGGGTCCAATATGTAGTTATAGTGAGCCCATCTGTGAGATGACAAAGTGGGTTGAACTTACTTTAGCATCTATTGGAGGGAAGATTAAAACTGATCTGCTTGGAAAATAAATGCTTGGTAATGGGATCTATCCTGCTGCCTGTCTGTAGATGGGTTCTATCTACTATCTACAGGTTAGTGTCTATTTGATTGGCTTCTATGAAATAGGAAAAGATATGTAAGAGTGTTCTGGGGAATTACTGTCCACTATAATTTTTAAAAGAAGAATGGAGGTGACCAGGACCTTTAAAACAAACAAAAGATGTGGTTTTCCTTACAGTACCTAATTACTTTGTGGAATTCACTGCTACAGGATGTTGTGGAAGCTAAAATTATCACTGGATTCACAAAGGACTAAATGGATTCGTAGCAGAGGGGCTATTAATCACAGTGGTCTGTATATTGTTTCCAATTCAGACTTAAAATGCTGGTTGCCAGAAACAGAAATATTTGAGAAGCAGGATCAGTCTATACTTGCCCCTTATATTGTCTCTCTACATCCCCTCTCTCTGGGCATCTTTTGTTCATCTCATCAAAAAGAAGATATTTTTATATATTTTTCCTTGGAATTTTCCCAAATATTTCCAGGATTTATGTTTTGGTAGATTAAACTGTGAAGAAAGAAGACTTTCAAAGCCAAGGCTTAGCTAATTCTATAAAAATGAGCAGCACTGGTCACAAAGTATGATTAGGCAGGATAAGAGCAGAAAACTGATGAATGAACAGAAGAATAAAATTCTAGGATGTCTTTCAGGGTGGAATAGTGAGAGGGAATTTCTAAATTTGGTTCAAAATGAAGAAATAAAGTATCTATGAATAGACTATAACAACATGTTTTCCTGTGATGGTGATTCACAGCTGTTTCTTCTAGTCCTGTGTCCTAAACAGAAACCTGAACCTTTTGAGACAGCCCATCACTAATTGACATACAGAGCTGTGTGCACGAAGCTGAGCTCAGTTGCTCTAAGCTCCACCTTGAAGTTGTATTAACATTTAATGGTTAAAAGAAAGCTAATAAAACTGGAGGGAAGCTGAGATTGCTAAGTCATAACTATTTTTATGATACATTATTACCACAGAACAGAGAAAGGTTATTTATGATACATAAAGGTTTCTTGCATCCTTTGCATGTGTTTTTGGGATATCCATCCCAATTCACACTATAGGGAATAATTTTGTTCTTGGCCATGTCTTTGCAATAGTAAAGTGATACCAGTACCACTGAGAGCAAATTTGTACCGTCTTGTGTTTCACTGTCACATTTATTAAATTTTTATGGGTAAATATGTGTAGTCAAATCCTAACTTAGAAGACTAAAGACTAAAGCTTTTAAGCCTGAAGTATGTGTGAAGTCAGCATGACTCTCCTTTCATAATCAATAGCTAACAAGAATACCAAGCTAAGTTATCCTAAGTGATCAGACAAAGCAGAAAAAGTAGGGAAACAGCCTAGAAACCTTTTTCCAGTCTCTGCTGCAATGGTTATGGTTATGGAGTTCATGGCAAAATGTCAGTGCTGCAGGAGAAGCAGATTGCAGTGCCCTGACACACTTTCAGCTGAGTTTACAGTGTGTCAGGATGTTCGGCTGTGTGAGAAAAGAGCAGGAGTGATTCAACATGATGGTATGATATTTTTTCCTGGTGTGTTTTTTGTATACATATAAACACACAGCCTGGAGGAGGCAGAGGAGCTGTGAAGTAGATACAGCATCTGAGCCGTTGCATTTCAGCCAGAGGAGCACGTGCTCTGTGAGTCACTGCACAGCACTGATGGGCTGGATGTTGTGCCCTGGATAGGTGAGTGATGTCAAAATGTTACTCTTTCCTTTTTCAAAGAAAAAGGAATAGATTGACATCACTGCTCTCTGTGTATATGCCACAGAGATACCATCCTGCCTTAGATGGCTTAATAAAAGTTATTGACTAAGGGTTCTTGACATTTTAAACTACTTGGAGTTAAGCCCAGTGCATTATTTTGGTCATGGTCTAATTTTTTAAACTACTCTTTGGTGACAAGTTCCATTAAAAAAAAAAAAGAAAAAACACCAAAAAAATAACCCACCCAAAATGTCCAAACTCCAAAATTTTCATCCTATTTAGTTATCTGGAATATCCAACATTAACATAAAGCTATGTGTCTCTACGTGTAGTGTAGAGTAACAGTAATTGCAAGGAAATAATGCCTTAGGATGAAACACAAGCATAAGCCTACTTTATTTATCTTAGATGACTTCAGAAATCCTCCTCAGAATATTGAATAAAAGAGTTTCACAATGGTTTCTCAAATTCAATTACTAATTATCAAAAAGAATGTATTGGGAAACTCCCATTTTTGCATTCCTGTGGTAATTTTAGCAATGACTTAAAAGGAACTGTAAGAATAAGAAAAACAAAAAACCACCCACCTTTCTTCAGCTGTCAAAAAAACCAGATCTTATAATAGTTAATAACACTGTTTCCTCATTTCATCTCTTCCTCATCTGCTTGCTTCCTTTCTTCCTCTTCACTTGTTTCTCTGCCTGTCAGTTTCCTTCCTCTGTTTCCCTCAAAACATGCTGTTTCCTGTTCCTCTGCTGCATGAAAATGTTTCTCTGTCACATGGTTCCCCATGCTGAGACCCCCTTTCTCTAGAAACATCCTGCCTATTTGCCTCATCACTGGTACCCACTGACTGGGCTTTTCCCTCAGCAGCTGAGCAGGAGGTATCAGTGTAGCTGCTGTGCCATTTTCACCAGAGTGACTTCACTTCAATGTCTGCCCCTTTCTCCTTTGTAGAGTTGTACTTCCCCACTGCCAAACTCATTGTGGGAACCATAGCTTACTTCTTTCTAAGGACTCAAATACACTGTGCTATTTGCATCATTTTACATAATTATAGACAATATTTTTACTGCTATTAGTCCAGCTTAAAGTGTCCCACTTCTATACAGCTATTTCAAGCAATCAAAAGCAGGAGCCAATTCATGGTAGAAAAGCACAGCATTAATAAAATCTCATTTTTGCTATAGCATTGATCCATGCATGATGATATTTTTCTGTGGTTACTTTTTCATTATAACCAATGGCAATTCCATCCAATTATTGCTTCCTAAACCAGCATATTCTTCAGTTTAGTCAGAAGCATGGTGCCCATGTGAACACGGTACTACCAAACAGGACAGTCCAGCTCACTGCTGTTTGCCTAAATAGGTTGACCTCTTGTGTCTTACTTTTCTGGCCTTCATTTCTGACAACCTTGAAAGTGAGAAGTCCTTTTCTTTTGGCCCTGAGAAGTGGAAGTCAATCCTAGATAAAATTGTAATTTTTGTGTTTTTTAAATATTTTTTGTCAAGTCTTCGTTGTGAGTAACAACTCAGTCTTGAGGAGAATTGATAAAGACTAAAAAATCTACTTTTCCAGTTAAAATAATCAATTAAAAAAATCTTTCGTATAATAACATAAAACCACAACATATCAGGATATTTCACAAGAATGTGAAAATCATTACTTCTGCACTGCAATTAATTATAGCTAATATTCTACACATACCTGTGTGGTTTTCATTGTTTTAATTTTTTAACCACAGCTATTTCTTTACACACTGTTTATCTGTTTCACCTTGAATTTGGAACCCCTTGAATGCAGTTACACAGGTTGTCCTCTCTCATTTAAGTTTCCTGACCTAAAGCCAGAAGACAGAGAAAAAATTAGAAACAAGAAACCAGCACAACAAAGTAATAGAGACCTCTCAAGCAGCCTTCAGTCTAACCTTGTATCACTTCACCCTTTTACTCTGGTCCCCAAATACATCTGGTCACAAGGGACTCCAGCAGCTCAAGTTTCCATGAACCTTTCACAGGGAATGTGTCTGACTTCCTCTCCAAAGTGCCTTCAATGTTTCAACTTGCTTCTGCCACTGTTGTTATCTCCCACTTCTCTGAAAGCACTAGATATCACCTAAAGAGAAGTTTAGCAATGTCAGAGGATTTCAGATTTCAGAATTTCAGATTTTGAACCATGAACACTTACAAGTGGATTCATACAGTCAAGTTAAAGGGAAAATGTGTTACTACAAAATTCAGCCCAAATACCTGACAGATTGAGATGCCTATTGTCTATGAGATGCCTATTGTCTACAAAAGTAGTGTGAAACTATTCAAATTAGGTAGGAGAAGTCCAGCTCCTACTCCTGGTTCATAAGTGATATTTTTGGAAACCCATTTCATGCATCTCATACTCGGTAAATATACTTTGTGGAGAAGATATCTGTCATGGTTTGACAAATACAACATCTCTGCTTTTTTTTTTTTACTGATACATTTCTAATGGTTTTGTTGTTCTTTTTGGTGGACAGTGCTGACAGATCAAATGTGATTCCTGGTGGTTATTCTCCCTTTCTTTAGTGGATCACTAAGCACCATACCTCAGCATCAATTACAGACTCATTTGGTCTTCTCCCACCAACTGAATGTGATATTTGAGCTAAAATCTACTAGGTTGGCACACTGGTTTGATCCTGCCTAATATTACTGCTCTGCCAATTGTCAGAAGATTTTTTTTTCAATTATTGCATTTGAATCTCTTAAGTAAAATCAGGCTTCTTGTTTCAGACATTGAATTATTTTGGCTAAAATTGAATTAATACCCACTACACAATTATGTGATCAGGCAGAACTATGAGTGAGAGCCTTCCCTCCCTGATTTTTAGTTTTTACAATAATTACATTAAAGTAATTTGGTCTGTGTGTGTTGGTGGGAAGAGGGGAGAATTTCACAGGTATGTGAGGGTACTTCAGAGGCACTAAAGTTCTTATTTCCACATTTGGCCTACAAATGGAATAGCTAGACATATCTATATTAAAAAATCCACACCCAGGTTTATAGAATTCTTAGAATCAGAAAAAACCCCTATGACTGTGCATTTAGAACCAGAGAAAATTGTCACTGTAATCTTGTCTGACCTTTTGCGTTAGACAAAGCAAAAATCTCCATTCAATCGTTTCTTTATCAAGCCCATGTGCCCTGCTTGAAGTTCCACAAAAATATTAAAACATTGTTCAGCCATTGTGGGACACAATAAAATTGTAAGTATATTGACAGTACTGAATCCAGAATCCATCAAATATTCCATAGCATTTGAGGGAATAATGAGATTGGCAAATTGGATGCAGTATCTCTGGAGGTCCAGAATGTAATCTCATAATAAACCATCTGCTCTCAGTATGACAAACAGCAGTGCAACAAATTGTTAGTATTTATGGATTAATAATAATAATAATAATAATAATAATAAATAATCTGTTTCTATAGTGCTCCCAATGGATAGCAGCTGATCATGCTTACTGCCTCCAGGGAAGGAATGCCAAAAAGAAACAAATGAATCTAACCAGCTGTGGGGCTATTTTTGAAAAGCTAAAGAATTCAGTTGGTTGCTCTCTACTCCCTTTAAAGGTGATAAAGCAGTATCTCAAAGCTATCCATAGAGCTTTCACACACAGAGGGCTTTCGATTTGCTTTGTAGATGTTTGAGGGACCTGCAGGAGCGCAGTGTGGCACAGAATGCTCGTACATGTCTGTGATGCACATAAACCCCGCTCCGTGTCTCTGCCTGCAGCCCAAGGCCCCTCTGCCCCTCACCTCTCTTGCTGAAGGAGGTGACAGCGTCAGAGCTGTGCCCAGTGTCACCGTGCAAGGCCCCGAGGTGCCATCCAAGGCTGCCGTGTGCCTCAGCTCTTACGTGGACGGGAGCGCGGCACCGCCCGTCCAAGGCCTCCCTCTGCCAAAGCCTTACACGGCACTTCCAGAGCAGTTACAAGGCCCCGGCTTCTGCCAAGGAGATTTAAATGAGGATGAGTGAAGAAACTTAGGAAGGGTGTGATTTTGAGTGTCTTGCTCAAACACGCTGTAAAACCAGTCTTCAGAAAAAGGAGAAATGCCATAAAAAATGTTTTGCTGTATAAGACTTGGCAGGCTTTCTTCAGCTCCCCCAGCAGCCTTTTCTCCCCGCTTTTTTCCTCTGGCAGTGAGCCTTACTTAAAAAGATCTCAAAGACGTTTATATGCTGACCAAAGAAACTCTTTCTATAAACAAGCAGAGAAGGGTTTATATTAAATGTATGTTGTTTATCATTGCCATTGTTGCAGTATATTAAGATAACAGGCGAGACGAAACATTGACAGCTCCTAAAGCCACTGAATAAACCTAAGCCTGCACGTAAGTTGCTGCCTGGGGCTCCTTAAAACTACTGCCTTGGTTTTCCTCCTGCCTATGCTTGTTGATTTCTATCAAAACGAGTTAGAAAGCAACTCATCTTGCCTATATAATTCCATGCACACTTCCTCTCACCTCCAAACGGGAAGGTCAGTTTCTGGACAAACTTTGTTTCTACAGCTTTGAAAGAGTCTGCTGTGTTTCACTCTGTTTTGAGTGGTGTAATTATCAGTAATTATTGGGAAATGAGCAGGAGTCAGAGGCAATTCCAGAGCCACCCAGAATAAACTGCACATTGTTGCAGGACTGCAGCATGGCTGTTTTACAGAATTAACATTCTGAAATAGTTGGAAGTGACAGTTTCCTTTTCAGGGAGGGAAGAGGGCAAAGAGCTAAGCCTCTGCTCTAAGGTTAATCTTTACATTCAGGAAGAAGTTTGAGCTGGAGAGCATAGGGGCATGGAACAGATCCCTGTGTAGCCCACTTTTCCTTTTAAGTGAATCTTCTTGGGCAGGGGCTTTCTCTGTGCCCAGAGAAAAACTTTAAATGTCAGAACAGGTGGGAAAACTTTTTTAAAGACATGTAAAGGCAATCAATGATATTTCCTCTAAGAAACACTGAATCCTAAGGAAAATTACAAATAATTATATTATTCAGTTTTAAATGATAGCCTTTGAAAGATGAGGGTCTTAGAATAACTGACTTAGTCACATTTTAAAATAGTCCTAATGCCCTTTTCTTTTCAAGCAAATTAATAAATAAATGTCATCTTGCACGGGTTCAATTAACTGTGAGATAATGAGGACTGTAGAGCAGAGACCTTGATGGGTCACTGATTGTTAATGGACTACAGATTCTTGTAGGTCATGAGTTCATTGCCAAGCTGTGTTTAAAGATTTGTCTTTTCACTATTTATTTATTTGTTTGTTTCCCTTAAAAAACTGTTTAATTGCAAAACAAAAGTATCTTCATGATCTGAATGTAGACACTAGTGTCCACATCTAGACTGTGATGGATAATGAATGTGGAGCCTCAAAAGAGAGTCACAATTCTCAGAATATTTGGCAGAACTAAATTCCTCTGCCATGAGGATCCGTCCCAGGTCAGCAGTACCCCCTGATGGCAGTGACTGAACAGTTCTGGAGATGCTGTGGGTACGAAGGTAATCCTGGAAGGGGTCTGTGGAAGGTTGCACTGATTTCTTCCTTCATTACCATTTTTCCACTGTTTCCCCAACGCTGACTCTGAGACCTGACTGAATAATTTAATTCCATGGTGGCAGATGAAAATGAAGCAGGACAAATATTTGGGTCCTGTTGGCAGTGTGTCCACAGGGAAGATGGCTACATTACTGCTACTGAATGAATTTCTGATTTTCATATGCAAGGCTTCTACCTCTCATCTACCCTCAAAAAACACATAGATGACAGAGAAGAGAAAGACAAATGTGTAAACTATAGAGATGTACATCCAGATGTGCACATGAATGCCACAGGCTACAGGAAGAAGCTACAGAGCAGCATAGCATTGGCTTGTGGACCAGATGCCCAGACTGGGATGAAGAGAGAGCAGAAGAGCAGAGGTGAGGAATAAAGGACAAGAAAGAAACTTAATTTTTTTGCATTAATCTCTAGCAGTATCACTGTACAGACTGTTCACAACTGCCTGACACATGCAGCTCTTACATACAGCAATGCTCCTGGGGTTTGGTGCACAAGTAAAGATGTAGAAAGGTTTAAGGTTCCACTGTGTCTGGAGCTGGTTTTGCTGTTCTCACACTGTTAGATATGCATAAAACCAACTGCCTGGCCTAAACAAATCCCAATTGTAGTCATGTCTGTTTCCTGATACAAACATGTCTATCTGAATAAAAGTCTATTTCCTTTTAGAAGTTCATACATTAAAATTCAAAACCTATTTGTTCATATGGATAAGAAGAATATGCATAATTGAGAAAGAGTCCATTAGAAGTGCAGAGAGGAAACAAAGGATGTGAATTTGGTGATATGAAAGTGAATTATTAATATCATGTGTTAGTGCCAGACACTGACCCAACCATGCAGGTCCCATAGTCTTAAAAATTATATCTTCCACTTTTTCTACTCCAATCTTAAGCTATCCTAGCTCTGGAAGCAGTCACCAGTGCTAAATTGTTAGTGGGTTTGTAATGTGAACATTAAAGAGAAGAATACCTTAGTGAACATTTGTCCATTTCTCCTAAATGACTGTTCAGCTCAAAAGAAATACAGCTGAAAATTTCTTTCAGCTGAAAATATGTCAAGATGTTATTTTGGAAAAAAACTCCTGACACAGCTCCACTGCTTGTAAAATTAGTGTCACTGCACTTGTCACAGTTCCCCTATAAATCTGAGCTGTGAGACCTTGAGCAACCTGTGAATAGGATAAAATGCTGTGTGGAACAAAATGATAATATTTCAGTCATATCTGGTTTTGAAATAGTATTTTAAGTGCAGATATACTTCCAGATAGACAAGTAAGGGGGAGTGAAGGCACCTTGGACTGTTAAGAGATTTTTCTTCTCTGTTCCAGAAGCAGCTAAACATTAAAATGTTTAATGTTTAACATTTAATACACTTTAGTTGCAATTAGATCAACACAAATGTTAATAAAATAAAAGAACCAGCCCCCTTCCCCAAACCAAACCAGAATGATATTCATCATTTAGAAAGGCTTTAAAATGAGAAGAATTAGATTGTCATGAACCAGACTGAGATCTGTGACCGTGTGATATTGAAATGTGAGAAATTTGGTTTATATCTGTGTTTCTCTGAGCTACAATTAGTAATGTCTATGTTACCCCCTCATTGCTGCCAACCTTACTTTCATGTACAGTTTTTAGAACTGTATATATCTAGAACCAGTGATAGAATTTGGCTGAGATATTTACTAAACCATTTCCTAGATCTCCACAAGCAATGAGAAGTACAAATGGAGGAAAGCTCAAGTAGTTCCAATAATTTTCCTGAAATCGTTTTCCAGAGTGGCATTTCATGAATAAATTTTTAAATATCTGATTAGACAGATAGGCAAGTGTTAGACTCTAAGTACAAAATGTTGCCATTCATAGGCCAGACCAGTTTTCTCCCCTGTGAGTAAGAAATCGGTGCTTACCCCTTTGGCAGCAAGATCAGAGGAACGGTGGTCTTCTGTCAAAAGCTTTTCCCTCAGGGCATAGTCCTAGGATTGTGATGTGGCAATGATTTTCTAATTGCTACTAACTGCTCCTTAAGAGCTGGATTGTAATGGAAGCCTTTGCATTTTCTTTAACATGAATCAGCTGAATCAGAACTTTTACTCCTGGTGGGAAGTTTAAGAGTAGGATTTTAGGTTTAAAGACCTTTTCTTCTTGGAAACCCTTGGTCTGGAATGCTTGCTTGTTTAAAATGAAAGGAGGCTGCTAAAAGCGTTTTCAAAGTCTTAACATTCCTCTTACAAACTACGTTTACAATAAATTCTTAGAAATTCATTATGCTTACAATAAACTTTTAGCTTGGAGCAAATCGTTCTATAATTATGTGTATCAGGGTTTGTGTGTTGTCCTCCAAAGCATCTGTTCCTGGGTATTGCCCAAGGAGATGCTGTTAAGGTCTGCAGATCTGACCCTGGATGCGAGTCCTGGGATAGCCAACCAGCTGGGTAACAGCGGCAGCTGGAGGTCTGCTCCAGCCTCCCTCCCTCTCTCACAGAATTAGTCACCACATTGAGCAGGGTTAGCCCTGGATTTGTCCAGCTGAGTCTTGTAAAACTCTAAAGACAGAGGAGCTACTCTCTGGGTAATCTGTTCCTTGCTGCCATACTCTCCAAATGAACAACTTCTTCCGACAGCCCGACCCTCCCAAACTGCAGAGTGTAGACCTTGTGTCTTGTTTTATCAACTCCGCCACCAAGAACAGTTCAGCTGCATCACATTTGCAGCTCCAGATCTCCAGATTCGAGAGACTTGGGTTAGGGTGCCTCTGTTTCCATTTTTGACAGACTTAAGGAAACAAACAAATTTTGCTCACAGGTCCTCAATCATCGTAGTGGTCATTTGTCTTCTGGACCGTGTAATTTCTGAACAACCTTTTTGAACTAGGTGCCCTGTAACACACATTCCAAGAGCAGCCTCAGTATCCCTGGCTTGTGGGGATACTACCTTCTCTTTGTTACCTAGCCACTGCACTCCTCTGGCTGTAGCCAAATAAACTGCTTGCCTTATTATAGAGCACATTGTTGGCTGTATCCAGTGTGCCACTTGCCATAACCCCAGAGTCGTTCTCAGCAGGGTGATATTCCTGGCCTGTATTGATGCAGATGGTTATCCTGCTCTTTTGTGATTGTCCTGACTAATTTCTATGCTCTGAGCAAGGAATATTTCCTTAATTTCTATTTCCCACGCAAAATAGGTATTTGCTACTGTGGTGTTTTTGTGGATACTTTTTAAAATTTTTGATGCTGTCAAAATTCTTACAGAGAATTTGGTGCAAAGAAAGTAAGTGTGTTCTTTCTGTCACATTAGACTTTAAAATACATGTCAGAGTTATATTGGGAAAGTTTCCAGGGAAATAAAGGCAAAGTTAATGTATTGATTTATTAAAAGTCTCCCATCTTCCCAAGAAAGAGCTACCTGTTTACACTGAGCTGGAACTGAGCTTGACCAAATTTTAGGAAGCCAGCAGTCAGGGACATGTTTCCACCTCTGTTTGGTTCTCTTGTGTAGCTGATGGTTGTAATTGGCTAAAAGCAATTTATAACTAATCAACACAATTATAATTTATAATACAATAAACAACTGTGTTGATTCCCAGAATTCATATAGCCTGTTAGGAGTAATCTTCTTTTTCATTCACAAAATGTGAATATTCATATTTTATTTTGTAATCTAACAATTACATATTCCCTGGAAAAAAAGAGATTGCAATATTAAATAAAACTTTCACATTTTTCAACATTAGTTTGTGTGCTTAGATACAATATAAGGTAAAGCAAAACAAGGCCTTACAAATGTAAAATTTTCTATTGATAAAATCAGGAACATTAAAAGAACCACTTAACTCATATTGTTGACTGCATTTTACAGTATTTGACACACTACATAATAACAATACAATCATCAAGGCTGAGTTACTCTTTCCATAAACTCTGTATTTTAGCAGCTCTGTACTTTTATCATTGCATGGATGTGAAGCTTATAGCCTTATTTTGAAATGTTTTCTCACCAGGAAGTTTCAGTAGTATTAGAAAAGCTTTTACAGAGGAAAGCATAAAGTACTTGCAATAGCTAGCAAGCATGACATCATTAAAAAGCAATGAATGTTAGGAATATTCCTGTTCTAATCCAGGCCACACATCCTGCTGCCCTGGAAGACTGCCAAGCTCAACATCCTTTTAGGGTTACAGGGCAGGCTGCGGCCTTTCACAGTTTGCTTTAGAAATCTCTGCATGTGGAATATTCACTGGCAGGCATTACAATAAAATCTAAAATTACTCCATCAGAGAGCTGGTGTTCCACCCTTCCTGCATTCTTCCCTGACAGTGAAATTGCCCAAAAAGAGCTCTACTGCATTTCACAGATTTCTGTGATGGACCGTGTACAGAGGTGATGGGGGATGATTTTGCACATAGGTTCAACAGCACGTTCCACTTGAGAAAAAAAAAATATTTAGACTGCTTAAAAATATGTTGTGATAATATGCTTTTTAGTTCCATTGTATGAACTCATTAGGGTTCAGTTCTACAGGCTTTTATCTATATTTTCAGTGGATGTTTCAGATGACCAGAGGAAAAATGATTAGACCTTTCCTTTACACAGCATGGCTATACACAACTATACAGAGTATTGCTCTCTGGGGCCAGGCACTCTGCCATGTTAGCTCTTTTTACACCATTCCTTTGGGGGAAAAGGGAACAGAAAACTGCAGCAAAATGAAGAGTGAAAGACTCCTGAAGTAGTGGTGTTACTTAGCTGACAAAAACCGAGAAGCATAAGTAATTTCAGGATGCTGCTGTATTATTCTCAGCAGCATCCATAGGAGATTATCCTACTGTCAGCACCCAGTTTAGACAATAAGCAAGATTATAGTGGGGACAAAAACTCTGCAATTTGTATGAGAATTCAAGGTGCTTATGGAGTAGCTTAGGGAAAATATTATTTCTCTGACCAACTAGTGGAAAGAGGCTTGGGTTTCTGCAGCCCTCACAACGAGCTCTTTGTCTCTCTAAACACGGATAGTAGATATTGCTTGGCTTTCTTGACTGACACCACAAGGAATGTATGTGTCTCTTTTAAAGTGTTCACTTGGGGCCTTCAATTCAGGTGTGTTACAGGTGCTTCAGCCAGGTGACTTGATAGTATCCCTTTCTTCCTAGGCTTCTAAAATCACCAGTGAACTTTCCCTCATAAAGTACTCAAATTTTAATTGTGTTCTGAATCCTCCAATAATATCGATCACGGTTATCTGAAAAATGTGGGAATTGAGAGAAGGAGGCTACTGTCTTTTTGTAGCGCTTTAAAAGAAGTGTATTTTGGAAAAAGCCTAGATTAATAAATTCCTAACCTTCATGCACTGGCTGAACCAACAATTAGTACCCCAATGTATAAGGTTATGCAGCCAGTGAACAGGTGAAATTATCCAGTTAAATATAACTACTCCCCCTTTTTCAACAGACTGACCTGTGGTTTATTTTACACCATGGTTTCACAAAGAGTTGGGTCACCACAGATCAGGAGCTATGAAATGCAGCACAGTTTCTTAAGCTGTCTTTGACTGAAAAACTAGAATCTTTTGAAATTACACACAGAGGCACATAAATTAGGTGTCCAAAATACAGCTGAATGAAATTCCTTAGTTACTACACTTTCATTTTATTCTAAAGAGTAATTAGTAATTACACTTAGACTGAAATATGTTACAGGATATCATACAGAAAAGCAAAATTTTATGCTCAGAATTCTTTATTAAGTGTTAAGTTACAAAGCCCAGTACAAAAAATTATGTTTAGAAAAACTCTCCAGCATTTTTATGTCAAAATCAGTCCCATAAACTGGATGATTATCTGGAAGAAAAGAAGTTATCCATAAGTAGCCATACTGAAAAAGACAGCAGGAACTGATGATTTATAAGAAACAGAGGCACTTACCAGTCAAGAAAATCCCAGAGAGACAAGATGAGGGAAACACAGACACTCTGAATTGTATTGTTACAATGGTAATCACATCAACTCTTTGTCTTGCTGGTTTCTAACTGTTATTCTGTATAAAAGGAAAGGAAGTACAGTACAAAAACAGTCTCAGGATTTGTCTATGGTTCCCATTTCAGCATTGAATCTATCCCTTTGCTTGACTGCAGAATATATAAGACATTAAAAAAACTGTGGCAACAAAAGTTGATGGGAGCCTGCACCCTCTTTACATTATGGTGTAATGTTCTCTGATATTCACTGTCAGAAACCTTGAGAAGTGCAGGGTTGTCTAGAGATGAAGCATGACACACTGCTCTCCTCTGCCTCCTTCATATCTGATGGCCAGATATCTGATGACCTTCCTCCTGGAAGATCCACATCTTCCTTGACAAGGAGTTTTTGCTGCAAGAACTGTCTCCCCTTCCCTGGTCAAAGCTGGTCTCTTTCAAAGCTGGTCAAAGTAATACGAGCTTGGGAAGGGTTCAAGGAAATCCAGACATTACTACATGTGGGAGCAATGGTGAGACTAAATTCATCATCCATTGCCATTGCTAACTGTACTCTTGAGGCCAAAATCAGGGCTTCATGGTGCTAAGTACCCTGAAGGTAGGTGGAAAGCTCTATGTGATTTGACTCTGTGCACCCAGGTGAGTCCAGTCTGCCCACCTGCACCTTCATATGCAGCTCCAGCACTGGGAACATTGATGAACCTATTGCCTCACAAACAGCTTTTTCTCACCATGACTGCACCCTCAGGCTCTTAAAGGAGGCAGACATGTAGATATGTTATGTTGTCTTTGGATTCTGAAGGCATTCTCATGTACCCCCAAGTGTTGTTGCAGTGTACCTCACTGCCCTGCTGAGAGTCCCTGCAAAAGCCTCCACAGCCACAAGAGACACAGGAGCAGAGGCCAGTGCCTGGAGCACACTCATGTTGCAGGAAATCATATGTAAAAACAGTGAGGTATGCAAGCAGGGGGAAGTCTGGTAGTGGGGGCTTAAGGACAAACATTCCTCAGGCTGTGTGACCATAAACCATTCCCTGTACTAGCTCATTTCCCTGCTTCTTTGTCCCTCTCAACCTTGACTTCAAATGACATTTTGTAGGATTGGAAAACACCTGATTTTCCACACTTTGCATGATTTTAGACACAGTCAGACTACATTCATGCAAGTCAATTATAATTACTGGACCCCTTCTCTGGACCTGTGCTCAACAGCTCCAGTCTAGCAGCTTCCATATAACTTAGCAATTTGTGCCTTTGAAAGCATGTGTTCATATCAAGACTGTCTGTTATGAGTGATCCCTCACCTACACCAACTCATATACACTGCGTCTGAGTTCGGATTTGAGCCAATTTTGCAAGATATCATTCAAACATTCTAATAGTTAAAGACAAATCCAGAATGGTAGTTAAACATAGATAATGACAACCATTTTTCCTGAAGAACTATCTTCTTAGAGGTTATCATTATGAAGACTTTCAAATCCAGTTGAACAGCCATAAATTGTTATGAGCCAAACATCTCACTGGATCTTTGCAGCTCCTGGAGAACTATGATGCTGACCTTAAAGGAGCAACACATTAAATGGTTTTAATACAACCTAGAACTACAATTAAAAGAGGTGGATATATCCACAGTTCAGTTATCTGTAAGTTTCATATTCCACTGTATGCTTGGGACAAAAAAAAGGCTATGTTTTAAGAATCTGAAAGAGATATTTCCCTGAAGTATTGCACTTCAGAGGAAGTCTGCTCCTTTCCCTGTGTGATATTTCCTGGAGAAAGCCTGTCTGCTCTGCTTGATATGGCTCCTAGTGCTTTATCCACATGGAAGCCCAGACCTGACATTTATTTAACTGAGAATAGTGATGCTTATTCCTTGTATACTTTGGAAATGCTCAGGGAAGAAACTCAATATGCAAAGTTTAGAGATTTGACATTATTTCTGAATTTTTCAAGTATTTAGTCTCTTCAGTTAGAGAAGAAAAAATATTACCACTTAAGCCTCCAACAATATATGACATTTTTATTAAACCAATTTCTCTCCTTGTCAGTATCCCATCAAGAATTTTGAACGAAAACCTTTGTAAAGCTCTAGTGTTTGATAATATTGTATTTCCTTCTCTTTGTTTAGATCCCACTTGCACTTATACAAATTAATAGGTGTTTATAACTCTGTACCTCTAGCCATTAACATTGCTTGCTTGACCCCTTAGAAAATTTGTTAAGGTGATCTCTTGTTCTGTGTCTCCAATAGTTTGAAAGGTTTTGCTAAATTACAGGAAGGATTAATACCTTCACGACTATGGCAGCTCTTGCAGGTTCCATGCAGTGTTACACACCAGAACACTCCTGGAGAGATTTACACCTGGAGATGTGTCTTAAATGTTTATGGAAAAAGAGAGGAAAGCTCTTGATGCACTGCTCCATGTGGCACAGACATGGAAAGGGAAAAATAAAGTTGTGTTGGCATGAGCAGTGAACTTAACCAGCTACACTATTTTAAGGAACAAAGAAGAAACATACATTTTCAAAAATTTTTTGTGCGTATTGGGCTTTTTCAAGCAGTCTGTAAGGTGAGAGAGGAGATGCTACCTTTTTCATGATACATGAATGAGATGTGTTGTCAGTAATATCAGCTTCCATAACTTTTCTGTAGAAATAATTTATGCAGAGATTAGTGTAGATTGCAAATAGCAACTCACTCCTTATTTGTTTTTATTTACTTATTGGCCTTTCTCCTCTGAGATAAGGAGTCTTGTGCTGTTAGTGTGCTAGTTGGTACATATTTCATGAGTTGTGCAAGAATACAATTGTGATCAATATTAAATCAGATATCCCAGAACTTCACATGGAATTGAGGAGCAGATTATTGGAATTAGAGTTTAAAGAAATTTGAAATATTTTGCTTCTGTGCTAATGGGATTGCACCATTTTACAACAAACTCAGTTCAGATTTTACCCTGGCCAGCAGCTCAGCCCCATGCAGCCATTCACTCACTACCCTGCAGTGAGATGGGGGAGGGAATCTGAAGGGTAGAAGTGAGAAAACTCATGACTTGGGATTAAGGCAGTTCAATGTTAAAGCAAAATTTTTGCACACCATCAAAGCAAAAAAAGGAACTGATTCATAATTTTCCATGATCAGGCAGGTGTTCAGCCATGCCCAGGAAAGCAGGGCTGCATCATGCCTGGCAGTGACTTGGGAAGACAAATCCCATCTCTGTGAATGTCCTCCCTTCCATCTTCTTTTCCCAGCTTTATATTCTGAGCATGACATCACATGGTCTGGGGTGTCCCCATGGTCAGCTGGGGTCACTGTCCTGGCTGTGTCTGCCTCGCACGTCCTTGGGCACCCCAGCCTCCTCTCTGCTGCGATGGGTTGAGGAACAGAAAAGGCCTTGATGCTGCGTAAGCCCCACTCAGCAACAACATAAACACCCCTCTGTTTTCAAGATTGTTTTCATCACAAATCCAGAATATTGCCCCATACAACCTCCTATGAACAAAATTAACTATCCCTTCCAAAACTATAACATGCAGCTTCTACAGATGCCAGGAATATGGGTGCGGGTTTCTCAGACCCCTGCCCTAAGTTGTTTGAACAGAAGATGTCTGAATGAGATAGCAATTTTCAATAGATCTTCTTTACTTGAAGCATTCCTACCAATTTTTATCCCTGCCACAGTGTTTGGCTAGCAAGTTACCTAAACTGAACTTTTCCTTTTTGTTCATTAATTACACAGCCCTCCTTTTTTAGAATGTACATTTTTAGACTTTAATGCCTTGTTTGCAGAACTGCTGAGTACTCACAGCTGCTGCTCGAGCCATTGTATTTTGAACATAAGAAATAAGTGTTTATGCAAAATAATACAGCACAGCCTAAAGTGGCACCAAGTTGCAGAGTAACAAAGGTATCAAAACCAGGGGAAATGTCAATGGATGGGAAGTGATGTGAACAGGAAAAAGAAAAACAAAACAGGTATTCTAATTATGCACATAAAATAAAAAATTCTAAATTAATCATCACTACTTAGAAAAGAACTATGGAAGATGTCACTAAATACACTGAAAAGTGTATACTCTGGAGGAATTTGATTCTCTGTGATAGTCAAAAGACAGGTAGGACATGGGAAGAAATGGGAGGAAAAGAACTAAGAAAAAATACTGCAGCATCACAAACTGAATCTGAGAACATTCTTGTATTTTGAATATTATTTTGAACACCAAAGGGATTTTTGATCTGACATCACATAGCCATTTCTTATGTATTTTAGAAAAATCTCTGAAGACTCTGGCAAGTGATATATCAGACTGAAATAATTAATTAAACATTACTGGAAAATGTGGATGTTCATGTCTAATGATCACATCAGCAAAATCAGCATGAGCCCTCCTTCAGCTCGCTCAGAACTAGAAACACAAGCCACAGACTGTGCAGTAACTGTGTCTTTTTGCAAGTAAATTAAGGAAGATTGAGACACAGACTTCCATGTTTGCACACCAGCCACAATCTCATTTAATTGTTAACATGCTCCTGGTCATGCTTTTGGCTGAACACACAGATCTCCTGTCACAAATGCCCTGGACACCCTTGCAGGACAGCAAATGTTGCATGTGATTGTGTCTGTTTCCGAGACTTAAAGGATGAGGCGATTCTGCTCCGCCAGAAGAAAGTTCGGTTTTCTGGATGCAGTTGTCCCATTCTACTTGCTCTCAATTTCAGAAAACAGGCCCTGGCTCCTTTTATTTACTAGGATATATATAACCTATGAAGATGAGTGCTGTAAGAAAGTCTAATAGATAATATATCTGTCTTCAGAGCAGGATTTGAATAACGTACAGAAAATAAATGTGCATACATACACTGAAAGGCAGGAATAAAATAAAGTAGTGAGTAGATCTCTTCTACAAGCAATCATCATCTGTCATGTGTAATGAGGTAGGGGTCCCACAGAGAAAGAATGTTAACCATAATTCAAGGTTATATCATAATCATCTCCAAAGTAGAGGGATTGGGATGTTCTAGACAAATAATTTCACGCTTTAGTATAGTTTATTTTCTATGCCAATATCGACATTTAAAATATGTGTGTGTTTTTGATGTGAGTTTCACTCTGTGAAGATATGCATGCACATACTCCTTACAGGATACATCCCATCAAATGTTTTAGACCCATAGGAGAAAGCTTTCATAGAGAAATAGCCAATGCCAAGGTCCCAAAATACGAGTTTCAGAGGAAAGTAGATTGGATTAGCTCTCATCTGGTTCTGTGGATCTAATTTTCATTGCTAAGTGAAACTGCACCTCTGCAGTGCATCTCCTGTGTTAATTCCAATTGAAATGATCCCAGTTCAGGGGCTCTGAAACTGCTCCATGAAGCCAATTAAAGTAATGTACAAGACAACAACCAAGGGATTCACATCAAATGTACTCGACTTATTCTGACTGAAATGTTAGTACAGGTTCATCTGAAAGCAGACATTTGTTTACATGTGTAAGTTTATACAAATCAGAAGATTTTCAACAGAGGACTATGGAAAATTTAAGTTGCATTTAGGATTTAAATTATGTGGTTGTTTTGGTGTTTTCTGATATTGTAATGGGATAAAGATTTGGACTTCTATCCAACAGCTACCAAAATGGTAAAACCCTAAGTATGCCATGCTGGAACTACAATGGAAATATGCTTGTGAGTACTATATCACAGTCAATGTCTGCAATCCAAATACATAATAACCGGCTTCCACATTAATTCCATGTAAATTTTGCTGTGTTTTGTGAATCACTGTGCTTTGAGATTACTACGTATTAGAGCAGAATGTTCAAAGGACAGCAAAACTCTCTCTGAACATTTGTCTTCATTCAGATGAATCGTGATGGTTCTTTGCAATAATTTCTGTGGCAGAGTGTTTATGTACATGCATGTGTAATGTGGATGGGAATACCAAAATCTTGGATCTTCATTAAATATATACTTTTTAGTGTATTTAGTTAAATCCTGTTTTATTGCCTTGGTAACAGATTAGAACAGCTATCACTGCATAATGAGATACTTACAAATGGAATGTTAATAGCATCTATTAATTTTAGCTCTAAGGTCTGTGTCTTGTTAGTAAACAGTGCAGAAAATTAGTTTCATGTTAAAGGGCTTTTCCTTGGCATAAAATTTCACCAAAAACCACTTTTGTGCATCTGAGTGGACTCTAATTCTTTAATACTATAGCTGAATCATCAGAAGAGAAGGCTATGTGGTGCTGTTATTAGTTGCCTTGCTATATTTTAAGATGAGAGATTAACAGAATCTAAAAGTAGAATGTTTGCTGCAGTCATGGCAACACACATTTCAAAATGTGCAAATGTTAGCACACAATATTTTAACTAGGAAAAGATGGTATATCGGATAAGCTCCACACATATAGAAAGTTAAACCTTTTTTATTTGGGCACTGTTTGTCTCTGAGCAAGCTTAGAACTTTGTAAATTCTGGAAAAGTGAGATTATAGCCAAGATACAGCACGATCATGACCACTAACATTATTAGCATTAGGCATTGGAGCAGATAGTATTGTGGGAGTTTTTAAACTGGAAATATTTTTTTCATTTATTGCTCTTTATTTATCCATACAGAATAAATAGATCCATATAGAGCAGCCACTGTCACTGATAATCTTAGGGCACTTGGATTAATAATATTTTGTATGAGTGTTTTAGCAGCTGACTGCAGTGAACTCTAGATTCTGCTTTGGGGCTTTAGTCCTCTGCTGGTTGGTTACACAGACTGCCAGGCTGGCTTTTGCTTCCTTTGTGTGTATAATGCCACTTTGGGGTAATCCAGCTGGCATGGAGAGAAGGAAGTAGGCTGATAGCAGCAAGTACTGTGGGGTCATGCTTATATTTCTTCAAACAGACTTCCTGCTAATGGACAAGTAAAATTAACATTGTTGCCAGAAAAAGAAGACTCTGCTTGGTTCATATATAGAGTTACAGAAACACAGAATGTTCTGAGTTGGAAGAGACCCACCAGGACCTTCAAGTCCAGCTCCTGGCTCTGCAAAGGGCACCCAAGAGTCTCACCATGTGCCTGAACACACAGAGGTTTGAACTCTGTCAGGCTTGATGCTGTGACCACTTCCCTGGGAAGCCTGTTCCAGTGCCCAAGCACCTTCTGGATGAAGAACAGACTTGATTTTATCTTTCTGTCAATTAGAAATAAAGTAGAAAATGGGAAAACTAGGTTTAAGTCCTTGTACTAAAGGAAATGTTTGAGCATGACCACAACACACAAACAAGCACAGCACAGAGATGGAAGTGACTGCAAGAAACCCAGGGCTTTTTGCAGGAACAGTGCCAGAGTGGTGCCAGACCAGGCTATGAACCCTTCAGAAGGAATCCTGCTTGTAGCATTGCCCTGCTATGTCAATTCCTACCTAGGAACCATGAAACTCCCAGGGTTCCTGTGACAACATTTGTCTGAAGACACCTTGTCCTCTGTGTCTCTGTTCACTAGTCCTGCCTCTGAAGAGTTCTGAAAATGCATCAACAGGCAGATGAATATATGGACAGGAGGTTGGCATGAATGTAGACAAATCATGAATTTTTCAAGGGCTTATCAGTATTTTACACCCCATGCTGTAATATAAAATTGAAATGTGAGAGACACTAGAGAAAGTTCTTTTGCTGAAAAAATGGGAACCAGACTAGGGAATAAATCCACTGCTAGTATTTTTGGATTTGTTTATTAACCTGTCTGCTGAGACAAGAACATAAAACGAAAATTATTCTAATTAGAATTGTCCATAGCAAAAAAAAAAAATGCTACACTGACTTTCTTCTAATTCTTTCTAATTCCCAGGGAAGCAAAGATTTAGCATGAAAGAGAACAGAGAAACTGGTAGCACAATAAGATATTTAAATAAATACTTGATCCAAATGATTTGCAGGTGTCAACTTATCTAACATCTGCAAGGAGTTTGTGCTGTGACCTTGCTGTTCATGAGCCCCTTCCAGAGCAACTAATATTTTGTAATTGGATCAGCTGCTAATGCTCTGGAGTTTCATGTTTCATTAATTAGAAAACTGTTGTACAGTCTTCTTTTGTCTACTAATTACACTACTAATATAGCTCATTCACCTTGTTTACAGATGACAATAATGTTTTTCCAAAGCATTTTGTAGCTGGTAATACATGCAAAGTGGTTACTCTCCTTGTCCTTCTCTTGCATGGAAAATCAACGTTAAAAAAGGGGTGATAAGCTTGAGGATTCCTTCCTTTCCCCTTCCCTTTTCCCTTCCTCTTCCCCTATACCACAGAGTAGGAAGATGTTAAATCTTACCCCATGAATGAAGGTTTGATCATATCTAGATGTCCCAGATGAGCTGGGAGATGCAAAAAAAAAAAAAAATGCTTTGAAGAATTGTATGTGGATAGAAGACAGGGACAGTATTAGCTTTATTTGTAACAGGGAACAAAAGAACTGAGAGATTGAAAATTGGATTCAGGAGGATGATTTGAGATACTTACTTTCTAAATTTAAGCAAAACTGACATACTAAACTCCTTTTGTTTCCAATGCTTAGCAAATAGGCAGCTTTGAAGACATAGGCTCTTAGATATAAGTTCCATGTTGTAGAGAACTAGAACTGGAATAAACTATGTTTACCACATTTTTGAAAACTGATCTATAGATTTGTAATAAGTACCTAGGCCATTATGTATCTAATAGATGTGGACTTTACTTAGAGAAACAGAATTTCCTTATTTAGTTCAAATTTAGGATTTTTGAAAATTCTTTTGTTATATTTTAAATATAGTTAATCTGCTTTTGTTTTCATTGGAACTACATATGATCAGGAAGATCTTTAAAGAATGGATTTTGTTGAAGGTATCTCCTTCTTTAATCTTCTCATTCATCTTCCCTGATCTGTGATGAGATCCTGGTCTGTATCCACTTTAGGAATGTAATGAGAAGATGGATGATCACCTGTGAGACTGTAGTACAGTAGCACATGGTAAGACATCATGAAAAACATTTGGTGGATGTTAGACAGAAATATGTGCATGAACTGGTTTGGTTCTGTTGTCTATTCTATCTCATTGATGTTCCAAGCAGTTCCCAAGTGCCCATGTTCTGCACATTGTGAGGCAGCAATAACCTCTTAAGAAGAGAACATATTTTTATCTTCATTTCCCATTGCAAGGAAAGCAAAAAGATAAGCAGGTATACTGCTAATAGTATTTTTAATTCTTCCTTTATAGGCTACCATATTATCAGTTTTCTCACCAAGTCCTGGGGTTGTTTTTTTTTTTTTTTTTTATTGTATAACTCCTATTTACAAGATATCAATAAAAGTTCTTAAAGGGATTACTCACCCAAACAGGGTGATAGGATCAGCCTGTAGCTTTAATAAATATTGGATAGCAGAATGTGGAATCAGATTTAGTTGCTAACACTTGTAAAATCTATCATAATCTGAGAAACTGACAGAAGTCTGCAGAACTTGGGTGTTTTTTTTTGTTGTTGTTGTTTTGGTTTGGTTTGGTTTTTTTTCTGCTTTGTTTTGTGTTTTTGTTTTTTTTTTTTTGTTTTTTGTTTTTTTGTTTTTTTGTTTTTTTTTTAATGCAGAAAGATTTCAACTGCCACAGGTAGTTGTGGCATTTCATACCTAAGAAGCACAAATGTACATTGTATTTAGGAAGTCTGTCTTCATTTATTTGAACTGTCTACAGCTTTGTTGTAAAATTTCATATATGTTACTTTATTTTCATGTAGGTCTTGCAGTGTTGGTCATTCAGTAGCTGAAAAGTATTCTGAATTACTAGGAAGAAATACTCTTATCATAAATATATAAAAATCCCTCCAATAGATTTATTACTTCATAAGGCTTTTGAGTTATATTTGCTTGAGGTTATTTGTTTGCTTCTTTTGTTCTAATTGAGCATGTTGTCAATATTTGCTTTCTCTTCTGCATCCAGGCCAATACCTCAATAGTATTTTGTTACCTTTTAGCTCAAATGAGAAGCATTTCTTTTTCTAGCTCACCAAAATATCAACAGATTTCAATTCTCAGCTTGGCAATATTTGTAGTATTTTCACTAGGTTGGTATGCAGAAATAGGTGAATAACTGAAGAGAAGGGAAAGAGAAATGGTGATGTCTGTGATCTCATCGTTCATAGACAGAAAGTCCTCAGGTATTCTACTGATGTTCTCTATAAATCTTTCATTTTGTCAGAGACAGTGATGTGTCAGTTATACCAAGAAGATCAGTGTTGCAGGAAAGAAAGGCACCTCTCTGGTTATATGGACACTGAAAATCAGAGTAAAAAATGCTCAGAAAATGAGCTTTTCTTAGTTGAAAACATGTCCTATACCATGAGCACCACGGTTCATGTTTGCATGTTCCCAATCATGTGCCTTGGATGAGACCACCCAGTTACTCAATTCTTCCTGCCCTATCAGTCCATTTTACATCAGTGTCCATCTTTGTCTTAGTATTTATTAATATTATTATTATTATTAAACTTGTCTTACTTTTGTCATTTCTTGGTGTTGGAATAGATGTTGAGACACCAATCAAGACAAGGGACTCATTATATTAGGCAATGAAAATCTCAGCCAGTTTACCTCTGATTTTGAGGTAAGAGATTTCCTCAGGTATACCATCAGACTCCTGGGCATAGGACACAGCCCCCCTTGTTGCATTTTCCACAGTAAAATGTGTTATACTTTTCTATTGTTCATGGTGCTTTGAAGCATCCCTTGTATGTCAGCTTTTGATGTGTCTATCTCTTAGAAGTACACAATATGATGACAAAGATCAGTGAGACTGAGAAGAAAAGGTGACAGTGTCTAGGTAGACTGAGATTTATGAGATTAACTGACAGTTCAGAGCAGAAAAATAACACAAGCAGTTGTTGACACGATGTTCTCACCCAGTGCTATAAGGCAAAGAAACAGAACACAAGATTAAAAAAAGTGAAATATTTACCTGGTGTCCTTGTCACCCTGTATGAATGTTGGCTGCAGGTAGTAGAAAAGTGAGGACAACCACAGTAGCCCACAAACAGCCTCACACCTCAGGGCACACCCAAAATCAGAAGGCTTTGAGCTGAGTTGGCAAGGAAAAGAATTACCTCTGGCTGGCCTCAGAACAGCAAGGTCATAAGAACACTGTAATTACAGCACAGTTCAGAGCTAGTTTTTCTCCCATAACCTACTAATGTATCTCACATTACATTATCTAAATGGTACTGTAAAAATGAAAATACCAGTAACAATAAAATGCTTCCTATCAGAAGCAATAATATATAAAATGTCTTCCATAAAGTCTTATTACTAGGTAGGCTAAAAAACAAAAATACAGTATTGCAGAGGAGATTTACAATAAATTCTGTTTATTCTCTGCACTATATGAAATTAGTGGAATTAGAATATGTTGGAAGGCTGACAGGAAATCAAATTAGCCTCAATTACAATTAGTTGTTTGGGGGTTTTTAAAAAGGAAACTATCAAAATGGTTGTTTTGTTTGTTTTGTTGTTTTGTTGTTTGTTTTTATAATATTATAATGCAATTTGAAAAGTGTATATAAATAAAAAAAGAGTATTTGCCTGCATACCAAAATTTCACCATGAAAACAAGATCCTTTTACTTAACACTTTGCCTTTTCATCACAGCATACTCTCTGAACACAGAGCATTTCAGAGTCATTGGACTGAAAAGCGATCCATATGTTGTACATCTATATAATCTAGAAACCTCCAGAGGGAAGTTTCATCATTACATACCAAACTGCTAATTATCTGCGAACCTGAGTGTGAAGATAGCAATTGATCCATGTCTTGTATTTGGTATCATGGGTGTCCTGATTTCACATTTCCCCATCCTGGGCTAACATACATTTCCTAAAAAACTTGAGCTGGGACAAATGGATTTAGTGTGTGCATGTGTGAGAGAGTATTGACTACAAAGAAATATTCTAAATATTGTTTGAAATAAATATTTCCTTCCCCAAGGCACAACAGTTTCTTTTTCTAATTGAATGTAAAATTTTACAAGTTTTTGAAAATAAAGACATAGAAACATTCTTTTTGTTTTTAATGTGATATAGAATGTCTATATTTTATAGACATTTTTGACATTTACATTTTGTAAATGATGCAGAAAAAACTTTTTTTTCATAAACCAAATGCCCTTTCTTTTCAAGAGCTGGAAACATGTGTGTATAGCATGTTGGAAGTCCTTGGTCACCATATGTTACGGTGGGGTTTAAATTCTGTCACAGAAACTTGTTTCAGAATTACTCTAATCACCATCGTGTTCAAATCTTTGTGGGCAGCTACTTCAGAACTTTTGGTGGATATAAACAGATTGTGGGTTGAGAGATGATCAGAAAAGTCTCCACACAGCCAATTCCCAAATTATGATGTATAGATCATAAAGCATAGAGCCATCCCTCCTCCATCCCACATCCCACATGTGGAAGCAGTATTTCTTTGTTTGTTTCAAAGACAAATAAGGCTAGGAGCTGTTGCAGGCAAATGTTTTTAGATTATTATAGATTTTAGATTAGAGCTGGTGACTATACCTGATACTTCCCTTCCCACCATGCATTAGTGCTATCTTGTGTATCTCTGCAACTGGATTCATCAGTGCAGCTAGATTTTTGTTAGAATGGTTGTACCATAAGTGAGAAAGCTCCAGTGTCGATTTGCAATCATAACTAAATAGGCAAATTTGAATGTCAGGGATAGAAAATATTTGTATATTTAAAGTGTAAGTAAGACATTGTTTGTCCTCTATGGAGAAAGTAAATTTCTCTGCCTCATCATTACTTTGGTATTTTCTGTTAGATTATAATCATCACAGCAAACGCCACAACATTCATCATTGAAAAGCCTGACTTGTCCTTTTACCCACCAGTGCACTTTGCTATTTTGCTCTTCTCTCTGCAGAATAAGTACCCTGCAGAATAATCAGGCTTTAACAGAACTGAAACAAATCCTCTCCACATTATTCTGCCCTTCCCTCTCTCTAGTTCTCCAATGTTCATTCTGAGGTAGGTTTCAGCAAATCACAGCCTTAACCCTCTTGCATGGTCCATTAGTGATGAATGGCCAGAAGTTACACAGGACAACATGAAGCCAAATGACTTCTTCATGTGCCTTTCAGGAAGTCCTGTAGGGCTCCAGATAATTTATAGCTGACCAGTCTCTTATTTAACACCACGTCCACTTACAGAGATGTTGACACAATTGATCACTAACCTAAAGAAGAGAAGCCCAACCTGACAGAGCTAACTAGAAATAAAGCTTTCTCTGTTTCATGGAACACCAGACATATAGAAAGAATGGTTGCTTGATTTCTATAGAAATATGTACACGAGCAAGTTTTATGGGGCCCTCAGAAGATGTACAGAAAATGCTGTCTGAAGTAGGAATATTTGAAAGCTTCTAAAGGAATGTGTAGTGAATTTTTCATAGTTTATTTGCTTTGCAAAAATGAATGGCAATTAACATTGCAATATTAATTACAATATTTAATAATTTTCAATTTTTACAATTATTTACAATATTAATTTGCAATTAATAATGCAAATAAATGGCAAGAACTTTTTTCCTAATGTGTCATTACCAATGGATCAGTTTTGGAATTTGAATCAGCATTCTATAGTAAAACCCCACAAGACACAAAAGGAAATAAATCTAATTCTCTCTTTGAAGGCCTGGGTGAAAAACAAAAAACAAAGAATGTTATTATGAGTAAAGCATAGTTTGAAATATGGAATTTGTCATATTAACACATTAATTGAATAATTAATTTCCTCACTTTAGTGTCAATACCCATGTTTTTCAATGTCTGATCCTGATCTTGCTTCCATCAGATTCCCAGGTAGAACTCCACTGGGGGACAGCTGTGCTGCCTGCACCAGCAGCCAGGCTGCCAGAGTTGGAGAAGTCCTGTGCATGCAAGGAAGCAGAGCATGACATGAGGGCAGCAGGTGGGCAGTAAATGACAAAACTCCAATGGTTCATTGTCTTGTACCCACATATTCCTTTCTAAGTTCCTTGATGATGGGATTTCCTTAAGCAATTTATGGATTTAGCATTTATGCATATAAACAAGTACTGAGGGAGGGAAGGACCAGGCAGATGAACAAGTGTCTGGGTTAGGAATTATTTTCTCACCTTTTTTTGCATCTGTCAAAAAGGTGATATAGACTGAGCTATAGCATTCAGTGAAGGGTCTTACATTTAGGCTGCAGAGAAAGCAAGCTTCTGGGTTGCAGTACATGGCTCACCAGTATGGTAGCTCACTAGCAGATGGGACATTCAGGCCCTGACTGTTGACTTTCTCAACCTGGAAATGAAACTTGGGATAATTTTAGTAAGGAGATAATATAAAAGGGGATCTTTATTTGAAGGCCTTTAAGAGCAGTTATGGAAATGTGTCCACGAAAGCCCACCCTCCTCAGGGATGAGTACATTTTTACAGGTTCTAGGAAATTAGCATAATTTGATAAAAAACACTAATTAGGAGGACAAGTGGTGATGCAATTCCCCCCCAGGTCAAGCCACTTCTCTGGAGCCCCCCTCGGCACCAGTTGTACTTTGTCCATGAGAATGAATCTCAAAGAGTTGGTCCCAGCCTTGGTTCCCAGGTAGAACCAAGATAGGATAGGAGTCTTGTACCTCCAGGGCTTGGAGCTCTGGAATTTGTTTTGCCTTTCTGCTTAAGGAAAGGCCATGGAAAAGTACTGGGAAAACTAGACACTAATACAATAGATGGCAGAGTTATAAATATATGTGTGAAGAACACAGAGAACATATAAAAGAAAAAGGTAAAACCCAAACAACATCACTACTACAAGTAAATGTTCAAAGATCTGTAGAGAGAGTATCAATCTTCAAATATGTGTTTCTTAATGCTGCATGTCCTGATTCAAATATTGGGAGCTTGGACTCAGCTTCCTGGGGATATTTACTTTTCTGTGATATTACTGCTGTTTCCTACATATTGGAATCAAGAAGCTGCCTTTGAAGGCTAATTCATGGACAAAGTCCCAACAGTTAGGCACATCTCACCATGGAAAGGGTTGCCTGTATCTGATCAGACAGGTTATTTTACACATCCTTCCCTTTGCATTTCAACTTCCTAATTCAACATTCAAATTCCCCAACTGTATTTGACATTGGTATCTTAATTCATATACATATAGTACTGCCTCAGAGCTGAGACTTCTACCACATGGCAACATAGAGGAGGCATTAGAACACTAAAGTACTTTTAAGGCTCTAGCTGGAGTGTTTTGATCAAGGTCACTTGCAGGCTGCAGTGCAGGGAAGACTTAAGAAGTCCAAGGTATTAATACAGGTACAGTCTTTCTCCAGGTAGGCGGTCTGATGAAAGGATCTTACAGAGGTTTTTCTGCAGATCTTTCTTGTGGCCAACAAGAAAACTTGACAAAAATGTCTTCTCAGGAAGGAAAAGCTCAAAAAGGCAAAGAGGTTGAGTAGAAAAGCAGCAAAGAGCATAAGAAGGAAAACTTAGCAGATGTCAGAGATGCTCTTGCTTCAGTTTCTCTGTAAGCAAAATATTTATGGTATTTGAGGAACTCTCTTCCCAGGTGGGTACAATTCAGATTCAAATTAATCACAAGGGAAGCAAAAGAATTTAGGTTTCATAAATATGGCTTGAATCTTCAGGATATTACTATATTACTATTACCCTATGTTTATAGTGGCTACATTGTGAGAATGGTCTTACTCCTTTGCTTTTTTCTGTGCTTGCATCTAATAGTTCAGAACAGTTGTACTGACTCAGGAGAGCAACAGTTTGACATCCAAAACTTGCTTTTGACTGAAATTCCATCTCAATTTCAATATTCTTGACTTTTCTAGTTATTATATTTGCTGTCTCAGATAGAGTTGTTCTATTATTTCCATAAGGAAGAGCCCAAACCAGTGACACAGTATATGCAGCCCATGGTAATCCTCACAGTGAGCTGACTGAGATATTTTGGGTGTTGTACCCCATCTCTACCCTTGCCTTTCAATTCACAGATTGCTGGTTCACAGCTTGTTTTACCACTGGAGTCAGCCACCAGAGATCTGGGGTGAGCGTGCCAGACTGCAGTGCTTGTTAGGGAGAGCCTTTACTGCAGCCTCCCACTCCCACAAAGGTCAGGGGTCACATTCTCCTGGTAGGAGACCTGCCAGGAGAGCTTGCTCTGTGGTCAGCAACAGGTGGAAAAGATTAACCCTTTGAGAGTCATGCCCCTCAGCCCATCAGGGGTCATGACATCGAAGGCACGGCCTGTTGTCATCAGCGAACAGTCAAGCTGCAGTACTGGATTTATTAGGTACATCACAAGGCACTCCGTGGAATAACATTTTCCTCTCTCTGTCTTTGTTTGGCAATTCCCTAGAGCTGATCCAGCCAAATGAATTAGAGAAGTGCAGTTAAACTGATTAGTAACTGAAAGCCCAGTAATTTGTTTATTTGCCAGGGCTAAATTTATATGTCTATTTTCTTGAATTGTCTTTGCTCTCCTCATGTTAAATTTTAAAACTCTGGTACTCAAGTGGAACATACTAGCTGAATTAAAGCAGCGTTATAAATTCATGCATTCATGATACATGCTATAAATTTATTCAGATGTTGGTCAGGATCATGATCTTGGGAACATCAGAGAAGTTTGCTTCCTTTTTGATTTCTAAAGACTGGCAGGGAGCCAGAGTTTGGTGTCATTTTTGGTGGCTCAGCTTTGCAGCATGACCTTGTAATTGAGGTTCTTCCCATTGGGAGCTGCAGCACAGCTCATCTGAAACATGGTGCAAATCAGTGCAGGGTTACATTACCATCCTTATGGGAGCTCTTACAAAACCACACTGGAACCTTCCACACAGACTGAGCTCACTACCCTGCAATAACCTCCTGTGTGGGGAGAGAATACCTCATGCCTTGCTAAGCAAGCTAATTTTCTCTCCCTCATCAATATTTTATTTCATTTTTTTTCCACAGGGAGTAAAAATGGGTGACACAAGCTAAACTCTGTTGAAAGCAAAGACAAAAATTCTTGATTAAAAGCTGAGTTCAGAAGAGTTAGTATTTTACCCAGGAAGCATAGAGATAAAGCTTGAACTGCTCAGACATCTCAATTCATGCTACACTCAAGTATCTCTTATTTGATAAGACTTCTCTGACATATGAGAACATGCAGGTGTGAAAACACCACTAAGCTGGTGTGTCTATAGGCCTTAAGCACTTATCTCTGAAATATCAGTATTTCAAAACCAGTGCATTTTGAATCTCAAGTCTTCAAAAACTAAGTGGTGTGTCTGTGCTGAGGTTTTTAGCATTATGAGAATGCTTTACTTTCTCTATAGTCATTTGCAACTAAATGTTTTGCAAAAGCATAACAAAAAACATAGCATTTAAGGTAATATTTGGGAAAACATTTCATTAAAACAGAAAAATCCCTAATATGTACACTTTAAAACACTGGTTAGGAAGGAGGCCCCCCTAACAATAGCTGTCAGTGCCATATTTCTATGAAGAGCACAAGTGCCACATTACTAAAAACGAATAACAAAGCCATGGGAAAGCATTATTTCAGCTGTCATCACTTTGTTCATATTAGAGTAATATGTACATAGTTACAACTATTGCTTGGTTTCCTTATTGTTTGTTTAGATCTTTTATATAGCAACAATGTATTGAAAAATACTATGAAAAATAAGGAAAAGGTTTTTGATAAAAACCCAGATATGAATACCCTGACTTCAGATTATGATTGTATCCATGTGATTTGCTTCTTCTAAGCAGAAAACTTCTGATTCACTAACCATACACTGAAATAATTTAGGCTTGGCTTTTAGCACATGCTAGTGGAATGCAGGTATTGCCATAAAACATCATAATGCAATGAGATTTGTAAATCTTCCCTTTTAATTGTTAACTATAAACATATTTTCTAATTCCATTCTGCTGACATTACAGATAATGTAAGCTCAGATGCAAATGGAAAGACTTGTTATGGAGAGAAATTTTAAATTTAAATTAGACAAAATTTAGGCATGGCCATATCTAGAGTTTTTTGAGAACAGAAGACCAGGAAGCTGAGAAGATGAGGTTGAAACTTACAGAGTTTATAACTCTATATCATAGTTCCAGGAGGCATGTTATTGCACCAAACTATTCTTTCAAAAACAAACAAAATCAAACAATGACAAAAAAACAAACCAAACAACCAAACAACAAAACAACAAAAAAACCCCTAAAAACAAACAAACAAAAACACACACACACACAAAAAAACCAAAACCAAACAAAAAAAGGAAAACAAAACACAACCCTCCCCCAACAAATAAACTCTCTAAGATTTTCAAAGAGACTTGAAAATGTGAGACAGAGATTTCTGGGCTTCCTCGGAAATCCTGGAAATAGCTCCATGCATTTCTGGGATATGTTTATCTGTACTACATCCTTACCAATGCTCAGGAGTATTTTGAGATGTTTCTAATTGATGTGAATCAAAATAATGATTTTTCTATCAATTTACTAGTTTGGATGACTGAATGTTAGTGCATGGGAATGCTACCTGCCATTATTTAGTTTACTAGTACAGCACAGGTACTTAAGATATTTGCTGTCCAACACCACTCCACGGAAAATTTTCTGTCTGGAAATTTTGTGGGTCTATGGCAGATTCAGCACATTAATGAAAATATTTTTTAGGAAACTGATAGAGAGCTCATCTGTGGCCATAGCAGCTCCTGAAAGAAGGAAGGAAGGAAGGAAGGAAGGAAGGAAGGAAGGAAGGAAGGAAGGAAGGAAGGAAGGAAGGAAGGAAGGAAGGAAGGAAGGAAGGAAGGAAGGGAGGGAGGGGAATTTTAACTCTGACTGCAAAGTGAGGATCCATATCACACACTTTTTGAGTGTTGTTCAAATACTCTTTCCTCTTAAAATACAAAACTCACAAATTTTCATCAATGGTTAGAGGATATTCTCTAAGGAATAGATGCACTAATCAGAAGAATTGTGAAGGGACACTGTCTTGGGTTGTGGAACCTAGGATGTGTATTCTATTTTCATCTGCTGAAAGCAGTTGGGGAGCTGTTTTGTTTTATCTCTTGTTTACTCTGGAAGGAGTGGGGCGGGTGCCTTTTGATAATGGCCCAACTGTTAAAACCAGGTAGGGCATTGTTTCTTATCTTTTTTCTGCTAATGGACCATTTAAACACCCCTAAAAGCACACATCCCAAAAAAACTTACCCTCTCCAAGATAGTACATTCACATTCCATCATTCTATTGTGAGATGCTCCACCCAGTGGGGGGAGCCAACCATTCCTACCTGGATAAAACTGGGACTCTGGAAGAGGAACGCCTCTTGCTTCACCCGATTACTGGAGGAAGACAGGACCCTTCTCACCATCACCGGACTCCCTCTCACCACCTCTGGACCCTTTTGGCTACAGGATCATCTCCACTCCAACAGAACCACATCTGCCACCCCAGGGGGACTTTTGGACTGCTACCAACGTCCTGACCAGCAGGGCATCAGGTTGTAGCTGACTCTGTCAGGGCTTTCCAAAATTGTTGATTGTTTGTTTGCTGGTTTGGTGGGGTGGTTTTGTGTTTCTACCACATTTGTATTATTGATATTCTTAGTAAAGAACTGTTATTCCTATTCCCAAATCTTTGCCTGAGAGCCCTTAATTGTAAAATTATAATTTGGCGGGGGGTGAGGGGTTACATTCTCTATTCTAAGGGAAACCCCAGTTTCCCTGGCAGATACCTGTCTTTCCAAACCAAGACAGACACGAATCACAGAATCACAGAATCACTGGGTTGGAAGAGACCTTCAAGATCATCGAGTCCAACCCATGCCCTAACACCTCAACTAAACCATGGCACTGAGTGCTGCATCCAATCTTTTTTTAAACACATCCAGGGATGGTGAATCCACCACCTTCCTGGGCAGACCATTCCAGTACTTTACCACCCTTTCTGTAAAAAACTTTTTCCTGACATCCAACCTAAATTTTCCTTGCTGCAGCTTAAGACTGTGTTCTCTCGTTCTGTCAGTTGTTGAATAGAAGTAGTAGGGCAGCTGTGACTCATGCTGCCATCTCAGATAGATCTGTCCTGCCTTGAAGATGTCACCTTCCAGCTGAGATAACAGTGAGGTAATGACTTTCTCTTGGTCATTATTAGGAGTACCATAATAATCAGATGGGAAAGAAGGTATCACAGAGAAAACTCTGTGATTTTTCAAATTGCTTTGTTTTGCACCAGAAAGAAAACAAAAGCCTAAAAAAGAAGGGGTTTTAATTATTGTTTTCATGAAAAGAGAAAACAATGAAGTGGAAGAAGAGCTTTGGTGATCTTTATGGTACCTTCCAACTCAGGATATTCAGTGATTCTATCCTATGAACTGCCCAAGAACAGCGTAGGATTTTTTTATTTATATATGCATTTATCATTTAATGCATCTCCTCAAGAGAGGTCCGTGAAACTTGATTTAAATGAGGGTAAATTCTCTGATGTGAACTAGACAAAGGAAAAATCTTCTCCTTCATATATTCCTGGAAATTTATTTTGGAAATATAATTGTTAATTCTTTTGTAGCTTCTACCAAGATGTGTAGGATAGTGTCTTATTTTAAAAATATTTTTTTTCATCCAAGCTGTTTGGCAAGTTTCATAGGGAAGAGTCTAAATGGATTTCTAAGAGCAAAAGAAAAGAACTATCTAGCTGAAAAAAAATACTAATGAGCACAAAAACTATAAGCTGAAATATAGAGACTGTGACACCCATTGGCAGAGCTATATGAAACTTCCCTTCTGAACTTATATTTAAGTTGGCTTAGACTTCTGTGATCTCTCTAGAAGCAGTTGTATAACTTCCTTAAAATGTGTCCTTTCTTACCTAGCAACATGACTGAAGGTATTTCAGACTCTGTTTTTACTGTCTTGAGAGCTACTCTGTCCTTTCTTTGATGGACACACTTGTGTCTCTCATCTACTCATTTAGAAGGTTGTTGGAAAAGCATCTTACACAGAGCATTGCCTTAACCCTGTCAGAACTCTAGTGTCTCTCCCTTTCCTGCTTATCTTTTCATGACTATTCATGACAGTTATTTTCTTTTCATGACTATTCTATTTTCCCCTTCTCTATCAAATTGTATGATTCTTCTGCAGTTCAGACAATGACCTCAAGCACCACTTGCTGGACTCAAACAAGAGCTCTGCAAGCATCATGCACAAAGACAGATATTCCTGTGGTGCTGCTTATAGTGGGAGACAGAGGGACGTGGCAGTTTCTGCAACATGGACTGCCCCAGACATTTCCAAAGATCTGTCTAAGTGTTAATATTTTTTGGCAAAGTTAATAATTAATTTTGCATTTCTGTGCTTGACTCTGAGCTAGATGACTCCCCTGGTGAATTTGCTGGTGGCTTCACAACCTGGATCAACTTGTACAGATCCATGAACTGGCAACTATCTACGCTGACTGCCATGCCACTTCAAAAAGGAAAGAAGTTGCTTCCATCTGTGATCCTATTGCAAGATCTGAGTTCCTATTAGAATTAATCACTCAGATTGACACATGAAACATCAGCAAATATTCTGAATGGATCTGATTTTTATTTATAGTGTGCAAAAAAATTTAAGAAGAAAGATTCTGATTGGAATTGATGCTATGATGAAAACAATCACAAATTCATTAGAGGAAGCAAACAGGAAGGAAAAAGAGAAAGAAATAATGATAGAAAGTAAAAGACAAGTGTTTCAAAAAATCTGTCTAAAGATTACAGTATGTCTTCTGAAAACTAGTATTTTCTCCTTGTTATTATTTTGCTGTTATTATATTTGATTAATTATTTACACTGCACTATATTTGTGCATACATTTTTCAAAAGTGAGGTATTATTTACCCAGTAAGTACTATGTAAATCAACTTGCAAGAACTGTTAAATATTTATAGTCTGTCTGGAAGGTTAGAAGAAGTGCAAGTTGTAGGGATTGCAACTGCATACTGATAACAACAGTAAAACCAAAAACATAAACATTGCAGAGGTCAAAAACATTTACTGTTTTCAAAATTTTTTTCTTGTCCCAAATCCCAAGATTTGAAAAAATACATTCTTTTAAAATATATCTGTTACATTTCACTGGTCTAGTAAATTGCAGCTTGTCTCTCACAAAGCTTTCATGCCTGAGATTTGGTCTGAATTCTTTAGCACTTCAAAGCTTGACTGAAGAAGAGTATGTCAGTAATTTACTGTCTCTTTGCATCTGTCACCTTGATTTTCTTCACTATAAAGCTTTAAATCTTGGACCTGGAAAAGGTGGAAGTAAAATGCTAGTGCAGCTCTCTCCTCTTCCCACTCTCTTTGCAGAAAAGAAGGGAGAATATAAAACTCTGAGCATGCAACCTTCCTAAATAAGGACTGGTTTTTGTTTCAACATAACTCTTTCAAGAGTTAGCAGATGTTTCAAATTGGATCTTCTAAAATGCTGATAACTGTGCATATCTCAGACTACAATCCTTTCCAGAAGTCACTTTACTTCCGAAATATTTATAAAAAGACCATATGTTATATTTGCTCTTTGAGTTGGGGGAAGGGAAACACAACATTTGCCTTTATTATTGTTCACACAATAACCACTTTCCATGAAAACTGTATAATTTTTCCCTTTCTGGACTAAAATTTTTTTCTTGCATTATTAATTTGAACAGTTACCAAATCTGTTCCAATTCGTTATCTCAAAAATAATATTAGTAAGGAAACACACATGTAAACGTGCAAATTGCACAAATTTTTACATATTTATCCTTTACTTCTCTAATTTACAGCTGTTTGCCTTCCTGCTGCTAGATTGTACCCATGTTTTATGCTCAAACTGAGAAACTGAAGAGAAGAATAGGCTGTCACTTCATCAGGTTGGAGGCAATCCTTGCTTAATTACTTGAGAGGTGTTGCTGTCTTTCTGGAGTCCTCTTTTATGTCAGGAAGCCAAGTAAAATGACACTAAATTAAGCTTCCCAGGGAGAGAATTAGGAAGATTCTGCCAAGCCATGCTTACATCACACTCTGCATACCAGAACTGCACACACATGAATCTCTTAATGCAAGATCCGAGGACAGGGACCTCTGTGTTTGTGGTGAGCTTCACACAAGGAACATTGGCTGAGACCTGGCCAATGTGACACTTTATAATAAACAGGGAGAGGCCAATCAGGCCCATATGCCTGAGATTCCTTTCATCTAATTCTGTCAGATAAAAGGGCTGCTTTGTCAAGCAAAGCTCCTTTTCTACTCAGTGGGAAGAGATAAGCATCTCCAAAGGCAAACTGTTCAACATATTTTACACACCTAATGTGGTGATCTGAGATGAGCCATCATCCAGGGTGCTCATCTCTCCCTGTTGCCTCAAGAAGGAGCTTTGATGGTTAGATAGGCCACAGTCCCAGGTGGCTGAAGGAATAAAAATTTGTTTCCAGCCAGTCAGAGATAAGGACAAAATGTAAAGGCAGCAGGCTGGCAGGTACACTGAGAAAATACTCATGGCTTAAATTGCGTATTACATAGCACACCATGCACTGTTGGATGCAGGGTAAAGATCAGACTGCATGGCCAACCTGGATGCTGTTTGTACTGCCCATGTAGCACTGTCTGCCCTCAGTTGTTATGCAAATACATTTTTAAATATAATAGACTAACAGCTGCCTCCTTTGCCTTGTGTATAAAAAGGCTTTAGGTACTTTTTATGAAAAATGTTAGTGTCTCATCACACTCCTTTGTAACAGATCTTTCACATATTAGTTATTATAAGATAGTTGGTGTCCTCAGGAAGCTGTATTTCTTATCTCTCAGCAGGTTATGTCTTGATATGGTGATACTCAGATACTCAGGACACGAATTCAACATGTACACGTTTCTTAGGAAAAAGTTTCTGTTCAGAATCAAGATGGAATCAAAGTGATATCATACCATATTTCATGTTATCAACTATGAAAGAAGGAATTTAAACACTGGATCTGTTTCTAAGGCATTCAATTTGAGGAAAAGAATTAGCATTGCAAAGAGAAAAGGGAGAATAGTGACTTTTTTCTTCTGCATTCATTGTCTTGAATCAGCCTATTGTCTGGGGCTGTACGTGTGTGGGAGTGCAATTCACTCGTGGTTGAATTCAACTCTCAGTTCTTTCAGCTGTGTTTTCAGCTTCTGATTTCCTATATTTCTCTCTGTAGTTTTAATAATGAGGGAGATTTCAGGACAATATGTTCTACATTTTCTGCATTATTGAGCTTTCTTCATGGCCTCTCCAGAACAACAAAACAAGACTAAAGCTTCAACAGTGTGAAACCAACGCTAATAGATTATCTGTCAGCCCCAAAAAAACCCAAGAGACTCTTGGGAACATACTGTATTCCATACCTATATAATGAAAAAATGTGACATTTGTGTAGTCATACAATTTTCAATCATTGAGATACTTGTTTTAATCACCTAGTTAATTTTCAGTCCTGGAAGAAATGCTTTGGCCTTTTTCAATGCTTTGGCCTCTTTAACTCCTGGATCTGCTGGCATTGACATGAGGTTGGTCTCTTCCCTTCAGTGACACTTTGAACATACACATGCAGATTTTCCTGCACACATGTATATATTTATGTGCACCAATTCATGAATATGTGTAGAACCCCACAGCTGGGAGGTCATACCTTCTGATATACACCTAACAGATTCATTCAATAATTCCCTGTGTTACAAGACTGAAAGAGGGAAATGGCAGCTAATGGCAGCTAAAGGCAGTGGTGACAAGAACACTGTAAAGAGCTAGGAAAATCTGCTAAAACCTGACAAGACAAGCAACACATTAAATATTTCTGTGGTTCTTTAAACCACAGAAATATTTAATGATTAGGATATTTACTAAGGAATTAGTTAAATTTCTCACTTGACTTGAACACCTTATTAGTACAGGCTCCAGTGATTAGCTGATCTTAAAGTCTATTAATTTAAACAACAGGCTTCAAATTAAAGCATTTAGAGAAAAAAAAGAATATTTTGTTAAAATTAAATGCAAGTGGACAGATGCAGTGATGCAGCCCAATAGCTTAGCAATTGTTAGTAAAAATGAACTAGAAAGACAACAGGTAAATACATCAGTATACTGTAGAAAGTAATCTGAGGATTTTTCTCCTTCGTTGAAAGCAAAGGTGATATTGCTATGTTCCCTTATTTTACATTGGCTTGCCTTCACATGGATTGTGTAGTACAAAATGAGAATTTCCTGAGGGGAATAGCTTAATGTAAATGGCAGAAAGTTTGCCTGCAGATGGAAAGAATAAGGACTTTTCCCACAAGCATTTGTAGAAACATGAATTTATAAGGCAAATAGTCCTTAAGGGCTAAATTATGATCAAATGCAGGGAAACTAGATGTACTTTGTGCTTCTGATAAGCACTGAAAAGAAAATGAGCCTTGGTTTTTGCATAAAACATATAAAATATGTTCTGTTCTCTTATTCTTGCCCTTGCTTCCAGCCAGATATCTTTAATGTCTTATTAGATGATTCCGAAAAAGGGAAATAATTTAACATGGCATAAAACTCTGGAGAGATGATTTCAAAGGGTCAGTAATAAATAATGCATAGTATCAATAGCTGTACTTAAAAAATGATTCACTGATTTTTAACTAGAATATGCATCTAAACTCAAGATGTTGTCTAGCCTACCCAGCTCCTGTCTCCATCTCATTCATAGTTTCACATATTCTGGGAACTATAGCATAGCATATTAAGATTCTGTAGCTATGTTTATGAAAAACCTTCTAACTTCTTATAAATAAAGACCCAAATCCCATATGTAAGCCAACAAACATCTTCTGATGTTCAAAAACTGAAGTGATTTTCTAAATATGTCATAAATCAACAGTTTGCTTGGAGGTACATCAGTGTGATGCGTGCCTTGAGAAAGGCTGCTCACATGGCTGTAATAATACACATAATCTTAGTTACCCTGATATGTCCAGAATAGGTTGCCAGGATTGTCCTACATTAATGACACTATAGACATCTCTACGTTGTAATAAATCAATCATCAGTGAAGAGGTAAATCATATGTTGGGAATCCTCAGGCCGCAGAGTTTTATTTAAACAAACAAAAATGTGTGTCAGATGCATGTATGCAAATCACATTTCCTCTAAGGAAACAGTGCTTTAGGTATGGATAAGTGAGTGATTTGTTGGTGTAGAGTAAAGATTGTTTAGGAAAAGGGATTACTCCTAGTAACAATGGCTCAATAATGCCAAACTGAAATCAGGCCTAGCAAGTCTGTCTTCTGTTAGTAAAGCCACTTATTCATTTATGGTTATAATTTCTGATTTCTTCTTCTTAAGCATTCAATCTCAATGTGTGCCTTTGTTACAAGTTTATTTTAACTTCACATGGGCTCCTTTCTATCTGAGGGTCTTTACACTGTGGTTTTCAGAAGGCAACATGGCCAATCACCTTACTACCACCAGTTTGTACACAGCTTTGAAATTAATGTCTTCCAGAAAAAAAAAGAAAACCACAAAATGAAGTATCTGTATCTGTTTCTATAATGATACTGCATGGGACTCAAATGATGCCTGTGGCCAAGACTGGACCTTGAACAAAATCACTTTTGGATCATGCAAAAGGCATACCTTTAGGATGGGCTGTGTAGGTGTAGGACACGGCCCTGTAACCACAACAGTTACCCCACAGGAAAGGAGTGATGGCTGCAATAAATCTGAGATCAGGATGTATAGACACCATGATAGACACCATGTAACATTACACAGTGGAGCCAGCAGACATCTTTGCCAGTCAGTAAAATGCTGAAGAATAAGGAATATGAAGACTTAGGAACTGAGAAGTTTTGGTCTTGTGGCATGAATAGAACCGCGACAAGAGAAATTTATGTTCAGTTCCTGCTCCATTTGTGGGCAGGATTATTTGGCTGAAAGTAAGCTCCTAAACTTACATTATGCAGTGTTCTCCAGCTATCAAATAGAGATGGGACAATCTTAATACTGTGAGATTTTCTAAAAATAAATTTATACTGAAATTTTCCATTTTCAGATGTGGCAGCTATAGCATCATCTAAGTACCTTTTATTATAGGGGAGAAAATATAAGAATAAACTATAGAAATTATCAGTTTTAATTCCCTGCTTTTCAAAGCACAAATGATGAAACTATCAAATGAACAAATGCCTATTTAATTTGTCGCCTTTTTGAAGTGGAAAATTAAATCTCAGTCACAAAATATTCTGAAAGTGGGTTTTTTTTCCTAATTGATTTAAAACACTTGCTTTCTAAATCTGAAAAGTTGCAAACAACATCCACACTCTGATTTTCTTGAAAGAATTCTGCACCATATGTAAGCTGTTAGGCATCTGTTTTGTCCTTGTGTACATGTCAAATCATACTCCAGTTCAGTCTTGATTGTCCTATTGTGGATCAAAGCCATGCTTTGCAAAAACGCACGATGATGAAGCTATGCTCACTTACAGCCTCACTGTTAATGCCACCAAAATAAATTTTATCAACTTCCTTGCTGCAGCAAACAGCTGACATTTCTTTTGGCAAAATGAACCACAAAACTCCTGATCTGACGTCAACGGGCTGACAACGGCTTTGTACCAGATGAAGCTGTTTGTGGCTGAAGTGGGTGCTGTGCACAAAACCACATGTACCACTGCTGTTCTGAATGCCAGCAGAAGCTTTCACAGTGTCAATAATTTTCCAGGGTTTTTTATTCACATGAAAATTTGGAGCTGGGCACTCCTTTTGATTTTGAAATAAATGGAGTTTTAAAATATCAGTGTCTAACATGCTGCATATTTGGTGTGCCCAACCAAAGGGGGGCTTTTTCTTGGAAATTAAGACACTCTGATTAAAGCTGATATTACACTTCTCCGACAAATTTATTTACCAGGAGCTTTCATAGCTTTCTATAACCAAATAAATTTAAGTGAATTATTTAATTTTCATTTTCTTTCCTTAATAAATATCAGTTGTGATTTTTGCTTTGTCTGAACTACTTTTCTTCTATGAAAATAGTAGAATATTTCTGTTCTGCTAGACCAGCAAGCAAGCTTTAGTTTCAGGAAAGGTCACTTTATCATCTGCAGTCCTTCAGGTAGCAAAAATTTAAAGGGTGTTCTTAGTAATGGAGAGTACATGCTTCTGCCTGAAAACTAAGTTCTAAGACTTAAAAATAATAATAATAAAAAAAAATTTAAAAAACCCAAACAAAAACAAAAACAAACCCCAAACACACACACACATACACACACACACATCAACAACAACAACACCAACACCAACACCACCACAGCACCCACAAAGGAGATTATTTTAACCGGAAGGTCAGGTCAATTTCTACGTATGCTTGAAAAAACATTTTAAAGTTATTCAGTTTCCTGTATCTGACTTAAGGTCCAACTTAGTTGTGATTCCATCAGAGCTTTGTTTTCACTCCTTGTTGATCAACAAGTCCTGAAGTACTTGTGTAACTTCAATTTCCTCTGTCAGCATTGCAGTTACACTGCACAATGAGCTCTTCATGAGGTTGCACAACATAATTTCCATATCATGGGACCCAGCACTCTAATGTTTTGTTGCTCCTACTGTTTCATCCGATGCAGCTTTACAGCATTTCCCACAAATTTACTCAGATGTCATCATCAATTTCTTAGTCATAATTGCTTTCATCTTTATATTGGACCTTGTTCTAGGTATTTTTAAGCAATATCGAACTATCAGGAATATATATTACCCACTACCTAAATAATATTGCAACCAACATCCCTATAGGACATTTGTCTGTTCTCAATAAGAAACAGGAGTAATAGCTCCACAATGCAAGTTCTGCAGATTAAAGTGATATATATATATATTTGTGTCAAGATCTTCCTCTTTCCTGAAAACTTAGGAAATCATCAATAGTCTTTTTAAAAAGTATTAACTGTCATATGCAAGCCTGGCAAAACTCAGATTAGTTTAAGGTCTTTTTCTGATCTGGGCATCTCTATCTATAAGAAAGGTTCATCTGTGCATTTGGCCAAAAGTAATCCGCAGCTTAAAATTGTAGAACAATAAAAAAAGGAGTGTGTGGCCACCACTAGCCTTAGGATACTGAAAATCATAAAACTAGGCTAAGCCACAAGGTCACAGAGGTACTTCTCTATAAGTATTGGCAGTAAGTAGGAGTTGTCCTATAGTTTTGTGGCAAGGAATACAGAACATAAAACATCTGGAAACAGACAGACTTGTTTCAGGAATGATAGTTCTCTGCCTTTTAATGATTCATGTAGTTTAATTTTAGTGCCTTTTAAAATAGTCATTTGCCACTTCTCCTTTGGTAGAAATGGAGAACAGAAAATACGTGTGGCAAATATAAACATTTTACTGCCCTCTAAGCAGCATTGTGTGGGAGCTGGAATCATATATGATTTCATATCTTGGGTCATTCTCAATTTCAGAGCCTCTGAGTGGTTAAGGGTTGCAGTTCAAAAGGCAACTGTGAGGCTTTTTACTGAGCATTGCCATACTGTCTACATACAGAATATTGGGTTTAATGTTTCCGCCTCCCACTTTTTAGAAAATTCTCATATTAGTTTTTAATTATTATTTTTGACATTATCAAGCAAAAATTACCTCAGTTTTTCAGAGAAAAAAGCAAATACCCAAGCACACCATATGTGTGCTTGGCCACCAATTAATGACATAGTTGTATAATGGCATAGCTGCATAAACAGTGCAGGGGGAGGAGGTCAGTCAGAACAAAAAATTATCTAAAAGCTATGATCTTGTTTATGAACAGATTGATTCATGTAAATTCTCTCAAAGTTGAGAATTGTTTAACGATTCTGTTATGCAAACAAATCTGCTCTACACATTGTTTGCAAGATATCAGTGTAAGTACTGAATCTTCATCCTACATGGCTGGCTATATAAAGCATGTGGCACAGCTTTGATCCTTGGTTAGTAGATTTAGGCTGCAGAAAGTAGTTTTACTTGAATATCAAGTGACTTTTTATGATTTCACTGCAAAGCAAAGTTTTGTATATAAACAAATCACTGCAACAATCTCTAAATATTCATTAATATTAATGAACAATATTAATATTAAACATAGATTTCCTGCTTTAAGATTGTATTTTAAATGTAATCGAAATGCAGTTCTATGGGATACTAATAACATTTTATTTTTATTTAATGAAGATCTCATATATTTACCATCAGTGTATTATTAACCTGCCTCACTGAACAGATTTTACCTGTTCCCAGAATTTGCAGTGTAATATATTTCATGTCTGCTTTTTGTGCTGTCATTGTTTGGGTCTCATTGTTTTATGGTTATTGACTGCAACAGGTCATGACAAGATTCACAGTTACATGAGGGAAATTCCCCAGCTGAAATCTTGACTTGTTGAGCAAAGGAAATATAAGCATAAGTTGCAATAAGGACAAGATTTATAGGGCTAGGACAGCTATTGAGTGTTAAAATTTAAGCCTCAATTGCTCATGCAGGTAGGAAGAAGTGAACACAGATAATTCAAGTATTCAAGTATATTTGAATATAAGTATTCAAGTATAATTCAAGTCTAAATCTATATAAAATACTTATGACACTGCTTGAGTAGCTGCTTAGCATTTGCTGCTGAAATCAAGACCATTTATAGCAGTGTCAAACCAAAGGATTTACTCCTTCTGAAGTAGCTGAAGTAGGTGCCCAGAATTCCTTCTATGTACATAGCTATTCCCTGTCCCACTGGCAAAATAACGCAGTTGGTTCATGGAAAATGTCATGGAAGTGGGAGTGTACAAATGCACTGAAAGGTGAAGGGCATCACAGACTAAATTATTATAAATACCTGCCGCTGTGTCTTACAGATAAACTGCTGTGCCAGGCTGACTGGCAATGCTTTTATTATGTAGTGGCTGTATTTAATTTTGTGTAAGAAAAGACAGCAGCAACAGATATTCACACAGGGAATGACTGGGCAGAGAGTGAAGGCTATAGAGCATTAGCAATGCTAAGAAGTCTCAAACAGTCCTTAGAGGAATGGGAGTTTCATAACAGAGTCTGACTGTGTCTCAAATATCATGCTGACGTTTGTCACCAATGAATTTCCCACACTGTGGGAGTTTTAAAGAATGACTTACTGGCTTATTGGCCTACTCAACCCATGCATGCAAATCCAAAGAGACAGATTCACTGCATTTTTGCATATCCTTAATATTCCAAAGCCTTAGGATTCAAGTATTGCTCACGTGCTGGTGAGCATACGAATGCATGAGTGTGGGGAAGGACTGGGAGCACAATCAAAACAGAAATTACAAGGTAGGTCATTGTAGTCCAGTGTGTTATGAGGCAGCACAGAATAAATAAGTCATTCAGAGCAAAGTGTCTCATTCTGGAAATTAAGACATTTTAAAGGATCAAGCATGATTTCATAGTTGTGAGTTACTTGACTGAGATTTTCATTCTGTAATTTTTAAGCAGTGTCAGAAAGGGCAGCTAAAGCTGCTTGCTTTGCCACACTTAATCTTGAATTGTCAAGTAATTTTAGTGTTCGAAAGTTCTTCAAAATTTCTCTTTCCTTTATGAAAAATACTGTTCCCTGTTCACGGTGGATTATCGTGGCCTAGTGGCCTGTCCTCTGGAATATCATCCCAGGATGTCTATGTGGAGAACCTTCAGCTCCCAGCAGCACTGCAGCCACCCAGAGCTAGCAGTGAGCTCACGGACTGTCAGTTATGGAGGGTTATTGATCTCAGGGAACAGCTCAGAGCTGTCACTCAGCTGTCACCAGGTTGGTCTCTGTTCAGTCCACTCAGCCTTTCCCTCCCTCAGAGCAGTTCTTTGGGCTTCTGGTTGAAAATGCCTACACATGGGAGACAAGAGCCTTGGTCAACAATGATTATTAAAACTTTCTCAGGACAGCTGAATGAAGCCCAAGTTTTTTCGATCTGGACTGTATTAAATGTTTCTATCAAAATGCACTTTCCTTTGAAAGGGCTGGCTTTTTTTCTCTGTGATCAATTTTTTAATAATACTTTCAATGTACTAAAATTTAATGTAGGAAAATGTACTTAAATTTTAATGTACGAAAATTTAAACCCACTTCATTATATAGATGAATGTGTAGTAATTTTTTCTTTGTTTCCCACTTTTTTCCTTTGTCCTATCCTTTCCAAGTTTTTCCAGATTAAAAGATAAAGGTGAGAGTAAAAGCTAAAAATTTACAGATATGTACTGCTTACATAAAAATCTTCAAAATTCCTTCCGTGATCTGAATGAAAGGAAAAGAGGCTTTGTATAGCATAATATCTACATTTCCACATAAATTATTTTACATTTGAAATAATTTTGTCATCTGTTCGGAGAAGCCATGAAACTTTGGAAAAGAATTGTCACAAATACTTGAAAATTACACCCCTGACAAAGTTCTTGTCTTCAGTGCAGCCAAGCATTTGCCATCTCTGTGTAGGTCTGTTACACAAAAATAAGAGTACTCACTAGGGGAATTTAAGTGGATTTATTTTTATTTTTTTTCAGGCAAGTTTGTTGCTGCTTAGATGTTAAGTATTGCCAGCCTTCTGCAAACTTGCAAATGAGTGTAGGAAGCACACACTGAAGGGCTTCCAGGGCAGAGAGGGAGCATCAGGGAAAGATGAACAGGTCACTGACAACTTGAAAGATGAAAGGAAGATAGCAACATGTGTATGGCTCTCCTGGATACTTCCAAACAGATAAAGAACAAAGCAAAACATAAATCAGTGACAATCAGGAGCACAGGTTTCACTGTCTACTCCTAGAACTGGGATTCTCAAGGACGGACATGTTGCAATAACTGTGTTGCCAGTGCACAGAAATACCCTGCTGTTTGGTAATGCTGCTTTGCTGCTGATGCCAGCACCATTTTTCTTCATTTGAGGTACTGGGGGATAATACTAGGCAAGATTTTTCAACCTATTTAACCATGTGTTGTGAAGTTGGTTGACCTTTGACTGCTGAGTGCTGACAGGGTCCTGTGAGCCCTGGAAATGATAGCAAGATCTACTGGTGAGGTGCAAGCAGATAAAGAACAAAGTAGCACATAAATCAGCTTAGGGCACTCCCACTCAAAAAAAATTGCACGGAGGGGAGGAAAAGACATGAGCCATGATTATTATGCACATTGGAAATCCATCACAGTCATAAATTTGAAATAAATTGCTACAGGAACTGGGCAGCTTGTCTGTAAACACTCTAGAACTGGGGACTGGCAAAACTGTACATGAGAACTCATGTTTTGGCAGGTCCGACAAAGACCTGCTCTTTACACATTTGCATTATATTTCAACATTCCATTTCTAGTACAAGAAAGTTTCTGCTGGTTTTTTTATTTGTTTGTTTGTTTTGGTGGGGGTTTTTTTGTTTGTTTTTTTGGGGGGAGTTGAAGATATGATACTGGGGAGAACCCAGAACAAATAGCACAGAAAAAAATGGGAGAAATCTTGATCTGATTTATCTCTTTTCCAATTTGAACAGCTCTATACCAGCAATGAGGATTAAGAAATCCTGAGAGACAGAATTTGAGCCTGAGAAATGGCTGCATGCTGCTTGAGCTGCTACAAAAATTTGTATGCTGAATTAATGCTTAAGGAAAAATCTGCTTCAGTTTCAGGTATCTGGGCACCTTGTGGTTTCATTAATTTAAACAAACAATAATCAGCTACTATTAAATATCTACTTCTTGATCCTCATGCTAGAGATAAAATGATTACATAGATAAATAGTTATTTCTCTAATTTTATAGATGGCAAAACCAAATATGCTTTGATGCATTAATAAGAGTCACCAAGAATATAGCCCAAAGGCACCAATAAAAATACCAACACACTGCTAAAAGTCAGTGTAAGCCTGAAGAATGGGCAAGAAGAAACCTTATGTTGAAAACTGGTCTGTTCTTAATGCAGGGAAGATTTTAATTTCTTCTAAAATTCTGACAGGGTCAGGATCTTAAGTTACAATTCCTAGTGACATCTAGGAGGATATTACCATCAATACTTGTTGAAATATTCACTACCTTGTTCTGCAGAAAATGCTGTTTTCTCTCAAGGCTGTTCTAGCCCTTGGTATGTAGCCATGTCTGTGTTCTGACTTGTTGGGTCATTCACCTGATTGATCTCCAGGAGAAAAATGCAAAAATGTTCAGGCAACTCAGGGTCACTGTTTCCAAAGCAAATTGTTCTTGCCTGATGCTGTTTGCTGTTTTGGATCTTGCCTGGAATAAATAATTAAGACTTGTGAATAGAGCTATTTGGTGTACTGGTTCTAAGAACTCCATATACAAAATATACAATTCTTGTGAACAAAACGTGAATGTATTTTTCTTGACAAAACAAATTTAAAAGTAATGAGGACATTTTCTGCTTGTGCACACAGGTTTTCCACTTCTTTTGGGAAACTGGATGACACCTATTTTTTTCAAATTTTTTTCTTAATTTTTCTTCATATATTTTTCAGCTGTGCTTTATCTGACATCTCTTCAAAAGGTGTGGTCTCCACATGGATGACTTCATGATTCATCAAAATTTGAAAGTAGAGGTTCCAGCCTCGTAACATCAGAAACTGTGTATAATTAATACAAGTAATAATTTTTGTGAATATATTCTGTGCATTTTGTGACTGTGAAAATAGGGGATATATATATTTTTCCATATGTGGTTTTGGTATTGGATGTGGTTTTTTTTTCTACAGACTGAGATGAGGAACCTGAGAAAAGTTGAGTTGGTTCATTGATCAAAATATTAATTTCTGAGAAGCCCCTGATATCATAAAATTCTGCAAAGGGGAAGAGTATGTAAATCAGACAATCACTTTCTCATTCTGTGTCTCATTCTGTGCATAAAGATTATTATTAACAGAAGAAAAAAGTTAGGACATGCAAGATACAGAGGCAATGCTAAGAATCTGATTATTTTCCCGTTCTTCCAGTCTTAAAACTTTTCTGCACCTGTTGAATTATGCTGTGTTGTATTTCCCACCACCTGTCAACAACTATTGGATGTGCCACCCAATGTTGATTCATCAATGTTTTCAGTAATACTGCTCCTGCAAGAGATAGAAGAAGAGTTGTTAACACCCTTGGAAATAAAAGCAGACTAGTTGAATGAAACTTTTTTGTTTTAATTATATTCCAAATCTTTCTTTCCTTCACTGTAAAAAGTTAACCTGCTTCTGGCTGAAGTTGCAAACACAAGCATGAAATCCAAACTTCTAGTTGAAAATTATCAAGGAAACTTTACATAATGTAAAGTTTTGACTTTCTTGATTAAGCCATTTCATATTGATTTCTTTTTAGCAAGGAAATGTTATGTGATGGGAAGCTAGTAACACATTTGATGTGTTAGTTTCTATTGTAACACCTACTAGGAGCTTCACTGATGGGCTGGAAGGCACTGGTTACTAGCTCAGTACTCAACATTGAACATGGCAAGAAACAACTTGTGGTGAAGACGGATGACAGGAGACAAAGTTCAAAGATTATGAAATGCAGCCAGAAGAAATCAGCTGTGTCTTATAAAGTCAGAAGGCTATGTGTGAATGTGAGTATTCCTCTCTGATAGACAGTTTTTTAAAGCCTCTCAGGAACCAAACATGTCTCAGCGTTTTCCATGCACTGGTATAGTTTCTCATCTCCTCTTTGTCACGAGTGACAAAGACATGACTTGCACAGCTCACAAGAGGGATCAGGTATCCGAAGCGAGGTTCTGGGGCATATGGGTGCTGTCTTATTTATACACAAACCACAAATATATCATCACTACACAGGATGCCACCCTTGTTGCTCAGGCTTACTCCTCCATATGAGTTGTGACTCCCCTACAACACTTTGAGCAAGTGCAATAACATCCACTTCTTTCCATTTCCTTGCACTCCCATATCTGCTCTTCTTTCTCTGATCGTTGTCAGGGTCAACTGTGTTTTTTGTGCACAGCTCCAAATGTCAGTTTGTCACTGAAGCTGCTCCATTGTCTGTGGGATGTTGCTCAGGCTGTGTCTAAATGCTTTGGATTTGGCATTAAAGGGAGGAATCCTGTCTGGCTCCTTCTGGTCAACAACAGCCCTCCCAGCCAACAGCTGACTCAGTACCTCCACTTTCAGGCTGTGAAGATGAGTCACTTACCGTGATTCCAAAAATACTTTTTAATAGTTTAGGTCCTGTGTACAGATCTTATCAAAACCGTGGCTCTCCTCAACTTTTCTAGTCTTAAAAATACCATTCTTCTCTGAGAAACAAAAATTAAATGGTTATTGTTTTAACATCTACCCATAAAATGGCAAGTTTTTTCGCTAATGAAGACAGATTTCTAATTTTAGGCTAATATGATTCCTTTTGGGTGATCTGACAATATTTATAAAAGTCCTTTACTCAAATGTGATATTGTTTGGAGCTAAGTGAAATAGCTTTTGACGAGGAAAAAAAGTATGCATTATTATAAAAAATCTATTTTACACATGAATTTGATTCAGATCACACAGACAAACGTTTAATATTTTCATTCCTCACTCATGCAAAGCAAGGCAGGCAAAAAAAATCCTTGGAAATACATGAATTACACTTGGAAACTTAGCTACTCTGTGTGTAATGAAACTAGCTCTCCATACTCAAAATACACCTCAGTACAGTGCTTCAGGACTTAGTGGAATGTCTGGTGTAAGCCCTAGGTGTTGTCAGGTAAATGAATGCAGGATTTTTCAAATGTTAATAAAAATTGTTTTGTCTATACCTCACCAATTTGCCCATATATTATTTCATTAGTGTTGTAAACTTCTGGTGATCTTTTTTAGTTCACCTCAGTTGTGAAACATTTAGTGAAAAACAAACTGGGACGTGTCTGGATTAAAAAAGGACCCCAGAACTCTCACGGGATTTTTCTGGTTTACCAAGATACTTTAAATTTCTTGAGAGGTAAGAAAAGATATACAAATCTGTGGCTGATATAAATGTTATTGTGCTTTCATTCCAGTGTTAGTACAACAGAGCTAAATTACTTTTACAGTAATATTCTGTTCTTAAAATATATAAATGGAAAAAAACTATAATCTGTTTGTATTGATCTTCAATAATAAAAGCAAACCCAATAAGTTTCAGGTTTAAAGGAGTTTGAAATTTGGCATATTTTTATGATGATATTCATGCATTCTATTATATTAATGTTAAATGCTCTTGTTGGAAAATGTATTTCCTTACTTTGAGCTAGTGACTGAGTTACTGAACACTCAGACACAACTACAGGAAATTGGCATTTGTATCCTATAGAGAAATGGGAGGGGACAGAAAAGTCCATTCATAATTTTTTTATATATATATATATATATATATGTACACACACATTTATACAGGGCATTATGATTGCTTCCCTTGGCACAGAGATACCCCAGTAAATCAAAACACTTTTTAAAAGAATAGTAATGATATTTTTTGATTCTACTTCACTGTGTGAGTCTCTAGGAAGGTGCTGGAGGATGATGGAGAGAATATATCTTCTTTTATTTTCCTGAAATTTCTATTAATTCTAACTGTTCTTTGGGTCATCTTTATAATTTATTTAATATAATTTGTACAGCAACAATCATGTAATAGAATTATAGAACGGTTTTGGTTAGAGTTTAGTTCCAACTCTCGTACCACGGACAGGGATGCCACCCAGTTCACCAGGTTGCTCAGGGCCCCATCCAACCACAAACTCCAGAGTTGGGGCATCCACAGCTTCTCTGCTGTTCCAGTGCTTCATCACCCTCTGAGTAAAGATTTCCCTCCTAAAAAGTCTTTACATTCTCAAGATTTTCCAGTTCTCCCTAAGTATCATCCCCTCCTCCTGTTGTGTCAACTGCACCTCTCAACTTCGTGCCAGTGCAATTTCTGGATCCCTCCCTTGAGAGATAAAATAAATGTGAAGGATGTCTGCAGGATTATAAAGATGTTTGGGATTTAGTTTTCCATTTAAAGGAAGTTCACAGTGACCAAACGTGGTTTTCAGTCCAGTGCTCCAGATGTGCATTACTGGACCTTTCATACACCACCAAGGAAAACTTTATACTTTTTATGGTTTAATTTTACATCATGAAAGACATGCTGTTTGGGTCCAGGACATCTCACACTTTCAATCAGTTAGTCAAAAAGTCTTACAGTTTTCTTCTTCATTAAGTGAAGAACAAGCATGAATACAAAGAATTTAATTGATAAAAGATGTTAAAGTAACATAAAAAACTAAAAATATTAGAAAAATTACCAAATGTATTACGTTTTGATAAGAAGTTGTGCCAAGCTCCATTTCAGCCAGAACTGTGTCTGTGGCTACATTAGTCTGAGTTGTATCACAAGAGTGGTATAGGATGAGAAAGGATTCCTGGAAGGGTGGGATACAGCATTTCCCACAGTTCAGTGCTCACATCCCTGCTGCTCACACTGCCCAAGTTTCATTCTCAGAGCACAAAGAGCCTGGGCTCCCATCTGAGCTGTGAAAGCTCTCAGAACTTCCTCCTCCCTCAGTGTTTATTTTCTTCTGTCATGGTACATTCCCTGGTATACAATACCTTGGGCTGACCTGGCAGTGAGAGATGGTGCCTTGCGTTGGGTGGGTCAATAAAAACAAGTTTGACAAAGGAAGCACGGAGCACTCTCAGTATGGATAAAGCATTGCTGGCAGTCTCAACCATGGTGGTAAAGTCAGAGAGGTGACAGATTTAGACAACAGGGCTGGGCTTTCATCAGTTAACTCTGACCAAGTGTCTGAAGGTCCCAGATAACCTCCTTGACATCTGAGCAACAGAACAACATGTAAATAAAGCTTTCATCACACAGTGAAATCTGAAGAGGCAATAATTATATATTAATTACAAATATATAATAATATATTGTAAAAATGTTAGTGAGCACAAGCCACCAAAATATTTCCTAAAGACACCTTTGGACATAACTGAGAGCCTCTTTCTGTCTGTGTAAAGATGCCCTACATTTGCACCAAGAGTTTTTGCATTGCTTTGTTAGGAAAAATAGCCTGTAGATATAGGAGAGAGGAAGCCCTCAAGAAAATTGACATTTGCGGTGCTGGTGCTTGTTTCTAACAAAACAAAAATGTTTTATAGCTGTATTTCTAAATATGTTTTTGACACCTCTTCAGTGAACCTAAGCTTTGATGACATCTCAAGTTGGACCCATCTGCAGCCTTCCCTGTTCCCTGGGTTTCTTGCTGCTCTTTGGGAATATCAATAACTTTTCAGTGCCTCCTGCTGCTCTCTTCCAAACCTGCTAAAAGCTCCCTTAAAAATTGTTTTAAAGAGGAAATAATAATAAAAAAATCCTATAAAATCAAAATCATAGCAACAGCCAAGGAGGGGACAACATCTAATTGTTTTTGTTTACAGCATATCTGACCCTAAGAGATTTTCAGTCAAACTAGAAAGTTCAAAATTGGTTTCAGAATGAGTGTGATAGTAACGGCAAGAGCACAAATTTCCTTAAAAGAAAACAGATAATCCTCTCCCTTTGCAATGCCTGTACAGAAATCACCTATGCCAATAGCACTTCCAAGTTCCAAGTCTTACATTTATTTAAACATGAATTGTAGAATTATTAGTAGCTCTGTAAGGTCAGCCATTGATATCTGATGCTTTTCACAACAGCCAAACTAGCAGCAATCTTTGGGTGATAGTTGAAGTGCAGGGAATGATACCATAAAAGTGACATTCTCTTTGGATCCCACTCTCAAATGTTTTGTTGCAAACCCTGAGGTTTGTGTTCTAGGCTTAAACTTGGTTTATATCACACAGAAAAAGTACAGAAGATAGTATCTTCATAAGGAACCTTAGGGTTCTAAGCCATTTAGCTAAGACTGAATTTGACAAATATAGGAACAGGCATAGGAAAAGCAGCTTTCATCAGCTAACCCACACAATATCCTGTGTATTACACACGACTGCATACAGAGTCACACCCAATCCCAGAACGGGAATGGCATATAATTGGTACTAATACTTGTGGCCTGCTAGAGGAACTTCTTTTTTGAGTAATAAATCTCTTTTTCACTGCAGTGAGGAAATAAAATCCGCAGCCAATCAGCTGTGCCACCACACATAAAGGAAGGTGGTGAAAGGTTGAAGTGTGTTATATGTGAAATGCCTTTGGGGCATACAGTTTGTCCCCCTGGTTCATTTTGACAGCATTCTCAGCATAGCGTTCCAGAGTTTATTTTATATGCTATACATCTTTACTCCTCTCAGATCATGCACTCTGAAAGTTCTCTCTTCTCTCTTATCAGGTAAAAGATATTTGTCTTGCTCTAGCCCTTTGGCCTAATGAAGACCCTTTTCTTTCCAACAGGAAGTTTAAGAACTGAATTCATATGAAGAATTTCAAGAACATCTCTCAAAAAGACGAAGCCCACTCAGGACGCAATTTAGGAAATAATTCATCATTCCACCTCTTGTATACAATCAATAACACTAAAAGACTGTCTTGTCATCTTATCAGGGTACATTGGTTTTAGCAGTTCCTTTATTAAGCCTGGAAAAGAAAGCAAGGAGAGGGGGATTCTTTGAACATCCAAACACAGTGTCACACTGAGTGTGATCCTGACACTGCCCAGGGAACCTGCTATCCTTTGTTTACAGATGGATCTGTGATAACCCGACAGCTCAGATGGAAGGTCACTCCAGAGGACAAGCAGGGAGTTCTTTTCCATCATCCCTGAATCCTGGAAATGGCAGGGTTGACCACCCTGGGTATCCAGGCTCTCTGTTAAATTCTACTTTTCCTGCTGACAGAAGTATGTGGAATGTGATCAGGAGATATTTAGGCAATTTGTTTTCTCTTACAAGTAGGAGGGAGAGGGAAGGGTGGACAAACCCCTATGAGCTACCTGGAACAAATTTTGTTTTGATAGATAAAATAATACAGTTTTTTGACTGTTGAGATAGCAATTGTGCAAGGCTGTTTTGGACATCCATGTGCATCCATGCTAGCAGGTGTACACAATCACTAACACCACCTGTGATATCAGATCTGCTCTAGAGGCAGTAAATGTTATCCCATAGACTGACCTGAGCATGTTCAGGCCAACATTTCACCCTCAGTTGCTGAGTCCATGGGTGTCATCACACACCACAGGGTTTGTTCTTCCCTGTTCATAAAAGCACAGCTTGAGGCAACAGGCTAGAAACGCACTACAGCTACTCCAGCTGTGGTAAACCCTTGCAGTCCTCCTCAGAAAGACCATCAGAGATTCACTTCTGGTAGACCAATAGTTCATCTTGGTTATCCTGATTCATTCTTCAGATGGCAGTGACATAAACTGTTGCCTCAAAGGAAGGTATAAAAGCTTCTTCAACAGCAGCCATTGAATAAGGTTTCCTCTTTTTCCCCCCAATACTTAAAATATGTTTCTTGTATAATCTTTAGGGCTTTCAGCTTTGCCAGAATTCTAACAATCCTTAGCTATTATTGAATAGCTATTGAATAGCTATTTTCTGAATAATTTAACTCTTTCTTCAGTCTGGATTTCAAATATATTTTAGATCTATAAGCTGTCCAGACTTCTGACAGGTCACAAAAATGAATGATTGCCTTTAATTATTTTTAAATTGTTTTCTAAGCAAAGCTTAAAATAAAATGTAGCCAGTTTGTTTCAAGTTTCCTACTAATTAACTTTAGATTTATTTACTCTTTGACATTTATTTGCAAATGGTTTTTATGATTGCTTTTGGCACACATCTAAAGCATATCATCTATGATTACATTGCCTTGTCCAACTACCAACAAACTGATATTTAACATAATTTTGTCAAGTTGCCATTGGTTTAAGGTTGATTTTTTCTTTATCATACTTAATCTGTTCTAGAGGCAACTTTCCCCTCAAGGTGATTTTTCTTTCTGTAGCTAGAGAAGTAACTGCTAAAAGAATTAATTTAGCAAGGGAAGGAATTATACTTTGAAAATTGATGTGGATAATAAAAGCCACAATTTAATGCATCAGGACAGGTTTGTAAATGGCAGCACACAGGTTTCATTACTGACATGTGACTGTCAATATTTTTTATGCATGTCTTAGCTCACAGAGAAATGTTGATGAAGAACAAGTGTCTTACTCAAGTTGTAGATAAAACCAAGACTGGGATCTTTGTAAGGAGAGAATTCAGCTAAGTGCCATGTGTTTTTTTGGTCACAGTTGTGTAGTTAATTTTGCGTTTGACATAAGGAAATGGCAACAGATTTATTAATTATTTCATATTAACATGATTTTAAACTAAAGGAACAACAATATACCTCAAACTTCCCTTCTCAAGCAAATTAGAAACAAAAACTAAGAAACAATATTTACCTCATTACATTTAGTGCTAAGGGATTTATTTTTATTGAAAAGTTTCAAGTTTATTTTTAGAAAGCATACAAGTTTAGAGATTATATTAATATCTTTGATTAAAAAAAGGAAAATCTGAGTTGCAGGTGGGGAACTGGGCATTCCACCTCTGCAGTGGCCTGTGTCTCTTTTATTTCAGATAATTTTTCCTTTGTTTGTATATAGTAACATCTAATGATCCAGAATCAATGGCCAAACACATATAATGAGGATAAAATCACATGAAAGCAATACACCTCAATATCCATGTCCTTGGCAAACACTCTACTTGGCATTGTGTAAGAGTCTGTGCTTATTTGGTTGTTTACATGAGTGATTTACTTGCTGTACTTTTCATTTTATGCAACTTTGCTATAGTTATGCAAAAAATTATTTATCATTATAGGATAATTTAAGAGAAAAAAATTGTAAAAACGACATTATTGTGTATAAATTATTCATGACATGAAACAGTGAAAATTTAAATGTGCTTATTCTAATTTAAAACTTTAGAAATATTATTTGAAACATTAAAAACAAAAATAAATTAGTCAGCAAGGGTGATATTCATCTTCCTTAATTTTTGGCATTTTTTGTGAAGCAAAATACAGATTATTGAAATGTATTCTGCACACAGATTAGAGAGAAATTGACCTGTAAAGGGCAATTTAGGCATTGTCTTTTAGACAGCTCTCTTGGAATAGTGTGAAATTTCCACAGGAGGTATCTATCTTTCTCCACTGAAAACTTGCAAATGACCTTTTAAACCCAATGTCTATCTATTAGATGGCCAAGATAAATGAGATGAAAATTACTGCCAGTTTCTAAACCAGAGCATGGTGGTCTCCAGCAAGCTCAAAGACAGTTGCAGCTGCACACCTTTCTCTAGAATTTCCAACTCAGACAGATGATACTCAGCTACACATCCCACTGAGAGCTACCAAAGAGGCTACTGTGAACAAGAACAATCAATATCAATCCATGATATTCACTTTAAAGGTGATGGGGTGGGGGGGGAATAATATTTTGTATGTCAGATGTTTGTTTATCTAGTTCACTTACTGCCTACATTTCTCACTACTTTATCATATTTTATGTGTTAGAGCATAATAGGTTTGACTGTAAACTTAAAATGAACAAAAATTACTCAATGTGTATAACTCTAGGACAGAAATGTAAGTTCAAAATACCCAGGGAGTAGACAGTAGTTAGGAAGATGGTTGTTGTCCTGGTCAATGCCACTGCACTGACCTTCAGTTCTGCAGCCTATCTGGAGCTCCTCCATTGAGCCATCCTTTGACAGAGCCATGTGAAGTGCCTCTGGTGATGATCAATGTCTCTGTACAAAACAGTGGTAAATGTATGTTATCCATCATTTTAGCAATTTCCCATTCAACTCCAGTAACCACAGTTTACCTACCAAGATGTATATGGCACAGACAGCATGCTGAGAGGTGATTTACTCAGACTCTTGCTCTCCACCCATCATTATCTCTATAATTCCATAACATGTGAATTGATTGGAAAATAAATTTAATCTGTGTACTTAATCCTGAATCTATTGCTAAAGTATCCTAACTAAGCTTAATCCATTTCTCTCCAAAGGTTCTTCAAACTATAGCTTGAGAGTTTAATTTAAGTAGCATTCCTATGCATGAGAAAGGTTCATTAAATTCAGCATAAAAAAAAGATCAGACAGCTAGAATGGAGTGCCAGATGTAAAGAAGATAACTGAGCATAACACACACAAACATTTTTTCTGATTATTGCTTGCATTTTGTCTGACAAACATTTAATGCCTTAAGTTTCTAATCACTACTCCAGTTGTAAGAAAGTATTTATTGCAAGAAATCTTGGGAACCTACAGAAAGCTTTTCGTGCACTAGACTTGATAATGTTTCCTCTGATAAAATGTCATTGGTTTAACCCGTCTTTCTTCTATTTAATCACTTTCAGAGGCTCATTAGACCAAAAGGAAATAAGCTTTAAAACTCAAACCACATGCCACATATAAAGAACAAAACAACAACAAGAAAAATTACAGACTGTGTCATTAGTTTCAACATTGTATGCTATCTCAGTAATAAAAGAGTTAAAAAGGTGTTAGAAATACCCTTTTCAAATGGGAAAATGCATATGATTTCAAGGTTATGGTTCCTATTAACCCACACATAATGGGAGTTTTCAAGGACACTGCACAAGTGAATTCTTGCCGTACAAGGACTTCCACTTCACTAATAATAATGAGTTTCTGCTACTTGTAATCTCTTGAAATTAATATAAATTCTACAGTGACTTTCCACAACAAACAAAATAATGTATCATTCATTCTACATAGGTAAATAGGTGGGTAGACAGGCATAAACCTAATTGAAAAAGTTTAGAGAGCTGAGTAAGTCTTAGATTATGGAGACATGCAAGACCTACCAATATGATGCATGAATAAACTTTCTTCTTACAGAAATATATAGACAACTCCTAGAACACCACATCTTAAACCATATACCCAGGCAAAAAGATACAAAATTCAGAGGAATTTAAATGAGTGCCCAGATTTGAGGCATGCCTAAGCCATGCAATTTTACAGAGGTCTCCACTGCCTTGCAGTTCCTTTAATGCATTTTCCCTTGGTTGTCTTTTATTTTTCACATCTCTTTTTTATGGAACTGTAATGAACAGCCATAAGGCATCTTGAGGTTACCCAATTACTAGAAATAAATCCTGATTGCTTACCTGACTGCCAGAGAGCTGATATCAGAGAGGGTGTATTTGGACACCACCAGATGTAGATCCATGTTCTATTTGTTTACATACTGAGAGGAAAACACAACAGCAGAAGACACTGGAATTGTCCCATTTCCAAGTATTTTCCTGATCTTCAGTGCTCTCCTTACCCCTCTTTTTCCACTCTTGCACTGAGATTAACCATGCTCTCAAAGTTTATATTCACTTAATTTCTGGAGGAGGTGAAACTTTTTCTTAGATCTCCATTAACTATTAGGCAAGGCCCCTTTGAATGTGCCTAACTTGTAAAGTTATTTCTCAATTCCTTTGTTTTAAGGTGTAAAAAGTAAAATAGTGCCCAGCAGATCATATCTCAGCCACTATTCCCCACTCCTTGGAAAGAGTTAATACTTTTTTCCAAGTGGCTCTTAGCCAGCTTTCCTCATCACCGACTCACACACTCTGACTTTGCAACTTTCTCTGTATTGAATTTTTTTGCTTTTGTCTGTCAGATTCTCAACTCTATTCTAAACATTTTCTTCTCACAGAGCTTGTTCACCCAATGTGTGTTCACTGGATTGTGACTGATATCTGCGTTTAGGGTTGAGATGTTTCATAAGACATCTTCTGCAGGAGCCTTTAGCTGATTTAAGAAGGATGAACTGGTCAGGTTTTGTAACACTTTCCTTGTTGGGCAACCTTCTAAACCTGAAGATTTGACAGTTAAAGGAACAAAATAAAGGCTTTACGAAAAAATTAAAAAAGAGAAATATTACATATGGTCAGATAGAACAACGCCAACCACAGATTCATTATGTGTTTGGGGTTTGTTAACTGGAAAAAAATCACAATCTCTACACCCATATGTGTTTTACTGTATGCGACTACATGTGCAAAGGAGACAAGTATTAACTTTTTTCCAACAGGTGCTCATATGGCCGCTTTCATTTGGCATTTTAAACACTATGGCATTTAGCAGCATGATTTGACCCATGAGAAGAATGCTCAGAGTATTTCTCAATGATGATTTTGCTATAAAAATATTCACTGAAAAAAAAATCTATGCACTCAGCTACTGTCCTAGTGTGCTCTACTGAAAATATTGCTCCTTTGGCAAAGCTTCAGGACAGGATTTAACAAGGTGAGAGGAGGCAGGATACACCACTCCTTGCTCTCTAGTGTAGGCACCATTTCATGTAAAAGGCAAAATGTCAACAGAAACATGTTACTGCACCACATTGCAGAGGAGATCTAAGAGGTTTAGTGCCCCAGAATGTTTGGTATTCCTTTTAAGCCTGCAACTGAAAAAAAAAAAAAAAAAGTTCTAAACCCCTCATGTTTATTTGAATAGATGTTGGCAGGATAATTAAATGCTCCCTTCAAACATCCTGGTGGAAATATTAAATAGTAATTACCTTACTCAAGTCGTTCCTTTTGTGAGAAGGGGAACCACCTGACTGCCAGCTTTCGTTTGCCCTGACACAGATGCAAAGGCTCTGCTGCCTTTCTGAGCTGTTCACACACTTTCTTCCCATGAGAAAGTAAGCATTGATTGAAACACGGCATTTTCTCCCAACTTGCACACACAACTGATGCTTGTTTCAGAAAGATGTCAACTAATTTGAGCAACCTCTCCAAAGGACTCTCCAAACAGAAATGTCTTTCATAAATTTCCGGGTCAGCAGCCCTTGGTAACCCAGGATGACTATTCCAGTCCTGGAGGCACTGAAATAGTTCCATATAAATAGAAACAGCTTCTGTATCACACTGTTGCCTGAAGCACAGCATTCAACACCTCCTTGCACATTAAAATATCTCTCCATGACACAACTTTACACAAAAGAGTGTCTTTGACCATATGGTCTCTCTTTGATCTGTTGATTTTCTTTACTCTGATCCTGTCATTTACTGAAATATTTATGTCTTCTGGTCTGAAGCTTTAAATGGTCAGCACGAATAATGCATGCAGGAGCCTTCTCCTCTTCTACTCTATTTGAATGTCAGCAGATGTTGAAGTACCCTAGTGCTTCATGAAGTATTTCTATTGTGTGGGACTATTTGTAAAAGAAAAGCAGCGTCAAGCTCTGTACAACAACCACCTTTTTTCTTTTCCTCTTTCCCTCTTTTACCATGATAACAAATATTTACTGAGTCTCCTTTTTTAATAATACTTCCCTTAAGTATTCTGGGTTTATTCCAATGTTTTTGGAGGTCAGCTTAATTGCTTTCACTGACTTCTATGGAGGTCTGATACATTGCATGTGTTATTTGCTGATCCTAAAGTGTTTAATAACTACACATGGCTACAGCAGTTAAAGAGGAAAGGCAGACAAGATGGATGGGAGAGAGGTTTTGTATTTTCAGATTAAGATAACTGTATTTATTCAGCCCAACATTTCTGTCTTCTCCTAGCCTCCTCTCCTTCCCCTTTACATCTAACTCACTAGACAGAGGATGACCCGATTGAAATTGAAGGCAGTTTTGCCATTCTCTTCAATACTAAATCTGATGCGCATTTATAATCTAAATGTAAAAATTGTAAACAATTTATAAACCAATAATGAAATTGCTCATGAAGAATGTTATTAATATGCTTTTTTTTCCCCTGTGTATATTGGGGTTTGAGAGCTCCTATCCAAAACCTGCATTTATTAATAATAAAACAAGTCAGGTGGGCTGCTCAAACCAGATTGTGTGAGTGAATCTGGAATAGAAGTTTCAGATTGAAACTGTCCAGCACAGTTTTTGAAAAATAGGATTTTCTAAAGCATCTAAGAAAAACAAGTGGATCACCTGATCATTTCTTTAATGGGCATTTGGAAAATTGTTTTCTTTTAGAGGACAGTACTGATAATTATTTCCATTTTGTGTATAACCAAACAGAATCCCTCTTCTGAACATTCATAACAGAGGACAACAGATCCAGTATCACTCAAACTCTGCCTTAGAAGTAGGTAAAGCATACTTCTTAGTTTTCTGGAGTAACAAAATTTGTGTGGTCAAATACAGAGCAACTGTTGTTGGTTTCATATCATGATCATCATGCTGACATACAAACTTACACTGCCATGCTAAACTTGTGGACAGGATCTTTGGAGGTTTTAAAAAATAGTAATTTTCTCCTTGATCACACTGAATACACAGGAAACTTAGTAAGAAGAGTTAGGCTGTGCCCACCTGTTTGGAGTCTGACCATATTTTGGTTTTATAATCTTGGTCTGGAATGCTGTGAGCTGAATAGTCTTCATCATATGGAACTTACCAGTTAGCTGAAGGGCTTATCAAAATCCAAGAGATACTCCCTTTGTTTGTGTAAGGACACCTCGCTGCCCTGAAAATATTCAAGAGACTGTGCACATGTGAATGATTGCAAAGTGGATAATTTCCCATAGACAACTTGCAATGAAATTGTGCTTGAAGAAAATAAACAGTGGTTGTTTTCAGAAGCAAAGAAAAAACCCAAGCCTTTGACATTTCAGAGATTAGACTTTTTGTTTAATTTGTATGTCAAACCTGTGAAAGAGGAACTGGGAGGATAAGTGGTCAAGTCTCTAAGCAGTATATTTCAAGGTGAACCCATCTGTAAAAAAAACACCCCAACTTTTATGTTTTTAACTGTCCTGAAAAAATGGAACTATTCAGATGAAACCAAAGAGATTTTAAAATTTCTTTTTACAAAAAGGAAACACTAAACCCACATTCTTTCATGTCATATAGAATGCTTCATTTTCATCCAGTGAAATACTTGTGGGAAAAAAAATTAAGGAAAGGGGATGGATTTCTGAGAGAGCCTGCTTATCCCTCTTATCTCATGGATGAGCAGTTAGAGCATTTGCTGGGGTGTGTGACATCCTTCCATCATGCAAACTACAAGTTTTACAGCTTCGATTCCTTTTGTTGGACATGCTACTTTTTTGCATGGAACAGCAACACATTATTGTGCCAGGCATCAAAGAGATAATAATGACTCCATATCCTGACTGGCTTCTCACAAAACAGGTTGGTTCTTGTTCAAATTCCTGTCAAGGATGAAAGCTGGTCTTGTCCAAAAAATCTTCAGCTATATGAACAAGAGCTCTAACAAAGAAGGAATGAGAGGTCACCTGAGAAACTCCCAGCCAATGAGGCTAAATCAACCTTCAGTGGGACAGAGGATGAGGGGTCAAATCCTTTCCAAAAAAAAAACATACTTTTCCTGTTATTTTAGGAAAATGCTTTCTCTAGCTGTTTACCCAGAGGGGGATTATCAACAACAACAACAACAACAAATATTGGTTTAATTTAAATAAATTTTAGAAATAGTTCCAGGTACATAACATTGATATTCCAGGTTAATATAAAGTTGGCAAAAACTAGCTTTTCCAACGTGAGATATTTCTGTTGTTCAAGAAAGTCAGATTTAGTCTTTTTTCAATATATAATATTTAGACAAATACAATACCTTAGAGCAGAACTTAGAGAAAAATCTAGCTCATGTTACAACCAAGAAATGATTAATAAGCTGTTGGTCATGATTTATCTGTTGCAGTTGCTATTGTTGAAGTAGCTCTTACAACTAAAACAACAAGATTTTCTCTGTTCTGGCAAGTATTTAAAAGCCCTTGTGGCTTTTGAATTAGGATGCAGGTTCATAACTGTGTGGCTAACATAATAAAAACATTTGTTTCAAAGTATAGAAATACACAAGAAAGTATTAGCATAACTTCTGAAATGTCTTCATACACTTTCGCAAACTCAAATTAGATTTTGTTAGAGAAGAAAACAATCACGGTACTATAAAAAGTAATAGAAGAACAAGAAGGAAATGGAAACGTGATAGTATTCAATAAAGAGATGACAATGACTAGGATTATATTACTAGGACTATGTAAAAGGGTTTTATTTTGTGTCAGAAACTCTCATAGCGGATGGATTTTCTAATGTGTAAAACTTCAAAATATAACCTGAGCAATGTAATTTGAAAAATTGTAAACAACATCAAAATTGTAAACAACATCAAAATTAATTTCAAATTTTTTACTTTTTTTATGAAACATTTGGGCAAGTTGTTTATTGTTTGCCCTAGGGAATCAAAACAAATACTACTGCTGAAATATCTGTTTTTTAGAAATATCTCCAGAATTTAATTATCCATTGTATTATTGTTATTTTCATATACAGTACAATATAATAATGAAGATAAAGCAATATTGTTCTTGTGGCTTAAACTGATTGTTAATAGACAAGAAGGAATATTTTGCTTGTGGTAGTATATATTATATTTCTTTTGTTCCTCTGAGACTCTTGGGGTGGGACACTACTAATTCAAGAAAAAAAAATGTGGCTTCCTTCCTCACACATATAGTTATCTTTACTTCAGTGAGAGTATTTATATTATTTGTTTAAATACAGGCTTAGATCCCAAACTATTTCCTAAGGATTTCCTTTGCTCTTATCGTGACTTTGGAGGCACTGCCAGCATTTGGCAGAATCAGCTGTGCACACCTAAAGAAACAATTCCCACAGCAAGATATGTCTCACCTGACGTTAGAAATTTAAAATTTGAAACTGAGGCAGCTTTTCATAGTCGGTTGTTTAAGCTTCTCCTATAGTCAGTGGTGAGGAGCAGCCGCGTTTAGAGACTGATGCTGCCGATCCAAGGTCAGGGTGTAAGATGCATGGGTTGCATTGCCCTCCGGGCAAGGCTCGGATGCCCCACTTGCCAGCGCATAGAAACTCCCTGATGGCTCAACATCAGCAAATCTCCTTGGCTGCCAGCTGTGCCTGCGGCTGGGGGCCAGCAAAGACAATGCCTACCCTGCACTCAGTGGTGTGACACACGCATAAACACCTGGTAGATGGTTAAAAGAGCGTTATTCAAGTGTTACTGTAGTAATTAATACAGATGGTCCTTATCTCCACTCTGCTGAATCCAAAGCGTGAATTTCAAAAGGAACCTTTATCTCCCCTGATTTTATCTCCCGCATAAAACAGAGACTAGGACTGAGGAGCAGAAGGCAGGAATGGACTCTTCCCTTCTCTCCACAGACAGGAACAATTTATCTGAACCAGAGGAGTCCACATAGTTTCTATTTCATCTTTCTTCTAAACCACAGAACATCTCAGCATCATTTAATAAGTTTAAGACCACTTAAACCACAAATTTGGTCACAAGTTAGTTATCCTGGATAAATCTCAGCATTGAGAAGACTATCGAAGCTCAGGCTAAGAACTTCAAAAGTTACAGAATGTAATTCTTCCCCTGGAAGTCTGTCCTGACTTCTAACTGTTCCCGCTGCTAGGAAAATGGTCTTCATTTGAATTTAACAACATTCAACTTCCAGCTGTTAACTTCCAGAAAGGCCATTGTGGTTTCTCCCCTAGGGACAAACAGCCTGTCAAGCTTAGTTTTTTTGGCTTTCCATTGTGATCAAACCACAACTTAGTCTTCTTTTTAATAATGGGTGTGTCAATACTGACTTTAATGGAAACAGGATTGACTTCGTAATTTCAAACTAGACACTGAAAATATTTTTCTTATCAGCAGTTCTGCTCCATCACATGCACATTTTATGTTATTATTGTTGGGCTGCTCACATGCTGGGCTGTGGGTTGACACTGTCTGTTTTTGTTTTGTAGAAGAAGGAAGCTCTGAATCATTTCTTTTTGGAAAAAAAACATGCAAAGAACACAAATTTCTTAAGCAGAGAGGAAGAAAAAGTCAACAGAAATGAAATCTTGGTACTGTGTACAGCACAAGCTTCTTTTTAATGTCTACATCTGCCTTGATCTGAGCCAAGCCTTTTAGAATGGTGGAGCAGTATTTATCTTTGGGAATCACTAATGAAGTAATGTATTTAAAAACAAGCCTGCTTTGCTATTTCTAAGCTTGTAATACTGACTCAGATTGTGGCCATGTTGCACATAAGGGATAACCAGAACGAAAGCTTATCATATACCAAAAATAACTGAGACCTGAAAAAATGCATTTTTTAATACCTTTTGCTGCAATAGTGATGGATTCCTCTTAGCAAAGGAGACTGCAGTGACCCAAGGAGATATACACTGGCACATATTTGTGGTAGATATACGAGCCACAAAAGCAGGGGGAAGAGCTGAGATACTTTCAAAACAGAACAAGAGAACTGAGGATGAGAGAAAATTATTCAAGTGAAAGCTCTGCAGATATCATCGTGGAAAAAGATGCTGGAAGACAATTTTTATCTTGACACCTCACTTTCTTCCTGAAGGATGAAAGATCTTTGTAGCAAGAAAAGAGGTCCCAGAACATCTCTGAGTCTTTAGACAGCCAAGAGAAAGACTTGTGTATGACTACCACTACCTCTGATTCCAGTTACCAGATAAATGGGAAAGTTTAAAATACATTCATCCTAAAAAGGAGTTAATGCCTCCCAAGAAAGGAACTAGACACACACTTAAAGCCCAAGAGTTCCATTCTTTTATGCTTGACACTGAGTTGGCAATTAATAAAATGTTATCTTTGCACACATTATAACAAATCACTTTCTTCCAAGCTAAATTAAAGGTAATAATTCTGCTAATGAAACTTTACAGGTGCCTAATTTAACCAGTGTGAGAATAATGACCTTAAAGCACTTGTGCAGAGACTTGTGCAGAGACTTAAACAGGAGAAAATGAGACTGTTGTAATACTTAATTTTATTCCAGTCTATTCTGCTGCTACACATGACCCAAATACACTCAAATACTTTCTAACCTGTAGGACTGGTACGGTTTTGGGCTGGGTTTTTGTTTTTGTTGTTTTGGCTTCGTTTAGTACTTTGTCAGAGACAGGAAATCTCTCTTTTCTTTATCTGCTTTTCCTATAGAACTTAGTCCATACTGATTTCCCTAGGGTAGGATGAGCACCTATTCCTACACAACAAGAGGAGAAGGTGAGGGAGCTGGACATCCTGTTGATTCAGCTCTAAGCTCACAAACTGCAATCTACAGAGACCATCTGGGTAAGTTTGCAAAACAAAGTGTTACCTTACAAAACATGCATTCCCCATTCCTGGCAATTCTACCATCTGACTCCTTTGAGATGGATCATACTGAGGAGGCTCACCAGTAGTGGTGGCTGTGCTGACAGCTCTGTGTGAGACAGCTGTCCACCAGGGTTTGGACAGGCTACACACAGGGGAACAAAAACAGGTAACATTTTGGCAACTCCATGACACATGGAACATCATGGCATTGTGCTCAAGAGCATGCATAGAACTGTAGCATGATCTCCTTGCATTTATCAGTGTGATTAAAGAGTTACCTTCCAAAACAGTTCAGTGACAACTAATTTGATGGGATAAAGCACCAGATTTGATTTGATTTTTCTGTTTTATATTTTTAATTATTATCTCATTGCAAACTACTTTTATTTACTTACAATATCATTGTAGTAAATCCAGGCAGAACTGCAAATTCTAAAGAAGCACAAACATTTCCCTTCATTTTACTTAATTGGGACATGATCAGGTGAGAAAAGACAAACAAAGGGAATATGGATCCACACAGGAGAAATAACACATTTGCAGAAAAGATTCTCTTGGCCAGCTGAAAGGAAAGGGAAGCAGTTTGTTCTGTTCCTTTTATATCCTCAGTGGACATAAACTTTTTTCCAAATATTTATTATGCTTTTTCCTCTCCAAGAAAACTTGTTCAGTGTTCCATTCCTATGTTTGCACTATAGTAACTGGTGTTTCATGATTCTATGGCTTTAATTGAATTAATATTTGCATGTCCATAAGTAAATGTGCACAAAAAACCCCCAAAAAACAAAAAACAAACAAACAAAAAAAAAAAAACCAAACCCAAAACAACAACAGAAAAAACAAACCCCAAAAAACCTGGGCTCTAACTGTGCAAAATAATATTTAGTGAATATGTATACGTTGAACCTACTCACTTCTGCATTTATCCTTCTATGGATTATTTTGAAAATAGGCAAAGAATTTTTCTCTTTAATTTTCCTTTCAGTAATAAGGGCTACAGCCTAGCAAATTTGTGCAGGATTCTGGAATGTGACATAAAGGAAGATTAAAGGGAAACTCCTTGATTTAATCAAGGATTTGAAATTTCATTGGGCCCATGTTTCTAGAAGAAAGCAATATTCATCACAGTTTTGAGATTTTGCTTGACTTCCCTTCCTTATTTTTTTGTAGGGGAAATTAGGAAGTCAGAAAAAGTAGGGAAAAAGGAGAACATCCCCTCTCTGTTCCAGAGCAGACTGCAGTGCCTCAGGCTTGTTCAATCCCTAAACAGCAAAGGCCTTCTGAGCAATGGACCCCACACATGGGACAAAGTGAGAAGTCTGTTTTTAATATAATCTTGAAAGATATCCCATAGCTGTAAAACACTGATAGGAGAATAGCAGCTGACAGAAACTTTTCATAAGGTCTCGAATATTTGCATCCTGGATTTTGGATTGATCTATCCCATTGAGAATCAATGGCAAAGTCCAGACCATGGAGATACTCCTATAGAAAAGCCATGGATTCATGTATCTACATAAATTGTAGATTTATTAATTTACAATGCTAAAAACACAGCCCTGTACAGACTCTATTTTGCTTTGATAAAATAGATTTTTTTTTACATTTCTTAGACATTAGACAATTCTACATATTTTAGCCCTTTTCCTTTAGGAATTTGGAACTTGTTTACCTGTGGAACAAGCCTTAGATAATGCCATGGGCTATGTGTGCCTGCTTGTCTATTGTTTGTCTCCCATTATTCCCGTAAGCATTCAAACTTGAAGGTGATTTTGAAGCAAACCTATCAACTAAGAAAAGATCTAAAAATTCTAAAGTTCCCATAAAAATAATGAAAATGTGTACCTGGATAGACATCTAACTAATTCCACCTCGAGGGAAGGAAATTGGTGGCTGGTGAAAGATTAACTCTAAGAAAATTTCCATTTTGAGTTTGTCCCTTATCACACATCACAATTGTCATTCCTGAGTCAAGATTTCTTTCCTCAGGCACATAACAAGGTGTGATCTCCACATATATGCTTTTCCTGCTGTCAGGAAAAACATTCTCTCTTCTTTTTCATCCCTCATTTCTTGATTATCCTTGAGCTAATTTCACTTATCCTTACTCAAGGGTAAGGTCACACTAGAGCTTAGTGCAGTTCTTTCAACATCACTTTGTCATGTGACATAAAACAACTAGAACCCAAACTTTATTACTTTCAGTATTCAGAGAACTATTTTGTTTTGGAACTATTTATCAGAATAAACTGTGATCAAAACTATGAGGAAAACGTGATCAATTTCATTCTCAATATTCCAAGTTGTGTAAAAAACAACACTGCTTCAAGAGTTTTCTGAAGGGAAAAAAGGAATTAAAAATTGTTCTAATTATGATTCCGCAATCTCTGTGCAAATGGTGGGATTCCACTTCACCTCACTTATTTGTAGGCACCTACTATATAGACATCCATATATATGCAAGATCAGCATTTCAACATTTACTAAGAAAAAGAAGCATGTGGTGTGGTTCATATTTTTAATTTAGAAATCAGAGGACTTTGTTAAAATCTATTATTCAATGTCTGTGTCTTACCAAGGACTAAGGGAGGCCAGATGATCTTTCTCAGATATGAATGTCATACACTAGGTAGTTTTACATTCAAGCAAACAAGTGCCCTCTCAAGACACACATCTGTGTAAGTGTTGGGCCCTGCCTTACAAACATGAAAATTCAGAGTAGCTGTTTCACAGCCTTGCTGATCCACCTCTTGTCTGTGACATCTCTGGAAGTTCTCAGTGGATACAAGGACTCCTGAACACAAAGGAGAAATTACTCTTTAATGTTTCTTAATGTAGGGCTAGACAGGATGTCATTGTTTCCCTCCTTTCCAGAAAGACTTTGATGGAAATATGATGTCTCCTACCTGAAAAATATGGTGTCTCCTGCAGGTATATTAAATTCCATCAGACTTGATGTGTAGTCAGAAAGCATGATCTTATATTAGTCACAGCTATCAGAGACACTGCCTGAGCAGCTTTAAAAGCCAAACTGCTGAGAATATGAGGGTCTAAGAAGATCCTAATAGACATTACTAATAACAGAAAATGTTTTCAGTTACTTTGGAAAAAGACCATTTTCTTAAATTCACTCCATTTGAAGAGGGAGACCTGAGATTTTGGGGTTTATGCATACAAGATCCTCATTCATTAGATTAAACCCATTGATTGCTAAAAGCATCTGAAGGAACAACCTATCCTTTAATATATTTACTAGACTTTATTTTTCTCTCCCAAAGCACTGTGTTAAATTCCCACCTATTCTGTCTTAAGAATATATGAAGTCAAAGACCAGCTATGGAGGTTGGCTTTGGAAACTTTACTTACACAAACTAAATGGTTTGTTCATTCACAGAAAAGTATTTTTGTAACTAAATACTACTGCAATAAGTCATCTGGTTCAGGTCTAGAAAGTGCATTTGGAACTGCCAGCTAATGTTACTTAAGAGCACTTGAAGGTTTAATAGATTACTTAAAGAGGCACTGAGCAGTCTTTTCTCTAAGTGTATAGCTGACACTGAAAAAATTAGAAATGTAATTTGAGAAGTTTTTCCTTGAAAGGATACTCAAATGTCTACTTAGGCTGTGTTGGTGGGCCCAAAGCACAGACAGTCTCAGACGTTCAAATGCATTTCTGACATAACACTGGCAATTGAGAACATTTAGTGATTGCTAAGGAATACTCACTTGAGTAGGTCTATGAATTTCAGAATCTGCTAAAACATTTCAAAGGTTCAGCCTTCAAAGGGGTTGAAAGCACATCTAGTAAATTGAATGCCTGGTACCATCATTTGGTCCTGAGGCCAAATGACACAGAATGGTCTATGCCCAGAGGATTAACACCTCCTGCCCTTTTAAATACTGTTGTGAGATCTGTCATGCCAACTGCATGCCTTCTTTGGGCCTATTCTAACTCTCAGAACTTAGTCTGCCCAGGAAAAACCTCTGATTGTTCTTAGATGGGCTTAGATGGGCTGAACATCTACAGACCCACCTGTAGATGCTTAACTTGCTGCTAAAGGCATAACCAGAGATCCTTCTTGGGAAAGCTGGGGGCAACCTGACCTTATCTGCTAACTGCACAGGTTCATATCTAAATGAGGTTTGAAATCTTCCTTACTAGTAGGGATAATATCTATGGATTTAACAAGACTGTGAGTACACTGAGTAGATTAAGACCCAACATGTTCACAGTGTGTCAGTAATGGATAACACCTTCCAGAGAAAATGAAGGCTATGGTGATATAATAAAAGGGAGCCTTTGACTCAGCTAAATATATGAAAAAGATTATAAGCATTTCAGTAAAAGCTTCTAAAAGCAGTTAAATTGCCAATGAAAAATGTTCTACTTCTTTCCCTTTGGAGATGGGGGATGGATCCTTAGAAAAATCTACCTATGCAAAGATAAATCAGTACCACAGTGCTTTAGAAAAAAAATCTCTTAAGTCTCAGAAGAGTGGTTGGCTTCCTTAATTTGTTATATTATTCTCATAAAAGGCAGAATTATTTCATACTGTGACAGATGAAGGCAAAAAGTATGGGCAGAAGGGAACCCTAGATGTACAGTACAGGAACAGAGAGGTTCTGCTCTGTCTGCTGCCTGTGCAAACCTGCAAGGCTGTTCCTTCCAGTTCTCGTGAACTTGGAGTTCAAAATGGATGTTGATGAACTGTGTTGTGTGGAATTAAAAGACAAAACAAACAAAAAACCAAAAACAAAACCAAAAACCAACCAACCAACCAACCAACCAACCAAAACCACCAAACCCTGAGACTGAGAGTTATGTACTGTTGCCAAAAACCTTTGTAAATTCCAAAGGTTGAGTGATGCCTTGTTTGGACACTTCAAATCATGGGAGGCGCCCAGCTGATAATGAGAGCTATAAACAGAATCTAAAACAACACAGAGGTTTGAAGTGATATAGAGTCCATTCAGAGTAGAAATATTTTTTTTAACAATAAAGAAGAATGCTTTCATTAGATGGAATAATTCACCAATGGCAGAAGTGGAGTGACCATCACTAGAATTTCTTCACCAAGCATTCATTTATTTTTTCTGAAGTTTCTCACAGAATCTATTTAAGAATGTCTTATACTCTTTTTTTTTTCTGATCTCATAGCTCATAACTTTATGAAGAATCACTTAACAGCCAACACAACTCATTCATCTCATTTTTTCAAAGTTCTAAAAGTCCATTCAGTGTTGTAATACCTGCATCTTTTGCTGAGAATGTTCTTTAAGTCTCCTTTTCCTTTATTTTTTTTTTTCTTTTAACAACCTGAATATAGCAAAAACACAGTTTAAAAGGCTGGAATTTGTGTTTGACCTGAAAACGGGCCAAAAATTCTCCTAACAATGAAAATGTCATTCATTAATATTTGCCAAATTGTTGAACCACACTTGCTACTGTTTGACGCAATTTATTAATAACTGACAAGCACTCTAGCAAGGTTTTCTGGCAACAATAAAACAAAGGAAATGAGCCAGAACAAGTGTAATCAAGAAATATAAATAAACTTTAAGATGAAAACATAGTATGTTTGAACTTTGTATGAAATATAGACAGTTTCCTCCAGGAACTCTGCAGGTGGAGGAAGAAACTTGGAGATCTTCTGTGGGGAAGTGGGAAAAGTCTCCACAGGGAAACAATGGGATTGGCCTCACCCACTCTATCGAGCTCAGGTCATTGAAAATGGCTCAGCACTATGTTCTGGCATTTCAGAGCTATAGACTCTCTTCTGTGCTTGCAATTAAAATGATTTCAAAGGACAGCACATATAGTTCTGCAGACAGTGTTTTGCAGTTAGTTCATTTGAGTGTCCCTGTGATGAGACTGGGATTCTGTCATTAGTGACTGCATTTTAAAGGCAAAGACTTTTCAAGAGGGCTGGGTCCCTAACCTAAGGCATGAATTGTTGCTATTCACCATGATTTGGTCCGGATTTACCAGGTGTTCCAAACGCTCTCTGACATCTTATGGCTGCCATACTCACACTGACCTATCTAAGCTTCTGGAAGAAACTGCAAGTTCTGCAAGTGTAAAAATTATGACTTTTTTTTTTTTTTTTTTTAAATCTTGCCTGCCTACACACTGAGCTTTGTAGCTGGTAGCTATGGCTAGTAATAATAATTCTTTTGGATGTAGTAGTCTGCAACTTGCTTAACTTTGTAACTTTTCCCCAGGACTGAATGATCTTGCTCTATAGTCCTCCTCTGCCTGTGGCTCACATCTCTGACCCCCTTTTGATCTGGCAGGCTGGTTTGAGATATACAGCCTGGTAACAGCCAGCCCAAAATATCACATGTGGGGTTTTGTGCTTGTGATGAACTGACTGACGCAAGGCCTGTTTGTAAACCCCCAGTTCTGAGTGCTCAGGCCATCAGCAGCCCTGGCTGCAGTGGCACTCTCTGTGGGCAACTCAACAAGGAAAAGGGTTCCAATGAAGTTTTACAGCATATGTGTTGTAGGGGAGCATGTTGAAAAACTGTCTGATGGTCTTTAACCTCTTCTGTGCTCAGGTTCTGTATAGTGCTAAATAAAATGGGCAAGGTCCCACTTTGTGTAGCCAACTGACATGGCATAACACAAATTCTTTCATCCTCTCCACAACAAGGAGCCATATCCAAAGTGTTTATAGGGGCAGGCAAGCAACAAGTTCTCTGGTGTGAGCTGGTCAAACATGGACAAGCTTACATCACCCTCAACCCCAACAGGCAGCAGACAGAACCAATGCAGCTCTTGTGAGTGCACCAGCATTGCCCTAAGCCTGCCGTTCAGCCTGAAACATGGGAAGGAATTCCCTGGGTCTGAGGGACTGGTGTGAGTTAGTCCACTCTCAAGGTTGCTTTTCCCCTAGAAATGCCTCCACTGGTTTCAGTGGAGACCCAGTTTCACCAAATAGATTCACATCCATTCACACTCTTAAACAAAAATTTCCTTGCTGGTAACCCAAATCTAACTCTGGAGAATTTAAAATATACAGGAAATTCATCAAGTTCACTTTGGTTATTGGAGTGATGTAGAGAGGTAGCACTGAATGTGGGTACCAGTTCAAAACTGTTCCAGACAGTTAAATAGTGATACCAAGGTGAGTCTTACACCATGTGTTATTTTAGCTTCTTCACTATAAAAATTTCTCATGATAAAATGACAACCAATTAAAAAAACCCAAAAAAACCACAAACTCCAAAACACTGAAGTTGAAACATGCACTCTACAATAGATTAATATTAAGATTAGAATTAAGAAATTTGGAAACTATAATCATTTAATCACGACTTATAAGACTAATTTCCTGCATGTCACTCCCAGATAATAAATACTTTTAGTTAGGCTTTGAAAAGCTGTGGAAAAAAAAAAAGTTAATTTAAGGCTCATTAGTTTATTTTTAGTAGCTTAAGATCTGAGGGATTTGAAAACATTTCCCTTTTCTAATAGAACATGCCTTCCTGTATACCAAGGATATCCACTGACCTCACTCCCTCCTGGAAGGTGCCACTGATCCATGACAGAAATCCTGTGAGGGCTTTGAAAGCTAAATAGGAACCAGAAAAAAAGTATTATCATGCATAGCTGGTTATAACATTGGAAATAAAGTACAACTGTGAGTTTGTGGGGAGAAGGAGTAGTGCCTGAAACAAACAAGCACTTCCCGTGTTTGCCTGGAAGAAGCCAATCTTCCCTGTGCTTATATAATAAGAACATTAGTTGCTAATTTGCCAGTAGCTGAAAGGGATTTCTGTTTTTAGCTCTGGGTCTGTGGCAACTGTTTTGTTTTAAGTGAAAATTAAATGGGAACATACAGCTAAAAAACCGTTGAGCCATAATTGAAGTGCATTAATGGTAATTACGTCTTTCTTTCACTCATCATTTTGACAGAGGAATCCATTACTCCTCCATCTCCATGTTTCCACAAATTATTCTTCCCTGTGGATGTGCAGTGACTGAAGGAAGTCATGGCTTTGTTCTATACATTTTTCTTTAGTGCAAGACTGTTCTCCCTGAACTTCCCTGGGGATACAAATGAAAATATCAATAAAATGTATAAACAGTTTACTGCTTTAATAGGAATAAGACGAAGAAGGCATCAAGTATCAATGTGAAACTGTGCATGGTGGTTATTGGGAGGTGTAGCATATTTGATATTGCTCATAGCCATAAATTAATTGCACTGATTTATTTTAAGATGCTTATCTCACCAGTCAGAGACACTTCCCTGAGACAATAATTTCACTAGCTAAGATTCTTTTAAGAGTTCTGTCTCTCTGAGCATATTCTCATCTCTTGGCTCAGGATCTTTTCAAATGTGCTGTAGCAGTCAAGGACACTAAATCATCCCCATGGATCCATGGCACCATCCTTGGTTGATGAACTTTGTGGACCCATGTAAGGAAATATTTATAAAAGATGTAGAAAAGGTCTCTATTCCTTTTGAGAAAGTTAGTTTACAGCTAGAAGAAATCTGTAACCAAAGTAATTTTCCTTGCACTATGGACTGAGATAAGGTGAATTTTATCTGGGCAATAACCAAAGACCAGCTCTTTTCCTTTATAGAATAGTCTCAGGCACTTTTCATCAACATACTTCCACTCCTGAGGAGAGACTGAATAGGGCAGAATCCAACAGTTATTTCTTCATTTGCATTTAAAGTTTGCAAAAAGTTTTTATTGAAGTAGCAATAAAATATCAACTATTTCTGAAGTCACCACATAAAGAAACCATATAAGAAATTACCATAAATATAATAAATAACCATAAAATATATTGCGGGTATTCATGCAATTAAAATTAAACATTCAATTAAGTGTTTAAGTGTGGGGATTTTTTGGTGTGGTGTGTGTGTGTGGTTTTTTTGTTTGTTTGTGTTTTTTGTTTGTTTGGGGTTTTTTTTTTTTGTTTTTCCTTTTTTTTTTTTTTGGGTTTGGTTTTTTTTTTTTTTTTTTTTTTTTTTTTTTTTTTTTTTTTACTTTATTCACGTATTTAAAGATAGTGGTGAATCTTTAAAGTTAATATGTTTTCTACAAGAATATCACCTCAAACCCTAAGACTCCATTACTATAGGTTTTTCCAGGCTATACTGAAGCATTCTAGAAGGAAGTCTTTCCTTTGCCACAGATTTTCCACTGTTTTTCAACTTCCATCAATGATAATTCTACAATGATAAATAGGAAGTGTTCAGATGATATCACCACAGGTACACTTATTTGTTTCTGTAGCTACGTTTTATTCATATAGTTACATCATTTCTCACATGGATATTAGCTTTAGATAAAAGATGGGAAACAGACTCATAGACAGAAAAAAATAGAATTAAATGAGGGGGGATGAGGCTTTTAGATGCCTAATCAACCAATCTTATTTAATTTCAATAGGAGATAAATGTTTAAGTCTGGTACAAAATTTGTTGCTTAGTTACTAAGATACAGTATATATGCATCGTAATCAGTCTTACTTGTTTAAGGACAAGTCTTTCACTTTCTTAGTCTCAGAACCTGAATATTTTGCAGAATCTACTTTGTTATGTATTTTCCTGTGAGATCCTAAGAAAATTGTCATTATATGTTACTGATAAAGTAATACTGGCAAATTTCTTAGATGTTCTAAAATTGCATCCTTTTACAGGATGAAGTTACTCAGCAGAATTCATTTTCTTTTTTTTTTAAAGCATATATCCTGTTCCACAGACACAGACCTCTGCTGGTGCAAAGAGACAGGAACGGTATTTGATATTATTCAAATTATTCAATTTGAATTGAATTCAATTTGAATTTGAATTATTATTATTCAAATAATATCAAGTAAAAACATTTTGTAACACAAGATTATCAGAATCATAGAATGGCATTAAGTTGGAAGGGACCTTGAGGATTATTCTGCTCCAGCACTCCTGCCATGGGAAGAGACACCTTCCACTAGAAGTTGCCCAGTGCACCTCTCCTGTGAAGACAGGCTGAGAGCTGGGGTTGTTCAGCCTGGAGAAGAAAAGACTCCAGACTGAACATAGCATAGCACCTTGCAGTAACTGAAGGGGCTACAAGAGAGTTGGGGAGGGACTTTTTACAAGGGCAAATAATGACAGCACAAGAGGTAACGGCTTAAAACCAAAAGAGGGTTTAGATTTGATATTAGGAAGAAATTCTTTAATGTGAGGGTGGTGAGGGATAAAACAGAGAAAATTTCTCTTGCCCAGAGAAATTGTGGATGCCCCATCCCTGGAAGCATTCAAAGAATAATTTCATAGGTTTGAGACATATTATTTGGGATGTCTCCACTACAACAGAAATGATAGGATCTCAAAAAAATCGTATCTCATGGTAGTTTCTCCAGCCTTCCAATCAACTACATCCAACTTTTAAAAAAAGAAAGGTTTTGTAAATCAATATATAACTAAAAAAATGACACTCTTAATTCAACTTTTAATTGATTGGCCTGAATTATCCCAGCAATACAATGATATTACAATAGTACTAGATGAAAATTTGAAAGACAATAGAAAACAGAAAGAAGTTAAGGAAATGCTACCCAGATGAAATTTCAAGAAAAGTTATAAAGCATAGGGACGGCAGAGACCTCAGGACAATGTAAACTAAAACTGTTCTAAACCTGAAAAATGCTCTTAAGTGTAAAGATCTTGCCTGGGGTAACTGTGGAGTCCTGAGGCAGGCTGTTCCTTCAATGTTCTGCCTATTGCAAAATAGTCTCCTAATGCCCTTGTTACAGGATCTATCATACAAGTGTTAAGTCATTGGCTGGACTTGATGATCTCAAATGTCTTTTCCAACCTAGCTGATTATGAGATTCTGTGATCTGTTATCTGTTTTCTGTCTCTAATGAGCATGGAGAGTGATAGCTCTCTTTTTGCCTTTATGGGTATGTTCTTCTCAGTTTTGTTTTCTTTAGACTATGCAACCTCAGTGACCTTACATTTTTATTTTATTTTTTAGATCTTCAAATTTTGGTTTCTAGGCTTCCTATTTTAACATCAACAATCTGGTCAAGAAGATTTTCTCATGCTATGTCCCCTCTAAAGAAAAAAGAGCTTATTAAAATTCAGCTCATTAGTTATATTACTCTTGACTCAGAGAACTGGTACACAACCATCACTCTCCTTTCTTCTTGTCTCTTTTTCATATTGGGGTTCAGTACAGTGAGATATAGTCTTTAAAAAAAGACTGGGAGTGGCACTTGATGCCATGGTCTACTTGAGGTGTTAGGGCTGGGTTGGACTCGATAATCTTGAAGGTCTCTTCCAACCTAGTGATTCTGTGTGTGTGAGATGCTCTTCCTCTTTAGATGCTTCTCTCTTTCCATAGGTAGCCTATGCACCTAGTTTTAAAGCTCTGAGTTTTTCAGTTAGACCAGACTTTTAGTTGGTTTGTCCAGGGGTGGCTGAACCTTAATTTGGTCCATGAAGCTGCCTGGTACATGGCTACACCACTTCACACAGGTTCATGTGCCAGACCAGACTCTAGCAGTAAATACCTGCTCTCAGTGCAAGTATGTTTGATTGTATAAAGGTGTAACTAGATGAATGGTTTATTTGTACCTTCTCTCTTAAAGCTTGAACTCTTGTCTAGAGGAAGATGGTTAGCCACAGTGAGCCCTCAGAATAACACAGTTGTTCTGTGCTTTGGGGCACTTGTGGGGTCTGTTTGCTGATTGTCTCCCAGGATGAACTGGGAAGGTGCCCTTGAGCATAAGCCCAGTGCAGGTGACACTGCAGCACTTCAGTCTTGCTGAGAATTTAGCCCCTCTAAAACTTGGAAACACATCTTAGCATGTTATGTACTTAGTTTTCACCTAAGGTTATTTATTTCCTAAAGTTAAAGGGTTATTTGTGAATTCTTAGCTAAATCAAGGGAAATCAGATGCCTGAAGTCTGAATCTTGGGGTGGTTGCTTTTTGTAAGCCTCCAAACACCTTTCAAAATATTTTGGTATCAAAATGTTTCTGCTCTTCTGACTTCAAACTTTTCAAGACTGTTCTCTTAGTGACAATGGAAGAATTAGAGATTTAGTAGAGCTGGAGTAAATCATACAATAATTACCTCATTTCCCACATGCATGTACTAGGCAACACATGTTTTTTCCTGGTGACATAGGATAGAGTTATTTTTTTCTTTAGGTTTAAGAGATAGATATCAAATGTTTCTCTGTATATACATTGTTATAAATAGAGAAGTGATACCATAAATTTCCTTTTTTACATCAAGCCTCCTTGCCTTACATATCTTTTCCCTCACCTACTGCAGTTCCTACAGGAAATAAATTTCCTCCCACAGTCGCCCACAATCCTTCTGTCTCACCAAACAATACAAGCTCAATTACATCATTACGTGAATTAAATAGAAAAATAAATAAATTAATAAAAATTGCAACATTCTGGGTTCAGTATATTCAGAACAGACTTCCAACAGCTACTTTAACAGTACCCATTTTCATGGTATTTCATAGTTCCAATATTTTGGTCTCTTCCTCAGCACAGATATGTTACGTGCAACCTACTAACAAGGACACTGGAAGAGACCAAATAAGAGCTGGAGCTGAGTTACCAAATTCCAGTTATTTTTCAAATCAACAGAGGGGTTTTTTTTGCTGTTAGCTCCGGTGTTTATCTTGCACCTCTGTATCAAAGTGAATTTCAAATAAAGGGCCCATTTATTTTGCAGTAGAGAAAAAGCCTAAAGATTTTCTGTGGTATCTTCTGCTCATTGTAAAAGAAAAAGGAACTCTCTTGGAAGGTAAGCTAAGGCCAGATTGATTTAAAGTATTATCCAATGTTTTGGATATTGGATATATTCCAATATTTGGAATCCTAGGCTGGATTCACATCACCCTTTCTTCAATTGCCTAAACCCTATATGCTTAACCTAATCTTGTCATCTAGGCTGTGGTCCTATCAATAGGTCCTCTGAGGGTGTGAGCTGAGAGTAATCCAGCTGTCAGGGATTTCAGGAGGTTTGCAAGTGCTGCTGAGTAATTATGTCTACAAATTGCTAAGAAGGGACATCCACCAGGCCATCTCACAGATACTCTCGGGTATTTGTCTGTCTGACACAGGGTTCATTCTGTCCAAGATAGAAGTCATCTGAGAGAGGTGAACATCTGAGATCTAAAGTTGCTCTTTTCTTATTTCAATGCTCAGTCCTGATGCAATAACCTGAGGAATTTTTTGAACTCAGTCATGTAATCTAAATGTTGTGCCTATTGATTTCCACCAGTGACTCTTAAATTCACGGCCTGCTACTTGACTGCTGTGAGGTGAGGGCCCGAAGTGACGAGGGTCCCCAGGCAGGTGCAAAGGAGAGACTCTTATTGCAAAAACCAGGCCTTTTTAAGCATTTAGGCCTGTTATCAGGTACATTCCATTTAAGCACAACAAATGTAATTTAACAAACCACCATAAGCCACAATGTGAGCATGTAATGGTTATATAACTTGTTTTTCTACTTCCAGTTCAGCTGAGTCACTTTCCCATAGTCCTTTTCTACTTAGCCCAAGTAGCAGGTCTGAGCCATGATTTTACAAGGCCTTCCTTTTGTAAGGCTTTACCTAAATGCAACAGACTGCATGTCTGTATAGGTCACTGAACTGCAAAAGAGTATTATGTGTCTCCTTATTTATGGGTTCATTATCATTGACTCTGCCATCCTCTCCACTTTTATTTACTTGTCACTGGTTTTGTATGGAGATCATAGCTATTAGAACATAGGTGGCACAATCATAGAGTACATGAAGTCCAAGGCCTTGGCCAGAGGCACTCTTGTCTATACTTTCATACACAACCTAGCAAAATAACTATATGAGTATCACAGTCATAGATTTGGTAGATAGAAAGAGATGAGATCTGTTATAAAACTCCTTCTAAAGCTGTAGTGGTTAGAGATTTTGCCAGGAAACCTAAATATTTGGTGGGCTTTGCTCTACATGTAGCACCTGAAGTGTAACACAGGGAGGTTAGTTAAATTTGCAGTGATACTAATAAATACTTTCGTATCTGTCCAAGATTTTGAAGCATGAAATTAAGTCCTATACAGGGCAAAAATTTATGGTACACTGTGAACATCTTGAAATTATTTGCTTACGCAACACAAATGTCATACTGGTGCATTTTTTGACTGTTCAGGTAAAAGAGAAAAACATCCCCTTCTTCATCCTCTCTATGTTAAGAGCTGAAAAAACCCTAAAATCTCTGTTCCACAGGAAAAATAAAATCTTGGTTTTGGCACCAAAACTGTCTTAATTATACTTTACACTTGACAACTATTTCCTTATAATCTAAACCTCTGCTCCAAATCCCAAAGCACAAAACACAAAAATGAAGCTGATTTAGTGCACCAAATGATTTTTGTTCCCCAGCACAAGATGAATAAAATTTAGTGCTCCTGGAGGTCAAAACCCACACATTGTAGCAGACTTCTTGTAAATCTTTTAGATAAGTTTAGGATGGCTGCTGTTATTTTTGTAACCTTCCTTTGAACCATAACTTCCTCATCAGGTACCTCATATTCTACCGCAGAGACATAAAACTCCCGAAAGCAAAACTATTTCTTTCAGCTCTTTTGCAGTACAAAGCAGCCATCCAGCCATCCCTAGGGTCATGCAATATTGCTACCTTTTGCATCAGTACTTCAGAAGACAGAGCTCATTGCTTGTAATTTTTCACACTTAAATTGACTGAATCTACCTAGAGGAGCCACAGGCTGCAGCTCATTTCAAACAACGGCACAGGGGCACACATACATTGTCTGCCAGCTTAGCTGTAAGCCTGGAAATAAACCCAGGCACCCATTATGTGGCTAATGCAGTGTTCAGGGCAGAGAGCTGAGCTGTAAAATAAATTGAGGACTGAGGAACATACGTAAACAAGAAGCTGAAATCAAGAAAACCAAAAAGACGCTTATTAAAACCTCATTGCAATTTTGTACATGTGACTAATGTTTTTATGCTCTATGCGAATGCATATGTGGTTGGGGTATTTTAAAGGCTGCATAATAACTGGGCAAACATTTTACAACTGGGAATTGCAAATTGTCCATTTTCCTGCTTTCTAGGAGTTTTGTGAACATAAAAGCATTAGAAATCATGAAATGCTTGAATTCTGTAGTGCTGGAGGCCATGCAATTGTCTCATTATAGTTTCATATTATGGAGAAATAATCATTGTCTTATTCACTCATAAACCAGTGTTAGACTCCGGACAGCTCTTGCTTTATTTCTGTATTTATTTTTTTCTTTAAGAATTAATAATTTTAGCTAGTATCAATTACCTGCCCCACAAAATCAGCTCCAGAGACGTTGACCAGATCAAGTCAAACAGGTCTATTACCCTGGTCCAGAAAAAAATGCCTCTTCCAGCCCCTCTAAACTCAAATGGTTGTTCTCTTTCTCTCTCTTTGATACTGAACTCCAACCTCTTGGCTCCTTGGTGTGCTTCAACAGTCTAGAGGATGGTGAACTCCTCTGGACTATGCATGCCATGTCTTCTGTCCTAGCTTTTCTTCTTGAAGACTGTGGGATAGATTTGGACCTCCTCAGGTGAGGGAGCTGGCATGTGAGGATTCCATTCCTGTTTCCAGATGAATAATCCAACATCAGGCTAAAAAGCAAAATATGTATGTTCTTTTCTGCCAGTGGTAGTTTGTTGGGCAGAAGTGGCCATTGCAGTCTTCCTTACTTTTTGGTGACCCTAGGTTTTTGGGTTTTAATAGTTGCATCTCAGACTGGATTGCCTGGAAGACTTGGGTGTCCTTATCTGTATGCCACAAATTGCTTTAGGTAACCATTAGGTACCTAAATATTCAAAAAATATTGCCATCCCTGTTGCATTTAATAAAGGGGAGCACTAGTTTTTAACAGTGTAACCCTTATAGATCACCTAGTCTGTCAGCGGATATGTCGGGTTTGTTCCAGTGTTCAGCCTTTTTCTGAAAATCTGCACAGTAGAAAAGTGATTGCAAAAGGGATCTCACACCAGTTTTAAAAAGATTTAGAAACTGTGCTGTGGTTGCTACCTGAATTCTCAGTTATTCTATGAATACTTACTCCACAATGGGGTTTGGTTTTAAGATATAAACTAAAACCCAGATCTTCTCCAGAGTTCCTATTAGAAACATAATTGCATTTTTGGCAGAAATGATAAATGAGAGTCACCTTTTTAATATCAAAAACCAGGAATGTGACTGTGATAATTTTAACATTCTGGGGTAGTAGACTGGAGGCAGATTTGTCAAAACTACTTATTTTACAGGGTGACATTTAGCATGAACAGGTTAGCAAATGGCTTGAATTTGTCTAAAAGAGAAAACTTGAACAGTGAGAATAAACACCCCAGCAGAGATGAAAGGAATATTTAAAATTGGGTTCATTAAACTGCAATTATGTCTTCTACTTTTGGTTCTCAGTAGCTTCAGTGGGACCTTTGTAGTGCCCACACTCAATCCCCCACTAAAAAAAAAAAATTACTTTAAACTGGTAAAAGGTAAAATCTTATACAGCTTTGAATTTGCATCAGTTCTTATAAATTTTACTTTGTCCTTATAAACCAATCCACAATAAGAATCTCAGACTGCAGAAATCTGCAGAAAATTCACAGAAATATTCATGTTTGTGTGTACAAAAATGTTTTAAGTAACGTGAGTAAGCCAGAGCCCTTTCCTGTGGTGCCTTGTGCCCAAACATATCCTTTGGTGTAAGGGTTTCTACCTCCAGACTACAGTGCTTATCTAAAGTAACCAAAGCAGCTATGTCCCATGTTTCACTACTGTACTCACTTCCTCCCCACCAAAGCTGGCAAAGCCAGTTCCATGTCTCACATCCAACCAGCAAGGAGGAAATCTCCTATGACTAGCTTCACCTCCAGTTTCCTGTATACTTTCTACGTGCTCATCCAGAGAAATCTATGTAGAAGCAAAACTAACATTAAATGTCAAACATACATGCTGGGATACACAATTGAAAACATACTATTAAATTGCCAGAACAGTATGTTTCAATGTTTAAATGCGAGACAAACAGTCCACCTAGCAGTCTTCATGTCAAGCCCACTGGATCACAGGCAGCACTCTGCACCTTTGTAAACCCTCTGCACTTCAGCAAGATTTACCTCAAATGAACTCAGCTACAGTACAAAAAAAAGCTATCATAAAATCACACTGTACTGCCTGCTGAAAAAATGATTCAAAGAACAGCTCAATCTGTTCTTAGCTGGAACAAATTGTTCAAAGAACCAGACTGGTTCAAAATTAAATGCACCATTAATGTGGAGCGAACAATTCCCCAATAAAATGCTTGTTTCTGTCATTCACTGCACTGATTTTACTTGTGCATAAATGACAAACTCCATATTAGACATCTAATCACCAAAGTGATGCCTCTCAAATAATAAGTAAAAGAAACATTTTCTCAGATATTTTCTACTGCAAGCTCATATCAGACACAGTGGTTGCATGCAACTAAACAGGGAGATGATGTACTGTTCTACCTGTTGGACCCCCTAAATGTATGCACTTGGGTTTGAATGTGTCAGAGGGTGTTTATCTGTGTTCCACATTATTTCAACTCCATTTTCAGTTTGCAGTTAGAGAAGATGGAGTTTAAAATGGAGAATTACAAAAACCCAAGTCAAATAGAATTAGAAACAATTTTTCATTTATACATAAAACTTACTCTTAAAATTGCATGAATTGAATACAAATCTAGCTCAGTTTTGTTTACAAATCATGGTGTATCATTTTAACTTAGTTATGCAGCTGGATTAATAGAATTAGTGACAATTAAGATAAAATTTTGATAACTGTTTACCTAAGACATTGAAATATAGGCTGTAATTTATTGTAGTTTGGAAAGGTGGCTTGGTGAACAAATTGATTTCTAGGTAAATTTGTCAGTTGTTTTTTTTTTTGTGGTTTTTTTTTTTTGTTTTTTTCTTATCAGTTTGAAAAAAGAAAAGACAACATTATACAAGTGCCCAGCACTTGTAGATGATCTAGAGGAAAATTAATTAATTAATTAGTTAATTATGAGAAAGACATTTTCTGTGATCTTACTTTTCTTTTACACATATGAATTCAAGTAATTGTAAGGAACAGAACACCCAACACAGTTTCATCGCTTAATTCTAATGAAAATTGAGCCAAGAATTAGATAGACAATTAAAATTCCATCACAAATTTTCTTTTCCTAGCAAATAAACAAATCCAACAAAATCACTTAGGAAAGGAAGGTGTTGATTTTGCCCTATATTTTTTCACAAAAGAGCTCCTCTAAGGACAAAGTGTACTGATGTTGAAATATTATGTTCCCACTTTCTGAAAATAATATTTTGAATTTTCACTTGGGACAGTTTTTTATTAAGAGATTTATTAGATTTTACATATGATACAGAAATATTGCACATAAAGAAAAAATTACACCTAAATATCCAAATGAATACTGAAAATCAAAACTAAATATGCAACTCAAAATATTTTGGAGTTTTCCTTTGTGCAAAATCTTGGATTTTATTTTAAGTCAGTGCAAACAAATTCTGAATTACCACATTTGCTATTAATAAAACTCATTTAAACTGTCTCTGAAAGGCAGATGTCTGCTGAAAACTCAGCAACTCAAGTTTTTAAAACCATGATAACAATAGTGTGTTAGTTTACAACTGGTTTTGGCAGCAATCATCAGAGAATCAACTGAATATATTAACAGAAATCTTCTTCTTTAATACTAGGTTCTAAATTTTAAGGCAGTGAATTCTGCCTTAAAACAAATTGAGAGAAAAAGTGGGCATCACAACTGTGAAAACCAAGTCAAGGAAAGCATTTTTGTCAGATTGAAGTAAAAATATACTTATGAGATACGTGGGCAGCAACAGCCTTATGCCATTTCATTCTGTGGCTTTGGTCAAGGCCACCACTGTAGATGGAAACACTTTCTAAAAGAGTTTCATGTTTAACTCTGACACATGCAAACATTTGCATGCTCTCGTAATGATGTGCATAAATACTCGTGTGCATGAGCCTACGTACTCCCTCCAAAATGTGTTCATTCTACTATTTCTGCATCAGCTGTGAGCTGTGGTGAAACCCATGCTGTGACATCATGACTATTCTGCCTCTACTTGGGATGTCAAATAATCATCATACTGAAGTCAAACTCCGAGATTAAATTAATCAATTTAATGGGATAATTACTGAATTAATGCTATGGTCTTCTCAGAACAAGTAAAAGCCCATTCATAATTAAAGATGCAAGTAGACAAAGCTATTAGAATATTGTTATTGCCAGTAGTGTGGGAGCAACAGAGCAATTGAATGCTGGACACAAGAACCGACTGACTGGGGTGGAGCGAGGCACGTAACCTCCCTGCCTTTGCAGTGCCACGTGAGCAGCAAAGCTTACCCCAAGGGCTTCTCGTGCAAACACGTGGTTCTGGCCTGCATCTGTGACTGTCAATGGCATTTTGGTAACTTGGAGTCAGCGTGAACTCCAGTGTGACTCTTTCTGAAATTTCAGTGGCATCTTTGGTAAAGAGGACTCATTTCAGAGGGAAACATAACAGAGTTTTTTATCTTCTGTGCCCAAGGGTAAGGAAACAGGTGATTCTGCTAGCATGACCATAAACATTCCCTCTAGCTTCAATAATAGTGGCTTTTGACCTGTCAGAATGAAAAGTTCTCATTGTAATCACACTGTAACTAATAGAAATTCATATTTCCTGCTTAGTCCTTCTCTTACATGACACTGCAGTCTCTTTCCTTTTTAACCCTCCTTGTTATTCAAAAATGTCAGGTTCCCAAGAAAAGCCCACATATCACACTTATAAACCATGTGCCTCTGCACATGTCTCCAATGAGGCTGAATTCAGTAGGGATTTTACTAGTGTTTATTCTTGGAAATATTGGGCAGGATTTTATTTTCATCTTGAAAAGCAATATTTACAAAGGGCATCAACCTTTCTGGCTTAACTTCAGTATAAAATTGCGGTTTCCTCATGTGGGAATATTAAGAATTCTTTTCCAACCAGTTATATATTTAGCTATACTTCCACAGATCTGCTATGTGCAGATTGTGGAAGTGATGCAGAGGTCAATGGGAACTATGTGCAACCAAGGATAGAATTAGTTTCCCAATGCGAAATGATAATGGGCTATTTTATTTTTCTTCCTTTAACTTTGAACATTATGAAGTTAAAAAAAAAATCTCCTTTACCTTTTATCAGGACAAACATCTCACATTTCCTTGATGAGCTCTTAGCTTTGTTGCATAACACCATTACATGGAATAACCATTCAAAAAGAAATCTTCAATTAAGTGACCTGCCTTTGTATGTTTGTATGTTTTACATGAGTCAGTGAAACATTTCCCTTCCACTGTTCACATCAGCTGTGTGTTTGTCTAGACCTACCCAGAACACACTTGATTGTTTGTACAACAGAAGTCCATTTTATAAATAAGGAAACAAGAGAGGTGGAACATGGGAGAAACCAGACGATAAAACTAACCATGCATGCAGGACACTAAAAGGAGATTTCTTCAAAGTAGACCAAAGTTCTCAGTTCAATTCTGCAGACATATTCCTTGCACAGGAATCAAATAGGAAAAAAAAAAAAAAAGAAAAAAATGGAAAGAAATGTAGCACGTTGCAAGACGACAACAGATAAAACAAGTGAATACTTACACAACATCTGTCTTGTACAGGCACAGGTTCCAATACAGAATTTCTTGGCTTTAACACCTAAAGCTGCAGCTGCAGCTAACACTAGAAAGCAGTAAAAATTCTAGAATGATTTAGAAAAGAAATAAGGATCTTCCTGTGAAGACTGAAAAGAAAGAGAAGACTCTGTCACCAGAGCTGAACTTTCATCCTACTAGCTTTGAAAAATGAGTTCTAACCTCTAACTGGACTCAGTCCTCCAGCCTGCTTTTATTTCCAGGATTATTTTCTATTTTTATATAATATAAAATGCATAAGCAGTACACAAAGTACATACATAAGGTATGGTACCCAGCGCTAGACTTTCTTTCTTGGATGACAGTAAGACCATCACAAAGACTGAGATTGTTCTCTTGCTTATACCAGGTTCATTTTTGTGGAAAAGTTACCCAACCTCATAAATAGGGAGGTTGATGTTCAAACAGAACTGAGTTGTAACTTCCATGACTAGAGAATTTTTCTATAAAGGGAAGAAGCTGACTTTGAATCCATTCAGACTGAGGAAGAAGCATAATCTGAGTCCTCCATTCTGATGTCAGTCTTTCAGTCTTTTGTAACTATCAGCTATGCCATGAGGAACAGAGTTCTAAGTGGTCTGCATATATAATTGCCCAGATGAGGTGCACAGTGGACCAGTTATTTCACCCTCCAAATCTCAACTTGATAGGGAACAGCTTGGTTGCATTTACAAACCCAGACTAATGAATGAGGCAAAATTTTAGATAATGCTGATTTGATGATGTTTCTAACATGTGGTGTGTCCCCTTTTTCAGGCTTTCAACTTGCTTCCCTCAGACCTATTAGTCCTGAATTAAGTCAAGAAACTGAAAGATAATTAATGGTGTGATTTAAAGCACAGCACTGCTGAGATACAGTGCTGGTGGAGAACACAGATCTGCCTATGACAGAAAGGCATGCTGCTCTTTTAAATACTTCTAGTCCTGCTTGTTCCATAATATATTGTGTCTTACTCCATCACCCTCATAGATGATGCAAACTGAAATAATTTGCTGAGTTATTAGGAACGGTACTGTTACTGGACTGGTCTGTGTAATCTGGGGCATGGAGCTGTAGCCCAACAGGCAAGGTTAAATGCTGAATTACCTGCAAGTAGGTTTATCCAGACCTATAATAACCTAGACCTCTGTCTGTCTGCTTGAAAATTCATTGCTGTAAAATAACATACATTTATGAAAATCATTACTGGGGCCATAAATAGATTAAGAGATTATTCCTCAGTATTCTTTAACATGTGTTCTTCAGAATTTATTAGATTAAATTATTTATATTTAGTATCATAAGAAGCTTAAATACATTTAGTATTCTTTAGATTTCATTCACTTTTTAAAAAAATTTTAGGAGCATTTATGCGATGAGCTTTTTCAAAAAAAGAAAGTTGTTGATTAGCTTCATTTGATGTTGACTAATTTAGTTTCCAGCTTTACAACACTTTTTACTGATGGAGCACATTTTGGAGAAATTCTGATGCTTTAGCCTATTATTTCCTTTGTGTGTCCTAAGCCATATAAAATATTTGTTCACTGACTGCTCTTTAGTCCACTGGGGATTCTGCCCTGGTGTGATATATGTGGTTTTATACCGGGAGAGTATAAAACTTATGCTTAACTTCTGAGCTGTGGTGAAATGGGTTTTGGTATGATATTCTTTGCATTTCCAGAGATAGCATGTCTCTCCCAGCTTGCCCTCCTTGCTGAGCCACCTGGTGATGTTGTGCTCTGCCCTCCAGCAATGCTGCTTGCATGAGCCTCAGGAAGCAGACTGCTGGCTGATGGGTATTGCCCTGTCATCTGTATCTCAGAGTTATGCTCTGTCACCCATATTCCAGACTCTCAGAGTCTCTATGCTGAGCGTTAGGCCTGTTCAGCCTGCAGAAGGGAAGGCTCCAGGAAGACCTTAGAATAACCTTCCAGCACCTGAAAGTTTCTGCAAGAGAGCTGAAGAGGGACTATTTACAAGGGAGTGCAGTGATAGGACAAGGGGGAATGGCTTTAAGCTGAAGAGCGGAGATTTAAATCAGATATTAGGAAGAAATTCTTCACTGTGAAGATGGTGAGACACTGAAAGAGATCACCCAGTGAAATTGTTGATGACTACTCCCTAGAAGTACTTAAAGGCAAGTTGGATAGGCTTTGAGCAACCTGGTCTATTGAATGATGTCCCTGTCCATGGCAGGGGGATTGGAACTAGATGATATTTAAGCCTCCTTCCAACTCAAACTGTTCTGTGATTCTGTGTGTACGATGGCAACTGAGACAGAAGGAAGGAACTATATCTTCCATCTGTGTAAATGGGAAGTTTCTGAGTGAGATTTCTCTGTTTTCTGTTTGATGACTTACACAAATTTATATACTTTTTGCGGCATCAATATTATGTCATGGGAATTAAAATGCTTTTGAAGAATAGTTGTTTTCCCTCCTCAATAAACACATTAGGTGGAGGGCTGAAGGGTGGCATCTTCATGGACAAAATTATTGCACAAGGGTTTGAGGTGAACCTCACTTCCTTTTACTGACCATAAAAAAAGCCTATGGTGATGAGTCCAAACCTAAAAAAATTACTTTAAATTACTTTAGTTAGGGCAGATGAATCTCATACTTTTATAAAGCAAATAGAGCACTGATGACTACTTCACTGTGCTGAGAAGCAGCCTTGCAGCAATTTACATTGCTACTAAAAAAAATGGTTATTTTTTAACTGTGAACTACTTACCTACTGTGATCTAAAGGATTAGTTTACAAATAGAATTAGACAGATACTACTATGACTATTAATTTGATACAACTCATATCTTCTCCCCTTGGCCGTCAAAGGTCTGAACAGGGTTTCATCTAACTACAACAGAGACTAGCTCCTGGGGATCAGAGTGGGACATGCTACCTTGCAGTCACTCTTGGGAAAAGACAGTGCTATCACCATTTTTTGTACATGCACTAAACTGTAACATAATCATTATTAAAATGCAAAGGCCTTCAACATCTTTTGGATTCTGCCACAGCCATGGATGCATTTAGGCCAGGCTGCTAGCATTCAGCACTCCAAATGTGCTAGAACAAATACACAACAACACAGCAAGGGCACACACACATCAGGTAGCTCTGTGTTACAGTGCTCCTTTGTTGGTTTGCATTCAACTGGAGGGACATAGACAGGCAACTCCAATCTGAAAGGAAATTAATGTTTCTTAGAGCTATGGAATTATGGAAGTTTCAGAGTTATGGAAGTGGCAGACTTTTCCCTAATAGTCACATCCAAAATAGTTTAGCTCCCACACCAAATAAAATGTTTTCTGTTAAGTAGTAAGTAAAGGAATGTTAATGGGCCTGCCTGTGAAATTAAGAACAGTATCAGAAGAGGACTTTCAAATGTTAAATTAAATTAACAATATTTTCAGGACATGGCTTTTCACTGCAGATTATGTTTATTTAAGATTATGTTTCAGTGAGATAATAAGGTGGCTTGAAGAAAAACAAGCTAGCAGTTTTGAAAGAACTTAATCTTTACATTTCTGTTTCCTAGTGGGTAGGTTAGGACTGGAAAGACAGTTCCCTAGTTTCAGATGTCAGTTTTTAAAACTTCTTGTTACAGCTCTAGCAGTAATTGCTGGTAATTTTTGGTTGTAAAAATACGTGTTTCTAATGTTTCTAAGCTTAAGTATCAGCTTACATTTACTGGGAGTAATGGTGATTCTGTCATGTCAGGACACTAGATTAATGACAGCTGATATTCAGTCTTCCCCATCTATTTCTGTGAAGATTACTTGAAGGTGAAGCACACACTTCAGTTTTAAACTAACAGGAACTAGGAACAAGCCCTGCTAGGATTATGATTTTCAACTGGTGTTTTTTTCTGTCTTCTCCTAGGACTTACTTCTGCTTTGAAAAATAACGACACACAGTTGGGTTCCTTATATAGCAAATATTTTGTAAGACGTGTGTAATGTCTTTATACGTGTTCCACACATGTATCTCATTAGAATTTATAAAACCTACTGGTCTTAACAAGATTTCATAAAAGAGGTGAAACAAGCACCTCTGAACATGGAGCACACCACAGTTCTTGCTTTTTCAAATGTTCCTCGTTCCTTTTATTTGCATGGGGGGAAATAGTGTTGAGCAAATTACATCTTCAAGATGTAACTTTCCATGGAAAGTGGCACTGCACCTGATTTATTACTATTCAGCAAAAGCACTAAATGTACTAATATTAACCGTAAACATTTCAAAATCAGACACTGGGCTTCACATTCTGAGCCCTAAAAATGAAGTAACTCATTTTAAAAAAGAGAAGCAACAATATTCACAGGTTTTGTTCTTTGTTTTCTATCCCAGCCTCTGAATCCCTCATTGGCCATATTTTCACAGCCATCCTGGCCAGGAGGGGAGATAGTCTCAGGCATATGATAGGTGTGCTCAGAGTCATGTGGTGGGAAATCAGTTGTGCCTTCCCCTTCATTCACACACTCCACCCCCACTCTCCATACATTGCCACTGAAACTGGCTCTGGCTAAAAATATACTTTATTTTAACGAATGAAAGCTCTGATTGTCCTAAAATAACATGAATTCCCATCAGGATCAGGGAACCATTGTGCTAAATGCTGTACAAACACGAGGAGATAATGGACCTGATTCATCCCTGAATTACTCTGGTTTCCATGGATTTACAGCTGTGCAAGTCAAAGGCAAATGTGATAATGAGCATGCTGCAAGAATGCACAGCTTAGGGCAAGTTTCCTTCTGGCCTAAATCCTTAGAAATTTGTGGAATTAAGGCAACAGATGACTTGATGTATATTTTAAGGTTACATCTACTCTCCTGAACTAAATAGGACCAGACCTGATTCAGTACTGAGGGTAATTGCCCAGCGCTCTCTCCAAGCACTTTAGGAGAAAGCTGAGCCTGTGGACCTGCCCAGCAGCCCCTGGGAGAAACCAGAATGCTTTGAAAACTAGGGTAGTTTACCAGGGTGAATCTGGGCAGACCATGCCAACTGGCCTCAGGGGTGAGGTTCAGGTCCTGGTACAGATTATTTACTGGTAGACCTACAGTCTGAAAGTCTTGTTTCTACTTGTAAGAGCTTCTGTTCACATTTAGTATCTGTCTATCATACAAGTTTTACCAGAGATTATTATTTAAAAAACCCCTAAACCACCCAACAACAAAAAACTCGTGCCTGTTCCTCCTACATTTTTCCTTAAGTCACTGTTTGTGTCCCTTGTTCCTTTTTAAGATGTGTTTTGCTGTGTCCCAGAGCAGCTACAGCCTGGCGAAGGAGCTGCAGGGCTGCCCAGCTGGGCTGCAGGTATGGTGCAGGGTATGCAGCAATACCAGGCAGCACCAAGGCACCAGACACCTGCCTGCTGCTGCTGCAGTCTCCTCAGAAAATCCAGGCTTGGTTTGTCATGGTTTTGGGATGTGTTTCTGTTGTTTGCCCTGCTGCCTTTACAGCACCTGCCCAACGCTTCATAATCACTGGCAGGTTCTTGCCCTGCCCCAATCTCACTTTTTTTTTTTTTTTTTTTCCTTAAAGATCATATCCCAGTACAATCAGATTATCACTTAGCACAGATTTACAGGGCACTTAAACAGCTAAGCCCTGGCACTGGATATTACATATTCCATTTCAGCACCTATTTGTGCAGTTACTCTTCCACCTCTCCTTCTCTCTTTATAACCATGTCCCCATGCTCTTCAGACAAATGTAATTCATCAGTGGAATGAGTTTATGAAGCTCAGTCTGATGCAGGTTTCCTTAGTAGCTTCACACAAGTGGAACTTGTACTTTTCTCCATTCAGGAAAGGCGAATGGGAAGACACTCTCCATACACCAGAAAAATGCTCAACTTGTCCATGGCACTGTTCATTTTACAGCAAGAGGAACAGAGAAAAGGAAAGTCCAAAATCTGATTTTGTTTTGACAATTCAATCATTAATATTACATTTCAGAATTAGGATGTCTATATTAATTTAGAATGCATTTTAGAAGTAATTTCTAGTAAAAGCAAAAGCCTTTTGACACTGCTGTTTAGATGCTTTGAAACATTCTTATGCTTGGAAAAATACCCTGGGTTCATTCCTGTTGTTCTCAGGGACTACAAAATAAATAAAAGTACCAAGCAATAATTTCTGATAGAGACAATGTATAGAACACATGCATATCTGGATGGCTTAATGTCCCCAAAAGAGACTGGTTGAACACATACTGTCTGATGTGAATGTCTTGTGTCCTGTGCCATGTCTGGGTAATTTCTGGGAAAACACCAGGGCAAAATTGCTTCAGGGAATGTGCCAACTATTTAACAGCATGGATAATAATGTGCCAGTGCTGTTCTGTTTAATTTACTAATATAATACAGCCAGTGAAAGCAGAACTGAGCCAACACAGGCCTTTGTGAAAACCCATGATAAATTGAGGAGAGGCTTGTCAGATACTGCTAACACTTCTCCTCAGGCTGGAAAGCAGATCTCCATAGGCATCTGAGGGCTTTTCTTTTTAGGCATTTGATACTTTTTTCTGTAGTTTTGCTGCAGAATTATTGTGTTGTTTCTGAAATTCATAACCAGTTTTTATCCTGCTATTATTCCTACAGCAGAGAGCAAAGTGGCACAGATCCAGGCAGCAGGTTCATGCAACACATGAGTAAATTCTTCCCATATAAAACAATACTTGGAAAATGTAGATGAACAAATAAAGAAAGGAGATGTAAATCTATGCCATTATTTCTTTTAAAGTTCTTTGGTGCCATACCTTTACCACTATCCCCAAGAACCAGCACTCACCCCCTATTTGACCTTCTAATGTCTTTGCTGTCAATGCAAGTTTGTCTTGGTTCATGGTCGTTACAAAAAAAAAAAAAAAAAATTCTGACTTAAAGGTTTGCTTTATTTTCTGAAATAAAAAGAGGAAGAGATAGTTCAGACTAAAATAGGATGCTGTTTTTTCCCATGGCAAAATGAAAATAACCTATTACTACAGTCAGTTTGAAGTACTCTGTTTGGTCCAAACTGTTTTGTTTTGCTTTATTATTAATTTTAAAATATCTTCCTAGCAGTACTCAAAAATAAAGATTTAGTGTTTAAACTTCTTTAGTTTTACTTTCATTAAAAATAGCTAATTGAAATTGAGTGTGTAAATAAAAATACATTTTTGAGCACACTGATGGCTGCTGAAGAACTCTACTACATACTTGTCAGACACCTCTACTAGTACATATAGCCTGACTACATACTTGTCAGACACCTGGTCTATTTTACAAGCCTATAATTTTGTTGAAAGAATAATACCAAACAGTGTGTCCCTCTTAGCATAACTTGCAGCTGAGCCCAAATCCCAAGGAGTAAGTCTTGGTTTTGAGTGCAGTTTTCACAATTGGTGCTTTACAGATTCAGTTGTTGATAACTCAGGATCTCTTCATGGCTCTTGTATTTACCGGGCCTGTGCTGATAGAGTATATTCTCTTTAATGACTAATTTGTTCAAGGTGTTGAAAAACTTTATGCAATAAGGATGAACAGAACAAACTCTTGCTCCTTCTAGCTCTCTGGTCTAGCCTTTTCCTTTTCATTGGCTCCATTGAATCCAGATAATTTTGCTCACAGATATCAGGATGAAGAAATGTATACTTTTGACATATTAGATGATGTTTACAAATTCCTGCAGTTCTATTACAATTAATTATTGCCTATATATATAATCAGTTTTACTAAAACAGTGTAAACTCCTCAAGCTCGTTTTTAATTGATTTATTCTGAACCAAAAACATTTGGTGGAAGAATTTATTCAGCTAAATTAGTCTTCAGGCCATGTTTTCATTAAATTAGTCCACCCCCAGATTAAACAAGCTTCCATATTTAAAATATTTATGGATAGATTGAACTCATCTGAATTCACATCACAGCAAATTTTCTTGAAATGATCAGAGCAAAACAGAGTTTGATATCAGCTACATCATGTTACAACTACATTCCTCCTCTAGGCAAAGATTTGCAAAATCAAATAAATAAAACCATTCTGAGAAGGCAGGAAGCATTAACATTGAATCTTGCACAAACCTCAGGCTGAGGTAGTAGAATGGGGTTTTCCCCATATCCCCTGGCAACTAGGCATTTTTTATTCCAACCATAAGCATCGAAATAGAAAAGCTATGTAGAGAAGATCCACCTCATTTATCCTTATATTGGATGGACCCTTACTTAGTACTTTGTTTATTTCGCACAGTCAATAAAAAGCAGTATCTGAACTTGATTTTCTTCGTATTCCTAGAACCAGCTTTACCTCTTGTGCAGAATTACTGCAACTGGAGGAACAATTCTTTTGCCTTTCACTTAAATTGTCTAAAATAAATAAAGTTATCCTTAGGAAGGAAGAAGAAGGTGTCTAGATGATAGGCAAAAATAAAGCAACAAAACCCCGCCTGTTCTTAATTGAAAACAAACCCCAGCTAAATTAGATCAGCACCTTGGGTGGTTTGCAATTTGCATTACTGATTTCAGTGCTTATGGGCTATTCCCCATGGAGAAATGCTGTATGTGAAGGTGAATCCACCAGCAGAAGAATCCACCTTCAGGTAAAACACTTGTGAAGGTCAGAAATTCACCACTGAAATTGTGTGGGGAGTTTTTTCAGAGTTTTTCAGAATCTACAGTTTGTCCTGTAGATTCAAAGCTAGAAGAGTGAAAGTTGTCTTCCTTTATTTCAAGATTTAGCTTTATTTTTCTCAGACACTTTACAGGCACAATAGCAGGACCAGATACTTATTCTGGTGAATTATCTGTGGACAACTGGAACTGGCTATGCACACGGTTGTATTCTCCAGTGCTCGAAGAAAAATGCTACTGTGAAAACTTGCTCATGTGAGTAACACTGTGTATCAGAGTATTCCCATTAAGAACAAAATAAGATCATTAAAATGCAGGAATTTTAAGATCTGGGGCTGCTTCACAGCATTGTATGATCTTCCACAAATGAAACATCTAAGGACATTTTATCTGCGACCTGTAACAACACATCATGTAATACATGTTTTACACTTCCTCATGTATTTCTGAATTTGTTAAAATTAGTTGCAAGAGACAGCTGTTTGCTAATGTAGGACAGGAATTGCAAAATTAATAATCTTTTCATGAAAGTGATGTAGATTAGGGCTACAGTTAAATGTTTGTGCAAGAAAAAAAATGGGCTTTTATTAAAAGATATGTCTATCCTAACAAAAACAGCTATTTTTCTTTTTCCAGCAAGTACCAAATTAACACAAACCAGATCCTCTTTTGGAGTCAATGTATACTCCACAGGTCCAACCTTCCTATTTTATGTTATAAATAATATAAGATTGCAAATAAAAAGAATAAGATAAAAATAATTCTATTCAAATAAACCAAATATCTTGGTAGTTTTTCTCATTCAGTTTGTACAAAGTCACTGCATGTTGTACAAACGGATAAAAATCATTAGCCTTTTTAGTGAATGCAGGAGTGCTTCTGTTTTTCCTAATGCAATATAAATCATGAGTAAGCCCAGAGAGTCCCAACAGGGCCAGGCAAGAGGAACAAAGAGGATAAATCATCATTCTGTAACTGGAAAGGACCAAAGGGTTACTTTGACACAAGCAGAGATGATTGAATTCCTTTTGCCAGTTACAAGTTAATCAATGTAATTCGGCCACCTGATCATCCTGTGGAGTGGAGAGAAACAGACACCTCCTGAAGGCACCTCATTGTACTATTTGCCTCCATTGACTCTTTAGGAATGAGGATGACTAATTGAATCTAGATAACCAAATTGCACGCAGCTAAATTTAGCTGAGATCAGTTGCACATTTTGTTCCTTCCCTGTATGATGCTGAGCACATGATTCCAAAGGATGATTTGAAAGGCCTGCTCTGGCCTCCTGCATGACTCATTGCACACATCCTCAACCAATGACACCTCTGTTAGCACCAGTTTCAGCCTGATTCACATTATCTTTTTGGATTGCCTGAAGTACTGCAAGACTAAGAATATGCTTCCAATGGTTCAATAACTCTCAGTGTTACCTCCCCCCACACACTTGCTCCAAGTAGCCCCCAAACTCTCTCTAATTTGAACTTTTTAATTCAGTAGGAGTATTGAGTGCCTTCAGCCTTACAGAAATTGTCCCTTTGAGACTTGCTGATCTTTTCTCTCTTTCAGAAAATTTCATTATGATCATAGTGCTCTTTAGAGCTGGCAGCTTTCTATATCCCACCATGCGTACTTAAGAATATAATTTAATATCTCCAGATTCCACGAGTGTCTTTATTCTGCAGTCTGATTTAGGCCTTTTCAGTTGGAGTGAAGGCAGTAAAAAGCTTAGAGCTGACAGAGTGGAACACAAGCCCCACCAAAACTGAGGAAGGTATCTGTCATTTCTTTCATTTTTTTCTTTCTTTCTTTTGGATTACTGACCCATCACATGCAGTATCTTTCTCTCTAATTCCTATTTACTTCACAGAAATAAAAAGCTTATCAAAATAATGTTTAGGGAGGTGCCTTACTGAATTCTACATATATTTTATGGAAAGATGAAGACATACTAATTTAAACATGAGTAGTTAAGTTCACACAGACAATTTCATATCTCATTTTCATGTCCTGAAATCTCTCTCACACTTCCATGCTCCATCTTGGCCATTCCCTTCCTATGGAAAAGAAATAAGGAGTGTATCTCCTTGAATGTAGGAGACAAGTTAATTGCTTAACAAGTGGAGGAAAGATTCAAAGAATTTTATTATTGTTTTTCTTTTTTAGATTATTCGGTTAGGAAATTGAGCTCAGTTTTTTAGGTAAGTGTATGTAACTAGTATTACTAGACAATATCTTCAATTTTTTATACTACATATTATAACCCAACATATACAGCAATATCCTTCTGCAATATAAAATTCAATTGCCTCAGAAATTAAACACGGGCAGTCACAACCAAAAAGGGGAAAAAAAATCAATACAAAAGGAACAAAAATCCTTAAAAATAGCAAAAGTAAATAACATAAAACTAAAACTAAAATTAGTAATGCCAAAATAGTTCTCACCTTGTCATAAAAGATGCACTTTACATCTTCCATTGGCAATCAGATAATTCATTTTGTAAATGAAATTTAGAACTAAGACTACTCTCAGTGTTAGTACCAAAGTATTCCAAAGGCTCCCAGCTGGATTCTGAGCTAATTGTGCAAACTGATGTTGAAATACACAACAGTGTACAGACTAGGAATGCACGCTTGTGAAGCAGTATTATCCCCTATGAGAGATGGAGGATGCCTGTAGACTTCAGATACAGTTCCTAACTGGGCTATCCCAAGTGGTAGTAGAAGTTTTCACAGCTCTGTTCACACAATTGCTCAAGTTGGAGTATAAGGGTTTTAATAATTTTCATGGGAAGCAGGATAAAACCCATAGCTCCAATTTTGATTTGACATCTGGTGCAAAATGCATCTGAAACTACTTACCCCAAACCAGAAAAGAAGCTGGTGCCAGAGCAGAAAACACCTCAAATGTTATCAGTCCAACTCTACCACTGAAAGACTATTTTTTAAAAACATGGTACAAGACTACTTTGTCACAGAAGTTCTTTTATTGTTTTAATCTAGGAGTTCTCACCTTGTGTTTTGCAGTAGATTGCTTCTGCCATGGAGGAAGGTCATACTCACCAGCGGAGAGGAAGCCAACTGTGCGGTTATGAAACACCTCTGATTCATTTCACAGCTGAAACAACCTACAGTGACACTTACTGGATGTAGCACAGCCATCATGAGCATTACACTTAAAGTAAGTGACTCATGTTATTTGTAAAGGAATTTTAAACCTCTTGTCCTGCTTCTGACCCTCCTTCTTCCAATATTAACAATTCTATGATTTTACAGACTTTTCTCTCCAATCAGCAAAGATGAGAGGTGTTCCTTTCTACTGCTTCTCAACAGGTTAAGGGATGTGAGGACATTTTGTTTTTTATTCAATTAAACCTATGAGTTGTTTTTAACTAAAGAGAAGTGGGCACAATCATGTGTTTACAGTAAAGCAATGATTCAATGGCAGAGGAAAGATTAGCAGTTTTACAGCAGGATCTTTCATGTCCTTTATCTTTGGCTCATATCATTATCTTCAAAAGAAATCCCCAATTACCTCTCAAATCCTCCTGCTGAAGATCTGTTCCCTTGAATTAAATAGAGCAATATTTATATACCTCAGTTGATTTAAGTGATAACAACAAACAAATTAGGTCATCAGTCTTTCTTTTGCTTTACAAAAAAACCAAACAAACAAACCAAAAACCCTTCACCAACACTGAGAGGATTCTATATTGAAGCCATTACTATGCTTATGGCACAGGGAGTAATACCTGAACTACATCTATCTGTGGGTGCAGCAGGCAGGGTAGCTGCAGTAGCTCCCCATTTAGAGGGGCTACAAAACTAGTTATGGAAATGTCAGTGCCATGCACCAGACAACATCCTGAGTGTCTGCAGTTGCTCATTGATGATGAGCTGGGTGGCTTAAAACCTGTGTCTGCATGACTCTCCTGACAGAGGACCCAAGATCTGCTCAGACACTCATGAACTTTCTTCAAAGTAGGAAATCTCAGGATCTATCATAAATTCAATGGTTATTACTGAAGAACCAGCGAGGTTCCTAGGCAATCTGTCTCCATAAAACAATTAAAGTCAGACAGAGGAAGTCACTTTCATGTAAGCTGTAGTTCTTATTACCCATATGTAATTTACAACTGGGTCAAGAGAGTCTGGGAGCTACAATTGCATTCCTGCCCTTCCCGTGCTCTGCAAGGCATTGTTAGAGGGTGTTCCTCAAAAGCATCTCTTTAGGGTGACTGAGCACCAGGGACCATGGTTTATAGTTAGATCTATGAATAGACCTCAGACCTGCAGGGATCCAATTTGCAATGCCTGTTGTGTGCTGGAATTTATACCTCTGAATTTGTGGGACTACCCAACCTACTGTGTAAGGTGATGATGCAGATGCGTGAAGGATGGAGCTCATAGGCTCTGCAGTCTAGAGCATAGAAGGCTGAAGACAACTTTTCACCTTTCCAATATGACATGATTTTGGTAAAAGTTTGCCTTTTAACACATCTGTCTACGCAGCCTGCAGTGTCTTGCTGGACATGAAATCAGGACTCCTGTGATGGAGCCCGGCAGATATGTCTGTGTGGTGGATGTGCTGGCATGTCCCTGTCTGTCCCAAGAGAATCAGGGGCAGGCTTGGTTCCCATGTAAGGTTTTAACCTTCTTGTTATCTGGAGCTCGTCTTAAACCCATGTCTTCAAACAGCTTGAAGTGAGTGAATCTGGGCACCCAGAGGGGCACTTAAGGCACAATATATATTCACTCCTCAGAAGGCAACATGCTGAGCAGGGGAAACACCATAAACATAAAGAGAGTCTGAGTCTCAGCACAAGAGAATTTAGCACTTCATTCAGTGGAGGACAGATGGAGGAAGACAACTCAGTCCTCATGAGAAGTCCAGATGTCCGTCAGCTTTTAATTCTGAGCTCATCTGTGAAGGAACTCCCACTAAACCTATGGAGAAGGAATTTAAATCTACTATGGTATCTATGTAGATACCTTTTTTCTGGGCTTTAAGATATTCCAAGAGAAAGACTGGCACTTTGGCTGATTGCTCCCTGCCATTTTATATGAAGTATTTAGAACAGAATGCAATACCTTGGCTTTTCTCAACTGACTGTGTTAAGAATAATTTTTCATTCTTCCATTAAAGAAATGTGATTGCTTTGATCTTTAAAAAGGGGTACATAGAGTACGTAGGTAATATTTTGTATCTGGCACTGATATGATGGCTGCTGAAATACTGTGTTCAGTTCTAGTTCATGAATAATACAGAGATTCAGGATTTTCCCTGTTGAATAGCTCAAGGGAATATTCAAAGAATAATGAAAGGATTAGAAAAAATGGCACATAATAAGCAGCTTAACCTGCTTTCATATATTTGGTAGAAGATGGAAGGGGACCTGAAGTACCTGCTTCAAGGATAAGAAATTGTTCATAGAGTTCTCCAGCCTAACAGATCTAAAGGCTGAAAGCCAAAGCTTGAAAAAATTGACTAAAATTAAATGTCCACTTCTCACTTTGAAGATACAGAAAAAGAATTGCAGAGAAATAATGGGTTCTAAACCAATAGAAATTTGAAAATGGGGATCATTCCAAAGACAATGCTCTATTGGGTTTGATCTAGAAATTAGTTAAGAGGTTCTGTGGCTTCTGTTATGGGTGCATGGCCTCTTTTGAATGCTCTGTGAAATGGCATCCTTGGTAGCACCATTTAATCTGACAGTTACACTCAGCAATAATTTGGCTCAAGAAGTAGTAAATAATTATTAGTTAAGTGAGAACTAGAGAAGAGAATAACCAAAACACACTTTTTTTTTTGAGTAATCTGAACTCCTGCTTACAAAATAAAAATTAAGATTTTCTGTAGATCTGGTGGGGGTTCAATGACTGTGGAAAATGACCTGAGTAAATTTGATCTTAGATAGACCTTAGATAGAAAGATAGAAGTTACCCTGGAAAGACACAGAACTCACTAGACTCAAAGTTCAAATTCTCTTTCCACATGGGCCTTTTGTGTCTCCATTTGGAGGGGAGGGGAAGCAGCAGCATGGGAATACTAAATTGGAGAATACTAAGCCATAACACATGCAACCCATTTTATGATTCTGTGAAACTGCTGGATGTGTCCTGCTTTCAGAGAAAATTAATCCCTTCTCTACATCTCAGATTTCGGCTTTTCATTTTCAGTCACTGCTTGCTTGATCCAGTGTGTAAGTATTGCTAAATATTATTAAATATTCTACCTTGTACTTAGGTATAATTGTATTTCAGTACATTGAGATTCCAGCTGAGGTGTAGACCCCTATTTTTGTGAACTATAAAGGCTCAGTTTTGCCCTGAGCATATTGAGTGAAATCTATCTCAGCGAGGAAGTTGGTCTGGCCTTCTTTGCACGAGGAAGCTGTGATTGCTCATCTGATTTTGTGATTTTCTGATAAGGTCCTAATGTAAGAATTACAGCATAATTTGTTAGAATGGTCTCCTGAAAGTCATTGAGTCCAATGCTCCAATCCAAGCAATACCAAGCAAGTAGGTTTGCCTAGGATCTTGTTCAGTCAATTTTTGAGTATCTCCAAGGCTGCAGTTTCCACATTTTTTTCTGGAAAATCCATTCACTACCCTAAAGGAAAAAACCAACAAAATAAACCAAAACTCTAGAAGGCTCAAAACAACCCACCAAACCCCCCAAAGATACTTCTGTGGTGATTTACTGTATTTATTCACCAGACCAAGTAAAGCCAAGTACATGTGAGAGCAGGCTTTCATCCTTGTATCAAGATGGACATAGATGATGTTCCATAGCATCAGAATAAAAGGAATTTGATCTTGAAACCACACTTCATGTTTTAAACAGTAGAAAAAAATAGCTTTGGGCCACTTGATGCCAATGTGATGGCTAAAACCTCTGCAACACTTGCTGTATTTCTAAAAGTTTACATATTGATTTGATTAGACTTTTATTCCTGGGGATTTGCTTTCACTCTGAAAAATTGGCTTCTTCTGCAAATGCCACAGGGTTGTTTTGGGTTTTTTTTCTCTCTTTTGTTGTTGTTGTTGTAATATTAATAATAAAGAGCCTGAAATAACGGTTCAGCAGTGCAAAGTCCAGTAAAAAATCTCAGCAAGAAATTCTACCTTGATACTACCTTATACCCAAATAGCCAAACTAAAGTCCAAGCAGGTGGAGGCACAAGAAATAATGTAATTTGTTCATAATAGTTTATTATCCAAGACTGAGAGATGGAACTCACCATCTTTTTCCAGCCCAGCCCTGTGCCCATGAAGGACTCTCAGAGGAATCCTATGGACATCGCCTCTGAAATTCATTCCTCTGCTCCTGAGTGGACAAAATTTCTACAGATAAAAAAGGAGAGAAAATGGAAGTAATGCAATTAGGTCTCAGACAGACTAGGATATTGATCTGCTTTTCACTTGCATGCTTATAACAGGAATTTTATCAAGATTTGCTAATGACCAGAATGTTTTACTGTAAACTCTATTCAGTGGATGGTTACAAATGCTGGCACAGCATCTCAACACTTATTTTTTATTTTTTAATGCAAATAAATAAATAAGATGTCTCTTGAGAACTGCTTTGTGTTCCTTAAAAGCTCTGGCTTAGAAAAGGGATCATAAGGAGGTGTGAAAATTTAGCACTATGGTCTTAATTCTGCAGTCATTCCCATGGCTGCTCCAGCTGTTCCAGGCAGTGAGAACTGCACCCTGGAGAACGAGGGCAGGGCAGGAATTAATGGAGCAGTGTGGCTTTGCACCAACCAAGGAGCACATCCGATGTGCCTCACACACTAATGGCACCACATAAATAAATAATGACCCCTTCTCCTCAGGGGTGGGGGCGGTGTGATAAGGGATGAAATCCTGGCCTTTTACAGCTCATGCCAGACTTTTCCTTGACATCAGCCAGGCCTGAATTTCACCACAGAGGGATTTATTTCAGACTTTCTTCTCAGCAACTTTGTGCTATTCTGAGAACTCATCCCTGGCAGTCAGGGCAGTGAACATTTACACAGTTGCAGAGACCCACCGATTTAATGCCCCAGGTTGCCACCGGGGTGAGTCACTTCAGAGGCAGGTCTGTGGCTTTAAATTGCAGTAGCATATTTCAACAGGTTTCAAGGGGCTGAGCCCAACATTTCAACATCTTTTTTTGGTGATATCATTCCACCCATATTTTGCCAAAGTAATGGGAGTCTCCGTGTTAAATACACTGTGAATATGGAAAGAAGGGAATCTTAGGTGTAGTTTTAAATGCAGTTGCACATAGGTCTTGAAGCTATTCCCTCATTATAAATGAATAGTTTGGTCTTGTCTTGGCTATCTTCCTGAATAAAGCCAGAGCAAAAATGATCCATCAAAATTATAATACTTGAAGAAAATATAATTCCTTAAGTAGGACCAGTTAAAAGAGAGATGGTTAATCTCGTACACAACTGCCTTTCATTTACCTACTAAATGACCTATTTCCTGCTGAACTAATCTATCTGGGAATTTTCTGGATCTATAATGAGATGCTTTAACCAACCCTCTGCCATAACGGTGGGAGCTGAATGTCAGAAAATATCAATATTATAGTTTTGGAGAAGGCATAATGAAAGATACTAATGCTTGTAATACACTTATTATACCAATATATTATACTAATTTCTTTCTTGAAATTATTGTAATATAAGTTAAAGTCATGTCCTGAAGTTCCAGGGAAGTAGAAAATTCTCTGTTACTGAGAAGAACCACTTGTTATTCCCATAGTGAGTCCACATCAGAAGCTGCAACTCTTTGAGGTCCAAAGGGATTTTGGGAGGATCTGGCCATTCAAAAGATTTTGAGAAGGCACAAATCTATCAGGTAAGGACTTGCTTCCAGCCCTATTGGGGGGGTCCCCCATTGGTCCCAGTTTGCTCCAGTGGCAATGACCCAAAGACACCAGTGGGGTTTACAGGGCTCCAAGGGCAGGAGTGGAGCCGAGAGCTGTGAACCATCTGTGTGACAAACTGTCCAAGGCAGATCTGCAGAGCAGGGACAGAATGGTGCAGCTCATGGTTAAGGATCAGCATTAAATGTGCTGCTACCATGGCACTGCACAGGAGGTACAGTGATTCTGTGAATGGTGATTCAGGGATCCCTGTTCGATTCTTTACTTCATATACCTTGTGCTGGTCTGCTTTCCTGGGTTCATAAATGCTCCTTCTCCTGAAGAGAGATTTCTGTGTTCAAGTACAGTCTCAGACAGCTGGTGACTGGAGGAAGCTCAGCTTTTAAGGGAACCTAGTGACTTTATCTTTTAGTTTTCCCAGTTTCTAGCTGATGTCACTATTAACTACCAGACAATTAACTACCAGACAATTAACTACCAGACAATTGGGTTATATATGAACAAGTAAGAGCTACTGATTTGTAACCAACCTGTAAACCATATTTCTACTGAAAAATTTTAGAATCTTAATTTTCAAATTTCTGTGTGAAAAAATATTGTAATTTTATTATGAAGGGCACAGTCAAGAGATAAATAAATGAATACCACATTTTTTTGTGTAATTTATTATGCATAAAGAAAACCAGAAAGAAAACCAATGATAATTATAAAAAAATGCTGATAAAATTTTCTTTTACGTTGAAGGTCTTGGTTCTGTTGAAGCTCTCTGCCTGTCCAATACCAAATTCCAGATAGACACGAAACTTCTAAGATCTTGAATATTTTCTATGGTGTCCATATTACATATATTATGCAGCAAGCTATAGTGTAAAAATAGCAGTATTCACAATCTATCATTGGCTTTTTCAAGACAAGATTAAGAATTAAAGGAAAGTACTTCCAAGCTAAATTAGGAATAGTATGTGAAGACATGACTCTTAGATTCTTTAATTTTTTTCTATAATAGAGTAGCCCATTCCCCAGAATAGGTTTTTCTTCTTAAAATCCATCTTTTTCTTAGATTTTACAGCTTCACACTTCTTGAATTACTCTATTGAAAGAATGATTTGTTTCAAAATACTGCATTTCTGAGTACATCATAAAAATATATGTCCCATTCCTAATGAAGTAACTTTGCTTAAAGCATGGAAAGCAACCAGTAAATTTTAATGCTTTGGAGTATAAAATAAGCATGGCCGTAGTTTTTGATTCAAAAGTCTGTCAGGGCAGTATTCTGTTTCCAACAGCAACTGCCTTAGGCAGCACTGCAATTTAATAAAATATCTGACCAAATGGTTATTGCTGTGAAGTAAATCTCATATATGAGGAATACCTAACTGGTACTATTTTTACTTATAACAATACAAATCAATGTTTGCATTAATATCAAAAGCAAAAAATTAATTTTATGAAACTCTTACTTATTCTAAAATACTACACTATGCCTTTGAAGTGGCTAAAACTGGGAGACCCCCAGGAGACTCTGGGTTAGCCTTGTATGCAGCTGGGATGGAGAATTCAACACAGCTCTTTTCTTAACACTTTCCCAGATGGGTCTATTTTTCTTCAGTTGTTTAAACTTCACACCTTCACTGCATAGGAGTTTAAGAAATTTTTTGCCAGACTTAGGTATGCTTTGCAGATATGCATGATATTTCTGATTTCCTTTCCCCCAAAACATATGCACTTTTAATTATTTTTTATACAAAACCCTCCAGTTTGCATCTTTATCTTTCCTTAATGTTGACTTCTGAGAAACATTTCAATGTCAACCACATAAACTATCAGTAAGTTCATGTGTTAACACCAACTGAAATGAAAAGGGCTAGACTTTGTCTTTTAAAATATAACATACTTTGTGTTCTGCAGTTTAAAAAAGAAAACTATGCATGAGCTTTCACCAGCTTCTACTCAGTGCATATGCAGAAGCTCTTTTTCAGAAGCATAAAAACTTGAAACAAGTACTTTAAAAAATGAAAGCATGTGTGGTGCAAAATCTGAATCTGTCACAGGAATTAGATAAATAGCTCAAATGGGCCAGATCTAGCCAATGAACAGAGTGTTTAACAACAGTGATTTATACTATTTCCCTTTCATGTTATAATAATTGTCAGGAATTGAATTTATGTTGTGTCATTTCCTGTTCTAGCTGCAATCTTTGCTTCAAGAAAAAAAAAGGTTTTAGAACTTTAATGCCTTCACTGTTCTTGGAAAGATAACAGTAAACGGGACTATTTTATGATTTCATTGCTTGGTTATTCGTGTTCTTTCTTTCTATAGCCTTCAGGGAGAACTAGAAGGAAAGGGCGAGACAAAGAATTGTCTTCCTGTCGAAAACACAAAGAATTGGATTGTTGTTGCTGAAGGCAAAAAGTGAGCAGGGAAAAATGATGCTCTCCAAATTACTCCATAACAGGAAGCCCTATAAATGTCTCCCAACCCTCCGCTAGATCTGCATCAATTTGCAGAGTGAGCAGCAGAAAGGGCAGATGTTGGATCAAAGAGGAAACATTTACCTAAACAATGAAAAAGCACTCCCCCAAATTCTCTATGCTCAATGCAAGCTGGACTGCACAGAGCCATTACTTGCTAACAGAGAGGCAGAAGATTTCTATTAAGCATGGTGTTGCTTGATAGCATCAGAAGCAAAGAGACAGTGAGCATGAGGAGAGACATGAATGCCTGATAGGATTTAGTCCAGAAGCCAGCAAGAAATCATTAAGTATGTACATGTTTCATCACAATATCTAATGTGATAATATTGTCTTTATTGACATGACATAGGCCTTTCGGCTCTTAAGTGGAGTTCTTTCTACTGAAGTGTGCATATCTGAAAATGAGATGCATTGACTCATAAAATTTAGCAATAGCGGAAACAAACAGTAAATAAACTGTCCTAGAAGTTCTCTTGTCACCATGGTAGGAAAGAAATATCAAAGGGTGAATTTAGTCTATATTCTGCAAAGTTGAATTAAAACAGAGGCCTACTCTAGCTAAAATAATATTTCAATTCTCAACTAATATAACCATAATATCCCAGCAAGAAATGCAACTAATATTCCTCCAAACAGGAATGGGGCTACTGAGTCTCCTGTTCCATCTAAGTCTCCCTCTTCCTGGGAAGCACACATTTCTCTTCCCTCAGAAATGAGTCACAAAGGCATCTCCAGCAGCATGTTTAGCTAGACAGACTATGCCAGACCAGAGAAGGGAGGCAGTCCCCCAGAGCCTTCAAGCAGCACATTCCCATGGAAGCAGGGGTTGGAACTAGATGATCTTTAAAGGTCCCTTCCAGCACAAACAATTCCATGATTCTGTGATTTTGCTGCATCTCTCTCTTTTCCGTGCTGAGAGCAGGAGTTGGGCATGGAATGACTGTGATGACAATGTGCTCCTCAGGCTGTTGATGGTGGAGCAGAGCCAGCTGTCAGGAGGAACCTGTGCAGAAGATCTGGAGCCATGTGCCTTCAAGGGACTCCCTGGCACAGCTTCTCCCCACACAGGGTGCTAGAGGACAGGGAAGGTTTGGGGAAGAGGTGGCTGGAGGGAAGTGGGGCTGGATGAGCACCCAGCCTGCTCCCATCTGCAGGGCCAAGGTGGAGCCAGGAGCAATGCAAGCAGTGTTACCACCTCCTCCACTGTTTCAATTGCTCTCATCATCTGCCTCCACAGGATAAATATTTAACAAAATGATGTCTACCCTCCATTACCTGAATGAAAGGAGAAGGGAATCAGCTGGATTTTTGGCAGGGATTGCCAAGGTGGCATGTCTCACAAGCACTGATCACCCCAGAAGCACTGACCCCAGCAGCTGTGCTCTGCAGAGCTTCTCTGCACGTGGGTAGTACATCTGATGCATCAGGAGGACTCCAAATTTACTGTGAGGAGAAGGCTGTCTGCTCAGGGCACACGTTGTATGTGTGTTGTGTCCCAGATACACACGTATATCTGGTCAGCCCAGAGTCACAGTTTCCCTGGAATTTGGGGGCTGCTCCGGAAGAAACCTGGTTAGACCTTCTGCTCCAGGGAAACTACTGCACATCTGGAAATTTGGGATGGATGGGCAAAGTTAAATGCCACAAACAGAAAACTTCTGGGGAGAATATACTTAATATTCTGGTACATGGTATCTCTTTACCCATAAAACCTCATTTCTTTCCTGTTGACTTCTTTCAGTTTGTCTAGGAAATAGACATCAGTGATTCATAAACCCCATGATCTTCTACCTGTGAAAATGATAGTGATGCTGAAAAGGCTGAAGGAAATCTGGATAGCTTAGACTTCCTACCTCATCCAGTTTCAAAAAGAGCACTTTGTGCCTCTGGTGTTGGATGTGGTTTCAAATATCTGTAATGATACAGCTTAGCCCTAAAGCTGCTGCACTGTATTTATGTGACTTCTTTCACATACCTTATTATTTTGATCCCAATGTAGTTTATAAGGTTTTCTTACCCTACTTCAGAAATGCTCTCAGCTTCTGTTCTAATCATTCTCCTTTTTTTAAATCTCAGCTGCACTGAGAATAAGTAAGTGCAGAAACAGAGAATCTGTCCTGGCCAGATTCTGACTACACATCCCAGATTCACACACTGATAAATCTAGTCACTTCTACCGGAATTACTTCAAAATTATACTGGAACAGGCTCAGGATACAAAGGCCAGAAGTTTAAAACTCAGCTCCCACTCCAGCAGCTGAGCCAACATCCCGTTTACAGTAAGAGGACATGGAAGCTGACACTGCTGAGGGTTGCTTTTGTCAGGCTTCTACAACACAATTTGCATGCTCCTAACTCTGCTCTGGGGGAGCATCCCTGAACAGAGAGAGTCCTTTGCTCTTGCACAGAGTACAAAGCCTCTCTCGATTCTGAGTCTACAGCTAAATAAAATACCAAGATTTTCAGGCATGTTTTGTATTAGCATCTCACATTCAGGGGAATGAAACCTAGTTGCTGGATCCTTTTCCAGGCATAGTTCATTTTTCTAGCTGCTTAAGACATTCATGCAGGGCAGAGTTGTAAAGGATCTATTTTGCTCTGCTCTTCCTTCAAACCTAAACTAATCAAACCTAAATTGGTGGTGCTCATCTCAGGATGCAAAGCCAAGTTCAGAAAATAATGAATATTTGGGATTATGATCACTTGGACCACAGTGACTGACACAACCTTTTACCTGTCTTGTGTTTCCTAGTACGGACAAATAACTTGATTTATTTAGAGCTTGTAGCATAACCTCCTCATTATCACATTTGTCGAAACAGATGGGAAAGCATTTGGAAGGGCTGCTTAGAAAGTGGTGCTTTCTACAAAAAGAAAGTTGTATTTAAACACTGTTATTCAAGTTGTTGGGGAGGCAACAAATTCAGCTTCCCAAATCTGATCCATTTGCATAATTCATCTTTTGTTCTTCAGTTTTCTGCTTGCTGTTCACATTCCCTTCTTGCCCTTTCCAATTCCACTGTGTAGGATATGTGCAAAATAATAGGACCAACATAAGCACATGTATTTCATAATCCCAACCACCACTTTACAAACTATTTTTATGGGGTTTTTTTGGTGGCTTCATTTGGGCTGGATTTCCATTTTTTGAAAGATATCTTTTTGGTTGAATAACCTCTAGAGTTTTACAATTATCCCATACTATCCATTTTCTTTAGCTTTCCTCCTTATTTTCTTTTTTTTTTTTTTACTTTTTTCTTTTTACATGCCTTCTGTGACTAAGATTTATAATTTTGCTTCTTTTGATTTTAAAGCTTTTTTATTATTATTTGAATGGGTAGGCAGCTGGTGTTCTGTGACAAGAGCAGTAATTTTCTTTCTGATGAATAGTTTATTTGAGAAAAAATGCAATTCTGGTTGTCCCAAAACTATTAAAAAATTAGGTCAAATTCATGAAATAGTTTTGGCTGGAAAAACAACAACTTTGAGATGTTACACTAGCAAAACTGCTGTATAAAGAATCAGCTACCTTTCATCTATAGGTTTTGAAGCTCTCTCAAATTTATTTCTCTGAATTCCCTCTTTTAGAGCATTGCTGAATGTAAATCTCAGCAGAAGGTTTTAGGTATATCTCAGCAGAAGGTTTTAGGTATCATCTTGCACTCTGGGGCAGTGTCTCAGGAGTGTCCCCAGACCCACTCCTGCGCACAATGTGTCTGTATTGACCCTGAGCATCTTTAAATACTTAATGAAAAATGAATCTGATCCAACAGTTGGGATTGAGGAAGACCCAGATCAAAATTAAGTACAGTCAGGTGGTAGAAAGCTCCATACTGAAGGGGGAAAATGTGAGGTCAAGGTTTCTCAGTGAGGAAAGGATTGCATCCTGTTTATCCACCCCAGGACCATTCCATAAAAACTCCTTTGACAGTTCTGAGACTTTAATCTCTGGCATTTGCTTGCTTTTCTGGACTAATTAATTGAAAAAAATCCAATTCGATAATTCTGCTGTATATCAGATTATTCCAAGATTGTTTATTGTTCATGAACCTAATTTGAGAAAATTTTCTGCACCATATAGGAATAGTTATGAGTTAACTCGTATATAATGAGTGATTTTACTGATTAGTCAGCAGCCCTTATCTACCAAAGCATCTGAAAGTCTGATCAAGACTGAAAAACACCTATATAGTCTTGGATGTGAAATTCATACAATATACTGACTAAAAATGACCTGATTTGGCCTCGGACTGAAAAAATGATGGCCTGTTTGGATGGCTTTAGTGCATTGCCTTGTTGTTTCTTGAGGTCTTTTAGATTTCCTTAATGAGAAAAAAAAAAAAAAAAAACCAAACAAAAAAATCTGTTTAATCTGAAATAGTTCAGCATTGCCATTGGACCAGGTAGAATTTTCTTTGCTGCTTACTTGCTCATCCCAGACAAGAGCATCAATATTATTACTGCTAAGTAAGATATAATGTGTTACAGGAAATTAATATCTTCTTCAGTATAGGATTCTAAAGTTCCATGTTTTATTAATTATCATATTGGTTAAGTTGTAGGTTGGTTCTCATTAACAGTTAACATATTACACCAGTTTGGCAGGAGCTTGGTGTCTTCTGCTCCCTGGTTCTGTGACTATTTGTTTCTTCATATATGAGAACTAAACTTTAATTACAGTTAAACTTCAGAATGATAATTGTTTTCTTGCAAAATGATACTATTTTTCATGTAAAAGCCTCCCTCTCGGACAGTGGTTTGTATTCAACTTCACCGGAGCAGCTGACCTGAGCACTGACCATGACAAAGGCCAAACATGCTGCTGTGGAGCCAGGAGCCCCCACCAGCGTGGTACCATGCCATCCACATCCCAGCTGATCCAGCAAAGAGAATAAATAGGCGTGCACGTGGGTGTCCTTGGGCACCAGGCAGGGCAGCAGTTCTGCTGCAGCTTACGGGGAAACTCGTGTGCTTAAAACGCACATGGAGCGTATGTTTAGTGAACCATGTCACATTCTTGTTACAGGCTAAAAATTCCAAAGTAAAATGTGTAGACAAGCCTGGTGTGAGAGCCTATTTAAGGAAATTGTCTCTGAGTCCTGAAGCCATCTGTGATATAAAAGTATACTGCATGGACTCCTTGAATAAAAGGATTCACTGGCAGGGCTTGCTGGAAATCTCAGTCAGAGATGCTTTTCATACAGCAGGCATATAGATCTTCCACATGATGAATCAGATTTACTCAGAACGCCTGCTGTTCGGAAGTGATTTCAGGCTTGAATAATGTCTTACTGGAGGCCTGGTTTGATCTGGGGAAGGGAATGGGGGTCACATGCTGCTGGAGTAGGCCTGATGTTCTTTTGGAGTGACCCCTAGAAATAATAATCATAAGGGAGAATCAGTTCAAGGGCGTTGGGCTAGAACCACTTGGAAACTAATGTCACAAGCTCTACTTGTGCACCAAAGTTTCCCTCACAGGCTGCAGCACTGATTTAGTTGGTATGTTAATATGGAAGTTTAAATTAAATCAGGCTTGTGTCAGTACTATCGAAGAGGCACATTCACTTAGCCCTGCAGTTTTATAAAATGCAAAGAAAGAAAACCATATGGCAGATTAGGGCAAATTACTCTCAAATTGTGGCTGAGAGCCAAGGGAGAGTGAGCTTGAGAGAGCGTTCACGTCTGTTTGAAATATGCCCACTTTCACTCTGCTGCTTTACACACTTGGAAGTGGAAGGCTCATTTCCCTGTGAGCTGAAATGTATTAAATACTCCACGCCTTAAAGAAAGTAATGTGTTCAGTATTTGTGGAAGTTACAATAAAAGCATATGTATTATTTTCTTTTTTAAATTTGGGGTTGGATTTACTACCAAAGAGTGAATAAAAGAGCTTAGTGCAAGCCCAGGAGCATCAAGGAGGGAATGAACACATGTAATAAGCAATACTTAGTAGACAGTCCTGGCTATTATTACTGCACGTATAGCACAACAGTGACTACAAGATTTATGCAGGAACTGAGATCATGCAGCACTGAAAATAACTATAATAATGATCCCTGCTCCAAAGAGCTTTCAGTGTAGTTTTATTTTCTGAGCTATGAGAAGCTGCAATAAGGAAATGAAACAGAAAGGATAATAAATAAATGGCTCTTGGAAAACTTCTTTAGTTTTAATAACTAGAAAGGTGTCCTAGCACTTTGTCACTCAGAATAAGGAGAAAAAATGAAATATTATGTTTTCTTGGTAGCAATTTGGCTTTGCTCCACAGTTCCTCTGAGTAATTGCACACATTTTCTGTGGAAGCTCCATGGATGTATGGGACCAGGAAGAGGCAGGGTTCTGAGGAGCAAGCATTCTGCAGTACTTACCACTGAATGAGTACTGAAATGCACAGTGATGGCAAAGATCACCTGGTTCCTCAGCAGAAGTACCCTCCAGGTTGCCAGAAGGGCTTTTCTCACATCATGAGGATTCTCTGTATGACAAGGCTTCTCTATCCTGCAGGTCCTAAACCCTTCACATTAGAGGAGTGTCAGAAAGCCAGAAAACTCAGAAGTTGCAGCATCACATGATTACAAGTCCAGAACTACTGTGTAGGACCTCCGAATTTTTTTTTTTTTTCTGGAGCCTCAGAACTGTCCAGCCTGTGGCCAAGAGGACAGTTGCATCTGCCTTTCAGTAGTGAGGGCTCTCCTGTGCGTTATGGAAATTATGCAAGCCAGCCACCATGGCCAGGTTCAATTCTGCACGTCAATTGATAAGCCAAAAGGTAGATTCCTCTATAACAGCTCTTGTATCAGTAGTGCTACAGCTCAAGCTGGGTGCCTCTGAAGAGGGACCTTGAATAGAGAAATTGCTAGACAACTATTCCCTTGCACTCTAAATTCCCCATCCTTGATGTGACAGATGGGACCTTTGGTAATATTTAGGTCTGGGGTCTTCCCATGCCTCACTGGGTACCTTCGTCATCTCTAGGAAGTGGTTTCCTTTTCTATCTCTGAGGGTGCAGCTTCTGTTAATTAATGCAGCTTCTTTATCTTCTGGCTTGAATGAGATCTGGGGTTTCTTGGTGTACTTGACTATGTAAAAGTTCATCATGTCTGAGTGAAAATTCACAGCTTGTGGCCAAAGGTTTCAAGAAATTTGGCTCCTAATGGTGCACAAGTTCTGCTAAAGAAGCTGTACAGAAGTATATACCAAATCACACAGTGTGTGCCAGCTCAGCAGGTGACGGTACCAGCTGCCACCCTACCATGATGACACTGGCCAGTCTACAAGCTGCCACCAAAACAGCACCCAGCTGTCTGCTCCAAGCCTTGAAAATCTTCGATGTGACTGCTGAAAACGTTTTGGAAAGTTTCTGCCTTGCACTGGGGCAGTGCTGCACCATGCTGCCAGTGTGGATACCTGGCAGATACTGCTCTGGTTTCCATGGTAATTCTCTCTGTGCATTTATAGTCTCTCACTTGCAGCTTTCATTAGATTTAACATTCAGAGAGACACTGATTAAAACATGACATTCCTAGCACACCGAGAAAACCATTTTGTACAAAGCCCTATTATGTGGCATAGACAAACTGGGTGATGGCCAAATTAGTTAATAGAAATTTCAGATGACATTGGAACAGACCAAAAAAGGATGGATTCATATAACATTAAATGTTTAAGCGTGTCTCTCAAACTCAGTGATGCAGACTAGAGAAATGTGGTGCACGGGTATATCAGGGACATCTCGTGACATATGTCTGTGGAATCCAAATCTAACCTGAGGTGACCTCATTCACATATTTCTCAGTAGTGAACTTAAAAAGTATTGAGGTACTATCAAACCAAGACATTTGCTTAGACAGGAGACATGCAGGAGGACATGCAGGAGTCTTTTTCCCCTCACTAGTTCCCATCACTCTACCAGCTGGATCTTGCTGGAGGACTTGTACACAGTGCTCTGTGATGGAAACAGCATCACAGAAAGGCCCTAAGCTTCCAGCTATGAAGCTTTCAGCTCTAGCCCCTGAAAATATCTTTGACCACCAGCTGCTGTCCCAGGATTTTCTGCTCTTCATTTTCAGTACTATATGAGAACTATCTTCCTTTCTCACTCCTGCCTTTGGGCTGAAGATATCCAGAGCAGACTCTGCTCCACAGCAGAACTCGACTGGGGAGGGGAAGAAGGGCAGCAGAGACCTCGCAGAGGTAACAGTGGCCCAGTGTGGGAGGGGGACAGAGGTGTGCATCAGAAACTCAGGGTGCTCTGGTAGGAGGAACATGATTGGCATCAAGAGTAGCACAACTAAACCAGTATCTAATAAAACATTGTGGAGGGTGATGGAATACAAACCCAGAACAGCAAAACTATCATGGTTTCAGTGCACTGCTCATTGCCAGTTCAACCTCCTAATGAGACTCATTTCCATCTGTCTCCTGCTTCTGCCTCATTCTACACCCAAGCACAAGAAAGAAATACCTGGATTTCATGTAAACCACCTCCCACTCAAAGTGATGCATCTGCAAATCCTTTCAAACAATCATAGGGGCTGGATGGACACCCAGGGGTCTTCTTGCCTCCTGTTCCTCATCTCTTTTAAAACTTACTTCCAGACAACCTTTTTGAAATGATGCCAAGATCATCTAGTAGTACAGTGTTGCCATGATGGTTTTCATTAATATCCGAATAAAATTCAGCTGCCCTGGGAAAAATCTACAGTGACATTTATTTTCCTCCATTTTGTTTTCCTGCTTGCATGCCTGAAAAAATATATATGTGTGCATTTATATTTAAATTTTGTTTGCATTTAAACAATTTGAATTTATATTTTAAATTGAAGTTTTTTCAAAAAAAAAAGAGTGAAATCACCTTGTGATTTCTTACAGATCACCAAACGCTTCACAGATCACAGTCTGAGAAATATTAATCTACATTTGATATTTGTATTGGGAGGAGAAGAATTGCACCTTAAGGCTATCTGTACACTAAGAAATTAAACATGACCAGAAAGCTGTGCTGGGCACTGGAATTCAAGCATCCCTATCAAAAAATTGTTAAAGCTTTACCAAATAACTGCTGGGCACAGCTCAGAGGTCAGCACATGTGAGGAGCCATTCACAACAAAACTTTTCTGCATGGTCTCTGTTTAGGGGGGTTTCTCTGAGAGAAACTGCAGGCAGGCAGTCAAAATAACCCACTTTTGCCTCACTGCAAGAGAATAAACCTGACACCATTTGTTTTACTCACATATTTTAGTTGATGCAGTAGACACTTAAATGTGGTCCGATGTAATACAGACTGTCTGTCCTCTGTATCAAAAGGTGTCACCACATTTTATCCTGTCATCTGTCACCACAGAATCAGAATCTTTCTGAAGAGCTCAGTAGAAGTGACAAGAGTCTCCATTAGATTTCATGGTCTCTAGGATCAAATTGTTTGGCATAGTGTTTTCATTAGGCATTTCTTTCCTTTTAATGAGTTTAATTAGGCACTTATTTAATGATATGTAGGAGTTGAAAAGTGTACCAGGAAAGCCAGTGCTTTTATGAAAATTAATTTGGTTTGATTTCAGGTCTCTAGAAATAAATGTTACAGCCCAGGCTAGTGATATAGGCTTTTGCTTTACTTATGGACCATGACAGCCTCCTCCAGACGGTGATTCCTCCCAGAAAAAGCAGACATTTGAGAGATGCAGAATTACTCCAGGGAGGATTTACAGACATTTCTTGTGGTCATAAAGAGACATGAGACCAAATTTTCAGGTGAAATATATTTCAATCATATACCATACATTTCAAACAAAAATAACGAAAAAGATTTTCAGAAAGAAAATGAATAGCTGAAACAGAACAGGTTATTTAGGAAGGCAAATTTATCAATGCCAGAGTGATTTCCTCCATATCTTGCTTTGAATTAAGGTAAAAACTGTACACTTTTATCTCCATAACAATGAAAGGTAAACCATATAAAAGACTGAGAAACAATGAGTTTGAATTTTGATCGTTCTTCAGCATGTTACATAACAAGTTTGTATTTGTATCCTTCTATACTTCAAGCATTACTTATTTACAGTAAGGAATCTGTCCATGTATTTGTCCAGTGAACAGTGCAATAGTGTCTCTGTGGTCAGTTCTTCCTCAAGGTACTACCATAGATGGTAACAAATAAATAATAACCTGTGTCTTTCTCCTTGTGTTTTGCCCAGCTAACAATGTGGTCACTCCTTAACTTGGATTTTTCATCAGAAGGATTTTCTATGATCATGCAAGACACATGGGGAAGAAAAAAGAAAGTTTGTAACTCAGTACTTGCTCAGATTTCTATCTGTTTCCAAATAACTGGTTTATATATTGAATATATTTCCTTTGTCACCTTTATTTTGCAATTGGGCAGAAAATGAGATTTATCCAGCTGCCAGATTAGCCCTGTGTATAGATAGCATGAGCATAGTTCAAGAGCTCTTATCAAGTTTTGGAGCAGATTATCTCAGAAAGTTCAAATGATTGCCATGAATTGCACTGCAGCTGTATTCTCCCAGAATACAAAGGATTCATGAGTTATAGTACAAACCAACACATGATTTTTCTTGGTAAAGAAAACCCCATTTTCTGTTGATATTTTCCAATGGAGTTGAATGAGGAAAAGAAAACAGGACTTGGGCAGATGGTGGAGACAGGCTGACTGCTGCTTATTCTGCTTCAGAACATCAGACTCACTGCCAGAAGCAGTGCTCACTGAAAAAAAAGAAAAAAAAAAAAAGAGTTTCTGTGCTATTTTTCAAACCTTAGAATTCTTGAGCTTGTCTGTGAAAATGCCCAAACACAGGCTACACCTGGATCTGTTGTGAGCCCTCTCACCCAGAGCTACACTTGGGCTGGAGGTTGGGCTGCCTCGTGGTGGAGAAGGGGAGCAGAGACCACCATGGGCAAGAACAGGTGCTCCCATCAGCAGGGGACAGATCCAAAGAGCTGCCAAGGGCCCTGCTGTGTTCAGGGGGAGTCCCGTTCAGCATCTCAGCTGATCGAGTCCTAGGAATTTGCAGCCTTTATTCTGCACACCACCCCAAAGCAGTTGGTTTTGTTCCTTTATGCATCAGCGAGCGCTGCTCCAGCCGGGAGCGCTCTGGGAAGGGCCGCAGCTGGGGAGTACTGACTCCGTGTTACTGCAGTCAATGTCACCGGTGGGAAATCATTGTGCTGGGAGTGCCTAAGCCATGTCCCTCCACTATATGTGGTTTGATATATTAGGATAAATTTAGGAAGCAATTCATTTCAGCTGTAGACAGTACAACATAGACAATAAACAAGAACACTCCAGTTTTCAGACATACTAATTGTACTCAAAGACTGAAGTGAAACATGAGGATTTCCAGTTCTAGCAGTGCTGTTTTCATTTTCACAGGACCAGCCCATGGGTGTGGAGGTGGCCATGCTGTGTTGAACCCAGAATGCATCTCTTTTCCCTCAGTTTCTTTCTGACCTCAGTTGTTCATTTCTTTTTGCCTTCCCACTCTTTCTTTGTTGCCTGCTGGAAGCCTTCAATGAGGTACTTGAACTCCCTTTGAGGGTCTAGGTATATACTTTATTTCCTGTGCTGCTGGTGCCAATGCTGCTTCATTGACAGGAGAAATCCTGAGAGCCAGACAGCTGGCACCATCTTTGCAAAACCTAAAAATGTTGCTGTCTCAAACTTCAAGGCCCCTATCTGGAGGCTTACAAATCCTCCACCCTTGCCCAGACTATGACAGCACGTGTAACAACATGCAGCATGCTTAACTTTGCTGGCGAGTGAAGGGGCAAACTCTTTCCAGGGAAGTGTGCCATGGATGCAAGAGGCCATGCACAACATACTTTCATTGAAACAACTTGGAGATATCAGTAACATTTGTGTCTGAACTGTTTTTCCATATGGTTGCTAGGAGAGAAGATTTACTTTAAGAGATTTGAGAAAAGTAAATGTTGTTTTTCTGTTTATTTCAGCCTGTTTACTTCCTGAATTTGGCAGCATTTTCTCTATAGTCAGCAGAGTAGTTTCCTAAGTCCCAGCAGAAATATTTTACCCTATTGTCTGTTTCAGTCTTTCACACAGAAACAGGAAAGAGAATATTTCTTTTTAAAAAGTTTTTCAAAGGCGGTGAAATGCAAACAACAAATTATTGTTGTTATTCTTGTCCTTCTTCCTCTCCATCCTATATCTTATTACATTTTTATCACAGTACATCTGCAGACTTTTCTACATTTTACCCTTCATGCTGATATAGCTGTCTAGGAAAAGGCGTGCTGGTATAATCCCCAGCGTAAACAGCTTTGCTCTGCTTTAAGCATAGCTTTTCAATTTAACTTAAACCTCTTCTTAAGAGGTATAAACAGACCAAAAAATCTACTTTGATATTGGATTAAGACTGATCAGTTTGAGGTTTATTTGGATCCTAAGCTCAAAACCTTTTGCATATAGACCAGACCATATCTGAAGCTGTTTTGAGTGAAACTGTGTAAGCTTATACCACCTTCTTTGGGCAAGTATAAGCTTGCCTTTGTCCACTTCCAGGCTGAGAAGAAACTATCTGACCTTATTATGTGATGTTTAGCCCCAGGTAATAAACCTTATTGAGGCCCAGCTCTTAGTTTGTTTTAAGTGTGGAAGCAGATATGTCTTTTTGTTGTTATTCCACTCAGAGTAGACACAATGGATGAATGTTCTTCACAGTGTAAAATGTAGACATATCTAAAATATCTTTAATTGTAGAATGGGAGCTATGACAATCCTTTACATGTTCTTAAAGGAACATCATCAGACCAGACAACTCCAGACAACTGGCAGAAGATTCTGATGTCTAGCAGTAATTTATAGCTACAGCTCTTTGGATGATGGCCAAGTAGAACTCATGGACAAAAAGTCACTGCGTACAAGTACAGTACCTGATTTGAGCTCAGTGCAGAGGGGACGCTTCTGACTTCTTGAATTTGCTATGCTCAAGTGTATCAAGTAAGTCCAGCACCAAATACAACAGACCTGTTGCTTTTGAAGTAGCTAGAGCTGTAATTCATGCATCAAAGAGCTGCTTCTGGGATGCTGGCAAAACTGAGTGAAACTTATCAGCTCTGACATCTGTCCATTCTGCACTCTTACTTCACTCAAGTGTAAATCATAGAATCATAGAATATCCTGAGTTGGAAGGGACCCAAAAGGATCATTGAGCCCAACCCCTGGACCTGCATAGGACACGCCAGTTATCACACCACGTGCCTGAGAGCATTGTCCAAATGCTTCTTGAACTCTGTCAGGACTGGTTCTGTGACTGCTTACCTGGGGAGCCTGTTCAGTGCCCAACCACCCTCTAGGGGAAGAACCTTATCCTAAGATAAACATAAAACCAGATTTGTTGACCAGATTCACCAGCAAACTGCACCTACTTTGTGCTGTTCTGGAATAAAACTATGTGGCACACACCCATGAATATTGAGGTACCGATCTGTGAAGTGGTGAGAAAAGATCCATAAAACAATGGTGAACTCTTTTGTATCCTAGTAGCATTAATTCCTCATTTCTTTTTCTTTATAGCTTAAGCTACCACATATTTTTCCCCTTTTTTCTGCAAGTGGCAGGGCACTGTATCAGTAACTATGTAGCAGTTAACCACAGGTCCCCTGACAGACCGGCAAGGAATAGCTACTGATTGTTTTCTGCCTCCTGCAAACCTACCTAATTGCTAACAACTTAACTCTGGCTTCGCTTTGACACCTCTGTTAGGTGGTACAACTTTTGCAAGAGAAGTCAACCACTGAAAATATTCCAAACATTAAAGATGGAAGCATTTTTATTTCTCTTCACTCAAGCCTAGCAGCGATTTGAATACATAAATGTATTTGAGATCACAGTTTATCTGCATGTGACAGAGATTGAAAATTGAAACACAAACAGTGCCTAACTGTAAAGATATGTATTCATATATACCCTATATACTTCGTAATCTTTATATATGTATGTCTACATAAATGTGTGTGTGAATATGGCTGGTAGTTAGAGATGAACCTGATTCTGTAGTTGGGCTTGGAGCTGGCTGGATAACTCAATGTATGTTAATTCAATGGCTAGTTAATGGTTAATTCAATTACTAATTCAATGGCTAATTCAATGGCTGGTTAATTCAACGTGTACCATACTTCTACAAAAGGTCTTTTCTCTGACAGTGCTATCCTGCTAACGTGCAGACTGTTTAATCTTGATGCCTTAGAAGAAATATGTCCTCCAGTGGATTCCTTGTCCTGTGTAGAGGAAAGGAAGAATTTTTTTCTTAATTCAAGACTATTTCCTCAGCTGAGATTTAACAAACAACTACATTTGAATAACCTATTCAAATAGCCTATTTGAATAACCTGGTTTTCAACATATACATTGTTTAGTATGTCAGGAGAATTCTCATTCAAGAGACCTCCTTGTGCTTTCAATGATAAGAAGATTTTATTAGTTTCAAGAAGCTCGGATTCTAGTTTCAGCCCTGTGTTATGACTAAAATGAGAATAAAGCAGCTTTAATTTTCATATCTATGACAAACTTTTCTTAGCTTATGACCTGACATGCCATATTTTGGGCCTTGAAACAAAACCAGTGATCATTTTTTTATAATGGGCTGTCTATCAGGGAATTGAGACATGATAGATTTTAGGCACCAATGGTGTGGAGAGGAAACAACCTTTAATTTGATCTCTCTTTGTTCACCTCATGTCTAATGAAGAGCAAATTCACAGTTCAGTAGCAAATGAGAGCTAATCAAAAGAAAAATATTAATTTAACTTGTGCTCATGCCTTTTTCAGATGAAAATCTTTGTTATTATTTTCTTTTCACTTCTTTCTCAGGAAGAAAAATACATCTTGTGGATAAAAATAGCCCTAAACAAGTATTCAGAACTGGCAGCCTATTAAAACTTTCAGACTGAGAAAACTGTGTATAAAATCTTGTAACGTGTTTGGACATCAGTTTCTCAGAGAGAAACAAAGGCTCATGACCTTCTCCCAATATATATCCACTGCTGGATTCCAATAAGAGAACTGTTTGGTGTGCCATCTCCAGTGCAAGGTGAGGGAACAGCACTTCCATGGCCAAGTGTAATCTCTGCACGTAGGAGCCCAGCAGAGGGAAAGTCTAGGTGGCACTGTTAGGAGAGAGAGTCGCCACCTTTTCCTCCAGGCAAATCAACCTTCCTGCATCCTGGAAACATCCAGATGATTTTAGTGGCCTCTAAGCATATCAGCAAGCCTACAAGAGCACTGCATACAGTGCTCAAACCATTATGGAGATTTTTTGGCTTTCAGATGGCACTAAACTGAGCTGCAAACCAATCTTTTCCCTCTTCTGAGACTGCCCCTAACTATAACTGCATATTTGGATGAAGGCATTTCATGACTTTGCGCATGCTTCAGCAACCTGTTCTTTCAATTACTGATTCTTACAAAATATACTCATTCAGCTTCTCTGTAAGAACTGAAGATAATGTATAATAATAGAATATTACTATGTAGAGCATCAATTTCCCTAATAGCCTAAGTAGCTAAAACTCGCATTAATTTTCAACTTTAGGATGCTGTACTTAACTCTCTTGATGTTTGCCAAATAGCCTGCCAAACCATGTCTTTGTGTATGCAAAACCATGGTAAGGCACCACAAATGTGCAGAGTTTATGAAGGTACAACTGTAGTACAAGCAAAATGTAGTCCTTTGTATATAAGTAATGTTATTAAAAAAAAAGTCTCATAGAAATTGCTTTTTAGCTCAAAAATATCGATTATAGAGTTCCTTCTTGTTCACTACTAAAGGTTCAGGGTGTAATAGGAATGAATGGGAAGAAAACAAGAACAGAAGGGTGGTATTTGTCCTACAGGAGCTGCTTTCAAAGTAGCTCCGACTACGTGCATCGCCAGTGCAAATTGTTGCTTTGAGCCAGCTCTGAAGACTTTTAAGTGATGATTGTATATTTTCTGAGCTCCATAGGTATCTTTGTGCATAAATATTCTCTTCTTGGCTCGTTAGGCTGAGCTCCTGACTGGGGAAAATATTCAGTGATGGCATAATTTAAATACTGTAGGCTGTAGAGCTTCAAAAAGAGAATTCATTCACAGTAGATGACACGTATTTGTAACCTTTCTTGTGCCCTTTTTATGGAAATGAAATGCAAGACTGACTGACTTAAAATAATTAACACTAGAAAATGAGGGTTGATTTCCAGTTAAGAATATGGTGCTTCAATCCTGGATTGTTTTTTGTTAGTTTGTTTGCTTTGTTTTGTTGGGAGCATTTTGTTTTGGGGTTTTGTAGGTTTTTTTGGTGGGGTTTTGTTTGTTTGTTTTGTTTGTTTGTTTGGGGGTTTTGTTGATTTGTTTTTGTGGTGGTTTCTTTGTTGTTGTTGTTTGGTTGGTTGGTTTGGCTTCTTTTGTTTTTCTCGTTTTACTACTTTATGACCTCCTAGATTCACATTTATATTGCTATCACCCACATGAGTTTGGGCAGGCCATACTAGCTTCAAATATTAGTTAAGCTAAGCCTTAAAAAAAAAAAAAAAAAAAAAAAAAAAAGCTTAAGATAATACACATACCACAAAGAAATTTCTTGCTCCAACAGCAGTTGGTTTAATTTGTCTTCATGCCAGAGTCTAAAAGTAAACAGTCACCACCCCCACCACCCTCTGCCAAACACAGAGCTTGGCTTTCTGTTGCATTTTATGTCCTTTGGGCAGGTTTTTATTTTTTCTTTTTTGGTAAGAAACTAGTGAAACAATATGTTGAAACAATATGTTTGTAAATAGTAGCTTCTTATTGCTGCAACCTGCCTGACCCAAGGAGTAGGATGAGCAAGGCAGAGCTCCTGCTGCTGTTCAGAGACACAAAAAAAGACACTTGAGTGGTGCAATGCAAAATGGAGGGTCCATAGCTAATGTTCTTACATCTCTTTTGCACAATGAGCCACTGTTCAAAAGGTGGTGAACATAGAAACTGAAATAAACAGGATCCATCTTATTTATAAAATATTCAAGCATATTCTAAGGTTAAAGTGTGACATAAGGACAATGAGCAGAGACTGCCTCATCCTGTACACATGCATAAATGTGAAAGTAATTCCAGGGACAGGCAGTGTTGCTCTTTATCAACATTAGATTAGACTAGAGTATAACAAATTATTTCTTTATTCTGTCCAGAAGAAGAACCAGTGAAGACAGGAAAAGCCAATGGCAGAGGGCCGTGTTAACCCCTCATGAACACCCTCCTGCACCCAAGTACTTCTGTGGAATGCCTTTTCCCCATCCACAAAGACAGTTTCAGTAGTTCCTCTTCTCATCAGTGCTCTGTTAGAGCAGCAGTATAAAACCACAACCTCGCCCAAAATAGCCCTGCTAGCCTATCTTACTGCAGATGATAACAAAACCATTTAGTCTCAGACAAGGAATTACACTCAATTGATTTTCCTGGCCTGTACACCCAAACTACACCCTTTTCCCCTGGATCTGACACAAAACTGCTTTGAAACAGCAGTATGACTTGGAAGGGTTAGCTGCTTCATTGGCTGCACCTCTCTTTGCCACACCTCCAGCTTTGCAGTAGGATCACCATACCAGGCACTGTCATAACAAGCAGAGTTTGAAACGTGAGGTTTCTTCTAGGTCAGGTGTGTAGCTGAAGAGATGTTTGCCCTAGAGGCAAATCTGAAGAAGTAAATGGAGAAAGTCAACAAAGCAGATAAATTTTCTTATGAATAAGCAATTTAAAAAGTAATTTATTAATTAATGGAATGAAAAATGCAAGAAAAATGAAAAATTAATTTTTAAATCTGGTTGTTTCTTGTTTCAAACTATTTTACAATTAAAAAGGTAAAATAGTAATTATATAGATATTTCATTTCTTAACTAAAGATATGCAGCTCATGCCAATCATCCATCTCTGCTTAACTCTTGATAGTGCAAACCATGTCTGACAACCATTTGTAACCAAGCTGACTTTATTTGCAATTCTGCAAACACTGTCATGGAATTTGCTAAACTGCAGAATTTCCAGATTTAAATTTCTGTAATTAAAGACACAGGCTTCACCTGAACCTACTTAACTTCTGAATTTAAAAGGTATTGCCTTTTATAGGAGAAATCATAAGTGATTGAATCCATCAAATAATTGAATCCATCAATACAATTTTTTTTTGCTTAGAAACCTCTTGTTCTAATCATGGCCTGGTGTGACCCCAGCTCACTCACACATTTTAAGAACACCATCCACAGCATTTAGCACTGGCACAGGGGTCACTATAAAATGCTGTCAGACTTTTAGAGAGTGATTCACACAACACAGTGTTATATTAGCCTGCATCCAAAAGCAGTATGTGGTGGTAGTAAATACACAAGTAACATTTTTCCTGAAACAAAACCTTCAAAAAGATGATAGCAGTTTCTATGAATTAAGCTGCAAGGAAAACCTCTTGGTGGATTCATTTCACAAAACCTGCTCACACTGAAAGGACATTGATCATGTCTCCCCAAACCAAGGTGCATGTTTCCATGTAAGATTTTACCATATCAAAAGTACACCATGCTACATAAACACGGGTCATGTGTTCAACCACTGACTTAAATGAAAGGAGTTACAGAGATATTACTCAGTTCACAAGAGAAATGCCTTTGCTTTCATAATCACTAATATTATAACACAACTATCCACTTTTTTACATACAGAAAAGAAAAAAAAAAAAAAAACGAAAAACCAAAACCCACACACTGCACATTCAAGGCACCAGGAAATGATTCGCCTCATAAAATATTTAATCTCCACACATCAAAGTATTACATACATGCATTGCACTCCTTGTCTTCTCCAGTCATTTACACTCTGCTAAAACGGACATTTAGAAAATAACTAACCTTTGTTAGCTAGCTACAGGCGCTTCACTAAGCTTGAAATTATTGAGCCCAGGAGTGATAGATGTGACAGGAAGTTTATTAAAGACCAAGAACAAAGTTTCCTTCACTCAGCTGCAATGCAGATCTTTTATCTGTGGTAAAAATCGTCACAATGTTTGTATGATGTGAAGATGCTTTGCCTTTTAATGTCCTAGTGACATCAGCAGGAACCCCATGAATACAATTTAACCGTGACATGAGTTTCAAATTGGAAAAAATTCATACAACTTCTTTTAAGTGAATCTTAGTTGAGTGAGAAAAGCAATAAAATGCATGCTGTCCCTTCGCATTTTTACCTATTTTGAAGTGGCAAACTTTATGTCATGAATAATACCTCTGTCTTTCCAATGGACATTTTGGTATTATATTTTGTTTACTCGGGTAATGCAAAGAAATCCCATCTGCAGAATTATTCACACTTGGATTCTTTCTCTGTGGCTTGGCATATATTTTGGAATAAATGCATTTCAGTTCCCCTGCCACTTGTTAACAACTTCATTGGAGAAAACTGTTTTCACTAGACTTGTCCTTTGCAGAGATAGGTCTAACTGTTACAATAGGGTTTCTTTGGCTCCTTTAGTTTGAAGAGTTCAATCTTTAACTATGGACCTGCCAGTGCTTTAGTTCTCAAGATCCAGCTTTATTATTTCTTTTCCTAAAAGGAATTGTCATTTACAGGCTAACAGCTTAAGAATTTTTTCCTACATTTGGTTCATCTTTCTACTTTTAGTCTCCCTAGAATGGACTATGCAACTCCAGGTCTAACATAAGGAAGCCAGTAATATTGCTTTGTGTCACCATTTGATTGCAAAATACTTGGAAAGCATTGTAATAATACAAAAAGTAAATTTAGGAACCTAAACAAATTGAAGGTAATAAAAGAGGGCAAAAGATTATTTGACACATTTGAAGTCAGCTGGCACATTATAAAGCAATGTTGCTGCTCTGATCAGGAATATACTTTAAAAAAAACATATTTTTTTCGTTCTGTTATTTGTGGGTAAAACACATGGTAAGAAGTCTGCTAGTGATCATATATCTGATCTTCAGAATTTCATTCTCACAGATTGAAGGATAAGAATTTGCAGACAGGTACTTGACTTTAATAATGTCCATAGACCATCCTACAGTTTATCTAGTGTGAAGATTGTTGCATGTCTGAATTCATTCCTGAGCAGCTGCACATAATTCTGTGCTCTACTGTTATGCTAAAGCAGAAGATACCTAATTTCCCCTCCTTCTTTCCCTCCACAGCTGTCCTATCTACACAAAAATGATGACCCACATGCAGCCTTCACATGTGATCAGCAATGCTGGTAGAAAGAAAATCCAGAACATGGAACCTTGGAAGAGGGAACACTTTGTTTTGTAATATGGCCAATTTACTGACAATTTTTTGCATTAGGAATCTGTTTATGAATGTCTGGGTATAGTTGCCTGCTTGATGGAAACTAAAAATAATTAACTTTAAGAGTGAGGACAGAAATTGCAAATATTTCTCTTTGACATCTCTGGTCTCAGATCCTGCTCTAGCCAAATGGCGATTATCAATCACTATTTGAAAAGAACCAGAAAACAGAGGAGTTAAAACAATTCTTTTTTTCTCTTGTGAAAAGCAGTATCATAGCTGGCTAAATAAGGTCTATGCTGGAGGAGAGGGGAGGGGAAGGGGGAGCATGTGCTTGTGTTGTAACATGACTCCTTACTCATCAGATGGCACCCATCATCATCACAACCACAGCCTTTCAGTGTGCTGGAATAAACTAATTATCTCAGTGACAGCTCAGGTTTTAATCTCCATTCGTAAGCATTTGTCATGAGCCTTGGTCAGCCAGTTTTTAAAGACTGCCATGAATTATATATTTCTCTCTTTTTAAGACTGCCTAAATAAGGACAATTACAATGCCCTGGAATGAGTTTCAATAAACACATTTGTGCTTGCTGCTGCTGCCAGACAATCTGAATAGGACAAAGCTTTTTACAGTGCTGATTGTAAATTAGAGTTCTAATATTCAGTTCTTCTAGAGCTGAAGACTATTCAATCCCCAGGACAATATGTAGGAAGAGATCCTTCTCATGCTTTGAATCAACGGAGCCACATTTTTAAAAGGGTTAGATACTGGACCCACTGAATTTATTGACTTCAGTAAAGTGAATCCAAGTTCACATTTCCTTTACTTCCACCAGTCTTAATGTGCATTACATACACTTATTGGACAGCAAATGAAAGCCAGGCTTCATCCCCCATATTGCTGGGCACTTAACTGGAATGTTGGTAAGACCCTGCCTACCTTCACCTATTCTCAGTAAAAGCAGGGGACATTTGTCCCTCAAAGACCTGGGCACGTGGCACAAAGGGAAGAACTAAAGGGTAAAACCAAGGCAGAGTTTTGGGCTTCTTTTTTTCTTTTTTTTTTTTCCTAAGAGAAGAAAGCAGCCTGGTAGTGGAATTTATAGAGGAATGTAATACACTTGATGGTGTGATGACTGTGGTATTATACAGTAGTTGTTAATATTGCACTCATCAGCATGATGCAGAGCATTTCTCAAAGAAAAAAAATCCCATACAGAAATAGCTAAATGAAACATCTAAAAATCCTTCATTTTGCCATCTCTGCTCTCAGCACATTGTTCTATAAAGTCTTAAAGAATCAGTGAGGCAGTCTTCTATATGGTGTACATTGATATTTAATATATAGCTTCACACAATATCTTCTTTTAAAAATGCACTATTTTGCTCACTTCTTCATGTTGTTTGATAAATTAACAGCTTGAGCCAGATTCATCATCGGAAAAATTTTGTTCACTTCAGTTGCATTAAATGGAGTTATAACACATAAGAATTTAAAAGAATAGGGGCTTTGAATTTTAGACCTTCAACAATCTTTCCACATAGCATACACTTTCCATGTGTTTTACACCCATTTTTGGACATCTGGAAGGATAAACAAACAGTACAAACAAGTTGCAGGCACAGGCAATGTGCCACATTAAAGTTATATTAGTTATTTAGGCACTACTTCCAATAACTCACCAATAGTCAGAAACAAAGGCTGTTCTGTATTTATGAACTAATTTTGCATAACTGTTTCAGTGATAAAAGTACCATTGCTTTTCTGGTTGCCTACACACGCAACCTATGTGACACTAAGTACTTTACATGAAAATATATTCTAGTATATAAAAGCAGTAACACTTAAATAGAAAAGAAGCAAATAGCATAACATTCCCTTCCACTCTACACATTTTTTTCAGGTTGGAACAGGTTCTTCCTATTCACATCTCAGCTGTTGTCAAGGGTGAGAGCACTTTCCATTCAGTATCAGGTAACAAGAAGGTATTTTAACATGTTTTTAGCAGTCAGCTTTGATAAACAGACTGTATTATGGTATTTTCTTTAGTCCTTGAATATTACAATGAATCTTTTCTATAGTGCTTCCACTTGTTCACTGTCTCTTTTGAAAATGTGAACATCAAAAGTATGCCTACATTATTTTTTTTTTCTTGAACAGGAAAGAAATGGTTGGGAAGTTAAATCCAGTGAGCAGGGTCACTTGCAGAGGAAAAATCAACTCCCTACCTATATTCTTTGGCTGTCTATCCACATATCCTTCTAGCATTTCATATTTAACTGTATGTTAGTTATGGTTTACAAATCCATAATTTGCTTTCTGTTACATGACTCTCGCCGTGCTCCATATCCTTCCCCACTTTGAAGTTGCACTTCAAATTCCCTGCCCCATATAATTTTATGCTTATTGTTAGTCATTATTTATTTTTTTTTCATTTTTGTAATATGAGTGTAAGCTGTGTAGCTATTGGCAGGATGGACCAAGGCAGGATGTGAGGCTTGAGGAGAGGCTAGGGTTGAAAGTGATGCTCAGGTTATCATCTACATGAAGAGTGAATGCAGTAGAGATCAGGAAAAGTGGTAGCTGAGAGGATGTATTTTAGAAGTGGTGATCACAGGCAGGGAAACACATATTTCACTTCATGTGTGCTGAATTTGATTGTCAGATGAATACACATTAAAAGATGTCAGAGAAAGGAGGCAGAACACTGATTTGCACAGTGAGTTTGTATGTGCACTAATATAATGCAGACCCAGGCACAGGTTTTGTCCCTGGAACCCATCCACCCACACTGTCAGAGCACTCAGCAGTCCCTGCCAGCATTTTGACCTTGTCACTACTCCAGAAAAAAAAGCCTGGGAACTAGCAAAGGTCGGGGACCACTCCCAAAGGGCAAACTTAGATGAAAAAGTAAGGAAAATGTAACATTATGGAAACTTTTCCTGATGTGAAAGTAGGGAAAATGTAACACTATGGAAATGGCTAGACCACGATAGTTGCCCTCAAAATGAGAGAGTGACTAGGATATTTTTTTTTTTTTTTTTGTGCTGATGTCGCCAAAAAATGATGTCTGGAGTAGACTGGTATATTTTCGAATACAGAAAATTTATAAGACATCTAGCAGACAACAGAACCACTGTGTCAATCAGAGAACCCAAAGATGCAATGCAGAGGGATTGGAGATACTGAAGAAGAAAGATGAAAAAATCTTCAGAGATCTTCAAACTGAGTACTAGAAACAATTTGACATGGACCAGCTTCCTTAGACATTTTTGTTTCTGACTGTACTGCTCACCTCAGTAGTTTGCAGGGCACATTTTGTTTTATTTTTTAGAAACCTCATTGGTAGTGAGTTCACCAATTTTCAATGCATTGATGAAAATGCTGAAAAAAATTTATATCTAATGCAGAAATACAGATACTTGCATGAGGATTCTCTACTGACAACTATTTTTCTGATCTGTCAGCTAGCCATCTCTTAATCTCTTATTATGCTTTATTGTTAGTGTATTGGGCTGTATTTTGAATAATACTGTGAGGTAATATGAAGTCATTCACTCTACAAGAGTCCAAATAGAGCTACATGACTGTTTTCTCAAACAATCACAATCTTGTCAAAGTCTCAAAGTTGAGAAAATCTAATTTTCAGAAAATTATCTTGATCAATTATACTCCTCATTCTTCACTCTTTTTTAGCTGAATCATGTGTGAGTCCCCTCTCACCCCCCCTCCTAGGACTTGTACCACATGACCCAGCCTGTGACTGCTCCAGTGTCCCTGTTCCCCTTTAATGTATGGTGGTACTACACAAACACTTCAGCAGTTTCTTGAAGTTGTCACATTTTCTCTGGAAATTACAAGTAAATAACATCAGACAAGGTAGAGGAGAAACCAAATCTTTAAGGACTCTGATGTTAGAAATTTATTTTTAAAATACTGTATTTAGAAGATGTTTATTCAAATCCTTTTTATATTCAGTTGGCTGGTGGATGGATTATGATACAAACTCATAGATCATCACTCCAAATGCAGAACCATCACCCCCCCAATATATATACTCAGCAATTCTGTATTTTCCTTATAATTAATGCCTGGATCATGTCCAAGTGCTTCACCATTAGAAATTCCAACTCTTTCTGCCTTTCATCTGAGTTCCTAGCATTAGTATGCAGATCTTTCACTCCTCATTTTCCTTATCAAATATCAATTTAGTCTGTTCACATCTCCTTCAGTTTGATTGTATACTGTATTTGCATCCTAGTGAGGAGATTTAATCCCCTAGCTGTGACACATAACATCCTATTTTTACAGCTCTCTCTCATTGGAAAACAGCCCAATGCCCTGCTAAAATAAAACTTCTACTGTGCAAACAAAGTTTTCTGCCTTCTCCCTGTCTTTGCTTCCTTGCTCACTGTCCAAAGTCCCTGCAGTCATCCTTTGTATTTTTTATAGATTAAAAACCTTGACATAATCCACTGTCAAAACCACATGAAAAGTGTAGAATTATTAGAAAGACATGTAATGGCTGAAGCAAAAGACAGGACTAGCTGAGCCTCAAATGTAAATATTTGAATAGGGGCTCTAACTCATATTCATTACACAGTTAGATTGCATGCAGAGCATCTGAACAGAAATATGTGTACTCTAATTGGGACATACCAGAACTACATTGCTTTTTCATGCTTAAGCATTGTGCCAGGTAAACAGAAGACATTGCCTCCTTTTCTGCCTTTAGTGGAAATTTTGACATTGTCCTAAATGGGAAACGGAGCAGGGTAGTATCCTGATACATGGTTCTCCTCTGGGGTTCATGACCAAGCTCGTTTAGCTTCTTGCAACTGTGAGAAAATTCTAAAGAAGCATTTCTCCTACAGAGGAAAAGGAGGGAGATGGCTGCTGAACATGCTAAGATGATGTGACATCCCCAGTATCTGAAAATGTCCTGAAAATGTTTTCAGGAATGTGATATGAGGTGCCAGCAAAATTTGCTCTGCTGGTTGGTAAGTGTTTATAATTGATGAAAGTCAGCAAAATTGCATGACTTTCAGTGAAGGAAGAGTAAAACTCAACATATATATTAATAGTGTTCAAAAGTTATAGAACATTTAAAATCCATTAGCTAAAATCCATTAGCTAAAATTCAGATAATTTCAACAGGCATAAACAGTAAGCACATACTTTTAAGAGAATTTGTGCTTTCAAGCTATCTTAATGTTACAAAACTAAAAAAAAAAAGCTGTAATTGTTGGGGGGGAGGGTGCTGATACACTGCAGATTGTATACTGTCAAGTGTCCCTGAAGGCAAAGTTTTTTCATAAACTTTAGCATCTTTAGGACTCCCACCCCCCCTCCAAATGCCAGGGACATCAAAGCAAGATGCTGTAAAGGTGACAGATGTGATGTTATCTGAATTGCTAGAAAATTGTGTTAAGATTGTACAAATCTTTACAAGATGCAGCTGTCTCATATTTACATTGCTATATTTTTGTAGGAATTGTTAGGATATAAGATAACATTTAGCACTTACTAATTTAAAATCTAATCTGAACACAATATCTTGGTCCCAAAAGCTTGGTGGGTGTCATCCAATTTCCTTTGCTTTTTGTTCCAAAGTTCTTGAAATGAGAGCAGTATATTATGATGTGTTGAACATCTGATCACAGCAGATTACCTAATGCTAACAGAAGCAGAAAACAGGGGTTTTTTTCTGTTTTGGGGGCTCTTCAACACTTATATTGTGCTTAGGGGCAAGAACGAATCAGATTTGGAAAAGGACACTCATCTTTTCTTTTAGTTGTACCGGTGCTACCACCTCCATTTCCCCTCCCCCTCATTTTAGGAATACTCATGATGATCTGAATAGTCATTTTGCAGAACAAAAATTTCTGCAAAAGACCAGAATCACTCACAGCCACACAGTGAGTGGACTTCCCAGCACTGGACAGCAGGGTGAGTGCAAGCATTTGGCATGTAAACAAGACCTCTCTGTTTATACACATATTGTAAGTATTAGGTGCTAGTGAGTTGTTTCTAGCAGAAGTAAAACATCCGGATACTATTATATGGGGGGGGAAGGGTTGATGGTTTATTTGGAATTAATGTTCACTCTTTCTTCTCATCTATACAAGAGAATGCAAATATTCCGTAGCCTGCTACAGGTTGCTAAGACTTTTTCAAAGTCATAAGAAAGATAAGTCAACTTCACAAATACAAGAAAAGGCAGCCAAGAAGGTCCATTGACCAAACACACCTGAGTTAGGCTTTGTATTATGCAGCACAGACACACATTCCTATGCATGGTCAGAATACAAATGTTGCCTCTGAAATAGGTGGACACATTTGGACATCCACTGGAACTTTGAAAGTATCACCTCAGTCTTAAAAATGGCAGTTGTGAGATCATAAAATAATTCTTCATACACTTTGAACACAAAATTAACTAAAACATCCAGCTCTTGCACTCTCAGTCTTGTCTGATGTGGCTTGTACTGGCCACTGTGAAAGAAATGCTGTTGAGGGATCAGGAAAGACACTGAGCAAATTCCCCTAAAAAATTGAGAAAATGGTCCTTATTAGTGAATGAATTAAGCACCTAAAGTTTGGAATATCTCTAGAGTCAGACAGAAAACAAAAGCCAAGAAAGAAATAAAAAAGACATTTTTAAAATTCTTAGGAAGTAAAACTTCTATCTACTAGCTTCTGTTGGCCTAGAATGCAGTGTCAAAATATGTTTCTATTGTAACTTATTATCTACCTTCATCTACATAACTTATAATTTGAAAAGGCTATAAAAAGAAACACAGTCAAAAAGACTGCATGCCATTTCACCAGCCTTTTATTTGGATGAAGCTATCCTGTTTTTACTACATTTTAAGTGACCATTTTTTCCTAACATGTCAGGTTGGTCACCATCATTAACATTTCACAATAATCACCTCTGTGACTTCAGTGGCTCTTTATTGCTAAAACACAGGTAAAATGCTGTCATCTTCAATGCAGAAAAGGCCATCCACCTTCCAAAGAAATGCCTGCTGAGAATGTCCAAATCAAACTGTACAGTAGCTCCAACAGCAGCCAGCAAGTTCAGAATAAAACCAGGCAAGACAGCTGGACACCAGCCAGGTGGCAGTCCTAATTTACACATAAGCAACAGCTCTCACGTTTAATAAACCCGCATAGCTCCGTGGCACTGCGCCAAGATGCATTAGCTGAAAGCCCACATAGCCATTTTTTTTCAGTGCTAACTCTCTTTTTCATGTCTGCTGCCTTCCAAAAAGCATATGCAGTGTCCATCAGCTCGACAGACGCGCTCCTCTTCCATAAGCAGAGCCATGCGTGTTCAGAGCGAGGCACAGCATTCCCGGTGGCATCACCCGGCTTCCCCACAGCACTGCAGGGCTTCACTGCTCTCTGAGGGAATAAACATCCAGGAACTAGTGCTTCTAATCTCAAACTCAACCACAGGTTAGGCAACTAAACCATTTTCCAGAGTGGCCTCAGACTTCCTCTAATTTTATGTTCAAAAAAGGTGAAGTACTGTAGTTAAAATGGATATTACTGCTCAAGATCATCATATACTAAATAAGCCAGAGAAAGTGGCACAAATAATACAGTAAAATCATTTGCAAATCTGTGATTTGGATTTCTCCTGGAGTAAGAATACAAGAGTTTTATGTGATTTCTATTGCCTTCCAGTATTCTGCTCAGATGCATTTTACACCTTCATTTGTCTGCTGTTTTCTCCTATTGCTGCTCCCAAAAATTTCACAGCAATGGAGATAAAAAGCAAACAAATCCTTTTATGAGCAACTATAGCATTGAAGAATCTTTTTCCAAAAAATTTTCTTGATATTAGCGAAAACCTGTCTGAAAGACTCAGAAGCATAATGGTATAACAGCACTGCAGATGGTAGTTCACACTTTGTAAAGGTACCCTTCTTGGCCACACCACTTTTATTTATACAGACAAGCAGAAATTTAGATTAGAAGAATAGCAACAATTTGTTCTATCTGTGGCAGGAAATAGTAATGAAACAATTTGCCAAGAGACAATTACAGGGTTGATGGTAAGTGTCCTCTTGTTGTGTGAGAGAAGAGATAAGAAAACAAGACATACATTTTATGCATTTTTGTAAGCATTCTTCACATTCCCCTACCTGTTGCTGACAGTGGCTTTAGTAGCTGACCGGCATTCCTTTAAGGAGCAAACAGATGGCTGGTATTTAAAACTCTCCCCCCTTCTGTGTTTGGATCAGGACCAGGTTCAGTGCTGACATGATGAGTTATACGTTGAGTGGAAAGAATATAATGGTCAACAGGATAAGAGAAACAGAAACAATGCTTTCTAATAATACCACTTCTCAGTCTTTTCTGACTGTTCTTAAGTAGTCACAGTTGCTATGCGATGATAGTAAGCTCAGGTTTTGTTATCACTAAAGTGGCAAGGTTCTGGGAAATGTCTCTTATATTGGTCTTGCTTTCTTGGAAGATAAAAAAAAATGTATGAGAGTATGCTATGCTAAACTCACATAATGTGACTAACCCATTGTATCTACTTCTACTCACAGGGCAAAACACTGCCATTCATTCATCATACCTGTGGCACCTGGTTACTGACACCAAGAAATAGCACTCAGATGTAGTAAAAAAATTGTATGATTTATCAGTGACATTGTAATCAGAGAAAAGAGAGTAGGAACACACACTTTCAACTTGGCTAAAATTACACATTTAAATGCTGCTTCAAGACATGACCAGTGTCCCCAGTCTCCTCTTTTAATCTAGCTGAGCTGAAGTCCACACTCACAGGGGACTACTGGTGCAGGGATCTCCTGGATCAAAATGCTCTATTATACCAGCTAGAATAATAATGCTTCATGCTCAGTTTGTCTTTTTGAGACAAACTTTGCTGTAACAATTCAAGGGAAATGCATTTATTGCAAAGTAAGCAACTAGATCTGTCATCCCTTTGGACAGCAACAATGGGCTGGTACCAAAGATGTGGGGTCCATTCCTTTCTCTAGCAGTTGTCAGGTATATTGAGGAGCCACAGAGATCAGGCCAGACACTTTCTCTTGTCCCTCTGCAGAGGTGTTAGACTGAAGGACTCCTAATACTGTGCATGTTTTCTGTACTGGCTGCTTATTACTCCTCTGAGAGCAAAAGAGACATTAATTTTATCTGTTTTTTTTGTTTTGTTTTTGTTTTTTTGTTTCCTTCTATTTTTATTTCTTGTGTCCCCTCATTCTTCTGTCCTGGGGTGAACTCTGTATGGACTGCTTTGAGATTTCAAGTTTCTTCAAACAATTAATCTAAAACCAAGTTCATACATTTCAAATGAAACAAGAATTTTACATAACTGCAGACCAACTCAATCTACATACAGCCTTGATTCTAGCATAAGACATTTACTCCACTGGTACAAGCCAACTTGTGTCCAGAGGGTGTTACATTTGCTGATACTGTGATTATGCATAAAGCAAAAAAACCATAGGTTTGTGCTTATAAGGTCATTAATACAAACTGTAGCATTTCTTTAGGTTGAGTGAAGATGTGATGGATGAAAAATACACTATTTTAACACTTGGACTCACCAAGGGATGTTTTGAGACATTGATGACCTGATTGATGACCTTTATGAATCAAAGACATACATACAGTTACATAAAGTTAAATGGCCCAATTTTCATCTTTAAAATTGCTCCTTTTAAAAATACGCATAGGTGTGCATCTACCTATGTGACAATCATAGCTAGGAAATCATTTTCTCTTCTGACCTTTCTGGCTTGATGCTTTTTGCATATCAAAATTCAGATGAATAAGTAAACAGAACATCTTAGAACTATTTATACTCTACTAAATAAGATACACTAATATGACAAATATGCTAACACTCATATTAGCATGATTATTTGTTTGCTAGTGCAATGATTTTTTAATTGTTGTATTGGTTCACATCAATTTGAAACAGAAAAGATTGTTGTTAAAAGATTTTAGCATCATGTATGTTTTACAATACAGCCTTGGGCTCACACCTCTTGTCCTTATTCAGATTGTAATCAAAATAGCTTAAATAAAATACTATAAAATCAGACCCCAAACATTGGTTCACTTAATGAGAAAAAGTGAATAAAAAGTCTTGAGCCCATAAAATATGGACTAGCTGTGCAAGTAGTACTAATGACTTTGAAGAAAGCCTTTCAGTCTTCCAAGTAAATATATAATTAGGCAGTTTTTATTTACTCAGGAGATAGAACAGGTTGAAGAAACCGTTAAGGCTCTTTGGTAACTTAGCTAAACCTTTTTGTCTACTGTCTGTTACTTTTGGAAATAGCTTTTCATGTAGGGATAGGCACTACATACAGCAACTGCAGCTGCAGTGGTATGTGGATCAAAAGGTAACTTGAAAGGTTTTTTGATTTGCCAAAATCTCACCTAAACTTGATATGCCCTGATTTAATAATCTGCTATATCTGCGATCTTACGGTTCTTTTTTTTGTTCACAGGCTACTGCCTTCCAAGAGAGGTAGATAATGCAGACTAACAGGCATCTGAGAATGCTGACATCTTCATGGAGAAATGATACAAATATTTTTCCCCCCAGGCATGATGTCTTCAAACAGTATGACCATCTCCCATTCTCTGGACAGCTTTCAGTAGCACATTCAGGCACTCCATTACTTGACAACATTCCAAATCCAATTAGTTCTTCAATAACATGTTCTACACTTACCCATCAATATTGTATCTGGTGACTTCCCAGGGACAGTAAAAACTGTTAGCAAGGTCCTTAGTGATTATCAGGGAATATCTAACAGTAGTCAAGTGTTCCCAGAAGTGAAAGAGGAGAGCATAGAATCTCTGTAGATTAAAACACAGAAATGTACATCAGGGTGCAAAACACAGAAGACAATTAAAACGCTTAAGTCTGTTGTTTATCAGTAGATGTTCTCAATGTTTAAAACAAAGACTTAATTAAAAATTTAAAATAACAATAATAAAAGAGGAAAAAACCCTATAAAGTAAGGATAGTTTTTTTCCTCAATACTACTAAATATTTCTAAAGATAATTTGTTTCTAACTCACAAATTATACTTGGAAAACAGCACTTATTTGATTCAGTAGACTGTAACTGCAAATGCAGCTGTTGAAAACTGAATTGTTTATTCTATTGCTGTGCTTTCCTGGCTGTGACCAGATGCAACCAGCTGTTAACCAGTTGCTTCTCTCTGCTCATCTCCCAGCAGCATGGTGATCAACAAGAACTACAAAATGCTTACAGCTAACTAGAAATAGGAAACAGTTTAGACATTTACCTCCAATCCAGTGACCCAGCAATGCAATATTTATTTAAGATCATGAATCTGTTCATAGATCAATTTTAGTATGAATAAATTAGTATTTAAAGTCATATTATGCTTAATAATAAGCTTAAACGTGCTCAACTAAGCATCTGTAAAATCAAAACACAGGCAAAAGACAGACAGAATGTTTTGGTGTATGCACTGGTCTTGCAGCAAATGCTTTAGGATATGACCAAAACCACTCAAGGCACTGATTACATTCCCATAGGTAATTGAATATTTGTTCCTCTGCTCTCTCCCATATGGTACATAACTGAGTTTCCCTGCCCCATATTTAATATGCAGGGCATTTAAACACTGGGTTATTATGGGCTCCTCCAAAGCTTTTACATACCATAATAGCCCCTCAGAACTTTATAAATGGCACTGAATTTATCTCACACCCCTTCTGTGAAAAAGAATTATCATTCTCTCTTTCTATGGAAGAATGCTAAAACAATAAAATCACCATGTCCAATTTGTTATCTATGCACCCTCTTTTTTATAGTAATTTACATAGTACAAGTACACACCCCAGTTAGATCTGTAGTGCTTAGATTTTTTTTTTAAGTCTAGGCGCAAAAACATTGGGGCTACTTGAAAATAAAGAACATGAAATTCCTCCCTAACTTTGAAAATCTGTTTAAAAGTGACTTGCCAAGCAGGAGAAAGACTGGTATAAAATTAATTTTTACAGGGCATTTTCTTATTTACTTCATCTTGAGATCTTTCTTTTGCTTCCAGCAATATTCTGCCTCTTTCAACTGTCTAACGATTTTATAAAATGTAAAATGTTATTCAGAATGATTTTGGAGGAGAACATCCTTTGTTCTGGGTAAACCTGGAACTCTAGAGTAAAAACTGGATGTATTGCCATCAAGATAAACCATGACATAAACAGGAAACAGCTGAACTCAGAATGCACATTTATTTCAAAATCTGAAGTTTCCTTGTAAATTTGATGTTTCTTTAAAATGGATTTTTGAGCATAACAAGAGATCAGATTCTCAATTATCATTCAACACTGACACTAACATAGTTTATCACTCGGAGGAACTAAAATAACTACAAATAAAAGATGTGCATGCCAGCAGAATAATAGATTCTGGACCAACTGGTGAACTGCAAAGGTGATTCCACATGGCTCCACTTCAGTTCACACTTCATGGTGAGGTTACTTGCTTTTGCAAATTAAACTTAGGTATCAACCCAGAACATCTGTATTTAGTCACATTATTACTGATTTGCCAAAGAATAACAAACAGAAGGCCTTTTCTACAGAAGTTACAAATATGGATTTCAAAGACACTTGTGTTGTCTTTCAAGCCAAAACTGGTTTGACTAGCAATGAAGAAGGTTGCCTGTTTGCAACCCTTGATGATTTCAAACCAACCAAAAAGCACAGCATCAGCTCCTTCCTGAACAAGCTCATTCGAAAGCTTGCCAAACCCCATGAATGTTCATCTACCATGTTCATCTGTGAGGCTAGGAAAGCACACCTGGCATTTGCTGGATTCATACCAAGATTCAGCACCATACCTTAATGGTCTAGTACAAATGCACAGGAAGCAGATAGTTCTCCTTTTATATCTCTTTACAGCTAAACTTGGCTAACCAAAAAATCTTATTGAGAAGAAATGGTATGCTCCATGTGCAAGAGGCTTCTGGTCTCTGGAATGACATACCCAACCATAATGGTACAGAAATCCCTAACTGCTAGAATCTCACATCTTTTTCTGCTTGTCCCAGAATTTTTCATACAATATCAATTGAACAAATTCTGTGTCAGCAACAAGTGGATAAAGAACAGCTATAACCTTTCCTCTATTAATGTTTGACTTCCTCATTATTATGAGCACTTAAATAAAATCCATTGCTAGGTAAAGAAGAGAAGATTGAACCTCAGGAAGATAAGAGGTATAATGATAAAAAACATTTAATTTCAGTGAAAAACATTTCAAAAGTTTTAGCTAAGACAGAGGGGCTTTAATGATAATTTGCATGTTCAATTAGCCATTAAACCTGCTTGCTAACACCTCAAATTGGACAAGATAATATTTTTTCAGATTATGATGAGCTATTTCAGTCATTTCATTTCTTGTCACAAAACCATCTTAAAAGGTTTATTGTGGTTTTGGTTGGTTGGTTGGCTGGTTTGGGTGGTTTTTTGAGTCGGTTTCTCTTTTCTCCTTTTTTTTTTTTTAATTATAACGGGCATCTAAAAGTTTCAAAGCAGCAACTGCAATGTGGCAATGCCTGTGCCACATCTGTATCATCATTAGCTGCTTTCATTTAGACTCCACTTTCAAAACTCATTTGTAATGAGCAAGAGATCTGCATGTCTCTCCAGACTGGCTCCTACTTAGTAATCTTCTCATTCCTACAGAATGCCTTATAAAGTCATAGATTCTTTTTTCTTTTTTAATACAGGGCAATCTATATTCTAGGATTCCATTTCCTGGGTGTAATTAATACTTTGGATTCAGAACGGGTTTAGGAAATATACTCTTTATACACAGTAAATTCTCACAAAAAGTACACTTATTTCCATAGGAAATTCCATTCTGTTAGAATTTCCATGGAAAATGGACAGAACACGATCAAGATCCTTTAGTAAGTAGCTTCTCAGTTTTTTGAGATGTCTTCTGTAGTATAAAAAAAACCCCACAATGAATGAAAAAATCAATATAGACTTAAACCTTACCAAAACATTTAATTGTACATTCATTTTCTCAGTGTAGAATTTCATTTTCCAAACCCAGTTAAAAGCCATTTCAGAGACTGAAAATATTGTATCTCAGACCTTTACTTATCACAGTATTACAAACTTTCACAGGTTTATGGAATTTCATAAAACTTTGCAATCAGATTAAAATAAATGCTTCTGACAACTTCGCCCAACTTGAAAAATCTTAACATTGGTTTCTCAATCTCCCTATTATAACAAAAAACTCAGAAAGCAACCCCCAAGAATGAAATCAGTGGGCAAACAAAAAGTAAGCTGAAGTGTATTTTAATGATTTTAGGATATCTCAGGACTATGTTGGGACTTGATTCATATTTAAATGCTGGCCCTACAAACAGTGATATTCCTTTGCATAGCAGTTAGGTTAGCTGCTTTCATCTCCATCCCACTTTCCAATGCCAAAGCACATTACTTTTCTACATCTGGCATTTTTAAGCCTCATTGCTGAAGCAACTCTTTGTTTCTAAAGCAAGTGCTTTTTCTAAAGATTCAGAAGCTACATTATTAGTTTTTAAACTGCTTAGTATGCTCATAAAGAAATATGTCTGCAAATACCAATACAAGAAAAGGCTCCAAAACATGAACATGATAGTTAATGAAATATAAAAGCAAAGTTTTGCTTTCCTGTTGCTTTGCATACATAGTAATAAAACTACTTCCCTAGTAGGATATAAAGTTAACATCTCTTTCCAAATTGCTTCAGCACTTGTGCTCATAAATGGTATGGTATTAAGCCTAAAGCAACATAAACATTATTTTATGGCATAGTATGCCCTTACTATGGAAATACTGTGTGCTATTCAGGAAAGAGGCTCTGTAAAACCCTTTCGAAAGCTAGGGTCTCGCTTGATTGATGACTTAGAAGATCACAGTGAGCGTTGTCACATTCAAAAAGTCAGGGCTGATAAGCCTGCAGGACACAGATTTAATCCTCAGGAGGAAGAACAAAAAGCTAACAGAGCAATACTAAAATGCAAAAGGCAAGAAGCAGCTGGCTTTAAATTAATACTTATTTAAATGGTGTAGATGGAAACAGTCCAACTTTTAAAGTGATTGAGAGGAATTCTATTTTTACCATATCACTAATTACTGAATTTTGTGAATTACCTCTGTACTTTTTAAAACTCCATTAGGCATATCTATTTAAGAAAAAAGTAACCGTGGATGAATTCTTCAGCACAGCATATCATACTACAGTTGTGTTTCAGGGTGGGATGCCACCAGTATGAAGCTTATAAACTATAAAGCTCTACAAGGTACTTGTGAAAAAGAGGTAGCACTCTAATAGAGGAGAAATTTCAATTTGAATGTAGCGAGAGTGCAACTCAAGGAGAGTGCTGTTAATGATTGCAGAGTCATCCCAGAGTAAAGGAACTGTATTCCCTCCTGAAGTGCCTTTCTTACCCTTCCTCTCAAGGGACAAGGAGGCAGGGTACCAGTTGTATAGGATGCATAAGAATGGCCACAATAAAGCAGTTCTAAATTGGCTTCCAACTTTAGCTTCAAACTATTGAAGAGGTAGTTAATGTTGCATAACTGACATGGTCATTCTAGAAATGAAACAACCACAGTCATTCTTCAGATGAATCTCACTGATATCCTTTCACATTTGCACTCCTTTGCTTGGGATTGCTCACCTAAGCAGATTGTTCTGCCAAAACCCACACTGCCTCGCCAATGGTTTGCATGCACATTCTTTCAGTATTTGAAGTAATGGCTCTTCACCAGAGAATATGCTGGATAAGACAAATTAGCCAACCTCCAAATAATTACTACTTCTTTGGCACTAATTTTCAGAAATTCCATTTGATATTAACATCACATTCCACCAAGCATTTTACAGACATACTGAAGTTCAGGACAGTGCTGGAGAATCACCTGAATATAGTGAGAAGGAATGAGGAACTTGATCAAGGCTACAAAACAAAGCTCTGGCAAAATTTACAGGAAAGGCCAAATATCCTAATATAAGGTTTAAACATCAGAGCATGAACTTTAACTGACACTCATAAAAAAAACCCCCAAAAACCCAAAAAAGCCCAAAACCCAACCCCAACAAAAAAAAACCCCAAAAACTTTCAGACACAATAATTAAAGAAAAAAAATCTTTTTAGAATAAAGATAAGTGTTGTCTTTTCCAGTGACAGAACCCAGAATCCTTTTAACTAATTTGTTGAGGAAATATGCCACAGTGGAATTTAGTATGACTGATTAAACTATGTTAATATATTTTCCAGCTTTGGGTCCCCAGTCCCAGTGCCCCATCTATGACCTTTCTAACTCAGGAACTATTTTACTTGTTCTACAAACAAGCATCCATCCATGCCAAAGGATATCATGGTTGAACAGAAGTTATGTGAAGTGCAAGCACAAAACAAAGAGCACATGACATTCAGAAGCACATGTATTTGTGTGCATTTATTGAATATACTGCATGCAGTGGTATTTCTGCCACTATATAAAGGCATGATGTAAAATGAGTTTTACAAGACTGATCCCTCTCATTTTGAACAAGTATAACCTGTAAATGAATCCCACACCCATCACAATCCCAATATTTTTTTCTAATGAGGTGTTCCCATACAAAGTTGCTGTGTAGGGGAAAACAGCAGTGGGGAAAATCATTTACCTTTATTAAGTCCCTGGTAGGGAAGACTCAGTGTATTCTCACCGTTGATTCTTCTCATACATATCTCACTACCACAAAACCACAAACACATGACAAAGGTAATGTGTACATGTTCTGCTTGGCAGTGTATTCATGACTTTCCTTGGAACTGTTACTAATGGTCTGACCAAGATCTGCTTGTTGGAGTGTGGTGAGCTGAACATCAGATCCTGAAAGTATCAGCAATCCTCCAAGCCATGACTTTCTTCTTCAGGCTGACAGTTGTAAGCTCCAATTTAGAGGGTACAGGGCAGAAATAGTAGCAATGGACTGAAAATTAGTCTATGCATCTGCACCATTAATCTTTTTGTGAGATTCAAGCCTCAGCTACTGATCCAGAAAAACACTGAGCACATAAGATAACTAAACTCATAAATGAGAGAAGGACGAAACAACCTTCAGATACGCATATGGTGACACAGTTTTTCTTGAAAAAAATACTATAATTCCAATGGAAGCCTGCCCAATCTCATTCAACTTTATTATTACTAATATAGTATATTATTACTAATAATACACACAAAAAAATGCATTTCTCTTTTCAGTTTCCTATTAGCTCATCCCTTTGTCATCCCTTGACCACTTGGTCCCACATTTCATTCACAAAATTGTGTGAAACTGTAGCACCACAGCAAGGAGGCTGCATGCTGCCTTTGGTATCCAACAAAACTAAGGAAATGGAACTGTCTTACCACCATCTCTGAAACCCATGTGGGAGCAGTTGAGTCAATTACCAAAACTTAGAGGAAATGATTCCCATTCTTACTTGTTTTAGGGTCCCTTTAAGGCTAGAGCAGTGTGAGCTGACTCAGTGTAAATAAGGCTCATTAAGTTTAATGCTGATGATGTCTGGACAGTGTTAGTGCAAGGAAGGTTTTGTTTGCCCTTTCACTTCTGCTTCTACTGCAGCACCTTCTGTTACCTTCCTGAGACTAAGGCAAATTTTAGCTATTTATGGGCAAACAGTGCAACCTTAACCTAGATTGGGAAGCAAGGAGCATGAAAGAGCTGCTGTCCTATCATTATAATTGCTAAAGGCAAATTATTTTGAAGGGGGGAAAATCTGCTTTTTTTTTTTTCCATCACAATATTTTGCATGGCATCACACAAACTGTTCTAAAAAAAAAAAAAAAGTGTAGAATTTCTACTGTGAAGTGTCTGTGGTAACAAGAGGGGGTTTTAATTCAAAATGTAAATGCTGGTAGTATCAACGTCTGGAGGACTGCAGCCTTAGGCACCATTACAAGAAGCAAGAGATTTGGACAGGATATATTCAATCTTTCTTTAATGGTATGATGCTCTGCCAAGATAATCTTCTAAGCTTTGACATATTTTATGTTGAAAAATATTATCATCAGGTGCAAAGGAAATTCCTCTTCACTAAGGAGAGTTTTGTAGCAGTGTATCTGATGACATAATTACTATGTGACTACATATTTTGTTAACAACTTTCCTGACCTGAATAAACAAGCAACAAACATTCTTCTGATGACAACCTCATACACCAGTTGAATTAAATAACAACTAAAGAACTCAGATTCTCACTAATGGCTTTGCAAGAGAATTATTTTCCATCGGCATGCTGAACTTTAAAACCATTGCTCCTAATTAAAGCAAGTCAGCTGCTGAAAAGCCTCTTACTCCAAGCCTCTCTGCCTTCAGCCTTCCTAAGATTCTCAAGACCTCACAACATTCCAAAGTCTTCTCTTTTGCCACGCCTCACTTCCCACTTTGATTTAAAAAAAAACAACAAAAAACAGTCGTGGCCTCTTGCTGTGACTGCCATGATGTCGTGTGTGGCATCTTTCTCCAAAATTGTCATTATGCACATTCCTACGGACTGTTCAAAACTTGCTGACACTGTTTAGGACTCTCTGCCCATCTTTGTCCTCTTGGTTCAGCTGCAGCTTTGAAGTGGCTCCAGAGAACAGCTAGATGTGAGGATGTACTTTCCTTTTACCCTGCTTGAGGTTCTAACGGCAGAAATAAAAAGGTGATGTCTGGGAAAAGTGAAATTATAATATAGCTTTACATGTTTGCCTTATGAACCTTTAATCACCAAGCAGACATTTCTATGAAGGGAGAAAAGGAGGATGTGAAATTCAAGTAGAATTACAGGAAGCATACAGCTCACCCAATGCCAAAATCTCCAAAGGCAACATGTAATCACAAGGGTGACCTAGGTACTGCTGGATTCAGTTCTGCAATGCCTAACTACTAGACATCCTCAAATTAGGATGTATGCTGCTGAACACTTCTACTTGGGGGTAAACATCTATTTCCAAAGAGACCTGAAACCATTTTTCTTAGAGCTTTGGAGCTCTTTGTCCCAGAAAGCTTATAGTACAGGAGATGCTTCAAGTAAATAATATTGTGATGATTGTGAAAAAGGTTCTTAGCTGGTTTAAGTCAGTAGAAGTTTACCCAAATCAATCAGCTAGAAGTTAACTACAAAGGTGTGAATTAAAATTTTAGAATCATGTTTAATTAGCAATGTTTTATAATAAATCCATCAGAAACATTAATAAATCTCATTTTTTCTTTGACTAAAGAAATTTAGTCCAAGAATTTTGATTGGAACTTTCACTGATAAGCACTTTGCACCGTCCCCCCGCCCCCAGTCTCAGCAGCAGCTGTTCCTGGGATGTCATTCCAATACCTGCTTTTCAACAGCTCAGACGCTCTCTTGGGTCATCTTTGCCTCCATAAACCACATGAATCACAGATGTAAAATTTCTGTCTAATTCAGTTGTACTTTTTCACTGTAGCATTAACATACCACAAGTATTTCCCAGAAGTATTTGTCGTTATAGCACAGGGCTCAATTCATTCACTAAAGGAAAGGTTTGCAGAGCTCCTGGAAGTGGCCAGCTTCAGATAACGAGACCATTGGATTAAATATAGGTTTAGACTTCTTTTTTTAATCTTTCCCTTTATCTCTATCCAAATCCTTACTCCCTTTTGGCTGCTGTCACTGCAGCACTTCAGATTCTGGCACAGAACTAGTAAAGGAGGTATTTCAAGAGATGGTAAATCAAGTTATTCAACGCTTTTCCTGGCTTCCTTTCTCAGAGGTTAAATATGTTTTCAAACCAGTAAAAGAAGCGAAAGTTCTTTCAAGTCTCACATCTCACAAGGCAAGACAAGCAGGAGGGGGTTTTCCAATACTAACCACTAACGACATGCAAGCCTCAGAAGAGCTTTTTTCCTTCTCTGAGCCACAGGATATGCACAAAGGCTTACTCATTATCTTTTCATGTCATCTTCAGAATGACAGATACACAGCTATCAGCATAATGGGCCATGGAATGTACACATACATCACGTTTCATTATTCACCTTTACTTTTAACTCAGATTCCTAAGCCAGCTCCAGGAAAAAATGCCAGTACTTATGTGCATATGAGAACTCTCTTTATGTTAATTCCATGAGAACAAGCTTGCACAAATAACACAGTCTAAATATGTAGTTACTTTCTGTATATAATAATATCCTAGTTTCAAAGAGGATTAAACAGTATTTTTGTAAATATATTGAAAAGCCTTGTATTCATATTACAAGCATCAAGAAAATACCTGCAATGACACAATCCACAGACCAAGTAGAAATGCCATTGCACCTCAGAAGGAGCTGCAGAAACTGAGTAGACATTTTTATAGCCTTGTTAAGCAGTGACACACCTCTCTCTATAATTATCCTGACCTCAGTTCAAAACCAAAAGTAATGCAATCAAAATAATATAGCAAAATGTGTATACAACCACCATCCTGATAGCTGGCCAAGCCAGACTCAGCTGTTTGTCAAAATACTGATCACCACTTCAGCATTTCCCTGTGCATGCCAAATGTACCTTTCATTTTTCAGAGCAGCTGCTGACCAACGCTCAGCACTCACTGTCAAACATGATGATACTCTATGAGAAGCAGTTTCAACTGCTGTTTATATGCTTCATTGACTACCTTTGAAGGTTAACACAAGATATGTGTGGGAAGGAAAGGGGAAAAAGTAGTATCAGCACTACAAATACTAGGTTACTTGTACAAATTAGTCTTAAGGAAAGTTAATGGAAGTGGTGCTTTAGCCAAACAAAAGCAACCACAACCAATACAGACCAGCTGTATTGGTCTATACTAGGAGGCAATATAGACCCATAGTCTCTATACTAGGACTAAGATTAAATTATACAATGAGCATTATTCATAAGGCATTATTCATCTCACCCTCAAGCAGACATTTAAAGAAAGTCAAATTGATTGTGGCAAGTGTTCTTCACTGACTAGACAAGCAGCCTATGACTACCCTAGATATACATCTTTGCACTGCAGCCACCCCTTAAGGTGAAATGAATTCCTCCGTCTCATTTCAACATTTATCATTACTTTCTACATCACAGAGCAAAAATTCCACCTTCACTGCAGAGTACTGTTCCCCCATCATATTAGTAGAAACATACTACAAAACAAAAATCTCGTAATTTTCCACTGGCTTGGTTACCAACAAGCAATTTTCCTGAAGTTCTCAAAACACTTCACAGAGGTACCAATCACCATTACCCCCTTTTACAAGTGAGGAAAAATGACAGTTAACATGAAAGTTGACATGAGCTTGAGCATGATCTGCTATGGCTCCAAAGGTTAAACTAAAACTAGAATCAAAACCCCAGGACACACTCTTTCATCCTGCATTTCATATCTTAGCATTATGACCATCTACCATGAGTCCAACTCTACTGCACACTGTTCAACAAAGTCATAGGCCTGATAGGTGACTATTAATAAGAAAAATAGAGAATGATATTAAATATTTCTTTTACCAGCTTAAGGCAAATACTCTCCCTGTTTACACACGGTGCATCCACCCAGCGTGCTCGAACGTGACGCTGTTGCCTGGCTGGCATGGGTTAAGTGTCAGAATGATACACTACAGAAGTTTCAAAATTATGCTGAGCCCAGGTTACTAGCCTTGTGATGGGGGAAAACTTACTGTCCTGAGCAGCGGGTCAAGCAAATACAGTTTATATACCTTTGGTACTTGAGGTATCAACAATGAAATGTGCTTCACAGATTTATCACCCTAGTTCAAGCTAGGTGAACTGGGGATGGTCTTCATGCTCAGCTGCCCCATGTAGACATATCCTAAACCCTTTGTAGAAGCAGATAACTAATACAACACTGACATTGTCCTTTAAAAAAGAAAAAAAAATATATAGACAATGATTCAACTTTTTTTTTTTTTTTAATTTCTGAAAAAGATAAACAGTTTTAAAATTTACTATAGGGTAAATTGGAGTATACAAACACACCTGTGCATGCACACGCACACACACAACCATATGTACATAACACATAGACAGACACTCTTCTCCCATTGATGTTTACCTATATTCACTTTGCTGCTACTTCTTGTAAGTACATTGAACTACCAAAGTGTGGTCTTTTAATTGCTTAGAAACTAAACATTTCAGTAGTATTTTTTTCCAGGAGTCAAAAACCGAGTCCTCAACACGGTGACACGCTGCAAGGATGTTGCCTTCCGACCCTGTACCAGTCCTGCTGGCCTGCCAAGAACAAGTCTTTACCAACAGTCTGAAACCCTGGCACACAAATGTGATTTTTTGCACTGATTAATGCTGATCTAGCTGCCTACACCGGGAATACAAGTCAAAGGAGCAGGAATGCCAGCACAATGCTAGTATTTTTGAGACAATGATCCTGCCAAAATGCATTCTGGAAGTGATGCAATGAAAACTGTTGTTAGAAGACTTCGGTAATTTCAGAATAGAAACAAAACATCATAAGTTTTCACAATTATTTTCATCCTTTAATATAAATTTCATCTCTTTTGAAATAATGTACATTTCTGTATTCTTCTGCTAATGTGGCCCCTCTATTCTAAAATTTGTATTAGACAGGACTACATTTGCAGATACCAAGAACATTTCAGTTCTGTTAAATAGGATTGTTTTTAGCAGTGAAATTATGTCACTGGAAAACAAATACCTTCATTACCAGAAAGCCTCAATACTGTAATAGCTCATAAATATTAGATTACAGATGAAAAAACATTTAACATGTGATGTCTGATCACATGAACATAGCTTTGCAATACCAAAGCAGGATTACAGTTTTGGATGTTTCAGTTAAAACAAGGAAGTCTTTTCTATACAATGGGCAATTCTCAAAGGAGAAATTAACATCCAAAAAGTATAACAGTGGAAACAGCACTAAATATATGTTTTTCGATTTTCTCAGCTGTAAGTCAAACAGCAAGGCTTTTAAACTCTTTTAATTAAGGGGTGCTAGGACATTATGATTTTAACTGCTTCTTCTGCATTGACATTTCAAATTACCTAAATCAAAAGTATGTTACAAAATAATTAATTTTGTTAAAAGCGAAGGCAAAACGAGTGAGCCGTTTTAAAGGATTTTTAAATGATGTTTTATAATATCATTCTCCAAAACTCCATGTAATCTTTTCTTCTCTCAGTCATGCCCTCTTTGGGGTAGCTACAAGACTAACATGCTGTCCTGTCTTCTGTCTTGTATTGCCTTTTTTTCAACTTCACCTTATTTAGCCACACACAGTCCACAACCTGTCAAACCATTTTACAGCAATTATGTATAATGATCGGAAAAAGACACTTCTTTTATCCTCCTACTGATCATGGCTCACTTCAAAGCAATTTTCTGACTTACAAGTTGTGGTTCATACAAAACCCCCTTGCATTTGCCTGTAAAAACATATAAATATATCAAACATGCAAATAGATCACAGAAGTTGCTGAAACAAATGCAAACCTGGCTCTGTTGAGTCTAGTTTCTGATCTCTAACAATCATTTGTTTTACCAGGAGGCAAACACCTTTATCAAGGCTGGGGTATCCATGATTTGTCAAGGAAACAGCAGGAAAGTTTTACAGAAGCCAATGGAAATTAGCCACAGTGAAATAAAGGACACAGCTAGCTCTCTCTTGGGAGATTATGAAAGACATGCAGAAAAGGAGGAAATGGTAAGACATCCAAAGATCGTGGCATAGCCCTTCATACATGTCTGCTTACAGCCAGAGATACATCAATAATTTCTGACATAAATAAACAAAACTTTGACCTGCTGATTTACTAAAGCAGGGATGGTAATAATAATAAAACCATCAAAACTCCATAAATGCCTTTAATGTGTCCGAAGATATTTTCATTACTGCAGTGAGTGTCAAGCGTTTCCTTTGCTGTTAACAGTTTTTACAGCAAAGCTTTGAAGAACGTCCCACAGGTTATCAGTAAAGGCTCTTTACATTGCATACAAAATAAGAACCAACTAAATAATCCAGAAAACTACTTTTAAGTTGTGGCCCAGGACTAAAGCTGGAATCACAAAGGACAGATCTGTTACTGGTCTCATCTGGCACAGCCCCAGTGGAAGGAAGCCATCTCAATTGACACCAGCTGAGAGTATAGTTTGATGCATCCCCTTATTCACTCTTAAGTCCATATTTTTCTTTTTTTCCCTTTTATGTTCTAGTCACCAACACCATTCTAGCCAGTCACTAATAGTCCTTAAAGGCTAATCTTCCTGTTAGCTTGCATTTGAAAATGAATCTCAGATGTAGGAAATTAAAGCCTTCCTCTCAAACATCAAGCAGATTCCAATTGAAAACTAAAGAATTCACATTTCAAGCCACTCTCCAAGGATGTCTTTCTCTATTGGTAACATTTGGAGATGTTTGAAAGAAGCTAATGAGGACAGGTTTATGTGACTCGTTATAATTTTGTCTTCCCGACTGCACATTTCACATTTGTCTCAGAGAATTATCTGGCAAAATATTTCATTATAATGAATAGTTTTAAAAGCTTTGCAACCAGCAAAACATTTTGAGCTAAAGTTTCAAAAACAGTCAGGAAAGTGAGCTTGCATAAAAATGCACAATTGGCTAACTGCTCCAAAGAAGACAAAATATTTAAGCACCTATTGACATAAAATGTTGCAACGCTTCAAACAACTAAATGATTGAATATAGGATGACAAAGCAGAGACAGTAGAGCAGTAGAAAAGAAACTGGGTAAGAATGAGGAACAAATTATATAAATAGCCATTTTACAAGCTATGTGAAAAACCTCAAAGATCTTCCAGTGTTCACTGAACAACTTTTCCTGCTGTGGCGTGAAAAAGATTTAGCTAAACTAAGCTTTTCAGAGAATTAAACCAACTGAGAACAAGTCTTCCTGATGAAGCGGCATTGTGGCTTTTCCATGGACCACTGTGAGGAGAAAATCTTACTTGATGAAGCTGTGAGACCTCACCAGTCCTCTTCCCACCTGCCTATTACCTGCAGCAGGTCAAGAGAAGCAGGAAACTGCCTTTCACTGTAGTTCTTTCCATGCCTATAAACTGCAAAATATGAGTCTCCTAGGCTTTACTAAATTAATTTTCCAAAGAGTTCTTCCGTGGCTTTAATAGGCAGTGGAGTGGGTATTGACGGAAAAGGCTCAAATTTTTGACTTTCAAAGAAAAACTGAAGACCTGTGATGAGATTACTTATAAAGACATCTAATCCTGCAAGAGGTCTGACATCTGCTGTGGCTGAAGGACACAGTAAAAATTTACATCACTGATAACCTCAGAATTACTGGTAGATGACAATCAACTGTTTATTTGTAGGATGATAATACAGATCAGTGTCTTAGCATGCCGAACACATATTAATTACATTCATCATAATTAAAAAAAAAAAAGAAAATGAAAAGCAGCAACTGTAATGCACTACTTTTGTTAACCTTTTTCAGAAGTTAACAAATTATTCTAACAAAAACTAAGTTTATCATTGCTCTCATATCCATGAGACCAGGTAAATGTAATGTTGGAAGAGCTTTCGACGATCAAGGAGAGTTGGGTTAGAGAACATCTAGTCTGTCATTAGCAAATTTGCAGGCAACATCAAGTTGGGTGGGAGTATCAATCTGCTGAAGGGTAGAAAGGCTCTGCAGAGGGACCTGGACAGGTTGGATTGATGGGCCAAGACACACAGTATAAGGTTCAAACAGGCCAAGGGCCAAGTCACGGACTTGGGTCACAACCACCCCTGCAGTGCTACAGGCTGGAGACACAGTGGCTGGAAAGCAGCCAAGAGGAAAAGGACCTGGGGGTGTTGGTCAACAGCAGCTGAACATGAGCCAGAGTGTGCCCAGGTGGTCAGGAAGGCCAGTGGCATCCTGGTTTGTACCAGAATATTCGGGCCAGCAGGACCAGGGCAGTGATTGTCCCCCCTGTACTGGGCATTGGTGAGGCTGCACCTAGAGTGCTATATTCAGTTCTGGGCTCCTGAACTCAGAAAGGATATTTGAGTGGCTGGAGCAGATCCATGGAAGGGCAGTGGAACTGGTAAAGGGGTCTGCAGCACAATTCCTGTGAGGGGTGGCTGTGAGAACTGTTTAGCCTGGAGAAAAGGAGGCTCAGAGACCTTATGACTCTCTACAACTGCCTGAAGGGAGGCTGTAGCCAGGCAGAAATCAACCTCTTCTCCCAAGCAACTGGCGACAAGAAGACATAGTCTGAAGCTGTGCCAAGGGAGGTTGGACACTGGGAAGAAATTCTTCATGGAAAGGGTGATTAAATACTGGAATGGACTACCCAGGAGGTGGTAGAGCCACCATCTCTAGAGGTGTTTAAGGAAAGACTGGATGTGGCACTCAGTGCTATGGTCTGGTTGATGTGGTGATGTTCAGTCACAGGTTGGACTTGACAATCTCAGAGGGTACTTCCAACCTAACTGATCCTGTGATTCTAGAAAGACAGCCTCATTGTGAAACGTGTCACTTAGAGGTCTTACCTGCAACTTTTTGAAGTTATTTTTGTTTTGTTTTGCTTCAGAATACAACAGTAAGATAACCAATGTTTAGATGTTTATTTAGCCATATACAGGGTTTGAAAATCTGTTGCAAGCAAGATACTTTCCTGAGAAACTACTATAAGCTTCTGTCAAATCTAAAAAATACATTTCTAGGCCTTCTGGTTTAACGATAATCTTCCAAAGTTCCCTGAGCAGCTAGAAAGGAAGCTGAGGGAGAAGAGTAGTACGCAAGCACTGGTCTGACCAACTGCTTTTGAAGAACCCAAATATACACAAAAAGCACAGAAGGAAAAAAAGCTCTTTTTCTTTCTACCACCTTCTGAAAGATGATTTCTGATATATCTAGGAACATTTAAAGGTGGAGCATTAAGCCACCTTTACCACTAGATAAATCCAGTATCTCATCTGTTTTTAACAGCCACAGTACTATTCTATTATCAGACTATTTCTTATGAATCGTATAGCTTCAAAATTAGTTCTAATTAAATATAATTAGTCCTCTGATTTCTAAGTACTCCATAAAGTGCTTCTGGATGCACAGGTGAGATTGGCTAGACATCCCGTGGTGATTGAAAGTGAAATAACTCATGTTCTTCAATGTCTTGGTCATTTGAAACATTATCCAAGCACTAGGTATTGTGGCTGGTAACTAAGAATGTATATGTCACAAAGACATCCGCATTCTTTGCAGACCTTTGAGACATCCAAAGGCCTTTGTGACTCTGCACTACATTCTCATTTTAATGGATAATGCTGATGCATTCTGCAAGAACTTGTGGGAAAGCAATTGCTACCTCAGACTGTTACAATCAGCTTGCCAGGGAAATCTGCTTCAGTTTCCATAAGTGACACTGGGCAAGCCCCTAAAAGCCTGTCTCACCTGGATGTGAGTAAATCGGCAAGAGAAATAGTTTATACACCCTCAGCAGCCACACAGCAGGGAGCAGCACAATTCCCTAGCAAGTTTACTGAACGTATGCAGGAATAAATCTGCTAGTCTAAATCTGGAGGCTTTTGTAACTGTTATCTTAATACTTACCTCCAAATACTTAATCCACCCGAAAATTTTACTACTGCTATCTAACAGGAAGTGTATTAGGTCTTTTTTTAAGAAGAAAAAGAAAAAAAGGTCTATGAGTGTTCATAGCTTTCTAATCCTACAGAGAGTTTCGCACGTAGCTTCTGTTGGTTGATACAGAACAGGGATAAATCGTCCCAATTCTGTCACAGTTTTGCCAAGTGCACTCAGAACACTGGGGTATTGGCCACTTCCCTGTGATCCTGATTAACAAGACCCTTTATAAAATCTTTCACAGTGTAACATGGAGGCAAGAGAATACATACATTACTTCTGAAAAGAAAACCGAAATGCAATGAATTTTGGGTGCCTCTGAGGAAGACAACTGCACACATATCACATAATAGTATAATTTCTTTTGATCTTCTCAACAGTTGCAGGCTGTGAAGGTGAATGAATGTGTGTGGCCAGAGAAACTTGCCCCACACAACATTTCTTAATGAATCAATGACAACAAATGGGATGATGTACAGCAGCCCTGACCATAACTTTCCTGTGTATTATGCCCAGGTATGTACATCCAAGCTCTCAGCACAGGGCTTTCCCAGGCTCCTTGCTAGGCCACATGAAGATCACTGGATCCACTCAGACTCTTACCACTGTATAAGTAAAAACATCCTTTAGAGTTTTATATACTTTTTTACACCTATTTTTCTACTTTTCCAGATAACGAGTTCTTACAATACCTTAACACACTTTCTACATAACTGGTTTTTATTGGGACTGACTTCTACTATCAGCACATCTTAATCCCCAAGTTTTTCCAGTGAAACAACATAATAATAAATTTACAGTAACTACTAGTAATTTCAGACTTTCATTTGCCTTCAGGCTTGATATATGTAATTTCAGGGACAGAATAGATCAGAGAAAGAAACGTGAATGTTGACAAAAAAGCTCAAGGTAAGTGTCAGTCAAAACACGAGGATTTGTGCAATCCTTCCAAAGCTTTCCATGACTTCCTCAACTGTAGAAAACAAAGCAATAGATCTGGGGTTTTAACGAGTCTTTTTACCTAAACAGAGTTACTCCTCATACACAGTAATGTTTCTTAGTGTACTGTTTTCCATTTCCTGATTGTGGGTGGTTTTGGTTTTTGTTGGTTTGATGTTTTTTGGCAATGAAAGTTACTTGAAAAGATTGGTCTTATTAATGTTTTCATTCGAGGTGCTACAAAAGATATCACACACCACAACAGAGCTTTCCTAGAAGCTGATGGTTTTAATCCCATGCACATACATATGGAAAAATAAAAGAAGGCAAAGTTTTAAAAGGCTGTTGAGGAAATATAAGTGAAAATTGTAATGAATTAACAGTAAATAAGGTAGTAGCCCATATCCATTTCTGGATGAACATAACAAGATAGAAATCAAAAGTAATTAAAGGAGGAAACCATATACAACTGTTTCAATCCACAAAGGTCATTGATTGACGAGAATTAATAAATTGTTTGCACATTCTGTGACCACATTCTAACTGTTCATGTCTCCTCACAAGCTGCAACCTGTTTAAGGTTATTGAAATGTGAGGAGGGAAAAAATCCCAACCACCCAATTTTTTTTTGGCCAGTCAAATCATCCAAAAAGAAATTAATAAATATTTGTTCTTTCATAAGACTTCACATCTTCAAAGTACCGAGCGCACACTTTGCTAATCATTAATTCCTGTCTTGAATCTGAAGTGCCTTAGAGGAACGAGGGGCCAAGCTACCACAGTTCAGGCAAACCTGACCTCAAATACTTTGCCAGCTTGATGCCACAGGGGCTGGCAGCGACCTCGACCGCAGCAGGTCCAGCGCTCCTCTGCTTTACGGTGCCCGCCCCAGCACAGCTCCCTCCAGCCAAGCGGTGACTCAGAGCAGGGTATCTAAAGGTCACCTTCAGCACCCCCGCTGGAATCCTGCGCACTTGGAAGCTGCGGCACAGAGGGTTCACCTTCCAGGTGCCTTTTTTTGCTCTCAGCCAGACCAACGGAAGGCTCCTGAGATCAGCCACCTCCTTGGTGAGGGGAAGGCAGGCAGGGGCGAGCCGGGCGAGCAGAGCCTGCCAGCAGCTCACTGCCTTGGCTGGGGCCATCGCAGAGCAGGTGCCACCCTGGGTGAGCCAGCGCCGCGGCCAACCCGGCCCCGCAGCTGCCCGCGGTGCCCAGCTGTGCGGCACCCCCGAGCCTCGGACATCGCCGGCACCCCGACGGCTCTCAAGGCCGCCTCAGGGCACAGAATGGCTGCCGGAGCCTCCAGGTTTTGGCCAGTGAAGCGTGGCATGGATGCGAGGGAGGATCACCACATGGGAGGCGGCAGGACCTTACTGCCCAAAACTGCCGGAGGGGACGAGGCGAAGGGACACACGGCATATCCCTGCCTCACACAGGGTTTATTTCGCTCTCTCGCGAGCAGCCTCCTCAGTCGCTTCCATCGACGCTCAGCTTTCCCTCCACCATGCCCGCCGTGTTTGAACAGCCCGGGCTCACCCCCACCGAGCCGGGACAGGGAGGCGGCCCCGCCGCCACCGCACACAAAGCGGCCGCCCGCCGCCACCGGCCTGCTGCGAGCGACGCCCCAGTCCCCGCCTCAACCTGCAGCCTATGAGCAAGGAGGCACCGCCCCGAGCGGCGGCGGCATCGGGATCGTTCCCGCGCCCGCCGCCGCGCACCGCCGAGGAGAGCGCCGCGCTCCCGTCCCGTCCCGTCCCGTCCCAGCGCGTCCCGTGCCGGCGTGTCCCGTCCCGCGGCCCGCGCCGGGGGAAGGAGGAGAGAGAGCGGTGGGTGCCGCCGCCGGGCAATGCGCGGGGGCGCCGGGAGCGGCGGGAGCGCCGGCGCTGCGCCGCGCGGCCGCAAGGTGTCGCCGTCGGCAGCGGAACGCGGGCGCGGCGGGCGCGGTGCCGGCGCGGAGCGCTGAGCGCGGGGAGCGCGGGGCCGCCCGCACGGGGCCCCGCCGGCAGCGTGAGAGCCCCGCTGGCCTGCGGGGAGGCGGTCGCTCCCGAGCGTGTACAGAGCCCTGGGTCGGAGCGGCTCCCTCGCCCGGCCACTTCCCTTAGCCCTTGTTTGTTTATTTTCAGCTGCCCCGGGGGGTTGCGCGCGAGGTCGCAGCGGCGGGAGGTGGGGAGGAACCGCTCCGGAGGCGACGGTCCTCGGGGCCGGGGTGGCGCGGGGAGGGGCGGCACAGGGGCCAGCGGCCGCGGCGGGGCAGGGGCGGCCCCGCGACATCCAAACACCCTCCCGGAGGATAAAGAGCAAACGGGGCTTTTGGCGCCAAACGCGCGGCCCCGCCCTGCGCGCGTGGAGCGGGGGCGGGGCCGGCGCTCCCGCCTTTCTCGCGCTGTTCCCAGTGCTCCCTCCCAAGCGTGTCAGGGTTTTTTTGGTTTTTTTTTTTTTTTCTTTTTTTAAGTCGCCTTTTTTTTTTAATGCCTTTTTGGGGGGTTAATAATATCCATCCGCTTCAAAGGCAGGCAGTGACAGTCATCTGTCTGCGAGCAGAGGGTGGATGCGGAGGCCGGGGCGGCCGCGGGTGCCGGCGGGCGGGCACGGAAAGTGCTACAGACACCATCAGCTGCTTTTTTTTTTTTCCCCTCTCCCCTTCCCCCCGCCACTCCTCCCCCTCGCACACCCACCACCATCACCACGGAGGTAAGAAGAGGAAGCTGCAGGCTCCGGGCTGCAGGACAAAACCCCAATCAAATAAATCCAATTCCCCATCGCGTTTGAGTTGCAGAACTGGGAAGGATGGGGCGGGAAGGGGAGCGCAGGGGCAGAGCGGAGCCTGAATGGGGTTCTCATTAAGCAGAAGAAAATCGTGGAGGATATTTGTGTTTTGGTTTGGAGCTGTTGCATTGAGATCGCCAGTGTTTTGTAGGTGCCTCTTTACTGCTTTGCATTTTAAACAGTTTAATGTATTTCCCGAGTAGAAAAATGCACAGTCCTGGAGGCGCTCAGGGGGCGGGGCGGGAGCGCAGCTGAGCCGAGCCGGGCGCGTTTCTCGGCGTTTCATCATAAGGCTTTTCATGGATTTTTTTTTTTTTTTTCCCTTTTTGGTCTCCGTCTCAGCGTCAGCTGTTGTGAACCCAGCAGAACGATTTCCTTTCGCGTTACCTTAACCGAGCTGAAGGGAGACGCTGACTGGATTTTTTGGACTTTAAACCCTTTTTTTTTTTTTTTTTTTTTAATGTCTGATGCAACGGAGCTCTCGGCAGAGGAATGGGGTTGTGGTTGACTGGCCGTGGGGGGTGAGTGAATGGGGGGTCCGGCCGAGGTAAAGGCAGCAGCGCGCACTCGCCGGAGGTGACAGAGCTGGAGATCTGGTGTGTTTGCAGGAGGTTTGAGTGCATGAAGTGGCAGAATGTGCGGAGTTGCTGTCCTTGCAACCTCGTTGTTTTAGGAAAAAGGGGGAGAAAAACTTCCCGTGCCTTCCTGGCAAATCAGGAGGCTTTGTTGGTGGCGCCGGGGTGGTTTTAATGCGTTTTTGTCCGTGAGGTTATTACATAAGGTTGATAATTTCTGTTGCTGCTGGATTTCCCCTCCTCCCCCCTCCCCCCTTGTGTTGTGTGCGGATTTCGCTGGCTCGCTTTGAGTGAATGAACTGGCGATTTGCGAAGTTGCAAAGAACCCCTCCGCCCCCTTTTTTTTTTTTTTTTGCATCCTTCTCCTCTCCCCTTTGCACTGCTCCGTAGATGACAAAAGGAGTAAACTTCCTCTACTTTTGCTGGCATATTAAGAAGCCTTTCTAGAGAGATTACGGTATCAAAGCCATGCATCTGTCTGCAGTTGCTGTGCTGTTTTGAGCGTTTGAAGCGGTTTGGGGAGAGCAGGCGAGGGCTATGTGCGCAGGCTGTGCATCCCCGCTGGACTGTGCAGGCTGGGCTTGTGTCCCCACGGAGCGGCGGGGCAGGCTCTGCACGGCGGAGCACTACCTCAGAGCTTTGATTTGAGTCAGGAAGAGAAAGGTGTGTGAGATGCATTTTTTTTTTTTTTGCTCAACTTTCTAAAGGCTCCTTGTTTGCTATTGATGATGGGATTATTAATTTTTTTCCCTTCCGTTAAGAGGAAGGGAGTCATGTTCATGTCTGTTTATTCGTATTTTAATTGTGGTGGTGGTTTGTTTTTTTTTTTTTTTTTTTTTTTTTTTTTTTTTTTTTTTTTTTTTTTAGTTTCAGATCGTGGGAGAACCTCTCTTCTTCCGCTTGGTGGAAATACCCATAAAACCTGTGTTTGAAACTATTGCTCGACCCAGGGATCAGCAAAAAGAGACCCGTAATGCCAGGAATGGTCAGTAAAAACCCAGACCTCGAGTTCGACTCTTTGCAGCCTTGTTTCTACCCGGACGAAGATGACTTTTATTTGTGCGGGCCGGACTCCGCTCCCCCCGGCGAGGACATCTGGAAAAAGTTTGAGCTGCTGCCCACCCCTCCTCTGTCTCCCAGCCGGGCCGGGCTCCAGGAGCACCCTCCGGGGGGGGGCCCTGTGCCGTGGGGAGGGGCGGCTCTGTGGGGCTGCCGCCCCACCGACCCCGTGGACTGGGCATCGGAGCTGCTCCTGCTGCCCCCCGAGGCCGACCTGTGGGGCGGCGTGGACGGAGGGGACTTCTTCGAGACGGGCCCCGGCGTGACGAACAATCTCAACTCCATCATCATCCAGGACTGCATGTGGAGCGGCTTCTCGGCGCGCGAGAAGCTGGAGCGGGCGGTGAGCGAGAAGCTGCAGAGCAAGGCGCCCGCCGCGCCGCCGCCGCCCCCGGGGGCCACGGGCGGCCCCGCCGCCGCCGCCAGCGCCCGCGCGGAGCTGGGCGGCGCCGTGCCCGAGTGCGTGGACCCGGCCGTGGTTTTCCCCTTCCCCGTCAACAAGCGGGAGGCGCCGGCGGCGAGCGGAGGGGCTCCGCGGGGCGGCCGCTCGCCGCGCCCCGCCGGGGACAGCCGGGCGAGCAGCAGCAGCAGCTCCTCTGGAGACGACACGCTCAGCGACTCGGGTAAGCGCTCCGGTCCCGGGGTGCGGGGGTGGGGACGGGGGTGGTGGCCGCGGCCCCCCGCCAATTGCCCCGGGGGCGGGCGGGGCGGCTGCGCCCCGGAGCCGGGCGGGGCGCGGGGCGGCCGGCAGGCGGCAGCAGGCGCGGCCGCAGCGCGGGGCCCCGCGGGGGCGGCGGGCACGGCCCGGGGGCAGCCCCCGCCCGCCCCTCGCCCTGTGCCCGCTGCGGCGGGGCCAGAGCCTTCACCGGGCAACAGCTCCGGCCCGGAGGGGCTGCGTGGTGCTGGGTACCCTCCGGGCCCTCTGACAGTCTCCTGCCCACGGGGGGCTCGGGGGGGCGGCGGTGCGGCTGCCACCGCCACCCTGGGTACGGGGTTTATGGGGGACGACCGTGTGCTCGTCCCCTTAGGCGCGATATGGGTAGGCTGGAGCTAGGGTAGTGAACCCTTAGAGCAGTGCTTGTACTGAGAGAGCCCAAAATGCCCCAGACATCCTCTGTGCGTGCACGCAGAGAAGTCCACTCGGGCTGAACCGGGCTTTGGCGTGTGTAGATGTGCTGGTCCCTATGACCGCCACCACAAACTTAGTGATCCGTCCCGGGTTTCAGAGCCTGCTGTCCCTTTAATGTCTGGTTTGACAGCTTTGGGTGAGGAAGCACTTCCAACAGCTGTCTTCTTGGCAGTGCACCAAGCGCCGGCTTAAAGGGTCCCCGGCTGGAGCAGCTTCACCTTCTGCCTCAGAACAAACCCAGCGATTGTTTCGTTTTCCGGCTGCTTTTCTACCAAGCAGGGACTGTGTTGTGGCTCTGTGCTTGCCTTTTGTGCCGCAGCTCGATGATTTCATTCAAACTACATACATTCTGCCTGAAAATTCTTTTCTGCCTCTTTGATTGTGTGGGTGGCAGGCCCATTTTGATTGAAAATTAGATGTGTTTTAAAAAAAATCTAATCAAACTTATTAAGCTTTCAGAAATCCCTGTTCTTTGCTGATTTCATGTGTATTACATACTTTTACAGATCTCTATCTGCCTGCAGATGGTAGGCGCACTCTGGTTTTGCCATCAGTTATTACTGTTTTTACTGGATATATTTTGTCAATAAATACTGATACTTGGTCAGGATATTTTCAGGGAGAATAACCTCTGTTTTATTTTCTGTCTTTTATTACCAGAAGATGATGAAGATGAGGAGGAAGAGGATGAAGAAGAAGAAATAGATGTTGTTACAGTGGAGAAAAGGCGTTCCTCAACCAACAAGTCTGTTACCACCCTTACTATTACAGTGCGTCCTAAAAATACCACTTTTTCATCAGTCAGGACACAGCAGAATGGACTGATACTAAAGCGTTGTGCCCCAATTCACCAGCAGCATAATTATGCCGCTCCTTCTCCATTCGTGGAGACTGAGGAGGCTCCACCGCAGAAAAAGTTAAAAATTGAGGTGCCCCGTCCAGTGAAACCCACGATCCAACCAAAGCCTAAGAGTTCAAGTCCTCGAAACTCTGATTCAGAGGACAGTGAACGTCGACGCAACCATAATATCCTGGAGCGTCAGCGACGTAATGATCTACGGTCAAGTTTCCTCACGTTAAGGGACCATGTTCCGGAACTGGTTAAAAATGAGAAAGCTGCAAAAGTTGTGATCTTGAAAAAAGCCACTGAATATGTTCATTCTCTTCAGGCAGAGGAGCAGAAGTTACTGCTAGAAAAGGAAAAATTGCAAGCCAGACAAGAACAATTACTAAAAAAAATAGATTACAAGCGGACTTGCTAAACTTCTTGTTTGTTTGTTTTGGGGTTTTTTTGGCTGATCTGGACAGTCATTGCCACTTTGCACATTTTTGATTCTTTATAAAAAAATTGTGTTTTTTGACGTTAAGAATGTTGGTTTTGATTTCAATCCAGTCCCTGAAGTAATCGACAGACTATATTATCCGGGTACGGAGCAAATGGATGTTCTTGCAAGGAGTTTATTGCAAGACTACCAAACAACAATGGACTGCCTTTGTTTTTTCTTCTTAAGAACTGTAGATGGTGGGGATTTTTTTTTTAAAGTGTTGTGAGCATTTGGAGCTGCTGATGACATCTAGTTGAGTTTTAAAATGTTCATTCCTAAGTTTTATGGTGCTTATGTTCTAACAGATGTTACTTTAGGGGTTGGCATTTTGTACCCCTGTGGGAATTTCTGTAAATACCATCTACACACTTGCCTTTTGTACATGTCTTGGGTTATGAGAGGTGGCTTTTGCTGCCAGTATTAGACTGGAAGTTCATACCTAAGTACTGTAATACCTCAATGTTTGAGGAGCATGTTTTTGTATACAAATATATTGTTAATCTCTGTTATGTACTGTACTAATTCTTACATTGCCTGTATACTTTAGTATGATGCTGATACATAACTAAATTTGATACTTATATTTTCGTATGAAAATGAGTTGTGAAAGTTTTGAGTAGATATTACTTTATCACTTTTTTGAACTAAGAAACTTTTGTAAAGAAATTTACTATATATGCCTTTTCCTAGCCTGTTTCTTCCAGTTAATGTATTTGTTAATGTTTGGTGCATAGAACTGGGTAACTGCAAAGTTCTGTGTTTAATTTCTTCCAATGATGTACATTTAGTGCTGCGTCTTATAGCACTTTGAAATACCTCATGTTTATGAAAATAAATAGCAATTACATGATGTGCCATTTACTATTTTTCTTTTAAATAAAATCTTTAACTTTGCAATATTGATGAAATACAAAAAACATGGTCCCATACCCTTGGCACTTCAACTCTCATACTCTCATATAGGTGACACTTTACAAAGGTCAGCTGAGCAGGACATTTCCATTTCTGTTTAAAAAATAATTGTAGTAAGAACTGTGTTCCTGTTATTTCATACTTGTGTTGTCAGGATCATCCCAGGGGACCAGATGTACCATGCTTAATGGAATGACTCCTGTGTCTTGTAAAGACTCCTCAAATACCCACCGTACCCAGAGAACTGTGAGGGATCAGAAACAAGACTAGCAAACTTCTGCCAAGGGACTGGCCTCTGTGACACACAGGTGAAGTAAATAATGGAGGTAGACTTGCCAATGTGTAGAAAATTAAATGCATGTAGTAAACAAAGATTTTAACTTGGCTGCTGTTCTTTGCATTAGGAAAGCCTTAAAGCTGTCCATCATTGAATTAGACAGTTAATGTTCTTGTTTGTAGCTGAAGGTCCTGTTCGTTACTACATTAGTTAGTAAAATTGAAAATATCAAGGAAGATGCAGAACCATGAAGCATGCATCAGATGAACATGGAACTTGATTGTCTCAAGAGCTAGCATTTGGTGTGACAGGAACAAGACACTCAACTCTATGAAATATGTTTGGTCATTTTATTAAAGATCATAAGAGCAGGGATTGGTTTATTTTCTAGTCTGTATAGGTATTTATGCCATTGTGTTTCCTCATGCTGAAAAAAAAAAAATAGGAATTAATGACCAAATGGCTAGTAAGTATTATCAGGATCCCCTTGCAAGAAGCTCACTTGTCACATCTGCCCCTGCTTTAGCCACAAAGGAAGTAGTTGTCTGGTCATAGAGGTACAGAAATCCCGTGTCTGCCATGAGGTAACAAGAAGAGCAGTGTGGGGGCAAAATAGCTGCCATGTAATGGATGTGCCATATGTCTGTCCCTACAGGTTGTTGATGCACTCATAACTCGTGTGCCCTTGGGCTCCAGGCAGCTTCTGTACCATGACCACCAAGCAGAGTACATAGATGAGTGCAGTAAATCCAGATCTTCAACAGGCATAAATTGATGTAACACTGGATTCAGCTAGGCCTACACAGGCATTTGAAGAACTGGCCTGAATAAAGTTAAGATCTAAATTCAGACTTAACCACAGTTGTTCCATATATAGAATCTTTGTTTTGATTCCTTTGACATGCTTCTTCCACTTTCCAACTACAGTGATAAAATAGTAGACAGAGACAATTGGTATGAACAATTACAGGGAACATTTAATTTTACTAGCTAAAACAATTTTTAACCCCAGTTTTTTAGCAATTTCTGTTGAATTCCTGTTGCACTGTTTTCAAACAAGGTACTCATCAAATGAGTATTCTTGAAGAAGGAATATCCCTTCCCCTTCTCTGCCCTTCTTCATCCCCTTCTTTCCCTTCACACTCATCGAGAACTTTGGTACAAATCCTCCACTCAGAGTGAACTCTGGGTCAGATCAGGTTGCTCAGGGTCATGCAATCAACGCTTGAATATCTTAAAGGATTGAGATTCCACAGCCTCTTTGGACAACATGTGTTTTTTGACTACCATGACTGATACAAATTTTTGTACTATCTGGAATTTTCCTTGTTGCGGTCTTTGTCCATTGCCTGCTGTCTTTTTGTGTTTAACCTCCTGGAAGAGTCTGTAACCTCCCATTAGGGGGTTGAAGACAGAATTTTTTCTGGAGACAACCCAGTTCTGTCTTGTGGTAACCAAGCATTTAGACTATAATAAAAGTGTGAAATACTAAGATTTGTTTGGATATTCAACACGAATCCCATCTGAAAGCCTCTATTTCTCACTATATAATGTGGGAGTTTTGGTCTGATTCTTTAGAATTCAGTGATAAACATCCAACTGATGTCCATGGAGACACAATCTGGTGCCATAATGCTCTCATACTGTACCATTCGCTTTCTTCTCTGTGCTGCACTAGCAGTACTTTGGCATTGTCTTTTTTTTTTTTTTTTTCTTTTTTTCAAGGAATTGATAGGTTTGTTTTCATATTGTCGCTGTAGGGAGTAAGCTGTCAAGGTCAAATATTTGGGGTAAAAAAAAATCTCAGTTGAAGGATGTTAATAAAGTTACAGTTGTTAAATAGAAGATTCCTTTTGAAGTTACATGATAAAAAGAATTGAGGGTTGTAGGAAAGACAGCTTTTGAAAAGAAGTAAGCAATTAATTGTGTAATATTTTCTGAAGAATCAGTACAGTAGCCAGAAGGCTACAGAGAGAAGGACATAGAATCATAGCCACAGCCATAACAAAAGATCCTTTTGCAAGTGTATCTAGAGTGGGGAGTCCATAAGGACTCAGTCAAATAATGAATTGAGACACTATTGCCTGGGGAGGGGTTGGTTGTTCTTAAATACATACCTACATTTGCATAACAAATGCAAACATATCTGTCTGGAGAATCATATGTGGCAAGTACTTAATAGCTGCTTATTACAAAACAGATATTGGTGATTCTTGAAGGGAAAACTGAATTAAGTTGATCTCAGTCTCATTGGATCTGCTATATAAATTCCCAAGTTCTTTTTCATACATGACAGAGTTTGCTGATGGTGGTTTTCTCCAAAATCACATATCCCAGAGGATGTTCTCCTTTCCACCTTCTGTTTATTTTCTTAAAAATACCACTAAGAACACAAGGGACTTGTAACACCAAAATGAAATGATTCCTCCATAAATTAGTATAAGTGAAACACCAGTGGGAGACCTTAAAAAGGTGAAATGTGTTAATGGCATCATTACCACTTGGTCACCTGTTGCCATGAGTGCTAAGGAAAGTGCATTTCTCAAACCCCAAGCTGCTGTTATAGCAACTTATCACCAGGTCTTGGCAGGACTCCTTGAGAGATCATGAAATACATAATTTACTGTTTGCTCCTGGGAAGTACACTGATAAACCAAGGTAGAATAAAATTACTTCAAATGGGTGACATTCTTAAGCTTGAATTTCCTGGCTTCTGGCTGATTTAAATCAGATGTCATTTAATTTAAAATATTTATTTTTGAGATAATTAATGAGTTGTTAATGTACAGTTGCCAAATGCTACATGATCTATACCTGGGTTTCTTTCTTCTCCTTGTGTCCATTTCCCGTTTCCCTTTTCCCTTCCCTGTCTCGTCTCAGGAACAGAAAGCCATCAAACTTAAAGGGATCTGAGGTGTCACAGCAATGCTTTTAAATGAAGCAGGGATTTCAATAGAAACAGGAGATACACAACACTTCCAGAAATCTCAGAGGAAAGCAATGGTGCAAAACATGGAACAGAAGCTGATTGTAGTGCCAACATGGTGGGTTTTGCCTCAGCGCTTCTGGCTGCCTCTGGAGCACTGACAAGCCTGAATTCAGAGCCTTTGGTCTGTGCCAAGACAAACTCATTTCTGCTGGACTACCTGTCCAATTTGCTGCCCTACAGTAGATTTTTGCTGCCTATCTGCTTGTACTGACCCTGCAATGAAGCTTGGCCACCGTACACCAGACGTTTTGCTGCTGGGTTGTCTGACATGATAATTCCTGCTGCGTGCAGATCTGTGATTCTCATCCAGCTTTGTGCCCTTACTGGCCAGATCCTTCTCCCAATGAGATTATTAGTATTTTTGTGCAACAGTCAACTTGGAGAAGATAAAATATATTCTTGATCTCTGAACCATGGAGGTTCCTTGTATGTGTGCTGGATGTATAGATTAACATACAAGTGTCTGCACACAAGGGATTCCGTGTTGATCCATGAGCCCTGCTAAATAAAGCCTAGTGCATATTTTAACTAAGTTACAGGGCTGTCCACTTGGCCCTTTGAAGAAAAAGCAAATGAAGACATTTTGTTTCCTGTATTTAAGATCACAATATGACACACCTAAGTAATGCAAAAATTAAAAAAAAGAAGTATCTACAGTGTAATCATAAATAATGGCAAGTATTTTTTAACTCCATGGTGAAATGGATGGGTGTGTAGATTTATCTGACTTAAAATTTATCAAACTTATAACTGAATTATGACCTATTTGTTACTGATCTCTGAATTGTTACATTTTGTATGCATAATCATTGTTAGGCTCCATATATGCTATAACGGCTGCTCTATTTGTGAGTTATATCATTTGCCATCACATAGTGTTTCCATCTGACATTATTTAGATAAGTGGAGACATTTTCATTTTATGGTAAAATAAGATTACTTAATTTTTTCTTATTCTGTGCTTCCTATTTCCCAACATCATTTGTCTGCTTTAAGTGTTTACTGCTTTCTGTCTTCTATACTGCATGCATTTAGGGAGAGGAATTGTCTTCTATGTTATCTGTCTGAAGCTGAGTTAGAGTGGCTCTGTGAGTGGCTGTATCAATCATAAAACTATAACAAGAGTCCTGTTGTCTAGCTGCTACGTATAGCTTAGTTTTATATTAGGGGTAGGATGAGTCATGCTGTCTACATCTGTCTAGTTTCACCTTCTAATCTACAAGCTTTACAAGCATTACAGAGTTTTAAGCACCTAGCTGCTTAGCTTCCTAATTCTCCTTATGTAGTCAGCAGAGAGATGCAGGCTCTTCCCCGAGCACAGTCCAGAGCATCTGTATTGGGCTTTACCTGGAACGGGCCCAAGCACTGCTCTGTACCTTGAGGAAAGAGTGATTACAGCATGCAAGGGGTGATTACGGGAACTGTGTAAAGGGCTGCTTTATTGCTGCTGGGTAACCAAGTTACTTGATCTCTAGCTTGATCTCACCTACCATATGAAATTTAAAGCAACGATTTGGAGAAAAACTGCAGGCTAATAGATATTTTACTTAGAATAAAACAGTGTGTGAATGTGGGATATACAGTCAATTTAATCAGCATAGTTGTTTTACTTGCAATTAAATAAAATATTTCAATGGCACTTATCTCTATTTTGCTTCCTAACACCATCAAAAATAAATACATAATGTTTTAGCATTCAATGATTTCACTTCCTCACAGAACAAATCAGTATAATTAGAATATTATTTGGATGGATATTTTTAGATTTTTCTTCTGCAATACACGGCAATTACATTTAGGCAAAATCTTGCTTCTTTAGTATGATATAAACTTAATAAAAAGTACATTGTAATTAATATTGTAATCAGTTTAACTCCAAGATCTAATTAATATTGCAATTCATGGTGTAGGAGATGAAGGAACTATCTAATATCATACACAAAGTTCAATGTTGGCTAGTACCTAAGAATCCTCAGAAAACATTTTTAAAACACTTAGAAAAGTTCTTATTTTAAATTTCTAATATCAATGTTAAAATATTCCTGAAATATTGTTATGAATTTGCTTTATAGTATAGAAAATATTTGTCTCATAAAATTGTCATTAGACTTGGCATTCTATTCTTTTTGAAGCAATTTGGCACTTTACTTCTTTTAAAGCAAATGTTTAGAAAGGAACAATGTCACAGAAAGGAAATCACACTGTTTCAGTACTCAGTCGCCCTCAGAATTTGGTCCTATAGAGCTAGAAGATAATATTTAGATTACTAAATCATGTGCTGAAATGAGAGTGGTGACAGGTAACAACCTCTCCTTGGAAGTGATTTTTTATTTTTAAAGAGATAGTTCAAGCTCATGCTTGATATTTCTCCTTTTCAAGAAATTTGAAGCATATTGGGTTGATCCCCTTAGAACTGCATATACTCTTAATTAAGAGTTAGATAATTCTTAGCGAAAGAAAATCTAACAGGAAAGCAAACATACTTAGTTTTATCTAGAAACCTAGTCATCAAAAATGTATTGTGAACTGTGGTTCTGAGGGCTTCTTATTCCTCGTTTTCTCCTACAATCATTAGTTTTGGTCATGGTTCCAAGGCAACACTACTGAGTCAGATCCTCAATAATTATGATTACAAACATTTCTTTAAAAGATCTGCTTCAGGCCAAACAAGCCTGAGTAAACCACAGTCCCAGTGTACTATTTCTCAGGTGTACAAGATAATATTGGTTGTGAAGTGTTATGTTGTGAAGCCATATCTTTATGAACACTTCCTTCAAACATGTGCTGCTAATGAAGCTATGTAATGATTTCAATAATTTCAATAATTTTTATTATCTTCAGCCTTTAAACATTCTTATGCTGATCTGATTCATTACTTGTTTTTTTTTCTGCTTTCTTTAGCTAAGTAGCCCTACAGGAAACAAGGGGGATTCACTTGACCAAATATAAACTCCTTTTAGTCAATAAAGAAAACAGGTCTTTTTAGTGCACAATTAATTTTATCATTAAATGGCTATTCAAAATGACACAAATTAATCTCACCCTGGAAACGCTCATTTTTGGTGTGGATTATAGACAAACCTTCGAGGACCAGATACAGGAACTAACATTGCAGATGTCTAATGTGGGGTTTGGATTAAGATACCTCAATCTGGATGTCTGTAGCTATCTAACTGAAAGCTTGCTATCTAGGTGTTGTTATAGTCAGTGAAGTCTGGATAAGGATTCAGTGGGGATGTCTGTATTAGGGTGAATTGGATTAGTTCGTGAGGTTCAGTTCTCTGTACTGATCAGCTCTCCAATGGCTATAAAAGGCACTCCAGGTACAGAGTGAACATATAAACACCTATGCAATAACACCTAATTTCAGTACCTTAAACTACAAGTTGAGTCCAAAGACTCCTGTCTTTCTTTCATTTCACTTACACATTTGAAAGGGTTTTCTTGAACTAGTCAAGTAATCTTAAATCCAGTTCTGTCTGGTTCATCTTTTCTGCAACACTGAATATCCTTTTTGCTTTGGTTGTCTATTAAAATATCTCCATACCTTTAGCATCTTTGGATTTCTTTCATCCTCTCCCAAGCCCTGTTTCTCACCAATGAATAGCAATATTCATCATTGCCAGAAAATTGCTTGCATTGCTGATAAAATTCCCTAAAACATCTCTCACGTTACCATATTGCATGGTGGGCAGGACCTTATTTTCTCCTTCTCACACCTACACAAAGCTCATTTACAGGGCATGTTGATACATTTCAGATGGCAATATACTGACAACATTTTAAATTAAATTATATGATAGCACATATCACTTTTTTTTTTAATTAAAAAAAACCCAAACAAACATGACAGGAGAAAAACAAAGTAGATGAACATTTAGAAAAATCACTAGTAACTTTTACATCTACATTTTTATTGCATCTCTGATAGTTTGAACTATTTCAGCCTTTCCCTTTTCTTGTTTCTACAACCTTACTCCAGTAGTTTTTGTATTTCTTTGCTCCTTTAAAAAAAGTAATTTCTTTTCACAGCTTCTGTGGTCTTCAATAACTATTCCATATCACCCTATTTTGATCACTATTCCTCCTTTCATTCAAACACTTAAATGAGTCATTTTCATGCTTTACAGTCTCACCTCTCCTACTAGTCCCAATTATGTCTCAATGTAATTTTTTTATCTAACTCTAAAATACAGATTCCCATTCTGTGAACACTTGCTGGATGGCTATAAGTCTGTTGACTTCAGTGGGAGTATATAAAGTAAGAAGTCCAGACCATGCAAGACTTTTAAATAAAAAATTTTAGGCATGCCAAGTTAAATTGTGCTGTATTTGATATTCTTTCCCATTCACTATTAACCTAGGAGCACTTAAGTTACCATGAACTCCTTTGATATAGAAAATCATACATTTCTTTTCTGCTTCTGGTGTTGACAATATGCAATAAGCTGGAAGCTTCTGTTATGTGAGCACGAGTGAAACTAAATATCTATTAGAAGCAGTCAAGAGTAAGGCATTTGGCCTTCTATCCTACTGTAAATGTTTAAAATTGACATTTAAAAACCCCATGTAAATGGTTTTTTTCACTGTTAAGAAAAAATTGTAGTAAAAGAAAACAAATATTGGATGGCTAGTTTTTCTTGTCAGAACTCCTTAATTTTGAAATTTTAGGAATCAGTCTAGTAGCTAGTGTCAGAGTAAATACTTTCGATACTGTGCCGCTGTACAGCTGTGTAAGAATGGGTTTGGTCCATAGCGTGAGCATCATCACTTCTGCTCCCAGACAGGAGATACAAGCTCACTTCACAAGAAAAGTCCTTTCTTTTCCTCTCATTGGCTGGGGAATAATGGCCCAAGGGATTTTATTTGTACATTTGTTCTGGTTGCCCAGAAAACTGAGTGCTCTAAAGCAGGCTAGCACCTTGGGAGTCAATGGCATCAGGACAGATCATGTCAGCTGAGGAGCTGGAGTTGAAATAAATTGAGAAGCTTGATTACAACTGTGCCATTGTATATCTGTAAAAGTGTTGGAAGTCCTTCAATGTTTTATGTTGACTGCATGTAGATATGATTTTTAATGCCTTAAATCTCCTTAGTCAAGATCATTGTTTGAAAAATTGTTATTAAACATCTTTGCCCAATGTATTTTTATATTTGATAGACCAAAAGTGTCACCTATATTTCAGCAAATATGTACTGTGATTAAAGGGTATAATCTCTCAAGAGAGGTTTATAATAATTTTAATTACCCTGGGCTTAATAAAAAGACTTAAGGGATTTAATAAAAGGGCATTAAGAGATTGCCAAAGGGTTATATATATATATTTTTACAAGAAAAATTGTAAAGCTTCTGTGACTTTGAGGTGGGAAGGTGGGAAGACTTAGTGGGAAAAGAGGAGGAGGTGAGCAAAAGTCAAGATGAGGATTAGTGTCAATTAAACTTCCCTTTGAACCTCCTAACTTGCATATGCAGAACCTGACACAGCTGAAAATATTTGCAATTTCCTGGGCCACACAGACCAGAGAGGTTGCTGTACAGCTTAGTGACCCACAGGAAACTGCAAGGGAGCAAAAGCCCCTTCAGCCAATTTCTTCTAGCTCAGACGTTTTAGCTCTAGTCCTGGGGAGAAGATTTGAGTGAATGAGGGAATTTTGAGAGACCGTACATTCATTTCTCAGGCCTCAAATATTTTGTTTGGTTTTGATCTACCTTAGATCAAAACTAAACAAATTCTCTGCCCTAATCCTTGTCCTCTGCTCTTAAGTTTCAGGTTAGCATAGAATTCAGTGTTTTTCTAGTCTTCTAGGGTATAAAAAATGTAATAAGAGATGAGAAGATGAAAGTGAACCAACAATCTCCAGACAAGAAATTCTATAGCTCTTTCAAAACAAGGCAAAATCCAACATGCAAACACCTAGAACATTGCCTCACTTCACCCTTATTCTGAATTAAACCTCAAGCCTTATCCAGAGAGATAAGGTGGTGATCTAAATGTAGATACCTGAACATAAACCAGTACAAGTTCTCTTGAAGGTTTTGTTGGCTGGAAATAAAATGAGTTGCTTAGATTTTCCAGTTGGGGTTAGCACACATTTCTAATGTGTTTTCCATTTCCTAACACTACAGTCTTTCAGTGCTGGGATAAATCTTTTCTCCTGGTTGTGGGCATTCCTGTAAGCCTCAGGGATAGACATTCTGCACAAGGAAGCACAGAGAAGTGCCTTGGGGCTTATAAAGCCTGTTTTCCTCTGTATGGAATTCTGGATAGGAACAGACTTCTTGGACAATTTCATACAACCATGTATACAACCCACATCTAGTAACCCTTTTCCCTCTGTCCCCAGAGGCTACACCTCTCATGTACAGAGAAACCTGGTGTTGGTGTCAGCATTCAGAAATTAAAACACAAGAATGCAAGAGAAGCAAATCTGTGCCCACCTTTATCAATTAAAGTACCACTAAAGCTTCAGATAAACGTGGCAATGTAACATTAATAAAAAAAAAAAACCCAAAAAACAATGCCACCATCTGTTCATCTATACCTGTGCGTATCTCTGCTTTCTTACTTCCCACCTCTTTATTTGTGAGTGAAAGCTACAGAAATTTGGCCAGAGGCACTCAGCTCCTCCTATATTCTGTAAAATGCAGGGGGATGTTAAGTCTACACTAAACAAATTATAAGTTTGAGAAAGACATTTTCTCTAGCATGAAGGCATGAGGAGAGCTGAAAAAATATGTATGTTTAGCTCATGCTCTTTTCATTGATCAGAGCATGTTTCCTCACTTTTTTGAGATGTGCTAAAAATGCAAAGCAATAGCCATTTTAAAATTATTTTTGGCAAGCAGTGACTTGAGATGGCAAGAAAAATGGAACAGCAGAAAAACTTGTATATTTTAGATAACTGGTATGCTTAACTAGTTCTTGTAGCAGAAATTACATAAAATGGAATTTTGAGAATTTTGAGCAGGTCCATGCAACCACACTAGCTTTGTTCCGAATTCCATGAGGCTGTAATTCAAACAAACACTACCAAGCAAAACATATGTATTATTCTGTTAATGAATGAAACCTAGAGGGGTTTAATGCTTCTGTGGAAAGAAATTGATTCACTGCAGACTAATTCAAGACGTTGTTCTGCTCTTGGCAGAAACAAACACGCAAACAAATAAATTCCTAGGCATCTAACCTGCAAAACAAAGCAGTTTGTTTGATTGTTTGCTTGCTTGTTTTTAATGCTGGGAGCTTCTCATAAATTGTAAAGCCAGCTTTTGATTTTTATTTTCCTTTGGCTAAGAGTTAAGAGCCTTTACAGTGGAAATATAACATATGAATTATAAACCTTCTGAGGAAGGAACTGCTATTTCCCTTTATTGTGACAGCAGTCAGCTCTACTTAGTTTCCATGTTTCTGAAAAGGTCCTTCAGGTCTATCTAATTGCAAAAACACATTAAAACTTCAGTCATATCTATACATGGACAGGTTAAAGCAGTGGAGGCCTTATGCACTGTTAGCATTTCATATTGGCTATCTCCAGTCCCCTTGCCTTGGCTGCTGACCGAAGACAGGGCTGTGGCACAGCCAGTGCCTGTCTCACTGTTGGCTGGTGTGGTTCCACCCTCCCTGCAGTCAGGAGTCAGACTGGTTTAAATTGCTGTGCAACCACAGCTTAAATTATCCTACCTGGGTTAGATAACTCAAGCTGAGAACACACCTTCCTTTGTGGTGTGTTTCATGTTGGTTTTATGTTTCCCACTAAAACAGATTGGAATGGAAAGTGAATGTACTCAGAGGAACACTACTAAGTTCCACCAGAGATTTAGCCTTTGGCTACAACAGGCAGAGCCCTAAGTCCTGAGAAAATTCCATATACTCCCTGTGACTCATTTCTGCATACCTTGCCCAGGCAAAGCTTCCACTTAATAGGATATTTTTAAAAAGGGCCAGACTAGCAGTTACACAGGATATAGCTGTCAGATTGTCAGATCAAGTAAAGTCAGTTGGCTTTGGGGGTGAGTCAGGGGGTACTACACAATGTTTTCACAGCATAGGCAGTGGAAAATGTCCCTTGTAACAGCATTAGGGTTGAAAAAAAAAAGGTGTGTAGAAATGCATGGGCCTTATATTTAACATTTTTCACCATTCTTGTCCTGTTTTGTATAAAGCACTAAACACCATGCTGTATGTTAAATACCTAGGCAGTAGTACGAAGTTAAATTTCGTTTCATTACATTTAAGCACATGCTTAAATGATTTGCTGGACCAAGTCCAGAAATGCTTGCTGAATCAAACTGAAATACAGCGATGTCTATTCTTCCTCCTTAAACAAACAAGCACTAAATGAAATACAATAAAATAACATTTCCAGAGAAATCCTGTGCCACAGAAAGAACTGCTGCATTGTTGTGTTAGTAATTTGCCTAATGTTTAGTATCTGCACTGTTCATACAAGTGTAATGCAGCAGTTACTAGGTAAACATTATGATTTTATCCTCATATTATACTGGGCATAGTTTTGTAGAGGAAGAAACTAAAATGTAAAAGGAAAGGAAAAAAGTAAGAAAACAAAAGCTTGAAATGTCATTCCAGATTGCTTGAGTCAAACTAGCGAATGATATTGCAGTCTTAACAGCAGCAGTGGAATCTTGAAAAAATCTGAATTCACTTCCTTCAGTACACGATGTGTAATCCAGGACATGCAAAGCAAGACTCAGCTCACAGAGGCGCAGATGCTTCATCAGGGCTAGTGAATTAATGTCTATTTCTAGCATAAACTGTAAAATGACAATAATGCTTGTTATTAGACACTACAAGGGAAATGTGTTGATTTTTTCAAACCTGCTGAAAAAATCCCATTTCCTCTTCTGCACATTCCTATTCCTATTAAGTACAACCGAGTCAGTATATTTGTTTTATTTTGTGCTTTGTTACTAAGAGCAGTACATGTAAAGTATTGATAAATGAACCAAGGTAAGAGAGTAGAAAGATTGTAGAAGGAATAACAATTGGACAATAACAAAAATAGTACCAAGTATCTGTGAACCAACCAGTGAAACAGCAAGAATATTTTCTACTTTACTGGATTGTGAATAAGGACCTAAATTGCAGTGAGCTGTTTCTTTGGGGAAGGCAGTTTTACTTACTTTCTCCACCTAAATGGATAATGCAGTGCAGGATTTACCAAAATTTTTATGTGTACATGACCCCACCCAAGCAGAGCAACATTTTTAGGGCCTTTCACATTAGGCTCTAATAAATCTGTGATGTTCCACTGTCTGCATGGGAGTCATAAGTATTTTTCCATGGATAAGCTTCCTTGGTATTTTGGACTGCCAAATGCTCCATACGTTCTGCTCCCTGCTGCACTGAGGTGGACAGGTAAGGTAGAAGGACCAAGTGACTTGTGCAGAGCTAGAAGAATAAGATATCATGGCTTCAAGTAGAAGTTTTTCTTCCCAATCCTGTGCCCAAACTTTCCCTTCTGCTATATTCTTTCCCTACCCAATTTTCTTTCAAAGAAACAAAACAGCTTTAAAAACTTTCCTCAGACTATGACCCATCCTGAATTTTCTGCACTACACTTCTGGGTTTTCCAGTAGTCTCTTGAGTTGCTCAGCAGAGATGTGAACCCCAAATGTAATTCCACAGACTCAACCTTGGATACAATAGTCTTCTTGTCTAGGTACAGAGAGCATGATTGGGTCTTGTCAGAATGGTCTGGTTTATACATTTTCAGAAACGCAAATTTTTTTTTGTTTGCTTTGAAATTCTTAATCCTATTTCTTTTTTCTTTTTCTTGGTATTGTTCCTGTACTATAAATAATTAGACCTGTAGAAATTAAGAATGTAAGTAGAAAAATTAGACAGAGAAAGACCAACTGAGCCTGTCCCAGTTCCCACCAAAGCCCTATTGATTTAGGCTTTGGATCTATCAGATTATGTATACATAGCTAGCAAGAGAAAGAGGCCCAGGGCACTGGTGGTGACAGTGGTCTGTGATTGTCCCCACAGTTACACGGCCAGTGTGTATCCCAGCAGGGCTTTGATGGGGACAGTGGTCTGGGACAGCCGGGGTTTAGTATGGGATGGAGAACACTCCCAGGAAGGAGGCTGGATGGGGACACCCTGTGCTGGAAGGTAAGGGGATGTAGCTGCATCAGTAAAAACAGCTTTGCATAACCTCATGTGAAGTACTATGCCAGGCTAGTTTTGGACTTACATCCAGAGACAGCCCACTGAAATTACTGTAATAAATATTACCAATAATTTTTCATGCCCTAATGGACAAAGGGTCTTTCAATTTCAGTTTTTAAGATACTTTTACAGCAACTAGACCCACCCAAATTTAGAAGTCTTCTAACAGAGCTTTTGTTTTTATAACAAGTAACTTAATTAATTGCAGCCCATACTCATACTTGGTGCCAAGATGAGTTTTTCCAAGGTCAAAGGATGTTTTCTGTGGTCCTGGCATTTGGACATTTACTAGTTCCAACTGATATACAGAGCCAGGTACGGAATCCAGCCTCCAGTTTTGCCTTTCAGCTTTGTCTCTTCTTACACTGCTCTGGAACTGTCTTTCTCATTCCTTTTGGTTCTTCTACACAACAGGAATGCAGGCAGAGAAGGCTGTAACAGCTTACCTGCTTCCTTTCTTTTCTCTTAGAATTAGAGAGATGGACATATAGGCGATGAATTACTGCTCAATTGAAAGATTCCATGTGGTGACATGGTATGTGTACGGTATGTCTTATTTAGAACCTCTTTCTGCACACAGTGAACTTTCTTCAGTTCAGAACATTCCAAAGAGCTTCACTACATTTTATAAATCATGATCATAATAAATATTCATTGCATATATATCAAACTCAAAGGCTCTCATTTGGAAATCCATAGGACCACATATGACTTATTACCAATATGACATACCTGGCATTTGGAGATATTTTTCTTAGTTATTTTCCCCCCATGCCTTAGGGTATGCTCATGTCATTTTGCATACATACATACACACACCCCTGCAGAAAAGGAGTAGATGATTCAATATGGTCCTTTATCATCAGACAAGGACATTTGTACTTTATGACATACAATTCCTTTAGAGACACTTGGTAAGTCAGTATAATTATACAAGGACACAGATTTCTGCTGGGGAACCGATTCCCAAGAGGTTTTGAGGAAAGCATGAATGTTTCTTGGTTGTGTAATAAGAATCAACTGCTCCTAAAAGTTATGAGATATTCAACAGAGACCTTGTGCAAGAAGAGACGTTGGTCCCAAAGGCACAATTTTGCATGGAGAAAGGGCTGTGTTGTAAGAATCTGTGTTATCTGAAGATTTGGTAGCTGATAGGGGGCAGAAGACATGACTGTATTCCAAGGAAGCACTGCTTTTCTCTATAAAGTTTCCACGGAGTCCAGACTTACTGTCTGAATGGCAAGTGGAGTTTGTCACCAGGGTGAGATGACATAGGAAAATATGTCAGATTGGTGGGAAAATGCTTCAGTAAATTAATGTTGGACTTAATAGAAGAGAGCATGGGTTTTTTTATTTGTGTATAGAGACTGCTGCTGTATTTTTTCAAGTTTATGACTATGTCCACTCCTCTTATAAAGATTTCCTTGTTTGTGCACAGCTGTAAGCAGAATCAAGCTGTAGGGTGGCTATTGTGGTACAAAACTGAGAGGACTGCCCTCAGATAGGGACAGGACCCCCTCCATCTCCCAGACTGATGAGGTACAAATTGAAGTCTAATCCCTGACACACAGACCCAGGGAAGTGTTGGAAGCACCATCTCTGGAAGTGTTAAAAAAACATGTGGCACCTGGGGAGTGGTTCAGTGGTGAACATGGTGACACTGGGTCAACAGTTGGATTTGATGCTCTCAGAGGTCTTCTTCCAGCCATAATGATTCTATGGTTCTGTGGCGATGGAGTTCTAAAATTGTGGGAGTAGAGACTCACCGAATGCCCATTTAAATCCAGTTCCCATTTTTTTTTTACAGCAAGCTTTTGCTGTCAACTCTGCCCCTCTTCCTGGGGAGGCAGAATCAAAATGGAGCCGAGACACCTGGCGAGAGGGGGGATGGTGCCTGGACGGGTGCGTTAGGATATAACATGCTTGTCTGTGCGTTTTTGTGTATTTTAAGGTGTCCCCTTTTTGTGGGGGGAGGTGAGGGGGCGGGCAGGGAGCACGGCAGAGCCCCTCGCTGCAGGCCGCTCCCCGGCTGCGTTTGCAGCCCATTGTGCCGCCGTTGCCGCGGCGACGGGAGCAGCTGCCGGCGGCCTTGGCTGCGGCCCCGGGCAGGCCCGTGGTACGGCCGCGGCTGAGGGCCGTGTTTGCCAACACCGGGCACACGGCCCCGGCCCCAGCCTGCCCGGAGCCCGCCCGGCCCATCCAGGGACGCTCCCCGCGGGAAGCCACCCGCACACGCGTGCCCGCGGACACGCCGAGGGACTCTTCCCTTCATCGCTCCTGGCACCCGGGGCTCCCCCGGACGGGTCCCGCTGCCAGCCGGGGCGGTGGGGCTGGAGCGTCCCGCCGCCCCAGCAGTGTTTAATGCGCGTTCTCCCGGCCAGCTTCTTTCTCTCCCAGATTTACGGCAGGAGATTTGCTGCTGGGGCTGACCTTTCTTCCTCCGTCCGGGGTAATGAATGTTGCTATTTAAACGCTCTGCCTTCCACAGCCCTTGTGCTTCAGGTTTTCAAAGCGTAGCAGAGTACCCAGGGGAAGCCCTTTGTCTGGCTGTGAAACCTGAATGTGGGCTCTCCTCTTGGAAGTTTGAAAGGCAGAAAATAACAGCTGGCAATAGATTTATAGAGTGTAACTTTGCCTAAATCATGTTACAGAGATAGAAAATATGGGAAATATGGCAATTGGTATAATCCCATGGAGCAAAATGCAGGCCAGCATCCATCCAGCAAGAGCAAGGAGTGGGCAGGAGTTTCCTGATAGACAGCATGTAATCACTTCAATTAAAATATTAGCAAAAATGCCTTGGAATCTTTAAATATACATGACCACTTTAAGATCAATATATTCTTTATATATATATATATATATATATATATTCCTTCGCAATTTGAATGCCCAGCTTCAGGAATATAAGGCCTTCTAGTTTAAAATGGACATATTAACACCTAATTATGAGTGCCACATCATAGAGCTAGTCCACAGAAAGACTACTTTTCAGAAATAGTATGTTGTAAATGGGTCAAAAAATATAAGGAATTATACAGTTAAATACATATCCTATTGAATTTCAGTCTTCGGTAATACGGCTCATGAAAAATTCATATTCATATTATTAATCCCATTTCTCTATTCCTAAACTCAAAGAGAAGTATAGTAATTTTTTGTAACTAATCAGTTATACCAAGAAACACTCCAAGAAAGAATCAAAAGGTTGCACTAACATTTTTAAAAAGTTTTAAGTTTTCAAGTAAAATGTTATTCAACATTTCTGAAATGTGACAGGAATAATAATAGAAAATAGAAAACTGAAACCCTGGGTTAATTTCCACTCTTATTTTCTGTATCCCTATTCCTCTCTCTCTTACTGCAGGGTTTGGTTTAGCTGCGGACGTGAATTCAAATGAACGTAGGGTCACTTGTTTATTACCTTGGTCTGGTGGTATACCCAGTACTATTCAGAGGCCAGACAGCCCATTAGATAAGATTATATACACTCTTTCTAATACAATTAGTCAAATAAAATTTGCTTGACTACAACAAACTCACTGTACAGAAATACCTCAACAGGCTGCAAGTGCAGGAAGATTTTGATGTCGCTGTGAAGGTTGTATTATCTCACTAAAAATCCAAATCCAGTCTTTATTTTGCAATGCAGTAGAATAAAGCAATGTGTGTACATTTTCCGGATGGGGTCCTAAACACCTACGAGATAAATTACATCAATTTTAGCAGAAGGTTGATTTTCTGTGATTTCTCCTAAATCCCACAGTAGTCACAGAATCACTGAAATATTTAGGTTGAAAAGAACATTTAAGATCAGTGAGACCAACCATTAACTGTCCAGCACTGCCAAGTCCACCACCAGACTGTGTCCCCAAGTGCCACATCAACACCATATTTTAATACTTCCAGGGACGGTGACTCAACCACTTCTCTGGGCTCCCTGTTCCGATGCTTGACAAGACTTTCTTTCCTTAAAGAAATTTTCCCTAAACTTCCCCTGGCACACCTTGAGACTGTTTCCTCTTGTTACCTGGAAGAAGAAATTGACCCTCACCTCCTTTCAGGTGGTTGTAGAGAGTGATAGGGTGTTCCCTGAGCCTCCTTTTCTCCAGGCAAAGACCCTGAACTTCCCCAGCTGCTCCTCATAAGAGTTATGCTCCAGACCCTTCACCAGCTCCATTGCCCTTCTCTGGACTTGCTCCAGCTCCTCAATGTCTTTCTTTTCGTGAAGGGCTTAAAACTGAACACAGAGTTTGAGGCTTAGCCTCACCAGTGGTGAGTACAGGGTGGTGGTCCCTTTCCTAATCCTGCTGGCCACACTAGTTCTAATACAAATAGTTAATTAAAATTTGCTTAACTACAACAAACTCTTACTGTAGAGAAATATCCCAGTAGGCTCGTGGAGAGCTAGTGCACTGAGCAGCACAGGGTAGTGCTGGATGAGGATAGATCTAAACAGCAGAAAGCTTTTGAGGTGGATCTCTAGCATTTCTAGAGCTCCAATGTACATTTAGGCACTCAGAAGACAAAAAGCTGAAGCAAAAAAAAAACAACAACAAAACAAAAAACCAAAAGAAGCAACCACTTTCATGCCCCAAAGAGTTCACAATCTTCTAAAATTTCAATTATTTTAACAGGACTGTTGGTGGATAAAGGGGAGATGTTATCTGTTCAGTATCTTAAGAGATCTCTGCAATACTTCTAAGAAATGGCGCAGAAAAAAATGAACGCTTTTAAGGAAATGAGGCCTTAGTCTGAAATTTTCTTGTTTTGCTTGCTTTTTGCTCTTTTGTTTAATAAACTTTGATCCCAGAAGAAGCTGAACAAATAGTGATGGACGTATACGTTAAAGGAGCAGCCTGGAAGCTCTCAATATAATGTGCATGCCAGGAACATTGTCAGGCCCCCATTGACAGAGGCTTTGATTCAGGGCATTTACAACCTGAATAACAGAGGACCTATGTCATTTAACAACTTAAAAGGATTGTTGTTGAACTACTAATGTACAAGCAAATGAAGAAGCTGATAAAATTTCAGTCAGGTGACAAAACTCAGAAACTTCAGTCAAATTGAAAAATATAGAAATGCATTGCTTGCCTTCTTCTGCCTTTTTTTTTTTTTTAGTCAAAACCTCTGAATGCTCAAATTAAAAGTGTTAAGCAAAATAAAGAAAAATGAAAAGATATTTATGTATTGTATTTTAGCTTTTCTGTAGTTTGGGTTGGTTTTTTTAATTGAACATTGACATTTTCAATAAAAATCTTTGTTTCAGTAAAAACAATTCCTATTTTCCTACTCATCATCTTGTGTGAATGTCACCAGCAGGCCTGAAACCTGTGTATGTATTCATTAGACAAATGTGAAGCCAGGCTGGCTGCTACTAACACACAGTGCCTCTAATTCTAGCATATTGTCTATTGCTTTCTCTGTTTCTGATGCATGCACTTGACATATCAGCTAGCACAGTGCAACAGGAGCTGTTCTAGCTGCCTTTGGCAGACCCCTTCTGATTTTGCTTTGCCACTGCCCCTTTTTTCCTTGTCCTCATCTCTCCCATAGCAAAGCTTCTTGAAGAGCTGGAGGGGAAAATAGCCTAAAGCTCCTTGTGAAGCAAAGAGAGGCATGGCCATGTACTGGGGTACCATTCATAGCCTTGTGACTTTTCTGTTGGCCATTGTATATAAAGATTTTCACAAAGAATTAGATATGTCTGCAGTTGTATTTAGCACTGAAAAACGCCAGCTTTTATAATTCGACTGTACACCTTACTTCATTTTTCAAGGAAACCTTTAACTGTAGGACAAACTTGAGAAACTGCTACTGAAAATTTCAATTTCTTCAGCAGCTGAAATCTACACATTCATTGTATTAGCAATGATTTGTGATGAAAGAGGAAATCTGCATGTAGCACCTCTTAAAATCATCAAGAAATGGGGTTTGTAGAAATGTTAATCTCATTAGATTCAAATATGAAAAGTCCCTGTTTCCTCTTCCTAATTATTTCCTTCTCATCAAAACCAAAATTTTGAAGAAAACAAGCATTCATTTTAACGTTACTAATGAATGCCTCAAATTTTAATTTTCAAATTTTCTATGCTAACTGTAATTAGATTTTTAAAATAAGAAAATAAAGTGAACACAAGTGTAAAAGAACAGTTTTGATAACAAAATGAAAGATTTTATATAACCCAAGGCTGAATTTGAGAGGGAAGGGGATTCTCTTTTGTTTGTTCTGAGAGGAAAATGTGAACATGCCACTCCGTTCACAAGTTGGATACACTACAGGATCCATTTCACTCTTTTTCTACTTAGGATTTTTTGCTGGGACTGGTCTCTCCACTAGAGATTTAGATTCCCCAGTTCTATGAACTGTGTGAGTGACTTTATGCGAGCATCAATACTGGAGTGGAGTTTGAGGCCAAATTTGCCATCCCTCTGCATTGCTTATTTACATAAACTCCTTCAGTTCAGTTGTAGAACAATCCAGCTAATACTTCTGGCGGCATGGTGGACTTGCACCACTCCAAGTCCCTTTTTCTGCCCGCACTTCTTGCTGTTCCTGAGACTGTCTGTGATTTGGTGTAGACATGGTCACAGTGTTTTAGATATCTCTATAAGAAAGTGTTCATAAAACTTCTCTGAACTTTTGACTTTCTTGGGGGGGGGCGGGGTGGGGGCTGTGCAGACAAGATGCAGATTGTGGGATTATGGGGCATGTTTTCATAGACATGTGGTTTTAATCTTAGATAATCCTAGATAAAAAATGAAAAGGAGCAGTATGGGCTCTGTCTTACTAACAAGAATACAAAATGTAGTTGGTTGGTAGCCGTCAGTTGGCATGGTTGGAGTGGATCCCGGAAGAGTAAAGGAAACAGGAATCCTTCTCTAGTCTGTTATCAGTTTTCACTCCCCTTCGTCTGCCATGTTCCTAGCCAGGAGCCTGAGTTTCATCAGCAGTGTTCTCTGTTAAAGATTAGAGCAACAACTCTCTCTGGTTGCTGGCACTAAAGAGGAAATTGTGCCATGGTGTCTTCATGGCTACTCTTAACTGTAGAAGATGGGCCAAGATTGTTCATGCAATATAATCAGGCTTCCTCTATTTATTATCCTACTATATCCTTGAGGCTGGAGCTCCCCACGATACAGGCTGTTGAATGTACAATAACATCTCAGCTAAGTCTGTCAGGGTGTTACCATTCTGAACTAATTTCAACATCCATCCAAAGTCCATATGCAGAGTTAGGAAAACTGCTTCCAAACTGATTTAACCATGAACTAACTGGATCTTCAATTTGGTAAAAAAGGAAACTTGTATAGCTTCAGATACTAACTTGCATTTGGACATAAAAATGCTTCCACAGTGAAGTAAAAGAAACTTAGAACTATTAAACAGGGTGGTGCTGAGAAAAAAAAAACAATAGCTTGATTTAAAAAATAATATTAAACAAAATATTATTCCAAACAGAGACCAATATAATCTGTAAAACTGGATACATTGTATTCTTTGTGTTAATAGAAAGAAACCAGCATAGGGAAAAAGCTTTCATGGTAATTTGTGAAAACATGTGGGTTAACTAACCTTGAAGCAGAACCTTTTAAAATCTTCTCTTTAAAGCTGCTCCTTAGAGCAAACACTCCTTTTTGAAAATGAAACAAAACAAACAAACAAACAAGACCAAAGAAAAAAAAGGACCAGAGATGGGTTCATAATGTTTTTGTTTTGAATCGAGCCCAGACCAGCATAGCTACTTTTTAACAATATCAGAGTAAACAATTAACACGTTAAATAATTTCAATATGCATTTGGAGCTAGGACAGTTGATCTGCTCTGCTTAGAGGAGTTCAGCCATAAAGTGAACTTTTTCAACAGTCATTAGAAAATGAATTGCTGCAGTTCTTTCCTTAGATGCTAAAGAATAAACTAGAGAATAAAAATCCCCCCCCCCCACTTTCTTTTTTTTTCCTTCTCTCTGATAGGTATTTTGCATGTTGGGTATCAGCTTTAGTGGTGTAGGAAGAATGCTGCAAGTCCCTCCCAAATTCCTTCTTTGTAGATGCTGGATAGTCATGTAGCAATTTACCCTTGGAAAGTACAATAATAGTGTGAGGTTGCTGCAGGAGCAGAGCAGGCACAAGATATGACCTCTGTTTCACATTCTGTTTTGTGTCCTTGCTCTAGAAGGACTTAGCTGCAATGGGCTTTCTCCCACACCTGCAGCAGCTCCGGGAGGCAAGCTGATGCAGCAGGATGGCAGCCAAGGAGGCTTTAGCTCCATGTGTCTTCTTTGCTACCAGTGCAACAGGGCATATAGACATTAATATATACTCCAGTCTTGTCAGGCAGTTGTGGAACAGAGCTCGTGAGGCCTTGATGTGCCTTTATGGTCACATGGCACAACCACTGCTGAGGTCTGGGCTTATAAAAAATCCTTGCATGGACCTTGTTAAACGACTTGTGTAATTTCTATTCTATTCTATTCTATTCTATTCTATTCTATTCTATTCTATTCTATTCTATTCTATTCTATGATTTTTTACACCATGACAATCAGTGGTGTCTATTGCTTATTTTACTTTAACATTTTTCCTTCACAAAACAAAAAGACACATACATTCCCTGCCCTCCCTCAAAATGTCTTCTTGGGAAAAAATGAAAGGAGCAGAAAAAACCGTCCAAGGTAGTCTCCCCAAGACTGCAAGATTCCTGGATAAGACTGAGCTTACAAATTCATCTTGTGAGAGACTTCAGATTTAGTTTTGACACGTGGATGAAAGTGTGTTTGATAAGGGCAACAACAGCAATTAAAGTATGTATTATAACATGATCTAGTAATTTTTTTTTTGTTTTGGAAGGTAGTCAAACTGCTTCTGTGAAGCCAATTTTTCTCCCCTTCCCTTTGCACTGCTCTACTAAAACCACCAAATGTGGGGTATTATGTTGACTGGGGGTGGATTTTTTTTTGTTTGTTGGTTTTTGTGGGGATTTTCTTTATTGTACTTCTAGAATAAACCTTCCAACAGAAACTTCTGAAGGACAAATTCTCCCTTGAAGCCAAGTATTTGAAACCCTCTTGTAAGTGTAACAGGTGAGCCAGCGCTTGTAAGCCCTGGGTCTTTTAAGAGAAGCAGCTTCTTTAGTGTTTGAGTCGCTGGTGAATAGCTCACTGCAGCTCTGTTTATATAGACATATGGTGAGAAGAACACTAATACAGTTGTCTGTGCACAACTGTAACAAACAATCTGCTTATTGTGTATTTTTTTAGGCAACACTTCATGCTGTCTAACAGGTGGCCCCAAGTTACAATAGGCACACTGTCGGGATAGAACAAACCCCATTTACACAAGAGCTTTGACTGGAGATAGTGACTAAGACAGCCTGCAAAATCAACCTTAGAACATGATTGTTTAAAACACTGTAAATGCCACGAGCCTCCAATGAATATGAGCCCTGCCTTTTACATCCTCCTGTTGCCCTCAATCTATCTCAAGGCCAGTGGAGTTAATTCCACTCAATGTCAAGCAACATTTAAAAAATCTCTCACCTTATAAGTCTCAAGTTTATGTATATAATGCAGTATCATGATGCATTATGTATCGTAATGATTTATGTAAAAATGGAAGTTATTTTCATTTTAACTTGTATTGCAGGTTTTCAGTTTGTTAGGACCATGGTTTCACCTGTAATCTGTGTTTGTAAATGTACACTACACTTGTTTTGGACATATTGAGGAACAAGGTTTGTCCATGCTCACTGCAAAGGGAATAAGGCAAATTATTCAGCTTTTCCTCTAAAGATATACTGGTACTATGTTGCTCATTTCTTTCTCCTTTGTGATTGTTTCCTCAGAAATTTCCTCCTCATTCACTGTTTTTAGTTGCTAAAATTTTCTTCTTTGGAGGTGCAGTCCTGGAACATTTTGATTTTTCTAGTTCTGCAGGAATTTTATGTTTATGGTTGTGGTCTGTCTTCTTTTTAAAATATATTATTTTTATTATTTTTATTTTTATTTTTATTTTTATTTTTATTTTTATTTTTATTTTTATTTTTATTTTTATTTTTATTTTTATTTTTATTCTGTAAAATTCCCCCAGTGAAGACAGAGATGGTCAGGACAGGATTTCTTTGAAATTTCTTTAGCTCTGTTTTGACACAATACTCAATTCATCTGTCATTTGCTTTTATTGAAGTCTGTCAAGTCCCATGTGCAAATCACAAATGGAAGTGGGATGGTAAATGGACAGTCCTATCAACCCTGTAAAGCTGGCACAAATATCTGCATAGTGAAGTGGGCAGTAATTTATGTAACATGCAGAAAAGTACCAACATTCCCAGACCTTGCTCTGTCTCAATTAACCTCAGTTATATGTATATTCCAAGAAAATCTTCTAAGGTGTCCCAGCAGCCCATGATGAGACATAGGCACCCCTAGAAGGGAATTCACCTCATACCTGGGCATGCCATCTCTCCTTTGACAAAAAGGAGTTCCAAGTTGATTAATGCCTAACTTCTAGTGGCAGTAAGATGACACCAATGCCACCCATTTCAAATGAATATCTGAAAATAATAAACTTTTTTTTTTGGCCAGTGGGACTAGTAAAAGGATTATTCCCCTGTACTTGCCAGTCGTGACACTTCACTTGAAATCCTGGATTGAGTTTTGAGCCCCTTAGTACAAGAAGGACATTGGGAGGCTGAAGTGTGTCCAGGGAAGGGCAGGGAGCTGGGAAGGGTCTGGAGCACAAGTCTGACAAGGAGCAGCTGAGGGAGCTGGGGGTGTTTGGCCTGGAGAAAAGGAGGCTCAGGGGAGGCCTTATCATTCTTTGCAACCACCTGAAAGGAGGCTGTAGCCTGGTGGGGTTCAGGCTCACAGGTAGCAAGTAATAGGACAGGAAGAAACACTCTCAGCATGTTTCAGGGGAGATTTAGACTGGATATTAGGAAAAATTTCTTCATGGAAAGAGTTGTCAAGCACTGGGAAAGGCTTCCCAGGGAAGTGGTTGTCACCATCCCTGGACTTAGTTAAGAGATCTGTAGATGCAGCACTTGGGGACATGGCTTACTGGTAGACTTGGCAGTGATAGGCTAATGGTTGGACTTCATGACGTTAAAACTTCTTTCCTCCCTAAGTGATTCTATAAGCATATTTGTGAGATGATGTCTTCCCTCAAAAGGTGTTTTCCTTCATTTCTGCAAGGTGCTGAGTGCTTTCTGAATTGCTTGAGTTTAGCAAGTCTTGACCATACTGACTTTCATTACTTCTACTTCAAAGGAATGAAGCACCTTGATAACTTGGATCAAAAATTATTCAATCAAGATTTGGATGTGTTTCACCCTTCGGGTGAGATAGTGGCTTTCATCTTACGATGATCAGTTTCTAAGGTTACGTGCTGAAAGTATTCCCATTTTTTTCCCTTCAGATTCTTCATCCCACTCCCATCCCTTTTGCAAAATGTGGGAGCATTTTGATGCACACCCATGTTTTCTCATCAGACAATATCTGGATGGGATTACATAGAGCATGAACCAAACCTCACAAAGTCAGTGGAAAAATTCCAGTGGTTTCAGTGGTATTTGAGTGAAGCTGCTACTATTCTAATTCATGAGGATACCTTGCTTAATTTAAAAGAGGAATCACCTGTCTGGAGCACTTCAAATAATTTACTGAGAAAGTCTGAAGCAACCTAACTCTAGAGAACAGCATTGTACACATGCACATCTTGCATGTTAGAGTTAGGGCACAGGACAAGCTAAAACTTCATTAATGATCAGGTTTTGAACTCCTACAGACTATAGATAATTTAGGAATACAATTCCCCAGTCAAACCCAAGGGACAAGAATTAATTTGCCTTCTTGTACTGACTCAGTCTTTTTGAGATGTTCACCATAAAGGGTGTCTGAGATGGTGGATTGAAATGAAAAACAAAACCATAAAAAGAAATATTCTCACAATAAGTGTTTGTGTTTGTATACTTGGATGACTGAAAAAGTGCATTTCCTAGAACCCAGACAGATTTTCTAAACACCACTGTGGTTGCATGGATTAAGATCTAAAGTTCATCAAGTCCAGAATCCTGTCTTTAACTGTGGCCAATATCAGATAAAGATATAAAGACTCTGGCCCAATATCATGTCTTTTTCCGGCCTCTAGCAGGTTGTCTTCCAAGTCTGAAGTTAAATGGCTCCTCCAGTAGAATAGGTTGATTGGTAGATAGGTGGATAGGTAGGTAGGTAGGTAGGTAGGTAGGTAGGTAGATAGATAGATAGATAGATAGATAGATAGATAGATAGATGGATATGGCTATACTGAGTTATCTAAAATGGTTGTATTCAGATTCTTCTGGTTACTACTAATCTCTAATGTATAAACTATCGTTCTTTCATTTCCTTACATCATAAAAGAGAGCAAAATAAATGCATGTAAAGATCAATCCTTATTCCATTCTTGTTGGCTATATCTATTCTAGTGAATTTACAGATGTCGGAGCCATTAGAGAAGCTAGGTAATTTATTCTGACAAACATTGCCTTGCACAACTTTGATCAAGGCCAATCAACAGTCCACTCCCAGGCAAAGTTCATGAGTCTGAACAGGCCAGGGACCTCTCCCAAAATGTAGTTTGGATGTGGCTCTCTTGTTCTAGACATGAAAAAAGTTTAATGGCATAATCCTGGCCAGACCACACCAGTTGGCCTCTGGGCCAAAGAATGAGCCTTGCCAAGGTTTAGCTTATCAGTAGGGATGTTCCAAGTAATTTCCTGCATCAGCATGTGTTGTAATCTGAGTTTGTGTGATCTGAAAAAATGTTTTCTTGGCTTCAGGGTATAACTCTTACAAGAATCACAACTGAGGGGTTTGAGGTTTTTTTTATTTCTCCTGGTACCATTGTAACTTTTATTTTTTCCTTCCTAAGGAACAGTAAAACTCACAGAATCACAGAATCACAGAATTTCTAGGTTGGAAGAGACCATCAAGATCATGAAGTCCAACCCATGCTCTAATACAATCATGGTAAAAAGATGAGGAGTTTATTTAGGACAGTTTATATAAATTTTCATATTTTCAGTTAACAAAAAAAAAAGGATACTTTAATTTGTAATCATTTATTTAGTGTCATCTAATAATCTGGGTCCAACAGTATCTTTTACGCAGAATTATTTTTTTACTGATTTAAACCTCAATACAGCATTTAAAAAAAATTTCTCTAATGCCAGCAACTTCTAATGATTAAATAAGAAAAATGAATATGCTTTTCATTATGGCCTCATGCATTTCAGTGTAGGGGGCAAGACTACAAAGCTGATAGATCTCCACAGGTGACTCTTCCAGCCTTTGCCTTTGCACAGGCAAGAGTGTTTAGCTAAGGTGCCTCTACAACCTGATACACAAAAGAGATGAGAGAGGTGAGCAGGAAGAAAGCAGAACCTTTGGATGGGTCTGCGTGGGACATCAAACATTGTGTATGCTTACAAATGGTAATTTTAATGAGTGCCATGTGGTTTTGGTACCTTGCAAAGTGATACCTTTCCTTCTGTATTTATAAGTTACAAAACCCGTGGACTCATCAGCTAATCAGAGGAGAATGCAGTCATGCAGCAGAACTAGAGGCATCTTGTGAAAGATACCAAAGTTATACCAAATAATTCAACCAAGATATTGAACAGTTTCCCAAGAGAACTAGCAGGATTTCAGTTTCTATATAGTTGGATAAACAAAAAATTTGAAGCCAATGTGACATTTTAGCACTCACTGAATGCCTTTGAGATTGCTCTGAATTTGCACCTTACTTGAACTTGCAGTTTAAATGCTTGGTAAACTCAAGTAAGTGCTGAGTTGCCCTGTTATCCACTGGAGAGAAGCAGATGCCTTTTGAGCCTTCCAAAGGAGAATGTCTGCCTGCTTTTTTATTAACTTGTAGAGCATCACACTCAGATAACAATGCTGAGCACTGGTCCTTAGTGAATACAGTTCTGTGCTCTGTAAAATCACTTCAGCCTCTTACCACTGAAAAGAAAATAAATGGAAACAGAAATAAAACTCTTCTTCCTTTCAGCCCTGCTGTAATTTCTGACAGCTGCATAAGGCAGCTGTTATTGGATGGAAGAATTAATGCTAAACTCAAAAAGTTCAGATGGTGTAAGCTCAATGTCTTTGCCGTATGTTTGAGGAAGAATGATGCACCTGAGGCACTTCTGAGTGCAGGCATCTGCTTTACAGTCTGTTACATTCATAATAGCTCAGTCTAGCAAGGGGTCACAAGCTCCTCAATTTCTGCTAGTGCCCTAGGGCTGTCATTTTTAAAGTTCTTCAACTAAATTTCTTTTAAATGTGACACCAGAAGGCCTTTTATAAACATCTGTGTGTGTCTGTATGTGTATGTATATATATATATATCTATATATCTACATGTATATATACTTACTTAATCTTCTATTTACTAGTTCTAAGATAGAACCAAAATATCTTTTATTCCAAAAGAATAATTATAAGTCATTCTATGAATTAAGGAAAGTCAGTGTCAGCAGTTACTGTCCTGTCTGCCCTGGAGGGTATTCTCTGTCTTTAAGAATGAACTGAGGTGCAATAAAGGCAGCACTTTCTTTCTGCAGAATGGATAGTTTCCTTTTATAGGTTTACACTGGCACTTCATGTCATTAAAATAAATTTTGCATTTTAAAATACATGCTTTAATTTAGCTTCTGGAAAATATTTTACTGCCTGTACATGGGAAATCAAAGTAATTTTTCAAGTTCTGTACAATATATTGCTCTGTAGCAGGAGGGCCGAATCTCAGTATCTCTCTTCTTTTAGTATAATTGAAAAATACCTACTTGGTTTTTTTCTCACTTCTCAACCTTTCCAATAATTAACATAGCTGCAATATTGCCCCAGTATTTTCGAGACCATGTCATCTTCCATAGTCAGACAGAAATTTTGAAAGACAAATTAGCAGGTTTAACCCGTGCTTTGTGGAGGGATGGATGTAGCAGAGGGCTGGGTGCTGTGCATTTGCAGTGGCTCCATTTGCTAGACTACCTGTGTCTTCAGAAAAGTAACAAACATACAACAACATTAACCACATTAGTCACAAGTAACATACATATGGAACAAAGTTAAGTGTGTTCTTGGGTGGGGGTTTGAAGGCATCTGCACAGCCACTGTGTGTACCATGCAGGAGTGTGCTCTGTACTGGCAAATCCTGGCAGCTACTGGAATTCCTTGTCCTTTCCAAGGGTCAGCCCAGTTCAGAGCTACTGTTTCTACCTCCAGTTGCTTTTGCAAGGGCAGACTCTACCTGTATTCCATCAATTGCTCCTACTCTTTTTGGGGGAGAATGCCATTATTCTTTTCCTTTTTTGAGTACAACACCATCAACCTATGTTTCAGTCTGCCTCTGTTTTCCTTCAAGTCTTCTTCTCTCTCTGCATTATTCTGATACATCTTGGGATATGGTGATTTTTTTATTGTTGTTTGGTTGGTTTGGCTTTTGTGGTGTGGGATTTTTTGAATGTGTATGTTTTTTCTTTGATTGTTTTTACTAATTTTGTCACTTAATATTTTGATACTTTTATTTTTCTTTTTCTTCCTCATTTCTCTGCCCCTTATTTTTTTCTCCCTATCCTGTTTCCTGCTTTATGTGCCTTGCTCCCTTTCCATATATTTTTCTATATCATTGCTCTAAAAAGGCCACCTAAGGTTGCCCTGCTGTGGTACAGCCTCCCTGGCTTACCTTGGAGTGAAACAATATTTTCCCTGTGCTCTGAGGTCTGTGGTTCAAACACTCTCTCTTTTGCCTACCTAATGGGGTGAGAACCAACTTTATCCATAGCAGACTATTTGTCCCTTGAGTATTATGCTTCTGTGTGATCTTCTGAGAAGTCTAACACTGGATGTTGTCTAAGAGAATGATAGCATTTATTAAAAATGGTCTAAAAGGCAGAAATCATGAACCACGGAAACATGCTATAAAAATGAAATACACAGAAAAAGGCTCTTTTAAGATGCTGTTTGTAGTCCTGGAAATGTGGTTACTGAAAAAGATGATATAAGTCATAGAAACACCCATTCTTAGAAATCACAGCTGGCCTTCTACCTCAGGAGCTGACAGAGCTAGAAAGTGACCAAGAACAACTTCCCAGATCCTTGTCCTTCAACAATTTCTTTCTGTAGGAATCATTCTCCCTCCTTTTACTGGGTCCACCATTCCTGGCTCATACTCTCCAATAATATATATCCTCTTTTAGCATCTAGAAGTTTTATATCCACTTCATTGATTTCTTGATTTCTTTAATATTTGATTTCAGGCAGAAACCATTCCTGCCTTTAAGTAGGAGGGGTAACCCTGACTGTGCACAGACTGGGCAGTGAGAGGCTGGAGAGCAGCGCTGCAGAAAGGACCTGAGGGTCCTGGCTGATGGCAAGTTGAACATGAGCCAGCAGTGCCCTGGCAGCCAGGAGGGCCAACCCTGTCTTGGGGGCATCAGGCCCAGCATGGCCAGCTGGGCAAGGGAGGGGATTGTCCTGCTCTGCTCTGCACTGGGGCAGCCTCACCTCGAGTGCTGGGGGCAGTTTTGGGTGCCACAGTATAGGAAAGACATTAAACTGTTACACAGTGTCCAAAAAAGGCCACCAAGATGCCGAAGCGCCTTGAGGGGAAGCTGTATGAGGAGTGACTGAGGTCACTTGTTCTGTTCAGCCTGGAGGAGACTGAGGGGAGACCTCACTGCAGTTACAGCTTCCTCGTGCGGGGCAGACAGGGACTGACACTGATCTCTGCTCTGTGGTGACAGGGACAGGACTCAAGGAAATGGCCTGAAGCTGAATTGGGGGAACTTTAGGTTGGATATCAGGAAAACATTTTTCACCCAGAGGGTGGTGGTTGGCACTGGAACAGGCTCCCCAGGGATGTGGTCACAGAGTTCAGGAATTGTTTGGACAGTGCCCTCAGGTACATGGTGTGACTCTTGGGGTGTCCTGTGCAGGGCTAGAAGCTGGACTTGATGATCCTGATGGGTTACCTCCAACTCCCCATATCCTGTGACTCTAAAGTAGATGTTATTAGCCAACATTTGTTTTTTGCACCCAGAGCTGCAGTGGTTGATTTGTGGCTCTACACATCCCAGCACTAGCTGCGTTTTGATTGCTTTGTGTGTAATCTGATGGTTGGACACCTTGTGATCCTTTACAATCACAGGTGCTTCATCAATAACATAGCAGCCATGTTAAACATCTACAGAAGTACAAAGGAGCAAAACATAGGAAGTATTCCATAAACAGGAATTTAGCAGCGAGGCATCCATTTCTTCACCCATGTGGGAAAGGTAAAAATGTAACCTGCATGTAAGAAGCTGAATTTAATACATAGCGGTTTTTTGGCAATTTTAATGTAACTTATTGCTGAACAGTCTCCTCTTTCCCTCCCCTTTTCTTTTTCAAAACATGGACTAGATTTCCCCCCACCCTTTTTTTTTTTTTTTTTTTGTTAAATACCTTGATAGACTACTGGTAATCTACCACTAATCCTTTCTCCTCAGTACACACATAAAGAAATAAAAGATGCCAGTTTGTGGCTTAGCTGCATTCAGGAAAACTTCCGTATTGCTGCCAAGAACTGCCATCTGCCACCTACAAGCGCAGGTGCCAGGGAGTCTCCTCTGCACACAAAGCATAATAATATAACACAAAGGACCAATGTGCACTAATAATTGCTAAACACACAGAAAGAGGGGCCAGAACATTTTTATGAAAGTTTACTTAGTCTGTGGAGATTTGCATACAGATGGCTAGGTCAGGGTGCTGTGTATGCTGCCTGGGCCACTGTGGGGTAGGGCTGCCTTCAAGCAGCCTTTATAAGCACACACGGCTTTTACTATAGCATAGTGTTGTGGAGAGACCTCATTCTGCACACACTGAATAGTCATTCAAGTAGCTTGCTTTGAAATGAGAAAAGACCTTGGATGGGGGGAAAAAAAGCAAATTCTTTTCTTTGTGAGACAGAGGAGGAGTGTTGGGAAAGAGGCCAGAGGACTTAAAGAATGTGGGTTAGCAACCAGGAATTAGAGGAAAGTTTCTGTGGAGACACACAATTAGATATGTGGCATTCACCCCTCTCCTTCTAGTGGGCAACAAGAGCAAGCACATTTCAAAGGATTCATCATCTGCATGAAACAAGGATAGGGGGAAGAAAAAGCACCCTAATTTTTAAAGTATAAAGCAAAGTGTAACTGTCTTAAAATAAAACAAACCCAGAGGTTAAGCAGCAAGAAATTTCCCTTCAACTAAGAGCATGAAGACACAAACCCTAAATTTGGTGCATTTCCTTTGTGTATGTGTGAATCTGAAGCTGTACATATGTGTGCATACATACACATGGAGGTGCCTTCTGATATATTTAGATATTTTAAATTTGAAGTAATTGCTATAAGAATTAGTTTGTCACAAATTTATAGATTTTTTTTTCTTTCTCTAAAATATCCAGGACTTACTGACATCAAAATCCAGAAAAATGCTACCTTGTGCAGAATACTTATGGCCAGTGTCAATATTTAGTTACCAGCATAGTAGGTACCTTCACAAACATTGTATGTGAATAGAGGGTGATTTTCAAAGGTGCTCATCTTTTATGGATTTTCAAGTATAACTAATTATCAATTTTGCTTTTGAAACAGTTCACTACCCTAGGTGTGTGGTTCAGTTTCTTCCTTGCTTTTTGCAGCTTGATGATTTCATCACACCTGTGAATCAGTTCCTGATTCTGAAAGAAAAGAGAATTAGTTGTCTGGACTGTCCACCCATCTCAGTGGAAAAAGAAAAATCTTTTAATTTTCTTCCTGTTCCTTTCCAGAGATTCTTAAAAAAACCCAACCCAAACCAAAACAAAAAACCAATAAATTATTGCACATTCTATGTTTCTTCAAATACTTAATTTTTTATAGGTCATTCCAGAAAGTAGGGATATAGCTTCAAAAGACACTGCAATTAGATCAGCGTGTCTGAAGGTGAAAATCACATAATCTTACATTTTCAAAACTCTGTATAGATTCATGGCATAGAATTTAAGTACTTGGCTATCAATGGATTCAAAAACCCTGCAAAAGCTCTGTGAGGTAAAAATATAAAAACATGCTTTAGAGGAAAAGAGCAACAGATAGGCTTGCCCAAGGTCACAGAAGAAGTCTAAGAGAGGTAAGAATTGAATCCTAGTCCCCTGAGCACCAAGGCAATTCTGTATCCATTATCATTCATCCTACTTTGAGAGTGCTAATTGATTTTGACTGCTTAGCATGAGCTCTTTAAAGGGGCCTGATTTTCAGGGCTGTTTGTCTCCTGCAGAATGTGGGGCTGAGGTCTGGGGCACGATGAAAAGGGCAGCAGCAGCGGAGAGGCTTTTCCAGAGTTTTGATTACTTCAGGGGTGGGTGCTTCCTCCCTGCCTCCCCTTGTGCTCATCTTGTGGCTGCAGTGTTTCCCTCACTTCGCTCTGCACTAGCTTCTCTTGCGGTGCTCATTGCCTCTGCTGTGCCTTCAGTAGCCTGAGATTTGCAGTTCTGCCCTTAGAGCTGCCACAAGCATTGCTTCCTGTAGGCTTCCAGAAGTTAGCAGCAGTAAAAACTGTAATCATACATGAACTGCAGGGAGAGAGATTTTCTATCCCAAACACTTCATCTCAGATTTTGTATGTCGTGCCAAGGATTCTCAGTCTGTGCTTGGTTACTGTGTTAGCATGTCCATCCTTTGACATAAATAAATCAATCATCTGTTATTTACATAAAATTGCAGCCTTAAAGGCAAAATAAACCTCAAATATTTGCAAGCACTAAACCCAGCAATACTTTAATTTTCTTATTTGTGTAGGAGTGTAAGAGATTTTCATTTGACCGGCACTCGTGACATTGTGCTTTCTTAAGGCATTGAGGCTGCACAGCGAGTCACATTGTCCTTTCCCAAAGCAAACCTCCACCTCTCCCCTCAGCACAGGAATTCCCCTTTCATGACAGTTCATGTACAATTAGGGTGTAGAGGTAGATCCAGCAGACAGAGAACAACCAAGTGGGAGGTCTCCAATAACTCAGCAGCAGTCTGCAGCTGCTCACCAGGTATGTTCTAGCAGCTGATTTAGGATCTAACACTGTGGATGCCAAGCTGGAGCCTTAGTTACACATTTAACTTGATCTTTTCTTTGAACGTGTTTTTCCTTTTGTGTAGGGCTACCGTATAAATCCTGGCTAGAACAAGGATGGGTACAAGAGCAGAGATCTTTCTGGGAGTCATATACTTAAGTGACAGCATGACTATGGTGGAGCACAATAGTATCTCTTTTCTTAAATGTAGGATTTATAATGCATTTCATACGCCTTCTGGGCAAATTAGGAAAAAAATAACAAGTTAGCAATGGATAGAATCCAGGTTCCTAAATACCAAACACTGCAAAATTTCCATATAAATTATCCCTTCAGGAGCTGAGTTTTGCTTTGAATGCCTTCTTGGTCTATGAGGTCTGAAATTATGCCAGTTCGAGGGAGTTACAGATATTTTCCATAAAGGTTGCTTTCCAAAATCTTTGAAAGCAATCACAGAATGTCTAAGAATGTCCTAACCACTGTCCTTCTGAGCAGGAGGACAGTGGTTAGGAGGATTGTCCATGAGGAGAGTCCTCCTGGTTGCTCTCCCGTAGTGGTAGGTCTGAGTTGGTTTGGTCCCCTGCAATTACTTTAGCAAGTGTCAGAGAGCTAATATGGAAATTATTTTAAAGCAAATGTTTATTGCAAGTCATTAAAAACTATAAAAAATTTAAGATTCAGCTCCCCAAGAAGTTTTATGTCATTGGTAAAACCCAGAATCATTAGCTAAACTTTGAGACTTAGAGCTCAGGAATTAAATTAATGAAATTGAAATGAAATTAAATTAAAACTCCTCTTCAATGCCTTTAAGTGAAACCTTGACCTCACTCAAATCAGTAAGGTGGCCACTGACAGCTACAGAATTAGAATTTCTACTTCTTTGCTCAGTTCTCTTTCTCTAAAGCTGAAATAGCATAACTTTCTTACATCAGGACAGATGCATTCACATTTAAGCGATACGTCTATACAGCTCTGTGCTTGCTTTCCTATCTTTTTTGGAAAAAGGCCTGCTTTCTCTTTTGCTTTAATGTAGAAAGGCTACACTGATTCTTAGCTTGTATTTACACTTCCTGGTGCAGAGCATGTTTTGATGTCATCTGTTGATGCTGAATTTGTTAAAATCCTACCAATTGTAAAACCAAATTTTCTTTGAGATGACTTGTGCTGAGTTCACAAGATATTCTAGAATTCATGGGTAGATATTTGAAGTGTGTTTGCCTGCTTCTTAAAATGCAGCTAGTAGGAATGTTTAACAAAGACAGAAGAAAGCTCTATTTCTCTCACTTTTCTTACAATCTAAATTGTTAAATTCTGTTACAGATAAGTAATTTTCATGAACAAATTATAGGACATATCTAAAAAACATTTAATATCTGCGTCTAGATTTATTACATTTTCACTTCTCTATTCCATAACCTGCCTCCAGACTTCCATTTTGATCTATAACCATTCTCTCAAAAAGAGAAATGACTTGAGAAATGCCAGTTTGAAATACATTCTTATAATAAGTTGGCCCCTCCAACTGTAAAGGTATTTATTTGGAATATATTTCTAATAAGGAATCTTTAAAAAGTACCCACACATGACCAAAAAATAGGCACTACTTGCGTGAGAGCATGTGTAGGTCTGAAACAATGGGTTGGGAGAATGGATCAATCTTTTGAACTAAGTGTCCAGTCTGCCTCCAAATAAACACTTCTAGGTGGAAGGCTGGTATGTGGGGTTCTAATAGCGCAGTTTCAAAGATAATTTGAATGTATTATGACTCTCTGATAAATCATGCCCCTTTTCTATTACGAAAAATTTATGCTCTGCTACTTTTAAGTTGCCAATAGGACTTGGAAAACACCTTTCTCTCTTGCAGTAGTGAGCATAGATGCAGCTGTCTACTAAGTGTACACAAAATGTGTGAATTAACATCAGGAGATATGAAGATACAGTCCTTGTCTGACTTTGGCAGATGTTCTTTTTGACTGTCATAAAAATAGAAAATTGAGTTTATCAACAAAGCAATAAAAGCATGTTAAATTTTTTGGGGTTTTGATATTTCCATGTCAAAGGGCTGAATTTGAATTAGAAAGACAAGGATCCAGAATCAGCTGCCTTGGATGTTTAACTGATAGAAAGGTTTTTCTGAAGGAGGATGGGTCATTTGGAGATGTAAAGAGCATGAGGTTCTACGTCATTCACAGAAATATTAAGAAATTATGTGCGATTTCAGGATAACAAGTTACCAAAAACAAGAAAGCAGTGGAGGAAGAACTGCAGAGCTTCCAGTCTTTTTCTAAGTGATATCTCTGTTTTTACATCTAAATCTGCTCTCTCTTTTCCTGGCCAATTGTCCTAATTTGATACAACTTCCATGTAACAAAGGAAGCAATGCAATACTCAGAGGTAACTGAGTATGATTTTAAATGCCTTCTTTGTACTAATTGTCCTTTGTTTTGGGAGTGAGAAGGAGAACTGAAATTTATACTGGGGCAATTCCTTCATGTAATACAATTAAAAGAACTGTGAAGAGGCAGAGTAACATGGAAAGTTTTGGTGGCCAGAGGCATGTTGTTTATTGCCACACTTTTAAATCCATTTACCTAAATACAGACTGAGGTGCCTAAGTCTAGTAAGTGAAGGTTTTAAATCTACCTTCTCATTACCTCACAAGAGGAGTAGACCACAATGTGGGTCTTCCTCTAATACTTTGGAAGCAAAAAAGGACCACAGAAGTATGAGCTACTGATGTAGAAGAACACTGAATTCATTTGTAAAAATGCACCTTCTTAGTCCTTCTCATTCCTATTGTTATGGCACCATATTTGCAATCAAAGCAATGGCTTAACTTTCTCATACATTCAAAATACAGAGTGAAAATAGTAAAGAAAACCTAGTTTATTGATAAAATAAGTTATATACTTTTTTAAGGCTAAGACAAAATTCTCTGAGAAGCCTTTAAGTAGCTTTTCCGTTGACTGCAGTGGGCATTTGATCAGCCATTTATGTTATGAGAGGAATTAGTACCATCCTTAGGAAAACAATGTTTTCCCATAGAGGATGCACCTTCTCTTCTCAAATTACAAAGAGCTTGTCATGAATTATTTTTTCTGCTTCTTATAGACAAGGTCTACCTGCAAAGGTAACTAAAAGAATAACCACGGAGATGCCAATTTTACGGTAATTAAAAAAAGAAAAAAAGCAACTTTGCTAATCAGCAAACCCTTTGATCTGGTTAACCCTAAAGGTCAAACTACCCTGACCCCATCAATGTTCTTTCTCTAATGTTGCCCTGCTTGGATCATTTCTCCCATTGTTTTATTCATCCCATATTAACTTCAAAACGAAGCTGCACTGTTCCTGTGTACCTAGCAAATCTTCCTGATCTTGCATTGAGGTGAAGGCCCATTGTTTCACACCAAATCAGTTACCATTGTGCCCATTCAGCAAAATCGTTCATTTCCCCAGCCTAATGACTATATCCTATTCTGGCTGTAAGCATTTTGTCATTCTGACCTAAAGGCTATTTAAACCCTTTGATCTTACCTGTTATTGCCCCACTCTTCAGCTGCTGAGCTGACAAAATAGACACTATTTTAGCTACAGCATAAATGACTGTATTGCCATTTGCAAGATGTATGTGTGAGTGGAAGAGAATGAATGTGTTGAAGGAATTGCCTCAAATCCTTAATTTTACAGTAATGTGTGCAACTTGTGGGGAGCTGGGTTTTTCAAACCTGCTGTGTGTTAGCCCCTGCTGAGAGGTTGTTGTTTCTCCTTGATGTCAACGAGAGTTTTAGCTTTCATTTCAGTGGGAGCAGAACTGAACCAAATCTTTCAGTGCTTTCAGAAATTACAGCCTCATTTTCTCATGAGGGTTCATGCCTTCTAAGCAGCGTTTTCCAGGGAGAAGAAGGATGAGATGGGTCAGAGACAGTATCCCCAGCAGCCTCCAGAGATGAGACAATTTGAGCTAAAAGTGGGGAGTTTTGGGCCTCTCCCCTCTTCCGTTTGTAGCCTCCATGGGTTAACTGGAAGAAGAGTGATTGCTTAGAGCAGATTTTTCTGGTGGTAGTGGATTAAAACAAGAGAACAAGGACCTGTTGCTTGTAGCTCTTGGATGTAAAAGGTGGGAAAAGAGTAATAAAGGACAACAGAAATCTAATAGAAGGTTGTCTCCTCAAGCTAAGCACCTTTTCTCCTTCTAGCTGTTTTCTGTTTGGAAAAATTCTTCTTTTGTGGAAATATACCTTTAAAAAGTGGCATTATAGGAACTAAGCACTGCATTTCAGAAGTGTCAAACACTTTTGGCTTTTAGCACAGCAGAAATTGAGCCCAAGAAAAAGTAATTTTATCCCAATAAAGTGACAGATATATGCCTCTAGCCCCAATCCTATTTTTGTTTTAATAGGACAGGATGATGTTAAAAAAAAATTAAATCCATATTTTGGTCAGAAGAAGATTCAACTGCTAAATTTTATGTGCGGGAGGAACTGGAATATCTTGTCCAGATATCTAAAGTGCATGATTCAAAAAGTAATCAAGTGACATAAAGGAGCAGAAATTACAATTCTTGTGAAGCTCATTGGTAGCTCATAAAAATTCATAAATTAATGCTGGCTCAATTTAAAATTAAATCTATATTTTCAGATAATAACTACTGCCATTGGAGAAAGGACAGCATGAAATTATTAACCACCTTTTGCAAATTATAATGCAGGTGTTCAGGGTTTGGTTTTATTTGCTTTTTTTTAGAAGAAATCTCCAGAAATTAGTAATATAAGAGCTATCATCTGTTTTGGGATTTTGCAAGGTACTTACTTTCCTGATTTGTGATCAAATGTTATACTCACACTAACTTCCACAGGAAAGGGCTTTGCTCAGTTATTACACTTTTGAAAGGGAAAATTTTATAACAGATACAAATTGTAATAATAAGAAAAAGCTAATGTGACCTGTTTATGCTAGACAGTTAAATAATTCATGGCTTTAATTAGTCCCAGAAAATACTACCAAAACTGTCAGTATAATCTACATTGCTGCTGTGACTAAGATGTCAAGCACTGGTAAATAAACCTATGTTTTATACTAAAAATTTCTTTAATTCATGCGTGCTTTTATAAGAAGTCATTAATTTATGATGGGAGACCACACAGAGGGGACCAGAGGATTTCTGACCTGAGGGTGCTCGGTTCTGTTCAAAATACATTTTTAAAAGAGATCAATTTTTAAGTTTTTAATATTTGTTGGCCAATAGCCCTGTACAACCATTTACCTTAAAGCTTGAATTAATAATTCAGGTCTTAATGAGTTAATGAGTTAAGTAATTAATGAGTTCAGGTCTTATCTCTTAGCTGTGTCTGCTAATAGTAAATCAGATGGATTTAAATAAAAACTGCTACATGTTGTGCTTTGTATGCTAAGTACCTCAGCAGAATAACAGCCTGAAAACGGGGAACCAAATAATGTGTGAAATGCCTGAGAACATGGAAGAAGAAGTTTTAAAGTCATTTCAGTAAAAAAATAATACAGTTACTCTTCACTAAAATTGTAATTTCACTATGACCTTTGCTTCCATTTGGAAGCATCAGTTTGACATTCATTTCTAAGACCAATAGCATTTGTCTACTGTTAGCTACAGAAAGTGACCAAGGCTTGTTATTTGAAAGCTCATTTGGTACTATTCGCTTATTTCACTAATAAATTACTACTGTAAATTCACATCTGCATTGTGGTATGCCTGCATCCTCAGGTGCAAGTACAGGACTGACATCTGCTATATAACCTGGAAAACTGGAGATAAATAGAACTTTTTTCCCCAAGTGACTGTGTTTTGGTTTTGTCATTAATATCTTAGTAGTGTTTGACATTTTCAAACACAATAGTAAATTCATATACCAATGATTGAGAGAATTTAAAGTGCCATTTGAATTTAAAAGGATGCATCTACCAAATTTGTAGAGAAGAGGTGAGATAGTAGAATCGTAGAATGGTTTGCATTGAAAAGTACCTTAAAGATGATCTGGTTACAGCCTCCTTGCCATGGGGCATTGTCCTAATTGATAACTCATAAAACAGTTTGTGAAAGCCTGGGAGGTTTTAAAGTGTTTTGTCCACATTAGGAAGGCCAGCATAGCCCCTGGATGACAGGATGGTAGAAAGCTTTGATTGGATTTTGAAGATACAGCTCTGGAATGAGTACCCATGACATTGACAGCCCCTTATTGTCTCAAAGAAAAATGAATGCATTTTTTTTTTTTTGTGATGGGCATAGAATTTAAATTAGAAGAGGTATAAAAAGGTACCATACTGACATATGCTCAGTATTAGTTATACTTGGGAAAAGTTATAAGCTTGCATCACCCTCATCTGTGATGCTGCTAAAAGAGAGCAGAAAAATATGAGTCATTGGATTATTTCAATTTAAACTGGAAAAACATCATTTTGTATTAAAGAAGATTGGTATAGTTTCCTCTATAATGAAAATGTCTTTGTGATTTGATGCTAGAAAATTTTAAAACAAAAGGTTTAGTTTCTAGGGCTGGCTTGCACAACCTAAGTGCTCACAACTTGAGAAATTTAAAGATATCTTCCATAATAACAGCCCCTTACCAACTCTTTTTCAGATCTGCATTATGAATATACCTAAATTTATGCAAAAAGATAATCCGTATACCATGGTTCTAAAGTTTAATGCAGTTTCCCAGACAGAGTGGTTCTGCAAGAAATTGCAGAGGGAAACGGAAATATTCTGGACTCGTATATCCTAAATTCTGCAGGAAAGAGCAGGAGTTCTCTAGGGACTTACAGGAAGCAGTCTCTCACTCCCACCCTTCCCAATAGTTAGAAAAAAATTGGCATTGACTGAAATAATGCTAAAGAGTTTGGAATAAGGTTTAGTTTGATTTGGTGTCTGTAAATGTCTGATAAAAAGACATTTTCTGTATATATGTGCAATTAAACTTTTTTGTGTGCTTGAAAGAGACTTTGAGAGATGATTATTTGGAATTTCAATGTTGATGAAAATGGTGGATTTGTGTCAAGGGTCTAGGCACCCTAGAAATGTGTGGGCATAATGTCTAAGTGCTGTGAAGGAACAAGCAAATAGATGATTGATAACAAAAATCTGGTATAGCTATTATGTCCTCAGCAAAACCTGCATGGCAGAGCTGAGTGGAAGACAAGATAGTGAAAGAGATAGAAAGTGTATAGCTAAACAAAAATTTTTAGGAAGAAGGAGGAAGCAGGGGGAAATGCCAGCAGTCTGAAGCAGAAGATCTCTGAGCACATGTCTAGATTTATTCTAAATAATAAAGCAGTCCATGAACTGTTCTGGTCCTGAGGTTAATCATGGCATAGTTCTTACCCATACAGCTAAAAGCTCAAAATATACTGACTGTATCAAAGTTCTCTATTGGTCCCTGGGCCATGCTAACTCCTGAAATAGCCTGGGTGTTGGCTGGGACAGCTTTTAGTTGCCACAACCTGAACCATAGAGACCATGCATGAGCAAGAACCTCTTTTCTGTGAGGGTGACTGATCACAGAAATGGTGGAGTCTCCTTCCCTGGAGATGTGCAAACACTGAATACAACCCTGAGGAGTGTGCTCAGGGGACTCTTCTTCAGCAGGGAGGCTGGACTAGATGGCCTTCCATTGTCCCTTCCAAACCTAACCATTCCATGATTTTGTAGTGTTGTGGCTGTGATATAGACCACTGCAGATCTGCACCCTGGACTGGCTAAAGTTGCTAGTGTAAGCACAGCTGGTGAGCACAGTCAATGGCCTACAGAAAATTTTAGTAGTCCTCAAACAGCTGCTGGCCTCAAAATGGTCTTTGAAGTTTGGTGAGTGGTTTGTTAATTTGATTTCTTGTTGCTCAAGGAAAGAGGGTTCTGCATGTCAGTGCTAAGAAACAGGACTGCATTAAAGAAACACTTCACAGTCTCCCCAATTTCCTTTTGTTGGTGAAACACCCAACAGAATTCAGGTTTTCATTAGATATGGTGGAATGAGGGAATAATACTGATCTGGATGTATGGTTGGACAGGAGCCACATGGAAGTGTTGTTCTGTGTTCAGACATGTTTGCATACTATGCCAAACTGCTGTATATTCAAATTCTGTAATGAAATTTTCCATATAATTGTTGCTTACTAGCTTGTTGACAACATTTTCCAGATTTCTGTTCCCACTGATTATTTTATATTTCTGATTCTTTTCCCTGAGAAGTGCTAACATGAATTTATCAGTCACTCATGGTTTTGTTTTTTTTTTTTTTTATCTCTGTAGGTTTTGTGCATCATTTTTCTGTGCTAACATGTACATCCTAATGTGAAATGAATCATGAGTTTATCAACATGCTGTTTTCATTTTGTTTGAGAGCATTAATGAAGATCAGTACATCAGATCAGAGCATTTTTAAGATCAGTACTTGCCAGGTATCATTAAAAATCTTCTTCCAATTGGCTGTCATTTTTTCTTTCAGTTGCACTCATGAATCATCTTATTATGCATTGCACAGTTTTGTTCAAAAGCACAAGGAAACATCTTCTTTTTTATTTCTACATATATGTATATTTCTGTCTCCTGTAGCAAGTGTAGATTTGTATATTTACTCTTTGAAAGAGCATCACTGAAAGATTGTTTTGTCTATTCTGAAAACCAAATTATTCATAGTGGGAAAAAACCCTTTAGTAACTATAAAAATATTTATAACACCTTTTCCTAATAAATATCCCTTGACTCTTTGTAATACTTTTGTCTCCCCTGTACATTCAAGTTCAGTTGTCATTTTTTAATACCTTTTTTGTATTTCAATAAAATTACCACTTTAAGCAAGGACATAAGCAATACAAATCACTGATCCTATTATGATTTAGAGATCAAGGCATTACTCAGTGTGAAGATGTATCATAAGATCCAGCTTTACTATGAGACTAAGGTTACTGTAAGGAAAACTGCTTTAAAATATGCTGGTATCAATTACTTGCTTTCACAAGTAAATGCACACATACAGACAGGTAGGCACTGCTTGTACATGGTTATGAGAAAAACTTCTATGAATATTTGTCAACTTAACTTTTTTAAAATCTAAAATATGTCTATAACATATACAGTGTACGAAAACATTGTATAAAAGCAATGCAGGGTCTTTTGATTTCTTTCACCTCTATACATGTGTGAAACAAAATTGATCAGTTTTGTCGATGACATGGCATTGCTTGAGAACACTGCTGATCTGCCATACAGATATAGAAATTAATTAAACCCTTCCTTCCTTCCTTCCTTCCTTCCTTCCTTCCTTCCTTCCTTCCTTCCTTCCTTCCTTCCTTCCTTCCTTCCTTCCTTCCTTCCTTCCTTCCTTCCTTCCTTCCTTCCTTCCTCCTCCCTCCCTCCCTCCCTCCCTCCCTCCCTCCCTCCCTCCCTTTCTTCATTCTTTCATTCATCTGTTTCTTTTCTCAAGCCACTTGGTTTTCAGTTGCTTACTGGCTTTACTTTTTGTTTGAAGTAAACATACTCATCTACGGTGATTCTATATGCATAAACACATATTTTGAAATGGAGGCATCTGACATCGCTTTATAGTGTTTTAACCTAACCTTGGTTTCGTCGACTGCTATGAAAACTCTTACTGCAGTTTATCTGACACAGCATTATAGTGTCACAGCTTCAGGAACTGATTTTTGCTAGTGACATGGCAAGAATAATCTCAGGAAGGTGAAAGTGTAGAAAAATTTCATGCTTTAATGGTCAATTACAGACTAATGAAATCTTATTTCCAGATTTGTAAGTCATGTTGTAAGGTTCACATGTACCAAGCTTTGTCACTAATTACCATTTCACTGTTTTACATAATTACACTGAATAGTATAGGCTGGGCCTAACAGAAATAGTTTAATGGCTGAGTATCCCTTGGCATAATTAGCATCATATGTTCTTATTTCTTTGGTGCTTACAGGCAAAACACTGTTTACTGGAGCTGTGGTAGTGTCCTGGTTTAGGGCAAATTTGGGAGGAAACCTCTGAAGGGGTTCCTCTGGAAAGCAAACCCAGCCCCTCCCCCCAGTCAGTCCAGGAAAAAACTTCCTCAGAGAAAAGTGGAAAAAACTATTTATTTAACAAACGAGATGCCCACAAGCACAAAGAATGAATAATATGAAACGATAAAACCTCTGCCCGCTCTGAAGAGAGATGGCAAACAGAGACAGTCCTTGCCGTGGGTGTAGCTCAGCTCACTCAGTCACTCACCAGTCCCACTCCCTCCGGAGGTCCAGGCCTCGGCGGCCGCAGATGCCAGCCCTTGCTGCTCCTCTGGGTTTTTCAGCCCAGAGCAGATTTAAACAGTCCAAGAAAAAGAAAAAAAAAAAAACAAACAGTCCAGGGATCTTCTCTGCCTCAGCCAGCTAAAACTAACTAAAAGCACAGGAGATCTCTGTCCCAGCGCTGTCCGTGTCTCAGACGAACGCTGGAGCAAGGCCGTGTGGGAGTCAGGCAGTTTTCTCAAAACAAACTGCGCTGCTTCTTTCTCTCCCTTTGCTCCCAGAACCATTTTAAAGGTACAGAACACAATATACAGCACAAACAGAACAGACGATTGGGGATACAAGCATCATAAAGTCACCCTATGACAGGTAGTAAGTGAGAATGGCCATTTCTGTAGGGCCCACAATATGCTACAACGGCTGCATATATTTAGTCAGATGGGTTTGTGAACAGGATGCAGGCATAATGTGTTATGTGTGTACTCTGAAAGAAACTACTTCAATTCTAGTTCTTGAGTGTATGGTTACACATTGCAGTTTCTCTATTTCAGATATGTTTAACTCAGTCATTCCCCCAGTGGTTTACGAAGTCTTTAGCATATCTCTCCTTTTCTTACTGGTTGCTGTCAGTGCAATATCTGATAGCAGTGATGTTTGGTAGAGCTAAAAGGTATAAAACATTCTTCATCTAGTCATAGCTCAGAGGATATGGAAGTAGTCACTGTATCCATGACCTTTGAGGAAGAGCTGTCTTTCCTGACTTAGAAACACAAAACTGATTCACTCATTACAGATAATTCAAGGAAGCTGCTGGGAGGCAAGAGATTAGGATCTTCTGAACTCTAAGAGCATACAAAAAGATCAAGACTTGCCTAAGAGCTTTTGTAGCCAAAGAGGTGGATAAGTAATTACTCTTGTGGTGAAAGGGACTAACTAAGGACTGCTTACCAGGTGCTTCTCTACTTTTAGGTTGCCGCTTTCAACCTCTGTGTCTGATTATCCATAAAAATTAATACATAGCCTTCAGAACTTGCCCTGAAGAGGACCAAAATGCTCAACATCTGATATGGCAAATTCCTTGCAGATTCAGGTTAACTGGCTGAATGAATCATCTTCTGCCAGTCATATCTTTTAAATACTGTCAGGAGTGAATATAGGATTTCCTATCCCAAGATACTGCCATCTGAACACAGACATCTACTTCCATTGTCACACAAATCCCAGGTGATCTAAATATCACTAAGTGATCCAAATATCACATAGCTTGTCCATTTTGGGGTCAGGCACACAGGATGGTATGAAGCAGAACCCAGCATGCCTGTTTTGTGAGATATGTGTTTTTCTGTCCAAAGTCTGAACTCTTGAGTGTCTGAGAGCTTTGGATGTTGTAGTTCGCCAATATGTCGGACAGCCATGAAAGATTTTTATTGCAAAATTTGCAACTGGGATAATGGTGACTAGTTTTCAGATTTACAAATAGCAGCCAGCCATTTCATTCCCAGAGACTTCAGTATGAAAGTAGACACTATTTGTGCCTGTGGATGGATCTGCTGAAAGTTTTGTCAGATCACACAGAAGATGTGTAAGAGGGTCTGATATTGGGACTTTCAGCTGTTGTGTCTTGCTGCAGTGCACTTTCAGAAACGTTGGTCATTCTAGATCAAGCTAAAGCCTTCTTTTCTTCTACAGAGGTTGGTCTCGAAAAATTTAAAGCACAGAATAAGCACACAGAATATTTCCTCGAATGTTCTTACTCCCTCCATCGCTTTGATAGTCAGGAGCTTCTGAGGGCCAAAATGTGAGGATTGTCAGTGAGAGTGGGGATTGTCTGTGAGAGAGTGTGTGTGTAGTGATCATCCCTAAAAGCTTTTTTTTTTTCATTCCATTTTACTCTAAAATATCATGTGATTTATTTAACATCCATTACACCCTATTCAAAGGAGATAAGAACTTATTTATGAAACACTTTACAAATATTCAGTTTTGATTGTTGGGACTCCTAGTTCTTCTTTTGGAAGGAAGACAACAGAAAAACCTGCAACTCCTCTGGCCTTTCAGGTCTCTATCATGTTCCCTGTTTAGTTCTCTCTTTTCCAGGTGCAAGGGCTCTAGGCTACTTAATCATTCTTTTATATACAGTGGTTTTTCTTCCTTTTTCTTTTCTGCCTCATGAAAAGGGTATTATTTAGGTCAGAGTGGAATCATATAGAGTACTAGGGGATGCCTCACAGTACTACATGGCACAGATAGCTGGATCAGTGTGAACACATTCAACCAGTGCTGTACTAATATACTAATGTGATATGAAAGTAATGTCCATGCTCTACCAGTAACAGCAAATGCAAATGGAACATTAAGAGTATGACTCACAACTGCTAATGTGATAAGCTGTTGATTTTTCATGAGCACAGCAAAGCTGTTTGCAGCTGCTTAGCTTACCTTCAGCCTCAGCTGTTGGACTCCCAACATTTCAAGAAACTCAGCATGCAAAAGCAAATGGCAAACACACCTATTTCCACCCTGATTGACAGGGATTCCTTTTGCCAGGTAACTCTAGTGCTCTCTATGTTAAAAACTAACTTCGACAATCTTGAGCTAACTATTCACAAGGCTCCAATACGTCTTATTTTTCTCAGTAGAGTTTTTGGGAGGATGGAGGCAGCAACACTGAGACAAGCTTTGCCAGATGGTATGTTATGGACAAAGGGCTGTCTTTTTAAACCCTGCTCAGATCCATGGCCTCAGTGGCTAAATTTGGGGCAAATTTATCAAATTTTAATCTTTTTTTCTGTACGGGAATCTTTTGTCTTGCCAGTTCCATGAAAGTTTCCAGAAGTTCTAGCTAACTGACTGCTGCACCTGTTCTGCTGGCTGTTGGTGTCAAGCCTGGTGTACCCAGGACATGTATCTGGTTGCCTAGAGATAAGAGACTCATTCCCACAGGTTGTGCAGCAGAAGCGCCCGTATTTTCTAGCTTGTAAAAGAAATCTCCAGGTGATGAGTCTTGCTTGTGTCCAGTTTTCAGTGGAAAGATAAGTTTCTATCTTGCTTTTGAACCAGTAGGCTTACACTTGTTTCTATTGCAGCACAGGTTGTTTTATGAGAGTCAAATTATTTTCTATAGGGTAAGATTTTTTTAAGAAATACTTTCTTAATTCAAAGGTGAGTTATAGTCATAAAAGCCATAAAAATCTTCCAAATACTATGTTATGCTATATAACCACGCGCAAAGTAAAAAAGGCAATCTTATTTAATCTTACTTGAAGAATTATGAATATCTCAGAAAAAAATAAAAAAACCTCAAAAACTTTAAAAAAACCTATCCAAATCATTTTTATATTCACAAACGTGAAAAAGAATGAAACTTGCAACTTTGTCAAGTGGACTTGATACATTTAACACTGAAAGTTCTAGGAACAAATTTCATTTAGCAGGTCTGTCTCTAGAAGCTTGTTATGAATTTTCAGTCTTTGGGAGTTTGGAACTGTTTTTCTTTTATATGAATGAAAGAGTGAATGTATGATGCCTTTCTTTATGGAATTAACATAACTTCTAAACTTAAATTTTCTACAAATTCTTGTGCTTAAAAATACTATTTCCTTAAATTCTTGGTATTATTGCCTGCCAAGATATTCATTTCAGTTGCAGAAACAAAACACATTGAAAGTGAATGTCTTTAAACTTCAAATGAATTTTAAAAGTCATATTTTGCAATACTTGCTTTGAACTAAGATCCTTGAGATTAAGAAATTTAAATCACTTAACACCTACATGCTTAAATTTAGTAACTGGCAGAGAGAGTGAGCATGATTTTATCATAAATGAAAAGCTAAAATAAATTTTTAGTTACTTCACTAGAAGCACAGTAATACAGTTTTAACATTGATTCCTGAGTAGCAAACCAATCTTTTAAATAATTTGTCCTTTTCCAGACAGGGAAAGCTGTATTGCTTGTGGCTGTACAGAACAGTGGATTCTGCATGTAGTTTTAGCTGAACATTGGCTTGGCTGAGTTTCCAGCATTGTTATTACTACTACTGTAAATGACCTTAAGGCATGGCAAAAGGGCCATAAAGGCTGTATTGAATGTTAATGTGATGATGAGAATGCTTAGTTTTTCAGCGTGGCATTTGAAGTTTCAGAATGAAGGCATAAGCCATCTCTTAATTGATGTGGCAGGTCTCTGAAGTGGGAATTAGCCTGTGCAGCTCCATCTAAGTTGGTGTATTGCTGTGAATTGTTACATGTGTTAACAGTAAACAAAAGACTTTTTGCCAGGAAGACTGAAGTGGGGTACAAGACTGCTGCAACAAGCTCCAGTCTTCCTTCTGGCAGAATCTGTGTCCCTTTTTTTCTCTGATAAATTCATTATTTTAAGGAAAAGGAAAGTTTTACCTGCACTGGTAGCTTGTGTTCAACTTCCACATATTTCTTCAAGCAGATGGTCTCAGTGTTTCAGAACAAGCTAAGAAGGGCAGTTATTTCCTTGGTTTATTGCTAGTGGGTGGTTTGAGGCTGTATGTTATATTCTGTGGCTGAAAAAATAGTGTGATGTTTTGATTTGATTAAGTATGAGAGCTGATAGACTAATTCATGTTGTGGTTCAGAGCTGGGCTAGTCATCTTACTACTGCGATTAGCTGGATATTTTAACATGTGCCTGAGGCCATGTTCTCTCAGTTACTCATCACATCTAAAATGCTACAGCAGTTTAAGTTAAATTACAATTTTCAACTAGTTTGGTTAATCCAGTGTGAAAACATTCCATTTAAATTTCTTTTTGCTTAGGCTAAGCTTAAAGTGTTTCAACCTAGATCAGTTTGGAACAGGGTTAAGCTAGACCAAAATAAGAAATTCCTGAAAAAAGTGTTAAAATTGTGATTTTACCCAGAAAAGCTTAATAAAACCAGGGACTGTGTTTGGGCAAAGTACCTGCCTCCTTCCTTCCTATGTCTACATGTAAGTGATAATGCCTTGAGCTGTATCTATGCCTAATACATGGTTTTGTAACCTCCTTGCAGGCTGCAACCTTACCATTTCAGAGGTGTCATGTCTCAAAGAACCATTAAACCACTGATGGCTGGAAGATTTTGCTGTAGGAAATTAGATGTGTTTTTCAGTACTGTGTCTTTCTGTGGTATTGCTGTTGGCCACTGATGGGAATGGGACGCTGGGCAAGATGAACTTTCGATTTTACATGACATGGCCACTCATACTCTGCATAGAAAATATGACCTTTGGGCTCCACTTCCCAGGCAACAGGAGACTGTACAGGAAGAATATTTTTCTTGAAATGAACCCTCCCTTTACAAAAATTGTCTAAGCTCTGTTGAAATCAAAGGGGAAGAATGTGGGGGAACACAGCTCCTGAGAGGAGGTGGAGGGAGTTTCAGAACCCTTATGCCATGGATGTTTCACTTGTTTCTGAACCCATCTGATGCACCAGCAGCCCTTGCACACCCAGTGTTTCTCTTGCACACTCTGTGTGACATGTGCTGCACCCGATCTTGGGAGGAGCTCGGGGCTGGGCACGGCCACGTGGGAGGAGGCACCTCACGGGGGGCATGGTGCCATCTCTCATGATGCCTTAAGTTTTAGCTTTCATGTTTTCCAGATGCTGTACTGCATTGGTATATAACTCTGAACTTCATATGAAGTGTTAGCAAGTTCTCTTCACAGGGTAGTTGGACAAAACAATCCTTTTCCAGCCCAAGAACCAAAGACACTCTTACAGCTTCAGGCACAAAAAGTATAAACAACAGCAAACTGTGTAGAGCAATCTGGGAGGATGGGACTCCAGCTTGAAGCTGCAATTGGTCAATTGACCCCAATATGGAAATGGACCAAAATTTATAAAAGTGTGAAAATGTGTGACCTGTCATCCATCTTGTGTCCATCTTGGGTAGAGCCATGGCCAGGCTCTTGTAGCCTTTAAAGGTGTAGCCTTTAAAGGCCTTTTAATAAATACCTACTTTATTCCTTTAACACTGTCTAGCCTCTGTTCCAAGTAGCCTCTCTAGGCATCACTCATGTAACATCAGGGGTTGGTGAGCTGGTGTCCCCAGGAGCAGCTGTCTCCTGTTCTTGGCACTCTCACAGTCAGAGTGAGGGATGATATGATCAATCATGGCTTTAATGCAGAGTATCAGCCAGTTCACAAACAGAACTGGGGTTGTGGAGAGAGCTCATGCCCCATAAGTTACAGGTTACTGCCTGAGGAGAGGAGCCTGCTTATTTCTGGGACATTAGAGGGGCACTCTGAATCATGGAAAAAAGAAATGGGGAAAAAAAAATAAAGACAGCGAATACAATTAAACAGAAAGCAAAGCACTTTTATGTGTCTCTGGACAGTCCAATCTCAGAGCTTCTTGAAGATTTTTCACTCTGGAGAACATTCTTGTTTCCTGGAAATAGCAGACACACAAATAGTTAGACATTCTTTAGGTCTAAGACTCTTGAAACTTTTGGGTGCCAAAAACTACCAGCCAGTTTCATGTCCTTTTCTCATTGGGCCCATGGATGCACAGGAGCTAAGTCCATATGAGCAAATTAAACTCTGCCAGTGCTCAGGCCCGAGCACTGGGACTTGCTAAGCTCTGCAGTCCTGTCAGCTGAGCCATCACTGGCACTGGCACAAACTCAGAAAACAGTCTGGGGATCAGCAGAGGTGGAGACCACGGCTGCTGCAGCACAGGGCTGCCAGGGTTCTCCCCAGCACCTGGTCCTCAGCACCTGATAAAATCAGTGTCTGTTCACAGTTGTCTTCTCTGAGCCTTGACTCCACAGAGTACTTGGCATGGCTTCAACTTGGGTCGTTAATTAGGGGTAGGATTTAACTCCAAGCGCTCCACTGAACTAGAACAGCAGTATAGTTAAATTTCTGCTTCCTCTCAACAGTTTGGCTCCTACAAGAGAACCACAAAATCCTAATAATCCAAAATACTTGGAGCAATAAAAAGAAAATAGACAAGCAAGACTGTTTTATCTTTGTAGGTTAAAATATGACACAGGTAGAAAAGTTGTTTTGTTTTTTAATTACGACATTCTAAAATTGTATTAAAAATTCTAAACTTTTAAACTGAGCATGTCACTGCATATATTGTTGATTACATTATAAACTCTTTTCACAGACAAATAGCTATTCCTTTTAAGAAGTCCTGAAAATTTATATACACATGCAGAGAAAAAATCCTACAGTCCAGCTCAGAAAAGGTGTGATAGCTGCATGTTCAGAACTCTAGATTCTGGCCTGTATGCATCACTTATTTTTGTTGGTCTATGCTTCCTCTGAATTTTGATATAGTTGAAACAAATGCATCTTCTGTTAGTGAACTATCCACAGTGAGCCTTTCTACCCAGATGTTTGTGTGACACTGTTCACAGAGCAATGGTATATCTGTGTTTGAATAGCCAGAGTACCAGTGGTTGATCAGGGGAGTTATTGTGGAATTTATTTTAGCTTCTGGCTTGTGGCTTCATCCATTTTTAAGTTTAACTCAAGTTACCCATCTGATGCAAATGGCTCCAAGTTATGTGTTCTATAAATGCGAGAGGCTGTCATCTGAACACAAATCTTTGCTTAATGCTATAAAAGATAGCTGTATTTTACCAGCTTCTGTTATTTAAATGAGCTGAACATGTTTTGCTGATCACTTGACTGAACTAAGCATTGTGAGTATGTGTGCTTTGTTGTCAGCTACTAGTGAAAGATCAAAGAGATGGTACTGAACACTGTCACAGAGTCTAATTAATTGGCACTTATTTGCTTACATCTCAAGTAAGCCCATAAGCAGCTCCCTAAATCTGAAATAATTGGTGACTTGCTATGCTTTTTAAATAATGCCATTTTATTTTCTAATTCTTTAGATATGAACACTATTGTGATTGCAGAGTATTGATTCTAAATCTTCTAATAAAGTTTATTCCTGATCTTAAGAAACACCCTGCAAATGTGATGTGGTCATATTTTGTGATTGCATTGTCCATAAAAGAAACATTCCAACAGTAGCTCTTAACTCATAAGACATATCACATTTGTTCCAATGCTGAGTTATACTAAACAGAACTGCAGCACCTCTCAGCTGTAGCTTCAGATTCAGTTCCTTTCCAAATTCCCAAAGCAGCAAGAGAAACTCAGGTTTTAAAACTCTGTATAAATCTGTATATTTCCTTTAGAGACTTTTCAAAAATTCCAGCTTTAGTCATTACCAATGAAAATTGTGGCTAATTAGCGGGCAAATAGAGATGAGTTTGGATCTTTTTATTCATACCAAAAGACAAGTATCCCAGTAAAATACAGAAAGTACCACTGTGGTCAATGTTGATTGTTTTCTATTTTTTTGTAAGACATTCCGAGGTTGAATGAGTCAAAAGATGGAACTATAGCTTCACCTTTGGTGAAGAAAATTATTGATATAATTATGACAAGTTTGAAAAGCTATTGTGGCCTTATTGTTTTTCTGGATATTGTTTTGTTTTTAATTTGCCTCTGCATACCCACTAAGCTACTTCTTATTAAGTTTTGTGTAAAATCTGTTTTGTTAAATGCAATGAAATTTCTTTGACCACCTGCCTTAAAGTAAGATTAAGTGTGTAAACTGTGACATTTAAAACTGTTCAAATCCTCTGTATGAATGTGTTTTTAAAATATGTTTGTACAAAGACAGATTCCATGTATTTCCTATCTAATTAGTCATATATTTTCAAATGCAAGAAGGTTCATGGTTCATTGAATGGACATTCAAACCTTAGCAACACAAAGAAAGCAACAAAATTTGTGACTTACTTCTCACCAGTCCTTTTAGGTATAACTGAAAGTAATTGCCTCTCAGGCCAACGACTGTTACTGCAAAACCCAAATAGAATAGCATAAAAATTAGCTCCCACAAAACTTTCTGAATACCAAAACGACTTCCATATACCATATTCTATTTCCTAATAGAAGAGCTGTAGACCAGAGCCTTTGTGCAACAACTAAGCTGGTGTGAGCTCAATGCTGTCTTGAGGATAAGAAGCAAAACCTTGAAATTTATTTGGTGGAATAAATAGATGAAAGATCTAAGCAGCCTGTGGCAGCTTCTGGGACAGAGCAGAGAGCAGCAAAAGAGTTGACCTGGACTTGCTCATAGTTTCATGGTGGTTGTGCTGCTGTTATCCAGGTGTCCAGGAATGGTATGGTCATTTTTGGGATGACATTCTGTTCTCGATGGAGGAGACAGAGTATTTTTCATATATTTAATGTGATAACCAGTTGCAAGTAAAGAGATCAGGAGCTTTTCAGGAGTTTTCCAAGAGTGTGTCAAGTGTATGAAAGGTAGATATGTACTCTTAATTATAAATTACACCAGGAAATGAACTTCAGAACCTCCTCACCATGAGTACCTGCATTCTCTTCAATCAACTTAAAACTGGTTTTGCTTTGGTAGTAGTGACATGATTTTTATCGTGAGGAATCGCTGGAGAAATATGTGTTATTTCTTGGTAACACTTGAATTTTTGTCAGCTTTTCATTTTACTTAGTGGCTGCATGAGGATAAACATGTGAAAAAGAGTCATGGTTCTGGGATTTCTTTTACGTTATACTCACTGGGAAACAGAGAGCTTTCTGGGTCTTTGAAGGTCGTGAAGTTGTTGAATTGTAGAATCATTAAGGTTATAAAATACCTCCAAGACAGTCAGGTTCAACCTTTGACTGAACATCACCACATCAACTAAATCACAGCACTAAGTGCCACATTCAGTCGTTTCTTGAACACCTCCAGGGATGGTGACTCCACCATCCCTGGCCAGTCTGTTCCAATGCTTGACAATCCCTTCAGTGAATAAAATTCTTCCTGATGTTCAACCTGAACGTATCTTGGTAGAGCTTGAGGCTATTTCTTCATGTCCTATTGCTTGTTGCCTGGGAGAAACAAGCAACCCCCACCAGGCTACAGTCTCCTTTCAGATGGTTGTAGAGATTGATAAGGTCCTGAGCCTCCTTTTCTCCAGGCCTAACACCCCAGCTCCCTTAGCTGCTCCTCACCAGACTTGCGCTCCAGACCCTTCCCCAGCTCCGTTTCTCTTCTCTGGACATGCTCTAGCACCTCAATGCCTTTCTTGTAGGGAGGGGCCCAGAACTGGAGACAGGATTTGATATGCACCCTGACCAGTACCAAATACAGAGGGACAATCTTCCCTTACTTCTGCTGGCAACACTATTTTTGGCCAAGTCAACAGACAGGTAAAAAACTAAAGGGCTGAAGTCAACCAAGGATTTTCTTATACTTTCATGTTGCCATAGATTGATTAGAAAGTTTTTGTCCCAAATTACAAAAACATCCACTTATCACTCTTTTTAAAAGAATTAAATGTTAATATGTTCAGAGATATATAATTTGTTTAAATCTGAGTTATAATTGACTGCACAATGCGGTAAAGTATGGGTTTAATTACTGCTGGAAATAATCTGCCATTCATTCTGAGTCTAAACAAATATGTCTTTTGCTGTAAGGTTTAACGTGACTTTGCTGTGTGTCTCTAAGTTATACCTGGGCTTGTTTCATGAAGTTGCATAGAACCATTGTGGATCACTTCAAGGTGCAGAAAAAAGCTCAGGCAAAGTAACCTTTTTCTTAAGAAATACATTGCAGAATTCCAGTAGAAGAAAATCAGGGCACTTCCAGTAGGAAAAGACTAGGTCACTGCCAGAAGGATCACAATACAGGGTTGTAGATAACCTTAATGGGGGCAGACAGCATCTTTTCTGCAGCATCATTTCTCTAGCTCTTTGTGGTCCTCACATTTATTCCCTCTATTCAGTTTAATTTTCTCGTTATGGATACAGGCCCAGGGAATGGAAGGGAATGACCAAAGGATATATGGTTTTGTTTGCAAATCTATGCTTCATGTTTAATATTTCTTAATCAAGTGTGTATTTGAATGATGTCTTCATCTCCCTCTGCTTGGGATTTTAATTGGCTGCAGAAGAAACCTCAGAAAGAATCTCTTTCCAAAGAAAGTCCCTTAAGATCACTTGTTCTTCCTCTTAAGATTAATTTCCTATACAGGAGCTGAAAAATAAGATGAGAAATGTGCAGAGAAAGTATTCAGCAATGAGTAATATCCGCTGGTAAATTGGGGGACTATCGGTTCTATGCAGTGATTGTCACATCTTTTTAAACACACTGATTAATGGGTGGATCTATTACTGAAAGCATGCATGCTTAATTTATTCAGAGAAGTTGAGTGTATGTCACCACTCCAAGGCCTGTTTTTCTAGCACAGCGTTTCACATTTACAATGTTATAACTACTGTCAACTCAATGGAAGAAAGAGAACTAACTCATAGCACAAAGCACTAAAAATACAGCATGATCTGTAAGTGATAGAAGGTGACATATAAGAAAATATCAGTGGGGTAATTTAAATCCAGTAAAAGTGAAGCTGTCAGTATTTGGATACGTATTCTTAGACTAAACATTTTCAATTGTGACACTTAGTTCCATTTTCTTTTCTTCCACCCTGTTTTATGGGCAAATGTGTTATTTGGAGAACAGCATGTGGAAACACTATGGAAATGGCAATTCTGTGAAATACCATTTGAGAACTGAGACACACTTTTAAACAAGGAATGGAATTCAGGTCAAGCATCACAAATGAAATGGTTATTGTAAAAGCAGTGAGAGCTAGCCATCTGCCACTGCAGTGCTCAAAAGGGCTGAGATACAGGGTCTCGGCAAAGATATTCCTTGGTGCAGGATCAGTTAGGGCCCAGAGGAGGCTCAGTTACAGACATTAATATAACAACACATTTTCTAAAGGGTCAAATACACTACACAGTTGCAAAATGCTGTGCCTGTGTCTGTGGAGTAAAGTCAAGCAAGGAAAGGAGCAGCATTTTGGTCATTTTAAAAGAAGGTAATTTGTGACTCGTAAGGGACTGATCCTGAATTATTTACTTGGAGTCTGATTATAGCTCCTTTTTTGGCATGAATAAGATGTTCTGTGTGTTGGTGCCATGCTGAAGATTTAAATGTCCCACACATTTGATCCAGACTGGGGCTGTGGCAACTACTGCACAGCTGATGACAACAAAGGCTGGTTTCAAGCTCATTGTCATCACCATGGTGTTACACCAGATGAATGGGTGGCATTGATTCTGATTGGCATATTCATTCACATGCATTCAAAGCTCATGAATTTTACTTAACACGTCCCTTTGCTTATTGGCTGGGATTTAATTGGAGTGATGTATTGCAGCACTGCTAGATGAAGTGGAACAGTTTCTTTTTTTTACCTTTTTTTTTTCCTTGGGTTTTTTTTTTTTTATTATTCTTTTTCTTCCAAACCTCCCAACTAGAGACACCACAGCATTATTTTTCACAATCACCAAGGCATTTCCATGTATGGAACCTAATTCTTGGCTTTGTATTGAAGTTTGCATATAATATTTGGAGACAGAAAAATAAATAGACAAAGGGAGAACTCACACAGATTTAAGTGTTGACTTTTGTTACTGAGTTTGCAAATTGTTTATTTAGCATTTTCTTTACATACCAAGAAAGGAAGAGGTCTTTTTTGTGCTTTTTTTAATGAATTTTTTTCCAGCTTTCTCATATTTTAACATCTTTCTCAGCTAGCTGAAATGGAGAATCGTGACCTATCAGCTAGCAGATTGCTGATCACTTTCCAAAGAATGAATAAATATGCGATTATGTGCATGCATCTAACAGATATACTCCTGTGTGTATTTGAATACACCATAACTGTGTATTGATCAGAAACATTCGGACAGAAAAAAAATAAAAAAAATTTAGAAGAAACACGTGTTTTCATTGCAGACATACCTATGTTGATTTTTCCCTATTACCAGATTTAACCTGAAAAGCAAAATGTTTCATCTGAAAATCAAATATTTATATTAGCAAAATCAAAATAAAATACCTGGTTTGGGGTCAGATCCATCTAAGTCAAGTTTTTTTAGTTTTTTTTAACAAGATTAAAGAGCTTCATTTCGAGGTAGTTCTGCATAAACTGTGGAACACATTGGCAGAAGCTAAGTGTATCTTAGGGTCAATACAGAAAGTACCCTTTGGAAGTAATTAATAGCCTCCATGGTTCATGCTCTGAGCTATCTCTGGAGATCTCAAGGCTTTCTCCGTTGTTTCCAGAGCTCAGACAGACTCATCTTCTTGGGCAAGGGTTATCACTGTAAATAATGTCTGCCTCAGAGTCTGCACAGGGTTTGCTGTTTCTTCCCTCCCAACCTCATTTTACTCCATTTGCCTGGAGGAAATCACATGAGCCAGTGCATCATTCTACAGTATGTTAAGATGTTCTCTCTTCCTACAGAAGCTACATGGAAATGGTTTTGTGGGAATTGTTGGATGGATTGCAAACCCAACCCACAGTGGAGATGTGCGGAAAAGTTTACACATTACTGCTGAGAATTATGCATGCAGTAAATGCTGTGAGTACACAATAATTCCATGAATATGCTTAGTATTGTTGCTAGCATATATAATGAGTTAAACCAAAATCCCATGAAAGGTCCTTAGTTATTGTGGATGTAAAGCTATAAGTCTGTCAGATAAGTCCTAGAGGGGGTTTGAACTACAAATTATGATGGAAATGATGGTGTGCACTTCTTTGGCCTCAGCTTTGTTCAACAAAGTTCTCCACATAGAGTCAAAGTAGTAATTTATGAAAAAATGAAAAAGTCTGTATCAAGCACCTTTATGTATGGTTTGATGCTCCTATATATGATTAGATTTTCTACCTGGTGTTGTTATTCTGTGTTTCAATGGTATCCACTGCTTGTTGCCTTCAGGAAACTGCCAGACTATACAGTTCTGACTTCTCTCTTTTCTTCCCAGCTATCTAATCCACTGATGTGCTCGTAATGTACTTGAAACCTAGCCCTTACCATATACAGCCTGAACATCTCTGAGGTACAAGTCGGAAAAGCCACATATAATCTAAATCAGAAATGTTTTCCCCTAATTTTTGCCGTGTTTCTTTTTTACTTTCTCATGGTCATGACATTTCCTAATTTATTGCTTTTCGTGTATTGAACCAAATACTGCTGTTTGGAGATAATAAGATTATGAACATCTGCCTTGCTATAAGTGGGTCCTTAGGTTTGCCTGGCTTTTACTTTGAATAAAGTTCTATGTGAATTGTCTATTCTCCTCAGAGATACACAAGCTTTTACAGAAATGCTTGTACCTACCTGGGCTATAGTCAAATAATAATAATAAAAAAAGATCTTTGATATTTGGTATCTCTGAACCAACAATTCATTATTATTTGACAGAAGATATGTCTGAAGACTTTTGCATTTTCTTTTCCTGCAATTTCAAATAGCATTACCTAGGCTGAATTGCATTCTATGGAGACACCCTAAACTGTGCTTGAGGGATTAGAGAGCTGTAACTAAGGGTGTGAACCTTCACGATGAAATTTTCCTGCAAGTTTTCAAGAAAATCAGACCTAGCTACCAACTCTGACCACTGATATGAACATTGGCCAGACTACTGGCATTTAATGGGAGCCTTTCTATCCACTTTTAAGTGTTTGATTAACCTTTATGTGGTCCAAAGAAGCCTGAAATTAGATGCAAACTTGATACTAGAATATAAGACAAATAGCTTTTTAGAAAAAGCAATAATGGGATTTCCTCAGTGCTAAAATTCTCATTTTCTTAGTTAGTTATTTACTTCAAGATAATATACAAACTGAAATAAATCTACCTCTTTTGAGAAAGCATCTAAAGGTTAAAACCTCTGCAGAAAAGTATAGATACAAGTAGTCTATGTCAGTGACAGTGCATGGAAAGCTTAACTCAGGTTCAGCCATGGGGAATCAAAGCAGATGACTGCACATACTGAGTTAGCAGGTGGAGCTCCAGATATGATGTTTAGGCACCAACAGTTACCTTGCACCATCAGTTTTTTTTTTCTCATAGCCTTGATGAGAAGACAAAACTCCATTAATGACCTCATGTTTAGAGCCACAGGCTGCAGGGGTTAAATTCCCCAGTAAATCAGGTGAGTTGAGGTGGGGTGTGAGTCTGGGTAAGATGTGGATCCAGACAGGCTGGGTTGGAGCTGCAGCACATGCAGGGGCCAGGGTGAGGTCTGCTCCTGCAGGGATTAGCAGCATGTTAGGCGTTTCCTTGTGGCAGAGGAGAATGCAGCTCAGCCTCAGCTTCCTCTGAGGGAAAAATCACTATCTCAATCCTGTTCTTCAGCTCCTTCCACAGGAAAAGCAACAACAAGCACTATCACAACTGAGCAAAGAGTTATCCCATTGAAAGGAGCAAGAAAACCCTCTGCTTTGATGCACATGGTAGCACCAATAGGTGCTGCTGGCTCAGCGATGCTCGGGGTTGTCCCACGGCAGGCTTTTGTGTGACTGCACATTCCAGCCCTTCAGCAGGGCACTGCTAGCTTAGCAACATCAGTGAGCTGTCAATATTTGTCTGCCCAAATCCCACCATTAAGTATGCTGCTTACAGCTGGTCTTTACAGATAATAATTACTGTCCTACCCTACCTTTTAAGCCTCTCCTACCCTCCTACTGCCTCCTTCAGAGTAGAGATCACTGCAAGCCTATAAAGCAGACTCAGCAGTTTCTACCACCAGGTTTTTTTTAAGAAAAGAAACAAAATACTTTTGTTTAGACATAGTTGTTAGTTATACTTATTAAAAAAATCGGATTTCCTAAATTATGTATATTTTTGCAATATTTTATCCACTGTCATGTGTTCGCTATTAAAAGTGCATGAAAAGTTACCTGTTCTCTATTTGTCACCCTTACCTTACTGCTCTCAGTCCTGCTTCTCTGTCAGTTTAAAACCACCATATGGATGACACAGAAGTTTCAGCTGGCTAGAATGAGAAGAAATGAGCAATTTGGGCAGCAGCAGATGCTGTAAGAAAATAGAGGATAGAAGATAGAAGGGAATAACTTTCCACATGTTGCAAGAAATCAAAATATGGCTACTCTATTTTGCTTTAGTCAGCACGGAGTCTGTCACAGCCAGCTGGACTCCTGAGAGCTGCCCCTCCCCTTACTTTCAGCCATCAAAATTATGATTTAAGAACATAATGACTCTATATAATGAATGGTCAGAATTTGAGGAGTATTTCTATGTATGATCCTGGTTTCAATGGGAATTAGTTAGATATTTATCCAAGATCTGGATTATCGGTTGTCCTGCATAGCTGTGCAGTCGTTTCTCCCAATACAAGACAGGGAATAAAATAGAAACAGGAACAAATAGATAAAAGTGAAAGTGGCAAGAACCCTCTGAATTATCTTAGCTTGGCATTGCCAAAGAAAGTTTGTCATGGCCTTGGGACTGTGCTGTCTAGGTTGTCATCTCTAAGTTTTAATTTCTCCTAAATACTACTGTCCAAAGCTTTGGCACATGCGGGCTCCTGCACTGTCAACCTCTCCATTGGGCCACGTGAAATACACTCAGCCACCCACAGAGGTGACAGAGACAGACTGAGAAGTAATTTGGACAATGAGATAGTAGATGCAGAAAGACAATTCCGTAATTAGTCCCAAATAGATTTACCAATTAAACATGGGTTAGGAAAAAGCAGAAAGTCGTTGGGATGCATTTAAAAATGTTGTAATGATAGCTGTCTACAGATAAAGGAATGCAAGGGCCCAGTGCATTTGCCCATGAATTAGTGCACAGTGCCTTTCGAGATGAGCTAAGGTGCCAGAGATGGCCCCACAAGGCTGCAGGCATGGCACAGGACCTATGCTGACCTATGACTTATCAGAGTTGCAGCAGGAGAGTGGATGTCATTCCTCGTGGCACCAGATGCCACATCTCACATGGAACCAGATGCCCTCATGTAGAGGTCTTCAAACCAAAGTGAACATAAATATTCTTCTAACAATGCTGAACAGAAATTGTAAATGCTACACTTCTATGATAAGAAATAGAAATAAAAAAAACATATTAATACTTTTAATAAGAGAGAAATGTTTCTCTTTGGAACACAGTAGTCTTTAATATATATGAATAAGGAGTATACCTTATTCATGATAGAGAAATGTGCGTACTGTAAATAGTGTAGGTTTAATGTCATGCTCAAAAGGAAGTGTCTGTTGCTGAATATGTTTTTTATACACATATGAAAAAAATCATATATACGTTTAGGTATTTCTTAGATCCATATGTATTTACAAGTAGAGATACACAGGTATATATATTTCTAAGGTCTAAAAGCAGTGAATAAATCTCAATGTACATTACTGTCAAGCACAGACATACTGGTGTAAGAACAAGTAGATTCACACTTGTACATACTAAAATACATGTGAGCACACATCCATAGCTGCACATGCATATACATGCAGCCTGCCTCTGTATGAAATGAAAGGCAGTCATGGACATCACGTTAAAGCTTTGCCAGTATATATTTTTTGTTATGGATCTGTCACCTTCCTAGTTTACAGAAGACTGAGCAGGGAGAGGAATTTGAGTGTAAGCCTGCAGTACCAGCTTCCGCTTGACTCCAGCCTCGCTTTGTCTGTGAAGGCTGCTGGTAGCAGTTAAGAGTTTGCTGGTGTGATAGGTGAGCTTCATCTGTCATGGCTAATGTCCTGAGACCGTTGTGCCTCCTTTTGTTTTCGTATTCCCTTGAGGACACGTTCTGGAGGCCTAGCTGTGTTTACCCTGCAATTTTTTTATTTATTTTTTTTTTACAGAGTCAGTAATCGTGTTTACCTTCCTTCCTCCCCGGGTGCTGTTTGCCAGCTTTGGTGTGGTGAGATGACTAAGTCAATATATATTAAGGAATACATAACAATGTTGTAATGAGAATTAGCGGTACTCTGAAAAGGCAGAGACATTGGCTGCTATGTTTTGCACTGTTTAGTCTGGGGGTAATGAAGAGCTCACAGATGACCTGATTTCATTAAAGTAGGTCAGATTTGACTGAAACATAGCTATGGCTCTCTCCTAGCAGTGCAGTGTCTTTCTCCCCCCATCACTGCCTCAGCCACGCTGCCTGTCACCTCAGCATTTGAAATCTTTGAGGGAATTTACTGTAGGGTTTTGTTAGCATTTTAGCCAAATATATACTATAGAACTTAATTTCCACTACTCTGTGCTTTCTGCCCGAAGATGTGTGGTGGAAAGGATGACCATACTTCTGTCTTTACTACAGGGGAGGTGATGATGTGAGAGGATGGCACAGTTGATTAGCTGGCATTTATGTACCATAGATATTTCTCAGAGAAATCCAATCTGGAGAGGATACTTGTGAGTTTTACTGAGGCAGCTGAGTCAGATTAAGCCTACATTTATGCACAGTTTTCATCTGATTTTCTATTTATTTGCACTTTTTCATACTCCAAGTTTAATTTAACACAGAAGTAGGTAATTGAGATTTGGCAATGTCCTAGTAGAAAAACACCTTTAAAAAGGTACTAGGAATGTCTTTACTAGCCTTTGTGCTCACAAATAAGAATATATTACCAGATATAAGAATTGTTCACAACTTCTGATGGGGTGGATGTGAGAGGCTGGAAGCAAATACAGAACTGGGTATTGTCGTCCCACAGGATGTCTGCTAAGAGAGTTTCCTTCTAACATCAGTGGGAGTAAGGTGGGATCTATAGACCAGACCTAAACAAAGACATTAGGGAAGCTATTCAGACAGTGCTCAGCTTGAAAAAAAATCAGGGCCTGTTGGGTGGAAAAAATGATACAGTAGGATGTATAGAGCCTTTTACTGAAAGATCTTGAGAACAGTGGGTTGATAAACATGCTCAGGTTTGCTATTCAGCTTCTAAAACCGCACTGATCTTCTACCATGAAATATTTTTGTTACTTTTATTACAGCTTTTCTACAGTGAAGTGATTTCCAGAGAGACACAATATCCTATGTTTAAATACTTGTCCCTGTTTAAGACTATCAGATTTTTCATGTCAAAATGCCTCTGCAAAGGTCTCAGCCAAAGTATATTGCCTTTCTTTTGCAGCCATGTTACATGAAACAGAAGCCTATGGAACAGGTGAAATTTGGGAACTCCACTTCCCAACTCCCTCCTCCTAACTTCTCTTTCTTGCTATTAATTCTGATTGTGCCTCTCATGACTTCTAAAGCAGGAATTTTGTTCTCACATTTGTTTCAAGTCATTACAGTAAAATCTTTTCATTCCTGAAATCTTTTTCCCCCCATTAGTCCTCAGATAAATAAATTGATTGTGATGTTCAGAGGCAACTGGGGTGGTCAAGCAATTCCCAGAGAAGTCTGTAATCAGATTACTTGCATAAGTAATCTGAGGACCTTGTGCTTTTGAAAATCTCCATCTTCTGGCTACATTTTGGCTCTTTAATTTTTTTTTTTTTCAAATTTGCTTTCCATTTACAAAGGGTATAGTGGCTTCATACAGCTTGCATCATTATAAGTAGAACCAACATATTCTAACTTAGAAATATCTTGTTGAACTTAAAACAACAGGACCTTCTGGATCATTGAGCACTGTCTTCTGCTATTGCAAGCAACTGCACATTAGTTTTTTCATCTCTCTCTCTTTCTATCTGTCTACCACGGTTCTATTGCCAACCTGCTTCCATTTTCTGCACTGACCCAGTACACTCTTTCAATAGAGATCTGTTTGAACTGAAATACTTCCCAGAAACTGGTTACATCAGGTAAAAGCTATGTTTAAAATAGTCTATAAGATTTGATTAAAAAAACAAAACAAAACAAAACAAAACAAAACAACAAAACAACAACAACAACAAAAAAAAAAAAAAAAAAAAAAAAAAAAAAACCCATGATTTCACTAAAGAACAAGAAAAGCTGTGTTTTCCTGAGAGGTTTTGTGAAGTGAAGGATACGTGTTCTTGTGGTCTTTCTATGGTGTGGAATTCTTTGCTGCCATGCTTTGCTCTCACGACAGGTCTGCCAGTCTGTCTGTGCTGTAGGGGTGTGGCCATTGTCAGCATTTTGTCAGGGAGAAAGTAACACAGGAGACACTGGAATTTGCGTTGCCTGTGAGCTGATGGTACAAAGAACAAGGCAACAGAAAATCAGCCTCATGCCATCTAGAAGAACCTCTTCTGAGCAATGTCATAAGGCTTGAACAGTTTGGGATGTTCAGTGATGGTAGTGGTAATTTTGGCCCTTCTGTACCTCGTTAATCCAAGTTTTGCAGATTATACTACCTAGGTAACAATCTTGGGTTACTCTCAGGTGAATTGTGATGCCCTTACTGACTACGGTTGTGTTGACAGCTGCACCAGTTATTTCTTTTCTAACTGAAAGATGCAAAAGAGATGTGCTCACTGATTTTTCTCAATGTAGGTTAACTGGAGGGATCTTCATTTTCAGCTTCATATTCATCTTTTATAAGCTTCGACAAAGGCATAATACTTTAGTTTACCACTGCCCTCAAATCAAAGGAGGGAGATCAAAAACCCTGTCTTGAAAAGATTACGCAACTCAATAGGACCTGATCTTGTATTATTGCATCCATTACAACAGCACAGTTCAGGCAGGTGTTAGTTTCAATTAACCTGGGATTCAGGTATTCACAACATCTTGTCTGCCAATTACTCACATAATTACATGGCCCAGGACTGTAGAATAGAATCAGCCATCATGCCAGGCATGTGTGATTACTGAAGAAAAGAGGAATTCAGAGGATGTATGAGTAAAGCACAGCTTCAATGATCATGGACAAAAGTGGTCTTTAGTGAAGAAAGCTTATTTACTAGGCTCTTGCTGATCTCTTGAATGCAGGAACTGTGCCAACAGTGTTTGTGTGACACGCAGATGCCTCACAGCTGTCTGTTGTTTTTGTATTCTTATTCAGTCAATAGGTAAAGTGAGAACTTATTTAGCATTTTTCAAGGAAGAAACTGAAAGGCATTCCAGGGAGCTAATGGCACAGCCATGTATGGCAAGAAATCAAAATATCAGAGTCAAGTAAACGCTAAATCCAACTTTCTCAGACCAGGATGTCAGCTGAAAAAGACAACTGCTGACATTTTGACCTGAGATATCCACTGACTTGGTCAATATGAATACCTTTTTTGTATGGCTCTGTCACTGTACTGTCAAAAATCAATGCACCATGGGCCTCCACATAAAGATCTTTTAAGGTCAAAGGCCAAAGGTCTTTCTGAGTCTTAAATGTCATGTATCTTTGTACTATTTAAAGCTATAATGCCAAAGAAAATGTGAAGATATGGATGAATGTTGTGAAAAGTAACAAGTAACTTTGTCTAAAATTATATACACTTAATTATATATACTTAATGTCACTGAAGTTTAATGATAGCATCCTGAAGGGATCAATGGAAAGGTAAGCTGTTTCTTCCCACTCACCATGTAGATCTAGATTAGGGCAGCCTAAAATTCTTCCTAGCAAAATAACAATTCACTTCAGTGGAACAAATTGTGAGGAAGGACAGTGCTCAGCCCTGATGGCAAAATATGAGCCTTTATTTCATCAGGAAACTGACGTGAGTATGATGTAGAGCTAATATCATTTGACAGTGGTACAAGCCTACTTCTTATTCTAAGGGGGAACCTCGGCTGTTATAGCCCCCTTTTGTCATGGGAAATTTTTGATATGTGTGATAGATTTTGTAGAGGTTTTTGTTTTTTTTTTTAATGTAGGGACCTCATTAAATGTAAAGCCTACTCTTAAATTTCTCCAACATTTTCTTACTAAGCACAAATATTTAAACAGGGAAATTCCCAAAGGGCATACATATTCAAATATTTGAATTTTTACAGAAACCCTTTGCTCCTAGTAGAATGCATAGTGTACATATAACTGTTGTACAATGGCTAAGACATAATTCTTTGCCTTTCCATATATCTATTTGTGTTTATGTATATATTTATTTACATGGATAATTAAAAAAAAATCATACATTTTGTAATTGCTAAATTGAGGGAATTTTGTGGTTTTCTAGTATGGGAGTTAATATGGCTTCTACTGAAATCCTGCACTTTATTATACCAAGATAAAGCAATTTGAATGTATACCAGTTCTCTGGGAACTATAGTAGCAAAAGCTCAGGGACATTTGTCCCACAATGCAGCCTTTTCTCGACGTCATATCCATACATCTTATATCAATCACAGAAATAATCTGTTTGACAGCTATGTGTTTGGGGCATTGTGGTACATGAGAGTTTCAGATTAATACATGAGCTCAGAGTTATTTGCTGTCATGAAAATAACAGTTTTAATGCAGTTTGAGTGTTGTCCGTAATTCAGAGATCAGGTTTAAGAAAAGTAATCAGTCCCCAAACCTATCTCTGGTGTTAAGTACTGTTTTAAATTACATGATCATTTTCCAGGTGACATGTAGGTTTTTTTAACGTAGCACCAAGACAGGAATTAGATGGTGACTGGAAAGCAGCCAGGATTATTCCTGTGCTGAGAAATATATTGCTAATGGAAGACTTACCCACCTCCTACCCAGTGGCACTGGTGTGAAGTAACAGTCTCATGAAGGTTTCTTCTTGCCTTTTATTTATTGCTGTCCTTAATATCCATAATATTGCTGTCTGTTGAAGGGCATTTCAAGCTTCTCAGAGCTTATGCAGGCATTTTGGAGATTGGCCAGGATATTCCTTTTTTGTGGGGGAGGAGGTGTCAGACAAAGAAGAAGAAGAAACCAAGTGACAGCAATGAGTCATTTGACTCACATAACACACATGGGTGAGCTGCATCTTGTATCTGCATTCCCATGAACATAGTCTGGGATGTATAGTCAGGAACACCACCTGTAAGACATTGCAATTACACTCCTGAATTCTTCAGGTTTGCAAAATCTCAGCTGTGACAGTGTCCATTCTGGTTTGGGATATGTGTTACATGGGTGATGTAACCCAGCTGGACAGAATCCAAAGAAAATGATAGAATGATCAGAGAATGATCCAGGAAATGTCACACTTGCAGAAAGATAGAAAGAATCATAAACTGAGAAAAGACTGGAGAGACATATTTACCTGGTGTGTGACAGGACAGTGCAGAAAGGAAAGTAATATGACAAATAGAAGGTATGGAGATAGTTTAGGCTAACCATTAAAACAATCCTTCTCTTGGAAGTTCTTACAAAGCACTGGAATAAATTGCATGTTGAGGCTCTGGAGTCACTGTTAGAAGAGGCCTATATAAGGAGGTTAGACAAACAGCTCCCAGAAATGAATTAGACATGATCCTCTGGTGTAGGGAGATGGATCAAGCAATCTCTGGAGGGGTTTTTCAGCTCTATTCTCTCTGATTTCATCTTTAGGCAGGTATAAATCTGCCATAGTGTAGCAGATTGCTATATCTGATAGCTTTTATAAGTACCCAGCCTTCAGGGTAAGCTTTGGGTGACCAGTTCACAGCTGTCAGCACTGCAAAAGCCATAACCATAACTGGCTCTAATTAGCAGCCTTCGTGGCAATTTTAGCAGTTAGGACAACAACCTGACTATAAAGGATGAATGATCCTTCTGCCCCAGTGGGTGTTTCTTCAAGCTCAGTGAAACTAGTAAGCTGGAGTGAGGGAGCTGACAGTGCTGCTATCCATGATGTATCTTTTTTCCCCTGTGCTATACTGCAGAGGACGTGGGTCTCTGGGTCTGTGCATTTAGCATCTTTGACAAGCACGGCTTTCATACACAGAATAACCTACTTGTGCTTGGTGCTCTGTACTGAAAATCAGAGGGGTTTCAGTGGAGAGGATGAAGGGAGAGAGAGGAGAGATTTACGATAAGCAGGTAGTTGGCTGCTCTTTGCCAAGGGCATGTAAATAGAGCAAAATTCTGACATCAGCACGTTTTCAAACTTAGGCACTGTTGTCAGCTCCCCTTTTAGATGTATGTTTTTAGACAGGGCAGAAAGATGACCCAAGAATTCGTCTCTGCTTCATGCATAAATATTTGCATCATAGGTTTCAAGAGCAGAGAAAAAGCAGTGTTACTTTGCCTCCTCCTCTCCCAAGTGTGTGTCTGTTTCTTTTGGATTTTTACTACCCCAATGGCAAAAAATCCACTTTTCAACTGCAATGAGTGCTTCCGGTTTGTAATCCAGGCCAGTCTATGTCTTTGCAAACTGCCAAAATTGTGAAGGATGCTGGTCTTCGCCAGATGCTCATATCTGGGGTCAGAAAAAGGCTGATCTTTTGAATTCTGTCTGCACTAAAGCTAGAAGGCATATGTGCTGTACCTGCCTGAGGGTTGCTTGAGATTGCAAGGCTGATACATTTCTGTCTGTCTTTTCAACCAACTTCTTTGTTTCTACCACACTAGAACTGCATAAATACACATTGGTTTCTTTGTTATATCTGTTTCATTTAAAATACACAGGAAGCCTTGTATGAAAGTGAGACATTCTGGAGCTTTGGCTCTGATACCTCCCGATAAGAAAAACCCAAACAAATTCATGACAGAGCATTAAGGAGAGCTGTTGAGAGGACACCAGTTAGAGGACACATCAGACTAAGCCAGTCGTTTGGCATGTTGATGCAAATGGTGACTGCTTAAAGGCAAACCAAAGAGAACCCACAAGACTCAGTAAATGTGGAAAGGGAAACAGTGCAATAGTGTGATTTATCTAAAATCACAGTGCATGTAATTTGATGAAATTAGGGGGAAAAATGAATGCTCCCCCAATTTCCACATGCATATCCGTCTCTTAAAAATCAGTAGGGTAACTAAAGTGGCATGTAAGCCCTGTGGCAACTGTCAGATAAATTACACAACAGTGAAGAAATCTCCTGAAAGTAATGCAATATCCAGCTAACTGCTTTTCCTCTTTCAGAAAAAGACCTTGAGCTGCTGCATTTGATTCTACTTCAGAAACGTTACAAAATTTCTCACTGAGAAGGCAGATCTGTGTTTTTGTGCATGAATAAGCCTTTTATTTTCTAGACGGGGCACAAATGGAGGCATAGTGAAAATTATTAAAGGGCACTAACAAGGGAATACCAGTCTTTAGGCTAATTTTTGGGTAACTATTTCTATTTATTTTTTCATTAAACAAAGTCTGCAGTTGCACAGATTGTTGTTATGAAGTCCCTAAAGCCCTATAAAGCATGGTAATGTGAGTAAGTTTTCAGAATTTAGTAAGTCTAGTTCTGGGATTTTACTATTACCTAATGTTTCCATTCTAAGGTATTATGAAAGCACTATAAATGGCACCTTTCATGAATCAGCTCTTCGGAGCCCAGCAGGCTGCTTCTGCAGTGGGCTGGTGGATCTTTCCTAAAACATGCGCAGACACACAGACACGCAGACACACAGACACACAGACACACAGACACACAGACACACAGACACACAGACACACAGACACAGACACAGACACACAGACAGACAGACATGGACACAGACACACAGACACACAAACACACAGACACACAGACACACAGACAGGGACACACAGACACACACAGACACACACAGACACACAGACAGGGACACACAGACACAAACAGACATAGACAAGGGTACACAGACACACAGACAAGGACACACAGACACACACAGACACAGACAGACACACAGACAGACATGGACACACAGACAAGACACACAGACACAGACACAGACAAGGACACACGGACACAGACACAGACATGGACACACAGACACACAGACACAGATGCATAGACATACAGGCACACAGACATAGATACACAGACAGGGACACACAGACACACAAACACAGACACACAGACAGGGACACACAGACACACAGACAGACACACAGACACACAGACACACAGACCTGGACACACAGACATGGACACACAGACACACAGACACAGATGCAGAGACACACACAGACAGAGACAGACAGGGACACACAGGCACACAGACATGGACACACAGGCACACACACAGACAGAGACAGACAGGGACACACAGGCACACAGACATGGACACACAGGCACAGACACAGACAGGGACACACACAGACACACAGACACACACACACAGACACAGACAGGGACACACACAGACACACAGACACACACACACAGACACAGACAGGGACACACAGACACACACAGACACACACAGACACACAGACACACAGACACACACACCCAGACACGCACACAGACACACACACACACAGACACACACACACAGACATACACACACACAGACACACACACACAGACACACAGACACACACACACACACACACACACACAGACACACAGACATACACACACAGAGACACACACAGACACACACACGCATGCTGTGACTGCTCCATTATGAACGCTTTCATAAGAAAGCAGAATTGTCCCGCTCGTAGCCATTATATCTGATGACATTCTTAATACTGGGAATTGTTTGCAGAAAGAAGCTATTGTCTAAGATTGCATATCTGCTGACCAAAGCACATGGAATAAGCACAGCTTTGGACACACTGAGCCTGGCCCCAGGGAAGAGCTTAGCGGTGAGTTTGTTTGAATGTCCTGATTCAGTGGTGAGCTCCAAAGAGGAAATGCCCACCATTATGTAAGGATTGCCGTTTATCTGAAGTTTGGAAAAACAACGTTTGTTCATTTCATCCATGAAGGAGATGGGTCTTATTTAAACCAAGACAGTGTTAATGAAAAATTGCCCGAACAGAAAAATAAAGACAATAATATTTTTGCATTAGAAATCTTCTAACTCACCTACAATATCTTTCTAGTAAGCAATCAGCAGATAGTTTCAAACATAAAACTTTTCAAGTGAGTATAAAGGCTCCAAAAGAGACAGGAAACATCTTTACATTCCTATTTGTTATCTGTACCTGGACAGTTTTGCTTTGACTATGATTAGGAAAAATCATATGACACTCAAATGAAAATGCCAGAAATCATGTAAAATAACTTCAGAAAGTCATTGGAGCTTTTATTATTATTATTATTATTATTATTATTATTATTATTATTTTACTGAATTCTTACTTACAGTCATTGGCCATGATTCACTTTCCAGTGTCTCAAAAAAAAATTAGAAAAAAGTGCATTCAGAGTAGTGCAAAATGATTCATTAAATAACTAATTATTAAAGAACGATTTTTCCTTTTTCTGTTTCTGAATTATTTCTGAAGTAATTCTAGGTTCTGTGAATAGCATACTATTTAGCCCTATAAATTGTTTATTTTGTATTTGTTTGTTTTCAGATTTATTCTTTAGAGTGTACTTAGATCCATAGAGCCATCCATCATGAAGTCACAGGCATTTTTGCAATCACTTATCCTGAAACATGTATTTTCTGTTTGAAACTGAGTAGGAAATATTTTGAAAAACTTTTGGTCTTGATTAAAAGCATTTGCTAGTTGTTTCATTGGCTAATTACCCCCATTGTTAAAAAATTATTCTTAATTTCTAGCATTAGATTTTTTAGCATCATCTTACAGCCACTGTATTTTATGTCTTTGACCTAAGAAATCGCAATCAAAGTTTTACTTTGTGCCCTTATAAACTTCACCTTCTCTCTCAGACTGAGTTTCTGTAATCTTTTGGTGCAAGGAAAGTTCCTTTAGTGGTTCTTCTCTGAATCCCTTCGGTCCTTCAAAAACCTTTGAAACAATGACACAAGAACCAAACAAAATACTACAGGAGCAGTTTCAGGAAGGTCAAATGCTGAGATAACATGAACTTTGAGCTCCTATTCAAGATGCTTTCTACATTGAAAGATTGTATTATCCCTCCTAGAAAGATTGACACAGGGGAGGTTTGATCAACATTACCAGTCACACTTGACCATGTTAAAATAAAATTTGCATGCAGTCCTCCAAGCTGTGTACCATACACCTGAGCTCCTCATGACTTATTACTATCACAATGATCACTTACAAAGTTTAAATCTGATTATTGTGTAATAAAGATTTTAATAATCTTTATTACAGATTTTTTAATAAATCATTTGGTAAAATACAGTCACGAGCAATTCCATCAAAATGGTCTGATTTTATAAAAATGTTTTGAGGGATGTCTGTTTTCTGATTCTAATCCATGGGTGTATGTTCTGTGAAATTTTAATGTGCCACACTAATTTAACATCATCTAATTAAATGTAAGATAGTTTAAAGTTGAAAGTCTAAAAGGGAAATCAATACAATTTTCTTCATCAATAGGCCCATAATCCCACAAAAATATAATCTTGCTTTGACAGAAATTATTTTCTGTAGTTTTCTAGATTGACATCAGTTATTTTTCCTTCATTTAGTTCTAATCGATTTCCTTCATTTTGCCTAGTCCTATATCAGGTGGGACTCAATGCCTGTTTACCTGAGTTCAATGTCAACTTGACAGCTTATCATGACAACAGTCTTACTGTCCTTTTCAAAAATTTCCATAGCATTTTATTTCCTTACATTCTGGAACTTCTACAGAAAAACATCAAAAAAGATCTGAGGTAGCCTTGTTGCTGAAATGTGATTTGGAGAGGATTAAATTTCATACTGGTTTTGTAAACATGTCAAAAATTTCTATGGAAGTATTTTATTATCACCTATGAGAAATCTGATTATATAGATTCTATCCAAAAAAGATGAAGATATTTGTTAAAAATGTTCAAGTATGTTGATCTGTTTAAATTGCTGCTACTACCGTCGCCTAGGAAGAAAAATGATCAGTTAGGCTTCTACTTTTTTCTTATCGCATATCCCTAAAATATGCACTTCTTACAAATATATATGTATTATTCACCCTTTACCCTACAAAAAGTCTTTATTTCTCTGGGTTCATGAGAAATAAATGCCTACAAGCACTTGAATATAACAGGAAAAGGTGCAAAAAGAACAGCAAAAGTGACCGATGATACGGAACCTCTGGAAACGAGAACTGACTCAGCTGACTGGCACTCAGCCTCGTGAACAGATGGATGAGAGGGCACATGGTGCACGTCTACAAAATCGTGTAGGAGCTGGAGAAGGTTCATAAAGAACAATCATTCTGCATCTCTTTGGCCGTAAAGCCCAGGCAGTATCAAATAAAGCTAATAACTGGCAACTTAAAAAAGGGAAAGGATCCTTTATGTGGTGTATAATTAAGCTGGGAAACTTTGTGCTGTTGGATACTTGCAATGCTGAAAGTTTACACGGATTTAAAAAAAGTAATAAATTCACACGGAAGCAAATCCTTTCAGGGCTGTTAAATGCAAAGGCATTCACACCAGCTCAGGAAGTCTTTGAGCCACTGAAAACTGGATGTGTATTCTAGGGATACATTGCCAGAGGCATGCCCTGTCCTGCTAGTCTTTGCTAAGAGCATCTGCTGCTCATTGTTGTATTATATTAGCTACCAGCCTTGTCTTGACCTGGGATGGCACAGACCTTCCTATCCCTACAGCGGAACATTTGCACCGATGTTAACTCTCGTGTACAGCTGCTCAGCTGTGTCATATGCTGCTGCTTATGTTCCTTGAGTAGCTGAATATCTTTTTGTAAACAAAACAAAAACAACACAAAGGCGAATAAGCGCATGACAAGCAAAAACCAGCTAATCCACATGCACAAATACCTTTGCTGGCATGTGAACACGGGTATTGTTCGGAACAGCTATCTCTGCAAAGATAGTGTGACCAAAAAGCTTAACTGCAAAAAAAGTAAGTATGATCAAAGATGAGCTAAACAGCTGCCATAAGCTGAAGAAAGCCTCACAAACACTGCTTTTGTGCTCTCCTACTGGCTCCAGGCCACAATAACTACACTGAAGTTGATGTGATTAATTCAGAACTACACCACTGTAGCATTAAGTTTTAATCCTGTACAAAAAACAGATGGGATGTTTCCTAGCTCCTGACTTGCTGAGTGTTTTAATGCTCCTTTGTTGTATCACCACTTCAGTGTGAGTGTCAGCATTTGGAGCAACAGGGGCAGGTACCGAGCAGCCCCGGTGCAATTACAGAGTGAGGTGTCAGCCCTGAGCAGTGAGACCTTTGGAAATCTGCACTCTGACAGATGGGTTACTAAGTTGTGCTGCATGTAGGGATACAGTGATTTTTAGTCTGCTGCCAGGCTCCCCAGCTCTGCAGCCTGGCTGAGGCATATTTCAGGAGGTTAGATGCCTTGGGGACGATGAAGGTCATGTGAGGAAGCCTATTTCTCTACTGACTGCAGAGGAAGCCTCCGGTGATTAGGTTAGATATAGATATCAAATTTCTAGATGGCAGTTTATCTCATTTTAATTCCCTGAAGGACTGTTCATCTCATCTTAAAATATGTACCTAAGAAAGGTCAGATGAATTGTCATGTGAAATGGCTGTTTCTCTCTTCTGGCCACTGAGGCAGTTTAAGGTCGATAGCTTAGACTGAGACATCTAACTTTTATATGGCTAAAGCTGGAAATGAAGAATATCACCCTTTTGTTTCATGTTGAGTAGATTAAATTCCATGACAGATACTCTCAGTCAGTAATAAATGTAGTGTTGCATGTTTCACAAGTTGGCAAGACCTGCGAAGTCTTCATTTTAAATTAGATTTCACTCAAGATAATGTCAGTGAGCAATTAAACTATTTTCAGGAAATTCTATATTGCCTTAGGATCTTTATGACTTGACATGAGAGCAAAGGCAACCCAAGCTGGGACAAAAGAAACTATAAATACCAGATGTGTCTGTGTGTGTGTCACAGCGAGTCACTTCCAAAGGCAGAGTCCTAAGCTGTCTGCAGTGTGTATAAAATGAGATTTCCCATGAATTTATGAGTTACCATGAAGCATAACCCAACATTAGGATGTTTTCTTAGCATAAGAGTTAGTCAACACTCTTTGAGGTGAAATGTTGTTGTATCAAAATAAAAATGTTTCCCGTGATTATGTCAATATGTGTTTTTAATGGAATTACTTCAAACTGCTGTCATATTAATTTATAGATTAGCAAAAAGGACTTTACAGGCCTTTTATTTTAAATAAAATTAATTGCAATGTTAAATTTTATGTTTGATTTAAGGAAGGCCCCTTAATAACTTAAAATAATGTGTAATGCATTTTATTTTTGCACTTTGTTTTGTGCTTCTAAAATGTAATATTATACAAAAATACTGTAATATTTTCAAAATATTTTATTTCAACATTATCAAAAAGAAAATGTTTAATAAAGTCTGTTTACCATTTATGAACCAAAAAAATTTAGTAATTTTGGCTTCTGAAAAATATTTTGAGATATTAATCTTCATTCTCTATCAAGTGCCAGAGTGCAGCAGGAAACTTACGTTCCCTGCAAGTCTGGGGTTTTTGGCTATTTAGAGTCTCACTGACAAACTGAATTGTCAATGGAATGTATTCATTCATTTATATCAACAGTATTGTCCCTGTCTGCTTTGTTTTCCTCTGGGTCCTTAGTTTTTCATCAGCAGCTTGGAAGTGAATCAGTGTCTGCTTATTTTCAAAAGGAACTGTGAAGGGAAGGGCTGTTAATTGTCTCATAAAAATATTTTTCAGGAAAACATGTTTGTTTTAAAATGCACTTATATCCATGAATGATCTCATGCCTTAAAATTTTCATCTTTGAGGCACATTTAAATTTTCACAATGTCCAGAATGTTATTATGAGGCCAGACAAGCTATAAAATAAAAAAAAAAAAGATGGATTCAGGGTTTGTCCATGATGTCTCTTCCACTTTTGCCCATGTTTTCTCATTTCCTGGATGTCAAGTTGCAATAATAATAAAAAAAATCAATAGTAGAGCCATTTAAAGATTTAACTGAAATATTTACTTCAATTGTTAGGAAGTCTGTGAACATAGAAAACTAACAGAATGCCCACTGAAACAGGCAGATAAGAATCTGACATCTGCTGATGCATTCTGATAGTTTTTTATAATCTCTGCTTCCATGAATAAAGAAAATCATAGAATCATCCATTTAAAGGGAACTTTAAAAATCACCTAGTCAGACAAAACTGTTTAAAATTCTAAAATATTTGTTTGAATTCTTGAGATTTGTCACAGGGAGCAGGGATACACACATAATGAATACAAATGTATAATGAAAAGGAACCAAAGTCAACTAATGTCCAGAAAATGGGTCTGTTTGCTTTCTCACTGGTGCTTGTGCATATCAGAGATGAGTCTTTTGGAACAGATGAAGTTATAGTACAATAAAATTTGTATGAGTTATAAAAACACATTTGACCCTCTGCTGTATGAAAAAAATGTTAACTGACACAGGCTGATGCAACACTGGACATCAATGGACCAGAAGGATTTTTCATAGATCTAGATAATACAAGGTTTTAACAGGGACCTCTGGTAATCCTTTTCTCTGTTGCCAAACTTGTCTAAAAACATACTCTTCTGTGTACAGCACTCTGGGTTTGGACATCTTTATTCAATAAAATGAAGCAGGGAAATTTAAAAGGTGTCTCTGCATCTTTTCAGTACCAAAACTTCTCAGCAAGGTGTGGTTCCTTGTAAGGTATTTCTGGACATGGAACCCTGTTTGCATTTATTCATGAATAAAGGTCAAAAAGATCATGGAAAATAAGACCCAATATAATTGTCATGGAACTGTGGGTAATAGCATCTCCATTTGTTATATACTTGAATAAAAATAATATCTCTTTGGGCAGAGTCCTTCCAGCTTGATGATGCTTGCACTATCAGTCTCACTGGATTGTAGACTCAGTCATCTTTGAGATCTCCTCCTTGGGTTGGAAATCCTCTTAAAGATCATCTCATTCAACCCTCCTGCCATGGGCAGGGACATCTTCCACTAGACTAGGTTGCTCAATGCCTCATCCCACCTGGCCTTGAACACTTCCAGGGATGGAGCATCCACAGCTTCTCTGGGCAGCCTGTGCCAGTGCCTCACCACGCCCAGAGTACAGAATTTCTTCCTAATTTCTAATCTAAACCTAGTCTCTTTTAGCTTAAAGTCATTAGCTGAGTCTTATTTCTGTTCTTTTATAAAGCTGGGAAACACATTGTCTACTGCTGTGGTGAATAAAATTAAGTTTCATTGGTATGGCTTGAGAGATAAATAAAACTATACTTGGATTGCTTCCTCTTTTGCTTAATTCAGTTTTATTTTTGAAACCAACACAAATTCTAAACAGAAGATGACTCCAGGATGGGCCTGGAAATGTTCAGGAAAATGCAAAACAATGTATTAAAAATGAAAAAAAAAAAATCTAATTTTGGTGTCTATCTCAATATGGGTTTAAAAAAAAAAATCCCCAAATCCTTTGTGGATGAGCAAAAAATGCCTGTAAAGGAGTTAATGTTGACATGTGTTTAGCTGGTAATCTAAACACGATTGCAGCTTATACAGATAGCCTGGCTTTAAGATGGAATTTCTCATTGATAATAGTATAGTCATAATGTCACTGAAAGTGCTCCATGAAATCACAGCACTGTTGGAATCCTTGACACCATGCAGGTGTACAAGCACCTGAGCCACGGGCAAAGTGATCTCTGTGCTGCTGAGATACATGGATAGCTGACCTCCCTACTTTAAATCTTTGAGTAATGCCATTAACCAACCTTGTGGATGTCAGCCTTTTTCATACACCAGTGAGAAGACTCTGCATAAATTTATTCTTCAGAGAAAATAGTGGTACTAAATCATAGGAAATTCTGGTTGGGACCTGAACATAGGGTAGCTAAATTTTAATATTAGAGTGAGAAACTTTGGGAAAAAATCTACTTGAAGGTGTTTTCAGATCAATACTGGATGCCCTTCTGGCCTTTATGTTTTAGTCAAGAGCACCATACCTGGACTCACTAGGAAAGGGATTTAATTTAGTTACCTAGAGTTGAGTTTAGGTACCTTAAATGTACAGGATGTAAGATGAGGTCATCCACCAAGCATGTTTCCATCCTCTGAAAAGAAAAGCCTTTCAGATTTATTCTTCACAGTTTTTTTTTCATTAAATAATGTTATGTTATCTATAGTGGTTGCAGTGGGGTAACATGACACAGAATTTATTTGTGTGAGTGATCCAGCAAGGTTTGACTAGGAAATGGAGATTTTTCCTATTGGAAATTTCAAATCGTTCAGAACTGAATCCTAGTTTCACTCCTGATTCCTAAAAACAAACTCAATTATTTAGGGCAAAGATGGTTAACATTTAAAAGCTACCAAAAATATGGTAGGAATGCAGTGGAATACCTCTACAGGGTGTAACAATGTGTGTTTGTGCCAACTGAAACATTGGAAAAAATATTCGAAGATGCTCGTGCATGATCATTACTGTGTCTAACCAAAAGTTCATCTGTGGGATGAAAGAAGCAAAATCTTAGAATGGATGTAAGCCAGTGCTGCTTTATGTGTTTTAAATGATATAAATCTACATATGAAATCTGCATTGAACAAATTGAGTTTAATTATGGCCATTTTTAAAATGCAGAGAAGTCCTTAAATAGCAATTTTGGGTGAGGGTAAAAGTTGGAATTAGGTTGCCTCTTGACCAAATGCCAATAGCCATCACAGCAGTCACAGTGTTTACAGCTGCAGTAGTCACCAGTGTTTACTTAAATAACAATATCTATTTTTTGTAATATTGCCTCCCAATTTCCTCATAAATACCATTAAGACAAACTGAGTAAATTGTGAGAAATATAACTGAGGGCAAGTACTGCTGGCTATTCCTGAGGGAAATTGTGTGAACTATCATCCTAAGCCAAATGAAAGCCAACAATTTAAGCACAAGGTCAATGGCATGGAAACCCACTCCCAGGCTGTTTCGGTTTGCACAGGTTCAAAGATCTGAGAGCAGAAGAATTTGTTGTATTTGCTCTTAAGCAGACTTTTCTGGGAGATGCACCACCTTTGCATGCCATCCTGTCACACCTTGCAGAGTTGGTAGCATTCCCTGAGATCAGTACTACTTTGAAGAACACTAATAAAAGAAAAAGCAGGGACAAGCAATGTTAATGGCACACTTTTCTTTTTCTTTTTCTTTTTCTTTTTCTTTTTCTTTTTCTTTTTCTTTTTCTTTTTCTTTTTCTTTTTCTTTTTCTTTTTCTTTTTCTTTTTCTTTTTCTTTTTCTTTTTCTTTTTCTTTTTCTTTTTTTTCTTTTTCTTTTTCTTTTTCTTTTTCTTTTTCTTTTTCTTTTTCTTTTTCTTTTTCTTTTTCTTTTTTTTCTTTTTCTTTTTCTTTTTCTTTTTCTTTTTCTTTTTTTCTTTTTCTTTTTCTTTTTCTTTTTCTTTTTCTTTTTCTTTTCTTTTTCTCTTTTCTTTCTTTTTTTTTTTTTTTTTTGCCTTGGAGATGTTACTGAACCTAGGTCCAAGTTGGTACTAGAGCAGTGAGCTGGCAAAGGGCACAGGACTTTTCCCAGGTGAAATGCCAAATTAATATTGGGGTTGTTAAATACCTAATAGAGGTTTTTTACAAGACTGAAAGGCTTAACTACAAGGTCCTAGCCAGATTCTGACTTAGTTCATTACATCAAGAACTCATAAAGTTCATCCTGTAGAAAGTATTATGTCCTTCCCCTCCTCAGCTGTTTTTAAAGTGTCACTGTGCCCTGGCTTGCAGCTGCCGTATCCCATTAAAGAGATGGTTTAAGTGATACTTATACAAAACTTGGTATTTAATAACACAGCAAGGCTACTTTGTGGTTCTGGATTAACCCTGAGGGACTTCCCTTCTATTTTATACTTGATCCTTCATGGTTTTATTTCTCTTATCCGTCTCCCTAAAGCTTTCAGCTGTTTTTCAGTTTTATGCTCCCCTCCTGCCTTCATTCCCTCCCTCATTTCCATTTTCCACTGCTGCATCTTACTGCATTCAATACTTCAGGCTTTAGCCCCCAGAGGCAAACAGGGGAAAATCTGCTCTTTCTCTCTCTTTCTCTCTGTCTGTCTGTCTCTCTGCATGCTTCTTATTTTCATGGTTTCAGGGAAATCAGAGACATCTTGATAATATGATCCCAGTAAATCCTTACTGCAAACTTAAACCCCAGAAGTTTAAAAATCCTGATTTCTAACCTCAAGATGTGACTTTGGCAGGTAATGCTATTTTTGAATGAGAAATTTATTTTATTCTAACATTGCTTACCAAATCCCTAAGGCACATGAGTAAACTTCCTTCAACTGGTCCTGTTTCCTCACAGAAGCCCTTATAGAAAACTGCACTTTATCACACAACTGCTTATGAAGAGATGCCAGTTTTTTCTTTCACACTCACACATCCATGCTGTAGACAACTTCTTCCTGATAAAGGGCTACCCTTCCAACAGACCTCTCCTTAGAAACACTACACATCTTTATGGCTTCTGGAGGAAAATTTCTGTGTATCAGTAGAGAGTCTGCACATTTAAGGTCCTGCTCATAATTTTTAAAACCTTTGGGATTTTTAAAGGCAAATGGCATGAAGCAAACAGGGAACTTCCAGTGCCATGTTGGTGCATTCCCAAGTCTTCTATAGACCTTGGCCAGGCTGGAACCAAGCTCCTGACCCCATCCTGAGTTTTGATGGAAGGTCTAAACCCATCACAGTGTCAGACTGATTTTTATTTAAGATGGCAAAGCAGTCAGGCTGGAACTGGATTTGAGACTGAGACCTCTCACCCCAGGGCTCACACAAAGCTGAGGAGGACCCATCAGTGCAGCCCATGGCATCTCAGCCGTGTTTGCAGTGGAATGCAGAAGGGTCTCAGGGCTGTACCTCTCATGTGCCCTGTGGCACTGTATTGTTGTTTGCTGGCAGCTGAATACATCCCCAGGTTCCTTTAACAGATTAGTTTAACACAGGGAAACTTCCCCTAGTGCAATCTCTTAATTTGCTTCATCCAAATCCAAGGAAGACTAACCCAAGTGATTATAATATCAAGCATAAATTAGTCATCAGAATTGATCAGAAATTTTTCTTTAAGCAAGAATCACATAGGTTCCAATTACAGCTTTGTCAAATCCAAACCTCTCACCCTAAAGGAGAAGCTTGCCAGGGAAGCTGCTGTCTCTTTGATGGTGTTAGCCTACAGAACAATGGAGTTTGTGCTATCACTGGAAAATAAGAAAAGATAAAAAAAATTATCACAGGTATCAAAAATAAAATAACATTTCTTAGGTGTCTGTTTCTTACCAGAAAAAGACAAATACATATGATTCCTACATGAGAATTATAAAGTGCTATGAGAAATGAACATTAAAATTATATAATATTTTAATTTTTTTAATGTAGGTTCCTATTAAGCATCTGATGTAAAGAACAATCCCTATAAAATGGGTTTTTTGTAATGCATGCTTTGTGGAATTTGAACTTTTTTCATTTTCAGAAATATGTAACTGTTATAGCATGGCAGTTCCTGTAAGCAAATATTAAACATGCCAGTTATTTGCAATAAAATGAAAGCAACCAACTGTAAATAATCTAATTACACTGAGGTGAGTTCCTTTTTTTGAATTCACTCTGAGTTGTAAGTGCCAACCGTCGTAAATCCCATACCTGCCACCTAATAATCTCCAATTTACTGGTGTAAAAGAATTGTTCTTTGCAGCATGTTCAATATTGGCCAAAGTAATATACTAGAACTGCTGATTTCCTCTCGCACCTGCTTTAACAACCCCATGCTCCTGCTGTTAGCTGGTTAGCTTGCTTTGCCATTCTCTGTGTTCTGAGGCACTGCTGTGTGCACATAGCCTGACATACGGGTCAGCGTGCTAATGCCATCAGTCATTTGGCACCCTCAGACAGGGAGTAATTCTTGCTGGATCCTCAAGTGCAATCACTTCTCACCCTCTTGGCAAGCTGAAGACTTACAGGTTATGTCTTGCTACACTTCCTGAACCAGTGTGGAAGCATGTGAGACGAGGCACTGCTGACCTGTGGTGTGGCCATTCTCATGCTTTTGCCTTGTGCCTCTCTCAGACGTGCCTTAGGGGACAGCAAAGCCCAGGGACTTAGAAACATCTTGGATGCAGCTGTAGGTGATGAAAGAGTTCAGTTGTATGGATGCAGGTGACTGTACCTCTGTTCCTCCCAGGGTGAGATGAGTCCCAGCTTTGTTAGTTCAAGAGTTTAGATATGGACAGTTTGGGCAGATTGTCCCATGAGGAGCTTTCTGCCCTGGCCTGGCTGCCATGCATGGTGGAGCCTGGGCTGCTCACAGGACTTCTGCACATCACAGATCTCTTCTGAGGGATGCCAAGGTCCATGGGTCAGTCCCTGCAGACAGCTTCTCTTGGGAGACAAAACCACTGCTCCAGTTTTAACTGTGCATGGAACTAGGGCCAGGCAGAGACCTGTTCCATCTTCTGTCAAAATGTCCTAGGAATATTGATGCCATTTTAAACAGATGCAGTAGATGTCCTGAAAACAGCTCTCTGCCTCTCTCACCTCATTTACAGTGTGCAAAAATATTGCTCTCTTTCTCCTTGAGACATTTTCTGATTGTCAGGTGGTGTTATTAGCAGAACAGGTATATTTTTCAACTACTCTTGTGCCCACACACGAATACTGAGAAAATTGAGAGAAATGTAACACATGAGAATGAGTGGTGAAACCTGCTGTTTTAACACATTAGAAATAAAAACATCATGTGGTACACAACTCATTAATTGATTTTATTACAACTTTATGTCAATTTTTATTAGATTTTTTAACTGGATTAGGAATTGAATTTTGAGATTATGTTAAAAATATGATGGTGTTTGCCTACTTTCACAGTAGATATAAAATTAAATGGTCTTATTTCAATATGTATTTCTTCTATAATTAAGCTTTTACCATTTGTAAAAGTCTTTAGAGTAAAATATTTGGCACAAAATCAAGTCTAACTCTTTGCAGTCAGAGATTAATGATCTGTCCATAAAGTTCCTTTACTGTATGGTTAATTCCCTTAGCATCAAGTGCTTCCACTTACTAAGGTTACTTTTGCAGTTTGTAAATGACATTCACAAATAGAAGTCATTTTATGGTGGTCCTGTGGCATGACTAGTTCAAGTACTGCTACCTCTTCTTTCTTGGAATTAAAAGAAATATTTTAATCCAAATGGTACATCTGTCAGCAAACTGTCAGGAAGAAAATGCTAATAGGTATATTTTTTCATATGCCCTGAAAGAATCTTATCACATGCATGGATTTAGTGAACATGCACTGTCAGTTGATGCAAGAATTAGCAGTCATGCAAGAGTTGTCATTGATTTAGACAATGATCAAGAGAAGATTCTACCACTACTGTTTTCCTTTTTTCCTTCCAGCCACAGACAGAAGAGCCTCTGTTCTTGGATGAGGCCTGTGTGTCAATTCATAAAAAGGGAAACCATCTCTGGTATCACTGGCTAACACCCAGTTTTAATAAACATTAAATTGATATAAGTCTTTACTTTTGTTAAAACGCATCATAGTATATCACATTGAATACATGATATTTGATGCTATTATTTGAGGAATATAGGGATAAACAGAGAGAAATTAAATTTAGTTGTCACAGTAAAATTTAACATAGGTGTTTTTTTGCCATACATGTCCACGTCTTTTGACCTAAAATTTTTTTTCCTGAAAGAAAATTTGTCTTCCTGGGCTTATTCTTTAACTTGTCTGATCAAAACTCCCACATTCTAGCCAAAGCAAAATTACTTGACTTTAAATCTCTTCCTAATACAATCTATAAGGATAATCTTTGCTTCTATTTCTTACCCCATTATAATTCTTCTATGCATTCTCAAATAATTGCATGCCACCGATGAAGAGTCATGAGAGCAGATCATACTTTGTTTCACTGAGTGAGTGATACTCTGCACCCATCAGGTTCAACTCCAGCACATGAATCAGAAGGATGATTTCTTATAGCACCACAGGTGTCCATTTAATCCCACATTTTCTAAACTCAAGTAAAAGCACAGGGATGGTTTTCTACATTTTAAAGTAATCTATGTTTGTCCTAGAGGCTTGCACGTTTATACACCTGCTGTTAAACTCAATTGACTTCTTTACTGGAATATTTCTTCTGGTCTTTCTGCTTCTTGCTGATGCAACCATGTTGTACTTGCAGGACATACTCTCATTCTCCAGTTACTTGTTTTATAACTGTGAACAGAAATGCCAAGGCCTGAAAATTTTCCACGTCTTGCAGCTCCACCAAAAGTGAATGAAGCACAGAGAGCCTTGAAATGTGAAGATTCTATGAAAAAACCACAAGTGGCCTACAGAGAAGAGATCACGGCTGAAGACCGTGCTGTAGAATGAAACAGTTGTTCCTGTCAGGGTACAGACTCAGATATTGATCAGCTTAATTCCATGTACCTGCAGAAAGATTGTGCCTGGGGCTTCATGGGAGGATGGTTCCACCCTTTTATGCTGCATGGGATGTGGCTGCATGAATAGAATGGCCCTCAGACAGAAAGCTCCTGCTTAAACTTAGAAGTAAGAGCATTGGGGTGTTTGTGAAACAACAGTCTTTTCAGAAGCAATCCACTTTATGTAAGGAAGCAATTGCTTTGATTGAGAATTGGGATGACATTTTGGTCTGTATATGAGATTCAGCTCAGATAAAGTGTAATATGGTCAAAACCTGCTTGCTTAAGGGCATCTAGGCTTTTGCAAGAATATCCTGTTTATAATTCTATGGCTTTAGAAATAAAGAAACTTAAATAATTCAAGTGTAAAATTTCCATTGGAGTTCAATGATACCAAGATTTTAATTTCTGGATTTACCAAGAAAAATGAATTTGGTTGTTAAAGCATAGCCTTCATAATGCATTTCATTTCAGGTTTCATTGGACCTCACACAAACATGACTGATAGAATGGAAAAGCTTTAATTAGCTGTCAGAAATATGCTTCCAACATGTTTTCAGGAAAATGCGCTTTCAAGCTTGCATAGGTTTTTGCTATATTTTTCGTGACATATGATATTTGTGCAACAGTCATCTATTAATATCCAAATAGAAATTTATTCTTTTTTTAAGCTGCTTCATTGAAGGAATGCTCTGAAGCTTTTAAGTAACTTGAAATACATTTAGGAGGAAATCCTGGAGCTGCTGAAATCAGCAGATATTGTACTGCTGATTTAAACATGAGAAGCGTATCACTTTTCTTGCTTTATGCCTTCTTTCAAACAAATGCTGCAAGGCTATTCTACTCTTCTTCCTACTCCTTTGTATTGATATTCATATCAAAAAGCAGTTGAAAGGTCTCTGAAACATCTCTGATCTCAATATATATTTTCTTTGAATACATATAGTGAGATATAGTTCAAGTAAGTTGAAACATTAGCTATATGTAAGATTTTATATGTAAAAGCACTTCACGTTAATTATATGTGTTTCCTTTGAAATTACTGGGATTTTTTTTACTTTGACATAATTTGGAGCAGGATTAGGAAGAAAGCTGAGTACTTTTGAAGAAGCCAGACTATGACTAAATTTACACATGGTACGGCCCAAATCCATTTGATGTTGATTAAAAAATCTTTAATTTACTTCAGTGAAACTCGGTGGCTATGGCACCAAAAATACAGTGATGCTATATTATATAAGTATTGTGGGCTGAATTTTCAGTAATTTGTAAGATCTAAACAAAGGGTAAAATGTTGATCCATTTTCAGTGAATAACACTTTAAAAGCAATTATATAGACTTCACTGGAATTATTTATATGGTAATATACTGGTAGATACAAGTTATAAGAATCTGCTCTAAAGAGGAAGAAGAAAACAGTGTTTATCTTGTAAAGTGCACAGAAGTACCGGCTGCACCAGCCAAATGATAGCAACCTTCTCTCCATTAAATATATATATTGTTGCACAGAGAAATGAATGGTATAAGTATGAAACTACCATTTGCAAAGTTCTGGTTTTACCTAGAAACAGCGGGCCACATAAACATTAAACTGCAAAATGATTGCTTTATTTTTTTAAGTGCAGCTGAGAAAAGTGGCACGTACAACTGTAGCAGTTGTGGGCTATAGCTTGTAAAAAATATTATGGAATGAACACAGTCATTTGACCATTTTAACTGCTTCTTGCTGCAATATGTAAGTTTCATATAGGTAAGTTTCACCTATGTAAAAAGCATATAAAATTCCATTACACATGTGAAACTTATGAAAATGTTGTCATGTTCAAGATAACTTTTCGTACCTTTTTTTTTTTTTTTTTTAAACATACAAAGTCTACTTTATCTGGTTTGGAGTTAATTCATTTCTTCTGTGCAATAGCTGATTTTCTACCACGTGTACCCAGAAAGTAAACCCCTCTATTCATCAACATATTTAACTGTGAGGATCTAGATCAGGTACTCTCTGAACATTGCTCTCATAAGCCATGAACAAGGATTATGGCTGTCAAAATGTGCACACAACTGTTAGTAGCCAAATATTTTATCATCCTTGAGACCTTGATGTCAATACTATGTCTTTGGATTCCTAAATAAACGCTTTGTACATAAATGAAGTCTTGTATATAAAGAGAACTTGTTAATGAGAATATTATATTGACTGGTTGATAATATTGTCTTTTTGGTGACTAAGTCCCATACCTTTGGCCTACAGGGTAATGAGAATAAAGGTACCAAATTGTGTTTTTCTGTTAATTTTGCTGTTCTTAAACCAATCTGGCTTTGTATCCTTTTTAGAAAATGCTTTTATACACAGTTTTTAAACAAATCTACTGAAATCTTTAAAGTTGATCACATGCATTCTCCCTTTGTTACACAGAATTGAAGTTGAGCAGCCTAGTTCCCTTGTAAAGACACTTATGCTGTGCAGGTCAAACAGTTTTTGGACAGTAGGAGAGAGTCACTTCACCTCTTCTGACACGTAGTCTTGGAGTCCCCTGTGTTTTAATGACAGTAACCCAGGGGGCTGCCTAGGTTTGGCTGATCAGGTCTAAAGAGTCTGGAGCCCTCAGCACAAGAAAGACATGGAGTGAGTGAGTTGGAGAGAGTACAGAGGGCACCAGAGGGCTGGGGCACCATGTCTCCCATGAAGACAGGCTGAGGGAGCTGGGGTTGTTCAGCCTGGAAAAGAGAAGGCTTTGGGGAGACCTTATTGTAGCTTTTCAGTGCTTAAAGGGGCTAATAAAAAAGATGGAGAGAGACTTTTTACGTGGGAAGATAGTGGTGGGACAAGGAGAAAGTGTTTTAAACTAAGAGAGGAGAGATTTAAATTAGATATTATTAGGAGGAAATTCTTTACTCAGAGTGTGATGAGGCAGTGCAACAGGCTGCCCAGAGAGGCTGTGGGTGTCCCTGGAAGTGTTCAGGGCCAGACTGAATGGGGGACTGGGCTTCCTGATCAAATGGAAGGTGGGAGGTTTGGAATTAGATGATATTTAATGTCCCTTCCAACCCAAGTTCTTCTATGACCCTATGAGCATTCAGATCCCATATAAATATTCCTTTGTAATTGAAATTCCTTAACAAGATGAATTAAATGGATTTTGCCTTTGATGAGACTATTTGCATGATCTAGTCTATTGATGTAGTTCATGTTAATTCAGTTCTTAAATACTTGTAACAATGTAATATTTTCAAGCATTTTCACCACTCAAATTACACAACAACATACATTTCTATTCCCTCTGCTGCTCTTGTAAAATTGAAAATACATGCAGAGAGAAAAACTGTAGGCATGAAGGCAAATGCAACCTCCTATTGGCAACAGTTATCTTGCAGAAAGGTTTGTGAGTGTGGTGGATTTGAAGGATTTTAAGCAAGTCAGAAACTGATGGCACTGGCTCAAGCCAGGCACGACGCAGGCAGGTGCTGGACAGGCTTCCCCCGCTCAGCGTCTGCCAACACACATCCCCCTGACCTGCAGCACTGCAGCTGTTCCCCTCTGTGCCAAGATGTGTGGTGCTGGGTTGGGGATTTGGAAAAACACAATCACTGCACAAATACATGTCAGGTCTCCAAAGGGCAGTGAATTAACCCACTGTATCACTTCCAGTGCAATGAATTTTTAAATTCTTCTTTCCAAGACAAAAGCCTCCTGTTTTTCTGCAGGGCACAACAGTGGGTGCCCTTTTCATTCTTCTAGCTCACTGTTATGTTGTGATCTTTGCAGTTTTGCTGGAATATGATGATTTAAAAAATGAGGATACTTTTCTTATAGAAAGAATAATTTCCTTTGAGCCATATTTATGAAATTAGCAAGGTGAGAGAGGAAATATTTGAAAAATTTGGAGGCAGATTCCCTACCCTTTGAAGCAGTGATGAGCTCTGTGCTGTCAATGATCTAAGAGTTAACAGAGGGGTTGCTGGAAAGAGATATTTGTCTTATCTAGCTCTTAAAAGGCTACTCCTCTCACTAACTGGTTTTATAGTACTGCAACGAGTCCTGAACAACTGTATTTTGAAAGTGATCTCAGGGTTTTAAATCTAGGTCACACTTCCCAGTCCTGATTCAAGAGCAGCCTTGTAGAAGAGATGCAAACTTTAGCTCATTGCTGGCAGGGATCTACAGGATCAAAGCTGAGAATTGACTGCTGGTAAAAAGGAGTTATGATTATTTAATGAACTACCAGAAAGGCTACTGATTCATTGACAAATATTCATATTCATGTTCTCAATTTTTTTCAAGGATAGGATTTTAATTTACTGTGTTTTCTGACAGAATTGAAGTAGGGTCTCTGAGGGTGTGTGGTAGATGACCTGGGCTGTGCTGACATGCAGTAACCAATTGTGCTGAACACTCATCTCGTTTCCATATTTAAAATACACTCTGGATCACCCCACTGATGTACATGACCTCCAGTTCCAAACATTTCATTTTTCTTCATTCCAGGATAAAAGAAAAATGCGTTGCTTAACAGCACAGTTTTCACGTACTGCAGTTTCTCTCTTTCAGATTTGGACACAGTGCGTAACAAGACTTGGAATGAAAACTTTGTTGCCATTCAACCTGTCCCTTGGATAAGAGCTAGCAAAAAGTAAAATCATGAAATTACTTGGGTTGGAAGGCACCTTAAAAATAATTTAGTTCCAAATCCCCTGCCATGTGCAGGGACACCTTCCACTAGGTCAGGCTGCACAAAGTCCCAGCCAGCCTGGTATTGGACACTTCCAGGGATGGGGCATCCACATCTCCTCTGGGCAGCCTGTGCCAGGGCCTCACCATCCTCATAGTAAATATTCCTTCCTAATATCCAATCTCAAACTGCACTTTCAGCTTAAGGCCATTCCCCCTGGTTCTATCACTCCATGCCCTTGTGAAAAGTTCCTCTCCAGTTCCTTTTGTAGTCCCCCATTAAGTACAGGAAAGTGCTATAAGGAATAGTGGGAAAGGGATATTTATTTGCAAGGTGTTTATTTTCTTGAGCACCAGATCAAAGTGCATCAAGAAACCACCACATTCTTCTGCTTTCCCTCCCTCAAAAGAAACCCCATTCTGCATAACCAATTTTGCCTTTTCACTAGAAAGAAAAGATTGATTTTTCTTTTCCTCTACCATTTGTTTTCACTTCTTTGGTGAATATCCCGTTTTATCATATTACCAAATATGGTTCCATTTTCTTCCTTTAAATGAAAGGAAAATGCTTATACTTATATGCTTACTTAAAGAAGCAGAAAGCAAGAAGAAATTCCAGGATATTTATTTATTGTACAGAGTTAATATTTTCCAACAGTGGGACACATGTTCCATCGCAGGAGTAGTGAGGGGCATCTTAGCAATTCTCCAGAATTCCTAGTTCTGTTAATATCTTTAGTCACATGTTGCTTGTTTTTGGGAGCTCTTTGCAGAAGGGCAACCATGCTCAGTAATGTCAGACAGTGTTTGTTGAGAGACTGAATCTGTCTCTGAGGAAAGCAACAGCCTGTGTATATTTTACGTATGTTGTAAAAAAGGAAAAAAAATTAAATGTTGAAACTAGGGAATATTTTTATAATTTCAAAATATGGAAACAGGAGTAGTAAAAATATAAGCAAATACCCTGTTGTCTTCACCCCCCCCAACAGAACATGAATTTTAGTAAAAATTAAATCAAATAAAAAACCCCGCACAAATCCAAACAACATAATTCTTATATTCTAAAAAATATAGCATTTTGATTTACATGAGCCATTTTCCCTTGGGGAAAAGAAAAAAGCTGAGTGATACATCAAAAAATCTATGATTTTAAGTGGATCAGTCCTTAAGAACTTGCTGGATGATCCCAGGAGGAATTTCTCAAAGTGGAAGAAGCTAGACCTTTAACCTTGCAAGGAAATGTACAAATTTCAGGTTTGGAAAGTGCTGCAGAGACTAGAATATTCTACTGCACTGGACACATAATGAGAAGAAAACTTTACCCTGGAAAGCTTGGGATCTAAGATGTATTAAAGACAAAGAATAGGAGAAAAAAAATGAGAGTGGCTTAATTTCTGGTATCCCACAGGTAGGGAGGTCTGCCCTCCTGTCCCTGCTCAGTGCTCAGTGCCCTGAGTGACTGTAGCCAGATCATCCCCACGCTGGCTAATGGGGCATGAAGCAAATGTGCCCCCTGGGATGAGCTCCTCCAGTCCAGCACCTTTTCTTGGTGGTGTTGGCTTGCAGCTGGCAGGACAGAGAAGCTGAACAGCTGTTGGATTCCTTCTTGTGCAGCTGCTCATATCTGGGTGTTTAAGGACTTATGTGACTTCAGGGGGCATGGAAGTCTTTGGAAGTGCATCAAAACTGGCAGCCTACCACAGCTGTGAAAGAGTTGGGACGAATCTAAGAAGGTAATTAAATATGATGAACATTTACTTCCCTAGTTCTGAGTCTTTTTCTACAATGTGTTGATGTCTAGAGCATTTTATCTGAGCACACGGATGAGCTAAATTCAATAGGCTTATTTATTATCCCACTTTATGTCTAATATGGGCACATTCTTAGTTACAAGACCTCCAGCCAACAATGCTCTGTGGAGGTCCTGTATTAAAGTACTAAATAATATTTCAGATTGGGTTATTTTGCTTGACTTGTATGAACAAATAAAAAAATAACATTTTTTACTTTATTTTTTAAGGAGATCTAGGCTTTCAAAATGCCTCTGGTGCATGAGGATATTACTGCAGGCAGCAATGCTGAATGCTTCAAATCCCCCTACTTAAAGGAATGAGGAATAATTTCTAACTTCCTGAAAATTATTGAATCTCATTGTAATATCTTTTGGAAAACCAATCAACTAATAAGTAGGTATATTGGTGTATTTTTTCAATAATTGTGTCTAAGAAAATAGAATTTGGTAACAATTTCACTTTGATGATTTTATCTTAAAAGAAAAAATATCTGAGAATCTCTTAGAAATTCAGAAAACTCTTAATACTCAGCAAAATTCAGCAACAATTACATCCATTAAGTGATTTTGAAAGAAAATATTGACCAAAACCACAGAATAACTTCCTTTCACTTTAAAGCTTGCAAGGTACTTTTAAAACTTTGCCTGACCACCAATGAAGTCAAAATGGGTTTACCACTAGTTTCATTGAACTCAGGAATGGTATAAAATACTTAATTTACTTAAAATTAAATTAATGCTTATTGTTTACAATATGCAGCAGCTGTACTGGCAATGCTTGTTTGACAAATCTGATATTGTTTTTTAGACAATCCAGGAAACTTCATTGTCTTTATAGGATAATATATATGGCTCCCTCAGCATGCTTACCATGCAAATCAAACCTCAGTCTGGCTATGAAATGTAATTAATAGTTACACATGGAAGATTACTGGAAGCATAAACCTTCTTTCACCAAATGCCAATTAGAAGAAGAGTAATTTTAGAGTCTACATGGAATACTGTCTGACATAGACCTCCCACACAGAGATCAAGTTGGGCCAAGAAAAAGTTGGGCCATCTGAAAATGCATAGATTTTATTGTTATGAAGGAAGTCAGCAGGAAAGAAAATAACAGAGAAGTAAGACATCCCTCAAAACTGCATTTCATTATGTTATTCATTTCCCAGAAATTCATAATACTAGATGAAATTCATGTTGCCTTCAGTAGTCCAAATCTTGTGCAGCCAATATAAGCTGGTGCTCTCTTGTCAAACCGTGTAGGAAATGGGCTCATCTACGTTACCCACCTCTTCCTGCTGACTGTAGGGGAAACAAGGACTAACTTAGACTATAAACATAACACTAAGATGCCCAAAGACAGATGAGATAATCCTTTCCTTTTCGATTCCGTGAGCTGAAGATTCTGGAGCTCCAGTCATAAGAATATTTAACTATTTTCCTCTTTATAGTACCTAATGCTCAATAAAATCACAAGAAAAATTTCTACCAGTTGAAGTGAGAAGCTGTGCTGGCCCAGGATTTCTTCATTCATGTAGAGTTGCCAGTAGTAGATTTCTTATCTGTTGCAGCAGGAGATTATCACAGTTATAGCTCTGCTGACGGCGAAGCGCAGCCTTGAGCACATGACCCAGGAACACTCTTTTCATCAGATGACATCAGCTGCCACTTTAGGCAATGCAGTAAGTGGATTAAAACCATGACGTATGCACAGACTTCTTTAAAAAGTGGGATCAGCTCAGGTCTTATCAAAGCAGAGTTTTAAACCCTTGTATGTGAAGAAATCAGCACAGTATACTTTTACACACTGAATAAAATCAGCCCTCCAACACTTAATAAGCTGCTTCCACTTGTGCATTAACACTGTGAAAATAGTTGGTTTAGTAACACTGAACTACAAACCTTAACTTGTGAAGCATTAACAGGATATATTTTTCTTTCTGTAAATCTCTCCTAATCTTACAGCCGATGAACTGGTGGCTCAGCAGTAAGTAAACATGTCACTTGGGGACAAATTATGTGAACCTATTGACAATCATGTTCTATCACTTGATGCAGTTGCACATGTTAAGAAAAGCTCTTTTAAAATAAAGATGCCATTTATTGTCAAGCTGGTCACTAATTTTTCAGTGTGTTGGGTGACAGAATATGTGGTGATAGTCCAGAAACTACGAGAAAAGCAAAGCACCAAAGCATTTTGTGAAATTAAAATAGCCTAAGGGTTAATAAAAATTCCCAAAGAGGCAGCATATTATGAGGAACAATTAATACAATGTAACAGAGTCACTTCCAAAGAATTATTCTCCAGGATCCAACAAACACACATATCCCTGACAAACTAAGTGCCAGAAAAGCAGACAAAGAAATACAAGATGACCAATTAAAATTTAAAAATAAGCCCTGTTTTTTAATCCTTGTAATTATAAAAAAATACCTGGCCATTAAAAAATATCAGTGTGTAGGAAACACAGTCTGAAAGAGACTAGCAACATTAAGGACTAAAAATGCAGAATTTTCAAATCTATTCAGATTAAGTTATGGCCTTCAATTACATGTATGATTTCTGCTCTGTATTCTGAAAACCATAGGCTAAAAAGAAGTCTATAGTATGTAGTTTATATCTTTTAAGACCTTGGCTCTTTTGAGTAGACTAAAGCCTGTACTTTTGCAGGCTGAACTGTAGCATTCAGAAACTGGAGGAGCAGCTTGCAGTGGCCAGCATTGCTTTGCAACTTGTGTGAAGGTTTGGTCTTGTTTTTTTCCAAAACCACAACCCTAACACACAGCTATTTTTCCAGTTTAGGATGAGCCCAGCTCACAGAGATAATGCTGCTCTGGTATGCCTACCCAAGCTCTCCTAATGATGGAGAGTGTTTCTTCAGTTAAAAGCTGTCTCCTATACACCCTGTCTACTTCATTAATTATTTTTCTCTCTTTGGTGCAGGACTTTGTCTCTTCTTTTTTGCCATTCTTTACCAAGTCCCTGCAGGAAAATGAGGTTTGCTGAGACCACTAGAGCTGTGTTGCTGTATGCTATTTAGAGGGGATTGACTTGTGTTTCAGAAGCTGAACAGCCAAAGGATTTAATCTCAGATTCTAGGGGTACATTTCAGAGTAAAAGTGGTGAAAACATAGCATTAAAGCAGCAAAGAAGGGGACCCAATTTAGAGGCAGGAAGCCAGATGTTAATTAATAAAACCAACATAACAGGGCTATTTGGCTTGCCGAGAACATTCTCTCAGCTGCCTGTTTGTAGGCTGTTCCCCAGTTAATCAGTTCTGCTGCATTAAATTTCTTTAAAAGAAATTTTCTTCCCTGGTTGCTTAGAGCCCTGTTGAATCAAGCTGAAAGCTCTGTGAGGGGTGCTGAGCCAGGCCAGCGAAAGTAATTTATAGAACCTTGCAACTCTACTGCTACCTTCAGTAGTGTTCAATTTACGTCTGCAAATGTCCCTGCCTGTTTCACACAGACAATTAAGCTCATTCTGTCAGTAGTGCTCACTCAGATGGCTCTAAGTTCAGAGCAGGGTGCGTTTTCAATTGTCAGGCTGAAGCAGTACAACCCCAGGCACAAGGACCCAATAGTGTGGATATGACTGTTTCTTCTTCTGTAGCTTCTGCCATATGCTTTTATCATGTTATATCACTGCAAGTGTTAGTCACTGTTGGAAGCAAAATATCTTAAAATTATTGAGCTGCCTTTAAGTCCTGCCATTTAAATCTCCCAGGAACAGATTTCGTGCTTCCTGTTATATCAACCAGAATAATGCATTGTTTTCAGCTATTCAGTGAAGAGGAATCAGATCAGCAAAGGAAAATATAAAAGTTTATTCATCAATAAAATCTTTATTAAACCATTTAAGTGGCTTATTTCTCTATCAAATATATTTTGGGTTATGTTTATATTAGGCTAATTCCAAGAGATTCCTCCAGCTGTTGTGCCAGAATAAGCAAGTGCTAGCATCATGGAGACTTTCTGCCCCAGAGGTTACAGTCTTAGCATATGTTTGTTTAAATATGTAGGCTACCTGAATGTGGCAAATAATTTGTGTATTCTTTCAGAATGCCATTGGTAATAATGGAATAAAGTGGATTCTCTATTTTTCTCGAAGCAATGCTTCAAGATTTTTTTTGAGATATGTGAGTTGAACTTAACCTAAACAACTCTATGATTCTAATGGGAAGTGATGGATTCTGAGGTATTCAGGGATCTACAGGCAAGACTAACTTAATTGCCATTGGATGTCATTCATGGGTCAGCAAAGTATAGGGCTTCAGTTACTATATGGAATTAAACATCTCAAATTATTCCACTTCAAAGTTAGGAGAGAGGATGCCTCACAGATGGAAAATAGAGCATCTTAGGCATTCAAACACAGGTGAGATTACAAAAAAAGTGGAAACTGGTACAAAAAAAGTGGAAACTGGGGAACACATGAGTGCCCCCAAAGCAGTGGGATTTAGGGTGCCCATTTTTAACCTGAGGATTTCATACTGGTTTTCTTGGGCAGGTCCCTGCTTGGTTCCTGGTTAATTCCAGGCTGAGGTAATGCAATCTCCCTGTAAGTTACTTAAGACTCCTCCAAAATCACACTTTATTCTGGACTGTAGATTCCATAAATTGTGACAGAGATTTATGTTCCTTTCTGGGACTAGAGCTGGACTCTTCACTCAGATTCTGGTCCCTGGGATGACACTGTCTTTACTGGGTCAACTGAGCTAACAAACTTGATGATGCTTGTGGGTCCATTCCAACTCAGGATATTATATGATTCTATGATCTATCAGCTTCCTGCCTTTGCATAAATAAAGCTTTTTTCAAAGATGAAAAACGGCAATGATAAAGGAAACTCCTTCTGTTTACTAGAAGTGGAGTAAAACATTTGCTGAACAAGGTTTTGCACAGGTGTTGGGTAGTCAGAAATCTCAGTAGAAAGTTCTGTGTCACACAGGGAGGAAAGGATGACAGGATTATCCAGTGAACTTTGCTTTGGGAGAAGAAAACCTTTTATTTTCCCTTTAATTATTTCAAATTCTTAGGAGAAAGAACTGTGAAGGTAGAGGAAGAGCAAAGAAGAGGTCAACACCTTTCGGCAATAAGATAGCATTTGCTTAGTGGCTGGCAGGGGGCAAGAGAAGCACAGAAAAGACAGTAAACACTGATGTTTATTTTACAAAGGAAAGAAGAATTGCAGAAAATGCTTTATTAAATAAACCAGAAGCTGAGCAGTCTTAGACAGCCTAATCCATGCACCTTTGGGTGGGCTCGAGATATGGCTGCAGTGGCTCTTGCAGTGGTTCTGACCCAAAGCAATAAAGTCAAAGAAGTGCCCCCATTAACTCTCACAAGCTTTGGATCAAACCCCTGATGAATTGTGCAGCTCACTGGCTTATAGCTGAGCTATGCTAGCTGTCAAACAACCAAAAAGTCTCTCCCCTGGGTAGCTTGGCATATAACCCTTAGGTATCCTTACAAATCAACACGGGGAATGACATGCAAAGAAAGGAAAACGGGCATTTCTGATGTCAGACACCATCCGTCTTCAATTAAGTTAGCTTCCGAAATGTTTCAAGTATCCAAGCTCTTTTTGAAAGCCCAATTGACCCAGAAGTCTCTAACAAAGCAATCCTTAAAACCAGCCACATCGTTAGTTTGTTTGCTTGATGGGGGGTTCTTAATGCCATAAACCCCAGTGCAGAAGTTAATAATTTCATACATTATCACTTTGAATATGCAATAGAAAACTCAAGGCAGCTGTTTGAACTTCCCTTTAAAAGAGGACAGATTGCCTTTATTGTGTGCACTACTTCATGGCTTGTTTGAGGCCAGGGCAATTATGGGATGAATGACTTCCCTTTAGCTGTTGATGTGTAGGCTTGTTGTTGTGTGCGCATTGTTTTGGGCTTTTTGTTATTGGCTGTCTTTGTTTTGTTTTGTTTTTAATGAAACTGGAGGCCATGTGATAAAGCCACAAAAAGCTGACAGGTAATGATCAAAAAAGGGAATGGCCAATGCTGACTTGATATTTTATTGTCTTGTAAATATAGAATTAAAATAACAATTACATTTCTGTGGAGGTCATTCTTACTGGTTTACCACTACAAGGGTGGGTGTGATTTTTCAACACCACAGAGAAGAAGGCAGAAAGCTTGTCAAATTGTGCTGCTTTTTTTCTCTCTGTTGGGTTACAGTGGTCTTTCCTATGGGACATTTTGGTAGCTCATTAAAAAGGTGTCAATTTTTATTTACTTGTGCTGCTGATGACCTCATTAAATTCATGAAGGCTTAATCTGCTTCCTTTTAACCGATTTTTTTTCCTGATTTTGGAAATAATGCAATATTCCAGTTGGAAGGTTATCCTTAAAGTAAAATGATATACACGGGAATAAGGAAATTTCTGTAGAGTTTAACTGACTACTTTGGAGAGTCTTTCCTACGAACTTCTCTCTATGCAATTGCTAATTACTGAAGAAACAGAAGTCAGAAGACTAACTCTATTGCCAATGGACAGCTATTTAAGAAATTGTTTCAATGTGAATGAAAATAATTTTTATTCTAAGAGACACAGACATATCTAGATAGAGCACTTCATAGTGGTTTCTGTGCATTTGTTTTTTGGCTCCTGACGAAGCTCCTTCAGGCAGAACTAGGATTTACAGGAAGTATATGTTAACAAAAAAATAGTGCCAGTAAATATTTCATGTTGGTTTATACCTGTGCTTTATGAGTGCTGCAGCCGTAATATAAGGGCAAAGTAAAAACTACATATCTTGGAAATGGGAATGTTTCATGTCAGATATTACAGAGACTATTGTGTTGCATTATATAGATGTTTGCACATTAATCTACTTAATATAATGTTGACAAACATTACCAGAAAATAAATGCTGATTTATGTATCATACCTGTCAAGAAGACTGCACTACTTAGGAAGGAATAAGAATATTCTAATTCAATAAATTAGGGTTTATGACACAAATTTGAGACTAGTTATTTACTCATTGCCACATTCTTGTTTACATGGTGAGAATCAAACATGGGAATAAAAGCATGAAACCATGTTTCTGTTATTAAGCCTCAAGTGTTATTGCAGTGGGTTCAAATGGTGATGCCTTTTTCTCCTCCACAATTTCAGGGCTGTTCACATCTGTTTAGTTCTTTAGGTGATAAGATACTTTCTGGACTGAGTAAAAGAAGAGAAATTGCAATTCATTAGGATGTGTAATTATTCACTGCAAGTCATTTCAGTGGAAATATTGCCCTTTTCCTTAGAATATCCGTCTTACACTGTTTCAGCGAACTCAACCATAGATACACATGCATGCTAGCTTCCCACAGCTCTGGAAGTACATATAGATACACAGCAAATAAGTCCAGCTTTTTAGACTCAAGTCTTACTCTTTTTCCTTTAAAACCACTGCTTTCTCTAGGGACTTCCCTCTGTTCCTGCTGCCAGCTGGGAGCCAGGCTCCTGTGCAGCCTGTGAGGCTGCCCTAAGAACACCTGGCTGAGGCTTTGCTAAGGTCAGGTCTCACTGAAGATGCTCTGCTCCAATATATTCCCAATTCTAATAAACGTTCCTCTACATGTTATAGTAGGAACACAGAGCAACCTGATGTCCTTGCCCATCATCCTATGGGCTGTTAGAGCTACCTGATTAATTAAAATAATTTAATTGAATGATCTTAGTTAAATAGCTTATGAAATAAATTATTAATCCATTACATTTTTACATATCCTGTTGAATCTCTGACATATTCAGCCATAGAAAACATATTATCAGTTCTTTGTCAATGGCTCAAATATGTTGGAATTATTAGAAAATATTTTTCAGATCTTTTTTGAGACCCAGAGCAATGAGCAGAAGTGTTCAGGACCATGTAAAACACCTTCTGCTTTGGTTTGGAGTCTTCTCGAATTCTGAAATTCCATTGACATAATTATATTTTAAAAAAGGAAAAGTATGATATTCTGAAAATACATAGAAAAAATATTTGTATCTATACATGAACAAACTTTTATTCTCTATAATTTACTTTTTTGATTTTTGACTGAACATATTTGCAAAGATTGGCAACATTTCGTGACAGGTTTTGTTCCACGGTCTACAGTTTTGGAATAGTTTGGCTAAAACAGTTGTGCTTCTGAACTTTATTGTCTTTATTGCTGATATTTCCAAGCTGATCATTAAACTTCACTTCCTAAGTTTGATTTTATGTATGTATTCTGCTTTTCTACTATATACAATGAAAAATACATAATCTTGAATTAGGACCCAAAAAAATTATTTTATTTTTCCATGCTAAAGTAAAATTAATTATTACCTTGTTAGTATGACAAGGATATATATATATCTTGAATATATATATATCTCCTGAATTATTTTAAAGTTCTATCTTTAATGCAGATATAGTAATTAAAAATGCTCATTAAAAGCTGTAGAGAAATCTTGGAAAGGGCTTAAAAACCTTTTGAGGTTTATTTGCAAAATTCATTTTTAGAACTTTAATTAACAGGAATCTGTAATTGTTTTTCTTCCCACTTTTGTTGCAATTTCCCGTGCAAATACAATTTAGGAATTGCTATTCTTATTCTACCAAAAAAGGCTGTAGATATGGATAGCACTAAAAACCAATTATCATATTGCAAAGACTAATATTCTGGATGTTTCTGATACAAAATTTATATTTTTTACTAAGCTAATGTCATACATTTAAAATCATTTTTGCTTGGTTAGAGGAATAGCACTGAATGATAGCATATACTAAATATTGCCAACCTTTATAAAGTTGTCTTCATTCATCAAACCAATTTACTCATTGTATTTGATATTTGACCTTATTTGGGTTATATTCATAGGAATTACCTTATAAAAAGCAAATTCAGACTGAAAAAGTAGTAAAAGCAATAGTGCTGTCCTAATAGTACCTTCATTGCACCACCCACAAGATTTCTGCACAAGAGCCTCCTTACCATATTTACAGGAGTTTGACAAGAGATACCTGACAAGCTTTTATCTTTCTTAACAACAAATCATCCTGGGTACAGAATACCCAAAATGTTTTGTTAAAAGTCTCTCACATTTTATGAAGTTACACCAGAGAATCCCAATTTCAATAGTCTGTGATGAATGAAACCAGCATTTACTCATAGCTACACCAGAACACTATTTTTTCTGGTGGGTTTTAACCTAACACATGATATAAAACATTTACACTTCTGAAGAAAATTTAATGGAAATGGAAAAACCAGTTTGACAGCTATTTAGAATAAGGAGTTTGATTTACCTATGGTTTGAAGGAATATGAAAAGGTCAAGATCACACTTTTCCCTTCCAAGATCACTTTAATGATGCACAATACACTGTAAGTTTTAGCTTCTTTATGATGAACTATAAGAATACAGTAAAATGGGTATGTTTGTATTGCTCAATGTTTAATTCATGAGATGCTCAAATAAATATGCAAATAGAAGGGTCTTTCTATATTAGATGCCATAAATAGACTTCAGCTATATCCAGCAGTCTTAATCAAAGCATGTAGCCTTATGTTAAGCTAAGAAAAAGGGGAAATTTTGGGCAAAATAACAATTATTTAAAAAGGCTAAGCAGCACTAGTTCCTTTGTGCAGTTATGAAAATCTGTTTCTACTCATATGAAGACATGATGTGCCTAATATGATCCTTTCTCTCAAGAAAACCCTATGGGGTGCAAGAAGCATTTTAACAACAAGGATTACAAGTGCCACTTTTACCATTACGAGTATGACACCCTTTGAAGTGTATATTCTAAGCAATATTTGCAACATAGGATTACTGTTACTGGTTTCTATCTTTTTTTTTTTTTTTTCTTTTTTTTTTTTTTTCATTCCAACTGGATGTTTACAAATTTGAACAAAAATTACCACCCCAGTTTCATGGGCTGCATTTAGAATCCTGTTAAAATACCACAAGAAATAAATACACCCTCTCATTGTTCTAATATTTTTATTAATATTTTATATATTGTTTCTCAGTATTGTTCTTGTTGTTATTATACTTGTTAATAATACTAACAGACTCTGATATAATAAACAGTGAATGTAATAGAAACAGAAACTATTTTCAATAATTCACTGCTGAAGTTATTACTATGCCTGCAGGCAAAGGAGAAATTTCAGTACACCTCAGCAGCTGACAGACAGACTGTGGATAAAAGTTCAAAAAGACGTGAAAAAAGCCCGTATTTATCAAGAATTCTTCCTCAAGCCAGGAAACCTAATAATGAACCCAATAAATAAATTAAAGCCTAACCAACCTGGTCTGACCTCATTGCTGACCCGGCTTTGAGCAGGAGGTTGGACTAAAGACCTCTGAGGTCCCTTCCAAGCTGCGTTATCATACATACTGTGATGAGGGTGTATTTCTATGAATATGTTTTAAACTGTTCATATGATCCCACCATGCTCCAGTGTTGCTGAAAAGCTTGCAAAGAAGGCAAAACAACCATGTCCTAATTGTAAATAAGGATGATAGATCTCACTCCTGAAAAATTTTAGCAGACATTTCCTCAAGCAGACCAGGTGTTTTGCTGGAGCTCCCATGTGTGGAACTTAACAGCAGTTTCTAGACAATGATAAATGGAACCCTTACAGCTGTCTTGCAGGAGCACAAAAATACCTCAATAGTCAGTTGTTGTCTAAACTGGCTTGTCAGTCAGTGTTACACAATTTTTTATATAGAAAGAGACTCTTAATTTTTCACCTCAATCCTGCAATGATAAAAGCAAACAAGCTCCCATTTCAATCTAAGAATTACTTCAAAACTGGGTTACTAACAGTAACAATGAATATAAAAGTTTTGTAGGTACATCTATTTTTAATGGCCACAAGGCATGGAGAAATAGAACTGATGATATTATTATTGTTGTTGTTTTGTTGTTGTTGATGTTGTTTTGTTGTTGATGTTGTTTTGTTGTTATTACTGTTATTATTACTTCTGTTAATTCTTTTTAAATGTTAACTTGGAGATGGGTGACAAAATTAAGGCATTGGGAAAAAAAGTCATCTGCCTAAACAATCTGATTACTACAGTGTGTTACCAACAGCCATCAGTCTGGAATCAACATCTGATCTTTTTCTGTTTGACACTTGGCATTGTGCTGCTATACCAATTGTCTGAATTACTTTTTTTTTTCTTTTTAATTATTGACTTGTAAATTCATAAACTATCAGGTCAGAATCGGCCATCAAGCATCTACTGCAAAATAGTGCTTTGGCACTTTCTGTATCAGAGTGGCAGCTCCTAACTGAAGTTAATAAACTTGATTAAAATTCCTAGAAAATTTTAGACAGTGGTACAACACATTCTCTGTTATTCCAGATTTATGTATTTGTTTGACTTCAGGTAGATATTTACATCTCACTTAATTTTCTAGGTTTTTTTATAAACCAAGAGAAATAGACACTTGTAAGTTGCAATCCATTACCTGCAACAGATGTGTAAGCTAGATTAGATCAATCTTTTCTTAAAGAAGGACCTGGTGACTAGGACGAATGCAGACATCCACCCTGCAGACATTCAACACACTGAAGGTTTCCCCTGGTAGGTTGTTTGGTAGCTTATCCTGGTTGTTTAAATTTGTTATAATTTATTTCTCTCAGCCTTAACATTCTAGTTAAAGGCACACACTAACAGAACAACTCCCACTGAGTCAGCCTGCTCCTGGAGGTAGGTCTCCCTCCTCCCAGCATTTGCCAATCCCTGATTTTATCAAAAGAATCCACTGTTTTACCTGCCCAGTAAGCTACAGAAAGGTCATGCCATTATATATATTTTGCAATAGCCTGCTGATTACAGCATATTCCTAGAAAATGTGACTGTAAGGATCTTTGCTATCTTCAGATTTGGGAGCTTTGGTCTCATCATTCGAGAGACTGTCCTTACCAAATGCTCCTCAGTGTCCCGACCAAGAACCTACTCCTGTTCCATTCCATCTTTCCTCCTGGAGCAGGAAAATCAAACAGAGAGTATTTAAAAAGTCATAGACTAAAAGACAGGGAGAAGGTAATCTGGTTCTGTTTTTCTTTTTAGATTTGCCTCTTGAAATGCAAAATACGCTTTTCTGACAAAAAATAAAGCTCAAAAAAGCATGTTTCCCCACCCTGTGCAGGAACTCTAGCTACTACACTGCTAAAGAAATATGATGTTATAAAGAGATGCTATAAAAAGATGCTATTATTTTTTTTATGTGAGCTATTCCATGAACAGACAGACACATAAGTGTGAGGCTTATTGGAGAACAAATCTGACAGGCAATTCTGGCTGACATCCACAGGAGGAAGGAGGAAGTAGTGGATGATGTGTGATCTGATAGAGGAAAAAAACAATGAACATGATGGCAAGGAGTTTTGAAAGGCTTTAAAAGTGGTAATCTGGTACACTGAAAACTGCTGAGTACTGAAAACAAGGATGTGTTTTACAAGGGGATTTAAAATTTGTCTAGTCCTAGTTTGGAAGTTTAGAATAACTCTCGATTAGTACTGGTATTGCAATGGCAACTCATAGTTATGCTTCTAATTCTAGAGAGACTAAATCACTACAAAAACTGGTCCTAAACATGCCTCAGCAAAGACCCTGTTCTTACAGGTTCAGAAGAAAGTCAGGGTACACTTGTGCAAAGATCTCTCTGGGTCTAGACATTTGTGCAGCATCTGTCTTGCAATAAAGCTACATGTAGTGCAAATGATGAAAGAGGGGATGAAGGAATGGAACTTATGCAGTTAAGAACTTCATAACTTCAATGACATCCCTCTTTCCTTCCCTGAAATAATATATACAAAATAGTATCATGCAGTGACTGTGAATTACAGCACAAATTAATCATCCATCTCACTGAGCATTTGGTTTCATGTTAGCTCATAGATGAGAAAACCAGGACAGCCAGGGCGAATTCTGTCTCGCTTGGCAGCTAGCAGCAATGTCCCTGTGAACTGATTATAACTTTATTCCAAATACATTTTTCCTAATGCACAGTTCACAGGGTCATTGTATTCTAGAACACTTCTGCTGTCACAGGTAGTTTTGGATATTTGCATAGGAATTAACACAGGCTTTGAGTGAGCAAAAACTGCCATTCTCATTGTCTCCATTTTTTAAATTGAAAGACTGTATTAAAACATCACCTTTCATGGCTTTTGTACATGTATTGTCCTATGCCTTTATAATGTAAATTATTTATTTGATGAAAACGTTTTCCAGAGAAGCTCAGCAATATTAACAGAGTGATTCTCTTTTGAGAATGAGCAGACTGAAAATGAAACCTCCCAAAGGCCCGAGTACTGAGGTCTGTGGTCTCTTTGTAATACCAGATAACCTGTCATTATAAATTCCTTGGTAATCTTGCAGTTACTTCTTGTTTTGAGCCAATCAAATATCTTTCGAGTAAAGCTTATGATTCCATGATAAGTAATAATCTATGTTATTTTAGTAACATTAAGTTGAAAGCCACTGTTTCCCATTAATGGCCTTTTACAACCCATCCTTTGCCTTAAATTATTCCTATCAGAGCATTTCTTCCAGCTACCAGGGGGAGTGGGTGTGGAGGGAGTCAGTCAAGAGCAACCTCTGCAGTTTAATGATGAGGAACCTTCTTGATAATCTAGCAGTTCCCAGTGCCACACTGCTGAGTACTGTCAGTGGTGAAATACCAGATTGAGGGTTATAGGTAAGATGCTTCTTGGCATGGTAAAACCATGGTTTTACCCTAAGAGTTTAAGAGACGTTGTGGTTTGCTGCAATGACACCAACCTAAATAATTTTTCAAAAAGAAGCCTATTTTAGAAAAAACTTTTGAATATTTTCAAACTCAAACTCTAATAGGCATTGTCTTTGTCCCTTGTGCAGCCTGAAATGGACCTCTGGTGTTGCTCACTTAGAAAGCATGTTGGGACTGTCAGCATTGTCAAATATTTGATCCAAATTGATCATGGCTGTTGACAAAAATAGATTTACATGAAGAATTAGTTAATTCCCTGTTGTCCTTTGTCAGGTGAATGAATCCTGGAATGTGGTCCTAAATAAACCAGGAGGGTTGGAAAAATCTGTCTCTGAATAGAATTGCCTGTGCTGTAGCCCATAACTCTTGTAATGCTCCACAGCCTACAGTCTGAGCTTTTGTATCAAATGCAGAATTAATTTCCTCATGGGTAGTTTTTATACAAGCCTATAACTTAATAAAAAGCCTTACAGGAGCTGACAGAGTTACCTGTTCACCTCAGTCAGGTTAGGTAAACATAGGAAAGCTGTGTCCTGGAACCACCATAATTTAATGTTGGCTGATCTGCTCTTTGATTTTAACAGCATCTATAATCTGACCTGAATTTGAAATATGAACATAAATTGTAAATTTGCAATAAAGTTATCCAGCAATTCCATAATGAAAATTGCTTTATTTTAACCATCAACGCTTCTTGAAGACAGCTGCATTTGTAGATTGCCTTGTGAAATGCTTTACTGTATTTAAACCATGAGCTTCCAAGTCTCCATCTTCTGCAGATAATTATTTTTTTCTTTATAGAAAATAGATTTGAATGTGATAGATCTGACTCTCAGAGTTAAATTAATGAATTTCTTATTTTAATGGCTATAATATACCAGTTTATACAATGGTAAATATGGGTATATCAGTATGGCATTGTGCTATGTAACCTACACAGAGTCTGAATTTTAGTCATTTGCAGTCCCTAGGCACCTGTATCTCTATTTCCTTCTGTTTGAAAGATTTTCTAGCAGTTTTGTGTCATGGTTGAACTTAAAGCTTGTCAGAATTCACAGGTAAGGTAATCCTCTATCTGTCTCATGTGTAAGCTGTTTCTGTTAATGCTCACTGGTCCTGCTCTGGTGAGCAGCCTGAGGATGCTGAGGTTGCTCTGAGAGCCTGTCATCTCAGCCAGACTGCACAAAACTGGAGAAATTCTGTCTTTAGTCCGTAACTGATGGTCAGGACACTGGATATGGGAGATTTGTGTTCAGTTCCTTTCTCCAGCCACACAAATGAGATGAATTTCTTCTCTCTGGCCTCTTAATTAGAGAGTTGTCAACTCTCCTGACAACAGGATACTCTCTGGGGCGATGCTGGATGCATTTTGGAAAAGCAGTGGGGTATAACAGCAGCATTAGCTCAGTATTCTCACTGCTGTGCTTTGCTGCTGAACTTCTCCATCCATAAGACACTTCAGTGCTACAGCTCCAGCACATCAGACATGAGACATGGCATCCCAGAATCACAGAAAGGCTTGGGTTGGAAGGGACCTTAAAGAGCGTCCTGTTCCAGCCCTACTGCCACGGACAGGGCCACCTCTCACTAGATCAGGTTGCTCAGAGCCCCATCCAACCTGCCCTAGAACACTTCCAGGGATGGGACATCTACAGCTTCTTCCAGTATGTCACCACCCTCACAGTCCAGAGTTTCTGCCTGATGTCTAATCTATATCTAATCTCAAGTGCTTTTTCAAGGGGAATGTGAGCAAGCTGAAGAGTCTAGAGGAGAAGAGTGAAGTTGACAAAAACATCACCTATGAGGACTATCTAAGAAGACTGGAATTATTCAGTATAAAGAAATGAAAATTGAAAATTTTTTATAAGTTAAAGATAATAAGTAGCAAGAAGGTTGGATATTGTTCACTCCATCTGTTGTAAATAGTGTAAAATGCAGCAAGGAAGATCTAGCTTAAAAACAGCTTTTTTTTAGGCAGGGATTTTTAAGCACTGAAACAGAATTTATCAGAAGCTGTAATAGCGTTAAAGAACTGCTTAGACAAATATTTCTTGGGAGTAGTGTTAACTGTTGCTGCATTAGGCCAATATTTTTCTCATACTATGCATATTTTCTCTAAATGACCCTCCAATCCTCGTGTTTCAACCACAATGTCCTAATGTGTCTATGTAAAGCACCCAAAATGCTATGAAGTTAATAACAACTGAAATAAGTACTTAAAATAGGTGTATCAGTACGTCAAATGTAATGAAGTTATTCTTGTGAGCCCTGTATGGAATGCTGACATTGCTTCTCTCTCCTGGGTAGTGAGCTAATGGGAAAAATGGCCTTAAACTGAAAGAAATTTAGATTATATATACAGAAGATATTATTTACTGTGAGTCTGGTGAGACACTGGGACATAATTCCCATAAGTCCTGGACACTCCATCCCTGGAAATATTCAAGGCTGTGTTGGGTTTGGCTTTGAGTAACCTGGTCTGGTATCACTGTCCACAGTGGAGGGGTTGGAACTAGGTGGCCTTTAAGGTCCCTTCTAACAAAATGAGCCCATTATTCTGTGATTTTAATCAAATGTGCTAGGAAGAACTGTGAATTATAATTGCAAGTGGGATTCAGAAGTTGAAGGTAATAAGCAGCTCAGAATTATTGGAACAACTTAGTGAAGTTTACATGCAGAGTGTGCCACCCAAAGACTTTAGCAAACGAGTGCCACTATAATTTATATGCATCTGCGGCTCTCCTCTGGAGAAAAGATCACTTGCAATTCAAAGAGGAAATATCAAGCAATTACAAGACAAGAGAAAAAGGATCAAACCATACTCATATTGCCTGTACATCTAACCAACCAGAAACATTTCCCAAAGCACATTACAAACAAAGTTCGTTCAAACACTTGACACTTCCCACAAATTCAGAACAATCTAAAGTTTGTTCTTGAATAAATGAGCTCTGGAATATATGAATGCATTACAGCACAACCAGAACAGGCTAAACAAGAAATTTCTGCACTCATCCAGAATGCACGATGGAGATCACCTGAATTTAGTTAATTGGTGCTACATAAAAGGGGAAGAGAAAAAGATGCAGAAGTTTTTCTTTACTTTAGTAAATTGTGACTATAACAAAGCATCATGACTGGATAATTCCTTAGGTAACAGAAAAACCTTCTGAAACTTTGCCAATTAAACGTCACAATGAAATCACACTAATGATTGTTTCACATACGTGTCTGTCTGTCTATCTATCTATCTATCTCTATCTATCTATCTATCTATCTAATCTATCTATCTAATCTATCTACCTACCTATCTATCATCATCTATGATATATATTTAAATGGAAAATTCCATGTTATTGTGACTTTTATATGGTAAAAAATGGCTTTGTTTAATAAACTCCTAGATGTTTTACTCAACCAACACAAATACAATGAAGAAGAAAATTTATTTAAGTGAAAATAAAAGGACCTGACAAAAAGCAACAGGTTCTTTTTAAACCTTCACTTCAAAGAAATATCAATTAATATCCACCGAATTTGAAGGGCTGGGTTACAGAAAGCAAACTGGGAAAAGTTCTTAGAAAATGATAGACCTGGATTTGTAAGTCAGAACGGTCTACCAGTCATTTGTCACATGAAACTTGCTCAAAACACAGCTTGTTCAGCCCTACTAGTTGAATAAACCTCATTGAATAAACTACATTTATTTGAAAAGAATGTGTTTAGATCACACTCTTTTCACAGGTGATCTGTTTATGCCCTTTCTAATTATGGAAATTTCCCCAATACACTTCATATGAAATCATTTTGTACAATCATATGCCCTTTCCAGTTCATAACAAATATTTCATAGGCCTTTCGTGCCACAAGATTAAAATATGGTTGAAGGATTTCATTTAATACATGATCTATGTTGAGTATTTGAGCCATCATGAAAATGAAAAGCATACAGAAAAAAAAATAGGAGTACAAAAATAAAAACTAGAAACCATGTTGTAGATAATGAAGAGCTATTCATTTGACATGTAGTTTGTGTCATACCAGCAGCAGGATTCTTACTTTCATGAAAAATGTTATCTGTGAGTTAAATACTTTGAATAGTTTTAAGAGTCCACACTATTTATATATGGATGTTCGTTCACATGTGAATAATTGAAGTTTCTTCTCTAGAGATTTAGCTACTAAAACAAGTCAGTTGTGGGAAGAAGGTCTCCAACACAGACAAATTCTTTAGTAGATGAAAAAATAACAGCAACATTTTATGGTTATTTACTGAAAATACTGAAATAACAGTTCAATGTTAAATCTTCAAAGAACTACACATACAGTAAGTAATTGGTCTATGTACTTCTGCTTTGCTGTACAATAGGCAAATATATTTACATTATCTGCTCCCTGGATATTTTTCTTTTTCTGACAAAGAGTGTTTTGGACCAGTATTTAAGAGATGACAAAGTAAAGAAAAGCAGAAGACATCAAAAAAGTGCCAAAGTTACTAGCTTTGAGAATAGTATCAGTTTCTACATGTTCATGCATGTGAATTTAGGATCTGAACGATCTACTGAGTTGTAAAAATCTATAAACTGGTCTTATTTTCACTGGAATTTAAGTGTGTTAAGACCAGACTTAGTTGCTGTTTTTCTCAGGAATTTAATGCAGGGATGTATATACTAGCTGAATGTATACCTAGGCCAGAGACATGGCTACAGAATTCATAAAGAGGATATGAGGATTCAGACCAAAGGAATACAGGAGGTATCTTCTTTTGGTAGAACTGGCTGGAAAATAAAAATTATATGTCTGAAAAAGTGCCTGTCTATTTTTCTATCCCAGCATAAAAAATGAAATTGTCCAAGTGAGTTCAGCAGTTGAGCAACTTGCCTTGGGGTAGGAGAAAGTGGAAGCAAAGTTCTATTTTCTGTCTGAACTAATCTGCCACAAATCTTGAAATTTCCACATTCTAAAAGAATGAATCTGACCACCAAACTACAGGATCTGGTCACTGCAATGAAGAGTTGGATCTGATTAGATCCTATATGGTCTTTAAACAAGTTAGCTTGAGTTCCAATGGTTATGTCACCTCAGAAAAATATTTATCCCAGGATCTGGGATAAATGCATGGGTGCTGTAATTCTGCAACTAGCTGCAGCCACCACTTTGTATGTAGACATGCCTCAACATCTGCTTTGCACCAGTTTGTTGTTTTTTTTTCCCAAGGCCAGTGGAGAACTTTCCTATGAGATGTTCATTATAATTAACATTTTTCCATGTGCTTGAGAACATTGCATTAATAGCTTTAAATGGATATTTTATATAACCGTGGTTTATATAAATGCAAAAACCATGTGGTTATCATGAATAACAGATATTTGTCTACAACATTTTTCAAAGCTTGTTGCAGAATCCTGTCCTGTCATGGCTTTGTAAGAACAGGTTAGATAAACACCTGTGAATGATGGGACAGATATTGGACCCTGGCATAATTCAGAATGTTGGGCTGAAACTAGAAATTTTCAAATATTTTTTATTTGTGGGCTCCTAGATTGGAAATAGAGAAATATCACAAACTTTATTGATGCAGAGGATATAGGACTTGATCTTAGTTACCTCCCACAGATCCCTTCAAAACAAAGCAAATCTTCACGTGTGACTAGAAATTAAAATTGTGGACTATGAGGAGGTCTTTTGTAGACCCATGAATCAGTGGTTCTGTAAAACCCCTGGATTTTGCTGGGGGTTTTATTTTTTTGTTTAATGTTTTGCTTAACCCACATGAAACAGTCCTGGTGACACAGTTCCACAATGTTTTTCTGGGACAGAACTTTCTCCTGCAGTTTCTCCTGCCACTGTAATTAACCCAATAGCCTCCCTTCTGAATTTATTAACAAGGACAATCTGACATGGGAGAATCAGTTGCTCCCCTGAGAAGAGAGATTTTATTAATTTTGAAAACAGGTAACTAGGTAACACTGACAAAAACCAGCCTACGGTTCTAAGCTGTGTGAATTTTTTAAAATGTTGTTTACTTTTGCTTTCTCGTTAGTCACAGTACAGTAGCAACTTTAATAAACAGATATAAAAACAATTAACATACTGCTACAAGATATCATAATGCAAGTGTAGTTAAAGCCTGTGTGAACAATTGCTTTTCCAGCATGTAACAGCTTATCTACACCCTGTAACACTTTGTTAACTGATCATTTTGACTGGGCTGCTTAGTTTGTATTCCAATGATGTTTAAAAAAAGGGATAGTTAGTGTTATGGATTAAATGACTGCAAACACTTATCCATGAAGATAAACCAATTGTTTCTTATTAGAGTGTAGGGAGCAGGGATAGAAGTGCTGAAATGGATTGTCACTATTTATTTAGCTCTAAAATATATGTGAAAGTTCAAATACTAGGAAGCTATTAACTTCAAAAAGTTCAAGACTAAACTTGCTGTAGTCTTAGTAAGTGTTTTAGTTAGTCTGTTTTTTCCCAGTAGATGAACCAAAATGCATACTGTAAAAATGGTCATTCCATTACAATTTCTTGTATTTGAAACTTCCTTTTTTCAATTTGTTATTGAATAAAAAAATTAATTACCTTTAAAAATGCAATAAGTTGTACTGTTCTACCTTTTAATACTTATTAATATACTTATGAACTTTGAGAAACACATTGAATAGAAGAACTTTTGAAATGCATTTTGAGAGGAGCATCAACTGACAAAAAGAGAGACAATCATGACTGAGACACAGAGCAGAAGAAAAGGATCAGACAGCAGAGACTAACATCAACAGAATAAGTTGTAAATTAACATGATCACTTGCAACCACACTGCTCAGCAGCAAAATATTAATCTTTGTGTTTGTAATTCCATTTCAGGTTATTTAATCCAAAATTAAATGTGCCATATTCATAAAGCACAGGCAGGTGAACTACATATTTCCAGAACAAAATTGACCTTAGTGCTCTGAAGAGTCAATAGTCACCAAAGGGAATTGGTACTGCACGGCTGATCTAAAGTGATCTCAGAACTTGCCTTTATGCAAGTTCGTATTACTCACTGGGACTTGAGAACTGCTCAGGGAAACAACCTAGTCAGGACTGTCAGTCAAGGCTAGAGACCCCATGAAACAAGGAATCATGAGGATTTGCCAAACTACAGGGATGGAGTAGAAGTGTAATGGATTTAGCAGATCTGGCTTGTGGGATACTGCCTTTCTGGCTTGTCTCAGGCCATGAAGAAGTCATAAAAATCCTTCATTAGAACAAGTGAGTTTGTACACAGTGGCTTGCAGCCTGATGGAGAATGATCTGTTCTTATAGAAGCAGTGAAGAGAGTGAGGAAAAGAAAAAAAAGAGATGATATTCCATCAGTAATCCCAACACATCTGGGAAAACCCAGAGGAGCAGAAGTTGCTCTGACTTGTATGTTTTGTTGACTGGCGTGTGGGGAGGGGATTGTCAAAAAACAGATGGCACCACTGAATTTTCTTTTTTTTAGCAGTTTCTAACTGATCACTGGTGAAACCATAGGGGATCTAGGGAATGTTGGTACCCTCTGACTAAACCTAAGGGTTCACACCTCAGTATGCCTTCTCTTCCATATTTGTCTTCATCATCAAGACATGAATGATTTTATAAAGTGCCCTTTGAAATCTGCCAACCACAAAGATGTTTCTTTGGCTTCCGTCTGAAATGTCCTACATACTTGAAAGAGTCCTGATTCTGGGTAAGTTAAACCTAATATTCTACAGTGCATCCATGGTGTTTCATTTTCCTCTTGTCATTTGAGTGCATCCCTTTTTGCATTCCCACATGCCAAGGGTAGGACACAGATGTACTAAAGCTACTCCACTTTCATGCTGGCCTGAAGTAGCCAGAGAGAAAGAACTTGCTGATTGTTCTGCTTGAACACTGGGCAGAAACATGTTCACTTGGCTTGCCAGGCTCTCTCAGTGTCAGTTTTACTCAGCAGTTCTCACAAAATTAAAGGCAATATCAAAGCAAGAACAATATAAACTATCACTATCCTGTTGACATCTCTATATTAGAGAAGTCATAGCAAAGATCCTCCTAGTGTGTCAACATTTTTTTGACTTAAATCCCTGTGGAGAAATCTCTTTGCACTGATGCAAATGTCAGGTAAAAATATTTGGAAACTGATATAGAAGCAGATGACCTAATTTTTCATGTCTATAATTTTTTCCATGCATTTTATTATCATTTTCCTTATGGCCTATTACTAAACAATAATTTATTTTTCAGGTCTTAAATATTCTGCTTTCCAACTTATTTCTTAGTATTTAAACAATGTACTTCAGTCCTTAACTGGGTAATTATTCTTGATATAATGTTATTTTATCATGTGACTAAGGATAAGAGATGGGGTTTTATGCCACCTCCATTCTGCCACCAGAAAAGTTGAAGAAAATTTATATCAGATCCAAAGTTTATTTTTCTCTGGTGGGTCGATTTATTTAATGCTCTTAAACCTATGCCAAAGATTAATTTAGCCCTATTATCTTTTATACTGATTTTTACAAGTGTTTCCAGACTTCAGACACGGTCTACAAGATGATGATATTCATTGCTGAGGATGTTTCTTCTCAACTGGGGCTCAAGTAAATTATGTAAACAATGCCCATGGCAGCTCCCCAAGGTGTACACAAATAGTAATCAAGAATGGTATTTTACAACTTTTTTTAAATCTTGGGCCTTTTTTCATGGAACTAATTTGATCAATTTGGAAAGAAATTGCATTTAAAACAAGGGAAGTTGTGGGTGCTTTCAAGTGTCTATTTTTGGATCACATTTGAAAGAGGAAAATAAACAAAGTATTATGTTTATGTTTAAGACTCATTTAGAAATGGCTCATAATAGCATATGCTAAAGATGATGAATAGTTAAGAGAACTGGTCATGTAATTATTAGAAGAAACCACACATTGTCTCAGAGAATGTAAATCAGTAGATTCAAGTCAGCCACAGGCAGCCTACTCCAGGGATTTACTCTGGCTCTGACAAGACCTCTGTTCAGCCACAGCACTGCTACTGCTCTGGTTCCAAGGCAGCACACACTCACTGCAGACTGGCCCCTGGGGTTACTCCTGTCCTACATGCTATTTATGAATGCAGTCCAGCATTCTTTTGCTAGACTCTGTATTTCCAAGAACGCGTGGCTTTTCTGTCTTCAAAAGGTGACTTGAAATAATATGTTGTGAAAGTCTGAAAAAAACCCCATAAGGTCTTTGGAGAGGATAGGAGTTTAAAAATATCTTTCAAACAGCAGTAACATTTTAAGATAAAATATTTCAGACAGCTCCTCTTTGTTGTTTGAACTGCACATTCCATGTGAATTATTGGGAAGAGGCAAGGCTGTGGATATGCTGCTAGAAAACATGCAGGATTTTGCTTTTAAACTTGCCAATAGTGAGACAGGAGAAGCAAATAGGCTCTGATTAGTGGCACATAGTTTCCAGTTATATCTGAAATTATATCTTTAACTTAAAACAAAATTCCTGCCAATAATATTAATCTTTCTCTTGAATTTCCTTTTTGAAAACACATCATATTGGTATTTGACTGGACATAACATCAAATAAATGGATAAGTTCAGATGTCCACTGTCATTTAAGACTTCTTCCAAGATTTCCCTTTTGTCATCCCTGTAGTTCACCTAACCATTACCACTACCACTAAAACATTTCATACTACATATCAGCACTCTCACAGTAACTTTTTAGGACAATGAATAAAGGAATCTCTATTAACTTGGAGAGGAGTTGGTTTAGGGGCCAAGACCATGAAGGAGAACTTTGTTTTCTCCACAATTAATTTATTGACATTACTACCATAATTAGTTGGATTCTGTGAAATATCAAGAATGGGATAAATATATGTATTGCAGATTTTGAACTAGCTGATTTTACATTGACAAAAGCCCATGATAATAAAGTGTACAGCCATACAACCATGGAAAAAGCGTGAGAAGTCAAACCTTGACTCTTAATTTCTTATTACTCTGAATTATGCTTAAGTGGTACAGAAGAATGAAGATTCTCCACATGTTGCTTTCCTTATTCTACAGTTTGAAGCAGTGGCTAAAAGTCACCCTGTCCTTTCCACTGTAAATCTGTGATGGAAGAGGAAAAACTGCTGTCTCGGAATTGAAGGCAAATGCATCCAAAGTCCAGGTCACACTGTGTCTTTGTTAACTCATTTAGCAAGCTACAGAATTAAGGATGAAGCTTTGCCGTGTCTTAGGAGCATCCTGCCCAATGAGTGCCCTCTTCTTAAGCATTATTTATTCTGCTGTTGTACCACAGTCAGTTGTCTGTGGCTGTGCTAACTCCCTTTATCCATTTTAAAATTCACTTCTGTGGTAATGCAAAGTGATGCCAAGCCAGCCACAACTTCTGTCTGTTCCCAGAAAAACTGTAGCAATGAAGATTTACAGTAATCTCCACTGAAATTGCCCAAGGCATTAATTCTTCAAACTTTCTGGGTACATCTATATAAATTAGTGCAGGGATGGTTGAAAGCCAGCAAATTGGGTCCAATGCTGAATTTTATTCATGCGTTTCCTCACTGAAAGGAAGATGAATTTGGTTTTCTTCTGCCTTCTGGAAGTTTGGAAATCAGTGTTACCTTGGCAAGCAGATTCATGGTTTTGCAGTGTTGCCAGGACAGGTTAGGTTTACTAATCCCACGACTTTGTTAGGAAAATACTAGTCTTTCCAGGACTACAAGAAGATGCCACGATAGAGGGTAGATGGCTATGGGAGTGAATAAGGGGCAGAAGTGGACAAGCAGCAGTAAGGGTGCCCAAGAAGGAACAAAGGAACTGTCTAGGAAAACAGTGTGAGGAATGTTCCTAGAAAATATGGCCTCCAGGACCACAGAGAGGGCACATGGTAGAGTGTAGGAAAGAGATACTATACAGTAGTTCAGGAAAAATATGTCAGAATGTAATAGAGACTGAACAGGCCTCAAGTTCAGGTGTCAATGGGAGGAGATGACTAGAGGCATACTAAGGCTGAGACAAGAAGGAAAGGAAAGACAGATTATTGTACTTCAAAGAAAGAGACATAGAACAGCATTTCTCCAGGTAAGAAATACCCTGCATATCATAGGGAAGTTTAAAATGCAAAATCAGGGCTGAAGAACTTAATTCTGCTCTCAAAAGAGTATTTTGCAATGAGAATGAAATATAAGTTTTTCAGTTGCCTCTCAACTTGTAGTTTCAAGCAGAACAGAGTTAGACATCTTCCATTTTAAATTTGAGCATATTTCTCTTCCCCTTGTAAACATAAATTAAACGTTAGGTCATCTTACACTGTTTATTTCCAGCTGTACTCCTGGTGCAAATTCTTTTATGTATTTGTTAATCCCAGCGTGGCCTTCTGCACTGGCTCACAATTCTTGGAATAAATCCAAGATACACTGTATTATATATGCCACTTTTAGAGAAAAACTCTTTACAGCTGGGAAAAAAAAAAAAAGGATCACTTTCAATTTGTGTTCAAATTCTTCTGTCTTAATTAGCTTTGTTTTGTGGCTTAAGGAACCAGATTTTACTCCACTAATTAACAAGGCAGACTGCCTTATCAGCATCATTCTTCTCTGTGTATACTTAAGTATTGCTGAGCTTTGCAGTTTTGTAATCTGCAAGCTTTCATTTATTTTAAAGTTTGTTACAATTATATTATGCAAATTATTAAATGCAAATATTGTTATATTATCAGTTAAAAGTGCCAAATTGAGAGTAAAAATAAAACAAAGTTTGAAAGGGCAAGGTGGAAGAGATAACATGAAAAAATAAAACAAATTAAATAATGCCCTCAGAATACATATTTATGAATACTAATGCCTCTAGTTAACTTCTTTTATACTAAAGGCATCTCTGTGTAAGAATAATGAAGTAAACTAACATGGATAATAAATGTAATTCTCTATCTTTAATGCTGACGTATTTTCTACAGTGTCGCTAACACTGTAGTTTTGAAGACAAATTAAACCACAGCTATAGACCAAAGATTTACAGTTTACAGACCTTGTTTTTAAAACCATATATGTTTATACATAAACAACTAAAAAATTCCACTAAGAGCCCTTTGTGGAAGTGTCTAAATGCATAACTCCTACCAAAGTCAATGGGATTAGACAGTTAGGGCAAGAGCTGTAAAGGGATTCACTAAAATTCATAGCTGTGGGAATTCACAGCCTTGAATCTGACACCTAGACAATGTGTGAGCTGAAAAATAAAATAACTCAGGCACAGTTTTGCATTAGAGTGTCCAATGGGCATGGCATGGCTGGGATTCACATGGATGCAAAAAGTCCCTGACTCTGAAACACATCTAAGCACCTTATTAGCAACATGCATCCCTGGGCAATATGCATGAACATTTTGAAGAAGTGGTCTGAGCACTTTGTGTGAGGGACAGGGATCCATATCAGATAAACATTTCAGACAACAGTGAGAGGGGGTACACAAGAACACACAATGCTTTTTATTCAGATATGGTGCAAGAGTTCTTCTGCAGTTATGCACTCTTGACTGGTGATCAAAAAAATGGCATGTTTGGTCAGGAGCTGCCAAAAGCAATAAGGGAAAATAGAAAAGTAACCTTATGACAATTGGTTTATTTTGCTGTCTTTCCTGGTCTTTGTATTACATTTTGTCCATCCATTGCTTGGCGCCCTGCTCCCAATATGACAGCATTGCAACAATTTCTTAGACTTCATTCTCCTTCACCTGACCATTTCTTTTCAACCCTGGAAGATGGTTCTCAGGCTGTGTCCATACCACTGTAGGTAAATATACCAGAGGCAAGCCTCTGGAACTCTATCACCCATGCCATGATATTGTTACTATGGACCTTGACAGCCAGCTAGTGCTCTCCCAGATCTTATATACAGTTTTGGGGCTGGAGGAGTCTAGAACCATTCACCATTTCTGCTACAATCAGGAATAAATGTTTATCACTCTCCTGGACACCAGAATATTTTCTATGTTGTATGAACTATCAATACACATTGGAGACAAAGATTTTCAAGTGGTCATTTGCATTCAACTGAAGTAGTGGGATCGAGGTAGAGCTCAGCCCCCTTTATTCTGAAATTGGGGCAATATATAGAATCCTCTCTGGTAGAGCCACATTTCTCACAGCCAGGACCCTGAGCCAGAGTCCAAAGGCTCATGTCAGTGACATCAGTCTGTCAGAGAGCACATTACACTGGGATTCACATGATTTTGCATATCTTCAGGCTAAGGAATGTAATAAAAAAAGAGTAATACAAATGTTTAAATGAGACATGTATCATCGCATAAAAGTTCACAGAATTCCCTGGAGGGGAGACCAGCAGTTGACATTATGCTTAAGGATGACAGACAAATCTTCAGATGCAGAGAGACCAGGCTCTACATGACTTCTAAGGATCTGTAATCCTACCAGAAGTATCCAGTTCAAAATTTTTCTGCTTTTTATTTCTCAACATTGTACTTAAAGCTTAACAAATAGAAGAAGAAAAAAAAATCTTCCTACATTGTAAATGTAGTTTTAATGTGTTCCATTTAAAAATACTTACAAATTATTAATTCCTAGTTTTCAAAGCATTTACATTCTTGTCTTTACTGGTTCAAAAAAACCCAAAACACAACATAATGCAACAATCTCTATGTTAAGATCAAACAGGCAGATGCTTCACTGGAAGTGGATTTAAAACTGGTTGTTGAGGCAGTTACACGTCTTTTCCATGACAAGGATTCCTAGTCCTTGAGATCCTGCAGAACTGGTGTCTGCTCTTGTGCCACACAGCCTGTAATCTGTAACACAAGGTTAAACATGAATCAAAATCATGCAGGTAGACAATGAGCCAGGGGGAAGTCATGGTCACCATAATAGTCAGAAGCTTTAGCAAGTGTTAAACTGGTTATAAGCCTTAGTTGTAGCTCGATTAAACCAACTGTTGCCACGAATAACATAATTTTGAACTTATCACTTACCTCCATTTGTTACTAGATGGTGTCTGGACTCCAGCAAAGAGAAAGAGAAATTTGATGAATATGGTATCTTTAGAGGCTTTGACCACACACATTAGGTTAGAAAATGGTTTAATACCTCTGGGAAAAGCAAATATTTGGGTGATAAAAACTCATCATGTTTGCAAAGCAGAGGGGATGGATGAGTTATATAAAAACTGGAATACCCCAACAAAATATTTTTAAACAACAACAGCTGGAGTTTGATTAAAATCAGATCAAGTCCAACTAAACCCAGTCTGGACAGAATTCAGCATTCAGACTAATGTTAATAACTTGTAGATGGAAAATAGAAAAATAGTACAATCTAAAAGTATATTTATTTTTTATAACCATATTGTTATGGCTGTAATAGCCTAAAAATATCAACCAGATCTACTTTGAAGGCCACAATCTTGCATGTTTCAAGGTTTTTAGCAACTGCATGAGCCACTTGCGTCACACATTTTATTCAGACCAAATGATATGAGACATATTACAAAACAATTTATTTAGAAAACATTGAAAAAGAACTGCAGCCAATTCCTAAGCACTCTGAGTCATAAACATTAATGAAAAATGCTGTATGGAAAAGGGCAATGCTATTCCTCCACAATTCAGGTGTACTAGCTAAGTAGCTTAAGTTTGCTAAAATATGACTTTGCTATCTGCTTTCAAATCCTGCTTATTTGTGAAAAATTACTGTAAATTTAATTAGCATAATGATACATCCATCTCTGTCAAATAAAAATCATTGATATAATTAATAAGGCAGGTAAATTGTTCATATGGAGTAAGCACAGCCTTCTGAGTTCTCAGCTAGAGTGCAAGGAGGTGATTTTCCCAAATGTTAACCTTTTTTGTAAACTTCCAGTCAACTTTGCTGCAAGGAGAAGTATAGCAAGATCTTTTTCTTAAATAAATAAGTAAATGTATATGCATTTATACACACACACACATGCACACACACACTATATACAAAACTACTGTAATTTCAAGGATTTTTTTTGTTTGAATAAACATGTATTAACAAAACAGACATGCATAATGGATAGATGAGATGGACCTTTGAAATATTATCTTTTCCTACATTTCCTAAGCAATAGAGAGCATCTAAATTATTAATGTTATCAATCTCCTTCAGAGGAGGAGATTTATTTTGCAAATTCCAGCAACCCTAATCAGCTGAATTTTTAAATACCCAGTGTTTCTGTCTTCCTTTACTGTTTGTTTTCAAGTGTTGATTTTTTTTTTAAATGCCACAAAAGAGGAAAACAAATCACATCTTATATTAACCCATAACCTTTTAAGCTACAGAAACAGACAGGTCATTTTTTTTTTTTAGTGTTGACATTCTGCATGTGTAAGAAAAACTTATGTATGTAGATTCCTCTCACAAGAGCTTCAGGGCATAACCCAGACAGAGAAGCCATCACTTTTTCATTCTGCACCCAGGCTGCTGACAAAAGAATTGTGCAAATGAGCCTTTAAATCCTTAAATAGTCACTACACAATGCATGAAAGAATGCAGCTCGGGACAAAGGGCAATATTCACAGTTTATCTCAGGGTGATGGATCTGAATCGACGCATGAACATGGGTTTGTTACGGGATGGAGTAGGCCGAAAACCCCTACTGAGAACCCAGTGGCCACAGTCTGTAATGCAAACAGTCAGGCTAAGTCCTTCACAATTAGGGTAAATGGAACTGGCCATTATCTGAACTTCAACTTGTTCTCATGATTGATATGGGAAATGAAAAGTTGTATATATCTCTACAAAGACTGCGAATTTTCTTCTCCTGACCAATGCTAGGAATTGGTAGATTCATATTTTAATGCAGGAGTTCCTATTTTGTATTTCCATTTAATAAAAGTGCTTGCACTTTCATCCACACTACAATGATGTTACCAGTTTTGTTGTTTATCTAGAATTTTAGCTAGAGATGAGACACAAAAATAAAGTCATGACACTGAATCTATACAAAGGCTATGCAATTTATACTGAGTGATAACCTGTATGGACAAATACCTGTTCATCCACATCTTTCATACCATCAACCCGTTGTCAGTCTGCATAAATATTCATAGGTAACCAGCAGCTAAAGTGTTACTTGTCTTGGGGCATTCAGCACTTCAGGAAAACCAGGGTCCTCTAAAGAATATATATATGTATTTATTTTTATAAGTGAATGCATTTTACCTATACTGTCCATAACAATTACTAAAAAGCCTTTTATTAATGTTTCAGGTCTCCTAAAATACAGAAAGTGTAAAATCAATCTGGACGCAAGGCGTTATAGAGAGGAAAAAGTTAATTTTTTAGTGTTTCAACAGGGAATGGAGGGCCTGGAGCAAGGGGTTGTTGTACCCTGCCCTCTGTTTTTTCTCCCTTTTTTCGGCTTGCAGCAGCAAGAAGGGAGAATATAAAACTGCTACCTGTAAAATATGTGCAAATTCAGAAGTCAAATCATCCACAAAGCAAGTGTTCATCTATACTTTTGGTGAGGAAGGAGTTATCATTAGCTTATTAAAAACACCCAACTGAAAAAAAAAAATCTCTTTTGATTTATAGCTCATCTGATAACGTTTCAGGGTGAATAAATTCAGGTAACTTTCCAAGAAATGTGATCTGTGAAAGGGCATATGATTTCACATAAAGACCTGCATGAAGGCCACCAGGACAGCCAATGAAACACAGAGACTTCAAGAAACTCTCTTCAAAGCAACCCTATGTATTCAAGTATACACTGCATTCAAGTTGGATGGATTTCCCTTTTGTCTATAGTCATCAGAGGCAAGTGACATCTTGAACGCCTCAAGAAGATTAAATAGCAAAGCTCAGTCGGAAGCTTAAAAAAAAGAGAGAGAAAAGAAAAGGGCCAACTTGGCCATTATGGAGCTGGTCCTTTCTTGTCTGTGAAAGAGCTTTCAAGGAGTACTATTGGAAGAAGAAGGCCCAGATAAAGAATACAATGATGTTAGAAAGGGAGAACTCCGAGTGGAACCAGAGGGTGTGGGTTGCGCTGAATGAAGGATTAGTGCAGCTTCACAGCAAAGAAAAGGGGAATCCTAGTCAAGATGAAAATGAGGAATTACTTTTTTTAGACTCCAGTTCACTGAGCAGCGACAATGCATGATGGGAGGTACTTGACATAACACTCTTCCAGGCCATGTTTGCTCTCCATGTGGGACCAAGAAAAAACAACAACAGTGGCACACCAAAACAAAACAGTTTTTAACCTAATAAACTTACTCAGAAATCCTTTTCTGTAAACGTTGGGTTTTATTTACTATTGAGTATCTGTATGTTGAACCAATCACACATGGGAAATTAGCATGCCAGATTTGCAGACAACATGCCTTTTAAAAGGCCTGTATTTTGCAAAAGGTTCAAATCAATGCATTCTTATTGCACATTATAGGAAAGGAAGATATGCTGAGTGTTGAATTCTTCAGAGTCATTAGAAATAGTTACCTTCTGGAACATCTCATAGCAATTTAGAAAGCAAAACGCTGTGAAAATAAAAAGCATTTTGGATTCCTAAGATGTATGCCCAGCAATCAGGTTGATTCTGAGTTAGGGAAAGGATGGTGCAGAAGTGAGAAGGTACAATTTAATTGTATTGAGAGATGGGCACAGGTTTTGATTCATGACTATTAATATTATTCTGTGAATCACCGAGCTACTTTTCCATGAGTGAGGAACCTGTAGTCCCGGAATCACATTACTGGATGTGACACAGCCAAGGTGGAAATAAAGGCTGGAACACAGAGTCTCTGTGACAACTTATTTGTTGATATGATACAAACACATGCTTCAGGTTAGGGTGAGAAACAGCAGATTAGGGGCATTCTGGGGATGTTGCCACTTTCACATCTCAAAGGGAAAGGAGTGAGAAGGACTTCCTTTACCTGTTGGTGAAATTATTATGGTAATAGAGGGCAAAAAAACCACCCCCAAACTGGTCTACCTCATCTGCTTCCCTAAAGAGTCAGGAAAAGCTCAAGCAGCTTAGGATATTACAAAGTATTAATCTAGTGCAAAAACCCCTGCTGTCCTTATGGACTAGGGACCCTTTGCTGAAAAGATTTCTTCAGGGCTTGATGAAAGCATTGAAAGGAAAAAAAAAAATCATTTGGTTTCCTTGGCTACCTCTCATTCCAGGCAAACATAAGGTTTTATCAGGGGCAGGACAGAAGTATCACTTCCCTCCTGTACCACAACAGTTCATGAAGCTGTTAATGAGGAAGTCAGAGACTACAACTCAAGAGCAGCTGGAACAGCACAGAGCAGTTGAAGCAAAAGGATGCTTCCTCCTAAAATGTATGAATCACCTGTGCTTGTGGTGAGGTGTTATTGAGACAATCAGTAAGAGAGAGAATTTGTTGTGTTGGAACAGCTTGATTTGACAGGCTTAGCCAGAAGAAGGTGCAGAGGAGGCATAACTACTCTCTAAAATGTCCACAAGCAAATATCATGAAAGCATTAAAAATAAAGGAAAGGCTGGCACCTGGACAAATGAGCTGTGGCTGGGAATAAACTTAGGAAATCAGAAGGTCCTTTTTTGGTCTTTTGATAAGAGTCTCCCAATAGCAACAAGAACAAAAAGTAACTACTTCAAAGGCTAAGCAGTATGTATTTATGGTATGACTGTTCCTGTTAATAATTGACTAGATGTGATGACCTAAAGCTGAGGGAACTGAACTGTAGCTTTTGAGCACACACATTCCTTACATTTTCTAGAACTCAGTTTATAGTGTGATGTGAAGGTTCTAGCATGCAGTCTGCCAATCTGCTCCCTTTCTATCATGCTCCTTATATATGTTCTCTTTTCTTGTATTATCTGTTTTTTCTTTCTACTTACTGACTGCTGAATTCTAAAGGATATACCACAGGAACTGGATGGTGATCCCTTTCCATGCCCATGACTGAGAAACCAGAAATTTAAGTCCACATGACAAGGCAGTTATGTGAGAAGGTGCTATATTGATGTCTCTGATCTCCAGTGTAAAATCCTGTTTTGTCCTGTTTTATCCTGTTTACCCAGCCTCTTTTTGTCCACCTTATTGATAGGAACACACCTGGGTCTGCATAGCAAGAAATGGATTGCTGAGTCTTCAACATGGTGATTTGTCAGGGCTCAAATCTTCCCTCTCATACAATCATCAATCTGGAAAATGATTTCATCAGGTGCTCCATCACTGGAAAGATGTTTTTAGTTGTTTGACAAGCTTGGGAAGAATTCCTGATTTCACAGTGTCTACACATACACACTAGTGGACATGCAACATATATGTGGTGCATTGGGTAGACAATAGTTCTGACATATGGGTACTGCTGGATAAGAAATTCTTCTTTCCTTTCATTTTGGAGATATATATCTTTATTTTTACTTTGATTGTTTTTACTTTCAGAATTTAAATAGCTATTTCCACCACTTGTTTATGCACTACCTTTTAAGCATTACCTTTTCTTTCGTGAAAGAAGTGTGATATTTTCCTCTGGAAGTGATTATAATTAAAAAAGCATAATATCAAATTATATGGAGCTAATCTCAAGGCAGAATAGAGATAGGCAGCATGGATAAATAGTTTTACCAGTGGAATTCCAAAGACTGAGCAGAGAACCTTTGGTTTATGTAGAAAGAACCTCACTGTGGGGAAGGAGCAGTGAACTGTGGAGTTCTGAAATACTCTGGGGAAGCTGAAAGCACAGAGAGATACCAGCTCTCCATCCTGTACCCCAGTTTAAGCATACAAAATAGATGTGACTTTGTAAATCCAGATGATTCTTCTGTAGAGATTGTTATTTGATTTTGACAGTGTTACCTGAATACAATGATCCTATGTTTTACTACTCTGTATTTATTGTTGACCCAAAATCCCAAAGTTTGCTGATCTACCCTTTCAGTTTGGTACCAGATGCTCTGACCTTCCCATCCTTCTGCTTGAAGGCAAAGAAGAGTTGAAGAAGCACCTGCCTTCCATGACCTAAAAAATATATTTTTCCAAAGATAGCCCAAGATTTCTTTTCCTCATTAGAATGTAATAAAGTATATCTTTATACTGCAGACTCAAGTGAGGACATGGCCCATTACTGCTGTGACAACCCATGAAACTACATCAATGCATGTAGGGAAACAATGGCTCCTTTTTCTCCTCTGTTTTTTTTTTTAATATCTTTTTGTATCATAACCATCAAGGCAACATGACAGCTTGTGACAAAGTATTAAAAAATAAAGAGCACCTGGTAAATAGAATGATTTTCAGTATCTACGTTAACATTATTCTTGCATTTACTCCAGGATGCTGGGTAAGAAAATGAGGTTAATTGTGCAAGAAAATTCTTACCATTTTAATCAGGGGTATCAAATGTCAAATGCTTTCCTTTGTAGTTTGACAATTTGGGTGATCTTACATCATTGTAATGAAAGAAGTTTCGCTTTGATTAAAGGGAAAACAAAGTCAATAGAGGACAGAGAGTTTCCATACATGCCTTTACTGAAGTTCATCCTCTCCTCCAGTGTAAGAAATGCCTTGAACAGGAATGTAACAGATCAAGAATTTTAAATTACAATGTATTTTGCTTAAATGTACCAAATATAACATGAAAAAAAAATTGATTTTGCAGTGTTAACGGTAATGAAAATGAGGAGTTCCATGCTATATCATAGCCAACATACAGAAAGTAGAACCATACTGAAGAACTGGAATTTTTCTGGCCTTTTATTTGGTTTTGGCATCTATAAGAGTGGGACAATTCTTACTAGAAGGGACCTGAGGTGGTCCAGTCCAGCTTCATTATCAGAGAAGAATCTGATATAAGGTTAGATAATTCTTCTGTTGCATTTGTCAATATATTTGAAGAGTAAACCAACCAAAATTTAAAATTTTTTTTTTTTTTTTGACTTTCATCTACTTTTACTCCTTTTACTCTATTACTTCTACTCTCAAACCCAGAAACTTATATCCTGATAAAGTATTTACACCTAAACAGTTATGTCAACTTTGGATAATCAAAATCCTTTAATATAGCTCAATTTAGTCTGCAAAGCATCATGACAGAAGTTAACATGACTATTTCTGACTTCTATTTGTAAGCACAGATAACAACACAATTACTAATTAAAATAGAACATATTCAAATTGGAATCACTTTATGGTTGATTAAGCTGCACGATATAACAAGCCATGTGTTGTTATGGATATTACCCTTGAGTTTAAAGAGTTCCTCTGATTGTCCAAAGAGTGTCTGTGAGGGCAAGAACTCATGCTCTGGAAGTATCTTCTTTATCATTTCAAAGCAGAATATCTCCAGGGAAACTGGTGTTTAAGGAAATATGAAAATAAGCTTTATCTGTTAAAAAAAAAAAAAAAAAAAAAAAAAAGAAAGAAAGAAAAAAAAAAAAAGAAAAAAATTAAAAGTAGTCTTCAGTGGATTTGACTCATTCCTGTATGCATTGATGACATATCTGTGGCAGTGGGAGGGTGCAGCAACCTTTGTGATGCCTTTCATACAGGTTATAGTAGGGGATATTACCTCCTGGATCTAAGACATCCTGTAGTGCTTCCCCAAGGCCCTGGCCACAAATCTTCCCTGCCTAAATTCCCCACTACAAAGTAATTGGAAGATCTGGTGGTTTGTGCTGCTGTAACTCTTCTCCAGTTTTACTTTCTGTCAGTACAGGCGTGGAAACCGACTTCTACTGCTGGCACAGCAAGAGAAATCTGATGTTACCAAGCAGAGAACTTCATTTACATCTGCTTCAGCTGGCATGGGGAAAAGTAAGGCCAGGCATGATTTCAAACACATATCTTGGAAGTAGATTTTAAGTTAATTTTGCATGGAAAATATCAACACAACTTCAAAAGGGTTGAGAAACAACGAATCAGCTCTTTTGCTTCTCAGCACGCTAAATGAGCTTCTCTTAAAAAATGAATAGCAATTTTCAGCTTGATTTTTTTTCAATCCATCTCCAACATTGCACCATGATATTGCTACAACTGTCCTTCTTTTGACAGGCTGCAAACAGTAAATGTGTCGTTTCCTCTGTCCATAAAATCACCAACAGGCAGGAGGATTTCTTGCCAGAGGGAAGAGCCTTGCTAAAGCTTAATAAAAACTGTTGATGCTCCCTACAGGTACTAGCATGTCAGAGCTAAAAATACGTATTTGAAGTGAAAGCCTTAAGCAACAAACTACCTTTGTAAAAATGTTTCAAGAAAAGGTACTAAAAGGTACTAAAAGCATCCACATGACTGCAATTGCTCGATGCTAACTCCATGACTGTAGCAATCAAACAGAAAGGCTTAAGGTGTTCTTGCAAAGCAGTAATAGTTTGCAGCTTCATTGGCTGGAGTGCTTTAGAGTGACTGCCTCCAGCACTATCTCCATATAATACATTACTGCAATGACAAGGCATAGTGCAGCAAGTTTGCACTATTCATCAGCCTAAGCAGTTTCCTCCCTTCAACATTAGCAGCAGCTGACTTTTTTACTGGCATAACCCATGAGGAACTTCTAATCCAACCCAACTAACCCAAGGTTTCAGAAGCCTCTTTACCTTCTGCAGAAGATGTGAGAAGGAAGCTAAATTTTTGGGAGCAGATACTTCTTCCTTTCAAACCAGTAGGGAATTTTTTTTCAAAATGACAGCAACAATACAATGGTATTTCTAGACCTTGTGCAGTTCATGGACCTTTTCACAGCCACAGAGGTACCCATTACACAGCACAGAAGCTGAAGCAAGAGTCTCCATCAGAGCTGACAGGCTCCAGGACAAGGCATAAGCACATCACAGTCTGTGACTTTTCTTATAAGCACACAGACAGAGTATGAGAACTTGTTTTAACTGCCTGGTGATATGTCATCAGATATGCCAGGCCCTCGATGTGCCAGGGTACATGAATCCAAAATGCATCTTCTGGCCATGGCTGGTCAACAGTTGCAAGTTTGATGGAAAATTTTGGTCTTCAGGGTGACCCTCAATAAACTATCTCAACATGTCTGGAATATTTGGTATGGAAATTAATTGATATTGGTTTTGCCTGAATTTCAACTCCTAGCTCCTAGCTCTAGGCTCTCAAGAATAAACTCTGCAGTTGTGACTGTGCTTTGTTTTGCTGAAAAAACTCTGAATACTTCCCATTTCTCATGTTTTGAACATCCTTTGTCTCTATTCTGGATTTAAAAGTTATTGTGAGGTACAAGCCCAAAACAGAATGCTGAAATAAAGTAAACTGAAAATCAAAGAATACTTTGTACATTTTTAGACACATTCATCACCTAATTTAATTGCTCTTTGTCTCACTTCTTTCATTAAGGTAGTCACACTTGAAAGTGATTTGTGATGAGAACGTGTCCAGACAAATAACTTTCAGCTAATGGAAAAATAAAAAATCATTTTCACTCATATTTAAATGGGTAAAGAACTTATTTCAAATCATAAGTTTCCCAGGTGAAAAAAGGTTTGACACAGATGACAAGTAGATATGGAAGGCATTCAGTCCAGGTAAATCTCTGCGTTCAGGACAAAGTTTCAAAGCCTGGAAAAAAAAATTGTGCTGTAAGTTGCTTTCCAGAAGGTTGTGAAAAACAATGCTCAGAATATGGACCCGACCCTCCCATCCCCACATATGTGGATGGAAAGAAATGGATTAACATTTGCATCATTTGGAGGCATTTGTGACTCAGAAATATAGGAATTAAATAGATGTTATCCATGTCTAGCTGGAGACATGGCTGGAGCTATAAAGCTATAACAATTTGCACAAGCTGATGGTAGTTTCATGAGTCTCTGAATCTTTTGGAAAGACTTCTCAGTGCAAGAAATATCTGGGGAAAAAAAATCCTCTTGGTATTTTACAATATCTGAGCTCTTACAGGAGAAAATACAATCTTGTCTTGCTCTGATCCTGTCAGAAAAAGGAAAGATGCAGAGTGCCAGATCTGTCTTGAGTTTTCATATTTACAAGGATAGTGGGAAGGATCAAACTAAGAATATAATTTTGCTATTATACAAGGAACAGTTCAGAGCATGGAGACAGAATAGATTTCAGATGCCTGAAGCCCATAAGAGTTATGAACTCCTGGGAGGATGTGTGTAGTCATAGTAGCTGGAACAGTTGTCTGACTTGGCTGAGCAGAAATTGACCTGAACAACCTAAAGATTATTAGAAACTGAGATTTCCCTTTGAGAACAGGGGTGCACACACACACACACACACACAAAAGCAATCTGGTTTTTTGGTGGCACAGAGAAAACAGGTTTTGGTTTATCCAGTTCCTGAAATCTATCATAACCCAAAGAAACTTTCTAACATGAACACTGTAAATAATAATAAAAAAATAATAATAAAAGAAAGAGGGTGGACTTCCAACTGAAACAGCTGGGGAACAGAAAATTCGAGAAGATCTGTTTAGCACCCAAATGCCTGCTTTCTTACTGGTAGACCACCAACTCCTAATGATGTATTTCTATTCAAATGCATCACAAGGCAATTTCCTCGCATTAGGAAACAGAGACAGACACTTCTAAACCATTATAGATGGATATTCCTTCTGACTTTCAGCTCCTTTGTGGGGGTCAATGCTACTGCTTTGTTCTTTCAATCCCTCACTTTACAGTGAAAGGATGATACATTATCATTCTGTTTAAAAGTTAAACTTTTGAGGGGTTTTGTACCTGAAAAGTTGTTCTGAAGAAACTATAGTTGAAAGATGTCATTGTACAAAGGGGGAAATAAAATGAAAGATAACTTCATATATCTGTGCTTTTGTTTAGTTTAAGAATGTTAGCTGGAAAACTGTAAGCATTTGACTTGAGAAATATTGTAGAAAGACACTATTAAAAATTATTAAAGCAACTGAAAACACTGACTTAAGCTGGCCTTTCAGGATGATAGGCAATATTTTGATGACAGTAGGACTAAAACCACAAACACTGTGAACTATGGCCATGGTGTGTTTGCTCAAATTGAAAACTCTGTCATAGTTCCTTTAGGTGTTTCAGAGTTTCTTAAAAGCTCATTAGTTCTATTTCTTATTAAAGAAAGAAAACCCAAACCAAAGCAAATTTACAGGTCAGGTTATATCTCAACTGTTTTGATACTTACTAGTAAGGTCCCTCTGTTTCTAGCTAATTAGACTCTCAAAATGGGTGTTAGGTAGTAGAATAGGAATCTGGAATAGAAATGGCTAAAACTTTCACAGTTATTTCACTAACAACTGTGGAAATAAACCTGCAATTACCATGGCTGGTTCAGCCATCTCTGACCTGAAGCTCTGCAGAATTATACACAAGTTATAAAGAAGTCCAAATTCAGCTAAATCTCCTGGCTTTCCGGGTAGGCCTCGATATTCCCATGGAAGATGGAGCTCCGTGAGCCTTACACTTCCTCAAGACAGATTGATCTGATCTGAGCCTTCACTGGGTGCTAAGGCATGCCTAGCCTTTGGAGTCTGATTGGTCCTGCACACTATCAAAGGCTGTCAAAGAGGTGTTCTGAATTCCAGAAAGGGATGTGTTTGCACCAGGTATTTAAAGGTCAGTCAAGCACTCCATCCATTCTGACATACAAACGTGTGGAATTACTGTAAGTGAAATAAAACAAAAAATTCCTACCTGCTAAATTCTGTTGCTAGAATGTAGCAAGAGATATCTAATGCCTTATCCCAAGGAGCAAGATTTCTACCTGTTGGAAGAATGTCACAGTTCTGAACATCTCCCCACAAGTGCCTGGCTGGTGGAACTCCACTGGCCAGTTCAGAGAATCACTTCAGATTTTTCAGGTTCTGATGCAGAAATATATCAGGAACAGATGTTCCACCAAATCCCTGAATGCATCTATTGCTCCAGAAGTGATCTTCTGTGCCACAGTACTTCCAAAGGTAATAGCATAGGTAATAAATGACAGACCCAGCACTTGGCTTTTGATATGTCCCTGTTGGCTATTCATTGCTTGGTTCCCTTCTGTCCTGGGGCTCCTGGGTATCGTCCAACTGGTGTCATTTAGAGGGCGAAGAGATAAACCATATGTGAAAAAGAATAATATGCCTTTGTCCCTTTCCAACAAAGAAAGTCGATGTATAACAGACCAAAATGAACTGATTCCTATTTACATTGCTTTACATCTCCCAAAAAAATAAATTTTGAAAGGGATACTAAAATATTTCTCTTTTTAACCATGATTTTGCTAAAATGTGTTCTTCCTAAATGCTTGTAAAAGGTCCTTAACCACTCAACATCACACACATTAAGAATTTTTTTACTAATTAAAGAAAAAAAATGTAAAGCAATTACTAAGTAGTGCAAATAGTTTAAGTCAATTTTAAGACTTAAACAAGAATAAGACAAGAAACAAGAACAGTGTGACCTTACTAGTAAGTGTCAGAACAGTTGAGCTATAACCTGACCTGTAAATACACTCATACTCTTGGAAGCCATATTTCATTCCTGGCATTGTAGCTGTACCACATTTTAAGGTATTAAAAAATTCTCCCGAATCAGCCTAAAAGTAATTCTAGGTTGTCCTAGATGAGAAATAAGAATCAGAGGATGAAAATAGTGAAATTAATTCATGCCATTACCATGGTTTTTACTATCACCTGGTCTTGCATTTCCAAAGCAGACTTTCACATCCACAGCTAGACTTCACTGTGGCATCCCATATTGATCTCACCCACTAAAGCTTTCAAGCAGCCTGGAATCTTGTCTAACCTTCTGCAGATATATGCCTTTAAAGGTCATGCACATGATGTGAGATTTGCTGGCCAAACACATTCTGTGTGCTCACTCTGCAATGGAACCTGACAGTTAACTTTAGCCTGCTTGGTGCTGGGTTGTGCTGGGTAAAGCAATGCAGCCTCAACATTTTACATTAAGCACAGAATTTTCCAAGCTTCTATAATCCTGCAATCTACAGCATTCCTCAGAAAACCACAATGATGTGGTGGGCCAGCTGAAGGAACATAAAAGAGACGATATGTTTAGTAGACTTGTAGTTTGCTGCTGTTGTTTTAAAATTGGCCTTCAAAATAGTCTGCTGCTGGAAGCTATAAAAACATTACTTGTTCGTATGTCTCCTGCATCTCTTAATATACTTAGGCCATCAAATTTCCTACCATTTGGTGCTTTTACAGTGATCTAGTATACATGTTAGTTATGGAGGTACATGACTTTTGTTTAGACATCCTTTGAAAAGCAGCAAGATTAACTGCCAGAGCCATTGAGGATCCAACTACTTGCAAATTTCTGTCACTAACATGTGCAAGCAACAGGAATAATGGCAGAAAAAAAAATGAAATTAAACAGCCTCATGCAAAATACTGCCAACTGGGCTCCTTATTCCTGGAGGCAGCAGGAAGAAAAAAGCAGACCTGCCCTACCTTGTGGCAGTGAGCAATTGATCCTTCTGTAGAAAAAACTCTGCCCTTAAAAAGTATTAGATAATTTAAAGCTGTTTTATTCCTTGATATTATATAAGAGCAATTTTAATTAATTCTTAACAGTTAAAAAAAAAGGAAAAAAAAAAAGAAAGAAATGAAGATTTGTGTTTCTTAGGAATGCTAAGCTGTACAAAAGCTCTGGGCTTTGTTTTTGGGCTGTCATTCTAAAGGAGGTGAGGACGGATTATAATTGCACTGTGGGGCCTGAACAGAGGACCCCTGTAGGTAGAGCAGGCCTTTCAATCTTCTGATCAACGGAGCTGAAACAAAAATGCAGGAGGGCTGTGTTCCCACGTTCTTTGACAGTTTCCTGCTGCAGATAGCGTCCTTTTAAACCTCCCTTATGCTTTCATTATGCTGCTGAAATAATGAATAATTTGCCTCCTCCACTCTTTGATATGCATGGTCAGATATTATTGGGTAAGAAGCAAGAGGGACCTTCCTATAACCTTAATCCAGTTCACACTAATAAAATGATTTAGCTGAGCATTCTTGGGAAGCAATTATTTTTCTTGAAGACAATGACTATCAAAAAGTCCCTAATGGGCAGAGGCAGATCAGGTCACCTCAGCTTTCCATTTTCTTCAACACGGGCAATGTTTGGACCCTTAAAGTACGAGCTCCCTTCTGCAGTTTTGTCACAAATACTCAATCATTACTGTTGCTGAGTGTAGGGTTAAAAATGAATTAGGCTTAATTTTGATTTATTCAAGTGTGCAGTTATTGACTGTGAGAGGTTAACTGTACTCTAAGTTCTGTGAGAGAAAATCCTCAGAGGGAGAAGTGTGACGGAGAAATGTGAAAAGGTGCTTCTGTTTCCTAATGCTAGTGATAAGCAACATATTTCAATTCTTATTCTCCTTTTTGTCATTAAATTATGAAGCTGGCATTCTTGAATAAAAGAGCCCCAGGATTATTGTGTTCCTAAATTAATACAGTATTAATGAAAGACAGATTTATTAATTTAAAACACTACTCTTTTTGAGAAAAAATTAATGATGGTTTAAGCAGATTAGTATTCTCTTTTATATTTAGAAAATCATCAACAATTATAAAATACATTGGCTGTCGAAAAATAATGCTTCTATTATATTATCTGGACTGATCCAAAAATCTTTGCAACAATCAGTTGAATTGACCTCATATTCCTCTTGACACAAAGATCATGTGTATCCCTTTATTATTTGTGACTTATTATGATTGCTGTTATCATTGCTACTTAATATAATTGTTAATATTCTTAACAAAAACTATCTGGCTGATTGCATCTTTAAAGACAGGTAGATATGTGCTGCGATTTCTAAAGAATTGTAAAGGCCTTTTGTTCACACCTTCTTTTATTGAAATGATATAATTAAAATGAGTAGAAGATACAGGTCACAAATTCATTTGCATATCTAAAGTGTAGTCTGATCCTGAAAAAAGCAAACACTCTCATCTTAGGTGTAATGCAAATTTATAGTTTTTTATGAGAAAACAGAACTTCTAAGTAAACAATTTCAGTGAAGTCCATAGTACTGTGCCAGACTGGTATGGCCCTGTAGTGTTGGTCAAATGCAAAAAGCTTGGTATTAAACAGCAGCATTGTAATAAAATTAAGACAGTTTCTCAAGGCTATTTAACCTTCATATGAAAGACTTGTCAACAAAGTTTCCCTATCATTATCCTTGTCAATGATTTTAATGATCTCACTGAATTTTTTTAGTAATAAATTTGGCACAAAAAGCCGAAGTTGTTCTGGTTCAAATTGTTGAATCAAAAATGGGTGAACTGTAAATTCAGATTAAGTTTGCTGAAGTTCAGACATTCAGATGTCAGAGGTTCAGAGATAAGGGATAATCATCCAACCCTTGTCTGAATTAGTCCCACCATTGTTAATTTAAGGATAATACTATGACTCTGTTTCTAATTTACATGTCTGCAAATGTAATTTTGGCTGTGCTCAATCTGACTTTACAGACTAGTAAGGATTGCATTGTGAGTTGAAAACAAGTGATAGTTATGAATCACCCTAATAGAGGGACTTTTTCAGTACAGAATTGGAATTATGTCATTTTAAAAAGTCATAGTAATATATCACCTCAAAGATTCCCCATAGCCCTGGCTATCCAAAGTAAAAAAAAAGACAAAAGTGAATAAGTACAGAGAACGTCTTTTTTTTTTTCTTCTGAGTGAAGATGAAGGACAAAAGCCAAGGTAATTTTAATGATTCTGTGACTACAGTGGGGAGAAGAAAAATTAAGTGTTGTCTGATGAGAAACAAACCCTGAAAGTTGGCTAAAACTTAAATATGGCTAACCATGGATAGTACAGGAAAAACATTAACTTCCTTCTCTCTAACGTGTTCTCCATCTCTAATCAAGTGTACACCATGAAAATGTAAAAAATACATTCTTGAAGCCTGTAGCCAGTAAGTCCATTCAGTGCAGTGTTTTGAGAGAATTTATCAATATTTCCTAGATGTGATGTGACATCCTACTTTAAAAGCCTCATGTGTTGTGTCGCCTATGTGAATATCTTTGCATCACACTCTCCTACACTTTGGTAACCAAGATTAACTTGGGTGCAACTGTCTCATATCCCTGCCTGATGCTCCCAGTCTCAGTCCTTCACCCTGTCTCCCTCCTCTCCTGGATCTCTTCCTATCATGAACTGTTACTAAAGTAAAGCATGAAGATTCCAATTAATAGACTTTGGGGCAATGACATGCATTATAAAGACATAGTTTGGCTATCCCTTCACAGACAGCTATTGTTGTCCAGAGTAAATAATAACCATCACAGGTGGAAAAGGTATTCCTGAGAGAGGAAAGATGCAAAGAGACAATTGATTACAGCTGATTAGGCTCCACCAGTGCAGCAGGAATTGAGAAATACCTACCAGTCACACTCTTTCACTACTATGGTTACTCGAATTAGCAACATTTAAAATGGAAGAGTTAAATTACTGTGACTTCTGGTTAAAGAAATATTTAACATGGCAAAGTTAAGTACACCATGATATTTAAATGACCAGGTATAAATACTCATAGTTTGCCAAGTTTCCAATTATGGATTTCTATGGCAAATTTTTATGATTAACTATTTCAGAATTGGAAAAAAGTATTAATTGGTCAGTGAATATGGTACAAGAATAGAAAAGTTCCCATATCAGAGAATCATATGGAAATTTTAGCTATCTTCGAGCAGGCTACTTGCGGACATCAGCAGCAACACAGACTGCATAAATTCAGGAATCTACAAAACCCCACCATCTACTTTGGAGAAGTGACCTGGACAACAGTACATGCTTAATATTGAGCACTCATTAACCAGCATTTTCATCCTTGTTCAGGGTTAGAAAGTGACTCCCATGTGCTTTCTTCCCAGCAATGAACTGTGGAGTCAGTCAGGAGAACTCTCTACTCTGTTGTGATCACTTAAATTAGCAATGTCCAGGAGCCTAATAGTGCATTAGTATGACTTCAAGTCAATGAAAAATTTAAAATCTCAATATCAAGATAATTCACCTCTTGAAAAAAATAAACATTATTCTCAGACGGTCACTTGAACACACAAAATCTATAAGCCAGGAAATGGTCACTGTTCATCTTTTGTGTTAATATGAACTGAGAAACCATTTAACTACACTATTCTCATGAAAAAATATAATTCTTAAGAATCAATAAGGAAGGTGATGAACAATAGAATACTTGATCTCTATATTTGCATTGAATGAGGTATTGTTTATTTGGCTTATTTTTTTTTTCTGAGGGATTTTAAAAAAAGAAGTTCTCTTGAAAAATGTGTGAGATATGATCTTAGAAGGATTTTTTTTTTAATATCAGGTCATGAAGCTCCTCCTACAATGTTGTATCTCTGGACAGACAAGGTCATGATGCCAAACACATTTAAAAGTCTGAAAAATTACCTGTATGGTCTGATCTCTCTCCCATCAATGCATATCAACTTCAGTAGTACAGTATTTTCAAAATCCATACACTCATTTCTTTTGGTCAGAATCAGACTAAAGGTTTTTTTCAAAAAGTTAAGGAAAATCTGCCCTCAGTATAAAAGAAAAAAAATTAATAAATATTCTGGTTCATGTAGGTCTTCTTTCAGCTGCTACTGAAATGTTCAATACTAGAAATAAAGAGAGAAGTTGAATAAAACTTTCATGTTTTCTTCCATTTTTCTGTATGTATCCATCCAAAATTTTTAACCATGAGCTTATATTTCCCTGTGTCCAAAAGCTAAATCTTTTTTGGCCTTTTCCCACATGAGAAGCTTATTCCTAAAATTCTTTCTATTACTGGGGACCAAGAACATATTTATTCCCAGCAGACTGGCAACTTCACTCATCAGATATTAGATAAAATTGTCCTTTCCTATTCTGAACAGCTAAGGACTTTGGGGTTGTCTATTTTGGAAAAAAGGAGGCTGACATCTTCCTGAGAAAGGGATGTGGAGAGAGAGGTGCTGAGCTCTGCTCTCTGATATCCCATGAGGATGGTTCAAAGCTGCTGCAGGGAAGGTGTAGACTGGACGCTAGGAAGCATTTCCCTACCAAGAGGATGGACAAAACCTGGAACAGGCTTCCTTGAGAGGTGGTTGTGCCCTAAGCATCTCAGTGTTTAAAAGGCATTTGGACAACGTCCTTAATAATGTGCTTTAACTTTTGGTCTTCCACAAAGGGGTTGGATAATTGGACCAGATGATCACTGCAGGTCTTTTCCAACTGAAATAGTCTTCTCTTCTCTTCTCTTCTCTTCTCTTCTCTTCTCTTCTCTTCTCTTCTCTTCTCTTCTCTTCTCTTCTCTTCTCTTCTCTTCTCTTCTCTTCTCTTCTCTTCTCTTCTCTTCTCTTCTCTTCTCTTCTCTTCTCTTCTCTTCTCTTCTCTTCTCTTCTCTTCTCCTCTTCTCTTCTCTTCTCTTCTCTTCTCTTCTCTTCTCTTCTCTTCTCTTCTCTTCTCTTCTCTTCTCTTCTCTTCTCTTCTCTTCTCTTCTCTTCTCTTCTCTTCTCTTCTCTTCTCTTCTCCTCATTCTCTACGCAGGTAGGATATTGACATTGCTTTTTTTGACAAAAGAATCAAAAATTACTTCCAAGTGAGCACTGGCAAAGTAGGAGTTATGATCCTTCACTACAAGCCTATAGCACCAGGAGCCTGATATATATTTGTGGCCTTGATCTGGCAAAGGAATGGCTCCATGGTAATTTGCTTTGGGAGTGTCCACATGTAGAGAGAAGGGTATTGAGGCTCAGAACCTCTCCAACATTCTTTCCTGTGCTTGAGGAAATCTAGTTACACTAGAACTTTATATTCTTTCTTTGCATACAAACCAAAACATTTTTATACTATGGGTGGAATAGTTTGGATGGGTAAATTGCCAGAATGACCTCTCTGAGTGCAGTATAGACATCTTTTATAAGCAGAATATTGCAAACAATACTATTCCTACTGCTCTTATGCTATTTATTATCCAGATGAATAATTTTAACATTTTTCACTGCTCAAACATGTCTAAAAGCAGCTGTTGACACAGTGCAAACTAATTTATGACTGAGACTTTTTTCTGAAATATTTTATAGATGACTGGAATATTTGAGGAAGGACAAGAAAAGTTTAATTTATGGAGAGACATGCAACTGCAAATGTCTATGTAACATGAACATAGTCTATTTTTTGGCTTACAATAAAACTCAACTAATAAAAGATTGTTATTATTTAGGAACAGTGACTCCAGACAAGATTTCTTAAAAGAATTCAGGGATGTTAGTAAACAGAGATCTTCAGTCCATAGCAGATGAGTTGCTATATGTAATTGCACAAGAAAAATAATAAATAAATATGGCCTAGTACTCTTTCACACAGTGATGCAAAATCTTGACAAGTCATCAATTCATTCCAATTCATATTAGGGAAAAGGTGCCCATGAAAAAAAAGAAAAAGGCATAAAAGAATGAGATGATTTAGACAGAATTGGGTACCTTAGATATAACAAGGTTTATATCTAACCTCACTGAATATTTATCGTGTCACTATTCCCTTGACATTGATTAAAAAAAAAAAAAGGTGAAGAATAGCACAAAACATTTGAAAGGAAAATATGGTATGTGCACACTGCACACTAGATAATGTTATAAATATTAAGTAATCCCCTTTATCTTACAGTTGTGAGTAAGGTTACATCATTTAGCGATGTCAAGAAAGAATGTTTTTGTGTTAGACACTGGTGATATGTGAGTACTAAGGATGAAATTCCTCTTAGGTGACCCAAAGATGACACAGAATAAGTGTGTCTCTAAAATGATTCTATGTTCTACGTTTGTCTCTTAGGAGAACTCCTATGTTTCCTTTGTATTGCTGGTAGGCTGAATGCATCATGCCAGTGGACATATAAGACCACCCACCCACTGGACCCTGCTACCTCCGTGAATAAACTCATCTGTAGAGAATTCCACCTGTAAAACTCATGGTCTGTGTCAGGGACTTCAACTTTCTGCCAAACAATTAGTATTGCATGAGCTTTACAGAAACACAATCTCTTTAGACAGCTGCCTCCAGAGGCCAGGCCTTACCTGATGGTAATTAATGAAAATGTCTCATGGCAATTGTTGCCACTTCTGGGGATGAATAAACCCTATGAACCTTATGTAAATACACAAGTTACTCAAAGAAAATAGATCTAAGTCCTCATCATCAATGTCTGCTCTAGACAGAGGCTGGCTAGCAGGACAGGAAAATTGGTGACCTTTCAGCCAAGGAGAAAAAGACCAAAGAATCAAATTCCGTTTAAAAGAGATTACTGGGAAAATTAATGAGAGAAGGGCACAGGTAGTACATAGCACTGCCTTCTGAAGTAAGGAAAAGATACATGCAAAATATAAAACTTTATTGTTTACACATCTTTTCTGAACTCACATGTATGTATTGATGTACACAAACATAAGGACTGTAGAAGAAATATTTTGGGCCCTGAAGTGAACTAAATATCCCCCCTTCCAACTCCTGTCTCCTCTCAACACTCCTCCCTGCCCACACCTTCTCCAGCAATTCTGTGCTCACCATCACTTCTCCATGTTCTTTAAATATTCCAAAAAACATAACTTGTTTATGCTTTTCCATGTATATCTACCTAACCTTTTTTTCCATATTTATGTGAAGGGAGCTCCCTTCACAGCCATGTGTCACTGTCTCTATTTTCTAAAGCTCCTTGGACTTACCCATTCATCTGCTCTTGCCCATATATCAGAATTCAATCAGCAGAGTGCAACCAAGAGCTTCCCACTCTGTTGCCAACTGAGAAAGAGCAAGCAGATCTAGGCAGTTGCTTGAGGTCACAGCATCTTCTGCAGGTCGCCTTCTGGTCATCACCCTTTTGCAGGGGGCTGCAAGTCACCCCCAAACCAGGGCTGCAGCGCTTTATGTTGTTCAGATGGACTACCCAAGCTGCATTTTTATAGAGAACTGTGTTTTCAGCCTTCTGCTTGTATTACTCTTATATGGTAGATAGTAGGTGACTATTTAAGAGAGGAAAAATCCAGATTTAAAGTTCTCATTTGCTCAAATCAACAGCAAACTTCATTTGAGCTCAGGTAATTCAGAGAAGTGAGAATCTGGATCTGAAGTGATTTATTAATTGTGTGTAGAAGACACTGGAATAGTTTGAGGGCTCTAATGACAATATGATTATCTGCAGGGGAAACATTTGTCAATGTTTTCTTCTTCACCCTCTTTCAAGCCTGTGTGGGAGAGTGAATATGTTGCATTGGGAAATATTCCCAATGACAGGCACAGAGGAGCAGGGAGATGAAGCAATTACAGTAGATGGGAGCCTGATGGGTAGGAATGGGGGAGGGCACACTCACTCTTGGATTAGCTACTGTAAGAGTTTAGGACAGTTTTCACATATTTATCCAAGATGGCCTTTGAAGTGTCTTGTGGGTAACAGTTGGAGGTCTGTTGTCACTGAGTGTCAGAAGACCCTAAAGATTTACAGCATAGCTTTTTCAGCAGAGGGTAATTGCTGCTACAGGAGAGTCTGAAACAGCTCTTTAATTTCTTAAGCTGGCAAGAGCCAATGTAAGCTGTTGCACTTTTTTCCCAAGAGCTGAAAACAGCAGTACTTACACACTTTGTGCTGGCTGGGTGGGATCTGTAAGCTACTGTCCACCTTTTCTGTGCCTCTGGGAGACAAAATATTCTATCAGTGCTGAGGAACCAGTTTTAGTACCTCACTTCCTGGCTTTGCAGCCTAAGACACCCCAAAGAAAACATTGAAGAGCCAATCTAAAACTCTGGTTGACTTCAGATACCTAGCATAGACGTAGCGTTTTTAGCCTTGTTATGGACGTTAGCCCCAAGAGTGGAGGCCAAAAGTGTCCGTGTGTTAACTGCCTATAGGAGCACCCTCTGGGCCAGTTTAGAGGTGGCTTGGACACTGGGGTTAATACAGAACATTCAGTGTCTCATTTCCCATCTACCCTTATGAGTATTCCATGTACCAGAGAGCTCAAAAGTTCATTTTCCAAGCTTGCAGCTGCCAGCCCACAAGGACCACGATGGTGATTTGTGAGCACCTGCCCTGAGGTCCCTTTGCAGGTTCCCTCATTAGTCCTGAGTATGCTCAGTTGTTCCCCAACCTTGCTCCCTGCAGGTTCAGAGATGACGTGCAGCTTCCCGTTGAAAACTGTGTGGGATCAGGGCAGCGAATAAAGCCCAGCATCCCTGACACTTCTGAGCTCATTCATGCTTCTCACTGTGTACGGTAAAACTTTGCTAGGTTTTTCTTACCGAGTGATCCTCTTAAGCAAAATCAAGAAATCTTCTTCCACAGAGCAAGAGAGGGTCAGGCAGACCCCAAATATCAGAGTGAAGGATGAATTCTTTCATTTGGTATGAGAGCAGACAGTGCATGAAAAAAGGTGGCAAAGGGGTCAGTAGGGGAACACACAGGATAAAATACTTTCATCTATTGTGCTGGGGTCAATAGGCTCCCATCAGGAAATCTTGAGCCCAAGATTAATTACTTGTTGCAGTAGGTATACCATTGTGCTCTGGAAGATGCTATGGTGACTTTAGGCATCTTGCAGATTTCTGGTTCACACGATGCAATCACATATAAAAAAACAATAGTAGCTAAGAAAGTAGTAGTGGGTGGTGGTGAGATGCCTTTTAGCTCATTCTGATCAAACCCTTTTCAAACATATCTCCAGCTTGGACAGAAATCATGAGAAACTATTTGTTAATTATTAGAAATAATTTCATAGTAATTCCAAATTGCATGCCATGGCTATTATGTTATTGCACTTTGCAATTTATAGGACAGAAAACATTAAAAAAAATCTTAAATCTATCTGTGTACATTCCATGGCAATTTTAAAAATTTTTTTGATTTACCCGTCAAAAATCTGGGAGAGTCACAATTTGAAAGTACATTTCAATCCTACTTTCATTACCATCGAAATATATGGTTCTGTTTAGAGAACTAGACACAGATTTTGTTGTAAAATAACCTTTTTTTAAAAATAAAAGAAAACCTGTAGCCAAATCCTTGTTTTGATGGAATTTCCCATGAAATTTAAGATCATCAATACTTAATTCTTAAATTACTAAACAAAAGTTTAATTCTGATTTTTATAGAAAAGTAGGATAGGGTTTGTATGGTAAGTGTGTTTTAATAAGCAGTTTATCAACATTTTAGGTGAAGACCCTTTGCATCAACTAATTCTTACTTTGTAAAGAATTTATAAATAGGAACTACATATTTATTTTATTATTATCTTCCATGGGCATATTTAAATCTTTAAATGTAATTTCCAGTAGGCATATTGTCCAGTGATTAATATACTTAGACTGTAATGTGAATGAAGTAAACTACAAAAATTTCAGTGAATCTCTCATGAAATAATAATTTACTAAATATATGCTTTAGGAATCAACAAGAAAGATCATAAAGCAGCAAAGGAAAATGATTAAAATTCAAGATACTGTACTGATTAGAGCTCATAATTTGCACTTTTAAAACTAAGGATGTCTTAAATACAAACAAAATAATCTATTCTGCATGTGATTTGGAACATATTTTCATTTTTATTAAGAACTCCAACAAACAATGAAACACAGATAACTCCATAAACTACTTACTCTACTTGGTTGAATGAAGCATGGTCTCCTGTGGGGTTTGTGTCTTACTCATCATTGCAAGCTCTGCTTGGAATTTCCCAGTGGCTGGACATTTGCAGTGGGATTCCTGCTCTCTGCTGAATCATGAGGTTCTGCTGCTCTTTCTTTTGCCATCACAGTGCTGAAAGAGACATCTAGATCTCCTTTTGACCCTGTTTTCCAGATGTTTTAAGAGCTTTTTAACATTTTTATTTCTCTATCAGATTGATCGTCTCTGTCCAGAATGCTCAAAAGTTATGAAAAGTTAAGAAGCAAAAATAGATAATTTTCTTTTATTCAGCTATTTTTTGAGAAAACTTGCTAAGAAATAGATCTATAAGACAAACTATTTTTCTTGGTTTCACAATGAATTTTACACTTCCTTTCTATTTAGGATACTTTTTTCCTGTGGGAAACGTAATTTTTGCTATTGTGCTCAGTCTAGTGCTGGGACCAAACGAGGACCTATTAATGGACAGATGTTGGTTTGCTGGACTCTCAGCCACATTACTGAATCTGAGACCCATCTTCACCTCCATTTGCATCCAATAGCCCCACCAGAAAATCTAACAGAGAGGCAGAGCTGTATTGCTGGAATTGTGAGGAGCAATAACAGGAAAAATCAATAAGGACTTCATGGAGGTCTTAGTGATTCAGAGAGCCTGGTAGTAAAATGTACCTGATCATTTCCTGTGGCACAAATGTACCACATATGGATGCTGAAGATGCAATACAAGCATTTCAACCTGTGTAAACAATTATTTTTTTCCTATTACTGTGTTTGTTTATCTCATTAACATTAGCCATGCATCCTTCCTTCAGCTATTTTTCCAGCTGTGTGTGGTTATGGATCTACTGGGAAGCCCACTGGTTGACTTGCAGATGAGTCAACTGCTGAGCTGAGATGAATTGTCCTACTGTACCATTGTTGGTGACTGAGTAACTGCTCTGGATTATCTGAGCTCAGTGGAAGTAATTCAATGCCCTTTGAGAACCTTTAAATCATACTTACTGAAGATTTGGAGGCAAAGAGATATTATTAGATCAAAATGTTTTGTATCAAGTCAACATTTGCTAGCTTTTGTTTGATGCATAATCAAAGTTGTGATTGATATATAGCTTAACCCTCTGTTATAATTTTAAATCTTCTGTTATATATTAAATGTGTCCAAAGGAAAAAATCACATGCATTTTTTGAACCACTGACTTTGATAACATTTTTTTTTACTTACAAGCTGTTATTCAGCATCTGTTGTGGGAAAGAACACACACATTCCTAGATATTTTTCATGGTCTAAAGACTCTAAGATACAAGAAGGAGTGACTCTACTCATATTAATTTTTCTGTCATAATGCAAATCAGCAATGATGTTTGCTGGCTGGAGCTGAACAAATAATCAGTTGAAAACAATGTATTCAGTGAATTCTGTCTCTCTCTATTTTATATTGTTCATGGCCATATCATGGCTCTTTTCTGAAATAAATTAGTCATTCTGAATTATTTACTACAGCTTACATTAGGTAGATTTTTGGCTGCATGCCTCAAGATGCATGTTAAAGTATGTGACTGCAGAAGCTGTAAACTGTACAGGAGGGTCTGCAGAACTGTGTCTTACAACTCTGCTGTTAAAGCTTATTTTATAATAGCAGCTCTGCCCAGGTTTAGATACTGCTGCACAAGGCACCTCAGGACCTAAACATTAGATAACCCAAATGAGAGTGGAAACCACAGGTCTGAATAAAGGTCTTAAAAGTCCTGGACAGAGTTAGATGAACAATGGCACTGATGACAGGAGGACACGAACAGAGTGATGTCTAAGCCAGATGGCAAAAAGTGCTGAAGAAAAGAAAAAAAATTAAATGCCCTATTCTCTGACACATTCCTGCAAAAAATACCCTGATGAGCTTGAAGACCCTCAGTTGGAAGTTTGGCTCATTATACTCTGTTAAAATAGACAGGGAGAGGAAAAGAGCAGTAGCACATGCCCACTATAAATTAAAATACTCATAAAATGGAAGAGCTTGCATTAGCATTAAGGTTTCAAACACATCTTTCCCTCTCATATGGATCCATAAAAAAAGAAAAAGTTTTTTTGCAGAAAGCTTCAACTTCTTTGTCCTTATGGGGAATGTAAACATCTTGAATGTCATGTAAAGAGATCTACTTAAATAGAAAAGATAATATCAGAAACATATTAAAACACTGATGAAAGACTAAGTTAATAATTGCAGAATTACTTCTATATTTACAGCCCTATTAAAAAAAAAAAAACAAAAAACAAAACAACAAGCAAAACCAAAACACCAAATACCAACAAATACAAACTCCCTCCAATATAAGAAAAGTCACATTTACATAGAAATCACTAACAAGTGTCAGTGACACAGAAACTGTCTTGTTACCTTATACTGAGTGGGCTGAGCTGAGCTAACTTGGCAGGTAAGGGAAGGTATAACACTGTAATAGTGTGTGACAGAACCTAGTGAAGGGAAAAATGTGTAAGAGAAGGTGAATCTGCCATGTAGCATTGGTATAAAAAAGTTTTCTTTTCTGTCACTGGCTGCTGAGTACTGTAGTAACTGTGGGGCAGGGGTTATTTCTCTCTGACCATAGGCTGTTCTGAACAACAACTAATCCCGTGTTAAGTAGATGCTGATTTCCCTTTCCACTGAGAACCTGTGAACCAAAGTCATCTGTGACAAAATGAAAACCTGTTTCCTCAGACTGACACTAGACCCCTTATATTTATTCAGCTGTCAGAATTTATTCTCATTCTTTAAAGAGGGGAAAGACCCTGGGAACTTCTGAATTGTTAAAGCTGAAGGTCATGCTCTATGGTCTTATGACTTTTATTATAAAGGGCATCTTCTATATTTTAAAGGGATTGACCAAAATCTTGCTGGGTTAAGACACAGCTTGTGAAAAGACTGTGAGGTCAACTTCTGCTCTGAGTTATGCCAGTGTAAATCTGGGATAATTTCATTACAATAAGTGGAGTTAATCCAGGGACGTAATTATCCTGTTGTTTTGGGTTATGTGATGCCTATGGTAAACAATAAGAATTACATGCATAAACTTCATGATAACTAAGTTCTGAATAAGTAACTCTAACCAGGACTGACGCTTAACCTGGTAGGCATAAAAAGTAGATGTTATCAATAGATATAAAGAATACAATGCTATAGATAAATATGATGCTATAGAAAAATGTGATTCTATATGTATATAGCATGTGTCAGAAAAACAGCTATGGAGAAACATTTCCAGTTTGTTTGGGTTTTGTGTTATTTCCTGCCAAAATCCTCAATTCAGAGAATAGCTGAGGCTACTGAAGACTTATTTTATTTCAGGTGGATGCCAAATCCAAAATGAGAAAACTTTCATTTTATTATTTGTGAAAAAAAAAAAAATGATGATATCCACTGCGGCTATATTTTCAAAATTAAGGAAAGCCAGAGAAAGGAATCTTACCAAAACTTGAGATTTGGTTGCCAGACATTACCAGAAGCTTACCAGAAGTTTACCAGGAGGGAGACGCTGCCTACCTCTCTGTTAACAAAAAGCAAATAACAATAAAATAAACGACTGGTGTCAAATGAAATTATTTTTCCATGTCTGCAGTACTAAACAATTTTTACCACTATAAATCCAAACTGATTTTTTTGGGAATGGTTGGGCTGTGATGGCTTGTGAACTGTTCGCTCATAAATTGTGAATTTATCAAGGCTGAAACCTTGCTCAGGACTATTCCTCTATTTCCATCATTTAAACTAGAAGGGTCTAATGCCTAAGCCTCTTGCACCAGGCAAAAAAACCCAATAAATGAGAACTTCAATTCCAATTCTTTCTTTTACCCTAAATACCTTTTTTGTACTCAACAAAGTACAAAAATGTACAGTTTGTGCATTTGTTCTCAACAAAGCCATTAATTATTATTTTGGATTTATGGTTTTACAACCAATATTGGAATATAGCCCTCCTCTTCCAAAAATCATGTATGCAGTGTCTTAAACATACACACACATATCCTCTTGATGGGTGATAGATTTGCTTAAAAATACATGTAAATTGTTAAGGAGAGCAATAGTTTTTGCCACCAAATTCAGAAGATTCCATAAAATACTGTAGACATAACTGGAATTCAAAGGTTTCTGTTCTGTGCCCAGGACATACACACCTATCAGAGGCACAAGACCTATTCAGCACATCCCAAGCACAGGTAAGTTCAGATCATTATCTGTTTGTACTTGTGAACTCCACTAATATTTTACAATATAAGTACCAAAAGCCACAGTTTTCATGTGGTGCAGCTTCTAGCAGTCTTGCTGAGCCTCTATCACCCGAAGGAGATGTAGAAAAAACTTACTTTCCAACTCCTAAACCATAAAGCAATTATTATTTGACAGAACTTGTCAGTGATGACCTGTGTTGGACTGGAACTGATGAAACACCAGGGAAAGTTATGTTCTTGATTTTTGTCTATATTCTTTCATAGTATTGGCATTATAGTAAGTAAAGAATAAATTCAACTGGAAGTGACCTCTAGAAATCTTTTAGTTGGCAATGGCCAGACTTGAAATCACATTCAGTTGCTTAAGGTCTTTACCTATAATTTCTTTCTTGTCAAGGAAATACCTAAGGGATACAATACTCTGTTGGCCTTGCTGTCCATTTCTCTGGTCCATACCTCAATCAGCTTGTAAATGAGAACATGATGAGACATTATATTGAAAGCCTTCCTGAAGTTAAGATAAACATCCACTGCTCCTCCCTCAGCTCATCACAGCCAGTTTGGTGAAGCAGGATAACCCCTTTTTAAATACGTGCTGACTACTTTCAGCCATATCCTAGCCCTTCATGTTTAGAAATTATTTTCACAATTATTTTCTCTATTGTGTCTCCATGGACTGAGGTAATGTTGATCTGCTCTTGGTCCTAAAAACATATTTTTGGTCTTTCTAGAAGATAAGGGAGATACTTGCTTCCTTTCAATCATCAAGAACTTCTCCAAAATGCCACTGTATTCATTATTTCTCATGAAAATCTAGAATACAGCTGTAAAAAATGTTTATCAGTTGTCAGTCAAATTCAACAGAAATGCGTTACTGTATACATAACAGCATAAAAAGGCATAAGGAAAGTGTCAGCATGGTCTGTGATCTCAACTTAGACAGAACATCCTCACAGGATTAAACTATGTCTGGACTCACCAGTTTAAGCAAAGATGTACCCAAACTGACATCCTTGTTCCAGCCCTGAAACAGTTTCTCTAGACTATGGACACAGTTAGGCGGAATCTTACATTTTGTTAAAGATGTAGGACAAGGTTGCTCCAGGAAGTGGTTTGAGACTTTTAATGAAAGGGAGTAAGAGGTAGAAGTGTAAGATCTGAGCTTGCAGAGAGCCCAGGGCTATACTACTTTACTAAATAACAATATCAGTGCACAGCCTCAAGTCTTGGACTCTTGGAAGTCAGCACTCCTTGGTTGTTAGCTTGCTCTGGTGTTGACTGATCCAAGCCTGCACAGGATTTCAGAAATATAAAGAAGGCCTCATGCAGTATGTATGGACCTGAACCTGGTCTTTCTTTATTGATGAGCCATTTGCTCTTTTCCCAGTAGGCTTTGTAATGTCAAAGCAATCTTAGTCATTTCCTATGTGCCCTGTATGTTGCCCCAACCGGTGCAACCCTTATCCTAAGTACCATGCCATGAAAATATCATTTTGGCAGCTGCTCCACACCTTTCCCATTAATTTGAACATTTTGACCTAGAAATCACTGAAAATTTGTAAATATATCTTAGTGTAAGAAAGATCACATAAATCACATGATCCAGAGGAGATACTAAGAGAAGTGAAATGGATGTGAAAGAGCTAGCTCTAATCAATATAGACACACGATGGACACCACAGAGTCTTGGGATCAGGGATTAGTCTTGATCTCTCACTTACAGAGCTAGCAGAGCCTGTAGAAATAAAACAAGGGGTAAGGATTTCAAACTAACAGAGGTTTGGCTACAGCTATAACAAAGCTAAAAAACGTTAACCATACAAATATTTAAAACTAACTTTAAAAACATTAGCTATAACAAAGAAATTTTCTACAACGAAGGTGGCAAAACACTGGTACAGGTTACCCAGAGAGATGGTGGATGCTTCATCCTAGGGAAAATTCAAGGTGTTCAGGGCCCTGAGCAGCCTGACCTACTTGAAGATGTCCCTGCTCATTGTAGAGGGGAGTTGGATTGTATGGCTTTTAAAAGTCCATTCCAACCCAAACCTTTCTATGATTCTGTGCTTATATCAAGCTATGCCACAATGTCACAGCTTGTAGGCTTCTTTTTTTGGGAGGTGGAAAAATACTGATGGATTAACCCATTGCTTTTTTTTTCAAGTTTCAAGTGTATGTACCTACGGACATGTATACACACATTGCTGCTACTTTAGATCAATTTGCTACTTTAGATCAAGTTACACTGCTGACTATCACCAATCCTATGCTGTAAAATTAACTTTTATTATATTTTCTAGACATTAATATGGTTTCCTTCTGTGGAAGCTCTCAAAATAGAAAACGGGCCTGCCATTAGGTTTTTATAGTTGGGCTCCACATAGTTTCCCTCTTTATCAAATGCTTCAGGCAATTTAAAGGAACCAGCAAGGAAAAACCAGAAAATACTGGAATTAGCATGAGACGTTCTATAGAGAGAGGAACAAGTCTTTGTTTCTCAGTTGCTTAGTAGTTTGTCTGGTTGTCATTTGCAAGATCTGTGTTTGATTAAAGTTTATATTATCTATCTGAGGGATATGTGTGGAGCTGGTAAGAACAAATTCCTGATGAAACAAAGTTTTATGGAAATATGCTTGTACACTGAACCTTAAATGTTTATGTCAAAATATCTCAGGTGGACAGATTTTCCTTTGACTCAAGGAAGGATTTTCATTCTCATAGTTATGCTGCAGGCTCCCAAGGTGGGATTGAAAAGGGAAGATATTTATTACTGTCAGGAAGATAAATACTGGGAAGAAGTAATGGTGTTATATTACTTCACAGATAAAGGTTAGAAAATGTAATCTACTAATGACAGCATAGTGACAAAAGTTAAAACAGAATTTTATCAAAGTGATGGAACCTTGAAAAAACTATATTCTTTTCCCATTATTAGTAGCCCAGTGGTTGTAGAAAACATCTTTAGGTAAAGCCATCATGAGTTTACTCAGTTTGAATTACATGAAGGCATATATAAAATAAAGTAAGCAACTAAAATTTTCAGTTTTAAAGCAGAATATTCAAGAATAAATCTTAGAACTTATATAAAATTTACTACTAAATTTCATAACTCTAACTGTAACATGAAAAAAGGGTCAGATAACCTTAAAGGGTCACAAATTATTGCTAGGTATTGTATACTTACCAAGCAGTGGACAAATGGATAAATGGATAAACCACTTTTTCCAAAAAGAACATGAGGATTAAGGAGAGGAACCATAAAGAATGAAGAAATGAACAAATATACAAACAAAACTTATGTCATAGAAATAAGTAAAAGCAATCGTTTTGACTTAAAAGATCAGGTAAACCTTGCAGCTATTGAAACAATTGGTCAGCTGTAAAAGTACCTTAGAAAAAAACTTCTGCTGCTCAGAATGAGAATGCGACTAAAGATAACAAAAGTTTGTTTGAAATCATATATTTTTGCCATAGGTCTAAAAAATCCTGAAGTTGAACATGGAGCAAAGGCCCTCATCTAATACAAATGGGATGGAAACAATCACACTTCAAATGTGAGAAAAAGTCAAAGAACTCATTATATTCAAATAAGGAAACAGAATAAGCACCAGGATAACCTCCAGACTGAGTAAGCTGTCTCTGTAGAAAAGACAAATGAGAACAGATGCATCTGATGGCTAATTTCCAGCTGAAATAAATAATGAGCTAAAATAATTTTGCAAAGAATTAGAGAAATTTTAACCACGCCTTTTTTTTTTTTTTTTGAAAGCTGTGTTCAAAAAAAGCTCATTTAAACTGAGACAGACACAGAAGGTAGACTAGACACAGGTAGTAGACCTAAAGACCTTCGCTAGTATCACTCACTGAAATGAATACTGAGAGAAGATATGATTTCTCTCCACAAGGATGCCATGGAGGCCAGCAGCAGGGAAGGAAAATTATTATTTCAGATAAATAGCAAACTTGGCACAAGAATAAGTACAGACAGAATAGTCAAGCATAAATTTAAGCTGGAAACTGGAAGAAACTGTAAGAACCAGGGAAGGGAAGTTATTTGACTCAATCATTCAGTAAGAGCACAGGAACAAATATCTACTCCTACAGATAAATATTTTATAAAGGGATTTTATAATGTCTGTGATTTGCGTGTACTGGAGCGAACTGGTCTCAGTATCATGGAAGTGCTCTTCTGATCTTATGTTCCTACTTTTCTTAAACTCGTCATTATACAAGTTCTTACTGCTGTGTGTCTAATTATCTCATACCACAGTTGCAAAAAATAACAGCTTCTCTCAGATTACTGAGAAACCTGTACTGCAAACACAAATAAGCAAAAAATTATTTACACAGAAGCCTTTTGATATCTGAAAACTAGGAGTCAATCTGGATTTTTCTGCCTGAAAGAAGCTGCTATCCAAGTTGTTAGCCTCATATGCTGGAAAAACAAAGATGTTTGTTGGCTGTGCTTCATCACTAAGTAGTTGCTCTAGTCGTATGAGGGAGATCAATCCCTCTAGATTTCTCCTCTATATCTTAGTAAGTCTCTCTAGGTTCACTTTATAGACAATGAAAATTAACAGACACCTTCAGGGCTTGATTAATTCAATTTGTTTTATATGACTATAGTTGAAAGTATGGGATGAAATGCACCCAAAACAAATCCATTTCCTTTTCTTTATAAAGAGAACACAAAGAAGTTGCATCCCTCCTTAGCTGCATCTATACTCATAAATTAAACACTGCCAAGGCATGTTCTGTGGTACTGCTACTCAGTCATCTAGACTAGGAAATTGTCAGAATGATTTCTGCCCTGAATTTTTATCTCAGTCAGCCAGCACAATCCCTGAAAATTCCTGGGATTTAACACGGGCAGAAACTGTTCCCAATGGGCAGTTTGGCTGCTAGTGGAATTTACTGCTATGTACACAGACTGCTCCAAGCCAGTTGGCCTCCACAGCTGAGAACCTCCCTGGGTACATTTTGTTTAGCAGGATGGTGTGGCTCTATTAGACAGACACCAATGTGTAGTGTCTCCTCTTTTGGAAATGGGAGCAGTGTCCAGCAGCACAGTTTTGGGTATTATTTCAATTGTGTTTATTTAAACTACTGATGTTTCAGTGATTTCAAACAATCTCAGTAAAGCCAACCAATGGATGAAGACAACGTAAGATCCACTGGTCAAAAGTAAGAGAATATTATAGTTCAGTGAAGTATGGCTGTACTGAAGCTGACACTCTTAAAAATTCTGGGTTAAAAAAAAAGTCCATTTCACTTTAAAAATAGTTCATGCTACTAATCTAGATTTTCTTTAACTATCTATTCTCTGGGTCATGTATTCACAGTTACAAATTTTAGCAGGTTTTTTTTCCTTACCTAGGCTTGCCAAGCTGAACATTTGCAACAGACAGCTTTAATATCCTCTAAAATGGAGAATGGATTTGATATTTGAGAGGTATTGTCCTCATATGTCTTCAGAATCAAAAGCAGAGAAAAATTTTATTGATGTCACAAGATCAGTTGTTCCATTTCAGACAACTGATGTCATTTTGTCTGCCCATCACCACCCAAACCTAAAGAATGCAGAAAAAGTGTAACATAATACTAACCATGAGAAAATTTTGCCCCCACTTTGAAGAAAGCAGTTGTGATTCTTGATGCAAAAGTCATGACTAATGGCAGGGATGACTGGAATTCATTTCTTTATGCTATTTCATGGGGTGTGTGTGTGCACAGCAGGGAAACAATGTGTACAGTACTGGCCAGAAATAAGACTTAAACTGCAAAAGCTGATTTGAAGTCACAAAAATCAATACCAGTTTTAATAGGCATTGTGTTTGCACCAACCTTCCCTCTTCAAAGTTAGTCAATAGAGAAAAGGAAAGGCAGAGGAAAATTGTATATTCAAGATCACAGATGAGTAAAAAACTGCACAAATAAATCCCATCTCCCCTGACTCTCAGTCCAGTAGTGATTTTAGTGCTTCAGATTTCTTAAGAAACCAAAGATATCAGCTGTCTACCAGCACAGTATTAGGATGTAAAGATGTATAGGGTATATAATAATGCAGATCATATGTACAGAATAATACAGATTGTGTAGATACACCTAATTAATTTTTAATGATTTACTTTTGGTACCAGTCTGTAATGACATTGAGCTTCATAAAGCTGCAATATTTACTTGAAAAATGGGGTGAAAAGTTAAGCACTTCATTTTTACTCAGTTTTGCATTGCTGTTAGTGCTTTGTGGTAACACCTGAACAAGCTCAGCTACACGTGCAAAAGCTGTGATATCTGTACTACAGACAGACCTAGAAAAATTGGACTATAGTTAGAAACTTATTATATAAAAATTACATTTTTTTTTATAATTCCTTAGCACTGCAGCTTATTAATATACTTTTTAATTTTCCCCTGTTATCCCAGTAACAGACTGGAGAATCACTGTTGATAACAGCATCATGGATGGTGGAATGAGTCATTCATGATGTCACCTGATGGTGACTGCTTTCTGCAGACCTATTTATAGCACATTTCCTTCTGCTGTTGCTCTTCTGGCTCTCAGAAAAGTAATTTACTAGCCAAATAAAGGGATAATTACTGGACCTAGGCCAGCTGTGGTTTCCCTTGAGAACCTTATAACAGCCAGGATGGAAGAGGGACCCTGTTAGATTCCCCCAGCCCTGTTGCAGTCAGGAAAGCCTAAGGGCATATATCACCTCATGTGTGGCTTGTTCTGTTTGATTTTGCACTTGGCAGGATCCTAAGATTCAGGAATGCACATCTTTGAATAAAATCTATCTATACAGTCTGAGTAATCGTTACATCTGATTAGGAAGCATAAAAAGAAACACACATGTGGTTGACTCTCTTCTTCTGATGTCTGTGGCTTTTTGCTGACAGGAAGGAAATCCTTTTTAAAACTTATTTTTTTAAAAGTTCAAATAGATTTCAAACTATGTGAGCCAAAACTTGCTCTCATCTACATCCATGCATTCCTGTTGACTAGACAACAAGAGTGGAGGCTTCTCTACAGACAGAGCCATCTTTGCTTTGTTTCTCTGATGCATTTCTTAATCTACATTAAGCTTACAACAAAACATCCAGACTGCTTTTACAAACAACATCCCTCCCTTCCCTTCTCACCCAGGACTTTCTAAGTATGCATCCCAGCTGGATGAGGTGCCCAGGTGCCCAGCAGAGGTGTCCACAGATGTAAGGTTCAGGGGTCTATGATGATCTTCTCTGTTGAATGTAGTTGTGTTGACTGTTTCTCGAGCTTTTAAGTATGTCTGTATCTTGTAGGAAAACACAGAAACCATGCCTGCAAAGCACCTCAGCACAATGCATGGTTTGCAAGTGCAGAAAAGTGCCATCCATGCAGTGGGTAGGGCCGTGTGACCTCTGCATGACACCTTAGCAAATACAGCACAGCAGCATTCGATTCACAGAATGAGTCATTTAAGTTGAAAAGACCTCTAAGATCACTAAGTCCAAGTGTTAACCTAGAACTGCCAAAACCACCACTAAACCACGTCCCTCATGTGCAAACTTAAGAATTTTAATTCATGAGTTGGTTTATTATCTTACATCACTGAAACCTCTTTGCAGTCACAGAGAAGAGGCAAACACATCCAATGTCTTGAAAATGCCTCCTGTCTCCTCTATGGGACCTCAGGAGTTTAGATGGAGTGCTTGCATGGGAGCTCAGAAGCACATTTCAGATATTCACCTAAGGCTATAGGATTTCTAAAATTCAGTTTGCATAGATACTTAGACCTGGACCTATTCCGTGCAAATTTAAGCACCTTATTGAGACAGTTAGAAAAGATCTCCAAAGTCTTATCAAGATATTTTCTATTCCAGAAATGCCAGTTTCTCTCCATTAACTACAGAGCAAGTGCACAGCGATTTCACTTCTGGGTCAGGTGTTTCAATGAAATACTTACATCTAGAGATGAGGCCAAAGTTGGATCTCACCTCTTTCCCCTTTAGACTGCCTCCAAGATCCAGTTTTAGTGCTGAAAGAATATTACAAAAAATATGGCATAATAAGTGATAAATTGCATTATTTTCTGCAGAACAGGAACCCCATCCATCAAATATTCCCTAACCTGTATTTATGCAGCTGATTATTTTCTGTAAGTCATCTTGCACTTGTCCCTCCTAGGTAGCATCCTGCCATCCAGTTTTACCCAGGTTAACCTGCTTGAGAACATTTGCAATTCTCTGTTCAACATTTCCATTGTGTTTTTTAATAACATGAACATCTGTCTTGGGTTAGAGCTAGAAATGAAATAGATGAGAGGCTAGTTTTGTACTCGTTTTCTGCCCGTTTAATTCAGAAATTGCAGCAAGTTTTCCATTGATTGTGTCAAGATTTGGCAAACATGAATAGTAGGAAATTGCCCATTAATGTTTAGGTTCAGTAGCCATAATTGCCAAGTCTGGCACTTGCATAAGGTGATGCTATAATAGTTAGAAGTAGCTGGCTAATGTCAAGAAAGGAATCCAGATATTAGGAGAACAATACTTCATCTATCCTTTCATTTCATGCAATTATTACAATCAATAAATGTGTTTGGGATGAGCATCTAAAGATTTGTCTCAACACAGGCAAAAGTAAATTCTAATTGTACTGCACAATCATTTTGCACTTACGTAATCTGAAACAGAAATTATCAGAATATAAGAACAATTCAGGGAATTACACTGCTTGCATTAGCAATATACACTGTTATCTTAGTACGTTATACACAGCATATACTGGTCTAATAGTGAAAAATGTTTCCAGTACAAGAATACAGTCAAGCAGAGCTGTTAACACATAATTTGACTGAGAATTTCACTCACAGATCTACATTTTTGCAGGACTGTTCATTCTGTCAAACGTTTCATTAAGTACTTAAAGGAAATGTCCATTTTTGCACTAACAACTTGTGAAATCCCTGGAAATTTGAGATTTCCATGTGAAAACCATTACCTTAAAAAAAACCAACAATCTATATTCCTTCACTTCACTCTTAAGGAGAGATATTTCTCTTCCTAATTTTCTAACTTTCAGGATTTTCTTTGTTTAAAAGAAACATCCGTAAGTAAAAACTTTCATGAAGTGATCCCCATTTTGGGGTTCATAATGAGAAGACAAAAACTGTATGATTTGAATTGTTTTGCTTGTTGCTGCAAATATTTTGCACCTAACTTACCACATCTCACAGTAATGTTCCTACTTGATTTCTAAAGGAGCAGGAGAATAGTGAATGACACACGACAGCATGATTCCCCCACATCACGTTATCCACCCAAGAGCTTAGTTTGGGCACACAATAAAAGGCACAATAAAAACTACACTGTGACTACTCAGTAAGTATTTGTGACAGAGCAAACTGATGATGCATTTCCTACCCTCACTGCAATTTTACTGGCCTTTATGACTGTGTAGTCCTCATTATTAACATATCATACCCTACACATTGTTGAGTCTCAGAAAGATGCTAAGCAGCTGGAAGCTTGTTCTGAGTGCCAGAAGGGAAACAGCCTCCCATGCACAGAGTTTAATGCAACAGAAATCCCTGCTTATTGGCAGGGAAGCATGTGTTTGTGTGTGTGTGTGCGTGTGTGATGATGGTTTAAGAAACTATAAATCTTTCTCATCTTGTGTCAAAAATGTCACTCAGGATGAAGGCAAGGAGGCAGTTCCAGTGCCAGCCCCTGACTTCTGGGGCCTTGATTTGGCAAAAGGACCACACTCTTTGCATGTCCTTTCTCTCCTTCTTCATGCTGTGCATCATTTCAGCTGACAGATTTACACAGGAAAGCTGGCTCAGCAAGGCCTGCCGTAGTTGGTGGCAAACAAGAATATGAGGGAATTAACTTCTGGCCTGCTGACAGTGGCTAAATCTGCCAAAGCAGAGCTGGGTAATTTGGTTTCTTTCTTTTGTTGATTTTGTGCCAGCCCACAAGAGAGGATTAAGCAGCTAAATTCTGCATGGAGAACTCTACCCCTTTCGCTCAAATCCTATTGTCTTGATAGAATGACAGTAGCTAGTTGTGCCAATCTCTAACATCTTGCTGGCATTTCCCCAGAACATATCAGCTTTTGGTCTCTGAAAAGAAGGATTTGTTAAAGAACTAATGTTAAAAAGAAATGAAAAAGGACAGAAGAGGATGAGAAGCCATGGAGTAAAAGTTTTGCCTTGTATTAATTAAAGGAACAAAGTTCTCTAATCCTGATGGAGACTCTACAATGAAATGTGGGTAAGTCTCTAGCTCTCCTGTTGTTGTAGCACATTAAGAGTGTTCGTTCCCTGTTATCCACAGTATTTGTTTAATGCAGGAGCTATTCCCTATTGAGTTCTGAGAAGCTTTGCATTCATTTCACTCATTAACTTTGGGTAGAGAACCCCCCCAAAATAAGGTCTTAATTTCTCTATTTGCAAAGCGTATTTACATCACAAATAAACTAAAGATGAACATTTTTTTCCCCAAAGCATCAAACCTTCTCTGAAAGTTAGATAAGCCTAAGTGCTAAGGAGAGTGGGCATCAAGGACAGTGAGGTTTTTGATTTTCTGTCCCAAAGCCAATATTCTCTAAGAAGACTTAGGTCTAACATGCTTCCAGACTGAAACCATCAGGACTATTAAGACCATCTCATCTAACTTCCTTTGTAGCACAGTCCTGAGGACTTCATCAAGAGATTCCTGCCAAAGGCCTTTCTGGAAGTTGGGAAAACCTTCCAAAAAGACAGGCCTCGATACAATGTGGTCTTTAAACCACATTTGCTGTGTAGGCAGAAAAGTTTTGCAATCAGGACTAGATTATTCTTCTGAAAGGTAGGAAGGACTGGACTTGTACCTATTGCAGTCCAGCAATTTGTACACTTAAGCCCGAAGAAGCATAAAAACAGTTTATGTCCTAAATAATGTAAGATTCCTATGCTTTTGCAACTTACTTTTTAAAGTACCACATGGCTTCTGATTGAAAGCTCCAGTGTGAGAACTAAGGAAGCTAATGATACTTTTGACTAAGTAACATCTATGTCATTTTTTTTTAAATCATCACTGCAGTGTTTCTTCCCTTTTCTTCCCTTATTATTTTCAGTGTGCCTTATACAAGGCATGAGGAGCTCCATAAAATTTAGTCTCATATTTCCCTGGCTGCACACATAAAATAAGAAAATAATGGGGTAACTCCCAGACTAGCTCTTCTACTTAATGCTGTATTTAAGATGAGACTATTCTAAGTCAGAGCATTATATTTAGAAAAGAAAGTTGCCAATCTGACATCTAGGCAAGAAAATGTCCTTTGATTAAAGCACAAAAGTGAAAATAATTCATAAGTCCTAAAGCTGATATTTCCCTCTATTTAATTTCCTCTTCTTGTTTATTATTAGTCACTTAATTCTATCAATTTCACAAAAAATTGATGAGGACAAAGAAAGCAAATCCAAATCTAGATTTCATTAGTTTAAAATTAACTTTACCTTCTCTGTTTTATAAATATCTTATCTACCTATAATATTTATTTATTCTAGAATTATATATATACATATATTCACACAAGTATTTGTATCATTCAGATTCTTAATATTAATTTCACAGAATTTCATAGAATTTCACAGAAGTAGGCTTGAAAGGGACTACCAGTGGAGTCATCCGGTCCAGCCTCTCTGCTCAAGCAGGGTCATCCCAGAGCACACATGGCACAGGATTGAGTCCAGACAGTTCCTGAATATTTCCAGTAAGGGAGACTCGACAGCCTCCCTGGGCAACCAGTTCCAGCTCCTGGTCACCTGCAAAGTCAAGAATTTCTTCCTCATGTTCATGTGGAACTTCCTGTACATCAGTTTCTGCCTGTTGGCTCTTGTCCCGTTGCTGGGCATCACTAAGCAGAGCCTGGTCCATCCTCCTGACACCCTCCCTTTCAATAATTTCACAGATCGATGAGATCACCCCTCAGTCTTCTCCTCTCCAGGCTAAATATGGACAGTTCTCTCATCCTTTCCTCACAAATGAGGTCCTCCAGTCCCCTAAGCATCTTTGTTGTCCTCTAGTGGACTCCAGGGATTACATGTTCTTCTTGTGCTGAACTGAGGAGCCTAGAACTGCACACAGCATTCCTGATGGGGCCACATCACCAGGCATGATCATCTCCCTTGACCTGCTGGCAGCTCTCTTCCTAGGTTTAAGAAGTTTTAGTCTTTTAGTCTTTAATCTTTAATTTTTAATCTTTAATCTTTAATCTTAAGAATTCTTTTCCAAATTTTTGAAAAGTGCTCATGTAGGATTTCAAGATATATTTTTGCCTTTGTTTTATTAATGAAACAGTTCAAATCATGTTTTTTTCTGAGGAGAAAAGAAGTGGTTGCAGAAGGTTGGAGCAAAGCAGTAAGTGAGGGAAACTAATGCATAACTGACAACATTCCATTTAAAGGCAAAATTCTTGTTTTCTTCATTTTGGCCACTGTTTCTCAGCAATCTTGAAAAATATTTCATTTCTATTGGAATTATATTATTTTTCAATATTAACCAATACCAAAGTCTCAGGAAATAGTGCTCCATAAGGGGAAAAGACCACGGCAAACCAGACTATTGATAATATAATCAAACCTCAGTTGTGAAAACCTGAACATTTTTACTAACCTTTTTCCCTAAACTATCAACCCATCAAACCTATCAACCCTCATTAGTACCTCAGAGGCATATACAGCATACTTCAGTCATGATGGGGCCTTGGTACATTTTTAAGTTTTTAATCTGAATTTGACCTCTTACTGAAAACAATAAGCCACAGTTTAAATAAAGTTCAGATGAGATAACACTTAGGTGTGAAAGATGCCTTTCTGAGCAGATTTTAAAAATAATTCAACTGTTAAGTACAGAGATTAAAAACATTTTTAAAATGTTTCCAGATAGATTGACTTGAAAGTAACTCTATTTTTAATTTCACCAGTGTCAAATTTTGAGTGCAACATAATACTTTTTCTTGCTAATAAGGCCATTACTCTTAGTATATCTTCATCTGGGAAAGGTTTTTTTGTATTCATGGACTGCTACTATGTTACCGGTGTGAATTAGATTATAAATTAGATTATAAAAAATTTAAAATACTTAAAAACATACGTAAGATATTTCAGTATTTTCAAATTTATTGTACATAATCTTATAATTTTCTGCTGATTGTTAAAATTAGGCGAATATTTATTAACCATAGTTCAGCTGAAGGTAATTTACGCAAAAATATTTACTAAAATAAGAGATAAAACTCTTACATAGATAAGAGTCTATCTTTTTCATATAGAAAAACTGCATTCTGGCACATCTAGCTGCAATTATTGTGACTGCACCAATTCCATTCAATATAATATGCTAAACCTTTTGGAAATTGCCATTAGATTTTGAAAACTATATTCATCTATTCCTGCACTTGAATATATATAAGTGAAGGTATTTGTGGTAAAAAACATCACAGCCTATAAAGAAGCAGGTTATCATGACACATAATAGCTGCAAATCCAACAAGAATGGAAGGACTGTGCAGGAGTTATAAACTGGCAAGAGACTCAAGGATGTCATCTAGAAGTCTTGTTTCACTCTTTTCTTGGTAGTTTGCAACCAGGTAGGTTTGTTTGATTTCAAGGAATCCAACCTGGATAAAATAAGGACAATGACTTCAGGAGGACGTGGAATGAATATGAGCAGAATTGTTGACGTACCATAGAAAGGAACTGTAGAAGAGAGCAGAAGGCTCACTATCCCTTATCTTGCAATCAGCACAAAAAAGTGGAACATCTGAGAGGTCCTGGGTGTAGTAAACCCCACAGATTGAAGATAATGAGAGTTACTGCCTCACTGTCACTGAGTTGAACACACATTGTTAGATTTAGGAACAGCTGGTGAGTCATTATTTTGTTTTTTATGTCTTACTCCATAATTTATTTATCATTTTGAGCCTTACTTTCTTAAGTTGACTGAAAAACCCAACCAAACAAAATCAATAAGTCAAAGCAACAATACCCACAACTCTAGAGGTTGACTTCGAAAACACAAAAGCAAAAATCTCAAGCCTTTTGTTGCTCTTAGCCCAATCTGAATTGGAGAAATTAGACTGCCTTGCATATAAACATTGTCTTGCATGTAAAAAAAGATAAATTCTGGCAACACTACTGTGGTGTATCACCTTATCAGTATATGGTTGGAAATTCAATTGCTTTGAAGAATTAAATGGACCGTTAAAATAACCGTCATGGAGACATGGATGGATTGACACCCTGCAATGGTATTTGAATTAGCCACTTTGCTGTGTCTGGCAAATGTTTCCAATTTTTTTTTCTGACCTAGCCTTAGGCTGATAAGAAAAGATAACATGAACCTAAGAGCCGTGGCAAATTAGTTTATCATCACTACTAACACTACCCTCAAACACTCCAGGAAGCCTTCCAGCAAGGATTAACAGTTTAATAAAGTTGCATCTAACATTTCTTGTGTTCATTTACCTAGAATGTTTGCTGGCAATGTTGAGTGTATTTTATTAAAGGTATCTGCACAATTACCTTGAAGGAATAAAGCTTAAGCCTATTAAATTACTAAATATCCAAGATTCATGGTGAACTTAAGAGGCTTGTTTCTGTTTGGAGGGATAGGAGCATGGATTACCAGATGCAGAGATTATAAACTCACTATTGCTCATTCATGCAAATTCCGGTTTGAATCATGCCTAACTTCAAAACCTATCAGAAATTCCCTTTATCTGAAAATGTGAACAAGAAGCCTGTGAGAATAGTATCCAGAGGGCTTCCTGTCACAGCTGAACTGATAATGTTGTAATGAAAGGGAGTTTCATTATTCCATGTCTTCGTGGAACAGTAATATTATAAAACAAGTTACATCAACTACATTTGGATTGACCTTGTGCTGTTGTTTCCTCTTTTTATTAATTCATATTTTCTGTGATCTTCATGAAGAATTATAGGTATAGTTCTCTGAACACATACATTCACTCAGCCTCTGCATTTTACAGAAAGAGGTAGTGCTATCAAATGATGATTTCAAGGCATTTCAAGGAAATGCCAAAGACATGAAACTCTTGTTTAAGCTTCATGCTTCTTTTCTTTTATATAGTGCAGCTGATCTCATGGTTTAGAACGTTATAAGGAAAATTTTCTTTTGCACAAAACATTTTCTTGTTCACGTAAAAAACTTGCTAAAAGACACTTCATCAAGTGTAGACATTCTGGGCTTGCTCCTACAAGAGCAGCAATTCCTTGTAACTGCTGATTTCAGTTCTCAGAACTAAGTCTTATTTCAGGAAAAACAATATATAATTTATACTTTGCCAACTCAAATCACAACCCTCTTTTTCCATTCATCCTTTACCATTAGCTGTCATGAAAAGTCCAAAGAAAATGTTTTGTTCATCCCTTAGAGGAAACAAAAACAACTTAAGCAGTATTAATAACCAAGTAGATACAATTTAAAGCAGTATTAGGAGAGGAACAGTGCAGCCAACAATAACATCATAGAAAGCTGGTATCACTGTACTATTTATGAACAGAGAGAGAAATATGGTCTGCTTCCTAATCAGTAAATTCATATGGAAATTCAATGAAAAGACACTGTTGCCTATAGAAAATGTCTTATCCTCAAGATCCTCTCCAGTTCTCATGTGTTGGATGCAGAAAGGATGGTTTTCCACTCATGCTGCTTTCCTCAGGAAAGTGTGATGGCACCCAGGCAGCCTCTTTCTGTTCCCTGCCTCCACTTCTCCTCATGCTCTGGCCCGTGGTGCACTGACACTTTTGTCTGGGTTAACAGGCCCATGGGCAGTGGTGCTCATGCCCACCTTGTCTGATGGAGCCACTCTTTCTCTCTAGCAAGAGAGACCCTCACTTCTCAAAGAGGATATGTTTTAAGATCAGATGCACAAACCATGTACTCTGTAGTTTGGTAATTCAGTTTGTATGGCTTTAAAATTAGCATATTGTTTAACTATTTGATTGTCTTTGGGGTGTTTGCCTTAACCACTATGTGAACAGAGTATCTTCCTTCTTATGTAAAAAAAGACAATTTTCAATACATGTTATCAGTATTTACAGCTGACAAACTTTCCATCTTACTTTCCTGGATATTAGATGTTATAAAACAAACTACTGTTTTTTTCCTGAAAGTTATTTCTGCTGCCTTCAACATAAATAAATGTTAAGACAGAATAAGTTTAGGATTTTTAGCGTAGATGGGACAATGCCCTTCAAACACACTTTCCCTGAAGTTCTAAATAGTGCACACCAGATTCCCAAAGTGGATAGATACAAATACCTAACTTCTGGAGTTTTTTATTCTAGAGACTTTTCTAGTTATGAACAGTACAGTTTCCATGGAGTCTTGTTTTTGAGTGCTCCATACACACATATCCATGAAAATATCTTCAACTGATGAGACAGGTCATATTGGTCAATGGAGGCCTCCTTCCTAAGAAATATTCAAAGGACATTTGACAGGATCACATTTCCATTTTCACTTGGAAATGTTGGCATCTGAAAGTCTGGTCCATTTAGAATAATCTTTGGGAACTTCCTTTCCTTTCATGCAGGTAAATCAGGGATAATTTAAAAGCAAAGTACCTTTATAAAATGCAAGTCACATGCTTTCATCTTCATGACCTCATAATTAACTTTCCATTGTGAGATCTTCTTGGGTTATGGCTACTGATTAAAAGGTGAAAGGTTGAGGAGAAAGTGAATGGCAGGGAATTACATGCTCCCTTTCCTTTTAAAGGCACTTCCTTTACAGCAGTTATGATAAATACCAACCTTTATTCATGTTACAGGTCTGAATTGGTGCCATATGATGATGAATTCCTATACAAAGATACGGCAGGACCTGATTAAGAGTTAAAAAAAGTATGAACACAGATGGAGAGAGAGAACTTGAAATTGGAAGATGGCAGGGACAGCTGACAGCATTATGTTTCCAAAGAAGAAGGGTAAAAAAATGTTAGGGGGAAAAAAAGAGAGAGAGAGAGAACTGTTCTTTTAGCCCCCTGATGCCCACATTTCAATCTGGAAAATAAAGAAAGCTTGTTTTTACTCAGTTCTGTGTAATGTAACAGAGATAGATGAATCACATGCAGGAAGCTGTTTTGACTTCCAACACATCAAAATAGATTTTATTTTTTCACTATTCAGAACAGATATAAACGGCAAGGTCTATATATGTGAGTGTACCTCTTCAAAATCCTGTCTTCTGTAGAAACTCCTATGAACCTCTGTGAGAGCTTTCTGAGGATTTAAATCTGAGGGTTTGAATCTAAGTGTTTGAACTCAGTGTTTTCTGACACCCATGTGAAGTTGTTAACAGATTCTGATATTTGCTCAGACATAGCCTTTACAAGAACTACTGTGGAACTTCTAGCCCAAAGGTAATCCAAATTTTACCAAACCTCCGAGATTATTTCTTGCAATGCAACATAATTTTTGGGTTTGTTTGTTTGTTTGGTCATTGTTGTTGTTAGTTTCTTTCCCCCTCCCCCTCCTCCCCAAGAGTTTCTTTCCCCCTCCCCATCATCTTATAATGATGATAGAAGCAGAAGATTAAACTTTCTGTCATGCTCTCAAGATTTGCTCCTAAATGGATGGTTAGGAGATGGAGCAAATGGTTTTCCCAAGACTAAAACAGAAGATCTAACTTTTAAAAAGGAGTTAAACAAATGAGTAAATTAACAATATCTTCTATTTTTGTCAAATTAGATCCAGAGTCAGTATTATCTCTATAGAATAACTCAGGAATTTCTTAAATTATGTACAACCATGTGGTTTTAGTCAGAGGAGTAGTCTACTGAATTATTTCAGACATGCTAAGTAGTTTGGTTTAAAAATAAATAAGTGTTTGGGCATCTTAACTGTTTGGTGACTGAAAAAATGTGGAGCAAATGCCATTTTTCAATTATGCTGGTTAACCTAATTTGTCTTTCAGTTACTGTCTGCTATTTATTTTACATGTTAAGAAAAATTCTCATGCATATAAATTTTCACCAAAATTAATCTTTACTTTACTGAAATATATAGTGTATAAAAGTTTACCAAGGCCTCTAGATAAATGATTGAATTGCCTGCAATGCCTGGTGCATCAAAATTCTTCAGAGACAGCATTTTGGAAAAATTGTTTAATTTCAAATGTTTCCTAGTTGTGTTTGTTTGGTTTTGGTTTTTCCAATATCCTTTGTCATTTCCTTCCCTCGATGTCTTATATTGTGCTACTATAATCAATAGACATGAATAAAAGAACAACCATAAAGATGATTAAAGTTATTGATTCAGTGACTGAATATGCAGCTGATGACAATATTAAAAGGGCTGCAACACTGATAGCCAATAGTAGGATTTGCCAGTAGGGATACAAGACTGCTGATACAACTGCAGATGTGGACAAAATAATCCCCATTCTTTAACAGCAGTTCAGAGAACATGGGAGTTACTACAGGTGGGTTTTTAATACTATCCCCATACTATGACAACCTTCTTTTATGTGTTACTCTTCTTATAATGTTTATACCTCAAAAGATGTGAGACAGAGGATACCTGGGAATGGATTTAAGAATCCATTGTTAAAATTAAATTATTCTATATAAATTTTGTCTTGAAGTTCTAGGCTCTGGCTTTGAGGAAGTCTGTTGGCTTTTCTGTAATTTATCTACTCTTAATTTCAACACATTTTAATTTATTTGGAAGTAGTCCAATGAATTCACCACCAGTAGCGAGTGAATTAGGTTAGAGAACTAGGTACTTTGTGTCAACAGGACTTGTTTCAACCTTCTTTGCAATATTGATACTCTAAATCAACTCAGTGAATAAAATTAATCTGATTATGGTTTAGCATAGAGTGATTGTTCTGCACCTACAACTTGTTTTTGTAGAAGTGGTTCTTAAAATCTCCTTTCTTAGCTCTGTACCCAGCCTATGTCTCCTGTCAGGCTGAAGGGCTAGCATTGAGTTTCCATTGCCAACATCCTCTCCTCATCTTTTTTTGACTGACACAGAAGACACCATGTGAAACAGTGGTTGTAGCTTAGGGGGAAACAGAGAATCTGAGTTCTGCTGCTTCTGTTGGCAGTTTTTTGTGAGCCTAAGAAGAGAAAAGCTTAAAATACTGTCCCTTTTTATTTCATCAACAATTTCACACTAAGGGACAACTAAATTAAAACAAAACAAACCTAAGTTTTACACAAGTAAGCTAAGGGAGAGCATAACTCTATATTATAGATTTGACAGTGTTGCTTGGGAAAGTTAGAGTTAGGTTATATATTCTCTGACAGAGAACAATGAATAGGAATCAAAGCTAGAAAAAAGTATGTTTGCATATACGGTAGTGTGTGTGTGTGATAGAGATCTGTTAGATTTCACAGGAACTGATTGTTGGTTTATTTTATACAGGTTTATTTTAGATTTCCATAGGCCATTTGAATTAAACTTACACACACCATACTGTCTGTTGCCTCATGAAATTGAGCACCCCAAATTCTCATTTAAAATTTCTCTTTTGTTTATTTAGAAGACGAAAAAGTTCACATAATCTCTTAAAAAAATCCCCACTGGAGTCCTTAGAGAGGAGCCACAATTTTTTGAAAGTTGCAATGTCTAAATACACTGGTCCAGGAATGAACATTTTTTTGGCATCTACCTAATTAAGTTAAAAGTTAATAAATTCCCTCGGTTGCTCCTTTCTTCAGGAAGCATGCAAAAAATGCATTGAAGTAAGGAAGTTCAAGGTTTCAGTATCTGCTGCCCTTGGTCCTTCTCAGGAATTCTTTAGCTGATTACATGCTTCTCCTTTCAACAACATGAGCTTTGTATCTCATGTTTTGTAAAAGATCATTTCCCCAACCACCTCTCTAAGGCCATTCTTGGTCAGCCAGAAAAGTTAGCATCTGGATGTGAGTATTTCTACCACATACATTTAAAATGCCCAAGGGAATGAATTTTCCTTTGATATTTTTAAACAAAAGTAATCCTTATAAACATCCTTATGATCTTAAAAATGTTTTTTCTTATGTACAAGAATTGAAACTCTTTCAGATTTCAGTATTTCCTTTGAAATTTTTGCTTTATTTTCTGAACCAATACACTTTTCCCTTTTTGTTGGTAATGACAGTCAATGAATAACAAATATTGCATGTAACTGAGCAATAGTTACCCATAAGATGGGTTCATTCTGGCATACTTGGAATGCTATACCTCATAATAAGATACAAGGTCTGGATTTATCCTTGTGTCAGCTCCACACTGGTGCAAATCCATTAATTTTGATTAAATTATGCCTTATGCCTAATTTATGTCAGTGTAATTGAGGAGGATTAGGGCTTAATTATAATTATACATAATTATCCATGATTATAATAAATGCCAACATTAAGTCAAAATAGTAAGGCTAAACAGTTGGGGATCCAAACTGAGATGACGAGCCGCAGTACTTCAGAGATGTCAAGCACCTGCAACACGTAACTGAGGGGAGAATGAAACCCCTCAATGCTGCACTTTGGAATTAAAAGTTCAAAACTGGTGCAATTTTTTTACTTCTCTTTGCAAAGAAGAAGAAACTGTATCTTCGTTAATAATTTGTGGACTCAGAAGGCACAAAGGGCAAGACTAGGTTTATAAGTCTTGGAGTGGGTGGGAACATCTATTAAATGTGGAGGTCCTAAATTGAAACTTCTGAACACTTTCCTACAATTTTTCTCTATCTTTCCCTGTTATCTCATTTGAAGACCATCCCAAAGATTTTTCCCATTTCATCTGCCTAAGGATCTTCATCTTCACTTGATACCAAACTTACAAATACTTAACCTTTTCTTTTGTATTTTTTACTCTTAATAGTGTATATAAATACCTACATAGTCTATATAAGTAATATACCTATTTGAGTGCTTTTATTACTCTTGAGATTAAAAGACACAACAGCTCATTCCTTTTCATCACTATTTTAAAATATTCTAAGAAGAATAATCAAAACCAAGCCTGGCAAAAGAATAAAGATTTTTCAGAGATTCATCCAAAAGTTGTTTTGTATTGGTAAGAACTGAAGGACAAAGAGAAGGTTAAAGTAAATAGGCTGAGGTTGCAAGCCAAGTCAATGGAATGACTGAAGTCCAACTGCTTATTTTAATTCACATAAAAGTTCTCAACTTTCTTCTTTTACCATTGGGATGGAATATGACACACAAAGTGCCCATGGATATTTTCCTAGAAAATGTATCTTTGGCATTTAAGAATTCATATTATTCTTATGAGTGTTAAGATCATATTTTTAGAACATTGAAAGTTTAATTTTCAATATGGAACCACCATTATGATTTGCTTTTTCTTTGGTGTTTGGTTTCTTACATCAATTCCTTCATCTTTTGAGCTGAATTTGCTTAATATGCCTCATAATCACTAGAGATCTGAATTCTCTTGCTTTTTTTGCACCTCTGCTTCACCATATTTTAAGTGTTTTCATATGTTCTCCTCCCTAATATTCTGCGTTGATATCTATCAGCGTGGTGTCCACAGAGCTAATTTTTACTTAAGATATTAATCCCTATACTGATCCTTTGTGGTAGGAGATATCAGGAAGGTCCCACCAATAACTTTTTTTTTTTTTTTTTTTTTTTTTTATACAAGACATTGCAGTGCAGGGTGGTTGCAGTTTGTGCTACCTGTGTAAATCAGCCATAGCTGGGGTACATCTAATAAATGTGGTCCTTCTGGGGACTTTTATTCCTTCTCAACCTCTTCAAAGTCCTTACAACTTTGGACCAATTCTTTTCCTAAGACTGCACTTCCTGAGGAACCTGTATCCATCTGCCACGTTATCTTAAGGCAGTTTTTGGGGCAGTCCTTTGTGTATGATCTAGAACAGAGGTACTAACTCCCGTCATTTGGGGACAAATGATGCTGTCTGAGACCTAAAGATTTAACTGCTTTCATGAATTTAGGACAGGTGAACATGAAATGACTGTTGGGGCGAAAGCCACAAAAATATCTTGTGATGGAACCAAGCACTCAACCTTGATCTTTTAACTGGTAAAGCCCTCATCTTTGAGTTACTCATCCTAATTCAATTTTTTATCTTTAACTCTTACCTTGAGATATAGAATATAACTTAAAAAACCTAACTTTTGCACTAATTTCAACAAATTTATTTTTTGTCTTGATCCAAGAAGAAGAGCAGAATATCTTAAAAGCTTGTGGATACCTAATGAGTTTTGATTCACTTATATATAACTATTCTCCTTTTTTTTAACTGACTTTTGCAATAATTTCAACCTGGGCAATGAATTTTACATTTAAAAAATATTGAAATACAATATTCTAAGCATTTAACATTTAAAAGGCATTTGGAACAGGATCTCCATATAAAGTTCTAGTTTAAAAGAAAATTATTTTTCGACAGGAGTATGTTCCTTTGGAAAATTCCAGGTCAGTCCATCATAAATACTTTTTTAATTAATATGTGACATTGGCCTTCTTTCCATGGCCTTAGAAGCTTTATCTCCATGAAATATTTTATCTATGGAGGCTTGGTACTTCTTTTCATGTAAACTCATTTGCATTTGAATGCTCTTTGGAGGGAAAAATGCTACTGAGTTGCTGAATTTTTATTTGTTTGTTTGTTTGTTTCTTTGTTTTAAATCTCATTTACAATTACAGAGCTCTGTGAACTACAAGAAGTTCAATTTGTTACCCTGACCATTTCATAAAAAAATTATCTAATTTCTAGCAGTAGTGAAAAGGTTAACCTTCTAGTAAATTGGATGGATAACAAGGGAAGCCGATTAGCAAAAAGAGGAGCTCAGTCACTGACCTTACAATGCTTCTTTATCTTTTACATTCATCTCTCAGGCTCAGTCCAACTCTGCAACATAAAGCCAGAGCTATGGTACAAGTATTGTATTCCCTGAGGAACAGCGTATTACTTGTATATGCTTGGTTGCTTTTTTGCTGTGAGCTTCTGAATCATATAAGAACCAGTTTATTCATACATTTACCCCTTATTTAACATGCTTATTGAATGGGCAGGAATCTTCTTAAAGGATAGAAGTATTAAGATGTAGCTGACACAGAAAACAGATGAAAATCTTGGCATTATCATTTTCTGAAAAAATGGTCAAACATATTGAATGACTACAGAAAACAAATGAAAGATGCACATTTTAATACTTTTGAGAGTTGACGCAGCATGACACTAAAAACATGAAATAAAACATTTTTAAATAATCTGGTTTAAACCACTATGAAACAGGAAGAAGACAATATTTTATAAGTGGGGTACTCAACTTTTTACAAAAAAGTGATATCCCAATGGGATATTTGTCACTGTTTATTTACCCTAATTTTTTTTATTGTCCTGAGACAGGTAGGTAAAGCCATTTGGATTTTGAATTTATTACTCTGGGATGGAAACCTAGCTTTTCAGGGAAAAAATATTCTACCCATCAGTTTGTTATGCCTTTTTTTTTCCCCAGGATAAAAAAAAGTTTGCTTTGGTAGACAGAATAAAGGACCTGTTGCCACGTGCTCCCTGCACTATTCAGCTATAACCTGCACTTGTTTCCCCCTTCTCAAAAGGCATTATAGAAAAATGTGCGTATGATCTGATCCTCTCATGAGCCCTGTTTATTGTGTCATTTACATTTTACTAACTGGTAGTTAGCTCAGTGGGAAGCTCATAAGCCATTACAGTCAGAAGCTGAATGCTGTTTCATGCAGGTTCAACAGTGGTTGGAATCCTGCAGTTATTATTATTCTTTACTTAGGAGAAAATCGAAATAAAAAAGAGCAGAGAAGCAGGAATATAAGCAAATATTTTTGGGAAAACCCAAGGTCAGCTTCTGTTTTGTAGTCTGCCTTCATGGCAGATGGTCGTTTCTTGCTTTCTATTCTGTTGATTTGTCTCATATTAAAGATTTTTTTTTAATAATCATAAAGAAAAGGCCCAATCTTTCAGATTTCTTTATTACCATGATTGTTCTCTTTGCCTCAGCTCTTCTACTTTGTTTCTACAGTTCATAGTTATTATTTAGATTTGTACTTATGGAACATGAAAGGATCATTGCCTTTTATGTAAAAGGTCCCATGCCTGAGTAGGGTATCTGAGCAATTCTTTAATATTAATTAACAGGAATGAAAATCCTGAAAAATAGAGTGATGCTTAGTCAGCAGGATTAGATTTGGCCAACATGCCTAAGCCATTTATGAGCATAATTGTCGTAATAAAATATTCTCTGTATTATACCAAATCAGGGCATACCTGTATGCCTATACTGAAACCTTAAACTATGAAATTACATATGGAAATGAATGAAATAAAATTGCTCTTGCCAGAATTGCAGTGTTTTTTTCAGTTCCTCTGAAGCAGCTGACATGCTGGCTTCCTATTGTAGCTGGGCAACACTGGCATGAGGTGAATTCAATTTAACAATATTTGCCAAATATATGTTCAGTCCAGACCTTCCACATGATATTCCCAGTATGCATTTGACATAACCCATGAAGACCCAGGCTAGAAACCAATGCCATCTGCATACAAAGATCAGCAACAAGTTATTTTTTTAGAAGATATCTCAATCAGCAGGGGACTCCACTAACTTTTTTTTTCCACAATGCGCCCTCATTGCCTGTGTGTTTGAATAATCAGACATTTGACTGATCCTTTCATCTCTTACAGGGGGTTTGCAGGGACCCTCTGAACTAGGATGACAGGATTTGGAACCTGAGAGTTGGTGCTCTTTGTTTGTTGTGGCCTATCACCAGTCAAATCCAGTGTGTAGGTTAATAAGGCTTAAACTTTAAGGGAACGGTGAGCACCTGATTGACAAGCCTGTGAATAAAAGTGCAGTGGGAAGTTTTGTGTTTGTGAAGTTAGTATGCAGGGAGACACAACTGAAGTTTACAATGAATTGCAATCAGTTATATAAAGCAGGGAATCTCGTTTGATGACTTAACATCAGTTTCTGAACTTAAAATAAAATTTCAAATTATTCCATAGAGTTCCAATAAAATTATAAGACATGGTTTGAATGATTATTTGTCTTTGGTTCTTTGTTTGTTTGTTTGTTTTTATTTTGAGATATAAGTGTGTAGCAGAAATCATAAAGCACCAATAAATAACATATAACATATAATGAAATTCTTACTATCTATTAATTAGAATAATCTATTAGGATTAGCAAAAAAAAGTATTGTTCTACAGCTCCTTAGAAGTTAAAGACTTCTACAGCACTACAGTGCTTCAAATTTTCCTAGACATGTGCCTCCAACACTTTTTATTTTTAACAAGTAATAGGCAGAAAGTACATACTGTGCTTGAGACACTCTTTCAGGGTTTTCAAGGGATCCTCTGGGACATGGTACCAAATCTCAGTAGCCTTCAATTGGATCCATATGATTTTCATTCCCACAAGTGGTTGAAAATCACAGCCTCACTTGTCTTTATGTATAATTCTAAAGTTGACTGAAAATGTTTGAGCTATGCTGACTTCCACCAGAAAATACAATTCCACAAAACCAAAAATGCTTGTCAGGAATCTGTCAACGCTGGGATTTTCAAATGTGTGATTATTATAAAATAGAAAAATACTTTGGTTTTGATTTGATAATGTAAATAGAGTATCCCAAATGTAAAAAACCCTGTTTTTTAAAAATAGAAATAAACATTAAATCTTCAAGATAATATTTAATATTATATCAATTCAAAATCATTTAAACAAAAATTTTAGTAAATTTTTTCAGAATTTCTGTTCTACAGAATGTTTGATTTTTTCATTTTTCATCAATATTATGAAAAGAGTCACATGGAAGTGAATGATTCAAGGAATATCTCCTCTTGAAAGTATATTTCTACTGTTACTCAAAATAATATCTGTAATATTTGCACTGAAAAATCCAATGTTCCCCATGTTAGAGAATACAAAATGCTTGTGTAAGTAACTTAAGGGGAGCAGTTGGGGAATTCTTACTAAAATGATTGTTAGAAAATTAATTTTTGCATGTACCATTTTGACAACAAATGGTTTCAACCAGGCAGGTCTCTCAGACTTGTAATGGCATTTATTCTCAAAACCAGAAGGAAACATCTATTCACTGCACAAGGAGTACCAAGCTGCAGAGCCAAAAAAAAGGGGGGTGGGGGTGGGGGGAGGCATGTCTGATTTCAAAGCATTTCCTTGTGTTTGCTTTCTTTATGGTGTGTATATAACTGCAGGACAAATAGGGAGCTGCTTTTGAATATTTTTTCTCTATTCTCATTGAGCACCACTGAGCTTGAGGAACCCAACAGACAAACTGAGTTGGAAAACTGGCACAGTACCTGTTGTGGACAGCATCTTCTTGCACGTGTTACACTCTGGGAGAGAGAAGGAGAGGAGGAGAAAAGGGCACTTTCTGCCCCTCTAGGATTAGAGAATTCATCAAATTGTCTCTGTAAACTCGCCATTTCAAAATGTGTTACTGAGCTCTGACACTGAATTTTGTAGATAATTTTAGTAATGATGCAGGTCAGGCTCCATGTTTATTCTGTGAATCCAGGACACATTAAACAGAAATAAAGCAATATTGATACTGAACTTAGACACCTGCCATTTGGTTTACTTTTAAGAGAAGGCATTAAGATTCTCCAATCCAACATGTGCTGTCATGTAGGAGTTACTAGAATTTAAACTTCAGAAGAAGGTGGAGTCAGAACTTCCACTTTTTGACTAAGTTGTCCAAGCAGTTTGCTAATATGAAAAGGGCTAAGGAAACACTGATTAGATATATGATTGCACAAAGTCCTCTGTCCTACTGACTGTCCTCTGCTAGCACAAAGTCCTCTACCCTGATTGTTTTGGACCAATCCTTTGAACCAGATACTGGTTGTGATGTGAAGTCAGGCAATTGGTTTTCTCATGGGCACTTTCCCCTGCAAAACTTGCTGGGAGAGGAAGTCAATTTTTTCAGCAAGGTAGAGAGAGATCAGCTGTTGCAATCAACCACTTAACATTTTATATATGAAACGTAAAGCTAAATTATTAAGATACTTGCATTTGTCTGAAGCCGTATTCACACTTCTCTTTACAATCACAAAAATGTTGTGCAAAACTTGTGCAGTCACCTTGGGTTTTGGCTACCTTTTTAAGAGAACAAGAAATTCTTGATTACACATCTCTGAATTAAAGAGGATTCCACATTTTCTTTCCAAATGAACACAGGTACATAATTTGCAGCCCAATCCAGGAATTTCATTGAGAACAACAGCTCAGGCATGACCCTGAATTTAGAGTTTAGTCTAATGCTGCCTCCAGCTCACTGTGCATATAGGATAATCGATGATTTTCCATGAGTGTCTTGTTTTCTCCACTTCATATAATATTTTGCCTTAGCCTAATCTAAGCAGTCTGAATCACCCTGCTGGTGAATGTCGAGTGTCAGTTGCTTACTACTGGAGATGGCACAGAATTATCCAACAGCCCTCATATTGGCCAAAATCTGCTCCTGGTAGCCTGCCACATGAGCATTTACGTTGTAGTTGATCCACTTGCAAAGCATGTGATTTGACATCCACAGTTTCTTCTTCCAGTGCTGCTTTCCCCATCCCCCTGTGTTTTAGAACAAACCACATGAGGCAACACCAGTTTTTAGTAGAAATTTTTCTGCTTTTTCTTGTTTGGGAAACGAGATCATTATCCTTATTTCTTTGCTTAATATCTATAAATGAAGACTCTCAAGGCTGTGGGATACTCAAAATTGGTTACATTGCATATCTTTGAATCCACAGGATTAGTCTGGGGCATTTCTCTCACCCTAAATTGGCACGGGCTGGGTTATCTGCCCAAATGCTGGCACTTGTGCTTCAGAGTCAGCGCCTTTGATTCATGAAGCTTTGGCTTTGATACAAGCATCCCTGTTACCTCTTGCACTAAGGATCTGGCACAACCCCTGTTGGCACTTCCATGAGGACATACAATGTTCCAAGCCTCCCCCACTGCGTAGACAATTCCTTAGCGGGGCAGGCTTTCCAAACACATTGTTTTAAAGAAATGAATCACTCATTCGTGAAAAATGGAAAAAAAAAGAGCACAAATACCATCAAAGCAAATTCAGGGGTTTGCCGCCCACATCACTGACATCATGCTGCCAAGCCAGAGAGCACTGAATAGGACTCCTTACAGAGTCCATCAATGCCACTCTTTAAATGGCAATTGCCTGAAGGGGCTGCTGGTTTGTGATATGAGGTACTTCTTCCTTAGCAGGAGAAAGGCAGCAAAGGCTGGGATTTCAGTGCAAGTCCTCTCAAATGGCAACAAAACACACGGCTATTTGCCCTGCCAGGATGTCTCTTTTTCAAAGGACTCTCTTCTGGGTTTGGAGGGCAATTAATTTATACTAGGATGAAATATTTTTTAAAAGGAAAAGACCCATCTAATCATCAGAAATAACTTTCTTTATTAAACTGGAGATTAGTTGGATAAGGGAAGCAATACGGACTTCTTATCATTTATGGACCAATTAAAAGAGACCCAAGTGAGGTCTCTCCAAGTTAATCCCAGAGCTAGTGTGCTGGGGCGTGTGATACAGGGATGCACTGAGCTGTCTGGACCCGAGCCAGTTCACATCTGACGAGCTATTCCCACATCAGACAGTGCTGTGCCCAAGCTAATAAGCCCTGTCGAGAAAATACAGTGACAGGTCACTGTGGCACAGTGCTGTGTTACATGTACAGTCTGCACTTAATGGCACCAGTTCCCACTAGTTGTGGGGTTTCTACCACTTGACCATTTTATGGCATAGACAAATTTCCAGCAATTCTGCAAATGTTTTTTATGCACTCTTTTTTTCACATGACGCTGCCTTTCCACTTCTTTCCCTGTGATACTCTGTCTTGCTGGTGTCTCAGACAAATGACTCCAGTTTGCCTGTGTTTCTGCATTTGTTCACAGGGAGATGCTTCTCCACACACCAGGTCTGCTGAAGGGCTTGTGCACCTTCAGCCAGCTAAGGTGACCTGGTAAGCAAACCAAGATAATCTGGTTATAATAAAAGAACAGAGAGTGAAGCAGCAAAGAATTTGTAGCCTTCACATTTAGTATCCTGTCACCTTTGCTTCGTTTTCTGCTTGCCTCTGAGTACATCTGCACATTAGCTGCTCTGCATTTTCAAAGCAAGCAACACTTACCCTGATGTGTGTAATGCACAGAACAAGGGGACACTGACCTGCCTGGGGATTTGGGACACCACAGTAATGCAAATAATTAAAAACCAGAAATTGAGACTGGGAGTAATGATCTTTCACTGACCCAGAGTGGATAGATAAAATGATCAATGATGTCTTTTCCTGCTGTAATGTCTGCCAGACAATCCAAATTTATAATCATCATAGGAAAACAGCTGCATATCACAACCATATGGCACTGAGAATACACATTATTGTACAGTAGCACTGCACTAATTTAAGGTCTGTCACCACTTCCATTATGGGCCTCTGTTTCCAGCAATAAGAGACTCTCACACAAGCACTTACCCCAAGCTGTACATGATCTCTGCCTGTAAAGGTCTTAAATCTCTACCTGTTTTAAATAATATTTTATTTAAATAAATTGCCATTGCAAGTTATTTAACTTTTAACATTGCATAACTTGCAATAAAACACCATGATTTTGGGAATGGTTAGGCCTATTCCATCTACCATGAACCACTTTTCAAATTGAAAGCAGTCATTAAGCATCTGGTGATTTTAAAAGCTATTGTCTATAAACACAGAGAGAGAATTATAGTTACATTGAAAAAAAATCACCAGAAATGAAGCCATATCAATTTCTATGTACACTCAAAGTTTTCATCAAGTTATTCTGCCTAAGGCTGGTGAGACTACATGAGGTTGTTAGAGGAAAGAAAATACTCTTTATTTTTCATCTGTATCAAAATCTGTGTACATTTTTGCACGTCTTAGAAATCCCCATTGGAACAATTGGTATGTTTCCAAACTGGAAGCAGCTTTCTGGCACCCTAAATTTAGGGGGAAATCTGCAATTAATCCATAAAGGTTCTACAACCTGTCAAAGACATTATGCACAGTGCAAAGGTGGCATCTCCTGTGGAAAAGGGATTTCCATTTTGGATAATCTCTCCACAGCTGACATAAGCATATCTCAGTCACTGCATAATCACAGGTTCCATGCTGATGTGAGAGTAGCCATCACTCAAAAAGGTCATGCCAAGGATAAATTAGCCCCAATTAATAACAAGTTGATGGAAAATTTTCTTCTGAAAGTTCAGGTGACCAAATCTGCTTTTGATTCCCAGTGGCACAGAGGCTGCTACAGCTGAACCCAGGGGAGCTGCACAGGCAGCTCTCTAGGAAGGACTGGGAGGATGAAGGTGTTCAGCCCTAAGCCTGAAAGGGGCTGAAGCTCATCTCAGGGGAGAGGACCATCTCTTATCTGCCTCAGAGCAGCTAGAGAAGTGGTCAAAGCAGTGATTAGAAAATAGTAAGAAGAGGGCAAATCTATCTACCCATCCCCCTCACTGTTCAATAGCCTCCAGCTATTTCAGCCCAGCGATTTCCTGAACTGGATGTGTTTTTTATGCACTCATTAATCCTCAGTGGATTTCAGTTCCATGAACTTACAGTGTCTCTCCTTTAATCCGTGGAAAATTTTAACCTCCAGATTCATTGCCTTGCTGTGAAAAACATCACATTTTTTTAGTAGTTAGTAAAAGTGAGTGCTCGCCCATGACTTCAATGTGCCTCAGTAATGCAAACAACAATGGCATTACTTGGCAATAGTTTTTCATGTCCTTGAGATGATTTGCTCTGATGGTCAGGGTCATTTTCCTCTCAGTCAAAACTTTATTCCCATGAGGCAGCTGCTTGATTCTTACTAACATTTTTCCCATTAAAAAACAAAGCCAAAACCAATAAAACTCATAAAATTTGGATATCTTTCTTATGAGAGGACATGGGATTTGTCCATATGACCTTAGCTTATGCAGAGGTACCTGTGAGCTATATGAGCCCTTAAAACAGATCAGCAGGACTGAATCTGTAGGAGAGAAACACTTGGTGCTGAGGACCTACATCCCAACCCTGCAGAATTTGGGAGAGGGAGAGAGGGAGGGAGGGAGGAAGCAATCCTGTGTCATGACTGTCCCTAGCAGCAGCAGTGCACAAGGTGGGCTGCTACAGCACATCTACCTATTTACTGACAGCCAGCATCTGCTCTCCTAGACTACTCCAAAACACAGAGCAAGGTGCAGAAAGTGGGGGAAATCCAGGTATGTTTCAAAAGCTCATTCATGATCCTAAGTAATGCAGATGCATCCATACAGACCAGGGTGCAGCATGACTGAGGGAGTCTAACTGAGCAGACAAGGCACCCACACTGAGCTCAATCCCTGGGATCCTCTGTACAAGGCCACTCTCCACTGTGTGGACACACAACAGCAGCTCTGCTCTCCTTCTCTCCTTCTGTTAAAGAAGGAGCTTGCACCACCTCAGCTGTGGCAAAGTCTTGCAGAGTTTTGTCGAAGTCAGCAGTGTCTACCTGGAGCTGAGTATCTCAGCTTCTGTTCAACAAAGGGAAAATCTCAGTTTCTTAGCAAAAAGTATGCAATATGTTACAAGAGGAGATTTTTTTTCAAGGAAATACATCACAAGGTGGTTGACTAGATTTTTCTTTTCTGTGTTGTTCAGTGTCCTGAGATGAAACAGAGGAGTTAAGAAAGCAGGACAGTTTAATAAAACCAATAATAAAAGAAATAGAGAACTTAAAGCTTCTGCTGAAAGCCAGTCTCACACCAGCACAACCACAGGCTTTTAATAATTAGGAACTAAATTCTACACCTCTCTTTACCTCTGCTGAACACTACCCCAGAGCTTGTGATGATTTAATCTCTTCTACTCTTTCACTTTTTAAAAGAGAATCAAACAGCATAAGTTATCAAAGATGCAAACCTGACCCCCTGCAACTACATTACAATGCAGCACCACCTTCTGGCTATGGGAAAACTCTTAGTGGCTACTTCACCTATTCCATTCTTCAGGGGCATGTGTCTTAATTCTTTATGGTGATAAGTTTTCATGGCCACAGCTATTATAGCTGCGGATGTTTTTAATAACAGCTGCTATTTTTCAAATAGAGGAGACATTTCTAACATGGAGCATTTGGAACTGTGCTTCTCAGCCTTTAGTGAAGGAGCAATGTGTATGTTCATTTTTTATGATCTGTAATCACATGCTGGTCCTGGGAAACACGCCACAAGGGCCCACATATGTGAGTAGTGGCAGCTGAAAGTGCATAATTCATGAAGGAAACATCAGGATCGGAGGAAATGGCATAAATAGCTGATTGACTTGACACATCTTATATTTTTTCCAGGATTTATTTCCTTTAAAAGATGTGAGTTGTCTTTTAAAAAAAGAAAAGTGTAGACTGCCAAGTCATAAGTTTCTCTAGGTCACTTACTTGTTTCTCTAAAAGCAAAAGCATTCTTCTGTTTTCATTCTGATTTAATTAGATTTTTTTTTTTTTACAGTATGTGGTCTTTGTTCTTCCAGGTCTCTACTCCTCCACAGTTTTATTCAACCCTATTGTGGGTCCACTTTGAAACAGAAAGGGCAGTCGAAACAACTTCATCTCAGAAGAAAATCCTATAAATACTGTAATTACTGTGGAGTTTAATCTGGTTTCTTAACCTCTGATTCAGTTTGGATAGGTCTCAGGGCACAAAAGAAACAAATCAGTTATTTCAGCTGAAGACTTCATTCGGCACAAATCTGGACAAGGTTTAATGATAAAAGAACTGTTTAAAAAAGAGAAGCATTAGATGCTGCCCAAATTTCAGCTGGAAGAAAGAAAAAACCCCCCACGATTACAAAGGCAAATTTAGTCACATCCAATCTCCAAGAACATTTTGCAGAAATATCACAAACAACAGTGTTCTCAGGGTATTTCTACTAGAAATAATGTGAGAAAGAACATTCTCACATTACTTCCAGTCAAAATGCCATAAAAATGCACACATGATAGCAAGCATTCTCATAGTATTTTAACAGCAAAGACCTCAAGAAAACATTTTCTCATGACATTTCCTCTGGAAGAGGGTGGAGCTGGAGAGTTCTGCACTCCTCCACTCCCACCAGCATGGGAATGTCTCAGGGGTGAGCTCTCAGTGAGAGCATCAGGGTAAGGATTGCAGAGGACACAGAGAAGCAGGAAATCTGTTGGGTTTCCCTCTGCAATAAGAGCATTTGCAAGAGAGGAAAGACTCTTCCATCCAAAAGAGACAGAAGGAAGGTCACTGATAATTACATTACATAGCCCAGAGTAATTTGGGGATGAGCTTATTTAAACATCTGTGTTTTCAAGGTAATACTCCCCATTAAAGCATGTATATGAGATGGAAAGTATGAGGGGGAAGGAAAGATACTTTGATATGGTTTTTTTGGGGTGTTTTAAGGGGTTTTGTGTGCTAACTCTCCATGGGGGGGGTTTCATGAAATATTTTCTGTGGAATCAAGTTGTCTGCATTGTCACACTGCCAGTCTGAAAGAAATTAAATCTCAGCTTACTCAGAGAAGAGAGAGAGACATGGTCCCTACTAAGTCAATGGGATAAGTCACAGACACCCACACTAACTTGTCTGCTACAATTTGAGCTTACATAATTCTGGTGATGTAGGAAATCTTCAGTTCCCGCTTTCAAGAGCCTGATTTTATAAAGTCAAAGTGGGGTTCTGAGCAACCTGGTCCACTTGCAGATGTTGCTGCAGTTAGGCTGGACTAGATGACCTTTAAAGGCCTCTTCCAACCCAAACCATTGTGAAAGTCAGTGATCCTAATTTCAGATGCCTCTGAGAGATATTTCAGCAAGCAGAATGGTCAGCAATAATTTCAGCTTATTTTTCCCACCCAGCTACTGTGCTTCAGCTGCCAGATGGAAGCAGTGAACCCAAGAAAGGACAGGAGAGCTTGGTCTTTTTGAACTCTTCTGTCCATCTTGAGAGATTCAAGTGTTAGACATAAAAAAACAGAAGAAGTTGCTTCCCCTGGAGGCCAGGTCATGAGGTAACTCCCCATGAATAACTATGAGGAGAATAATGTCATGAACCAAAAATCAGGATCCCCCTTTTGTTTATAGACCACAAAAGAGAAAACAGAAATGAGATACCGCTGTGTGAATTTTCTTTAGCTATGTCTTACATTGTGTCCAGAGTCAGTCCATCAAAAGTTGTTTTTTTTTTTTTAACACAAGTTTTTCAGAGTTTCTATCATTTCCCTAAACTGTTGTGGTTTATTTGAGGGGCATTTATTTAGTGTTTGTATATATTTATTTTGTTGTTTTACTTTACTTAAACGTCTGTATATGCAGTAAGCAGAGGGCAGTGCCTGGATGTGGGGTGTGGAGGAGAAAAATCTGCCCTTAGCAAGTCCACATTGCCCTTGAACAGGAGAAGAATAGACTGAGCTGCCTGATCTCTGTGAGTGTCAGACCTGGTCACTGAGGTAGTGGAGTGCGCAGTAGGGGAACACCACAAACTTATTTACCTTCCCTGCTAGATATTTTCTATATGTTTAAAGTCAATATAAAAAAGAATATCCAACTTGAAATTCTCCTAATACAACAAGGTGGTAGATACACCACCTTAAGTATCTTAACTCTGATGTACTCTTCAGATGAAAGTAAGGACTCCTGCAGCTGGCAGAGAGAGATGATTTGCTCTGAGAAGAAATCATATCTTAATGCCTAAGATTCAAGATTGGTTGAAATAAAAGCAGAGAAAAGAGGAATTTCATGAACAAGAGGATTCACTTTTCTGGATGAAAAGACCTTTGAGATGGAAAATGAAAGATTTACCCATGCTATATATGTACTGAGACACGCGTATATCTCAACTGGTACTTATGCTGCTACAATACTCTTTATAATGATGCATAAGTGATTAATAACATGATAGTGATCTAAAACGTTGGTACATGACATATACACATCATACTGATTTTCAGATTTGCATTACCTTTGCTTAGGTTTCAGAGAAAGAAAATGCAATGTAAAAAATTGCAGTTATGTCTAACAAGCAACATGATCCCTCTTTAAACTAGAAATAAATGGCATTTAGAGCTATTCATGGAATCATAGAATGGTTTGTGTTGGAATGGACCTTAAGATCATTTCATTCCAGTCCCCCTCATCATGGGCCAGGACATCTTCCACTAGACCAGGATGCTCCAAGCCCCCCTCTCCAACCTGGCATTGAACACTTTCAGAGATGGAGCATTCACCACTACTTTGGGAAAACAGTACTTCACAATGCTCACAGTAAGGAATTTCTTTCTATTACTATTAATAACACAGAATTTATCCCATAGCCATATAATTAATAATCACAACACTACTTAAGTTACATCTCTTTGTTTTAATACTTCAGATGTTTAACTGCTCAAAACTATTGGCTAGCCCAAGTTCTTTTAGAAATTATAAATTTAACTTGTTTGCTGCATAAGGAAAATTGAACTGTGAGTAAAAGTTTATCATGCAAACACTATGTACAGGATGAGGCAGTCCCTAGCCATTCAAATGTACAGGCCAGGTTGTAAATAGTGATTGCCAAATCAAATTGCACTATTCTAAGTTTTATAGCTGGCAGGGGGAAAGAAGGAGGAAACACAGAGAACACAGACCTAAGGTGTCTTTTTAAATCTAATGGAGACTCAGAGATCTGGAGTTTGTCCTGCAGAGAAGTGAGGCTAGAGTAGTCTTCCTTCCCAGTAAGTGGTTTCTTTCAGTATGTGTAACTCAAAAAAAAGAGAAAGGTGCGTGGGAGGACACATAGCATTCAATGACCTGAAGTGTTCTTTATTTGAAAGTATTTGAAGCCTCAGCAAAATTGTATAAACAGACAATCAGAAGAAAACCCTCTTGCCTCAATGGTCTCTCAGATTGAGGTGCTTCTTTCATACTCATATGTTCAAGTAGGAACAAACTAGTAGAAATCTTTCTCTCTTTGTGCAGGAACCAAATATTTCCTAAAGTTTTGAAACTGCTTTTTGAAACCTGAGTTTGTTCATTTGCTTGTTTGTTTTAACCAAATCTCCCTGTAATTACAGGATAGTTTTTCCTGTTCCATGAAGTGAAGGATTGAAACAAAAACAAACCAAATTGTTCTCAACAGTTTTCCACCTTTGGAATAGTAACAGCCAGTGTTATTTATAGAGGATTTGGGGCACAAGCCTTTAATTTATAAATAAAGCAAGAGGTAGGCAATAAAGTATTTGTGTTTAGAGATAGAGGTTACAGAGGATATCTTCTCTAGAGTGTTTCAAGATAAAATTCTCTGTCTTTGTACTAAGGGAATAATCCCTATGGTTTTTCCAGCATCCCATTTGACTTTAGTGGGGCTTTGTTACCTGTACTATCTGCACAAACTTTTAGGGATGGGGTCCTAAAATCATCTGCAAGGTGTTTGAGAAACCCTCACTTCATTTTAAAAGGCTGACATCATCTCTCATTCATTTCACCCACATATCATGAAAGTCCAGAATTGCCATTACTAAAATATAAATCCATTCTTCACTAATTCTTGAGTAAGCTCTGCCTCAAATTTAAAGCACCAGGTGTAGCTTGATGTCGTTGATACTGAATATCTGGAAGCCCACAGAAATTCCTGTTTGGCTTGACAGTGTAAGGGTAGTTCATGAAAGAGTCAGCCTTGTTCTGTAATGCTATTTGAAGTGCTGCTCCACTGAATGGCTGGTAATTTGAAATCATTAAAAAGCTGAGATAAAAAAAGAACATTTGTGAGCGAACATAATCATATTAATAAGAAATAGAAAGACATGAGGAAGCTGTTTGGAATTTAAACTGAAGTTCTTGAATGTTATTTCTGCAGTATTTGATGAGCTCTGATTAACTGTATAAAATTATCAAATGGAAAAAATCCAGCTGGAAATGATGACTGCAAACTTAGTGATGAGTCTCTCAAGAGTACATTGTCTCCGTCTTTCCAGGCATAGAAATGCCATGAGCTGTGCAGCCAGTGATCTATCTATTCAGGAATTCTTTATCCCTTGTTTAATTACCTAGATCATTTAGCTGCAGTATTTAATATTTCAAGTGCTGCTTTTCATATCTCTTTTTGTAGTCACTGAAATAGTCTTTTGTGCAACATCCTATGTTCCTTTCCAGTTGGACTCAGAACTGTAGTAAGAATAATTCTTCATTAAATCTTTGACGAGTCTAAATTTTATTCCCTCATTACCTCTCTGGAAGTGCAGGGACTGTTCATGGGAATGTTTTCTCAGCAGTGTGAGGGAAGGCTCTGTCTCCTGGCAGTGCCGATAGCTTGTCAGGATGCGGCTGCTCTGACATGATTAATACAAGCCCATGTTGCTGAGCAACCTTAATGAAGCTAAGGATAATCAACCCACCGCTTGCACAGATCTCTGGACTTGTACTTCCCCATGTGTTTCCTGTCATCCAAATCCTATGCTGTATGAAGGTACCTGAATTAGCCCTGGAATGTGACATAAAGGAGCCAAGGGAGAAAGTTGGAGAAACTGATTAAAGGATTTAAGATTTCAAAGGCCATGATCCATCTGGATTGGCTGTTGAAGAGGGTGAGGGTGTCCAGAGATGGCAGAAGAAGGATCCCGACCTTCCTGACCCTTTAGTGAAAGGAAGGGATGAGAAAGCAAATGTTGTGTTCATTTGTTTATTTTTCTTTGTGTGATTTAGACAAGGAGAAGGGAATAAAGCTCTCTGGGTGGTCCTGAAGCTGGTTTCCTCATGAAACTGGGAGAAGGTTCCCCTTTTAAACATTGTTGTGAATGGATGTTGGGAGAAAGAATTGGAGATTAAAATTTTTGTCTTTCAGAACAGCTTTTCTCTACCTTTCTTCCTGCATGCTTCATGGTTCTGCTAAAATAGCTTCACTTAACTCAGAAATGAGCTTGCTGGAAAAAGCTCCCACTTCCATATTTGATGAGGATCAGAGACCAATCACAAGGAAAAGTTACAATTGCTGGTCTTTCATCATTTTGTGCAGGTATGCCGGTGGTGCAGTGACACAATATCATCTCAATCTTCTAAAAAAGGTTTTATGTTATATTGACTGAAAAAAGAGATTAAAAAAAGAAAAAAAAAAAAAAGTGCATAGGATTAGTTTCCCCTTCCTGGGAATTTTTATTCCATTCATGAAATGACTGCAGAATGCCTGTGTCTCACTCACTAGAGAACCAGACAGGCAGTACTGCTCCACTGTCCCATTCCTGTCCAGTGTCCTTTCCGGAATCACCTGTGTTCTCCTTTTTCAGTGTTTTTCTATTTCATGGCACTCAGGAAACCCTGGTGATGAGGACAGCCTGGTGGACGTGCCATGTACTGTCACATGCAGGGACTGGGATGGATGCCTGCCTCTCCTAGGTGAAGCCAATAACTGCATATGTTAGTGGGATGGCAAGGACCAGATGGAGCATGCTCATCCATCTGATTACTCAGTCAGTGCCCTGTAGATGTAAATGCTGCAGAGCCTGGCTCAGTCCTGGCAGATTTTCAAGGACAAAGATATTCACCACTAAACCTGTGGGAAAATAGCCTTGTGAATTAATGCTTTGATTCCCAGGGGCATCACTGTAAATATTCCAGCTCTTTCTGTTCCAAATGTGGATGTGTGATAGATACACTGCCATGTTTCCTTAGAAAACTGAGTGTTACCATCCCAAGAAGACAGCCCAGAGGCCTCATGTATTCTGTTTCTTCTTATACTCAGGCTTCTTCTGCTAAACACTGGGAAATGAAAACATTCTGTATAACATCAGCCCTCAAAGGTTTTGGTGTGGGAAACCACAATATGCCACAAATTCTTTTTTGTATATGTGCATATTATGTATCCTGCAGTTAGTGTTCATACTGTGACACAGACCTTTTTGAGGTGAAACATGCTGGTTAAGATTTGAACTTTGAAACTTGGTGTCTCAGGTCTTTTTCTGGAGTCTCCTCCAAAAATAGTTTGGAATAATAGAGATTTCAGAACACTTATCGTGTGCCATAGTGGCTGTAGTCTGAGGCACATTAGCACACATTCATCATTTTTTAATCCCATGGGAATCCATTGAATTTAGTAAAATAACAGCAATTTACGGGAGGAAAATTTTTAACTACCTGTGATAAAAAGTTGCAAATGACAAGTAAATAATTTCATAAAGAGCCATTGTACTTGGGGTTGTATAGACACATGATGTCTATAAATCACTTTATATTATACAGCAAAGATCTTGAGCATATAGATCATTATGACACTGTGAAACAGCAGAACTGCTGTTGTCTTGGTAGATGAGTCAGTGTTGAGTTTTTAATTCCCTTCTGCTGCTGGCTAAAATCTTTTCCAGGAATATGAGACGGCTACATGTAGAGATTATGAAATGCGAAAATTTGTAAGTTACTCTGTTTAACATGAAAGAAATATTTTGAAGTGCACCTGTAGACCACAAAGGACTTTATTACTGCTTTTTTTTTTTTTTTCTAATGAAATCAGGCAAGTTGTTAATTGGAAAATAAAAGTAAATCTTTCATATTTCCCTCTCTCTGACAGTGGAAACCAAACATCTTGTTTAGGGTTAGGGAGTTTTTGAACAGCACTGATAACAAAGAAGTACAGGTTCCACAGGTCCTTGTCACCTCAGCAAGCAAGAGAGAGGACAGCCTGCTGCACAGTGCTGCACAGGAACTGAGAACACATTTTGAATTCTGTTTAATTGCAACTCATCTGAGTCATGGACACTTGGTCCCAGCTTCCTAATTCTGGAAGCAAAAAAATAAGCACTTGTTTGAGGCCACTCTTTAAAAGTAGCCTCAAACATAGTAACCATAGCTAATTGTAAATGACTTTTATTTATTGACAATTTGCATAGTTCAGAGAGGAATTACTAATATATCACAGACCTTTTAACTAGAAATAAGCATGCTCAAGGCAGACAGCTGTTTTCGGTGTCAACTGGGAAAGATGCCCCAACCACTCTTGTTTGATGAACAAACATACTTTCTTGATTGTGACACTCATACCCATCTGTTGAGATGGCATGATGCCCAGGCAGAAGCTGGGCAAAACTTTTGCCTTGGGCATTAACAGTGAGCAACAATAGGTTTAGATGGGCAGTATGAGTAACACTGCATATAAAATGTCGCAGACTTCAATTTTGTGCCAAGCATGGCACAAAAGCTTAGAAACAAATGTCTCCTCATACATCATTTGGGATTACTGAGTACCCAAAAGCAAATATTACCAAAAAAGCCTGTGTTCTGGGGTCACCAATATATCATATACAAGTTGGCGTTCAGCTCAAAGTGATCACTTTGTTAGAGAAGAACATTGTGGCTGGTGCACACTGTGTGACAAGGTGGGGATAGACACTGCTCTCATGGACAAATGCTAACTACACAGCCAGGAAATCCACTTTAGAAGCACAGAACCAGCTGCTGTCTCAAGCAAATGGTCTTCATTTCCTGGAAAACATGCAGTCAGCAAAAGGATAAGAACCTGGTTAGTCAGCAGCTGAAAGGATGTGAAAATCAGGAGAGACAGTAACATGAGATTTAATGCATGAGAAATAACTAGGAGACAAAAGAAAAGAACTTACAGGATCATAGAATCATTTAGTTTGGAAAAGCCCTTTAAGATCATCAAGTTCAAGTATTAGCCCAGCACTGCCAAGTCCTTGTCTTGCTGTATGGGACAAAGACTCTCTTTGTAGGTAGCTTTAAAAGGGATGAGTTAAAAGCACCAATCAATAAAAAGAGAATATATAGATGTGATGTCTGTAATTTAGGTGAAACTATAAAGCCTTTTTCTCTTTCAATAAACCTATGGGGCAGAGCTATTAAATTTTAAAGCTAGCTTTACCAAATCTAGAAGTAGATACTTTCAAAATATAGGGACTCACACAGAGCAAGACAGGGTGAACTCTTTCCTGTAATTCTGCTCTATATCTACTGACATTTGTTTTTTCTGAGCTACAGCAGAATCTGTAGGGAAGAGCTTTAGCTGTTTCCTTCTTCCACCACCTACTCCATGCCTGGCTGCCTGTTCTCAACACTCTTTTAATCTCCTCTCAAACATCAGGTTCTTTGCAAGCTGTCAGTGGCCTTATTCCTACCACTGCTTACTCTCTAGAAGTTTGTTCCAGGTTGTGCTAATAAGACTCACCTTTAATAGGCTCTGCACATCCTATCACTCATAGAGGAGACATAATCCCTTCCTTCCTCCACAGGGAAGGAAAAAAAAACTAGAATAGCCATAAAAATTATTTAGGACAAGTCAGAACACATAAAGAGTGAGCAAATAAAGAAAATACATTGAACGTTAACATATTTACAGAGCTCTAAATAATTTAGTTAAGTTAGAATTTTACCTTTCCTTATTCATATTGTTCTTACATCTGTTCAATATATGTGAAGGGAAAGTAGTCTGTGCTGAATTTCCAGGAGAGACAAAAGTCCTGGACAATTTCTAAAAATTAATTCTGAGTCCAAATTCTGTGTCCAAATTTGTTTTAGAGGTTTTTCTTTCTTTTCTTTTTTTTTAAACTTATTTAACTTCTCCAAGGTGCATACATACTCTTTCGCAGCATACATGTGGGAATATTACTCCTATTCTGAACTTCCAACTGTCTCCAGTTTCAGTTTTACTGAATTAAATGAGGACTGGGTATGTGTAAATGCATTTGGTTGCTAGGTTGGTTGTCAACCTGATTTGTTTGAAGAAATGTTAAAAAATTGCAAAGAAGAACATGTTCACCACGCTCCTTTGCAAAACATTTTTTCAGCTCAGTTATATTTTCTGTGGGTTTCTGGGATCCTCATCTCATGTGGTGACAGGCACAACATAATGTTTTGAATACTATTTAAAGAAGTTATTAAGTACTCTAATTCATTATGTGCAAATTCTTATATTACAGTTCAGTTTCTATCATGTCTGAGTGCCTCCTGTCTGCGTTACACAGTGCAATAGCATTGGCCACGTGCAATTCTTTCATCCTATCCTAAAAACGAGTCATGTGCATAATCACTAATTCACTCTGAAATATAATGTTTTTTTCTTATATATATTTTCTTTCATATATAAATGTCTGTGGACATCTGTGCAGATGTACATAAATATTGCTCTCTGGACTATGCAGAGGTGACAATTCCAAATAAATAAATAAACTTTTCATTTGAAGGCAACTGTGAAATTAACACCAACCTGCACTTTGAGTTGTTGTAATTTCTTTTGTTTCACTTTTTTTTTTTTTTTTTTAATAGTTGTGGTTTCCATGGCAAAATGCTCTACTGAAAACAAAACAATGGCCTGAGCAGCCTTTAACAAAAATCACAACTTAGCAATTTGACCACATCTTGCTAGGAAATGTCTGCTGGGTTCTCTTTGACAGGAGCAATCTTGGAGAGCTGTAGACAAGGGCACGAGCCCAGAATATCTTGGCTTTGAACTTCAATTGATACAAAATAGGAGCTGACTATAGACTGCAGTTTCTTCTGCAACCTGGGCTCTTCTGAGCCTGCAGAGGCAGCTCTGAATCTTTCCAAGGAAGCTTCTTGTGAACAGAAGCTCTCAGAAGGTTCTTTGGTACAGCATGTGCAAAGGAAGAGTGCTTGACTTGGTGAGGATGTTGGATGCTGAGAGAAACCAGTTCATCTTTCTTTGATGAAGAGCTTAGAGGTTCTTGCAAACTTTTGCACAGTGCAAAGTTGAATCAGGAAGCCAAGCTCAGCCTGATTTCGATAAACTGCTGTTTCTTGGCAGTTGGGAATTTATGCTTCTATCAGAGCTAAGGCACACGTTTCTGCATAGATATTCCTTGTATATTTTCTGTCATTCCTGGCTTCTACAATCAAATAACTCATCTTTTACCATTATGTAATACATATATATGTAGAAAAGAGGTCATTTAAATCTAGATGAAGTCAATAATTGCTCTTACAAGCCTCTTACAGTCACAGGTATCCTTTAGCTTGCCCAAAGCCTTAGTCTTTACAGCAGTAAAATCTACTTAAAAGCTTCTTATTGGCTTCCTCTACAAATAAATTAATTCCATGGACACTCAGATTTGTTTATATAGAGATGTAAAAAGAAGGCACTTTGGTTAAATTGGAGTATATCTTCAGAGCATGTTTGGTTCTAGAATAGTTGGGAAAAATGATGAGTTAGTGGCTGCTTAGTGTAGAAGACAGTAGAATAATTTTGTTTGTAGAATGTATTTGTTAATGCAGAAATAAATCTTGTTCCATAGCTGTAGAAATACAGAAAAAAAAAGTGCAGTCTCTTGAAATTACACTACCAACTATGTAGTCTCTCCGTAGCAGCAGCAGGCCCATTTCAGGGGCTGTTAAGAAGAGACGCTCATGAATCTCCATGATTTATTGTATTTTTCACCACATACGAGCCTTTCCTTTTCTAAAAAACCATGAATTTGTGACACAGAGATGCCAGCTGCAGCTCTGAATGGTGGATTTGGATCTGTAGATATGAAAGCCAGATCGGACAGCCCCAGGCAGCTCCACACCCCAGTCCAGACCTTTCCTTTTCCCCCTCCAAGTAGCTCCAGCTGCAGTAATCAGTGCTCAACTTAACTCTTTCAAGGCTCCTAATTTTCCAGAGTTTGTACCTGAAAGTATATAGTCCGAATTGCCTTTTTGGAGATTATGAGTGTAGAATTCTGTTTAGTTGAATTTTAGGATTTTAGAAGTAAGAAGCTGACTTTTGAGTCCTGCCTTGGACATAATCGAGGTATTAATTATTTGTATCACCATCGCAATTTAGTTGCTGAAAAAACAGCTGTGTATTTAAAACTGCAATAACATAAAGCCAGAAAGTGAGGCAATTAAAGCAAAACATAAATGAAAAGTGTAGCTGAGAGTATTCTTAAAAAAATAACCCAATGACTCTTCAATATGTGTGTGTAGATCTGTGTGTGTGCATGCACAGAGATGATACCATACCTCACACAGGATTGCCATTGTCTATTCATTCATTAGAGGTAATTATTTTTAATTTTTGTCCCCACTGACCTGTAGGCAGATGGTTAGCATGAATGCCATTTTTATCTGGACACCAGATCTGGCCAGACAGCAATCTGTTGGGTTTGATCACTAAACTGGCAGCTGCATTACAGACCTGCTCCTTTCTCTTATTGTCTCCAGGGACTGCAGATTGGATGCACTGAATGTGAACTTCTGCAAAACATGGGGCTTTTTGTCATTTTCACTTTGCTTTCTTTTTATGACCATCCGGTAAATATCAGCACAGTTAAAAGCTGATTGAATCAAACTGTACTAAAAAAACAATTTTAGCTACAAAATTATTTTTTCTTATATAAAAAACCAAGAAAATAAATGAGGCTTTAAAGAACAAATATACATGTGCATGTCAACATGAAAAGGTAATTCAATGAATTCCAAGTTGGAGTTTAAAAAATCTATATATGAACACTCTTCTTATCTAAAAACAGGGGACAGGGTGTTGTGAGACACATTTCTGAAAAGGACAAAAGGACCAAAGGCATTTTATAATTGTATGGTTTGCACATGGGAAAATTGTGTGATCAGTAGTACCAAGCAGTTCTATATGACATAGTTGCACGACATACAAAAATAGACAGAGATTTTTGTCCAGCCTTGCTCTCACTAAGGCCTGAGAACGTGCATAACTTTAAACATATGAGTATTATCCATATTAAAAGACATGGTATACGCTCTACTGATTACATTTTTTCTAAGTGTATGTGTGTAAATCTGTTTTATCGGAGGTTTTTTTTTTTTGCCTTCTTTTGCTATTTCTTAGTTTGGCAAAATGATTTAAAAGATGGTGGAAGTTGTGCCTCAGTAAAGACTGAAATGTCTTTAGCTGTTCTGTATTCAGATTAAATAAAAAAAATATTTTTTTAAATATGCTGATTGATATGTTCCATTTAAAACTGTCAGAATAAACTAAGTAATTAGTATCTTAATGTAAAAGGCATCTATTCATTACAGAGAGCAATTGTACTCCCTTTTCAAGATACAGCGATGTCAAATCCAGATTTGCTCTACTGAGGCTGTCTGATGTTTATCACAGGACAGGGATGCATGTAAATACTTCTTGCAACACAAGGAATTTACCATCAGACTTGTTACCCTCAGACTGCGCCACAAGTAGAATTCAGAGACAAGGTATCTATGATCTTACAGGTTTATTTAGGCAGAGTTTAACTTTCATCAAGCTGTCACTCCTACTTTTAAAACTTATCCCTGTTGCATTCCATTGTTGCGTATATAGGTAGGGAGACACAAATGAAATAAAATTACATGTAGTTAAATGCCATCAGAAAAAGTAACTTCCCAGGAACATTTTTTTTAATTTCCACACTGGCAAATAGTCCACTGTGAGCCCAACAGATTATTCTGGTTCCTCTACTTTGACCTAAGAAAAGAAGAGGGAATCTTGTCTTGCTCAACAGACTCCTCATGTATTTTTCATTTTAATATCATAGGCTAAAATTAATATAAATAGCATAAGGAAAAGCACCCTCCACAGTCTTTTTTGTGTGTTACACTCTAATGCACTTTCACTTAGTTCTCCCCCCTGATGTTTTCCTGGCTAGTTGTACAGTAGGAGGGGCAGAGAAGATACCAGTTCCAGATCTTTTACTTCCCAAGCAATCACTGAACTTCCTAGAGAAAAAATTATTTTTCTCCCATTAAACGATAGGGAATTAGTTTGACATAATCTGATGAGTAAATACTTAACAAGGAAACGGTGAATAAGTACAGGTGCTTACCTAGTAAGTTTACTAATCTAATTTTGTTCTCCTAGCTCTCTCAACATCTACTATTCATGTTATATTTGGAAAACATAGTTGCCAGAATGACTTCCTTTACTGCAAGTAGAAAGAAAGAAAGATTTTTAGAAGATGATTTACATCCCTTGACTCTCCACTCCCCAAATTCAATTCTCTATGGTCCTATTCAATATGAGAGAATTAAAGATTCAGTGGTGAGATTTCATCACTCTCTCTAACAATCCAGTGCAGATTGCTGTGCTGCATTGCAAAAGTGTATGTGAAAAAAGATACTCAAAAATAGACGACACAGTGGAATTTAAGGCTACAAAAACATCAATGATGATTAATAAAGAGAGTGTGCTTGGCAACCATCCTAATGAAATATTTTTTTCTATGGTGGTAGAAATAGGTCCATGTGAAAGGTTACTCATGGGCCATTTAAGAGAGCACACTCTTTTTATGCCCTGGACAACTGAATTAGTGCTGCGCTTTCAAAGTTATTTTTAAGGTCAGCAGTCAGCTTTAACAACCTGTTTTGAGTGCTGGGAATATCCAAGGTAGACCTGTTACGAGAGAAGTGTATTTCATATTCTCAAAGATGACTTGAGGGGCAGGAGCTTGTGCAGGTGGTCCCAGAGCAGCAGGGCTGGGCTCTCACCGCCAGGTGAACAGAGCACACAGGCTTAGAAGAAGATGCAAAGACACTGCCAAACACTTTACACTCACCCATGTGCTGCTTACATGCTTTGGCATTGAGAGACAGCAATCTTTTTCAATGTTTCAGCAAATCTATCATGCTTGCCAACTTTTAAAATTCAGAAGTGGACCCTGCCTCTCCAGCTGCCATTTTTTAGACAAAACGAAATGTCTATCAGAGGACTCCGAGGACTACCAGTGACTCTAAACCAAACACAAATAATGTGGGATTTGCTGTGCAAGTGCAGATGTGATGGCTGGTGTGTGGACTGCATGTCCAAATGCACCCAGATGTGTCAGAGTCCCTGCACACATGAGACAGGATTGCTCTGTGCCTGGGCCTTAGATTACACCCAGCATTCAGAGATGTTCCATACACAGGGACAAAACATGCAAATGTAATAGAGCTGGCAAGAATACAGTCATAGCAGATTACACAGCAGAAGCTTACTGAGTATTTCTGGAAACAGGAATTTTTCTTTTCTTCTTTTACAGGGGAGGAAATGGCACTTCTTAAAATAGAAATTTTCATTGTCATATAAGATCATAAATTCTTTGACTCTTTTTGACCCCCAATATATCTAACAGAATGAAATGCACCTAAAGACACAACCCTTGTTTGGAGATTTTCAGCCTGAGAAGCCCAAGAAGCCATATTTTCACAGAGTTTGAGGTCACTTCAGGTAAGGAGAGAGAAGACAAGATTGTATTCAACCTTAGGTATAGCAGCAATGATTGCTACTCTTGCATTGTAGTAATAAGCCTTATTACTTGTCCCAGGACATTTCATGAGATGCAAAAATATTGGTGGGACCTTTCCTCTAAGCCACATCCCTGCTGGCATTGGGAGGTTGATACCATTTGTACCACACACCTCAGCAGGCTGACAGGCAGTGGCTTCCAGTCGGACACAACTGAGAATTTCCTCTCAGCCCCCCTGCCAGGAGCACCCATCATCGCCCCTCCTGGCCCTACAAGCTTTCCCACATCTCCTATTTTGTAACAGCTGCTAAAGTTCAACTTGCTGTCACATGAAAGAGAACAAGCACACAAGAGCAAGGGCAGCAAACTGAAATGGGAAGGGGGGGTTGGTGCTTAGGGAAAAGGGGGGAAAAAAAGAGGAAATTCACTAAATGAAAATCCGGCTGCTGCAAAATCTCTTAGTACATTAACCCAGCATGGGGTCTGAATCTCTGTTGCAAGGCCCTGACTGTGTCCACTGTTGCTTCATTACTATTTTATTGATTTCAGAGGGGAATATAAATCCAGAGCAGTCTGACTGCCTTAGCAAAACACAGGGCTGACAAAGTTAATGTGCTAAAAGAAGGGATATTTTGGAATCAAAACTGAGGCAAAGTGAGTCTGTTATGTACTGTAGTTTGTCTAAAAGGCATCTCAATTTTAAATTATGCTATGTTATCATTTTCACCTCTTCCAAAGAATCTAAAGAACATGGGACAATGTAAAACTTCCTCTGAGCAGAGAAAGCAGCACCTTGAAGACAAAGTGGTTGCATAAATTCCTGAAAAAAAGGGAAAAATATTAGCTCTAAAATCACTTAACACAAGGGGAGTTTATTCTCACTACCAAAATCAAATGCCAGTTGAGACCTATCACAGAGGTCCTCCTAATGATAAGTATTATAAATTGATGTTATATTTGTATTGTTTCATTAACTAATATTATCAACTGGACCACTCAGAAGGCTCATTGCCAATTTTGGGAAATGCAGTTAAAAAGAGTGTTTCTGACAGTTTATTGCCTTTGCACCCCTGGGACTGCTGAGCTCCCATTTCAAACGGAGAGCAGAATTCTTCTGCCACTCACCAAGTAGTGCAACAGCCTTGAATCACTTAGCTGGGTCCTACATACACAAAAAAAAATTTAACATCCAGATTGTTACAAGAAAGTAAAGGAGGTTTGGCATTTTGACACCAAACACTGTTTTGCGATCATATGTGTGAGGTTTTTTTCCTGTGGAAAGGAATGCAGAACTAGAGGAGTTCTTGTGGCTACTGAACTGGAGGTAAGTACACTATTTTCCATCAGTTGTTAACCTCTTTACCCTCTGCCTTTGCTCCAGATGTTTCCTTTCCTTCCTCAAACTTCTAAAGTGAAGTAGCGGCATGTGAGAAACTCTGCAACAGGAGAAACTGGAGGAATCCAATGTACAAAGAGGTTTGTGTTATGTTGGGGCCAATGCTCACATCTCAGTAAATACACGTACCTGAAATTTTATGTATTTATTTAGAAATTAAGCACAGGCACAGTGCCAGCCCTATTTGGTTATGGCAGTGCACCTTTTCCATCAGGATTAAAACTGTTGCCATGTAAGGCTTAGCAAAATTCTGTAGCCAGCCCACAGGGAGTAAAACAGCCCCAGCAGCACCACATTCTGTCTTCTAACAGGTTTAAGAATGCATAAAAAAAGCTTTGGAACTATTCATTTTTCTTAATTGAGATCCTGGCAGATGTATAAATGCACATCCATTTTCTAACCTGGCCAAGATCTTGGTCTCATCTACTTTCTACATTCCACTGTTTAATCACAAAGCTGCATAGAAAAACATTTTGTTTTTTTCTGATTTGAATTTCCCATCCTTTATACATCCCTGTTCTTACTCCAGGAAACAGAAGTTCCTATGTATATTCCTTGGACTTTTGTTTTCAGATAATTTTGATTTTCAGAACATATAATTTCACCATTTCCCCCTGAATTGTGTCTTTTCAAAATAATTATGCTTTTTTATTACTTTTGGTGAGAAATATTTTTTAGGCTTCTGACCACTACTATTGATTTTTTTAGACTCTCTTGATTTTGCAGTAATACTTTGAGGACAGAGGTGAGAAAGAGAGAAGAGCCACACTTTTGAATTGCTCCCTGAAGGACTCTCTCATTCTCCTTCCCCTGTGTAGGAAAACCTACTGAAATCTTGTGAGATTTCTTCCCTACAGCTGTATTTGAACACAGGTTTGTATTGATATGTGTAAAATGATGCCTAAAAAACCCTAAAGTCAGAAGACAAAGAACCAGACAAGCCTTCCAAAACTGACAAGCTGAATTATCAAGACAAGACAAGAGTTGGGCATCAACAAATTCTTAATAGAAATAATGAAAAGAATCTGTATCAATTCCTTCTTGAATATTTAACTTTAAGAACCATTAAAGAAAAAAAAGGCAGAATATATGCAAAACCCCATAATTTAATTCTAAAAGTTTGTAAAAATTAAAGAAGCTTAAATATTTAAATAAATGAAAATTGCATAGCAGGCAGTAAAATAATTTAGCAAATAGTTTTGTTTCCAAGGAAATCCCACATGAAATTGAAAATACAAATTTGCATACCTCTGTAACTGTTGTTCTGGTCCTCATTAATGCATCATGTGATAAGACAAAATATAGAGAATTTCATTGATTTTAACCAGAAAAATGTTCTTATACTACATTTAATTCTGTTATCCATCAGTTAACTCCATGTCCACTGCATGTAAAAATACATGTAGTGATGGTTGTAAAAACTGTAAAAACAATGAAAACTTTTCAAAATTTAAGAGAAATTTAAAATCTAAAAAAATCTACAGAAATATGTCTGAATATATCTTCCTATTCTTTCTTTAAATCTTACTGATCTTCTTATCCTTCTTTGCCCCCCTTCACTCAGGGAAAAAAACTCAGGAGCTGGGTTTTTCAAAGGTCACTACGGAAGAGACAGCTCTGCTATTAATGAAATAACTAAGTGGTTTTGAAAATGCCATTCTAAAAATCAGGTGAAAAACCTTAGATTCATTAATACATAAACATGCCTGAGTAAAGAAGAAGTCGTTGGAAGCCCAAAGGAAGTTTAATATTGAATTTTATTCTTAAGAACTCAAATTGTCAGACTGGCTGAGTGGTGAAGTGAAACCGTGTTTTTAAATTTGTCTGTTTTTCCTAAATATGTATTTCACTTGTTTAAACCATACAGAATGGTGCTCATTAAGTTCTCATCTTTTTCCTATATGTAAAAAAGTCAGCTTTTATTGTTGCTGTGTTTAAAGCTTGGTGGAACCTCTGGTCAGGGTCGGTTGTAAGGATAAAAATTCTGTTTCCAAAGACTGTATGTGCCCAACAAGATCTGTTTCCTGGCTAATTACATGAAAAACTGCACACAATGGCGCTCTCCTGTGTAACTCACACAACATTGCAATCCATCATCATGGACATTGGCTCTGTGTTTGACACTTTCCAGCATGAACTGTGGTGTCTGAGACCTAAAAGAAGCAGTGATTGAATGTGGAATTAAAACAAACAAAACGGAGACCCTCACAATTTTGCATCAAGCTCTGAGTGCAGAGCAGGCTACAATCAAATGCTGAAAAGTCAGTTTCATGAAATATATATGATCCCAAGGAGAAGGATATTCCATATTTTTTCATAAGTTTTCTCTTTCTTTTCCACAGGGAATCATCTGAGCAACTCAAGCCCTAGAGTGAGGTCTATAAACCACTGGTGTTTAGTGACCATCTGCACCACTAGTTCCATTATCTGTGGCTGGAGATTGATTTTCCTTTTCCTTGCATGTTCACTTACCCTAATGCCCCAGAGTGTGCAATGGAGCCAGCAGCATATAATGCAAGGACAGCTTTTAAGGCATCAAAAGTGAGAGCATCAGGAGTATCATTATATTCTGAATCTTTTGTAGTAGCTTTTGGTCTAATCCTATTGTAACAGGAATCCACTGATGGTGGCTAGGCCCCTCCTTTATGAGGCTTAAGTGCAGAGCTCAGAAGAGCTCTGCTTTCCTCAGAGGAAGGTGAAAAATCTGCTTTATATGGCTCCTTTATGAAGAGGGACCAGTTTTATGTGCACCAATTTCATATCAATTTCATACAGAACCAGTAACACAGAAGGCAACAGAGGACACTCATTCAGATTTGGAGGCTGGGAACCAGCCTAAGAGCTCCAGACCTCAACAATTCTTCTAAGTGGTGTGAATAGTACATTCAAGCTGGGTCAAGTAGTATTGCTATTCCTAAATCATTGTCAGTGGTTACTGTAATTACTCTTAGGAAATGTTTCTTTTCTCCCTCAGTGACATGCCAAAGGCCCCCACAAATGCCTGGGAAAATGAACTCATTTACTGACCATATAGGAGGAGAACTGAAACTAATGTGGCACACAGAGCAGGTTCTAGAAAGGGCTTGGCATGCAGCAGCTGCCGTTTTTCCCAACAGACTGGTCCTAGCAGGACCTGACAGATGCAAGATTTTTAAGAATCTGGCCCCCTATTTAGGTACCTAAAATGTGATCCAAAGCCTACAAATCTGTCTCTCTTTATCACGTCAGTTTCATTATTTAGACATTTCCCATTTCTTCACACCCAAGAGTACCACACAAAACAAAACCACGGGAAGAGAGGAAAAGTGTGGCCTTTCCAAATGGTACACAGTATTCCCCTTGAGAGATCCATAAGAATACAAATTTCCTTTCTGTCTGTGCCAAGAAAGTACCTCCTACAAACCTGAGTCTCCCAAATTGCTCCTCAGCCCTTCTGAGGCCAGAAAGACACTTGTGTCTATAAAGACTATACATGGAAGAACACACAAGAAAACAGGTATCAATTATTATGCCATTGATCATACTGTGTATTCAGACTGCATTCTTCATCCGTGGTCTCCTAACCCATAAGAATCACACCTTGAAGACATACATTGCTACCAAACCTGTATAGTATATATAAGATAATATTTCCATTCAATGATGGAAATTATATGTGTTGCTTGAAATACAATAAAAATGTGGCATTAGTATTGTTCAAAATTTAATATATAGAGTTACAAATACTAATATATTCATAATTAGTATGAATATATTAGTTCTCTTCACAACGTGACCTAGTGATGCTCTCAGAGAACAGGGAGCCTGAGCTTAATTAATTCCCTCACCTCTAAGGTTTACAACGTGCTTTTTTGCATCACTTTGTTGCATTAACAATTGGTACCAAAGGATATTGCTGTAAGGACCTTTAATTTATATCATTTAACAGAAGTGGAGTGATTGTGGTGTACAAAACAGCCCAAAAGTTAGTGAGAACATATATTTATGGTCCAGTAATGGCTAAAGCCTCCAAAATCAGGAACAAAGGTCTAAATGAAATCCAGATTGACCACTACTGCCTCTGCCATCAGTGTATTTTCTCAATGTTCTTACTACATCTTAAAAACAAAGAGGAAGTGCACTTAAATTGAAAGGCTACATTTTTTGTTTGATAAAGAGGAAATATTTTGGTTTCAGCATATGTAAGTTATCTGTGGAACTCATTGCCATGTCAACATTGGGTACATAACAGGATTTTTATGGAGTATAAAGTTATAAATGGTGACTAGGAACCTCACAGATGCATCAGAAAAGATATGTAATATATACATATGTGTATATATGTATATATGTATGTATGTATGTATGTATGGGATATAAAAGAGCATGTTACTGCTGGCTACTAACTAATAAGAGTGAGAGGGAAAAAATCTTTCACTTTGGGAGGGTTGTGCATAATTGATCATTGATTTTCTTGTATCTTTGTCCAAGCATTGACCACTGTCAGAGAACAGATGTTGGGCTAAGCTCAATCGTTTAGTTTGATCATTATTTTGGCAATAAAATATAGCAAGTAGAGTAAAACAGATTCTTTTTTAAATAGATGGTTCTATAGTGAAGAAAAATAGTATCTACATGATACATAAGTCAATCAAACAAAATTACAAATTCCAAATGTGAAATCAAATATTTTGATTTTGTTATGAAATTTTTCTGAGAGACAAGGGCCAGAAATAATTTTTTGTTTATTAAGATATTCATTTCTTTCTTGGTTTTGAAATATAAAACAAATATTTAAATATAAAATATAAGAAAATTTAAATATTTTCAAAGGTTTTTAACCATCTGACATGGAGCGGATATTTAAAATCAGATCCTCAATGTCCTGTGTGAGTGCTGTAAGTACAATCCCAATTTCTTTTGTTAAAGCTCTTCTCCTTCCATAAAAATTCAAGCATTAGCATACAATAGTGAAATATTTATGGTAAATTTCAGTTATAAAATGTTAATTTCTCCTTTAGTTAAATAATAAAGAATCATTTATTTTTATAAAAATATTTAGTGTCCATTATCTACTGCTTATCATTGAGTTCAATAATTTTAATCAAATTGCAAGTTTCTCCTTCTTTTTCCCTTTTCATGTTTGCTGAAATTTATACTATTCTACAACACATTTCTTACAAAAATGAAATATCCCTTCAAAAAACACCTAACAAATTGTATTGTCACGCATGCTATATATAAATCGTGTAGAATTTAGGCTATAAAGGAATCTTTTCTTTCTTGTGTTCAAATCCTGATTTCACACACATCCATTTTAAGAATGTGGGAGGCTGTGGAAAGAGGTTAGGTTTAGGTTAGGTATTAGGAGGAAATTCTTTACCATAAGGGTGGTGAGGCACTGGAACAGGATTCTCAGAGAAGTTGTGGATGTCCCTCCCCTGGAAGTGTTTAAGCCCAGGCTGGATGGGGTTCGAGCCACTTGGTCTACTGGAAGGTGTCCCTGCCCATGATGTGGGGGTTGGAACAAGATGATCCCTTATTTTCCCTCCAACCTGGGCTATTCTATGTGTCTAGTCAAATGATATTTACTACTTAGTACTGTAGAGACCAGTACCTTGTACCTGAATATAGCACATTTTTTGGCAAGGTTTATGGTCTTTATTTGATAAGGCCAGGAAATACAGAATCTACTAGGAGTCTGTTCCAATGGCTGACCACTATCAGAAGTGTGCCCTCTTTCTCATATGCAAAGTGTTAACACATGCAGAAGAGCTGAGATAGCCTATTACTATGGCAAAATCCAGAACTCATGGAGTTAGAAAATGGGATTTTTAGGTGTGTAAATAAATGAAATCTGAATTCTGTCCTCCCTAAGTGTAGAACACATAAGAACAAGTGGTGTAGAAAAATTATTTTTTCCCTCTGAAACAGTCTTTTACACTAGAAATTGATCAATGAATTAATACAAACAAATAGCTCTTGTGGCTAATGAGGTCTTGAGGATTCAAGTAGCACAGCCTGACTTATCCACTGTCTGCATTTTCAGCACCATAGACATTGGTGATAAGCAGGTGTGGACTCACCTAACAGAGACCCTCACCCATGCATGTGCTTTATAGGCATTCATTAGCATGGGGAAAGTGTCATACATGTTTCAGATCACATCCTTCCCAAAATCCCTGAGAAACAGAGGATTCTTACCCTAATTACACCAGAAGGATGTATCCTTTCTTCATTGAAAGGAAAAAAAAAAACGTGGATACGGAAACGATTCCCCAGAAGTTACAGCAAGACTGTTAATACAACTGCTTGGCTCTTGTTGTCATTTACACCTAGCAATAAGAAGGAACACTGAGGACAGCAAGGCTTACTGTATTTGCTCTCAGGTCTCTGAGAATGAAATTGCCATAATGTAAATGTCAATTGTGTGGTTGATTTCATACACTGCTGCCCACAGACAACCACATCAAAATAAATATGCGTGCTATGGAGAATAGCATTTGCCCTTTGTGAATTCCACAAATGCTGCTTTGCTGGTTTTGCAACCCTGCAGCTGTGTATTTTTTTACAGATTGAGAGGGAAGTGTTCCTGAGCCTCTCACGGTTTCCCCTTACACCAAACTGATCAGGAGCACCTTGGCTCAATCATCCCCTCAGATCCTGGAGGTGCTGTATAACCTGGCAAGTTGTCTCTCATGCCAGCAGATCACAGTTCATAGTGCTCCTGCATTTCACAGCACCCCCTTTCTTCTCTGTGAATATCTTTGCTGCAGAAGCTATGATTTATAAAGCAGTTGCAAGCTGCTGACTATTTATATATACACGGACTAAAATTGATCCAGAACAATTTCCCACGTGTCTTATAACTTTGGCCTCCTAACTGGAAGCACACATGAATGAAATACAGTGGCTGTTGCCCAGGGAAGGATCATTCTGCACTGATGACAAATGTGTGGCAACAGCCAGGGGAGTTAGAGATTATGACGTGCCCAGGCTGGCAAAGTGTCCCTCACTACCATTTGGAGAGTAATTACAAATTCAGTATAACATGTGAATAATAACTAAAATATATTAACTACCTGAATATTAACTACCTAAAAGAACAGAGTCCATGAAACAATGGTTCTCCAGGTACAGAGATCTTAAGGAAAGAGTAAAAATTTGATTGTTATGCAGAATGTCTGTAAGCCTAAAGAGAATGGCCCCTTTTTCTTCTAAGACCATGTGTTTCTACACGCTTCTCTGAGGAACACAGCTGTTTGGCTATGTTGCCATTTTGCCTGATGAGTATTCAACTGCCAGGCAGAGTCTGTGGGCTGAGGCCAAACTTTGCTGCTTATACTGGTGTTTACTCTATTCTTTCTAAATTCCTTTTATGAACTATTTTACTATGTATGCAATAATACTCTGCTTTGCTTGAAAGATTCCAGGAGCTTTGTTTTGCCTCCCCATCCTCCTAATGTGAGGAATGCTGGTAGTAAAGGTCACACAGCCTTTCCCTTTAATCTTCAGATGAATAAAATTTAGGAAGAAACAGGAGAGGTAAGGAAGCAAGAAGACTGAAAAGTTGCAAAGGAGAAAAAAGAAAATTAAACTAAAAAAAAAAGAAACATGGAAATGAAAAAAGGCAAAAGAAAATACATGGCAACAAAGTTTAAAAATAGTTGCTTGCCTGTTTAAATTCTAAAATTACTCCACAGCCTCATAATAGGATTAATAGGTTTCAAAGGACTAATAATCACTAGTATGACTGAATGCCTTTAAACTGTCTCTGCTTAGTCAACCTAGGAGGACTTTCTGCTCCCCTGATTGCCATACACACGATCCTTTTCTTTGTGAGCTCTAACCTTTCATGGGTCATTTTTCTTCATGCCTTCCTCTTTGCTTCCCTTCTCTGAACACTAAGGCTTCTCTTTTCCTCCATGCTCTGAAGTCTTTTTCCCTCACATTCTGCTCCAATTCCCCCTTCTCTCTGCTACAGAGACATAAACGTGCTGCCTGAACCCTTTATGTGGTATCCCTGAGAACCTCCCTATAGATATGGCACTAAACTCCATCACAGAGATTAAATTCTGCTAGTGCCATAACCAAATATTGCAATTTTCTCCACTGTAGCCCAGCTTTCCTCACTGATGGGTTGGCCTTCCATGTCATTGTTAGTTGTTTGCCTTTGGCACAAAGTTTAATTAGTTGGCTGAGGCAGAGAAGGTCTACTATTACTCCAACCCTGCTGCCTCACAATCAAATATGAGGTCTCATTAAATTCCTCTTACAACACTGGGTTTGGTAGCTTCCTTATCTCTAGTAACCAGGCATTTCTCACAGTTGGTATTAAGTTCACTTACAACCATTGGTAAAAAATGCTAAAGTCAAATTACATATTTTACATGTGAAAAATCACATATTGAGCTCAGTTCTGTCTGTACTCTTAAGCAAGCTTTGCTGATTGCACATAACTCTTCCCTTTTCTGGAATTCATTCATTTTCTGATAGCCTGAGCAGTCATCTAAATCCCTAAAGATCAACGTGGATGGGCAGGAAAATGACAGGCACATGGGACATCCACATCTGAACCAGGACTCAAAATGTGCTTATCCTAACAGGAGAGGAAGCAGGTGTACCCCCCACTCACTTCATGAATTGAGTGTCTGAAGCTTTTGGTTTTCATTTCCCAACTCAGCAAACTTTCAAAACCATTTTAACTTTGTGGGTGTGCCACTTGCTTTTCCTAATAACAAGCATTCAGATGCAGATAAAAGCTTCAAGTGCTTTTATTCTTCTATTTTGTTGCAATTTGTTTGTTTAATTCTTCATGATTTTTGCAGTCTATGAACTAATGCACCATTCTCCTTTTGCTGGTCTTAAGATTCCTTAAAAACAAATATATCAGGTTCATTGAGAATCCCCAGGAACTAGGTAACAAATAGATGGTAGGTTCACAAAGTGACAATTCACACAATTTTGCTTAATATGAAATCAAACTCAGGATGCTGAAGTTAACAGTTTACAGGGCCTCAAAACTGAGCTACACATGAGGAATGAGCTGTAACACCCCTACATCCAGCTCAGGAAGTCTGTCAGCCTTAAGTTGTGAAAGCTTGGAGCATATGCAAAAGAGAAATTATTCTACCCTGCCTGGTCTTTGTATTCTTCCTCCTGTGGCAGGTAGACTACTGAGCTGAATGAACTTTGGATCTCAACCATTACAAACCCTTCTATACTCTGAAGCTTTGTGCTTTCCTGGACTCCTTATACACTGGGAATTCTCACTTTTCTTTCAACCCCTTCCCAGATACTTTACATTGACCAGCGTGTTCAGAGATGTTGGAAAGATTTTGAATTCACTTCCCAGCATTGATTCTACCTATAGATCTATGTATAGATCTTGAACGGACTTTCTAAGGATGTTTGTTAATAAGCAAGTTGTTTCATTGACTAAAATGCCATGAGACTTTCCTAGTAACCTAGTAAATTGGTAAATGTCTGAGCAATTAAAAGAGTTGAGATAGCCATCTCTGAGAATAATTGTGATGTACAGTAGGGATCCTTTACGCTTAATTTCTAATATTAGATGTAAAATACAAATATCACCCCTCTTAAATGATGGCCTGGCAGTATCAGTTTCCTCCATGTGTACTTGCTTTCCTTAATGCTGCATAAGAGTAGTACTTTGCCTTCCTTTTTAAAAGAACTGAAAAATTTCTGAGCGATCTTAAACAATTTCTGAGCTACTTGAGATTTCTTTTTCTAACTGAGCAAGTGTCTTGGGTTGCAGCGCAAGATGTAACCAAAAAGTAAACAGCAAGCTAAGCATTTCTGCAGGAGCCTTAGCAAAAAGTGATAATAAAAAACCCCCATATGTTACTTTTAAGGACAGAGGTTTTTCTATGCCTTTCCATATTTCATTTCCATGCCAAATCTATATAAAGGCACAAACACCATTACAAAATCAAGGGGGTTGACGCATACGGAAATGATAAATCCTGCTCTAGAAGCAGTCAAATGACTCAAAGATCCCTGATAAATAGAAGACATTAAAGGCAGCACATCCTTGCCATACACCAACGAGATTTTCCCTGCTGGGTGACCTACCTCAACTAACTGTCAAAAAGAATCAGTCTCAAGGGAACGTTTTGCTTATAGATTTATAAATGTTGACAATAATCTTAAATGGATGTTACGGGAATTGACAAATCTCAGCATTTTTCTTGATGTATGTGTGTCTGGGGGAACTTTGGAGGGCCCAGCATTCATTAAAAAGAAGCAAGCCATTGACAGCTGACAGGGAAAGACAGGTAGCATAGCTAGAAAAGTAGAAGCTATTTGTTGACATAAAATTCTGAAGCATAACCTAATAATCTAGTATTTTTTTCCACTGTTGTTTCTAGGCTCACTCAAAGTGTACAGACCATAGAGCCCAGTGTGCTTAGTGAAACAATAAATCTGCTTACTCTATAAATGGCTTTATTGTCAAAGTTTGAATGCTCAGGAAAATAATGTGAGCCAGATTAAAGCTGAAATTAGTGCTTTAGTAAGGATCTTGGGGGTAGATGAGGGATGTATTTTTGTTTTTTCTGTGTATGCATACTTGGGGTTTTTTTTCCTTTGCCAGAAAAACACAGTACATGTTAAAACAGCATGCTCTGGAAGAAAAGAGTTCTGAGCTTTGCTCTGTCTTCTGTTCTTGACAGAAGTGAAAGAAGGGGAAAGACAACAAATGAGGAAATTTGATTCTAACTTTATGTTTGATTGTGAGCTATATTGTTGCTGGACCGCTGACAGGGAAACTTGCAGAATTTATGCGGGAGTTTGAAGAAGAGCTTTGATTAATTTTCCTTTATAGTGTACTAATTAGAATTAGCTTTTCTATCTAGTAGCCTTCCATTTAAAACTGATTTGATGGCAAGTGAAAACTAGAAAAATATGGCAATCTGAGATATTTTTATGGATTTCTTTTAACAGTGAAATGAACAAAAATACTGAAAAATAGAATGGCAGTTACTTCTGTCCTATTGAGAAATAATACTTTCTAATGGTTTTAAAAAACATCTTCAGAGATTGATTGCTAGCACTCTATAATCCAGATTACTGTGAATGTATTTGCAAGTGTGTGTTTGAAAAGAGTGATATGCTCACAGAGTTATTTCCCTAGGATGGAAATGTCAGCACATGTCTTGTCTTCTATTTCCTACTGCCAGAGGGCACTTAAAAGCAAATTTTGCAGTATTTCATTGAATTCAGTTTTAAACAAATGTAACAACAGGTCCTGCAGCACCCCTGGGGTGCACATTTATTTCCTCTCTTCCACATTACTCCTTGTCTCAAGGAAAGTGATTAAGTAGCAGTAGAAGTCATAGCAGCAATATAGACCATGTCTCCTTACAGGAAGCAGCATGAATAGAGACTGATCATACTTCTAATCTTAGAAGGCAAAATAAAAGACAACAACGTGGTTATTAAGAGAGGAAGGAAATAGAGAAAAACAAATTTGTTGATTCTGGCCAACATCATATAGAAAGTCTATGCAAATCTGGGAAATAACTCAAATCTCCGAATCTGTTCTTTGACACTTTCTCCTTGTGCTGCTCCATTCTCTTTTGTTGTTTTACTCCACCTTACATTGTATTCCTGACAAATATTAATAGAGGTTCTGTGTCTATTTCCCTTCACCAGAGTTAATACTCTACCCAGGCTGACCAGAGGTCTTGCAGTTGATATTCAGTGGGACTTTCATAGTTAATGTGCAGCAGAAAGAAACTACATACTGTGTTTCTTTCTTTCCTTTTTATTTTTTCCTGAGAGTTTCTCCTTTATCACAATAATTTCTGTTTTCCTGATTTTATCTGTTAACTATGTGTCAATAACTAAAAACAGTATTTGAGCAAAAGCCCTACCAAATCTTGACCTTTTTTTGGTGAGGCAATAACGAGTTTTTGAATGGAGCCCCAGATGTCTTTTTAGGATGCACTGTAAACTTATGTTTAATTTCCTGTCTACTACCAGCCTTAGTCCATCAGTATTGCCTTTGCTTTCACAGACTTCTATATATCATGGAATATTTGTATTTTGGATTGTTTTCCTCAAGAAGTAATAGCTCTCCTTTTACAGCCTGACACTCAAAATAGTGCAACACATACTTATAAATCTAAACTCTTTTTTGTGTTATTTTTCTGGTTTCAGCAATGATTTTTTTTCCCCTTCATCATGAGTGTACATATGGAAACTCATTGTAAAGAAATAATCATATGAGTAAAATCCCAAATTCCTAGTGGGTGGGTGAAGTGCTTTACTTCTGTCACCACTGATCCATCCATCCCTATGTCCTGTTGTCAGGCATAGAGTTTGAAGGCACCAAGGTACAACTTGTCTCAGCTGCCCATTCAGTTAAATGGAACCTAATGAGTTCTCAAATGGATGGATTTTCATGAAACTCCTAACCTTACGAGGAAGATGAAGCTTTTAGGAGAAAAATTTATAATGAGGCCTTATGCTTCACCTACTGTGTTAAATTGATAAGTTCTGACTCGTATATTTTTGTTACTGCATCTGACACACTCTGTTCATGAGAACTTTGTCTCTTCTACAAGATGATACCCATCTCACCCTGTAAAATTAGGCCTCTGACTTAAGATATTACTTCATTACTTGCAGAGGACAAAAAATATCCTCATTTGAAAACTGGTGAACTACCTGAGGTGTCCACTGGCCCTCACTGATTGTAACAGGCTTGAACATTTCCCTTCTCCATCACAAGCCTAACTTAAACCAGGTACAACAGTGTGAGATGTCTCCCACCAAACTGAGTGTTTGCTCTTGTTCTTAAGCAAAAACATTTTTCATTTCACCAAACTCTTTTAGCTTTGATGCTGTCCTGATTTGCCTCTGATAGCTAACAGTCACTGGGCTACAGCCCCTGAAGTCCAATGTGAACAACTTCCTCGCTCCCACAAAATTAATATCAGATGTTGTGTAGCTAAATGACATAAGAAATCATCTTCATTATGGGTGTAATTAATTATGTGGGTTAATACAAGGATCTCTGTGTCCTTTCAAGGCTCACATGGGCCAATAGGGCAGGATTTCACCTGGAGTGAAGAGATGTCTGAATAGCTGTACCAGAACCAGGTAGCATCTGTGTATGAAGCAGTGAAACTGCAGCAGGCCCCAAGCCCCATGTATTTTGGATCTTAGAGGAAGCCCTTTGCCATTGCTTTCACTGCCAGGAAAGCTTAGACATTTAAGCTTTGGAGTCTCATACTCCAAATTAAAAAAAGATAATCAATGACAAACTTTTTTTTTGTGGCTTTTTTGAGGAGAGAACACATTACAATCATTTGTAGCTCTATGATCCAGCTTTTAATTCCTATCTCTCATTTCCTAGCCATGATGTCTTGGGCAACTGTTTCTGCTTCAGGACATACTTTTTCCTCCCTCTCCCACTCAGTCTGAAGTCTGTACACATGCCAGGAAAAGAGCAGGCACTGCCTCCCCCATGCCCTGCCCCTAGGGGCAAGGCACCCCGGGCCAAGGGTGAGGAACGAACCCCAGGAGATTTCCTAGTGGTTACCAAAGGTGAGTGATGGAAACGAGGGAATAGTAGAAGCAATTGCAAGAAACAGATATCATCATCTTTGCTAGTTTCTCACAACAACAACAGTTACCTGGGACACACCAGACATTTTATTTCATGTAGCAGCCAATTATCAGAGACCAGTGGTACAAATACTGACAGCAGCTGTAGCTTGTGCAGAGATCAGCCCTGGCTTGTGTTCTTTCCACCCACTATCTCTTCCAGACCTGGTTTGTAATTCAGGTTATATCACTTCAAAGAATTTGACCTTCCTCTGTCATCCAGCTGCAACACACTGAAGCAAAGGCAGTGGGTTTACATTGAAGTGGAAGAAAAATCAGTTCAGAGATTTGAATGCTCAAAGGAAATAGTTTTTCCTTCTTAGAAGATCATTCCCTACCTACTGCTAAAGCGTCCTGCCTGGAAACACAGATGATCCATTTCTTCTACACGCATAAAGGAATTGTTTAGATGATGCACAAGATAGGCTTTTTACACATTCAGCAGAATCATTTTCAGGTGAACATATTAGATATCTACTGCTGCTGCAAACGAAAACCAGAAGTGTTAGTGGTTTGGATTTAACTGATTCAAACACTGCAGTAAGAGAAACAGATTCCACATTTCTGGGACTCACATGGTGAAGAACTAGCAGGGAAGTTTGAAGCAACACAACCTGCAGAAACAATGGACGCATCACAAAAACACCTTGTAGAAGAGCAAGGAGGATGAATGCTGCAGATTATTATCTGTGGCATCTTTAAGACAGGATTTTATTCAAATAAATTTTATTTTTTTACCATTACTTTTCTCATTACATAACCCAGCACATAAAGAGACAACTACATGAGGCTTCCCAGTATCTCTGCTGAATTACTGAAATCTGCCAATACCCTCCAGAATGCTGTGATAGAGTAGTGAAACTTTCCTCAATGTGCAACTCCTACATGCAGAAACAGGAGTATTGATGTAAATCTAACACAGAGACTCCTGAACAGCTGCCTCTGGGCTGGTGGTGCTCCACACCATCACCTCTGACCTGTAGACACACGTCCCATACACGGTGTTTAAACTGAATGCTAAAGGTGCACCATCGTTTTTGCTGATGACTGGCATTCCTTCAGAATTCTAACAATTTGGGAATAACTATTTGAGACCTGTCACTGATCAGCTGTGAGCAAGATGCTTCACCTCTGCATGCCTTTGTTTCCCTTCCAGCACCATCTGCTTTGCTTAATTAAAGCGAAAGCTCTTCTCTGTTAAGACCTTCCCTTCGCAGGCATTTGTGAAATGCTTTTCATAGTGCACCTCCGAATTCATTCAGGACACAGAGCTGCCAAGCTAACATTGATTACTGCTATTAACGATCTCTGTTTTAACTTGTCAGCCATGACAGCAGTATTAATAACAGCACAGGAAAGTAGACTCCTAAGAAGCAAAAACCAACCCAAATTTAACATGAAAAGGACTCTGTGTTCTGTTTGGGGTATTGCCCTTTCAATCAAATATGAAAAGAATCCTTAGATCCAAATGTGTATGCTAAACTATCACGATCTTCTGCAGATTGCTGTGGAGTGTAGCAACCTCTGGGTGTGTAGGATATTTCAAAGCACTTCGCTTCTCAAAGCATCATTTTTCATACAGCCATTTGCATGCAGTTTTTGCAGCCTTGTTTTTCATGGATTTTTCAAAATGCTAATTTTTGCCTACTCTGCTATAATCTCCTTAGAGTTTGGGTGGGATCTTACACAAGGGATGCAAGGGATGTGCAAGGGATAATATCTAGAAGAAATCAAAGGCAAAGGCTGTTGCCTAGTTTTAGCTGCAGAAATAAAGCTGTTTTAACGCAACCGTAATTACAGTTTTGTGGTGCTTTGTCGAGCCCTGCTGATAAGTTTCCGTGGTAAACAGCTCTTTATTGTTCTTTCAAATTCAGTCACCATGGCAACTAGCATTTTAGGGTTTGATCCTGAGAGATGCCAAGCACCTGCTTCTGTGAGAGTATCTATGGGAGAGGAGGATTCGAGACATCTTATAAGATCAGTCCTTTCAATGACAACAGATTTACTACAGGAAGGAAAAAAAAATGAGGGGGAAAAAAAAAAAGCAGCTTTTGATGTGCCTGTTTGGAAGGAATTGTGAAAAAAAAAAATATCACAGGTAGTGCCTGGCCCCAGTCATACCTTGCAAAGAGAAACAGTATCTGACACTGCTGCTCATGGGTGTAGTGCAGTACAAAACAAAACAACATAAAACTCACCTCATTCAAACAAAACAACGGAAAGCAAAACAAAACAAAACAAAACAACAAAAAAGGAAAAAAACTAAAAAAAAAAAAAAGCCTGAAGAGACTAAGGATCTAACTCCAAAGGAAATGCAAGTCAGAAACAGAGCCTAGAATGTCACTAACAAAATGTCGGGAAGATGAATTCCCTTTCGTTCATTGCCAAATCCTTCATTGCCTTTTTGTCTAAAAAAAGATATTGCTTGGGAGGTCAAACTCAGGTGATAAACAGCTGAGCAAATTTTCTATTTCAGCTTCTGAAAAATCCCTGAGGGACTCTCCTTTGTCTTTTCTGCTTATGCTGACCTCAAGCTGTTGGTCAGAGCCTGGAGGAATCACTCAATTTAGCAAAGAGTAGCGCTTTTTTTTTCCTGTACAGCTCCATTTCCTCTGAATTTATCTTGATGTCTCAGTAGGAAGATAGAAGGTTTTGTGTCAGCAGTTAGCAGATAGTTTGGATGTAAGCAGGTGTGAACATACCAATTGCTTCCTTATCTGATGCTGCCTGAACGCGTCGGAGCTGAGCAGGGAATGGCTTTCCTGCCCTCTGGTCCCTCGCCAGCTGCGCTCCGCCGCTGCCTTCCCCTCACCTGCCGGGGCTGCACCGGGCAGCTGCTCCCCTTCCTCCCAGCTCCAGGGCAATGCTTTTGTTTCCTCTGCCTCCAAATACCGGCCGGGGGTTACTCTGTGTAATACACATTTATTCTGTGTAAATGCAGACCCCCAGTCTGAGGGGCACAGGCACCTTGGTCTTTGGTGGCATGGCAGGAGCGAGGCAGCACTTCTTCAGTGACATCTTAAAGGGAGTGAGTCACCTTTTAGGTGTTTCGAGTTCTTGTTAAATTAAAAAATAAAAATAAATAAATAAAAAAGCGTGCTAGGCTTCTATTTGCAAGTCACCTCAATCATTGGCCCAGCTAATTAGCATGGGGAAGTTATTGTATTCATGCATGTACAACATTGCAAATTTGGGCATTTTGTTTTCAATCAGCCCTCAGCCAAAAAAAAAAAAAAAGTTAATAAGATCATGCTGCATAGAGGTAGTTTCTTACAAGCATATTTATTGTTCATCTCTGCAAATATGCAAATAGGCACAAGATAAGAAATCAGTTCTTCAGATGACAATTTGGGGACACCTTAACTGCGATCTTAGTATCTTGGCTATTGCTATTAGTGGTAAGGTTAAGGTGAGATTCAAGATTTTTATTGCTTGGACTTTAAAAGATCTTCCTCGAACAGAATTTTCTTTTTTTTTTTACCTTCCTTTCTTGCTTTCATAGCCCAGGTGTAACAACAACTGAAAGGAAAATAAAGAATAAGCAATGGCAGAATTGAAACAAAGCAATATGGGTTACAGACAAATCATAGGACATGGTTTAGTGGTGGACTTGGCAGTGTTAGGTTAACAGCTGGACTTGATTTTAGAGGTTTTTGCCAACACAAATGATTCTATGATTCCCTCTGATCTGGGTCTACCAGCGATGAATATTAGAAAATGTGTCACCATTAAAAATGAATACTTTGAGATAAATAAGCCACACAGTTGCCTGGTAGACTACAATGGCTCTGGAAGTTTATGAAGAAAAAATATCTCCACACTGACAGCTAAGGCACAGATAGCTCCTGGTCCTGTAAAGGAAACTATGTCTAAAAAACTAGCAGAGAATATGTTCTGAAATACTTGTAGTCATCCAGGGTTACCAGGGGACTGAGTAAGGTTCTTTAATACATATGGGAAGACTCTCTGCATGATCTTTAGATTGGGAAAATTTCACGAGAAATTAGCTGAAAAAAAGTCCAGTGATCTGGAGTAGATTCTTTCTTCTGTCAGCTACCTCACAGTAAAGCAAAATGTGTCACTATTTAAACAGTGCTCATAAAGTGCAGCCCTGAAGAAGATGAAATCCAGTGTTAGAGATGATGATGGAATTAGGTACAGTTTAGGGCAGGAAGGACACGTTGACAGGAAAAAACATGCTATTTTCCATGTCTCTAACTTGCAGGTCAGCTGCTGATGGTCAAGTTCTTCTCTCTTCATTAAACCTGTTAGAGACTGAAGTATTATTCCTGTCAATTAAATGTCTGGAAAAGCTACATATACAATGTACTCACAGCAAAATTGAACGTTAGAGTGCTACTATTAAATACAGAATAAAATGTGACTTAAAATAACTTTTGGCTCATCTTCCAGTAGAGAAATCTTTGTGGTGCAGGATCACCTACATTATTAAGCCTGATGCTGTAATGTATCTCTGCTAAAGAGTGTACCACGACACACATTAATCTGCCTTGCAGCATTGTTCTAGGAAGCGATGGGTAGGGATTCATCCATCTACACACAAAACAGTCACCCCAGGGTCTCTCTCTACCAAAAAAAAATTGGCCCTTCTAGGGTCCAATCTATCTTATCTTTAAGCAGACCTCTAAAATAGATTCAGGAATGCCCAGACTTGCCCATTTGAGTCAAACAGGAGCCTATAATGTGCAGAAATTTATGCACTAAATTTAGGGCAGACAATTTTTGCCCTGAATGTCTAGTCAAGACTGTCTACAGCTTGGAACTAAAATTTTTCTTGTATTTTGAATTTGTGCAATATCTAGTAGATCTTATCTCTGACCCAAGACTGGTGCTTTAGCTCACTTCACTAGATAATACTTAAAATTTAATGCTGTTACTTGCCCAGTAGATTCAAGTGAACTTTTGCCTCAGTGCAAAGCTACACTGAGACAATTTGTTTAACAGGTATAGTCAGTCAGTATTACCACTTCACAGTCCCTGTTAAAGTCTTTTCCAGCCACAACTGCTCTTACTTTCTCCCTTCATGAATGTTATTGCTCTGCAAACATTCTCTGTAGAAGGTTGCAACAGCAATCAGTATATTATTTTCAGGCTATTATTGTGTCCAGGCCACAGCTACACCTAAAAGGAGGCTCCAGGATTATACCCAATGGATACAAAGAATGATAGTTGTAATGCAGTGAATATCAGATCATTTAAAGGCACGAAGTCCAAAGGTTCATTGTTGTGTTACCCAAATTCTTGTGAACTTATCTCATGGTGTGCACTTACACTTCTTTTTCACATCCATTTCCCCCATACGGCAGTGCATATGTGGGCTTGACTGTTCACATCTCTTTTTATCCTGCTTTCTCTCTAAATACATGTTTATGCCAAGCTGTATATCTGTTCTAAATGTCCGGGGGGTGTGTGGAGAGAGGCCAATTTACTGGTTGGAACAAGTAAATGGCCAACATTTTCACTAAGCCAGTAGTTAGCAGAGCTATATTCTGAATCTCTTGGCAACTTGATCAAACTGTAGCAGTAGATTCAGTTCTAAATACCTCGTCTTTACTCTGTGCAAATTAAACACCAGCTGGATGTGTGAGATACTGAGTGACATCCCCCTCTCCAAGAACATGACCCAGCACTTGGAGAGGAAAAGAAAGATAAAAAGGAAAGGAGACAGAGCTGTCCTGCTGTTCTGTAACACAGGGGGAACCTCACACAGCAGGTGGCAATCTGAACTGTCCCGTTTCATTATGCCACTGAGGCAGACTCCTGCAGTGCATTAAGGTTTTAAAATCATTTAGGAAATATGAAGATACATTGTTATTAAATCATTTCATTACACTTCAAAACCAATTTTCTGATGTCCATTTTTTAACATAATAAAGATTGTCTTTCACCAGCGGGGACTGGCAAGTGTATATAGACTGAGTTTCTGTAATAATACGATTAGTATGGAAATGGAAATGGACTGTAAATAATACTTAGGATGATCTTTTATTCAGCCACATCAAGGAATCACACAAAAGCTTACTCAGACTGACTTCCATGGTGTACTGAAAACATGCAAGATTTATCTATAGAGGATTTTTCGTGATCAGCCTGAAGTTATAGCTAGCAAGGATTTAATAATAATATACTCTTATTCCATTTGGTTAATTTTTGTTAAAATAAAGTGAAAACTGTGAAGACACACTTACATGTAGAAAAAAATGGTTATCAGATAAATATTATCTGAGTAGTGTCACACTACCTTTATTTTGCAGAAAAATGTATATATGTAGGGCAAAATCAGCATGAGTCATATCTGTGTTCATACAGCACTGCAAAACCAAAAAAAATTATTCAGAATTCTAAATTCAGAATTCTAAATTCAAAAATCTACTTATGGAAACTACTTTTTCAATACAAGAAGTGAAAACAGAAAAGAAAGCTTTTTTTATTTTGTTTTGAAAGTAGTAATTAATTACTTTATACTTATTTTTTTAAAAAATGTCCAGTAATAGATGTATAATTAAATGTTTTGTAACATTTATTTACATTTAAGGAAAAAAGTATATGCTGTTGATGCTAATCAGAACATTCTGCAATGCATGCATTTTTCTTAAAGTACATAAGGGAACTTTCCTTAATTTCTTATCACTGAGCTTTATTTATCTACAGGGGTTTTTTACGTGTTAGATGCAAACTGAAAATGTCTTTAGGTGTGAAAATAAGTCAGAAGCCTCCAACATACACTGCTTAAAGACTGATAAAAAATATGAACGTATCTTTGGAACTTCATTTGTGTTTGCACCAAGAAGCTGTGAAGAAGTTACTGGAAAAGGAAAGACTTTAAGGAGCTGTGCACTTACATTACCTCGTCTTTTCAAGATACTGTCGATTATAAAAGATCTGTATTTAGACCACCTTATGACTAGATGCTTTTTGAATTTCAAACAGCTGGAACTTTGTCAACATTTTCCTCTCTCAAAAGTGGTTTAGAAGCTGGGCCCCTGTAGAGGAGCCACATGTGTGGTGAATTCCCATGAATTACACACAGTCATTTTTATTCAGGAACAAAGAAACAGACTTTCAAGAACTTAAATAAGAAGAAGAAGCTGAGTACATCTGCGTATTCCCTTCTTTCTCTTCTCTGTACACTAGATATTTCCAACACTCAACTGAACTCACTAAGGTTTTCCTTGGACTTGGCCTGACACATCCTTGAGACAATCTATGATAAAACTTTCTGGAAGATGAATTTTGTAGTTGTTATGGGTGTGACAACACTGAATGAGCACTGCCAGTATTCTTTTCAAGGCCAAAGCCTTCATGTTGAAGGTCCATCCTTCAGGGATAGCTAAGTGTTTTAACTGGCTTTAGCCACTGTCCTAAACTGTTGATCAAAAAATAACAATAATAATCTTATTTCTTTTGTCTTCTTCAAATGAAAATTTAAGGAAGGAGAAAGAAAAGCAAGTGTGTTGAGGAAGGAGGTTGAAAAAGAAAGAAAAAATTGAAAGAAACAAAATTAACAAATGCATCAAGAAATTCTAAGGAAACAGACTTCTTAAAGTATTTGGTTTATTATATCTACTAAGCTTTTTTGTTTTTTAATTAGGGTTTTTTCAGTAAATTGCATTAATCAGGGGTGCTAGTATTGGAGGCAAAATGCAAGAATGTGTAAGAATGCACATAGGTTTTATTTAATTCCAGTTAGGAACTGTCATTTCCAAACAAATCCAAAAATAAATGAAAACAGTAATATTATCTCAAAACTTTCATGGCTACAGCAGTATTGCTATGAAAGTGTCTCACACAGAAGCTGATTTTGAAGCTGGTTGTTTTTCCTCCCATATGAAATGTGCATGGTTTAAGTAAGTTAATATCACTGCATTTGGATTTCCTTGCTTTTTTGTTTGTTTGGGGTTTTGTTTGTTTCTTGGGTTTTTTTGTTTTTGTTTGTTTGTGTTTTTGTTTGGGTTTTTTGTGAAGATGAGGGCTAGGAATACGTAGAGAAAAATAAAAACAGAAAAGTAACTGTAAAGCTCAACACCAACTCAAAAAACCAGAGATTTACCTGTGAATTGTGGGGCAGGGAATGAACTGCACTTTCTTTGATGGGATTGTTTTTGTAGTCTGTAAGTGCATGGAATTAAATACAGTGGTTTGGAAACTTATACCTGAAAAGAATTTCTTCTGGAGACTGGTGAACTGCTACAAAAATAGTTTTCATCCAAGCATTTGTTGATTATTTAGGCAGGGATCATCTACAGTAGAAATTCTTCTCAAGATGTTGGTTATGAGATCTTCGTGCCTGATAAAGATTTTTTGTCTCACACTTCTTTTACCTCTGCAGTGGTCTTTGGTCTTTGTTACACCTTAGCTGCCATGGAATGAATCTTTGATGTTAACTACAGTTGATCTGTCTTCTTTGACCACGAGGGACTTAAAGCAAGGTGAGGTGAATCCAATCCCTTGTGTGATTAAACTGAAGACATTTCCTTTGTCTCTTTTTCCCCTTTTTTCCCCACATTCCATTGCATTACTGAAGACAACAATTGCTGTATTACAATCATTGTCATCTGTTCTGTGTTGTACAATCAATGGTACATGTACTTGGCAAACATCAGAATAAAAGCTGTTGCTGAAAGATGGAGAGATGTAGTCATGACAGTAGGGAACATTAAAAATAAAAAAGTAAAAAAATAGATACTATGTACAGGAAAAAATCTAAAAATATTTTTGACAAAAAGGAGAAACAAGGCACTTTCTACACTTATCTCAGAGGGATTTTAATACTTTTTGGTTTGATGTAAATAGGAGCTAAACAGTTTTTGATAGTTTTTTAGATTCTGCCAGAGATTTGATCTTATCAAGTCAAATAACATCATTCTTCAAGCAGTCATCATTTCTCATTGAAAACCTCTGAATCCTGGAGGTCTGTAACCAATCAATAACGAACCAACTGGCACAATTCCCTGGAGGAAGCCATTGTCACACCCCTCCTGGCAGCCAAAAGCTGAGGTGGTGAAGGCATTATTTGTTTCAGCAGCTGAAGTGGCAACGAGGAAGATTCACAGTGTACTCCAAGTCCCACACTCGGCTGCCGCCTGTACACGAGAGCACTCCAGAAGGAAGTCAGGCACATGACACTGTAATAGAGTTTTCAGCTTTGTCTGATTGCATTGCCAACACCATACATATTGAAACACTCTGGCAGCTTCCTAGTGCTCACAGTGAGGAACCTGAACCTTTTGACCTCAAACATCTTATTAAAGCCTTTGCCGGACTGTGTCTCTGCAAGGGAAAAAACCAAGAAACTACTGGACTTTTCTCCTCTATAATTCATTCAAGTAAGCCCTTGCTGAGTAGAGGACCTTGGCTTTGATGTTAAAGTCTCCTAATTGGAAGGAAGTGAAGTGTTAGCCTGTCAGGCTATTAGTCTCTCATCAAATACTTTAGGAGGTATCAGAACACTGAAGTTCTCACACTAGTGCAAAGAGAGCATGGAGTGGCCTGGTTTTTGTTAAAATGTTTAAACTTTGCATCTGTCTAACAATTTCCCCCCAAATTTAATATAAGCAGAGTTGTTCCTTGACATTTCTTTTCTTTTATCTGTACTTCTTCCTCTCAGAGCCTACTTCTTTTCATTGCCTACAGCATATCAACTCCTGGTCCTAGGAACGTGGGGGATAACTGGTGTAAGCTATAAAGTCTAGGGATTCATATTACAGCCCTGATTCAAACCCAGGCATTTTGTGCCTAGTGGGACTTACCTCTTTGTTGTTTGACTGCGAAACACCTACTTCTGTGGTGGTTTTCCTCACAGGAAAGTCACCTCTCAGAAGGATGTCCTTACAACAAGCAAAGTTAAATCCAAATATTTCTGACAAATGTTTTTGTTCTAAAACCTCAGCACAGGTCCAGGTTTTATTACTTGCTCAATTTATAGTATTTACTTGCATTCAATCAACTTGAATTTAAAAATATGCTGCTGCTTTCCTAATTACTGGTGTTTTTCTGCATCACAGATTGGGTATCCAAATATGAGGATGGTGTGTTTCTGTTTTAGGCAAATCCAACTAGGCCAAAATGAGAGCTGAATGGAGTCAAAGTCTTGCAGGGAACTGACTAAACTCCTTCCAGGATCATGCAAAGTTGAATTCTGTGTAATTTCTATCCTTTTAGTCGAAAATAGCATCCAAAATGTCACAGTGAAGGAAATCTGTGAAACAATATAAAATAACTACCTGAAAGGAAATTACTGAATTGCTAATGCACACTCTTTGGAGTTAGTCACATCTGCTCTATTTCTTAGTTGACAGTATGAGCCTGAAGAAATTTTGTACTACCAGTGTAAATGTTTCTGTTCTACAAAGTTTTCCCTATTTTGATTTGCTTAGTAGCAGACTTATGCAAACAAATTATCTGTGGCATTTCATGCATATCTTCCATAATGCTAAGTTTCCTTTTGTATTGCAAGATTATATCCATATGAAAGCAAATCTAATGCATCTGTGCCCTTATTATGCATGTCTTTTTCCTGGCTGAATATGACCCTATTCCTGTATAATTACAATTGTTTCATTTTCATGGAAGTGTTTGAATGATAGTCAGATCTCTCACTTTACCTCACCCTTCCTTCTGGCAGTACTTTCATCTGCTTTTGGATGGGTCATGAGTTTTGTCTTTTAAAACTTCTTTAAATTTCCCTCCACTGTTTCATTTTAGTGATCTTGTTAACTCCTTCTGTAAGTCATTCCCATCTCTGAATGTTTAGTCTTTTATCATTAAATATTGTAAGGTTTTCACACCTCACAGTTATTTTGTTGACCCCGCTTTTCTTATTTGGAAAAGTTCTTTTGTTCTTTGATGGTTTAAGCAGTAAGGCCCAAACAACTTTTTTCATTTTAGTAAGTTTGATCATTCTTCATATATCCAGGCTCCAAAACATATCCATGGCACTTCACCAAATATGTGTGTTTCATGATGAGGGTAATTTACCTGTCTGGGCTCATTACAAAAATCCTCCCAACAATCCTCTTCAGCTGACCACAGGTCTGGGTGCAAGAGCTCATGACTTCGTTATTTTTGACACCTTTTGCATTACTCTGAATAAGAATTGATTTTAATTTGGTTTATTGTCCTATGTTTTGCTCTCTCTTGACATTAGATATTGATGTGGTTTGGGCTTTTCATAGAATAGGAGCACGAAAACCAAACATTGTTTTATTCATATAGCTTCTTTTTCAGATTTGGTTTGTGTTTGAGTAAGCAACAAAGAGCACTTACAAGTCGCTGCCTGTGGTATTTCAAAAGTGGGAGAGCATTTACCAGACTCCCAGCTGTGCTCAAATACCACTCCTGTCCGTACACAGGCATCCCTTACATCTCTCATGTTTGTATCATTCTGGATGTCACTACAGTAATGTAGATCATTGTGGAAAATATTAAACAAAATTGAATTCAGAGTCATCCACAGAGAACTTTACAAATAGTCTTTCTCATAATTATTCCTGCCCCTTTCAGGATAATTCTGTCATTAGCTATCCCTTTGGCTAATTCCTTCTGCATTTTGTATGTACCTTATGTAACACCCTCTCCAATTCAGCTCATAAACACGTTTTTCAATACTGGATGCCTTAGTGAGGTCCAGATACATTAAACTTACACCTTTCATTTATGTTAAATAGCAGTGTCTTATCAGAAAAATAAAATAGTTCAGTGATGTGGCTACGGAGAATTGATGTGACATTTTATTTTATTTATACTTTTATATCTACTTTTTTCCCCTCTTTTAAAATTTATACCTGGACCAAAATCTTAGATGTTACGCTCAATATAAATATCTAATACATTTTCTTAGAAGTGATTATTAATGACCGGGTAAAGAAATAGATAATATTTTCCTTGCAGTGTCCTGAGTTGTCCATTACTGAATTCCCGATTGGGCCTTCTTTCCTTTGATTTTCCCTAACCTGCCACACTGCCAAATAACCACCAAGAGTGTGTATATCATTTACAGAAACCGTGGCTTTATAATCCCTGGGATACATAACCCTTAACACAAGCTACCTCATCTGGATATGTGCTGACTTAGAGCAGCTGAGAACCTCTCCCTGGTGTCCAGATTTACTGCCCATCTGGAAGACACTCAGCTAGAGTTTATACAGGACTGGGTCATAACTTAAGCCACATTAAAGAGGAGATCAGAACAGGCATATATAGAATTCCTTTCAAGCCTATTTGCTATTAAACTTAAAATAGCTCCAATTTCCAAAACAAAGGTAAACCTCAAATGAAGCCAGCTCTGAGAGGGTTGGTGGACAGGCTGTGAGTTACATCAGCACTTAGTTACCCCATGTCCTCCTTGCAAGCAGAAAGTGTGAGTGTGGATATGCATGACTGGCATACCTATGCCGGCTGAATGTCAGCCACCTGGACACAAATCACACCACGAGAGCCCAAGCTCAGCAGGGATCCAGCCTGAGCCCTGAGGCTGGCCGAGCCCGGGTGTGCGGGAGGCAGCGCGCTGCGGGTGGGATGTGTCCAACGTGGCCCGTGCTGCTGACACGAGATGAGAGCAGCTCCATCTCAGCTCTCACCTGGAGCACACACAGGCCAGCAGCTCCATTGCACCTCTCACCTGGAGCACACACAGGCTGGGCAGCTCCATCACACCTCTCACCTGGAGCAGACACACGGCTCCATCGCACCTCTCACCTGGAGCACACACACGGGGTTCCTATAGCTGCCTGTGACACCCAGCCTGTCCTTCCTGGCAGGACACAGCTCTGACAAAGCTTCCATACCTTGCCTTCCTTCTTGTTCATTTTTGTGGCAATAGTAGTAAACACGCAACTTGTCAAATTGCCAAGCCTTTATCCAGGAAAAAAGGGCCACGCAGGTTTTGAAAGGAAACTTTACCAGAACGTAATAAGTGGAAAACAATTTTGTCTGAAATTTCCCAGTAACACCCAGTCTGAGGAGGGAACCCAGCATGGAACATTAAATAAAGGATTAGTTTAGAAATTATGTGAGGCCTTATGTGAGAAATCATGTGATAATAGCTCCCTGTAGTGCAGAGTTCAACAATTGTAAAATAGGCAATGACATCGGTTCTGACTATAATTTACTATTATTAAAAAAAACCCAAAACAACAAAACAAGACTTTCAATTGGATTAGCTGTATACTGTATATATAAAAGAAATATAATTGTTGAGATTTATAAGACTTTACATATTACTGTCAAAATCTGCCTTTCACCACTGCTACTTCTGTAGTCCTGCTAGTGACATCTGAGTGTAGAATATGGACAATATTTGCTTGAATATTGAGATTTTGACAGTCCATGAAAAAATGCTACTCCGTTGATCCGGAAACCTTTGTCCTGAAAGTCACTGGTCCTCCGCTGTATCTTTCAGATTACTAAAATTGTCTGATCAAGAAACTCCTAGATTATTTCTATTTTTATCCTCTGTCCCTTCCATTTTCCTGCAAATTAAGCATTCTAAAGGATGTTTATGTATCATCTTCCTATTTACTCTGTTAAATGGCGTCCACCACATTAAAGAGAATCAGTTTCTCTTGGTCCAGAGTACAGGATTCCCATAAAGCTTCCCATCACTCTAGCCATCTACTTGAAGCAGAAAGTTGCTGCTGCAAGCTGTCATTTCCTACATGGTTTCCTCAAGGAGAACCATGCCTGGCTTTCTAAGGAAAAATGTTTTGTTGAACTAATGAATAAAGCTTGCTCTAGATCTATTGTAATTGTAGTATCTGCTTCTCTGTATTTTGTACAGCAGAATAATTGACCATGTACTCATGTACTGACTGTACTGGATCAACAGAAAATGCTTGACCATAGAAATAACTGGAGGGAACACAAAGGAATTTTAAATACTACAGTCTAACAGGTACATTACTTCATTAGAACAGTAATTTTTCATCTCAGCTTATACATGTCAGGCAATCTGACTCCTTTCTTAGCATTAAACTGGCAGTGTTTCATATTTAAAAGTGCTATGCAGATATTAACTAATCAATCAGTTTTCTTATTATAATATTTTATCCTGTTCTGTGGTGTCAGGTTTGCCATATTTTAAACTACTACAAATGCCAATCAGAAGATGTGAAGTGCCCCTTTTGATGCTTAATACCCTTCGTTTTGCTTAAATTATGGCTGAACTGAACGTTCTTGCAGCCATGGTTATATGCCTGTCATCATGTTTTCTGAAACTGGGTTTTTATCTCAAATACAGTGTTGTAACAGCATTCTGTGGCACTGCAAAGAATAAAAAAAGTAAACCCTGATGCACTTGTATAGTAAGCCATAAGAAAATTATCATTTGCAGCACATAGAAAAGAACAGAATTGTCTATTTCTGTTGGAAGGAACCTGCAGTGAGCATCCAGTCCAAGAGCCTCACCAATTTTGGGCTGATCAAATGTTAAAGCACTTTGTTAACGGCATTGTCCAAATGTCTTTTAAACCCTGACATCCTTGGGACATTGACCACCTCTCTAGGAAAACTGTTCCAGTGTTTGACCACCCTCTCTGTAAAGAATTGCTTTTGTTCAGAAAGAAATCCTAATGTCCAGTGCAAACCTCCCTTGGTACAGCACTGAACCTTTCCTGGGAATCCTTCTCTGGATCCCAGGAAGACCACAGTACCTCCCTCTCATTTCCCCTCCTCAGGAAGATTCAGGAGCAATGAGATCCTCCCTCAGCCTTCTCATGTCCAGACTAGACAAACCCAGAGCCCTCAGCTGCTCCTCACAGGACATTCCTTCCAACCCTTTCACCAGAAATTTCTCTTGTGTGATTTTTCTTGGTGCTTTGGAAACAAATCCCCATTTTAAACTCGTATATATAGCTCATCACTTTAGATAGTGTAAGCAAGTATAATTCTACTAGTTTCCATGAAATTATTATATACCTCCACTGGAAATATTTTCTTGGGATTCCTGTAAAATCAACACTCCTGTGTTGGGGACAGATTTTAATGACTGTCTCACAAGTGCTGACAGACTAATGATCATCTTTTGTTCATCTAAGGGATGAGCAAAAGAAAATAGTTTCTTGCTAGTTCAGTTTAGGAAGTGAAATAAGAGCATTATCCAGCTTGACTGTTAAAGGCAGTGAGAGTGTGGTCAGTGGCTTTGACTCCAGCATCCCTTCTAAACCTACCAAAATCCACATATGGGCTATGTGCCAGCACTAGCACATTGCAGTGTTGCTTTTGATTATGCAGGAGATGCAAATTTGCATGAGTTCTCCCTCAATTACTGTTAATCACTTTTATAATTTTTACTCTTAGCATTGATAAAAAGTGGAAGAAAGCAGGTAGAACAATGAAAGCAAACAAAAAGAGGAATATTTGATTTTCATTTTGTAGCCATCTCCCACTGGCTGTTAAAGACATTAAACTACTTGAGCTTGTAAATAAATCAGCTTGGCTACACACCATGCCACATTCTTGATATTATTTAATCATGCTTTGGGAATAGAATATATTATAATTGTTAAAATCTTCCTGTATTCTGTTACTAATTTGCTTAAGTTAATAATACATTATACTTCAGATATTAGGAATGTGTCTAGTTTACAGAAGTTTCTGATAAGCATTGTTTGCTCCTCTGCTCTTTTCAGTGATTATGAGCATGGTATAAAGAACTGCACACATCTTTGTAGCTATGACACACCTTAGGTAGGCAGGAAACTAGGTAAGTACATCTGAGGTTTAGCTGTGGTCCAGGCCCCTAGATGGTTTGAATGGAGACAGCACAGGAACAATTCCATCTCAAATCCATGAAAGAATCTGTCTTCAGGTATGTGGATTGCTGCCAAGACACAATTTCTGTCAACAAAGTCAACACTTATTGTCCAGTGATCTCAAAAAGAGTGGATTTTTAGAATATTTTTCATAAGTTTTCTCAAAATTGCCTCAACAAAGGAATGTTTGATGGTCACTCCAAGAGCTGTTATAAAAGTGTATTTCAAGAAAAAGGAAAATAACAAAGGGCTTATGTTCCACATTCTTGAGGAAGTGCACGTCTATGTTTGAAATATTTCCTTATAGAATAATGGCATGATGGCGTTGTATATTTCTGTGACAGTATCTATAACATTGCTATAAAATCATCTAAAAATTTAAGAAAATTTAAATGTGGGGTTTTGTTTAGTTTGTTCATTCATTTCCCCTGTAGAATATGTGTGGTGTCAGCCCCTAAAGTGCTTGTGGTAGATTTGATTGGAGTTTTTCCCAGACAGTGTTGCACTTAGGAGGTCTGGCCTGATCTGGGCTGTCACAGCTGCTTGGTAATTCTCCACCTATCTGTTCCGTGTATGCACGCAATTCAATGAAGTTATGCTCAAAAACTACCCAGACTGTCAATGCCTTCTACTGACAACATACTTCAAGAAGAAAATCTTACAGGTGCTTTCATCTCCTTTCATGTGCTGAAAGAGGAGCTGGTGAGGGAGAGAACTGGCTGAACAGCTTTGTCCAGCCAAAGATGAACAGAGAGTTTTGGCTGGAACTTGGGGAAAAAGGGTTGGCAGGAGAATCCCAGGATTCACCCCTCATTGCTGTGGAAGTTCGTGGAGCAGATCACCTTGAGTGCCATCATGTGGCATGGACAGGACAGCCAGGGAATCAGGCCCTGCCAGTACGGGTTTAGGAAAGGCAGGTCCTGCTTGACACACTTGATCCCCCTCTGTGACAGGGGGATCTGCTGAGAGGATGAGGGAAAAGCTGGGAATGTTGTTTGTCTGAGCTTTGGTAAAGCCTTTGACACCATTTCCCACAGCATTACCCTGGAGAAACTGGCTTCCCATGTTTATGTGTCCCATGTTAATGTGGACAGGCGCATTATTTGCTGAGTGAAAAACTGACTGGATGACGAATCTCAGAGAGGGGTGGTGAATGGAGTTGCAACTTTGATGTCTGGTAACTAATGGGGTTCCCCAGGGTTCGTTATTGGGGCCAGTCCTACTTAATACCTTTACTGATGATCTGGATGAGGGGATTGAGGAAATTCAGACTCCAATTGACTGGGAGTGTTGATCTGCTGGAGGGCAGGAGGGCTCTGCAGAGGGATCTGGACAGGCTGGACTGATGCTGAGGCCAATTGTATGAGGTTCAACAAGGCCAAGTGCCAGGCCAAGTCACAACTCCCACAGTGCTACAGGCTGGGGAGGAGTGGCTGGAAAGTGGCCAAGAGGAAAAGGAGCTGAGGATACTGGTCAACTGTGGCTGAACTTGAGCTAGAGTGTGCCCAGGCAGCCAAGAAGGCCAATGACATCCTGGTCTGTATCAGAAATAATGGTCCCAGCAGGAGCAGGGCAGTTGTTGTATTCCTCTGGGGAATGGTTTTTCCCCCCAAAACCCCCTGAAGCCTGTGACCATGTGGTTTGACCCTTCCCTCCTATCATGACCCTACTGGCTCAGGGCCAGTTATCTCTCCTGAGCAGAGACTAGATAAAGTCCTGTTTCTTCCTTGTTCTCTCTCTCTGCCCTGGAACCCTTCGAGAATAAAGCCTTGGACTGATCCTAGGGGTGAGAGCCTCTTTTGGAATCTTTAACCCTGTCCCCTGAGATATTCCTCCAAAGCCTCCAAGGAAACTGAGCTAGCCACAGGAGCCCAGGGAGGCAGGCGGGGGAGTATTTCAGGCAGTGATTTCCCCCCTGTGCTTGGTGCTGGTGAGGCCACACCTCGAGTGCTGTGCCCGGTTCTGGGCCCCTCACTACCAGAAGGGCATTGAGGTGCTGAAGTGTGTCCACAGAAGGGCCATGAGCTGCTCTAGAGACTGAGTCATGTGAGGAGCTGCTGAGGGAGCTGGGAGTGTTTATCCTGGAGAAAAGGGGGCTTAGGTGTGACCTTATCGTCTCTACAACTCCCTGAAAGTAGGTTGTAGCCAGGGGGGTCAGGTTCTTCTTCAGGCAACCGGCGACAGAACAAGAGGAAAGACCAGAGGAGATTCAGGTTGGGTATCAGGAAATATTGATCAAAAAGACTGCCAGGCTTTGGAACAGGCTGTCCAGGGAAGTAGTGGAGTCACATTCCTGCAGGAATTAAAGAGATGTGTAGATGTGGCACTTGGGGACATGTGGCATATGGTTTAGTGGTGGACTTGGCAGTGCTTGGCAGATGATCTTGAAACTCTTTTTCAACCTAAATGATTCTGTGGTTCTATGAGAAGTCAAGCCCAAGGATACACAAAAAGGCAGTATTGATCTTAGAAAAAAAGACAATAATTGGGCACCAGTACATGAACCTCTATCACTCATCAGATTGGTAAAGCCAGAAATAAATGCAATTAAAGTCAATGGATTTATACTTCTAGGCAACACATTTCAGAACACAATCAAGTCTTGACTGCAAATGTACCTTGAGAGACAGGCAAGTGTTTTATTTGGTTTTAACAGTATAATTCTCTTGTTTTCTTGCTTTCTTCTCTTTCAAGTATATCCTTGGCATCTGGCTCTGGTTTTGCAATAGGTAATCCACCGATTTTTTGTCCCTGGTTTGCATGTCTGTAACTGTGTGACCCCATTTCACTGCATTGAAAGAAATGTAGATCAGTTCATAGGCTATACTAGAACTGGTGTTTCTCAACCATAGTTCTCCTGCAATTTAACGTATAAATAACCACTCAAGACTATTTCTCAGGAGGGGGGTGAGCGGGTGAAGCCATGTGAAGTGCTTACTGCATCTCAGAGAAATACATCTGGTGAGGCTGTAGAGTGCATTAGCTCACCAAGGTGATGAAGTGAAGTTTGAAATGACATTTAAGTGCCGTGAGGGACAGCTGCAAATGAGAGCTACTGACTCTTGTAAGGCTTTTTCTTTCAACATACTGAAAAGCTTTAGTTATTCTTGCTAACTTGCTGCTAGCCCAATGGGACAAGGTTTATAAATATTGAAGGAAAAAATATAAAGGTATGTGTCCTCTACTTTAACATTTTTCACAGTAGCAATCTGACAGAAATATCCTTATACCTAGAAGATGGTGCTGGGTTTGCTGATAGAAATAAGTCACATCTCAATGCCACTGCCTTGGCAGACGCAAATCACAACCTGGATTCTGCCCAGCCTGGAGAATTACTGAACTGTAATAATATGAACAGTCCCACCATTAAAAGGAGCACTCTGACACATTTCCTCTATGGCTTGATTTATTTTCCTTTTATAAAGAATTTTAAAAGTATATTTTACAATATCAGGCAAAAGAAATAAGAATGTTAAGATATATTAAAAAATATTATCTTTATATAAAACCAATGAAGATATCTGTCCCATTTGCAAGGTGTTTTGAGACAGAGCAAAAAGAATAAAAGCTACACAGTATTCACATACAACATTTTAAAGAAAAATAATAATGACATCAAACAATTCTGTAGATTTAGCAGAATCCAGGATTGAGTCTCTTCACCTGACTCATGGTCCCCTAGTGTCCACTGATAGATAAAAACTGGGTTAAATTTTTCAATCCTTTCTTCTTTAGTCTATGGCTCCATGACACCTTAAATTAGGCTAATGGGTGGTGTCATTGGACATCACACAGTTTACTGCATTTTTTAATTTGGTGAAGACATGTTTTGCATACATCTGACAGAAATAATTCTGTCTACGGAAGTGACTGCATTACAAATTCAGTGATTTGAAACTAAGGAAATGCCATAGTGTTCTAGACTTTTAAATAATTTACAGTTTAAAACATTTATTGTTGTTGCACAGAATAGACCCAAAGTCCTACCAAAGACCTTTTCCCTCTTCTACCATATATTTTGAACTACAGATTAATTTGCTAAGAACTATGTTACCACTTTTGAACTGTTATTGTATTACTTTTGGAAATTCACACTGAATGTTTTTTTTTTCTCTAAAATTAATGCCAAAAATCACACCAATTTCACAAGTCCAGGATTTTGTTATGGTTTTATTTAAGTAATTGCATACTATCATAATTAGTATAAATGTGTTAGATGTTTTATATAGAACTGAAAGTGGTTTTCCACAAGCTCCAGAACTATTTTTAACTAATATTTCAGGGATACATTCACTATGTTTTGTGTCTTTCAGTAAAAATCAATTGTTCAACATTACTGGTTATGTTTTTGTTTGCCTAAGCAGAATAAATGCAAACTTTTAGCATATGCCAAAGATACAAACAGTGCACCCACTGACTTCTCCTGGAAGTTTATACTAAAATTAATTTTCAAATAAATTATGAGAAGTAGTGAGATTGAAATAAACAGCATAAACTGATTATATGCAAACCCTCAAAGTACTGGATATTTATATTTCTCTCCAGAACAGAATACATAGCAAATTGCCTGAAAATTTCAGAGTGAGAATTTTCTTTGGAATAGTGTTTCCATGTATAAAACTGAATTTCAAAACAGAGGTGGAATTCCTACAAATCCTCCCTTTTTGGACATCTCTGTACATTAAGTTATTAATTTCTGACACTTTGGTGCAATCAAGTCTTTAGCAAGGGCTTTGGTATTTGGCATTCTATAATTTATTTAATATCCTCCTAATAGGCCTGAAAATGTAATTGCTTTGGAACATCTCAAGTGGAAAGCAAACCTTTTTGGTTTGCTAGAAAAATATTAATAAATAAATAAAAATATTCCTGTAGATTTGGACATATGCTCATTCTTGTAGCCACCTGTATGAGCTTGGCTGCTTTATGTTTCTGAGGTGAGAATCAGTTGCCACAATAAAGTTTGACACTCATTTTGAAGACAAAAAGTCTACAGAAACACATTTGGTTAGACTCTTCCAGACAGTGTCAGAAAGCATTAGATTCAAAAGTAAGAGTGTATCTGTAAAAGTGGAAGCAGATTTTCATTATGGGAAAACACAGTTTCAGTTCAGCAGCAATTTATATCATAGTGCTATGTGCTACTGCTGTTTCTCAGTAGAATCATGTAGGTAAAAATGCCAGGTGAGTGGAGAAGCAGAAGACTCAAGTGATATGGAGCTTCTAAGAGAAGTATTATGTTTATGACCACAGAGTCCAGATAGCTCTGATAATCAACCTGATTTTACACAAAGGAAATCTCAAAGTGCAATTTGATGACGCAGTGATCTATGTTTGCATAGCTGTGTATTTTGGAAGCCATGGTTGAATTTGGACATTCAAATGTCCAGGATATGGACAAAGACCTTTAACTATAAATGAATTTTGATATTGTATTAAAATAAAACCAAACCAATTGCTGAACAGACACCCAGGAAAGGATTGTGGTATCATGGACACTGGAATGGACCTCCAGAAGGGTCCAAGCACCTGCTCACAGCAGGGGCAATTATGGGGTCAGACCAGGCTGTGCAGGGTTTGGAGCCCTCAAAGGATGGATGGAGCCTGCCCAGCCTCTCTGGGCAGCCTGCTCCACTGCTTGACCATCCTCCAGGGAATTGTATGAGAAACTGAGAAAGGTGGTTCATTGAACTGATACTGTGTTACTGAGGCAGCAGTCATCTGTTTCACAGGTGAATACCAGCCCCATGAGTGTAGAAACAGCCACAGAAGTTCTGGGTTATTTTCAGAACAGAGGAAATGTAATACAGCAAAATCAGAAATCCATTATTTGGATAGGGGGAAGGAAAAGCATTGCAAAACCATGGATTAAATCAGCTAAATTTAGATAAATTTAAACTGAAAAGGAATGGTAGTAACCATTTAAAAATCTCAATTCTTTTGAGGAAACTACTTGGCCTAATTTCAGGCAGAGAAATCCATTAGAAATCCTCAGAGAAAGGGTGAGCAAAGACAACCACTTCAGGAAGATATTTAAACAAGGCCCTGTGCCAGTAAATGACTCAGTAAGCCACAGGTTTTTTGTGTGTGTGCTTTTTTGGGGGTTTTTTGGTTTTTTTTCCCTCTTAAAATGTTAAGTCACAGATAAAGTGCAGAAAGCTGTAGCAGAGATGGAAGGAACTGGGAAATCTCTTCATTACAGCAGACTGAGGATTCTTCTGCAGGAAGATCTTACATTTTTCTGCAAAATATAGTACTTTTTTATCGCAAGAAAGTTGAAGAAAAACATTTTATTTTAAATTATGTAATAATATTCTCTCTTCCTTTTTTTTTTTTTTTTTTCATGTGGCAGAGATCAACATTTTCATTTCCAAGTTCACCTTTGCTCCCTGCACTTCTGGTGGCTCTCTGTGAGAGCTGTGATGCCTAACAGAGGCATCTACACCTCTCCTCCCTTTCCCACCCAGGGCAATGATTTGTGGTCGCACAAATCAGGTAGGCAAAAGACAAAAGGTGAAGATACAGGTTTAACCATCTATTTTATTTAGCCACTCTTTCCTGAGTGCAGTAGACCCACTTTAGGCACGCACTGTGTGACAGATGGAGGTTTGTGATGCTCTAAGTCACTGTTTCTCCTCTGCATGGCACCTGGGCAAAACCCACCCATGTCTGTTCAACCAGCCTGTTTCTTCCACTGTAGCTTTCTTTGCAGTTCTGGGCTTTGGTTTGTCAGGTTCATCCTGTGAAGGAGAGATTTTGGTGGAAGATTCAAAGTCTGGGGGTACCAAGCAATTGTGAACCCCAAGCAGATGGATCAAAGGGTGAACTGGTGACACATTTACCACCAGATGCCATGGACTTCATGACTGTGAGGCCCAAGGTCCTTTGGGTGAAGAGCAGAAAACATCAAACTGCACTGCCAGCATGACCTGGAGATCTGCCTGCCTGACCTTCTGAGGGTGAAAGTTAATACACCTGCAGACAGTGTAAGAGGGAAGAGCAGATTTTCCGTGAAAGCATTTACCACGTATTGTTGTCTCTGGGCTTATTTATGTCTACTGTACCATTAGTTTCTGTCTTTCAGAGTTCAATGAATGATCAAAAGATCTACCCAAAATTTTTTCACAGGAAAATATAAGCCTACATTTTCCATTCCATTGCTCTCTACATATGTCAGATTCCTGCAGAATGATTCTAACACACCACAGTTGACAGTTATCACTGATAAAGATAAAGATAAAATTCTGAGAGCTCTGTTTAATTTGGCCTTGTCAAAAGAAACCAAAATAATTGTATAATTTTGTCATCACAGAAAAGCGTCTTCCTCATCCAAGTTTTCAGCTTTGATGAATTTGGTAAACCAAAACGAAACCAAACCACTTTAGCATCTGACTTGTATCTCTTAAAAAGCATAAACATAATTTCTTCATTTGATGCTGAAGATTATATTTGTATTACAGTGTTTAAGGGAAAAACGATAGACTCAATACTTTTAAAACATGAAGGTAAGAGAACTGCATGCTGGTAGCACATGAGTGTGGAGGGCAGGTAGTCAGTGCAGGACTAACCCTAACAGAAAAAGGTCAGGTGTCCTAGGAAAAAGGCTGGTCTTGGGCTTTCTCCTCAGAAATAACTTGGCTTCTGCTGCTCCTTAAATGGTTCTACTTTGCATTGACTTTTACCCAAGCTGCATTATAACATGCTAATTCTTCCCAAATTCATTTACATAAATCAATCAGGGATAAGAATGCAAATGCAAAAGTCTCAAGGATATGAAACAATTTACTTGATATTAATTATTCTTCATAGAGAATATCATTAGCCTGGGAGAGAGGTGATTTTGTTTAATATTTGCAATGATTCAAAAAAAAGGAAGTCCAAACCAGCAATATCTACACTTGATACTTTCAAAGAGCTGGTTTCAAAAGGCTGAAAACAATTATGAATTAGATCAGGCAGGAGGCAGAATTTAATTAAGAGCACACAAATAATAATCAGAAATTGTTTAAGAATACTTTAATAGGTATTCAGAAATACACACATCTGTGAAAGGCCATAGTGGTTGAAAACACAAGCTGATTTTGGAAATGAAAGCAGCTGCACAAACATATATGTAAAAGTTCTCTCACACATATATATGTACATATTAGAAAACTGAGTGTGTATTGATTGTAAAAAAAGCATATATTATTAATAACTAATAATTTTTATATTAATATTGTAGAATTTTAGATAAGAGAGTCAGAGGTAGAAAGAATGTTTGACCATCAAGCATGCAAATTAAGGCCTTCTGAAAGTTTGCATATTTATTTTATTTTATATTCAATTTCTTTATTGTGTTGCTGGGCAAATAAATTAAAAAGACAGGGAAGTGGTAAAGGCAACTATATTTTGCTTTTCACACATTTTCCAGCTGGAATATTCAGAAGATGGCAAACAGCAACAATTTGTGTTAGAATTTTTGATGTTGGCAAGTACTGACTATTGACCTACAGCAAGATGATGCACTGGAGAAGGAGACCTTAGGTTCTTTGGTGGTGGTTTTCATTGGCTCTAACATAACCTGAAGAAGTTGCAGAGAAAAAAACCCAAACAGTGTTACCACCACCCCAACATTTTGTTACCATTCCTGTTACCTTGAAGAAGTAATAAGGAGTCTCTTAGGTTGGCATCAACCCCGGGCCAAAACAGAGTAGCTGACTATTGTTTAATGCAGAATTAGAAGAAAATGAGCAGAGATAGATTTTTTTAAAAAGCATAAATACCATGTGAGCAGCTAAAAATCAATCCCAAGTTTGAATGTTTAATTTTTACAAGCAAGAGTGCTGTTACAATGGATTCCAACAAAGAATTAAATTCAGAAATAGTCAACATTTCAATTAAGAAGTTGCAGTGATTAATAAAATCAGTAACTTGGTATCGAATGAGTGCATTAAAACCTGGTTAGTTTAGACACAGGGAGATAGAACAGTAAATATGTTTTAATGTGTCAGATTTGCTCTTACACCATACGACACTTTTGTCAATGATCTGAAAAACACACAAAAATTTTGCTAGAAAAGACGGCAGATTATTTTCATTAAATATTGGTGGATTCACCACTTATATTGAAGACATATCACAGCATTGCAGTTCTTCACATAAAGGGGTGCAAACAGAAAAAATGTCTGTCCATCAGCCTTGTTTGTTAATTTTTTAAACCTAAGTTCTTACCCCACTCAAAAGTTCTCTGATGATTTTTGCTTGGGGAAGCAAGAGGAGAAGCAAGCATAAGAGTAAGTGGGCAAATTACAAGCTTTGACAGAGAAGCAATACAGAGCATCTACAAATGTGCCTCTCATCTGCTTATCAGGCTCGTCATCATCCCAAAACTGCAACAGCTCCAGTGATCTCATATTTACTGTATGAACCAGTTTATGAATCAGCCACTGAGAAACTCTATTTGCAGCTGAAAGGGCCTGCTCTTAAAAATAGGACATGCTTTAATAATTTTACTTGCAATTGAAATCAAAGCTGCAGTAAATTCTGTGGCAAGTGATCTCATCTCAAAATCAATATTAATGCACAAGACAGCAAGCCACTTTACTATTATATATAGTTATATATATAATAGGACCAGCCATTACACGTTACATTAATAATCATGATTATGTTATTCTTCTGGTTGATGTAGCTAAAACTCCCATGCAGGCCTGTGAATGACCCCCTGTACCAAAATAAAAAAATTATCTCTACTCGCTGGTAAGATAAAAATTGGCAGCACATAAGGGATGGTTCTCATTTCTGTACACCTCTGAAAGTAGCAAGAAGGTCACGATCAGTAGAAGTATGTGAGGAATTTATAAAGATCAAAAGACAAACATACCTCTCAAATATTTTTTCAATGTCGCATCTGATTTCGGAATAGATACATGCAGTGTTCTAATGTGGGATATCAGCAGACGGAGTTTTTAGCTGGTAATAACTCCTGTGTGCACACACATATTCCTTCTTCAGAAGAAGTACTTTAAAAGGCACTAAAGCAAATCAAGGGCTTTGAGATGTTTTGTGTCAGCTGCATGCCATTTTATCTTGCAACAAGAGACTGGGTGAGCCACTCAAGCTGTTTTTGATCCTTCCAAAATTCTGCTTGTAGTGTCTCCAGACAATTTGGTACTAGGAAAATGTCACATCAGACAGGGATACAGGAAGCACACACTTTAACAACGTTCTAACCATAGGGAGATTGAATATGCAACTACTTATATGGTCCTAATCACCAGGCTATCGAGCACCCCAGGTATTTAATGCTGCTAATTCCCACAGCCTGTCTATGAGGCAGGGGAGTTTTATTAGCATGTGCTCTGTCAGAGCCTTGTGTTATTTGATAAACAAAACACTCCAGGGAATTCTACAAGAAAGCCACAGATATGTTTCAGACACTAACTGTGCAAAGATCTCTCTAGGAGAGGTAGTCTGGAAGCACAGAAAATGAGCTAGACCTAATCATTTAACAAAGTTTGCAACTTTGAGGTAGAAATTCTAGTTTTCCAAGTTCAAATAAGATAGCATGCAACAGAGCAAAAAGTAGGTATCACACTTCTTAGTTCTGTGTAAATATATCCCCAAATCATTAAAAAATGCTATAAATTTAATTAAAACAGTTCCCCAATAGTGTCATTAAATCATGCCTTGCAATTCCAGTTTACCAAATGGCTTCAAGGGAATAGAGTCAATAAGCAGTAGGGATTCATCTGTAGCTGTTTACATACTGTCAGGATCCTGCAACTCATTTCAGATCTGACTTTGGCTCAGAGCTTCCTCACACATCCTCACTACCTGGACAGCAGTGGCTTTTCACATGTCATCTCTGTGCCAGGCTTGGTGGGCACTCAGGAGAGAAAAGAAGGGGTTTTCTGGGATGTCTAACACTGCAAAACAGATTTTAAAAAAATTAATATATCTACTATTAGACTAACTGATGCATTTTGAGTATAGAAACTTCCCTTTGAATTTCAAATATGTTACACTAGGGAGTTGCCCTTGCCTACAGACTACTTAGAAAAGTATGGGCTTCACTTCAAAAATAGTAGTTTTTCCTTTTGTCTTTATAGTTTCTTGTTTCTAAGTTATTTTTATTTCATTCACACTCTTTTCCTTTGTACCATATTAAAAAGTGTCTGTTTTTTCCATACACTGAAACACTGTTGTTAAATATATTATAATGCTTAAATCCACAGAGGCTTCCTGGCTTTTGCTGTACAGGCATATGCAAGCTTGCAACACTACAAATAAAAAAAAGGAATTGGAAATAAAAGGGAAATTTTTAAAAGTTCTATAATTTATGAATACCTGACTGCATTTTTGGTACCAAACAAACCTCCAGAATACATCTTCCTTGCTAGGAAAGTCATAAAACACTACTTCACATTGAGTTTGCTCTTAAAACAAAGCTCATTTGCATTTTGCACCACAGGGAGGTACTTGTAAACTTCCACGCAGCAAGGTGTGAACAGAGTAGTGATAACAAACCATGAATTATACAAAGATGTAATTCAATTCACAGAATCACCCCAAAGCCTATGTGATTATGTTTGCACAAAAGTTCTCTGAGTATAAAAAAACCCTAACACCAAACCAGGCTTTGGTTTTATGCATTGGTTTTATCAACACCTTTTAAAACTTAAGAGATGGGTTTTAACAGCACAGAAACTAGCCTTGCCTGTGAGGGTGGTGAGGAAGAGGGCTATGAGCCAGACATGTCCAACTTCACAGTGACAGTGACAGGACACAAGGGAATGGAATGAAGTTGGGCAGGGAAAGCTCAGGGTGGTCATGAGGGAGATGTTCCTCACTAGAGGGTGGTCGGTCACTGGAACAGGCTTCCCAGGGAATTAGTCACAGTAGCAAAGTCTGTCAAAGTTAAGGAGCATCTAGATGGTTAGTTCAGTTTCAAGTATTACTCTGAGGAGCAGGGTGCGGGATTTCGTGAACTTTAAAGGATCCTTCTAACTTGATTTATTCTATGATTTCACTAAAGTCAGATTCATTCTGAATTTGATTCACAGGGTTGGGAGAGGTTGTTTTAAATTCGGTTCAGCAAGCTCCTTCAGCAAACATTGTGCCTTTTCCACTTCATCTAGAAATTCTGTATTTCAGGTTTTCCAACTGTGTTTCCTTAAATTCCAATATTTCTAAGTGGGAAAAAAAAAAAAAGTTTTTGTGTTATACCTTTGGCAGATCCATCAGAAATAGATGCTCCACATGACGGTGCTTTTTAGGGATAGTTCTTAGTGCTGATAAATTCATTATTTGCAGTTAGGTAATCCTGAAGTCTGTCATCCAGTTTTAAAAAATATATAAACAGAAAACACTTTTTAACCTCTTCTCTGTGACCATTAAATTGATGCTTTAAAAGTAGTGGAAGAGTATGACTAAAAATCTTTCTCTGGAGGAAAATTTTGGCTTTGTTTTGTGGTTAATGGTCAAACACTACCTCACTGAGAGATTAATAAGTCTTACAAAAATCTTAAAGGAATGGTTATTTGAAGGATAGATAGTTATTGGAGAAGATTGTTTTGTTACATTAAATACAACTAAGGAAGAGAAAAGGTAATAAAGTAGTTGTTTCAATAAAATGATAATGCAGCAATTAGGGGGGAAATGAAACTTTAAAATAAAGAGCTGTGCCATAACAAACAAACAAAAATTAAAAATATAAAAAAGGGGAAAAAATGGCCAAGAGGCAAGAAATACCATAAAACCAACAAAGAAGATCCAACACATTTTCTGATAGAAATAGTCAATACAAATCCCCTAAGTTTCAAGAATGCATTTTGACTCTTTAAAAAAAAAAAAAAAATTTAAGGACAGTTAGTCCTACAATGTAGGAATTTTCAATAATTTCTATTAGAAAGTTGCAGGTAGCATCTGTTGTTACAATAAAATCCAGAATAGCTGCCAGCATTTCTTAATCATTAATAAACTTGCACAAAGTAGAGACAATAATATTAAAACTACATGAACGAAATTAAATTAAGGCAGCCCTGCCCAACTGTTTAACATGAATGAAATTGGTGTAAAGTTGTTGTTTGTGAAAGCTGGATTGAGGAGGATTGAACCAGAAGACCTGAGAGTGACGTTCTACTCCATCTCAGGAGTTTTGATAAACAGATATTGATTTTTGATTGAAAACATAAAGTTCAAAAATCACTTAAGGATAGATTACTCAAAAATATTATATGAAACTGTAGCTTAATTTTGCCCATTTATTTGTTCATATCAATTTCCCTAAGGGGACAAAAAATATTCTTGTTGGTCTTCTGATTTATTTTGTTCTACTGAAAAATAACGTTACAAATTTTATGAAGAATAAGTAATTCTGAGAAGAAAGCAGACAAATAGAAATATTTTTGAAAATGCAGAGAACTTAAAAATATTCCCTCATAAACTTAGTTTTAGCCTATGTATGTGCAAACATTGCAAAAGGGTACTAAATGCATGAAATAGGAAGAAAATTTTCATAGACTGGATTAATTTTATATCAGAACATAGGCTCACCAGCACTTTGTTGCTGCCAATTTTTTAAAAAGTCTATGAATCAGTCATTTTCCTTCAATTCACAGTCCTGACAACCTCCATCCTATTCCATTATACTGCAATTCCTTGCTGTAACTGGAATGCAATACATAAGTGAGAGGAGATGACTACCCATTATCATATCTTTCTTCAGACTGAGATGAGTTTACTGAAGTTTAAAATAAAATTAACCAGGTAGTAAAATTCATGCATTGCTCGTCATGCCCAGATTCCTAAAGCTTGAGAAAATCTTAGAAAAGTTGCTCAGAAGAGGTTTCTACTACAAATAAATGAAGGGGGGGAAAAAAATCATTGTTAAGTACTATGAACATATGGGCCAACGTGAGGTTTTAAGATCCAGCTGCTCATGACTAAAGTGAACCGGGTCTGTTACAGGGTAATGTGATCCCAACAAGCTGCTGCTGAAAGCAAAACATGGTCAGGGCTTACAAGAAACTCCAGCTACAAGGAAGCATTGTAATCTAATTACTCACTTTCTGTGTGCTCCCTACATTGTTTCTGCTGGTAATCAGTGACTTTCAGACAAAAGGTGTTGGTAACTACATGCAGCAGTCACCCAGTATATATGTACTTAGGATAGGTCATGCCCACTGTCACAAAACTGTTCCTGAAGCCTTCAGTCACTGATAGAGCGCAGAAGAAGGGTACAGATGTCTCTAAAAAAGTAAGAAAGTTCAGAAGTAACTTGGGTCTACTGGTATTATAAAAGTCAAAATGATAAAATTTTTTTGACAAAGAGGGAAATATGTCAGCTCTGTGCAGCAGACAGAGATTCAGATATGACTTGATGGTCACTGAATTTTTTGGGTTGGGGTGGTTTGGGGTTCATGTTTTTTGGGGGTTTTTTTTGGTTGGTTTGGTTTGGGGTTGTTTTTTTTTTTGTTGGCTCGTTCATTATTTTTTTGTTTGTTTTCTTTTTTTTTTACAAGTTGAGCTCTGTGAACTTGATCAAATTAAAATACAAATCTGTTACAGAACATGGTTTCTAGCTGAAATAATAGCAGCTGATTCATCCATCTCTCAGTGTCCCTTGAGCAAACCAAACTGGCTGCTGAACACATTTAAGAAGACTGAAAAAAGAATTAAAACATAGACATTAATAATTAATGCAGGCAGCAAGGAAAGATTAACAGTGAGAAATGGAAAACTGTTTCCTTTCAAATACAGATAAAAGATAATTATTGTGGTGCTAATGAACAGTCTTAGATACGTGGAACAAAATCTACCAATTCGCTTAAGTACTCAAATTATCTTAAGGTGTTAATGTTATTTTGTTAACAACTTCTAAATTCAGAGTAATTCAAGTCTGAAAGGGCTCTCTTGGATCACAGAAATCCATGCACTGCTACCTGAGTCAACTATGGTGGTCAATTATTTTGTGAAGTGGTCAAAGTCCTTTCAAAAACTAATTTTGTTGTTGTTGCTTTGATTTGGGGGAGTTGTCTCTACAACAGCTACTGAATAGCTGTTCCAGAACCTCACTTCTTTGATGCAGTAGTGAAATTTTCAGCATATTTTTAGCAAATTTATATCCATCTGTTCCTGTGCCAACACTGTTAGCTTAAAATCTCTTTTTTCTCCTCCTGGTACTAACTTTATTGACATGTTTATAGAAAAAACCTCAATCTTATGCTTTTTTTTTTTCCAAATCAGCCAGAGCAAGGTGTTCTAATTTCACACCCTGATAGCCTTCTTTCTGTCATTTTCCTTTTAAATTTATCTGTTTTGTACCTGAGGAACAAGAACTGCACACCATGCTCCAGATATCACTTCCTTCTGCTGCCTGATACAATTGTATGCTATGAAATCCTCCTAAAAGACTTCCAATTCCATTGGGATCTTTCTGTTATGAAAGGGGATTCCAGTTATTTGGATTTCCCAGCTCACAACATTGAATTTTGGTTTCCCTTTCACAATGTCAGTTTTCATTCCTAGACATTTGCTCCAGGCCATCCCCTTTCTTTTGACTCCATAATGAGCATTACAATCAGAGGTGAAGAATATGCTTAATTTTGAGACAGATGGAAGTATTTTTTTCTAATTACTGCATTCAAGTAATCTTTCTTTCTAGGATATACAGAGTGATCCAACTTCAGCTGGAGGGCGAGCAGAACACTTCTGTCCAGGGAACTGCATAAGCAGCTGCTGGTAGGACTCAGCTGACAAGAACTTCAAACCCACTCAAGTTGAAGAGGACATGGATGTCAAATGTCCTACTTTCGTGGCAAAGACATTGACCTTTAGACTACTGAGCAAAAGGCTGCATCCTTATATTTCTCCAGCTGATGACTTTCTTGGAGTGCTTTCAGGTTGAAAATCTTGGGTTCAGAGTTGACTCGGCATAAAACAATGTGGAAATAGGAATGTTGCCAGTTTCAATGTCATTTGCACATGACAAAAGTTTTTTATTTGAGTTTTGATTTTATTAATAAAATAATCAGAGCAGTTCCTGCCAAGTGATACAATGGCAGCAGACCTGGTACACAGTGAAGTCTATTTTAATACAGTCATAAATAATAATGTTGAAGAAGGTGCTTTTTGTCCTTTCTGCCCACTTAGCTTATTTCAGCTCTTTATACTAAGCCATGAAACTTCAAGTGTCCATTTATAGGTTATTGACTTAAAACGACAGAACAAAATTTTGTTTCCATGCATAAAAACCTAATTGCCACATTTCAATGAATGTGATCACAACTGCCATAAGGATCCCAGAATAAAGACCTTTTGCTACATAGTCTGGGGCATGGCAGCTTGCAATAAATTACATGTGAGCCAGATCTTCAGCTGGGGTAAATGGCCAGGGCTGCACTGGCAGAGAGAGGATGGCTTGGATCAGCAGAGGACATGGGGTTTGATTGTTATGTGGTAAGGGCAGTGCCTACTTGACATGCAAGAATGAAGTCTTAAGGAGGTTTATGTATTTCCTTTGTTTTCCACTCCCAAATTCTTTTGACATTCTAATTTAGGTCCCTGAGATAATTTATAACATAAATACCCCTGAAGATAAGGAGGCTCTGATTCCATTTTAAATGTATAGCTCTTTCTTGGAGATAATTTAATTTCTATAGCAGTAATAATAACATCTCCAATAATGATGCTTTCAGGGAATATAGCCCATGATAAACTGTCACCAAATGCGGATGGCATTAGATCATCCTTCCAGATTACACAGTGTTCATTTAGAGTGGAGAAAACTGAGATGTGTGCAAATGAAACTGGATTCTGTAATGTTTGATATATATAACGAAAGCAACATCTTCAAAATATATTCAGAGGAAAAAATTTGTCAAATTTTTCTATTTACCAAAATCTAAAGTATTGTCCTCAGAAATGATCATAAAGATTGCCCAGTTTACCTTACGTTTGTATTCTATATATCTACCTTTGTAACGAAGTGGCACTTAGAAGCTTTTGCAGAAAGAAGTTCTCTCCTGTAATGCAGATAGAAATGCACAAAGTAAAACAAAGTCTCTCATGAAAAGCTTACTGCTTAAATTGCTGGGGAAGGAAAAGAGATCTTCGCTATGGAAACAGAGTAGAGACAGATTAAATGACTTGCTCCGGGTCATTCCTGAATAACTGTTCAATGCCTTTAGCATGAGGACATTCTTTTGTTCCATTTCAGGTCAGGTATTTGTAAAATGGAGGTATATATTTCTTCTGCTTTTTCTACCTTTTTTTTTTCTTCTTTGAAGCAATTTACACAAAACAAGAAAGGCAGAATATTTTCAGAAGCACCTGTGTTAAGTATTCCAAAATTAGTCAGACTTGACTCAATTTGTGAAAAAGTTGTTAAAGTGATTTTCAAGATATTTTCAACCAATATTTCCTATCAGCAAATAGTAATGTCTTTGTCCAGTTGTTGTACAAATTCAGATGTAGGTAAATGCCAATGGTTTCAGTTTGCAACAACAACGAAAAATATGACTTCCTTGGAATTGACTTAAAAACGTTTCAATACATCAGGTTTCAGTATCTGATGGAGGGTTAACAACTGTGTCTTTTCAGAGGCTAGAAGTAAAATATCTTTTCATTTTTATTTATTTGAAATGTTTAGTATGGAGATATTCTCAGAGCGTACTAAAACAAAGGGTCTGAAAAAGGCCAACTCTTTTATTTCCACTGGGAAAAGAACTACCAACTTCTCACTCCAGGTTCAGTGCTCATCTCAGAATTTTGTAATCTGTGCATCTTGACCATGGCACTGCAGGTAAATTACTCTTCTTTGCTTTTAGGGAAGTAACTAAATTTCCTCCCATGAGAAACCTCTGTTTTGGTGGTTTTCTACTCTGCTAATGGGATAATACAGGTTTGAATTCTTCTGTCTAAGGAAGGGATAGAAACTGGGTTTCCTTGGTAGGTGGGAGTGGCTCAGTCTTTAAAATACCATATTGTGCTATGAGGCTAGTGTATCACATTTTGAAAAGAAAACCACTAATCATCTACATGAAATAGAAACTCATACTTTTGATATATTTTCATATATCTTTTGCAGTAATTTTATGGCTCCAAGAGGACAGACACATCTGACCTCACTGCAGAGAGGAAGCCTGTATCCTCAGCTAGTGCTAAATGGCAGCTTGAAGACTTGGTGTTCCCTCTTTTTAAATCTGTATCTTTTTAGATTGCTTTTTTAAAAATGTTTCTCCCTGTACAGGGAGATTAATGGTGCAAAATGAAGTGTCCTAAATTCCATTTTGGAAGATGAGATCCCCCCAGAAAAGAGCAGTGTAGTCTTTTACTGAATTCTATCAAAAGCTCCGTTCCTTACCACCGAGTTTAACGTTGGTCAGGTTTTGTGCAAAGGGATCTTTGGTGGCCAGCTGAGTCATTCTATGCTTCGTTTGAATGAAAGAATTTTCTCTTTTTGCTTCAGGTACAAAGCCTACGAAGTGCTGAGGGAGCAGCTGGTAAAACAGGAGAGTCAAGTGCAGATGTTGTGGTAGGTTTCCTGTGAGGAAAATGGCTGGTCAGCATTGCTTGTACTTGCTTGCTCTCTCCAGGAATGTGCCAGTAAGCTCCAGAGAGGTCTGCAGCGAGTAAGGGCACAGCTACACATCATCCCACACTAAAGGATCTCCTGCCAAATTGCAGAGGAGACAGGCAGCCTTTTGTGTTAGTACCCAAAGCCAGGCAAGGCTCTCTCTCACTCACTATGGCAACTGTCACTGCGAGAGTGATGACAGTGGGAACTAAACCGCCACAAGTGAAACTGAATCAGCTCCTCTGGAAGGAGAACAGCATTCCTAGCATACTTCCAGGGCCTCAGGCCAGTGAGGAAAAAGATCGTTTATCTCAAGCTTTCTCCCCTTGGCTACAGAACTAGCTGCACTGGTAAGCTAAGTTGCCTCCTTGTCCACACATTATTTTGACAGCCTGATGCTCTCTACTCTCTCTTCTTCCTCCCACCACACTTTTAAGAAAGCTTACTCTAGTTTGAATTAAATTTGTGGGGGAAAAATCAAACCAGACAATCAAACCCACAAAATATAAAATAAAATAAAAAATAAAAATAGACCTCATGAGAATCCATGCCTACCTCAGTGAAGAGACCATACGGAAAGGTGGACCCTCACCAGTACTCCCCAAACCAGCCCTTTGAATGCCTGAAGGACACTCTCCTGTTTGAATATGATTTCATTTATTGATTATGTGGTAGTAATAGAAAGGTTGAACTAAGCTGAGGGTATGCCTTTCATCATTCCTTCTGTTTTGTTTTTTTTCCCCTCCCTTATTTCAGTCCTGCCCCAAGCTCTAAGGCCCAAATAGTTGGAAGTTCTTACATAACCAAAGGTGATTTTAAAATTTCACTCAGTGCCTGCTTCTTTTCCAGGTATATGCCTAAAGTATACTAAAGGCATTGGCAGTTACTTAAACAAAACAAAACAAAAAACTGCTCAGAGACAAACCTCATTGAGGAATGACTTGGTCTGTGAGGTTTTCAAAGTTAGTTTCAAAGCATTGTCCTTGAGTATCATTTTGACACACAATACCCTGTGCAATACCCTGAAAATACAAGGACATCTGAAGGACTAGGTTGAAATCCATATGAAAATATTCTTGCTGTTGATGCCTTAATTTTAACTTCTATATTTTTACATCAGTACTGCTTTAGTGTATAACTCTAACATTCCATAGCCTGTCAGCTACTCTTCTCCCATTTTATTCAGACAAAACAGTTTCTCTCTAGGCCTGAAACTCAAAGACATTTTACTGTCTCAGGCCCCAAAAAATGTAAACAGTGAATTGGGGTAATATTTGGAGTGACTTCAATACCTGAAGCTGTAATTAGACGATTAATCTCTAATATGCAAAGAGAACAAACTTACATCTGTCTGAAAAACTTTGTCCATCTTGGGTGTAGCCTCTACAAGGTTCCTGCACCGCCCAAGTTGTACCCTTTGAAGACCTTTCAATAAATACCTACCTTTATTCTTTAATTCTGTCTAGCCTCTGTTCTAGGTAGTGTTTCCAGGTATCACTGTCTTCCTGTGAACAGGAACCTACTGTTGGCAAGGCTTTGAGCCAACTTGAATCCCATGACACAGAGTAAAGCAGAAAGCATTTTATTTCCTTCATCTTTAATTAACATGTAAGAGAAGAGGGGGAAGGAAACAGTCAGAAAGAAACACGTCTGATTCATAACCCTTATTCTTTAGAATTAGCACTCAGCAGGTTGAGCTGGAGTGATAAGCAGGTAGAAGGGATTATATGCCTTTCTAAGCCAAGGATATAAATACCTGGGTGTCTGAAGACTATGAAGACATTTAGGAGAACAGGATGGGCAGCTGAGAGGCATAGCTAAGATGGACATATAGAATGGGTATTGGATTTCCAGGGTTATCCATTTTGATACATACTCTGGGCTTCAAGGACATCAAACAGAGGTATTTTGAGGTTTCTTAGCTTTTCTTAACTACATAAATATATGAGACCTCCCCATAGGTTTTGTTGTTGTTGTTTTGTTTTTTTGTATTGTTTTTTCTTATTCTGTTTCTTTTCAGTCTAGTTCTTCTGCTCCAGTGTGCTTCTAGGCAGGGAAGTGCCACTTCCTTCCTGGAAGACTACTAGGAAAAGACTTTTTTTTGTTCTTTTTTATTTCCCATATTAGGAGTATGGAAGTATCCTGGAGATGGGAATGTGAAAATAAACACAATGCTGGCTGCTGCCGGTACTATCTAGCAGACAGGTTGCACCTCTTGGTTTTAGTTTTACATAGACAGAAAAAAGAAATGGCATCTGGTACATGAAATGCCAGTGATGTGGAGTTTTTTCACTTCATTTCCATGGATGTATGCCCTTTTTCCTGTGCATGTCTCTCTCAAGCATCACAAATAAAATCTCCTGTTTACATCCCTAGATAGTAGCAGACATATAGGATCCAAGAAATAACCAGAGCAAAGATTAAGTGGAAATCCTGGCTTAAAAGTCTATTCCTTAGTTTCTCTTCTCAGGCTACCTCATTTTCTTGCTTTTATCTCTCACCCCTGGCAATCTTTACTGAACATAATTGTCCTTAATTAATTAACACTATATCAAACCATCTCCTATCACATAGTGATCTCTCTATCCCTCTCTTTATCTCTCTCTCTTTTTCTCTCCTTAAATTCACCACAATATCAGATAATTGAATGTAGAAAGCTGAGGTCCACCAGCTTTTCCACTATAATGTTCTCCACTTCATACTCCTTGTAATACTTGCCAGGGTTGATGTTGAGAATAGGGTGTGAATTATGCTTGGCTGAGAGATAATAGGATATTTAATTAGGTTGGAACGATTCTGGAAATAACCTTATTTGTGTAGTAAAGAAGGTAAAGAGACACTCAAAAGAACACAGCTATAAATTACCATATTAGCAATAGCTTTTGAATCACTGGTAATTACCTCTGCATGTTTTCAAACCCTTAATTAGCAAGCTGCAGTTTAAAATTAAAAAGTTTTTGCAAAGATTTAATTTAGCTCCAGCTTTTGACCTTAATGTCTGGGCAGTTGGACCTTGGAAACTTCCCTTTTAGTTCAGAGTGTGATGACCTTGCAGACAAATAAGTGTATAAGTAAGGTAAACTACTTTATGAACCTGCTATTCATTAATTATTCCGAGGTAAAATATTTCCTATATACTCTTCCTTACAGTCAGTGCAGAGAAGTCCATGTCTTGATGGAAGTACCATAAGCCACGTCCTATTTCTTGAAAGTAAGACTGCAGGTGGACAGATGATAAAAAGAAAACGGTGTATTATAAATCCATACTTGTGGTCTTCTATTAGTTCATGGATCTAATGCTTTATTGACCTTCCAAGGTTTGAAGTAAAAGATCTTACTTAAGTAAATCTTTCACCTTTGTGAAAAATCTACTGTCTTATCTTACTGTGTATGAAGTAAAGAAAATAAATTCAACCGTGTTTCAATAAATGACCAGAAATTTTCTGTGTAGTTTAAAAGCTTGAGTCTATCTTACCTGAAAGTTATCAGGTTTTTTTAGTGCCATCTTGTCAGAACTGTGGTCATCAACCCCTTCCCTTCCACCCCAAGACACCTAGATCCCCAAATGACATAAGAATGGTTCTTCAGTAAAGCATACCATATAAAAAATTCATGCTTGAATTTGGTTGTTCCTATCATATAAAATAGCCTGAATTTGATTATTTTCTTTGACAGAAGTTTAAAGGTTGAAGGAGAAACAGAGATAAATATTTGCGTTTCAGTCAGCGGAATTCTTTGGAGAGAATTATCTGACAATGTTAGACTTGCAAATAGGAGGTTTAAAGTTATTATTATTTTTAAATGATAATATCATTATTGATAGATTTTTTTCAACACTAAAATAATATTAGTTTTGGAAAAGATGGTCTGTAAAGACAGTCATGCTGCTGTAATATTTTTCGGACTTTTTTCCTGTTCAGGAGAATCTAAAGGAAAAAAAATATTCTATATTTAATATGTTTTATTGTGCTGCCTACCTTCAACTAAACATCAAATATTTTTCTCTTCCTTGTCATTTTTAGCTAGGAACTCTAGTTTTCAGTTTACAATTTTTTTTTTTTACTTTCTGTTTCAGTTTGAGCTCCATACTGGTTGAAAATACAACTTTGTCTTCTACTCTCCTCCTAAAGACTTCTATTTAAATTTCAATATTTATGTTTATTTTACACTGAAACAAAAGAGAAATGGACTACCAGCCTTCTCTACAAGAATATCTGCTCCCAAGTTGCTTGACCTTTGTTTCTGAGGGAAGAATGCACCACTAGCAAGTTCTTTAGCATAAAACAGCACTTGAGTAGAGAGACAGTGAAAAAAAAGACCACCTAACTAGAGGCAGCATACAAATTCGAAGAATTATTGAAAAAAAAAAACAAAACAGAAAGAATTTTTTAATACTCAGAAAGTCTTCTAATCTCTTGGTGGTCTTGATTTTTATCTCAGTTACACCAAGGAATGAATTAACTCTAAAAATAATCCATTAATCCGATGTAATAATGTGGATCCAAATTTGTGCCACAATATTTTAATTACTCTTAATGAGATACAGTAATTAATGAGTTACATTAATTAATTATGTTGCTGTTAAGGCGATGGTATAGAAGTGGCAATTCCTTAAGCTTTTTTGTGCTGAAGGCAAAAATAGTTTTTCTTGTAGAAGGCAATGGTTATAAATTAGATACATAATGATATAATAATTTTGATATTTAACTGTTAGCATCTTTAGAAAAAAAAAGGTGATTAATAATTTTCCTCACAGTCATACAGCACTCTATGTTTGGCTGGGAACTAAAGACACATGTAACTTTAAACATGTATTCAAAAGATCTTTGGGAGAAGTTAGTGGAAAGTATCCTAATGACTTTTCTGATATTTGAACCAGGGCCTAAATGAACTCTGAAGCTTTCCCAGTGTATTAATATCTATATCATATCTAGTTTAGATTGCCTTTTCTTGTGCTTTGTAGTGCTGAAGGCATTTCCACGGTGTAACAAGTAGCAACACAATGCTGTTTGTTGCTATTTTGCTTTCATGAATTACTTAAAAGATGGCAAAGCAAAAGTTCCAGGAATCTTGCTTTCACAGGCTCCTTTTGATGGAGGTTTTCATGTCAGAGAGGTTTCTGCTTCCGCCAGAGCTAAAATGTGTGTGTGCAGGCCCGTGTACGGCATGGCACAAAGCGATGGGGCAGCAGTTGCTCAGCATTACCCTTTGCAGAGTGTGCAGGGGGCTTTCCTGGCAGTTTTCATGGGAACACTCAAAGCCTTGCACAGCTGCTTCATGCAGTCAGTGCATCCATTAAAATACAGGAAAAGGAGAGAAGGAGAAGTTATGCTTTACTGCTGTTCTGAGGATGTGATCTATGGGCAACATGCTGCATTTTGATTATATTTCATCGCAGGTTGCTTGATACTATATCAATAAGCTTTAATTTCCTTAGTGTAGAATTGCATTGGGAAAATGGGCAGCAGAATCCCACAATGGGGTTGCTTTGTGTTAGATGTAATGTAAACAAAGTAAGGCTGTTCTTGTCCCAGCAAGCTTGTAAGCTAAAAGATAAAAGAAGATGAAGAAAAATTATTTCCCAAGGCCTCTCAAGGCTGATAAGTGGCTGAACTGTTTCCTGAATGGTGCCACATAATATTGAATTTGTTTCTTCACCAACAGATTTAAAAAGAATATTCACATCTTGAAAATTTCTCAGAAGGATAAAATTATAGTTGTGATATTTATCTTGTAGGTAGGAAAATAAAGGTATTTTATTTTATGCTGCCAAAATATCTAATATTTGGTTCTAGGCTGCAAAATCATGTAGAAAGGTAAGTATTAGATAAAGTGTTTTACATGTGTCGTATAAATGATTTATGCGTCTTACAATTGGTTCATCTGCTCAGGGTAAGACAAAAAATACAGTTCATATTGGGTAAGCTATGAATAAAATCAAAGAATTGTTAATAAAAAAAAGCTTATAATGTGATATCTAAGTTGAAAAAAAATATTAGGGGGTTATCTATCAGCTCTCTATGCTGAAATCAGAAGGAATGGTAGTCACATCACACTTTGTCCACTATGTTCTCTAAACTTTCAATAATTTATGGTTTGTGGGTTTCCTAGACCATCTAATGCTTAATTTGCCTTAACACCAGAAAATATTTTTCCTTGTATCCAGTTTAACTCCCTTGCTGGCAATTTAAGTTCATTACTTTTTGCTAGGGCAACTTGGACATAAAAAAAGAGCTTATTCCTCTGCAACAGCTTTTGATATAACTGAAGAAATGAAAATGATCACACATTTTCTTTTTTTTTTTTTTAATGGACAGTCTTTGTTTCATTAATTTTTCTCATGAAAGGAATGTTGCACATTTTCATCAAATCTAAGCATAAACTCTGCTGAATGAATGTAGAATAAAAGCAGATCTTTTAATAAAATAAAAAAAAATTAAAATAGCCAAAGCAACAACAAAAAACAACCAAGCAAACAAACCAAGCCACCACGACAGCAATAAAATTTTCCTTGCCCTAGAAATTATGGAAATATGTTCCTGAAATAAAGTCTAGATGCAGTTTCTTGTTTGCAACTTCCCATTTTCTTCAGCTTCTGTTTTGACATCTATAAAACAGATAAACAACTTGTAAGAAAAAAAAAATGCAGAAAGTTTCATTAAGACAATAGCAGAAGTACTTTCACTTGAGTGTGTTCTGCACGCAGGGGTCCAGGAAAGAAGGCTTGGACCAGCTCCTTTTGTAAGAATTTTCATTTCCAAGGTGGAATCATTACTGGAGAACTTGAAAAGGTTCATCCAAATCCAGAAGTCCATATTAGAAGACTGAGGCTTTTAGAGTCTGCTGGTGAGATGTAATGGGGCTTCAAAGCATTGCCAGAACTGGAATCAGAAATGTCCTCATTTGTGAGCTTGGGAAAAAGACTGAGAGAAGTATCAAATTCCCTGTTAAAATAATAATAACAATAAAGTAGAAAATTCCTTGATAAGATGGTGATGGAAATTCCCTCAAATCCTCCATTAAAAATTGTGGTTGAAGATGGAACAATATGGCCACAGTGAGGCAAAGAACTATGAAATAGAGATTTATTGCAAAGGCTGTGACAACAATTTTGAAGATCTTTGGGGACTTGTGAATGTTTGCATTTGAGCTATACGTGCTGAATTTTGCTTCACTTCCTCCAACCAATGTTGTACATAGTAGCATAAAGGTAAAACACTTGAAAAATAAATACATTCTTTATTTTCCACAAATTTTGTATGGAATGATTCCTAGTGCCACTAAAATGAAAAAAATAATAAGATAGATTGAAATGTATTTCCATAAAGCTGCGCTTACAGACTGCAGATAGGATATACAAATTTTTAGCAACCATAGACCATTCTATCTTATGTATTTATGGCAGGCTAAGGCTGGGATATACCTGGATATGCCTGTATTCATACCTGAATAATCTACTGATCTAGCACATGATGTAAAAGGTGAGCTAAACACAATTTAGTGTATTTTCTTGCTCTGGTTGCTAATAGCAACAGATTGAAAACAAAAATCTTTACTAAAAGAGTTAGTTTTTCCATTTGAACAGGAAAATGATTTGATATAAATTTATAAAGATAATAGTAAAGCTTAATCTACTCTTTATAGAAGGAATTTCTCATTTATTTGTAGGGCTCAGTAGCATCAGCGTGGAAGTAGAGCAAATCATTTTAAAAGAATCTTTCATGGAATCTAAGAAAAACAAAAATCTTTGGAAGTTCTCATAGTTAAAAATAATAGGATACACAAACATACATGATGTTAATTGCAGGAAAAATTAGAGCATACTATAATATTATCCAAATAAATCAACATAAAATCAGTAGATTAACTAATGTATTTCAAGATTCAGATACATTTTAGCATGAAAAACATACTATATTTGTGTCCTGTTAATAGTCTACTAGCTTTTTTTCAACCAAGAGTGGTACAAACAAAATTATATTTTCTTCCTCTGAAGCATCTGATGTTTGAAAAAATGAAACTACTAAAATGCTTTTTATAACTTTTTTAGTGTCATGTTGCTGCAAGGGCCATAATCCAGCATTTCTTGGCTACTTCCCAGAAAGCTGTGAAATATCATCAGGATTGCTTTAGAAAGGAAAGTAAACTACAGTAAAATGGTTTGAATTAGTAACTGGGTCATCACTTGCTCCAGCCTCAGTGACACTGAACAATGCCAACACTCTGCCTGCCTGGGGTACTTGATTTCCACAGCAAAAGGTGGCAGGAGCCCTGCAGCTCTGCCAGCCCCAGCTTGAGCAATGCTGGCATGGGGGACTGCCTGGAGAGGAAATGTGGTCTAAGGCAGGATCACTCAAAATGCAGTGGAGATAACCTATGGATTTCAGGATTCTACAGCAACCATCCCAGCTATTCTCCCTGACATCGAAAAATATCTATTTGGGGATGTAAACAGTTCTGGACTGGAAGAATTTGCTGGGATGAGGAGATTCAGCTGGCAGACATTCAGTTCCTGGCAGACATGGTGTCCCTGGGAGAATCCAGTCGCTCCACTTGTCCTACAGTTATAGTTCTGTTGAGTGAAGTATTTGGCATCACAGATGTTAGTGTGACTCTATAGCAATGGGAAGCTTTTAAAATGGGAAAATAATCCAAAGCAAACTGACATCTATTTGGACAGTACTTTACTCTTGCCATAGGGATGTATATTTTTAGGAAGAAAAAGAAATTGTGTGGGTTTTTAATCAGAATATTATCAAGCATCTCACTGTAAAAGACTACAAGATTCAAACAGTTCTACTAATATGCTGTAAAGTAGTGTTAATACTATGACTGACTCTGTTCCAGGTAGGAAGTGAGAAGTAAATTGAAAGACCTTTCTTGGGTCCAGAAACAAGCTTACTTTTTCTTTTAATTTTCCTAGCAATAAAATAAACTTGGACGTAATGTTTATCTTAATAACCATGAAGAAAGAAAAAAAAAAAAAAAGAACACATATACACACACAAAACCATAAAAAACCCCAACCAAAAAAACACCCCAAAATACCATTAAGCTGAATTTCATCAAGACTTAGAATTTCTGTTTGAGTTCTGGAAATCTCTCATATCCTGCCCTAGGCTCTGTCTCTCTCTGGCAGCATCAGTACCAGTTGATGGATGGATGAAGTTTTAGGTTTCATATTTTTCAGATTCTGTGCTGTATTGGTATATAACTCTGAACTTCATATAAAGTGTTAGCAAGATCTCTTCACAGGGTAGTTAGACAAAACAATCCTTTTCCAACCTGAGAACCAAGGACACTCTTACAGCTTCAGGCCCAAAAAGTATAAACAACAGTGAACTGAGGAGAGCAATCTGGGAGGATGGGACTTCATAACCTGAAGCTGTAATTGGTCAATTGACCCCAAAATGGAAATGGACCAAAACTTACAAAAGTGTGAAAATGTGTGACCTGTCATCCATTTTGTGTCCATCTTGGGTAGAGCCATGGCCAGGCTCTTGTAGTGCCCAAGGTGTACCCTTTGAAGGCCTTTTTAATAAATACCTACTTTATTCCTTTAACACTGTCTAGTCTGTGTTCTATAGAGCCTCTCAAGGCATCAGGTGGTGACCCAGGTACAGCTCCTATCACCACCCAGCCCAGAAATCTGTTTTCTGCATCAGCCCAACCACCTGCAACTTTCATGAATCTTTGGGGTTTTTTTTCCCAGGGCTGATGTGGGACAAGCATCAGTAGGCATGAAAAAGTGACTACCATCTAAGATGGGCATAACAAATATCCCTCTGGCTGGTAAGACCCAGGCCAATTTTTAACTTTCCAGGCAGAATTGTGACTGCAAATCACAAAGGTCATAGGCAAAATCTTGGGTGTGTTAATGAGCACAAAAACTGTAATGAGAACACAAACACAGTAAATCTGCACAAGGAAAGTGGACTGTCTGCTTAAATTCACTGCTTGTGTGGCTACTAACTGGTTGATATAAGCAGAGTAGATGTAAAACAGACTCATTCTGCCTTGACACCAGTTTTTCCATTCTTTATCTTTGTTTTCCACATACCTTTATTTTCTTTCCTCTTTTACCCATGTCTTCTTCCTGACAAAAAAGTGATAGCAAGCACTGTAAAAAATTCTTATCTTTATTGACTAGCTTTGAAGTCATGTATTTCCTGTATCAAACAAAAATTGTACTCTGGGAGCTCTGTATTTTTACTTGATTTTGCATTCTGATCACTTGCACAGTATGTGTTACATGCCCAGGCTTAAATTCTCTGGTTACAGGCTCACAGGGGCTGATTTGCAATAGTTTTGTGTCTGTGTCAACTCTTCCTGAACTCCATTAGAGAACAGAGAACCTTGGTGATTACCAGGAAACAGCTGTGCCTGTTTCTGTATGTCTGTCAGGCACAGTATGTGTTTCATTGATATATTGAAGTGCAAGAGATTTCACCAAAGGTTAAGTAACAAGTTCTCACTCATAAGACTTCAGGAATTGACACAGTGGGTCATACTAAGAGACCATCTTAGTTTCTCATCTCTGGCGGATGTAAGAAAAGGGGAGTAGAAGGCAGCTCTTTCCCTAGAAGTTTTTTTATTAGACACTTAGAAGTGAAAAATGGGATTTGTTTTTTAATAACTCTTTCTGTTAATATTGTCTTTTTAATATTTTTAAACCTTTCACATTCTGTGACATACAATACAGCCCAAAACACACCTAATTGTGTGAAGAAAGTGAAATTGTAGACACATATTTTAATTTAACTGTGAATGGGCAATCATGAAGGTGTTAGTTCCTACAGAGATTTGTTCCTAATTGAGTTGCAATTCAATATTTTTCAAATTATCTGAAAGAAAACATTCTATTCAATTATTGCTGATAATTCAGAAATTAATAATGAAACCCCACTCTATTTCACACTGTCTAAGGTTCCTTGAGAGGGTGAGTGCAGTTGAGAGTGTTTCCTAACGTGGTACAGGCAAATAGAAGATTCACGTTCAAAGAGCAAGAGAGGGTACCACAGCCACAAAAGGTGAAATTGTGTCTTTGAGAGCAGAGATTCTAAAAGGGCTTTACAAGTCATTTGAAAAACCCAATCTGTATGAACCTCCAATGCAATAATATGGCTAAGGAAGTCACCTTAGTCCTTGCCCTGAGAAATTATTCAAAATTCAGAAAAATATCTGTGACACAGGAGATTTAAGCAGTTTAGTATATTTACTTCATAAAATAGTAAGCTAACAAACCAAATGATAATTGCATATAACCACGAATAGTGTAATCATAAGGGAAAGAGATGCTGAAGATGATAATCATGCAGAGAAATAAATAAAAATATTTTAAATATGGAAATAATCTTTTTACCTAAAAGAGAGCAATTGGAGCAAATTCCCCAATGGATTATCCATCTCTTTAACACTTCCTGCCTAAATCACATCTTCTAGAAAAAGATCAGTCTTTTAGGGAAATGTAAGTCTTCAGTTAGAAAAGGGTTGTTGTTGCTCTTTATCCTGTATTATGAAAAATATTAGATTAGGTAATTGAAATGGTTCCTCTAAATTATATAAAAATATTGTTCTCATCTCTCCTTAAATTTACACTTCTAACTTTTACTTAACATCAATGATAACATTAATAACTATGATTCATCTCCACTGCCACCCTCCTTTACGTTTGACAATAGTTAAAATTCAAATCCTATGTATCCCACTTCAGAATATTTTTTCCCTCTGAGACAACTCTTGGCTAGATTTGGTATTTCAAAATCATTTTACTGAGTTTATTTTTCTTGTTTCCTAATTCTCAGTTTCAAAGGTCTTCCATCTTGATCATATTTTCTCCAGAAAAAAAGTATATTTCAATCTGGAGAACACAGACACCTCATATTTAAACTAATCCCACAGCTATCCCATCAGCAATCCCTGACAAAAACAGTTTTGGCTTTCCACAGTTATTTCACACCTTGACCATTTTCCCTTTGCCCCCATTCAGATTAATCCAAAGAAGTTCAGGAAAGCATCAAGGATTCATGCACACCAGCACATAGCTTTTCCACTGATGTGCCAGGCCAGATCCAATATTTTTTTTAATTGAGGCCAGAACAGAATGTGTGAAACTTCTAGTGGAATTCCTCACACTGGGATTCAAACCATGGTTGAGTACCATATGCTCCATAAGAATGCTTATTTTTCCTCTTGCACTTTGAATTAAAAGCAAAACCACACGAATGAGGTAGTAGAGAAAGATATAAAAAGCAATCCCAAAATTATATGCATAATAGCCCCAAAAGACACCCAAGAAAGGACTCATTTCCAAGAACTGATATTTAAAGGAAAAGGTTCTCATCAAATTGAACTAGACTTAAACCTCAACCAATTATATTTAAATATAATGAAAAATAAATACAGCTGAGCTTTTAAGATAATTGGAATAACTAAAGGTCTGTCAGCACTTTCAGTATAAACCTGGTTTGTTCAGGGGATTATAAGTGCTGTAAAAATGTGTTCCAGGCTGAAAGTTGGCAGACAAAGATTGTAGTTTTAGAAGTTGGGATTTTTTTTTTTGTTAATTTTAAATAGGTTATAAAAAAAAAAAAAAAAAAAAAAAAAGGGATTGGCCACTTTTACGATAAGATTGGTAGAGTTTGGAATTTTCCAGCACTATTTCTGACATTGCCATAATTCAAAAAAGGACTAATTTTAAAAATAAGATGATGTAAGCTATTATTAGTCCATGATGTGAACTAACCACATGCTTCTTTTGGGATTTGTACAGGGGTTTATTTTAAAAAGGCAAGTGGGTTCAAACACAGGTCACTAGACTAATGTAGTTTGTTTGACTCATAGGTGGGATTTTCCAAGTGCCCTCAGCAGAGGCCTAGCCCAGCTCCCACGGGCTGACATCAATGGTGTCAAAGGCTGGGAACTTAATGCACCCCCACTCATCCACTGGAATAATGACAGTAAACTCGGATACCCACTTTTTCTTTTATTGTTCCTCTCTCACGGCTTTTCTTTATGATAGATTTTTTTTGTCAAAAATTCCCATGATAGGATAGCACAGCTTTATTGATATAATTTCTTCCCTACCACCTTCTCTCGCTCACAGAAGTGGGAAACAAGCTGAGCAGCAGAGACCCTTTGTTCCCAGTAGTGCCTCTCCAGCTGGTCTCTGCAAGCAGTACAGGACTATCTGGGGTGAGCACACACTTGTGGCCTTGAACGAGGAGCTCTGGTCATCCCTTTGCCCTATGGACCACACCATGGCAGCAACATCAGACATGATGCAGATGTAAAACTGGGAAAGAGATGTGCTGGGAATGCAATGCACTTGTGGCAGTTCTCTAGGAACATGACTAGCCTGAGAGAAGTGAAGATATTCTTAGTATGTGTGGACAAGCACCACTGCAAAGGTGTCTATCAAATCAGGGAACATTAAATTCCACCTTTATTCTTCTTTCTGTCCACGGGGGAGAGTGGGTGTGTATGCACCGAGGGAGTGGGACTCCACTGCCATCACCACAAATATGAGCCAAGGCCTTCAAAGGGAGGCAGATCTCTGTTCTGATTAAGAAATCCCAAGCTCCACAGGATCCTTCCAGGACTTTCTCAAGCTCAGCTGTAGCAACAGAGTGTTCTGCTTTTGTTGGTGTTGAGAACATGCTGTTTTTTACAACCATGCTTCAGAAAAGGTTCTCTTTCTCAGTTCCTAAAAGAACCAGCAAGACAGTTGTTTCAGACACAGTGCCTTGGTGAAGGAAATCAGCATTCACATTTGGGTTTAAAAGTAACTGATCAGGGATTTCATCTACCATCTTTAGAAGGGTAACCAAACTAGGAAGTTATTATTTCAGAATATATCTTTTTCTCTCATCTTTGGTGTGCCTTCTTGGTGTGTTGAATGATTTTTCTATCATCTTTCTAAGGAATCACAAGCAAATTTGCTTCTTGATTTTGTGAAAGAAAATGCTAAAATCTGAAAATGTATTATAAAATAGAATTGAATAATTACTTACAAGCAAGCAGTAGTTAATGAGACATGAAATCATATCTGTATTTCTCTGTTTATTTACATAATGAAGTGTGCTAACAAAAATTACTTGTTTAAAGTTTTTGTTTTTCAATTTTTTTCTTTATAAGGAAGTTTTCATTTCACGTAGTGTTAAGGTGTTTTAAAATGTGTGCTTTAAAAAATACACAGACAATTCATAGCATCTGGGGTGAGAAACCATACTTGTTTGTATTTTATGGTCACTAATAACAGTTCTAAAATACTAATCTAATCTTTCTCATACTCACAAATTATGTGGGTTTCTAGGGTCAGATTTAGCAGGAAGGTTGTCCTCATTAAGGAGAATTAGAAAATGCTGGCAGTGGGTCAGTATGACTGATCTTAGTTCACTACTGGGGCGAAAAGAAAACAGGAGACTGGAAAGAAACAGAAAGCACAAGTTAAAACATATCACAATAAAGTTTTTTCAACCAAGTGATATTTTAATATTTCTCCATCACTGAAGAGTGCATGCTACATATATCAGGATTACTTCTGAAATTCTTAGTTACTGAATACTATCTATATAGCATGATAGATCTTTTCCCTGCTGAGGATGAAGGGAGTCAGGGGTCAGTTTGACATGGTATGACCCAGTGCCTGATTGAAAGACCACCACAGATTTTACTTCAGCCTCTTCCTGCACAAGCCTCTAAAGGAGCATAAGTTCAGAGGACAGAAATTTGCTTTGTCATGCTGAGTGTCCTTCAAGGGTGAGAATTTGCTGTGTTTTAGCATAACACAAGGGAAAGCACTTCTGTACTGAGCCTGAGATTCACTTTACTTAGAACTTCCCAAAACCTGCTCTGATGTCATTCACATTCTACACTCACCCTTCCTGCCTCCAGTCTGGCCTGGTGGGCCATGCTCCCAAAAGCTTTTTAGACTGATCTGAGTTCTGCACCCTAGTCTTCTAAGGGGTTGTGAAGGGCAAAAATATTTTGTTGTTCATCTAAGCTATCATCATCCCACAAACCCATGCAACCTCAGATGCTGTCAAGTTGACAGTGTTTATCAGTCATAAACCCTATTCTATGGAATACATGTCAGTCTAGGAGAGAGATTATCTAAACTTGAACTCCTATAAGCTGTAAATTATCACAGAATCATAGAACCATAAGGGCTGGAAAAGACTTCCAAATCATCAAGTTTGACCAAATGCTACCAAGCCAAATAAATTGTGTCACAAACTGCCACGTCCTCTCATTTTAGAAAACACCCAGGAATAGGTGATTTCACTGCTTTCCTGGGCAGCCTCTTCCAGTGCACAATCACTCTTCAGTGATGAAATTGTTCCTAAAATCCAACCTGAACCTCCTCTGGCACAACCTGAGGCTATTTCCCCTTGCCTTATTGCTAGTTGCCTTGGATGCAGTTGTGCGCTCAAAAAGAAGTGCAAAGTGCAGCATGAAACCAGGGCTGTTGCAAAGAAAAAATTTAAATTGTCATGCAGTGGGGTCACCAATCCAGTTGTCAAAAATAATACAAAATAATTTTTTTATTCCCTTTAATAAGATCATTAATTTTTTTTTTCAACATATTTTATTGAAAGGTAAAAAGAGTATTGAAAAAAAAAGATTTTGTTCACCCCTCTGCCAAACACTGATGTTGGGGACAGAAGAGCTGTGGGTTCCCTACTGCAGGGTAGGCATCAGTGAACTATCTGCACTGTTTTCAATCGCAGAGGATTTATGGTTTATGAGGGACCAGGCAACAATGAGAGAAAAGAGCAGGCAGACAGCCTTTTCCTTCCCCACAATGCAGAGGATAGGGAAAGGATTCTAGTCACAAAATTTCAGGTGTAATCAGAGCAGCTCTGCTCAGAGAACAAATTCCCATCATGCCTGGGAACCCTTATCCTCTGAGGGGACCATAGGATGTATCAAAGTACTGTGGGAGAATGGGGGACAAGTGCAACAAGGGGAGGAAAAGTTAAATTAAATGTGTCTTGTGTCTTCTTTGTCTCAAAATTCTTTCCCAAGCTGATTCTGGAGAAGGCACATTTAAGGATGTGGAATGCTCAAGTCAGAGCAGAGCATTGGGCAGTCAGAGAATCAAATATATTTTGAAGTCTCACTTCACACTTCTGTTTCCATTTCAGTAGGTCCTTTTAGCTGAACTCCACAGACCAATGATGACCTGGGCTAAGGGAACGAAGTTCTGAGGTAACATAATCTCCTTTTCAACTGTCAAAACATGCCCATAACCTCCTCACCCTCAAACCTCCTGCCTTCTTCCTGTGACTCCTAACTCCATACTCCACTATCTCTTAAGGAAAATAAGATTAATTCAAATCCTTCCTCAATGTGGTTATGAAATGAGAATTTCCTTAGAACACTCACTCAAAGTAGTTCCTTCTGAGGTTTAACTCATGTTGTATTAAAGAAACTTGAGGAATTTTCAATATCACAACCACCCACCCTGGGCTGCATCACTTCAAAAACCAAATGGTCAACTCTTTCCAGCTCTATTGTTAGATTGCTTTGTTATGTGATACACTCCCCCACTGCACGCTCTGTGACACTGGGAGTCATAAACTCTCCATTTTGGAAATGAACTCTGGTATGTACATAACCCACATACCAGGGAGCAGGGATTGGTGGCACTCACAGCACTGCCTGTGTTATGAGGTGTTAGTGAAAGTTTTGGTCTCTTCAGCCCCTTTTATTGGTTCTACAGTGGATTCCTTACTTACAGATGTTTTCAAAACCAGCAGTTCCAAGGAAAGTCTACTTATTGCCAAAAGTTTACAGCTGAATTTCTTGGCATTCTCAAGCAATGATTTCATCAGAACATGAAATAAGTCAGGGCTGCTGTTGAGAGACACCATTTTATAATCCAGCATTGTAAATTTAAGACTTTTATTTGCTGCAGAGTTTGGTTTCCATTTGTTCAACCCTCTGATAGGTGTATTGCTTGGGAACAGATATAGAAGTTTTACAGGGCCTTTGTGCAATTTAAAACCCCTGTATAGAATACCATAGTGCACTGCCCATTCACATCATTAAAGACTTTTACAAGAGTATCATGTTCACACTTATATGTACTTTACTCTAGCGACCCTCCCCGTGCCATGTTTGAATTATTATAAATGGGGCCATGCAGAAAGCTGCCTCCATAGCTGAAGTAGGGAGGCTTTGTTTAAAATTCAAATAGCAGTTAAATGGTGTCTGTTTGTTCCTGATCAACACTCTTCATACAAAAAAACTCATTGCACTTTCTTAAAAGGCAGCAAATGTGGACAAATATTAGCTTTTGGAACTAAAGGGGAAGTTATTCATTCACTCAGCAGTGCTTTGCAAACTATCAATCTTCCAGGTATTTCTATTAGCTTTAATCATTGAGGTTGTTTGTTTGGAGCAATTTCTAAGAGAATAAAGGTACCTTTGGCTCTTATCTCCTGTCATCAAAGCATCCATTAGGAAATCCAAGCCCTGTAGGCAAGCTCAAGGGATTACTCAAAGAGGTTTTCTTGAAACAATCAAGAATTCGGTGCCCTCTCTTCAGTGCACAGGAGTTCAGTTGGGAGCCATAATCTGAAAGAGAGGTTTATCTGGGGCTTAATACAATTTGAACAGGATTTTGTTCAAGGCAAACCTAGAGATAAAAGCACCTTAAGTATGTTGAAACAAAGATGAGCCTGCATTCCTTGTGGTGCTGTTTCTAAATCCAATAGTCTGTCAACAAAGTGTGTGTGGGGGAATGCTCTAAAAGTCTTACAATTATCACAATAGTCAGTAGATTGGACCACTGAGAAGCTAATTAATAGCTTTTTAATAAAGGAATGCTGATTAAGTGTGAAGCAGACAAAAGTTGGTTCAGTGTTGGGGGTTGGAAGGCTTGCCAACAGAAAGCTTGAAGATGGGGAAAATGTAAAGATTTGAAACCTGTTAAGTAGGAAAAACATATTAGAGATAGGAGATGATCTTGAACTGAAAAAAAGAAAAAAATAATTTGGAGTGCATATAAACCTGAATTTCCACAGTATTTGGAATGGAGTATCTCCTTTCTTCAGGTGCAGGGATTTAATTCCACTGACTGCTAATGGAAGGAGAGAGGAGATATTGACAAAATGCTAATGCATCTTTGCATTTAGGATCCCTTGGCTTTGGAGACAGTCCAGGATTTGGATGACCAGAGTTTAACTGCTGCCTCTATCACTGAGTGCCTTTCCCTCTTTGGTTTTCCTTACCTGGGAATGGAAATGATGAATGGTTTGAGATAACTGACAAAAAACATAACACGAAATTGAGATATTGTTGTACCGCTGCTTTCCCAAGAGTCTCACCTCTGGGTTGGAGCTTTGGTTCTGTAGGAACAGAGCACAAAGTCTGTCTCTGCCTTGAGGAGCTTACTATAATTATTGGGCCCAACTGAGCCACAAATGTTTACAAAAATTAACACATTACACAAATAGGAAATGTTTAAGGAAAAACACTGTGTTTCAGCTTCTTAAGGTAACTGATACAGTTATGCTTTTCTTTAGATTGGAAGCTTTCCAGAACACACAATCAGGGAATGAGGGTGTCCACCTATAAGGGGAATGATGTGGATAATATGTATTCGAAATTTCAAAGGGTTTTTTTGACACAAGTCTGTTAAAAAAACCTTAACAATAATTAGAATAATTTCTCATTTACCATGAGAACAGAGTTTTTTTCAGGACTGAAAGTGAATTAAAGAGTAGGATGAAGGCATAAGACTTAATGTTTCATTTTCAGTATAGAGAAGAATTGGCAGTATTGTATCTCAGAGGCTGGTTCTGGAACCTTTTTTACTCAGCTTCCTCATCAATGACCTGAAAAAGGAAATGGGCTGTGACATCAAGTTTGGAGATTAAATTAAGATTTTTTTAGATAGCTGAATATCATGTCAATGACAAGAAACAACAGGAGGATCCCACAATGTCTTTGGCTGGAGGCAGAAATAGCCATCAAGACATCAGACCTCACTGGAAGAAGGTCACTCAAATCCATTATTTTGCATGTATATAAAACCTTTTTTTCACCCACCTTCTCAGTGCCCTCTGTGGTCTTGTGATCTCAAGAAGGACATGGTGGAATTAGAGAGCGTATAGAGAAGAGTAAGTAGGTAATGGAAGAGCTATTTTACAAGAGAGCATTAGAAAGGTTGAAACATTTTTGTTTCAAGAGGAAAAGGCTGGAAGGCATATTGCAAACTCCTACAAAATCCTGATAGCACAAAGAACCATTATCTGGAAGGTATTTCTTTATGCAATAGCTCGTTAAAATTCTGAAACATATGGTCATAGGAAGTTGTAAGAGAGGACAGTTTTAGCAGGTTCAAAGTAGATTAGATAAATTCATGAACACCAGATTCATAAATCAGCAGTGACAGGGCTAAGCAGAGATGTGTCTTCTCTATTCCTTATAAACAAATTTTGATGGGAGATGGACTACAGAGTGTGAACAGGCTCATGTGCTCTCCCAAAATAGTATTTCATATTGCCACTGTCAGAATCAGAACATTCTATTTCTATTCATCGATCCATAAGGCCATTTCTTACGGCCTGATAACTTTTTCAATGTTGGACACTTATTCTTGTCAAACTAATAGAGGTTAATATGGCATATACACAGGATTACCTCCCCAGAAATGGAAACTGAGAATTGTGATGTAATAATGCTTCATTTCCAAGAGCTTCACATGAATGCATAAATGAATATTACCCATGAACCCAATGTGCTGTACCAACACCAGGTTAGGAACAAAGTGATTTTCTCAGGGAAGAAAACAATCATATTAACTTTTACATAAGCCTCATAATTTCTCAGCTTTCTGTACAAAATATACACTCAACAAAAATGCTTCACATGGGTCCAAAATCCTTTCTTCATCCTAACAAATTTGCATGCCTGTAGAATTGTAAAATGTAATTAGCCTTCATTGACTCAAAGTCCATCTGCTGTCAGGGATATTTTTACATGATCCCATAGCAGAAGTCTATTATAGGCTATACATTCCATTTATAGAACTGAATGAGGATGAGTTACAGAGAGAAAGTCTTATTTTTTTTTTCAGGCAGAGCATGCTGTTTCTGTCTCGGCTTCTTCCCAATTTTCACCTGATTCACAATATCTCTCACTGACTTGAAACTTCAGTCTGCACTGAATTTCTATGTCAGCCACTCCAAAAGCCTTGCAGAAGGTAATGTAGCCCAAGCCTGGTTGGCATCAGCAAATCTTTTCTGTTTCTTTCAATGCATAATATGCAAAAATGTAAAATGATTCAACAGAAAACTCCCCTTTTAACTTTTACCAGGAAAAGTTCTGTCCTGCAGATATTCACAGTCAGAAAGGAAAGTAAAATTTTAATAGGCAGCAGCATGCAATGGTCCTCAGGAAAGGTACGAATTCTGAGATTGACATCAAAGGCAGAGGACTAACAAGGGAATTTTAAAGTATTTCCTGTACTGAGACTAAACTAAATCCTCCCACCAGGATGGACTCTGTGCAGAGGCAAAGCAGGCAGTCTTTGAAGGAAGTGGGTTATTGACAGTGACAAAACAACCACAGTCCCATTTCCAGCTTTTCCTGTGCCAGAAAAGGCAAACTTAGCTGCCACTGTCCCAAAGAGAGAAGTCAAGAGCAGCATCTCCTCTGGTGAGGGCAGTGGACCCTCCTCGTAGAAGCAGTTAAGATTTCTTTATCTCCTTTAGGCACAGTAAGCTCCTTCAGTTCATACATTAATGAAAAATCTTAGGTCTTGTCCTGTGACATCTTAAGTACTCTGAGAACGTAGCCAAGGGCAGAGCCACTCTACTTTTTCCTGCTCTTCTGGTTTATTTTTTTTTTTCCTTTAAACTGATTTTCTACTTGCATTTCTATTATTTATTATTTTGGGTTTATTTCACTGTCTCCTGCCCTAGTTACTGTTAAACTGACTGTATGTATTTTAGATGATAATTTCTTTGTCTTCTTCATAAATCCTTTACATTTCAAAACCTTTCAAGTCAATGCAGCTGCCATGAAGAAACCATTGTAGCTAGAGTCTTGGAAATTAACGTATGCTTTTGTTTTTGCTCATGAATTCTATTTAAGTTTCTTCAGTTAAAGACATCAAACATCTTGCAGTTGTGCATAGATGTGATTAACCTGAATGCAAATTGCAAGTAAAACCTGAAGCCTGAAAATAAGCTACAAATCTTCACAAAATTGGCCTTTGTTACCAGATATTTGTGACAAAACTCTGCAAGAAAGTGTTTAATGTATCTCAGACTTATTGAGTTATCAGAAAACTTTGGATTTTGCATTTGGATGACATTTTAGCTTTTGGCTAAAAACTTGGAAGAAACGGATACAGTTTCTCCTAAGGTTGTCCTCTATTTGCCTCAGATTCAATTCCTTTACTTACTTGATGTGGTTTTGCTTGTGAGACAGTTCTTACTAGCGTAGGTATGGAATGATGTCACCTTAACCTTAGACACAGAAAGAATAAAAGAACTTCCAGAATAAGATATCTTCCTGTGCCTATATAAGCTTTGTATAATATATGTTAGAAGCACCTCTCCCCATTGATTTTAGTGGAAGTGAAAAATGAGTCATATCCTAACTTTGTTTTTCAAAGGGCAGGATTTCTAGATCTTGCCCTTTTAACTTGCTACAGATACTTGAAAGATATAAAACCTAGATAAGGCAATACAGAACCCCTAACCCAGCTTTCTCTTCTGAATAAGACTCTGACAATATGAGTCTGGATTTTAGAGACACTAATTACTTTACTTAAGTATTTCAAAAGCATTACTTAATGTAAGAGCATGGCTCCTTTCTCTGTGTGCCCAGCTCAGTTGTGCATACTTGGAAATCTCAGCCCCATTTTAGATGTCTAGTGTGTTTCATCTGTTTTCAAAGTGCTCTCCCAAATACCAGGAGTTCTCACAGGTCCTGTGTGGTACTGGCTGCCTGTTCCATCAGGGCATCTCAAACACCAGAACATCTCAGAGCCATGTGCACCCATCAACAAAGAAATTAATTGAACTTTTCTTCCTTGGCAGTCAGATCCTCTCAATTGCATTTCAACCAAACATCCTGGCATGAAACTGAAAACCTTTTGCAGCAGAAGACATTTCAGTTGCCAATAAAGACCATATTCTAGTAAAGAAAAATATGTTTCTGTTTTTTTCTTCTTTTGAAATACTTGGCCATTGCTACAGATATAACTTCAAACAACAATTTAAAAATATAATGAAAAGATTATTTTTTAGTATTTTAAAAAGCCCTAATATTGGGATTATGACTAACATTTAATTTTTCTTTCTCTCAATCAGTTTTCTCATCTGTTTGTCTGTTTGACTGAAATTTGCCTTGATGTCTAAGTAAGAAAGAACACTGGGGCCTCCTACAGTTTGCTTTTTGATTGTAGTTGGTGTTCAAGTATCACACAGAAACTACAGCTGTAACAAAGGGGCACATCAGCAAAGCTACTTTACTAACACATATAAACAGAGAATACTCTCTTTGCAAATGCAGTACTTGTCTGTCCAAATTTTAATATATACAGTCTTTAACTTCTGCTTGTGACTTCACCAGTGGAAAAAAAAGGCACTTTTTGGATGCAATTTGTCTTAGTCTAACTGATATATCTAAAATTGTCCAGATGAATGGCATCCAAAGTCTCCACATTTTTCCATTCACTATAAAGGAAGCCTAGACAGCTTGTTCAAATGTAAATGTCTATACTGCAGATGTCTGAAGTTAAGTGAAAGGAATCCAGGGAGTTTAGCATCCAAAACCAAGAATGTGGATGTCATATTGAGAAGATCTGAACCATACAGATATTAAAGAACATGTCTAGCATCAGAGATGACACCTGAATAGCCATGCTAAAAATGGAATACATATTTCTCAAATTCTAGAATTCTTATATTTTAACCACAGATTATCTTTTCTATGAAAAGAGTAGGAATATAAATTTTTTCGTATCTTAAATGCTTGCAGCTAGTATAGAAAGATTTTGGCTAACCTCCCAGCCATACCTTCCATTCCCACCTACCCACAATATCCTTACACAAGAATTCAAAGGAATATTTACTTTTTTACTCATTTAAGGAAACTAAGTCAAGCCACAAATAATATATTCTAGACAGGAAAAACAGCATGGTATAGGATACAAAAGCTATAGTTTATTAAGAAATAGAAATTAATTTTATGGGAGAAAATAAAAGAGTGTAGTGTGAGAGAGAATTGCATCCCTTCTTCTTCACATTTTTGTTAACTGAAGCCATAATCCCAGGAAAAATATCTGAACAGATGTTTTCTCTTGAAAACATTCCAGAAAATGAAAGCACACATGGCATACTGATCTGCTACTTCCTTCAACACATTCTCGTTCAGAGATAACAAATGTACCATGTGATGTTGCCATAGTAGCCTCTTGTATTTCATCACTGAGGGAGGCAGAGGACAAAGTGAATATATCTCCCCGTGCTCTGGGCACTGGGCTGGCTGCAGTAGCAGATGTGCTTCTAGAATTTGATGTCACTTTTTTTTCTCTGACATTGCTCTGTCTGCTGTGTCTTAAAGCACGTGTGCTAAAGCACAGTGTGCAACAAGCAGATACCCAGTCAGGTACCTCGTGTGTCCAGATTCTCTGGCCCATTAATTTCCTATAGCCTCCTCATACTCTATCTGTGTGCTTTTCAAACAGATTATAAACTCCATTTCAATGAGTTTTCCATCAATTTATGCCATGAAGCTGGTCAACATTATGCCTTTTTATAGAGGAATGCCAGAAAGTAGAGAACAAATATCAAACAGAAAAAAAAAATCAAAACCCAAACAACACTATTAATGCTGTAAAAGTATTCATCTGAGGCAACAATCATTGGCAAAAAGACCTATCTCATCTACTTGGAAAACTGGAAACAATAGAAACGTTTGTAGAATATAATGGAGAAACTTGAAATACTGAAAAAAGCACTGACAGCAAATATTATAGGACAAGAAAGACATTGTTAAAAAGGAAACATGATTAAAACAGAGGTATCAAAGGGTATGTGTTTCTCAGGAAAGCTGTAACTAAAGCAGGACTTGGTAGATCAATGTATTCACATTCTTACATTGACTTTAAAGTAGACTAATGACATATGGCCATAACCACACACACAGAGAAGAGAGCAAAGTCTGCCTGTGTCAGCATCATTCCCAGAACATGCTGTAGCACAAGTTCTGTGCCTCTAAACCTAATGATGAACTTGAATAATGTATAAAGTCATTAAACTCTATTTGGAATTGTAGCCTTGTAGACTTCTTTTCTCAAGTACAGCAAGGAAGATAAATGGTGGTAAAAATAAAAGGCCCCAACCATTTCTGAGTAATTTTCTTTACAGAAAATAACAATCAAATAAACACAAAGATGATAGTAAGATTATTTTAGCTTTATCCTTTTCTAAGCTCATGATTTTTGGAGATATTCACAGAAAGTTATTAGTTATTAATTATCAGTCAATCCTGGTCTGAGTCACTTAAATTAAATGAAGAGATACTCATGGGTATGGCTATAACTAGGCTTCTCAATTTCAAAAGGACAAATTAAGTTATTAAGTTAATAAAGGCAGCTGCCTTGATGAGCATATAGACTTCACTGTAGTGTAAGCTTGGGAATTCTCTCTATTAAAGAGTACAAAATCCAATAACTCCTACCCCTGTATAGAGGACTAACTTTTCCAAATCATAGAAAATACTAAAGAATAAGCAGAGATTGTACAAGAAATGCAAAATCCAAACCAAACAAACAAAAAAAAAGGATTGCTCTGTGAAGAAAATTTATTTTAAAGGCAAGTCATGTAAGAGCATAACAACTTTCAGGAAACAAACCCAATTAAAAACTGTATCTGAAAAAGGAGAAAATAAATAAGAGAAGACACTTAAAAATATTTCTTATGCAGTGAGTATTGGAAGATGCAGTGAGGCTTCAAGGTGTGGCTGAAAAAAATAAATTAATGTTACCACAGTTTTTAACATTCATATTTCTGCTGAATGTGGAATCAGAGGACTAATGGTTTAATGTAAATGGGAGTATAAAAATTGACATGGAAATGGAAATTATAATATTAAAAGCAGAAATCAAGTATCCTAGTACATCAATGTGTGAAAATCTTCCAGAATTTGTAGCAAATTCATCTAAAGTCATAGCAAATAGTTTTAATATTTTTTATGGTTTTGAGATTAGTACTGAATAACTGGAGAACAGCAAGTTAACACTAAATATTTAAATAAAGGAAAGTTGTATACCCATTTACAAGATCACACCTGAAGATAGTTTGGATAGATTTGTAGCTAAAGATAAATGGAAAAATCATAACAGCTGTAACATGGATTTACAAAGTTTTGCCTATGCCATATTTTTCCAACGGCTTTCTTTGATGAAATAGGGAATTAAAAAAAAGTATATTTCTATACCTGTAAGCAATTTTTAAGGGACATTATTGTTTAAAAGAAAGAGATATCCACGGGTGGTGCCAAAAGAAGAAGAATCAAAGGATTCAGTGCCCAAGAAATAGGTGAGTTAATGATTAGTATTGGGGAGAGTGAAGAGCAGGAGGGTGTCAAGAACCACAGTAATGAACAAAATTCAATAGTCCCAGGCTGCAACTTTTCTTAGGGACTTATAGAAAAGCATCACAGTTATAAACTAAGTGTTCATCAACTAGACATAACTAAAGAAAGAGATTCATTTATTAACAAAATGAATACATCATCAACAAGCTGTTCCTGAGAAAATGGTAAATGAGACCCCAAGTTAAATCTGCTAAGATAGGTAAGTCCTTGTGCTGCTAAAATGATGCAGTGAATTCTTCCTCATTTGGTGATGTTTGCTATGTTATTCTGACAAAATGAAGACTGAAAGACTGCAGGAAAATAACAAAGTTTTCCATTTATATATCAATCAATTTAATATCAAGTTGGGAAAAACAATGTGACCTGAGAAAAACTGGATATAAATTATTAAAAATTAATTCACCCAGACATAAGTGAGATTTTTGATCAGTTTTCCAATGGCAGTAGTAGGAACAAAAAGCTGTACTAGATATACCACAGAATTGGTTTAGGGAAAAAGTTATTCCTAAAATATTTTCATGCCTTCAGCAGCATGAAAATAAGAACAGTGGTCCCTGAAGTCCCTTTGCATGTATTACGGTGTATGACTTAGTAATGAACTTTTTTTTTTTTTTTAACCTTAAAATGCTCACATTTTCTCAGAAATATATCTGTCTCATTGGGAAGATTTTTTGGAAGTCAGTAATACCAATCAAAAAGCTATAGGGAGAAAGTTAGACCTGAAACAAACACTCATAATTCCAAGGGGAATGCAAAATTTTAGAGAATATACAATTATAAAAAATGTAAAAATATGGTATATTTTGCAAAACATTTTTTCTGACCATTTTGTAACCAGAAATGTGTCTTACTATTACTGAAATAGAATCTATATTTATAAATGGTTTTACTGCCTTTATCCATTTGAATTAAACAACTTACTCAAGCATGTAGGGAAAAAACCCCCACGATTCCATGATTTTCAGAGAAGTGCTTTTCTCTAATGAAATAAGCCTAACTAAAAATTATATGGGAAAAAAATAATAAAATCACATTTCCATACAGAAACAAGACCAGGCAAAACAAAGCATATTACACTGAGCCTTCACAGACATAATAGCCAGAAGAGATATATACTCCTTCTACCTAAGAACTGGGTGCTCCACTGGAATACAGAATATTCACTGAATAGGAGCAAGATCTGCCAGGTCCATCTACAGCATAGTTGAGGGGAGAAGGTGGAAGGGGGAGAAAATATCCAGCCTCAGCATAGGTGCAGCTACATCAGTATTGTAACTTGGACCAGGAACACACTTTTGCAGTGCCCTCCTCCTCCTCCCCACCACTGTGCTTTGGTTTGCATTCCCAGGTGGCCTCAGGGGGTACAAACTGCCCCTCTGGATGAACCCAAAACAGAGGATTCACTGCAGGAGAACATGGGATGCACTCTAGCAGCTGACAAGTACACTCTATGCACTCTAGAGCTGCACAGCCAGACTAGAAGTAGCCCAAAGTAAAAGCCCAAAAATACTTTCAGTGCTGGTATTAAGTCCTCAGTTCTGTTTGGCTCCACAGACATATCTCTGTTAGGTTTGGTCATAACACTTGCTCAGTGGGGGCATATTCTGTGCCTCTAGCAAAGCTTTTATTTTTCTTTTATCCATGGGGAAATGTTATCACTGTATAGGATAAAAATTATGCTCAGAAAGAAATTACAATCCACATGCAAATGTTTTCAAGATGGGGATCACACAAAGAGATGAAAACCTGCGGGCAAGGTTAGAGGCAAAAGATGCAAGAAGATGGGAGACAGTTCAGACATCAGGAAATGACTGGGAGGAATTAAAAAAAAAGTAAGAAGCATTAATTAAACAGGTGGGAAATACAATAGGTAAAAGGATTGCAAGTGGAAATATTAACCATGTATTCTCCTTTGCCTTGTAATTAAAAGGATGAGGAACATGTTGCAACTTGGTCTATTTCTTGTTCTTCCATAAAAAAGCACTTCTCTTTTCCAAATGAGGCAGCTAACAGGAAATCCTGGGCATCCTCATTTTTCCTTGCATAAAGTGGGATCTGAAAATCCTGGACTGAATCTAGTGATAGCTAGTTCTTCTTCCAGTCTTCCCACATGAACACATAGTCTTGCTCCTCCAGAGTGACATTTCCTTGTCTTCCTGTTCATAGGGCAGCTCTTTGGGGAAAGGTGTTCCTTTCTTTATGTGCAAGTTCAGACAAGAGGATCAAAAAATGATCCACCTCCTAGTGATCAGTGAGTAGTCAGCTCCTGCAAGTGACAATTGTGGACAGCATCAAAGAGCCTCAAACATGAAGGAGGAAGATCTTGTATGCCATTAGCTTCTAAAATGCTAATTAGACACTTAATAAGAGAAGAATTCAATGAAAGTCAACTGGAAAACAGTGATGGAAAGACTTAGACCTGTATGCTTTAGGAGATGGTGGAAGACAGAAGGACAGAAAGACATCAGTTCTTTTTCACATCCTTGACTTTCAGAGAATGCCACAAATAAAAGTCCAAATGTTTATATTCCTCCCAGCATGTATTTGAGCAGTTACGTATAAGAAGTTATGGGCCTTATCCCTGTTCCACTCCAATGAGAGGAATAGTGGCTTCAAGTTCTATCTGGTGAGACTACTGGTTTCAATTATAGGCCAATGAGATAACTATGAACAATTACTTTTTGTATTTCCATTCTTTTTTGTAATAAATTCAAGGAAATTCTATGACAAAAAGCTGGTAATAGAGAGCTAATCACAGATGGTAATTACTTGTGACCTTTTATAACATCTAGTTTAGTAAAACCTCAGTTTCTAAATCCAGGAGACAGATAATTAAGATACTTCGTCCTCTTGAAGTGAAATATAGTACAGCTTCAGTACAGCCATAATATATATATATTCTACTCTGTCTTTGATCTCCTGGGAGATATGGAGATATGTTCAGCTTCCCTCCAGTCAAAAGCTTTGCTTATTTCACAGAAGTTCAGTGTGCTCAAGAAGTTAAAGAAAGGCCTTTTTTAGGTATGCAATGAAGTTCACAAACTAGTCCTTAAACCCATAGGCATAAACACCTCCAACTTAGCTGATGAGAGCTGCCACACCAAGAATTCCCCAGCAATCTGCCAGAGCACCTACACAGTGGCTGAGTGATGTGCTCCAAAGTGTTCAGGTTATTTGTGCCTCTCCTTTAACCATGTGGTCACCCAGAATAAAGAAATCACCTCTCTTCACCTCCCATGGCTCATCTCAGCTGGCTCATACCTGAGCCACAGCTTACCTTTCCATGCATAGAAACCTTGCAGTGAGTGCAGCCAGTGCCACTTGACAAGTCCCAGCAGTTCTTGACAGCTGAAGGAAGACAAAGAATTAACAGAAATGTAGATGCTGTGAAGAAAGAGGACTAAAAGCTTTCCAGTAAGTGCCATCCAAGCAACTCTGGCAACAATAAGTTTTTAAGGCTGTTCACATCTCAGTTTGTCAGAAGGATGAGTTTTACTAAGAAGTAATTCTGGAAGAACAATTTGTACTATAAATGGTTTTGTAACTGAGTTAGAATAAAGAAAAAAATCCGTAATTTGCTTTTCAGTTGCTTTAGCTTGCTGAGAATTGCAAGCTACAGTACACTTCATAGGTTTTTAAAGTGAAATTAAATACTATTCCAAATGACCACATGAAAAGATACCGAGGTATTGGCAGGCAAGATTAATAGTTCCTCCTGTCTTTCTCATCTCCTTTATATTTTGTTATTTTCTATTTCTGAGAAAGGAAAAAATACATCTACTAGATATAAAATATTCTTGGTGAAATTAAAAGGGAACCAGCTCAGTGTCAATATTGTTATTCTGTAGAATAACTACATTCACATAAATGTTAAACAATTCAATAATGTGCCAGGTAATGTTTATAAATGTGCACCAAAATAATAATCCAGATGAGAGCTGTTACATTACAAGATGATTATGCTTTTTTTACATACTTTATAATTAAATAGACCCTTTTTCTTTCTGTTTAATAGCCAGGAATAGTATCTCATTAGATGTGCTTTCAATTTAACCCTTCTAACTTGCAAAATATTGTCCTATAATTAGCTCAGGGTATTTAAACCCTCCCAGCAAAACAGTAAATGCATATGGGTGTCTAGATGTGAATTGAAATTAAAGTAACGCACCATGTGAGCCATTTATTGTACAAGGTTGGGGTTTTTTTCGGGCTTTTTTTTTTTCCCTTAATCAACCAGGGTTATTATGAGAGAAATAAATAACTTTTATAACTTCCCTGCCTGTAGCAGCTATTATTTCATGCACTCTTTCTTGAGATAGATTATCCAGCTCATTTCCAAAGAGTATTGAGGGCAGTCAGTTGAACCTGAGGAGTAAAGATTGCTCTTATTTCCCCATGCAGTGCTACTATGTAGCACAGAAAAGTGCTTTTTGAAAATGTGCGAAGGGCTGCATTGATGTCACTAATTGGAAGAATAATTTTTCTCTCAATCTGAATCCCTCAACTCTTGTTAAAGTTAGTTGGAGGTATAGAATGACAAATGTTCACACATAAAGGATAGCAAAAAATATATCTTATTTCACCTAAGATAATGCTTAAGAGTTACATGCTGCCCATATTAATAGCCCATGAGAACCAAACAAGCCTTCAATGCACAAGTGAGGCTAAAGGTTGTGGATAGGACATTCCTGATAAAGAATGAAGCTGTGAGCTTTCAACTCTGCTCAGATCTTGTCCTCTATTTGCAGGCTTGTAGAAGCAGCTCCCACTGTGAGCTTTCAGCCCCACAATTCAGAGTGGCTCATATGCAGGAGAAGGGGCAAACACAACCCACAGCCATCACCTGCTGTGTAGGGGAGCAGAAGGTGCAACTCACAATGCTTCAGGCTGAGGAGGGAAATGTTTAAACCAGTAGATTAGTTTGGAAAGAGTAGGATGAACTGATTGTGGGTTTTGAAAGAAATTGAGCCAGTCATTTCTTTGGAAATGTATGAAGCTGTTACCTGGAATCTGGAAATAGCTTTTGGCACTGAATCCTTGTTTAACATAAGTACCTACCACAGAACTGCCAGTGGGCAAGGTGTGGAGAGGAGGTGAATAAACAGAACTTTTTCCTCTCAGGCGTTTTCTGTTTGCTAGCTGAGAAGAGTCTCAGACTCTGTGTTTCATGCTAGACACAGTGAATCCTATTTTTAGGCATCCAGATTGCCCTCTTCAATATCTTGGGAACTTGGATGCTTTATGTAGTGATTTCAACACCACTGGAGAAGAGGTCTCCCAAGTTTTCAGCAACACAGTGCTTCTTGTTCCGATGGCAGTCCAAGCCTGACTCGTTAATTAGTTATTGCACAGAAAGGTAGAGTTTTGTAAAGGTTATGGAATATGTATCAGCATTCTTCACTGTGAATGTAGTCACACTGAAGTCAGCCTCACTCCACATTGCAGTGGCAATGATTTACAAGAACAGTGTGTTTGCTGTCTTTTTACTGGTGTCCTTCACACCAGTGTGCAAAGCCTAATTTGGCTGCTGCTGTCAAAAGTGGCTGATCTGTCCTCTGGGGAACCAAAATGTACTCTACAGACCATGGAACAGACTGTCAGGTGTTACTGTGCTATTAGAAAATCAAGGCCAACAAAAGTGTTTTCTGGATGTCTTGAGAGCTCTGATGTTGTCAGGCTACAGGAGGGGACAGCAGTGTGCATGTGCATGAATGGAAATTGGGCTTCTGGGACAGAGCACCTGGTTTAGTTAGCCACATTGTGGTCAGATCAAGATATGACTACTTCTTGGACAGCATTTTGCAACTCCTCATTTACTGATATCTTTGCTCTTATAAAATCCCCATGAAAGGGCATGAAAGGAGGAAGTTGTAAAATGAGGCTCTGTTCAATGTAAGCCTGGAACAAACAGCTCTTGCCTAATTTTCAGCAAAAGCATGAAGCCCTTACTCAACATTGATTTAGTAAGAAGGAATGCCAAATACAGACTTCAGAAGCTGTCCTTAAAGTGAAGCTGTCTGAAACGGATATTTTTCTACAGCCATCCTATGTACCTATTGCACCTCCTATTTATTCTACTCCTTTTACTTTCCTCTGGGTACTACAGATGCTTTGTGAAACTTCCAAGTTACAAATTAAATCCATCTGTACAAAACAATAAATAATAATTTTCTAAACCGGCTTTATTTCATATTAACCTTGACACCGAATGCCAGCAGCACCAATTAGCCTTGCAATCCTGTCTACTGCATAAGGCCTAAAGATTTGAACACAGTCTTTCATCTGCTAGCATTCAAGAGACCGATAAAAATTTACTCTGCTTTTAAACAAGCTGTACGTGACTGAAATTTACCTCATACTGGGGCGTGCTATAAATAATGTCAATCTGAAGAGACTGAATATTTCACAGCTTTGTTTCAGAGCTATTCAAAACCATGGTTATCAATGACTGCACCACAAAATTCCTGTCAGCTTAAGATTTCAGTCACAGCCAGGGACTTTGATGGATGGTTGCCCACTCTTCCCTAGTGAAATATAATTATCAAGGCATAAAAGTCACTTAATCGCAATGCTGGAATGTTTAAGCATAACAGTAATTAGTTCTTCTATAATGCTTTCAATTCACAGATGTAAGTATTTTGCAACAGAAATTATCGCTTCCATTTTATATTTGAAGTAAACTGAGGCATAGAAAGAACAGAACAGAGTATTTTTTACACTGTGGGTTAGAAAGAAAGTTTTGAAGAAAAAATTACTCTTCTCACTCTTCTCACTGCCAATCCAGAGCTGCCCTTGCTCATGCTAGTTAGAATAAGTTCAGTCAGAGAAACAGTAAGAAAACACAGTTTGCCAAACTGCCCTTTCTGCTGGAATAACCTCCACTTTCTTCTGGAATTACCACCACTAAAAACTCTTCTACTATTACTACTACTACTACTACTGCTACTACTACTACTACTACTACTACTACTATTACTACTACTACTACTGCTACTGCTACTGCTACTACTACAAAGCAAACTAACAATGCTGTAGAGTGCACTCATTGAGAAGCTTGATACATTTTTCTGAAGAAATTGAAGTGTTCAAAGCTGGCTGGCCAAAAGGACACTCCAGCCAGGAATAGCAGAACAGGACTCTAGGCCTTTTATGACTGTTTTTTGGAAGCAGGGCCATAATTAAGAGCAATGGCTGGGGGCATTCATATTGTGCCACTTGAATTTGAATTCTTGGACCAGTGCAAGGTGACCTAAAGCAAAAGCATTTGCCAAGAATGCTTTCATTAGCTGAGAACAAAAGCTGCAGGCTTGTGGCCAGGTCACATTACCAGTGGCATTACTCCCACCAGCCCCCACGCAGCTCACAGGACACCCAGGTCTTTGGGTTCTGGGAGGAAGCTGGTTATAAGGACACTACTGGCAGTGGAGTCTGAGTCTATGCTTGAATCAGGATAGGAATACTTATCTGTTCAGACATGGACAGGATTGAAGGAACATCAGCTTTTTCTTGATTTCTTAGCCGATGGAGCAATTAAGGCTAATTTTCCTACTTTGATATGCATGTTTAATCCCCAATAGAGAGCATAAAGCCGGTCACTAGGAGGAAGGGCAGTTTAATAACACATTTGTGACCAGATACATGGGCTGAAGACCAGCCCTGGTACAGGATGGTTAAACAGCAAAAAATTTACTCTAAGGTATTATGAATTCCTCGCTTTGAGTTACTAATAACCACATATCTGAGAGCTGAGAGATCCCAAATGCAGCTTTTCAGCACTTATACTTGTGCAGTTTTGCAGTGTTTGCACATTTCCAAGAGTTATCCCACCACTGCGTTGTTAAATACATGATAAATACTATCCTTCCTAGTAAAGTCTTTCCTTTCCTTTTCCTTGGACAATTGATAAAATACCTCTGCACCTAACTATTAAACAATATCCTGCTCTATTTTTCCCAACTTCATATTCAAACAATGCACTGACTAATTTCTAATGACTCAGTAGCATTTCACTAAAGTGGTCCTGTCATTCTGGACAGGAAAAGAAATGAGAAGAAATCATGGAAGTGTGAAATGTTGTTCTCCCACATAGAACAGTCTGAGTGACAGTACCAAGAGCTCTTGCTCATGACAGAAAAAGGGATAACCTGTTAATAATTTTCTGTCACTGGTGAATTCAAAATTCCTTCATCTGCTGTAGCATGAAAGTCTAGCTTAAGAAAAGAATTTTTTTGTTTGTTTTAAAATATCCATGAATATTGCTTTGCCAGGAAGAAAACTAAAAGAGCTTCAGAGTCTTCTGTCACCACAGGATGTGTTAGAGTCCTTTATTTATTCCCTTTGGGATCTGAATCGCAATTTCTTTACATTTCAAATGATAGCTAGGTAAAACTTAAAAAAAAAAAAAAAAAATAAAAAGCTCTTTCCAGTAAACAAAGCACAAATTATTGGATAGCCAGATCACTACTTTCTCTGTAGGGAGTTATAACTGAATGCTCATTTGAAGAATATGATGCTGCTGGTCTCAGAAGAAAAATGTCCATGTTATTTTCATCATATCTTGACCTTCACACACTCATTCCCCTTTCCATGGGTATAAGTTGGTGGTAACTGAATGAGTGCAGGCTACAAGGATGACATTTGGAGACATCTAAGAAATTAAGGTATTCAGGGTGATTGAAGAACATTTGAGGAACATTAAACATTAAAGCTGATGCCTTAAGTTTTAGCTTTTATATTTTTCAGATACTTTACTGCATTAGTGTGTAACTCTGAACTCCATATAGAGTGCTAGTAAGCTCTCCTCACAGTTTGGTCAGACAAAACAATCCTTCCAGGCCTGAGAACCAAGGTCACCATCACAGCCTTAGACCTCGAAAAGTATAAACAGAAGTGAATTTGGGGTAGCGAATTGGGGGAATATGACTTCATTACCTGAAGCTGTAACTGGACAATTAATCTCTGAAATGTGAATGCATCAAACTTACATCTATCTGAAAAATTTCTGACCATCATCCATCTTGGATATAGCCTCTGTGAGACTCCTGCACTGCCCAAGGTGAATCTATTATAAGCCTTTAATAAATACCTACTTTATCCTCTAACTCTGTCTAGCCTCTGTTCTAGGTAGCCATTCCAGGCATCAGAGTCTAGAAGAGAGTCTGTCTGTCATTTTCACAAAAAGGTCTTGGTTTCTCAACCAATACAGTGCCATATTTGGTCTCAGAACTGTATTAAAATAAAGTCCAGAATGGAGAACCTTTGTTTTCAAACAAACAGGCAGCAACAAAAAAGAACAAATGGAAATTTTTCTAAGCCTAAAATAAAACCAGAGCAACCTGCTCACTGGGGAACACAGACTTGGCCCTTTGTATCTGTTGGTGGTGTAATAAATTCTTCATCTCCAAACATTGTGAACAGTCAAAAGTTCACGTTACATATTGGTTAGTGTGTTTCTTTAGTAAGTGGGCTGCAAATCTGAGATAACAAAAGTACCATGTGTTGCAGCAGATACTACAGTAGGGACTATTTTTACTGAACAGCAGAGAAGGTAATCACATAGATCTTATGTAAATAAGCAGAACACACATTACAGCTATAGCAAATCTAAGCAGCTTTCAATTTGCTCTTTCCTTCACTGCCTGAATTTTCAAGTCTATTGCTTAAACATGTATTCTTTCCCTCTCCTGCTGGAATACTTCCTGCAGTTCTCTGCAGTTCTCCATATGAAACTAGTCTTATATAGACTCTATATATGCAACTTTATGGTATTTAATCTCATTTAGAAAATAGTTCTGTAGTGCTGCACAAATTATAATCAAATTAATCAAGTCCTTAAGGCAAGCACAATACGTGCTTATCTAAAAAGTCTCCCTATGGTGTATTTATTTTTATTTGCCACCAGTGGTATATCAGCATGCATATCTGTGTGAGAGAGGAAATGTTTTTATGTGCCTATGCCTGCACATTTTTGTCTGCTAAAATATATAACTGCATCTCTTTTACATATACTCATCAGTATCTTGGGATATGTAGAGCTAATCACATCTAGAAATGTCATTTACTTAGAATTGCTCATGAATACGAGAAAACACCCTGAAGAATTTGCATCTGTGTATCCTAAATCAGATTGCATTCACTAATGTCAGCCCAGATTATAACAGCTGAAAACTGGTTGATGATTGTAAAAGACAATGTGATTGAGGAAACCTGAAAAGAGACAGGAGGTCTGAGTCTCCTGCTTTGCTCATCTCATGAGCTTTGCTCATCTACTAACATCCTTGGGTTATTAGCAAAAAGCCTCACTGTGTCTCTACTTCCATAAAATACCCTCCTTTACAAACTCAATTTAAACATGTAGAATAGTAACATAAAAACAGAATATTTGTTATAATTACTCAGGAGACCAAATATCCCATGTGGATATCCTGGTAGTCAGGCTGTATCTGAAAATTAGAGTCATAAAGCAAGTACAGAACAAGCTCTAAGCTCCAGCTAATGGTTAGCTTCCTGAAGCATCTATTGAATTTCCATCACACTATGTGGGAACCGCATGGTACATCTGTGTGTTGAGAATCAGATCCTGATTTTATCCAAGTAAAAGGTAAAAAAAATAGCTGGTGGAAGGGAGCAGTCAGAGTTTGGCCACGTTCCTGCTTCAGAACCACTGGTCTCAGCTGATTCCAGCTGACCTTGGCATTGCCTTCTGTGCAATGCTCACAAAGGCAGTATTTGTGATGTTGACATTTGCTCCTTGGGTACCATCTTTTTCCTTTGGGAGCTTGATAAAGACAAGTGATTTCCACAGAACAGATCGCTGAACAAACATTTCCGGCATTCAAATTTAAAGCTGTAATTTTGATTTGAGGCAATTATTTACCATAGTTACTGTTACTCTTCAGTGTATTAAGGAGCTGAGAATTAGACCTCTGGGGTCTGTAATCCTATTTATGACACTGGGCTCATTAAATCAGCAGTAAGGGTGATGTCAAAATCAGCAGATTAGAAGAAAAACCCCTCACTATTGCAAATCTGCACAGCTCCAGCAACTTTGAGGCAGATAGACACCTGCTGAGGCACTGGGTTGGGAACTTTAGAGGAAGTGTGCTTTACTGGAGCAAGGAAAAAAAGATGTTTTCATCCTGATGCTCAAACAGAGAGCCTGTTTTTTAATACCCTTTCTCTCATATCTGTCTCAGGCAGGAGAATACTCCTGTGATTTGGGGTGAGGATTTTTCCAGTATATGGAACACCAAACAGAGCATTTTTTTAAAACAGTGAAACTGAAATAATATATGAGGTATGAGCAGTAATATCGCTGAATGAGACATATTTCAGTGTTGCCTATGAGGCTTAAGTGGACCAATACAACCCTGAGATATTCTTATTCTTCCTTGCTTTGGTGAACACTACATTTCTATTTGTGTATGGAAAATACAATTTGAGTGACTGCAATGAATTTACATGATGCATATAGATAAAAAATATAGAATAAAGAAAAAAGTTTCCATGCCAATAAAGCTTCTGTCATGAATCCTAGAAATCAACAGATACATATCAAAATAGCACAGATGGGGGCATCAACTTTAATATGACAAATACAAAGAGCCATTCAAAATATGATAGCTGTTTAAGCGTTTGCTCAAGAAATTACTTTTCTCCTCACTTGGCTCTCCAGTCTTTTGTAGTTAGTTAGTGATGGATATCTTGTTTCTCTTCATTTGTGAGGGAGGATGAGTGAAATGCAATGCAGTGTTTCAGCACAGAAAGAGGAAAAAAGTATTTAACTGCTGAGCTGAGAATGTCACCAAAGATGCGTGCATAGCACCACAAAGTTGGGCAACTCTGTGTTGAAATGTAGATGTCAGCAACAGGCAGGTGTATGCATAGGCAAGACATGCATAGGAACACATAAAAACCATCCCAGTGTGGTGTTTTGTCTCCCAGTGACATCCACAGGACGTGTCTCTCGGTGTCTGTGCTAAGGCTGGGCTCAGAGTTTGTGCAAAACTTCCTATTGCCACAGAAGCAGGGCCACTTGAGGAGATAGTCTTTGTGCTGGCTGCTTCTGCAGCTGGGAACAAGAAGTTGAGTTTTCTTCCTTTCTTTCTCTGTTCTAGAACCATACTCGAGGATTACCCTGACCTGGAAGGGATGGTAATATTCAGTTTTACCTTTACAAATTTTAATTGTTTCTGAGGGGATTGAATTCCACTCTTACTACATTTTTGTCTCTTTGAGGCACAAAAGCAAAAATCACTTTCTTTGTGTGGACATTCTTCCAGGCACAGATGTAAGCTAGACCAAGCCTCTGAAGACTAACTTACCTTTAGTGAGGTAACTCTGAAGCTGCAGAAGGGACACAATGAAGAAAAAGGGACACAAGTTTCTGCAGGCTCCTTGGGTGACGCACACTTAAGGCTGCCACAGCCTCTTTTTCCAGGGTGCTTGGCATCCAACACCAGGATTTTCTGGCTTTTATCTCAGCCAGCAGAGAAAAGAGAAGTGGAAAGGCTCCTTCTTTCCCTCTCATGCTCTCAGTATGCAGAGGCAACACTATGTTTGGTGCTGTTCCTCTGCTGTTTCAACACAGGGTTTGCAGTAGAAACAAAAATCTGGGAAGTCCACGTAGAGCCTAGAGAATTCCTATCCAAATTTTCTTTTTCAGGAAAACTTATGCTCTCCCACATCAGCACCTACCAGAGTATGACCCAAACTAGCACCTAAGCTTTCACACATTGCTGAAAAACCTAACATGATGTATGTGCACAAATGTGTCTCTATAAGCACTCTTGTGTGATGATACTGAAGAGGGAATCTTTTAAATATTGTCTTTTTAATTCAAGTTAACCTTTAGAACCTGATTATTCAAAATCAATCACAATACCATTTGGCCACACAAGGGGCACCCAAGGAGAGGTGACAAATACTACAAAGAAGATAAAAGATAATTTAACAAGAAGCAAGTTGTAAGGGGTGACAAAGTGTTATTTCCATAATAAGCTTATCTGAGGCTGGATAAGTTCCTGAACAGGGTGTGGATTTGGCAGTAGCAAAGAAACAGGCCACACAAAGAATGTCTGTTTAGCTAATGAATGCCACTGAAGTGGTTGACTCTCATTTCTCTGGTTTGGATCCTTGCCACCTTTTCTCTAATGTCAGACTTTGTTTAATTGGCAAATATACCTTCAAAGGATTGCAGAGCCCTCCATGCTGCTGCACAGGCTGTTAATATTTAATTGTGATTTGTTAAAGGCATACTAACAGTTGATAAAATTATGTGTCTGGGTGCTTTATTATAATGCAAACCAGCAGCAGGACTTTCTGTGTTCTTTATTTAGAGAAGAAGGAGAATATTGTCTTAGAGAGGGGAGAGAGAAAAACATAAATTTATTGCAGTTTTCCATTAAAAAAAAAATGTGAAAAAAAAGAAATTCTTTCTTGGAAAGAATCACAGGCTTTGATGCAAATGTGTTCTGGAGGTATGAAATTCATGAAGTGATTTTCTTATCTATCTTTACTTCACTACAAAGGAAAGAAATTAATTTGATGGGATATTACTGGTATTTAAAACAAGACGGATTTAGCTTTTGCCTTTTGCACTTTCAAATGTGTTAAATTTTGAATTTGGAGGAAAAGTTATTTAAATTGGGCCTTTTTGATGATCACTTTGAGAATACAAAAGGAAGAATCTTTTTGGAATTTGTTCATGTGTGCTACATTTGACTAAAGTTTCACCTCCGCTGAACTTGCAGAAAGCAAGAAAGAGGATCTAGGATACAACTCAAATCAGTACATCTCAAGGACTCTGTTACATGAAAGATTTAAAATCACATGCAAATGCCTACACAATTTCTAAATATCACTATTTGTGTTAACTGAATGTGTAATAGTCTTCATTCAAACAAAAGTTGCATTCAAGCACATGATAGAAAGAGCAAATTTCTATTTGAAATTGAAAATGAAAAGCAGAGAGAATACTTAGTAAAAAATATTCAGTCTTGGCCCAAGTGCATTTAACAAAAAAATCACCCATCTGCACCCATTCCTTTGCTATGAAAATCCTTAGTTCTTTTTAATTAAATAAGTACTCTTTTACAGTAGCTTTTTATCTTCCTAAGAAATCTGAGTCAGCCAATAAAAAAAAACCATCAAAGAGGTTACTTAGCACCTGTAAGCAATAATTTACACTGATGCCAACCCTTTGAAAGTGAAGGGGCACATTATGTTCTTGACATATGTGAGTAATTTCCCTTGAGTTCATTTCTGTTATTGCCATGCAGAAAATAAAGTTCATTCTCAGAGAATAAATACGCAGAAGTATTTTTTAGAATTTGTTTTAAAATGCATCTGGTCAAAATGTGAGACAACATTCTTTCAGGTACTTTAGCTGTTCCTTCCACAACATCTGAAACATTGATAACTTTGGAAATGTTAAAAATTCCTTTGTGAATAAAGACCAAGCCATAATTTTGAGTTATAACACTGAAACCTCAGAAAAATCACATGTTTTGATTTATTGAACTCTTTTTCTTCTTACATATTTCTGGGGATGAGGGAATCTAATCATCCCATATTATCTCTAGCTTACCTGATGAACAGCCAGTCATTTTTGAAAAGTTTGACAATTTCTCCCCAAGAAAAGGCAAAGAAGGATTTGTCTTCAGAAGCCATATGCAGCTGCTCCAGGAGCTTTACCTGGACAGGCAGGGGTGCTGGGGCTGCCCAGCATACACAGCCAGCCAGCAGGGCCAGGAGATACCACTCCTACTTGTAAGGAAATAAAACCAGGATCCAGAGCCTGAGGCTCAGGCAATTGGCTTATCCTAAGGCATGAAAACCAGTTTGGTTCTATGCTATTATTTTTTTGTTGTTTTTACACTGGAGGTAAAATAAGCCATTTATGGGTTTGTCAATAATTTTCATCATGGTGCTTAATGGAGGGAACTTTGAAGCAGAATTGTTATAACCAGATCTGAAGCAAAGCTCATCTAAACTGGGGCTACGTTTGGAGAGCTCTCTAGTTATCTCTTAAATTCTTAGGCTAATAATTTTTTTCCAAATCTTGGGACATTAAATTAAATAGTTTTTTCAAAGCTGCTATTTATCACCATTCATATTAAGTTTGTCTCCTTATTACTCATCTGAGTCAGATAGCCCACAGCAACCTTTGTCACTGTGAACTGTGGCAGCAGTTTCCACAGAATCACCTCACATTCTACAGAAGGCATGTCTTCTCCATCAGATGCACATTTGATACTTCCTCTTACTTGCTCTTGGACAGGGAGAATGACATAGGAGTGAGACAACTTTTAGGAGACAGTTAAATCAGTAGTAAATACAATATACCAGCTGAAATATAAACGTCACACAGTAATGCAAAAATCAAAACCAAGTATTCCTAAATATCAGGAAACGTTTGTTTTACATAGTGGTTTTGTTTCTTAGTCTGCTTTCCCTTTAAATCCTCTCACAGCCACACTTCTCTGGGCAATTGCAGAAGTTACTTACTCATGATTCTTTTACATTACAGTTTGCTCAAGGCTCTTGCAAAACATGCCAAGGTACCATCTCCCTGAAGTCCATGAGAGCATTCACAGTACAGTGCAGCCCACAGAACTGTGAGAGGAGGAAGAGAAACAGGCAGATGACCTCATGAGAAATGAGGAAAAAAATAAACAAAAGAGAGAGCAAATAGAAGGTATAAAACACAATTTTACCTGCTTTCCTTTTGGAAGGGTCTGCTGGATATCCTGAAAGCAGTAACCTCTTCCAGTTGGGCCTGGTAAGTTTTTTTGACATGGTGTTGCATGATATTCCCCTCAGCCAAAGGAGGAAATACTATCTTGAACAAATGACTCTATGATAAATGCACAAGTGATTGAAAAAAAAAATACTCAAAGAGAAGTTGTCAACGTTTCTCTCACAAATTGGCAACACATTTCTACATCACCTTCTTCTATTCCTAACTTCCATTGAATACATGAATGACAGTACAGAGACTCGTGCCATTTGTAAGTCATACAGAGCTTGCAAGCACATTGGAGGCTGTGGTTGCTGCTCAAGCTGATCCTGACAAATTGGAGAAATGATCCAAAAGCAACACGATGAAACGGAAATTAAAAAGAAATAAAGCAACAGTTGAGAGAGGAAATTGAACACACAAACAGAAAATCAGGAATAACTAGCTAGGCAGCATGCTAGAAAAAAGAAAAGGTTGAGGCAGGGAGGTTAGAGTAGATTACAAACTAAGTCCAGGTGAAAAATGTGATGCTATTAACAAGCAACAGGCTGTGGAGTAACACAGAGGAGGTACTTATTCTTTATCCTGCACACATAAGGCCTCAGCTGGAGTCCAGTTTTGACCACACTGCTATGAAAACAAGGTACCCAACTGGATAGAGTCAAAACCAGCTGAAGACAGATTAAAAGATACTTAGATTGAAACAGTATTAGGGAAAATATACCAAATATATTCAGCCTGGAAAGGACTGAAGACTGGGGAAAGATACACCTTATTGGAGTCTTCTCATCCCAAATCTTGCAGGAACCATCTGTCAAAATGTTTGTGTTCTGTGTCTTAGTAAGAATACATGACCAAGGCTTATATATAAGTCTACATCCAACTGCTGGTGAAGTTATAAGAAATCTCTGTAAACAGAAGGCAGGCAAAGAACTAACTCAGTAAGGTGCCACATGTAGCCTTCATATCTGGGTTATTTAAAGCCCAGTATCCAAAATAGATGTGGTTGTTCCTTACATTTAGATATCATTCACAACCATCCCATTGTTGATATTAGAGAGGCACTTCTATCTCCTTCCATTTCAAGAGACTGCATATCTTTTTCTGATTCTTCCATCTGTTTCACATGTTTCTTCAGATTTAATAGGATAGCCAACATTTCCCCTCAGAAGCTTTACTCAAAGCTGCCTGGATTCACTGGAAACACATCAAAAACTATTAACACAACAGAGATTGTTTTCTAAATTTAAAATTCAGTCCATATTTGAGAAACAAAGCACTCCCAAAGGTTTTGCAAGAGTTATAAAAAAGGCATAACCCTATCTGGACTGATTGAATGTTGTTTCCAGCTGTCATTACATACTGCTTAAGTTTTAGAAGGACAAGATCATACACTGCATATCTCACTCTGAACTTCGTATAACTAAATACAGACAGGCAATGTGCAGCCCTAAAATATCCTACAACCAGTGAGGTAACACTTGCTGAAATTAAGAATGTTCTAACCCCACGTTAAGAGCTTTTTAAGAGATTTTGGCAGTATTTGATTTCTCAATGTCACTAATGCCATGTCTAGAGAGGATCTCTATTAACTAAGCAGAAACTGAGCCCAATCTGTCTGCTCTGCAAAGGAATGCTTCTTTCTAAGCTGGGCTCATCTCCCAGTTCATGTCTTTTATACCACTAACATCCACACTTGTTTGGGTTTTGTGTCAAGGTTAACCATCTCGTGCATGATGTTTTCCACAGGGAAAACCCATCTTCACTCCTTTGTCCTGCAACCAGGAACAAAAATTTCTAAATCCTTCTCAGTCCATAATACCAGTTGCAAAAGGTCTCAGCTGTGGAAGCCCCATGAAGTGCAGTAAGGTCATAAGAAGATTATTAGCGATTTTGCATTCTCATTGCAAAGTGGAGAGATGCCAACATAAACTGAAGCAGAGTTTGGCTTTTACCCATGCCCATTAGCCATGAAAACAAACATGAATTCCACAGGGCATGGGGAGATTGTGTGGGAATAACAAGGAAGTTGGGGTTAAAACAGGTGTAGGAGTGGTATAATGGCATGATCCTAAAACTGTGCAGTCACTATCTCAGGGCTGCTGGCAGCTTTGATCATGTCTTTGTTCAATCCTGGCTTAAAATAGATTTTTTTTTCCAGTATTCAGCCTTCTACTCTTTGCTGGAAATAAGAACTCTCTATTCCATTCCTCTCCATGTGAGGATATGTACCCTGCAGTAATTCTTCCTGTCTCCACATGAGATTGGTATTTCTGGCAAACCCTACACAATTCCTATATGTTGCTGTAACTGTCTGCTTTGTACTTTATTCCTGTTTACTTCTTCTCTGCTCCTGTTGCTCTCAGATTTAATTTAAAGGCATTGACCTGAATTACCCCATTAATTTCTCTGAAATTTGGGAGTGTAGAAGAGATTGTAGTGAATGTGCTGCTTAAGACTGACCAGATAATTATACTTTAAGTAGCAAAAGAAAGATTTGTTTCGAAACACTGCTTTTCTGGTATAAGGTATATATTTTATCTGAGACAGCATAATACATAATGATGTTTGATTCAGATGAAATAAAAAGAATCTACATTAGAAAAGTTAAAAAAGCAGCTGAAAGAAAGAAGGTGCAAATCTGTTTCAATCTCATAATTCATTTAATCATTTATTTCATCAAGTCCAGACCATGATGTCTGATAATGGGGCCTACTTACAGCTGATTCACAGAATAACATAATGTTCAGATTTCAAGAATGAGGACAGAGCCAAGAAAAATGCACGATAGACCATAGTACATTTGAAAGGTTAACTTTTTTACATGGTTCATAGAAATTAGAGGAGAAAATAAAACAAATTTCCTCCTTTTTTTGACTACTTGACCTTATATTGTTATCTTGCCTTTAAAAAGTTTTAACACAGTTCATTATCAAAGTTTAACATTGTCCTCGGATAAACACGAAAAACATGCTCACACTGCACAATAAGCATGATTTGACAACAGTTTTTCATTTTGACTTTTTTGTTGTTGTTGTTGTTGTTGTTGCTTGCTTATTTTATGATCAGGAAGGATGAGGCCAATCTAACTTTTTTCATTCAAGTATGGTATCTTAAGGGGCTCTGCTTTTCATACAACATAGGAAGTGTACGAATGCTCTTTGTGCGATACAGCTATTCCGGATTTCTGTAACCTGAAACCCTGGAGTCTGTTCCCTCAGTGTCTCTGGAGGAGTTGATCCACAAAAAAAAGAAAAAAAAAAAGGCTACCAGAGTGGTTCTGTCAGCATTCAACATTAGACAATGAGAAATGTCATAGGTCTTTTTGTAAAGGAACTTCAATCTGCCTAGCACTTCAGCAAAAATATACATGGCAAAATTTGGATATGTATTTAGTATGATGTAAAAGTGAAGAAAAGCAAAACAAGACCAAAAGTATTAAAAAGATAACATAAATTTATCAAAATAATTTTTGCTGTGAGAATTTAGATGCAGTTTCTTGTTCCTATAGAGTCATTGTATCATTAAGGCTGGAAAACTACTCCAAGATCATTGTACCCAACCATTAACCTTACACTGCCAGGTCCACCAAGCAATAGCTCTTGGTGGGAAGGGAAGGATACACCCTCTTATTTACTTTTGATCTGTCACTATACCTTTCACTGCCTTGGAAGGTGAAGGGAAAGAGGATGATACAAGCTCATCCTCTTGGGGAGAAGGCTCAGTGATGGAGACCAGTATGACCACGCAAAATGGCAAATGGCTTTTGTTACCTGCAGGTCACATGAAGACAACTGCTACTCAGACCTGGGGCAGCTGACAAGCCCAGGACCATCAGGTGATTCAGCACACTGCTTAGGAATGCCAAAAAAGCCTCAGGAATTTGGTAGGAATAGCGTCCCTGGAAAACTTTCCATTCCTTGCTACAGAGTGATTGTTTCCCTGTTCCCATTTGTGGTCAGCCTGGTGACCCACACGTTCTGAGCAGTGAGCAAGGGCACAGGAACTGGCTGGCTTAGCTGAGAAAGCTGCTGGTCTGCAGCACATCCTGCAGGAGGTGTCTTGGTGGACTTGGGCTTGTGGAGTATATCCTCTCAAAGTGGGGAATATCCAGTCTGCTTGGAGACATGCATCAGAGGAAAGATTAAAAGTCATAGAACCATAGAATTATAAAATCATTTAGGTTGGAACAGATCTCTAAAATCATTAAGTCCCACCATTAACCTATCACTGCCAGGTCCACCACTAAATCACATCCATAAGTGCCGGATCTAGAGGTCTTTTAAATACCTCCAGGGATAGTGACTCAACCACTTCCTTGGGCAGCCGGTTTCAACGCTTGAAAATCCTTTTTGTGAAGAATTTTTTCCTAATTTCCAATCTAAACCTTTCTGACACAACTGAAGGCTAGCAGAAGTTTGCCTGTCAGAGTTTGGAAAAGTTGTCAGCCACAGTAACAATTCTCAAGAGATTACCAGTGCTAGACAGAGTGCACAGCTTGGGACTGGACCTCATGGACTTTACCATGGGCACAGCAAAAGGACAGAATAAACCACAGACTCAGAGCCTCATCTCTGCTGCCACTTCCCATGAGCCTGGGAATGCTTGAACGTCACTTAGTGTGTGTGAAAGAGGGGAATCCTTCAAATAAGTGAAGTAACAGCATTGTAAAAATCCATACAGCAGCAAAATGACTTTGACAGTCCCTTACACTGCTTCAGTGCAACTCATTAAGCTTGTGTTTCAATGTAGTGTTTGCTTAACTATAATTATTCTCAGATGCAGACCTTCTTATACTTAAATTCTAAGAACACAGACACTTACTATTTGGGAGGTTATTGAACTAATTCTCGAACAGTCAAAACAAGGAACAACTGTGACTTGGAGTTAAGGGACTCAAAAACCTCTTCTTTCTGCAAAATCAGCAGCCTGTCAGCTGCAAAGAATTACAAGCATTTTCAAGGATTTCAGCAGAAAAGAAAACATTAATAAAACGATTAACAGATTTTTCCCCTGCTCTTAATATGTTTAACACTCAACACCTTTGCTTACCTTTCAGCTTAATGTCACTAGTTCATTTATTTTTATAAGGACTGCTACAGGATATCTTGGTATAAAAATAGTTTACAGGGAGGCCTGTTTGGGAAGATCTCAATACACTGAGTAACTGACTGATATGGAAGTTAACTACAAGCAAAACATTGTTCTTCACCTGGTGGAGAAGAGGCCAGGATTTTAGCCCACCACAGGCTGTGTAGGGAGCTCATCAGAAACCTAAGGCACATGTTTAATTTTCACCCAGCTGAACAGTGTGCATCTCCCTTGCAGCAGTGGGAATGGGATGCCCTGTGCTTGGCAGCTTTCCCCCATCATGGTCCAAGGGACCAGGGCTGCTGCTGAGCCCAGAACTCCATATTCTGGTCAGGTGCCCACTGAGATCAAAACAATGCATCAAACACCTCAGTGGCAAGATTCCCTTCTTCACAATTTCCAACTTCAGGCCGCAGTTTGCTATAAACAAGCCCTCCTTTCACAGCTGAAATGAGAGTCTGATCCAGGTAAAGCATTTACAGTTTAAACTACACTCATTCAACAAAACTGTATATGAAGTTACCAAACAGTTGAAAAATTTAGATACACTCAGAACTTCTTAGGCCCACTTAGGGCCATCTATGCATTTAGGGATTAGAAATTACATAGATGAGTGATGAATTTTTTTAAGTGTCTGTTACATAATTAAAAATACCTTTATTGCTTTGGTGACATATTACTATTTGGTCTCATCTTTTTTTACATGAAACACGGGAAAAAAAATTAGCATGTCTCTGATTATATTTTGAACCCTAAGAGATGGAAACAGCATTAGTGTTTAATTAATGCAGTAGTCAATAATTGAATTATATTTTATTGGATTTTAATGCTATTATGAACCATAGGAAAGAATACAGTCCTTAGTAATTTACCAGCATTCACTCTAAAAAGGCCAAAATCTTAAAAATTTAAGAGAGCTTTCTGAAAACATTCATTCTGCTGTACAGAGAAATCACTGCCCAAAGGTAAAGTGATGTAGAAGAGTTATTGCAAGAAAAACATATGTGGCACATTACTCACATTGACAAAGCATTGGAATGTACCTTTGCTATGTGAATAACCCACTGACTTCAATAGAACTATTTATATGCTTAAAATTAGGACACTGTTAAAGTACATTGCTGATTTTGAAGCCAATTTGAAGTTGATTTGAAGAAATCAACTCAGATGTTGGTGCATGACATCATCACTTAAATGTTACATGTTAAAGCAATTCAGAGTAGAATTCACCTAAATAAATGTAAACATTTACACTGTAAGCATTGGCATCTCAGCTAATTGTTTAGAGTACTAAAATTACCTATTTCCTCTTCATTTATGATAAAAGGAGCTTGAGGAGGTTATTAGACATCTACCACTACAGATAACCAAACTTAGATGGAATCAATGTCGTTCTTGTCTCTTTTCTTTGTTATCCTGATTTCTTTATGATCTTATATAAATTAAGCATTTGTCTCTTTTGAGCTAAAAAGACACATTGAAGTGCCTCCCTGTCTGAAGTCAGATCAAAATCTATTCCCATAAAGTAAGAGCCCTAATATTTTGCTAACAAGCATCTCCAGAAACCCACGTGTTTGTTTTCTAAGTGTTAATGATCTTCAGTTGTCGGGAAGCACCTGATTTCCCATGAGGTGGATGATAAACCAGTATGAAAAGAACTGCAGAACCAAGGACTGCAACATCAAGAGCAGACATTTTATTGCATCATCTTGGTTTCTGTGGTCTTTATTTGTTATTAAGTTGTGTTCTACCCCTTACTTATGTATTCAACTTTTAATTTTAGTGATTATATCTAGGTCCAATTTGAAACTTGATTCAGTGCTGTGAACCAGCTTTAGTGGAATTGAAAACATGCTTCTGTGCTTTGGCTGTTGAGTGTTTCCACAGAGAAATCCAGTGCTTATAATAATGCCTAGAAGAATTTGGACAATCATGATTTCCTAGCAAAGGGCTCAATCTGTATGATGAAAGTCTTATGATATTTCAGGACCATTTCTTAGTTTCTGTATAAGTAAATCCTACCATTATCTGTCTCCAGGCACTGAAAGAACTATTTAATTCCAGTAAATTTAAACCTGTGCATGCCAGAATGCAACATTCTTCAGCTAATACATCCAACATCATCTGTGAAACTAGAGCTATGCATCCAAATGAGCTCACAAAGACAGTCAGCAAAGTACTATGGAAGAAAGCCCCTTCAAAGTAATTATTCTTTCTTCAACCTCTTAAAACATCTGCAAAATATGGCTTTGGCTTTAGTTTTTGTGCTGTCTCTAAAAAGCATGGACTGAAAAAGAGATGTTATTTTCATGGCATACACAAACATTTTTATGTTCCCTGATTACAGTTCTGCAGGAGCTAACTTTCATGTCACCATCTGTAACTCACAGAGCTGACAGCCTTTATCACTTTCCTTCTGCTAATATTCCACTCCTATAGCAACTGCCCTTTTCTCTCCAACTGGCTAATTGACTATCACAGTCAAACCTAGAATAGAGTTATTATTTTCAGCATGTATTTAACTTGCTTTGACTTGAGCACTAAAAAAGGCTTGCTCAACACTCTCATTTTTCCTCTCTCTATCAAGAGTTCAATTTTCTCTGCAAATATTTTTTTTCTCTTACACCCTAGAATGGATGTGTATTGGATGTGGATGTAATAACACAAATTTTGCCCTTGATCCATTTAGTGTACAGGATTGTCTAAGACTTAATCCTTGCTAATCAAAAATGTTCAGAGGAAATTATCTAGAAGTGCACTGTATATTTTGAGGCTGATTAATGAAGTTGCAAGTGCCTGACCCCTTTGTTTCTCATCCATATGGACTTGCATGTTCTCTGATTCTTAGTAGTAGACATGAATGAACTCAATGTATTCAATGAAAATAAAATTTGGTCCAATCTTTGCCAGACTTAAGGTAAAACACTAGTAATATTTCCAAATTTTTCAGAATTTTATACGTTTCTGAAATTTATATTTCAGAATTTTCAGAATTCAGGGAACTATACTGATGGAGTTAGAATTAAGGGATGATCTACTAAAGAATTATAATGAGTCATCAAAACTTAATGATGGGATTTGTTTGTTTGTTTGTTTTTTTTCATGTCCTGACAGTCCTTCCTGAATACCTGTTTCTGATTCAAACTATGATTATGGAGTTCAAATGTAACTGAAATAACAATATTTTTGAACACTGTTAAAATGCAAAATTAGATTTACTTCATTCGTGGTCTATAATATTTCAAATATTTGCAAGACTTCTGATAACAGTGCTGTAATATTGATTCAAATCTAAAACACCCTTATTTGAAGGCTTTAGATTCATTATTGAGGGCTTTATAGTTCATTACTCCAGGAGCTCCCACAAAGTCTGGTTCCAGGTCTAGATGTAAGTAAAACATAAGTTCTCAGGACATCATCTTTCACATCTTGGTTTTTGTTTTGGTAGACATCTTTCCCTCAGCCTTCTGTGTTCACCTTTCTTAAATTTAAAGTTTCACAGCAGAAAAAAAAATTCTCACAAATACAAAGTGTCAGGAATGGTGAAAGACCAGTTTATTGTAAGAAGATACAAGCTAATAAATTAAGGAAATTTAGAGACATCTTGGTCAGAGTAGCAATTTCACTTATGCTATTAGTAATTGCTAATAATGATGACTATTTGATTATTTGGAGTAACCCCCTGTCTTTTTATGGAATAGGGGAGAGAAAGTTACTGTTCTGGCCTTCTTGGAGCTGGGAACTGCTTCTCAGCCTCCTATATTTCTGGTGAATGTCACACCATCAAACTATTTAGCAGCAGCTGTGTAATTAGGCTTGTAATAATAACAACATTGTTCCAGGAAGAAAAAACAAAACCCCAACATTAAATATGTACCCTTTCATTAAGGCATTCACCTGGAATATAGCAAATCAGTGTTCATGTTTCATGTCATACATGTTTTACATTGGAAGCCTGTTATCCCATGCCTCAGGGCAATGGGACATTGGCCAGACTCTTGATCTCTGCAGTTTTTGTCTAATTATAACAAACTCTGAAATCCTTTTTGACATCATGAAGCTTTCCAAAAGTAATTCCTTTGAAACTTTTGAATTTCTATAAAATGTTAGGTTTTGAACATTTAACTTTTCCAATGAAAATCCATGCAGTCAAAAATTCCTGATCAGTTCTGCTGCAGTTAATTTTTTCCCCTCCAATTTTCATAAAAAACTTTTCCTGGAGAATTATAAAATACATCTAGTCAGTTTTTAATCTAATCTGGCTTGGCTTTCACTATCTAAAGTGTACAAAGTTTGCCATTGTGTGTTTCTGAAAGAATTATGGTTTTCTGAAAGAACCGTGGTTTTCCTTAACTAAGTGAAAGGATGTCTTCCTTAATTTAGATTTCCCCAGCATGTCCAGCAAACAATGATTCATGAAAACCTTATTTTAAATTCTCCTTTACAGAAAGTTTTTTTTTGCTTGTACATGGGGAGAAAATTGACCACAAGCTTGTCTCCTGCAAAAGTGGTTTCCTCATCATATCAGTCTTCCAGCAGAGGACAATACCTTTTTCATCCCAGTAAGAGGTAGGTTAACCAAAGAGGAAAATGTGTCCAAAACTGATTAAAAAATTAAAAAAAAAATCAAACTAAAAAATAAAGCTTTTGTAATGATCAGGAAGCAACCTCGCAAGTAACACATTTAGTAATTTGATGAGAGCAGTTGTAGATTTTGCATATTCTTAATTTGGGCCAGCTTCTTGGTTACCACTAGCTAGGTATCAGGATGGATATCAGAAGAGTTACTTAACAATCTTAATGCTTGATAATCTTGCCCATCTATTTAAAAGTAAACTCTCTTTACAGAAAAAAAATGGTGGGGGGGGGAGATGGGGAGAGAAGGGTCTAAATAATAAATAATAATAAGAATTCATTGTAGGTCCTACCATTCACCCCAATAACCATAATTACAAAATCTGAGGCCCATAGACTGCACCAATATAGTAATTATTTTTACAGGAGAGAGAAAAAACCCCCAACTTTTCAGAACTAAACAAATATTTCAAGGTTTTATTCAAACACATGTAGTTCATGTGACCCAAAATGAAATATTTTGTTTTCTTTTAGTGTTGTTTATCTCAGTTGTTTAATGTGAGTTCTTGTTCATAATCCTTTTTTTAAGTAGTAATCCCTAATATTATTTTTTAATCTCTTTTTTTTCCACGATTATTCTCTGAATTTTACTCTGATTCTTAAGTAGATTTGGTACTCCTTAAAGTCAGTTTTGGGGTGAAATTGGTATCTTCCTGAAGCTAAACTGATCCTGTGAGTAGTATCCCTGAGTAAGTCTAACAGCCTGTTATCTTTCACTAGTGCCAGTTTTCACTAAAGAAACAGCAGGGCCTCTCAATTACATATATAAAGTGTCCAATTTTCTTCTTGTTTACAAGAGCTTTTTATTGAATTTTGCAGAGTTCTACATTCCACATGGAAAAATCATGTTGTTTATTGTCACAGGTACTATGCATGCATACTAATTTTCCTACTAATTTTGTAATTGCTGTCATACAGATTCAGATTTTGTTCTAGAAAGCACATTATAACATATTCACTATTTGCAATTTAAAAAAAAAATGAACCATAGTGCCTTTTCTAAGCAGCTTAAGAAACACTAGTAATCTTTACACCCAATCACCCATGATCTACAGACAACAACTCTTATCTCTGGAAGAAAAATCTCTTTCTCCTCAAGGATGAGGATAAATCCGAGTCATCTGGTCTAGTTGCAGCCAAAGTTAAGAAGAGATACTGAAAAGATTATCAGCCTATAATTAGGGATTTATAATTACCTAATTAAAAGCCAAATCTTCTCAGGCCCAGCCCAAGAATTTCCATTCAAACAAAGACCAGCTCCGAGTAACGCGCACTAATTGGAGGGTGCAGCTGATGAGGGCTCTAATCTGGAGAGTGGTCTGGTTTCTTCTGGTCATTCTTAATATGGTTCTAGCCAGAATGAAGCTGCTGTGACCATTGCTTCAGTGTCACGGGTGACACAATTCTCCCTGTCTCACTGTACCCTTCTTGGAAGTCTCCATCACTTGACACTGTACCTGATAATTTGGAGAGGTTATATTTGAGATGGAATAGAAGGGAAATCCTCAGATCACCTGAAGTTTGCAGGGTGTGAATTCCAGCAGTGTTGAGTGGATTATAGCAATCAAATCTAGGTTTAGGACTGTTGAGAAAGCCATCTGTTGTTTGTATTTTGAAACTGAATGCATAAAATATAGGGGGGATCAATCATCTGCCAAAAACATTGACATTCTAGCTAAGAGTGAACAGCTTCCTCAGCAAAAATTAGGCTTTTTGTTGGGAGGAAAATCCAGATATTGATTTATGTGGCAAAATGTCAACTGATTAATCCTATCAGAGAACTTTAATTAGATACATGTTCATTTGCTATCCTTGTCCCTGGACTACTACTGTGTACAGTATTGGCTGGCACATTTGGACTTGCTGGTGTCAGCACTGCACAGCCAGTTTGCAACATGCAATGTCACCACTTGCAGAACTACTGCAATTGAGCCAAAAAGCTATTTAAGCTGAAATAAATTGATTTCTACTAAAGTTTTAAATTTAAAAAAAAAATAAAAATAAGTAATTATAGTTGTACTTTGTGGTCCTTAAAAGTATTTTATTACACAAAACCACAAGTAAAGGCCAGATGGTGTAACACAGATATTTCAAGGCCTGAATTAGAAAATCCGATCATGGTTCTCAATGGAAACTCTCTGCATGAAATTTAGATTTGATGGAGTGATAGGTAAGGTGCTGAAATTTATCCATACAGTTTGAGACAGAGCTGAAAATTTGTATACCTCCCTCCTTTTAAAGTGCAACTGCCTCAGCACCAAAAGCAAAATGGTTGTCAAATGATAGAGATCATGTCAGATAAGATCTATAAAGAAAAAGAGGATTTTCTTTTAAAAATATGTCTTTTCCATCTCTACTAGCCAGAACAGTTTAACAGATTGCATATAGAAATTTGATTAGATTTTCAAATGTTTCTAAAGAAATTCAAATGTTGTCATCTGAGTCTGATCAGCTCATTGCTTCACTCTGCTTTTAAATGTCCCAACTACTTGTTCTCTCACTTTTACAAATAAATTTAAATGGTGTATTTCTCATTCAAATAGTGACAAGGAATGAGTTTGCAAATCTCATCACCACATCAGATGTAGCTTAAAGGATATTATTTGGTGAAATCCTGATCATAGAAGTAATTCTTTCTGCCAAAATTTTGATCAAGAGGTTAATATGCAGATCAGTTGCTGTGAAGGCTTATATTCTGACAGACTTGTATGAGGATGCCCCAGGTGGACTGAGCAGCAAGCACACATCACTGGTGTGGGTTTGCCCTACTTTATGTCAGAGGTAGGAAAGCAGCTCCTTGTCAATGGATAGCAAGCCTTTTCTGATCCTCTTGAGCTTGCCAGAAGAAGCAATCTAGAATATTGTACGATCATGCTGTCAGTAAGTGGAGAGGTGAAGCCTGAGGCATAAACGTGAACAAGTCGCTCCAAAGGAGGGGAAAAAATTTTTGGTTTTGTATTTAAAAGTAAAGAAAATGGACAGCTTTTGCTTTGAAAAGTGAGCATTGAAAATCCAGGGTAATATTTTATTCTTGGAGGTGATGGGAAACTATTTAGTAGATAGACAAATAGACTTGCTTCAGACTGACCCATACATGGTGTTTGAGCATATTCAAACAGTGGGACCTGGAAAACACTGAAAGGGCAGCAGCAGTTTAGTTCATAAAGGAGACAAACAAATTAGAAGGGGAGTAATAAAATTACTTGAAAATGACAAATTACAAAACTTTATTGTTGTTTCAGATCTTTTCTCCAAGAAGTAATTTCCCCTTCCTGGTTCAGTTATCACAGATGCTGTTCCAGCTCTCTCAATACCCTGACTCTCTCAATGTCCTCCTTGGTCCCCTGTCATGTATACAGCTTCTTCATATCCTGGCTTTAGGATGCCCCTGAATTTATCAAATAGTTATCTTCCAGATATGGCAACTGCTCCCAGGTCTGGTCTTCAATTTATTTATACTGGGATATGTGCCAGGTAATTTCTCCAGTCTTTTGCTGAAATGAGTCAAACAGCTTTTTCCCAGATGAAAGACAACTATGAATGATAAAACTGTGCACAGCAAAGCATGTTCCAGCCAGATAACGTGAATATTAATTATGCCAGATTTAGCATCCTCTGCTTAGCAAAATCCTCCTGGATAGGTCTTGTCCTCTCAAGTGCCTCACAGTGCTTTCTTAGCATAAGCATCACGCAAGCTCAGAAATGCTATAACAAAATAATTCTGGCAAAATCTCACATTATTTCCTGCCTAGGACTTAAATCACCTGGAATCCAGAGAAAATCCATAAAACCATGGAACGGTTTGGGTTGGAAAGGACCTTAAAAATCATCTCATTACAACCTGCCTGTCATGGACCAGGTTGCTCAAATTTGGCCTTGGACACTTGCAGGGATAGGGCATCTAGAACTTCTCCAGGCAACTTGTTCCAGTGCCTCATCACCCTCACAGCCAAGAATCTCTTCCTTACATCTGTTCTAAACATATCCTCTCTTGATTTAAAACCTTCAAAAGACCTAACATGAGACTTCCCATATCAAATGCATTTTGATCAAATGATAAAGCAAAGCAGAGTCTAAAAGACAATGTCACACAACTTTATCAACTAGAGATACCACTGAAATCCTACTGTATATTACAATTGGTTCGAGGAAGTAAGACTGAAGGACATTTTTCTCAGGACATTGTTCTCTCTGAAACAATGAAAGCAAACAGGAAGAAGAATGCATTTTGTAAAATTGAGCATAACACTCAAATAAATTATGAGAATTGTTCAGATACAGTGTGGTGGGTACACCTTGGTGCTACCAGATTCCCACCAAAATGCTCCATCACTCCCCTCCCCAACAGGACAAGAGGAGAAAATACAATGGAAAAGCTCACGGGTCAAGAGAAGGACAAGCAGATAATTTACCAATTACCATCACAGGCAAACCAGACGCAAATTAGAGAAATTAATATAATTTATTTTCACTTAATAATGGAGTAGGATAGTAAGAAGCAGAAATAAAACTGAAACCATCTTCTTTTCCCACCCCTCCCTTCTTCTTGGGCTTAATTTCCCTCCTACTCTTCTGTCTCCTTCCCCAGATTGGCACAGGAGATGGGAAATACGAGTTGTGGTCAGTCCATATTGCTTCATCACTGCTACTTCTTCATCCTCACTCTCTTGATGACCTTCTCCACCCAGCATGGATCCTTTCCACAGGGTGCAGTCCTTCAGGAACAGGCTGCTCCAGCGTGGGTCCCCCATGGCCCACAGGTCCTGCCAGCAAACCTGCTCTGCTGTGAGTTCTGTGGGCTGCACTCTGCATACCTGCTCTGGCACAGACCTCCTCGGGCTGCAGGGGCACAACCTGCTTTACCATGGCCTTCTCCAAGGGATGAAGGGGAATCTCTGCTTCAGCACCTGGAGCACCTCCTCCCCTTCCTTCTGCACCTTCTTGGTTCTACTCCTTCTTGGTTCCTGCAGGCCTGTCTCTTGCATGCTTTCCCACTCTTTCCATAACTGCTGTCCAGGTTTTCTCTCACTTTCTTAGATATGTTATCACATGGGTGCTGCCAAAATCACTGATGGGTACAGTTTTTGCCAGTGAGTGGTCATTCTTGGATTTGGCTGGAGCTGGCTCTGTATGACATGGGGGAACTTCTGGTCTCTATCGCCTGGAGAAGACACAGTTACAGCCACCTCCTCACTACCAAAACTTTAGTATATAACCCCAGTACAAAGAGTATATGTTGATATGTATGAAAAGCAAAATTAATCTAGCTGGTTAACCAGCATCAGGTGTTGCACAAAAAGCCTGATAAATTTAAAAGAGTTTTAATATTTTCTCAGTTTATTTCAAAATTTCCAGTTTTCAATAGGAAAATAGATTTTGTTGTTGTTGCTGTTTTGTTAATATTTCTAGTATATATAGATTTTTTTTAAAACACCATTAGCAGATAAATTGTCTACAAATGAACTATGAGGATTTTTTGATTCAGAATTTTCTTCTTGATTCTTAGGAGTGGTTATCAGGTAACAGAGAGTAGAATTCAGTTAGAGATTACTTTTCCCACTGAATTATTATATTTAATTTTATTTAAATTATTCAGTTCTTCTTCACAATTTAAAGATTCTACTTTGTTTCTCTATTGTGTATTACTTGTTGTGTTTTAGTTAATTTCCTTTTAGTTTAATAATAATTAATTTTTTAGTGATGTCTCATTTCTATTTGCCTTTCTGGTTCAGATAATTCTAGTAATTTACAATGGTGAGATGCATGCAGTACATCAATACTAAGTAATTCCAAAATCTCTAACTTAGTTGTAGAAATACTCCAAAAAATATTCCATTTGGCAAGCATTCAAGTAGAAAAATAATAGGATAAATCAGTATGAAAATACAGATTTCATTTGAATTACTGATTGATCTTCCTGGATTTATAACATAACATCAATAAAAGCATGATGTATCCAGAAACAGTTCTTTTAAACTAGCCTTCTATGAAAACTTTATTTCAAAACATTACATCACAAAATTTTTGACAATGGGGAAAAGGGCAGAACCTTCGTGCATAAAAGTATCTGTTGTCATGTTCATAGTAGTGACTGATAATTAAATTGGGTTTGCAACAGATGGGAGGAATGTAAGTCAGTTTGTGGCAGAAGGAAGACACGCTAGCTAATGAGAAATCACAAAATTGTACTGCAAACAAATGCAAACTGAGGTGGGTAAGAGAGCTGCGTCTGTTACCCAAACTGTATTTCAGTTAAAGCTATGAATATTTTAACAGCAGAATTAGCAGTACCCTGCAGTTATTCAGGCAAAATGGTATGTATAACTATTATGCACCTTTCTGATGTCCTCCAACATATCTCAAAGGCACAAAAGGAATCTGCACATGAAAAAGGATTAAAAAAATACAAATTATACTCTGCCCAAGTAGGAACTATCAAAAAAGGAGTGTGATAACGGGTCTGCAAGTCTTGATTGAAAAATAACTATATCTAAATAAACTTTATAATGTTTTTGCCAGAATGTGAACTGATGATTGAATTGGCCACTCATATTTGAACTCTAAAAAGTAATGGCTATTCTGTGGAAAGAGTGAGCCTATTTCTTGAAATGATAATTAAACTATATGTATTTGAACAATCGTAGACAACTCTATAATTCACAAATAACCTTAAAATTTAAATAAGAAAGAAGTGTGATTTAATTATGTATCTACATAGAGATGATACTGGAGCAATTCAAGAGGATGCTATCAAGAAGAATTCCTTGACAATGAGATATATTTGGTCACTCCCTGATTATCTGGCAAATGTCCTATTTCATTTGTGGAATGGTATAGGGAAGAGGTCTGCAAATGAAAGTTAAAGCACTTGGAAGTCAGAGCCATCTCTAGCTCAAGACAGGGACACATCAGTCTTCAGCCTGATTTATTGTAGGGACTAATGTTACATTTACCTTTTACAACTCCTGCCAGAAGAAATATATTTGCTCAAGCAAAATACTTGAATGACTCTGGTCAGACTGTTTGACATTCAGAAATGCCAGAGGTGGTCATCAGGCATCTTCTGGTTGTGGTTGCCAGGCCTACTGAAAGCCCAGAATACAGTCACCCTGAGATCACTGCCCACCCTGCTGCATTTCAGTAGTCAAGCTTGGTGGGGTCAAATGCACAACAGATGCTGCAATTGCCCAACAAAGTGAGCTCCTCACATCTGTGCCAGATGTCCTGTGTACACTCTGTCTGAAGCTCTCTCCAGATGAGGTCCCTCATCATCTTACAAGTTCACAGCTCTTTTCATCTCCCACTTTTTAATTAGTTTGCTTCGGATCTACACTTCAGCAGTAATGGAAGAGATTCAGAAGGTCTGCTAGATCCATGTCTTTTTAACAGAGTGAAGCCTCCTGGGTGATTTTTCTATTTTGTTGGAAGACCTGAATAAAAGGAAAATATCTACACAGAGAATGATGGTAGGCTCACTCTTAGCTCTGATCTGGAGTCTGGCACGGATTTAATTGACATTCCTTCATTTTTGCTCTTTTTTATTTGCAGTAACAGGGTGTTCATTGAAGTGTCATATATGCACTCTTGAATTTCTACAATGACATAATTTCCACAGTCGTATGGTCCTTCATGATTCTAACAGAATAAAAAAAAAAGGGTTGGGAAAGTCAGTTTTCCCAAGTGACAAACACAGTGATTGTGATAAGTTATATATATTTTAAGTTGAAAAGTTCAAAAGAGAGCGAAGACCAAAACAGTTGCATTTTGTCATCTAGGTTGTTCAAATAGAGGACAATAATATAGAACCAATGACAGTAAAAAATATTTTGATTCTGCAGCTCCTATTTCCTAAAGAGATTTACTATTAAAATACCTAAACTTTAGTATTACTCATAGACTAAAAACTTACATATTTTAAAGATAACATATTATTCAATTGCTTTATCAGACATATTCATCAACTATATGGATGAGAAATGTCTTTTTCCATATAAGTTTTTCTCCTGGCAAAGAGTTATCTATGAATTTGCCAATGTAAATTTAACGTCAGGGTTCTAAGAAAATTAGTAATAACTAGGGAAATTCTAAACTATTTAGGTTAACAAAGGTCTCCTATACCTAGAGCTAATACAACATGAAGTAACAGTTGACTTTATATTTATGAGACAAACTGTAGACAAAGGGACCATTGCTTACCACTACCATAAAGAAAAATATAGAAGCATTTGATTATAAACTTCAATGAGATGTTTAAAATATGAGTTGAGTGGAGGCAGAAGCCTACATGAATCATCTGGTGTGGCTGACTTTCCCTGCTCCATTATATTTAAGCAGCTTTACTGTGCTTTGAGATGGGAAAATACCAGGAATGTATATAAATTCCAGACTTAGACTCATGTCTCTCAGAATCTCTGGAACTATTGACTCATTATCCAAGCCATTATCTTTCAGGCTTGTTTTCGTAGAGGTTATTTTTAATATATAACTGGTTTAACAATACAAGATTTTAAAGGCAGCATTGTTAAAGAAGCTGACCAAAGTTCTACTGATCATCTTTACAGCTTTCCACATTGCTGTGGGGCTGTTGTCTGATCTGTGTGGGGAAGGTGGTCAGCAGCACTTGTGTATGGCACAGAGACTCCCATCACACTGTGTGAGTCCAGCCCTGGGATCATCTGCCCCTCCCAAAATGCAAGAGAGTTTATTTTATACAAGGCAATTAAAAATGTGAAACAGAGTCAACATCTGAAAGTCCTTCGTTTACTAAAGCCTTATAAATAAAAACACATAGCATTACACTCAGTCCTCCTTCAAATGAGTTTAAAACTATTTTTTTCAGACTTCAATTTTTCCAATTAGTCTTTTTGAATGTCTTTTTATGTAGTGTTGGAACCCTGGAGGCTGAAAATTTCAGGCTTTCTGTGTCAAAAGGTGCTGACCCTCACGCAAACACCACATTTGACTTGAGGCATTAGAACAGGATCCTGAGATTGAGTGATAGCACAGGGGTTGTAGGTGTGTAGTTTTAATACTATTGTGTGATTTCACAGGGTGGAAAACTTAGATTTAAGATTTTTAGAGTCACGTTTTTAATGTGAGTCAAAATAGAGTACTTTAGGTGTTGTCTAGGTCCTTCTTCTTCACCTTTTTCTTCCTTCTTCTTCATGGGTTTAGGTGATTTTCTGTAATTAGGTGAAAAAGGTCCACATTGCAGGCCTTGGGTAGTCATTATTAGGTCAGAGGTATAAATAATATAAGTGTCATCTTGTTATTAGGGGATTATCACTTAAATAAATAACCTTAGAAAGAGTTAGAGGAACTCCATTTTACCTCATTTCTCTAACTCACTAGTTGGAGCTCGTGGCTCATATGTCTGTAAATAGGTAAGAAATAATAAACATCCTAGTCCAAACACAAACCCATGTTTCCCATGCATTAATCCCGACCTTGGCAGAGGAAAAGAAGCCAGAGCCATCACATGTTAGCATTTAAATCATATAAGAAACAGGAGATGTTGCATTTATTAAAATAACAGAGTCAGAACAGAACAGCAAAAGATTCCTTTTAATACTTCACCCAAAGAATATTCATATGTACAACATTTTGAATGTTTTATGAAGACCAAATGGTGAGTTTTAAAGAATCTTTTAAAAATAACCAAAGACCTAAGGAATTTGTCTAGACTTTGTCTGGTCCCCATCTCAAGTGTGTGCCTCAGCCTTGCTGAAAGTCAATTGTTCTTCCCTCCCATCCTTGGTTTCTTCGTTTCCATGCAAAGAAAACACAGGTGTGCTGCTCCAGGAAGTGCCATCATGACCCAAGCATCATATGGAGGAACTGGGGACCAGGATGAAGGGGTAAGGGTGCAACATAAATTCTGGCTGCAAAGGCACATGACTTGCCTTTCTTGGTGAGGGGGACTTGGTTGGGAGGTTGATTTTTTTTGTGTAAAGACTTGTAGTTATTACATTCCCTCAGAATGTGTCTCCGCCCTTCTTGTGCTGAGTTGTTTCTCTACTTTCTTTAGTTACAACTTTCTTTAGTTGTGGACTGGTGGAAAGAGGTCATTATAAAGAATTGGGGTTTATACCTTTATGTAGTAATAGGAATGCAATAAAGCAGATAAGAACAAGCCCTCCATATCACAGAGCATGTTCTTCGTTCCAGGAAAATAAGTGCAGAAAAGGAGCTACACTAGTTTTTCTTTCTGGGGATACTCTGGGAAATCAGTTCATACAGCAAGCAGTACAGACAATTGGAGAGTGTCAAAACCCAGGGAGTGTGTTGCCTTCCAGGTCAGGGAAGTTTTGGGTGAAGCAGTTCAGCATCTAAGTTCCCAATACAATTATCGTCCTCAAGACCCTTGTGTACATTCAATGAATCCAATAAGCCTCCATTTGAGATGAAAGCTATCTATCCCTTGAAGACCAGGAACTGGTAACATTCTAGGTCTAGTTATAATTATGCATTTTTTTGCATGCCAGCACACATTTTTTCCAAGAGATACAAACGAAATACGTGTCTTCATGCTCCCAGGTGGCTCTGTTGGAAAAAGAGTTCTCAGATTTACTCAGGCAGGATAATTTTGACTACTCTGTCAAAAAAAGTGTTTTTTTCAGGTCAGCTCTGTATTTCTTTGTGAAGAATAAAAGGCTTGACAAAAGACATATGAGAAAGAAATGGGGACATATCTCTTTTGAAGTACAAAAGCAGTGTGTTTCTAAAGTCATGTTAGAGGCTGTTATGGCTTCTTGTGTATCTCCACAAATGAAGCCAGAATGCAGAGGAGTCAGCATTAAAAATTGTCTTCAGAGCCCATTGTACTGAAGTGTTCCATTGCAGATAAAAATGAAAGGAATCTGGTGTAATTAAAGCAACGACATGTAATTTTTTTTTAATTACAGAATCAGATCAGAAGTTTTTAAAACACTGCAACAATTCAATCCAATTTGACAGCAATGTGTTAATATAAAAATTAAACATGTTCACAACTTTGCAAATGCTATTTTAAAATTAAGAACCTGGGACCGGTCTGCTGGCAAATAATATTCTGTGTTGCAGGTAATGCTTTAACAGTTTGTTATCTGCCTCCGAGTCTTGACAGCAACACTGTTCAACACCACTTTGAAGTAACAACATGCAGTGAGCAAAGTACCATTCAGGCATCTTTTTTGTTCAAATTCTGTACCTTGCAATTATATTTTACTTGTTATGAGCTTTTATCACAACTACTATATTTTTCAAATGTGGAATTTTCCTCTATTTTTAAGTGCCCTTTTTTTCAATGTGTTTTTTTCATTATGATGAATTTCCCCTATATACTTGGTTTTCTGCATTGTTTGTTTTCCTTCTCCCTGTTTTCCTGCTGTGAAATATTTTTACATTACTCTGCATTTCATTCCTTTGGATGGTTAGCTTCCAATAAACTGTAAAATCCAAGTGGTGCTTTTTTGAGGATATCCTCCATACTGATGAGGCAGAAACCAGTAGTGCTTTGGAGGGACTGCCTTCAGTATGGTGCAGCACTAAAGAGAGACCTTTCCCCTTGAAGGATATAAGTTTACTTTAAAAGTGGGAAGAGAAAAGTTAAGCAAGAGCTCTTTTTTTTGTGAAAGAGGAAAAAGTAAAGGCAAAGTGAGCCCACTGGTAGCATCCTGAGAGGAAAACACACATAGAACTGGCACATCAACATTTTCCCAGCTGAAGGAAGCAGCTGCTTTGGTAAAACATTTGTAAGGGTGTCAGTGCACGAGACAGAGTTCCCTCAGTGTTGACCCAAGGTAGGAAATAAATTCCCATGGGAACAAACAGTTACAACAAACCTCACCATCTCCTGCTGGAAAAGCAATCTGCACATCTCTGACCTTACCTTGAGTAGCATAAGCACATACGTGGTATTCTAAATACTCCATTGGTGGTTGCACATGATTACTGCCTGGGAAGGAGAGGAATAAGCAAATATATAATAGATGTTAGTCATGCCTTAGTGCACCCTAGCCTTAGACGCAGCAATGGTGAGGCTGACTGCTGAATGTACAGCAAAGAAGGGGCTGTGGGTGCTCCACTTTTACAGGCTTAATCACAATAAACGTTTCCCATACAATAAGAAATGGCCTGGCCAAATTCTTTATTAGCTTACAGCACTTTGACATGAAGGTAGTTCCTTTGATGTCAGGAAAATTTTTATGATTCTGACCAAAATGAGAATCAGTCTTTGGTTCTTGTAAACACAAAAATAGAATAATGATGCTATTTATTCATGTATTTTTAGTAAATGCCATTATCCTGAGGGTTAAACTGAATTAATTCCATAAAAAAGAGCTGCCATAAGGAGTCATTTAATGCCTTTGTGGAACTGGTAGCCAAAAAAGCAGCTGTTGCAATGGCTAGGATGTACAGTTTGGGTTTTAACAAAGGTTGGAATCTAAGTTTGTGAGAACTGACAGTGGTCAAAGAGAAAAATCCTAGGCATCAGGCAGCAGCAGCAGAGCCTGTGGGTATGCTTACTTTCCCACACTGGCCTGTGATTGTGAGGAGGAATCAAAAACAATCCTTGGAAGGTGAAAAAATCATTAGCAGGCGGTGTTTTTCTAACTTGGTTACTTGTAAGAAATGGTCGAGGGGTGTTGTTCCGAATGACCAATAATATTCATTGTACCAAAACACTGTATAAAAGGATGTGCCTCTCAATAAACATTGCTCTTTAGCCTTCCAAGACCATTTGGAATTGTATCATTATTACCGCCGCTCCGAACGGTAACAATATAAGTTCTCTTTGTTGTTTGATGTATGTGTATGGATGTACCCTCATGAGGGGGAAGAGAGGTAGAAATCTGAGCAGCAAAACAATACAGCAGGACATTGGGAAAACAGAAGTCAAAATTCCAGCCAGGCCTTGAAACATAGTATTCCCCCCAGAAAAAACACACTTTGAGGGACATTTGGAAATGTGAACAAAGAAAACTCCTAACTCTATCCTCCATCTCTCTCTCAAATCCTCCCTGCAATGACACAAATATTAGTTAACTGTCCTAAACAAAAATCAACTGCAATGGTATAAATGTGGTCTACATGATTGTTACTGCATTAATGCATCAAAATCACACAGAAGAATAAGAATCTGTTTAAAACTCATTGCTGAACACTAGGCTATTCACATTCTTGTTCTGCCTGGAAACATTTGCAAGAGAATATTTCAGACAGGAACAGCCCAATTCTATTAATAAAATTGCTGGCAAGATATGAAAAGCCTAAAGATTACGTGACTGCTCTGGTTAGGTGAGCTAAACAAACACTAGTTTAAGTAATTGCTTTGTATATAGAAAAACTCTCCTGAAAGAGCAAGGATTAGCCCATTAAAAAATTAAATAAGCTACACCTAAATGAATGCTTGTAAGGTCTATAGTATTGCAAATAAAGACACACTATATGGGTCTGTAGTTCCTATAAAGATGCATGTTAAATACACATTACCCTAAAACTCACAGATCATTCAAACACAGTTAAACTCAGGAAATTGAGGCTATAGATTTTGAAGTTAATCTTTCAGTGGACATGTCCAATAGATGCACAGTTCCCCATATGACTGATATTCTTATGAGCTCTCTGCTGGCGTTGCTGGTGGTGTTAAAGTTCCTGCATGGTTTCCATTATAGACTCCTTTTCATCCAAGCACTATTTTCAATTCTGCCATCAAAATTCACTCCAGAGCTGCAATCAGACAAGAACTAGTTATTCGTTCTTATGTCTGTGTTCCTAAAACTGTCTTTTATTTTTAGAAAGAAATAGTTTTCTGAGCTGGGTGTTTTCCCTCAACAGTAATAATGAAATCTACCCACAAGCTAAAGGTGTGTACCTCAGTCTCACTTCAGCCCCACTTGGAACAAGTCCTACAAACTATTATCCAAGACAGAGATTTCCAAATGTAATGAAGTGGATAAGTTTACTGATGCAGAAAAGCTTATGTTTTCAGGATCAGACTGTAGGCTCAAGACATTTGGATTGTCCTGCTTTTTAATAAAAAAATTTTAAAAACCCAGCTCTCCTCACTTATCTGAGGACAAAACTTCCTGAAAATCAAACAATAAAAAAGTTCCAATTTTATTTGTTTCAACTTTTCCATTGCCATCTAAATAACCTGTCACCTATTGTCTGGTTGGTTAGTTTTATTTGTTTTTGTTTGGGGAGGGGTTTGGTTGGTTGATTGGTTTGGAGGGGGAAGGGACTGAGGGGGGGGGATTGGTTTGGGGGTTTTTTTGGTTTTGGGGGTTTTGGGGAGGCTTTTTTTGGTTTGTTGGTTGTTTTATTATTTCTTGGGGGTTTTTTTGTTATTTTTCTACTCTACTCAGCTACTCTGTTGCGAAGAGGAGAGGATATATTGGTGGGAGACCAGAGGCCTGAAACAATTTTAGAGGAGCTTTTTATTAAGAAAATGTAATTAAACAAAGCCACTGCTCATTCATATCCTGCCTTTGACAGAAAAATACATGCAGTGAGTGAATAATCATGTGTTCTCATCACCACACTCACACAAGGTTCAAGCAGTGTCTAGACCATTGAAAAGCACCAACGGGAGCAAGACAGATCCCTCTGCATTTCAGGGCTCTTACCTCTTTTCTCTCCTGTCCAGTCTAGGAAGGACACAACTGAATTTTGGAAGGAAAATGTTCTTTACGTGTTATGCAAATGAAAATGTATTGATGGCTAGAGTGTTGTCACAGGTTTGTATCAGACTATTTTTTCACGTCTCATCACAAAAACTAATATTTCTAACCTCGTTTAATTGGTTACCTTGTTTGCCAGCCTGAACAGGGTATGCTGTTGGGTACAGAGGCACTCAGTTATGGCTTTAGGCTCCATATGCTTCCTCTCCAGTCACAAGAGAGCAATAAACACCCCAGCAAGGCAATTCAAAGCATCAGAGTTAAAGTAAACCCTTTAGTCAGCGGGGTCTCTCTGTAGACCTATGGCTTCCTGGGATGAGTCTCTGCCGGCTGCAGAAAGAGTTTGAGCACTTAGCTCATGTCCAGGCACACAGATATACATGCATAAGCATAAGTGTCTTGGTGAATCTCCTGATGAATGAGATGAAGTAGCATACCACTCTTAGATCCCCCCCAAACTTGCAGTGTATTGACTGACATAAGGAAAGATTTTTCTCAGTTTAAGGGAAAAAAAAAACCCCTTACATTCTGTCAATTCTGTAATCTGGTGTTTTATTGTAACCCTTTGTTACATATAGGTTATGGATTTAAGGCTCAAAGAAATCTTGTGAAGCAAAAAAAAATTAAACTGGGGAGAGATCAGTGAATGAGCTCATTTTCTTTTTATTACAAACCTGACTCAGGGGCAAAGATGCCCTTGTTCATCAATTCAAAGTGTAAAGGAGTGAAAAGTTTCATGTGACACACAAAGGAAGAGGTTTTATTTTCTGGGGAGATGAACCTTTCTTCTCCCTTATTTCTCATCTAATTCCTCACTAGAACATTTTCATCAGAAAGCAACTTTTCTTGGTGTTACTCAAAATCTGCCTGTTAACATTTCTTAGGCATAATTCCTTCAGTTTCTCTGTTGAAGGTGGTGATGCAACTCATCATCAGATACTTAGTGTTCAAACAATAGAGCTGGGAACTGATTAGAAGTCCTCAGGGCTTGTGTGCAGATCCATGGAGTGAAGCTTTCCTGCCATGTATTTAAACATAGATAGCCTCCATCCCAGATGCCATAGAACCAATATTGGGACAACCTGGGGTTTGAAATATTGAGGCTTGCTGAGAACTACAGTAAGTTAGAATGAGCACAGCATGGTACAGGCATGGCTATATGAATTCTACAGGGGATATTAACTCAAAAGGAGCATTCTATTAATGCAGCTACTTGGCTTCCCAACAGGAGCTTGCCCTCAGATTAATAAATAAGTATAATCTGTATGTGTCACTGGTTTCACAGGACAGTCTGCCTGTGCAAACTAGAAGATAAACTCTGCTGTGGATGAAGAAAATTTAGCAAGTGTTATTAAATGTGCTCAAAGACTTTTTTTTTTCTCTACCTATAATTCTTTGAAATATAAAATTACTGCATGCTTGATGTACAAAAAACATTAAAGAGAATTTTTAATATTCTTCAGGAGCTTTCCAAACTTAGCCACAATCCTTCAGATCTGACATAAAAGACAGACTGTACCTGCTGGCTCCACTAACAAATGATCTTCCATGTTGTAAACTCATATTGTTCTGAGGCATTCTACTTTTACACAGAAAATATTAAACCTCGTACTTAATGGCATTGGCCTCATTTTCAGTGTCAGATCCTCAGATAGTATCAGCTGATGCTGGATTCATTAGTTTCCTTGAATGGCTTAAATTTACACCAGCTGAGGATCTGGCTCCTATTCTTGAAAATCCAAGCCAACACAAAAGGACTTTCCTCACTGCTTCTTATAGGTCTTTCCAGTATTACAGCTACTAATCCCAGATGTAGCTTGTGCTGCTGACAGATGTCCTCAATAATTATATTGTTGGGTCTTCTGCTTACTACGTTTAGCATGATACTGACATATGGCAATGCTGCTTCGATACCAGGGCACCGAGCCAATGTTGTCATTTCCTATTTACAAAGTAATATGTTTGGGAACCAACACGAATTCAAATAGGAAGGAGCTTTCTGATGAGGACCCTGCAGTCAGTGCTGGTTAGTGGGAGGCATAATATGTAAATGGAGAGATTAAGTGCTTTATTTTAATTAATCAATTACTTAATTAAAGGGGCAGGGCTGACAGCTGCATAATCACAGTTGGATCTTTGGAGGTTGAAACATTTTCTTTCTCTTTTCAGGCTTTCAACCTTCATGTCACCTTTCATTTCTTTCACCCTTTTTCCCACCCTAACGTCCTGCTGCTCCTTTTTCCACAGTACCAACCAAATCAGTCTTGTCCTCACCACCCCTGCTGCCCAGACGTATTGCCTGTTTGGCATAATTTCTCTTCTAGACTACATGACCTCCCTTCTTTCCTTATTTTCCACATAATTTCATATACAGCTGTAGTTATTTTCTGCCTGTCTTGCCACCGTTGGGATGGCTTTCCTGCTCTTCCATTTCTCTATTCTGCAGTGCCATGATTTTCCACAGGGATAACTTAGCTGTACCCTTTTCTGTTTGATGCTCAAGGATTTTGTGCCTCTTTTGAATTCCATTCCATAAGGGACTCTCTAAAGTTCCTCCTTTGATATTACTGGTTAGAAAACAATTGGGCCTTGAAGCTAGTTTCAGCTTACAGCAGGTGTGAGTGCTCAACTCAGGTGTCTCACCAATCTCTTTTATTTACAGATTATACAACAGATTATTCTGTTCAACTGAATTTAGGATGAAGCAAACGAGGAGATTTCATGCCTTTTTCAGCCAGTGCTTTACCCCCAAAAAATCATACTTGATAAGCTCTCTTTTATTTGTTTTGAGAACCAGGCTCTCAACACTTGTTTAGAGAGTGATCCGTGTTTCTCTCCTAAATCTTGTTTTTCCCGCCTCAGTGTCCTGGTCATAAATACACCTCTTCTAAGCCAGAATTCCCCCAAATCCTTTGTCAGCCTGAACATCACAAGGGCACGGGTTTTGATGCATGTACTTTACAGGAGGTTTTCTACAGATTTGGCCACCTCTTTGCAAGGTGTTTAACTTCATATTGTCTAAAATAATCTTATAGGTTTCTGGTGATGAGACTCAGCTCAGACCATAATTCTGAAACAAAATGTCCAAAGGCAAAGACTCAAGTAGTACAGGTCTTAGAGAAGGACCCCTTGCAACCAGATATTGTTCCCCATTGCAGCAGGTTTGTGACTCACAACTACTGACAGTGTAGACACTTTTAGAACAGAATATTCTTACCTGGTATCACATATGTTGTTTTATCTTCAGCTCAGGTTTAAAGACAGACACAACACAGAAGGCTTCTTGGGCCTCAGGTTTTGTCTTGAGAGAACACAGAACTAGCTTCACACCAGCCCTTTTTAAGGATGGTGATGCTCAAACGGAGACAAGGGCATGGTTTGAGTCAGAGGCTCTGCAGCCCACAAGCCACTTGCAACCTGTGTCTTATATGCAAAGAGACAGATTAATTCAACCACCTTTGATAGTATAAGTTAACTATGAAAGCTGTACCAATACAGACTTTTCTCAGTTGTGCTGGTCCCAGCATAAGTAACTGGGCACTCAAGGCCTGACATTGGTAGCTAATTACAAGATCAAGCAGCCTGTCTCGCTGAGTTATTAACTAAGCTCCCTGGCTTTAGTCCAGAAAATCCTACATACCAGACTCCAGCTGGTTCTCTTGAATCCTGTCTCATTCCAAGAGCAAATCTGCTGCAAGAGCACCATACCTAGATCAAAGAGTCTGAGTTTCATCCATTTATTTTTCAGGTCAATCAACCACACTAGTTGAAACTAGACCATTTGAAATTTGGTAGTCCACTCTGGAGAGCACAGGTAGCCTAGATCCTTCACTGACAACCACAGAGCAGGAGACTATTGCCCTTGTACCATCCAGATTTTTGTCCAGACAGATTAGACAAGCCTAGGTATTATTACTGGGGAAGTGGCTGGTTTGTGTTTTTGTGGTTAGCAAGAGAGAGAACACCTAAATCAAGAGACAAACTTATAGACCTGAAAATATGAAAAGAGATGCTTTCTGTCATATCCACAGAGTCAAAAATACAGTGAGTAAGGACTTGGAACAAGAAGGAGAGATGGAGGGACAATGAAAAAAAACCACATGGGTTGGGCTGCCACAAGCAGCTGTACCAGACTGAACTGGTACAATCTGAGGGCCAAGTGTTGCTCACAGAACTGGGAGCATGTAGAGAGCAAATCAAGAGATGCTAATGAAATACAGCTCATTTCAGCAGAGATTCACCACTGTCTGCTGAATCACCAGTCCTCCCAAATATTAACAGTTCTCTCCTCGAGTTTGTATGCTTGTGACGAATCATACCCCTGGAATACCATGTGTAATGGTTTCACTTTCGCCAATTTTATATTTTGTCGGCCAAAGCACCAATTATGTGATGGTTTCATCACTTGTTATTTTTATATGACTAGGAGAACATAAAGAGCAAAATAGGCTTACCTTAAAATTACAAGGATAGTTTATTTACACACACTAAAAGAATGAAAATAAGAAAAAAAGAAATAAAAAAAAATGAAACCTTCAAAACATCCTCCCCTCCCTCTACACGTGTTCATTTCCCTACACGCAACATAAAAAGACAAAACTTGTAATTTCAGTCAGTTTTACTATTTAAAAAAATCTTTCACCGGTTCTTTTAGGAAAGGAGTCTTTCTGGGTTCTATAGAGATATCGCCACAAGAGGAACAGTCCTCTGGTGGCTCCCATGCCACACATCTGCAAGGACCTGAAAGGAACCTCTGCAAACTGTGAAATCCTACCCATCAGCAGCTTTCCCAACACTGCACATGGGCCATATCTGCTGATTAGGGGTACTGTTTAAGGATGCCTCCTCTAGTATAATACAAAGATTCTCTTTTTCTATTTCCAAAATCATCTCAAGAACTAAAAATCTTCCTTTCCTTAGGAGAAAAGAGTTTTGTATCACCTCTAACTAGAATCTTACATCCCCCCCCCAAAACAGCATTCATATTTTATAGGAAAAAAAAACAGTTCGGTCTCCATAGTTTGCCAGAAATGTCCAGCCAAATTAGGCCACTCCTCCTCCTTTGCCCAAAATAGTCTTTCCACTCTCTCTTCACTGACTTCAGTTCCATGCTGTGTCTCTCTATGGTTCAATCACTTTGTCTGCCCTCACTTCGGAAGGGCCGGTGCTTTGGAAGTTCATTTGCTGACAGAAAGTTAAAGCTTGCCCAGGCCTATGTGCTCACATGGTCCCTGCTGGCAGGAGCTGCAAAGAGCTCAAGGCCATGCCAGTGGAGAGGCTGCTGGATGCCTTCTCTTCCACCCCTCGATCTTGTGGCGTGGGCTGCTCAGAGCTGCTCCCTGAGGCCTGAGGAAGGAGCGGGGTCGGGGAACATCCCCCCAGCCCTGGCTGGCGACACGGGAGCTGCTGGGGCTTTTCCTCCCCTCCCCTCCCTCCTTGCTCCTGTTCTCGGGCCCAGGCATGGCCGGGCTGCTCCCCCGCGGGGCAGCAGCTCCCACAGGCCCGGCTGGGCCCAGCGCGGCTGCCCAGGGGCAGCGGGGTCTGGCCCAGCCCGACTCCCGCAGGATGTTGTTACCTGGTAGCTCACCCGGAGAAAAGAGACTGGCTCCCACACATTCTCAGCTTTACATGGGTATTACCAAAAGTCGCATTCTGTTTTCTCAGCAGGTCAAACCACACGCCAGTAGCCAAGAACTGGTTCCTGATAGGTCTGTCCTTTCTAAAGAAATTCAAAGGTTCCTAACTAAAACCAAACTGTGTTAACCCATGACACCATGTGCCTCTGAATGTATGTGTGTTCAGGCTGAGAGCACAGCTGAAAAACAGCATTTTGACCCCATTGATCACAATGAATCAACTTTGGAATCAAAACAGTCTCCGAAGTTTGGTAGTGACAGTCAGGTGGATCCTTCCCACTCAAGCATGGATTTAGCAGTGATGGTGATATTATTTGAAATTTTGTACTATGTCAGGTATTTCCAGGTCCCTCTGTTGAAGACCCAATACCTGATTTCAATGTGCAGTACCTACATTGCCACAGATACTACTCTTTTACCCCGAAATTCTTCCAGCCATGGTCTGTGGATTGAAGGTTGGTTGATGATTTAAGTGAATCAAAAACTATAATTGAATGAAACATTGATGTGAAAGCCATAGTCCAAGGCACATTCAATGTTAGGCAGAGAATCAAGAATCTCAATGACTACGTTGATGTCAGCTCACTTGTTAAGTTCATGATTATGGAGAACCCACACACTATGAATAAAAATTTTGTTAGCTTGTTATTCATGAAGATGCATTACAAACTGAACTGTGAAGAAATTTTTGGTTTAGGACCTCCTTTTCTCTTGCTTAAGAGAGCAACACATAAGCTGGGGCAAAATTGACTGGGAGAGGATAATTGGTGCTTGGGGATGGGTTGGGCATTGCTCAGTGGATGGTGTCATGCATCACTTTCTTTTCCTGGATTTTAACTCTCTCTCCATCTCATTTTTATTAGGAGTATTAGTGTATTTTACTTTGTGTCAATAACACAAATAACCACTGTTATCTCAACCCATGAATTTTATTTTTTTTTTCCTGATTCTCCTCCTCTTTCCCCTGGGGAAGGGGAGAAGACTGAGCGAGTGACTGCACAGTACTTAATTGCTGGCTGGGGTTAAACCATGATACCCTTGTGATCCTTAGCAAGGCACTTTCACCAGATTAATGGCTCCTTCCAGCTTCTTGAAACATATCTCCAGTGGTTCCACATCATCGGGGGAGCCAAAGTAACTACAGCCTTTGAAACTATCAAGTAAACATGAAATGTGTAGAGAAAAATCATGCAAATGTGTTTGTCTTTTTATCTCTGTAATATGAGAGGGATGGCAAACACTGAGGGGCTTTTCTTCATCCCTCCCCACGCCCTTTATTCTTATGCCCTCTTACTCTGTGGATCTAAAGTTCACAGCGTCTTTAAAGCAAAGTTCTTTTTTGACAGAGCAGGCATGTGACCTGGTGAGACCTGTCCTCTGTGATGGAGGCAAACTTCCCTCTGCAGGCTGCATGAGGACAAACTGCTTGGGAAGAACTGGAATCCCCTTTGCCAATGATGTAACTCCCTTGACTGTAGTGACAGTAAAGAATTTGGCAACAACATCATTTTTTATGATGTAGTGGTTAAAAGCCTGTTATTATCTTATGAAGAAATCAGTTTAAAGCACTCTGTTTCTTTGGCAAAGTCCTGAGCCCTCTGGATCTGATATTTCTAGGGCTTAGTATGTGGGCTGGTTACCATGCAACTGGAGCTTTTGTTTGTTTTGGAAATACAAGATTTCTTTTTTTCAGTGCACAAATTGGATGAAATTGCCAAGTGCGATAAAGGAAATCTGACACAATAAACAAAAAATTATCCCAGCACATGTTTTCCTTTTATGAACCTGAAATAAAGGTATAAAGTGGGAAATGTCTGTTGACACTGCTGCCCTAGGATAATCTCCCCTACTTTCATGTCCTTTTCAGAAAGCACAAATTAATAGAATAAATATGCTATTATTGTAACATCTAAAGTATTTTTCTTTCAGAAAACTGTAATTTTCAGAAAAACTTTAGCTTTACTGTCTAACAACACATTGACAGTGAACTGTTATTTCTTCCCCTAGTACACAGAAGAAGGCATTAAGACAATCACTGAAATTTTAACATACCATATGCCTGAAATACATTGGCAGATAACACATCTTGATGACCCCTGTGTAGAACCCCATTCCAAGAATGTCCTATGATGCAACAGACAGTAATGTACCACCTCAAATCTAGACAATCTGGAGAAGGGGTGGAAAACACATATGGGAGAGGAGGGTGCTGACAGCAGCTGGCTGATTCTTCCAGATGGAAATAGAAATGTATCTGAAAAATGTTCATCTCTCTTTGTCTCCAATTTTACCATTCAATGTTTTCATCTAATTGATGTTTGCTCCTCAGTTAAGCCAGAAAGCAGATCTTTGCTCTCCTGTTTGTGAGCAGCTACAAAAACAGGTGTTTTGCTACCAAGAACCAGAACAGAAGAAAGACCTTTTTAGCTTAAGGGAACTAAATTCAGATCTCTACTCTAAGAGGATAAACAGAAGCTTATAGGTACATTCACCACCCTTCAAGCAGTTCACATGGTAACCAGAGTGTGGGACCAAAAATACAGCGAGACAAGGTGTAATATCATTTTCTATTCTGCTTCTGAGGATTCCTTCTGCATTTCCATTGAAACAGACAAACACACATAAAATGAAATTATGTACAGAGCAGAACCAATTCTATTCTCTTCCAACAACATTTAAATCACTGGACTATAAAATTATGCTTTCTCTTGCCTGTTCTTTCTTTGGTCTCATGACTCTTACATCCTTTGCTGCAGAGTTGCCCATTTCCAACAGCGAAGGAAAAAAAAAAAAGAGAGTTGCAGTTTTAAGTATGATATTTTAAATTAAATATACAAAACTATTAGTGCTCTGGAACCTCTTTTTGTTGTGCTTCACAGTGAAATTCATTGTGACTTTTATTTTATTCTGCACTTGGTGCTCTCAGAAACATAAGCGGTATTTTAGGGTTTTCACCATAAACTAATTTTCAAACTGTGACATGTATGAAATGTTATTTCATACATATTACATATTATTTATGGCCTTAAATATGATATCTTGATTTTGGCAGAGCTGAGGTTCTTCTCCTGGGTGTCATTAGAATTTTCTGTTACATTGCATGTCAGAAAAATAATATTTTTTTCATTTAGTTCTTAAACGAAAATTTAGGACTTTTAATGCTCGGAATACAAAACGGTCATTTTGTCCTCAAAGCCCCTAGCTCCCAAATGCTCAGGAGGTGTCAGTGATGTTACACACCCACTGACTCTGACAGCCAGCTCACTGCTTTCAGAGCTTAAAATGACCATTTAGGCATTTAACCTTAGACATACAACTTCAGATCTTAACTGTTCAGTACTCATCTCCATAAGAGAAACACCTCCCTCAGGAAGATTTCACATGTTATCAGGTCTGGTTTTCATTTAATCAACAAGTAGCATAGCAACTGCCTTGTCTCTTATTAGCTGTGAGAGTCTAAGTAGGTACTTCAAAGCCCCTCTTGAAATTATAATGAAAAACAATTTCTGGCTGAGAACAGTAGAATCATTTGCTTTATGTTCCCACGGCACCAGAGAAGACAGAAGAGCACAATGAAGCTGAAGAGTAATGTGTTGACAGAGAGAGAGGCTGAAGGCTATAAAGACATGTAAAACAATAAACAGTATATGTCATGCCAACAAAATATTTCAGAGGCAAAAGCACTTCAGGAAAAGAGTCTGCTTTGCAGCCTTACAGTTCCCTTTTTTCAGATTCTATTTATTACAGTAAAACTGTAATGGATGTCCCTTAAGTTTCCATTGTAGGAAATGGCCAGCAATCAAACCAATATTGTTACCCAAAAGGCTACCAGAAATGGTTATTTAAATATTGAAACATATTTTTGCAGAAGAGCTTTATTACTGCAGGTGTTTAAGTCCTTTTTCTTTGCTCACACATTTGTATTTTATGTATTCTGCAAGAATTGTTTTGGTTTTGTGCTCAGAATTTTCATATTTTCTTCACCTTAGTCCTGTTTATGTTTATTGTGATATTGCAGAAACCCAGAAGGAAAAGAAGCCTAAAGCCAAGCTAGAGAGTCCATCTCTCTAAAGCTGAGTCTCTCATGAGAATGCAGGGGGGAGAGGAGCATAAAGTCCCAAATGTGAAATCCAACATCTTGCTTTGCTGCACCAGATATGTGGCTGGGCCTGTGAAGTCACTTCTCACAAATAAAGCAGGTTTATTCTCCATGCTCTAACCAGCACTCACCGGGTACCAAAACAGACCTTTGAAGAACTGACTGCAGCACTGGAGGAGCAAATGCTGTTATAACTTCAGGAGAAGTTGGGGGTCACACAAAAGAAGATCTAGAGACACCAATGCATTCTGAAAAGGCTGAGGAAACATCATCCAGGAACCATTTACTGAGTAATCAATCCTGCATCTTACTACTGAATGAAACACTGAAATTGTAGCAATGGCCAACCCACATCTATGAGACATCACTGCAGCACCTCCACTCACTAAAGAATCTAGTATTTAGTCCTTCCTGTGCCCACAGAATTGGCATATTTTGCCTTTCCTATATTCCTGTCATATTCAGCCTTTCAGCATTATTCATTACTGAGTCTCACTTCACTTTTCTCCCATATTATTCACTTCTCCAAATAGCTGAGAAACATTCTGCACGATTGTATTTCTCAACATTTCATTTTTCAGTGACTCAGGCAATGGAGGAAAAAAAGGACTTCTATAGATTTTTACATAGTCAATAAAGATGTACATACTCTGTGGAGAAATAAACACATCTGTGCCTTTTCTCTCAGTCTTCGAGCACAGTGCACAACAGTTTGCTCCACCTTCATCAAATGGCTAATTACTCCTCCCATAATGAACTCATTTACTTATTATATCATGAACAGATGTAATTACACAGTTGCAGACTGAGGCAACCCCTCTGCATGGGCTGCACATTCCCCAGGTGGATATGCCACTTTATTCAGATTTAGAATGAGATTTCTGTATTTCCACAATAAACAGATCTAATCAGGCCACCAGTTAATTAGGAAGTATGTTTAATAATTACTAACATTATTTTTTAGTGCCCTTGGTAATGTAAGTCTGTAAAGTTTATTCATTTATGTGGGTCTCATTATTTATTTATTTAATGTCTGCTATTTTCTAAATTCTTAAATTTAGCCCTTTCCAAACCCAGACAAAAATTTCTTCTTTTTTCCCCTCCCAAGCACTACCACTTTTGATCTGTTATTTCTTTATTTCTATATTTCACTCACAAAATTTTATATAAAATCTCATTAGTATTTTTCTTTCTTTTTTACATTTCTATTTGACATGCTCAGTTGCTGAAGCATTTGTTTTTGGGCTGATAACTGGTCAAGCTGTTCCCAGGTCTGGAGCCAGTCTAGTAGGTCAGCCAGCTGGAGCAGTGACAGAAACACTGAACTGTGTTTCATCCTTCAGAGACCAGCCGCTGTCCTCTCAAAATGCATTAATTCTTTTCTCATGTTCTGCTGGACAGTGGCCCTTTACTTGACATCCACTCCTTCATCTTCTGAGCCAGTAGGGTTTTTTTGGTTCTGCAGTAGCTACATCTGAGTAGCAAATCCCATAATAGGAATGTTCTATAACAAAATATTATTACAGTGTTTAAACAAATACTAAATGAATCAACCGCATCACATTTGGTAAAGTTTATGCATTCAGGACTGCTGAAGTCTGCACATGTATGAAAACTCACAGCTGAAGCCTCTACTCTTTGTACTTGTGCATTGCACCAAAGAGAACTAAGTTCAAAGAGTTCTGCAAAGCTGAGTGCAATGCAGGCAGTTGGAGGTACAGAGGAAAAGCTGTCATTCTGCAGCTACACCACCTTTGGCATTTAATGGTTCAAGTTAAAAATTCAGGGTTAATTCTTGCCCCAGGCAAGAAAGACAACAGTACATCATGCAGTGCTTTATTGAGCCCAGCGTGTCTGCAGTTCCAGGCAATGAAGAAGTACCTGTACAGAGGTGTTCATATGAGGGCAGCCAGCAATGACACTAGAATATGCTGATATTGTTCACCCCTGTAACTGAATCTGTATGTGAGTTTTTGCCAGACTAACTCTTTAGAAAGTTACAGCAATATAAGCTTGTGCTTATAGTAAAACATGAATAGTGTTCCAACAGAATTATTAAGGTTATTTTAGATAACCTCTGAAACAAGAAGCAGAGCAGTTAATCCAATCCACACTGTAGGAACTAAGAAACACATTTGCTGAACACCTCCTGAGGCAGCTTAAAGGTTTTCCTTTAAGGTCTGTCATCAATGAGCCAACACATACTCTTTCTTAAAGCAAAGAGTAATTTAGCATCCACATAAGTAACACAGTGTAACAAGGGTTAATATAAACAAGGTCCATCAGAATGTTTCTATGTTCTACATTAAGTCTTTTCAATATTCCTCTCCTAGGATACATGAGGTTCTAGGGTTTGGTTTACTTGCGAAAAGTAGTATGTGAGCTCCTTTAGAGAGACTACTTAAATTCTCCCCTTTTGTCTTTATCAATTTCATCTCATAGACACATAGAATGATTTGGTCTGGAAGAGACTTTAAAGGTCATCCAGCTCCAACCTCCCCACCACAGGCAGGGACAATTTCTACTAGATGAGGCTGATCAGGACCCCATCCAACCTGGCCTTAAACATTTCCAGGGATGGAGCAACAAAGGTGCCTCCTCCACCTGTGTTTACTAACCTGGGGAAGACAGTCTGGTAAGCCCACAAAGAAGCAGAAGTAAACCCCCACTGTTGTGGGAGAGGCTATTTTGGCTGCTCTCCATCCCCCTTATCAGCAAGCCTTGGAATTTGGAGAGCAAACATATAACCTCCTTGATATTTCTCATCAAGCAGTGCCTCCAGCACGTGACCACGGAGTTGTTATTGAGTGTATTGGTTGGGATTGGAACTACAAAGCAAACATTATCCCAAAAGATAGTGGTCGTGATGACCCTTAGAGAAAGCACTGGGAGACACAAGCTGCTGCTCTACTGACTTCAGTGTTGGGAGAAACTGGCAATGTCATCTGTGTGATCTGAGTCTGAGAAGTGGTTTACAAGGCTGTGTGTTGATTGTTAAAGACAGATTCCCACCTTGTGTATAAATAGCTGCTTAATGGAAGGACAACTGATCTGGTGCTCCAGTGGTAATTCCCACACATCTCCTCTGCTGCATCTGTTGGTTTCTGCCAACTTTCACTTTAGACTCATCCTTTAAGATATTTTAAAACTGGGTCAGGTACAATCTTTTCACTGTGTGTGTGCATCACACACAGCATAAGAGAGTCTGTGAAGCACTGTGATGTCTGCATTACTTGCTTGAGCAGTGTGAGATCAAGCCAGGGCCTGAGCCAGCCCTGCTGCACAGATGTGTGGCCAGAGCTCCTATGCAGAACAGGACCCCTGCCTGGAGACCTGCTCCTCTTGCCCTGGATAGGAGCTGGTCCATCAGGGACTTGGGGATCCAGGCTAACTTCACAAAAGAGACTTCTGGTGTGGTTTCACAGCTGCCTTGAGCTCACCTACCCTTCTGCTGATAGGCTAATCCTGCTCTCTCCTTACCCCAATTTCTTCCCAATAAATACAGGTTCTCATACAGGTGCAAGTGCTTTATGATGGAATCTACACTCCTTTTCTCAAAACTTGTTCTCACTTAAAATAAATAAAGAATGTAAAAATTAATTTCTATTTCTTAATTTTTGTAAAGTCAAAACCATAGGTTTCTGTGCTGACTGGTGACAGAATCTGAGGGAATGGCCTGAACTTGCATCAGGAGAGGTTTACGTGTGATATTAGAAAGAGGTTCTGCATTCAGAGGGTGGTTGGGCACTGGAACAGGCTTCCCAGGGAAGTGATCACAGCACCAGCCTGACAGTTCAAGGAGCATTTGGACAACGCTCTCAGGCACATGGTGTGACTCTGGGGGTGTCCCGAGCAGAGCCAGGAGTTGGAGTCAACGATCCTTGTGGGTTTCTTCCAACTCAGCACATTCTGTGATTCTGTAAAATATACTACTCTTGACAGACACCACTGTGATAGTGAGTGGGAGCAGAAAGAGCCTATAGTACTCATAAGATCACAGAATGGTTTTGGCTGGAAGGGGCTTAAAAGGTTTTTCAGTTCCAGCCCCTTTTTCGTGACCAGGGACACCTTTCACTAGACTACATTGCTCAAATTCCCATCCAAACTGTTCTCAAAACTTCCCAGGATGGGGCATTCACAACTTCTCCGGACAACCTGCTTCAGTGTCACACAGCTCTCACACAGGAAAGAAATTTTTCTTAATACCTTATCTAAACGTGCCCCCTTTCAGTTTAAAGCCATTCCCCCAATTGCAATGCACCCTTGTCAAAAGTCCCTCTCCAGCTCTCTTGCAGCCCCTGTGGGTATTAGAAGATGCAACAGGACCTCCCCAGAGCCTTCTCTTCTTCAGGTCAAACAGCCCCAGCCCCCTCTGCCTGTCCTCATAGGAGAGGTGCTCCAGCCCTCCGAGCATCTTTGTGGTCTCCTCTGGACTATTTTTAGGTCAAGCCTTGCTTATTAAAATTGATGCAATGTTGTAATTCCACATTTCTTTATCTCTTTGTCTGGGATTTATAAGATATAATTTGAGTAGATTGTGTCAATCATTGTCTTACACAAGTAACAGTTCAGATGTTCCCAAAGCAGCTGTATCGGCGCTTTTTTATTTCTGATATTATTTTGTCTAGAAGGAAGGAGGATAACTCTTTCAATATTTAATTTATTAATATTTATTATAATATTTAAGTCAATATTTAAATATTTGTATCCAAGTCATTAATGGGAGAGCATCCACATCCCCAAATAATTTGTGATGGAAACTGAACACTGCCAGCAGCATGCTCCCCCAGTCAGCTCATCTTACGGCAACATTTTCCTAAATGAAATTGTACTGAAGAAGTACAAGTATACACTATCTAAAAAACCCCCAATAAGCTGTGATTTTCAAGGTCATTTTGATAGTATAGGGTTAAATTTTAGTAGCATAGGGATAAAATGTTTCTAAAATCATGGGAATAGATTGGGAGGGAGGGTGTGGAAAGAAAGGTTGGTCTTGGGGAGGCCTGGGAAAGGGAACTAGGCCTTGGGAACAAATGTTTAGCTCTGTTTGTACTAGATCATGTACAACTGCACCTGCATGATTGTCACATGATAAATTATATGATTGTTAAATGTAGTAATGGATGATAATTGAATATGATTATTGTTTAATCGTAATAAGAATCATGAGAAATGATGTAATCACAATAAGAATCATGAGAAATGGTGTTTGGGGGGCCTGATGAAAACTACAAGAATTCATGCTTGGATAGGATCAATGTATACAGTAGAACAATATGGGTTTAATAATTAATATATAGTTATATAACAGAAAGAGTATAAAACATGTTTGTCTCAAATCCAATGTCGGAGTCAGATTTGTATCTGTACCCCTGATTCTCAGAGCTCTTCAATAAAAGCACCTGCATATAATCATCCTGTGATTATATGTTTCAAAGCTAACAATTTTACCAAGAAAATATTTCAATATCACTCTTTCACTGCAAATTAGTGTGCTTTTCCAAATCAACAATCTTTAATTTAAAGATCCCTTAAAATGTTTTTGTCAGATAAGATAAGTGATTCTAAGGGAATCAGCAGTGGGCAGTAAGAGAGATACAAGGAAGTTAGGGCATTGATTACGGAATCTTTCTATAAAATTGAATTTAAAAGAGGGAGTCTTTTCTATGTTGAAAAGTTTGGTCACTTGTAGTTGATCTCATTGTTCTCATTCTGCTGTTGAAATACATCCTTCCACACCACCTGGACTTAGGGTCAGGACACTCTTTAATCCTTGACTCAAACCAGTTACAATACACAGATCTGTAGCCTGGAGTCTCTGAGAGAACAACACATTTGGGGAATTTTAAGGACTCTTCTGGAAGGGTCCACACATTCACAGGTTGTATGAGAAGCTGCTATTATTTCCCTGCAATGCCTGGGATAGGGGGGACCTCAGTTGGATTAGAAGTCATTTATGTTGTTGCAGGACATTTTTTATACCCGTGAGTTTAACATTACTGGCATTTCATTTTTCTCTTAATCAGCTTTCAGTGGGGTTGATCTTGACTTAAGATAGGGGATGACCTCTCGAGGTCATACCCTTTCTGTCATCTGAAAAGCATTAAGCGTGGGCAATTGAAGACTTTTTTTCAATTGGCAGGCTTGTTGCCTGAGAGCAGAGCTTCAGGTCTGACTTTAGTGTGTATGAACTTTATGAACTTTCTTTTTCTTTACAGATTCTTCTGTACATACTCTGTAATTTGCTTGTGAAATTTCAACCCTTTCCCCTTCAAAATCAGTGTTGGCAAGCTAATTGTTCTGAGCAGTAAACAGAGCTTGCAACCAGGTCTCTTTTCTTAAAAACAATAATGAGAAAATTATACAGTGCTTTTTTTCACCTATGTCTTGTGGAAATTGCCACTCCCTTCCACAAAATTACATGCTTCCAAAGGCACAGGCTTCACTAAAACTGGACATTCCCCTGATAATTTCTTCCAGTGATGTGTATATAGGAACAATAATACATTTTAACTCAAATGTGCATGTCTTCAGCTTCCAGACGTTGGTTCTTGTTACTTCCTTCCTCTTAGATTGAAGGGTTATTTAATACCCATTACGGTCTCCCTGTGAAAGTAGTGTGATTGTGATCAAGGGCAAAACTACATCATGCTGGCAGAGGCATCCAAGGCATCTGAGCTGTCTCAGTTTATACAAACCAGCACAAGTGGAAGTGTAGAGAAGTGCAGCACAGACACCCCAGCCCTGATTGCACACTGAGGAGCTAGGACACAGAGAAAAGCATAGCTGCACTTGCAGGTAGACTGCAATTACAGCTAATTATTAGCTCTTATGTCATGCTGAGACCTCACATTATGTTGGTCCTTCATTTTGATCCCTAGGTCTTTTTCACGGTCCCGTTTATGAAAAGATCATCTTGCCTCATTGTCTCATCCTTATGTACTGTTTTACCAATTTGCTTTTCTTTTTTCAGTTTTAATTACAAATGTTATCATAAGTGATTTATTATTTACTTTCAAAAATAATCAATGAAGTCGTTGAATGGTATCAGGTCTGCTACTGATCCCCATGAAACTCTGTTATAAGTATATTCAGCTGTTGATAATTTCCTGGAGACAATCTCTTTCTAAGATCTATCACTTAACCAGTTCTTAATTCATAAAACATTTGCTTTATTAATAGTATATGATGCCAATGTTTAAATCAGAACATGCTGTGCTGCCAAATTCAAATATTTTACAAAAATCAGATTACTCAAACAAGCTTTCAATTTCATCAAAGAATAAAGTGAGATTTCTTTGACATGATCTGCTTTTCATAAAACCATGTTGTCTGGAAATAATTTTATTTCTATCCTTTAATTATTTCTCAGCTGATTTTCTTCCCAGCTTTTCTGTTATATTTTCTGGAACAGATGTCAGACCAATTGACCTACGCTGAACTCCAGTCATCTTGTCAGATTTTTTTTTAATATTGGCTCACTGTAAACTTAATTTCAGTCTTCTGGAATTTTCCTGGTGTTCCAGAATTTGTTAAAAATAAGGATTAAAGATTAAAGATTTCCTAGAGCAATTTGTGTGCAAAACATCTGTTTCCACTGAATTAGAAGTGTTTAATTCTACTTAAAGTTGCTCTGTATTTTGCTCAGACCATGACAAGCCCGAAAGAAATTTGTTGTTATATGGTGGAAGTACAGCATCTGTATTTTATTTCTAGAAATTCAGCTATCTTTATGAATTATAACTATTCTATGTCTTCTCAAAAGAATTTGATGATTTGTTTCCAACATCATGACACTGATATTTTCCAACATCACTCTATCTTCAGATATACTTCTATACAAGAATACATTACAAACCTACATTTTGTCATGTTAATATTTTTCCTCCATATTTTAATTTCTCACATTACTTTTTTCAGTATTTTTAGCATGCAAGTTACATATTGCATATCATTTTTTGGGGGGATTTTTTCCTGACTGCTATCTTAATTCTTAAGGTAATCAATTTTTATTTATAAACAATTGAGAGACTTGGTTGTGCATTATTAGAAGGTTTGGGTATGTAGCAGATATGCAGTAAAGCAAAATGCATTAACAACCTAAATTTCCAGTCCAATCCCTCCTCACCATCAAACTGGTTTTGCCTTTATAAATTCTTCTGAACCCTTCTGCAGACACTTTGAAGTAAATACTAAATAGTATTTGAGATATATATTCTTCACCTTAAATATTGCAATTGGTGGTTTTTAAGCATGTTTCCAGTCCAACAGCATTCTTACATTTATTCATCACTTAACACATCCAGTTATACCACTATGAAAGCTTGAAAGCATAGAAAGAAGCTTCACTTGTTCCTGAAGCAATTTATCAGCAAAACTGACTTTTATGATTACATCAGTTTCTGATCAAAATGAAGTTATTCCCTCTCCAGTGAAGTGTCCCTACTCATTTCTCTACTAATTGTTCTAAACATGAGCTCACTTTGCAAACATGTTTCCTATGACTGACTATACAGCTAAAAAAAACAGGCAAATTTTGAAAACATATAACAACTTCACAGGTAAAGAGCCATTGAAAGTGTCACAGAGAAAGAACATCAAAAACATCAACCTGCATGCAAAGGCTTCAGGTTTCAGCCAAAGCCAAAGAGTAGGGTAATTTACAAAATGTTACAGTTGTTCCTCAGATGTTTAAATGAACTTCTTGTTATCTGAGCTTATCATAAGCTTTGCAACACCCTTGCAAAACAGAATTGTTTCGATATTTAAGTGTTGCTTTAGCTAATAGGAAATTTCAAGTGAATTGTTCAAGATCAAAAATGAGCAGAAAAGGAGGGATTTGAACCCTCTTCTCCAAAAACTTATGAGACATTAACTCATGAACTGAGCTGTAGTTTTCTGAAAAAAACTACAGCTGTGCTTTGGCTGAACAAGGAATGTACTTCCTGTGCAATCAATTCTCCCCCCAGCATCTCCCAGATTTACTTTCTTCCAGTTCTGTTATGCAGCTTTTTTGCTCCTAAACCCAAACAGCAGATAGAGAAGTGAGCAGATCTGAAATGAACTGTGATGAAATGAATAATATAATGCCAGCTAGCTAACTAAACTTTTGTCAGTCTACAATGACAGTAAGCTCACAATAATCTATATTCCCATCTTCATCTTTCATTGTTCTAGCTAGATTGTTTGTCTAAGCCTCTTAACCTAATTACTGAAATTCATTGTTCTCATTAGTGCCATTTGTTGCCAAACAAGAAAAAAAAGGGTTTTCTGACAGAGCTGGAAAATTCCCAAGGTATGTTGTTGGCTGCAGCACTTCTCTCGTTCTCCCAAGTTTAGGCCAGCACAGAGCATCTTTGTTTTGCAGTTGTCAAGGCTCTAACCAGTTGTTGGGGTCTTTGCACACTTGTCATCATTTAAGGACAACATAAAATATATTGACAGCAACATGGGTATAATTCCCATAAGAGATTACTGAAGGTAATTTTTCAGGAAATGGAAATACTGTGAATTGATGCTAGTGTAAAGATTTACAAGAACACAAACAAAGACTTCACTGTGTCAAATATCATTCTTGTATTGTGATAAACCTAACTAGATGTTGCCAAAGGACTTTGCAAGAATTACAGCTTGCATTCCTGTCCATCTCATTCCAGTTCATTGGCCAGACTCATTTTCCCACAGTACATCTATACTCATGACTGCCTTTTTATACAAAATTAAGTTCATCTAAGGAGCTCATCCTCTACTTAATTGAAAGCATGGGGAAAGTGAGGGTCTGTGTAAGTATTTCTTCAGTCCCATCTTCAGGCTATAGTGTTTCACTTTTCAATTGCAAGCCAGCTTTTAATACAGAATGTGGACATGGTCAGATAAAATTTCAGTTGGCAGTGCAATTTTTATTTGTATAACAGGTGCATTGGAAATATGTGGTGTAAACCCTTGGCAATGATACTGGAGTGAGTGCAATTTTTTTTTGCATGTGACACAACTGAAAAAATGTGTACTTGTTCTTGTGTACATTTTGAGAACTCCCTTGTAAAAAAATCTGATTTTTTGGGATGATGTCAGAATTTTCTAAACTTGTTGAATTTCAAGAGTTCTAGAACATGTTCATTTAGGAATCCACACCATATGTGAAAACCTGTTTCTAAAATACAGAATTGCTATGTTCCCTGTGTTTGAACACAGAAATGGCCTGGCACCTCTATTTAGTAAGTCTGTGTTCTCTGAGTTCTTTTTCTGAAGCTACACTTTGGACTCTTAGCTTTGTCTCTATATTAATAAACACATTGCATCTTATTCACAAGCAGAAATAATTGATCAAAAATAATCCAACACAAAATTGTGTTCTCATTGATCCAAAGTCTATTTTAATGAGGTTTGAGGAAACAGGTCAGCTAGGAAATAATGTTTTAAGTAAAAGCTTTATATTAAGCCACTAGAGGGGAAGGGAAGGGAAGGGAAGGGAAGGGAAGGGAAGGGAAGGGAAGGGAAGGGAAGGGAAGGGAAGGGAAGGGAAGGGAAGGGAAGGGAAGGGAAGGGAAGGGAAGGGAAGGGAAGGGAAGGGAAGGGAAGGGAAGGGAAGGGAAGGGAAGGGAAGGGAAGGGAAGGGAAGGGAAGGGAAGGGAAGGGAAGGGAAGGGAAGGGAAGGAGTTTGTTGCAATTTCTGTTTTGTTTTACACTTCTGGTTACCGAACAAGCAGGACATGGGTTTAAGAGTTAGAAAATCAAGTTTAAACTCCAGTCCTGCCAGCTTGCTGTTGTCTGCTCATAGGCAAGTTACTTCAACTTCAGATGATTCTTCCCCTGATATTTGTCCATCTAAACAATGGATACTGCTCTCTCCAGCAGTGTTTGACACAGAAATAGTGCCAAGTCCCACTCAACAGAATCATGTTATCCAGTGGGCCATGTGCACTCTACTTAATGTAAAATTACACCTTGGTCCTGCCTGGAAATGGAAAGGTGCTTGTGGCAGTTATTCCACACTGGTAGAATTACCTAAAACACCATTTCTCATGAGATGTCCACCATCAAAGCATCTTGCAATGTAAATATGGACTAAAATGATACAGTAGATTACCTTTTTTTACCTCTCCTTCTCTTTCTCCCTTCCCTTTGCCTCCACCTTGAGCTTAGTAGTAGACACAGTCTCTTACTTTCTACCCTTCAAAGCTTCTATTCTTCAGATCACAGGTCATAAACACACATTTCTTTCCTGATTTTTTTTCTTTTGCTGTAGTGAGTAATCTTATCAGTTCTAAAAGAAACATTCCTTCCTGACACCATGATGAATCACAAATCCTTTAGATACTAAGGAGACTGAGTCAATTTCAGGGAGACAATCAAGAGAATCTAACAGTTCATCTTGTAAACAAGACCAGCCCTTCTAGTGTTTAAACTAAATATATTAGAAAAAAAATTAGAAACCAGTTTAAATTAAGTATACCTATAGAATATTCTTTTATTTCTTTTGTAGGTAAAAGAAGCATTGACTACATTGAAGTATGTTGCTGAACTATTGTTATTTCAAAGTGTTAAAGCTGAGAGACATGGAGATAGAATTCTTCAATATGATGAATTGAAGAATAAATGAACTTAAATCCTAACTTCAGTGGATCAAGGGGATGACAGCATTTATTTCAATGGCTGAGATTTCACCTTCTGTAGCAAACTCAGCAATTCTCTTTGCTTGCAAAGTGCTTGGATCAGGCCCCTAGGACATTGCAAAGACCAAAGAATTTTCCTCTTCAGAAGCTTCTCAGAAAGCCCTAGAAGTAAAAGCTACCTTTTGATTTGGATGTGTCTGTAGGGTGGATTCCACCGGGGCAGGGGAAGGTCACCCCTTCTTCCTTCCTGGAGCTCAGGGAAATGGGAAAGAGAGGATCCCCTGATCACATGCACATCTCCTTCAGTAATGAACTGCATGCTGGTTACTAAGCAAGCATAGTAATTATATTATATCCATCTGAAACTTTTTATATTTGAATTAACTGATTTTTATTAACATATTCTTTGATTTATTTTGCAGTATATATTAAAAAAAGCTCAAATTTTTTGCTATATTTCCCAAGTTTTCATATTTTATGTTGAACAGTTACTTATTGCAGCATGGAAACAATGTTTGCACCAGTAAATTAAATTTAAATTATCATTCTCTCCCACTGAGGTCAAAGGACAAAGTAAAAGAACTTTGCACCCAGCATGAATATCCAAATGGAAGCCATTCACCCAAAGTGCCTCCTGGGATTGGTATGTGCCCTGTGATAGCTTCTGAACATTTCTGAGGCATTTGGGATTGGGAGGATGGCTCCAGCTAAAGTTGTGCCAAGGATCTTCCTTAGAATTTAATATCACGGGTGATGAGGCCCCAGTCTCCGGAACATCCAGTGGAGCTTTTCAATGTAAGACACAGCTGAACAGCAGCAGGACTCTGAGCACATCCAGCTGAGGCCATCCAACACCCTCTGCCTCTTTTCTCTGCTTTCACCTGCAGGATTTGAAGGTGCTAGCAAGTGTGGAGGAGGATGATGGCAGAGGACGTAAGATAGATGCACCACTAGAGCCAGCCTAATGACTAATTTAATTGGCTCAGTGATTAAACACGGAGTTGACAGCTGATCTCTGACCGCAGGATGGGATGAGGTGTATTTAGCACTCAGAGCTAATTTCATAGTTAAACCAAGTAGGTGCAAATTCTCTGCAGTTGTCTCTTCTGAGCTCGTTCCCTGACCCTTGATTAATAAGACTTGGTGGAAATTAGAAAAACTTAGAGCATCAACACAAACTGAAAATGCATTCTAGCCTCAAATCAATTGAATCAGCATCTTATCTACATTTCCTGCCTTTTACAAGTGCCAGTATTTAGCTCACCACAGTGACTTCAGAGTGTCAGTATATTTCACAATTCAATTAGTCATTCCCAAGTGAAGCATTGTAATTGATTCTTTTTTGGTCTCCACTGGTGATAAAGGTAATGGATGTTGTTGTCAAGTGAATGGACTTCCTCTAAATATCTGCTTCTCCATGTCACTGCTCTAAAGTAAATGGTGAGGTGTATTTCTATAAATAGACAAGTAGCTGGCAAGAGGGGGAAAAAAGAGAAGGGGGAAAAAAGAGTAGAGAACCATACATTTCCTGACATTGCACTTTCAGGACGGTTTAACTACCACAAACCTACATTCTTGAGCCACTCTTATCTTAGGGAGCATTGCAGGAAGCAGAGAATAATTTGAATGCTAACAGATATTTCTTAAAATACAAAAAGAAAATTAATCAAATGCCCCTGTACAGTGTCTAAGATTTCAGTCTGGGGGAACTGATGTCCCCAGAAAAGGCTGGAGTAGCACCTCAGACTAAGAGCTGTGTCTTACACCATGAATTGATGTAACATCTTCCAGCAGCTGGTTTGCACTTGAAAAACAGAGCAAGCCACGCCTGAGAAAAGCAATCAGTCAGCTGCATTTGTCACAGCTCTCTGAAGTCCCCAGTTATGGATATCATTAACTGAACACAGTTTCTCTGCATGCAGTGAGGGGCAGCACGCCAAGAGCAGGGGTAGGGTTACCTCCAAAAACACCCTGAGTGCCAGGTTTTAGGGCCTTCCTCTTCATAATGCTTCCTTTCACCACACAGAAAATACTTGCAGACCTAAGAAATATCCTGGATCACATTAAAACCCCTGGATCACATAGAAGCTCACTGGGAAGAATTTTTTCCTCATGGAAACCAAAACTGCTGATTCCTTGGCTTGGTGCCAGCACTGCAATGTAACTCAACAGGAACACCTGGCATCTTGCCAGGAGTATGCACATCTGTCAGTAGTGGCCATTTCTTTCCTGATACTCACATAAAGATGTTAAAGTAAGAAATTCTGGTATCCTAAGGTTTCAAAAAATTAAAACCTAATAGGGCTACTGTGGTCCCATTTTTCCATTTATCTGATTTTATGAAAGACTATCATGCATCACACATAATGGAATATGCTCCACTGTAGTCACCAAACCTGTCAGATCTAACAGAAATGAAGGACTTCTAGAACTGTACCTAGAGATGAAATATTTCAGAAAATTCTCATGATGTTTTCCCTAAATTCTGTTAAAGCTCTCTATGCTGTTGCCCTTGAGTGACATAAAAATGTGAGGGAGGATTTTGCATATTGCATTGCCTATTTTCCAAGGCAAAAAGATATTAATCTGCAGCCAAATTTGTTTGAGGTTAGGAAGTTTTCTGAAATTTCTCAGCTATCTCAGTAAGTTACAGCTGTTCTCCTCTAGCCTTAACATCTAGAGTGGTACTGTCACGTATTTCCAATATATTGCAGAATTTTACATTAAAAATTGATAAAGAGATTAATAATTTTTATAATGATTAGGAAAGTAATCTGAAACAAAAAGCCTTATATATTACTATAAAATAGGATTTATTATAATTAGAGATTTAAAGGATTGATTAGATCCCATATGGGTAAGATATAATTTTGCAAAAGCATTAACTGTTGCTTTTCCTTGTAACCTGTACAAAGGGCCTGAGCATTTAGAGGACTTTAAGAATCTGGTTGTTAAAGTAGCTCATCTGATTTGAACCTAAGATTAGGTTCATCCTAAGGGTTTTCCTTCTGTAGGTAAAGAGCACTGCAAAACAAACATGAGGGGCTAGGTAACATCTCTATGAGTCCATTGTTGTCACGGGGAATTGTATTTTGTTGTCCACTCCTGGCAAAGAGAATGTGGAGCTCCCATCTGGGATAGAAATAGACTGACTTTACTGGCCTCTTGTCCATTTCACATTTTTTTCTGTGTCAGCATTTCTTCCCTACTGATTAAGATGGGCATAGAGAAAGTATGGTTTTGCTTGGCTCTTCTCAAGGCCACCACTGCCTCCCTAGGATTTTCTACCTAGTGAAAATAAAATACTGTTAAGTCCACATCCTTAGCTGATATTTTATTACATGATCTTACTGATTTTGATGGCTGCTGATTCCTGTTTATTTCAAATGAGGATTGGGCCGTCACCAAAAAAATCACTTAACTTTCAAACCTCCTTTCTGGATTAGAAATTATGTTCTGCTTTATGTATGTGACAGGTTATAGTCTCTGGGTCAAACTGACAGTAGTCAAAGAGGAATTTCTAGGCTTCAAGCAGCCTGTGAGAAAGTAGGCTTTCCCAGGCATTGCTCTGGGGGAGCTGTGAGAAGACATTCTAAACAATTTCTATTCTTGCACCTGCTGTTTTTACCAACTTGTTTACTTGCAAAGGTGTTTACTAAGAGGTGTTGGTCTAAAATGACCAGTAGTAGTCATTGTGCTGAAACACTGTATAAAAGGGTGTGCCTCTCAATAAACATTGCTCTTTAGCCTTCCTAGGCAATTTGGAATTGCATCGTTGTTACCGCCATTCCGAATAGTAACAATAATAGTCCATATATTTTGAGTAATATTTTGTAACATTTTCAACCACATTCAAGTTTAGATACCAAATCAAGACTACTCATCAAGAAATGCCCCTCCTGCACAATAGTAATATACATAGATACTGTGAAGGAGTGCCTATAATATGTCCTAAAAACAGCTGGCCTGAATGTCTGTCTGCAGAGGTGCCTGCCTTTCTCTGTGGATAGCAATCCTTTAAGCAGTTCACACAGAGAAGAAAATCTGCAGTTTATAAAGACAGGCCAAAACCACTTTATTTCTAAAAGGAGGTCGTACCAAGCTTGCTCAGACAACTGGATTTAGTTTAGGGATGAAATACATATGCTCCGAAACCAACTCACTGTCTCCATTAGCAAACATTGGGATATTGGAGATGATCTTTTTTGGAAAAAGAAGACAAATAATGGAGTTGCAGGCTTTTTTTTTTTTTTTTCCCTGTAAATGTAAGAGGACTCTCTGTTAAACCTTCACTGATGCACAGCTGCCCTGTGATAGCTCAAAGTGCTCAGAGATCAGAAAGGGAGCAGATGTGGCAGAATCATTCAGCACTGAAGTGGCACAAGCCAGCTTTGCCAAGCAGCAGTCAGGGACCACATACATCTGTTCCTCAGAGCTCAGCAGGCCAGCTGTGATGGAGAGAGATTAGCTCAAATGAAATGGAACATGAAAAGTCTGATGAAATTGCCACAAATAAAGGGTGGTTCCTGGAGAGACAAGCAGCTCCATCTGCAACAGATCTAATGAAGCTTGGGTTTTATAATGGGTTTGTGCCTTGTGGTTGGATTCTTTGGTGTGAGTACCAATTAAAACTCTTCCTGTGGTTGGGGCAGTCATAATAGTTGTCTTCTGTGTGAATTCTCCAGTGGGTGGAGAGCACAGTGCAACCTCGTGATCAGAGAAGGTCTGACTTGGTTAGACCACTAGTGGCATCTCTCTTTCCTGTTCAGCCCCCCATGCCTACAAAACTGGATATTTAATTCCTGCTAACTTCTGCTATCCTGGGTTGAAACTAGTTAAGTGATTCAGAGTTATTGGGATGGATAGTATGGCAGACCCACGTGCACAGATTCCTGTATATGAACAAGTGGAGTGTAATCTCACACTGCTTTTACTGCAGGGACATCAGATGGGCCTAGGATACTATCTCCTGGGTAATGCTGCCTTGTGATTTAAATAACAAAAGCTGAAACATGTATGTGTCAAGGTGATGATGTCTGCTGAGATGACAGTGAGTACAGATGTGTTTTGAAGACACACACCTTTTGGCCTAACAGTCAGTCCAGGCTTGTGGGTAGAGCACTGTGTGGGACAAAGGAAACATGAAATCTAACTTTATGCTTTATTTGGAAAAGCAGCTTCAGCTACAGCTCCTGTTTGTAAAAGAAAATAGTAATTCCTTCCATCCACACTGTTATCCTCTTCATTCCTTTCACATCACATTTTTATGGTCCCTGAAAGCTGAGGAGTTCTCACCTTATATGATGATGATGGCCATGACTTGATTGCTGCTTATCCCACTTATGTGGCCATGGAGCAGATATTGCAGGTGACAGCATTTTCATTTTTGGGAAGCAGAAGTCACCTTTAAGAGAAAGTTCACAGCTCTAATGTAAAGGTCTGCAAAATTAAAATTAATTTTCTTCATGCTCAGTTCTTCTTGGCAATGGGACAAGTGCATCAGTTTTTTGAGCTATTTTCTTAATTCTTATTTTTAGTAATCATTAAAGAGTGACAAGAAAATAGAAAAGATGGTGTTATATTTGGCACTACCGTGACTTCATTTCCTGACTTGGTCACAGCCTTTCTTTGTGAGCTGAAATCTTGTACCATTTTTCACCCTGTCTAACAGGCTACTTGCAAACTATGACCTTTTCTCTTTTTAGGTGTAATGGTACAAAAGCATAAAAGTCTATATATACCCATGTAAACATCAAGTCAAGGTTAATATAATTCCAGAGCTACTTAGTCACTCACAGAGATAGGATAAACAACTGAATTCAGAAGAAAGGCTAACTTTTTACAGACTACAAGAAACTATGTGCAGAATTCTTATTTTGTTCCGTTATCTGAAACAAAACAAACAAACAAAAACAAACAAACAAAACCAAACAAAAACAAACAACTTTTTTTTTCTTTTTTTTTCTTTTTTTTTTCCAAATCTTCCCTCAAATCCCTAGAGATGTGAATATTAAACAGAACATTTTTTGTCAGGGTAATTATTTCACATTGTGTCCAATGCTTATGTTAATTATAATTCAATGCTCCAGAACTATGGCTGTGGGTTTTGGTATAATAGGACTATCAGAACAAGACCATTTCTAAGATCCACTCAGAGTGGTGATCTGGTTGCTGTCAGAGCTGGAATATAGACTGAAACCAACTCTTCTCAGGTGGCAGCAAGGAATTATCATATATTTGTGAATTGTATTCTTGAGAAATATTATGCCAAGAACACCCCCACTTGGTCAAGCAAAGAAATGGAATCAGAGGAAGATTACCACATCTGAAATATATTGCACAAAACCCCCTAATATTCTATGCTTATTTTTTGAAAGCTGCTGTCCATTAATGTCAGCATGAATGAAATTCTACAGGTCATTGAGAGAAAAAATAAAGTTATAAATGAAAGTTTATAAAGTTTATAAACTTAGTGTTTTGGTATTCATTGAAAATTTCTCACACAAACTATGTATCTCAGACTGCAGTGTAAATACTCAAGCCAACTTGCCTGGCATCAGCACCCAGGCTTCTACAACATCATCCTAAGTACAAACTAGTTTCTTTTGTTTTTACCAGAGAACACATTTTCTTAAATAACAATCTCAACTCCACACGTATTCTTATGCCTACAGGAACTATATCCTACTGTACACAGCCCAGACACAGTCATTGAAAGAGTGCTGTGAATGTTAGCACCTTTTTAAAATTTTATTATCTTTTGTTTCTTTCTTTCAGCAAGAAGTTTTGAGCAGTGTTGAACAGTCACAAGAAGCCACCTACATACAGCCACACATGAAGCACAACATCAACACAAACACTTTTTCTGCAGCCACTTTCAGCTTTCCCAGAGGAGCAGAAAAGAAAACCAAGAATGCCTATTTTATTTGCTGTAGACAATCAACTTCGAATCATCCCTAATTAGCTTCCTACAAGATGTCTGGTTCCAGTCCAGAAGTTCTTAATTAGTCTCTATAGCCATTGATTTCAAGGGGAGTTTTACCTGAGTGAGGATTTTGAATGAGGTCATGAGGTGTGAGTGAGCCCCGAGGAAGAAAATGGAGCCTCACCCTTGTGCAGGTGTGCAGGTGAAATTTCAAGGAGATTCATCACTCTTTCTAATATTTTTAGTCCCTTGTAGGTCAAAGGCTGCAGTTTTAGTGTGGCACTACAGGAATTCAGAAGCATCAGCATCCAGACAGAGTTAAAAGTACCTCAGAAAAGGAAAAGATCCCAGGAAAACTGAGGAAAAAATGTAGGGAAAAGGAATTCACAATAAAGTTCACAAACAGCAAAGCTCTAGGAATATGAAATGAGGGTTTGAACTTGACATGATGTTTCTGTGAAAAAAACCAAACAACAAAATGACATAATAATAATAATAACAATAATAAATGACAACAACAGCAATAACAATAATAGGGCAGATTGTGGCAGGAGACTGGGAGGAAATTGTGAGCAGAATGTGAGGACCTGAGGTTGGACAGAGAAACAGAGGTCAAAGCAGATTCCTGGGCCAGGTCTTTGGGAGGTCTCTGTCCAAGCTCCTTTGTGCACTAATGCACAAAAAAGCTTTGGCCTGAGAACATGTGGGTCTGTAAAAGTGCAGAGAATGAAATGAGAAAAGGAATGACTCCAGGAAGAATGTGGTGATGTGTTTCTCTGAGAAGATGAAGACCAAGATGTTGTAAAAAGCACAGTCCCTTCTTCTTTCATATTTAAAGTCTCATGGCATGTGGGTAACTCAATTACTGAAAGTAAATCATCTCGCTGTAACAGCTATAAAAAATATACTTTTCTTAAAACTCATGTATTAGTTTTCAAAACCAGCTGAAGAATTTTCAATAAACTTTCTGTGCACGTGCACTGAATTCCATACAAGACAAACTCTTGGATTAAAAAAAAATAGCCAAGAAAATAGGAAAACTTATAAACAACTGAAATTGGTTTCTTGTATGCAGAAATTCTTCTGACCTTAATACCTAATAACTTTAACAATATCTTTAATATGGGTCCCCCTCTAAGACTAAAAAATTAATTGAAAGATCTGGCAGACTGTGTTCATGTAAGAGTAGATAGATGATGAAGGTCAGTAAACACAATTGCAGCAATCAATAGGTATGTATTGGCTTTGCAATTATCTTCCTATTAATGCTAAATTAGCTAAGGTATATTTCAGACATCTGTTATAATTTAAAGGATTGCCAATAATTCTTTTCTTATTGAAAAATAGATTACTCCTTATTGGAAAGGCCATAAAGCAAACCTGAAAATCTTTATCTATGGAGTTTGTCTCACAGTGCATGGTGTCATCAATAAAACATCTCATGGTCCACTCACTGCTGCTGTGCAGACTCAGGAATATAGGAGGTGTTGATAATTTTCTGTCCTGACATACCCTAACACATGTTTTAATGGTGGTATTGCTCTTGCATCATATCTCACTCCTTTAGGACATGTCAGCTCACCACCAAGCCGACCTATCCAGCATTCCTGGCATACCTTCAGTCAAGTGCCATGTGCTGATATCCATAAAAATCCACTTTAGCTGACAGAAAGCATATAATATCCTGAGTTTAATTGCCTGTTTTTAAAAATATGCTTTGTAAAACTTATTTTTGCCTGCCTTCCCCCCGCCACCTTCCCCCAGCTCAGGATTTTTTACACTTTAAGGGGCTGCTTGTGTCTTCCCCTCTAGCCTTTACCAAACAATCGGAGGGAGGAGAAGGCATTGGTTAAATATCTCACAACCCAAATGTTAACTCTCACAAATCACCTGTGGGGCGAAGAGTCTGCCTTTCCACACTTACATATTCTGTGCATGTTGCAAACCTCTCTCCTATGTGGCCCTGGCAGATTTCTCAGAATTATGTGATTTACATTCTGCACAGGCCTGTGTGGGTCCATACAGCTCAGCAGGAGTGATTTTTATAGATTTACTGCAGCAGCCACAGGCCAGGGTAGGATTTGAAATTTTTTCTTACGTAGATGTGATTCACAGCAAAATCTCAAGGGCAGAACACCCTCCAGCTGCTGCAGGCTTAAACGTTTGGGAAAATCATACCTGTCCAAGGCAGAAGGTCCTTCCCAAGGCACAATGCCTGCCTCAGAGTTTTTAAAGGAGCTAAAGAAAACAGAGGCCTCTGACACATGATCAAGTTATTGAATATTAATGAGTTACCTTGCATCAGCTGAACCACAGCAGCTCCTGTGTACTTAATCGCAGCCCATTGCTGCCACCAAGGATAACACACAAGTATTACCTTTTTCACCGGGGTCTGGTGTGTGACTCCTTTTACCCACATTTACTATGACCTTAATGCACACACAAAAAGTGAGCTACTGCCACTCATCTGACAGGCACTAAGCCATGAATCTCTGGTCACAGGGGATACAGGGAAATCAGGAGTCAGGTTCATCAAAGCTACTCATGCACTTCTGAAATGCAATGTCAGTTGTCAGTTTTGTAGGAAAAAAACCACTAGCAAATATCTCCCAAGTTAAAAAAGACATCCTTCAGCTGTCAAGAGAACAGCCTCAGTAAATGCTGAGCACTACTTTCAGTAGCTCTGTACCTAAGCTCTCCCTCCACCCAAGGAGCTGGTATATCACACAAAAAGGTGTTGTTTCTCACCAGGACATCTTTGCACTGCCACCATGCTCTTGCCAGGAGAATGAAGAGATTGTTTGCTGACCAGTGCAGCCTAATCTCAGTAAGATGTCTCAGTCTGTTCTTCTCCTATTATGTAGCACAACCAAGCTTTTAAAAAATATCAAGTTTATGCACACAAAGAAGTCTTGAAAAGTGGCTTTTCTGGGTTTGGGGGATAACTTGTAACTTGGATTTGTTGGAGCACCTTTTTTTTTTTTTTTTTTTTTTTTTTTTTTTTTTTTGTGCTGCTGCAGAAAATGACACATGGAGTCTATTCACAAGAAATATTTTGATTTTAGATAACACCAGCCAGTTGAGAGCAGGGAGTGGGAATACTACTAGGTAATGGGCCTTTTCTGTGATCTCAGGGGCCATAAGCCACTGAACAGTCTTAAAATGGTATTGCTAAGGAGGAAAATATGCTGTGCTACAGTGACCCTCAAAAGTGTATGAACACCAATGCTAGGAGAGGAGAAGTTTCTATGGGCCACTGGGTGTAAGAAGTACTGTATCCTTGCTTTCAAAATTCCTTCTCTGAAATACATTTCATGGGTGGCACTTAAATGAGACTTGGAGCTGTTCATAATTGTTCTTAATTTGCTATCATGCAGCTGCAATTCAGCCTCACTGTTCAAGGCAATTGAGCCTTCTTGTGTGCAAAGAGAAGTAAAATCTCATCTTGAGCCTAATTCAAGCTAGTAGCATACAAGGGTACAGTGCAGGTGTTTGTGACTCCTGTGCAGCCAGACCTCCTGTGCACTAATGACAAAAATTACCTTTGCTTGGGTTAGTAGCACTGAGAAAACCAGCAGTGTAGAAGTCTCTTTGCAAGTCCATTCTTCCCTAGTTCTTGTAAAAACTGATTGAAAATGCATCATATTCCCTTATTATATGTGCATTACTTACATTCTGTCAACCTCATTGTTTCCCACCAAAATCTGCTTTTTTCTACAACTTCTAAGTGAAAATTCTAAGGTGGGATTTCAAAAAGCATGTTGTGAAGTGAATATTGCAAACCAAAGTCACTGGAAAAACTCCAGAAAGAGGAGAGATATGTCAAAGGTAGCAGGTTTTCAGAGAAAAAAAACCCCCAAAACGATCCAAAGTATCATTAACCAAGAACTCCTTTGCCCATTACTGCAAAATATCTTAAAGTGAGACAGAATCCCCCTGTTTTGACTGGTGAAGAAATAATAGTAAGAGGCTAATTAGTGTGAAAAAGACATTTCTTTCTTTTCATAGGATTTAAATTCCAGATCTGTTACCATACCATACAGGTGATGTGCAGGAGTAATATTGATTGAAACCACGATAGTTATTTTATTTCCAGAGCTCTTAGCCCCCTGGGAAATTTATACTTTTCCAATTTATACTTTTTCTTGAACAAAATAGTTCAAGATCTTATATGAGGGTATGAATTTTGCAAATAGCCTTCATTTTTCGTACACTGTTGTACCAATGGACCTTTTGCAGCCTCACTTTCTCCTCCTCATGGTGAGCTTCTTGGAGACAGGAATCCTGAAAGCACGAAAGAGACAAAGTCCTGCTCTTGAGCTTGCAAGCCAACCAGCATGAGGTGACTGTATCCACAGTATTGAGCTCTTACTCTGTCATGGGCTAGGAGGGGCCTGATTTTGTTCCAATCGGGGTCAGCTTTTTTGATTGACAAGCAGTTTGTCCAGTGGAGGACAAGCTGCGACTTTTGGCGAAATGCTTAAAAAGGCTGGGGGGGGGAGGAGCGACCTCTTCGTCTTTAGGGTGGCAGACTAAGGACAGGGGGCCGCGGGGGGCCGGCCGGCCTCGGTGCCCCCCCCACCCCGGGGCGGCTGCGGCGAGCCGGGCCCCGATGTTGCCGGAGCCGGGGCCGGCTGGCCTCGGTGCCCCCCCACCCCGGGGCGGCTGCGACGGGCCGGGCGGGCCGGGCCGGGCCCCAATGCTGCCGGAGCCGGGCAAGCCGGGTCGGAGCTTTGGGAGCCGCTGTCTCGCGGAGAGGCGGACAGCATGGAGAGAGAGAGAGCTCGGACGGAGTGCCCCTTCGCCCTTGTTCTTCTTTTTCAAGCCGAAGAAACCAGCGCACGGCTTCTAAACGACTCAGTTTCCCCCCGCAGAGCCACGTGGGCAGCCCGACAGCCCGAAAAGTTTAACCTTTTGTTGTGAGCAGATGGACTTTTCTAAACATCATCTTTCTCCGGAAGAAGAACAGTTATAGCGAAGGAACTATGGAAAGACACGGCATGAAGCTACAGTCGGTAAGGGAAGAGTGAAAAGGACTTTAAGGCAAAAGGACAAGGAGTGGCCTAATTTTGGCTGGACATTTCTGGTAAACTATAAAGACTGAACTAGTTTTGTTTCCTGTAACATATAAATGCTTTTGGGGGGATGTAAGGTTCTAGTTAAAAGTGATATGAAGCTTTTTTGCTCCTAAAGAAAGAGGAGATTTGTTTTTGGGTCTTGAGATGATTTTGGAAATAGAAAAAGAGAATCTTTGTGTCATACTAGAGGAGGCATCCTTAAACAGTACCCCAGTAAGCAAATATGGCCTATGTGCAGTGTTGAGAGAACTGCTAATGGGTATGGTATGTCTATATAGAACCCAGAGAGACTCCTTTCCTAAAAGAACTGATAAAAAGTTATTTTTAAAATGGTAAAACTGGCTAAAGTTGCAAGTCATGTCTTTTTATGTTGAGTGAAGAAAGGTAAAAACTTAGAAAGAGAAAGAAAGATGTTTTAGAAGTTTCATTTGTTGTTGTTGTTGTCTTTTTTTCCCTTTTCTTGTTGTTTTTTGTGTGTATTAATAAACTATCTTTGTAATTTAAAGATGGGCCTGGTTTGCTTTATATTCTTCCAGTCAAATAAAATATAGAACGTGATTAAACCATCACATACTCTTAGCATCAATTGAATAGTTTGGGTTGGAAGGCTCCTTTAAAGGTAATCTAGTCCAAGCCCCGTGCAAATGGGCATCTTCCACTAGATCAGGTAGCTCAGAGCCCTGTCCAACAGGACCTTGAATGTTTCCAGGGATGGAGCATCTACAACCTCTCTGGGCAACTTCTTTCATTGTTTCACCATCTTCATCCTTCCAGCTAGCCTGAATCTACACTCTTTTAAAGTTTAAAATCGTTCCCCCTTGTTCTGTTGCTCAGACCCTACTATAAAGTCTTGTCCCCATCTTTCTTATCAGGCCCCCTTTATGTATTGAAAGGCTGTATTAAGGTCTCCCCAAAGCCTTCTCCTCTCCAGACTGAAAAATCCAACACTCTCAGCCTGTCCTCATAAGTGAGGTGTTCCATCTCTCTGATCATCTTGGTGGCCTCCTCTGGAAGTGCTCCAACAAGTCCCTGTCCTTTCTTCTGCTGGGGATCCCAGAGCAGATGCAGCACTGCAGGTGGGGTCTCACCAGGGCAGAGCAGCAGAATCCCCTCCCTCACCTGCTGCCCACGCTACTTTGGATGCAGCCCAGGACACGTTTGGCTTTCTGGGCTGCAAGGGCACATGGCTGGGTCATGTCCAGCACCCACAGCACCCCCAGGTCCTTCTCAGTCGGGCTGCTCTCAATGAGTTCTCCCAATCTGCACTGAGGGTGTATTTGATCCCAATGTTACCAGTGAAGACATTAAACATCAGTGGTCCCAGTATGGACTCTGGGGGACATCACTCATCCCCACACTTGTGCTTCCAGAACAGGTTGCCCATGTTCAGGTTGCTACTGGGACAAGGTGTTTCTTGCAGAATTGAAGATGCAGACTCTTGTCCCTGTAGTTCAGTGTTGAGACATCTTTCCTTACACTCTGCTAGTACATGTCTAATAGATAATTTAAAAATTCATTACGTGCTTAACGGATAACGAAAAGCTTGCAGGCAGTTTTGTGCGGCTTTGCAGAGTCCATATCGCCAGTGATCCCAGCGCCGGGGGAGCGGACTGCGGGCAGAGCCGAGCCAGACCGGGGCACTGGCGGTGATGGCAAAACGCTCGGTCTGGCAAAGCTCCAAAGCCGCACGACAGGGAGGGAATCACAGGGAAGACAACGCAACAGAGCACCTGTCCCAAAACGATCTCTGACTGACCGGGCGGCTGGGCAGCCCCGGCTCTCCGGGACTCGCATCAGCGCTGCAGGGCGGGCAGCAATTCCAGCCCGGCCGGCCAGAGGGACAATGGAGACAGCGGGGCCCTTTCATCCCGGGCTGCCGGGCAGGTGATGGGTGAGCGGGGTCCGGCAGGCACGGAGCGCCCGACGCCCGCCCCTCCGGCACCCCGGGCTCCAGCGGCCGGAGCGGGCCCTGCGCCCCGGGACACGGCTGGGGGTGTGACAGTGCTGGGGGTGTGACAGTGCTGGGGGTGTGACAGTGCTGGGGGGTGACACTGCTGGGGGTGACAGTGCTGGGTGTGAGACACTTCTGAGGGTGTGACACTGCTGAGGGTGTCACAGTGCTGGGGGTGCGACAGTGCTGGGGGTGACACTGCTGGGGATGACAGTGCTGGGTGTGAGACACTGCTGAGGGTGTGACACTGCTGAGGGTGTGACAGTGCTGGGGGTGTGACACTGCTGGGGGTGTGACACTGCTGGGGGTGTCACAGTGCTGGGGGGTGACACTGCTGAGGGTGTGACAGTGCTGGGGGTGTGACAGTGCTGGGGGTGACAGTGCTGGCGGTGTGACCCTGCTGGGGGTGTGACAGCGCTGGGGGTGTGACACTGCTGGGGGTGTCACAGTGCTGGGGGTGTGACACTGCTGGGGGTGACAGTGCTGGGGGTGTGACACTGCTGAGGGTGTGACAGCGCTGGGGGTGTGACAGTGCTGGGGGTGTGACAGTGCTGGGGGTGTGTGACACTGCTGGGGGGTGTGACAGCGCTGGGGGTGTGACACTGCTGGGGCTGACAGTGCTGGGGGTGTGACAGCGCTGGGGGTGTGTGACACTGCTGAGGGTGTGACCCTGCTGGGGGTGTGACAGCGCTGGGGGTGTGACATTGCTGGGGGTGACACTGCCGGGGGTGACACTGCTGGGGGTGACAGTGATGGGGTGACAGTGCTGGGAGTGTGACACTGCTGGGGTGACACTGCACTACTGTGCTGGGGGGTGTGACACTGCTGTTCAGTGTTCTGTGTGTCTGCTGAGGGCACCCAAGCCTGTGGACATTTTGTTGATCCATGTTCCTAGGTGTTGGCTGCCATCACCTCCTCACACTTTTTTGGTTCCTGATGGCACTGGGTGGCCTTCTCATCCATGATGTACTCTTGTGCTTTGTGGTTGTCATTGCCACCAGATGTGACCACTGCACAAATGTTATGGAATGTATTCCTCAGGGCTCATGGATGGAGACATTTGGAGAGGAACAAGAGAACAAGAAGTGGATTCCTCATGCTCCATCCTTCACTGGACAGTAGAGAATCCAGTCTTTCACAAGTCCCAACTCAAGAAGATTTTAGCCTGTTAATATGGTTCTTGTCCAAAAAGACAGAAACTATCTAACCTCCTTGGCAGGTCAAGATTTTCCAGTCTAGCTGCTTCCATATGAGTAAATATCCACACTTCTACAGCAGCTTGTTTATCTCTCCAGTGACAGAAACATTTATGTGACTCAAATCGCTTCCCTCAAAACTGTCTAAGATCACAGAGTCACAGAATAGTTAAGGTTGAAAGGGACCATTGGAGGTCATGTCCTCCAAGCTCTCTGCTCAAGCAGGCTTCCCTGGAGCACATCATTCAGAGTTGTGCCCAGGTAGCTTTGAATACCTCCGGTGAGGGAGAGCCACAGCATCTCTGGACAATCTGTTCCAGTGTGTAGTTACCTGCTCAGTAAAGAGTTTCTTCCTCATATTCAGGTGGAACCTCCTGTGCATCAGTTTCTGCCCATTGTCTCTTATTACTCAGCACTGCCGAGGAGAGCCTGGTCCATCCTCTTGACACCCTCCCCTCAGATAATTACAGACATTGATGAAGTCTCTTCTCAGTCATCTCCAGGCTGAACAGGCCCAGCTCCCTCAGCTGTTCCTTCCAAGAGAGATGCTCCCCTCCCCAATAATCTTTGTAGCCCTATTGATGCTCTGAAGTATCTAAAATTCTCTTGAATGTGTACTTCAAAATCATACTTACTTAGGAAAAAACCTGATACTTTAAAAATTCTGTTAGCACAGCAGTAGTGCCACTTTTAAGCTAAAAAAGATCTCTGATTAGAAAGCAGGAGCTACCCTGCAGTTTAACCTGGATTTTTTTCACTCACTTTCTATTATATTTCAGATAATGAGACAAGGGTCATGAATGATGAAGTACAAATATTACAAAAGAGATAATGTAATTAATTAGCCTTGGATAAAAGAGTTGAGTTTAGTGGAGAGTTATGTGTACAAAATTGAGAATATTTCTAGCTGTCGTCATTAAAACAAGTCTAGAAATACCATATCCATGTCCTTTTTAATGCACCAGCATAAGGGTGTGCTTTCCCTATAAATAGAGTTATTGAGCACAGCTAATTTGGCAGGAGGTGTGGTAATTCATTTTTCCTAAATGGTTCTGTTCTCCCCCAACATGTATAGTTCATTACCAAGTTGTTGTAAACCACCCCCCTAAGCTGTCATTCATTGTAACCCCATTGTTACCTGACCCCTCCTACCCTCAGTATCCCATTGGTCCAAGTTTTGGGTCTGCTCCCTGGCTGGAAAAGGCCTATTTAAGCTAAAGACGAGAGGGGGCAGGTCTCTTGGTCTCTCTTGGTCTCTTGCTCTCACTTGCTCTTGCCCTCTCTTTCCCTTCCCCCTTCTCTCCCTCCCCCTCTCCCCTGTGGGAGCCATGCCGCTCCCCCCTGGTGTGGGACCCCCAAATAAACCCTGTTTAATCAACACCCTGGAAAGTTAAGTGGTGTCTTTTCTGCCTGCGTGCTGCTACTAGCTGCTACACGTTGCCAAGAAAATCCTCCCTAGAAGCTCTGGTAAGGCTGCTGTACCCCACCCCCCTTTCAAGACCCAGAAAGACCTTGTTGCGAGTTCTCCTGCAGATGCTAGCCGGGCAGAGGAAGAAAAGCAGGAGACCGCAACAAGGAGGGGGACTGTGCTTTAGGGAGAGGACTAAATGCTCATCTTCATTGTGCACATAGGGTGGAGTAGTTGCACCTGTAGATGGTGATTCAGAGACACAAAAAGAAGCTTAGGGAAGCAACAAGAAATGCTCTGAGCTTGTTTCTGATAGACCTTGCCCAGTGTACCCAGTATTACCCAAGTCAATACACAAGGACTGATACTCAGGTGAAACACACCAAACTGACTGACAGGGAGGCCCCTGAGCCCGCAGTGCTGCACAGCTCACAGGTTATACCTTCAAACCCCGGGGGAGCAACGAGGAACACAGGCTGATGCATGGGTCACAACACCGAGACACTGAACGACAGAGCAGTCGTGAACAGCAGCTACATGGACTGAAAGAGCAACAAGATTGAAGTTGAGGTGAGGTGCTCCAGCTTTCAGAGGTAAAAGGGAAACCTGGTATCAACTTTTAGCTCCTAAGTCTGGCAATTTCCCAACCTCACAAAACACACAGACCTGCTCTTGCCAATTTCATGAAGCACTTCATATTGTTGATGGTCATATTTTATTTAGATTTTGTCGGCATATAAACAGGCCATTTAAAAGCATTGCAGTAAAGTGATTTTAGGCAGTGATACTTTTATTTTTTTTTTTAATTGAATTCAATACAGTATTAGAGAGACTTTCAAAAAGTTCAAGTTCTGATTGGCATTGTGTACCAAATGCTACCCTTCTTGTTGAATAAATCAGCTGCAAGCTATATGGTTTTACATTAAAACAAAACCCTAAAAACCTCCTAATTCCATTATTTCTATAACTTGCAACAGATAATTTTAGACTGCTTCTTCTCAAACCATTGCTGGCATTTCCATGCTGTTCAATGAATTTGTTTGTTGCAAACACAGTGCTCAGTTTAAGGTATGAACTGGAGATATCTACGAATAATTTTCTGTGATGCTTTGCAGAAAGTAAGAGTGGTTCAATTAATTAATAGGTGGTTTAAATAAATTGTATTTTACCGTGATTAGCTAATAGAGATCATTTTGACACCCTAGTGAAGTTCCCTAATTGGTGTTTTACAGGTTTCCCCTGCACTCCCCTTTAACTTGCTTACTTTCTAGTGCTGGATTTCTGCATTCCTGAGATCAGCTTTAATGAGGCTGTTGGGGTGCTGGAGCACAACTGTTTGCAAGCACATAAGTTTTGCTTTGAAATCACAGGTGATCTTGACATTTCCAGCAGGCAGAACTTGCACTTGTGTAAAGTTGCTGGATCCAATCCAAAGAATTTGACTTGGATGAGTGAATACAGCTGAACTGAAACCCTGGGAATATCTCTCTTCACTACGACTCACAGAAGCACTGCTGGGCAAAATCAAAACATTAAATTATAATTTAAAAAACCCTCTTGCTTTGTCATTCATGTGTTCCTCATAGTTTTAATGAAATTATTCACATTGAGAAATTGTGCAACACTTATCCCATTTTCTGAGGAACATGACCATATGGTATAACATCATGCCATTAATGTTTGACTACCTGGACTGATAGAAGTTAGTTGTGTCACAGCATTTATTTTTAATTGCCCTGATAATATGCTCCCATAAATTATAGTACCTGATCCTTCTGTGTACAGTCCCTGTCCATGTGTTGAAACTACAACTTGTTCCTTACCATTCTTACTGATGAAAAACTTTGCTATGAGCAATTTTCTATACACATATATTAGTTTTGAATTACTGAGATTGCCTAATGAGATTATAATCAGTTGTTAAATATTTCTGACAGAAAATATACAGTATGGAATTTGGAAAACATCTGTATCTCATGAGGAAACTAACTTTTTATTTTGAAGATTTTGTTAGAAATATTCCCAAGGAAGCCTTTATAGTTTGGCAGGAAATTATCCTGAACAACGCTGATAAAGCAGAATTAGTTCACGTTGCTGCTGATGGCAAAAGGTTCTCCATTATTTCACCCTATCAGGCTTCCACACTTGGAAATTATTACAAGCAACTGCTAGAAACAAGAAGATGGAAATGGGAAAAAGTAGAGAGAGAATTTGGTGTTTGGCCCCTTGGGATGATCATCCTAAACAGGATCCCAGCTCAGTCAGCTGGGTGAAATTGCCTCCAGTGAAGCACAATTCCAGACATGGGCAAAAATTCAGACTGGTTTCCTAGGAATTCTAAATTTTACAGAATGTTGGGACTTTGTTTTATTAATCAACTCTGCAACAGCAGAATTTTAAAAGGAAGTTCATTTTTATGAAATTAATTTGGAAGCAAGCTGCTGTATAGTAGTTAGTGTGCTTTACTCACTGACATTCACAGCCAGGAGTTCACCTGATTGTAGGGAACTGGACTTTGCCAGTTTTTGATATAATTCTCTGTTGTATCTTCCTGTGATTTCTGGGAAATCAGGGAAGTGGCTGAGCCTTTTACCACCATGTCCAGTTGATTGTGGTAAAAAGAATCGTAATAAATGTATAGCTCTGACTAGTGTTAAATTATAATGGATTTGATCCAATTTATTTTTGTGGATGAAAAGGAGTGAATCTGTAGAGCAAAATTCATGGTGCTGACATAATGTCCCCTGTACTCGCATTTTGGGGGTTTTATGTAAGGCCACATCTATTCTGGTGACATGAAATGAATGTTCATTTCATGGTTCAAGCCAGAGCTGCAAAGCGAACTTTTGGAGCACATCACCTGGTTTGTTATCAGGGCAAAGTAGGTTTTTTTTGTGTGCTCCAAGACAATTCCACCACATGGGTCAGAGTCCTGCCTCAAAAACCCCATTCCCCTTATATAAATTAAAAAATTAAGGCAAATATACCAAATATGTTGCTTAATTATTTCCATGGACCTGCTGTATATGGATGCAAACTCTGCCATGTTACTCACCCTCATCTCAGATCCAGCCGTGGGCTGCTGCCTATGCAAAATGAGCCATAACAGTCCTACCCTCAACCACACACATTTCATTTGATGGAGAAGAGGGAATAAATGCAACTCACATTTCTTCAACTTGATCTACAGATTGGACATTAAAGAAGTGGGAAATATGTCTCTGATGACCTCAGGCTATGTCTGTGCTTGTAAATAAACCATGCCAAAGATCACAGCTTAGCTCAAATCCATACATATAAGTATGTTCTTTCCTCCAAAACCAGGGTCTTCTCAGGTAAAAGCCTTGTTTTCTTGTAGTGAAGCTGCACTTCATTTTTCTTGTTTAATTTTTTTGGAAGTTAAATAAAAAGTTTCATCAGGGTCAGATAAATATCACTCTTTAAAATAGTGGCATTGTAGCTTTTTTTTTTTTTTTTTTATGGGAATGACAAAGCTTTCTGAATTTGTTGTCCACTCTGGCAGAGACTAGTGAAAGAGGATGTGATAATGAAATTGTATTCCTGTTTGGGAAGTCAGCATGGTGTTCCTATCCCTTATTTTACCATCTCTGAGGAGCAGAATGCAGAGTGCATGAGCACACTTTGTTTGCAGCACCTATCACCTGACCTCAGAGACCTATGCATCCAAAATCCTCCATGCTTTGCACAAAACTAGTACAGCTGAAAGCCATTCAGCAGATTCTGCGTGTGTACCTTTCCTGGCACTGATGAAGGTGCTGCTGATGCCCAGGGGTCCCAGTCATCACCACTTCTAGTGCTGGTAGTTCTGTAGGTGCTGTGGCCTATTAGGTAAAAATTACATTTTATCCTCAGCTCACACTGAAATCTTCCATGTCTTTTTGCCTTTTTTTGTATAGTTATATAACTGAAGACCAAAAATAGGAGCCTGTATTTCTACGCAGACAACATAGTTCCACAGGGTTCAAGCATTAATTGTCCATATTGTGCCTCAGAATGCAGTGCTTGGTAAATTCACATCCTGTACTAGGATTAATTAGAGATACTCATTAAATAGAGCTATTCTGATTTGTGCCAAATTGGGAGATGTTTTGATACGAAGAAAAAGTTCCTAAAAATTAGACACACCATCCTTGAGGACTGATATTCTCACAGCTGGCAGGGACAGTCTTTTGATTTAACATCTCTGCACATATAAAGATCCTGTCCAAGGATACCCTAAAAGGGCAAAAGAATACTTGTCCTTAGAAATTATCAACTTAGCAAGAACATTGTTGTAGAAAAATCTGCCTATAAAAATAATAATAAAAAATCAAAATAAATGAAAAATCCATATTAATCCAAAATAATTCACTTAAATTAATCTCTTAAAGGAAAAATAACCAGTAATCAGTAGTTACCTGCCAGAAGGAAGGTGTATATCAAAAGATTTGTGGGCGTCAATTTCTACTCCAAGGAAAAAAAGTCATGGCAAATGGACTAGAGAATACTTCCAATACATTTGTAGGTAACAGCAACGTAGGATGGACTGAGAATGCAACAAAAAGGCTCAGGTACATCTTGCTGCTGAAAAATGGTGCTGTTTTCCCCTGCTTTCTTTCAGACACATTCATCCAGGAGTTGACACTGCACATGGTATATGGGAAAATGACATCACACCTGGCTCAGTATAGTGTGTTCTTTCAGCCACAGACTTTGTAAAGGCACCTTGCCACCCAATAAACACTGAAAACCAGAAACAGAGTTCAAAATCTTGACAAGTGGTAAATTCACTGGAAACAGGATTAAATGGGATGGGAGTAAAGTAGTGTACTTAAGAAATACAGATGTCCATTGGAGGTGGCCTACAAGATTGCAATTCCCCCTTTGAAGTTGTTTTTTGGTTGTTTGGTTTTTTGTTTGTTTGTTTTTGGTTTTTGGTTGTGTTTTTTTTTTTTTTTTTTTTTTTTACACCCATAGTGGCTTCTGATTGCATCATCTTGATCCTGTGCTTCTGTGCTACCTATGTGGGTTTTGGGTTGTCTTTCCAGTTTGCTTATGATTAAGTAGTAGGGCAAAACAGAGAGAAGGCTGTCCCACAAGTCACTGATACTAAACCAGCTGACAATGCTTACTGCACATAACACCTGTAGTAATCCCTGTGTTCTATACAATTGTTTCACCTACAGCCTCCAGCTTCTGCCTTTTCAAACAAGGCAGGTGACAAAAGCAAAAAATCTGCTCTCCCAAGCAAAATTCATAACCTAAATCACATGGTTAGGTGGCTTCAAATCTCTCCTGTTGTATATCCAGAATTAAACCCAACACTGATCTCTCCTCAGTTTTCAAGGAGACCTTACTCAGGTGGAAACCTTGTGGAAGGGTTCAGTTCACCAGAGATCTCAGCTGCCTTCTCTAGACATCATTCTATCTTTATATGAACTTGCTTTTATAGACAGGCACTCAAAAACTGTACCTGCACCCTTCTCTGCTTCAACATGTATAATTTCTATACTGCACTGCCCTTGTTACCTTCCCACTGTGAATGGAGCAATATTATGTGTATCTTAACAGATGAGAATTCTCTTCTTAGGCTTTTACTGGAGGCATAATAATTTATTTTCCTTACTTTTAGATTAAAAGGAAGATTCTTTTTTTGAGAATTGCCTTCTGATTGGATTTAAACTAATAGAATTACATAAAAATATAAACAATATGCAAAATAAGAGACCCGGGCTCCTCAGCCATGTTTACACAGGCATCTGAGCAAGGAAACCCTTGTTCTGAGCCACATGCACATCATTCTCTGTAGAGTACAGTTTGCAAAAAACTGTATTGTTCCCTCTTCCAACTCACAGGCCTTTTTATGTTTTTTGCTGCTTTCCTCTCCTCCAGTCCTATACACACCCATTTTTCTCCTTTTATTCTGCTGCTGTGTCCTGCTTCCTTCTTTAGCCTCTTTGCAGGATGTAACAGAGCTCAGATTCCTGCCTTTCAGCACAAAGACCAGCCTGCAGAACACAGGAACACACTGCAGGGTCAGCCCTGGCCAGGGACAGCAGCTCCTCTGAGCAGATCCTGAGACCCCTGGCTGCTGGCAGCAAAGTGAGCCACAGGGTGGGCAACTCCATGGCTCAGCATTTAGCCAGTGTCAGCTGTAACTCATGTGCCCTGGTTTTACTCTACAGCCATATTGAGAAAACTAAAAAAAAAACCTCAAAAAACAAACCAAACCAAACCAAACCAAACTACAAAAAACCCCAAACAAAACAACAACAAAAAAATAACCCCACCCCCCCCAAAAAAAGCTACCCAAAAAACCAAAATCATAAAATAATGTGCAATACCTAAGTTTGCTACCAAAACATTGCTCTCAACAGTTTACGCTGAAAAGAGAGGAGCCTTTTCATCCCCAGGTAAGATCAAGCACTGATGGAAATGAGATAAAAAATGGTTCACAAAATTTTGCTGTTGTTTGGCATCTACATTTATTAAATCTGTCATTATAACAATTAGATTTTAATTTCTTCTTGTCTTACCTATTTTTACTATCTGCTGATAAAGATTACATAGCAGGAATAGGAGAGTGAGAGTTACCTTTTACCCATATTCAATTATGCTACACTTCACCTTTCTCAGATTATATTCATTATAACTCATGGCTTTCACAAACCACTCATAGTTAAAGGGCACTCAAATAAGGAAGAAAAACAAATGTAATCTCTGACTCCAGGGTATTCTGCAAGCCCTGTTAACCCAATGATTAAATGATCCAGCCTTGCATAATTATTCCTGCTCCATGAACTGGTAAATAAAGGCAAAATGGTGGCTCTCCTTGTGAGAGCCAGCACAAGGATATCTTATCCATTAATTTCTACTGAAGTTTTAAAAATATTATTGTTAGAATGTTAGTATTTTGCCTTAACATTCACAAAGTTTAGTCACGATAAACTCCTACATTTTAAATCAATTATGGTGTTCCAGCAGGGTACAAGAGATGATATCTAAGTGCTTCACATTTTAGACTGCATGGGAGTGGTTGTATTTCATCAGCTGTACACATTTTTATATAATACCACTTAATAATTAACCACTTAATTGAACATTTTCCTTAATACAAATGAACAGATCTTGGTGTTTGTTTAAAGGAATAACTACATAAAATGCATAATGGAACATAAAACATGAACCATTTTTTTTCCCTATCCAACAACTGGTCTCCTTGAACCAGCTACCTGGAGTAAAATCCAAAGTGTCTACACGAAAAGGCTGCATCATTACTAATAAATTGAGCATGTGCAGTCTCTGGTCAGTAGGCTGACTTGCAGCAGGTGGCTACAGCTGTGCCCTTGTTCTGCCTCTGCCTCCAAAACAATCCTGTCCCAACCAACAGAGCAAAGGCTCAAGCTGTACATAGACCTTTGTGTGGGTTCTTGGGGCACAGGATGGGACTGCAGCATGGCTGAAGGGGCTCTCAGTCCTCACCCTATGCCCTGTACAGCTGGAGTGTCTGCATTCCAGAAAGGGGTTTTATTCACCCTGTGACAGATTTATCTAGACGACATTGCTTTAGGTGCTTACAGGCCATCTGTGTGGGGTAGTAGCAAAAGCCTCATGGAGGCAAATGAACTTGATATTGCTGCTTCTTCTGTGCTGCTTCCTTCTGTTAAGGAAACTATACTGCTTTGACATGGGCTGGCATGGCCTGTTATCTATGCAGGCTTATCTTCACACCCTACCTGATTTCTAAGGGCAGGCACATGACTCACCTCCCCTTTGGAAGTAACTACCCTCGGTGCTAACCCAGTTCATCAAATTCCTTATGATGAAGTTCATCAGGCCCAACCTACTCTAAAATATTGTAATTAGCTAAGGCAGGGAAGCACAGAATCAGTATTTAAGGATGTTACTTGCAGCGTATGAGATCAGCTTGGTTGGTCAGCACAGGGTGTTAATAATGCCAAGATTGTGGGTTTGATCCCCATATGGGCCATTCACTTAAGAGCTGGACTTGATGATTCTTGTGGGACCCTTTCAACTCCAAATATTCTGTGATTCTGTGACTTCTCCTACTTGCTATGAGATAATGGTGAATAAACACTTAGCTAATGGACTGAGCAGCAAGTAACACTACAAAGCTCTTCTGTTACAAGGGTTCTGTTTTCTCATCTCAGTATTGTGCCACTGGAAGCATAATTCCTTTCCTTTTTCCATCCATTTTAATGCTTCCACATCTTTAATATTTTATGTGGAGAAAGTTTCTTTCTCTATAAATATCTCCACTATCAATGTAGAAGTAGAGCACCTCTACCAAGTGAATGCTTATAGGAAAGAGTCTCTGTTTTTAAGCATTCCAAAAAGCTGAACTGCTCTGCAATGTCTCAAGTTCACTGCCTAGTTCTACAGGCTTTTTGTGGATCTTAAATGTTTCCAGGTCTCCCTGTCCCTGGATGTTTGTATTCACCTCTCACGTTCTGATTTCACTGTTTAAAGGGCAAGGTAAGTTTACTGAATGGAAAGACCTTGGAGTCTACAATATCAAACAGCAGAGTGACCTCAAAGGAAAACATATTTCATTAAAAAGAAAAAAGAGTTTCCTTGCAAATCCAGCTTGTTTTACCCACCCAGATCTGCCTTTTTGATGCCTCTGTGGTGACACATGTTTTATATGAATCTATATTAAGATGAATTTTAACCTACAAATAACTAGATACAGCTATGCAGTAGGAGGGAATTCCTACAAGATGATGTAAAGTTTTTTAAGCAGTAAAATTAAAAATAGCACGTAAAACCTGACCAGTAGATTTGGATTTGAACCAAGGCGACACATTTGGGAAACATTATCAAGTTTATCAGGGGTAACATATCACAGAAAATCTGCTTCTGTTTATATGCCATTTATTATTCATTTTTGACATTTCCCTTTTTTCCTCAACCTTTTTTACCCCTAAGCAAATATATGTTAGACTTAACTGAAATGTGAGATAATGGACCAGTCTTTTAGTTTTCTTTCTCTGTAAGACCAAAAGCAGATCTGAGTAGAAGTAAAATAAAAAAGTTATATGAAATGTAAGTACAGGGGGAAAAAGTTCCCAGAGTAGGACTGGTAATAAGGGAGAAATCTGCCTCACAGTGAAACCCCAGAAAAAAATAAGGCCTAATAATACTAAACACAGGGCCAAATTCTGTCCTTTCCTATTCTGTCTTGCATTTGATGATGTATAAATAGCACATGAAAGCCTTTGTTTCATGTAACACACCACATGTGTGATAAAGGCTGTTTTTTATGTCTAGGACACTTATATTAGTAGGCTTATGCTAGCAGAGAGTTCTTTGCCCATGGTTGGCAGAATGTGTGCAGTTTATAGTAATCAAGTTTAACTCAGGGAAAAATACAAACAATAAAAGCAATTTCACTCTTACTAAACAATCCAGTCCCTCAACTTTACTTAAAAAAATTCTCACTCATACTATCACAATAAATTTGAGAATGAGCTGTATGTTTAGGTGCACCTGATCTGATCAAAACAACAAGGTAACAACTAAGAGTCAGCTTAAGCTTGGTCCAAAGTCAGGCAAGATTCATGCAGTCTTTCTACTGAATGCAAGTTGAAGCTCGAGTTTGAATTATTTTGTAGGCGTTTTTTTTCCATCAGTAGTTTGTAAATTTCTTCAGTGGATTTCGATGCAAAGTAGCAATAATTTTTTGAAAGCTATTATTGAACAGTGGTTTGTTCTGATGCTGAGATCTCCAGCTGAGCTGAATGTTTACTATTCTTTGATAGGATGAGAAAAATATTTGGAATGGTTTCAGGAGAAAATCTTACTCTGTGTGCTCTAGAATCCACGCTTAGACCTTGTTCTATTAGCAAACACTCCTTATATCTCAAAGAAAACAAACACAGTAACTAACAGGCATAAAATGGGGAACATACTTATTTTAAAATGCAAGCAAATCCCCAGAATATAATAATATAAATAGATATTATTTCTATTTATTGTTTAGTTTTATTTTAGTAAATGCTGAGGTTTCTAGAATTTATGTGATTAAAAAGCTCTGTGATTCTGAGTTGTTGAATAGTTGCCGATGTAAATGCTATGAGGATCTATTGAATAGTTCCATTTGAACAATTATTTGTAATTAGAATTAAAACCGACTTGTAATTACAATTAAGATTCCTGTAATTAAGGCATACAATGAGAGCAGAATTGCACCCAGACATTACTAAAGAAATGCTGGGTAACTCCCCCTACTGCAGCACAGAAAAAACTCGTGTTTTGGCAAATGTAAGGTAACATGTCTTAAAATGTGGTATTTAGAGGACATTTATTCTAAGTGGATACAGATGGAAGAGACCAGAGAGAGTAAGTCAAAGGAGTTCCTAGTAACCCAGTAAGGTTGAACTGCTGAACCCTGTTGAGGAAATTAGCATTGCTGGTGATGCTGTCAGGTAGCTGAGTGCTACTAGACAGAGAAGGTGATTTACAAGCACACATGAAGAAAAAGGTACAATTTGTAAGAGGGAAGAAGTTTTGCTTGGCCTTTTTTAGGATTATTTTCAGCTTGGAAATTTGGAAGCTAATGACTCAAACAGACTTTGAATCAGATCCTCAAAGATAAACTAAATTAGAATGAAAACCATGTCATTTATTTTATAATGCTGCTTGTGTTGCCTCCCTCTTGCTGTTGCAGAAATCCCAGAACAGGATAGCAAGAGATACTGCTCAAAGCAAAAACTTTCAGATACTGAGAACACTTAGATGCTTTGTTACCTCTCCTGAAGATGAGTGTAAAAGCTGGCATTTCATCCAAGGTAATAACCCAGGATCTCCACAAGCAACAGTGGAGAGACAGAGAATGGGGCCCATGGGAATCTCATAAGTTTCAAGACCAAGTGCTTGTGATGTACCAGGGTTGGAGCAATCCTCTCTGTCACTCCAGACTGGGGGATGAACAGATCCAGAGCAGCCTGGCTGAGAAGGACTTGAGGGTGCTGTGGGTGAGAGGCTGGACATGACCCAGCCATGTGTCCTTGCAGCCCAGAAAGCCAAACATGTCCTGGGCTGCACCCAAGGCAGCGTGGGCAGCAGGTGAGGGAGGGGATTCTGCTGCTCTGCTCTCTGCTCTGGTGAGACCCCACCTGCAGTGCTGCATCCAGCCCTGGGTGCCCAGCACAGGAAGGACATGGACCTGTTGGAGAGAGTCCAGAAGAGGCCACCAAGATGATCTGAGGGATGGAGCACCTCTCTTATGAGGAAAGGCTGAGAGAGTTGGGATTGCTCAGCTTGGAAAAGAGAAGGCACTGGGATGACCTAAATGTGGCTTTCCAGCACCTGAAGGGAGCGACCGAAATCGATGGAGAAGGACTTTGAAGCTATTCCAACCTGTCCTGTCACTATAGCCTCTTGCAAACTGAGAGTAGGTTAAGTTTAGATATTAGGAAGAAATTCTTTAATGTGAGGGTGGTGAGGCACTGGAACAGGTCATCCAAAGAAGTTGTGGATGCCCCATCCCTGGAAGTATTCAGGGCCAGGTTGGATGGGGCTCTTGAGCAACCTGGTCTAGCAGGAGGTGTCCCTGTCCACTGCAGGGTGGTCAGAACTAGATGAACTTTAATGTCCCTCCTAACTGAAACCATTCTATGACTTCTGGGGACAATTTAGTCTACCGTAACACAAAGAACAAGAGATCTTAAGAGATCTATCTCTCCATACTCTTTGGAGGACTGCACATATGGCATAATTTGCTAACCTCAAGCATTTAAAACCTATGGCTGGTTCCAAGTGCTCTGCCTTGAGATGTCACATGAATAAGTTTGTAACACCTGTCACCTGTATTTTCAAGATGTTTGTGTCAGGCAGGATAAAAAATTCTGTGCTTCAAACAGTGTATCAGGTTAATATCTATATAAGTAAAGCTGTGGAAGAATTGATCTATTTCAAATGGAGACAAAAATACATTTTCTAATTTTCAAAAGAGAATAAAAACAAAATAAAAATTACTGCCATTAAAAAGAAGGAGAGAGGATGACATTTTAGGAACTCTGATACCAGTATTATGACCATGAATTAGTTTCATTTTGCTCTTAAGATCAGGGAGGTAAATGACGTGATACTGCCAAGTCTAGCACACTATCTTTCATTTTTATGCTTTTTGACCCATAAAGTCAATAGAAGATGTCCCAGAATTCTTCCAGCAGAAGCTTCCAATACAATTGTGATATAACTGAATGAAAGCCCCAGAATTAACTTTTCACATCCATGTAAAACCACAGGCTGACTTTGGCAAGGCCAAATCTCTGCTGTTTCCTGGGCCTTTTGTTTCACGTGGTAATGGCTCCACTAGTATCTGTCATGAAAACAATCTGAATTAAATCGAAACCTGTGCCTTTCAAAGCTAAAATCTACAATGTTTGCTTGTTAGACTGGCTAATTTTTATTAAAGATGGCTTTTCAAATTGTACTTGGGGTTAAAGACAAAATTTTTTTCCCTCGTAATTTAATCAGTATGAAAGAACTGAGGAATTTTTAACTTTCCAACATGAACAGTGATCAGTGTCTTGGGCTTCTGTGTCAAACTCTAACAAAATTGTTGTCTTTTCTGAGCTCAGTTACACTGCACCTTTTGATTTAAACTACTCACATACTCAGGCAATATCTGTAACAGTAAACCCTCAGTTTCTAGTTGAAAAAAACCAAAATACAAAAATACTGTTACTTGTTTGAAAAATAATCTTGTTAAATTTTTTCAACAAAATAATTTAAAGTAATTTTCACATAGCATGCATTTGAGTATTTTTGCTGACTATTTAACCTAACCTTGTATTATCTTAAACTACTCTGGTCAATTATATAGCAAATGACAAGAATAAAGAAAAAAATATGGTCTTATCTGTGTATCTCAAATTAATTACAGATGTACAACATATAATCAGAACAGTGGGTCTCAATGTGAATCTGAAACCACTAAACAAAAGGAATCTTAAGCTTCAAATTTAATAAAGCAAATGTCAATCTGACAGGCTGTGTAAAACAAATGTGGCATTCACTCTGTAGTTTCAAAACACAGCTGCAAACACAGCGGCTAAGCGAGTGATTACAAAAAATCTCTCATTGTATAAGTATCATAGATATTACTATGAATGTATACCTGAATATGGGGAATTCAAAATTAATCTGAACAAATATGTCCATTTCACTTGATACACAACAAAAATCTCCACAAAATCCTTTAATCAGGTTGGCTATTTACTACAATGTTTTTTCCCCCCAACTAAAAATTTCCATAGAGATTTAATACCTGCTTCAGTCTTATATTGATATATTCAGTATCTCAGCAACTGGGATCACATTTACCTATTCAGTAAGTTCATCTAAGAAACCTAATTCAACTCCCCTGTAAGGTATCTTGTTTGGGAAGTTTCTATTAAAGAGCCTTTGAGCTCTGATGCTGCATGTTATTTAAGCCTGAGTTTAATAGTGAAAGTGCCTGTAGTTAACCACAGCCTTGTCTGCAATACCAAAAAAATCCCCCAAACAAAACCAAAACCAAACAAAAAGAAAACAAAACCAAAACAATCTCCGCCTTACATGAAAAGGATACTCACAGAATGAGAATTATCACGAGCTATAATAGTACTTTTGATCCAAGCCACATACAAATATTCTAACCTTCAAGTTCTGAGAGCAATTTTAAAATGTCAAGAGGTATGTCAAGTTCTTAATACCCAAGTCTACATATTTAACTGTCAACAGCCAAAATACCCAAGACAAGAGAGTTATACTAATTCCAGCTCGAGCCCAAATTAACATGTGTTGGAAAATAAGGATGTTTCTTCCTCTTAAACTAGGGAATAGTGCTTGGTTGGCCTGTGTTTTAACTATATACTTATTTTCTAGAACACCTACCTCACTGTTCATTTTAGCTTTATTTTCAAAGCAGATCTTGTAGGAGATCTCTGCAAGATTATCATGTTACCATTGATCCTCACAAGGAGAAGACTCAATAATAAGTAATAAGCAACCTGGGTCAAAGGCCACGACTGAGAAAAGACAAAGGGCATTGTTTACACCTGTGTCAATCAGAAACAGCTCTACTGAAGTCCATTGAGCTATATTTGACTCAAATCCATATGAAAAACTTCTGTTTGCTGAATCTGGATTATGTGGCAGCCAAGAATTCACATTTATTAGTCTGCAGCAGGAAGCATTACAGACTGCTAAATTAAAATACTAGTTTGCTATACTGGCTTTTTAACCAAATTGTGTTTTATTCTCTTATTGACAATTCAAATTCATGTCACTGCTTCAGCCTGCTCACTTGCATTGCGTTACCTCACTTGTGTGCTTTGTTACCTCATTGTGTGCTTCAAAGCATGAAGTGACAGATTCTGTAATTTTAGATCAGAGAATTCATTTGAGGCAAGGAAAGAGTAATTAGTGTCCTAAATTTTAAAGAAAAAGAACCAAAACCCCATCTCTTCCAACTATTTGCAACTATAAGCAAACTTTTGGATATGCAAGGTTTTGTATTTCTTTACTTTTGATGTTCACAGAAATACGCCCTTTCTAACACTTCAAAAACATTAAAAGCATATTTCTGACTACACAGCCACAAGATGATTTACAAAAAAGATTTAACTTGGGAATTTTAATTTAGCTTGTTCAGGGATCTGGTTGGAAGCATTGCATGGAATATAGCCCCAGAGAGATTTGTCCAGGAGAGCTGGCTTGCTTTCAAGGACCAACTCCTCCAAGCTCAAGAAAGGTCCTTCCTGACAAGCGTGAAACCAAGCAAAGGTGGCATAGTTGGACTTAGGAAAGCCAAGGCCCTTCTGAAGTGAAATTTGGTGAAGGACATGAAGGTCAATAAAAAAGGGATTCTATAAATATATTTGCAGCAACAGGAAAGCTGCGGAAAATGTCTGCGTGCTGCTACATGGGCTATGGGACCTGTGACAAAGAATACAGAAAAGATCAAGGAATTCAGTGTCCACTTTGCCTCAGTCTTCTAATGGTAGGGTTTGCCTTCAGGAACCCCAGGCCTCTGAAACCAGAAAATCTGGTGCAGGAAGGACTTAACTTTGGCCAGATCAAGGATCAGGGTGGGAACGCTTAAACAAACTGGACCACAATCAGTGGGATCTGAGGGGATGAACCATAAATGTGGAGTGAGCTGACCGATGTCTTGTTTATCTCGACTTCAGCAAGGCTTCTGGCACTGTAAGTTCCTCACAGGGAAACTGGTGAACTCTGGATGAGATAAACTGGCAGTGGGGGTATACTGAGAACTGGCTGCACTCTAAGCTCAAAGGGGCTGTCATCAGCAGCACAAAATGAATCTTCAGTCACTAGTGGTGTTCCCCTGTGGTTGGTACTGGGATCAATACTATTTAACACCTTCATAAATGACCCAGAGGGTGGGGCAGAATGCACCCTCAGGAATTTTGCAGCTGATACAAGACTGGGAAAAGCTGTTGATACACCAGATGGTTGTGCTGCCATTCCGAGGGGCCTTGACACACTGAGAATTGGACATCTGTACTTCTTTGGTTCAGATGTGGCATGAAAAAGTGATGCACCATTTCCCAAATGGGAATCTACTGAATTGGCTCTGTATTGTCATAGGAATATATTGATTACACTAAACTGCTCATGAAATAAATGGGGGAGGGGGAGGATAGATAATTTCATATGACAAATTTATGTCCTACATTGTTTAATTCAGAATAAATGTAAGAATGCAAACGATTTCATACATTTATGTCTTACTTCCAGTTCGGATTTAGCTGAAATGAAACAGAGAAAGGAACATAGGAAACATAGAGAGGACTTATTGTTGGTTTGTAAATTTTAGTAGACATGGAAAACTTAATTCATCTGAGTGATGTGGTCTACCAGAGTCCAGTAAATGCAATCTCAGAAGCTATCTTTCATGACAGCCACTTAGTAGCAGCAGAAAGCTTAGATGTCATAAATTATGTTTCAAACACATTCTATTGTTCAAAGTGACAAATCTTAGTCTTTCAAATTCATACAACCCTAAAATAGTACCTTCCTTCCACCACAAAACTAGCAAAATTTTTAGGGCTCTTCTGAATCAAACTATTCACACTTATTTATGAGTATTCCAAAGCGTTGCCATTATGAGGCTTAAATATTTATCATACCACAAACATGTACTCCTACATAACAATGAGACAAATTAAGAAGCACTGACAAAATGGAGATCAATAATTTTGACCATTAGTCTATATAAGTCTTCTTCCAAAAGCTATTCCTTTGAATTTATCTTACAATTAAATGAATAATCCTCTGGTGACCTTATTGATTATAAACACAACCTGAGATGGCCCCCATAGGTCAGGATGACTAATGTGAAGATTTAAAAGTCAGAGAAAGGATTCATGCCCTCAGCAGTAGCAACAATTCCCCTTGGTCATGATGACAAACAAGTGCTAAGATATATCAGAAAAACACAAGATTTTTTAAGTGATGTGAGGTTATACTGTTGTAGCATACAAGTGAAACGTGCTTTTAAAATAAACTGGATACATAAAGGTGAGCCTACTATATGATCCAGAACTTTAAATGAGGTATTTCTCGACCTGTTTATGTTGCCACTAAATATAGGGAGTCCCAAAGCTTACTGTACCAAATTTTTTATTATTTCAAACAAACTTCTGTACAAAAACATCAAAGCACGCAAAGAAATCCCGTGACTTCAGCAAACAGCACATGACAACTCACAGAATGCTTTAAGGTTTACATTTTTATTATACAAGTGACAAAGTTTTTCTCTGGGCCACTTAAAGATAAGACTTCATTGTCTGACAAAAAATTGCAGGTAAGCATATATATTAACTTCAGTTACCAAAGCTCAACAGAATGGTCTGTCATCCACCTAATTTACCTAACTGGAAGTGACTATGAACAAAGCAGGATTTTCCCTAACATACATTTTTAAATGTCCCCCCATTAAAAATGGAGCCTGTAAACAGTGGATTTACTACTGTGAAAAAAGTGTGGTCATTGCTTTCAGAAAAAAAAAAAAAAGATCTAATGTGAGTGAGATCTAACTCTCCCCCCGACAACAACATAGCAACTGGCTGCTGCATATGCAGAGGTGTGACGCGAATGCTGGAGTTGTGGTGCTGTCCAGTATCAGGACATGCTTGACATTGGCACCTGTGGGTTCTGATCAGGTCTGAGAAACCTCACAGGGGTTGCTCTGCTCAGAAATAAGCTCTCAAGTCAATCCCTACTCCAGAGAACTTGTGACATTAGTACTGTTTAAGAACTGAGTTCAATGACACAGTTTGTCACAGTGCAGCCGAGTTCCAGCAGACCAAATGCATCTTCAAAGTCTTAAGGTAATGTTTTTAGAAGAGATGTGCATGAAAATTCCAGTGAAAGCACACAAGCCCTGATTTATCTATATGGGAATAAGCAAATATAAATCTGAATCTGTGCACAAGCACTGGAGTTTCCACGCATACATGCAAGCAAAGTACACAAAATCAAACACATTTTCAGAACGTGACCTCTGCAAGAATATGTACAGCAATTGCAGACCACCCAACAGACACACTTAACAGAGCATGAGCACTTTGCTGCTTTTGGCAAAGTATTTCTATTCCAATAACTGGAAAATTTACCAGAAAGTAAGAACAAACAGCTCAGCAAGGAAATTAACTTCTTGAAGTATCAATCACATCTCAAAAGCCAGTGAAGAGCAGTCAGCTGACAAATACTTCTGTGTTGACTCTGAATCATCTAATGAATAACACTATCAGGAACTTAATGGAGTTCCTAAGAACAGATCAGCTCTTAAATTTAAACCATCCCTAATCTGATGCGGCCGATTTGACACCAGGGAAGCTTGCTACAGAAGAGTGTACTGGATTAGATCAGCCAAAAAATCACTCACTGGCTAGAGCTGTCTGGTAGTTAATGCTCACTGTGATATATTTACACTGACAAACCTTTTCCAGTTAAGTGAAGGCATTAGTATTTTCCCTTTCCTTTTTAAATCTAATAAAATTACACAGAGTTTTCAAAATCTATCAATGATCTTTAAGCATTTTCTGTTTATTTATACTGCATCTGAAAAAGGATATTAATTTCCTCAGTTGTTGAAAGGTATGGGTTATACTTAATTAAAAAGGTAAAATTACCTGTTTGAAATACATTTTTGGATGCCAGACAGCACATAATCCTTAAAATTAGGTGGTCTCCACTTATTACAGGAAAGACAATTCATTTTATGAGAGTGATGAACATTCAGGTATTCTCCTACTCATACTAGTTTGACAAGATCCTAAAACTGACCAAAAAACTGGGCACATGTTCTTTAAAACATACCAAATGAATTTTGCTTTCTCTTATATTAACTTTCTTCTTTAAAGTTCCTTTTCTGTGGTACCTTTGACATTTCAGTTTGATTTCCATTTTGTCTTCACTACTATACTTCTCTGATAGAGAAAGTGTTTAAGGATTAAAATGCACAGGTAAACTGTCATAACTGAAGTATCTAAGTAAAAAAGTATTTTAAAAGTCAAAAGATAAAGGCTAGAATAAAAACTTAGGTTGCACTATATAAAGTCAGTCAGGTTATGAACAGATTCATATATTTTAGCAATGTGAAGAAAATGGTTATGTAAATACACACAAGTATTAACATCAAACTGTATTAAATTATGTAAACATACACATCTTCTGTGATCAATACAAACATCTACTTGTCTCTGGATACTACTGCAGCATAGCTCGAATTTGTTTTGAAGTAGATTCATCATTCAGGTGTTTTGTAGTGAACCTAGAAATTACAAGTTGAAACAATAATTTATAAAATGAGCAGGAATAGGAAAAGTCTGAACACTTGAGACTGTGAAATCAGCACAGTTCAGGTACACATAGGAGGAATTTACATGTTCCTCTATGATCACTGGACTTTAACTGGTAAGAATCTGGTGCTCTTTACCCTATGCAGTAAATACCGTATGCAATTAATTATTCCCTGCTGAAAGGCAGAGAACTGTGGCTAAATGCTGTTTGGTATCTGTCTATGACATTGTCATAATCTTGGGTCAAAATCTCTCATTTTTTCTAGTTAAAAGCCTCAAAATAAGCAAAATCATGAAAAGACATAAGAAATATGGTAAATACTATAATTACTTAGGAATCTAGACTGAATTTTGGCATAGTCTATGACCTTAAGCAGTTTTCTTATATATTCTGAGAGGACTGAAGAGCTTTAGTGTGTTTTTTCCATTTAAACCCAAGCATTCTCCACTGTTTATGCTAATAGGGAGACTGATTATAACATAAGTTTGAAACACTCTTGATACTTGTAGGATTTAACTCCACATCAACTTTAATTCAAAAGACATAATAAGCAAATATGGAGGTGCAGTTCTCCCTCTATCCAAGCATTCAACAGATAGAGAACTCAGCTCTAAAAAATTTGGTACTGACTCTCTTCTCAGTGTCAGAGAAGTGTCAGACCCCTGTGTGTCTTCCTTTCCAAGACAGCAACATAAACAGGATTAGGATTTAGGATGCTGTTTTCTTGAAGCCGTACAATTCAGCAAGATTAAAAAAATAATAAAAAAAAAAAGGTCTTATAAAGATGGAAAGGGAGAAGGGAAGTACTTAGGGTTTGTGAAATAGAAATCTAACACTTTATTTCTAAAATGTTCTAGATGCTGGGGTATTTTATATGGCAAATCTTACCTAGGATATATTATTCATAATATTAATAGTTATTGTTTATTCAAGTGAAATGAAATGGGAAGAAATTAATACTAAAAAAACCCAGGTGATGAAAGCAAACCTGAGAGGATTATCTTATTAAATCAATCTTCTAAAGTGAAGAATCTTAAATATAAAGAGATTGTGAGGAAAAACAAAGGAATTTTCTAAGGCTGAATCACACATACCTGAGAGCATTCAGAAGTCCTTCCACAGAGTCAGGTGGTTGTTCCTTTAAAACTTTTATGCATCCCTTCATCTGGGAACAGAAGCATGCCACTATTGAACAATAATATATGAATTGCACTAGCTGAAAACAAGGAAAAATTCACCATATACAGGCAGGTTTCTTTTCTTACTGAGCGTTAATGCAGCTTTACGTGACACAATAAAAGCATTACAACTTATTAAAAACTATCTCAAAGTTAAAAACGTTAGAGAGAACATCAACTTTAATAAGTATGTATCAAGTGTCTATATTTTTAACTTGCATACTGTTTCTCCAATTGCAAGTAAAAAATAACAAAAAACAAGACTATCTGATATAAACTGAAAAAAAGAGATTTCAGGAGTTCCATGTCATTGCTATTAACAACTGTAAGAAGAGATGTTTTAACTTTGACTTTTATTTTTATGTTTGCATACAGGCAGGCTGCAGTCACAGTGGGGAGAACTCGTCACCATTGCAGTGAGTGGAGCTCTGCTCATAAGAGCCGTCGTTGCACCGGGACCTTATTAACACCCCACCTCACCAAACAAAGGCCCCTTTGCCGTCTGCTGGGGTGCCTCAGGGAAAACCCTGGGATCCCAAGCCCGCCTGGAGCTGGGCTGATGCTGCCCAGCCCCGCCGTTCCTCTTCCACTGCTCTGGATTTTCTGCTGCACTACAGCCCCACACCCCCTGCCTGTCGGGATGCCCCAGGGTCCCAGCTACAGCTGCAGAGTTTCTGATACACCTCCACCATCCCAGGATTTTTGCTCATTCCTGCCGTTCCAGCTTGGTGCTCCTCAGAGTCCTGCTGGGGCACTGGGATCAGCTGCCCCAGGGTTTGTGGAGCAAATCCTCTCCTCCATCCCTTCCTGCCTGGGCCCAGCCGCCATTACTGCTCCCCCAGCCCGCGCCACAGCGCCCTCTGCAGCCGCGGGGGAATCACTGCACCTGCCCTGCCCGCCGGGAGCCAGCAGCGCCCCCGCTGGCTGTGACCGGAACTGCACCAGGGAGAAGGTGCTTAAAAAGCAGGAAAAGACTTCATTGGGTTTTCTGTTTTTTCCTTTTGTTAGTTGTTGCTGCCATTACTGTTGTTCATTCGTCTTGTTATACATACTAGGAAAGAACTGTTATCCCTTTTCCCATATCTTTGCCTGAAAGCCTCTTGATTTCAAAGTCAATAATTTGAAGGGAGAGGGTCATATTCTACATTCCAAGGGAGGTTCCCACCTTCCTTGGTAGACACCTGTCTTTCAAATCAAGACAGATGTCTAAGCTAGGAAACTGTAATTAATAGCTTGAAATACAGCCTCCAGTCTTGAAAGAATAAGGAAAGGGTAGTATACTCCACTGTCCCTGAAATTCTCTTGAAATAACTTGAATGGCTGAAGTGAATAGTTTGGAGAAAATAATTGTTTACCGAACAAACTCATCATCTCAAACATTAGGAGATTTTCTTAATTACAAAAAAATCACTAACCTAATTATGCAAATCAAGATGTGAGACCGTGTATTAATTTTTTAAAACTGAGTCATACAACTCCTGCCTCTCATTTACATCTAGCTAACTTTCCTGTAAGATTACAGGGCTTTAGGATAAATATGAAAAACAAAGCACACCTAATGTATATTTGGTCCTATCAGAATTTCATTTGTGTTGCCTCTGTAGGCAAGAGACTGAACCCAGGCTTTATCTGCTTCATGACCTTGAGAAAATCTATTCACCTCATTGTGACAAATCTTTCCCTCTGTAGAGAGTCAAAGAAAGAGATGTGGCAAAATTCTGGTATCCACAGATGCAAAATGCTAATGAAGACCCAGTGTCATGGAGGGCAATAATATATATTTTTTTCTTTTCTTATGAAGCAGGCTCTCTTGTAAAGGGAAACACTTGGCATCTTTTTCATTAATAACAGCTTATTTCTGCTGAAAGAAGTGGTGCATGAGACTTAGGTTTGTAAAAACATGTAGAAAAAACAAGAGTACTCTTTCCATGTGTGCTTGCAATTTCTCAAATGGAACAAAAAAATTGATTTCTCTGTGACTGGCCATGCCAAAGATAAAACTGAGGGATCATTATCAACATTACAACAGTAACATTTCTGTTCTGCTACTTCAGATCTCAGACAAAGCAAAGACAACACTGCATATTTACTTATTTACAAGAGAACTACTGTGAAAAATGAGCATTTCAGCATCAATAAATTACATGATTTTAAAAAAAATTATGACCATGGAACATATTCCAGGCTAGATGTAGTACTAAATTATTTTAGCCTAACTATACAGTTGTCAAGAAAGCAGAGCTAACAAAGAAAAAAATATTATCTGTGTCTGGAAGAAAATAAAAAGAAAAAAAGCTAGTCCTTATTTTCAAACAAACTGATGTATTAAAGTGCACAGGTGAAGACAAATTCTAAATTTTGCCATTCAAAAGTAATTAAAATTATTTATACCAAGCCATAAGCTTGTGCTGAAAAAGAGCTGCAGACTAGTATTCTCAAACCTACAGAGTATTAAAGAAAGGCCTCTCTTACATCAATCTTTGAAGTCTTTGAGAAAGCTCCCACAGGATGGACGTGATCGTACAGAATAATAACTCCCACCATTACTCGCATGCAGAACATAAGGGTCTCTTCACTGGTGAATCTACTCCTGTACTCTCTGGAAAACAGAACAAAAAAAACAAATATTCTAGACCTTTTACAAGACAATTCTAAAAACTAGACAGTGAGTCCTTGAAATCAGAACCAAAAGTGTATTTTAAGGTTGCAGATGCACATTAGTAAGACTTTTAATATCAGTGAATTCCGTAAGCCTGTGCCAGAACAATTTAGAAGAATGGTTAAAGAGTAGATATATGCAAACCTCTTGTCACACCCATGCACAGTAGAGACCTTCAAAATGCATGTGATGATGGCTTCATAGAAAACTTTATGAAATATGATGGAGACTCATCATACTTCAGTTTAATCTCAGAAACACCACATGTTGGGACCTCAAAGGAAAGCTACTATTTTTGCTTAAATTCCTACTTTGGAATAGTAGTGGGATCTAAGTTCAGCAGCTGGGAAGTTCAGGGCTTTACCAAGGTGGATTGTAATAGTCATTGTGCTTTCTCTCTCTCTGTGTATTGTAGTACCTCTCAGCCTACAATAACTTCAACTTTTATTCTTCCATAGCATTGCAACATGAACAGATTTAAAGGCTACAGAAATTTTGATGTGAAAATGCTTGATTATCCCACAATTAGAATTAAATATCAGACAATCTTCTAGATTACTCACAATCTTTTTTTTCCACTTTTGCCAAAAAAAGAGCTGACTCATAAGGCTACTTTTCAATTACTACTTCTTTGATGTTTCAGGATTGTGAGATGAGTCCCATCCCTAAAGACACTTCTCCAGAATTTTCATGAACAAACTCAAATCTCAGGAATTCTACCCTTTCCATGGCTCCATGAACAAATGACTCAGGCAGAAAGACTACCTTGACTCTATCTTGTATATCTTCCAGTCAAAGAGACATCTAACCTAAAATATACTCCACTAAATGCATACCAAAATAATAATAAAGAACCCCATTGGCTATTACTATCTATGCTAGCAGATACAAACACAATTGCACAGCTGATTTGTATGTATGAAAATTCATACAGCTGATTTTTTTCATATTTAGAATAAGATGGCTGCATCCAAAAAAAGATCCACTTTAATGATCCTTGAAATAGTCCCTGTGTATTTCCTAAAGCGCTGCTTGGAAGAGCCAAAATCTTTCCCTCTGTGCTAATAATTGAGTGGCACTGGCAAGCAGGAGGCAGCAGTCAGCCTTTGGTTCTGGTTAGACAAGACATAGACACTGAAGCCTGTGAGTGCATAAGATTATTACACTCGTATTTTAACCTTTTGTTGAAATGCAGACTGGTCATGTAAGCACTCCCCAACAGAACTCAACACTGATTCATGAAAGATATCATAAAGTGGTTAGAATAGGAGGCAAGGCTGTCTACTATCAGGTCATTCTTTGTATACAAAAGGAGTAACATCTTAAGGCAAAGATACAGGAATTCACTTGGAAAAAACAAGTTACCCCAGGTGGCTAATTAAAATATAAGTTCTCTCATACGAGCCCCCCCAAGATTTAAGGTAAAACTTACGGTGTTTCCAACATGACTTTACATACACTGGCCATAGTACTTAGACAGTCTGTTGTATTTTCAATTGGTAACGTTTTGTTCTGGAATGGTAAGAAAAAGGCAGAGTTCAGTAAAGTGTCTCGTAAAATTAAAATCAAGAATGTCTGTGTTAGGCCTTTCTCCCCCTTTACATACTTCTGATACAAAATGTGTCGTTGCGTTACTGAGGGTTTTCAGCATTGGTGTGGCCTCTGCATAGAACAGCGACATCCTATTGGCCATTTCATTGTTCACTTCATTCTCAATGTCTAGCTGATGAAAACAGGAGAAAAAATAGTCAGTAAAGCTCTCTAAAATCTTGCCAGCAGCAAGAATAAGATGCAGTACATGTTCATGTCAGCAAGCAGATTGTTGCTCGAATAGTCCTCTCTAATCACTTTATCCAGACAGCTGATTAACTCTTGGTGTGAAGGAGAGAACATGACAGCTACTGAATCAAAAGCAAAAACTTTACCACAAATGGCATAAATGCATCCTGATAAATAAGTACCTCATTGCGTGCAGCACATCAGAGTTTATTTACTTACATGCATATTGTTTATTCTGTTGCGACTTATTGTCCGCCGGTAATAACTGAAGTCATTCTGAATTGCTGGGTTTCTCATCTTCCAGGAAGACAAACAGGAAAGAATCAGTTTTGGTTCAAAATACATGGCAAAAATCAACATGTATTGAAAGACTTTATTAACCTTAAGTTCATCAAATCGAAGAGTAAAATGTAAAATTTCTGCAAACTCTTTTGCTAGAGCCTGTTCCCGTTCCAGATGCTGAGTTGGAGTGTAGGGAGGGCATGTCAAGGATTCCAGTAAACTCTGCAGGGCTTTCTCTGAATAAAAACCAGAAGTACAAATTGTAGTCAGTCCACACAAAGTTTTAACTATGTATCTAAACATACTGCATTTGAAGGGAAAAAAACTCTCCAAACATGCCAAGCCCTAACAGAAGTGCTTTTTCTTACTATTCTGAAGTGAGAAGCATTAATTAAAGACACCTGCCTCTTCAGGCTCTGCCATTCTCTCTCCCTTTTCTATCCTTGAACTCTTTTCCATTTTTGTTACCCATTATCTGGGATCCCTATCAAAAATTCTAGAGGAAGTATTTTTCTTGCATTCAGATATTCAACATCTTCATCTTCCTCAATTAGCCATCAGATCAGTATAAAGATTATTCTGGCATCTCTGCTACTAAAACTGTATTCTTAGGCACTTCTAGTAACAGAGATAGCAACATAAATCAGCTTCTGTGCCTGTAATTACTAGCATAACCCAAAAAGTGAAAGACATGGTGGATGTTGTAGAAAAATCCCCTTAACACTAGGAGCCTTCTCACTTCATACATATATTTGCATTCAAGAGTCCTAATTCAAAGAGTAATTACATCGCCTTTTGTGTTTGCTGGGATGACAAAGTCAGTGTACAACACATCCAACTTTGGATTTTCACCCTGTGAGAGAGTTTATTGATACACTTTCTCCATTATTTCTACTTTTAAAAAGTCTCAAAATATTATTGGTTTACATTCCTTTTAAAACTCCAAAGGATCCAAATTACAAAAAATAAATTGCATTAGTCCAACATGGACCTGTGAAGTGCAGAAACATGGCAGGAAACAGAGAAAAACTTCGTTGTTTTATCAAGTTTTTTGCTTGTATGCTATTTAGGTAATATAGACAAACTAACAAACTATGAAACTAAGATTAAAGAGATGTCTTGATAAATGCAATTGCATTTATTAAAATGTCTGTTAAATGTCTTTTGATATCAAACAGAAATAATATTAACTCTAAAACTCTTTAAAAGTTTGTTGAAAGACAAAACTTCCTCTTTCATTATATATAAAAAGCCTATTAAACAGATGTACTAAAACAGGGCTCACCTAATCTGAGTGAAAACTCATAAAAGCGCTTTAGCCTTACAACCAGGGGACAGACTGAATTCCATGCTTTTTCTTGCAGCTGGATGTCATTGGGATTTTGTATTGCCTGAAATGAAAATATTACTGTAAAGACCTGTGATAAATGAATAACAAGCAAGAGGTTGTTTGGAATTTTTCTACATTATTTTAAAAAGTATTGTAAAACACAGAAGAATTCTGAGAAATTATATTGCATAGGATTCAAAAAAATACTGTGTTTTCACCTTCCCTCTCCCCCTGTAATCAATTTAAAATTATTCACTACAGTCAACCACTGATATATAGAAATATGTTCTAGCATACTCTTTTGGGAGCAAAACTATTGTAAAAGCATCAGGTATAACCTTTTGTGTGACTACTGGTTGCAAAAGTAGCCTTTTTTTCAGGTATTAATATTTTTGAAATCTTCAACATATTGAGGTTTTAAGTAACCAACAGCTCACACTAAGACTATCTGCAAATCTGATGCAGGAAAAGTTTTGGTCACCTGAGAAAAATTCTAAGTTACAGTTCAAAAGTGTACTTCAGGACCAGTCTCACAGCAGAGGATGCCTCTAAATAGATGCAAAGTTATAATTTACTGTGGTTCATTATTCCACTTACACAAAAGAACAACTATCTGTATCATGTATTTCTGATGCCTGAGTATTACCTCTTCCATGTCCTCAAATTTGACTTCTGCCATGAGATACATGAAATAAGGTATATAAAATAGTGTTTCTTGAAGTGAAAAATAATAAATAATTATTAACAGAAAACATGAAAGAAGTTCCAACAGCCACGATTTTATGATTTCAGATTAGAACTTTATACTGAATATTATGCATAATCTGTTACGTATTTTAGAAATTCAAATTTAAGGAGATTTTCACTTGAGTTGTGCTGGGATAGGGAACAGAAGCAAAGAACACATCAAGTTTTGCCTGATTTTGCTTCTGAAGAACTGTCATGAACAAACATACATCTCTAATTTCTTGTCCAGCTCCCTTGTAAGCCTGAAGGTCTGCAAGCATGCTTTCCGAGTCCTGTAAAACTGCACTGATCTGGTTCCAGACCTCCCTTTCTCCATCCGTGGGCTGTGCATCTAAGAAAGAGAAAAGCAAAATGCACAAAGTCAAAAGGAAGCTGCAGTACAAACGGCAAGATTACTCAGTTCTACTTAACAATACCACATCCAGCTTGGCTATGTGTAACTCCATTCTGATGTAGTTTTTTTCCAAATGTACAATTATACTGCCATTCTGCTAACATCCAAGCTTCTGCTTTTTATAGCAAGGAAAGAAAAACAGTACAGTTTTTGTATGCTCTGGCTCATAATGCCTCTTCTCAAAATGCAGCATTTTAAAGAGCAGCAGTATCATAAAGCAATGTTATTAAAAAATAGGATAATGCATCAGTCCCTCTCTTTCATGAGCTCCATGGCTCAATTACAAAGAATTGCTCACTTTTCTTGCAGCTTGGGGATAAAATCAGACCTTTCAATGGATGGAGCAGTGGGATATTGTTCCACTTTGACTTTCCTCCAGGCTTCCTTAACCAGGATAATTTATTTCTCCTTTTATTTCTCCTACTGTATCTGTAGAACAGATACAGTATTATTAAAAAAAAAAAACAACCCAACCCTTTTCTCATATATGTCAGGGATCATTCCTGCTACTAAAATAAATCCAGCTCTGTCAGTAATCAGTTTTCAGGGTGTAAGTGACTTGTAGACCTTTATTGTTGAGAGAAGTGATATTTGAAAGTAGATCAATTTTCCTATTCAAATCTATGGGATTTACACAGCAGTGTGACACCAGGGAGTGATGTTATCCCCAGAACACTGACACATTAGACAAGGTAGAGATCTTCTGTCTTCTTTTGCTTTAAAGCATAAAGATGACAGGCACTGACCAAAGACTGGATGACCTACATATGGGATTGCAGTCTATACGTGAAGGAACAATGATACTGTCCCAGCAGATTTCTCCAGAGACACAACTATTTTTTCCCCTTAGATTTGTATTAACTTGTAAAGACAGAATGCTAATTTTTATGAAAGAATAAAATTGCCTTGAAGTTGAATCTTAGAACTTAAAGACTAGTTGTCTGAATTAAAAGCAATGACGTAAGTTCAGATCAAAACTCATCAAACAGTAGGATAAACTACTGTATTGATCTCTACATTAATAGACAAGAAATATTAAAGATACTTTTTATATTTAGTCATCTCACTGTCCTTAAGAAAACTGACAGAATTTCCTACCCACGCATCAATATGGGATTCATTTACCCAGTCCCCATGAGAAACAAATGAATTGCTTCACACCGGAGTGTACAGAAAACAGGCAATCACTCCACAATGTTTCAGGTTCAGATAATTTGTTTAAATGTTTCAAGTCATCTATGGACTTTGCATGAACAGGACACAAGTGGCTGAGATTTACATGTCTGTAGCTTCAAAGCAATTCATACTTAAACTCCTTCCATATTCCTATGGCACCATGAGTCCCATGAGACTGGGCATATAATACTGACTGGACTTTCCTCTTATTCTGGAAGTTTTCCTTTCTTTTTTTTTAAAAAGTGAAAATAAACATAAACTGGGCTTACTTAGCTGGGTTTTATAGCCAAAATATTTCACGTAACCAAAATATTCCACTATCTTTCAAGAAGTTAGGGAAAGAAGCACCGAAGGGAAAAACTGTCCCCACAGGAAAATCCCATCTGGGACATGGCAGTTGAACTGATCCATCAGTGGCATTAAATTTAGTGTTCCAGACTGGTTCTTTCCTCAAGCTGCAAGAAGTCTCGGGTACACACTGTAAGGGGTTTGCCATCTTGTGATAAAGAAGCAAAACAGAAAACCCTTCTGATTTTAACGGGGAAAGCAGTGATCCTGAGAAACAGTTACATACCATACAACAACAGGGCAGGGGAAGCTAGGAGTCACATAAAAATCAGTATTGGCATTTTAACAGTTAAATAAGTTAATGAAAATAACATTTCAGTGAATACTAACATAAAAGAGAATAAATAACTTGTTAGTGCAGTTCATGAATGTAAAATTTGCATGTGCGGGTCACCTGAAGCATCTTTTTTAACCTTGTTGGTTACAAGGTACTTACTTCTATGTTATTTTTTACAATTTTTTTGCTTTAAAAATACTAGCACTTAAGGGGATGCAAATGCTATAGACTGCCCAACACTTTGGGACTTCAAAGAGGCCTTTAGCAACACCCTTTATTGTAAGTCTTTTTTAAAATTTCACAAGTCATCTTTTGGAAGTTAGTGGAAGAAGGAATATTTGAAACTCATTGAGCTTTCTGTGGTATCCCAGCACTTGGGGAAGTAGGAGCAAGAGGCAGGTAGGTGTGTGAAAGAGGGCAAGAGGGAAGGGAGAGGGCAGCAAAGGCTCCAGAGCAACAGGCTTAGCTTGCGTTTGCAGAAGCGGTTTATATTTATGTTGGAAGTGTTTAGCTTAAAAAGAAAGGTAGGGAGGATGATTCAGGCTTTTTTTTTTTTTTTTTTAAAAACCCATGCATTTATTTATGAAATAGAAGTTATGCAAAGAGATGTTCTGATAAGACCATGGCCATGTTTCAAAAGGGATTTTACAAGAAGATCCTGCCAAAAATGGTCAGTTAAAATAACCATAATGGATCACTTTGAAAACAATTTCATTTTACTGTTAACAATAATAATAATAATAATAATAATAGTAACAACAACTAAAAGGAATCAAGACTTCATGACAGCTTTTGACTTTTAAAACTGGCTTGCTATTCCAATGAAACCACAGCTTGTTTCTCTGCTCTGAATTAAAAAATGCCAGTCCTGAATCACAGTGTGGAATCACTGCCTGGCCGTGCTCACCTCTTATCCTCACACCACCAGAGAACCAGCACGTGCTTCAGGAACCTGAGCCCATTTATAAGTGAAACCACTTCCACTGACTAAGCCATGGTGACTGCAAGCCCTCTCAGTAACAAGCTACAATAATAGCCAGACTCACTGCATTTCAAGGCTGAGAACACTCATGATTAGCAACCAGAGCATTCTGCCTTTAATAAGACAAAATAGAGAACCCTTTCATCTCCCTTTGGACAAATGTTTCTAATGCAAACCCTAAACCAAACAACTTTATGAATCCTGTATCGAATTAATGCAAGAGTCAGATGAGGCTTGAATCTCCCATATACAGATCCTACAGCAAAATTTGAAAATTTTAGCTCTGTAGAGAAATACACTTCCACTGGCTCCATCAGAAATAATCAGCACATGGTAATTCATCTATTCATCCATACTTTCTTTCACATTTACAAATGGTCTATGCCATGTTTTGAATAGAACTTCAGGCTTCACAAAGAACAAGAGGAAACCTGGACCCACTACAGTTCATTTGTGGATGCATTAAGTATTTCAGGCGAATGGTGGGGCATGAAAGTGAGGCCATCATTATTCTCTTAGCAAAATACCTGTCATTTGTTTCAGAAAACCTTCCTAACATGTAAGGTATCTACCTCATCCTTCACAAATGTGTGTTAAAAAAAAAAACAACATAGAAACTTCTAGCTAGGTAAAATATTAGTACTCATAGGACAAGACTAAATATAGAAAGGATGTGATGCCTTTATCAATCTCAAATGAAGTGTAACAATATTTCAGTAAATTTTAATTAATTATTTTATTTTAATTATTTAATGAAGAAAGAACAGTACTATGAACAGTACTAAGAACAGTACTAGAAGAAACACTTCCAACCCACACAACCTTTCTGAATCTGAAATGCAGACCAAAAGCTGAGAACTTTATTTCACCCTTAGGTGGTTAAGAAGATTCCCACTGAGACTGGTTAGTTCTTCCATTTCAGTGAATGTAGAATCATATTTGTCATAAAAATACCATGCCCTTCTGGCATTGACAGCATAGCAAAAGAAAGTGAGCTAAACAAGAGCTTTCACAGGCTCTGCTTTCAGCTTTTCTTGTCATGCCTACTGCTGAATGTGGCAAATAATTCCATCAGCCAGCAAGTTAGAGAGCAGTACACATATTTAACTGCATAATGCTGAGGTCCTATTTCAGATTTGTCACCATGACAATGATTTTTTTCATGCCAACCTGGGACAAAATTAAAAGAAAAACTCAGAAATGAGCAAAGGCATTATAACTACAGTGAGTAGCACTTTAGAGGGTACCAGAACCTGCTACACTCCATATATTAAAGAACCCCCAGTATTGAACAGAAACAGTACCCTATCCAGGCTACACAGGATTTTTAAAAATTTCATTCTTTCTAAACTAGCTAGGATAAAATGAAGCTCACTAAATTGTTAATACTGGCTCCAGGCAGGGTGCTGTGTCAGGGAGATCAGTGCCCAGCTTCAGCTCTGTGGTGGGTGGGGGATGGACACACAGCACCTTTCTGACTGAGCTGCAGTTTCTGGCCCAGGGCACTCCACAGCTCGGGAATTGAGTGCAGCCTCCCGCAGGCTGGACCCAGATCCCCAGCCTTGCTGCCTGTGCAACAAGGGTATTAATTAATAGCCTATTATGTGAAAAGTAGGCAGTTGCTCTGCTGCCAGACAAGTTCTAATAATAAACCCTTTTAATCGTACATGAATAATAACTGAAAATTTCATGAATCTTTCTGGGGATGTGGGGGAATCCTAGAAAATAAGATTCTTGGAGGGATGAGAGGGGTTTAGCTAGGATCAAGTGAAATCCACCTAGCTAACATTAAAAACAAACAAACAAACAAAAAACCCCTGCTCACATTAAGGTTAGAAATGTCTTATAAAAAGTATTTGACAAGAGGATGGGACTGTAAGTGTCACTTAAGGACATCTCCGAATAAGCTTTAGTCTTTTAGATTTAAAATAAATTGTTGCATCAACTTTCAAGTTATTTCCAAGAATTCATGTGGAATTATTTGTTTACTTTGCCTGAAAAAGGCAGCAGTGATTTGACAATAGATTTTCTGCAAAAAAAGAGCAATTTTAAGATGATACAGGAAGAGCTCAAATACCCAGAATTAATTTATCTGCAACTAGTTTAAATAATGTCAACATTTGAAGTACAAAACAGTTCTTGAACTGATAAAATCTATTTCAAGAGAATTTGCTGTGAAACCCTGAAATCCACAGATGTGCAAGACTTGCCACTCTCAAGACTTGTCCAGGCACTCACTTTTCCTAACATTATTTTTAAGCTGAGCAGTAAGAAGGAATTAAGGTAAAGTGGTATATAATCAAATCCAAGAGGTAGCAGCTTGATTAAAAATACTCCCATCAAGATCCAAGTGTAAAACAGCAATATGGTGCACTTTCTAAGAAGGATGAAATTATTTTTCTTTATTTAAATCTTTCAGTAGACCTTAAAAAAGAATAATTTGGCTGAATGCATTAATTCTACAATACTCCTCAAAGAAAAGGCCCTTCCACCTGCATGGAGAATGTTATTCTCCACATAGACCCAGAGTAACTGCCCAACTCTAAAATGAGTACTGGGGAACAAACAGAACTGCTTTTGCTATACAGCATTAACTGAAATTAACACTGGATTCAAGGTTTTTCAAGTATGACCACTGAGTTACAAAACTTGGTTTCCAGTTTGGATTGAAGAATAATGTTAGGTGTCAAAAAAATTGCAACTGACAGTGTGGACACCTGCACAAAAGTAGGAAAATAGAGGAAAAGAGATTATGTCAATTTTTTTTTTTTTTTAGCCAGCTAATGAAAAAGCCCACAGTAACTAAAAAGCAAGATGCTGATGCAAATAATGAATACAGTAAACACATCAGCTTAGCACACCCATGATCCTCCAAATGGCCAACTGTAGTGACCATGTTCATCCCTGAGCTTGAACTGATGGCTCAGGCCACAGAAAGCCACACGTCCAGCAAGCCCACACCAGATCCTGACCCATGTCCACTTACTCAGTGTCCTTCCCCACTGTATGATGGCCAATTGCAGAAGACCAAAGCACAAAACCACAGCCACTTTTTTAGTCACATCCCTTTGAGCCAATTCAGATTTTATGCCACTAAAAACCTCTGGGATTGTATTTGGTGAGAAAAAACTTTTAAACTTTCACTTATAAGCATGAAATTCCCTGAAATTTGGAGATGACAGTTTTGTACCTCTCCAGGTAGGTGTGCCTGACTAGTGTGCCCTAACCACTGGCACGTCACGTGGGAGAGGGTACTTCACTCAGTTCTTGGCCACGTGCTTTTGGAAAGAAAAACAACCTTCACTGCCAAGGCAACAAATTTGGTATTTCCCTCTCTCACCACCACCTCTACCAAGGCTCCTCACTGCCAGAGCACCTGTTTCCTGCCAAGCCTGCAGCCTGGTTCAGGAACATTTTCTTGCCAACAAGGACACAATGGGGCTGATTAAACCTCTAAGCTCAGAGTAGCTGAAAGCTTTCACAGCAGCTTGGCAAAGCCACAGAGCACTGTCAAGGCCCTCAAAAGTTTGGCAGAAAAAAATTGGGTGATGGTTTGAATAGAGGTGTGACGTCTTGGGGCGATGGTAAAGTTTTCAAGTTATAAAGACCAAGAAGAAGGGATACATGGCTTCTCCTAAACCTAAACTAACCAATTAACCTTTTTTTTTCATAATTTAAAACTGATTTTTCATAATGAGGTAATTAAGCTCTAGATGAGAAGATTAAGGTATGTGCACAGTTCCAGTCATACATTCTAGCTCTCATCTAAGAAAGCATGTTTGAACAATTTCATCAGATTTAAATATGTATTTAAATGACTTTTTGAAGCAGTGCTTCGGACTGTATAGACATACACATTCATAGCATGCCAGTTACTTCTTTCAGAAAATAATTCAGGAATAAATGATTAAAGAACAAAACTATTTCAAAATGACAAAATATGTGTCTAATCACCTGGAATGCTCTTTTAAACCATGCTACAAAAGGAAAGTATTTTAAAAACATTGGATTTTCTCAAAACTATTTGGTTGGCTTTTTTTTTTTTTTAGAATAGAGGTATTAAGAGAGAAAAGTCACTCACTGTCAGTGTTCTGAATAAAATGCATTTCACGTATGTTGTGAAGACAGATTAAACCCATATTAAAGGATTTGGTGACAGTGTCTACATGTACATGCAGGGAAACTGTAGTCAGCAAAAGTGAAAAAAGCTTTGAATTAAATACAGATGTGACAAGACAACTGGAATGGGAAACACTGTTCTGCAACTGATAATCATGCAATTAAGAGAGATGCAATCAAGCACATACACTTTGACCATTTCACTGCTTTTTAAAAACTATAAACCCAGCTAAATCATCACCAAACAAAGCAAAAATAGTTCCACCTCCACTGGTTTTGGGTTTGGTTTTTTTTTTCCCATCTTTTTATTTCCAACATGTATTTCCATTCAAGGAAGAATCATAATTTTTGTTAACCCTGATTTGTTAAAGAAAGTTGATGTTGAGTTCATTCATATATATTTAACAATGGCTCATAAATGTTTTGAATTTAATTCAAGATAAGGTTTTACTTGCATATCTACCTCTCTGCCCCTTTCTCTGCTCAGAATAAAGTAATTTCGTATGGTTTTATAAATGTCAGAAAGCAATATTCTACTGAAGTGTAATTTCATTTGTTTGCAAATCCCTTTTGAATTGCTTTATGATGCATAAGCACATGCAGTTTATTAGGAAATAATAAGCAAAGAAGGCAAGCCAGGCAAGAAGCTTTGCTCACTTTCAAAGTCAAGGAAAAAATTTGGCCCCTGATCAAGCTCTGTGCAAGTGAGAACTTTTAAAAGATTTCCCATTTGGTTCCTGAAAAATAGAAAAGGAAGAGAAAAGGAGTCCTGAGTGAACAAATGATTTTAGAGACAAGGACTTGGACAGATTGGTTGTGCTGGAAAATCACACTGTAAGCAATCAGATTTTAAAAGTTTTCCCTCAGTTTGCTCCTAAGTCAGGGAAAAGATTCTCTCATTGTCTTGTAATTGTTTGAACTTACTTTCAAAATCCAGGAAAAAATGTGGATAGTTTTCAATTTCCCTGGTAAGGACCTTAAGAAGATTACCCATCCCAGCAAACCTAGTAAATGCAACAAAATCATAAACAGTTATACATGTAAACTCAGAATACTACAGCTAAGAGCTTGACACAGTCTGCATCATATATTCAACATTTTGGCAAGTTCTGGACAATGAGAAACATTTTGATGGTCAATTATGTGATATATATGCAGAAAGAGGAAGACCTCAGATAAATACAGAAATAATTCTGTTCAACAAATTGGAATTTAAACATCAGGATAACAACCCAGTGTATAAACAGATATTTATGAGTTTATTTACTTAGCAAGAGAAATAAACTCAGAGCTATATCTCTATTTGCTAATTCTCTCAATTGCTGGACTCCAGATTATTGAATACCATTTCAAAGTAAAAACTGACATCTTAACACTTGTCTTAGATCTTCAGCAAAAATCCATGTAATTTTAAGAAAATAACTCACTATAAGGAAAAAAACCAACAATTTGTTTCTAGTCAGTAAGATTTTATTATATATTACTATAAAATTCTATCAAAATGGACAGCTAAAAAAGCTTTTTTAGCTTTTAAAAGTGCATGTATGCATTAAAAAAAAAGAGGGAGTAAAAAGGGGAGGTTTGAACTCTTATCTTTTTATCTGTTATTCCTATCTTTTATCATCTTGGAATTCTTTGTATTTCAAGTTATGAACAACTCCCAAAAGGAAAAGTGACCAGTTCTCAAAAAAGCAAGTCTCTATGGAAGATAAAAAGGAAAGAGATTTGAAGAAAGGTTTTTTGCCAGTACAATCTTTAGGAAGATAAGTTATTCTAAAACTGTGTAAAAGTAGAGCTTTCTTGGTCAAATTTAAACTTTTTCTCAGAAGACAGAAAAATTAAACCATAAAAAGCAAATATCAGGATAAAGAGATCTGCCTGGAGGGATGTAGAAAAATGTAATTTTAGATTTAAAACACAGATTGAAAACTGATTTTTGCCTCAAAGAGAAATCTTCTCATTACTCTAAACCATGGCTCTTGGGGCTCACATCTGATGTTCATCTGCGATTCAGTTTAACTCTTTTCCCATTTAAGAAATCAAACCACAAAAAATTATTCTAAGCATGTACATGGCTGATACTCCACATGAGGAGACAAAGCTTTTTTCAAGTTTTCCCACAAGCATTACAGTAGGAAAAGTATCATCAACTCTAATTTCTATGTGCATATAAAGGACACATCAGGAAAACCTAGGAAAGTAATGTGAGGCTTGGAGATTTCAAAGCAGCCACAGTCATACCATAAAATGATATAAATTTAATCAATAATCTGTTCAGAATATGCAGTTTCATGTAAGCAAGGCTTTTGTTAAATAAATGGCTTTGTTTCGCATTAAATATTTCAAAATTTTCTCTCCAGAACAAATCCAGTGAGCAGACTGTCAAGCCCTTTGTAATTAGAAACATCTTACATATACGAAATTGAAACACAAAGAAACATTTTCCATTATTCATAAAGTTACATTCATTACATGCAGGAAAAAATATTTACACTTTTACTTTCAGAGCAAGTTCAGCACCTTATAAACTTAGTTTGACTTTCTGATTATCCTAGAAAGGGGAAAAACATGCAAACAGAGCAAAATAGATTTTATACAGTGTTAAAACTTTTATCTTCAATAATTTAATATTTTCATCACACTAGTATGATACATTTTATCAGCATCAGCTAGGAGAAACACGATAAAGCACACACACTTATTTTGCTTTTCATAACCTTGAAAAAAACAATTATGTAATGCTATCACAATCAAAATGACTGACTCAGCTTGGATTCTTCACTTTCAACTCTTTTTAAGCCATATCTTACCTCATTGCCTTCAATCTTCAGAGAGTACCCAAGCATTTCTTCTGCTGCCAAAGCTTGCACTGCATCCAGAACTGCTTTAGCTGATAGAATGCTTCGAACAGCAAGGAACTCTTTGTGCCAAAAACCTGAGGATACGCTCCCTCATTTGCATTGAGTAGCTTGAGGTCATGTGCCCAAGCTCTGCCTCTGATCCTTCTTAAACAAGTACAGCACATCTCGGCTTGGGAGATTTCTGAGTATTTTTCCGGAACTTTTTCTACATTTCGTAGCTTGTTTTTCACTTTATTCCCTCTCCTTCAATCCCTGGGTAGAAATTGATCCAGCTATTCAGGTCACAAGTATGGAACAGAAGCCTACCACAAACTTATATATACATGTGTTCATGCAGGCAGCATTTTCCAGTGATCCTGAAAGCTCTGGTTTGACACCATCTATTGTCAAAGCACATCAACCCCAAAAATAGTCATATTCAACATCAGCATCCAGAAAACATGGTTCAGGCAGCTGCTAAATATGTTTTAATTATTTTTATATAATTTCTTTATGGTTTCCTAAAAAACAAAACTAAAAGCAACATTTGGTTCCAAGAAACTTTCAAGTGTAACTCATAATTCAACACTAAGTTTTTAATTTCAAATGAAAAGGCCAACCTTCACCTTAAAGGAAGTACTAATAAATGCAAGTCTTTGCCTCAAACTGATTTATTTTATTCTGCATAGCCTGCTGCTTCCCAGTGCCTGGCTCTTTCAAACTGTCTTTCCTCAAAAGCTCTAATAACATATTCCAAACCTCAGGAACTGAAAGTCACCTCCAGGATAATTTTAATGAGATTTCAAAGTAACTAATGGCACACATTCTGAGCGGATCCATATATACTGTGGTTGCAAAAGAAATGCAAATAACAGCTGATGTACAGAAGCAAATCATAAAGGTTTAAGTAGGAGCATAAAATTCTATTTCATTAAACCAGAAAGCATTTTATTTTACTTACTGTAAAATCAGCTTAAATGTTGAACTAAGACTCAATGCATATATAAAAATATTGCTGATGCTGCACCGCTAAAGACTAGCAGCTTCTCTTTAGTGTCTAAATTCCTTAAAATTCCAACTTTTAACAATGCTTTAAAAATTAACATGTTGACAACAATGTTGGCATTTTATTTTTCCCTATTGTTTTCCAAACCATTAAAGCTTACCCTAAGATATTACATTCGCATACAAAAATAGTTTTTAAGCTATTGTTGACATTTTAAAGCCCATTGCCTAATTTTTGATGATCAACAATTAATTAGTGGTACAGACATAAATAGACCATAACCCAGCAATGAACAGGAAGGTACATTTAGCATTTTATTTACCATTATCCAGCAGCATGTTTTAAAACTTGAACTTTGAGCAAAATATCACAGGTTGGTTTTCCAACAAATAACTGTGTTCCTAAAATTTCACTAATTAATTTCAACATTCTAGAGATATTACCTTGTACGGGAAAATAAATTCCTTCTACCCCACTAAAGCAATCAGTTTATTTTTGAATTGTGATAAATAAAATACTGTCCCCTAAAACAAATCAGAATTCCACCCTTCAAATCTGCCATGGATTTTACATACATATACTGAGAGTATACTGAAATATATTTATTATGTACCTAAATCCACTTTTGAAAATTTAGTAAGTGTTCCAAAACTGGGTACAACTAATTGAACACTGAATATCATGTTATTCAATGCTTCTTTAAAATCTTGGTTTACACAGTGTTTTAAGCAACTACACAATTTTCAAGTGTGGAGTTTTGCACCACTTTCAGGTAATAGCTACAGTACTACACAAATTGCTAGAGAAGTACTGATTGATTTCTTCTCTTACAGGACTAATTTAATCAGTACTAATTCAACACCATCAGCAGCACTGAAGTACACTGAAGATGTAACAGAGACAAAGCTTTAAAACCTTGTGTTAGTGGAAAAGGACACATTCACCAGCTCAAGCCTTTGCAACTCATCAGTGGTCCTTTGCCAGATAGTACTTCCTAAACCCGTCTACTCACATAAACATGGTCTGAAAGGCTTTTGTCAAAATGAGCTGGATCAGCAAATACCTACTGCTTAACCTCATTTCGATCACTACAGCAGGGCTGTGCGTGTTTCCATCAACAGCTCCACTGGGAGTTTCAGGAGAAACAGAGGCTCCCAAGCTCAGGAGTGGCAATGCATGATTCAGAATGATAACTTCTAGTGGCACACCTAAGTGTGTTGAGACATGAGGCATCCAGCCCACAGTCTGAGGGAAATGTACTAAGCACATCAGCATCATTAAAGCACTGGAACCAACCTAACTGCATGAATAATTAACTGTAATTTCAAAAATATACCACCATCTGAACAAACTCAAGATGTCTCAGATCAAAAGCATGATTCCAGTCACTGTGACATTCACTCATACATTTTGTTGAAGTGCTTGTAAGGAAACAGAAGTGCAAGATGAAAAAAAAAAAAATATCTTGGGAAATTGGCTGCTCATGGCTTGGACAGGTGCATAGGGTAAAAAACAGTAGTGGTGAATGGAGTTAGATCGAAATGGTGGCTGGACACCAGTGGTGTTCCCCAGGGCTCAGTACTGGGCCAGTCCCAGTTAATATATTTACCACTGATCTGGACAAGGGGATTTGTGTTTGTGAGGCCACACTTCAGGTTCTGAGCCCCTCAGTACTAAAAAAGCATTGAGTGCTAGAGCAAGTACAGGGAAGGGCAATGGAGCTGGGGAAGGGTCTGGGGCACGGGTCTGATGAGGAGCAGCTGAGGGAGCTCTGGGTGTTTGGCCTGGAGAAAAGGAGGCTCAGGGGAGAGCTTATCAGTCTCTACAACCACCTGACAGGAGGCTGCAGCCAGGTGGGGGTTAGTCTCTTCTCCCAGGCAACTGGTGATAGGAGGAGAGGACATGGCCTTGAGCTGCACCAGTGGAGGCTCAGGTTGGATACCAGGAAGGACTTCTTCCCAGTAAGAGTGGTTAAACACAGGAACAGACTGGCCAGGGAGGTAGTGGAGTCACCACCCCAGAAGTGTTCAAGAAACAACTGGACATGGCACTTAGTGCCACACTCTAGTTGGCATGATAATGTTCAATCAAAGGTTGGACTCAATAATCTTGGAGCTCTTTTCCAACCTAAATGATTCTGTGATGGATTGCACTCTCATTCAGTTCACACACAACACCGAGTTGGGCAGGAGTGTTGATCTGCTGGAGGGCAGGAGGGCTCTGCAGAGGGATCTGGACAGGCTGGACTGATGCTGAGGCCAATTGTACGAGGTTCAACAAGGCCAAGTGCCAGGCCCTGCCCCTGGGTCACAACAACACCTGCAGTGCTACAGGCTGGGGAAGAGTAGCTGGAAAGTGGCCAAGAGCAAAAGGATCTGGAGGTGTTGGTCAACAGCAGCTGAGGCAGGAGTGCCCAAGTGGTCAAGAAGGCCAATGGCATCCTGGCCTGTATCAGCAATAGAGTGGCCAGCAGGACCAGAGGGATGTGGTAACGAGCAATAACACAAGAGGAAATGGACTCAAGTTGCACCAGGAGGTTTAGATTGGATATTAGGAAAAAATTCTTCTCTGAGAGGGCTGTCAAGCACTGGCAAAAGCTGCCCGAGGAAGCAGGTGAGTCACCATCTCTGGAGGTATTTAAAAGACTTGTAGGTGTTGTGTTTAGGGACATGGTGGATTTGGCAGGATCAGGTCAACAGCTGGACTCAATGAACTTAGAGACCTTTTCCAACCTAAATGATTCTGTGTTTCTATTACTTCTTCCCATCAATTCCACAGTAGGTTTCTTGTCAATAATTTCTTCAATTTTCTTATAGTTGAGAATATTTGCATGGATATGTTATTATTACTATCTTCAGCTGTTTTACTGCTAAGTGTTTAAATCATATAAACTGCAGTTGCATTGATGAAGAAAAATATAACAACTGACATTTAATAGCCTCAGTTATGTAAACCCAGTTAGTTTTCAAAAATGGTATTATTTATCTATGGACTTTATTCTAGAAATAAGTTAAAAAAATGTATTGCAATACTAAGAAAAAAGTAAAAATAGTCATACATTTGTATTGAGGTGATAATTGCACAAACCCCCAAAGATACTAAATAATGAAGCATGTACAGTACTCTCTACAAAGGCCCAGATAAGACAAAAACATAACCAAATTATTTTCAGAAAGCAAGCTATAATCATTTTCCAGAAAAAAGAAATTATCCCCAATGCTGGCCTCTAAACACTGTATTTATAAGGTTTTCATAATACAAACAACATACATAAAGTGCACCAAGTGGCAACCTATACACAAGCAAAGAAAAATCCGTTCCACACATTCCTTTGGCAGGTGAAGTATAAACAGACAAATAGAAACCCCAACAAAACTCAAAGCCAGAAAATAGCTATAAAGAAGTGAAAAGTGGAATAAGAGAATAAAGTTGCTCAAGGTGAAAGTAACTCAAGATAAAAGAATCACTCCCTCTTTGAACAACCATTTTATTAAAATTCCTAGTTAAGGAACACTTCCAGCCAAGAGCTTTTGCTGTTAACTGATATGCAGATTGCAGGACACAATTAAAACCTACAAAAAAAAAATGACGCAAGTCAAAGGAATTAATAAATGGGTTGTAAATATGTTTTTTAGTAATCACAAAATGTTTAAAGAGCTGGCCAACATTAGTATCTGTAGCCCCAAGGATTACAGAGCTTGGCTTGCGGTTTCTCTAAAATTGAAAGGTAAAAAAAGAAAAAATTACCTCAGATGAACCTAAAACTTATCCAGCAGGGGGATTTTTCTATATGCCAACTCTCACACCTGAATATACTTTGAACAGAACTCCTGTATATTTTCCAAGTATATAATGTCAGAGCAGCCATCATGAAAGAAAGAAAACTAGGCAACCAAAATATCTGGATTTTGATATCTGGTCATAATAAAACACAAACCAGACAAACAAAAAAACACCAAGAAAAATGTAGAATGGAATCCAATTAAGTAATTAGAGTAAAATTATATTTGAATTTAAAAAAGCACTGTTGCACTTTGATCCTTCTACCTGAGCATAGAGTAACTAGAGTAAGCCTGAATATGGCATTGCCTGCACAGATGCTTTACACAAAAAGGGACACAATTCCTCTGTACACAACAAATGGAGCCTCTATCAGTTCTCAGCAGGCAGACACCTTTAAAAGATACAGGACAGGTTTGGCTAGTTTGAGTGTTTCTTCCTTCAAAATAAAACCACTGTATTTTGTTCCAAGTGGAATTTGACTTAGTTCCTCCAAAATCTTGTAATAGTTCCTTACACCATCCCCTTCCTCTTAAAAGTTTTCTTGTCCACATCATCTCTCACCAAATCCATAGTGAGAAAAGAAATAAGCTGTCTTAAAACGCACTCAGTTTGGAAATGTAATGATTTGAACATTTGAGAAGGTATCTGGTTTCAGTATTTGTGAATATGATGAGTGAAAAATCTACACTAGATCAGATAAAAATCAGAAACAGGAAATTTGGGTGAAAAATCAGAAACAGATAAAAAAAAATGTTCCTGGTCCTTTCTGCCTGGATATGACTGCTGATCATTCAGTCTTCTGACTATGCTACACAGAGTATTTTTATTATACACAAAGAAAATCCAATGCAAGTGTCTGAAAAACAGGATGAAAACCATCATGATCTAGTTCTCTGGGCAACCATGGTAAAAACTTTCCTCAGAGTGATTTTATTTTCCAGTTATTTCTTGTGTCAGTTGATAACAGGAGCAAGTCTTTGCATGCTAGCTTTCTTCTCTATCTATTTCACTTCTCATTTCAATACATAAATGTCAAAAGACCACATCTAATCTCAGTAAGTCAAACATAAATCCTACAGGGACTGGATTTCTTAGTGCATACTTCCTAGTGATCTGCTCTGAATGTGTCAGTATATAGGATATAATGCATTTTGCCATTTGGTATTTATGGTTTGGAGGGTAATAATCTATAAGATACGGATCAGAAGCAGTATTTACAAGTATGGTTTCCTAGGAAAGGGGAGCAAAGTTCAAGAACATCTTAAAATACTAAACAATTAACTCAATCAAAGATATTGACACTAGTGGAATTAAGATAGCTATGGCTGGAAATACTTACCAGTAGCTCAAGATTTGAGGAATTAAAAGTGAAATGTGGATCTTTCTAGGGATTTGCTGCTTTTAGTTTAAAAATTTGTCATAGTGGTCTTATTTAATATCTCATTACGAAAATAAAAAAAACTTGCTGACCTATTACAAGACTCTCACAAGGTTGCTGATGGAAATAGCAAGATTTCCACTTGAAAAAAAAAAATCAAAACCCACTGTAAATAAACTGGAGGACAATGTATATTTTTAAAATGTATTTAAAATTTCAGAAAAAGGTAAAGGAAAAACTTCTATGCGTGTCTGGGTGAGAAAAAAAAAAAAAAAAAAAAAGAAACAGTAGGTAACATCCCAAAACAGCAACCTGAGAGACCACGTAACCCAGGGAAGTGTTTAAGAAGATTCTGCATACGAGTAACAGAATGGGGCAAGAAGCTTCAGGAGGATTAATTAACCATGCATCTCTACCAGTTTCTGGAGTAATAAATGTCCTTTCTAGAGGCTATTATTGAGTTCTATGGTAGCCATGGGGAGAATTAACTGAATATAAGGATGGAAACAGGAGAAATTAAAAAGAGAGGAGGTTACTAAACAAGGAGAAAACAGCAAATTAAACTGATTTCACATAAGCAGTTTCAGTAATCTCAGGTAACTGATAAGGACAGGTTTCTTGGAAAGTTGATTTAAGAGATAAGGAAGTGCAGGAAATTAAGCAGAAAAGAAAATGCACAACAGGTTATACTGATGGACAAGAGACAAAACAGAGGCTCAGAAATCAATACACCTGTATAAGAAATATATAGAGGGAATTTTGACAAAGCATTAGAGATGAGGAGAGAGATGATGTTATTTACTACCATAAATTTGCTAGAACACTGAAAATCTAAAAAAGTAGCTGTCAGCAGTTTACTGGCAAAAAGAAAAAAAGACTATGGTATTTTTACAGTATCCCTTGCATAGATCTAGTTTTGTTCAATACTTTTAACTAGTGACAGGCAGAGAAGAAGGAAATACCCTTTTAAAATATGCACTAAGCTAGAAGGGAATTAAAATATTCAGGAAAATAGGATCACAATTCAAAATACTTTAATAAACTGGAGATATTATCCAGAAGACATTCCATTAATACCAATGTAAATTATTCCACTCAACGATAAAACCAAACAAATCCCACAAACGTAGATAGACTGGTAAGTAGAAAGACTAAGGAAAAAATATTTAATCATTATACTGGACAATAAATTAAACTTAAGTCAGGTTAGAAAGTTTCTAAACTCTGGAATTTTTCAATGACTGCTCTCACAATCAAGTTAAGGGATGAAGAGACTGAATATTGGACAATAAAAGGTATTCTCCAAAACACTAGTCTAATCTGTAAGTATGCAGGAGTTACTGAAAAGTATAAATTTTCATAAAACCCCTCATTTTTTCTTAATTAATTCTGTGTAATTTTTTTTAATCCTTCTGATATTATTTTGTTAGTGCACACACTTTCAAATTAAAGACTCAATTCATTAAGACATACAGGGCAGAATGGGTGTGTGGCATTTTTCTGCAAAAGAGCCTGCTTTGAAAATTGTGTTAATAGTCAAGCACATTAGCCCTCTTAATGATGCAAACACAAAGAGATTCTTAATTTTGCGTTGTGCCTAATACTTTAAGAAGAACATTCCCTAGTAAATCTATTTTCAAATAATGTGTTTTACTTACATTGATTGGCAAACAAGCCTTGTGCCTCACCATGAGCTGCTAAAACCACTGCAACATTTTTTGGATATTAACAATTCTGTCATTTGCCTAAAATGACAAACGGGGAAGGACTACTATGGATGGTGCAGAATTAAAACCATCCTTTTAATTAAAAATTAGATTTCTTGTAACTGTAAATGAAAATCTAAAGCATGTACTGACCCTGTCAGGCTCTGCAGTAATTAATTCCAATCACTCCTGGAAGCCATTCCTAGTATAGTAATGAAATTTGCACAATAACTTTTTATTAAGACAATAAAATTGATGCATGGTAGCGACTTTATACCCTACTCCCACTTCCCTGTATGTATGTATTGCTGACTGACCACTGCGGATGGCACCCGGTCCCAGACCCATTTATGCCAGTTGGTTCCCCACCCTGGGAGGCGCACAGGCCTGCAGAGGCTCATTATCCATTATCGATTATCCATTTTCCATGATCCATGATCCATTTCCCATTATCCATGGAAAGCGGAGCGTGCGGCCCGGACGGCGTGGGAGCGCCCCCTGCTGCCGCACGGCCGCCATCGCACCGCCCCAGGCTTTGGAACAGCGCCAGCGAGGGAGAGAAATCCACAGCCCCTGTGGGCAATCCACAGCCCCTGTGGGCAATCCACAGCCCCCGTGGGCAATCCACAGCCCCCGTGGGCAATCCACAGCCCCCGTGGGCAATCCACAGCCCCCGTGGGCAATCCACAGCCTCCCCGGGCAATCCACAGCCCCCGTGGGCAATCCACAGCCCTTGTGCCAATCCACAGCCTCCCTGGGCAATCCACAGCCCCTGTGGGCAATCCACAGCCCCCCCGGGCAATCCACAGCCCCCGTGAGCAATCCACAGCCCCTCTGGGCTATCCACAGCCTCTGTGCCAATCCACAGCCTCCCTGGGCAATCCACAGCCCTTGTGCCAATCCACAGCCCCTGTGGGCAATCCACAGCCCCCCCGGGCAATCCACAGCCCCCCCGGGCAATCCACAGCCCCTGTGGGCAATCCACAGCCCCCCCCGGGCAATCCACAGCCTCTGTGCCAATCCACAGCCTCCCTGGGCAATCCACAGACCCCCTGGGCAATCCACAGCCCCTGGGCCATCCACAGCCCCCGTGGGCCACCCACAGCCCCTCTGGGCTATCCACAGCCCCCGTGGACCATCCACAGCCCCTGTGCCAATCCACAGCCTCCGTGGGCAATCCACAGCCCCTCCAGGCAATCCACAGCCCCTCCAGGCAATCCACAGGCCCTGTGGGCAAATTCTCAACCCCGTGGACAATCCACAGCCCCCCCGGGCAATCCACAGCCGCTGTGGGCAATTCTCAGCCCCCGTGGGCAATCCACAGCCCCTCCAGGCAATCCACAGCCCCTGTGGGCCATCCACAGCTCCTCTGGGGATCCACAGCCTCCCTGGACGATTCACAGGCCCTCCGGGCAGTCCACAGCTCCTCCAGGGAACCGCAGTCCCTGTGGACAATCCACAACCCCCTTGGGCGACCCACAGCCCCCCTGGGCAATCTGCTCCTGCACAGGGAAGTTCTTCCTCATGTTCAGATGGAATTTTCTTGTGCATCACATTGCCTCTTTTCCTACTGCTGGGCACCACTGAGCAGAGCCTGGTCCATCCTCTTGACACCCTCCGTTTTACACACATTGATGGGGTCTACTCTCACTTTTCTCCTCTCCAGGCTAAACAGCCACAGCTGCCTCAGCTTTTCCCTACAGATTGGGTGGACCAGTTTCATGACCATCTCAAAAGCCTACCTTCCCACCTAAATAAAGGCCATGGAGCCCTCACACCATCTGAAATCAGCCCAACAGTAACAACCTCCCTCTGCACGGGCTCCAGCTCCAGTGCATGACCTTCTCCTCTACTCTTACAGCTCAAATAAAACCCAAACCAATCCAGACAATATTATAATAACCACATTTCAGAACTAACACAAATATTAGAAACCAAATTATATTGCTTTCCCTTTCCTCCTGCTGAAACTCAGAATTTAGCTTAAAAGTAACTGTGACTACATCTGAAATTACCAGAAGTGTCATTTCCACTCAAAGGTTGAAAAGCACACGGGGGCTGCTCAGGCTTAGCACAGTGAAATCCTGAGGCTGGTGAGGGTTCTCAGCAGGGCATCCCCACCTGGCATCTGCCACGTGCCACATCAGCTCTGGCACCAGTCCAATCTGTACAGAAGCACTGGGTTTATTTACACTTTTTCAAGAAGTATGAATTGACATTATTTCTTTTGAATTCAAGAAGCAGCCTAGAATTTGAGAATGAAGAAATGGTTTCGTAGTCTGACTAGAAGAGTTGCACAGAATGAGATCTCTGATTTTAAAATGCCAGTTACCTGCTACCAAAAATGGAAGGAAGCAGTCACAGCCAAGACTTTCTTACTGCTTTTGCTGAATTCTATTTCAAAGGCAATTCATGCCTTCTAGAACTAGGAACTATACAAAATACACTATATTTAGCTTTAAAGCAAAATTTAAATTTTTACTTTTGCATAACCTTGTTTCATTGTCACTTGTAACTAACTTGCCATCACACTTAGAGGTGATAGTAGTCACATCTAAAATAAATACATCCTTGAAATGGCACCATCAATTAGTTTCTGAGAAAATTTCGAATTATAAACAACTATTTAAAAAGGAAATTTAAAAGTATTTTAAAACTTTTGTTAAAATTTACTGAAGTCAAAAAAGTTCCAAGAACAGAGTTTACAGACTAGAAAGAAATTGAAATACCTAAATCAATTCACATTTCAAAAGTGCAGAAAATCTTATCCATAATAAAAAGCCTTTAAATTGCAAAAAGGATGATATTCTTTTTGTATAGACTAGATTTTTTTAAACACTAATATTAGAAAACAAAAATACTATATAGATTATAGTATTTATATAGATTTATTTAAAATATGCTTTATAGATTATAGTATATTATATATATGCATTGATATCCAATAAAAATGATTTTTAATACATTTACATTTTGTATCAAATACACCAAGTTATTAATACTACCATCCCAACTACTTAGCAACTATCAGCACCCTTCTCTCACCAGTTACTTGAAGTCTGAAAAAGTCCAAATACAGCAGGGCCTATCCCACTCCCATGTGGGATTCATCAAACAAAGGCACTCACTATCTTCAATTCAGTTCTTCAACTATCAGCTTGTTCCAGGTCAGTGTTTGCCCAGCCATCAACCAAAAGGGCTAAAACAAAGCATTGCCTAAACCACCAAAATTATCACCTTACTATCAATTAATATTTCATTAACCTAAAGAATCAGTGCAGAGTGATCAAGACTGTTGTTTAATGTTTCAAATCAAATTAAATACACAAATAAGATCCTTGTTTTCCTCCAAGTTCATAATTCTGTAATAAAGAATTCCTACATTTTAACAAATTGAATCAAAAAACTGAACTAGCTATAATAAACTTTTTAAAATGCACCTGATATTTAAGTTTCTTGAAAACATGCTATAGTCAACATATTCCAGGCAGGAGGAAAACTCCAATATACAAACAAAGAGATGTGGCACCTGATTTGGCTTTGGAACAGGCTGCAGTTAAGGCAGATATCCACTAAGTGGCATTAGCAACCCAAACACATTTGGACAAAAAATAATCACAATACAGTACACTTTAACTCCTACAAAAAAAATTGATAGAAAACATTTCCTTTGAATGATTCCTTTTATTCATTTTATCATATGCTTTGGCATAATTCCAAATAGCATTATCAATCTACTTGTCAGATCAAGACATTTGCAAATATTTAGCAGGATGGTCAGATAAGAAATAAAACCATCATGACAAACCTAACAAACAAAGCAACAAAAATACGGGAGCAATGTGAGTCCAAATTAAGACATATACAGCAAGGTATTTTAAAAGTAGTTGGGGTTTCAGAAGTGCTGTAAATCAACAACCCTGTTATGAAATGTGAAAGTATAAAAGCCACACCAAACATTTACTTTACATAAAACACTTAAAAAAAAAAAAAAAAAAAAGATAATTCGAATAATTTAGCTATACTGTTGCGACCTGATTCTAGAGAGTATAAAAGATCACAACAACTGGGAAAGTAAGAAAACTACTACACTTCACTTACTATTGAATGATTTGTTTTCAAAATATTAGTTAAGGGTTAATGACTGTAAATACAGGGTTCTGACAACTGTTTACTGGAAAAATTACTTTAGGAACAATATAAATATCAGAGAAAAGTATTAGAACACAACTCTCACTTTAAAATAGTTTCCCCCATCCCTCTTGTTTGTCCCTAGTCTTTTATCACTGTCAGTTTGTTCATACATAAACAGCTCATGAAAATAAAGGGGGTGGAAAAATTAGTATTACCGTATACAAGACTACAGAAAAATTAAATGAGCAAGTACTTCTGTCTCTCTGCCTCATCAAAGCATATATTTTAAGCTTGTGAAATATCCTATATATGCACTCAAAATTCTCAGCATACTTCAATGCTACAAGGAGCAAGACATTCCTTTTTTTTTTTTTAAGTGATTTTTTTCTCCTTGCTGGCCACAGAGGAATTGCATTAGGACATAGTCCTTTTTCCCTACATCCGCCTACGACAAACATTTGCTGCAAGCCAGCGACTCCAAAACCAAATTGTTTACAATTAACTCAAAAAGCCATTAAAAATTGTTTTTTGTTCCAGTTGGAAAGAGAGACAGCCAGATGTGTGGCTTGTTGATCTTGCTCTTTTCTGACCTCTGAGTGTAGGAAGAACTGCAGCTGAGGAAGGAAGTCAGCAAGTTGTGTTAATGAAGGTGAACATTGCAGAAAAAGGGCATGCAATTTTTTCATGAAAGAAAAATATATTTGAAAGACTTTTTTATTAAAAAGGAGACAATCCAAGGCCCTATTTTTTCCTGTAGGTGAAAAATTAGAGCCTTTGTTTCAGAAGAAGTCACTGAGTTTGTGTCTTTTGCTACTTTTGAAAAATTATACCCTTAATTTCAAAAACTTCATGAAGTTTCAATGAGGTGTCTGTTAATTAGCAGACCTCATCATTAACACCTGCTGGAAAACCATCCTTCTTTGAGGATGTAAAACTCAGGAAAAGCCTTCTAATTTTAGGCTCTGAGTCACAGTCTAGCACTATAGACCAAAATCTGGCATAAAGCTGAATTCCAGATTGAGAGTGTGCCCAATTCTTGGGAAAACACATCTGGCCAACAATACAAGGCAACCCCTACAGTTACCACAGGACTTTTCTTCACAGTTCTCCTTGAAACATATTTATGCATTATATCTGTAAAATATCTGGCAATGAATTAACCAGAAGTCTGTGTTAAAAACTTCATTACATGGTACTCCTCATAACTGTACAGAACATGCCCATACAAGATACTCTGTGAGATAAAAACAGTCTCAAAAACTGCACAGCAACAGGTGTGAAATGTTATCACCTTGTTTATAAACTTTTAATTTCTAAAAAAATGTCTGAAATGCATTCAGAAATTCTACAACCACAGTGCTCCTCATTTTATCAAGATACTTGAGATGTTAGTAAGTCATCATGGCCTAAGGTAAACTAAGGACACATTTGTGTGTGAAGTATAAATTCACTCCAGAGATTCGGCTTTAGATATTAATTCTGGCACTCAACATCAATCCTTAAGCAGTTAGTGAAGCCTACTTCAGACATCCAACTTAATTGTCTGGATTAGTTAAATGTTTGATCTTGCTCTCCCTGCATTGCTAACTTCATCCTAAACTGTTCACACTACTTTTGGTGGAAAATTCTTGTCAAGCAGTTACTATTTTAAGAACATACTTACCATGTGAAGACCTGAATATAATCATCATAGTTCATCTTCCAACTGTCTATTATGACATTATTTAATTAAGAAAGTTTCCAATGTATTCTTAGAAAACAGGAAATTGAAAATGAAAACTAGTTTACTCGCTTCCCACCCCAAATTCTCCTGCTCCCAAGGTCATTTAAAAAACCAACAGTAATAGATCACCATACACATGTATACACAAAACACTTCTGAAAACACTTATTATTTAATCTGATAAGGACATTCAAACTCTGGAGAACTATAGCAATAATTCATGTCACACTTTTCAAAAGTTTTAAGGGATACTGACCATTTTAGAAACAGTCTACAGATTCAGTTTTCTTCTTTGCACTGACAGAAATGAAAACCTTATCATGTAAAGTTCCCAGCACAGCTCAAACAGCTCACACATAAGAGCAAAAAAATTGCTTCTGCTGCATTAGCATTTAGAATTTATTACTGGCTTTTCACTTTTATATTAAGGTTTGATTTTCAGAACCTTTCCTTTTATACACACACAAAAAATCATCTTCATAGCTTCTGCAGCTTGTATTTGGTCAGTTTGAAAAAAATCAATCTTTACGATCAGTAAATTCATATTTAAGGGTTTAATTTCATTTTGGAAAAAAGTCTTAACTGTAAAAGGTGTCTAACAGCCAACAGTTAAGACTTCAAAAATATATCAAATTAAAAAAAATACTAACTAATTTTCTTACCCAGTGTAATTCCTACCAGTTTATTATTTTTTACCAATGAACCTAATAAAAACAGTGAACCATACTGTAGTGGTATTAACTTTTTATGGAATAAATATGAAATAGTCCATAATTTAACAAATCTTTATTTCCTCATTCTACTCCCTTTTTTTCTCCCCATTTCCTGTTTCTTCTGTCATGTCAAGAGTATTCATCTCCACTCCTACCATTTTTCCTTTTATTTTTCTTTTTCATTCTACTTGTCCTGTCTCTAAAATCTCCCTTCAACTCATCTCAGTCCCAGCCACTGGAGTGGATAAGTCCATGCTGAACACCCATTTTTGAGATTCTCTCCTCTCTGGCTCAGGAGTATCGTCCTGGGCCAGAATTTTAGTTGAAATGCCATTATAAAATTTAATAGGTATGTCATGCACATAATTCCTATTTCAATTCCTATATGACTATAACAAAATAGAAGGTTGGAAGCTCTTTTTAATGGATAAAGTAAAACCTAAAAATAAAATATGCAAAATAGCTTTGCTGGTTGTGTATACAGTCCTTACAAGTTCACACCAGTAGTTTAAAACACAGAGAATAATTTTCTACCCTGCAGAAATTGTCAAAGCTCTGATTGCAGCCTTTCATCTTAAGTCTCTCATGCCACCCCTCCCATCTACCTCCTCCCTTGGACCTGGGTTTGTTCACCCATCCAAAGAAATGAAACAGGAATACTGCTGTCTTTGAGCTACGCTGGTTCCACCTTAAAGTGGTGACCTTAAAGTGAATCCCTACACCTTCCACTCCTGCAGGTAGCTTTACTTCTTTTGAACAAACCTCCTCATGATCAGCAAACACCTTTATTTTGACAGACTGCCCTGACTTCACCTGGGTACTGTGAACCGGCTTTGACAGAAACCCAGTCAGGCTGCTGCCATGTTGGGCTTGTTTCCACCTGCAACAAATAGAAGATTTTGTGGTCTTTTGCCCAGAGCACCACTTGTTGGATGCCTCCCACAGCAAGCTGAATTAATGACAGCATTCACTGTTACTAAAGCAGGGTTAACTTAAAGCAATCCTCAAGTGCTTCCATCTCTCTGAGAACCCACTGGATCAAAGCTACCATCTTGCACAGCCTTACTACCCACAATACAGTTAAGATACTATTGCCTTTCAGATCTTAGGTGTTAACATGCTGCAAGTGCTCCAGGTCAAATGTCCTGCCTGCTTCATGCTTCCCAGGAATCCAGGAAGGGCTGGCAAACAGCACTGTTTGGGTCACAACCAGAACTGATGTCCATGACTCTCAGCCCCGCAGCCCCAGCAGTGCTGAGCACAACTTGGCTGCATGTAAAGTGTGACAGAGATGTCCTTTCTGATTCCTATAATCTTTGTAGAAAACACAAGGAGCCAGACTGGCACAACCTCTAGTATTTCACTAAGAAGCAGTTTGTTTTCAGTGACAAATTTTCTTTTAATTACATCTACAGATCAAAACCTTCTAGTTCATCTCTACTACCCTCTGCTTCCCCCTCAGCTATTTAAGTCTGCAGCTGCTTACAATCCCTTCATAGTGCTTCTCATGGATCAAACCTTTTCCTGGGGCAGAGAGAAATAAGAAGTTTAAATCCAATAAAACAATTTGTTGCTGCAGGTACTGGCACCGATTCCCTTGCGTTGATACCAGTACTTGTGTGAATCTGCAGCGAGCTGATGCAGAGGTTTAAACTGACAGAAGAGTAATCCTCTGGGAAGCCTTTGCAATCCCACAGATTTTCAGCAGCAAATTCCCTAAACCACCACATCCTGCTGAGTGAAGGTGTTGATGCAAGAGAAGGCGCAGACAGCACTCATCTACCCCTCTAGATGGCAACGAGCTAATAGAACAACTATACACCTGATCAGAAAATTAGATCCTGTACATATGGAGTGGCTGGTGTGGTTTCTCTCAGGGAACATAGACATTTAGGACAAATGAATTATTAGCACTTAAAATCTCAAATAACATTGGACTCATTCAACAAATACATAAACACTGCACAAAGCAAAATCCAGCATATTGCACTCACAATTCACGTATAAAAGGAAGAGGGTACTTAACACAAACACACAGTTATGTCTTACCTAGAAATAAAGTGGTTCCAATTCACATTCAAAAATCCAAAGAGGTGATGCTAAACATTCAACGTCCGTCTGTCATGAAAAACATTTAAGGTTACACTTGGGGACAGCTTTGCTTTTCCCTATCTCAATTTTGCAATGAAACTTTCTAGTTTAAAAAAGAAATTTCCATGAGAAATGGAAATTATTCTATTCAAACTGAAATTTGTAACATCCAAATATTTTTGTAGTAATATTATTAAAAAATGCAGCTGAGTTGAAATGATCAGGTATTCAAACTAAATTTTATCCCATATAATTCTGCTGCATAGATTCAATTTAAGTTGGATTTCATAATGAGCTGTTGCCAAGACTGGTACAGCTGAAGGAAAATAATGTGCACTGCTAATGGTATGCATTATATTAAGAATTAAAAGATATAATAAGGAAATCATGGAAATGGGAATACATTTCCAAAACATTTAGCAATTTAGTATAAAGGCTACATTTATTCAAAACAATATTTATATTGAAAAAAAAGTCAAGTTAAAGCAGTTCTAAGTTCAGAAATTAATTTTCCAATCTTTTGAAACCACTGAAATAAAGAATGTAATTTAAATGCCCAATAATGATCATTTCATTTTCCAATCGTTGGGGCAGGGGAGGCCACTAGAAAAACCAGGGGACCAGGTCCTTCATAAGGTTCTATATAGACAACTATTTTAATGTTACTTTTTCAACTTTCTAAATAAAATAGCTCAAGAGAGAGGCAAGCTTGCTCCCAGAATAAAGGTGACGGTAACAAGGAAAATAAAGCCACTACAGAAAAGCTTGGAAGTGAACTTTGATTTCAACCATAACCTCAATAATGCTAATATAACTCCACAAACACTTTTCCTAAACATTCTGTTTCACTATCCTCACAACCTCAGAGGTCAAGCCATCCGGTGCCTTAATACAGCTTAATTAAGTTTTGGCTTTGAAAAACACAGTTATGTTTCTGCAGCTATATTTCTAAATATGCAACTAAAAACTGGGTTTAATCTAATTATGGACTTTTATTCATTTAGCTTCAAAATAGTAACCTTGATTGCTGCCTAAAGAGGAATTATCTCTTGAAACTCCTGTGGTGCAGCGCAGATTGGGTTTTTTCCTAAAAATACATTCCTTGCTGCAAATTGTAACAATTTATCATAAAAGCAGATTAAATTATATCAAAATGTAACACTAATTTCCCAAGTAGAACACCCACACAGGGAACTAATTAGGCATAGCTCCTCTGTGCAAACAAATCTTTGTACCAATTAGTAGCTGGTCAAGTCAGGGAACTCCCTTTCTCAAGGGGAAAAACTTTTTTTTTAGCATTGCTTTATTTTGCTGCTGGCTGCAAATTCTCTCCAGTTCTGTAGCAATGTATGGTATTTGCAACTTGTATTTCAGACAGTTTGATGGGAACTCAGTCAAGATTTGGAAAAAAAAAATGGCAGTAGAAGACCCATAAAAATCACAGAACCAGGACTTCAAAAGGGATGTGAACAAATCCTGCTCTCTGCCTAAGCCAATTCTGTCCCAAGGGTTTAGACAGACCAGAACAATAACAGTGAAACGACTCAAAACAAACAGTGGAGTAAATGAATAAAGTACATGGGAAGAAGAATTCTCAATTGTTGTTCTATAATAAGAAAAGCAAACAAATAAAAACCTCAAGGCGAGAATATTATGCCCAGATAGCATTCTGAAAGCATCAGCAAGGTGCAACAGTAAAACTGTATAAAGGATGGTATTCAATGGGGGCTGAGTGTTCATTTATCATTGATGATGTTCAAATCTGCTCCACAGCTGTTCTGTGCAAGTCTGAAAGTACCACAGTTGACTCTTACCTTGTTGAAGATGATCCAGAGCCTTCCCAATACTTAGACAGAGGCTGCAATCTGTGGATTTTAAAATTTATTTTAAAAGATCATTATTAACGAAACTGTTTTAATTAACGAGTAAAAATCAGAAAAGTAACTTAAATGCCTCCAATAGAGAATAACTTCCCTTTCTTCAAAAGCAAGGAGTACTCTGCAAGGTGTCTTCTACCGTGCACTGTTCCCAGAGCCAAAGGTCAGTTAATCTCATACTAGTGCACACCAGGGCAGTGAATGACTGCTGCAGGAACACTTCAGGACAGGGAAGGGACTGGCAGCACCTCACAGAACTCAGACACCTTTCCACAGAGCACTGATGGTGTAAGAGATAACTCCTGACCCTCCAGTGCTACAGGGCTTGAAAAAAACCAGCTTGAAATACCATTGTTTAGTACAGCATTTACTGCTTGAAGATATAAGAAAACATGTCCCCTTCCCTCTTGACCCAAGAACAACAAAAATCACAGGTCTGAAAGACTCTGGAATTCCAGCACTAATTACATTTATATAGAAAAATTAAATTTTGGAAAGAAAACCCCAGCAACTATCTAAGAGAACCTCCTGTTCAGCTGAATTATAAGATTACAAATTCTTTGCAACTTACACAGAACAGCTATCCCTTAGCACATCATAAGTAGTAACTAGGACTGAATTAGATACACAGAACATTCTGGAAGTCTGCTTTTTAATCTTTTAAAAAATTATCCCAGATACCTAAATTTTGTTCAGTATAAAACAAAATGAAACACAAAATCAAATGGGATGTAAAAACAATGCCAGTGTAATTTGCAGGGTTAATGTGATTAGGAGGTATGAAATGGGCATTAAAAGAAGACTACAAACAGATGCCAGGAAGCATTTATTGTCTGTGAGCATGGAATGGGCTGCAAGGCAAGTTCACTGAGGTATCACATTTGAATTGAGAGAGATGCCATCAAGTGGGAAAGCCAATGCCATGGGCAGGAAGGAAGATAAACTACTCTGAAAAGTTTAGAGTTTCCAGTTTGGTATCTTTAAAATATTCCTTTAAAAGTGGAGATAAACATCCCAAGATTGGTATCAGAGTTTTCCATAGGAAAGCTGAGGGAAATGAAGAGGAACAACATTAAGTAGCAAGATACTTCTTACAACACTGTGACTTAACCACAGGGTGAAGAAACCTATTTATGAGCAACCGCTCTTGTTCTTGGGAGAATTCGCAAGTCAGAAATAAAGGAAAGTGATAATTTCTTTCACCACCAGCCTGATAAAAATGGACTGAAAAAATAAGGCACTCTGGAAACTTTAGTAAAAACTTTAATGCTGATCTAAGGGAAGGATATTAACAAGGAGGCAAACCATCACATATTAAAGCAGAAGAGAAAATTCTCTTTTACTATTTTTGGAAGCTCCAGCATGTCTATTTATCTCTAGTTGAAATGCATTTATACAATGCAACAGGGGAGTCAGTTCGGTTCCCTTAGCATAGTAGTCTGGGGGACCTGCTGGGAGTAAAGCTTATTATCCACCCAGGGATTTGAGCAGTCGTAGTTCACAACCAATTTGACTTAAGGAAAAACACAGCTGCTATTTTGAAAGTTTCCTGCTGTGTAAGAAATAATTAAGGCTGTACAATCAGTATTCAACAAAGCATAAATAGCAGAGATCCTAAATTAATTCTATTTGGAAATGAGGAGTTAAGTGAAGCTGCATTACAGAATGGACTACATAATGTTCAAAGGCAAAAGAGAAGAGTTAAATGAGATGAAGCGTGAGTCAGAGGCCAAACTCTCTATCCTAACTACGCAACCACAACATTATTTCTTGTTTTAGAAGTCCTTTACTCAAGAAGTAGAAAGTACATGTTCCACAATGAAGCAATGAATTTATTCTGATTTAAAATACAAAAACAAAAAAGGAGCAGCAGCTGAACACACTTATCAATGTATAAACTGAAAAAGCACAGACTCATTAAAACTTCTACTACCAAGGTGGTACTATTTACATCTTACACAGAAAAATGTGAGAGACGTCAATGGCAACACAGGTAACTCAGGGCAGTTCATCCTTGGAGCATCCTGACCTGAGCTTTGATTCTCTCTCCACGCAACCCTCAAAGCACAAACTGCACCAGGAATTCCCAGCCCAGGAATGGCAATGTCTGTGTGGGGACTGGGAGCTCGATTTCTGATCGCTGGACCATTTCCAGGTGGAGGAACACATGACAAGGTTACCAAGAAACCTATGCCATCCCAACAGCTATTCCTCATGTCCTGTAGAAGAGAGGTGGTGAGACAGATGGCTGTGCTCCACGGACTAGAGTCAACCCGTGAGTTGTCTGTTGGACCAGACACTGTTAAGTCATTAGGATGCTAATAGCTTTAACACTGCTTAAAGAAAAAAAAACACCCACACACAAAACTTCACACCCTACAGTTTTTGCTAAATATAAGGTTAGATTTGCACCTCCTAGACAGGAGACAAACAATTAGAAGAGGGCTGAGACATCTGCTTAAGACAAGGATTCCCCAGGGCAAAGCTAAGGACCATGCCAACTCAGGTTTGCACTAGCACTGCTCCTTTAGCTAACAGAAAGCAAAGCTTAGGTCAGGGATAAATTTTACTCTACTGCCAGGATATACATCCTCCAGCTGAGGACACTGTACATGCCATCTGCTTAACACTCAGTTTTGATTTAAAATGCCAGGCCATAATTCTTCAAATATTTTTTTAAATAAGTGCTTTCAAAATGGCTGATTATGCTTGAGTATGCTTTGAGGCTTGTCTTATAAAAGAAATATGAAACTCAATTATTCCATGATTTTAAGTCTCTGGCTCATTTTCCCTACTTTCTAGACAGCTTATCACTTCCAGGCTTGAAAGAGTTTTTCTTCTATCTTCCTAAGTACACAACGACAATGCTGCCACTGCCTTCCCAAAGAAGCTGCTGAATCCCAGCTTCCTGGAAAGCAGGATCTGTGGCCACATGTATATCAGAGAATAAAACAGACCAGGGCACATAGCCACGTTCTGGGCTTGGAACCAGCAAACATGTTACAGCTTGTAGCTGGACAACTAAAATCCTATTCCTCCATACAGCCCAGCCAGATCCAAACAGCCTTTTGGAAACAGTCCATCGGCTCTCCTAACCCCAGAACTATGCTTGGGCATTATCTGGGCGAGTGTTAGTTGGCATAGAACAAAACTGTGTCATGAGCAGGACTAAAAATGTAGCAGTAGAGTCCACATGCCATACCCACTCCTTATTTAGTTCCTACTATGAACATGCATCACAAATACAGTACCCAGTTGCTTCTGGAGAGCATCATTTTTACAAGTTAATTCCATAACCAGCCAAATGTGTTTCAGAATTAACACGTCACCCTTGCCTAGGTCGTTATTGCTTTCAAATCAGGGCAATAGAACCAGATAATCATGTAACATCTGAGCATTTATGTTTCCACAAGTATCATGTGCAGCACACATGAAAACTTGTACTCTCTAGGTTTTGGAGCTTTTTAATGTGTTCAGATGGACTGAACACAAGCATCTGATTTCTTAATTTTGGCAAGTGTGGACTGTTGCCAGTAGAACATTAGCCCTGATTGTCAGCTGGTATAAAATGGGCATAGCTCTATCAACTGCATTCCAATGCACAGCTGAGATTCTGCTTCTCCAAACTTCACCCATATCGGAGTGATGGGCAAGGAAGAAATTCATCTTACAAAAGCAGCATTTTAGAAACAAACCTGTGGGGATTTTTCAATAATTCACAAAGTTATATATGCCTTCACAAATTGGTTTCTTTCGTCTAAGTCAGAAATCCTAAATTAATTATTTTTAAAAATTCATGCAAACCTGAATTAAAAACACTTACTCTTATTTTGCACAAAAAGGAACACAAACAAGAAGTTCTTGTAAAGATAAGAGAGGAACATAAAACTTTCCAAAGGAAAACACAACTACCGTGGTGCAAATATGGATGTAAATATTGTACTTGACAAGAATTACTGTGTATAAAACTTTGTATAGATGTGATTATGCAGTGTCATAGGGGACTGAGAAATCATCCTGACAATACAAAAACATACAACCCTTTCACAACTGACGACCTACAGATCATCATCTTCAGTGCCAACTCCTTACCTTGGAGTCTTAAGTGCTATGGTACTGTGTATTGAGTTTCTGTGGCAAGGTTTTGGTAGTGGGGAGGGCAGTGAAGGGGAACAGGATGGGATGATACAACTTGCCACTGGCCAAGGCCAACCCCATCAGTGATGGTGGCAGCACTCTGAGATAGCTGAGTTAAGAATGGGGAAAAAAACTACTGCAGAAGAGCAGCAGAGGAAAAAGTGAGTGCATGAGCACAACAGCCCTGCAGACCCAGGGTCAGTGCAGAAGGAGGGGCAGGAGGTGCTCCAGGTGCCGGAGCAGAGATTTCCCTGCAGCCCCTGGTGAGGCAGCCCATGGTGAGTGAGCTGTGCCACTGCAGTCCATGAAGTGGGGCAGAGATCCACCTGAAGCCCATGGAGGACCCCACAGTGGAGCTGATGGGTGCCTGAAGGAGGCTGTGACCCTGTGGGATGCCTACCCTGGAACAGGCTCTGGCAAGACCTGTGGTCTGTGGAGAGAGAAACCCACACTGGAGCAGGTTTGCTGGCAGCACTTGTGACCATGGGGGACCCACGCTGGAGCTGGCTGCTCCTGAGGGACTGCATCCCATGGGAGGGATCGCATTGGAGCACTTCATGAAAAACTGCAGGCCATGGGAAGCAGTCACATTAGAAAAGTTTATGAATAACTGTCTCCTGTAGGAGAGACTGTGCTGGAGAAGAAGAAGAATGTAAGGAGGGAGTGGCAGAAATGGGCTGAACTGACTGCAACCTCCATTTTCCAAGCCCCTGTGTTGTTTGAGGGAAAGAAGTAGAGAATTTGACAGTGAAGTTGAGCACAGGAAGAAGACTGGAGTGAGGAGAAGTTGTTTTAAGATTTCTCATTATCCTACTCTGATATGATTGGTAATAAGTTAAACTAATTTCCCCAAGTGGAGTCTGTTTGTCCATGAGGGCCATCATGTCCATGAGGGCCATGCCATAAGGGCATCTCTCTCTGCCCTTATCTCAACCCACAAGCTTTTCATTGTTTTCTGTTCCCTGCCAGCTGAGTACAGTGACAGAGCAGCTTTGGTGGGCACATGCCATCCAACCAGGGTCAACCCACCTCAGTATTGACAAAACTGCTTATTACTCTATAAAATCTTGAGCACCCATTATAACTGTTGCAATACCAGCTGCCAATCTGGTCCAGTGAGTCTGCCTAATAATCTACCTAATAACCATCTGCTCCAACCTAGTAGTCCCAGATGAACTCCCACACTCTGGTTTACCCATGAATACTTTAATTGTAGTGCTTTGAACTACAGGTATTTTAGTCTTCCAAAGAGATGAAAAGATGACAAATACATCTCAACAATGACATCAACACTCAACTAAAGACCATCCAATAAACCACTAAACTGTCAGATCTTTCAAGAAAAACAACCCAAAGTCTACAACACAATAAAAACCCACCCACATAAATGAAGTAACAAATTTATTAAATCCCAGTGATGATAACACTGCAGGCATGAGACAGACATCTGTTTTTCACAGATCTTGGCCTACATCCTAGTTCTGATGTAAAAAAAAAAAAAAAAAAGACCAAAAACCAACAGCTAGAGGGAAAAAAAGGAAAAAATTACTTTAGATTCATAATTAGTATGTCCTTTTGCTCTGTTCCAATGATACCTACAGTGACACTAGAAAAGGGTGATGCTAGAAAATGTAGAAAATGACTGTCCATTACTAAGATCTTAATTTTCTCCAGCTCCCTTTGGACTTGTTGACAAAATGCTTCATTTCATATGAAAGTAAATGTTTGGGTCGAAGATCTCCATTTTTCATAGTTGTTAAAGAAAAAAAGTCTGGTTTGCACAGACACATCCATTTTGCTGTGATTTCTAAAACATCTTGTGTTGGACTGAGCAGGAAGAGAGAGACCTGATTTGTATGCCCCCATGTCAAATCACTTCACAGCATCAGTAAATAAAGGGAACACACAAGGCTGACTAAACCCAAGCTGATCAATACCGTGAATCATCAACTCAGAGAGGGCTTTGAACACACACAGGACTTTATCTGGCAGCATGGTTGGAGTTGACCATCCTGGTGCTTGCTGTGCACTCTGATGCAGAATCAGGAGCCCATCAAACATAATCTAGTAACCCATGCCAGAAACGGGGTGGAACTCATTTAGAGCTGCTAATTGCCTTCTCTCTGTAGAGAAACTGTGACCCTCATCAGTGGGAGGGCTGTGCTTTTTGTCAGAATATGTCAAAAAAAGTCAGGCAACTCTTGCTTTATGGTAAAAGAGAGTCACTGTGAGACTGCAGAGTAAGAGAGCTCAAGGACTTTGTGAAAAGGCAGAGAGTTGTCCAGATTTGATCTCTGAGCAAATCTTCAGAGTGTCACCCAATTAGTCTGCTTTCTGGAAAAACTGGAGATGAAGCTTTTTAAAAGTGCAAAATGAGGCAATGAAATCCAGCATGCCTACCTACAGTCCCTGGCACAAGATGGGAGAATACCACATACAGTCATTCCTTAACAACCAGCAGGAAAGTGTCTGCCGGTTTGGAGGGCAGCCTAATCCCTAAGAACTGAAGATATCTCCTTTCAAACTCATTTATATCCCCTCCCTTCAGAATCTCTCATCCATGCAGAAAGAAAAAATAAAAAAAAAAAAAAAAAAAAAGAAGTTATTATAAGAAATGTTTGATTGCAATGTCAGTTGAAGGAAACACTAGCACATACTTTGCTGGTAATACTACATTAAACACAAAAAGCAGAATGTTTTATATCATGCACAAAAAACAAAGCTACCTGAATAACTTCCCCCCCACCCCCCGCGGCCCCCTCCCTCCGGCCCCAACCTCATCTTGTGATTCTCTCTAAAGCGAGTCATATGGCAGCACTTTTCTCCTTTTATGGGCAAAAAAAAAAGGAGAAAGGAAGTCAGCAGCCGAGCGGGACTGCAGCGCCACATGAATTAGGCAGCTCAGAGCTGTGCTGCTCCTCTCGCACCCCCACCTCAGCACATTATATGGATAGGTATTCTCAGAGAGGGACACTATGAATCAGCTTCCACTTAATGCATATATAATTACATGTCACTGAGTGTTTCACGCTGAACTCGTCACCACAGCATGTATTAAAAACCAAAGGATAGAAGGCATGTAATATATTTGCATTTGCTTATCTACCATCTCCTTCCCTTGTGTGAATGTCCTGTCAATAGCAGGCAAACCCCTTCCTTGGAAAATAGCTGCAGTGATAGTATGCCACTGAGCAGCAAGTGAAATTATAGTACTTTCTGCTGCAAGAATTTCCACGTATTCCACACTGCCCTTGTGCCTACCACCCACACCCACCTCTGTCCTTTTCATCAGCAGCTCTACAAGATGGAATCAGGGAAAGTTATTAATAATCCAGTTTAGCAAACTTGGCGCTTTTTTGAGAGAGAGAACTATGTACATTTTATTAACTCAATGTTAGGGAAAGGTAAATGACACACAGAATTCCCTATATATCAAGAACAAAAGACTTATTGTTATTTTATCAATGGAAAGAAAAGAATCACTGTTTCTGCCTCAATACCTGATACTAGACAATATGAGGACTCACATCCATAAACAGCTGCAGTAGAGAAATTATAAAGAAACCCACCTCCTCTCCATGCACAGGTGATGGGATCAAGAACTTGTAAGTCCTCCCGTCTCCCACCCAAGCACAGGCAGGAGGATCTATCCGCCAGAGAACCACAGTGTGCACATGGCCATGGGCAGAACACCTGCTGGGAGTCTGGGAACACACCTGTCAGCCTTACAGGTACCACCACTGAGTCAGAGCCACCCTGCTTTCCACCAGCTCTTTATGCACTCATTCTGAGTTTTATTTGACTATTACAACTTAATTTGACTACTTTGTTTGGAAGTGATGCTGAAAGCAACTGAATTCAATTACATGAGCTATGCTTGCTGGGTCACAGTCCACACTTCAAAGCTAAAATGTAGATAAGCATTTCCAGGGTCAGAGGCCTTGTCCTTAAAACTTCTTTGTTGTTGTTTTTCGGGTTTTTTTTTTTAGGAAGGAAGCCTGGCTCTCCCTGGTTATCAGATCATTATCAGGTCATATCAGATGGCCAAAACACCACAGTTCAGTAAACAGTCTAAAATAATCCCACCATTTTTAGGAGTCTAGCATTGCTCTTGCACAAAACATGGAATTTGTTAAATATATGTATATAAGTATACTTCTTATTGTTAAAGATTAACTATTTACTCCTTAGAAGCTTTGAAGTATTACCACAGTGTATTTAATTCTCTATTGGCAAATGTTATTTCTTTATAAACATGGACTATTTCTTTAAAAAGTAGTATTTTAAATCTGTAGGTGTCCCTTTGCCTTATGAATAAATTAGAAGACACTGAATAACAGCAACCGCCAAAGTACAAACACTTTATTACAATTGTGGTGACTCAGACTGTCAGGATTTGGCAGCCCACAGTGTTCCTCAGCAGCAGCAGAACAAAAGGGGATTTTTTTGGCAGTTTTACTTTTAGTTCAGTAAAGGACAACATGATACTGTCTGTGCCTTAATGAATCGAAACCTCTGTAAAACAAGGGTGTAAGTAGTCAGACCCAAATCGTTTTCTGTTTCACTGTATAAAACTGGACAAACATATTACCTATACATCTAAGACCTCTAATATGTGTGCTCTGTCCTTGTCTTTTGGAGAAAAAGCTAAAATAAATAAAAGCAGTAAGATTATCTAGTTATAGAAATGCAAATCAGTTCTACAGACAACACTGCCCCAAAATACTTCAAGATCAGGAAATATTTTCTGTTTTCCTGTTGAATACAAGAGACATTGATAAAAAAAATTCTAAGTGGATTTTTTAACACCTTCACTAACTAAAAACATAAAGCCCAAAGACCTAAGTATTGCACTATAACAACACAATCTCTAATGTATTCAGAGCATAAAACACATTTTGAGGGAGACTCATTTTCCAGCACCCCCATCATGATCTCATCTGGAACAGCAAAACCATCCCCACAGTAATTGGTATTACAGAGCCCTGCTGCAGCACAGCCTTGTGAGAGTGTGAGGGAAGCGTTCCAGTCAGTCCTACAGGGCTCTTACACTTCAATAATAAAAAAATAGGAAAAATGGTTACAAAATATCAGAACTCACTTCCTCTGCCACCATCAATTATTAGGGAGAGGATTACAGACATATTTCCAGAAGCTTCTAAAGATGCCAACGTCCATCACGAAATCTGTACTTGAAGAAGTCACCAACTGCCTACAGATGATCCTTGAAGCAAAATACTGCAATTACAGAGCAATACAGTACAGGGAGTCAGACTGTGTGTATGTGGGAGGGACAAAGTACAACTGAGACAAAATTAGACTGTTCCTGGAAATAAAACATAACAAATTTAACAATCTAGCCTTCTCAAATCTAAACAGATCTCAACAACTCTGAGAATTTTCCCCTTGGCCATTGCTTCCCTCCCCAGATTCCACAGTATTATAGCAATCCCCTCTGAAAAATAAAGACCAACAGATCACCCATACCAAAAAAATACTACTGTATGTCTCCCATGGAGGCTACTTAAACACAATTCTGAAATCAATTTACTCGAGATAGAATCATAAGGATCAGTTATCAGAGAGAATTTTTCTTTTTCTCCAAAACCAATTCTGCTCTGTAAGTGGCACCATCACTCAGCATTTCGATACCAGCTAAAAACAGTAATGAATTTTTGCCCTGCAGCTCCACATCATTATTAACATGCACGAGAAAAACCAGAAGATGAACTTTCTCCCCTCTTCCCAGAAAGCCATTAACTCAAGCTAACCTTCCAGATTTTATCTGGGGCAGCTGCAATATAAAAATTATAACGATCAAGCTAGGTATTAAATACACGCACAATAAAGAAAATAAAACAGAAAGCAGGTATGCTTTGAAATATCTTTGAAAAACATTAAAACAACCCTTTCTTCCCACTTCTCAGAATAACCACATACAGCTTAGGCAACAATAGTCTTAGGACACTACTGGGCTCAGTTCAGTTGCAGAGGCAAATAATAGTGAGCTGTTTTGAAATATCCCAGTAGGTGCTCCAGGACATGGTCTATGCAGGACATGGGTCTTCTGGCCTCCTTGTGCCTGCTAACCAAGTATAGATGCAACAGGTGTTGCAAAGCATCTCATGTAGGACAAAACATTTACACTGGACAACTGAATCAAACCAGACTCAAACTGTGTCCTAAACCCAAACGAAAGACTCTCCAGAAGTCCTCAGTCTTGCCAAAGTCTGGCCTCATCCCTTCAAAATCTACGTTCCATGTAAGTCTAGAAACCCAAATTGGACTCACAGGAGAATTTTGAGCATGGCTGCAAGAAATTTGGGTATATAAGGGAAAGTAAGATAACTGGGATTGCAAGCAGGAAGCCACCTAACCTAATAGGTAAGAAAGTTGTGAAGGGTGTACCTTAAACTGATGTCACCTATTCCTGGAAGCTCAAGAGGTACTATGTTATTAAAAAGGGTTGTAAAACCCTCAGGCCTCTCTAGAAGCAAGATACAAAGTCATTCCTTTCACAAGCTCCTGAGGAAAGGCATCATGCAATTTTGAAGTTTCGGATGAGAGGGCAGGAGCATGTCCTCAAGCACCACCGAGCTATTTAAAAGCATCGGGAAAGCAACCACAGAGGAAGTAGAAGTGGGTGGTAGGCTCTTTTCAGGTTGAGAGACGGCCTCCCAACCACATCTCTGCACACCAGAGTAGTGCCCTAAACCACAGGCTATTGTCTGTCCTAAGACTACTCCTGCAGAAGTTATGAAATGGAAAAATATTTACTGGATGAAAGAATGAAACACCTATAGAAATCAGATTTCCCTCACTTGAATGCCTTAATCACAGGGCAGGAGTCTAGGCCTCTGCCCTAATTACTATTTTGTTGTTTTCTTTCTTTCTTTCTTTCTTTTTTTTTTTTTTTTTTCCAAAGGTTGCAGGTGAAATAAAGGACAGTTTATGACAGCCTGCTTGTTCCACTCTCCTGGGAAGAGGGTGATGTGAGCTAAAGGTACTTAAAGCTAAAAAGGACAGAGAAAAAATTGTCACACTTAATGAATATGGGATGCAACTAATGCACCATAAAACATGAAGAGAAGAGAGATTAACATCATTGCAAATGCTTCTACTCAAGTTTGAGTAAATAGCTTACACTTATTTCTTAGCAAAACAAGCTTTCCTAATCCTGAGGGAACATTCCCATCTCTGGATGCCAGAGTCAGTGAGGCAGGAGAGAAATTCCACTCTCCAGAACAGTCTCGGTGGTAACAGCTATGGATGGATGCAGAACAGCAGCTCTGTGCATCTCATTTTCTTCACAGTAAAAAATGTACAAAAGTGTGCTTTCAGATGTGAGTTTTAGGACCATCAACCTCAGCTTCGAGGCATCTAATTGTAAAATAGGCCACTCAAATAATTTATGAATTCAGGCAGTAATACAGCAGAGAGGAGAATCCCCCTCCCCGCCCGAATCCCATAAATTATATATAAGAAAGCTTCTAACAACTATTTAAATTTTAAGTTAAACCTATGTGTATCAGAGAGACACAGGGCAGTAGAGAATGACTTTTATCTAAAATGTCAGTTTAAGTCTACACATTCCCTTAAAAACACCAAACCAGATCCACAATGTTTTTATATTGTGTGAACTTGCTTTCTGTCATCCCGAGCTCATCACAAACAAATGGGATCAAACTCAAGATTTCAGTATGTTCCATGCCATATTCTAGACACGACAACTCCATGCTGAATGGATGTTATGGATGCTCTTCACCAGGCCTGAGGAACACATGTTCCCAAATCACATTTATTAACCCAAGACCTGAACCAAACCAGACTAGCACTTATGATAGCCACAAGCTGCATTGTTAAGCACAAGCACTTAACACCACAAGTTGCATTGCTACTGAAACCTTCAAAATTAATGTTTCACACATTATAAAAATCATAAATTCCTTACACAGATTACTCAAAGATAAGACAAAGACTTATGCATTAGCTTCATCTTTGCACTGCTGGTCATCCAAACCATATTGCTAAAATTTTTCAACCTGACCATGATGAAAAGCACTACAGAAGTACTGTCATGAACAGAAGAAAAGAAAAGGTAGTATGCACAAAGAAGTCCCTCAGAGCACAGCTTTTCTAGTCCATTGACAAGTTCCTAAATTAGACAAGAGTATTTCAGTTGTTAGCATGCCAAAGTAACCATCCCTGAGTTAAGGTAAGGCTGAGTGATGTTTAACTAAATCTCACGGTTGGTATCTTCACGTTGGCATAATCTCTAAACTTTTTAAATCCACAATACTAAATAAAAATCTTTCAAGCACTTGTGTATCAGTGCTGCACTGGGTCCCACCAGTCCTGAAAGGTTCTTGTCCTATACCTATTACTGTTATCTTTTCTGTAGAATGAACTACTGCTACCAGTTTAAATCAAGAACTTGTATTGAGTTGTATGTAAAGATGGACAATAAGACACGCTTTTCATTTTAAGAAGAAGCAGGAATTGAAATTTCATCTAAGTAGAAGAATAGTAAATTCCTGGTACTTCATAACAATTAGGACCTGTACAACTCAAATCATTCAGGCTGCTCTCATCATTCACACAAGTGCAGAGCAGCTTCTATTACAATTTTAATTTAAACAACAAAATTCAAATTTATGACTGTATTTTTGCAGCTCTCAAACTGCCCCATATATTAAATATTTTAATTCATGCCTCTTCAAACTGTTTTCTCTGATTTAGTGTTACTGTTTTGCATTCCTAGATAACATGAGTAGAAAGCACTGCTAAAAGAATGATTGATAATATTGAAATGGATCCAAATACATATTGAATTCAATACAGAGGAAACACTATGAGGTTTGGCTGCTTCAAATTAACATATATTGTTAGCATCCATACACCCCTATCCACTGACGTTATAGGTCCCAGTAAAATACCCTGTTTGTCTCCAGGGATTTTAACAGGAGACTTAATGATGATATACAGGGTTTGGATACAGAATAGCATTTTTCTGGTTTGTGTAAATGTGAAGTCAATGATTAAGTTCATGTGCTACTGCATGTAATATACATTTAGTGCTAAAGAATGCCAGTAATTCCACAAAAAATATCTTACAGTTTCTCAAAAAACTCTAATTAGAATGGCATTTGGAAGTAGATTAAAAATATGATAAAGAGGTCTTACTTATAGCATCTGTACACCTACAAAGTATTACTACTGTCAAAATACAGGAATTATTATTTATCTAAATAACATCTAGTATTTAAGCTTGTTTTGTGTATCACACAGTGTGGAAATCTGCAACATACTGCACATGCAAATCCTCAATGTCTTTGTAAGGCTGCCATACTGCTGAGGACAAGATATTTCAGCCTGACAAAACAGCATCAAAAATGATGTCATGAGGACAAGCTAAGCACACTAACAATGAATTATCTTCTCAGCACTGTAAAATTTACTGATAGACTCACTGTCATGGCAAAATGACATCTGACGACAGTAACTATGCAGTAGTATCCAAGATGATCACTGTTTTTCCTTTCTGACTTAATCAAGAGGGTTTTATTCTAATTACTGGTATACACTGTCTTTTCAATCCCTTGTGGTTTGTTTATTTTCAGTTTTTAATAAAGACCAGAAGTTCATGGGGGAAAAAACAAAGCATCGCTGCAAAAGCAGCACAGGAGGGTACTGAAAAAGTACAGAGCAGAATACAGTAAAATATTGCACAGTCTTTGAGAAACCATATAAGTAACTCAGAAAGCCTTGCTTATACCTGCCATAGTTTACATCAAGTGAAACTTTAAAGACCAGTGGTTAAACCATACTACAGCAGTTTAAGTTGAAGAATAAAATTCTTAGAATTTTATTCTTAGTTGCTACTGTATGCTTTTTATAAACTTAAGTCAAACCTTTGATGATGTTCCCATAATCTGGAATTTAGTTTCATTAAAACATTTTTTTAAAAGTCTACTATAGGAAATAGTAGGACTTTATCATTAGTTTTTAATTTGGGCCTGCTGAGAAGGGGGCGTGGGGGTATTACAGGAGAGTAGAAAGTAGATTTAAATGCAAGAAATTTAGGTTTATGTTTTTTTAATTACTTAAAAAAAATTACATTGCTGATGTAACAGTCTTCCTTACATGTTATAGAAATATGAAAGTTACCATAACAGAGAAAAAGGAAGTATCAGCTCAGTTCTTCCCTGTGTAATAGGAGTTGGGGTATTTTTGTAGAGCTGTGCTGAGCATGTGAAAATCTTTGCCCACAAGGCAACCTCATGTCACGACATCACGACAGCATTTCATTCAAAATCTCCCCCCAAAGAGTTCACGGCCAAAGTAATTTTAATTTTTTTTTATGGCCTTGCAGATGGTCAAAACAGAAGAACCAAGGCAAAGACATCTCTGTCCCCCTTAACCTACCCTTTCCCCAAACACATATAAAGTGACTTTAGAACTGGTAACAAAAACAGAGAGTGTAAAGATATTCTGTATGGCAATTAGAGACCAGGGACAGGCTGGAAATCAACTCACATCACCACCCTCGGCAAGTTATTAGCAGCACCACTGAAAGCCTGTGCAGTTAAGAGCCTCTCTGTGTTGCCAGTGAACTACGGAGCATTCGATTTTACTCAGTGGCACAATGTATTACTGAGACCGTAGCAAAACAAACCCCAGATAAAAATAAATAAAACTAAAGTCTTGGAATCAAATTAGGAGAAAAATAATAATAGGAAGTATAGATGCAAGGGTGCTATCTGTTCGCTGTAACACCTCCCAACATGGACAGCGATTTAAACGAGACGAATGCAGCATTACAGAGCCTGTCTTTCATCTCCTGTCTAGGTACATCCCTCTGGAAACACCACGCTTAAGGCACACCGCATCCAGCAATCACCAGCAGATGGAATAGAAAGTTTTCGGTATAATCAAAGTTTGAAGCTTAATCTCTCTTTGACCCCCCGCACTCATCATTCCAGCCAGGCACAGCGACGCTCTGTCTGACCGACACGGCGGGGCAGCGCGGAGCTCCGCCGGGCTCCCCCGGGCCCTGCCGCGGGCACAGCCGGCTCCCGCACCGGCGGAGCTGCTCGTCCCTGCGGCCGCGGCGGCTCCGGCATCCACCGGACGGCAGCGAAAACCCGGAGACTTCCACCCGGGAGAGCCCAGAGGCCAGGGAAGCGTCTCCCCGGCTGGGCGAGGCCAATCGCGAGCCTCCGCTCGGGCTCGCACCGCACCCGATGCCTCTCCGAGCGGGGCTGGGGGCGAATCCAGCCCCCGGCGCTCACCGCCCCGGGGCCGCTGGCAGCGCTCCGCGGCCGGCGCTTCCCAGGCAACAGTTGGCTGTGCCCCTCCGGGTCCCCCCCCTGCCATCGCCCGCAGCCCCTGCGGTGACCCGGGGCCGCGGAGCGGGCACAAAGGCGGCTGCGGAGGCTCAGAGGGCGAGGGGAGCGGGGAAAACTCCGGGGCTGCAGCGCGCCGTCCCCGCCCCGCCGCGATGCGCGGGCGCCGAGAGAAGGAGCGGCAGAGGCGGCTCAGCCCGCACCCCGCGCAGCCCCCAGCCCCGCCGTGCCTCCTCGCTCTTACCTGGGCCGCCCGTCGCCGCTGGCCGCCGCAGGTACCCTCGTCCATCCCCCGCCGCTGCCTCCGAATCAGCCGCCGGCGCTGCGGCGCGGCCCAGCCCGCCCGGCCCAGCGCGACGCTGGCAGACCCGCCCCGCCCCGCGGTGGCTGCGTGCGGCTCCCGCCGGCGGCCGCCCCGGGCGCGGCTCCCCCGGACCCGCCTCCCGCGCCGCGGGGCGAGGCACCCTCCGATGGGGATGGCGATGGGGATAGGGTAGGATCGCCACCTCGTGCAGACCGTACGCGGGGACCCCCTGTCTCCCCAGCCGGCGGGTCGTGGCGCTGGGTTGTCCGCTCAGGAATCAGGGCAGGGGTGCGTGTGACTGTCACCCGCGCTGCGCCCCGCCCGGGGACGTGGGCGCTGACCCAAAGCCTCCCCGTTTCTCAGGGATCCCATCCCCCTCTCTCTGGGGGCCTCTGTTTTGGGGTGGGGGAAGTGGGACGGGACGGTGTCGGTGTGTAAACCCTGGAGTTCGGGACTTCACATACATTTTTTTGTACTACTGGCTTTGCAGAAGGCAGCGCTTCCTCAAGACGTCAAAACCAGATCTGAGCCCATTCACAGCTCGTGAAAATACTTTCTACTTCCTCTTGCTGCGCTGAGGGTTAAATGAGGTTAAAGTCGCCAGAATGGCTGTGCAGCACTTGGTTTCCCCCTTCCCCAAAAGCCAGTCTGTGCATCATTTACAGCGACAAAGCAAGAAAAGAAAAACAAAACAAAACAAAAAGCCTACCAGCGGCAATATTAGAAGTACAGTACAGAAATACCTGCTCATTTGTTCAAAGGGCTTTGCTTGCTGAGCTCTTTAAATGTGAGAAGCTGTGATGCTGACCACAAAGCCATCACAGCTCTGTGCCAGTGAACCCGAGAGTTCACAGCTGCGTCCTGCCTCGGGCAAATGTGTTGAGGAGAGCTGTGTGCTCTGAGAGGTGTGATTCTCATGAATAAGGCAAGTTTTGGAGTGCTGCGAAGTGGAGTGGTTTGGTGGAGCTGTAAGCATGTAGGGCCTGCTGCTGCCTTGACCCTCTGGCCTGTCACTCCCTCTGAGCAAGCACTCCAGAGCAGCATAACTTTCATGATTTAACTTCTTCCCTTTACCCAGGCTGGATCCAGATGTCCTTGAATTGTTCTTTTTTTGGTCTGAAAATTCCAAATTGTCTAGTTAGAAAATAATTCAAGTGACATACTTAGTCTATTAAAAGGCTGAGTGTCTCTTGCTGCAGCACATTTAGTATAGCTACCCTTACAGCACCCAGCTTAGTAGAACACTGAGCTGCTGGCTTGCATTTTTTACCCACAAGTCTCAAAGTACCTTTTAAAAGAAGTAAATAGCATTGCTCCACTTTCAAGCGGGGAGAACAGTCACATGGAAAACTTGAACCAGGAGAAAGAACTGAACCTCAGATTCCCAGCTAGCAACGTAATGTCCCCTTTTAATTATTTTTCTGGGGCATGCATTCTGACTGCTTTATAATGGTCGTGTCTTGAACTGGATGCTTTTACAAAAGAAGAGGCAGCTGTCACCCATCTTTTGGAAATCTCCTGACTCTATGACTGCATGCTAAGTATGGTCTCAAGTTGTCTGCACTGAATGCATCAAGGACTTAGCCAGAAGAATATTTTTATTCTGCATACAGGTAATATTTAGGAGTTAGAAAAATCCAACTTTTAAATCCTGCCAAAATAAAGGGACTGCTAGGTATTGATGAAATGAACTGTAGAACATCTACATGTAGCGTCACATACATGAGACTGAAGTTGATCAGCCTGTAGGGGAAATGGCAGGCAAGTGATAGATTTCAGATTCTCAGCTTTGGATGATGACGTTAGAGAAACAATTATTTAACTGCCTATTGGCTTATAGCCTGCTGCCTGTTAGCCAAGCCATAACAGTCTGTGTGAAACTGTTATCTTAGTGCTTGTGTGAGACAAATTCAGTTTGCAGCACATTGGGTAGGGATCAGATTCCTCAGTAAAGTAATTTCTTATCACTTAGGCTCTGTGAGTGATCTCACATATCGCTCAGTTTTTTCTTTGAGGAGATGCAGGATACCTGTAAATTTCTGTCTCATCTCTACCAGTCCCACCCTAATACCTCAAGCACCCTAAACTTTCTTAGGTGAAAGGATGTGCTTGCATTTACAGAGGTGAATTGTGCCTCTAAATTTGGGTATACAGACACCTTCATTTCTTAGATGTTATTTAGGTGTCTAAATCTCTCATTACAAGCAGTACTAAAGTGCAGGTCTGGTGCTTTCATGAAGTGGTTTCACACATCACAAGAAGCAGGTGGGAACCTAAAATCAGTTCTCTGGTGAGCAATGCAATGGGCCAGCCAGTAACAGTCTGGTTATCACAGCTTAAAGCTACCCCAGTCCTGATCCATGGGTGGGAAGAACACAAACATCCAGATATTTTTAAGTTACCCTTGGGTATCTTGCCTTATTTTCTACTGGTCTTCCAGAAGCACCTCTAGGTCACAGGACCTGTAGATGTAGGTCAGAATGCCCGTTGCTACCTAAATGAATCTGTCATCACTGCAGTGGAAATTTAAGTCACGTAGCTAAAGACACCTGCTGACAGACATCTGAAACTTAGGAGTCTGAATCTCACACTGAATCCCATCCAAATTGATTTGCAATCTGAAATCTGAGGGATTTTAACACATTTTATTTCACGGTTATGACAGTGTATACACAACCAGTTGCCATGGCTAAACTGGGATGTAGCAGCAAGCTCTGGATTTTTTTAGGTGCTGGCCTTACAACATCTGCTGAAGTTTGAATGGTGACATAGATTCTTTTTTTAAACAGGAATGATTCATAAAGTCATCTGCAATACTGGCAAATACTTGTATTTTTATCTACCTGGAACAGTGTCGTTTATTCTTTTGTAGAGTAGGTGCCTTGCAAGTCTTGAAACTCATGGCTTTATGCAGAATTGTATTCAAAATCACCTGGATGCAACCAGCAGTCTCAGAACAGATGGGCACATGAGTTTTCAGCTTTTGATGTTTAACTTGCTAAGCAGAACTAATGTATTTATCTAGCACTTTTCTCCAGTATTACATGTGGGAGTTTATTTGTAGAATAAAAGGAAATCTTTCTTAATGCTCATTTTAGCTCTGTGCAGACTGAAAGGAAACAGGTTAGTACAAAGAGCATTTTCAGGAAAAGAAAGATTTAGAGCTCTGTACAGAAATTGCCAAATTCAAAGGAGAAAGTCTTTAATTTCAGTGCCCATCAGCCCCTTAATCATTTCCTCAGTCTGGAAGCCCTTTTTTTTTTTTGTGGTTAACACAGAAAAAAAGGATAATTATATATTCTATGAAGTAAATTATATGAATATTCAGTAAGATCCTGTCATCACTTGTATAATTCACAGTACCACTGATATTGTTTGTAATGGCAACTTGTGAAGAGGAACCTCAGTGCTATTTTATAATTTAGGGACATAATCTTTTTCAGTTATGTGACTGAAAATTAGGAGTGAAGCCAGTAGATTTCAAGACACAACAAATCAGAAGAGGAGAGGAGGGAGTTAATCTATAATTTTACAACTCTGAATTGTGTCTGAAATTGTTTCCTATAAAAGAACAGTGCTGCTGTGGCTTTGTCAGTATTTTTGTCTCCTACCATTACTAAGGGGGTAGAGAAAACTTCCTCATCTCAATTGTCTCAGGTGTCTTCAGCATAAAGAGATTTTTTTTTCTCAGAGCACACTGAGCCTTGACTGTAGTAACCCCCAGTTTCTCTCTTGTATCAGCTGGGACATGACATTGGCAGAGGCATGGGCAGCCAGCCCATGGGACCAACCATGGCAGATTAGAGCAGCTACACCACTCACCAAAAACGCTGGATTGTCATCTGAATACAGCTGGAAATCTGATCCCTGTTTATCTACCTGTTTGGAAGTCAATATTTAGGATATATAATCCCCTTTTAAAAACATGTATAAAACTTGAATGGCAAACAATAAAAATGTAATTATTTTACACATCAATTGTCTTCATTAGGCATTCAATGCAAATTAAACAAATTTACTCAAAAAAGTGATGTAGTTTAACCACTGTTACAGGCTTTTAAAATATTGATATGCACATGTACAGCTTAAAAGACTGAAATTTATAAAATATAATGCTTAAAATCAAAACAAATTATATTTTTATCATTTTTAGCAAGTCGGAACAGTATCCATTAAATAGGAATTTGTCTGTGTCATTGTATAGATATGTGTTAGATCCTAGGACTTTTTTTTGGATATGGTTGTCAGCTGTACTTAATCCACATATTATGCATGGACAAAGCATAATAACAGTGTTTCTATACAAAGATGCTTGTTGTTAGGGCTGTAACACTGAAAATCATAAAAAAACCAATTAACACGAAACTTACCATTTACATTCAAAAGTTTATAAAGAAGCAAGCATGGAATATTCACTCTGAATACTGTTTCTACAGTAAAACCTCAGTGTATTTTAGTAGAATTACATTGTGCAGCCATTAGTTCAGGTTTGCTTGAAGTAACATTCCCTTTGCCAAACAAATATTAATAATTTCAATATCTCGCTGTATGTGTAATGTTTCATTTATCACTATTAATGTTAATAAGAAAATGTCTAAGTTCCAGACTACTTTAAGCTGGTCGGCACGAACCCATTTTCATTTGCATCGAGCAAGATGTATCCTGGCAACCGTATATTTTTGGATTCGTAACAATTTATTCTATTCATTTTATGCAAATGAGGTAACCAATACTGCAGGAATCACAGGAATACAAGATGGATAACTTCCATCCTTCCAAGCTATAGATAGATGATCAGGAATTTATGTGAGTTAGGTTTTTTTTAAAAAAATAATCTGTTAGACATTTTCTTCAGTGTATTTATCCAGCTTAAATCTGTATCTGGCATGATTCACATACTTTTTTAGTCAACCATGGAAAGCAAGCAGCAATCCAACCTGTGTCTCATGAAGTCATGATTATCCCAAACCACAGCCCTGCTTCTTCTCTGTTCTTTTCTGTGTTGAAAATCCTGTATTTTTCACCAAACTCACATAGAATTTATGGAGAGAAGCAGAGGAGCAAAGGCTCCCAACATTCCCAAACATAGGAATGCTGACTTGAAAGATTGAGAAGCTAACACAGCATCTACAGCAACACCAAGTCGAAGTGCTATATATATATGTGTTATCATGTCATGCGTGAATGTCATTGAAAGGACATTTTTCAGAGAGCTGTCTGCTGGTTTAGATGGTTATGTGTCAGCTATTTTTTTTTACATTTGCTACAGAAGGCAGTTTATAGAAACTTGTGTATATTTGGTATATTCTAGTATTACAAAACTTTTTTTCATTTTTGGTAAGATCTATGGTGTTCATCAGGGACAAAGCTTGTTTATAGAAATGTACCATGTATAAATGTACCCTATAAATGCAGAACATTTACACAAATTGACTATTCTTCCCTGTATTTTTTATGTGTGTTCCTCAAGAGCTCTCAGCCTGGATGAAAATCATGGAGTCTGAATACTCTGAACAGCCAGGCCTATGTAGTTCCTTTCAAAGCAACAACAATAAGTGAAGCTTTTTCTAGCAGCATGGTTTGTAAGCTGAACCACAACCCTACAGCTACTCCTCAGTGAACATAATGGCTATTGTTGTTCTACTCCTAAAATTATTTTCCTCTGCTGACCAGTAGGACTCAGTTAAATCCAGAATAAATTAAAATAAGAGAACAGAAATGGTCTTCAGTCACTTTTCCTGTGCTCGTGTTAGAGTTAAATGTACATATGGCAAGAGAACTGTTTCTGAAGCAACTCCTGAGCCACTGAAGTTTTCAGGTGGCCTAGGACTCTTTCAATTTACATTCATATAGCTGCTGACCAACACAATATTTAGAATATGCTTCAGGAAATAAGAAGTAGAGCTGTCCTTGAGTGCAGCAGGCTCTTTCTAAGGAGAGGAGGACAGAGCTGATGGAAATGGAAATTTCAGCCATTTAATTTTGCCCTGTTGTTACATGGCAGTCAACAAACTTGAATTGAGTTGAAATCTTTGTAGGTAATTTAGAAGGCCAGGACTCCAATTTGAAAATGTATGAAGTGAAGAACAGTTGTTATAGGAAATTACACAAGTGTTCTGAAGTAACAGTTGGGTTGCTAAATTAGATTCCTGTCTTTTGTAATAGGAAAAGCCAGGCTTTGAATTTCCCATATTATATTAGTGTGGATCCAACTTTTGCAAAATCCATATACATGAATGCCTATTGTTTATAAGCCAATTTCCTAAGCCTCTGCTTTTCAGCCAGAAAGAAGGGTTGGCGCCCAACTGGACTATGGGAAATGTACATGAAAATTTTGATTCTGATATTTTCTAATTCCTAAAGTCTTAACTTTGCAGCTTTAAATATGGTTTTTAGCAAATGCTTGTGTGCAAATGCTTTAGCAAATGGTGTGGAGCACCATTGTTTAAAGACTACATGGAACCAAATATGATCTAATACCCTGCATCTAATAGTCTTGCATAAACTGTTTGGAAAGGATTTGCAGGATCCAGACCCTCCTTTGCAGGAGCATTAAGGTGTGAATGGATGTCATCTTCTCAGTTCCATTGTATTGGTACCACCCCATCACCACTCACAGCTTGCCTCTGTTTATTGTCCCCAAAGATTTGCTGGGATGATTTGCTATTGTAGTCAAAATGAGACAGATTAGATTAAACAGTTTAAGTAGTAGTTTTCTCCTGGGTCACTTCATTTTGTCTGAACCATATTGAGATGTGCTCAACCTGTCAACTCTAGAAGAAGATAAGAGTAGATGTGACAGCCTCCAGCACAGTGTGGAGAGAGATGGACTGAGTGTTCCTGGAGTGGACATCTGCTTAGTGCCCAGCAAACTCAAGGAATTTAAACAAATGAGTTCTCCTACAATTATTTGGCTCTTCTGCTATAGCAAATAACTTAAAGAACATGCTATAGCTTTTATTAAAGTCACTTGTATTTGTCTGTTCTTTGACTTATCAGGATGCATAAAACCTAGTGAGTTTTTTTCTGCAGGGCCCTTTTTTCTCTTTGTCCATGTTTCACAAAATGTAGAATATCTATACTACATGCAAGCCAGTAGGAGACTGGCCCCTCTTTTTTTAAAAAAAATATTTATTTTATTTATTTGAGATCAAGGAAGATAAGTTTAAAACTGTCTTAACATGTCATTTGACAAAAAAAAAAAAATCTTCACATTCCTAAAACTATTTTTTCACCTAAAATCTGAACAATCAAGAATGCTACCTCTTTAAAAAGGAGTGCAAAAATTAAAAGAAAATATATCAGTACTGTTAGATTCCATTTGAGATGGTGCCAACATGAAAACAATTTAAGCCCTCTACAATTTAGACATTCCAAGCCTAGACTATCATTTGTCTAGCATGTAATACAAACAGCACAGCAAAAGAGTGTTAGGAACATTGAGATAATGCTTTCCTCACTTCCCAAAAGTGCATTATTGATTGTTTGTTTGGGTTTTTTTTGTCTTATTAGAATTCGAATAATTACAGCTCATATATTATCCTTTGGCTAGATGATGTTAAAACTACTTTTAAAAAAGTAAATATCCTTATTCTTAGTAAACTATTTCGGCCTTTTCTGGCATCTGAACTAGAAAAGATGAACATGCCCTTCTGAGTTCTCTAAATAACCTTATATCTCTTCTTACAAGCATTGAGTCTATATGTAAATTAAATAAAATATCACTAAACTGAAAGATAGAGACAGCAGTAATTATGGAAAGTCAATAGTCAGTAGTCAAACAGATAAAAACATAATAACACATAATAATAGTTAATTCAGAATCAATTATAAGAATAAATGGAAGGTTCATTTATATGTGTGGAAAAAGACTTGTGTCCACAAAAAATTGAAAAATCATAGAGTTACAGGATCATAAAATAATTCCTGTTGGGAGGGACCTCAGGGAGTTTCTAGTCCAACATCCTGTTCCAAGTAGGGTCAACTCTGAGATCAGACCGTGTTGCTCTGGTGTTTATCCAGTTGGATCTTCGAAAACCCGCAAGAAAGTAAACTGCACAGCCTCTGTGTGAAAGCTGTTCTGCTCATGACTGTCCTCATGTTGAGGGCACTGCCTTACAGCAAGTCTGAACATCTCAGCATTCATGCGTTGTTGGAACCTCTCCACCTGCCATGCACCACTCAGGACAGCCTGTCCCTCTCTTAGAATCAATCACAGAGTGGTTTGTGTTGGAAGGGACCTTAAAAGTCATCTCATTCTACAAAGCCATGTTGCTCAGGGCTCCATACAACCTGGTCCTGAAAACTTCCAGGGATGCAGAAGGGATGGGTCTTCTTGATAACCTTCTCAAGGACCTTAAAAAGCTGTTATTAGTTCCCACCTTGTAGAGATAAGCAATAGATAGTAAATCTTTGCCTTGTTTTTCCCATCAAATGCTATGATTAAGAAATAAATATCTTATTCCATCTCACTTTCTTCTGTTTACCCAATAACGTCACCTTTCCCAATCTCATTCCCCTCCCTGTTTTATCTTTTGAGATCCATTCATCCTAAAGCCCACAAGGCCACCTTCCATCATGATGTTGCCTTGAGCTTTGATTCTAGGGAGAGGAGCTTCTCACCATTGGTGACAAGAACTCAGGGGATGTTGTTTCACTGGCATTGCTTCTTGCAATGGTCCTAGTTAGATGTCCTGCAGTTCTACCTTGTAGAGTGATTTCAATTTGTCACTGTATTGCAAAACAAAGTATTTTTCAGACAGCAGGTTATGCAAACAGTCTTTTATAGCTCATTTATAGGTGGCAATAAAAAACTATTTCTCCTATGACAAAAATTCTGTTCATTCAGTTGTTAGAGGAGAAACTCTATTATATTTATAGAACAATTAATTTTGCATAAAACAACTGAAATGTAAAAAAGGAATGAAGCATATCCTCTCAGTCTTTCAGTGTATTTTCTGAATGTCTTTGCTTAAAATAAGAGGTTACTGCTGCTGGTGTTGCTTTTAGAAGCAGCTGTTAGAACTGAGACCTCTGTCTCAGTGCAGCCTTAACAAGAAAATGCTTAACTGCACCACAGCTTCCATCAGGATGAAGACAAAAGAAAACCACAGATGAAGAATGAAAAAGGATTAAAAAATTTCCTAGAGAAGATAGCCTCTATGTCTCAAGGATGGCACAGAAGAAGTCAACTAAAATAGCTTTTCTTGTCATCATTCACAAGAATCAAAATCAAATCACAAGCAGATCTATCTGCATCACAGAGTTTGAAATTCAGTTAAAATCTGGGGAAAAAAAGTGATTTGGTTGCATGCTAGTCTTCCTAGTAACACATGCAGAGCAGAAAAGAGCCCTGCCTTTTTCTGAGGTTCAAGATGAGGGAATGAATTTCCTTTCTGTGTGTTTTATTTGTGCAGCCAATGATTACAGATGGTATTTTCTTTATCCTGAAAGCTCAGCAATAATAAAGAAAGGCATGCAATTGACAACACTTAATGTGCCATTAGAGTTTTTCCTTCCCAAGCATTAGTTTGTATCACATTTTGTGCTGAATTGTACTAACTCCTTCCCACCAACTAAAGCGCAGCATAAAGAGAAGGCTTAATGCAAAAGAGTCAGTGAGGTAATTAGTATTTTATTCAAACAAGCAGGTTCAATTCATGCAGTACCAAATAAGCATTTCCAGCTCTGCTTCCCTGACAATCTTCACTATTAATTGAGCACATCTAGCTTGCAGTTTGCTGAATAGCACAAAGATGACGCCATGGGCCACGCTGCTGCACATGGCTTGCAGTCCATTGATTACCCTACAGCAAACAGAGGGAAAAAAGGGAGAAGGTTAAAAGTTGTATTTTAACCTCTTAATGGCTATGAAACCTACAGAGTTTAGGGTCTGTTTCAGGGTTTCAGTATCTGGCAGCAGCAGCTTTCAGATCTCTAAAGGGTTCCTCTGCCTTGGAGGGAAACTGCCCTGTGAAGCAGAGAAGCACAGATATGCATATTCAGTCCTGGGCACAATAGCTCCATTCTCACTGTCAGGTCAGCAGTCAAGTTCAGTGTAACTCCTCCTCCTGTTTCTGAATCAGGACTTTATGGAAATGCTGAGGATTTTTAATAAAGCAACTCTGCTGTGAAACAAATCTGCCCTTCGTGACAGCTCTTTGCTAAGCAGCGCCACTGCAAAGCTTATTAAGTCGAAATTTTAAAGTTCAAAGGCAGCATCAGGTTTCAGTAGGCGTCTCTCCTCATCTGCTCTTCACAGCAATATAATTTGCTACCACCCATATTTTTATTACACAAGTAACGTCTACAAGCTCTTGCTGTTGTAACACTTGGTCTATTTTAGTAACTAGTGAACCATTCACGCTTTTTTTTTTTTCCTCAGGAACTAGAACTTCAGATCTTTATACTGATTCTCAGCCTTTTTGTTCCTAAATTCAGGTGCACTCAATGGTTTCCAATCAGTGGCAAGATTTTCCATAACCCTGGAAATGGTCATTTTCAGTGATCCGTATCACTGCGCAAAATTAAATTCATGCATCACAGAGCAGAGAAGAGTATTATTCCATGATTCTAAATTCAGTCATTCATATGAGCTGACTTATGGTCAAATCTTGCTTCACAGAATATAATTTATCATGTGGGTAAATGACATCCTTTTAAATTGTAGTGCTACAGCCTTTGCAAAAGAATGGTTTCAGGTGATTCGGGGATGAAGTCAGCATCCAAAACTTTCATTTTTTAAACAAAGATGCAAAGCTTGCCATTTCTTGCAACACTCAAATAATAGTTATCTTCTTATATTTTTTTAGAAACCCTAAAAAAATTGGGAAAAAGTAGTCTTTGCAACAATTCATGGGAATTTCTCCTGGTTTTATATTAATTTCTGTGCTTTGAGTTGCAATCACATGGAGCCCAGTTTTTAACTGCAGAGGACTTGTAGGAGAGTTAAGTGCACGGAAAATGATTTCCCTTAAATTTCCAGTTCTTGTGGTGCCCAAATGTAGGCAGAGTAACTGTGAGCCCTGCAGTTCCCCCACTGTTGTGAATCCAGCCACTGGCTTGAATGTGGTGTCTCCAACACAGTGACTGGGTCTCTGGGCCCATTTTATGAGGATTTATGAATGCAAACTTACTGCTGTCTTTCTTTATCCCACAGTAATCCTACAGATAGCTGCTGAGGATCATTGTCCAATCCCACTAGATGTTATTCCTCTGTCCAGGAATCCTTCCTAAACCACTGCCAGAAAAATTTATCATCAGTCATAACTAAAAGGGTTTGGAAAAAGTATTTTGAAGACAGCCAGTCCTTCAGTGAGTAGGATGCAGTCGGTTAAAAAAAAAAAAAAAAAAAAGGCTTTTTTTTTTTAATTACACCCAATAATTCTTCATAATCTTCTGTGATTGAGTTCATATGTGATCATTGGGCTCAGTAGAAGCTGGGTGGGTATATCTGAAGAAAGATCTCACTGATAAATTTTTTCCCAGGGTGAACTCAGTCTTTTTTTTTTTTTTTTTTTTTTTTTTTTTTTTTTTTTTGTCAAAGTTTCCATTTTCTGTGCAGGAAGTTTTCACTAAAAGAACTTTGGTGTCTGAAATGGAACATGGCATATCATGGGAGGTGACAGTAGAGTAAATAGGATGCCTGCTAACGAAAGTGAGTTTCCTTCTACACAGTCATTACTTTTGTCCTGCTAACTTTCCATATCCTGTAAATATGAATCTCACCTCGAGCAGGAAACACATGTGCACACGTTCTTGTCATTGAAAAAAATGGATAGAAGGCAAAGTTAGCTGGCACTGAACTTTTAGTCTGCAGTGTTTAGAAAAGTTTCAAATACACCAAGAAGAGATTTTATGTAGAAAACATGAAGCATGAAGTTGTAAAGAGCTAAAAATGAGCAGCAATATTAATTAGATTTTCTTAAATAAACCCAAACATTCTGTTTCCCTTTCCTTCTGGTTGTAAGAATTTCTTGTGCATATAATAGAACCCCCAAACCCCTCTAATAGTGAGAATTCATCTTTGAAGTCTTAAAATGTTATAATACTGTATCTTCATAGTCTCATACCTGTCAAGGGCATGTTTATGCTAGCGTAGGCTGATAAAACCCAAACTCCAAACAAAATACTTGCATGTGTACAGTGATGTGTGTTCCTGTATATACAGAAATATTAGAATTACTTTAAAGCACAGCAAAAGCCCATCACTTCACAAACAATTGTTCTCAAGGGGACTTTATACCTTGCACAGAAAAACATTGCACAGATTGTATTTTAATAAAGTTTGGGAATGGAACTTCAGGGAGCCATGGGAGAATCCAGGGAAGAAAATCTCTGGTAGCTTTAATTACTACCTGCATGCAGTAAGGAAACATGTGACTCCATCTCTGGTTTCCCATTCACAGCTGGAGCATTAGTGCTGTGCTGTGCTATGTGCATCTCAGCAAGTCATAATGGCTCTTGTGGCCTGGATATGTTGCTAGGAACAGCAATAAAGGGCTGGGATAATTGACATAGCTATAGCAGTGATATGTGCTACAAAGGAAAGAAAAAGAAGAAACTTCACAATGTATTTCACAATATTGTTTTGTAATTATAGAATTTTTTTTCTGTAGCAGCTGTCACCTCAAAACATATAGGTGATGCCGGTAGTGAGGAGTGCAAGTTGTGGTATTTGTGGCTGAGGCTGAAATTAGGCATCTTAATCTGGAAAGCAGTTCTCAAAATCCCTACTTGATTTCACAGATACCTCAATATTTCATCAGTTGTGCTTCTTATGGCCTTGATTTAAGTCTTCTTTAAAATTACTATAATTTTAGAGCAAGCATCTACCCCTTCTTTTCACAAATCAAGGCCATTTTAGGAATCAGAAATAGGCCCTCTGCTTCAGCCTGGTGATGAGCACCAACTGTCAACACCTTTCTGGTGCCCACTGAGGGTGGGAGCAGAGCTCTGCCTGCTTCTCCTTGGGATCAAAGCTGCCCTTGGAGGTCCCCTGCAAATTGAGCTTCTTCCATTCATTTTCTGCAGAGGGCACCTTGGGAAGGGCTGGGGTCTCTGTGTGTCAAATGAAGTGTTCAAATGAGCAGTGGGGTGCGGGGCAGGGGTTGGTGTGGGGAGCACTGAGGGTGCCCTCGCTCCGCCAGCGCCGCTCCCCAGTGCCAGAGCCCAGGATGGGGGAACGGGCTCAGGCGTGGCCCCTGCCATGGTGCCACCTGGCCCAGGCCAGCAAAATGCAGTCCTGTTATAATTATTTAACAGTCTATTTCTCTAAGAAACATGGATTTTAATGGAATTTAGTGTATCTTAGGCTCAAGCAAAAAGTTTTTCGAGAAAAGCAAAGATCCTAACTTCAGTCTTCCCACTGGTTATATCAGAAAGTAGTAATTATATTTTTCTTAACAGTTACTTAAAAATTCAGTGGCTCTTTTTTGTACATATCTGTTCTGAATCTCCATCAGAAGCCAGTGTTTCTGTCAGACCTGCAAATGCCTGCAGGAACATTTCATCACTTTTTCCCTCAGAGATCCATGTGTGGCATTACAGATATTCAAATATAATGTGAGGTCTGCCACAAGTCAAATGTTTGTAGGCAGTTGTAAAGGTACAGGTTGGTTCTTGATCAAACCTTGTGTGGCTTTTCTTCTTTATAGATACACACTTGCAGTTACTCTTGTTTATAAGCATGCTAAAAGAAAAGGAACAAAGTGTAGGGCTGGTGGCCCAACTGCGACCAGAGAGGTCACTTGAGAGAAGGCTTAACTGTTCAAAGAACTGGCAAATATGGGTCTTGGCAGCTTCTGTGCAACCAGTTCTAAAAAGCCCTTACAAAAGGTCTAGTGAAATAGGATCTCCTTAAAAAAAAAAAAAAAAAATACAGCACATACTAAAGTGCTGATTGTAGCAAGTGACGGTAGGAACATTAGATGTTTGTGTCATAGTCAATGAGGACAGCCCTTAAGAGTCATCGCACGTCCTTAAAATGATGCTTTTTTTTTTGCCTTTTTTTTTTTTTTTTTTTCTCCTGTTGGGATGCCTTGTAAGAGAGTCAGACCAGTTATGGTAGCAGGCTTAGGCTGCAGGAGGTATTCATTCCAACTGCTACAATATTTGTAATAGAACATTCCTGGGAGGTCTACTGGCTTATTTCAAGATGATCTTTTTTATAGATGCTATCTTTCATTTGAATACATGTTTAAAGCCTTTTTTCCCTTTGTTCCTTTTTTTTTTTTTATGAGAAAGCTAGGATGAAAAATTCAAGATATTAAAATAACTTCAATATTCATAACTATCCCAGAGACACAATAGTTATAGATAATACAGAATGCATGGAGGTGCAACAAAAATGCCATGTTACAATATTCACTATTGTGCTTTAAAAGTAGAGCCAAAAACAATTCCTAAGGCACATAACATCTCTTTTAATAAGGACTAACATCTCCTTGGCTACTGCAAACCACAGGTTACTTTTGCTATTTCTTTTTCCTGTCTATGAAGCCTTTTATCCCAGGTCTCTTGGTTTTCCATTCACATGAAATATCAAGGTGTTAAGCATAACTTAACCTTAATTCATTACTGTGATGTCCAACTCTTGCAAGTTCCAGGCTTTGGGGATGTGCATCCAGGTCATCCAGCTGGGAGTTGCTAATGTGCGCAGTCTTCTTATTAAGAAGGCATACGAGCAAAGGTAAACAATACTGCCATAAAGGCTCAGAAAACACACTTTTCATATAAAGACTAGTAACATTTATGTAACATTTATGTAATATTTAGATTTTAAAGGTTTCTCTCATCCTTCATCTGACTTACAGGTGCTTCACCGTCCTCTGGCCAGGGATATGAGTGTACCTCCTTCAGTATTAAATCTCCAGGCTGCACAAGAACTGACACAGATCTGAACTCATGCAGTTCTTCAGAACCGCCTTTGAAGGATTGTCTTGGGTTATGGAGCCAAGGATGTGTATTCTATTTCATCTGCTGAAAGCAGTTGGGGAGATGTTTTTCTTTATCTCTTGTGACTCTGGGGAGAGGAGGGCAGATGCCTTTTGATAATGGGCCAACTGTTAAAACCAGGTGGGGCAGTGTTTCTTATCTCTTTCACTACCCGTCCTCCCTCCAGGGGGATATTTTCTGCTAATGGGCCATTAAGGCTCACTAAGGGCATGACATATTCCATTGTGAGATGCTCCACTCGGTGGGAGAGCCAACCATTCCTACCTAGATAAAAACTGAGACACAGGAGCACAAGTTATCTGGTTCCACTGCATTCCCGGAGGAAGACTGGATCCTTCTCACCATCACTGGACCCTTCTCTTTCAGGATCATCTCTGCTCCAACAGAACCACATCTGCCACTCCAGGAGGACTTACCTTTGGACTGCTTCCAACACCCTGACCACCAGGGTGTCAGGTTGTATTATTCCTTCTATTTTACCTTTTCCCTCTCTTCTCCTATTAAATTGTGTCTCTAACTGGGAGTCTCACTGGTTTTGCTTTCAAACCAGCACAAGGATATTCAGGTTTAGTCTTCTGTGTCGTTTCCTTCTTTAAGGGTTTCTTGGCCCTCAATTCCATCAGGAAGGTATTTTCAACTTTCCTGTCATTTAATGGTTGTTCAGCCCCTTGAGCTTTAGCAACATGCATATGCATTTCATGGCCATATGCAGTAATTTATTGCCTAACAGTAAACATTTGGCATTTCTTGACAACAAAACCAGTTCATCCCTGCTTTCTACTCTTTCTTCTGCTCCTGTTTGCTGAACTTTTAGGTGCTGCCAGTTATTTCTAACTTGCATAATTTCACTGATCTGTGTACAATCCAGTTTCCCTAGGAATTGTATTTGCATAAAGGAAGATTTGATAAATTGGATCAAAAGTGAAGAAGATTATTCTATGCTGAACAAAGCATTTGCTAAAATATTCATTCCAGCAAAGCCTCATTCAACTCTCAGTCTTTGTTTAGAGGACAGAGTAAATTTAGGTCTAGCACTCCAAGCACCAGAACAAAATAATCACATGATAATAATAAGTATTCTGGTGTAAACCAGCTGTGTAAATTCAAGTCTCTTTTAGTGATTAATTTATGTGAGGCATGAACCTTGCACTGCTAGGTTTTATGCATAGTAAGTCATTGTCTATCTGGTCTCCCCTGTGCTGCATAAAATGCTTGCTGTTCTCCTGTGTTCAGAATGGCAGCAAGACATAAAGCCAACAAATTTTGTGCCATATGTTTGAGACTAATGTTGTGAAAGCGTGATTATCTGCTTCTTTTTAAACTAAATAATTTTAAAGTGCTCAGTTGAATATTGATGATGATATAACTATTTTCCCATGGTGAAACTTTTAACTTGTTGAGGCTTACAAACAATAATGTGTAAAATGACGACCATACCTTGTACAAATATGTGAGTAGAATTAATCTTTCTGACTTCTGACAACACTGTGGTAACAAGTCACTTTGGAAGGAATGCAGCTCCTCCCTCCAAATCTGTCCTTAAGGGCTACCACATTGCATGATTCATCTGACCTGACTTTAGATGCATACACCTGAGTTAGCCATACTGTATAAACAATCAGGAGAAATGGGCATGTGATTCATCTGACCTATTTTAGCCACGTACTTTGGGACACTTTTAATTGCAGTCTAAAAATGTGTCATAGCCTCCTTGACTAGAAGGATTATTCTAAGATTATTCTCAGAGATCAGATCATATAAAAATGTGTAAAATAGGACAGAGGAATGCCATTTAAACTATCTGAAAGCAGAGACCAGACTATGTAAGACATTCCACAAAGGAAAGGGGGAAAAGAAAGGATACTAAAACTACTCGGTGCCAGGAAAATTATAGATGTTGGGTACTTGCTGAGCCATTTTTGTGCTGTAAAGTGATACTGGAACTCAAAATATGCTCTGTTCACTTGCTCACACATAAATATCCACTGTTTTTTGGGATGCCTTGCATATTTGGAAGCCTTGAGGAAATGTGTCAAATACAAAGGTGATGCAGGCCATTCTGCAGTGGCAGGTAGGGATCAAGTCAAGAGTAACATGTATCTAGCAATCCTAGAAGTCAAGGCATGGACAATCACATCAGCTCTCTAATGGTCTTCTAGAAATACATCTAGGATGGAATTCAGCTCGAGATGGAGGCACCTATGCTTATGTTTCTATCTGTAGGAGTCTGTACGTATGCTTGGTGTCTGTTATTATTCAACAAGACTATCCAGTCCAGAGGATGTTATCAATGAAAGAGACTTTATCAGGTGAGGTGCAGACACTGAACCCTCGCCAGGTTCCTGTTCAACCGAGCTAATTTGTATTGTTCTACACAGAGTTAAAGAGCAAATTGTATTGATTACACATTGACCTCCAATGTTCCCAGTCAGAATGCTGTTGCTATACACCTACCTTGGCATATTTAATGAATAAATAAAACTCCCGTATCTTCAATAGCACCAATTTTATCATGATGGCCAAATTCACACCTTTTAATACCTCATTTGAGCTGTTACTAACTTCTCTTTATTCTGTGCTATAGAATGCTGTTTCTGTGTTATAAAATTCAATCAATTATAGTAGACTTATTTGCCACATTGAAATGTTACCAGTTACCTGAATGCAGGTAAAAAAAAGAAAAAAAAGTCCAGTTTTCAAGTCACATAAATACTGGTTTATTCCTAATCTTCAAAACATTGGTTTTCCATTTTAAAATATTTCATTTCTTGTACAGTTTTTAATGAATGTTGTGAATTACCAGAAAGATTTAAATCTAAATTATGACATTTTCTATAAAAAATTATATAATTATGTAAATATGTAAATATACATGTAATAGAGGTAACATACTTCATATTTGCATGTGGAAATTTAGAAGTGTACTTCTAAATTATGAATTTTTCTTTCTCTTAATTCAACTCAATTTATTTCTAGATTTAGAATATGCATTTATGTAAATGTTTCATGTCATTTAGATCACAAACATTGGAAAAATGTGTATTTTACATAAAGGTATAACACAAATGTATATTCCATAATCCAGAGATTTTTACATTCTGCCAGCACTACCCGCTGAAAAATATCAAGAGGTGAATTGTTCAGGTAAAGGGCATTGCCCACAATTTTGAGCATTACTCAGAACTCTGAATATAAATAATTTCTAGATATTATATGAATATTGAAAAATAATAAGCTTTATGAAGGTCTTAAAGCCATGACAATATTTATTCCCCTCCTTACTGTGACAAGAAAGCAATCACAAAATAAAGATTCAGATCTGGCTTAAAATGTATGCACATTTGAGGCAATTTACTCTCTGTTACTGCAAGTGCATTTTATAGATCTTGTTGCTTAGAGACATGACAAGGCTGGACTATCTGCAGAATAAGAACTCTCTACAAACACATATTTCAGGGTCCTGAGCCAATCTTCCAAACACTATGTCTGGTTTCCCCCTCCTGTCTCTCCTCCTTTCCCAGCAAACACATAAAGATCTGAGCTGAGAAACCCTTTGCCAAGATTCACACTTATTATTCGTTTCCTGTCTTGAATAGATTAAAATATCCCAAATCCCTGATGCTACTCCCCCCCCCTTTTTTTTTTCTGCTTTCCTTTTCCATGAAGGCTGCTAAAATAATGCCTGAAAGTCTTTTTCCCAATAGTAGAGTGGAATGGACCTTTGATCCATGAAGTCATAGCTTTTCAAGAGCGACTATGCCAGTGCACTTCACCATGGTGGGCCGTGGTGTGGGTGTCAATCTCTTTTCCCAAGTAACCAGGAACAGGATGACAGGAAATGGCCTCAGGTTGTACCAGGGTAGGTTTAGATGGGATATTAGGAAAAATCTATTCACCAGAAGAGTTGTCAAATGTTGGGACTGGGGGAAGTGAGTCACCATTCCTGCAGGCGTGTAGATGTGGTGCTTAGGGGCATGGTTTAGTGCAGGACTTGACAGTTCTGGATTGATGGTTGAACTCAAAGTTTTTTCCAACCTAAATGATTCTACTATTAAGAATAGGCTGGGAAATATTTTAGAATAGCAAATTAATACTTTTTAGAAAGGCTTCTAGCAATGCTTATCAAATTTGATGTTTCATACTTGAGGTAATATTGTTGTACACAGACATGCATATTTCTTTTCCTGCATGTCCCAAATACAGAGGTAGAAAAATACGGGTAATATTTAAATACTCCAAAAAGGAAAGAATTTAAGACATCCCTTTAAATTCAGCATAGCTTTTCCTTTTATCTTTGGCTTTATTTGAAGACACAGCTCTATTTGTGATGAGTTGCAACTCAAAACTCAATCAAATGTGCCAGGCATATATTTCTAAGACATTCCTGAAAAATATTGTAAATTAACATTTTCCCACAAGAGAGAAAGTTGCCTGCCCTGTACTGATGTAAAGACAGGCTGTAAATTAATTGGGTGACATGCTCCCCAGCAGGACTTGTACATAGAACTTAAGACAGCTAACTTAAGACAGGCAAAGATTTAATGACCTACATTTTCCCAGTGAAGTCAGTGGGAATGAATGCCTTCTTCCATAGGCCTTTGGGAACACAATGTTCCCTGACAAATGCAAGGAAGGTCTAGGACAAGACCTTCCAGGTAAAATTGATCTTGACATTCATGAAGGAATGTGGGTAATAAAGCTACCTCAGCTTTATGGAGCAACCCACTAATAGAAGAGACACAAGTTTTCAGGTCTGAATAAGCATCAACTGTCTTAAGTTTCAACCACCAATACCAAACTGAATGTATTGGGTGTGCCCAAGAAGTTCTTTTGATCCACCTTTCTCCCAACTTGAAACAAATTCCTGTTCTCCGGGATCGAAACACGGTGCTTTGCGTCACGCTGCTGTTGTGGGAAGCTTGGGTACAACTCTTCTTAGGCCTGTCAGTAATGTTAATAAACACACTCTGCACAAATGTGTAAGTGCCCATACTACAGAACCCCTTTCTTCTGCAAAATACTTTTTCTGACCAGAGAAACCAGTGTAGATGAATTTTATCTTTCAAAGGAAAGGAAAAGGCTGAGAAATGCTGTGGGGACAAATATTTCCTGAATCTTAAGTCTTAGAATGAAAGCTTTAAAGTAGACAATTGTAATGAGTTCTTTACTTCCAGGCCCTCTCCACCTCTGGATAGCATTGAGGCAAATATATCATTGATGAATGAGTTTTACCCTATTTCTGTGGAATCTGCTATTTAGCAAACTTTTCTTTTTTTCATTTATTAATATTAATTTTATATTTATAAGCTTATACACGTATCTTTTACTGATTTTATTTTATCATCTCTGTTAATAAATTTGTAGTTTTAGGACATTGAGAATCAAGGTGATAGCATGAAGCAGTGCCATCTTGTGGCACTCATCACTTGTATGATTATTTCCTGATTTTTCTGTACTATTACTTTATAAAGTTGACATTTTCAAGAGTGTTAATTTTTGTTGCGATACAATAAACACTCCTAATTTTAAGGTCTTTAAGATTATTCTTGAAATGTTGTCTAAGAAAACAATAAAAGAAAATCTCCCTGTTCATCGAGGAACATTTTTGAGATCTTTTATTTCACTTTAAAAAAAAATTCATATCATTAAATAGAAAGAAAAATCCTTATGTCTTCTATAAGGCATTTCAGGATTTAAAGGGTAAGCAAAATGTCTTATCATGCTGTGAAAATATATTGTCGAGAAGGTAGCTTGACAGGCTTCCCTGATAAAAATGGTGTTCATGGGATATAATTTATTTGCAATGTGTGAAAAGTGTTCTGGATACCAATGTATTGTACATAAACACTAAATAGCTGAATTTAAAAATTACTTAAAAAAACCTATATAGTATTACATTCATCTACTATCTAGCTGACTATTTTTATTCCCCAGAACTGTGGAACTTACCAATTTTCCCCTTTTTTATTCTGTGTTGCTCCCAAATAGGAATGTTAGAACCTGGGTAGGAGGAATCTGACTCACTGTTTATGAGTATGATATGCATAAATAAATTACCGGATTAGGAGGGAACCCTTCTCTTGACTTCTGTTCTCTGCTTGACCTTGAGTTTGAAAAGGTAGCTTTTTTCAAAAGCATTTAGCCTTGACCCAGTTCTCCTCTAATTAAATCATTCCTAAAACTCCCACTCAGTAAGAGGTCATTTAGGCCATAACTGCGGACTTAAAAATTAGTTCAGTTGCTTATTTATGCTTCAGTTCCTCCCTTCTGCATAATGTAATAATTATCTGGTCTGTAGGAGTTCTACCAAGCTTCATTAGTGTTGGATAAAACTGACAGCAGCAGTGTAAAAGAGTGTGTGCTTCTCCTGCATTCTGCAAATGCATCTAGTTGCATTTGCTGTGTCTTCCCACATGGTATTTTGTTGTAGAGCTCGTAGGAGAGATTCTCCAGCTTAGAGAACTTTGTTAAGATATTATCTTTAAAATAGATAATAGGGCTTACATTATCTATTTATTAATTAAATAACAACTGCAGTTAATGACATATTTTCTCTGGAAATTCAGTTACAGTCCAACACAACAACATTACAATTATATTAGAGCAACACAATACCCAGCAGCATTTGGTTTATATGCAACTGGTTTGCATGTATTGCAGTGAAGCCTAAGAACATCAAGGACTGTACTAGTAAGATGACAGGCACAGGAAGAGGGATGTGATTGCTGCTGTCAGTGTAGCAGTCCTAAGACCACCTTGACAGTACTATGTCCAATTTCGTGCTTCTCAAAAGACACTGAAGAAGACACTGATTAATTGAGCTGAGTATGGCAGAGAGCCATCAAGATGACTGGAGGACTGGCACATGTGACATGGAGACAGTTGTAGAGAGATGGGTTTCTTCAGCCCACAGAAGAGCAAACAAACTGCTTTTTTGCCAGCACTTTAGTGAATATTTACAGTGATGATGGAGCCAGATTCCTCTTAGAGGTACACAGCCTCCAGTACTGTAAGAAATGGGCACAAGCTGCAGACAGCTAAAATCCCAATTAAGAAGACAAAGCCAATTACTATAATGAGGGTGATAAATCGCTGGAATGGGTTGCTCAGAGAGACTGGGGGATCTTGATCCTTGGATACAAAGTTTGGCTTGACAAAGCCTTTACCACCTTATGGTTTCAAAGCTGGATTCAGCTTTGCAACCGGCTCTACTTTGAGTGGGGAGTTGGACACATGACTTACAAAGATCCATTTCAACATATATTTTGGCACAACTCCCTGATTTTACCTCAGTAAATGTTTTAATGTTGTCAGGCATTGCAAGAACATTAACAGGCAATAAGAACATCAGCTTCCTCCGTATTTCCAGAAATCTTAAATATTTTTGTTTCTACTCAATTGGAGCACAGTGGCAATAGTGCTGTGCCATCTGGAGTAAATTATTAACAATAGTGCTGTTGATTTCATCTTTTGATGATGGCATAAAATGATTTCTCATTTTTTATTTTGTCCCCCAGCAATCTATTTCTTTGCTTATAAACCCCTGAATATTATCTTTTGGAATGCTAGAACAATCACATTGGGACTAAGAAAGGAAAAAAAATGCAATATTTTCATAATCTTTTTAATTTCAGAAAAGAAAGTATTTAAGGAAATTATGAGGGTGTTTTAGCATTCATAATGATGGTTCTTGATCTACCTTTTGTAGACATATACTATTATCTAGATTCCCATAATCTTCATGTAGTCATAATAAAATCCAAAGTAGAAGGAATTTATTTATTCAATTTGGCCTATATATCCTGTGCTACCAAAGGAAAAATAGTGAGTGGAAATTGTCCTGAAGTGGTTTCTGTTTGACATGTGTTCTTTGTAGAGTAAATGGCTTGCATTTTAGAGCACATGGAGAGACTCCCTCTCAAATGTGATTCTAGACATGCTCTATTTTGCTCCTTCTCTCTGCACTAGTTAGTTTTGCTTTGCCCTTAGTGACATCTCCATTTTGCCTCAGTTTTCAGGGACAAATCAGGGGGTTTGTGGCAAAAAAAAAATAAAAGAGAATTCTGGAAGAGAGGGTTCCTTCTTTATCTCATTCCCTCTTCAAGGTATAGCTCAGTCAAGGACACTTTGCTGCTCAAAAGTGTTTGGTACAGTTCTCTTCATAACTATCAGGTCTACACAGATAATAATTGTATGCTAGTGACTCAGCACAGATGACAATTTATAATATTGCTATTTTTTTCCCCAGGATTTGCATGAATACCTGCCAAAATCCCCTTACATTTGCAAAATTAATGTAAAAAAAATTAATCAACAGCTAATAAAGACCAGTGTGGACACTAATGTTACAGCTTACATGCACATAGTTTGAAAAGCTTCTAAAGTAGGTGTCTTGAGGATTACAAAATGATATGAGATTGTGTTTTCCTTATACAAGTCTAATAGGCTCTAATGGGGAGGTACTAGAGTCAGTGAAACCAGGCATTTTGGAGAAATTCTGTTGGGATTTTCTAAGCAGCAAACACATCTGATTGTGGTCACAAGGCTGGGTAGTAAGCCTAAAACAAAAGCAGAAGGTTAAACCCCTCTTTTTACACCTTCTAACACCAAGTAAACATGAGTCTGATAATTAGGATTAGCTTGTCTTTCTTCAGGCACACTCTGTGCTTGTCTGGAGGTAAGAGCAGATTAGTGCCTGATACAGGAGCACTCAGCTGTACCACTGACCACTGATTCATTTTAGCACTTCCAACACTGATGCAATCCATGACCTACTGAGTGCCTCTCATGTGTTTAAAAATAAATGATAAAACATATGTCAGTTGCCTATGTTTTGTGAGGATTGGGAGGATATTGATGAAAGGTGGTGTCTTTGTATGTGAGAGCAGGATCTGCCTCACTCAGCTTGTGTGAATAACTTGTTCTCACTCCAGGGAAGGATATTAGTGCAAGCTGGCAACATCCAGCAGATGGTGCTCAAAACAAACAAAATGAAATATATAAAGAAAAAAAGAAGAAGAAGAAGAAGCAGGGAAAGGTTGTTGTTTATATTTCCCTGTAACAGCTACTTTGGTGGGGTTTTTGGGCTTTTTTTGGTGGTTGTGGTTTTTTTCTTTGGTTTTTTTACATTTGTATGTTTTGGAGACTTTTTTGTTTGTTTTGGGTTTTTGTTTTGTTTCTTTTGTGATTTATCATCCTGCAGCAAATATAATTTCACTGATGTTTGTTTATAATTAGTTTTAGGTGGTGGATGGGTAAGAGGGAGCATTGACTAGTTGTTGACAGGTCTTCTGCAAGCTCCTTAATGGCACCTTCTGGAGTCCAGACTGCTTTGGAATTCTTAAGATTTCCTATAGGCTTCATCATAACATGAGTGGAAAGGATTGTTAATTGCTGTGGGAAAGCACCAGATTTTTAAGGAAAATTTCTGCACATCCTTTAGAGATCTAGTCATAGTACAGATTGTTCACTATACTACCTTAATTAACATTTGGCAGAAGAATCACATCTGTTAATTGCTTAAAGTCAGTATTAACAAAAATCCATGGGAATATGCCTTGAGATATTGATTAAAATAAAAATTAAGTCAAATACTGTCCATATTTACAAGTGACATGTTTCCAGTCAGATATTGTAAAGTATAATCAGGGATATATCAGATATTTGTTTTCTTTTTGTACAAGAAAGAAGAGCCTTGAGGTCTCTTATCAATGGGATGTGACAATGGCTTGGAAACTGCCTAGCAGATTTTCAAGAGGCTGGAGCTGTGACATCTCCATGCCTAAGGGACAGTGCAGAGCCACTGGCAGCTGGGCAGAGTTGTAGAGTCCGTGTAGAGGACAGAGACTGGCTTTTCACTGTCCCTGATGCCACCGTGGAGGGAGCTGTGTCCTTGCTGGCAAACACAGTGAAAACTCCTGGCTGTTGCCCTGGTGCAGAACTGCCAGGACACTCCCTCAGGGATGGTCATTCCCTTTTTGGTGCACTGCTGTCCTGTCCCCTGGCAGATCTAACTTCATGTTTAATTCTGACCTTTTAAACACATCACTGTGTTGACATTTGTTCCCCCTTTTCTTTTCCTCCTCCATCAATGAAGAAAATAAGTGTTACAATCCCAGTCCCAGGAAAAGATCAGGGGCAGATGCCCAAAGTTACTGATAATAAAACTACAGCTCCTGAATCTTCCTTCAGTGGGAGATCAGATCTCACTAAATTTTAAATGCAAGAAATCTTTATTTCAGTCTGTATCCTAACTATGTAAGTAGCAGAAAAGTGTGGAACAAAAAATGTGATTTCTTTTGCTAAAATCTTTGGTAGCATGAAGCAGCTGTACTGGGGCAAAGAGTGAGTGCAGAATCTTCATGACAGCTCCTTGCTTTAAATAATGTTGCTAGTGCCTAGGACCCAAGCACTGGATGCAGTAGATATATTGCTGTGTTCCAAAGCAATCATACAATGTCATAAGGTAATTTAACCTGTGTAAACCCCTAGAATCTGTCTACTCTCAGCAAGTGCACTGGTGACATAAAAAAGCTGCTAGAAAAATGTACCATTGTAAGAGCCTGTAGAAAATTGGGATTTTGACAAATTTTCCATTGTCAATATGCTTTTATTTGCTAAGCAGTAGCTTTTCTCAGTTGCAATATATGTATACAAGCACATATGTACTTTTCAAACAAAAAGAAATGTTAAGATTTCCAGGACTGGCATTAACAATTTATGTAATTGCACTGAGGTAATTATCTGTCTCTTTAAGGCCAATTCTAAGAAGTGTTTCCCTGGTAAAAGTATATAATAATAATTTTTTTTTTGGGGGGGGGGGGGGGGTGGGGGTGATGGCAAAGGAGTAAGAATAATGGATAACTTAAACTCATTATTTAAAACAACCTCCGGTCCTGATCCAGCTCCCTCTGTGACAAACTGCATGTGACCATATAGCATAGCACTTAACCCACATGTCCACATTTGCTGACCTTATGGCCCAGAAACAACATTTCTGTAGATTTTCTGCAGGTATGGTGCAACCCACCTGCTGCCTCAGCATCGGTGAGAGTTAGGGATGCTTGTGGTTTGGAAATGGGTAGATTTAATGATATTGCCTCCTAGCAGGTAGACTGCCCCCTAAGATTACCCTAGGACTTGTCTTGCAGACATATTGTTGATTTCCAGAAACGGACAGGGAACATAACAGTGCTGAGTGTAGGAAAAGGGCCTCAGTGATGAGTGTCCCTCCTGGGACATTTTTCATTCTGCAGTGCAGACATACAAAAACACCATGGAGGAGGAGGAGGAAGAGAAGGACAAGAATGAAGAGGAGGCAGTTGTGGATTCAATATCCAAATAATGAGGTCAATCCACTAGAGTTGAGAAGATGTCTAGATGAGGCAGCCTGCATGATAAAGTCAGAAATTGAGAGACAAATTTCCTTATTCAAAACCTCTAAATTCCATCCATAGCCAATGGAATGATGTGGGGACCCCCATGTTAGTGGCCCAAAGTGATGAGAGGTACAACAAATAGATGAAACAAAATCAGTTAAACAGACCATATTAATCAAATTAAAAGTATTCACTGTAGAGGACCTTTGGACCCTTCTGTATTGCAATGGTCATGCAGAAAGTAGGAAATCTATCAGATGAGAAGTCTTCTATTCCCAGAATCATTCACAGCTTCCAGGAACTGTATCAAATATGATTGAAATAGAATTTAAAAGGACTGCTATGGTAGAACTATGTTACAATTACAAATTACATTATATTATATTATTCATTTAATTATATTTTCAACATAAATCATAGTCTCACTTCACTAGGGAGAGTCTCAGCAGCAGTAGACTTTATTTGAAGACCAGAAACAAAATGTTATTTTGGATTAAAGTAGAGAATGATTGTAATAGGCAGTATTTTTTCCTGAATATCAATGTATTTAGAAATCTTCATTAGGGTATTTTATCACCTATTTAGATTAGTTCAGAAATTAAATCAGCCTAAAAGTAAGAATTAAAAACAGGAATATTCAAAAGGAGCTGCTAAATTAATTTCATGTGCAGACAAGCTCCCAAGAAGCCAGTAAAAAGGTGAAGAGTATCAAAGAGCATGCTGAAATGAGGGGAAGAAAATATTAAATAGAAACACAAATGGAATCTGACAGGAGGTTGAGTCTGAGTATTTATAGGTGACAGGGTGTTAATGTATTATGCAAAAGGAAATACAAAGCTGGTTTCTTTTTCCAGATATTACACGAAAAAATCAGTTTAGTAGAAGCATATTCTATCAGCAATGCCATGTTCCTTCCGCAGCTGAAATAGAACAGTCTGAAGAAATGAAGTTTAAATGATCTTTATTATCCTGCATAATTCCTCAGGTGAGTGGGGAAAGGCTGGTGAGTGTATTTCCAGAGAAGATGCCTGAAACAGCATGAAAATTATAACACTTTGTGCCATTCTAGTGTTGACTTTTGCTAGCCCATCTTCAAAAATCGGTGAACCTATTTACTAACAAAGGTGAGTCTTTCAGATAGTGTTGAGGGGTTAATGCTTTATGACACACAACTGCAGGTTCAACTTAGGAGCTGCTTGGTGGAAGAGAAGCAGATGTTAATGTCTGAAATTGTGTGGCCAGTTACTAATGAAGCAAATAAGGCATCCCAAAAGTAAATCTTCTTCAAAAAAGCTAGGGTTTGCATGTTGTGATAAACCACTTAAAAATGAAAAGCTCCCAGTGTGAGTCTACCTGGTTTATCATGTTCTTTATGTCATATGAAACATGCTATAGTCTCATGCACAGCAGTTGCTATGGTTCCCACTATGGTTTTTAGGTGTGGGATAGAAAGTCATCCCATCCTTTCTTCAGTGCTCCCTCTCCCTGGTGGAAATTATGGCAACCACTATGTCAGTGCTGGTATGAGACTTCCTTAAGAAAGGATTTCCGCAGCTTTTGATGTGGATTCACATTCCAAGTAATCTGAAATCAATTTGACCCAGAAGTACATTTGCCCTGCTAATAACATGCAACTATTTTTTTCAAGTTATCCTGCAGAACTTTTCACTTTCTTTAACTCTAAGAGAGTTAAATGGGAAATGGTTTTAATGGGAAATATGGATACTACAGCTTTTCAACATGTTTTCATCCCATTTGATTGGCTATATGAAAGCATAATGCATTTCTACATGAAAACTCCCATTTATACAGAAATAGCTTATCAGACACAATAGCTTGCAGATCAGACACTGGTGCTTGTCCTGCTTGAACTTCAATAGGAGTCCAAGCATAGTAGCCAGTAAATCCATTTTTTTTTGCTTCCAAGGCAAGCAGCGAAGCCTAAGACAACTGCCTGTCAGTAACAGACCTATTAGCATAGCAGTAAACTGTGTTCCTGGAAGCTGGAGTTCTCAAGGTTACAGGGAAAAGACAAACAGCTCTATTCCATGTCAGCTGCTATCCAGAAAGATTTCTTAATTTTGCCTGAACACAAGTTCTGCAGGAGATGTCCTAACTCCTGCAGATCCTCTTGTGGGCGTTACTGCTAGAAAAAAAAATACAGAAAATTCATTCTACAATGCCATAGCACACTTGGAGTTACAAGTACAGAAGGGAAAAAAAAAAAACCAAACAAAACAGCTTGTCTTTTTCAGACTGAACAAAATCATATTTTCTTATAAAGTACTTAGCCTTAAACCCCAAATCCTTTCAATGAACAACAACAACATTTCATGTCTCATATATTCACTTTTTTTAATGCTCTAGTCTAGTTTGGTATCATCATTCTCAGAAACACCTAATTTTCTGGAAGGGAACATTATTACCATCTTCTCCTCATATCTCTAATTAAATTGTGTATTTGTTAGTTTAAGCATTAATGTATATATAAATTTCAGTTTACTAAAAACACCATGGCATGACAGTTTCATAGAATCTTATCATAATCAAAGTATGCTGACTGATACATAAAATAAATATATAGCTGCTTGCTTCCAAGCACTGCAGCTTTGAGAAATCATGTGATTACAGGAAATATCTGTTTTTTATAAAAGATGTAAGGTATGAGCTCTCTTGATCTTGGAGAAAAGGCCTGAAAACAGGATGAGGTACAACTAAAGGGTGCAAAAACTAAACTAAATAAAATGAGGAATACTGACACTGCATTGTAGGAGCACTACTACCACATACAAACTCTCATATTAAGCTGCTCATTTATGTTGGGGTCATTAGGTTTGTACTTAAGGTTGAATGTTTGAGAATATGCTCTACACAGGTATAATTCTAGGGCCAAGATAGAAAGACTTAAGTCTTTAAAATCCTGTTTGTGGCAAGAAGCTTGCAGCCAGCCTCAAATGTCAGTGTTAAGCCTGGAGCTGTAGAAAGTTAACAGCCTCTATGCTCTTTGAGTCTTTGATGTTTATTAAATAGAGTGAGTTTCATAGAATTAGTCCTCTAAAATTGCTGTCTCCTTTAGCTGATCTCTTTCTCCAGCTTAGTCTTCTGTTCCTGTGCTTTGATGATTCTGCTCACAGAGCAGCCTCATGAAGCATGCAAGAAATGTGCATATAATAAAGCTATCTTGAGCAGTTGCTTGGTAACTCTATGTGTTAAAATGCTTCTAATATTCAAGAGATACATAGATTACAATAATAAAAATACAGGAATACAGGAGGGAATCACTAGCAGCTGTCTGGGATTTAACACCCACATCCAGATGCTTGAAAAAGACACGTTGTACTAATAAGCAATGGATTATTAGCTGTTTGAGTAATTGCTTTGGATTCAGCATAATGATGAATTCTCAAAAAACTTTTGCCTTTTTTCATATTACCTAAAAGAATAATTATAGGATTTACCTTCAGTCACTGTACTGGATCCTTTCCTGACTCTGGAGCTTCTGTGGAAGCAACCACAGTCTGCGATGGGGCACCTGACCAATTCTGCAGGGTGGGGGTTAGGACAGGCCCTTGAGAAGTCAAATACCTGCTTTCTAATCTAGGCTCCAAAGACTATTAAGGTATGTACAAACCTGAACAGATAAGTGAGGAAAGTTTAGAAGGATATTGTATTCTAGTGGCCAAGATATTACTGCAAATTAAAAAAAGGCCTAAACTGGAGGAAGAAATTAAACTCTGTCTAACTTTCTAACTTTTGAACTACTTATTTGCTGAGACTTCAGTGCCAGCTTCAGTTTTTCATGGAAGTTATTCAGTTATTTTGTATCATTTTTACCATTTTGGTTTATTAAGGTATTTGCAAAAATATCCAATACAGGTTTCTTCCCCAAAAGTTCATTATCTTCTGTGTTGACATGTCTGACAATAGCAATAGCAAGACGAGGAGTATTCCTCCTCTTTTTAAAGACTTTCCCATAGGTCATTGTTCCTAATTACTCTCCAATGACTTTCTCCTAGTAGAAGATTAAGTTTTACAATGGGAGGTTAACCTTAATGTCCTATTGACACCTTTGGAGAGACTGGGTGGTGGTGGTGCTGCTAATTTGGGTTCAATTTTTAAAGTTGATATTATAAAATGTTAGTTTGAAGAAATTTTTCCATTTTTGTCAGTTATGATGAACATATATCTACTGGCAAGCATAGCAACAGAAGCCAACTAAATGAAATCCCTGAAGTCTCTCTGCTAAATGCAGGGAAAGGGTAGATACCTCCTCCTAATGCACTTCATCGTGAGCTACATGGTTCAAACAAAGAGGATGAGTTATATCCTGGAAATGTGTATATGTGTGGTCTCAATTTAGACCCCTAAACACGTGGTTTGGGATGTCCCACTCTGTCCAAACACCTGCATGGTGTTGACAAATGCAACGCATGTCTTGGCAAGTCTCGCACCATTCTGTAGCAGCAGCTGGAGGCATCTCTAAGCTAACTCAAATAGACAGGAATGCTTATGTTCAGACAACTGAATTGTCTGTTGTCTCTCTGTTTTGGATAGAGAGCAAATGTTTTGGACTTGCATGGCAGTGTTCTCATAGCTGAGGGTCCAATAGGGAGGGATTCTCTCAGAAGCTGCCAGAAACTTCCTCACATCCAACAGAGCCAAGGTCAGCTGGCCCCAAGATGGACCCACTGCTGGCAAAGGTCAGGCCAATCAGCAGTGGTGGTAACAGCTATGTGATAACATATTTAAAAAGGGAAAATAAAGTTATTGGGCAGAAGTAATTGTGGACAGAGAAGAGTAGAGGGGGGTGAGAACACATGAGAGCAACAAGCCCTGCAGATCCCAAGGTCAGTACAGAAGGAGGGGCAGGAGGTGATTCAGGCAGAGATTCTCCTGCAGCCCCTGGCACAGCCCATGGTGTGGCAGCTGTGCCCTTGCAGCCCATAAAGGACCATGGGGGAGCAGAGATCCACCTGCAGCCCTTGGTGGACATTCATGCCAGAGCAGGTGGGTGCCTGAAGGAGGCTGTGACCCTGTGGGATGCCTACCCTGGAACAGGCTCCTGGCAGGACCTGTGGCCTATGGAGAGAGGGACCCACACTGGAGCAGGTTTGCTGGCAGCACTTGTGACCCCATGGGGGACCCACGCTGGAGCTGGCTGCTCCTGGGTGTGGAGGCCCCTGAGCCTGTCAGGGAAACTTCTAGGCCGATGTCTTGGAAGAATCTACCATAGGCTTTGGGAAAGCCTCATAGCTTAGGGTGAGCAAAAAGGCTTCCCCCATGGTGCTCTATATCATTATGTTAATCTTCCTCAGTTTTGCTTTCCCCATTGGTCCGTGGGCTTTTCTACTGTTCATATATACCCCTAGTTCTCGTGGTTTCTCCTTTCCCTGTTTCCCCATTGGTTGTGGTATCCCTGGTGGCTTGCCCCCATGTCCCCTGTACCACCCCTTGCCCTCAGACCACTGGTTCCTGACCCCATACTTAACCCTGGGCACTCCTTTGATCTGTGTCTTTTGTCCCTGATCCCTTCGGCGTGGTGGACGTAATAAACCCTTGCTGGAATTCATCATACAGAAGGCCCTTCCTGTCTTTCCTTTGCTGAGCTATCTGGGGTGTGTGTGTGTGTGCAGGAAATCACTGTTCCTGTGGCCTGGCTGAGTGACTTCTGAAGGAGACACTTCAGGAAGGCAGCGGCATTTCGCCATCCTGCCACGCGCTACACCTGAGGGACTGCACCCCGTGGGAGGGATCCACTCTAGAGACCTACTCACAAGGAACTGCAGCCCCTGGGAAGGTCTCATGTTGGAGAAGTTCTTGGAAGCCTGTCTCCTGGGGGAGAGACTGCTACCATTGCTGATTGGCCTGGCCGTGCTGGGGCAGAGGAAGGACTCCTCTCCCTGAGGGGGAAGCAACGGGAGAAACAACACGTGATGAACTGACCGTAACTCCCCTTCCACACCTCCCTGAGCTGCTGGGAGGGGAGGAATAAAGAACTGTGAACAAAGTTAAACCAGAGAGGGAGGGAAGGGTAAGAGAAAGGTGTTTTAAGATTTGTTTTACTTCTTAGTATCCTGCTCTGATTTGGATTGGTAGTAAGTTAAACTAATTTCTCCAGGCTGAGTCTGTTCTGCCCGTAATAGTCACTGGGGAGTGATCTCTCCCTGTCCTTATCTCAACTATGAGCCTTTTGTTATACTTTCTCTCTCCTGCCCAGGTGAGGAGGGCAGTGATAGAATGGCTTTGATGGGCATCCAAACCACCACAGCAAGAGATAGAAGTCAGGAAAAATAAATCCAATTAAACGCACAGAGAATCAAGTGAAATTAGTGTGATGGATGGCAATGTTGTGTAAATGTGATAAAGGTTTTGTACGACAGACAAAAACTCTTCCTTCTATCCCATGTATTTTTTCCAGAATTAATTATCTGATTACTTTAAGGTGCTTACTTGTAATTTATTACAAAAAAATTGTGAATATTGTGAAGAAAAATAATTTGAGTTTTCTTCATTTTTTCACAGAAATGTTATGTCAGTAATATCAAAGCTATAGAATATTTTCACTTGTCCCCTTTTCTGACATTTAGTAATTATCCTTTTCCATTTCACTATTATTCTCTGTTGATAAATAGTACAATAGCAATGCCATCAGCATTAGGCCTTCCATAATGCTGAATAGGGTGTAACATAGTAAACAACAAGAAGCGGAGGCCAAGATGCTGTGGCTGAAGGGTAAAGGAAAGACAGAAATGTAAGCAATGCTTACCAGTCACATGTAGTCACCCTTTTAGAGGAGAGGTTCTATGCTAATACAGAATGCTACAGCAAAAAGAAGTCATCTTAGCTATCTGAACTCTCATAACAATTAAAATTCATTTACTCAAGCAAATAAGAAAATCAAGATTTAGTGAGCACTAACAGAGGCACAAAAATCTAACTTTGTATAATATTCTTCTGCATGTTAACTGTTGAAATATTCTACAGCTCCATTTTAATGCTTCTTGTAACAGAGTCCAATAATGTTAGGCGTACTAGAAGTTATGGACCAGATGATGAGACTGCATACAAAAAACCCAACTCTATTCTAAGAGTACTGGATTTTTATCTGGAGCTGCTAGAGCTCAAAGATATTTAATGAAAGTATTTTCCTTTTATGGATCAATTGATGAGAAATGCACTCTTGCACAACTCATTTTATGAAAGAGATTGCTTACATTACAATATAGACTTGAATGCCACAGATATAGCTTTTATTTGCTGGGCAAATAAAATTCCTATATAATTTTCATTAGATCAGTCATAATATAGTAACAATAAATTAGCTATTTTTTTAGTTTTAAAGTTATCTCAGATAGAAAACTCTACCTTTGGTAACTTTATCAGCCAGATAGAATCAAGGAATTCATATTATTATAGCAACTACCTTAGGTAGTTTTACCTTAATAAAATAGTTTGAATGTTGAATCATAAAACTGCAGAATAGAATTGCTTTAAAGGGACATTTAAGACCATGTAGTTCCATCCCCTGCCATGGGCAGGGACACCTTCCACTAGACTAGGTTGCTCAAAGTCCCATCCAACCTGGCCTTGAACACTACCAGGGATGGCCAATTCACAACCTCTTTAGGCAACCTGTGCCAGTGTCTGATCAACCCCAAAATGAAGAATTTCTTCCTTATATCTGACGGAAACCTTCCCTCTTTCAGTTTGAAGATATTTCCCCTTACCCCATTGCTACATGTCCTTTTAAAAAGTCCCTCTCCTGCTCTTTAGAAGCCCCTTTAGGTGCTGAAAGGTGCCATAAGGTCTCCCAGAAGCTGTTTTCTCTCCAGTCTGAACAACTCCAATTCTCTTAGCCTGTCTTCATCGGAGATATGCTCAAGCCTTCTGAGTGTCTTTGTGACCTCATCTGGACTTGCTCCAACAGATCCATACCCTTGTTATGCTGAGAACTCCAGAGCAGGACAGGTGAGGGCTCCTGAGAGCCTTGACCCACTGGTCACAGTGCTCACTGCAGACTCATCAAGGTTGGAAGATAATGCAGTCCCATTGTGAATCCAGCACCAACACAATCATCCCTGAACCATATCCCCAGATGTCACATCCAGATGCCTCTTGAACACTTCCAGAGATGGTGACTCCACCATCTCCCTGGGCAGCTTATTGGCGCTGTTCAAGATTACAACGACACGGCTTCTGACTTTAGAAGGTTGACAATGACTCTGTTTATTACTTGGGAATATTTTTCTTTATACTATTTTACAAAGAACCACCCAAGGGATGGAAGAAAGACAAACTTCTTCAATTACATTGGTTAAAGTTAGAGGGACATCAAGAAGTCCCTCCTAGGGAAAGGAATGTAAACAGGTTACAGTTAGGAAAACGTGTCTCTTGTTGACAGAACAGTCTTTGGGAAAGAGTTTCAGAGAAACCAAAACATCACAGGCATGAAGCAGGGCTACAGCTTATTCCAGTGTCTAGCCTCTCTCTTAGAGATTTTTTTTCCCTCATTATCTAATCTGAACCATATAATCTTTTGGTAAAGCTCAGGAAGTGGCTTTCTAGGATGTGAGTGCACATGTCCAGGTTTTCATCCACAAAAAATCCCAAGTCCTTTTCCTCAGGGCTGCTCTCAATCCATTCTCCACCCAGGCTGTACTTGTGCTTGGGATTGCCCTGAGCCAGGTGCAGGACCTTGCACTTGGCCTTATTGATTCAACTTCATGAGGCTTGCACAGGTGGTCAGTCACACCACACAGCCTGGTGTCAGTGTCATTGGCAAACTGGCTGAGGTTGCACTCAATGTATTTATAAAAGTATTTTCATTACATGATTACAGAAAATGCAAGGACTATTTACTGATTGTATGTTCAATTTTGTTGGTGAATAGTTGACAAGTATTCTGCTTGTGGTTGTGTTTTATTGTCATATTTGCCAAGTTTTGAGTTGTTTGAGTCTAGTTTTTCATCAGTATGCAATGTACAGTCATCAGATAATTATGGCTTGGTTGTCTGGATAACGATATTTATAATGACACAGACAAGGGAGATTTAATTAACAGTCCATAAATCATATAATTTTGCCAATCTGATATAGTTACACCAGAAGGCTTGGAACTACTTTTAATTTCTATGTACACTAAGTCAAGTTTCTTTCTCTTTCTGCACTCACCAATTGTTTTGGTACTAGGACAGATAATAATAAATTGTGTACTTACAGTAAAAGGCTCTGAACAATTTAATTGCTGTTTTCACCTTCACAATTTGATACCTTGAATTTCAATTCAAATTGTTAAGAAATTTCACAGAAAAGTTACCTTGCAATTTTTTAGTTGGATGACTCCTGCCTGCAACAAATCTGCATACATAGGAACACAGGAAACTCTCCTGGTTTGTGCATGTTTGTTTATTTGGTACACTTCAGATGGCTGTGGACAGAGAAAGAAGAAACCCAAAAAATATAACCCCAAAGAATGCAAAATTCAGTATTATTTTTAAAAGTCATGCAGGATGTTATTTTTACTTCTGCGGTAGAAACCAAAGAGTTCATTTGGCATTAACTGATTATTTCTAATCACCTTCTTTCTTTTACTGAAAAGCCATGTTCATATTTTCTCCAATACTCAACCTGGCTGCAATCTAACTAAGCTTAGGAAATCTTGAACATTGTTTTAAATAGAGCAGGGAATTCCGTAGCCAACCTACAGTATTAACTTTGGTCTATCTAGTCCTGATTATGTGCATTAATCATAACATTATCACTGTTCTTATCAGCACTTTCTCAGAATTAGCTGTCTGAAAGGTGTCAAAACTGTTAATTAAAACCAGAGATAATCATAACAATCTGGGATCTTTGACACAACCGCCACCCCCTCCCATCACAACCCTTTTCAGAGGGAACTGCTCAGTATTATACTACACTTCTGCAAGAAACATTTCATCTACAGAGGAAAGAGAAATCATAAATCTTTCTTCATATATGTCAAGGAGCATAATTGCTTTTTTCTTTTTATTTCTTCTGCTATGGTCTGTATATCCATGATATCTGACATTGAAGCTATAAGTCATTTATCAAAGACAGAAAGAAATTATAGGAAAGAAAGTAGGACAACATTCTTGCTTTCGAGTGCTAATGGATGGATGCTTTCTGTGGTTTGTGTCAAATCTACTGAATAATAAGGGAATAATTCATGTTTCCTTGGTTACAAATTTCTCTCCTTAAGGCATTAGAATTTGAAGGTCAAGTGCAGACTAAAAGAATACAGGTTAATATAATCCAGACTGAATTTCTGGATCTCCTTCTAGAACAGGATAAAATATATTTATGTGTTGAATCCCAGTCAGATTCTTCATAAATCAGAGGTCTAATATTTGAGATTGAAAACATGATCATCCCCCTGTTTCAGGCAGCAGGATAGTTTTGCTGTGACCAAGGAAGTAACCAAATTGACAAAACAACTTAGAGGTCTTCAAGAAGTCCCATTCATAGTGTCCAGAACAAACATATCATCAGCACCAGCAATAGCAAAGCAAATCAACAGCAAATCAAAACTGAAATGATCTGATCATCAGCAAGGTTTTCTTTAGCCAGTAGTAAAGATAAGGACACTCAAGTGTGCTGGGGTATTGGGATAACCGAAAGTGTCTGAAAAAAAACTCTAGGGAGGAGAGTCCCCCAGCCATGCTCCAGGATTGGGGTCATCTCTCCGTCTGGGGGACTCCTGGAGCAGAGAGGAGCCCATGAAAGCCTCCAGCAGGAAACTATGGTCACTACAGAGGCTCTCAGCAGGACTGCGCCGTCTCTTGCATGGAACAAAGAGGTTGTGCACCCATGTTAACCTAACTGGCTTCTCTTCCCCACTGCACCATCTCCACCACAGCCTGGGGAAGTCACCTCATTAACAAAACTGAAAATATCTGTGATTTAAGTGCTATAGTATCCAAATATATTTACTCTCCACACAGTTATTTGTGTTGATGTTTGACATTTGCAGGGTCTGATGTACTTAGGAAAAGGGGAGTCAGTGGAAGCAAATCTAATACAACTGCAAGCTCTGAGAGCTTAGAGACAGAAAATGGATGGTTATTCACCACTTTGATCCTTTTTGGAGATGAATACTATTGAAAAACGCTAAGATCTGAGTGAGGAATCTGCAAGTGAAATGTGCTGACACTGTGACTGCTTGCACTTTGAGAGAAAGACAATTTAGAGACATCTTTTCATGTGGCTGCTTGCATTAGCATGATCTGTTCAATACAAACTCAAAATTTTCCACTTTTTTGCATAGAAATTATTTTAATTATTTTTTATTTAAATGCAAAAATCTTAATGAAAAAGTTTCTCAGATTCTACTTGATTTAAAGTATATAATTAACCAGGGACAAAATGCCAAATGAAATAGAAATTATCAGTGTGATGGAAAGCAATCTTCCTTTTACTTATCTAGCTGACCCTTACGTGTTGGCCGAGCACTATCTCTGAGCCTCCAGTATCTTATTGGCATTTGTAACCTTGCACAGAGAGCAGTAATTTGCAGTAAATCTCCTCACACAGGGTTATATTCAGAGTGAATTCTTATCTGAATGGTGCAGTGAATAGTGATGATAAAATACCAAGCTTTCATGCTTGCCAATAAGAAAACAGCAATTTCACAACTTCCCTCCAAAAGATAAAGGCAAAATCAACAGGTAGGAGGAAAAAAAAGGAAAAAAAAAGAAAAAAAAAGAAGTAGAGCTGAAAGATTAGTACCCAGGAAGAACTAATAAAACACAACCAACCAAGCAAATAAAACACAAAAGATAAACAGATAATTACTTGAAACACAACAATGTCCTTTTGTTCTTGATTCTCCTTTTCTTACCTATTTGACGTGACAAATCAATCCTCTAACAGCACACATACCCATACTACCATTCTTCTTTTTTGGCTTCACACACAAACAGAAGACCAAGTGTCTTTTTCTGATCCCACTAGCAAGTAGCTCAAATCTTCCTCATTTCTTTCAGGTCGCAGTGAGGGAATGTGGCATCAAAGCAGAAACTGATCTAGTGATACTCAGTTTAATCTTATACAAAACCTGATTGCTGTTAATGAAATATTTACAAGTCTTCTCACAGAAGTATAATTTTCACCTAATGAATATTATTCTTCTACAAAAACATTTCCAGGAGTAGGTTTTCCTTCTCTTCTCATTTGCAACATCTGTGCAAATGAAATACACTGGGCACATTTGTGATTATGGTGAAGTCTGTGTCCTTACAGCTGGTCTTCCTTATTTCCACAAAACAGGAGGTTCAGACCCAAACTTTCTGTTGCTCATGGATGGTCCTGGCAGGTGCTGACCTTGCAGCACATCCAGGCATTGTCTGAGGAAGCATTAGTGAACTGGAGCAAGACCCATGACATGGTTCCTACAGGTTTAAGAGCTGGAATGATCACACGACAGAGTGACAGAGCTCAGGTCCATTCCCTGCTCAGTTTACCAGTGCAGAAGCAACAAGGCCAACTATGTTTTCTGTCAGAAAAAGCCCTAGAATTATCTGTATTTCCCATTCTTTGTAGAAGAATAGAAGTAGAAGCATTTATGCAAAACTCCCTGGTTTTCATTAGAAAATTATTTGGTAAGTTTTTATTAACCCTTTCAAGACCTCTGTTAAAGTGTTTCCTCCATGGCTCCCCTATATCTGCTCCAGAGAGAAGGAGGGATCATCCAGCAAATGGGAGTGACATTTAAACTGTTGAACACTTCTAACTGAAAATGTCATTACTGCTTCATTTCATATTGCTTCTGGTTTGAGGAGAAGGAATGACTGTTCTAGGATATTACAGTGTACAAATCCTATTTGTGTATGTGTATGTAGGATACGAAGTCAAATTTCAAATTCATTCAAAATTGCTGACACCAACTTGTGTAATATGTTGACATAGTTCTGAACCCGTTTTACAGACCATGAAGTCTGGTACTAATGATTCCTTCAACAACATGACTTTACCAGTGTAAGCTGTGACTTCAAGCTATGACATGTTTTTAAAGGAATTCTGGTGTAACGGAAATCACTTCCTGCAGATGAACATTCCTGATGTCTTTATCCTGCAAACATCTAAAAATGCAGTGTGTAATCTTGGCTTCTCTATAAATAACAAGCATTTTACCCTTCAGCTTCATATAGCCAAAAAAATCCACCTGTTATATTGTGTTGAAGTCAGCTGTTACCATGTGATGAACAAGTTTTGTAGTAAACAAAATTCTAATTAGCCTTGATATAATTGTAGACAAGTTTAATGAACTTATATTTAAGATACAGAGTTTATCTATTCCCCTCCACTCATGATACGGCAAAACTCAGGTGATCTGAATTGCAAATATTTCCTAACTCTCTATTTAACTTGTAAATAAATTATCAAATTTATTTAGCTCTATTTATTGGAGCAGAAGCAAGAAAGAATCTTTATTCAGTGTACTAAATCCACTAATACTTTCATCCCATCAAAATGATTGAACTGATTTTACTAAAAAATACAAGGCAAAGACAAGCTATACAAGCAAATTTGTTTAAAATATAACTTTATCTGTGATAGACAGATACTTTGCAGTTATGTTAAAGCAATAAGATAACTATTCTGTAGTTTAAATTAATTGTTTTCTCCACCTACTGTAGTGGTTCTGCAATGCTATAATTCTAAGATTTTATAGATAATTTAAATTTCCACATTTGAAGGACTGACTACTGTCTATGGACAGAGAGTGACAAATGAGAGGCAGGTTTGTGTCATGAGCGTATTGCACACTGAAAAGCCCCAGGCAGAAACGTCATTTGCATTCACTGCTATACTGGGAAAATGATGAAGAATCATACAAGTGGAAACTCCTTCTAATTCAAGGCAGAAGCTTCTCATGCTATATACTGTAACAGCAAGGGATTTCCAGAATTATGCACTCTTGACAGGAAAATGCTCTAAAGTTGTCTGTCTTAAAAATAAGTATGCAATAAAAGCACAGAGTAACAACTGGTGATGCTGTATGGTATTTATATTATATTGTATTATATTATATTATATTAATTATATTATAGTCAGGAAAATTTTGCATTAAAGGACATATTAGAAATTCCAGTGGCTCCTGTAAATGGCTGAAATGAATTTATGAAACTCTTCTGTAAGAAAGAACCTAACTGAATTGGAAATGCTTGGGAATTTGGGTGTTAACTTTGAGGGTTTTGGTATTTATAGCTTCTAGTATTCTGAAACATAGCATCTCCTCCTCCAGATTATCACACCCATTATGACTGAAGTGCACTTGCAAAACCATTTAGAAATGATACTACAGGAAAATCACTGACTCTTTCTAGAGAATGTTGCTGACAGTAAGTGGCCTTCCCTATCATCTGTGATTTCCATGACTACTTTCTTTAACATTCATTCTGCTTGAAATGATCCTTAAGAAATGGTATTGGACAATTGTGTAAAATTTTGTACAGTTCATAATTAAGGGGTCACACACAGAATCACACACAGAATCACTAGATTGGAAGATACCTTCAAGATCATCGAGTCCAACCCGTGCCCTAACTCCTCACCTAAACCATGGCACTGAGTGCTGCATCCAATCTCTTTTTAAACACATCCAGGGATGGTGACTCCACCACCTCTCCAGGCAAACTATTCCAGTCCTTTAGCACCCTTTCCGTAAAAAACTTTTTCCTAATATCCAACCTATATTTCCCTTGGCACAGCTTAAGACTGTGTCGTCTAGTTCTGTCTGTTGTTGCCTGGAGAAAGTCTCTGAGTCTCCTTTTCTCCGGCTAAAAACCCCCAGCTCCCTCAGTTGTTCCTCACGGTGCTTGTGCTCCAAGCCCCTCACCAGCCTCGTTGCCTCCTCTGGACGTGCTCAAGCATCTCAATGTCCTTCCTAAACTGAGGGGCCCAGAGCTGGACACAATATTCAAGGTGTGACCTCACCAGTGCCCAGTACAGGGGAAGAATGACCTCCCTGCTCCTGCTGGCCACACCATTCCTGATACAGGCCAGGATGCCATTGGCCATCTTGGCCACCAGGGCACACTGCTGGCTCATGTTCAGCTGCTGTCACCAGTGCCCCCAGGTCCCTTTCTGCCCAAGCACTGTCCAGCCACACCATCCCCAGTCTGTAACATTGCAGGGGGTTGTTGTGGCCAAAATGCAGGACTCAGCACTTGGACTTATTAAATGTCATGTCATTGAACTGTGCCCATCCATCCAACCCTTCCAGGTCTCTCTGCAGAGCCCTCCTACCTTCCAACAGATCAACACACACTCCCAGCTTAGTGTCATCTGCAAATTTACTAATGAAACACTTAATACCCTCATCCATGTCATCAATAAAAATATTGAACAGAATTGGCCCCAACACAGACCCCTGAGAGACACCACTGGTGACTGGCTGCCAGCTGGATCCAGCACCACTCACCACCACTCTCTGGGCTCGGTCATCCAGCCAGTTCCTAACCCAGCAGAGAGTGCTCCTGTCCAAGCCACGGGCTGCCAGCTTTTCCAGGAGTGTGCTGTGGGAGACAGTGTCAAAGGTCTCACTGAAGTCCAAATAGACAACATCCACAGCCTTCCCTGCATCCACCAGGCAGGTCACCTGGTCATAAAAGGAGACCAGATTGGTCAAACATGACCTATCCCTCCTAAACCCATGCTGGCTGGGTCTGATACCCTGGCCATCCCATAAGTGTTGTGTGATGACACTCAGTATAAACTGCTCCATTACCTTACAGGGTACTGAGGTCAGGCTAACTGGCCTACAATTACCAGGATCCTCCTTCCCACCCTTTTTGTGAATGGGTGTCACATTGTTCAGCTTCCAGTCACCTGGAACCTCACCAGTGAGACAGGACTGTTGGTAAATGATGGAGAGTGGCTTTTCAATCTCATCTGCCAGCTCCCTCATCACCCTGGGATGGATCCCATCTGGTCATTCAAGTTTCAAAGACCTTCAGCACCCATTCTGTCCCATCACTTTTTCTCTTCAACTCACATCAAGAATATTTCTGTCACTGAGATGTTGTAGGATAAAGTTGAAAGATATTTAAATTATATCTCTTTTCGTTGCGCATAGGAGGATACTCAAATTAACGTCTAACAGAGAGAATTACTTGGAAGAATATCATATGCCTTAAACACAAACTGAGAAAGATGAAGTTGGAAAATATTTTGAGGAACTTGAATAAAAGAATGTCCAGCTCTTACTGAAGAGAGATTTTTCAACAAGAACACCTACTGTGAATCTAGGCAAAGGAGAACAGAAGTGAATTCTCTCACCTTTTACTTGCCAGAAGAGTCTAGATACCTTTTCCCCCACAGATACAAACTTTCCTGTAGTTAATTTTGCCTATGCTATTCTAAATTTTAACAAGTAAAAATTTTTGCCAAGCGATGAATGCTGCCATTTCTTTCCAGTAAATTTAGGATAAGTTATTGTTTTGAAGTGGGAAAACATGGTGAAAGCATACTGAAAGTCTTATTCCGTGCCCTAAAACAGCTGCACCTTCATTTCCAGATGAAGTCCAAACTCCAGACTATTAAAAAGATATTGTAAACCTTACATTATTATTGGGCAGAAATGCTTTGGCTACTTCCATGCAGAGAAAAACGACCTGTGATTCAGAAGATGGGAGTCTCAGCAGAAGCCTCTTATACAGATACAGCTGCACTGAGCACATTATAACTGAGTGGCAATAAACATCTAAACCTCCTTATAAGCTCACAGGTGCTGTGAAGGGCTAGGCATACCTACAAATCTAATGTGTTTCTTCTTTTTATAAAAGCACTCTCCTTTATAAATATAAATAAATTGTAGTGAATACAATCCTAATTTCAGGACTAGACTGGCCCTTTAATTGATTTATCCATGTAAATTATTTGCCTTTCTATAACAACATGCATCACATACTTATAATGTCTTGTACTACTGGAAAAAAAAAAAAAAGAAAAGAATATCAAAAAGGTTTAGAAACTAAACACCTCCAAGGTAATGTGCTGGTGAATCCCAGAATAGCAAAATATTTAGTTATTGACAGCAATTCTTGTCCTTGAAATGCCAGTATTTTAGGCTCATTCACTGTAGGAGCCAGAAGAAATTGGCAAGTAGTTATTGTTCTTTGTTCAGTTTCCATAGCAGCAACACTAATAAGTTGGGATGGTTTTATTATTTTGTTATTTAATCTTTACAGAACTCCTTTTTCCCTTCACAGTGCTAGAAGTTTCTGGAAATTATAACATAACTATCCCCAAACATACAATTGCTCTACTTCTGTCTAGGAGGAGCTGTGTTACAGCAAATAATGTTTTAGTATTTATAGATATAGAGAGTTTGTCACTGACTGTATTGTAATGATCTTATGTAGTGACATGGTAAAGTTTGCTGCTTATGAATCTACCACAATGCAAACATACTCCCAGGCACTAATTAATGTTCCAGTTTCCTTTTCCCCCTGTGGCAAGGAAGGAGCATTGTTGTCCCATGTTGTATCACAGGAAGAAGTTTAATGGGATTGTGCAGCTTTACAGCCATCTCCAAAATGCTACCTGATAAAACCCAAAATGTGACAGCAGTGCCCTCAGCCTGGCTCCTGCAGAGCATGGCTATTGCTGCTCAGCAGTGATCCTGTTCCACATGCAGGTCCAAGGTGAGCCACATCCTATGGCCAGACTTTTATGGAAAAAAATTCAGGTCACAATATTGTGTGTGGCAGTCAGATCCATCAGGGTAGAGTATAACAGAGGATTAGTATTTGCAACAGCTACTGACAATAGAGACTCACTCAGTAAGTTAACCTGTAAGTTAATATGTAAATAAATTAGTCAAAGCTGAAAAGAGAGTAGGATGGGCCTCTGGATATAAATATTCTTTCATTTCCAAGTAAAACAAGAGATTTTATACTCCTCTCCAAAACCAGCAGACTCAAATCTATGGATTTTTCTCATACTGACTAGCACCTAATTATGTTAAAGAAATAAGAAAAAAACTATGTTTGTACCAAAGGCAAGAACATCACTTCACAGTTGTGGGTGCAGTCTGTCATTAGAAAAAAAAAAAAAAAAATTGTATTATTTCATATCTCTGCTATATATTTCAAAACTTAAACCACATTATTAACAGTAGTATAACTTATTGATCCCCAGCATGTGCTTTCCTCAAAGTAGCCCTGCAGCTTTGAAGTGCTTCAAAACACAAGCTTAATACGAGCAGCTTAGGGAGCGGTATCAGGAGGGCTGTTTCAGTGAAAAAACAGTGGTTCATATCTTCCCTTCCTCTGTGGAATCCAAAACACATCCTGCTTCAGAGAGTAATTTCCCTGAAGCTAATGGCTTTATTGACAGCTGCAACTCCATCAATTCTTCTGGTTTATTGAAATGGCTCATATAAGCCAAATGTATTATATACATTTAAATTGAAAATGTCCTAGTTGTATTTGTGTAATAGCTTATGCAAATGCTCATGTACTCTGTGGCCATGGTTTAAAAGGGGAACAGGAGAACACATTTGGCATCACTACTTTCAAGGGATCATGCTCTGAATCAAATCTGGGTAAGAGCTGATTGCTTGTAAAAAGAAGGAAAAACAAAGCTCAGGTCAAATCTCAAGCACTATTACTAAATACTGGTAACAGGTGACTTCAGATGTGTTGTCTTGGTCTGAAAAACAGGTATCTGCTAAGGAGGGGCAGGGCCTCCCTAAGAATGGAGAATTCAAATCCTCTCCCTCCAAATTATTATAATTTACAAAATTAAAGGGGCTTTCAGGCAGAGGTATGGGGATAGAAATAAAAGTTCTTTACTAGTATGTATAACAAGACAAACAAACAACAACAACTACAGCATTAATAATAAACAGAACCAGGAAAAACCTTGAGGGGCTTTGTTTCACAAAGCCTGGGGCCGTCTGATCTCTTAGAACTCTCGAGAGCACCAGGCTGGAACGGTGGAAAAGTCCCAGGCTGGTGGGTGAGATCAGAAGCTCTGCCGGTGGTAACTGGAATGCTGGAGATGTCCCAGCAGGGCAGGGCAGTGTGGGGCCACAGAGCAGCAAAAGCCTCCAAGCAGTGCCGAAGGAACGGCGGTGGTGGGACAGGGCCGGCCCAGCTCCAGCAGGGCTGGAGGAGGCAGCTCAGAGTTCTGGGGCACATGAGCAGATGATGGCAAATTTCCTGGGACCGGACCTTCTGGTGACAGCGAACTCCTCCCACAGTGAGCAGCAGCCTCCCGTCCTCTCTGCGATGCCGAGAGCAGGGGAGAGCAGCTGCCCCCAGCCCTGTCCTTTACCTGCCCCAAAACTCACCTTATCTCCCCCTCCCGACTTCTGGCCACCTCCTAGTTTCGGTCAGGCCACCTCTTAGTTTTGATCAAGCACCCAGTAGTTAGTCTCCTAGCAACTTGTGGGGGAAAAATTCTCTAGGTAATAAAAGGAACAAACCTAACCCCCAACATGTGTCCTGTTCATTTGTCCCGTTGGTGACAAATAAGTCACCAACGTGAGTACGACTTCAACAGAATGTTCTCTAATTTCACATCACTGTTGCAGCTGCGCACTATGGAAAACAACCTTGGCTCCCCCATTCTTTTGAAAGTCAGACCTATGCAACACATTTAACTCAGAGGTCTTAACTTGATATTATTTCTTGAAATTATTTTTTTGCGTTTGTTGTGACATCTTTTTCTGTCTTGTAAGTAACGTTATTATCACGGATGGTAATGTCAACACAAAAAAAAAAATCCTACAATAAAAAAAAAAAACAAACCTGACAGAGTTCAGTCCACATGGAAGTAATTGAATTCAGACAATGACTGGTCAGATTTCCCCAGCTACCTCCTGCCTTGTGTAATCATCAATCTAAAGAGAAAATCCTGGTTTAGAACTTCTGACATTCCAGCTCAGGGATGGGAATTGGGAATTCATCCACAATTCCTGATTGTGAAGCCAGGCTCTTGCAGAATGCTGCAGATTTGGAAGAAATATGACTGATTAAATGCTTTTGTGAATATCTTGCAGATAAAAAGGAGAAAAGCCATGTGTAAGCTATTCAATGAGTAGTTCTATTTTCAAGGCAAGAGGTGTATATAATTAAAAAATAAATGGCCAGTGTCCAATCAGCTCTTCTTAGATCAAATTCTAATCTATAAAAACAGGAAAAAAGCACAAGTTGGCACAGAAACCAAACTATTCCAAAATTTCCTGACAAACTGTATTTCCTAATGTCTACAGTTTTGGTTTTGCATCTTTTTTCCTCTTTCATTAGCTCACAGGAGTATTTAATCTATTTATATTTCATAAACACTTAGGAGAAAAATGTGGAGAAATGAAGTTATTTCCATGTATAAACTAATGATAATTTCAGAAATGATAACAAATATGCAGCTCCCCAAAATTAAAAATAACACATAATTCTGCAGATATTTTTAAGTAATTAACAATAAACTCATCACATGTAGTCAATAGAAAGGCAAGAACAAAGAAGTGATGTGCCTTGCAAGTAAGACCAAGTGCATGGGAAGAGAGTTCACCCCTCTGGCAACTCAACCCTTTCTCCACTTAAATGTGCTTCTTGCTTTGTATTTGTGCACATGGCTTGGGTTTTGCTGCTGTGCCCACTGTGGTCTGTGGCAAAAGAACAGGCCATATTTTGTCTTCCTGAACCTCTGTGGTCTTTTTGCTCTGCTCCATTGCTTATTTCATGCTTAGATCTGCACAGAGTGACAGAAATGGTAATTTCCTTGTTATAACAGGGCCCTACTCCCATTCATATTTGCCAGAAATACCACTGGAGAGGATAAGATTACATTTTCCCATTTCTTTCAGTATTTTCATCACAAATTAAAACCTTTTTAATGCAGCAAAACAAAGAAATAAAACTCAAAACCTTTCACATGACAGGTGCTCTGGAGGTCAGACATCTGGCCAACATATTTCTGTGGCCTCATTTAGTCTTTAACAATCAATTTCACTGTCAACCATTACTAAAAGGCTGCCCTTACACAAATCAACAAGAAGTAGGAGGAATATCCAAAAGGCTGAAGAGCTGTTCTAGAGAAGGAAGTGCTGGGGTGAGACAGGACTAACAGAAGCTGTGAAACAAAAAATGTAAAAGGAAGAAGGGGAAAAAAACAATCTCAACCCACAAAAGAAAACAAAACATAAGACAATACTCCTTACCATAAATCTGACTGTAGATATATGCTCCCTCTTCCTAGGAACCCTTCTGGTAAGAAATGTAAAGACATTTAATAATATTAATCTCAGTATAACAACTTGTCTAGCAGCACTGTCAGTTACACAAGCTCAGGGACTGCCCATCACAACTTTTCCACAACTTTTCCTGTTGGCATCCTCTGGCTTTAGCACAATTTTAACTGTACATTTGTGCTTCCCAGTCCACAGCCCACCCTGACTTGCCCCAGATTTCTGGATTTATTTCACATCCATGCACAGTCACCCAAAGTAACCAAGAATGCAAAATTTACTGCCAGATCTGGTAACTGGAATCCACTTGGCAATTCTTACACAACCAAATGGACACATTAAAAGCAGCAATTGAGCCACTCACATAAACGAAGATTACACATGATTTCAGAAGATGCAGCCAAAAATCCTCTGAGAGGCTGCTAGCATGTCACTTTTTCTTTCTAACTTCTACTTTTCAAATGAAAAGAATACAATGATAAAGCCAAGTGGGAAAATTAAGGCATTAGGAATGCTGTGAAACAGTGAAAGATAGAAGAATATTGCCTTACAGAATAAATATCTCTAAATTAACTGTTGTTTTCCCTTCTGATTACATCCTAAATTCTCTTTGAATATCATTGGAAATGATCCAGTCCATTTATCACTTTGGGCAAATCTTCTCATTGCTCTTTCTCTATTTTTTAGTGTTTTTTTCTCTCTAAGTACATAGCTGAGATTATTAATGTTTAGATTTTTTTTTCCCTGGGAGTGAAAGATTTACATAAGAGAACAACAACAAAAAAGTCTAACAACCATGAAGCCATTACTAAAAACAGACCTACATTATTATCTAGTATGCAGCTCTTGAATAAATGTGTGATTTATTTTGAAAAAAAGTACTTTTTCAAATTTGAAGTTTCTTTTAAAATTTATTATTTTCCATTCCAAACCATGGGCACCAGAAATTTCAAAGCTGTAAGTGTTTATGCAGCTTTTCTGGGGAGACAAATTTGATAAGTTTATGTAGCTTTGTATTTTTGAAAACATCGCTAATATCAAAATATTTGGGAAGTTTTCATCAAAAATTAATAAAAGGCTTTCAAATTTCTCAAAAGTTTTAGAAGGAAAGAGAATTATTTTGTGACAGGTTAAGCCACAGCATAGACTGAGTCAGAGAGAGGATCAGAATTCAGAAATCTTGACTGTATTTCCCCATTATTTCCATTGCTCTACCAAATGTTGCCTACAGGACTTCATAACAGTTGCAGGTTATTTTTGGCTAAACACTAAATGAGTTCTTGGTCAGCTGTACTCAAGGAAGACCTTTGTCTTTAGATCACAAAAAAGAGGGACTGTTTCCTACAAACTACATAAGGCTGTATGGGAATCACATTTTCCTCAAGCAAAATTCCTTTTTGGTATATTGAATGGGTGAAATGAAATGACAAACTCATCTAGTCTTCAGTATGTAGCTTCATGCTAGACCAATGTGAGGCAAAAGCTGAGGGCTTACTGACAGTAGTATAATCTCCCTAATACTGAGATTGATCTAGTCTGGAGAGAAAGAGGTGGCTGTTATGCATACAAATGAAGAAGCAAAGCATTTGGAAAGGTTGCAGTGAGTCTGATCTCCCTGTCAGCAAAGCAGTGAGGCTGTTCACTAAATATCACAGCCTTCATCTTGAGAAACCCTGTATAGGAGGCAGAAAGAAGATAACAGGAAAAATGAGTGAAGAGAAGGAGCAGTTATGTTCTCCATGACTGCTGTGGTTAAAACACAATAGAGGAAACCATTCCAAGGCCATAACTGTGACAGAAACTGGGTGCACATTAAGCAATGTGGACAATTGGGTTTGTGTTCAAGTGTGCCCTTGCTTCACATAGTGTAGCTCTAGACTTGAATCCAATTTACTGCAATGCAGTTAAAAAGTCACAAAGAGCTGCTTTGCCTGAAGTTCCCCTGATATAGTTCCATCTCATCCAGATCAAGAATTGGAAGAGATGGAGCAACATACCCAGTTCTGCCAAATTGTCACCATTTTTGGGCTACCACACTTAAAAACATAAAACTTGTTTTTTAAAAGACATATCTCATGGATATTTCTCTAGCAGAGCAATTTCAACCCCTGTTGGCAGATAACTTCCTTAGTTTCCCATTCATTTTATGTATAAAGTTCGCAGGGAGTTGATTTGCAGAAATATCTTTGTATCAACCATGTTTATATTCTCATTTATCAGGAATAGTGTGTTCAACAGGACCAGGGCTGACCAGTGATTGCCAGTGCCCTTGTACTTGGCACTGGTGAAGCTGCACCTTGAATCTTGTGTTGTCTTCACTTTTGGGCCCCTCATAAGAAGAAACATATGGAGGAGATGGAGCATGTTCAGAGAACGGCAATGGAGTGTTGAAGGGCCTGGAGCACAAGTGTGAAAGGAACAGCTGTGGGAGTTTAGTCCAGGGGGTGCCTCGCCACCCTCTACAGCTCCCTGAAAGGAGGTTGTAGTGGGGTGGGAGTCAGCCTCATGACAAGATGAAAACAAATAGCCTCAGTTGTGCCAGCATGAGCTAGACTGGATATTAGGGGAAAAATTCTTCATGGAAAGGGTCATCGAACACTGGAAGTGGCTGCCTAGGGAAATTATAGATTCACTATCTCTGGAGGTATTCAAAAGGTGTGTAGATATGGTGCTTAGTGACATGGTCTAGTGGAGGACTTGGTGCTGCTGGGGTAATGCTTGGATTTGATGACCTTAAAGGTCTTTTCCAACTTAAATTATTTTATGATTCTATGCACTTCAATGCAGCTGTACTTTGAAGTACCTAATTTTGTCCAGACCACGTTCAGAGGATGCAGGTATGGAATCATCAACCTTTGGTTTAATTTCCATGTGCCTAATTGAGGGGAGTAGAATGATGCCTGTTCTAATTTTTTTTTTTTTAAACACAGTCCTCTATTTTCTAGCCTTTGGCACATAAATGTTTTATTCTCTTTCAATGAAAGATCATATGGTGTAGGAGAATGGATTACAGGCAACCTCACCCCTGATAAGTCACAGCTATCTCCAATAGGGAATGAGTGTGTTAAAAGAGTGGGTTAGCTGGTTGGAGAGAGGTCAGCCAAACGGAAGAGAGAATTGCTGCTGTGAGGGTTCTGCTGTGAGGTCAGTCTGAGTCTGCAGTTGGAGCCTGCAGAGTTTGCAAGGCAAGCCTGCAGTCAGAGTCTGCAAGGGAAGCCTACAGTGGGAGTCTGCTGTAGTCAAAGTCTGTGAGGAGTTGGAGTCAGGATGGCCGAGCTGTGAGGAAGAATATTCTGGGACCTTTTCACGTTGATGAACAAGAGTGTGTGTCTCGTCTCATTTCTATCTCTAACAATATGATCTATTATTTCCAAAAGGAGGTTTTTTCAAATAGGAAATGAAACTTGCTTTTACGGTGCTGTGAAGAACAGCTGGAAGCAAACTGAAGGTTTCCCAACCAAGAAAAGATGTATCTAAAAAAATGAGCATCACATCACCCCACCACAAAAATGCCTCATTGCCTGTATTTCCCTAGTGCAATCAAAATAATAATAAAAGCTCCCTGTTTGCCAAACTGGGATGTGCTACATGCCATCTTCTGACATCAGAACTACAGCAATAATTTATTTCAATGGTAATGTCTGTATTATTTCTCTATAAGTGATCTTCAAGGATCACTTATGTTGTGAGCTACAAACACTTGTTTCTCTGAGCTATCAGTAGCCCTTGGAAGACCTCTTTGACTTTTAGAAGACCTCTTTGACTCTTACAAGACATTAAGAAAATTCTTACGCATGGTCACTATTAATGAGGGTGAACGATGTTGTTCTAAATATTTGAAATGATAGAATTTTTTACACAGTTTAAATGTTTGGGTTATTTAAACTGCAGAAATCAAAAGTACTGATATTAAGAAAGTGGTAAAATTTTGGTTGTCATAGCAACTGAGCTCAGTGAGTACAGAAGCCAGAAAAAGCTAATTATCTTTTTTTCTCAATGTGCAAAACCTTTAGGGTAATTTTGTTTAGCAGACAAGTAACAGTGAATCCAAACCTAAAAAAGAAGGAAAGTAATATAATACCAGGAAGAAACACATATGCTAAAGCTTAAACTCTTTTGATTTGTGATCTCACTTAATCATGGTTAAGATTTTAAAGATTTTATTCTGATAGCCTGTACAAAGTGATTTTGAAACCAAAGAACAGAAAAGCCCAATACTGTTGGCCTGTTTCAATAAAGAATCAGGTGCTGCCTCCACAAAATAATTTATTACTTTATCCAGACAAAGGGTCTTGAATTTAATGTTGACAGGAAGTCTTGTCCTTAGACCAGGTAAATTATGTTGACTACATGGTTAGAATTCAAATTTACCCTCAAAGAATTTGAGGCAACACCTACACATCTGCTTAATCTTCTACAAAATCTTTGCCCAAAGGAAAATAATAAAAACATTTTAATTCAGCAGGAATCATTGATTTCCTGAGATAAAATGCTGCAGTTATGGCTACAGTTTTCATATAGCTTGATTTCCTCTGTACTTCCGTTCCCACTGCAAATTAGTCCAAATTCAGCCACTGGCCTTCATGCCATCGTCTCCTGTAACCACATTTAATCCACATTTAATAATAACCTGTAATCCACATTTAATAATAAACAAAAGAAAAACTGTGCTTGTTTTTCTCAGTAGACAATGTAGTAGTGCATTAAACTGGTTTACAACACATACCATAAATTGTCCTGCTGCTGTATTTTTTTAAGTCACTATTACAAGTGAACATCGCTGCTGCTCGTGGCTCTGCTGTGCTGTGTGTGGAGAGGAGGGGATTTCCAGGAGGGCAGCTTTCACTGCCCCAGCCAGCCCACACTTCAGGCTGTGTCACACAGAGCAGCTGAGCTCCCTACAGTGGTGTTATCCCCAACAGGGGAGCCCTGAGGCACCCCAAATATTGCATTACACACCAAGGCTGTCAGTCACTTGAGACTCTTCCAAACAGTGAGCACACAACCTGAATTTACTCTGTCTCAGGCAGAATTCTAATGGGGATTTAGTTAATTTTCTTATGTAATCTACTTCTGCTCAGTAAGTCTGTGATTGCAGTTCCACCTAACAATGCACTCAACACGGTACCACACAGATGACTCAACAGATCTGCTAAGGCAGTTCATCAAAGTAATGCACATCATCCCTTTCATCATCCCCCTACGTAAATATAAATTACTCACTTCCTTATTTTTCCATCCCTGAATCTGTTTCTGTAAGTCTCTCACTCACAACAACACAGGATAAAGTAAATATTTTTATTATTATTTTAATTCTGCATTATTTTTGTTGCCAAATACATACTCACTACTTCACATCTCAGTATCTCCCTCTGTGTGGTCACTCATGCATCCTCTCCCCTCACTTCATACAGGGGAAATACTTTTTTTTTAGAAAATAAATGTCAACAATTATCTTCAGGAAAAATCACATTCAGGAACAGGCATATTGTATATCCCTACAGGAACTGCAGATGCATTTAAAGTATAAATGCTCCTCATTAGCTCAACACAAATGAAAAATGAATAACATGTTCTTCGATGTTTCCTGGGGGAACATCAAAAATTGAAGCAGTCATTTTTGACCAGGGCCCAGGAATGATCGTGGATGGTAGTTTTTATTTTCAGCTGATGTTGTAGGACAGTACACACTTGGAGGTTTTATCACCTTCTGGACAACTGTCTGAGGTGGGTGGATTCTCAGACTTTTGAGATTTATGAAAGAAAAATACATTTACAGAATAAAATTAAACTTTAAGTACAATAAGATTTAAGGAAAAAAAAAAAGGTTAATTTAGTAGCTACCAAAAATACGCTAGCAGAGGAAAGGAAAATAGTCGTACTTAATTTTCAGAGCTTCTAAGGATATCAGTAGATACTATATTGAATGCTGACCAAAAAATCAAAGCAAACCCCAGGTATTCCCATTCCTTCCTAAGACATTTCAAGCTTATCTGACATTTTACATGGAGAAAAAACAGTTTGGAGGGAAGGAGATGTAATTGTCTTACTCTGTTGTTTAGTGTGATGTTGGCAAGCCCTGAGACTGCCTATCACTGCCAAATTTCTAGCAGGTTATCCATGGCAAACACCTTCTCTGCACATCAGGCTGGGCTGAGTGCAGCTGCAGAGCCTGACCAGGAGTTAGCCATATCCCTTAAGGCACCTAAAACTCTGGTAGTTATGGCAAGATGCCAAGATCAAAAACCAAGAAAGTGATGAGAAGTTCAGACTGTATATTAGACATGGTTGAAAAATCCTGTCTCATCAGTAGAAATAACTCCTGGTGCTGAGGAAAGGAAGCAGCCATCTCAAAGTCAGGTATTTCGTTGTTAAATTCTTCTAAGTCAACACAGGGAGAGAAGTTTCTCTTCCCTGCTATTAAGGTAGGTGATTGTTCTTTGTAAATGCCAATTTCCATACACTGATTAGAGAGAAATAATAAATGATTAAATCAAATATTAAATTTGTATTTGGCTAAATTTCAATGTAGTAATTCCTGATCAAAACTTACTGAAAAAAATGCATCTTACTCCTTTATTTTTCTGTACTTTGATGATTGATTTGAATTATAATTTTTGGTTCATTTGCTGACAGATAGTTGATACAAACAAAGTTAATTCCTTTTCCTGTTAGGATATGACAGGTTTATCTTTCAGTGAAGACAGGATTTTATGGATATTTTGGACTCACCTTCAGTAAGGGAAATAATACTTTTGACGTACCAAGGTTAACATGCCTCTCACCTTTTCCTTCATCATCTAATCAGTGAATGGCTTCAACCATAGCAGTATTTTCCATTCACAAGCATTTTAGATATTCCCTAAATTAACATTCACAGTGTTCCACCTGTTATTCTGTTCATGCATAGTTGAGGATACTAATAGGTGAATTGGCATTATAAAGTGGCTGTCAATGGGGAATTTAGATGACAATTAGTTTCTATTTAGTGCTATAAAAAGTTTGGAGGACAACTTCCACAAATGCTCATTTGTATATGCAGCTGCTAGTACAATAATGAAGAACTCCATTAATTATTTTTCCAATCTACTTAGAGAACTCAAATATTTATTTTATCAGCAAAACTGCAGGATAACTCAAAGCAACACAGGTAGATTGAAAACACTGTAGATCAATTATTTTGGCTTTAGAAAGGCATCTGGCTCAATATGCAACCAGCAAACCAACAATCCACTGTGAATCTGATGCTGGTCATTGTTGTTGAACTTACTGTAAAATAGGCTCAGTGAAGTATCACCACTTTAGTGATGATAGAGAAGTCATAGGGAAGTATGCATGTAAAATCTAAAGTTGTTTGTATAAGAAAACACTGGTCTCTGTCAGAGGACTTGCTGTTGGGTCTGAGAGGGCAGGTGAGGACTGGTGGGTGCTACAGCCCTGGCTCTGCCATCAACCACTGTCATTCCTCTATTGAAGAACAGCTTCATTGCAAACATTCATGTACATAAGCATTTGCATGAATTAGAATTTATTCACATAAGCATATGTTGGAGGACTGGATTGTGATCTGGCAAATATTTCTTATGAACGGCTTGTTAAGAAAGATCATAAACTGCTGGAATTTCACATATCACTTTTGCAATTTAAAAGCTGAGAGTTCAATTTAGGCTTATCACTGATGCAGTTTTTATAGTCAACAAGGGAGGAGCTCTTCTAGAAGCTGTACATTTGCCATCCTGATCTCTAGACCTCGACAGGACAAATCAATCACTGAAGACATTTACAACTTGTCACTGCCTGCTGAGGATGCATGACTTGCTTGGACTAGACTGTTTGAGAGAGCATGGTGGGTAAAACCAATCCCTCCCAAAATGAGCAAACATGGTAGGCTAAAATACAGTCTTGTTTCAGTATGAATTAAGACAAATTTCTGTAATGTTAAATAGCAAAACCTTTCAGCTAAGCTTATTTAAAGATTGATCAAGATTTTCCTCTCTAAGAAAAGCATTTTCACCTTAATGATATAAGCTGAAATTTTCCATGAATATTTTGAAGTTTCAACCAAGAAAAAAATGATATGTCTAAAATTAAATTTACAAAGTTATATTTCATCCTTCATATATATATGTATATATATGTCAGTAAAGATGGTTTTAATAAATCCTTATTGCCTTCTTTAGGAAAAGCTATATAATATTGCACTTTGTTGGTTAGCCTCAGGGATATCATTGACTGCTGACACAAAAATATAGCTGGATTTGCCCGGTTTATGTTTTGCCCAATCTATGTTGGCAAACTGGGTTTTGACATTTTTTAACTTTGAGCACTCAAACGTGTAACAATGCTACTTCATTAATGGAATTTTTAAATTCCCATCCATCAAAATATCAATGACAGCTCTAATTACTTTAATTGCAAAACACTGTAAGAACTAGTGGTTGTTTCTTAGATTTCTCAGGACAGAAGAACTGATTAATATCTATCTCAGGCACATGATTGCAATATTGTATCTACATTGTAGACTTTTGAAAGATGTTCAGTTTTGATTTAGAACTACAACAAATGGTTTAGGGCTAGCTTGTGCAATTAATTGTCTTTGATTAAACTTTTATGTTTCTATATTAATCTGAATCCCTGTAGTTTCATTTTTCAAACACTAGATTCCATTATGGCTTTTTCCACTGGAATATTAACCATTATTATAAATCTCCCTTTCTTGAGATGCTATGTCACCCTGGTCATTCAATAGTATTAATTTTCAATTCCATATATAAAGGTCTCCTTCATATTTGCAAACTATAGAACTTCAAAATGCAATGTAGCAAAAGCTGCTTTGTTGTTTGTTTTTTTGGTTTTTTTTTTGAAGAGGTTGAAAATTCTTAATTACTCAATTACATTGTATTTTCAAAAACATCTCATAAATCATAAATGATTCTTGATAAAAATATAAAAAGCAGCAAAAGAGCAAGACTTTACTTGCCAAGGCATCAGTGCAGATCACCCATTAAACACAGAAGAGTTAAAATATAAATCAGAAAATGCTTAGAAAAAGTTAAAGGAGTTGGTGATTCTTTATTCTGATGTGAAGGTCAGACCAGGAACAACTTCCCACAGGGGTGGAAAGGCTGGCCAGTTATCAGGGATTCAAGTCATCTACCTCTATATTTAACTCCTCTTGTGTATTTTACTATGATATATACTTGCTTATAGAGGGTATTTTCACTTGTTTTGTCTATATTTTTTTAATGTTTTGTGTCTTTCAGTTTCATAGAAAAATAATGTAAATGACAAAATCCCTGGATTTTATTGTTCCTGATCCCTTGACACAGATGATGTAATCCATTTTGCAAGTCTACCCTGGATCAGTGAGCCTAGGGAATAAGTAGATCTCTAAATATAATATTATAGAGATGTTTCATGAAGCACAATATTTATTTCATTCTGAAGAAATGGGACACAAAGTCTTAACGGTACAACTGAATTTACTCATGTAAGTCAGGTTGAATTACAGATTAAAAAAAAAGAATTATTCCTGTTCTATTGTCAGCAGTGATCCTCCACACAGTGGCCAACTCTGACCTGATGCTTCCCTTATATATGTGAATTTATTGACAGCTATAAATGCTGACCCCTGCAGCAGTGAGGTCTCCTCTTTAATTGGATGGGGGTTTATTGTCACCAAAATTTACAACAGTAGGCTTTGCCTTTCTTTTTCTTACTTTTAGATTTGAGAAAACAACTGTATCATTACTAGCATGTCTCTTGCTGAGGAAGAAAAAATTGATATTTTAGCTTCAGCTTCAAAACAAGCAGACACAGCACTTTTAAGGGCACCTTTCAGTCCTTTCCAACTTTGAGGCACATATAACTTCACAGCAAGATGCAGGGAAAGCAGAAAGAAGCAAATGGCTAAAAGCCCAGAAAGTCAGAAAAAAACCCCCAAAATTGTCATCGCCTGTCTATTTTATAAATGTCCTTTGGGCAGTTAATACATTTTCCAGACATTAAATTGTCTTCTATTTGGTTTTATATTTATCTGTAAATGAGACAATTTTTTTAGGATTATGGCATTACCAAAAGGAACCTGTGTCAGAGTGCCATCTCTGTTGCTGAAAAGGTTACTATTTTTTCAGTTTTCCTTGAGTGAAAATACCCTGAGTGATTGGTTGTAACTGCTGGAGAACAAAGCAGAACTCTCAAACACAGCAGAATAGGAGAGCTGCAAAAGTGTATAATACTAGAGAAGCTAAAAATATCAATTTTTTCTCTGTGTTCTTGTAATTTCAATTTAAGGTTAAAATGGTCATAATGCTCTTTTCGAATGAAACATATCTGCAGTGCACAACGTTGTTTCAACAAGACCAAACCAACCACATAACATCCACATGGTGCCATGGTGCTGGAATAGGTTTTACAAATGTTCCTCGGATGTACCACCATTCTAACACAAGCCTTGTTTTCTTTTCCCAGAGCCAGCTGTCCTGTAACTCTCTTGAAGTCTCTGGACTCAGACATTTCCCCCGTGTCTGCAGCTGAGACTCCACAAGCAGAGACTGCTGAAGTTTGAAGATAACAGTAAAAGCCTGGCACACAGGTTTTTGTGCGTAGTATGCAAATTGCGCAATATGCAAATAACGCACCACGTGGTATTCAAATTACGCGCCGGGTAGTATGCAAATTTCCCAATACGCAAATTACGCGCAGCGTAGTATGCAAATTATGTGCTGTGCTGTGAATTATGCAAATTACGTACGCGCCGCGAATTATGCAAATTGCGCAATATGCAAATTATGCACAGCACTGCAAATTATGCAAATTACGTGCCGCAAATTATGCAAATTGCCCAATATGCAAATTACGCACCCACCCGCGAATTATGCAAATTACACACAGCGTAGTATGCAAATTATGCACTGTGCGACGAATTATGCAAATTACATGCCGCAAATTATGCAAATTACTCCATATGCAAATCATGCACTGACCCACAAATTATGCAAATTATGCACTGCGAATTATGCAAATTGCGCAACATGCAAATTATGCGCTGAGCCGCGAATTATGTAAATTGCGCAATATGCAAATTACGCGCAACGAATTATTCAAATTGTGAACCACGTAGTATTCAAATTACACACCGCACAATATGCAAATTGCGCAATATGCAAATTATGCGCCGCGCATATTAAATCAACGTTCATGGCCCAACACGATTGGTTGTTTCATTCCCCCTTTAAAAACTGGAACATCTAATGTATGAAATATAAGTGTTCTCCAAGATATTTCCAGGTAAATGCAAAACCTGTTTTAAATTTGAAGCAAAAGTCCAGAAAAAAGTGAAAGGCAAAATCTTAAATTTCTGCTTTTGTCCCTATTTTTTGGCAAGCTAGACATGGATATTATACATCACACTTAGGTATCCTAGTAAAAGAACCTCAAACGAAAAAAAAAATTACTTTGTGTTCTTCTCTAACAGGTCAGTGCTGTTAGAGATGAGTTTAGGGCTGCCAGATATGAGTTCATAGAGCCAGTCATTGCCCTTGCAGGTGATTTTGCTCAGCCTAGCTACAGGCTCCATTCTTTCTTTTGAAGGCCATTCAATGAAAGAACTTGGACAGCTTTTTTGCCTGGTTTTGGTGATGTATCATTGCAAAGGACACATTTTTTCCAGAAGTCTGTGAGTCAGCCACATCCCAAATATCTGGATGCCCCAAGATGTTGCATGTAAACATGCCAGACTGTGAGGTAAAGCACAAGGCAAATCTTACCAGCTCCAGGGAAATGGTCATGGCATTGAGTCCCTGTGACTCGTAGCAAGGTTAGGTTTGAAATTCTGCAAAGATGCCAGGAGTATGGACTCTCATCTAAAGTTAGCTTTGAATTTTACTTAAAGGCTGCTTTTCTATGTGCTTTTTGCTAAAGAAAGCCTCATATTATCATAACTCATAAATATTTAAAACAGACATAATCTGAATTTTTGGTTCTCATTGTTTGTTCAAAAATGCAATGAGAAACAGCAATATGAGATTAGATAGAGAATGAACAAGAATGTGGAAAATGGTATGAACTGAAGGATGGTGAATAGTGTATCTTTTTATTGTCTAGGAATTGTCGACCAATAACGACCAATAACATTTACTCCTTGAATTCCAGACAGATGTTGGTCAGTATATGTGGCACAGAAATACTCTACTGTGCTCCTGTATATCAAATTAATTAATGGAGAAACAAATTCATCTTTATGTTATACAGAAGGATAAACAAGAGTGAGGTGACTTAGTCAGGGCCACGATACATAAGTCCAGACTCAGGATTATTACCTAAGTTTTCAAGTACAAGAGTTGCACAGATGGCAGGGGAATTGTCCTCTTTCACAAAAAATGGTGGTGTAATGCTAAAGAGCATAAGAGGGATCACAGTAACATTTTTGCCTCTGTCATTTGAGCACTTGATATTGAAAATTTAATAATAGTAAAACCAGTGGATTAATAAAAATAATGGAGTATTTTCTGAAAAAAAAATCATAAAAAATAACCCCACACTTCATCTATGTGGATGCAGCCTCGCCTCAAGCCCTGTGTGCAGTATTGGGCACCACAATATCAGAAAAATATTAGAGAGCATCCAAAGGAGGGCAATGTGGGTGGGGAAGAGTCTGGAGAGGAAGCTGTGTGAAGCTGTTTAGCCTGGAGGAGATGGAGGGGAGACCTCACTGCAGTTACAACTTCCTCATGAGGAGAAGAGGAGGGGCAGGGACTGATCTTTGCTCCGTGGTGACCAGGGACAGGGCCAAAAGAAACAGCATCAAGTGAGACAGGGGAGGTTTAGACTGGATATCCGGAAGAAGTTTTTCACTCAGAGGGTGGTTGGGCACTGGAACAGGCTCCTCAGGGCAGTGATCACAGCACCAAGATTTACAGAGCTCAAGAAGTGTTTGGACAATTCTCTCAGGCACATGGTGTGACTCTTGGCGTGTCCTGTGCAGGGTCGGAAGTTGAACTTCGATGATCTTTCTGTGTCCTTTCCAACTCAGGATATTTTATGACCCTGTGTAGTTTAATTGGAATGTGTTGATATTTTCCAGAGTTGATATAAATCTTCTGCAAAGAAAGGCAAACAAATGTTCAGGTGCACAAGAATAAAAAGTTCCTTTCCTTGACAGGAGTATGAGAATCCTTCCAGTATTGATGATTCTGCACAAAATTCAGGTGATGAGTGATAAGAGTAAAGCTGTCTGAGTGAGCAGAGGAGATGGCAGTGGGCTGGCATGACAAGAAGTCCAACAAACACAAAGGCATATTGAAAGAAAATGCCAAGGAGTGAACTAAGAGCAATTCTACAGCCCCACTAGCTTTTAGAAGATATGGAAAACTCCTTCACTCATCAGGGTCAAAACACATCTGTTCTAGTCATCTATACAGGGTCCTCTATATTTCGGTGTTTTCAATGACCTAAATTGTGCTGCATTGAATTATATTTCATACACTTGATCATTTAGATCCGTTTGTTTGAATACTGTCCTGGCTTATATGACAGACTTTCTTTTTAATAGGGAATGGCATTGGGGTTATGTTGTTCTGCAAAATAATGGTAATAAAAATAGACCATTCATGTCCTTTCCTTTTGAAATTTATTCTTTTATGTAGAGTACAGTGCTGAAGGATGAAATATGAAGTAAAGTTATAGAAAAGATGTGAGTTCTGTTTCTATCTCTGCCACAGTGTTTTTGCACCATGTGGGGAGATCACATATTAGAACTCTCAACATATCATGTAATTTATGGTCCTTGCTGTTTGCAGAACTGGAACAGAGCATCACAAGATCTGAAGCCAAATTTTGTACTTTCTAGGCACCTAGGCATTCAGTTCTGCATATCTCATCTGCCCCATTTGAAAACAGAAGATATTACTTTTCCAAAGACAGTAAGAGATTAAATGCTTCAGCACTAAGGAGCAAAAAAGGGAAACAATTTTTTCCCTAATACACATGCTTCTATAAAATTAGCATCTCTAGTGCTTTGTATAACAAATGCAGACTGTTAGATTTCTTCCATGAACTGATTATGAATTATTATTATCTGAAAAAAGGACATTGATGTAAAAGTAATTCAAAGATCCCTGCTGTGAAAAAGTCTAGTACTTGGCTTGTTAACCTTCTCCAGAACTAACATCTCTAAAGTATAACACTGTATGAGGTTGTAAAGACAGTCCAAACTGGCCTGTTTAGGATCAGAATCTTGCAAGAAAAATGTGAGGTAGAAATTTCTGAGTTTGATTCAATGACTAATCTCTTTCAGAGTCTATTTTGGCCTTTTTTTCTAGAAAGGAATTTAAACAGGAACACTTGTTAAAGAACACAGAAAATCTTAGACAGCTGTAGTTAATGCAAATGCACCTGTTTGTACTTTGAAATGAAACCCCTGAAACTTAAAATGGAAATTCATGTTTAAACACTCTAAATACAATAATGATACCTTCAGCAGCATCTCCATAGCTAACATTTCTGTCAGGATAGCTCAGGTTTGCTAATCCTTTTACTTTCAGGTTGTGAGTTTGTCAGAAATAATATTTAGCTATCAACTTGAAAGACTGTGAATGACTTTTTTTACGGCTTGTACTTAATTTCTCAAGGGTGTTATGACCTTGGAGCCTTGTAACTCAGAATAAGGATAGAGAAAGTCTAGAAAGTAAATCTGGCATCAATACCAGATACAGAATTTTATGTACAGTAGTAACCAAAGTACTGGCCAGTTTTGCCTAGATTTTTCAAAGGGGAAAGTAGCCATGCACTCAAAATAATAACAACAAAAGTACCATCCCAGTCTGATAATTTAACTTAAAATCAAGACTTGTTTTTTTTGATTTTCACAGCATTTTTGATTCCGTATTCTGCTTCATATGATTTTTTCAGGTGAATGTACTTCTTTTGGCTACCATTTGAGCACATTCAATTAGCAAAAACTCTTTCACATGCAGTTTTTGTCAGTGCCAGTAGATGTTTTCAATTCCAATTTTGTGTTTGAGAGTTTTTGAAAGTGTTGCCAGAACTCTGTATAAAATATTTAATCACTGAGAGTATCAAAATAAAATTGATTCTCTGTTGGGCTGTTATTAACATTAATGCTCCTGAGCTAAAAGGAGATGCTATGGGACATATTTTCACAGTGAGCTGGATGGCATTTTAATCTTGCAGTCACACTGAGTATAATTGGAGACAGGTGGCTAAAGCTCCACATTCTACTTCAAAAACATTATGTTCTCTCCATTCAGATATGCCTAACAAAGCCCTAAATTCATCCTGTTATATTTTGCCAGCTGAACTTTGCAAAATGGAATACAACATAGGCTTTAAAGCCAGTGCATTAATTTAGCTAAGCCCACGTGGATTTCAGGTAGTTTAAGATCACACAGTGCATGGTTACAGTATTATGTAGCATAGATTTTATGCCAGGAAACACCACAGTTGGCCATCTATTCTGACTTATCTTTTTCCTCACCATAGCATTTCAGACATATTTGCAAAGGAGGGGTGATTACTTCATCTTGCAGAAGAAAAGCTGATTCTGGAGAAGATGGTAACTTGCTCCGAAACTTAGATTTATATTTTATAAAGTGGATAATTAAAAATGAAGCATATATAAGATGATACATAAGAGGAATATGATATTAGGCAGATAACTATATAGCCAAAATCTGCATGATTTTGCACTGGTAGTGATTATGCATTGATTTTTCAGGTGCAACATTGTGGCATTATGCTTCTAACACTGCTCCCTGGCAGAAAGCATGGAATACTTATCTGTTCCAAGAAGGTTGTTCTCATGATCTCAGCATTAAAATATGCCTTAAAATCAGACATCTGGATAAAGAATGCTTCCTATCCTGTGAAACAGCATCTAGAAACTGCTGGTACACTAGAAAATGCTGGTGCAACATTTGCCAATCTTTGAATTATGTGATTGAAATTTTTAAAATTACTTAACAAGGGACATCATGTCTTGTACATTGTTAGATTTATGCCATCTGTTTCTCATAGAAGTCATCTGAGAGGTATAAAGCCAGACTTAAATAATTTAAATCTCAAACATGTGAAAAATTACTTGCATTTCAAAATCTAATGTATTTGTTTTCAAAATCCTGCTTTCAATATCCCAACTTCATGAACTAGGTGTGTCTAGTAACTGGGCATTCATTTACCAAGTCTGCTGAGGCCTCTTCTACCTGTCCTAGAAAACTTACATTTGATTTTGTTGGCTGAAAAACTCACTGTGGGGATCTATCTTTGAAACAACATAAATATACTGTTCCCAACTTTTATATCATAAACTATGATTTAAAGCACTTACCCTGAAGAAAAGACGAGTTGAATTCCCTTTTCAGCCTTGAAGGGATTCAAACCCAGAATAATTCCATGGCTGGTAAAAATCCTAACCAAAAGCCTATTGTTTAGGTCAGGTGAGGAGAACAATTTAGACAATTGTAGGCCAAATCTTATGAGCAAGGTCTTCAAAAGGGTACAAGGTGTGCTTGGAGCCTCCTGCTCTGGCTCTCAGTGTGAGTGGGTTCTGCATTCCAGAACAGTTGGTTAGTTCACAGCTGTCCTATTGCAATCTGATGTCCCACTGTGCAGTAACACAATTTTTTCTCCTCCATCACATATAAGTAAATATTTTTACTGTACAACTGACCATTTTTAGTGAGAGTAAGTCAAGATAATACTCTTTGGTTTTTTTTTTTTTCATTACAAAATGACCTGAGGGAAGCATATTCTTTAACTGACAGAGTTGGGCCTTTGAGTCTTTTAAGGGCTAACAAAAGTATTGAACTCATTTGTATTGTATTGTATTCTGTACAATATTCTGTACAATACAATACTGTATTGTATTCTTTTCAAGTAAATGATCTTTGAAATAATTAGTATACCTTCAAACATGATAACCAACACTTCTTTAAAAAAACCCAAAGACTTTCTCATCCTTATGTCTCATTACTACATGACAGAAGAGAACAGATTCCAGTTTCTCCCCAGTTCCCTTTTTTTTGAATGGCTGGAGTATCTTGGACAGTATTTGTCAGGCACCTCGGTCTTTGTGAGAAGGGGCCATGTATGTAATGGAACACAAAACATGGTGCTGAACTGCTGGCAGAGTCCATGGCAAAACTGTGGCCAGTCTAAACTCATGTGCTTTCCAAACACTTCTTGGTCACTGCTCAAGGGGGAGGAGGGACTGAGGAGAGTCCAAAAGAAAGCATACTGGATGCAATTATCCTGCTTTGGTAAAGAGGGAGTAAGCATAGTTGCTTGAACCCAAGCCACTCGGTGCTACCTGCCCTGTTTCCCTGTTGTGAAAATGCAGGTGGGTACCTACACTGGACAAGAGATTTCTTGCAAGATGGCCAAGATTCATAATTCCAGGTATGTGATTTTTCTTAGTCTGTGGCCTTTGGTATATCTAGCACAAATTCAGCCCAGTGAAGAGCTCTGTTCAACAAGTGAGGGTGAGCTTGCAAGGTGACTGAAAGGCCTTGTGCCTTCATGTATCATTCAGCTTTGCTGTTGACAAAAAATCCTTGCTCGAGTCCTTTTATGTTGAGAAATGATGATTAGCACCAATTATCTGAAATTGGTGGATTTATGTACTGATTAAAGCTCTGCTCAGTATATCTCTAATGAAAGCCTTCTTCAGCAAATTGACTAAAGCGATGTTTTCAAGCCTCCTAAGGATTTACAAGGAAAAACCAACCAAACAAAAGTCAATTAGTTTTAACCCTCACTGGAAGTTCTTTTATCTAAAAACTTGCTTACTATCAGCAAGTAATCTATGCAGTAATAAACAGAGTTCCTTACTAAATTTATTTCAAAGCTGTTTGTGTATACTCAATTTATCAGTCCCATAGGGACAAAATGCTTTCATAAAATATACACAGAAATGCATTCTAAGAAATACATATGATTTTTTACTTCACAGAGGTCAAAACTGAGACTAACTAGCTGACAATGGTTTATTTTTAATGAAAAATATGCAATATACAGATATGAATCTATATATATACTTAGTTTGGAAATTAAGGGGAACAAATAAGACTTGCTTTGATGTGAAAAACACCATATGTTTTTCATCTCTTAGACAAACTACATATGATCTTGACAGTCTTTGAAGCTCTACAATAGAGCACAATTTTTAGCCAGCCATCAAGTTCTCTCACACAGAGATGCTAGAAGGCCTGGCTACATATTCCTGTGCTACATATGGAGTGGGCAACTGCACTTGGCAAACCCAGCAGATGAGCTGGGTCACACAGTACAGGAAGTAAAGGAAGACTAAGATCTGCTTTAGAAAAGGAATTCTGCTCCCATCGTTTTGAAATGTTTCATTTGGAAGATATTTTTTGACTTTATAATTTTGAATAAAAATTTATATGGATATATAAATTTTATATAAAATATATATTATACGAAATATATTTTATATGAAAATAATACATAATGTTTCATCTAGCCCCCCCCGCCCCCTAAATGAGTTTCAAAGCTGAACAAGAGATGGAAATTTTTTACTTTTCTTGTCAAATGTTGAAATAAACATATTCCATTGAAACACATTCCCATCTGAAATCTGGCAGGACTCTACTTCGATTAAAGAAATGGTGAACCAAATGAATGATCATTTAGATCCCAGAAACCAGCTCATTTAAATGCTCAGATCTAGTCAAAATTGTAGTGGTATAAACTGTCCATCTTCCTTCAATCACAAAATACAAACAATTCACTATGTCCCATTAAGTATAGAAAATTTATAGAAAGAGGATTTTTCAAAATATTTTCTATTTTATGCCTCTTAAAGATCAGGAGAGATGTATTATTTAATTTTGTAAAAATAAAATAATGGGAGAGTTGCCAGCTCAAAGTTTATGTTTAACAGGACACTTCTTTCACAGTGCTGCACAGCAGCAAATACAGTGACAACATTCTCCTCTCTCTGAACTCTATTACGTTTCAAAATTCTAATAAGCAGGGGTTGTCTTCATTCTAACCTTTCATTTGAGAATATAAAACAAAAATAAAATATTTTTGTGAATCTGGGTCCTAACTCGCTATTCTCCTCTAAGAATGTATGCAAGTTCTACTCATAAAACAAAATTAGTCTTGACCACTGTCCCTTTAGTGACTTTAGTTTCTTCCATTAAGGCTCTTAAGAATCCCAATTAACAGTAATCCACATATTCTAATTTTCTAGTCCTATAGGATGCATAAGATAAAAATATTAATAAAATCATGTATGGAGGAGTTATTATCAGACTGGTTAACAGAATTCAGAGTTTGTATTTTCCAGGTTTAAATCACACATCAGTTCTCATTTAATAAGCTTCAAGTTCCTGTTCAGTTTTGATAAATATACCATTACCTACCCTAACTCTATTTTGGGATCCTAACAGAGTTTTTAACAGGCTATGTGAACAATCTTGTCTGCACAAATGTTCCTTATATCCATGCTATTCACATGAGACAGTGGCTAACACTGTTAGAAATGACACTATCTAAAGAAACTTTATTATGTATATACTTATTAGAAATTTGCAGCCAGTGATGCTATAAGAGGTTTAGTTATGTTTACATTCATTAGTGTTCTGCAAATATAGCCCTTCTCCAATTACTAGCAATTTACGACTTTTATTATTATTTTTCTTCTAGAAGTCTGTCTCATCAAGGTCAGAGCCCTTGCAGAGTCATAGTGTTCAGCCAGTTCCCCAGAGGTGTCTCTAGATGAACATTTGGATGGGTTCTGTAGCTCAGAAGAAACCAGGGCCAATTTTGAAGCCCTGAGATTTTCTCATAAGTGCAAACGATGTTTTAATGCTGCTTAGATGTGAATAGTTTCTACAGAAAATATTTTCATCTTTAATGTTGCTACACAACAAATAAACAGAACATGATACTGCACACAGTGTTGCTACATATCCTTTCAAATTTCTTCATGATTGCCGATTATTTTTATAGTGTTACATAACTGCTTCAGGACATAACTAGCATTACAAGTCTGGAACCCAATGTTTCTGTAACTGCTTCAGTGTGTTCCATCTCTCCAGTAATCCCGTTCTCCCTCCCACTTGTGATGTGAGAACACCTGGACCAGGCAGAGAAATTGTTCAGAGAACAACAATATCAGAGTTATGCAATCCAGTGACTTTCCTCAGGACACCAGTGATTTATTCTGTCCTCATTCTGGGGACTGCTCTGTGCTGACTAGAACAGTAACAGGAATAATAATTAACCACATACTTTAATTTGCAGTAGACAAGAAAGAAATGTAGGAAGAAGAAAGATTAAAAGAAGAAAGTTTTTAAAAATTGTCAAAATATTGATTTTCTATGTTCTGTGTATGTTTGGTCAGAACTAGCCATTGTGTCAGTTTAACATTAGGAGGAAACTCCAGAATCAGGTATTCATGTTAGAAGGAGGTGCTAAAAAAAGTAGTTGTCATGGCCAAAACCCTAGGGGTTCAGAATAAAGATTAGGGGGAGAGGGGGGGGTGTTCAGTTCTTTTATTTATACTAAAGAATCTTTCTTTTTCAAGTACCAAAATTCTTGATATCAGAGTCCTCGTCTAATGGGTACTAGTAACATTTTACAGAATATTACTAAAAAAAATTACATCTGAGGCCTTTCAGGGGAAAAATGCCTCAATTGTTTCCTATGGAACTGGAGTTTTTTTACAAATATCTATGCAATTCTTGAGTAAAAGTAAGAAAAAATGAGTTTAATACCAAATTAAGAGCTAAGGAACTGAGAACAGTTAGCCATGATTCCTGGAGGAGGTATTTTAAGCTTAAGGTGCAATAAAAGACAACACATATTATTACCATATTTTTCTATATTCAGAGTTTCTGAGGAAGTCTTATGTCTTATTTTGATATAAAATAAATGTACTGACAAAGATAAAGCCCTCAGTGAGTGTAATCAAATTATCCAGAAAAAGATGTAGTTGCAGCTAATCCTTCAGTCATGACACGCATTGGAACTTCTGGCAATCTTCTGTCATGGAAGAAACATCCCTGCCTCTATTCTGGCCAAAGAATTGAATGAAAATTAAAAGTGAAAGCTCTAGACTAATTATTAAAATATCCAGTAGTAGAATTATTTGGAGTATGTCTATTGCAATAAAATGTCAAAACTCACACTGAGTACTACTTATGGTGAATTATTCAACAGATTTTACACAAGTGCATGGTCAGAAGGTCAACTCATGTCAAAAGGTTCACTGTTTAGGCTGAGTTCTCAAAACCTGGAATATTTACACAAAACTCAGGAAAAAATATAGCCTGTGTATTTAGTTTAGAAGCTATAAATTTAGTGTCACATATAAGCAATTAGGATATGAGCAATTGTCTTCAAGATGTAACACATTCAGAAACTGTTACTAAAAAGAGAAATGTATTTTAAACATCCCGGAAAGTTAGAGCTCTAATCAAGAAAAAATGGAGAAAGAAAATTAATCAGAAGTAGTTCTACAGTCAGTGAACAAAGTACAATTTACCCTAAATTACCCCAAAAGAATTTCATAATGGTGAGAAGCAATTCTGTTGTGACTTCAATACAATCTGACTCCCTGAGCATTAAGTTCTGCTTTTCTCTAATTAAAGCAATGCATTCTCTTAACTATATTTCAAATAGCTACTTTTAAAAGTGTAGCTCTTGCATGGTGATTCGGACTATGTATTTGGTGCAAATGTACATAACTTGTGCTAACAAAAAGTTCAAGTGTTAAAACCCCCAGGATTTAATTAGTAAAATCCAAAGCGAGGGAAAAAAAGATATTGCCTCATTACTGAAAATGCTAAAAATATGAATCCAATATTATAATTTCCTTCCAAAAAACATAATTCAGCAGATGTACAGCTATGTTTGAGTTTCGTGTATTTTATATGTAAGGAAGAAGTATTGTTAAAACAGTATATAAAGAGATGAAGCTAAAACAAGAGACCAACAACTCATATAGTCATTGCCTGCATTTACAGTTAGTTGCAGGGTCCACATGACAGGGAAAACCTACCCCAAACTAAAGAATGGTCAGAAGTTTCAACGCAAACTGGAAAAATACCAGCTCGTGCAGGAATTGGCACTGAAACAGCAATTTCTTGAATCAGCTGCCCTGGACCCCCCATCCCGTCCCGGACCCCATGTCAGCCCCTGCCCCAGGGGCTGCTGCAGCAGGGCTGGTTCCCAGGTCCCTGCAGCCCAGCCCTGCCCGGCCACGGGACCTGCTCGGGGACATCGTGCCTGGGCCCAGGGCTGCGGCTGCCACCAGCATTCCTCGGGCCGGGCCGGGCCGGGCCGGGCTGGGCTGGGCCGATCTGAGCCGGGATGGGATGGGATGGGATGGGATGGGATGGGATGGGATGGGATGGGATGGGATGGGCCGATCTGAGCCGAGCTGGGCTGGGCTGGACTGAGCTGGGCCAGGTCGGGCCGGGTTGGTCCGTGCTGAGCTGGTCCAAGCTGAGCTGAGCTGGGTCCTGTCTCCCAGCCCCAGGCTGCACTGCTGGCTCTGACTTCCAGCATGATCCCTACGCCGCACAGCATAGTCAGAGGGATGTGGTGGCTTCACTGAAGTGTTGCAGCAGCAAACAAACACTTTGCCATCCCGCCCTCTGTTTCTGCTGCCCGGCAGACTCTGAGGGGTTGCTGAGCCACGCGTGGCACCGGTGCTGGCGTATATTCAATCTGCTCCTTTTTAACACCAGCTGAGCTCCTGAGTGCGATCGCATCACCCCGTCCCAGCCAGGCCCGCACATGGAAGTCGGAACAGCTGTTCCAAAGAGGGAGAAACACTGAAACCCCGAGTCTCGGCACCTGGCGTGGTGTGCTCCTGGGTTTACAGGAGCCAGAGGTTGGTGTCCAATGTGGAGAAAGTAGCTGAAAGCCAATCCCTTCTAAAAATAAGGTACAGTTTTAGAAAAAAAAACCCAAAAAACAGAAACAAAAACAAAAAAAACCCAAAAAACCAAAAAACCACCAAAACCAAAACAACAACAAAAAACCCCCCAACCAAACAACAACAACAACAACAACAAAAAACCAAAAAAACCCCACCAAAACAAATCAAAACAACAACAAAAAACAACAACAAAAAACCAAAAACAAAACAAAACAAAACAAACAAACAAACAAACAAAAAAACCCAACCCCAAAACAAAAAAAAAAACCCCACACCTCTAAACAAGTTGAGGTGTCATCCCACAGGCTGTGTTGCTTCTTCATGAAGCTATACCCAGTTTTAAGATAAAATAGACCTCTTCAGATATTTTCCAAGTGTAAAACAGAAAGATCTGAAAAGCACAGTAGATTAAAAGTTTTAGGAATGTCATGGACCATTAGAAAACAAGGATTAGGATAAATTTGAATCTGCCAATAGAGTGAAATGAAGCCTGACTAAACCCAGAAATAATAAGTAAGATTTTTAATTTTAATTAATAAGCCAGTTCAAATAAACTCTTTGTGTCTATTTGTGAAAAGAAAATTGTTTCCACAGAGCCATCTGATACCAGGAGAAATCAGTGAGTAAAAACCCTCATGGCACTTTTCTTCTCTCATTTGAGCACAACACAGCAGCTGTGTTATCAAATTTATCATCTGGTAACCTATAATATATTCAGATTTCTGATTAAGCGTACACCTCTCCATTAAATTAAATTAAATGTTTGCTTGATCATAAATTCATGGAGATAGCAATTAGAGGTCAGTGGGTGAAATAATTAAAGGTATTTTTAGTTGCCACATTTAGTTTGGAGGGAAGAAAGTAGTTTTATACATCTAGGAGCAGAGGACATAGTTTTGAGTTTTAATTTAATGAGAAGAGAAACTAGCTTTACACATCTCTTGAGTAGAAAATAGACAGTAACTAATTAATTCACACTGTTTTAGTCAGCTGCAGGAAACTGCATAGTGCAAGACTACTGATTATTGCTGTAGTCACACAGGGAGCAGAGGTTTAGAGGTGGCTACTCCTCTAAAGAGGAAACTCCTCAGGTTGCAAATATGTCACCATCAGAGGCTGCAGCCTGTAGCTTTCCCTTGCTAATTGCTGTTGCCCTCTCCTCCTCCTCAGTGCCCTCTGTGCCTTCTGTTGCCACCTCTGCTGACCCGAGCAAGTGCTGCCATTTGAAGAGGCTGGAAAAACAAACAGGTCTTTGCTAGCTCAGCTTATTTTGACTGCAGCGGTGGAGGAAGCATTCATAGGGTAGGGAGGTGATTTCCACGGGGTCTGAGTGAAGGCAGTAACCTGTCAAGCTGCTGGGACTAAGTGGGGTCTTCCCCTCACAGTCAATCACTTCAGCTCACTCCTCAAAGGTTGAAAGTCTCTTGTCTAAAGTGAGGTTCAGACATGTAAGCACAAGACAGCCTTTATTTCCCTCTGTCTTTTTTTTTCCTTTTTTTTTTTAACAGGTATAAGAGAGTTTTAAAAATAACTTGCTTTTTTTCCTAGAAATTTCCAGAAAAACTATTTGTTCATTGCAAATTATTTGTGTGAAAATATTCAACATCCAGAAGCTCTGATTTTGTAAATCAGGATCATTTTCTATAGATAATGTAGATGTTTCCATAACCAAATCCTGGAAAATACTATAAAGGTGACAGTAAACATGGTCTCAGAAGTCTCTTACATGAGATTTTCTGTTAAAAATATACTATCCAAGATTTTATTTTTCCTCTACATCATTATGGTAGATGAGACTGAATTATCAGGAGGGAATAAGTATAACAAAATCCAGCTGTTTGTTTACTGAAAACTAGTAACTTGAATGATGTGACTCTTCAGGGGTTTGTAGAGATGCATGAGAAAAATGGAAGTACATTTTTCATTTCTTCCACATAAATAAACAAGGACTCAATCCCTACCACTTTGTAACTTCTCTGTCTTGGGGGAAACTACAAATGATAAAAAACATAGGAAAAAGAGGAGAAACGTAAATCAGATTAACAGAGTTTAGGTACAGTATGCAAAGGGAGAAGCATAAAAAAATCCCAGAATAAATGCTATTCATTTTATTTTTAATTTAGTAATATGTGTTATGAGATATAGGGGTGACAAGTCAAATATAGAAGAAAGCAGTTGGCAGAGGAGGATTCCTTACACAGCTGATTGATAAAGGTGTCTTTCAGCATAATCTTCTCATTCTGATCATGCTGGAGACCAGAGGTATCCTAAATGCATTTTTGTTCTGTAAATGATTTCCTGATCCATACCACTTTCATATTTTCCGTAAAGAACACTTAATCCAGGAAAAGAAATCAATATGAAACAGGCTAGCCTTAATTTGATGAACTTCAGTTTGTAATCAGGTCTCTGACTCAAATCACATCCTCCAACATTTTCCTGATTGGGGATATTACCTGAATGAGTCCTGGTGAACCTTTTTCTTTCTCAATCAAGCATTCGTGGCAATTGTATGCAGCCTTTTTTCCCCAAATTCTTACCCCCTTTCCCTCTCATTTACCCCCTTTTTCCATCAGTACATTGCTTTGGCTGTTCAGCTGTTGGAAATCTCTCATATCTGCCTAAGGACTCTGCGTTAATGAGGGGTGGATGGGAAGCACACAGGAACTCACAGGGACATTTATGCAAGAGGATTTCCAAACAGTTATAGAGGAGGGCAAATATCTAATGAAGGGTCTTAGTGTGGATATCTCCAACCAGGTGAGAGAGGAAAGATGACTATTTCAGGGTAGGAACCACCTTTTAAAGAGGACTTTCTCCATGTGGTCATCAATACTGTGGTGTTTGAATCCAGGAGTGTCTTTTAAATTTAAAGGTAAATGTGTTTGGACTTCAATATTCAATAGCAGATTTTTTTGTTGAAAAAACCTTGATTGATTTATGAGTTAACTGGTGATTTGAAGAATGAAAAGTGTGACTGAAACTGAGTTAAACATGGCAATCAATTTTTAAATATTGTGACGTCAAGTCTGTTTTGCCCATGACAGCCACTGAGTGATCTCTCCCTGCCCTTATCTCTACCCATGAGCCTTTGGTTATATTTTCTCTCCCCTGCCCAGCTGAGTAGGGCAGTGACAGAGCAGCTGTGGGGCAGCTGCTGTCCAACCAGGGTCAGTCCAACGCACACTAAAAAGTAACCCAGTAATGCTGGACCTCTTATTTGAGTGATATCAATCAGGATTCTCTCCTTTGCTCTTTGTTCTCAAATATAATTTACCTTAGAAATAAAATGGGGTCCCGTTTTCATGTCTAGTCCTGGCAAGGGTGTTGGGGAGGGAGAAGGAGAAGAGCGAGATGGAGATTTTATGCTGTTTCATTTTCTTCCATATTTACAGCACCCTCAGTGGCAAAGATTAATCTTGAAATTGTCGAAGTTTTTGTTTTTCCAAAGGCAAAATGGACCATTAAAATGCACATTTAGAATAAATGAACCAAGTTTCCTGCAGACCTACTGTGGACTTTAAAAATGATTAGTTTTGCTGGTGTTCTAAGCACTGACTTTCAGTTTATTGAAATGCTAATGAAATTTTGATTATAATATAAAATATAATTTTTTCCTCTATAACATTATTAATGCCATTCCAGAGACTAATGTTGCAACTAGAATGCTTCATTTTGCATTAATCCTCCAGTTCAGTGCCGAATTTACTCATAAATCTCCCCTTTATCTAGTTTATGCCTCACAGCTCCATCGAGTTTAAATTGTATCTAAAATTTTATGACAGCAGAAGTATATTACTGCAATTAAAATACCAATGAAGTAACCTATAGCACCATTTCCACTATTGTTTGTACCATGCTGCAAGACACAGGACTAAAGTGAGCATGGGCCCTTCTATGATTTAACTGTGCACAGGGAGAATCTAGCCACAGTGTTTGAAGAGGAAGATTTGATAACATTAATCAATGCAAATAGAACAAAAGCAGAATGGATACTGAATCCCATTAATCATGAAATTAATTTTCACAGTACCCTTTTTCCCCTTTCCTGTCATGGTTAGGCCATGTAATGAGGATCAGTTTTGTTACCATGTCTGTATTGCCTCTAGTTCTGTTCTCACTATCAGCATCTAAGTTGCTGCCAGTTGTTCTTTAAGAAGCCTAACTACTCCTTGCCATCTATTTTTCTCTCTTACTTTCACTAGGCCAAGGAAATGTGGATGAAAGTGTGCTTTATTCTAGAAAATTGAACTTTTCTTCAGAGGAGGATGACATCCTTCCCTGTGCTGGGTGCTTAATTTGTATGCACATTGTGGCTTTCAGAATCATTCCCTGCTATAAATCCTACTGTGGAGTTGGCAATGTCAGTGAAGGTTGATAAAGGTTTTAGCTGTCTTCCATATCCTCAGAGTAAGCTTAAGGGAAAAATGTTACATTTTTCTTGATCTGTTTCAGTGTTTTCTTCCCACTAGAGAGATCTGACTTACTTATCTCTGACTTTTTTTACTTTTTCTCTGACTCTCTTATTGTAGTGAAAATTGCTTGAAACCCCAAATCTATGTGGGAGATGAGAAGAACTGTGTGAGTCATCATTTGGTTAACAAGACTCTTGCATATCAACACAATGATTCACCAAGCTCCTTGACTTCTTGTTCTGTGGGTGGAGTCTTTTACCAGCTATCAGTCCTTGATTGTTCCCCACTCCACCTTTTTGATCAAAAACTGACTTGAGATGTACATGCATGCACCTAAATATCCTGATGAGTTCAATCTGTTCTGGACTTAGTCAAGCTCACTATCATGTCAGTAAAACTTGGGTAGTGAAATACAAAGAATATTTTTACAGAATGAAATGTAGTTTTTCAACATTCAGTGTATCCATAATGTGTCTCAGATTCTGTTGTTTTTTTTTTTTCTGCATGTATTAGTGATAGATAAATATTACCCTGATATCACTCATTTGCATGTGGGAGGCATTAGGAAGGTAAAGGATATTTGATGGAGTGATATTTGTCTGTCTTCAAAGTCAGACACTAGAAAGGTTTTTGTAAGAGTAAAGAACAAAGAGTATATGTTTTTGAATTACATTAAGTCTAATCTACCTTTTAAACTCCTGGTGCATAGGGCTTTTCACTTAAATCTGGCAAGTTGCAATTCACGATAATGCAAAATTCTACCAGGATTCATGTTTTTAGCAACAGAAAGAGTAATTTTTGGTTAATTTTAACTTGATTTGGGTTTTTTTTGTTCAAAGCTTTTTCTCTATAAAAATTACTAAGTGGTTCCACTGATGCACCAAATTTGTCCTAGAACACTCAAGGTTCTGATTTAGATTTATATGAAAGTATTGGAACTCCCACTGACCTGAGAGAATATAGAGTCACTTTGCTGCTACCAACTGTAGGATATAATTTACATTGCTGATATCTGAGAGAAAGAGCATATTTCAAAGATTAAATGCTGAGGCATGGAGTTACTGCAGAAAGCATTACTAACTTTATTTTTAAAGGTAAATTTTTCATTCTGTCCATAGTGAATTACTGCACAGCTTTTAATCTTAATTTATTTCAAAGTGTCTTGAATGTAAGTGAGCATTCTTTGGTATTTTTCCTTTCTATTCCTCATTCTTCTCTTCTGGTGCTGTGCTGTATTCTCAATACTGACTTCTGTCTTGCTTACAGAAACTTCTGTTCAGCAACTGCATTTCACAGGACTTCATGGGTGTCTGCAACTGGGCTTGCAGATGTTTTTTTTGGTGACCCAAATAGCCAAGGGACGCACAGGAATGAAAGAAAAATCCTGTCTGGGATCTTAGTGTAGTGATGGACCTGCTCTATATTTCCAGCCCAGCCTTGCAGCTGCTTTGTGCTCCATGAACAGGGTTTAGGATTTAGGTTTGGGAGACCTGTGCCTCTATTTACTTCCTCAGCTTTTATGGGCTCTCTATTCTGTGACTGTATTCAGAAAACAAACCTACCACTGTTATTTCCTGCACATGAACAAAATGCCTGATTATCTATAACACACATATGATTTTCCTCCTGCCTCGCTCAGTCCTGTCCTAAAGCATTATCCAAAGGACCATGTGAACTACTGAAATTTTTCCCATGCTAATGTGATCCTGTGTCCTTAGAATTAGCCTCTATAATTTTGCTACAGTAATAGCTGCACTAGTATTGAAACGAGAAGAAACCTTCAAATCAAAAAAATTAGTAAAGAAAGCAGAAAGAAAGGACAAATCAGGGTAGGCTATTAGAGGCCTGATAACAAAATTTCAGAGTCTCAAAATCATAATTTCATGAAATGGGAAATAGAGATGAAAGAATCTGATGGAGTGTTAAAGTCTAAGGGGAAAAAACCCTAAACTGATGTTTAATAAACTAGATGTTTAATAACCCACCCTAAAATCTACTAACTCAGAATGATCAACAGTTTATTTCCAGATTTGCAGGAGTTGTATTAAAAACCAGGTAAAGAAGATGAATTCTGAGGAGAGAAAATAAATAACATGTGGCCTTTTGAGGGCCTTTTGAGGGATGAAGTAGAAGAAATTCACACTAAACTCAGCAACTTCTCCCAGACAACAGAAAGCACATGAGTAGATAAATAGATCAAAGGAATAGGATTGCCTTCCATGGCTCCTTGTAACATGCTAAGTATGTACACTACAGAGTTTTATGGAGTTCTTCTCTCAATTAAAGCTCAAATAGTAGACTGTCAGCACCACATCATTTTATGACATATTGCTGTTACTGTTTTTAATGGATAGATTTCTGTCAATAAGTTAATTCTAGGAACACTTTCTGTTATGTCACTAGCAAGAGTGTCAGTGTTCTGTCAACAGTGTAACTGCAGGAATGACACACACTTGTTAATTCTGGCAGCACTACACGTGCTGGGAATATCTTGCTTGTCTGCCCAGGGAGGTGGTGGAGTCACCATCCCTGGATGTGTTTAAAAAAAGACTGGATGTGGCACTCGTTGCCATGGTTTAATTGAGGTGTTAGGGTTGGGTAGGACTCGATCATCTTGAAGGTCTCTTCCAACCTAGTGATTCTGTGATTCTGTGATCTGAAACATGTATCATTCCATCTGGTCTCCCCAGTTAAGCAGGGATGGTATAAGACAGTGCCTTAATAACAGACTTTTTATGAAGAATTTAGAGCCTTCAACTCAGTGGTGTGAGCTGCTTAGATATTCTTTTTTTGGAGGCAGTAACAGATGTGCAATGAAATAGCAGGGTTCATTCTGTCTGGTCAATCTGTGCACAAAGTATCCGTCTGCAATCTTGTTTCAGAGATGCAATGATAGAAACACCCTCATCATTTTAATCCCCAGCTTCTTTGCAGCATGAAAAAGGACCATGATTTAAAAAATAAAATGGAGAGCCATCACAAGAAATATCTGCAGGGGAACACATTCTCTTACACAAACTGCCTTTCAGGTCCTCTGCTGTGCAACAGATTGTGCTACTCATCTGAGTAACCAACACACAATGGCACCCTGGGTGATTATGAGACCCACATGACCAACTTCTCATTGCTTCAATGCCCGTTCATTGCCAACACATTTGACAAATAAATGTACGGATTCACTAAGTTTCTTATCATACTCTTCTCAGAAATGGAAAGGAATAATACCTTCAGTTTGAGGCAAACTGGTTTCAGTTAATGCTTTCATTTCCTTACTAGGAGGATTTAAATGTTGTACTTAAGAATGAGCTTGTGGAGCTGCATCTGCACAGCACTTTGTGGAAGCAGACTAGCAATATATGGTATTTAATCATACTTCGTAATTACAGGGTTATATGAATTATTCCAGGGTCCCTCTCATCCCAGTGAGAGAGAAGGAAAGCTGCTGTAGGTCCATGTTCTCTCTGCCACAGTGGGGCTCAGCATGTATTCCCAGCTGGTGCATGTGCACACACTCACACATGAATGCACAGCCAAGCACTCAGAGCAGCACAGAGAGAGGTTTCAGCACCCACACAAACACCCACAGCACTCACACTGATATGAAGATCAGAGATAGCCTTACCTGCTTCTTCTTCCAGGACAGCTGAGATTGGAATCAGGGTATATACATACCCTCACTCTGGATTCGCAAACACACATCTTGAATACTAGCACACATTGGGTTTCTTAAATCCTAACACATATTTTAAATCCCTCCAATATCCCTGGCCCATTCCCACACACAGACTGCAGCCCTAGGTATTTCCCTATATGGATCTCTTCCTACCTAACACTGGTCTAATCTGAAGTTCAAGAGCAATTTTTACCCAGAGGCTCAGTTACCCAAACAGAAAATAATTAGAATGTGTTTAATATGAAGTTATGACAAGCTGTGGTAATCAATCATCTGATTTACCAGGCTTATGTCTACTTTTCCTTTTTATTCCACCTTTTTCTTGCTGACCCATCTTGATCTCTCTCTTCCCCTACTTTTGTTCCTTCCTCTAAATGTTTCACATGTTCTTACAGTCCCCTTGTAGACAACCCATAGTTTTATACCATCTTCAAATTCACTCTGTTCTCCCTCAAAACCAGCTTCTGCCTGCATCTCAAAATAAGTACTGTACCCCTTTAGAAAATCACCCCCCTTGGTTTGTATGGTATTCCAGGAACACAACTTCAATCTTTCCTTGAGTTGTCTTGGCAGGTGGGACAAGGGATAATGGTCTAATTGTTCTTCTTTGACAATCTGAAGGTATCTGAGTTGGTGTGCTCCATATTCACTTACCAGGTTATTTGCTGGTGCCTTGGCCTTCTATCATTCCATGGATGCTTGCTGAGTCTTTTTTTCCACCATGTTTAGCTTTTTAAACATAACTTAATAGGAACGGGTGGTCTCATCTGTCATCACACAAATACATTTAAATACAAAATATATACGTTTTATTAGAGGGAACAAAAACAAGCTGTTATTCACACGAGGACATTTTTTACCACTTTTCATGCAGAATTTTCCAAGAACTCTGTGTCTTAAAATGTTGAAGATACTTTAAAAATCCTGTCCATATGAAAGTATTGTCAATGTAGACAGACATTCTGATAATCACTTTCATTCGCAGTCTCTTCAAAATCTTCAGAAATTGTAAAACTCATGCATATTCAATTTTGAGTTTCATTCATGTTACTTTTATTTATCAATAAAATCTCCTATATGAATGACTTCTTTTATAATTAAAATGAAAATCAAATGGATCTATGTCTGTAAAATACTGATATCTCCTTTGTATCAAGGAAGATAGAATGATAGAATAAAAATAAATTGCTTCAAAAAGTTAAAAAAATAAAATTGTTCATGCCACTTCTAAAATTTTTCATAGCTCTGATGAAATACAATAAAAATGCAAGACTGTGACTGCATAATTTTAACATGAAAGGGTGGAATAATGTATGAATTTAGACAGTCAAGCAGAAGATAGCAGCACAAATGACTGCCATATATCAAAACAGTCTTCTCATGACTGCTGTACATCCTCTTGAAACTCTCTTTTCCTTACACACTAATTATGCAATAACAGCAAACTTTGGTTACGATGGAAAGGCAGTCTTATTTTATCTTGCAAGCCTGACAAATCAATCAACTTGTTTTTAAGAGTCTTAATTCAAAAATACTTCAGCACTTCTTTTTTTAATTTATGCAATGCTTCAGGATTCAGAGACAGAAAAAAAAGACTGCAGTGCAATCCCCAGTGAATAACTGATATGCTCACATGCATTTAGGTCAATGAATGCTTTTTAGAATTTATGCTGGTATAAAAAATGTTGTCAAAATTTAGCTGAATCATCACTTCACTCGCTATTCCTTTTTATTCTTACATCAGACATAAATGAACACAGGCATTTAAATGTGGGTTTTTTTTTTTTCTTTTCATAGACATATCTTTTGAATTTCATGCTTAGTATTTTCATCTGATATATCTGTTGTAGCTTCCACTGGATAAGTACAGCCTTTAGAGACCTAGGAGGAAAAATCCCCAAAGGGTTATAGCAGCACTGTTCTTAAATAAGAAAAGATATCATCTGCAAGGTGATATATGAATACTGCTCGTTACACTTGTGTTCAGACTTTAATGGCAGAATTCAGTTCAAAATTAAAATGTCTAAATTTAGTTCAATGTAGTTAGTTCTTCTGACAAGACATTACTGAAAGTTTTCTGGTCAGACTGCATTCATTTGTTCTTAGTATCTTGAACTGTACAAAAATAATGGAATTCAAAATACTTGGGGCTCACCATCAAATTAGTGTTTGGGAAACTAGATTCGCAACATTATCTTGAATTTTTCAGCTGTCTTTTTACACCCCCGTATCCATAATTTAGATTCACAGAATAATTTTCAGCTACCATTCAATTCTAGAAGCAGCAGAGGGTCTCCATTTTCCAGAATATTACATAGAAATCATATAAGCTCTTTTCTCTTGGTGGTGTGCATCAGCTTCATGCCCACCTCTTCAAAGTTACAAACACCAGTATACTTTCTGCCCAAATCTGCTGACACACTCGGTGAAGAAAGGTTCTTAGAGCTTCCATACCTAACAGTCTCTACACACGACTGAAATGAAGATGATATATTTTGTCCGATATACTCAGTGATTAAAGAATGTCAGATTTGCTGCTTCATTCCTGCGTTGAGCCTACTGGGACTCAAACCCCCATCTCACGTTTCTGAAAGATGAATCCCTGTTCCCTCTTGCAACATTAGAGAAGGTGCTTAAATCCTAGTTCTGTTGTTGCTAAATCTCTTTTGAATCCCATTGAAATTGTTCCCTATTTTCAGTGCTGGAAAGTGTCTCTGTTCTTAGATGACTCTTAGAGTTTCTGTGAATTAGTGAGGTTTTGCAGTAGTCACTACTGCACAGCATAAATGTATCTCCTTGTGTCTATCTGCCCACAGTTTTGTTTTTTTTTTTTGTAGATAAATAGATCAGTTTGTTTCAGCATTCTTATGTTCAAGAAATGAAACACTGAAAAAGCCATTTAGCACCATGTTGCCTCCCCAGAGTAGTGCATCGTTCCTCATTGAGCTCCTCACAGTATATTTCCAGCTGTAAACTATATATTCTTTTTGTTATACTTGTAAAATTGATTCATTCCAATATGCCTTTAATGAAAAGTATTCTGAACAGTATTTACATATAGTGTGAAGGATAGAAGTGAAGGATTAAAACCAACTAACTACTAATTTAAATTCTCATGCTAGTTAAGAAAAAAAAATACTTCTAATGAACTACATATATTTCTGTGCCTATCTTGGAAGCATGCCTGTGGTTTTATACAAAGTATGCAAAGGAACATTTTTTTCCAAATGAAACTAGTTTAAATTATTTGTAGATCAATTATTTATATAGCTTGAATTTGGCCTGTAATAATTTTCAGCTTTTTTTTTCTCTTGCAACACAAAGCATGATAGAATTAAAATGAAAAAAAAAAATGAATGAGAAACTGGTGTATTCAGAAGCAGTTTCTCAAGTTAAAAAGAAGTTTTCATCTATGTCATAAGGTAAAAGGAAAAGTGTTTAAATCACACACTGCATGAATGACATATTGCTGACCTTTGCAATATACTAATGGTTGCACATTTATTAAACTAAGACTAAATGACTCAAATAGATCTCAAAAAATCTGGGGAATCTGGGGGGATTAGTGTTACTTGTAAAATGCTTATAATTTTCTTTAATCAGCATGTGAGAAATAGAAAAATTGCTCCATTTGAGAAAATATATTTAGTGACAGGTAAAACTCATTCTGGAAAAGAGCATGTTGACTGATGGGAGGGAAATATTGGTTATCTATTTTTTTCAGTCATCACTCCCATAATAGTTCTTAAAAGTCAGAAGGGAAGTGAATAATGCCTTTGACCATTCCTTGTCACAAATGTACATAGAATCAAGAGTTCCACATTACCCCTGACTTGTCTTGAATACATATTGCAAATACAGATGTATTTGAAAAGGCAAATGGAGATTGAAAAGATTCCTCTTATAAGCTTAGCACTTGAGTTCTGAGAGCTGAAACATTTCAGAAAAAGATAGCTCCTTTAGATCTGCACAAATTCACCCTGAAGGGCTGGACTCATTTCACAGAAAATCTCAATAGAGAGCTTGATTCAGCTTCCACTGAAATATGTCTAAATGCCTCAGATACAGTGGGTCTTAATTACAGCTGGGTTTGGCTTTGATAATGAAAAACACATATAGAAAAGCTATAGATGAAATTAAAACCTGTTAACTAAAATAAAGATATAGAATAATTTTAATTGGTAAAAGTCCTATAAGATCAGTGAGCCCAACAGTTTACCTATCACTGCCACATCTACCACTAAACCAAGTGCCACATAGAGCCATAGAATTGCTAAGGTTGGAGAAAATCTTTAAGGTCATCATGTCCAACTGTCAATCCAGCATCACCACCATGTTCACCATTTAATCATGTCCCTAAGTGCCAAATCAACACATTTTTTGAATACTTCCAGGAACCAAGACTCAATCCTTTCTCTGAGTAGGCTGTTCCAATGCTTGGCCACTCTTGTAATTAAGAAATATTTCCTAATATCTAATTGAAGCCTCCCCTGGTGCAGTTTGAGGCCATTTCCTCTCATCCTGTCACTCGTTACGTGGGAGAAGAGACTGACCCTATCTCACTACAACCTCCTTCACCTCCTGGTCAAGCAGGACCTGCTTTGTTGGTTTTGATTCTTATCCATAAACACTCAACTCTATTCTCCAACAACATTAAGCTCCAGATGATCGAAACACTCCCTAATTCTCTCTCACAATCCCTCTCTCCTTGCTACCCCTTTTTGAAGAGTTTATAGGCATCCACAGCAGCACTCCAGTTGTGCAAGCTAAGATGTATTTTTGCATTATTATGGAATTTATTTGCCTAAAGGTGGGTGTTCAGTAGGATTTAACCTCCCAGAATTCTGAAGGATTCCCCAGGCACCTCCAGTACACCCTTGTCTGACAGGAGTAATTCATACAACCAGTAGATACCGATCTTAAATTAAATCAACCCTAAGACTAAGAATAATTTAATATACCTCTGGACATTTAGATATAAGACAACTAGTCTAGCCTGGTCACCTGGACTGTAATTGGTAGAGAAACAGGTAAATCAAGTGAGCGACTCATATCATATGATGATATGTATTTTAGAAGTGTTGATAAAGTCTTACATGTGGCCAGAGTGTAATGAGCCCCATGAACATGTATCAAGTCTGAGGGTTGACCTGCAACTTCCCAGAGTGATTTAATAATATTGCAAGACTGTTCCTTGGGTGTGTTTTGTAAAGCAAAGGTTTTAATAAAAGCGAAAATAACAAACCATACTGAAACAAAAGAACAAAAGCCATGCACAGGTGCCAGGGAAGCATCTGACACCTACCTAAGACACCCCAAAAAGCACTTGAGCACCTCTGTGCTCCTTCTTAAGTATATGATGATCAAAGAGGGACAATTTGATTTGCTGCCAGTAGAAACAGCTACAGGTTTTGAGAAACATTTCCAAAGCCCAATGGATGCTCTTATCCTGGCACTGAGCCGACCACTGTGAGAGAAACACTTAAAGTTCTGGTGCTTCTCCATAAAAATTGGGTAAAACTGAAACCCCTTTTCATTATTTGGAAGCACCTGTTCAGGTGTGGGGGTGCATTCTTACAAAGTGTGAGAATTCCCTCTCTCCAAGGACTATTAAGGGAACTAAAATTCCTAAATTAGACAAAATGTAGAGATTTGGGATCAATCACATCCTGAGAGACTGATAAATGAGTAGTCTTTTCTAATGTAATCTAAAATATTCTAATGTAATTTATTTTAATTAAATCTGTTTTCCCCTGTGGTCTAGTTGTTAGGACTTGGCACTCTCATTGCTGTGGCCTGGTTTGGTTCCTGGTCAGGGGAAGCAGTCCTCCATGGAGACCAATGTGTATAGGGCATGTGGAACATGCAATGGGATACTTCATATTTTACGTCTGTTTCAAGCCAGGGTACAATTTATGTGGAAAACTTGTATGCATACATACATACAACATGCTGTTTTTTATATTAATAAAAAACTCTGTACTTCCTTCTCTAGTTGCCTGCTATCCTGCCATAAAATGTTCTGGTGAGTAGCATCAAAGCATCAAAGTACAGTTAATGATGACTATTCAAATAAATCAAAGTAATTACAAATTCTCATCACTTCACAATTCTTCAAGTCAAGCAGAAATGTGCTAATAATATTTGTAAACATTACAGTTTCACAAGTATAACATTAAAAACAAACCCCTGTTTTCCAGAAATCTTATATTTATTTTGTAGGTTTTCTATTTTTTTCTCCCTGTTTAACATTTGTCTAATGACTTGGTAGTCTTACATTACCTCTTTTCTTGCTAATATCATGGCAATTTAAATTTTTTAAATTTTTCTTCCTGGGGCATATGGTGTAATTATGATGTGTGCTATCAAAAATGGCAACTCTATGTCACTCACTTCATGTAGCTATGCATCTTTTGGCTGTTAAATCTATCCTCTCTAGTCTCAGTAGGTTCCTTGTTTAGTGCCTGGATTGCCCATTTTGCATTTTGGTTAGCACATTTATGACAGTCCCTGCTAGAATGGTTATCCAATTTTTATGATATAAATAAGCATTTCCTAAAACTGTCCTGTGTGAAGGAGTTAATTATTGTGTTTTATGGGATCTACATATTTATTCATAGCTTATGGATTAGGTTAATAAGAAATCAAATGCAATGGCTAGGCTGTTTCTGTAGTTTATTGAAACAAACAAAGCATATAAAGTTTTTTTACAGCAGCAGTCTATTTTAACTTACTATCTAGAAGCTGACTTTTTCTTTAATACTTGAATGCATAATTTGAAGCTATCCATTGCTTTATTCCAGGTTTTCTACACTGAGATAATAGTGCAATGTTTGTGTAATGAGAGCTCACACAATTCATACAGAAATTACAAAATGTGTCATTAATATCAAATATTAGAAGGAAAACTAGATGTTAATTTGGAGCTGACTCCAAATTGCAGAAGACTGAAAAAAGATCAAGGCAATTATGTAACTCTGTGCTTCACTGGTTAAGACATTCCACCAAGAGTTTGTACACATAAAGCAATGCATATGCTTATATGGTCAAGGTGTACATTTATGATACCTTACCTGACATGTGTGGCTTTTTTAGCCACTTTGCAGAGCCAAAATATTTAAACCCTGCCTATAAAAACCTGCTTCATAATATAGCTTATAAACATATCAAATTTATTTTAGCATGCTGGCATTTTGAGATTATAACTATTTACACTACTGAAATAAAGCAAAAATTAAGTTTCTGTCTAAGCCTTATTTATTCTGTTCCATCACCATGGTATTCCAAATACTTGTTAGTGCATGAAACATCCAATTTTTTACGGTTGAATGTATGCCTTACCATCTTAAATAGCTTATTGAATGTCATACCTCAGATTGAAACCATTATATTTTTCCCAAGTCATTACACTGTCATTAGAGTGTATATCTATATCTATAAATAGATAGATATCGATAGATATAGATATGTAGATCTATATCTATATCTATATATCTATATCATCTATATCTATGATCTATATGAGATGTAACATTCAGGAAATGTGTCAAGAAATACAAAGGCATTTCAGTCCATGCTCTTTTCAACAATAAACACTGACTGAAGAACAAGCCAGTGACAAAGGAGTTTTGTAGCCCCTCTGCTTACTCTGAAGGGTAAAACATGGATTGTAAAATCATTACCTCTGTGTTACACTGATGTTCTCTGGGAACAATTACCCATTTTTTTTCCTGACATTTACATATTTCTTCAAATACACAAGTTCTTACATGGGTATTTATACACACATGTAAAGAAAGACTAGTATATGACAGCTGAGAGTGACACCATGTGACTAACATGGACCACCCAGTGCTTGTCCTAGATAAGTATCTATCAATCCCAGGAAGATCTGAGCTATGCTTTGCAATATTTAAGCTGTAATTATTTTTAGAATAAAAAAAAACCCCTGACTGATCAATGTGTGTGCCACATTGGTGGCATGCACACTGTGGAACATATTTACCTAAATCTGAACAGAAAGACCAATAGATGAAAGCTAAATTCATGATGCCAGAAGATTTCAACTGTCAGGAAAAAAAAAGACAAAAAATATTGATCAGGTGATGCAGCATTTGATGGAAAATGATTCCTATACAGACAGTTTCATATTGGGGTGCCTGGTACTTGTAGCTGTTTATCTCCATTTTTGCTGCATAGAGCAATGGAGAAATGTTGCTAAAAGCCTACTTCTATTGATTGTGTGAAAAAAAAACTGTATGAGAATCTATAAAAATCTGTCAGATTTCCTATCCACATTAAATATTATTTTTCACTCTTCACAGCATGCATATATCTAAAATATTTGAGACAAAACATTGAATGCCTGTAATAGCAAATACCTGCATTTCAGCCTTACTTCATAAACACTAAAATTTCACAACAGCAGTATTCATAAAATGGTTCCTTCATGATTGAAGACATTTCAGCAAATGTAGATTCAGCAAACAAAATATGTTGATAAAACAGGTTAACTTTATTAAAAAAGTTATTGCTTTTAATATTCTTTTAGTTTCCAAGCATGTTGTGGAGCCAGGGTCTTACTTGGTAAGCACTCATCACTCTGCAGGATTTTCCTACTATGGAATGCCTGACATTATTTGCCTTTTTCTAAGGAGTCCTTTGCTGACTCCCCTTACATAGAACTGAGTTGCTTATTTCAATCAGTTAATTGTCTCCTTGTCATCTATTTAATATAATATTAAGAAATAATTGCGCTTGTAGCATGTTTGCATAAAGTATTGGGTTTCTCTTATATCTTTTCAAGCAAATAGAAATCTTGTCCACCATACATGGCATTTTTCAAGATATAAGCAACTCTAAACTGTTGCAATATATATCTTTGTCAAGTCTCATTTTTGGATTCCTTTTTGTTTATGATTTTATCAGTTGTTTATCTCAATATTTTCAGAATATTTCTGTGTTCATGAACCTGACTGATACAGAAATCAGATACATGGATTCAAATCAATCAAAGTAATTACAAATTCTCATCACTTCACAATTCTTCAAGTTAAGCAGAAATGTGCTAATAATATTTGTAAACATTACAGTTTCAGAAGTATAAAAAACAAAACCCTTTTCTTGATTGATTAAAAATATTTGAAAACTCAAGGAGTAAAATATGAGATTAAGGAATTTTAATAATGTTGTAATTGTAAATGTAAGAAAAAAGTACTTATAAATACTTTTTTTAAAATAAAAGATCTGTAATAAATTTGTTGCAGCCTTATTTTACACTGTTATGTTATATCTAGTTCCAGCTTGCTCATATGGTGCTCAGACTGGATGCAGAAACACGATACTAAAAGTTGACATTTTAAGAGCTTTCAAGAGTGCTGTACAGCTTAGACAAATCAGATTTTTCCAAGACATTATAAACTAAAAAGTCAAACTGGACAAAAATGTTACTATATATGTTTTAAAAGAAAAATAATTCTATTACTTTGTCTGTGTTATTCCTCAAATTTTCTTTTATGATAAAAATATGGTTTTTACTATCTTGAAACTTGAAATGAAGGTTGATTTGCATAAAAGAGAAAATTTGTTTTCCCAGGAGATAGACAGAAAACTCCTGAATCTGAATCCTTTATAAGTAAAATAAACACTCAACAAATCAAGTTTTTATTTGTAACAGAAGTTGTGTTTAGGCTGAAAAATACATACTACAATCTAAGATTAATGCTTTCCAATCTATCTTTAAGCAAAATTTGGTCTAAAAAATCTCTAATACTGAGTTAATTAGTATAATTATCTGTCTTAATTTTAAAAAAATATTTTTATTGCATGCAGATATATGAGTAATGGTTGATTTAAATAATGAAACAATAAAAAAGGGTTTTTTAAAATTCCTAGTCATAAAGTTCTTACATATTTAATTACAAAGTTTTTACTAATATTAGTATAAAAAATGACTGCCCTGTGGTCTTGCACTGATAACAAAATCAGGTTACAAAGTGTGAGTTTTCTATCTCAGACAAACTAATCTAAGATGAACTGAATAGAGTAATATAAATCAAAACTTAATAAGATTTTATCTCTTTTCAGATTTGACAAATGTGACCCAGTTTAAATTTTACCAACTTTCAAGGCAGTTTGAGATGTATGTTTATCTTTCTCCTTGAGATATGGGATCTAAATTTGGACTTAATTCCACAGGCTCATTGTAAAAATTCTACTGTTTGACATTGTTTGTACCAAGCTTTTAGCACAAATTTAGCGAGACTGATAATTAACTCAAAGTAGATCAGCTGTAAGAGCTCTATCAGCCTTACAGTACTTTGAAAGCTTTGCAATTAGTAGACATTAATTTCCTGTGTATGTATATGAAAGGTTTTATCCAAAGTTTTATCAACTGTAATGTAAAAGTTCACACTAGCTTCAGTGAAAATTGAGGAATGCTCACAAAAAGGTCGAGATTAGCAAGCGTACATTCAATGCTAGATGCATGAATAGCAACATTGAAGGCAAAGGAAATTATTCTCATTCTTAAAACAAGTATATGATGGAATAACCAGCCTTACACTGCTTTAATCTTCTCTAGGACTTTGAGGAGCAAGTAAAATGATGGCATTCTGAAATAAGGCATTGAAGGATAAACCTGGAGAAACACACAGATGCACATCAGACCCCATTGCAACATATGTCTCACCTCACCAAATACATGGAACAATTCACTGCAACCTTCCCCCTGAAAGAGACTGGGAACAACTCTCAGAGAAGCTCCACACCAGAAAGTTATATCAATCTTAATGTCAGCCTTGTTCAGCTGAGCTGCTATAACAGCACACACAGAAGTAACTCCAGAAAACAAGCAGCTTGTTCATTCATTCACGGTGTTTCCAGCCCTGACAGTCCATCGCTGTCTCCCACTGCTGCACTTTTGTGCCCTTATCATTTTTCCACAAAAAAATGACAGGATGTACATGTACCACAAAAGATTTAGCACAACTGCTTCTGTTCCCTTGTGTTGGGATGCCCTTCTTGACAGCACATATTTGTGACAAATAGCACTCAGTGTCTTAGGGTATACTTGTAGAGCAATATAAAATTTCTTGAAAAAGATGTGCTGTAAGTAATATGTACTCATAGCAACATTGCAAGTGACTGCCAGGCAAAAGAAGCTTAGTAACACCTTTTAATTAAAAAAAACCCAACAAAACAAAAACTAAACCAAACAAAAAAACACAAAACAAAACCCCACAAACAAGCAAGCAAACAAACAAGAAAACAATAACAAAAACCTAAACAGACCAAAACCAGAAAACAAACCCTTAAAACCAACCACCCAAAAAAACAAGGAATAAAAAACAAAAACCAAAAAAACCCAACCTCAAACCCCAAAAATGTTAAAAAGTGGTCTCTTCCAGTTGAGTATTTTCACAATGTTTGTTATTTGCCTGGAATATGGATATACTTATGCTACAAGCTGAAGAGTGGAAAGAGAGAAAAAATAAGACGGCTATAATCAGTTACTGGAAACTTCTTCAGATTATTCCTTGCATCTGTTGTGCAATTCTTCATGTGCTCAGCCTTCTTAGGGGAATGTATGTTCTCACAGGTGTCAGTACTGTCTATCTCTAATAACAAGGTACAGGCTGATGATGCCTCCTCATATTTGTGATCAAAGAATCGAGAGGCTGGAGCAGGCCAAGGCTCTTCTTGTGAGTCAGGGAAAAAGAAAATGCAGCTCCAGGGAGCACAGCAGCTCAATAATAGATGCCACTGAGGAGACACTTGTGTCTTTTAGATCATCATCATCCTGCACAGCTGAGTGTGACTGAATGTGAACAGGACAGAAAGTAGGCAAAATCCTGAGGGCATTTGACAAGGCTGGATTTACTTTTTACAAAGATCATGCACAGGGGCAAGGAGCATGACTGAACCAAGTCTTAGTAATTAAGAAGAGATGGTGAGGAGTAGCATTTATTCATGAAATTATAGATGCTTGTACTCCTGGAAAACAGCAGTATCAAATTAAACAGGCTGTTTTCCAATAAAGTCTATAGTCTTAATATGCTATTGTTAACATCTCCCTGACCAACTAACTAAAACAGAAGGGCCAGGATCTGAGACACAATTCAAATTTTTTTATGTTTTTCTTAAAATATATAAAAACACATTCACCATATAGTATGCATTTATTCTCTGTACTGTTTCCTCTAGTTTTTCCTCATTCAGAATGGCCAGAAATTCTCTCAGCACTGTAAAAGGCCTGCTGAGTAGTGTAGCCTCCAGTGGAATACCAAAACGAGTTGATTCATCACTTGTAAATTTGCCAGTTTCCACCAGAAACTTCAAGAGTAATAAACGTTTCCTCTTTCTGATTTTGACACCTCTAGTCTCGCAAAGGGAAACAAGAAGTAAAAATAAGAACCAGAGATCAAAAAGAGGCTTCACAATTATGATCTTTTTTCCACAGGGATAAATAATACCGTCCCCACTCCCAGCACACTAATGTCATTATTATAACTACATGGTCTCTCTGGTCCTGCAAAATTTCATAATCTTATTTTGACAGAGTAGAAATTCACACATCACCCTAATAGGAGTAAAATGTAAATGAAGGCATGATTAATCATGGAAGATCCAATGTAGAAGACCACATGCTTGTACAAACCCACGTAAAATCACACGGGGTAGAAAGAACAGGATTTACCCATTCTATGATTGCCAAAGGGATAGGAGTATAAATGTTGCTTAGAAATCACAAGAGAGCAAATGATCAGCTGAAACATACAATCATCCAAACCCATCAGGATCAGCTCCTACCTCCTGTTCTCATCTTAACCATGTCTTTATCCCTGAGATGCAATATGGGAGGTGAGTGGGCTTGTGTGTGGGGAGAGTTAAAGCCTTTACTTTTCCAACAATACATAGTCATATCTTTTTGTTTGTTGCTGAATAGTAGCACAGGTCAGCTCTTCTCTCTCCTCTTGAGGTAGAAGCAATGAGCCCACTGCTAGGACTTAGGCTAGAAAATACAGCATTGCTTCCTCTCCTCCCCACTAGCACAAGCAGGCATCACTCACAAATCTATCAAAGATATAAGCAATCTCATGGTCTTAGGAGACCTGCAGGGAAAGCATTTTCAGAGGAATTTCTGGTCTCTGAAAGAAGAATTGTTAGCATTGATTTTCCCCATAGCAAAAAAATGTGAATATACAGCAGCCTTAATGCTTCATTCGTTCCATACCTTCAGCAGTTTGCTGCAGCAGTATTCAGAGTGATGTATAATGTTGCCAGAAGGAACCAAATTTTCCATAGAAATGATGGATCTTTAGCACAGGAAGCTTAAGGTTTTGAAATGCAATTTAATATTAGCTACTGATTTCTGCTGACCTCTTTGAGCTCTCTTGGAAAAGAAATAAAGCTCATAAAAATACTTCTTGTACTACAGGGAAAAGCAGTCTGCTGAAACAGGGAGCTAGCTTTGACTCTTAGTGCTCCTAGTTTTTTTTCTTTTTAAGCCAATCACTAAAGAAATTAATCCCCTGTCACTTTCAGAGTCACGTATTTCACATCAATTGAAGTTTGCAGTCATAGGTGAAAAAATAAAAGAACAAGTTACAAAAGTAAGAGGGCAGAGAGCTCTGAGGCAATTTATTCTCTCAAACTAACAAAATGACACAGAATATTTTTAAGGCAATTACAAAGAGCATATTGATTTGTAGTTCTATAAGAGAGGAATAAGCAAGGTTCCTGTTTCATTTTGTGAGTGTTTAAATCAAGATAGAAGCTTTTTACTTGTTTGGATCCTGAAGAATGGAACTGTTTTTCCTCTATCTGTATCTGGCTATTTCTCACCTTTTGTCTCCCACCTCCTTCTGCTAGCTTTTCACTGCAACCTGACACAAAGAACGTCAGCTGCAACAGAAAAAATTCTGGTACAGCTGCATAAAACTTTGGCAGCGACCAGATGTCATCCCCACTGCTCAGTCTTTGCAGTTAGCTCTGGTAATGTCTTTTGTTTCACTTTATTAGGGGAGACAAGATTGTAAAATCTTCTTAGGTAAAGGGTAAATAATATATCTGGCTTGAAATGGACAGCAGGAGCAGAGCACCAGAAAGAGCAGTTCTGTTCTTTTCTTCTGATGAATCTGTGGAAGAAAAATAAAAGTGTTGTCAAAAATGCTGATGAAGCAGTTATGTGTTTCTACAGACAACATTATAAACCAGTATTTTTGAAAAGGATAAAATGCAGGTTTTTTACATTATATATGCCGTGCCAAAATAGATATTTGACAATACAATTGCATTATGCTGGATTCCTTCACTTCCAATTTAGTATAATATAATATAATTTAATTTATATCGCATTACAAAGACGTGCCAGATGCTCCAGCTTCCAGTTGTGATTGAGCAAATGATGGACTACCATTATTTTTCTACAGATAAACAGGTTTTTTCTTCTATTTTAATCTATACTTTCCAACTATGTTTATATGTAAGCACTGATTCATATCCTTCCTAAATAAATATTTTTGTTGACTTCATTAACAAAACAAGTCTCACAATAACAATGTGCTCACAGAGCACATGAGAATAGGAGTGGAGATTGTTAGACAGGCCTGCACTTCTGCTAGACACTCCAACAACATTCAAATTAGGTTATCTCCATAAGAAAGTAGAAATATAAATCTTAAACTGAAAAAATACAGGCTGATTAGTGGAGCTCAAAATATAACCAGAATGAAACCCCTCTGCATCCACATTATGTGCTGCCCAAAGGCAGTACAGGGATTAGTTGCTGCCCAAAGCCTCTTTTTACAAATGGATTGAAAGGGAATGTGGGACAATGCCTAACAATGACAGGACTGTTGGGCCACTGAGTTGTGGTGTGAAGACCCACAGACATGAAGGCAGATTTTATCAGTTGGAGGCAAGTTGAAGTCAAATGCCTCAGAATAGTCATGTTGAAATTAAGGAGCAGGTTACAAAACTGCAGTGCAGAGAGCGTGGTAGATAATAATGGAACAGTGTGGAACAAAGCCAAGGGTACAACATAAGACAAAGAGCTAGTTTTACATGTGATGGTAAATAAGGAGATGTTATTTAAAGATTGCCTCTACTAACAAAAGAGAAATATGGTTCCTCCTCTGAGGTGTTAATAACATCCTACTGCTCCACTGGTACTAATGCTGCAAGGAATCCTAGCCAGGCAGCATGGATATCATTCTATTTTACCATGCCAGGATCTGTATTCATTGAAACAGGGCTAACTATTAATCATTTCTATGCCTGTGCTTCTGTACATTTTATAATTCACTGACATGAAGTAGCATATGGTGGATAATATTTTCCAATTACTTTAGTTAAATATTATAGAACAAATGTAAGAGATGGTGCTTCCTGTTGCTGGACAAAACACATCTCCAGCCTGGGAATAAATAAATCCTAGGACAGATGTTCTATTATAATTGATTAAAAAATTCTGGAGTTTAAGATAAACTGTTCTGTGTCCTCTGACAACAGGCTGTTATTTGCCTATGGTCTCAAAACTGCATCCATATATAGAGATATTTTCATATCCTCTCCAGGGTCAGTTTGTCTCCTGACATCTGTTGTCACACCATTGGTTAGGTACAAATTCTTATTCTGCATCACAAATGTTCTACAACTGCTAAGAACTAACTTGCACTAACCTCAATAATTATTTCAGAATGTCTAAATAGTATTTCTGCACTTTTTGTGACCTGGTGTCACCAGCACAGAGGCTTTTCGATGAGTTACACCTGTACTTAAAATATTTTTCTCCTTCCCATTGCCACACACACCTTTGCTTTTGTTTTCCAAGCCATACAATTAATGCAATGAAAAGGTCATTCACATTTTACAAGCCATGCAATCAAATATGATTTGTTTGCATTCACCTCCTAGTTTTGTTTTGGGTTTTTTTTTGTTTGTTTGTTTTGTTTGTTGTTTTCTTCTTAGCTAACAGCATCATCCTGACAGCATTATCCTGACAAACATTGTCAGGTGCAGTGAATTAGGTCTAAAAGGCCAGCAAGGATATATTAAATGAAACAGAGAAATAAATGAGACAGAGAAAATTGCTGAAAAGAAAAGGATTTTTTTTTTCTTTCTCCTCTTTTTTCTGAAAATTCTGGACATCAGAGAAAGTAAGTACTAGAATTTTAAAATTATTTGTTGTATGTGAGCTTGACAAAGTTCCACATTTGTTGTATGTGAGTTTCAAAGTACCACGGATCTGCATGCCAAGAAGTTGGTCACTATCAAAATTGCACTTTAATCCTTGTTTCTTGAGTCTGTTTTAAATATGGTCTTTATTACTTACTCTTAGTATGATCTGCCTGCACAGTGTTCTGTAACACATTATGTTGTGGTATTGTTCTTGTGTGCAGGGCCTGATCAAGCTTTTTGTAAGCAGAACTTGAATTGCAGCAGCAATTTCACATGTTGAAAATTTCCAGTACAGAAATGGAGCTGTACAATCTGAGGAGAAAGTAGATGCTTAATAGAGCAGAAGATATGAGGACACAAGAGTCCATTGCCCCTCAAGTGGTTTGTGGTGTGGCATTATGCACCTCTGACATCCCTTTAAAACTAGATGACCATTTAGGAAGGTTCATGAGGTTTAGGAAGTCCATTTCCAAATCTATTTAATGGACGTTTCAAGTTAAGATATCAAACTAATGTGAATGAAGGTATCAAGGTGAGAATAAAAAAAAAAAAAAAAAAAAAAAAAAAAAAAAGAGAGAGAGAGAGAGAGAAGATAAACCGTAGGCCTATACCATAAAATTTACATCAATGTTATATTTCCATACCCAAAGTTGTATTCCATAACATTTTTGTAATGTGAATTCCTAAACTTGAATATATGTGAACTCTCACAATATCTCACTGAGTATGTTGAAAGGCCAGTCTTCATCTGTAGTTTTACATCCATCTACACTCAAAGTCACCCCTCTCTGTAGTAAGGCAGCAAAGAGAGTGAGAAATTAAGCAGTGTTACACCTTTACCTGCTCAAGAGTCTGTATTAAGTACTAGCATTCACTGCAGCACAAGAACTTCAGAGTCATCCTCTTTATCAGAACAATTTGTTCTATGAGAAGCAGAACTAGTGCTGCCTGACAGCCTATAGATGCATGGGAGATGTCTCCTCTACACTCTGTGTTCCTAATGCTGTAATTCTAATGACTAACTCCTTCCTATAACTTTTGCTCCTAATTTACCTGTCTCCTCCTTATCTGCTGCTTACCTTCTTTGGCTTGCTGCCTGATGTTTTTTGGTATGTACCATAGATACTTTGGAATCACAAGGTCCTCACTGATGGGTCAAGTTCTGCCAGCCCCAGTAGCAATTTTTTAAACAAAGACTTTGGCAGAAGTGATTTGCAGTAGTCGGCACAGATATATGAAAGAGAAATCATGCTTAACCAAACTGACAGCTCCCTACATTGATATGTTTGTGTTGGTGGAGGATGGGAGAGAAACTGATGTTTTTTCTCCACTGTATCAAGACTTTTGACGGTTTTCCACATGCACAGAAGCTGTTCAAATGCAGGTTAGGGAATTGAGGTGAACTCAGCTGCTGGGCTTAGAGGGTTGTGATCAACAGCATCAAATCCAGCTGGAATCTAGTCACTAGAGGTGCATTTGAGGGGTCAGCAGTGGAGCCAATTCCATTTAATACCTTCATTAATAATTTGATTATGAACCTCAGCAGTTTTGCAAATGATATCAAACTCTGAGGATCTGATGATACACAATGAGGGTTTTTCTGCTCTTTAGAGGGACCTTGACAAGCTGGAGGATTTGGCAAATAGGAATCTCATGAAATAATAAAAAGGAATAACCCCAGGCACCAGGTCAAGGCTGGAGGCCAACCTGTTGGAAAAGATTTTCAGTAAAGGACTTGAGGATTGTGATAGTCAAAACAGTTACCAAGGGGCAGCAGAGTGATCTCATGGTAAAGGTGGTCAACAGCATCTTCACCTGCCTGAGAAAGTGTCATGAAGAGCCCAAGAAAGGTTATTGCTGTGGCACTCAGCCTGGGCTGTTGTTAAAGTAGTTCTTTAGAACTGGCCTGCAGGCTGAGCCTACATCTATCCCAGTGACCTGAGCAGAGCTGGGACACATTCCCTGGGCCAGCTGGCATAGGCAGGCCACAGACATGTTGCTAAATTCTTTTAACTGCCTGAAAAAAAATATGCTGAATGCATGATTTCTGTTAAGAATGGTTCCTTGCCCATCATAGCCCACAATATTTCCAGGAAACCTTTTGGGACAGTGTGATTTTCCCACAGACAGTGCTGTGACAGGGGCTGTTGTAATAATTAAACAGTCCAGATGGTTGGCACTATTTGTTCTATGGATACAGCAGTGGAACAGATGTAGTCTCAAATAAGTTATCTTATGTAATTTCAAGACCAAAGCCTAAACCAACCACAAGAATCTCCCTTAACCTAAAAGGGACAGTGGTAGATTAATCTTATTTTAGGTGATATCCTGTTCTCACCACTGACTGTGGAGCAATTAAGGGTGATTTAGAGTGATTATCTGAGATCAGAAAACTAGTTGTGGTCTGTTAATCAGGGAAGAGTCACATGCTTGGGGGCAGATTGTCAAATAATATTCAGGTATCAGAGATGTGATAGATGGTTTGTGAGAGCTTAAGAGCAGACAGATCCTTACATCTACCCAGGCTCCTATAATCATTACTTAGAAACAGCTTCTAGTGAATTGCATCCTGGGCTGAACATGAATCAGAAGTAAAAAAACTGTGGATCACAACTAATCAGTGTTTCATTCAGAAACTACACTACTAGAAAAAAATGTGATTTCAATCAAATTTGATTAATTGCCAGCCCAGAAAGAAAGTTATGAGAATGAGTCTTTTAGAGTTGTATAAGCAGTGACAGAAAATATTATTTGTGTTGTTCTGCCTCAGATTCTATCAATGAATAAGGATTGTCTGACAATGTAGGGGAACAGGAGATTAATTTCAGTTTTCTTAATAGAAAACTTAAACAAAACCAATGACAAATTCATCATCATATGTCTCATGTTCATTTTATTAAGCAGAAAGGATGATCTCTGAATATCTGAGCAGGTCTTATTTACAAACAACTTCCTGTAAAGACAATTTGTTCACAGGTGCAGAGAACTGATCCTGTTTTGTTGGGATACAGGTTTAGAATATTTCCAGGACCTCATGGCAAGTAAATAAATGTGATGATAGAAGTAACTGTATAACTAAAAATAATTAATTATTTCTTTCAACTCTCAAGGAACATCACCGTGATTTCCAGTAGTGGATCCAGATTCTCCATTCAAGAGTTATCTGACAAAATCACAGCACCATTACTGATAACTAAACTCACTCCTAGGTATGAAAGATTTGTCACATGTACGTTATTTCATTTAAAATTTGGTTGTTATCTGGTGTTAGAATAATGACAATTCTAATTTTCTATCAGTATATCATCTTTGAAAAAAATTGACTAATTAGTAATGAGTTTTGTAGCTTGTCAGGAAGAGAATTTGAAGTAAATTCTTGTCTAGAGCAATTGAAATTTGGAGTGACACCATATGTAAATGTGATTTTCCCCTATTAATTAGCATCTTTAATTACTTTGTTCAGAGACTTTATTATACCACTTCTGAGAAGCCATGCAAATAGGGAAAAAAAAAAAAACAACCACCAAAAAACCAAACCAAACAAACAAAAAACCCCCCAAAACCACCACAACAACAAAACCGCAAAACAACAACAACAACAACCACCACCACTAAACAAAAATACCCCCAACAAAACCAGATTTGAAGAGGCCAGTTATTCTAGTATCAAAATCTTTTTTTTTTCTTGTTGGTCCTTATAGCATTGAACAAAATCTTTGTTGGATCCAGATCTAAACTCCTTTGGAAGCAGATTTCATGCCTGAACCATACTGAATCTGGAGTACATTTTTTAATGTATTTTAATGTTATTTTGTTATTTCCCTTAGCAAGAACAGAACATCAAAACATCTTAGAGTTTAGGGGACAAGTGGAGACAGCAGCCCTGTGAGGGAGACAGAGTTTGAAGGTTTTGTGATCTATATTTAATTTCTGCCAGCCAAAGTTTTCTCTCATATTAGCTACTTAATATTTCTTTGTTTTGCCTGCTGTGTAAAAAGATAATAGCTTTCTCTCTACCCTTATTCTGACTTGTCCTGTTAGAATAAAGTGACAAGTACAGCACATTTACACAGGGGTTTGTGCAGTGGCTCAGAGCAGCCATGTGTGGAGCAGAAGGGCAGGACAGAGAGGTCTCTACAACGATGCAGACAAATGGCAAACAGGGCAGGAAGCTAAACAGACAATTGTTTCATTAATGTGCCAATGATGTCTTAGTGAGGGCTTAGATTGCCTTAATTTTTTTTTTGTACAGTTGTGCATCCCCTGTAAAATGCTAGCATGGATTAGTTATATGTGCACACAAGACAGCAGCCTTCCCAAAGCTGAGGTAGAGATGTAGATGTAGATACATCTGTAGATGTATCTGTGTAGTTAATATTCTTTATTAGGATAGGAGGAAAAAGGAAATCTATGTTCTAGGTTATTAATAAAAAAAAATAAAAAACCTAATTCTGCTGTTTTATATAAATCTTCACAATATTTAAAACAGTACCATATTTTTTATTCCAAATGAGGTTTTGTGTTCTTCAGTTGCTGTTATGAAACTTGTATTATCCATGTCATCCAAAACTTTTCTTTTAATCCTGTGGCTTCTATTTATCCATCTAGCAAAGGTCTGTAGTGCTTGTCTGCATGTTAACAAGGTGATCTGTGGACATTTGGAAATTTGCTGAATATAGTCAGCAGTAATGAAAAGGTTTTAATAGTACCCTACTGAAAGTTTCTCCTCCCCTCTGCCTCCCCCACAAGCAGCTAGCTGAGATTTGGGAAGCTTTGGGGAAAGGAGATCTTCAGGATAGGGAAAGGAAATTTCAAAAGAGGCTCTTATCCTCAGGAGGTGTTCCAAGGCTTTTATTCCATGAAGGGAATCCCAGGGCCAAGAGGGAGATCATGGGAAAACAGGGGTTTTTATCTCTTTCGGGGTCGGGGTCAGATTACCTGGCCGAAGGCCATAGGTCAGAGTCAAGGGGCAGGTAAGACCAGGTAAGGTTACAGTCTCTGGGGGAGGGGTTTGTGAGGGAGACCATCCCCTAGGGGAATGCAACATCCTACAGCAGCACAGGTATCTACCAGATGCAAACCTGTTGTTATCAGTCAGGTTTCACTTTTCCTTTTCTTCTGAGACAGCCCAAAGGCTTACTTACCTTTGCTAAAGCATATAAATGAGATATTTTTCTTAATTTGCATATCAAGGGGCAAATATATGGTTATGATGTGAAGGAGAAAAAGTAGGCTGCATTTTAGTTTGGGGTGAATTTGTATAAGCATAAATACTAATTCCCTATACACCAAGTATCAATATAATGGCTTAAAATTTTGGGAACTTTTTCCTTCACATGCAATGTATTTTATTATATGTGATCAGCCAGAACAAAACAGCTGTCTGTGCCAGACACCAGCAGTGTACCATTATCTTGAATTTCACCAACCATACTTCGGTCATTAATTCTGCAATGTCCTGATTTGCTTCTGAAGTACCAGATAGCAAATACTGTTCAAGGTTATGATGAAAAAAACTGGATCCTATTTAGTCAGCATACTTGTCTTGTAACTAGTGTTTGAGACCTTAAACTTTGACTTTCTTTGTTTTGATTGCCCATTAGCTGGAAGGGATACTGAGATAGGTACAGAAGCTGACCTCACATTAAAAAAAGAAAATTTCCTATTTCAGTCAGTGGTTTCCAACCTTTTCTAGCTTTCTGGCAACATTACCTGAGGAGAAATATGCTGCCAGCTGACCTTGCTCTGCATAAGTATATTTCAGCTTTACCAGCAACAGCTTCTGTTGGCCTCTGGTGTTGGAGGATCATGCAGAGAAACATATTGTCAATAAACCATATTTAGAACCATTGATAAATGTGAATTTGTTTTGTGCTCATCTAGCACTCTTCCTTTTACAAACATGAGTGCAAAATTCCTGTTATACACTAGTCAAAAAAGCTCCAGGTTAATCACATTCTTTTCAAAAATCAAGTTAATGATGAGCAAAATTCAAATACTCTTTTTGTATAGACTGGGAGAGCAAAAGGTGAAGTGTTCAAAGTAAAACTCAAAGAGCTGTAATTAAAATCAAGTGTTACTTCCTTATTGCTTTGTAGTCTGCCTTCTTCAAATATTTTATAACATATGCATGTTTTCCCAGAGATTATTTTTAGTTTGAATTCAGAGCAGTCTTTATACTCTGCACTGATTTTGGATGCAAAAATTTACTACAATATGTAGTTTTTCCCCATTGTTTTTCTGTTTACATCTTCAATGCAAGTATTATCTCTGAACAGTGCTCGAATGCCTTCAGCTGTGCTTAAGTTCGCCATACCTGGTCACATGCCTAAGTACTTTCCTGAAAGGGGAAATATGTTGAATGAGGAGCTATATTATAAACTGAAAAATTGCTGTAGAACAGGATGTATTGACAATGCCTTAAATATAGTCAGTGATTCCCTTAAAAAAACAAACAAACAAACAAAAAATCCACAAAAAAAACAAACCACCAACCAAACAAAAAAACCTTACATATTCTGATTTTTTCTTCAAAATACCAGATTTAAAGCTGAACATTTTTGTTATTTTAATTCACTGCAGACAAACTTAATGTTGTACATGGCAGACTGTGTCTACAGAAGAATTTAAATGAGGCCAAATCGCATTGCATGTTTACAGTTCAGCTGGACAATCAAGGCCTCTCTGCACTTTGGAAAACGTCACGGAACATGTAGGGCTTAAAGTAGCCAAGATCTTAATTGTGGAGGTTTTCCAAAGTATTTGCTCTCCTTCTGCTGCAGTAGCTGCAGCTTCTGGGATGAAAGCACATTTCACTTAACACTGCTAATTAACACTGTCTCAGAGGAAGTGGCAGCATCCATCGAAGGAATGCTAGGAAACAGATTATTAGTGGAGAAACCCCAACACTGCTCACACTCAGAGCAGTCAGTCTCAAAGGAAGATAAAAAGGGGCTAAGCAAAACCCCTGGGTGTATGTCAAATTATTTGATCAATACATTTTTAATTTTTATTTAATATCCAACAGCCATGTGAATGATAAAAATATCTGTGATACCCAGTGCAGTCAAGCAGTTAATTTAATTCTTGGATCTTCAATTAGCTGTCAGGAGAAGGGCCAGTATTACATAACAGCATCTTATTCTGCTTAGAATTGTGTAATTAATAGTTTTATATATATATATATATATATATTTATAGTCTTTACCTACGTCTATAAAAAGAAATGTGTTTATACCCAAATATATTAAAAGTGTCAGAGTTCATTTTTAACCTTAATCAAAGCATAAGTATTCCAAATCAGCATGCACCTCTGTATTCAAATTTGGGTGTGCAAAACAATCTAATTGAATCAGAAATCTTTGCCTCTCCTGCATTTTAATGTCTGTCAGCAGTTTCATTTCATCAGCAAACTGTGAACATTGTTTATCAGATTTAAAGCCTTAGAAAACTGTATCTACATCTCAAAAGGATTATAAAGATAAGAAAAGTTAGTTTTCCAGGATAAAAATTCCAGGATAAGACCTTCATTTACCCTTTTTTTTCCTAGGTTTGTGTTTTTTCATTTTGTAGTTTTTCATATTCAGTAAATTGTTTTTTCTGATGATAACACATGAATATCAACATGTCAGCATCAGAAGATATTGCCTAAAATAAGAAGTCAAATGATCTTCTTGATTTTGATATGAATGATAATAAAGAAAAACACAGTTATGAGAAAATAGGAACTTTCTTAATTTAGATATTTCTGCCTCCCTGCTCAAGGTCAAGGGCAAACCTGAAGGATTTCTGATTTAGTTTGGAGATATATACCGAAAAATATGTGGTCACTTGATTTTTTTTGGCCATCAGCATATGTAATCTGTAAAACAAATATCCAGATGCATCTCCAGGGTCCTCATGGTTTCTGCTGTTTTTCCTCTAGGTATTTGGGGACAGAGACAAGTGTTACACCTAAGGGAATGCTCCCTCCTCCAAGCCTCTTGTCAGATACATTTTTCTGTGGAAAATCAAGTGGAACATTGTCACTAGGAAGTACAGGCTGAAGAAGGACAGTTTAATTATCTTTGGCAAAACATGCAAAGGTGCCCTAGAATGTATCTGCTATTGTTGATGCTTTTTGCACTTCAGTTACCTACAAGGAGGAAATGATTTTTTTAAACAAGTAGATTAATGTATGTGTATGCAGATGTTGGAAGTCATATTCTTATTAGAGAAAAAAGTTGCTGATTAGAACAGAAAGATTAAGTAATTTAGGAAGTTAGGGTCATTTTCTAGAAATCCTTTTAGTTTTGGTCACTTGCAAGGTTGTGTTGTACCTCCAATGGAGTGTTAAGAAGCAGTAAGTAAATAAATAAATAGAATCATAGAATGAATTAGGTGGGAAGAGGCCTCTAGAAATAGTCTAGCCCAGCTCCCCAATACAGGATATAAATATTCAATACTCTAACTAGTAAAATGTATCTAGACTGGGAAATTTTGAATAAATGAATACACAAAGTAGGACATCCACTTTGCCAGGCTGTGTTATATGAGGCAACAATTAAAAAGTAATCCCCGGTTTTGTCTGTTGCTGGCTATTGTACCTGTTTAAATACATTTACATTTATCTTATATCTCACACTCAGTTCTGAAAACCTGAGACTTCCATGAAAAAATTTTCACTCTCTGGTCAGAGAAGTGCTTAAAAATGTAGACTGTTTATTTAGTCCTTTTCTTTCTGATTCTAGCTTCATAATATATACTATGCAGTTATTCATAGCTGATATACTTAATTCTTGACAATCATTTAACTGCCAGATCTGAAATTGCACTTCCGATCCAATGACTTGCCTTATCAGTTCTAGCTCTGTAAAATAAAATAATATGATCAGTTGGGTTGGCTTCGACATAACAAAGTAATTATTATTTTAGTATATTGATCATAGCCTGTTATTTCTGCCACCTTTTTACTGATGATGAATGCTAGACCTTACTGGTGTTGGTATCTTTTCTGAGATTATAAATTGTACTTCCCCCCCCATCCTGATAACAACCACAATAGGGTTATTACATTTATGTCAGATTAACTATTCAACTTAGTCACAGGGTCACCTCCTTGATTTTAATACAAATGTCAAAACATTACACATTTTCAAAATATAAAACCTTTACTGAAACAGAAGAAGAAAATATATTTGTATCTGTTTTATTTAGGCAGTAAGTCCCAACAGAGAGATCTTCTTGTCCTCATACAGCATCAAGTCCTTTGTTTCTCTCAGCCTCTGCGGTGATTAGACTGAGGGTGCACAATCAGCTGGGAGGAAGCACAACTGGGCAGGTGGCCTGAACTCATCAAAGACTTATTCCACATCACATCCTAACAAGCAAAAAAAAAAAAAGGGAAAAGAGGGAGGTGTAGGATGATTAAATGTCTTTTGCTTGGGTACTGTCTGTGCAAGAATCTACCCATGAGTGCCTTTTCTTCTCCTTTTTTTTTGTTTTCTTTTATTCCACTTACACTTCCTTTATTAAAGAAGTTTTCTTTTATTTTTTTCTTATTAACCCTCCAACATTTCTTTCTTTTGTTCCTTTTTTTTCTCTTCCCCTGTTCCACTGGGGCTGATGGGGGGAAGTGAGCAAGCAGCTCAGCTGACAACCAGGGTTAACCCAAACAAATATTTATAATTGTCACACAGAAATATAATCTGAAACCTTCAGTACTACCAACAGAAAGATCACTAACTATACCAATCATTTATAGAGACACATGGTTGCAAATATCTGCAGACATTATATTTATATTCACAAACTGGAGGTCAGACCTCTGTAAAATAGACTTATTCATTAGTTCAACCTCATGCTGATATTTTATGAATGTTGCATGTCTGTGATGTTTGCAATAACAACACTGAAAGCTAACTTTCACTGAAATCTTATTAAAGATGCAATAAGATGCATTTTTTTTCTGAATGTAATGCAGAACAATTAATGAATGTTTTATATCTATATCTGTGAAAATTAGGTTTTCTTGAAAAATCTCTTGCTATTCAAGAAAAAATTAGTTTCAGTGAGATTCTCATGTCATGAATATATTTGGCATATTTCCTATTTGGTTGTTCTTATCTAGTGCTTTGAAAAATAGGTTTTTGATTAAATTGGTACCTCTTAATAAAATCTGAGATCATATGCAGAAAACCAAGAAAGTAAGAAATAACTGTTTGTTTTTAGAAAGCAGTGGTGAAAAACAAGATAATGAATCAATTACCTGTGAAAATTTGAAACTGTGGGTCTTTTAGCTGCGCACAGGGCCTGCCAGAACTGGGCACACTCATTACAGCTGTCTGGACAGGGTTTTGCTCTGTTGTTCTCATTTAAAGCAGAGCATTGAACACATCTTACAGTCACTGGGACAGTGACAAAAAGCAAAACATTGTGGATGGAGGTCAAAAGAAAGGGTAATGTTTCAGACCTGACTGTATATTTGCCAAAGTTGTATCATTTTGCACTTCATTTACTTCCTAGTTTGTGTTGGGAATGCCTACCTCCCTCCCTGAGGAAACTTGTCTTTTGTAGTTAATAGCTTCCACACACTGCTTGCATATCAACCGGAAAGTAAAGAAGTTTACTCTTTTTTTCTCCAAGACCTCTAAGAATTAGGCAAAACCATGAATTTGGTGAGATCTGGCATTAATTATGCTAGTTCAAGACTTGGGTCAATTAGTCAATCTGCTAAAGGGTTTCCTTAGAGTCAATGAAGGGGAAAAATAAATAAAATACTGCACAGGAAGATTCCTCCCATACTGAGAAACGTCTATCCAACAAGATGAACAGCCCTCCAGCAGTGCCTCATTACCTCCATTGGCAAGGGAAAGATCTATCATGCCTTGCTTTAACAGGATGCTAACATTTAGTCACTTATCTTCAGTGAGAGAAAGATCTTAGGAGCTTCTGCCTTTCTTAGGCAGCTGACTGGTTGATTAAGTACCTAATTATGTTTGAAGTTCTGCTTCTTGGGTCTTGGAGTTTCTACAGGTAAAACATTTCTGGAAAAAATTGTTTTCCAGTACTGCATCAAGGAAGTACGGTTTTCTATCAATTTATAAACTTATGCATGAAGAATTAACTCAAGGCTGCTTTCCTTCTGTAAGAACTAGGAATTGGTATTGTTGACTTAAAAATTAAACAAATTATACACGTTATAGATGGATGTATATGGACAATCACTATCAACAGTAGTAGCAACAGATGTCACATTACCCCAGGTAGCTGACTCTAAACCCAGAGTATTTTGCCATCAATTCTAAGGGAGCCCTTCAAGCTCTTCCTGATGGCAGATATGGGGTGGTTTTTTTGGCTGTATAGATTAAAGGTCTTATATAGGATGCTATGCATTCTTTTCAGATCATGAGGCAAAATAAAGAGAGACTGTTGATATCTACCTGGCTTCATATACAGCTCTGTAATTTTGGTATTACCAAGAATGAGATAATTTTTACTACCTTATGTTTTGTATATATTGATAAAATACAGTTTCTGTGATGATATTTTATGAGAAAAGACTGACAAACAACCTTAATATTTTCCTAAAAAATTACTTGTAATTCAGCATGCATCAGAACTGTAGAATGGCAACTCTGTACCAAATACAGAAGATGATCCTCCTTTTCTGGCAATAGTGTATAATTAGAAGAGTCCATGTTACAAAGAAAGAATTTTTGCCATCATCTTGTTTCTGTCAAACACCAATTGATAAATGTGAGTGAAGAGAGCCGAGTAGAATAGTTAAGACTAGACAGCTTTGTACACGGCCTACAATAATAATTCAGTCCAACCACCTGGACCTCTCCAGGGCTGACCAAAAGTTAAAGCATGTCCTTAAGGACTTAAACACTGACAGGCCTGGAACTCTGATGGCCTCTATAGGTAGCCTGTTCCAATGTTTGCACACCCTCTAAGGAAAGCAATGTTTCCTATGTCCAGTCTAAACCTGCCCTGGTGCAGAACTGAGCCATTCCCACACATCCTGTCACTGGGCACAAGGGACAAGAGCTCAGCACTGCTCCTGTCCATCTGCCCTCCTCAGGAAGCTGAGATTGCCCCTCAGTTTCCTTTTCTCCAGACTAGACAAGCCCAGAGCCCTCAGCTGCTCCTCACAGGACATTCCTTCCAGCCTCTCACCATCAGCTTTGTTGCCCTCCTCTGAAGGCATTCAAGGACTTTCATATTTCACTTTAGTTGTGAGGCCCAGAACTGCAGTGCCAAGAAAAGGTCACAGAAATACTGAATATAGAGGTAAAATCACCTCTTTTTTCTGGCTGGTTATGGTGTGTTTGATGCACTGCATCAGAATGCAGCTGCAGACCTCCTCAGACAACCAAGGCTTTGCCAGATGATTGACAGAGGTTCAGCTGTAACCTCTGTTCTCTGCTTCAGTACTCTGGGATGAATTCCATCTGGCTTTTAACTGATGCAACAGGTACAATTTCAGCATCCAGAAATAAAAAATCACTGTTCCTGTGGTTGTGGTCCTTGAAGGACTGAGCAGCCCAAGTTTATCCATATTATTAAAGATTGAAGTAAAAAGACCCTCTACAATTCTTCAGGACAGCATGAAAATCTATCTTAAATTTACCACATAATCTAGATCAACCAGGAGGGGCAACAGAGAAGTTAAAAAGAGAGACTCGGCTTCCCATTTTTATTCACCATGCAGATGTATGCTACAGTTTTTTAGAATTACTTACTATTAGAAGTCATTTATTTTTCCATTGGTTCTAAGGTTTTTATTATAAACTACTTATAAACTAAATCTAAAAATATGAACATTTGTTTTAGATGCTGAACTCTGTGCCTCATCAGGAAACCAATGACTGTCTTGCAAGGTGTTCAGGAAAGATAAAAATCCTTGAAAAGAATTACATCTAGGAAGTAGAATTAGTGCATATTTTCCAATTATATGTAGAATTTTATATCGGATTTTTTTCATAATAATAACTACAAAGGAGACAATGCTCTAGCATTTACATTTATGCCAAATACTGGCAGTGATTATGGATTACCTAGGCATTACCCTTGCATTACCTCCTGTAGCATATGTTGCTTTGTTAAGACAGAAAAAAAATAATTGCTAGTCTTAAACATTTTACAAAATACATAATCTTAAAATGAGAATACTGCTTGCCTAATACTAATGTTTCTTGTTCTGCCTGAAAAGCTACACTTTTAGTAATTTCACTCAAAAGGCAACTTGTTTTCATTTAATTTATTTCCACTAATCTGTTGCTGCTAGGGATTAATTTTTGATTGATTATTTCCTCACACTCAAATGCAAGTAATCATGGGAAAAACTTCCATAGCAAGTAAAAGACATTTTAAGTAGCCCTTTTTAATTAAGAGAGAACTATTAATCAGTTATACCAAGTTTGGGAAGTTTTGTGGCTGTAACAAAAAAAGTGGAGAGAAATTTATCTCAATTCATGTGTTTGGAGGTTATAGCTGTCTTTGTTGGTGGAAGATATAAATCCTGCTGTATTAGAACCAGCAAGGCAGGCCTGGTTGAATGACATTTTTTTTTTTCCTTCAACTAATACCACACAAGTCCTGCTATAAGTGCAGCTATTCAAGTATTTGGAGAAGGGAACACAGTTACAGAATAGTTGTCTAAAAGAGAATTTGAAAAACAATAAGGAAATACATATTTTGAATAATTCATTAACAGTGTTTTTTCAACTACAACAGTATAAGACATTTCTAGGGAAAATATCAGGTGAGCAGGAGTAGGGTGAAGTCACTGATGTTAGCTAACAATTCTGTTTAGAATTGCTTATACTCTTTGAACAATCACCATTTGGTATTTTTTAGTTTTACCCATTGCTCCCACCTCCCTTTTCTGCCAGGAAAGTCCAGGCTCTGAATGTACAATCTGCTGTCCTGTGATGGAAGATTGTCAGAGACCCCAGGTGGCTATTTCCAAAAATTAGTGTTTGGGATGTAGATCTGGTGCCCTGGGAAAGTGAGCTACAAATTTAATAATTGTCAGGTTAAATGTATGAAACTTACAGGTAATCCTTTCACAGCCCAGAGGCTGGATTTTTTTTTTTTTCTCCTTATACATAGAAGAATTACTACTCTTAGACCTAATTTTCCTCTGGTTTTATGCAGGTTTACAGTGTGTATTAGAGGGAATATGTCTTTTCTGTTCTCACAGCTTTTGCCAGTGGTATAAAATATGGGTCTCAGAGAAAAAGTAGAGCTACTGCAACCTAATATATACAACAAGGGATGTGAAACATTATCAGGTTTGATTTTTTGGAGGGGAGGTTTCATTTTGTTCTCATATTCTTCTAGGGCTGACACTGCAAAAAGCTGTGGATGAGCAGAGAATCATATCAGTGTTTCATCTGTGAACTTCAAGAACTGCAGGAAGAATACAAGAGCAAACAACCTCACAATATATGATAATAAATGCACTGCCTACCCTTCTCTGTCAGCTTTCTGATCTTGCAAGGCAGAAACCTCCAAACACTCATTTCAATACTGCAGAGGGGACAAAAAGTCAATATAACCCACAAGTAAACAACCTTTCTTACCTCTCCTGTTGGATTTGCTCAAATATTTTCAGTGGGTGGGCTCCCAGTAGTTAGGTTGAGGGCAAGTAGAATTGTTTCTTCTAGGAGAAATATGACAAGGACTGTGTTTTTAAAAAGAGACTTACATGAATCATATTTTCTTGGAACATTACTGAAACAATATAAAGCTTTTGAGGTTAATCTGAATTGTTCTTTAGCCTTCCAAAGTATTTGCAATGTCAGAATTTTTTGTTGTCATTTGTTTCGCTCATTTAGAACCCATAGACCTGTTGTTTTCCAAGGGAATGGAATGTACCTTTAAATTTGAAATTATGAAATTACATTTTTCCCCTCAGCAACATTTCTCATTTTTGTGTCATGTTTAATTTTGCAAGGTTTGCCAGAGTGACTTGTTTTAAGGTCTTGAATGTACTGTCTAAGCACTCTGAAAGAATTGACTGAGATTATAATTCTCTTGGTAAAATATTGATGCACAAACTCTCAAGGCAATTAGAAACTCAGTTTTGCCAATCTAATATTTAATTCTTTCTCATGTTTTGTTAATAAACAAGAACCAGAAGTAAGACAAGAGAAACTGCAGGAGCTTTTATTATTCCAGCAAACAGTCTACTCAGGGTAGCAGAAATTACTTACTCTGAAATGTTTAGTGTCAAGCCTTATGTGATATCTGTCTCCCATTTGGAGAGCAAACAGACCTAGTACTTATTCTGCTTCTGAACTGTGGTTTCTGGATAGTTTGGAGCACTTGTGTGTTTACAGAAAATTACAGGTGTCACCTCCCTGTCACCTTCTACAGTTCTCTAATATTTATGTTAACTGTTGGTGCCTGGTCAAAGAGTCCTCCTGAGAGAACTGTTTAAAGTCTTTTTACTGTTGGTAGAGAGATATGGCCATCACTGACAGCTTTTGTTTACTTGTTCAAGTTGAACTTTCTAGGCTAATGAGGAAATTTTATCATTATGAGACTTCAAAGACATCTCCAAAGCTTGCCTCCATTTATGCATTCCTGTTATCTGGTCTGGCTTCACAAACAATTTTTATTTTCCCTTCCAGGTATCTCCTTTCAAGTGTCAAGTCTCTTGTATATGTGGCAGAATACAAGATTTTTTTAACTCTTCTTGACCAAGGAAATATTAATATAGATTTTTAGTTTTTTAAACACTCTCCTATAAATATCACAACATGATTTTTATCATCACTGAAGGATGAATTGAAAATGTGCTTACATGTACATTTGCAATTAGACAAGACATCCACCAAAAATATATCTATAGGTGATGTTTAGAGTTCCCTTTCAATTCTATAAACTGCCAGTCACTACAGCCATTTAGTTCCCAATATGGGCCAAACCTTAGTAATTCTGTTTATTTATTTTGCAAAGGAAAAAACACTGTCACATTTATATCTCAAGGCCGTCTTTACTTGGCCTTGCTTTAAAAATTCAGCAAAACATCATAAAAATGAAAAGTACTAAGTAAGGTAATTTCAGCTAACCAAGTCTAAGGCACTTCATTTTGGACCTTCTTATAGAAGGATGAGGATTTCTAGAAGATTAAATAGGTAGCTAAAACAAATGTCATGAACCTTGTTCCAGGGCTATATCTCTTTTCCCATGTTCCATGAGGAAAGGCTTTGTCATCCTAGAAAAAGAATTCTTAGACTTTTCAGGTGAGAGGAGCCTTCACAACCACTCTGAAATCTCAAGGGTATGTTTTTTTTTACTTACAGCAAGAAATCTAACACCAGCTTCTTTTCTTCTTTGGTAAAATATTGCTTCTCATATATGCTGTAATACATAAACTGAGTTCACACATATTGTGTCAAATCTGTCAAGCTTTATTCTTTTATAACAGGAAAATGGTACAAAGATGAGCATGGGAAGGAATTTAGACTTTCACTTGAGTATGGTTTGCTGATGCTGTCTTAAATGATTATAAAATTATTTTCTTAAATTTGCATAATAGTTACTAAAAATTACTTACAACACAAATAATGTAGTTAAACATTAAAATCAAGTACCTGGATATGAAAATACAGGGAAGAGATAGTACAAAAGTTACAACCTGCAGGTGCTACCACACAATCCCAACTAAACTGTGAAGACAGTTACATAAATGTATGCCATGTTACATTAATAACAGACATATAAAAATATTATTGTCATTAGTAGCTTCAAAAATGTCTTTTAATAATTATACTTTTCTACAATTTCCGTACAAAGTTGATACTTCAGTCTGAGAGCTTTCCAACATTTTGATTAGCTGATGCCACATTTCAGCATTAAAAGCTTTATCATTATTGACTGAGCAAAGTCATCCAAGGCAAAACATAACCATATCCTGAGTCGTAGAGGTCTTCCTTCTGGTGTGCACTGGATTTATTTAATCATGTCATTTGCTCTAGCTTTTTAATAACACTTGGAAGACAAAAGAAAGCTTTTGAAGTTTTGCCATTCTTTCAGTTCCTTCAGGTTAGCAATAGCTCATGAATCTGAGGGTTCAGAGCAGTTTTTACTATTTTATACTTTAGCATAAAATCTTTTTGATATCTTTCTTTACACCGTGAATAAAACTTATGGTTGCAGAGATATTAGCCATATTCCATGGACATCTTTCTGAGGTTTACAGACGTTTTGAGAGGAGCCTTTTAAAGCTTCATTCTGAGACCTGTATAAAAATTTATATTGAATAATGATTTCTTATTCTGTTTCTGTGTTAGATTTTGTGTTAAGAGTATTTAAATAATAGTAACCTCTCAGGTATTTCAAGACAGGCAAGTGATTGTAGGAAAAAAAGGAAAAAACCTAAACCTTATATACTTATTGAACCAATAATTTTATAAATTAGGTATTCTACTTCAACAATTTTCAGCTTTTTGTCAGTTTGAAAAGTATTTAAATTACTTCAAAGTTTGCTATGAATTTCCTATCCTTTCCTTTTTTTTATCCTTTGTTTAGGAGAAAATACTGGTAGAGAAAAAAGAAATGAGAACAGTAGGGAAAAGAGGGATCAAAGACAGATTCACCCAAACCAAAACCCAAAGATTTGTCCTATTTCAGTTTCAAAGCTGAAATATAAAAATTAAAATTTGATGAACATTTTCAAAAACATTTTTGAATTAGTGCAGAGAGAAATAGAAGAGTCAGAGAGGCCTTTCAGAGAGACTTGGACAAATCAGAGATGAACATTCACCAATCCTATGGAGTTTAACAAGGCGAAGTTCTGGGTTCTGCACCTGGGATGAGGTAACCCTGGCTGTGCACAGACTGGGCCGTGAGGCTGGAGAGCAGCGCTGCAGAAAGGACCTGGGGGTCCTGGCTGATGGCAAATTGGGCATGAGCCAGCAGTGCCCTGGCAGCCAGGAGGGCCAACCCTGTCCTGGGGGCATCAGGCACAGCATGGCCAGCTGGGCAAGGGAGGGGATTGTCCTGCTCTGCTCTGGGGCAGCCTCACCTCGAGTGCTGGGGGCAGTTCTGGGTGTCACAAAATAGGAAAAGCATTAAACTATTGCAGAGTGTCCAAAGGAGGCCATGAGGATGGTGAAGGGCCTTGAGGGGAAGCTGTATGAGGAGTGACTGAGGTCATTTGGTCTATTCAGCCTGGAGGAGACTGAGGGGAGACCTCACTGCAGTTACAACTTCCTTGTGAGAGGGAGAGGAGGGGCAGGCACTGATCTCTGCTCTGTGGTGACAGGGACAGGACCTGAGGGAATGGCCTGAAGCTGAATCAGGGTAGGTTTAAGTTAGATATCAGAAAAAGATTTTTAACTCAAAAGGTTGTTGGACACTGGAAAAGGATCCCCAGGGGAAGTGCTCACAGCAGCAAGGCTGACAGAGTTGAAGTGTTTGGACAGCCCTCTAAGGCACATGGTTTGATTCCTGGAGTATCCTGCACAGGGCCAGGAGTTAGACTTGATGATCCTGATGGTTCTCTTCCGGCTCAGGATATTCTGTGATTTTGTGAGATTCCATCATTGACTTTTTATAGCTTCTGTTAACTTTGGTTTCCTTCCCTGGAAGATATTAATGGAATAAAATTCTTTCTGCTACAGGTTTAAACCTCTTCTGAAAAAATAGGTTTTCTGAAGAAGACCTCAAAGAGAGTTTTAACAGTCATATGACTGCATTCATGTTTCCTTGCAATATCTTTCTATGGAAAAAAATTGGAACTGATATGCTTTCCTGGAATATATCAATGAGAGATTTCTGCCAAATTTTCTTTCTTTCTTTCCAGTTATTTGACCCAGTGTTAGCCAAAAGTAAATTTTACCAAATGAGGAGGAAGCTCTACATCCTCTCTAACTTCTCACCTGGTCATTAACCTCATTTTGGAAAAAGTGGTTAAAAGGTTCAAATGAGAAATTAAATGCCTGAAGAGAAATAAAATTTTGAGTCTCATCTTCACAACAGATGATTATATCCTTTTTTAGCCACCACAACCCAATTCACCGTAAACAAATTGGTTCTCCATCTATTCACTCTTTCTAGAGATCCAGAAAACAGCTCACAGCTGCTGAAGTTGTACAAAATATTTCAGATACTCTTTAAAAGAATTTGAGTATTCTGCATCCTAGCCACTTTATAAATTGTTATGATAAATATTTAAATATATACAGTACTTGTTTATATAAGACATAATGACTTTAAATTGGGCTGATTATATATGCCTGACTGAATGTATGTTAATAATTTACTTTCCACCAATTTGTTCCATTGCCTAGAGGGCTCTGAGAACACTAAACCAAAAATCCTAAAATATTAAATAGGAAAACAACTCAATTTATCTGAACAATGCTTGTTAGTTCAAAGTAAATAAACACGCCCTCCTTCATAATAGATTAATCTGTTCAAAATGCAAAGAACCAAATAATTTGAGATCAAACCTCTAGGCAAACTGTAAGTGAACAACAGAAGAAAGAGGGTTTAAGTGACTATTAGTTTTTTATAGAATGCTGTGAGCAGGGTTTGACCCAGTGTTTTTGACCAAAAGTTTTTCTGCTCTCTGCTGATCTTGGTGCATAAAAAAAGAGTCAGTAAGAGATTTTCTCAAACACAAAATACCAATCTTCATTTCAGTTATAGATTTTCCATCCTGCAGTATGTATTGCTGATCTCATTAATTTTGCTATTCTGAATAAGCCATACTAGAAACTTTGAAATATATATTTAGACAGAATTCCTTCATATTAATATCAAAGTGGACTAAAAATTTCAAATTAGAGATCACGTAGTTCCTTAAAAAAATTAATTGCTACTCAGAAGTACCAGTCTGTGGTAGCAAACTATGCATCTAAAATGAGGATTCTTGTAGACACTGCTGATGAAAGTCTAATTTTTCAATTACCATGAAATGATACAAAAAGATATATGAATAAGAATATTGGCTTTTTTCTTGCCAAGTCTTACTCCAAGTTTAGCTCCCTGTGAATCCACGTGGAAGCATTACTGGGCACCCTGTGTAGTCACGTTGTGTCCCTTGCTCTGTATCAGGAGGCTCACCTGGCTTCTAGCTGATTTCCCACAAACCCTGTGCTATACATGTGAGTCCCAGTCAGAGAGGTTTCACATCCTAAAGCATTTCATGTGGCATTACAGATGTGCGTGGGGACAACCAGAAACAGATGTCATCATTCACAAGTTATCAGCCAATGATCAATACAGTTAACGAGGCCAGTGTTCATTTCAGCTGATAAGTGACAAAAGGTTCAATTCAAGTGCTGCAACACAGATGTGTCCCTGGGGCTGGATGTGTGGAGTGCCTGAATTCTCCTGGAGGCTGCTGAAGGCCTGCTAAATATTCACAATGTCATTAGCTCCTAAATTAAAGCAAGGAGTTTAGTTTAGGCAGTTAAACAGCTTTGTCTAAATGGTGGTGTCTATAAATTTGCCAAGTGTCCAGATAGGAGGCTGGTTCTGCATGAAGGCACTTAGGGATGTTTCACAGAGCTCCTGTGACATTGTGTATCAACCCTCTCTCCCCTCAGGAGGCCTGACTCTAATCTTTTCTTTCTTTCTTCTAAGAAGAGTACTGTGATTTATCATCCCTGCTCCCAGTGCTCCTCTGTAGCCACTAGAAGAGTACCTAAGAGCACCATACATTTAAAACCAGGTAGAAACTATTTTCCATGTATCACATGGGAATAGCTCTGTACATTGCTGATCAGACACTGCACAAAGCTGGCTCCTGGATTATGAGTAGCTGCTGAAGAAATCAAGCAACAGGTTATTTTAGGAAACTTTCTTGTTACCTGAACCCTAAGCTACTTGTTATTAGACATTTCTCAGCCCCAGACTTAAGGTGTATAACTAATATTTTTTCACACACACAAATAAAAAAAGTGAATTTTGCCATGTTTCATGAAAAATGGGGAGAAAACTACCTAAACTATGAAAATGCTAAATCACTGACTACTATTGCTACTACTTCTTCTTGGTTTTTTTAACATAATTATTTTTTTACAGAAGCACCTCTAGCCTAGACTATCCCATTTTCATGTTAAAGTAAGACCACCCCACAAGTAAAGCCACCCAGCAAGTAGGACTCCTAGGAGTTCTGTCCTTCCTCAGTGTGTGAATATGATGCCTCTTTGCACTTTAGTCATCTCCTCTTCACTGATGTGAGGGGAAGAATAATGTGAGGCTCCTCCATCAAGTAGTTGTCAGCTGCCATGCAGAAGTGTGATAAATCTGTTTCTTTCTGGATGCAGTGGGGCTCGAAAGTTTAAAAGTGGAGCAGATTCATTGGAGCAGACTGACTGTTCAATATTAGCTCTCAATATTAACCAGTGACCCTTGCAACACCCCTGGGATTTTTCTTCCAAGGGGTTTTTCTGAGGGCATCTCCTGTGAAGATAGGCTGAGAGAGTTGAGCTTGTTCAACCTGGAGAAGCCTCTGGGGACACTTCATTCCTCCCACTACCTAAAGGAAGCCCACAAGGAGGCTGGAGAGAGAGACCTTTTTTATGGGCAGACAATGACAGGACAAGGGATCATGTTTTTAAATTGAAAGAAGGAAGGTTTAGATTAGATGTTGGGAAGGAATTCTTTACAGTGAGAGTGGTGAGGCACTGGAACAGGTTGCCTAGAGCTGTGAGTGCCTCATCCCTGGAATTGTTCAAGGCCCGAGGTGCTCTCAGCAACCGGGTCTAGTGGAAGGTGTCCCTGCCTGTGGTGGGGGTTTGGAGTTAGACAATCTTTAATGTTCTTTCCAACACAAACAATTTTATGATTCTATGATATGTAAAACAAGCAACCTCTCTTCAGTGTTGACTGGGAGATTCAGTTTTGCCCTCATGCCATGATTTGCCACAGGACACAAGCCATCAAAATATTAAGAATTATGCACACCATGCTTTGTATCTCTGAATTTTATCCCTCTCCATCCTTCCTTTCTACTCTATTGTTTCCTAGAAAGATTTAAATTATCTCATCAACCAAGGGCCACAGTAAAATTATTTTAATAACACTAATAGAGTGCCTGGATTTACACTGAAAAATACTTATTTGGGGTTTATTTTCAGGGTCTTTTTTCAAAGCCAAGAGTCTTGATTCAAAATGCAATATGTTTGCATTACATTAAATAGTTCTTTCCCTCCATGCTGTTTTTATCTTTCTTTTTATCTCTTGGTATAGTAATATTTTTAGAAATTGTATACTTACAAAAATGTCTCATAAATGAAAAAAAAAAAAACAAACAGGAAAATGGAATTTTCCCTAAAAGAACACAACTTACTGGCCAAAAGCCAATGAAGTAGCTCTTAACATTGCAAAATACAATGAGAGTGCTCTGGAAAGCCAAGTTTCACTGCGGTTATTGACATCTTCAGAAATATGAATCTTTATTATTAAAGCAACATGAGGTAATAAAAAAAAAATCTGGTTGTCAGTAGTAGAATGAGTTGCTGAAGATGATAATCATGGTGTGTGTGGGAGGGGTCTCTATTGGACTTGGATCTTTGGCTTCATTAATTGTGCTGACAAATGTGTAACTATTTCTATAGCAACTCTACAGAGCAGGATTCACAAATTTCACTATGGGGTGATGAAGTGTGTTTAGCAGACAGAATGAAAATTCAATGTTACCATGGGCAGTTCTAAGTTATGCAATCTTCATTTTGTCCCAGATGTTGCTAGAGGAATTTTTATTTTGTTTAATATCAACATTTTTCCCTTGACTTCACTCACTGTAGTCACATGTAATCATGTCAACATTAAAATACAGATGCCCAAACTACCTTTGTGTTTATCCACAACAGACAAGGATGAGCAAAATCCTTGTACAAAATAGTATAAATAAAATAAATATATCAGATTGCACAGTATCTCTATGATAAATTGAATCTTTTACAGGATATCATTCAGTAGATGGCATGGGAATATTCTGTTTAACCTGCATTAGCTTTCATATGCTTCAAAACCCTGTGTTATCTCTACTGGTAAAAAGCAAAGAAAATATAGATGTATTCCAGCATGCCATCACAGGTTATAACTGGCAAGAAAGCAGGATTACCTGTCCAGTCCAAATCAGACTGAAATGAAAATTTATGAAATTTCACAAAAAAAAAAAAAAAAAATTAATTAATTTCAGCACTTTTGACAGGAAATGGAACCCCAGGGCTCTCTGCAGCTGCTCCACGAAATTGATACTCTTTGTAGTTTCACCAAATTGTAACTTGGAATCCAAGGCTGTATCTATATCTACAGGAAAAGCAAAGAGACTAAATGAGCTGCCTTAACTTGCTTAACAAACAAGTTTGCTGCTCTGTGCAATATGCCACTGCTGTCCTGATTCAATGTCACCATGTTTACCATATGAACCTGTTTCTTTTTCAGTAAACTCTTTCTCATAGTTAATTTTTTCTGGTAGGAGTAATACATCACTTTTTATAATATAATCTTATTTGCCTTTGTTTTCTACATATTTCTAGATAATATTTCCAAAATCAGTCATTTATTACATTTACTTTTTTGATTTGTTTATTATAAGCCACAGAAGATCATCAGCTTGTTCATTATTGGTAGCAAAGGAATTGTTTTCTTTCTTTTTAGCTCAGTTGTAACTTCTGCCTGAAGTTTTATTTTGTGTGTGTGTTCTCATTAATATTCAAAAAGGCTGTTCACTGCAGGCAAGGTTTAAAGCCTGTATGACTGTAATTTTTCTCACAATATTCTACAGAACAAAGAGTATTCCAGAAAATAAAATCAGACCTTGATATATTACAACCATTTATCACTTTTAAATTCCCTTTATTTCTGGAATGAAGGAAATGTAAATCAAAATTAAGGCACAGTGCTGGCAAATTCTGCCAGTCTTCAGTTTCTCAGAACTCATGTCCCTGTGGTTTGAGAGTAATGAAAAATAAAATGGCTATTGCATACCAAAAGTAGGAGAAGGTCCCTGTGTCTCTATGCTATTAGCATAATTCTGCATTGCAGGTCTGTTTTGGACTCTGGTTTAATTAATAGAATTATACAAAATTCTGGAGGAAGGAGAAACCCTTTTCCTCTGAAGAAGCTGCAGTGCAGTATCTAAGGTACAGAGTCTCTGGTTCGGTTTTGCTTTCCTGGCATCAAGCTTTTCCTGACATCAAGCTGTTCCTGGCTTAGCTTTCTGTAGATTCCAAGCCTTGAGAGTCTGGGCAAAAGCCCCTTTCCCCAGTCCCCCTGTCCTTTCTGCAGCCTGATGGATGGAGCATTCTACCAAGAAGCAAGTGACACGGGCTTGAGTCATCCCAGGCTGGAAACAGCGATATGCTCTCTCATCTTTGTGTGATGGTGGCACCATCCCATCTCCTCCAGCGTGGGTTTACTCTCCATCAAATGCTCTCACATAACCTCTGATGTTTTTGAACAGCCCTCCCTTCTGAGACATTCTCTATTTCTGTGTGCTGTACTGTCATACTCTTAGGCTGTTGATTTAAGCATCACAACTGTGACCAAGACACACTTCAGTTTTAAGACAGATGTTTTCCTCCATGACTAAAGGGTGAGAAAATAAATGTAACTAAAATAAGCTCATTCTTAGTGAAGAACACAAAAAAAATGAAGAATAATTTTCATTCTGGGATATATAGAAATAAAGATTAGATTTCATTCTGTTTACTTCAGTGCTGTGGAAGAAGAAGAAAGAAAAGAAAGCTACAGGAATATACAGCATGGATATGCTGTGACAAAGAGGCTACTTTTTGTGTTGTGATAAGAGGGAATGCTGTTCTACAGAGTAGAGATCCATTACAGATCCTAATACAACCAAAGGATAAATAAACTTATTAACTCTCATTAAGACATGCAAAGTAACTTTCATTAAAAATGTCTTTCTAGGCTCAGACAGCATTTTGCCCATACTTATTTGGGAGGAGTCCCTAGGCTCCAATAGACAGTGCACACAATTTCAGTGTGTCCAAAATACCCTTTTTCCTCCTTGTCAGCAGCTGCTGGATTTATGTGTAGATCAGAACACTCACTGGCTATTTTCTCTTTGCTCAGGGTGGGAATTTAGGCGAGACATTAAGAAAATTAATGAACATTGTCAATAGTGCAGATTTTCCTGTCATAATATCCTTCTAAAAGATGAGACAGAATACATAGTGTTTGAAGAATTTTAAGAACTTCTTTAATAGAAGTATATATAAGAACCCAATTTCTTTTTACTAGTCAAATGCTCAAGAATGTTTTGTTGGTCTGGTTTGTTTCTACATTATACATTTTTTTATCAGAAACATAAAAGCTGGAAAAAGGGAGAAAGCAGGTACAGTGTTCCTCTAGAAGTAAAAATTGAGGCCATTCAGTCATACAAGAAAAATGAGACCTTGAATGAAAATGGGGAATAGTTTAATTTCAGTGAATAGATTACCAAATACCTCCTTGGCTGGAAAAGCTAGATGAGGGATTTGGCTTTAAAATGACAGTGTATGACATCATTGACAGCAACAACAGCCACTCATCACAGTGGCAGATGAACAATTGGTTCTTAGCCACTGACTGTAATTCACTGTAATTCAGATCTGTCAGCTACTAGAAAACAATGAGAAAACCAGAAAGTTTAAACTCAGGAGAAAAGCTCTAAGGAATAAAGTGACAAAAGTTTCATTTTGTTATCTACACAGAAGCCCTCAGACTGCATCACATGCTGGTAGTTATATGTGTGCTTAATCAGTATGTGAAATTACCACATGTAAATTCTGTCTCTTACTTTGATATTTACTCACCATGAGACATATTCCTGGCCCCATTGACTGAGTCACTGCTGAGCTGCTCTGCAAGAGGATGAATCCCTCTGAAGGGGTGGGCATGGAGAGGTCACCGGTGCTCCTGGAGGAGCAGTCTTGGTGACACAACTCCAGCAGAGGCAATGCTGTCAGGCAGTGCATATTGCTACATGCTTTTTACCAGGTGCCCTGGGAGACTTTTCTAGCTCTCATAGCTCCAATAATTTGGATCTAAACACATGCAGTCTAGTCCTGAGCTTGTGAGAACATGAAAATTCCAGCAGGCTGTGGTAATAGCTGAGCTTTCCTGTTTTAAATACAGCAAAGATGTTTGGCTCCTAAAAATCTACGTACCCAAGAGGTTTCAAAGATTCTGCAAAAGCAAAGTGGTTGAACAAAAAGGTCCCAAAACTCATCTGTCTTATTTGTACAGCTGTCAAGATGTACTGACAATAGAAGGAATTTATTTCCTGGATGAAAATGGAGAGTAGGCAACTTTAAATAAACATGATAGTTTCACAGATGGTGGATACTACATGAGCCAATGAATGTCACATAACCTGAAGTGACAATACAAACTGGTGCTTGCACCCAATTTCACATTAAGAAATGCACAATATTTCCATAGAAATAATTATCATACAATATTTGTTCATTTTAATCCTCAAAAGTGGATGAAGTACTGCTGACTGTCTATAATTTCAGGATTAAAAAGGGAGTTTGAAATCTTAGAGAATTAGTAAAATTTGTTCTAAAAAACCTCTACCCCAGCTACTATGAAAGTCTCATAATGGGGACTTTTTAGCATGTAGCATGCCTCTGGCATATTCAAATTTCTGTTTGACATTTTCTAGAGTACCATAACCTAATATGACTGACAAGCTCCAGTCTAGAAAATAGAGCTTGAAATTAACGTAGATTTTATTAAGTGGTGCTATAGACAAAAGAGTTGATTGTATTTCACTCTGTACAATTCCTAAAACATAAATCAGTGAAGGCTGCTCCCAGGCAGGGTGTTGAGATCCCTGCTGCATTGTCCCTGAGGAACAAAAATGAGGCAACAATGTGTGCATTGCTGTTAACAGTTGTGTTAAGATGCTATGTTATTTTCATGTGTGGAAATCCCTTTGCTATTTATCTGAAAAGTGTTGTTAATGGTTTTAATTTAACAGTTTACTGGTTCGTTTTTCCTTTTTTTTCCCCAAGTGTCTTGCTCGAGGATGAGGGGTTTTGATTAGATAACCAAAGTAAACTCCATTAGCAAAATTTTGATGATTATTCAGTATGAACAGAAAAAACATAATGAAACAAAAACATTTTCTAAGTTATATTAAAGTTCATGAACACCACTTCTCTTTAGTTACTGGGACTATTACTCATGAATCCAAGCTGCAAGATCATTTCCACTGAATTAGTGGCAAAGATAATTATTTTTATTGCTCCCAACAAACAAAACCTTACTGCCTGTTTGTTTTTTGGTGTGTGTGTTTTGTTTCTTTTTTTTCCTTTTTTTTTTTTTTTCTGGTTTACACTTATAATTTCTTTGCAAAAGCAAAATAAAATGACTAGCAGGTATTAAATGAAAATAGTCCCAAATAAATCTGCTAAAAATATTAAAGAACCATTTGTCAAAAATTCCTATTGAGACCTCTAACACATTCGTTTATGTAGCTTGTGCATGTCTACATGCAATAAACTTTTTCTTCTTTTTTTTTTGGCTGCTTCAACTTCAACTACCTTATATTTTCATGTATTTAAAATATCAAGAAGGTCACAACAACATTCCGAATATTTTATGAAATTGTTTTAGGGTAACATTGACTTTGCAAGAGGAACCTCAGGAAGCTGGAGGAGTGGCCAGCAAGAACCACATAAAGTTCAGCAGAGCCAAAGTCCTGCACCTATGGCCACCCTGTGCTGTGATACAGGCTGTGAGCTGACAGACTCAGTGACAAATCTGCAGAAAAAGGGTGTGGGGACCGGGTGGATGGCAGTCAGCAGTGTGCCCTGACAGCAGTAAAATCTAAATATGTGGTGAGCTGAACTACCAGTTGCATAGGCAGACAGAGAGCTGGATGATTTTTCCCCTTTACTTCACACACAAGTGGTTGCACCTGGAAGAGTCCAGGTTGGTACTCTCCTCGGAGTACAAAAAAGATGTTGAGAAACTGGAGAGTCCAGTAAAAGCCAAGAGAAATGACTGAGGGAAGAAACATTGGTGATATAAGAAGCTGGTTCATTTAAGTCTCCTGAGCTTCATTTAAAAATAAAGGTCCTGTTGTGGAACTCTTGAACATATTAGTAAAGTTTAATAATATGAATCCTTGTTTTTCATTTCTGTTGGCAGAAAGAACTGATTTCAAACACTTGAAGTGAAAAGTTGTAAAGATGTCTTGAAGAATTGAAGAAAGTTGCAAAATAAGCTGGAGAGAATATTTTTCCTCTCATTACCTCAAAGAATCCCTTTTCATCAAAAGATATTGAATGTTTAAAGGTGGTAAATGATTATTAAGAATGAAACTTTGCGATTCCCAAAGCAATATAATGGGCACTTTTAAACACTTAGGTATATTATGTAGCTGTCAAAGCTGCTATGCTTTAAGACCAAAAGAAAAAAAAAAGAAAAAAAAAAAAAAAAAAAAAAAAGAGAAAAAAAAGAAAAAAGAAATGTTGTGCAGTGAATAAAAGTGTTGTCTGACTCAGTGGGGTGAAAAAATACTCACTGGCAGTTTAAGCTTCTCAGCACTGCAGACCAAGAATTTTGCTGTTCTAAAGAGCAAGAGCCTAGACAGGACTGAGCTGTTTGAGTAAAAGGATGGGTCAACACTAAAGAAATGTCCAGGGATTAATGCCATTACAGAACTGAAGGGATGGAGACTGAATTCTCTTTATGGACATGTAATATGGCCCTTTTAATCAGTTCTTATTTAAGAACTGATTAAAAGGGCCATATTACAGGTCTCCACATTCTTTTCCAGTTTCTGTCTACAGTAACTGGCACACCCAGGTACCTACTCAGGAGCACTAAACTAGGCTGGGATATTCCAGTGAGCTTTTGATGTTTCCTCTCACTTTGCATCTTGAAAAGGTAACATTTATTCAAGAGGCTTTGTTCTTGCCCATGTCTGTATGAAGATAAGTAATGATAGTAGCCAGAGCTCTGTCATATTACTTGTCCTGTGAAATACATGTTGTACACATGGTCACTAGGGAATGCAGGGCCTTAGCCAGATTCAACAGTCTCTGATGTTGGAATTCATTTTCTTCCATACCTGTGCTGTGTGCAGCCCAGTGGAATTTTTTAATTATACTTTCTCTCTCTTTGCAGTTTACTTCAGCTTCAGTTGATGCTGTGAATCTCACTTGAGCTCTACCTTGAAATAGATCAGCATATCTATCCTGTTAGAAATCGTCATATTAGGGAGTTTTCAGCCAGAAGGGGGACAAAATTTGTGAATGTGTTTAGTTGTCAGTTTTATTTGGACAACCATGGGCATTGTCTCCGGCCCTACTGCAACCAGGCTGATTCCATGTCCTTCCTTCATCATGCTCACTCACAACAAACTACATGAGGCCACCTGGAAGAAAAACCTGGCATGAGACACAGCTGGTCACTCATTAATGCTTTGTAGAATGACAAATAGAAATGAAGCAGATGTTCAGGTTTACCTGACTTTAAACCATGAAAGCTAATTAACTTACACACCACTACACCGTGGGTGCTGTGTTTGGCTAGAAAAACACCTGACAGATCTCCGTTTATTAAAAACACAAAGGTCAAAAGAAAAAACAAGAACATTCACCTTGTACTCAGCTGAATTAAACAAAAAACCTCAACTACAAAAGGAGTTAACTAGGATTGTTTCTGTTTGTGAATGGTTGCAGTTTGAAAATGTTAGCTTCTGGGGATTTTTGAATAAAAATCATCTGGTGAGTCCAATTCACCCATGATCTTTCTTTGACACTTGGAAAATGAATAGAGCTTTCTTACTGAGTAATGAGGAAAGGGAAAACAAATACTATGTTATTTTGAGCTGATATATTTTCCAGAAAATTAGCTAAATTCATTATCTCCCATCACATGAAGTTTTGTAAAAGCTTTTCAGTTCAGATTTTTACCTATTGAGCATTACTCCACATCTGGCCTTAGAACTGATATCAAAATGTTTGTGCTGGGCTTTCAATTCTTCTGTAGGTGGGAGAAGTTAAATATTTGTTGAAGAGGATATATAGGATATATATACAAAGTAGGTAAGCATGGAAGTAAAGTTGTATCCGGAAATCCACTGCTTGCTTAGATTTGTGTCTTTACCTGAGATGAAGTGCACTAAAGACATAAATCAGTTTGAAAGCATCTTAGAACATAGTTACCTCTGTTAATTATCCTCTTTTAGCATCAGATCCTACTTTTTTACATAAAAAGCCTCCGGTTAGAATACCCATGCAAAAAGCAGCAGAAATGCACTTCAGACTGAGATTTGTGAATCTCTAACTTCCCCTGTGAAGTCATAGCATCAACGATCAGACTTTCAAAAAAGGAAGCATAAGAACATTTCCTGTCAGGTCCTCAGAGGTCAAAACTTACTACAAACTGTGAGATTATACTCCTTAAAAACAGGAATAAGCCTGGTGTCAAGGCCAGTTGCAGTTACTAAGGGACTGGTGGTGAGAAAGTCTTAGGTTCTCTTTTTTGAAGAGAGATTGTAACCCAGAGCTGCAAGGTGAGATGTACAGCCACCCTTTGCTGTAGAGCTTGGTAACCCTTGCCTAATCAGTCCCTGATCCCAGATGTCTCATTTCTTTCTGCATAGGTGTCCCAACAGGGCTGCAGAGGTCCCATATAATGTGAATTTTGACATCAGCCTGGCTTCCTGGGACAATGGAGTGAAAAGTCCAAGCACACAAAAGAAGTTTAAAATCCAGGCTCCCCTAGTAAAATTAAAAAACCAAAAACTGTCCCTTTTGATGTCAACTTTGAATCAAGCTTTCTTTTCTTACTAACCACTCTCTACCCACAATCCTGGTGAACTTTTTGAGGGAGAAGAAGATCCTTCAAAGTTCGCCTGCTGCTGAGAGTCTAAACTCTAGGCCTTCTGCTCCTTCACTCATGTTTCACTCACCAGACTCAGGAGTGTTGCACTGATGGCATGCACAGGGATAATCTAAGTGGGGAATTTTGATAGAAAAACATCCAGGTTTTTAAACCTTTAATAAATTGAGGTACTGATAAATCTCAAAATATAAGGGGTAATAGAACTTCAGTTTGTGAAATCTCCTAGTAAAATACAACATCTTTGGTGCTGGGACATTTAGGCAGGAAGGCAGAGATTTCACCAGCTTGGTCTCTATGTTAGGTACCTACACATAGGTTCAAAAAGTGACTAACTTCCTTTAGGTTTAATTTAAACTAGGTGAAAGCTCCTGAGTACCATTGAGAATCTGAATCCTGAATTTTATTTAAAGTGAAGCTTAGACACTTTTGGATTCAGAGAATTAATGACTATAAATCTGGGCTGAATTCCAAGATCCAGAAAGGTTGAAAAATTGATAGCTATATACTACTCCCTTTAGATTTCCGTTACCCAAAGGATGTTTTGTCCTGTTTGACGGAAATGGTATATTAAAGCTGTTATTTAACTTCATTCTGTCAGTGAGCAAAAATTTGGTGAAATAAAATTTGTGTATATCTCTCTATACAAGAACTGGTGCTTTGGAAAATACTAGGGCATACTAAACAATCCTATATCCCATGAAGAGAAAAATACTGCACATTATTCTAGGAAGATTTTATTTTTTAAATCGTCTTTTAGTCTATTCTCTTAAGACCAGGATAAATCAGAACAAATGTATGTAAGTTTGTATGCATTTACAGGGGCCAGAAGTGTGTCCTTGAAGTAAAGAAGGCAAAGGAAAACCTGGGCTGCATTAGGCAAAGCGTTGTCAGCAGGTTGAAGGAGTTGATGCTTCTCCACTCCTCAGCCCTGGTGAGGTACATGTGGAGTGCTGTGTCCAGTTCTGGGCTCCTCAGTACAAGACGAGACACTGGAGGGAGTTTGGTGAAAGGTGACAGAGGTGATTGAGGGCTGGAGAACCCCTCCTGTGAGGAAAGGTTGAGAGAGATGGGTCTGTTCATCCTGGAGAAGAGAGGGCTCTGGGGGGATCTCATGACTGTATGTTATCGTTAGGATTCGGGACGGCTCATGTAATGACATGTAGACTCCAATCCTCTTGGAGGGCAGACAGCAAAGACTTTATTGAGAGAAAGATCTTTTATACAGAGTTACAGTACAATGAATAGGATTGGTAGTTTAGAGCCTACACCTCTTTGTAAACATCTTTGCCAGTAAACAAGTTGGAAAACACCAGGTGTCAAGAGGAAGCCATCTACAGGGATTGTTTACAGGGATTGTTTACAGGGATGGTTTTAGGTTCCTCCTTATGATTTCCCAGGCCAGAATGAGAGTGTTTTGTGCCTAGCTTTCTCACAGTCCCCAAGCTAGTGCCTGAAGCCTAAAAATCTGTTTTCTGACCACTGTCAGTTCCCACAGTACCTAGACACCTGGAGGGAGGGTGCAAAGACAGAACCAGGCTCTTCTCAGTGGTACCCAGAGATAGGACCAGAGGCAATGGACACAAACTGAAACACTATGTTCACAATATGAACATCAGGAAAGACTTTCCCATTGTGAAGATGACCGAGCTGGGGCACAGATTGCTCAGGGAGAAGGTGGAATCTCCATCCTTGCAGGTATTCAAAAGGCATCTGGACATGACCTTGGTCAACTGACTGTGGGAAGCCCTGCTTGAAAAAGAGAATTGTAAAGGATGATTGGTGTTCCAACTTCAATCTTTTGTGTTTAACTGGTAAATATATATATAGAGAGAGATTGCAAGTGTGTACATGTGTGTATATATGCACAGACATGTTAACATAAAGGAGCATATACCTAAGTGAAAATATATATGTATATACAAATTTTTATCTCAGACATATCTATATTGTAGATATATAGAATAGGCTTACAGAAGTACATATTTACAGATTCACATTATATTCATTGTTCCATCTCTATCCATATATATATTTATGAATTATATTATTTTCTCCCGTTTACATTTTGAACTGGATAGCAGTTTTCTGAGGGAATTATAATAAAAAGATACAAATTGTATACAGCTGGTTGAGTTGTATTTGTACTTTATATGCAGATGCTAAATATTAAGCAATTACAAACCATGCCCATATTTCAAGCAAGAATGCATATTCTAGCCAAGCTAATGAATAAAGAAATAGAATATTATGAATATGTCACATATAATGGCTGAATCTTGTATTTGTTGCCATTTCTGTCTAAGATATGGCTGCCTGGAAGATACCACTCTGACAGTGTGACCCTTTTACATTTTCATGGATAACTATCTGCAAATAACCTTTCTTGAGTTTGTGTTGTCCTTTCTTTCCCACCCCCTGCGTATTGGCTTGAACTCCTGCACATGATTATATCTGACTCAGTTATGTAGAGTTTGATCTGCTTTTGTATACACCACCCAGAAAAACTGGGTCTGCATTTAACTACATAAAAATTTGAAATTAATTTTTGTTTCTCTATTGAGGAAAATGCCATCCTGTGAAATTGAATTTTTTTTTCCACAGAAATAAAATTACCCACTAGTGATAATTTTAGCAAAATATGCTTGTCTTATTTCTAATTGCTCTTTTCAAAATTAACAATTTTTGGTAGTTAGAAAGTAATCAGTTTTACTGGATCTTCTATCCTTCTCTAAGGAAAGGAACAAATATAAAAGAGAAAATCTAATTTTGATTGTCTCCATCTAAATTCTGACTAGATAGCTTCAGTGAATTCTTTTTGAAGCATACATTTTATCTGACTTAGGTCTATTTTGAAGGACCTCGCTTCCAGCCCTTGTAATGAGGTACCTACTTTGCTATGTCTGTAATTTGATTTGCTCATTCCTTTCACCTGTTAATAAATATTCAGAAAAATGCTTCTTAGAAAGAAAGAAGGCCTTTGACTTAAATAAAAAGATTTGGTCCATTTTTCAAGAGAAATTTTGCATTTGTACTGCATGGATCAGAAATACATACAACTATGTTAGTTTAGTATAGTGATTTATTTCAAAACAGGCATTCATTCATTCATTCATTCGACATCATTATATTCATCTGCTCCTAACTCACAAGTTAATTGCAGGTTTAACTGGTACCCATTTTTCAGAAAAACTCCCCCTTCTTCAGGGCTTATATATCAATGAGTTTTCTCTTTGGAAATTTCCAGTCCAATCTCTTGACAGAGAGCATTTTCATACTTTAAATTGCAAGTTTACTTAGCTTCCTTTTATCAACTTTTCACTCAAAAAAAGCTCAAACTGAAGCAGCAAAGGAAGTAAAGCTAGTATATTGAAACCTAGGTAAAATACTTAAATTCATCCTTATTCCAATCGTGAAAGTCAAAAATGGCAAGCCTATGGCCATTCCCTTTCGTATGAAAGGAAATAATTGGAAAAATGTTTGGTGTTGTACATAGCTCTTCATTTTATTTCATGTATATTTTTGAATGAACTGAATATGACAACACATTCAGGTTTACGTAATATAATATCTTACTCAGGATCTCCACCAGCATCTTCCTACACTCCAGGACTATATGAAGTACATCATAAGAAATATAATTGATTTTGTATTTGGATGATAAATATTAGCAATATTATTTAGAATTGGTCTTCTCCTTGCCAGACTACAACATATGAAGCTGTAAAATGCTGGCCTGTTGGGACTGTTTTAATACTTTTTTTATCTGCTGAATAATGTATTTTCCTGTACATCTTCACTTCACAAAAAGAAAAATGTGTCTGGCAGTGCTGATGACTTCAGCAGAGATGGTGTTTGCTAATTGCTTTCTTACATACTCCATTTGATTATTTAATCGCTTTTTTTTTCAGGTTGCATATTTAGCTGTCAGGATCATTTACTTCTAATAAAGGTTAGGCCAGTTAAATAGTTTGTCAGACAGAGAAATTACACCTATTCATTTTGTCTAGTGAGATTTTTTTTTGATGGCCTTTTGTACTGATATTCTGGGAGTTTATGAAAGATGTTATTATTTGATTCCTTGATTGATTGGTTTAGAGTAAATACACATGCAGAGAGCGAGATGAAGGACATGGTGTGCCTAAGGCTAGGGTACAGCAAATGTAGGAGTGCAGGAAAGAATGTCAAATTTATGAAGGACTAAGATGAAAAAATTTAGGGAATATGACCAGTACCTTAAGGTAAACAAAACACAAACCTCATGTGAAATAACAGTTCTGTGAAAACTTCATGCCACATTACTTCTAAGCTTTTCTCACTAAAAAAACCGCAAAACAAACCTCTAGAATTCTATGATAGCTTCCCTAAGAATTTAACAAAGAAACAAAACACTTACTTAGATTTACTATTTAATTAATCTTCAGAATTTAGGTCAAAATTTCAGATAGGATCATGGAATTGATTTAGTCTGTCCAAATTAGGCACCTCATAAGTCAGATTTTAATTTACCTTTCCCTTTCTTTAGTCCCTCAACAAGGACAACAAGAGCAGAAAGATGTAGAAGTAGTAAGTAGGTACTGTGTACTCTCAGCTGTAAAGAAATTTCCATCATTCATAAAGGAGGATGCTACTTTACTTGTCTCAAGCCTACTGTTCTTCACCTTATTAGCTCTTTAATAATTGCAGGCTACCCAATCAAAGTAAGGCAGCTACTTCTGTTTTGAAAGCATCAGGCCTATATTTAGTATTGTTTATACAATTTTCGGTTGGCCAATTTTCCATAATTTCTATATTATCAATTTAATTGTAAGTGATGTGTAAAAAAATTGAATGGGCCTGTTTTTGGAGGAAATTGATAAATTTATATGCTGGTGAGCTGCAATAATAATTTTATCACATATTCAGTCGTTTCAAAATTGCAGTTGCCTTCCAGATGAAGTGCTGACAGGTCTGTCAGAAACACACCTGGGCCAGATTCACAAAATATTTTTGGGCTGAACTGCATAGTGGCCAGAAGAATATAGGTATCTAAGCCAAGATCAGGAGGCCATGAGCGCCTCTCCAAGAATTTACCTTAGGCCAGCTGAGGTTCACTTGTTCTTGAATGCCCTGGAGCTTGAAGAAGGGATGCAGACAATAAGAGGCAGATGGAAATTCACTGATCAGTGCTCTTAATGTGTCTTGATCTTGTCAGCAAAAAGCTGAAGGTTGAGAAGTATGAAGTGCCTTAACAGAATACTTCCACCCATCACAAAAGCAGAAATTTGGCAAATAAATATATTTACAATAAGGAATGGTATAAGCAGTGTTAAATGACCTGTTTTTTTTTTTTTTTGTTTGTAACATTTTTGAACTCAGACCTCTTCAAAGTGGTGTGTTAGGGTGTTGGGGAATAACTACATTATTTTAAAGGACCTTTCAAGCTTCGGAAGTCTGTAATTTACTTGTGTGATGAATGGACCCAACCCATGGATCTCAGTCCGGTAGGATGGAAGAGAAATCCAGAGACCATGTTGCAGAAGACAAGCTTAATCTATTGGCCCATACCAGGTGAGGCAGGTGGACAGAACTCTAACAAACCAGGCTTAAGTCTCTAGTCAGTGTGATGCAAGCACAGATTTACTCTACATGGAGAAAAGAGCTGGTGGGAGTAATGCAACAATTCATACTCCAATAATGTGTGATGACATAAGTTATGGCACTGTATGTGCTAGTTTCTCTGAAGGTCTTGAATGAATCCTGTTCAATGAGCTGGTCATTGAAGCATTAAGTACCACTGTTTTCATCTGGCTGTGCTTTTTTTAGTGAGTCACCATCCATGGGCGAGACACCTGCTGAAAAAGAAAATCAGAGTAACTATAGTGTCAGTCTGTATTGTGAAATAATTGTTGTGTGAAATTACTTCTGGTCATTTACACCAGATATGAGAGTATCCTTCAGTTCTGTGTTGGAAGTTGTTAAGAAGGAAGCATACAAAATAGTCTGAATTGAAAAAAAAAAAAAGAAAAAATTAGTTGCTTTTTTGTTTGTTAGCTGTAATCAGATCACTTATTTTAAAATTCAGAATTTTATTTTTTTCTGTTATTAGTAGAAGATAAATCTTGATCAAGGAAGAAAAGCATCTTTCCTTAATGAGAGGTTAATTAAGGTACTAATAAGGTTCAAGTGCAAACAACAGGACAAAATCATGTGCTGCAACATAATAAGGTAATCTGATAGTATATCTCAATAAGAAAGCTAAAAAAAGCACTGTAATACAAAATTAAACACTTATCAAGGCACAGCATATACACAAGATGACTATTTCACTGTCCATTTCAGACTGATATTTGAGACACTTTTTGCACAATTTTTTTTCTTACTTTCTGGATTGCATTGTATCCATGCTCACTTTGTCATCATGACCTTGGCTGAAAGGTTTGTAGTATTTGATGGATCTGATGGGAGCATTTGCTATTACCTATTTTCTCAGATTAGGGACACAGGTAGGAAATGGGTCATTAAAACCAGTAATATTGCTCATAAACATTTCAAGTGATCTATGAAACATGCAATATTGTCCCCCATGGCAGGAAGGTTGCAACTAAATGATCCTTGAGATCTCTTCAAAACCAAACAATCTTGTGATTCTGTGATTCTTAAAGAGTGAAGAGGCTTTTGTTGCCCCTTGGTCCATAATCTTTTGAAATATTTTTCATACTGCATGACAAACAGATAAAAAATTTTTGATTGGTGCTTGCACAGACAGTTAACTTTCTGAACTACTTGTGTATTAAAGCTGCATTTAATATTTGTAGTTGCTTTAGATACAGTATCTTAAATTGGCACTGTATGAGCATTTCATTCTAACAGCAAAGCACTCATGAAATGTTTTGGTTATAATTTTCTGATTCTGCTACTGATGTCACTGTTCCCATTTGTTCAGTTTTATTGTTTCCTCACATCCTCTTGTCTTTAGATGGAATGGTTGCTTTTAGACCTATCTGTTGTTTTTTTATCAATTAAGATCTTGCTGGCTTCTTTTCTCCCTTCTCAATTATGTAAAATTGAAGTGGAAGGCAGAGAGTGTTGACATTAATGGGCTTTCCTTTGAGTTTGACTGCCCCCATTGGGAATCAATGCTAAAGGTGCTTGTATGAGCCTTCATGCACCACAGCTCTGCAGAAATGTGTGCCCAAGCCATACAGTAACAAGTCATCCTCATCCTGCAGTTGATCACTGTCCATTTTGTTGTCTATTTTTGATTAGCTTTATTTCAGTACTTCACTGGACTCATCTTTCTTTCTGCTTGTACTTTTTTTGTTTTTCAGCTGCATTTTGTTTGTAAGCACTCAGGGATATGAAACTTTTTGTTTTCTTTCTATAGCATCCCTATAAAACAACAGAAATACAAAGAAAAACAGAGATTATGGAATTATATTTTGCAGATATTCTTTTTGGCCATGTTTTCTGGGAAATTACTCAAAAATTCCTCTGTTTTACCTACTCTGCATTCTGCTAAATCAAGGCATTTTCCCCACATTCCTGTATTCTTAATTCTAGCAGTTTTACAATACTGAGAACTTCCTGATGATCAAGTTTCTTCCTCCATTTCCCTGAAGGTACAAGGAATCAAGCTACGTTTTTATCATCTAAATAGATAATTGCTGTAAGTCTCCCACTAATCCTATTGTTTGCCATGTTTGCAATGACTGAGATATTGCATATCTTCCATATTTAAGGTTAGATCTCCATTTTCCCCTTCTTGCTCTTTCTGTTTCTTTCAGATCTTCTTGCATAATGCCAACTTGTGCCAATTTGCAGCACACAGGCATTAAATGCAGGATTAAAGGTATTGGAAGGCATATGTTTTTCTTGTTTAAATTTAGAGCTACAGGAAGGCAATCACAGTCCTTTCATAGCTAAAAATAATAATAAAAATTATTTTAACTAGAGAAAAAAAAACAAACCACAAAAAAAACCCCAAAACAAAAACAAACAAAAAACCCCAACCAAACAAAAAACAAACACACACACAAAAAAACTCCCAAAAACCCCAAAAAAGAACAAAACAAAAAAACCCCAGAACTCCTTTAGCTAAGGAGAGGAACTATTATCCCATCAATGTCTCTCTACTCCTTTGTGGTGGAGCAATGTTTTTCTGAGTTTTAATTATGTTTACTTAGAAAGAAAAATATGAAGGTTTTCATGAAGTAATAATTTGTTCCAAGGAAATCAACTGTGAAGAGGGAAAGATTTCACTTGATAAATAGCTCTTAGTCACTATCCAGTGATGATACTCAGCAGCCCAAGAAGACATTCACTGCTAAGGAGGAGCTAATAAAAATCATTCTTTTAGGTAACATTTATCTAAACACTGAGGTTGTTCTATGAAATGCAGGAGGAGCTGGACTGTATAAAGACACTAATCTATTAAATAATTAATAACTGTGTTTACATCAACATAATAATTTTCTGTGTATTACTTATGTAGGAGTGGAATACCATTTCATTATTTCTGCTGTAAAAACATAAAAGCTCTTACTGTAAAAACAATCCTGCCATCCCATTTGAAAATTTACAATTTTTAATTTCTTATTGTGTAAACCCAGTATTATATTTCATTTTCTTCAAGAAATTATAGTTATGTAAAAAAATTATTGTAAAAGCAAAGCCTGCATAATAAGGAACAACAAATTGTGTGGAATTTTAATTTAAAATTACTGCAGTGTAGATAAAAAGAGTTATGATGTATGAAATATTGTTATGAATTAGTAATTGTGTTTTATTGTTTCTTTGGTCTTAAGTCTCTGAATATTTTTCACAACTGAAGGGTTCTTCTATGGACATGTGGAATGACAAATATTCACAGATCTGCAGGCTTTCCTGAAGGTGGCTCCATTTGATAAAGGTTAAATTAGACAATCCAGGATCAGATCAACCTCAAATTCTCATCAGAATAATTGGTCAGAGGAGGAAAAATCAGAAATAACTGTTTAGATGACAGGTATGAATAATGCCTTAAGAATTTCCATAAAATATTTCTGGGATTTAACCAACGTGTTCTTGAAATCTATCCACTGAGCAAATACTCCACAAAAACCAGAGAAAACAGTCTTTGCATATTTACAGTATGTCTCTTTCTCAATTCTGAGCTAAGGACTGTCTTGACTAGTAATTTTCCTTTCTTTTTAATTCTGGCTACTAAAAAATACAGGTTCATTTGACTGTATCTCATCCACGTGTAGTTGTTTCCAGCCTCAGTGAGATAGAGAACAAAGCATGTTCAGAATGCTTGTTTATTTTAGGATAGTTCTCAATTCTGCCTCAAATTTCTTCAGCTCAGGATGTAGATGAAAAGATAAAATGTACAAAGCTTCATTTCAAAAGAAATTCTGAAATAGAAAATGGAAGAGGAAATTAACTTTCAGTGTACTTTAGAAGAACTACAGCTTCAAAAACTTTGAAACTCAGGGAATTTGATTATATTTGTCTGCGAATTAAAAAAAAAAAAGAAGGGAGTAGTGGTGAAACATTTTTAGTTAAGTTAAATTCCAGTTTACTAGTAGATAGCAACTTCCATCTCCATTACCAAATAACTTTTGAACACTGAGGCTTTCTGTGATTTTCTAATGGCTCAGTGGCAAAGGATGAATTATGGAAAAAATTACATTCTTCCATTGCAGAGGATAAACATTTAAAACTCTAAAGAAACCTAAGATATGTAGTCAAGGTATTCTTCACATCTATAGAGCTCTACAGAGTTACTTGAATCTAAGCTAGCATTTGTCTCTCAACTCAGGCACAGCACCTTTGAAACACAATACATAAATTAAATATTTTCTGTTTGATACATTTTTAGAAAAAGGCTTTAAACCTGCTTTAAGTACATCAATGCTGTTCAAAGTATCTTATGCAATATTTATACATGTTCTAGCTTCCCATCAGCAAGAAATGTCCTGTACGTCTTTCCCAGATCACCTTTCTCAGAGTCTGGTCATAAATTAATGATGACACTCCAACCAACCAGTTAAACTTGTACGTGCAGAATCCTTGCATATGAAAATGTGTTTGTCACTAGCAGTGAAGGCAAATCAGAAAAATAATAGCAGTGCTCACTGTAGATGGCTAAGCATATTTACAGGTCAAAAAAATCATAACTTCATCTACAGCAAGGGGCCAGAAAGAACTTTCTCTGCCCTTCCAAGCACCTTCTAATCTTTAATGTCAGCACCATTAAAATGAATATTAGATGCTGGCTATTTATACCTTCATGTATGCATATACATTGGAATCCAGTATTTAATACATTGAGCACTAATGGTATTTTAGCTTTCAGATCAATGTCACATAAAATTCATGGGAAAACATCACAGCATTTCACCAGAAGATGAATCACTTCAGTATGAAATCCTTTAGAAAAAAAATGCCTTTAAAGATTTTTCTGCCTTGAGCTGAAATAGAGTATGAATGCTACAGGCGTATGAGGAGTTATTTAAGTTAAATAAGAATGGATTTATAGAGTGAAGAAAAGCTTTTTGGTTTCTGGTTTTCAAAACCTAGGGAACAGAGTCCCAAATAAGAATCTTATTCTGCACTCATGAAAGACTCCTTAGAATTCAGTAAGGAAGGAAGTGGGTGAAGAGGTGAGAACTGGGAATCAAAGTGTATCATCACAGAAATATTAGTTGTTCTAGCTGTTGGCAAAGCAAGGTAAGAAATAAGAGAAACAAAAAAAGGTAAAGAAATCTTAGAAAATTCATATTCCACATCTTTCACCTGTGTAAGGATTTAGGTAAGCTTGGAACAGTGCACATGCTGATTTCTGAACCTGAAGACAGTTTTCTTTCAGTTGAAAATTTAAAATAAGAATTTAAAAAAAAATCATTATGGCTTGATGGAAGTTCAAGGCTGTGCTTACTGTTTGACCTATAGCACATTGGATGCTCCTCACAGATGTTTAAGTTTACTCATTATTTTAAAGTTTTGGGAGTTTGAGTTTTGTTTGTTTTCTTGTTTTAAATAAGAAAAAGTAGTTAAATATTTAGTAGCTTAGTGTCTTTTGGTGATTGCTTTTGTTTAGAAGAATAGCATATAAAATGTCTCCTGTTCTCTATATGACTATGTGACTCTTTAGAAAGTGAATACATTTTAAAGCTAAATAAATAAGGACAATTGAAAAATATTTCCAGCAAAGGCTTATTGACTTAACTGGTGTCATGTAAATTCTATGCAATGAATACATTGTGTGGTCCATAGAAAGCACATTTCTATTTTAGTGGTTCAATAACTGTTGCATTTAGGGGAAAAATAGTCTGAATGGATATGAATAAGCCTTTTATATGGAAAATAGAGGTTACTCAATAGTTTTTAATTCTACTTAAATTATTTTCTCCTAATATCAGGTTATGGCGAACATCAGCAGAATAAAAACTGCCAAAGAATTTTGATTTTATAAAGGTATTTCCATCAAAATCAACTTATTTGGAAAGAAAGTATTTTTCCAAGTAATTTAATTGGCAAAATAAAATTCGGTAGCATGCAGAAGTTTCAAATGAACATAAATTTTCCATCATTTTAGTTTCTAATTCCACTTGCTTTCAAGTTTTTTTGTCTTTCCTCCATTTTGTCTTCTTTTTTTATTTTCTACTGTGAAAAAAAAAAAGACTATCAAAAGGGGAATTCAAAAGGACTTTTATTTTTCAAAAATAAACAAAAATTATCTTTTTTCCCCCACAAAATATTACTGCATTTAAAAAAAATCTCAATGTTTGATATACATGCAGGTTTGGAAAGAAAAGTTTTCTTCTTTCTGTGAAACACTATCTGGAATATAAGTAAAAGATAATTTCAGTACTAACCATGGAATAGTAAAGAAATTCAAATACTTTTTCCCTTCTTCCTTTGGATATGTATTCTGCATTTATGTCCCCCTTTTGATGGTGTTTTAAATGCCTTGAAGATAATTTTCAATTCAGAAATAAAATCAAATATTTTGGTTTTCTTTCCAAAAGTGGGAGCAGGAGATTCCTCTTTTTCCTGACTTACTATCCACTGGATTACAAAAAAAAAATATAAGATTTAAAATTATTCGTATACTGATAAAAACAGACACAACATTTTAAAAACTTAAACTAAAATTTGGGGGGAGATTACAATGAAACAAATAATTAGCAAATGTAACTACAAAAAGGAATGCAATCTTAATGAACACAATTCTCTTACTCTTAGAAATAAATATTTTATGCCATGTCATTGTTTGCAAGATTGCTTTAAGCAGCAGGGTTTTTTAATTAATTTCTGCCTTTCATGCACTGTAGAAGGTAGAAACTAGGGACCATCTTGCTTGGTCAGGGGAGTTAATTCAATTTATTTTCCAGATCATGAAGGCAGCAACAAATCCACCATGAGGTCAGGACGCAGAACAAAGTCATTTTTGAAGGAATATCATCCTAACAAAGAGCAGCTAAACACACCTGGAAGTTATTCCATGAAATGCTTTCATCCTTTTACATTAAAAAGCTGAACATGATCATTAATTTTTCTTAACAGATGAAGGTGAGCATCCTCACTAAGTTCCAGACTTAGCCAAATCACTACAGGATACCTGCTGAGGTGGGGCACACATGGTTTGCATTTGAATTTTAAAGGTTTTCCTTTTCCTGTGGGTGTGAGAAGCAGCTGACCGTGCACTTGCACACAGCTCCGTTCACATGCTCCTCTGCAAGCAGGTGCTCACAAATCCCTGCTGCCTGGGATGGCACAGGACACAAGTGGACACAGGTTTGATGCAGTCACAGCATCTGTGGCATTAATTTGCAGCTGAGAAGCCTCCAGCAGTACAAGCTGTACCACCTCCCCCACTGCAGCTCGGAGACGGCTGCTGCCTGCCAAGGAGGTAACACAGGCACATCCAGCTTTGGTTATCACTACATCCATTACAGTCATTTAGTTCTGGAAGTCTGAAACTATTCTGACTCCTAAGAAAAAAGAACAAAATAGGGGTTCTTCAGAAAGAATACCAGCTCTATAGTTTTAAGTTTGTGGATGAGAACAATCTATATCACCTGAAATCTACATGAGCTTTTCCTCCAAATCATTTGAGCAGGAAACTTTTAAATAAAATCTCCATTCTAATTAGAAGAAAACATAATCATCAATGTTGTGGTAAACAAAGCTGAAGATATCAGTGTGATAATTATTTAAAAAACTAAATAAAGCATGTTCTGCTATGATTGACAAATTTAATTGTGGAATGTTTTTTATACGCAGGAGTTGCAGACTCTTAGCAGTAATCAAACCAATGGTTTGTCCTGGCCACTTAGCAAGGTTTATTTTGTGTAGTGAAAACATAAGGTAAGCATGGTACATGGCATTTGTGTCAGGATTCTGATGATGTTGATATCTTTCCTACACAGAAGGATGAGACTGTTGGGAAAATATTTATTTGGTCACCATTCCCTATTCAAAAGATACTCAGAACCTGAAAAGAAGGTAGAGATATTTGGCCTTGTCTTACTTATCAGTGTAAATTTTGAATTCCTTTTTTGATTGAATATACTTTTCATATATGAATAGAAGCTACAGAGGAAAAGGGGAATTAATGCTCTATTCCACATGATGAGCACTAAGCTTTGAGAGGAATGCATGAAAAATCACAGTTATTAATTAGTTTCATCTCATTCAAACTTTTAAGTTCCTAAAGGAGTTTCCCCAAAGGCTAAATAAGTAGGATTTGAGTCTGATTTCTTTATTTTTACTTGGAACAGAACACAAGATCCTTTTGGTTGGTTTCTTTCTCCCTATACATTTCCTGATCTGATATAGATTGGTTTTCCTACTCTTCTAATGCAGGTCTATGCTGTCTCCAACTGAATACTCTATTTAAAAGCACTAACCACTCTTGTCACTTCAATGCTGGGAAAAGACCTTCTCTTGGCTATACAGATCACCTCAAAGTAGCTGAAATGAAAGTGGACATTATTGTTCTTTCATTTCATGATAGACTCACTATTCTTATTTCTTTGTCTTAAAATCTTAATTGCATCAAGCACACCACTACAGTTTAAAACAACTTTCTGTCAACTATGAGTGGCTTTGATTTGAGAGCTTTTCTTCATTTATAAAGAAAAGCTGAGTCTTCGACTTCAAAATTTTTCATCTTGCTGTAAATAGATTTCTTATTGTTAAAATACTACTATCCATTCCCTTTCTTCCCCATTTACTGCTTCTCTTTCAGGGAGAAAAATAAAAAGTAAGGAACAATGTGATGTCTTGGCCTGCCAATGCTTACAGATTAAGGGTCAAAGAAAGATGCTGTATTCACTGCAGCTTACATTTTGCCTTTTCTGCAGAGCAATAGGGAAATCTTTGTTCAGTCACCAGCGGGTACCACGTCTGCTAAAACGTTCCCATGGAGACAGGGCAGAGCTGAGCACAGCAGAAAAGATGCACCTCACAGCCTTTCCATGGGGTCTGTGGTTACCTTTGTAGCTGATGCAGTGCAGAGCAAAAGCATCTCCCTTTAGAAACTCATCTCCCTTCTTTAGAGACCACAACTTGCTAGGAGTCAAATGCTCATTTCCTAAAGAAGTCTTAAAACACTGTAAACTGCATAAAGGAGGAATGACCAAACAAGTGTATAAGCATTTCACACAAATTTCACAGTATTCCAGTGATGCTTGCAGAAACTTAAAAGCTATGTATACTTAAGATCCCTTTTTTTTTTTTTTGTGCTTTTTTGTGTGTGTTTCAGATTTATTTCTAGATCTGAAATCAAACAAATACTGTCTTCTTTAGCATGATATAACTTGGACCCAAAGAAATACCAATTGAGATACAAGTATTCACTTTGCTGTTTGGTTGTGGTATTTGAACCATGTTTCATTCCACAACACTTGCTGGAACAAGCTGCTCCTAGGAGAAAGACATTGGCATTAAACCTTGGAATATGCTTCCTATACCACAGGTAGTAGGAAAAAAAAAAAAAAAAAGTGGTCTTTCAATAAGAAGTGGAGGAAAGAAATCCTGAACATTGGATTCATCAAAGTCAGTGATAAAACGGTAGCTTGACTTCTTTAAGATATTTCTTTTAGAAAAAAACCCAAGAAAATAGTAATACTGCTGTAGAAAATACTGGTAAAAATTAGCTTTCAATAGTTCAGTCTTTTCTAGTCACCAGCATTGAAATGAACTAAAATTGAAGGTTCCAACAGAGTGATAAAATGATTTTGGAAAAATACTACATGACACCGAGTGAGTTTGATTGATTTAACTTGGTGAGGCAAATTTAAAGATATCTTTATAATTAAAAATTTCAGTAATTTAAAATAATTTCAAAACTACATGAGTTTTTAGGACTTAATTCTACTTAAAACTTAGTGACATTAAAAACCTTTACAGTGGCATTACACGTGTTCAGCTGCTTATCCAGCTCAATGTGTTAAACAGATACGGGGTCCAGAGGACTTTTTTCTCCTAATTAGGAAGAATTTCTGCAGAAGCAAAATTTACTTTTTTTGTAGTTTGGGTCATCATCATCATCATCATCCTCTGGGAATTTTATTGACAAAGGTCCACGAATCTGGCAGGCAGATAATGCTCTCATTTCCTCCTGTTTTCTTCCTGTGTCATGTCATTGTGTTTTGGAGCATCAGGAAGCATTTCCTGGCCCATGGCGTTTGCAGATATGTGGGGTGATGCTGTGAGGTCCCCCTGACCAGCTGCTGTGTGTGTTAGCACAGTCAGGGCCTGCATGCAGTGACTCAGGCTCTTGCAGTGCCCTGCCACTTTGCCCTGCTGCATGGAGGATCACTGTGAATATGAAAATGAAACTGCACAGAGGGCTGTTGGGTCCCATTTAAACATTATCTCCATCCAGAGGTGCTCATGCTGTGTGTCACAGATGTTGTCTTTGCTGGAATGTCTCCAAAGGGAGGCAGAAGAGTTGAATTCAGCCTAGTGCAGAAATAGGAGAACCCCAGGGCACTGACTTTTTTGCAAGTGATGCTTTCCCCTTTGTAGTCACACAAGATACCATGCTTGAATTCAAGGAGTTCTGGAAATACAGGAACCGTGAGATCCATGAGCCTGCGAGAAATTCCAAGTTTGATGCCTGTCCTAACATTTGCCAACCTTTTTCCCCAACCCCAAAAGTCATAGTTTGCTGGAGCAGTACCTTCACTTGCAGTTGAAAACATCTAGATTTCTCATCCATCATGCTCTTGTCCCATGTAGTATTTGCAGAAAACTGATTTGCAGCTACTTAGGATTCCGTTGCCAAGACTCTAAGATTGTCAACGTTTATTTGCCACACCTTGACATTTCCCAGAAGTATGAAAGGTTGTGATTTATTGAACAGGTCTGTGTTATATGAATTGGAGAGTCATTCTGCTGCAGAGTAGGCTCTTAAAATCAGAGTTGGCTCAAGGCAGCCTGGCAGATATGTCAAATCCATGCTGCAATCAGAGATGTACCCAGGGCTCAGTGTATCCTGATCCCAGTGTCACAGAATGATTTGATCTTTATCTTTGTAAGACATCTTATCTGGGCCTATTCCACCAGACTTAAAGAGCCACTCAGTCTGACACGACGATGGACAAACACATTACAGAGATCATTTTGACCCAAGGTGTCATTCTGAGACCTGTGAAGGTACTGTAACATCTTAAATGAAAATATCTCTTTGTACAAAGTGGTTATAGACCTGCTCACTTGTTCTCAGATTGGTGAGCCTTGTGGGCACCAGTCTGCATTAGACATACAGCTGAGCAGAGGAGGACGTTTAGAACTAAATTACTCTTGATATGAAGATAGAAATAGGTAGGAAAATATCACAGCAATTGTTATCATCAATAAGGATGATAAGGAGATTGAAATATTTGTCCTGATTTTGGATGGCATAGAGTTAATTTTCTTCCTAGTAGCTGGTATAGTGCTGTTTTGGATTTGGGACAAGAATAATGAAAACACACCCATGTGTTAGCTGTTTGTAAGTGGTGTTTACACTAAATCAAGGACCTTTCAGCTTCTCACCCCAGCCCACATGCAAGGAGACTGAGGGATCACAAGAAGTTGGGAGGGGACACAGCTGGGACAGCTGACCTCAACTGACCAAAACGATATTCCAGAACTGACCAAAGGGATATTCCAGAACTGACCAAAGAGATATTCCAGGCCAGCTGGCACCATGCTCAGTATATAAACCAGGAGATGTTCTTGGTATTTGTTGTCATCAGTCAGTGTGAGGTGTGATGGAGCCCTGCTTTCCTGGGCTGAACAACTGCCTGTCCATGAAAATGGTGAATGTATTCTTTGTTTTGCTTTGCTTTGCTATTTTTGCTGTTCTGGTTATTTTCCCCATCCTGATTTATGGGAAGGGAGTGAGTGGCTCTGTGGGACTTGGTTGCCAGCTGAGGTCAAACCACAACACCATCCTATTTTCAGAGCTTCTCTCTGAACAGTAAAAGAAACCAAAGAATTAATTATAATCAAAACTGTGCCTTTTGCTTCTCTTTGAGAGATGATCAGGTGCAGAGAGTGCCTGACCCTTGTGTCTGTTTAGTGTGGAGGAACTGTGCCTTCACTGCTTGAACATAGGCATGGTTTGTGCTCAGCTTTGCAGTGGAATTTAGCAACCATCTTGAGCTGAAAAATTACACAAGGACTTCCAGGATCAAACTTATTATGCTTTCAGTATCCCAATACTCCATCTGCTGTTTTCTTCTTCCATATCCCATTAACAAATGCTAAGCTGCAGATTGTTTTTCACATAGTAATGAGCTGCATAAGTATGTAAACAAAACAAAAGTTATATATTTCTGTTAGAACAAGTGCCAAGAACACCTCCTGTTGCAACACTATTAATGACAGGATAGCAACAGTGGAATAAAGAGAGTAATTTGTAGTATTCCCAGGTCAGCTGCACACATGGTTTCTCCAAAATAAGTAAGTAAGGCAATTTATTCCATACTTACAATGCACCAGATTCATTCCTGCTTTAATTACAGTGGCCTCAGTGGATCTGTATCCTGGAAGAATTTGGCCTTGCGGTTGGAAATCTTCTTACAGATGGTGGTAAAAAAAGGTGAACAGCATAAATAATGTCATTATCCCAATTAACTGGAATTGATTAATTCATCCATCCATTTCCCAAGTGATTATCTCCAATTAAAATAATTGCCTGGATAGCATTCCACTGCTAGATCCCTGGATGCAACAGAGATTTCTAAACAGCATTTTACTCATATTCCAGCACAACCACCAATACCTGCAGCAGGGAAACACTTTGCAATTTGCAATAGTTCAGCACAAGGATAGAGGAAGGTTTGGAGTATCTCTTGGAAACACAGGCTCATGTATTATTATTTGTGTAAGCATAGTTACTGTGGCATGGGACTTGAATTGCAGAATGCAAGGGGGTGGTGCCTGCTATAAAGAGGTGATATCTATGAGCAAGCACAGACACATGAGGAACACAAAGAAACCATGAGATAATATCAGTAGGCATAGCAGCCTCTCACTGTTGTGTATTTTTGTAGGCATCACAGTACTGGATGTTTTTTCCAACCACATGTCTGAAGGTAGCCAGCTCTGTTGATGCTTACAAAGAGATCCTCCCAGCTGTGAAAGTGATAAAAAGTCTGATGACACCTGTCTGAAAACGTAAAACATGGGCAGAGTCGCCTGACACCCCAGAATGACCAGAGGCAAGGTTCTGCTTTCTGATTGTGCTTAGAAGATGATGGGTGTGACAGGGATGCCTTGAAAAGGCAGTTTCTGGAATTGCATGTGAAGTGTGAGAGAGATACAGAGTAATAATTTAAAGAAAGTGATAACAAGCTCAAATGAGATGGGTATGAGGAGGATGCCTGTAGCCACAGTATAGCATCTGCTAAGTTCAGAAAAAAGGCTGTTCTAAAAAAAATGTGAGAGTATGCTTAGATGTATACATAGATGGAGATGAAAAACTACATCTAAGAGAAGTTTTGTACAGAAAATAAGCAAAATTCAAGTAGACTTTGAACTCAAAAGCATTAAACTCAGAGCTGAATATAATGTTAAATTACTGGACTGCTTAATCACTCAATACAGTACTGGGCACACTTTTATGAAAATGAGATAGGAGAAATGGTAACAGCAAAGACTGCAGGAAAAACATTAGTTGTTTTTGGATTGGTTGATTAGGAGGGATGAAGTCTACGATGAGCAAATCATAGAATCATAGAATGTGCTGAGTTGGAAGGGAAACATCAGGATCATTGAGTCCAACTCCTGGCCCTGCACAGGACAAGGATCTTGGCCCTCCCCAAGGATCCCACTATGTGCCCATTGTCCGAACACTTCTCAACTCAGGCAGACTTGGGACTGTGACCATTTCTCTCAGAAGTCTGTTTCAGTGAGGGTTCAACCTCAGTTTCTGAGTGAAGAATCTCTTCCTGATAGCCAACCTAAACCCCTTCAGCTTCATGGCTTTTCCTCAGGTTCTGTCCCTGGTCACCACAGAGCAGAGATCAGTGCCTGCCCCTCCTCTCCCCCTCACGACGAGGATATAACTGCAGTGAGGTCTGCCTCCATCTCCTCCAGGCTGAACTGAACAAGTCTCCTCAGTCACTCCTCACATGGCTTCCCCTCAAGGCCTTTCACCATCCTTGTTGCCCTCCTTTGGATTAAGCCATTATTTTTAATATTGTGGCACCCAAAACTGCCCTCAGCACTCAAGGTGAGGCCACCCCAGTGCAGAGCAAAGCAGGACAATCCCCTCCCTTGCCTGGCTGGAGATGCTGTGCCTGTTGCACCCCAGGACACAGTTGGCCAAGAAGAAGCCAAACATGCAAACAAAGAAAAAGACTGGTTTTCTTTCTTTTTTTTTCTTTTTTTTTTCTTCGTTTTTATATTTTTATATTTTTATTTTTTATTTTGCTAGCATAGAGTGATTTGTTGTTTATGAAATTAAATTCCCAAACAGCATTTTGTGATCAGAAAAAGTCAATGGACTCATAGCTAAACAGAAGACAGGAATGAAGGGGGCAGTTTCACCAAGAAAGGAGCTGAAAAAGCCTAGAGGCTAAAGAGGTTGCATTGGAAATCTCAGCTAAAATTCTTTGTCTGCCTGAGGAAAATGAACCAAAGTATCTTCCATGCAACTGATGGTCAACCACCTTTTGCTTGTTGCCACTTTGGTTTATTTAAAGACTCCTTGTTATCTACAGCAGGGATTGAAAGCCCTTAAATTTCAAGGTTGGAGTCTTAGCTGCTCAGGAATAAGAAACATTTTCGGCATCTGTGAAGGAATGAGAGACAAGGACAGAAACCTAAATGTATCCTATGCTGTGGTGACTAGAGCATTCTCTAGATGGGTGGGAGACTCCAGTTTAGATCTTTGCCCATAAAAAAAATTCAAATAATGATTAAATTAATACAGAATAGCTATCAAAAGTGCAGAAGTGAATGGATATATTTCGGATGGAACAAAATAGGTCACAGAGGAGGTGTTCAAAATCAGTGATATTCAAAAGACAGACTGGTGCTTTCTTCTATAGTTTCAGGAATACAGTCACAAAACCATCTTCACATAAAGTTGATATCCATTTCAGGGCAGCTAAATCTGTATTTTGGTGCCACTGCTATTACATTTTCATGGGAAATATCCTGTTCTAAATCAAATATTTTTTCAGACACTTGAAAAATGTTAATAGCACTTTTTACTACCTAGAAACTTTTTAAGGGTTTGAGAAAAGGTGCAGCATTTTTAACATGATGCCAGTCAAATCCTTTTGTTTCATGTTGGGCTTGTTGCAAACAACTTTTTTAGGTGTCCAGTCCCATTTTTTCAGATAACCTCACTAAGTTAGGCTACACTCACTTGAGTCTTTTAAAAGCTTGATCAATTCTGCCAGCATTTAATCAGTTCTGGATAGGTTGATTGCTGGATCAATAGTTCTCCACCAAGCCTAAGTAAATCAGATGTTAAGACATTTGTCCAAAAGTGCTCAGGACAGAGGAAATGAAGACACAGAATCAAGAGTATCTATTTAAGGACTCTCAGTAGGTCTATGAGCCTCATACTAATAAAAATATGGGTGTTTTTTTGAAAGGAAGTTTCTTTTATGCACTCATGCACTATAAAAGTGAAGATATTTATTTTTATGACAAACACATAACATCAATTAAACTTGAAAAACCTTCATCACATTAAATGGAGGAAGATTAATTGGTGGGTTTATTTCCTTATTTTCCTTACATAAAGACATAACACAAATAAGCCTTCATTAGGTATCTAAAGCTCTAAGATGACGGTAATATATTTTGAAAAAAAAAAGCTAACTAAAGAATTGAAACTACTTTATGTAAGAGAGAGAAAGCATGTCATGCAGGTAGCTTGCCTATCTAAATTAAACTTTGGGATAAATTTTACGAAGGGAATCCAGGGATAGAGGTAAATGGAATCAGATATATTGTTAAATTGACAAAGGTACATCATGTTAATCCAATCAATTTTTTTTGTGTGTGTTTTTATTATATGCATTTTAAATTACCAGGACCTTACAAAGAGACCTAAGATGATGTAGATGAGACAAGAGGGAGAGTAATTCAGAAGTGGCTGGAGCAGATTTACTGCCAGGATGGAGAGGGCTGATAGTGGGTGTGTGTGAAGGAGGATTTCAGTGATGAGCAAGGAGTCAATCCAGGGAGATACTGGGTTGAAGGTGAATCTCAGTAGTTATTTCCCGAATTTAAGTGATAGCTAGAAGTTACACTGCCTCTTTTAAAGACATACAACTCTTTCTTAAGAAAGTAAACAGTATGACTCCTCTAATGCATGTAAAAACATAACCCTAGCAAAATATTTTTGTTTGTAGTCCCCTTTTTAGAAGAGTAAGCATTGTTTCTAAAAGAAACGGTTACCTCTGGAACTTTTATTTCCTGTTTCATTGTTCTCAATATACTTACTTTATAATTTATTGAATTATAGAATTCTCAATAATTCTCAATAAATTTACTTTATAATTTCACATGCATATATGTAATATGTATTTTGTGTTTTAATATGTGACACAGATTAGCTCTTCGGGAACAGCAGGTTTCATGTTTTTTAAAGAGTAACTATCCATTTTCAAGGTATTATCTTGTGCTGATATTTGGGTCAGGAAGAAGGAAATCTTTGGCATCCTTCTAACTCCCCAAAGGAAAAGCATGCTGTCTGTGATCAAAAAACAGAGAAGACCTCTGAAAGATCTAGGATTAAGAAGCATCACACCAGAAGGCCAGTATGAAATGGCCCTTTCCTAGTGACTTAGTTCTCTTGCAATTCTGAAAGTAGGAGTTCCTTGGGTTTTTTTTAATATTCCATTGTAATTCATAATACATGCTAAAAATGTATTATTGAGAAATCATTTAGAAAGTGTTTGGAAACATATAATGACAATAATATAATTGAGTTGCTCTCAGGCATTTAAATAGAGAAAATGAGTGTCTCACATACACCTGCAGGGGTGGGAAGGCATCACAATCTGTCTGATTTACCACTGCATTCTGCATCACCATGAACTTGACTTAAACATTTGATGACTGACAACATTTGCAAAATTAATTGTCCTTGTTTCTATAAAGAGGCCTTAAGCCCTGAAGTGCCTTTATGGTAGTAAGACCAAGATTGTACATTTGCTTCCCTGTTCCTTTTTCCCTCACTCAGAAAGGAAGGGTGGTTGGATAGTTTTGTTCAGAAAATGCTTTGAATACTTTATTTGAATACTTCTACTTTATGACCATTCTTCCATAATTCTTTTCCTTGAAGAGAAGAGGAGCCATCAGAGATTTTTCCATCCTTTTGCCTGTTCCAGAGTTCTTCTGATTCTTTTACAAGTTACCCAGGATATTTTTTCTCTTAAAAAAAACAAACTTGTTTGTCATCTTACCTTCCCCAGAGACCTCATTTTCTTTTTTAATGGAGAACAATATAGCTAATTTTAAAGATATATTTACCAATTTATATTTCAAGCCTTAACTTTGCTTGTGACCATTGTGCCACCATAAAAGATACACGGGTGGTCCACTCCCACTCTTTCTTAATAGGTGCATTTATTATTCACTACTGCCAACCAGGTCCACTTATGCCCGTGGGAAGGCTGCAAGAACTGGTCCTGTAATGCCTCATCAGTAAGCAGCCTTGCAGATCCCTTTCTATCAACCTCTGCAGTTCCTCCCATTTCTGCTTTGTACCACTCATGTCTCTTCTACTCCTGCTGCCCATGCACACTTTAATGACATGAAAAACCAAGCATGAGTGTAAGCCATTTCTCACTTAAGTCAATTTTGAAATTTGATGTCCTGTTTTAAGCAGTTATCTCTGTCAGAAAGTTCAGGATTACAGTGTTGTTGTAGAACAGTGTTATTACTGGCAATGAGTGGCTGCATGGGGAAAGCATTTCATCATGTCCACATACATCACTGATGTTTAAACCAAATGTAAGGAGGAGAGGAAAAGAGCCACAACAAGAAACTTTCCTGTATAGCTTGGGAAAGAAGATTTCCTTAAAAGAGTTTATCTTATGCTCATAGTCCTTTCCTGGAAAGTTGTTCTGACTCTGTGCTCCCAAAGGCTGATGATTTGCTGTGGAACTTCTCTATGCTCAGTTAATTCCCTTTGTTGACACTAAGTGCTCAGCCATTCTCCCTTTTATGACCCTCACAGAAGGCTGAGAATGCAGAAGGATACAGCACCTGAAACCCTGCACACAGAGTTTAAGTGCTAACTGAACAAAGTAGAAAGATTCTTCTCCCCCTACCCTCCTCTAGGAAACTGGAGAGAGTCAAAATCCAGTCCTGAGCAGATTTAGTGTACTGGGGGAAAATGACAGCTGTTGTGGAGGAGAAGGCACAGGTGATCTCCAAACCTGGGAGGTGACTGCTTGGGCATCACACAGCTGTGAGCAGCAACAGACAGAACAGGATGTCACTCCTGATCTGTAGCTGCTTTCAACCATTTTTAGAGAACCCAAAACACTAGAATATCCTCAAACAAGCAAAAGATCAAACAACAGCAAATTTTCTATCTCTGAGTAGTAACCAATTAGAATGACAACGAAATAATTGGGAAGAGTGAGGCAGAGAGTATAGAAGATGACATCTCCTTCAAAATGACCCTCTTTTATAACAGCAGCCTCTTTTAAACACCCCTGAAAATAATGAGCTGCAAGCTGCAATTAGCATGAAAAGAAGAGTTATTGCAGGGAACAGTTTGAAACAAATGCTAAAGCAAGGGCAACTCTGTGAAAAGAGTCTTTTCAGAAGTTCTTTTTTTTTTTCTTAGATTGAAGAGTTTCTGGCTAAAATTCCTTGTTCTCCATTGAAAGCTGAACAGAGGAGTCAGGCTCGTTATTAGTCAAGTTAATTTTCAGCAGCAGACAAGAGTGGAATGAATGCAAACCACGTGTTTGTAGCACACAATGCTTTGTTGTTTGGATTGTGAGCAACACCTCAGTTGGTGTGTTCTGGACTTTGTTGTGAGTCAGTGGCACGAGCCCCTGGGGTGCTGCTCTGCACTGCAGTGCAGCCATGCCCATTGCTTGGCTCTCAGTGAGTAAATAGAACAACTTTGAGGGAACTGGTAGAAGCCAAAGTATATTTAAAATCTAAAATTAAATTTTAAGTAAAAAGGTGTAACACAAAATAATGGAAAATAAATTTGAAGAATTGGGCTAAAAACAGCACTTAGCACAATTTATCATGACATGATGATATGTAGGAGGGAGCTGCTTGGTCAATCTGACAAAAATTTCAGCACGGTGTTGAAGCCTTAGCACACAATAGCATTCTTAGGACAAAAAATACAGTGTAAAATTATTTTACTGCTGGAAATTAGACTCTGCTCATTTTACACATCTCACTGATCCCTTTTGACTACTCTCAGCCTCCCTGAAGTCCTAAAGATTAAGGGATAAATATAGATTGCTTCCATTTTTGGCAAAACACTGTGACAGATGAAGCAAAGGTTTCAGAGTTTGGACCTCTATATATTGCCAGAATAAGAGGAAATTCTCTAAATTTTGATAGCTAATACCACTGTGTCTTGCTAAAATTGAGTCCTACAAAGTACATCAGTATTCAGACAAGAGTATAAGCAAGAATTGAAAACTATAAGAATAGAAGTTATAACCCTGATGATTCTCTGTAAAAGGTGATATTTGACTGTACATTTTCAATAAAATATATATACCATGGAAGTGACTGTGCAAACTATGCATGCAGAAAACTGTCTATAAGAGTGAAACTGTGAAATGCCTAATATATATCAAAGATAAAAATATGAATCTCTCTAGGACATGCTGATTCAAATCCTTGAATTCTTCAAATTACCCATATTCATGGGTGTTAAATTTGTTTGGATATTGCTGTGATTCCTCCCCCCCCCCCATCAGGAAGATTCCTTTTGTTTCAGTTTCCTGTAATTTGTTTTGTATTCCCCAAAACAGAGGACCTTTTACAGAGCTCTTGATTATCTATCATTCTCTTACACTCTGAATCTGGTTAGGTTAGGTCTTCAGGCAAAAGTGGTCACTTGCTTTCATTATGTAAAAGCACTTTGCTTTTCCACATGGAGATTTTTTATTATTTTGATTTCTTAGTTGACTAGAAAGAATCCTCATTGCCATCCTGAATTTAGCCAAAATAAAGACAAATTTGTCAAGCTCCATTTTTAGGAATAAAGGACATTTGTTTATCTGGTTGATAATTGTACTTTGTTAACTCCACACCTGTGTGGAGTTCAACACCTTTTTCAGTGTCCCTGTGTTTAACCCAGTGAAATCATGAGTGTCTTCATGCAGGTGTGGGTTTTTCTATCAGCATATGTTTGATTGAAAGCATCTGATTCACAGCCTCTGCCAGGACAGCAGATGCTGTGCGAGTCATTTCAGAGTGATACAGTGTGTGGAACTCATGACTGCAAAAGTAACATCTTTTCCCTGAGATCCCATTCCAAGACATTTTTGAAATCTCCTCCTTTTGAAAACTTTTAGTTAGGAAAGTTTTAGAAGATAAAACAAGTGTTTTGCTTATCACTTGAGTCAGTACTCTGATGCATTCTCATATTCATGGGATGTTGAATGCCCCAGAATTAGTGGGTTGGGGAACATTTGGCCTATAGCTTATATCTGGACTTTGTGCAGGAATGAACTCACATAAATCCCACTGATACAGTCAGTTCTGGTCATCTGTAATTCAAGGTACAGACTTCTGACAGACTGGGAGAAAGATACAGCATGAAGGCAAAAAAGCAAAAGTGCTAGTACTTACCATGGAGGAGAAACTGCCTAACTGAGGTTTCAGGTTAGAATCACATTGTAAACCTAAGATTTTCTCTAATTCCCACAGAAATTTAAAATTGGAGCAGGCATTTAAGTAACTGAAGGAAAACTGCTTTGATTGTAAGGCAATTGTCATCACTGAAATAATTTCCAGCTCTGTTCAGCTCTGCTCAGTTATGTCTGCAGCTGGTGTGAAGTACAGAGATTTAGAGAGGTCTTTGAAGTAAGTGCTAAAAATGTCAGCTCTATCCAGCTACACAAGACAGTGCAAAACTGCTTTTTTCCACTCACACTTTAGGAGTTTAGGGCTAAAACTCTTCCTCTTGTAAAATCTGATCAGCTGTTGCCTACTGAAGGTAAAGAAGGTAAAATTTCCATGAGTGCAGATATGCTTAAATTTTAGATTCCTAATGTACAAATCTCTTTAAAGCAAATGCTTAAAATGCTTATAATAATGTCTAGTGAAAAGCAGGTGCTTTTGAAAGTCTCTTGTTTATTTAAACATAGACAACTAAGCTGAACACAGAGAGAGCTGATGAACAGTTTTGAGCTGGAAGTAGCAAAATCTGCAATTCCTGAGCTGTCCCACCAGATATTGTGGTATTAATTTTATATTCTTATTAGAACATTTACCTTAATCTGGTGCAGCTTCTAACTCCTGCCTGAGCCAGTAGATAAAGTGACAATCATCATTAGGTCCTCTTCCATTAACTGGAAATGTAGGGGTTTGAAAAGAGGGGAAAGTCCCTCTGAACATAGCTTAAAAATGGCCTTTTACCATTGCTTCTGCCTCTTAGAAGACTTCTGTCATTAACCACTTGTGTAGGCTGTCACTTGTGACATTTTTGGGTGATTACCTCCTTCCATTCATATTCCAGAGAATTTATACCCACATTCAAGCCTGTGTTGAAGATGTTTGCATCCTATTGTATTTTAGCTGGCAATGGCTGTTTCCAAATTCCAAACTCAGTGAATAAGAAATCAGAATTGGCCAAGAACCCAAAGCTATCTTCGGTTTTAATCCCTGTGCTGCCACACACTGCTGCCATGGCTTTAGTTATTAACTACTCTCTTTTTTTCTGAACTGCAATCTGCCACCAGTACTTACACACTACATCGAAGAGGAACTGAGTGGATTGATAGTGTCTTAATAGAGCTGTTAAACACGAATCTATTCATAATTATTATTATCCAACCCCTGATTGCCATCTACAGAAAAAAAATAAATTAGTCATGCTCTGATATAATTTACTGATTTGCACTTAACTTGACTGGGACATGATCCTCTCTGTTTTCAATTAACTACAAAAAAAATTATATTTACTTCAGAGGGATTTTTCCTCAGTAGCATATATTACATATTTTTCAGAGAAAGTATATTTTCCTTGCAATGAAATAACTAAAAAAGAAGCTCAATTTCTAGGAGATTTTAGGCCTCAGATGTAAAAAAATCCACAGCTAAAAGAAATCCTTCTACAGTTAACTCTTCAGCAGTCTGAATTTATTTACATATATGGTAATAGATATGCATATATGCCTATCTATCTATCTATCTATCTATCTATCTATCTATCTAATTTTTTATTTTATTTTATTTTTCCCAGGGCTACACAAAATTCCTGCATGCCTGCAGAAAGAATAGAGGCTTCCCCACCATCTGACCAGGAGAATGGAGCTGTCTTGGGTTATGGAACCTAAAATGTGTATTCTATTTCATCTGTTGAAAGCAGTTGGGGAATTGTTCTCCTTTATCTCTTGTAACTCTGGAAGGAGGGGACGGGTGCCTTTTGATAATGGCCCAACTGTTAACACCAGGTGGGTCAGTGTTCCTTATCTCTTTCACTGCCCGTCCTCCCTCCAGAGGAATATTTTCTGCTAATGGGCCATTAAGACACCCCTAAAAGCACACATCCCCAAACTTACCCTCCCCAAAATAGTACACCCACATTCCATCATCCTATTGTGAGATGCTCCACCCAGTGGGTGGAGCCAACCATTCCTACCTGGATAAAACTGGGACTCAGGAACATGAAGCTCTCTGGCTTCACCTGATTACTGGAGGAAGACTGGACCTTTTTTCACCATCACTGGACCTTTGTTCTGCAGGATCATCTCCACTTCAACAGAACCACATCTGCCACTCCAGGAGGACTCACTTTTGGACTGCTTCCAGCACCCTGACCAACAGGGTGTCAGGTTGTAGCTCTGACTCTGTCAGGGTTCTCCAAAATTGTTGTTTGTTTGCTTGTTTGGTTGGGTGGTTTTGTTTTCTACTACATTTGTATTGTTAATATTCCTAGTAAAGAACTGTTATTCCTATTCCCAAATCTTTGCCTGAAAGCCCTTAATTGCAAAATTGTAATTTGGCGGGGGGTGAGGGGTTTACATTCTCTATTCTAAGGGAAACTCCAGCTTTCCCTGGCAAATACCTGTCTTTCCAAACCAAGACAGGAGCTCATCAGGCAGTTTAAGTGAAGGAATTGCAGTTCCCATATTTGCAGTTTTAGTACCTGGCATATACATTCTGCAATAGAAAACAGATACTAGAAGTAAATCAAAAAGTATACAGACTGGATTTTTTTAAAGCATAAAAAATGCTACAAGATCAACTTAGCTCAATTATGTTTGTTTCCTGGATAGAGACAAAAATTACATCCATTCTTCCTTCTCTCTGATCTGATTGGGAAATTCCATCATTTTATTTCTCTGCTGATATTTGCTCCTGCTAATATGCATTGCTTTTCATTATGCCTTCATCTGCAATTTGTCTAGTAAAATTCATAGCATTTAGGTTAATGAAACTTTTCAGATGCACTTCTTTTAAAGAAACTGAAGTTTAGGATGAAAAGAAATAGAAAACAGAATACAAAGGTTGAAATCTCTTTGAGTTACTTGATTTTTAAAGTGTCTGGAACATCCAGTCATCCAAGATCATTGCAGCAACAACACCAAGACTTATGGCATATTTTTATTGTGAAAAAATGTCTATTTTAAATGTCAGCAATTCATCAAATCAATGTTTTCACACTGCCTCAAGTTTAGGACCTGATCTCAAGTCCTTAAAAACAATTTTAACCTCCTTAGTAGAATTTAGAAAGACAAGAGGAGCCTGTTTCAGTGAGGAGTCCCTGGAGCAGTGATCACAGACTCCTGACCTGGCTGCCCCTTTCCCACACCCAAGAAAGCCCAGCACCACACCTGGGTACGTGTTCTTGGGCTGCCATTGATCCCAGACTGTGCTGCAACAAAACCTAATAACAGAGCCCCTTGCACTTACCAGGCACTGCACTACCCACACTCATCAAACTCAGGTTCCCAAAGGTCTTTGTCAGTCAGTACCAGTCACACCCACAAAGCCTAAATTCCATCTCCATCTTGATTCTTTCACCACCACCCCACACTTCAGGAGTTTCAGTGAACTGAGGGGCCATCAGGGGTTTATGGGTCTGGATCTTTGTCCCAACCCTGGAGAATACCAGCAGAGTGACTCCAGAGAATTGTTAATCAGCTCTCCATCTGCAGAGGAGCAGAGGTCCTGCCCTTTGGAATACCCTACTCTACAGGTTTCTAGGAGTTAGACACAATGACAGACATCTCTGTGAATTAGCAGGACACGAAGGGCTCCTGACATTTACTAGGGTTTTCAAGAAATGATTAGATATGATTAATGCATAATAATTCCCCTTTGCTTCTTAACAAGCTTGGCATTTGTCAATGAACACTTACACCAGGGAAGGATACCTATGACTCTTCAAATTGTCTGTTAAATATGAACTGATTCTGAGAAGCTGGCTCACATGGGCTGCTTCTAAACTACAGAACATGCTAAGGAGAGGTGGAAAACTTTAAAAATGCCTGTAATTAGAAATGATGTTGAAGAAACACCCACCTCAGAGGAAAATCACATGCACGTATTTTCACCAACTGTGGACTGTCAGCAACTTGCCAAGTACCTTCCACATGCAATAAATATTTAAAAGCTTAATAGATTGCACACACATTAACAGTACCCAGCTGGTGGAACTGGCTTGAACTACATCCCATCCTGCAATCAATAATGATAAGTGGGTCTTGTTCTTCAGTGCTCCCCCTTCTACCTTCAAAAGGTCACCTGTGGTCTGATACTCTCATTTTTGAGCCTTTTTTTTTGATTGATGGTAACTTTGAAACAATCTAAGATAAATATTTTAGAACTTTCAATGGAATCACAGTCTTGTTTGACAGGAGTTTTAGTCATTTTTGTCAAATTGATCTTTGAGATGACATTTTAGAATTCTTTCTAGTGAGTATTTATACTTTCATCATCTTTAGAACATGATTTATTTTATCATTCTTCTGAAATCAAAGATTTTTTTCATAGACATAAAAAGAAATAAAACTTGAAATATTGTCTAAGTTTCTTCTTTATCAAATTTTTTTTAGTGTCAGTATCACAAATCATTTATGGCATGGTTATTTTCTTTGTTTCTCTCTAGATGTACCTTTTTTTTTTTTTACTCCAGGCTTCATTTATGCCAACCAAATACTAGAAAACAACTTCCAAATTTTAATATGATTTAATGTTTAATGTCATTGTATTTCTCCCTGAATTTCTCCTCTAATAAATGCATTTTCATCACAAAGAATGGAGAACATATTTTTATTCTAGTTTTCCACTTCAGATCAACAAACCTTAAAAAGAAGCAACTAATTTAGCATTAAAAAATACAGTTTAAATAAACCCTGGTTCCCCCTCCTCTTAAAGGAAACCTCTGAGATACAATGAAATATTGCTATTCTTGTCAGATAAATAAAACACAAGTATGTAAACTAGCTCTTTTCCTTATGGCCTGTGGTCTGTCTATGATGCACTACCCAGAATTTAATTCTTAAAGTTGTGTAGAATCTTGGATTAGTTTAGACAGAAAATGGATGTCTGCACAAAAATCAGTTTGGGTTCCTGTTTTTAGAGAAAGGTGTCTTCTTGTGACTTTGACAAAAAGGTAAAACAGCATTTCTTCTGTGATGATGACAAAACAGCCACAGCTCTTCCTTCCTCTGACTTCAGAGTCAGAGGAAGAGATTTTACCCTAGCCCTGTACAATTACTAAAATTGCAACAGCAAAAGAAGCCATTCATCATCCTCATGTTACCATGAGGAACATTGAAATTGTACCTTACCTTCAACCACATAAATCAGTCTCTTTGCTATATTGCTAGCAAGTTGTTCATAATTAGTATGAATCTTGTTTTTCTCCCTTGATACACTTTCTTATTGCTGTATTTTTCCTTATTTTTCATGCTAGGAATGAAATAGAAAAATGATATGAACTATATATTCAGAAAATATTGTAAACAGGCTGTCAATTGATGATTAGTTGGCACACAAAGCTGTAGGGAAAAATATTTGTTCCATTGTTTTGGAAAAATAGAGGGTAAAACATATTTATTTTATGTTGCATATTATACTATTTATAATTTATAATGTTAATATTAAAATATACTTTTTCAGTGAAAAAAGAACTATTTTCCCAATTTGTAAATGAGGTTACTGGATAATAATTCTAGTCAGGGAAATTTCCTACTTTTCTGTGCCCCCCTTCCCCAAGCCCTAATACATAGTTTTAAATTAACACTTTCTAATTATATGTGAAATCATGGCTCTGCTGAAGTCTGTAAAAGCTTTTCCCACAGATTTCAATGGAACTTGGATTTTACTTCAGAGAAGGTAAACTTCATTTTCATCCTGACTGGATGGCTTTAATTAGATAAATGAATTAACCTCAAAGATAATAACTTCACATTTCAATAGCATTACCCTTGGATTCTTAATGTTCATGAATTCAAGTTGTTAAGGAGAAATAGCAATCCTGGTAAAACCCATGGAAAACAATGGCCATACTCTGCCTATCCTGAGGATCTGAAGCTGCAAAGTCTATTTTTCCTTCTACTAAGGGCCCAAAATGCCAAGTAAAAAGGAAAAAGGGAATGAGCACTTAAGAACGCCTGAGAAAAAAAGGAGATTTTTCTCCATCCCAGCAATAACTGATTGTCTTCCCTGGCAGCCAGCCCATACACGTGCCTCTGCTGTGGGGATAGTGTGTGCATTTTCCATTTAGGAATCACAGCTAAAACGAGAGAATGAAATTAGTTTAGTGAAATACTCTAATTTCTAAGATGTATATAAAGAATACTATCTAATTCCACAGCAGAGAAAATTTAAGGTTATTCAGAAAATAAAATACATTAAAAAAACCCAGCAGGCATGGGTTCATCACAAAGTAACAACAAAACCACTAATTGGTTTCAGATTATGCATTTGATCATCAGACACTTGATATTTGGGGCAATGGTCCCCTTTAATGACCTACAAGATACATTCTTATTTTGACCTTAAAAAGCAAATTGTCCCCAAGGATCTGGTCTTAATGGAAATTAAATTTAAAAGCTTTCGTTCAGTCTGAAGTGTGTCAAACTGCTCTTTACCAATGAAAAATAGTTTTTTCAAAATTATCACAGGCAACTACAAATAATCCTGAATTATATAACAGTTTTGTTGTCTATCCCACTGATTAAAGCCCAGAAATATAAAAAAATAAGTTGACTTTAAGGGCCACTCCAAGTAATATAGACCAGGACAGTAATTCAGCGAGTACAGAACAGCCTTAACAATGACAAGCAGATATCTCAGGAGCTGCAAAATTTTAATGACACTTTAGGGCTTCACTGACTTTGAGCCCTGGTTCCCAAGCAGAGATTTAATCTTTTCCTTTAACTGTGAAAAGCCTCTTGCAGTTCTGCAGGTCTTAAAGGCTTTACATAGTTTCATACTTTATATAAAGGTTGAATTATTATCTCCTGTTAGTTTGAGTTCTTTCTCTTCTATCTAATTTTTCTTCAAAGCAAGAAGTAGAGTTTAGTGCAATTGTTCCTCTAAATATCTCCCCAGGAGTGGTTGTTAGTTGCTTATATGAAGTGCCTCCACTTAATGTGCCAATTTGAACAGCAGGATTCTGCAGAGCAGTAGTGGCAAGACAGGGGATATTTAAAGCAGTATTAAATACAGTAAGAAAGTAAGTAGAAAACTGTGGAGAAAAAAAAAAAAAGGAGTGGGATTGGGAAGAAAAGAAATTGGTATAAGGAACATAAAGCATTTGCATTTTGAAGGTTCAATGCAATTTTAATATTAATATATTTGTAGGAGAGTAAAGATTGGTATTGTTCCTTTGTCTTCCTGTTCTTGGGAGCATAGGAAACCCCGGTTCAAACCCCTAGTCTGAATCAAGTGAAGAAATTATTTTTAACCTAACTTAATCATGTAAAGTCTTCTTTCCAGAAGTGTAGTGGGGAGGAACTCCTAAAAATGACGGTCCCTTCTAAATATGACATGAAAACATCATCCTCAGCTCACATTCTGAATGTTTTCATGACAGGCACTATGAACACTAACAGGTGTCTGCTCCTGTTACAAAGCATCCATGAAGCTTCTTCCAGAGCCACTCCTTGCTATAACAGAATTCTTCCTGTCAGAGGATGAATACAGCAATGTGGAATACACTCACCCACATCTTACAATGAATGCTAAATGCTCCCAAGCTGTTGTTTCATTTTTTCCCCTCTCAGATATGTAGTCTCTTCATCTTTCTGAAGAGAAAAAAATCAGTATAGACATGTTGATATATTCCATGTGTTTGACAGGAAATGGTAGAGGAAACACTTATAAACCTAATGAAATACCATTTCTTCTAAAATTTATATAAAAAAGGTAAAGATTTTTTAAAACTTTTCTCCATACCCATATAAATTATTTTTTTGGAATCTGTTAACATTGCTTGACATTCACTGTTATGTTTACAAGTCTTGAAAGAGCAGGTGATAACAGCCTTAATGTTGTATTACACACTTAGGTTTCTTTGTTCCTTTGAACTTACTACTGGAAAAAAATAATTGCCAGTTATTGGAAAAAAAAATATTAGCTTTTAGTTGTTTAACTTTATTGCCCAGCAGTTAATAAGGTTTTTTATGATGTGTGTATTATCTCTACTATGTAGATGAGCCTTATATTTGTTCGTACATGATAAGTTCTGCTAGAAAAAAATTAACCACTCTAATATATGATGCTAAAAATGTCCATTAATAGAATAGCTGCATAAGATCAACAGAAGTGTGAATATTAGATTGGGATTCATCTTCCTACACTTGTGTAAAAAACCAGGATTTTTTAATATTTTACAGGAAACACTGCATGTAGCTCTCCCAGTAAATGAACATAGGAGAGAAACTTATCAGAGCCTGTGAAGGTGCAGCTAGCTCCTGATGGAGAGCATCCTGGTCTGGTAGGCTGAAACCTTGCCAGGAACAAAGACAAAACACCAGAGCTCCATTTTTCAGAACAAATTATCTTTTCTTTTTCACTGTGAAAAGAGAACAGAAATGGTACTTATGCTTCTGTCCTGGTCTTTTAAAGGCAATAAATGGGGTAATAAAACAGTTTTTGCTGCACTGAGCTCAGCTCTAGATCTCATCTTTAAACAAAACAAACACTTGAGGGTGGACTGCTTCCAAAGACAGCAGCGTGGGATCTGGCTGTGTGTAAATCAGGGCCACAGCAGCAGCTTTCCTAACAGGAGGAGCTGAGGCTCTGCTTCCCACACTCCCATCAAGGTGCAGCTTACTGGCAGCACAAAATCTCAGTCATTCTCTCTTCTGCACAACATGAAGAGTGGTGCCTGACCCCAGAGCCTGACACTCAGCAAACAAAAGCAGCAAACAGATATCAGGTGAGGGGCAGAACATGAGGGACAACTTGTAAATAGCATAAAAAGCAATAGTCAAGACCTGTCAGCTACTTAGCTAGTATTCAGAGAAGTATTAATGCCTAGCTACGGGGGTGGAGTTATTTTGCGGGTTGCCTTTTCCAATTCACTGTGCCTAGGATGAAAGCTTGAAGTAGAAAGCAAGTGTTAAAAGCAAAAGAGATGAAGCATAGATGGGCACAAAAGCCAGCAGCTGAAATATATTTGAAAAGGATTTGAATAGTGAAGACTAATAAAGCATAAAAAAGATTTCAGAATGACTTTTTATTTTCTTCCCTTGGCATTATGACTCAATACTCTTTGGAGATGTGAAAACTCAAGAAACAATAAAGTAAGGTGGAAAACAGTCTATATAAAGGGATGTTTAAGGAATAACATCCTAGGATGGATATTTCCCTCACTAAAAATGAGACATTAGAAAACAGATTAAGTAAAAAGGCACTGGTTTACTAGAATAAGACATTGCTTATGGAGAAGTAGCACAGCTTTTTGTCCTTGTCTCCCTTCCCTAGAGAAGGAAGGAACATAATGCTGGAAGCAATTGGGAAGAATTGATCTGATCTTTATGAATATTGAAAGTGTTAATTTAGGCTAGATCAACTAAAAGCAGGTTGAAAGGGAAAGTGAGTTGGAGATTGGAGGAAAAAATTGGTATTTTGTTAACAAAATACCAGCAAATAGGAGTATTCAGAAAAACTCACCTTACTTTAACTTTGTGGTTAAAATTTAGTTGATGAAGTTGCCCCTGGGATTGAAATCAAAGACTCCCATCTGCTGAATGGCCCATCCACAGAGAAATTGAAGTGATAAGAGAAAAAAAAAATCTCTATTTGATGTTCCTGTGTAAGCAGATTATGAGGAGAAAAAGAAATAACAATCCCTGAGTATCTTTATATCTGTTTGAACCTAAATTTCCCTTTTCGTGCGCCAATAATTGGAATTGTACACCCTGATGAAGTGGTAAAAATATCAAGGGTGAAGAGACCAAGATAGTGCTGATCTTAGAACAGCAAGAGTCAGAGCAGAAATGTGAAGAGTTAATTTGCAGAAGCAGGTGACTTGAAGAATGTGCTATTATTTCTATTATTGTTCTAGAAATAGTTAGGCAACTAAATGTACTGTCAACTAAAGGCTTTCAGTACATTGGTTCCCCTGGTAACTTCCAGTGTTCAAACACTTGTTTCTCAGCAACTCAAAAATGACTTGTCTTTTGCACTAAGGAATTGAGTGACCACTGAGCACGGGCTGGAGCACATTCCGTGGTGGGTAATAGAAAGGATCTGAACTTCGTTTAACTGAATAGCAAGTTGTGGTACCTTATTCCCAAGCAGAGGTTAAGATAAGGGGTCTGGTTAGATAGGAAAGCTTGTTTTTCAGTGTTCTGGGTTTGACACTAGGTCACGGATAGAAATAAATAGCAGTATCAACCTTGGGCTGCGGTCATCTGAACTTGGGGTTTTTAATGTAAGAGTGATTTGGTAGACTGTAGCAGAAACTACAGAATAGCTATAATCAATCATTTTCAATGCCTGCAAATGACTAATAGCTTTTCTCTTTTTTTTGAGGTCAACCTCAAAAGCAAGGTCTCAACTCAGCTAATATTGGAAATTTCTTCCTACATATGCATCCCTGTTGAGTTATGCCTGTTTGTAGAAGCTGAGCGAGCCAGAAGCAAGATCATGTTAAAAATTGCCTTCCTCCTCTGTCTGTTCTGTGCTTCTTACTGCCTGATGTACTACATTACACTCCTTTAATGCTGTCATGGGCACAGCATTTTTAACCAGGAATGAGATCACTTGCCAAATAAATGAATTAGTGCATCTGACAGCTGAAAATAGTGTGTGTAGGTCCACTTGGCACAAATGGAGCTCAGAAATAAAAGTACTCTAATCAAAACAGGTCTTTAAAAGTCTTTTGTTATCTCAGTCATATGTTTACTGATCATGTCAGGGGAAGATTAATTCATACTGTTGCTGATTTTCCCATTCAAGGCATGTGGACTAGGGTTGGAACTACTAGGTCATGTGTGTTTGTAGTCATTTTTATGCTTCAGTAGCTCAAGGATGAATAATTGCCTTATGCCTTTATGGCAGGGATTCAGTTACCTTTAAGCAAGTGGTAAATGTGACACGGGGTAAATCATTTCATGTTCACAGAAAGATATGCAGACAGACAAAATTGTATCTGTTGTATCTAGAAAAGTATTGCTGTTTGAGCATCATGTTTACTACTTGAACCTTTACTCACTGAATAGCTTAAACACCAAAAGGGGAATGATGCAACACACAACATAGCAGAAGTCTATGACAGGCACCTCGTCTGCCTCCACAAAACCCCAAAAAGATGTTTTTTATGCAGTTGTTTTAACCACAGAAGGAAAAAAATCTTTCTTTTAGACACCTTTTATAGTTAAAGAAGAAAAATTCGCATCCTATAGGGGATGATGCACCTAGAGAAACATTATTTTAGGAAAAGATAAATCATCCTACGAGACAAAGATTCTATCTCCATTTCCTAGAAAAGAATAAACAGAAAATTAGTTTATCTCAACAAAATCTTGTACAATAAAAGCTTGGGGACAGGACTACAACATAAAGTATTCTTTTGACGTTGAGAAATAGTATGCCCTCTCAACAAGTTAATTACATTAATGGCAATTGTTAATTGTCAGTGTCATGCAGTCAATTGAAGTCACTGTGTCTTGTCCCTCTAGGTATTTTCTAGTACTTGAATTAAAATCTCGTCTACAGACTATGAATTCACTTCATTTAACTGACTCCTACATAAATGTTTGTATCAAATTTATAATGATCCATTAAAAATATCTAGCAAATATCCCCAAATCAGCACTGTTATTGGAATAATTTCTAGCTAGTACTGAATTTCTGAGAAAACAAAATCTTTTTGCAAGACTTGGACAATTTTTGTTAAAATTTGCCAACTCCAGTGAAGTTTTAAATTATACATCTATTGAATACTTACTAATCAGATTATTTGAAAGATTTTTTTCCACAGTAAGGACTTATAAATTGTGATCCTTGCAGTGTAGTCTGATTTCCAGGGCTATGTCTTGAATTCTTTGAGAGAAAAACATTCTATTTTCTCCAGCTTCCCACCCACATGAATTATGTTTCTGACAGTTTCAACTGCCACTCCCAAGACAGGTTGAAACATGACCCATAGAAGAGTAAAGTTACCTTAATCCCTCAAAATTGCTGTGCAGATTTTTAGATGGGATTTTTCCCCCCCAATTCAAACTTTAGGCCTCATTAGGTGACTGCATTCTGTGAATGATATGTGGGGTGATTTAGGGTAGGTTTTCCCTTGCAGTGCAAAGCTGTTCAAGCTCCAAATCTAAAGGCATTGTCAATATGTTTGTGGTTTCTTTTCCCCAAATACAGCACCATGTGGAAAGGTTAGGCTCCTACATGGTACCCTGAGCTTGCACCTCTCTTAGATCTTTTGCAGACACTCTTTCTCATATGGAAAGACTAGAATACTTCTAAAATTATGTTGGTTTTCATTTTGTAGGCAGTATACATGGACAGTAAATCACCAGAACCACTAGAGGACTACATATATAAGCTCAGTGACAGAAACTGCTGAAGCAAATCCTCAGATAGAAGGTGGTCACTGCTCTGACTCCAGTGTTTTTCTCAGAAAAATAAAAACAAAGCAATCTATTTCCAATCTTTAATCATTATCCTAAACCTTCCTCTGAAGCAAGATGTCCAAACAACTTTCCCTCAAAAACAATAACATTTTTTCTGTTTACACATAGCACAGCCATCATTCAGGAGCTCGACATATAAATCTTTGTTGACAACAGAAAGGGCATATGGATATTCCAGATTAAGTGTGATACCAGCTACAATATAGGCTTGTCTCCCTCTTCATCTGGTTCAAGAATATTCAAGTAATTTTCATAAAGGGGAGGTGTGTTAAAAGCTAGTCAGTCTATGTGCCTGGGAAGGTTTCGATTAGATATTAGGAGAAATTTCTTTCACAGAAAGGCTGGGCAAGCTTTGGAACAAGCTCACCAGGGAAGTGGTGGAACCACTGTCCCTGGAAGAGTTCAAAAAAAACACGAAGATGTGATTCTTAGGGACATGGTTTAGTAGTGGACCTGGCCATGTTAGATTAATGGTTGGACTCAATGATCTCAGAGAATTTTTCTTGATGACTCTAGGATGAATGCCAATGTGGAATTTGGAGATCCTCAAAACAGTTGTTCCTATATTGAGTAATATCCATGAGAGAAGCTGGAGATGGAGCTTGTCTTTTTTTGTTTAAAGACAGGAGAAAAATGTGTGTCCTTATATCCTAGAGAAATGCTCAAAAACATGGAGTTTCTGGATTCAAAGTGTGTGGATACGGGTGTCCTTTGTACAGGGGCTGATCCCGTGGCTGTGCTCCAGGATTGCAATCAGACCTGTACAGGTCAATGCTTTGCACATGTTGACTCTTGGTCTTGTCAAGATCTGAGCAGTCCTCTGCATGTCAAAAAGCAAACACTGGAAACTTACAGACTTTGGTTATTGTTTTGAGCAGGGATAGTCAGTATTATATGACAACAGAACTGGGGTTTTGAGGATTCTGATTTCAACACCTAAAGGGAAGGGATGATAAAGTCATGGAAAAGTCGAAATATTTTCCAGGATAAAGATTGTATGCCATGTTTTTTGCCAGGGAAAGCCACTCATTCAGAAGGTATACTCTGTTGGCATTGGTGCTCCTCCTCACACATTGTCTGTGTTGGTGCTTGGCACCAGTCAATGGTGGACTCAAACTGACTGACACCGTCAGCTTCTCCTCCAACAATAAAACCTTCATACCCTTCCCCGACACCAAAGATGGCAGCTCTTTACTATCCTACAGTAAAGCTTTCATGCCTTATCTCTGTTGATACCCAAGGGCAGCACCACACAACTCTGACTCCTTCTGTCTTCCTCTCTCTTCTTCCCTCTGCAAGACTGGCTAGTGCCTTCCTGTCCCTTGCACAACCACTTAAACTTTCCTCCTCACAGCACAGTCAAGAAGCCCTATTGCCTCCTCCTAACTTTTTATAGCTTTTTTCTCACATGCATAGCACCTAAGTGCCCTTTTACTCTTTTGTGCTTGGTCAATACACATCAGCATTCCACACTTCTCTCCTTCAATGCTGTTCACCTGTCTTACACAGCTGCACACCATTAGGGATGAGGCTGGGCCGCAGCCTCATTCCTAAACTTTCACAATCTATTCCCCTACAGCACTTTGTGGTACAACTGAAAATCAGTGTGATGCTAGAACCAAGACTCTAGAGGATTGATAATGGAAAGGATTTTTAAATCAGGAGATTTGATTTCTAATGTAACCTAGGAAGAGAAATGGTAATACACTTATAATTCTGGAATAAATATGAAACTCACAGTTTTAGATTAGCCTGGGGATTGCAGTACCATTTATGCATCAGGAAATGAAATAATTACATTTAGATATCAGTCAATTTGTCAGGCTCTCTCACTATACTGCTATGTCATGGACATTTACTATTCTGGAAATGGGGAGGCTGTGCTCCACATGAAAAAATGTTGTAGCTGGTTTCTTTAATTATTAACATTTCAGGAAGCTAGACCTTGGAATATTTAGGGATTGATTTTCTGACTGACGAGTTTCAGAACAGGTGACTAATATGGATCAGGCACAAGGAAATAGCAACAGGATCAACCCTTTCCAAAGCATAAAATAAAAAATGTATTTTGAAGTCCTGTGTCATTACTATTAAAACATCCCTGACTTGCTTAATAAAGAATAAGTACAAACCAGATAAACAGAAAAATTTGATCTTAGAAGCATTTTACTTATTGAAGATGCATTTCCAAGGGATAATAGCAACAGGTTATTTTGATAATAAAAATTCTGTGACTGTATATGATAAAATTGCTTTAATTGTGTGCCAAAATATCAATTTTGTGTTTTCTTAGTACTTCAGAAAGGGAAATTTCTCAAAACTCTAAACATGATCAAAAGACAGTAGGAGGAAAAAATTAAATGACAAAGATGTCAAATTTCTTAAATAGTTCTTCATTGCATACATAATAGCTGTAATTATTTTAAAATGAAAAAAAAATCTAATTATTAAGAATTGTGATGAAAGTATCAGTACAAAGGTTTATAAGAAGTAAATAAAAAAATAAGTTGTTAACAAGGGAAGCTGATATGTGGATGAGTGATACAGAGGTAAAAATGTATTCCTGCATATTTACTGAGAAGGGATAAGATCCATAAGAGGGAATGTTTTGCCCATATCAAGAACAAGAGCAGTGTGAATCATCATTGGATCACACAGATAACATTCTATACAAGAAGAAGGAAGGAATTTAAAGCTGTATCAGGAATTGCTTGCAACTCACAAGGCAAAGAAAAAAAAAATCATACCCTGATGTATCAGTGCAAAGCTCAGGTAGAGAGCACACAATGTGGTCTTGTCACTGGAAACAGGGACATATTTTCAGTGTGATCAGACTAAGAACATTCATTTGAAGATATTAGAAACATGTGGTCCCATAAAGTCACCAAAGCTGTCTGCTCTGAAAACAGTCTTTTCAGGCAAATCAATACCTCTTTTCAGGCAAACCAATGCCTCAAAGGTGCAGCTCAGAAACCACTGGACTAAAACCAGAACTAGCTCTGCCTCCTGTAGGGCTCCAGGGATGCCCACCTGAATTCTCAGCTCCTGGTCTTACATAATTTACACAGAAACTTTGTTTGGCAGTACCATTACTTCTTGTAGAAGTACTTCTGAGGTCATCAGAAGAGAGGGAAACCCAACTTCCCTTACCTCTAAGGTTTTTTCCTTACACTCAGAATGAGGTTTAATCAGTTTCTCTGGGGAAAAATATGTTTTCCATGACTGGGCTGGCCCATCAGTGTGGTTTCTGTGTTGCAGGTCTAATGACAAGCCTCTTCTACAGGCATATGGCTTCCCAACACACCATGAGAGAGTATTTATCTTTCTCCCTTCTCAGAATGCTCAGATCCATAATTGAGCCCTTAATTTCTTTTCACAAAGAACCAAAATCTGCCTGTTAAACTGCCAGGTGCAATGTGATGTTAATGACTGACTACTGCATAATTCTGTGGTTTTAACAGCTATTTCTAGGCATGTATGTACCTGTCCTATTCATTAATTCCTTTCTGACTGTTACATTATTCTTCTCAAACAGTATTTTTCCTTCCATCTATTAAAAAGCTCTTTGTATCCCTTTTCATTTTTCCATTTATTCTAATTAGTTTTGAATCATATTTCCTTAGAGAGTTTTCAACCTTATACATTGAATGAAGTGTCATGACTGGATATTCTTTTTCATATTTGATTAAAAAAATTAAAACGTTGATATTCATTTATCACAGAGGTCAGAAACTTTAAAATTGTGTGTTGAAAATTAATCTATATTTAGCTCTTAATGTTTTTTAATGAACACTGTTTCATTGAAAGATAGAAAATTCAGACCATTAAAAGTTCTTAGAGAATCCCTAAGGAGTGAGGAACTGTAAATGGGGGCATTCCATATACTTGGTAAACTTTTTTTTTCTTTTTTTAAATTTTATTTTATTTTCAGAAATGCATATAGAATCCAGATTTCTTTCTTTCTCTTCGTGAATAATCAAGGTAACGGTGTTGCATTCTGAAGTCAGGCTGCCATTCTCCACTATTATAGTCTTTCTGTCTGACAAATAAGTGGTTTGTGGTTTTTTGTGGTAAAAAGATAAAAAGACATGAAGTTAGTCTTTATTCCATTGCATTTGTGCAGTTCAAGTTGCTTTGAACATGATATCAGTGGCCACCTCTGTCCTGCTTTCTGGGGAGGACTATCCATACTGGAGCATCCCTTTTGCATTCAAAAGCATCTCTAAGGGTCCCCAGTTCCATTCGGGTCCACACTACATTTATTGCCTTTCCAACTTTTCATTTCCCAGTAGTCATTCCTTCCAGAGCTGGTGCCATATTCCACCTGTCTGCACCATGCACGGTCTCTTGAAGGGCCACATTCTTCCCCTGTGGATTTCTAGGCACGACACAGATTAGCTGCTGGTGGACAAGGACAAGGGAAAGGATGGAAGAGGCTTTGTCCATGAGGCACACATAGACACTTCCAGAATTCACTGAAATGTATCGTGGAAGATACATTTATTGAGCAAAGTTGTCCCTGGCACTGTCTTTCACATCAGCCAATGCAACCCATCACAAATTCAGTGCTGTACCTGGAGTGCAGCAGTCTCATCAGCTGCACAGCCTCTGCAAAAAGAAGCAGATCATGCTCTGATGTGCTTATGTCACATCATCCATACACAGAGGCCACTTGAATGCCTACAGGGACCAGACTTCATCTTTTTTCCTTGCCAGTACCTGAAGTCTTGAGATGCAGAATCTGGAAGCCTGGGAGAGAAAGTAATTTCAATCCCCCGTGGGTCTCCTGGATCCACATGTTATGCAAAGCTGAGAACATCTGGTGGGCTATATGAGGAACATCGTGAAAAATGAGTGTCAGAACGGAGAATTAACCAGGTTGGAAAAGGCCTTTGAGGTCATCAAGTCCAACCTATGACCTAACACTACCTTATCAACTAAACCATGGCACTGAGTGCCACATTCAGTGATTTTTTAAATGCAAAGACCTACTGTCATCACATCAACCATTAGCCCAGCACTGTGTTCACCACTAAACCATATTCCAGGTGACACATCCACGTGTCTTTTGAAGACATCAAGCAATAGTGACACAACCATTTCCTTGGACAGCCTATTGTAATGCCTGACCATCCTTTCAATGAATTTTATTTTTTTCCTATTATCTAATCTAAACCTCCCCTGGCACAACTTCAGGCCATTTTCTCTTGTTCTGTTAGTTGCTACCTGAGAGAAGAGACTGACCCCCAACTTTCAGGCAGTTGTAGAGGGTGATAAAGTCACCCCTGATCCTCCTCCTCTCCACCCCCGGTTCCCTCAGCAGTTCCCTATAAGACTCGTGCTCCAGACCCTTCCCCAGCTTCATTGCCCTTCTTTTGATGTGCTTCAGCATGTCAATTCCTTTTGTCATGGATACAAAAAGGAGTTGAAACTTTTTAATAGTTGTATCAGTATGTTGACTGTGTGTTTTGATTTCTGTTCGCAACCCAAATGTAGTTATCACTGTAATGGAGTGGTTAAAGGGATAATACCGGGGATGGGGGGGAGAATCTTCAACTCTCTCCCACATAACCCAGAGACTGAGACCACCACCCAGAGCTTTTATTGGTGAATATGACCAACCAATCAAATCATGGCGGGAAAGAATGATTGGTGTGGAAAGCACCCTGATAAGGACCAATGAGAGCCATGAGAACGCACCAATCGTGGAGAGGATCCAAAACGAACCAATCCCTGAGGGGACTGAAACTATAAGAAGGGACTGACAGCCCTCAGTGGGCCGCTTTGCTCTCATGAACAGACTGTTCTGAGGGGTGGCGTGTATACGTATTTTGATTTCTCTGGCTTGCCATGAGAGGCTGAGACTAGCTTGCCCTCTTGTTCCTGTAGCCATTTTGTATCAATAAATAATTGGCCCTTTGCTTTTTACCATCTCTGGATTTAGGGCCTTGTCATTATTTTGCAACATTGTAACACTTTCTTGTGAGAAGCTCAAAACAGGAGTCTTTTCCTCTTACATAATTTTTTTTGATTGTAAAATGATGGTTTATTTCAGTTAAATAACTTCTGATTCAGTGTGAGCTGTGTTTAACATCAATAGTTTAGAATTCAGGCTTGTAATTAAGTTACTTATTTCTGGAGTAATCTTGTACTTCTTGCACACCCCAATTTCTCTCAGAATTGCAGAGATGGGCTCACTGCCAGTAAGCATTGGGTGAGCCCTCAACCATCATAACAAATCAAGAACAGGGCTTGCTTTGATCAGTGATAATAAAAAGTGTGACATTTACACCAGTAGAACACAAGTTCACATTCACTAATGAAGGTGGCTAAACCTTCATGCGACACCTGTCTGAATTGTGAGAGCAGAGTGTTTGTGCTCAGTCTCACTGAAATGCACAGCACTGCATCTGTTTACTGGCAGCCCTCCAGCAGAGCAGCTGTGCCACTTTTCAGGCTGCTACTTAAGGGAATACTGTTGTAGATCACCTTGGTCCATTACAAGTGAGGATATGTGGCCCCCAACAGTGAGACAGTCGGCCCCTGCCAGCCAGAGACAAGGGAGAGTTTGTGGCTACATTGTTCTGTAAAAACCTGAACAAAGATGTATAGGTCATGAAAGGCTGGCTAGGCATATCAACTAACATATCACATTATTCAGTATTTTTCCATTCTTGCATGATATATTTTCTGCCTGCAGCTATAATAAATGGATGCATTGCACACATAGATTTCTGACAGAAAAAAATGTGATGTAGGAAGAAGACATAACAATCTGAAAGATTATGCTTTGCAATTGATAATGAACATCATGCAGAGAAGCTTAATAAGAGCTAATGAAGGTAGGTTCATTTATGTTTGACAAGAACTGTGAAGATATTATGTCAGTCTAGAAGGAAATCTAACCACTGGTCTAGTGGAAGGAGTCTCTGCCCGTGGCAGAGGGGTCAGAGCTGGATGATCTTTAGGACTGCTTCTAACTCAAACCATTCTGGGATTCTATAATATATCAATTTACAATTATTAAAATACAATTACAGCTTACAAGGATTAAGTATTTATATGATGTAGGGAACATATAATACATTTCTCTGTGTATTCAGCACTATAATAATGTTAATCCTACTAGGTTGCTGAGTTTAATGAAATCAAGTATTTAAACAGTGGCCTGGATATTTTTTTCTTTTCTTCCCATTATTTCTTCAGTAAATACAAAGACATGCAAGAAATCTGTGTCAATGTAAACAAGGAACTTTTTATGCTTTTTATTTTACATCGATATTGTCACTGTCATTAGTAGATGCACACAATGTTCTTTGATTAAAAATATTAATCAAATTATTAAATTTTCCAGTTTCATGGAAGACTATTTTGCATTTTTAGCTAAGTTGATTTAGCAGATTTCAAATAATTTCTTCCAAAACTCTTTTTTTTCTCCCACAAAACTCTGGTAACCAGAAGTCTAAAAACACTTGTGGAAGTGGAAATAAAAAAAAAAAAAAAAGAACTCTAGCAGCATGGGGGGGTGGGGGGTAATAAAGCAAAATGGAATGGTAATTTCTTCTTTATCTCTCCTGAGGTTTGTCCATGACTTCAGATGATGGCCATACAGCTGTTTTTTCCCTTCAAGGTTTTTATTTTTGATAAGGTATGTCCTTATTCTTAAAACAGCTTTTGAAATCTATGTATGGAGCTTTTAAAATCAGTTCTTATGGGGTTTTTGTGTTTGCTTTGCTTTTCTTTGCTTGTTTGTGTGTGTGGGTTTTTTTTTTTTTTTTGTTTGCTTGGGGGTTTTTTGGTTTGTTTTGGTTTTTTTTTGTTTTGGTTTTTTCTTGGGGGGTCCATATACTCTGAAAAGGTCATATTTTGCTGAGAAATTGGGAGGTTTCTGCTAAAAGGAAGGTCCTCCTAAAACCTGCATTATCCTTCCTTTAAGCTTCCTTTATTCTGTATGCACTTCAATAGCAATTATCATTCTGCTTCCTTCACTTTTCCTCCTCCCTGTTTCAGCTGCCTAAGAAGGTGACAACCTCTTCTCTTGATGTTGTAACTATTATTTTCCTGTGCTGGGAACAAGGTTGGAAAATATGAGTTGCTGCATAGGTCACAACACCTGTGCAATGTATAGTGATTACATGATTTAATCTAAGCCCAGTGAACAACTATTTTTACAGAGTTCAACATTTTCTAAATCCTTTGTGTTTTCAGCAGGTAGAACATGGAAAATGTCTTTCTTGTACGCTCAGAAACATCCTTGTACAATAAATTTATCCATAAAGTTTATGTAAGTTCAACCAAGTTATCACCTCATCTTCGGGTTGGAATGCAGGGAATGTGAGAATGGTTGGGGCAACCTATATTTGGGATCTTACCTGCAGTCTACTTGGTTAGCACCTTCAGAAAGGCTTTAACTGGGAGACATGGGAGCCAGTGGAATGGCAGTAGGTCTTCTCAGTGCCTAGTTAAACCAATATTTTTTACTTAGAGGTCTCACCATATTAGTGAGGTGAGAAATAAAACCATGAGAGAAGAAATGAAGGTATTAAAACAGTCAGAGCTCTGTCACTAACTTCAGTAAGAAGCTGAAATCTTTCTGTGAAAATAAAGCCATCTGTGTGAGACTGTCATAAATACTGGATCTGAAATTAACCTGGAAGTTCCAGGGTATTTATTGAGCATCCAAATCAATGTATTTCTGCTGAAAACATTTATTTCTTGTATGAAAATGAAGACTCTTACAAATATTCATGGAAGCAAAAAGGAGATTTGAAATCTAAGCTGTTCTAAGCTATCAGCTGCTCCTAGAAAGAATCTCATTCTTGTAATCTACTCATTCTTGTGAGAATATCTTCCCTGACTATAACAAGGTGTTGTGAACATATCTGGCTTATGTTAAGATTTATTTTTATGTGCAGTGCCTGACACAAGTGAAGAAGTCTTTTTTAGCCCAGTATCTTTTATGATAACAGACTGAACCAGACTGTTTCGTTCTTTGCAAAGATCAGTTTCACATCAGGAAAACGCAGCTAGCTTTTTGCTGGCAGTGGATAGCACCATGTTTCCAACCTTTACAAATAAGGGCTTTAGAAAGAATTTGGTTCTACTGCTTCCAGAGATACAGTTTTGTAATCTGAGCTCTAGATTCAGATTGTGAAGTCAGATGCCACAAGCCTTAATACTGCTGTCTGAAAACTAATAAGACAATGAAAACTTAAAAAGTAGTTTGATTTCTTGCAAGTAGAAGATGCCCTCTGAAACTGAGGTGCTACTTCCTTGACTTGAGTAAAACAAACAATTTGAAACACAGTTTGGGACATCAAATTAAATTTGAAATGAGAGACTGATGAAAAAACATATCACATTCATTGCAACCTTTTCTCTGTATTGATTAACTGATTATCTTTATTGTTCCTTGGTGTTCATCAGCTAGAGTCACTAATCATACTCTGAATACTAATGTAAACAATATTATATGTATATATTGCAACACTCCAAACTGTATAATGATTTTTACTTCCAGGACTGATTAATTTATAAAATGTCTATTATAAGATTGGTTTAAACTCTGCTGTGAACTACACATTAATTTCTTAGCTCAGGTGTCTTGCCTTCGAAATTAAATTTAAAAGTAATTAAACTTATTTAAACCATAGCACTGACTGTACACCATCCCATGCTTCCTATCAGATAGAATTACTCCATGTCATTAGGGACAATATTTAATGGATAGAATGTGGATTTTAGATCAAAAATAGTTCAGAATCAACAGCATATTCAACTATCACACTTTCACTATGCACTTATGTCATATATTATACCCAGCAATTGCTTGTCAAAAGCTGAGTATGACTGTGAATTGAATTTTCTGAGACAATGTTCCTTTCCTCTGAGGAACTGTCCAGTTTCTCCAGCTATTTTGATGTTTTATCAAAACATGAACATTCAGTTTTGGGATGATTGTTCTAAAATAGTTACATTATTTTTTAGAAACAACTTGATGCCAGATTATATTGCAAAGATACCAGGCATCAGCAGATATCTTGGCATATCCAGAAAGTTTAGTGTTTTTGGAGCATACATAGCTTTAAAAGAGTTAATGCTGTGCTGCTTTCAGCATGTTCTTTCAGTGTTTAAACTATTGAGCCTTGGCACACAATATCATTCTGTTTGAGTCAAAGATGAATATTTTCGCCACAGTGCTCTGACCTAAGCTGGCCCATAAATCTTCATTTCATGGCAGAAACAAGTCCCTGGTTTTGTGCTATTCAGACCGAAATCAAGTGCTACATATGTGACATAGAATGATTTCTATATGAGATGATACACAACTTCATAATGTGTTACAGAATCATGGAGTTTCTAAGACTCTTTAAAACAACATATCGGCACTGATGAAAAAAATCACCATAAGGAATATTTCCTACTATGCTGCCTGATGAACTTTCTTCACACCTGTTCTTTTCCTTAAGAGAACATTGTCTCCATCATCATTTTAGCGTTTCAGCCTTTTCTGCAAGTACCTGTGCACACCACACTGTTCTAGCACTACAGCTCCAGACTAACAATATTTGCAGTGTCGCACTGCAGAATCTCACAAGTCTGAGCATCTCTGCCCAAAGATCCCCTTCTGGCTCAAACACCTCAGGGAGGTATAAAGGCCAGGATGAAAGAGTGATTAATGAGGGATCAGTACTCCACAGGAAATTAAGGAAGATAGATTTAATTGGGGTCCTTGCATCTTTTAGCCTGGAAAAGGTTAAGAGGAGCAGCAGATCAGGAAAACAGGTGACTACAAAACTAATGAAAAGGCACAAATGTTTAGGTGATCAAATGATCCAGGAGAGTGCTCAGTAGGTTCAAACAGTGTGGGTTTAATTAGAGGCAACTGTGATAATGGGCAAAAGGAGAAACCTGTGCTTTCCTAATGACTGACTTTTGATTGATGTACACAGAACACGGTGTTTTCTAAACATATTTTCATATCCTGGATACTGAAACTATTAAAGCTGTGCACATAAAGATTTTTGCAATGCTGTGAGCTCTGCAATGCAAGTCTCATCTTCTAAGCATCCCATAGTGTGTGACTGGATGCCTGTGGCAAATAAAACTAAGATTTAAGTCAAAAACATTATTTATGCTTAGGTGTTGGCCCTAAATCTAGGAGAAAAGAACTGAAGACAAAACACCTGGAAAAAACCCACAAGGTCATGCAAATATAGGTCTTGTTCTCATGTGTGTTGCATATCTCACACCTTGGATTTGAGCAAGAGATACTGCAAGATCCCTTGGGGTCATAATGCTGAAGGACAGAGAGGATCTAGGACAAATACAGGACTTTTTTTGATTCATCTTTTTCCATTTTATATTAATTGAGATAGGAAATATCTTCCAGAGACCAATCAAATTAATGTAGACTCCTGTGTACATTCAATGTATCTACTTTAAGCAGCATCTGTAAAGACCTATGGAAATTTTCTTATAGGAGCATTGAGAGAGATGTGTCTGAATGTTAAAGCATCTGAACAGCCAAGAGAAGCAGGTGAAGCAGTTCACTTAAGAGCATGATTCGAGAAGAAGGATCAAGGAACACATCATACTCTCCTATAGATCATGCTACAATTAACTGGCCAGTGTCTAGGACTAGCAATTTATTAACAGGACTGGCAAACTATTGCCTCAGGGGTTTTTTTTTTGTTTGTTTTGTTTTTGGTTTTTTTTGTTTGTTTGGTTGGTTGGTTTTTTTTTTTTTTTTTGTTTTGTTTTGTTTTGTTTTGTTTTGGGTTTGTTTGGTTTTTTTGTTTGTTTGTTTTTTTGGGGGGGGTTGGTGGTTTTTTTGGTTTTTTTTTTTCAGGAAGGAAGGAAAGAAATAAATAGGATGAGGGTTTTTTCATCCTTTGCTTTGCTTTAATAAAAATATTAACCTTTAGCAAGCTACATGTTTTGTCACATAATGGGGACATTATGCTATTGTAATAATTAGGCAGTTCTAGGAGTTTTGCTTGTTTTTTTAAATACTTTACAGAAATGTTTACTGACAAAATAAAACCACTAATTCCAATCTGCTAAACTAGAGTTTACCAAGTGAAGAATATGACATTGATGTCTTGGACGGCAGAAGGGTGCAGTGTCAACAGATCACAGGTAAGTGGACTTGAAAGCAAATCAAGGCTTATGGAGCAGCGTGCATTACAACTGCTGCATGACATCAGAGGGAATGTGTGAGAGCCTTAAACCCTTCAAATCACAAATGAAGAAAAGTGAGGCACTTGAGCTGGTAGTCAAAATTTCATTTGTATCATTATACTTCATGAGAACTCTCTAGAACTGAAATATCTTGTATCAGGAAAGCATGAAAATTGTATATAGCTTTTTTTTTTTTTTTGCAATATTACAAGAAGCCTCAAACAGTTTTATAGATTAAGACAAATTGTCTGGAAAAGACAGCCAGAAACATTTCAAGAGCAGCAGCTTTCCTTGCAAGGAAGAGGACCTTGGTATAAGAAAAATTATCACAGATGCTGTGTCTATATTTCTGCTCCAGTAGATACTATATTTCATTGGATTTTTTTTACAGGATTGTAAATACTAACTATTAAAGCTGCAAGTTTTACTAATTTAATCTAGTAGGGAAGAAAGGAAAACTAGAAGGAACAGGAACTGCTTAATCATTAATTAATGCACAATGGCACTCTAATAGCCCTGAACAATGATTAGAGTAATGGCAGCTAAAACTAAGTTGGCTTTGGGAAGTTAGAAACTGTATGACTGGTGGGAGAGTTTTGGTTCAGACACTAAAATATAGTCTCTTTTTCATTTGCCTGTCTTAGATTCCTGCCTTACAGTTAAGAATTTAAACCCTCACTGTGTTAACTTGTTTCTAATTCTGACTTACGTATTTTGGGATAATCAGATCTGATGACAACAAAGCATATTCCTTTCCGTAAGCAACAATTATCAGTAAGGTGTTTTCAGAACAGCTTTTCAGATGTAAATTAAAACCAAAACAAGCATGGGAAACACAAAGATTGAGATGTTCTTCCAGCAATCTACAAAGTCTCATTTGGAGCAGGATTATCATACATTGGGTAAAAGGGAAGTCAATCTTTGCAAGTCCTGCCCTGTGATCCTCCATTAGATTCACTTGCATAGTACAATCATTTTAAAGAGGAATGAGGTGCCTGATTTTTGAACCTGCTTCATATTCTAGATTTGCAAGCCAAGACCAAACTACTGATTCTATGTTCTTATTAAGAGTGAAAAATAAATCAGGAAAAAGAAGAAGGGAAGAAAATAAAATAGAAAAAGTAAAGGTAATTAATAAAATGGAGATTAAAGGAAAATACTTTTTCTGTGGTTTAAAAGATTAACATATTCTTTTAAGCTGCCTGTTACCTAATATTAAGTTCAGAGAGGCCCTTTGGCTCTGCTGTTCCATATTGAGTACTTCTAATCTGAATTTAAATATCACTTGTATCAGGATATACTTGTGCTTCAAATAGTATTATTATATTATCTTATTCCAATTTGTAACATTTATGGGTATTAAAATTTCCACAATGATGTGATTTCATGTGCTAACTGTAGGAGTGTTTCATGAAAGACATGGTCAACACTAGCTGTACATTTTGAAGATCCCTGGATTACAGAATGGGTGCTCCCATATTCAAATTCTCAGAAACATTCAGTATATCACTGACAGATCCAGGAGTAAACCCCAAGTCCCAATCCACTGATAAAGACCATTTGGTCTTTGCAGTAATTTGATTCAAGTTGGAAGGGAATAGGGAACTTGAGACTCAGAGCTTATGCTTGCATATCACATTTCAGTGTTCCAGTCATTGATCTAGCAAGACAAATTCCTTTAATACCACCATAGTGCAAGATTTGTTTTTTCTCATGACAAAAAATCAGATAGAAAGAAGATAATTATCATCCCCAGTTCAGCATTGGTCAGCTTACTTCTGTTCAAAAGTTTCCATACCTTTTCAGACTTCAGAAACTGCCTTGACTTCTTCCCCTGCTAATCAATATTTTGTTTAGAGTTATTCTTTTCAGCACATAAAATATACCTGTGGTTTTTTACATGTTTTCTGATTTGCAACAAGCCAGTCCCTCCTGATTCCCTTTCTTGATCAGAATACAGTTGGCTTTGATGTTCTTAAAATGTTTCATTGCTGTCAGGAAGAAGACAGCAATGAAACATTTTAAGAAGAAGTACATTTTGTGCAGTAATCTGAGAAAATAGACTAATGGGTATCAAAAGGAAAAAACCTTAAAGCCAGCTCCTCAAGTGCACACAGCAGCATCAAATTGCAAATGAACCCGAGTTCCTTGGAGATAACCCAAAATTTCCTTTCATTGTTTTTAGGGTATACTAAATCATATTCTTTATTAGAAGATACATATCTTACAAATCCTTTCTTAGAAATTTCTAGCTCTTTTCTTCCCTTATCCCTCATTTTCCTAAGCACATGATGTGTTGGTCACACCATTTTCTTACTGTTACTGCTTGCATGCAAACTTCCAGGCTGTACAAAAAAAATCGATCTGAAATCAATGAAAGCAAAACAATCTGAAATGAAAACAAAAGGATTTACAAAAATATAACACAGTCACATTCCTGGTAAGGAAATAATCAGTGTTAATAAATTTAGCTCTTTAAAATATTTTTCATGTTTATAAATGAAAACAGGCTATAAGCACCTATCAACAAGAGTTATTTTTATCATGGAGAATATTCTTTTTGCTGCATTTATCTTTCTTTGTCCTTTCCTTTTTGCAGTGGAAAATACCTCTGCCAACTTTGGTGTCTGGTTACTCTGAGTAACTTTGAGGAGACTCAGATGGAAATCTTGTGCTTATCTCTAGAAAAAAAACCACAACTTTATACTGAGTACTGTATCTCTCAAACTCTTCCTATTCCACCTCTCTTGTTTTGGCACTGATAATAACAGAAAGGAAGATTCTCAAGCCTGGATCTCCTCCAGGAAGCTCAGAACCAACTGGTAAAGTTTGTTTTACTGTGACTTATTTTAATAACATTGCATAACAGGCCACCCTGTAATTAGCAAAAGTGGAATAAAAGAAGGTATTCCTTAGTGATTGAAGAAGGAGACTATTAACAGGATTAAATGGAAATATTTAAGGAGAAACAGAAATTAATTCCCATTACTCCATATTTGTTTCTACAATTGTCTCCTTCTGTACATATCTGTCACTAATCAAGTATTGTTTCTGTTCAGTATCTCCTGTTCTTTTACAGAAGATAGTGGCAAACAGAAAAAGAAATGTTTCTACATCTTCCACAGTAAGATTCTTCATGTATAGGATAATGAATTGCAGGCACAGCAAGCAGGCTGGGAAAGAGATACCACTAAGAAATTCCCATGAAACAACACTTATACTGTGCTTAGATATAGTTTTCTTATCTTTTTCAAGCCTACTTAAAACAACAAAACCACAATACCTGTGTTCTGTTATGTTTACTTGTCTTTATTTAAAGTCATTACTAAGTTTTTCACATTGAATAATTGAGTATAGAATGGAGTGTATTGGTATTCTGAATCAATTACCTTTCACAATGTAATTCAAGACCATGAACAGCACCATTTGAACTGTTGCAGCCAAATTAAAAAAAAAAAAGAAAAAAAAAAGAAAATTAGAAATAGTATATGTAAAATGTCAATTATAATTCTAACAAATGTTTATTGTGGATAGACCTACTGAGAAGATATTTTATTGTCTATGCTTGGTTGTTAATAAAAGCAAGACTTATGCAAGGAGAGAGTTTTATTTTGTATTCTCATATTGGTAAAATCTTACCTCCAATGAGGTTGGAACTTCGAACATTTTGGGTGCTAGACTTCTGCTCATGGATTTTTTTTACAGAAGACAGTGGCAAACAGAAAAAGGATTTGATCAGATTTGATCTCATCAAGGATTTGATGAGATTACCTATCTGAAATTTTGAAAGACAAAAATTGTCATCTCGATGTTTTATTGGAAATGATCCTCTCCATAAGTAGATTAAGAAACCCACTGATTTCTTCATCTTCTGTCATCTTTTACAGTGCACAAATTCCTCAGTCTTTTTTCAAGGTTTAGCAGAAACTGTGATATAGTGCTAAGCTATGAGTAGCTTTATGGTCTGAAGTGTCCAAAGGTCATCTTTTTTTATAAGCCTTCTTAGTGGATGCTCCAGGGCATGACATCCTTGAGCTGTCAGAAATAACCCATTTTATTTTTTATTTTGGAAGAAATATATTTTACAAGTTTCAGGCTAGTCTTAAAATTTTCCTTTTATGTTCCTGACCCTTTTAAATGGTGATATTTTAACAAACCTAAGGATGATATTTTGTTAAATTTTACAAAAACAATATACAAAGAATACAATTCTAGTTAATACAGCCTTTATCTTCATGTGGATGAAGTTAGGCTAGCAAGAAATTAAATATAAGAAAAAAAATCCTGCACAATAATTAGATATCAGAAACAAGAAGTGAACCAAGACTTCCCAGAAGTGAAGTGTGGAAAATGGACTTGTGTACTATAACAAATGAGCATAAATGGTAAACTAATGAATTTTTTAAAATGGAAATATTATTTCATTAAACTGGTGTTCACATTTCTTTTCAGAAGCAGAAGACCTTGACAGAATGTATATAGTGGGTTCTAGTTACATAGTAAGATATGTTTTGAGTTTCTACATGTGATTTAAGTGTGTAATTTTTTTTAAATTGTGTTACTAAGGCAATTAGGTCAATACAGCTCATTGAACGTAGTGAAGGACTCACTGCACTGTAGACAACAGCAGATCCGTTTCAGATGTTTAGTGCTTTATGAAACAGGTAAGCACATTGTATTTCCATCTGCTGTTCTGGAAAGATACTGGCTTCCTGTGGGTCCTAGTCACATCTCACAACTTTGTGCAAAATTTTCAGATGGAGAAGAGCATGAGAAATGGCACTGGACCACCTAAATTTAGGAAACTGATTCAGCCTCTTTCAGACCACGTCAGCTCATTGCTTTCTAGCTCCTACTGATTGATAGATCTCCATTGCCTCTACTGCTCACCTTTCTTTAAACTTCTTCCTCCAGAGCTGGAGTCTATTTGCAGTTATATTCATCTGCCCACATACAGGCATCTACATGATTTGAGACAGAAGCATCCACAAGCTGCTAACAGATGTAATACATTGTTGAACAGTTGAGTTATTGCTGAGGAGCAACAGGACAACACTAGATGATCACTATGCAAGGCCAGCTGAACTGAGCTAATCTGTAAATTAGGGAAGTTTTATATCCCAGTAGATTTGATCATCACTCATGTATTTAAAGACAGGCTGGAAACTTTCCTTCAAAGAAATGTGTATTTTAATAGCTAAATGAATTGCATGTATGTATTCCTTCAGTTTCATTCCCAGTGCATTATTTTCTATTTTCTCTTTGTTTGTGGGTGATTTTTTTCTTTTTTTTTTCTTTTGTCTTTTTTTTTATTAACAAAAGATTGTAAGAGCTTTGTCTCCCTGGGACAGGGCCTATTCTGAGCAAATACTGCAGGAGATAAGGCTGATTCCTAATGTTAACTGGCAACTCCCAGAAGAGGGATAGTGCTGATTGAGGTTAGGCAGGTAGCAGGGCAGACAGTTGTAGCATTTCCAAACAACCCATCAAGCAGCCTGCTGTTTTGAGCAGATCCATTTGGCTCAAACTGTTGTAGGAATTAATAAGATTTAAGAACAACCCAGGAGACAGAGGGTTGAATTGATTTTTGAATGCTACCTTGACTGTCCCTTTCCAAGGAAGATGGTTTAGTACCAGACCTCATTCCCAACATGTGACAAACCTCTTTTTATACGCTCAGGTCTGCAAAGCCATTCAAAAATAGCTGTTCCATAAGGATAAACAGGTTTCTAGTTTTCTGACATTTAGCACATACATAAAAAAAATTCAGACCCTTTTTTGTATGAGAGAAAGGTGCATTTCACATTTTTTGATGTTGCCTACAGGAGAATAAGTAGGCGCAGAAATGCTAAAAGGTGTAGACAGAGAACAAAGAAGACGTGGGTAAAAGAAGTAATTTAATGTTTAATCTATTAATGAGGTCAAGAGCAGGCTGGAGAGGGCATCTCAAATGGTTAGTTAAAACACAAAAACAATAATAATAATATATAATCCAGAAAAATTGTTAACTCTAGGGACACTGTATATGTACACAAGTTCTCTCTCTCTCTGGCTTTGTCAAAAATTAATGGCGTTAAAGAGAAAAGAAGAAACAAAGCTACGCTCCCTATTGCTTTAGGAACTTTGTGTAGAAGACAATTTTTTTTTTTCAGTCCTCAAAGGGGAAAACTAGAGTCAATGGACATTGTGGCAGCTCCACTATCTAAGAGTTTAATGTAATTCAGTTTGTGCACTATCATGACTGTGCCTATATCCTGGAAGTGGGAAAGCCCAATCAGTCCAGAGATCCAGCATTATTTGTGGAAATGAAAACCTCCAAGCCTGAGCCTTTAGGCAGTAACATCCCTGTCTACTTCTGAAAGGCAACTTTCTGCTGGCTCCTGAGTGCTCAGACCCTGGAGCATCCTTTTTGGTACCAGTCAAATACAGATAGAGGAATCCCCTGCTCTGTGCATGCTTTCATTCATGGCCATGCAATACCAGACTCTTCTGGATATTCTCACTGTGCTCCTGCTTCTGACTGCAGATAGAGTACACAGAAAAAAATAGCTTTTTCACTCTCACTGTTAAAAGACTGACACCACAGCTTCTTAGGACCCTAATTAAAGGACAGCATGTTTTGTGTCTTGAGTCTTTTTACATCAGCAATTTATATTGGGTCATCCTCCACCTCTGTGGGCTTCCTTTAGAACTAATGAGTGAGGATTATGCACCGGGTTAATGCACCTGTGGTGGCTGCTGCTGCTTCTCCCACTTGATATATAAATAACACTTTATTATAACTAGTGGACAACCAATTCTGCCCTGTCCATGTTTATTGGAAGCAAAATTATTTAATCTATTTTTACTGGGTTTGAATCAGAAACCTTAGCAATGTATGTTCCCATAGCCTTCAAAGCAAGGGCACATAAAATCTATGAGCCTTTTTAAAAAAAATCCATTTATGTTAGTTGTAAGTGGGAATAAATAAGTAAATACTACATAACTCTGGGAAAGTCCTAACCTCCGGACCATTTTCTGCTTCACAAACAGGAAATTCAGCGAACTCATTAAGAGATTTGCTACTTGTTATCTCTCCTAATGTATTATAGTGTTGATGAAAATGAACTCTCTACCAACACATTAATCAAGTCCTATGAGGAATACAAGCTTTGAAAAACAAAACGGAATTTGTTTTCTCATTTGTTTCGTGAGAGATTCCTGACAAAAATCAATTCGTGCATAGAAGTCAAGTAGCTAGTTCCTACAAATCTTCCCAATTATGTCAAAGAAGTAAATGCAACTATTACTCAAAATTCCGTATGAAAGAAAATCTGAGATTGAACTCTCCCTGAATAGTATTTTTTCTCAGTCGATAAGACTAAAAAAAAAAATCAAATTTTATATTTTAGATTTTGAGAAATATCTGTCCCCTTTACTTTCAAATTTTCTCCTTTAGAAGAATCTGATCCTTGATCATTTAATCAATCACTTGAATAAAGCAGAATGGGGAATAAAGCTGGAAAAACTTCCCCATCCACTTGGAACATTTGAGATGTTGGTCTCACCTCTTTGTTTCTGTACTCTCTTCTCTATTCTTCAGGCTTCCTAGTTGATGTAAAACTGCTAGTCCTGAGCATCAAGAGCAACTAACAGGATTATTATTTTTTAGCTTTCATTTGCATGCACATCCTGGTAATCACTTGTGACAGAAGTTTCTCACTGTGTCTGTCCTTGCTGCATTTCTCCTTGGGACTCAGGTATGGCTTAGAGACCAGAGAGCTTTCTCAAGGCACATTTCCATAAGCATCTGAATTCTCCAGTAATTTTCATTAAATGACAAGTCACTAAAGCTTTTGGGGTTCCTTGGAGATTTATTAAAAAAAAAAAAGGAGCATAAAATGGTTTTTACGCCACCAGTGGCAGGTGGCATAAAAAAATCAGATGTCATTACATGTAATGTAATGTAAATAAATACTGTGCTGTAAGGTAAATACCTATTGCTATTTTTGGCAGTGTGCTGACCATAGTACATACTGAAACATCTCAGTTTTAATTCGGGTTTTGGCCATGAGAAGTGTCTGATGGTTTAGTTAATTGTCAGGAACACATGGATCAAGGTTCATCTGGAAGGTCACAATAAATTCGTCCCACGTGAAGAAAATCGAGGAATTCATGTTAAAAAGGGATCCAAAGCAGGTCAGCAGAACAAATTTTAGAAATTCCTCTTTTTCTCCACTAAGTTCAGAATGTGGTTTAGGATAATTAACTCAGTCCTAAACAACAGACTTTTAGCTACTGCTGGTTTGACAAAATGATTCCCCTTCATACAGTGGAACAGTTTGTAGAAGATATGACTCAGCTTTCCAGCCTCACTGGGAGTTCCTAATCAGCTCATTTCAGCACCTCTTCCATCCCCAGCCAAGAACTGCCTAATATTCCATTTATAAAACAGAAACTACATTTAATTTTTGAAGTAATGGCAACTAGAATACCAATTAAAAATTAAATAGTTGGGAAAACTGTGTAAGTTCATGATGTGTTCATCTGTTTATGGAATGAAGTCTAATGAAATCTGGGGAAAACATAATTTTTAACTTAAAAAGTGAAGATTGTTACTATTGATTAATAAATACTTTGAATGGTAATACAAAGATGCAATAATTTTTCCAGGCTTTTGACAGTACATATTTTTCAATTTTTCACCTTCAACCGAAATAGATTTTCATGCTCCACCATTCCAAAAGGACATGGAATTCATTAATACTTGACAAACCTCCTGCTCTTTCATTGCCCTAGAGCTAACCAGCAATTTCTGCCAACTCATTTCTGGTCACTTTAAAAGAAATGTTGGTTATTTGCTGGGAGACAGCTCAAACACTTGGATTTCTAAGTTTGTTTCCCTGTTGATGTGATTGATGATATTGATCCTAAAGGAGACACAGTCAGTCTCTAGATGTCTTTGAAGGGAGGGAGGAAACTAGCATTTGAGAATGCATGTGCTGTTACCAGCTTGTCTGGCTCTTTTGAACTATTTCCTTTCAGTCTGGGGAGACTTCTTGGATTTGTGACAATACAAAGGTAAACTGTCTCTCAAATAGTAAAATCAATTACTCTTGGGATTCTCATTTTCAATATTTAAGAAGATATTAACTTCAGCCAATTTATTTTCCATCTTACTTTTTAAATATTTTTCCCTGCAGCATCAGCTTACCTCTCCCAAATATTATTTAATCCAGAAAACTAAAGCAAGAAATAGAGGTGAAATACTTGAAACATGTCAGATAAGATGCAATTCTTCTCCAGTATATCACCAGATGCTTGTACAGTGTCAGGTACCATAGAAAAGGGAATTTGTGCTTGTAGGAACATATGTTTTAAAGTGCTAAGATAATCAGTGTATGTAGTTCAGTAGGGTTAGGTATTTGCAAAGCCATTGATCAAACACATGACAAAATTCCCACTAAAACCAGATTTACCCAGGAAGAAGTGCTAATTACTGCCACTCCATTCATGGATCTGATAAAGTACAACATCTGACATTCTAAATAATTTTGAAGATAGTCGTATAGTGGAGGATTTGTGCTAGATTCAGATGGTAATTCATAATTCTCTGGGGGTAGAAAAATGTATTTAATAGATTTTTTGTTTTAGTTTTGTTTTGTTTTTATATGGGTATTCTGAAAACATTTAAAATAGGAAATAAACAGGTGATTAGTTTGGGACCATTCCTCTAATTCTAGAGCAGTAAAATATCTTAAAGGCCTGCTGTACCAAAACCAGCATTGTTACTATGACCTGTCATGTTTACATGTGTACTGTCAAATTTACTTTATCAGTTAGAATGCCAACTTAGCCCTCATTGACATTATATTGAATATTTATCCATAAAATTAGCCTGAAACCCAAAACCTGCTCATATTAAGTCAGGAAAGATAGTAGTTATGATTTATGAACAGCTAATTTTTCACTTCTTAGAATAACGCAATGTATTTTGTTTGCAACCCAAAGCTACTGATGGAAGTTAAGCCATATTACTTCATGACAAGTGCATTTATTCCAAGACCTGTTGGTTTATTCATACAGTATTTATCACAGAATCCAGAAAAAATCTCAGAAATACTTTGGTAATCTCAAGAAAGTTCAAGCATAACCAAAGTGACAGAACAATTATTTGAGCAACAAACACTTTAAAACAAAATATTATTTTGATTGGAAGTTTTCAAGTGATGAAGAATCTGCCATGTCCCATGACACTTATACCAATTAGGTGACCAATGAGTTGTTACAGTGAGTAATTGTTCTGTTTGCTACTCACTGAATGCTCTACCTAAAAATAAACACAACTCACACAATTTTATAAAAATAAGGTACAATTTATACTTCTAAGCATGTGATATGCCTTTTTCGTTAGAGAAGACATTATTTAGCCTTGAAAAAGTCAGTCTGGTCAATTCAGTCCATCAAATCTAATGGTATTTTAAAAAATTGTGATAGTTGATATTTAACTAACTCTCTGTGCTCAGTAATTAAGAAAAGTGTTCTCATTTTATGGATGATACAATGACACAAATCTGCTCTTTTACAAGCAAAAAAAAGAAATATGCAGTCAATACTGTCCTTAGAAGTGAAATTTTCACCGTCATTTTTTAATATTTATCATACTGGATTTCATTTATTTTCTATACATTTCAAATATATCTTTTTAATGAATACAGCACACTGAAATATTTGGTTAATTGGTATCTAGTCCAGATAAACAGGCAAATGCATAATGAAGGTTTTGCTTTTTCAAAGCATCATTCACAAATATAAAAGCCGCACAGTGCATTTAGTATTTGTTTCGTGAATTCACCTCTCATAATATTAGCCCAGAAATTCTTTCATGGTAACAGTAATTTTAAATGACTGTGTATTTTCAAAGCCTGCCTCCAGATAGTGTACTTCAGGAATACATCTGTTTATGAAAGGGCTTCTGCCTGGAGTGTGCCAAATGTATATTCCAGTCATGGAGCAGGAACATGCCCGTGCTCCTGCTCAACAGGATAAGCAGCCAGGATGCAGCAACCTTCACTTTGCCAAAAAGAAATTAGTTATAAGAACGTAAAAGCAAACATATGACTCTTATGTTCTTATGTTCTTATACTATGTTGTCTCTTTTTGAAACTTCAGCAAGTACAATTGCATATGAGTGAAATATGTTTTTCATCCTCTGATATTCTTTTTGTCTCAGAACTGACATACTGCTGGACTTCCACACCTGAAAGTTAAGACTCAGGAGAAACAATTTTTAATTCAAGGTTCCTGTGATCTGTATAGAAAATTTCAGAGTATCTCAAATGCAAGATAAATTAGCCACTTCCTTCCATGTCAAAAGCCCCTGTTTGATTAGAGTCCCTCCTTGTGGCCTGACATATTTTTATTTTCACACTCAATGGATGAATGATCAATGGTGCTGATCAAACCTGTGAGTTCTAAACAAAAGCATACGGAGGCTTTCATGTACTGGTATAAAAACATCTAGAGTGCAAGGCTGCCTTTACATGAATTGGATGTTCATTCTTCCTGTGTCCTCTCCTGCCTGTGATACCCTGGGAAACAGAAAGTGAAGCTGCTACACACGATTTCAGCCAGAAGCATCCCAATCCCCAGATGCTTCTTTGGCTCATTTCTGAAAAAAGTGATGAACAAAACCTGCAAATGAGGGAGTTCCCAGTGTATCATGAGCAAAGAGTGAACATATTCATGCCTGGTTCACATTCATATCTGTGTCTTTAAACTGAGCTGTTACAAGCGTTCCATCTTTTTCCTTGATTCAGGGTTAGAAGAATTTCCCATAAGCTTTATTCTCCTTCAGCTGCTTCTCCAAAACGGTTTCTTTTCAGAAGTTCAGTGTCTTTATCAGTGAACATTTCTGAACATGGATCCTGTAGTTCTTGTATTGAAATAAGATATCAAGAATTTATGCTTGCTGCAAGTATTTATGTGGACCTTACCCTGACAATTAATTATCTTTATTCTCTAGGGCAAAGGCAACAAAGATTAAAATAATTGCTAACTTCAGAAAAGGTAAATTTTTTTGCTATGCTCCATAGTCTGTGTCAAAATAAAGGAAACTTTGAAAGGGGTTTTTGAAAATTTCTCCTCCCAGAGCGGAAGTCTCTGACAACCTCTTCAGGGTTAAAGAGATGCAAATGATGTCTCAAAGGGCAGCTATTGAGTTTTGATTTGCAAGAAACTGAATGTTCTTGCACCTTGGAAGGCTGAAACAAAAGTTGTTGATCAGTGAAGCCAGGGCAGAGAAGCTTCTCCTGGCCTAAAGGTTTGATCTCTCCCAGGTTTTATGGGAAGGGCAGTTGTGCAAGAGGTGCTCCCTCGGCTGTGGGGTGAACAGGGAGAAAGCTGGTGCTTGTGTGGGACTGTGGAGATGTTGGGGAAAGGTCATGTAGGACTCCCTTATGAGTCTTGTTCCTACAACTGCTGAATCCGGGATTTATTTCTAACTGAGCACAGAGGAATAGACAGAAACATTATTAACTGTCCCTATCCATACTCAGAGTGTTTCTGTGCTCCCTTCACAAGTGCTAGAATAATACAAGTTGCCATAAACCCATTCAGCAGCAGAGGAAGCATAAAAGAAAGCAAGTCCAGTATGTGGATGAAAAGCAGTGTCATCATCATAATGCCGAGGAAAGGAAGACGAGATTCAGCAATAGAAATTTCTGAAGTAGTTTTTATTAGGTTTTTTAATATATTTATTTTCATTGACTGTGTAAGGATAAAATTTCTGTGACACATACAATATACAGAATTCAGTCTTTCACACGTCCTCATACAGAGAGTTCTGCCTACAAAAACCTTGCACTAATGAAAGGAAGTCCACGGAGAGAAGTTATTTAAATAATTAAAATATCTGGCATGCTTAAGAAATGAGTTCTGCTGCAACTTGCCATTTATTTTTCATCTATTCAAAGCAATCAGACATTTGAAAGAAATTACTTTGAAAAACTTAAAGGAGAAGAATTTATAAAAATTATAATTAGTAAGGTGATATCAAATTTATGAGCTGTTCTGTCATAATATGCATGGGAAAAGAGAAATACTTCAGGTGATGAAATGAGTATGGTAGATTCTCAAAATGGATGAAAGGGTGCTTGATCCTGGTAAAGATATTTGACAATATAAGCAGAGTCTCATAGAGACTTTCATGTTAAATCCACATTTTTCTTCTTATAGCTGCAGCTACAGGAAAAAAATGCATTGTTTTTTATTTAACTACGTTTGATTGGCAGCAATATTTGGGGAGATGAAAGATATTTCTCTTCTAGCAATTTAATAATGCAGAGCCCAGTTTCAATGTATCAGCTCATGCTCAGAACTGGATTGAGCCTTATTAGCAGAATTGGCATGTGAATCCACTGAATAACTCAGTGAGAACAAGAGCTCCTCAGAGCTTCTTTGGTAACTTGCACTTCTTTGCATCGTGCCCCACAAACAGATCTCAAATGTGAAAGAAAGTAAGTGGTTACAATACTGTACTACTGCACTAAGTTTCTCTTATTTTGAAGTGGAGATAGCAATACATAGGGTCCTGATGGAGGGAAAAAATCTTACTGGAACTCCTTTTGTTTTTGTGAACAACATAAAGATTTAAAACATTCCTCCCAATCCCATCTAGGGCAAAAAAAGTCCTGCAATTGAAAATGTGAAAAAAAAAAATAGAAGGTGGAGTAAAAAGATTCTCTGCACTATTATAGGCAAATTGCAGCATAATGATGTCTTTAGAAAAAAATTCTTTCTGCTGCTCCCAAAGGAAATGACTCTGTATGCTAATCCAAAATATTTAGATTGAAAAGGAGATACCAAGAATCACCAAGATGACTGAATGTTTTTAGTTGGGGTCCTGTATGATTTTTTACACCTTGCAGCACAGAAAACCTGCACTATAGCCTTTTATGGTGCCTCTGTATAGCTTTGGGTTGTGCTCACTCTGGCTGTATTGAATTTTCATTAAAACCATTACAGAACTTGTACCAGAAATTCCAATCATGGAACATACTGAGGACATAACTAATGAGTACAGAAATACACACAGCCTGTCTAGTTTCATTTATATTTTCAAGCAATTATTTTTCTACCACTTGATGTACCTCATATCCTTTTGTTGTTGTTGTTGCTATAGCAGCTTTTTTGACAGTTAGGGATTTCTCACTTTCATACAAAAGGGCCTTTCCCATATTTCTCATGGAAATGACATGAAAATCTAGTGTGTACATCTCAAGGTGACAGAAGATGACACATATCAAGCTCACAAAATGGGAGGCTGCCTGGATTTTCTGTTTCATTAAGGAAATACAGATAGTGAAATTATTTGGTTGCAGAGGTGCCACATAGTTTCCTCACAGTTTTACAAAGCTGGGAATTCATCTTGCCTAGTAATTACTGCCTATGATCTGGAGTGAGGAATTATCTTCTCTGTTTGTTTGTTCTCATCTTTATCACTGACTCTGTTACATTAAGATAAGTAGTTTAATCTGTGTACTGTTTCTCTGTGTAAAATATTACCTTGTTTCACGGCACCAGTGCACAATGTAAGCATTGTCTGTAACATACTCTATACCCCTTATCTAACTGATAGAGAAGTACTAATATGATGTGCTAAGGAATTAATTTGTATATTCACCTTGTTACACAAGTGAGGGAAGTTCTTCTGTAACAAGTTTCTCCATTCCTTTAAGACCTGATTTTTTTTTCTCTAGTGAAGTAGCTTTTTCTCCTTTCAGCTATGCTTTATAGTGTTAATATGTTCTACAATTTGAATGTTTATAATCTGTGACCGGTTTTAATTTAATATCTAAAACTCATTCAGAATTTTCTGGTACTTTCTCTTTGCCTTTAGCTTTCAGTATTGCATTCTCAAGGTTGCAAATTGTGATATGTTTTCTTCTAAAAAAATTGCCACAAAGCTGATCTGAGGGTTGGAACACTTCTGCTATGGAGACAGGCTGAGAGGGTTGGAATTGGATTTAACCTTTTTTTCTCACTGGAAATGGGCAACAAGATGGATAAATTCACTGAAAAAAATTTAAAAGTTAAAATGACATAATATTTTAATAAGTCCTAGAAAACAATTGCATCTGATATGGAGTTGTTTAAGCTAAGAAGAATGAAAAAACTCATTGTAATGTATAGCATTTTCTCATATCACTCATCCATCAAGTTCCTTATATAAAGCTAATTAATACCTAATTTACTGTAGACTGAATAGCAGAAAATCACTGCTCTCCTATGTAATATAGCAGTTAATCCATTAAGGAACACAGTAGGATATGAGGCCAGCAGGAGCCTGTCTGAGAAATGATCTTATGTCCTTGAAAGACAGGCTGGACATCTTTCAGAGGTATGTTCTGGTCCAGTCACAAATTCCTGTTAACACTAATCTTCACTGAAACATGTTGTGATACTGCAGAGCTCTAAAAGAGTTCTGTGTCATGAGATGGACAATTTGTTCTCCTCTCCCTCACGCTGCCATTCATGATAACCACAGACCCAGAGCCAGGCTGCTGCACAGATGCAGAATCAAGGCAGTTTAGTTTTTGAGTTGACAGATTAACCTGTCAGTCATGTCCCCTGGTCATGCTGCAGCCTTTTGATTACAGGTGGTGTTCAGGAGGTCTCTGTCTTCTTCCCAGCTACTCACTTCCCAGGAACTGTAGGAAATTAACTAATCTGAGGTTAGTAAAGGTTTGTTTTGTTTTTTGTTTTGGTTTTTTTTTTTTTTTGTTTTGTTTTGGTTTTGGTTTTGGGTTTTTTTTGTTGTTTTTGTTTTTGTTTTTGTTTTTGTTTGTTTGTTTGTTTGTTTGTTTTTGTTTGGTTTGGTTTGGTTTGGTTTTATTTGTGTGTGTGTTTGTGTTTGTTTGTTTGTTTTTCACACTAGCTAAGAGATTTATCTGGGACACAAACATGTAGGCAGTAAGCATGGTCATACAAACTTACTTTCTCTAGGAAATTAATCTCAAAATAGAAATAAACATGAAGGCTAAATTTTTACAGTAAATGATAGAATAACCTTGATTCTCTGTCATTCAGGCTCATGGTAATCCCGACTGACGATGACTGTAAAGAAATATTCCTGCTACAGATTCAATCTGAAGGAAGGCAGAAAACTTTTCTTGATTCATTGTTTTATTGTTTTATTATTTATTCTGCATAAGAACAGCCCCCAATATTTTCACATCCACTTTCTAGCCTTCTCTTGTACAGTGACTGTATAGGATAAATATTTAGGTGTAAAATTCTTGCTCCTCTTTTTTTATTTTAACTGTTGGAATTTGTAGTAACCACTGCTTGCACTGGTGTGAGAATCAGAGGCAAGAACCTGGATAATAACAATTCACCTCTGTGGGCCACAATTTTCACCTCTTCCCACCTCTATACCGTGTGAGACAAAGAAGAAATTGCAAGGAAAAGCAAAGATTTTTACAAAGCAGGGTATTTTCTTTTTTCAGAAAAAATGTTGAGAATTTGATAGGGTTTTTTTAAATTATTTTAAAAGGGAGAATGCTTGGATTCGTATATTTAGCTGAATTAAGCGTGTTGCATAAAAATTGTTTAAAAATAACAAAAGTTTGATGATGCTGAAAGTTTAAAATATTTTTTTCTCTCATACATATGATTTTTAGCATATTATTAAATAATAAGTTCACCTAATTAGAACTTGCTATCAAAATTATGGTGTTATATATATTTTATAAATTAAGTTCTGTAAGTAAACCATGGTGACTTTTTTAGACACTCAAACCTAATAGCCTTCAAAGGGAGGATTGCTAACCAATACAATAAAGTAAGATGTCATTCTTTAGAAAAGAAAGCTAAAAATTGGTTACTAAATTAGTAAAAGCTGCACTATGAATGTAATTGCCCTTCTTGTTTGTGAACTCTGTCCTACCAGGGCTGTGAACCGTAAAAAGAATTAATGTATCTTAACTTAGGATAATTTGGAATATAACAAATGTTATACTTATGATAAAAGAGGTATTTTTTTCCATTTACTTTACTCTGGTAGAACAGTCATCCAAAAAAATCTGTTCAGTCTGGGTACTGCACTTTTAAATAAAATTCAGGTAAATCAGGGAGAGTTTAGACAGCACAAGAATAACAGATTAAGAAGACATAACCCATGAGAAAATGCTGAAGGATCTGGCTGTTGTAGACTATAAAAGAACAACCTGAAATATCTTCTAATGCATGAAACACTTCTAGATGCTGATAAACATTTCTTGTCCTTGCTCACCAAAGGCAGGTCATGAGGAAGTTAGGTTTGATATTAGGACACAAGGTGGGGGTGCTGTCATTGGACAGGCTAAGGTGGTGACACAAACAGGGAGCAGGTCAGATGTCTTTTCTGGGTGGATTTGATCCTGAATGAAAGAGAATATTTTTCAAGCCTTTAAAACCATCCTTTACTCTGATTCTACAAAGCAGCTTGTTTTTAGCATTAGTGACAAGATCCTGCTAAATTCTGGCAGATTCCTTTTCCAGACTTGCTTTTCTAAAGTCTCATGCTTAAAACTGCATCATGCTGATTAAAGAATAATTGTCCTCATTAGATAATCAACCTGGTGAGCCATTTGGAACTCAATCCTGTTATTGCTAGTGATTTTTTAACTGTTCACTAAGCAAGTAAAAGTACAGAAAAAAATGGAGCAAACTAGAGAACTGAGAGATATTAGCTTGTCTCATACAGGCACCAATATATTTTTATTGAAAGAGAAGTGCAAGAAATCTTGTGGGGAGCTGGCATGAAGGCACACTTTCAGCCATCTTCTGATTTTCTCTTAATCCTTTGCAATTGAAATGTGGACATTCTCAACATCTATGCAAATCCTTAAGTTTTTTACAAACCTGCTTGAGTCTTAGTATTATCAGCATTCATAGCAATGAGTTCTAAAAGATGATTTTGCACAGATAGGGTATATTCTTCTTACAGCTTTAAGTATTCCTTTCAGTAGTAGTGAATCTTTATTTAGGTTTTCATCTGTTTGAATCATATCTGTTTTGGTTTATTTTTTTGTTTTTAATTTTGGAAACCAGTAAATACAAAATCAAATCATTCCAACTCCCTGTAGATTTTTATTGTCCTCATCTTTACCCCAGACTGTATGAAATGAGAACCATCCACATTTCCATTATGTCTTTACATAAATTTTATGTTTCTGTGGTGGATCTAACAGCCAAACTCTCACCCAGCCACTCACTCACTCACTCCCTCTGCTTGTCAGAACAGGGGCAGACATTACAAACCAACAGGAGGGAGAAAGCTCATGGGTTAAGATAAAGACAGGGAGATTGCTTAGCAATTACTGGTAAACCAGATTTGGGGAAAATTGACTTCATTTATTGACAATTAAACTAGATTCATTCCTTCACTCCAGACTGCTCCATCCCCAGCCCAGACAGCACAGAGAGCATGAGGAAGGCATGATGGTCAGTTCATAGTGATTTCTCTGTCACTTCCCTTGGTCTGCATGGGCTCTCTGCAGGCCTCAGTCTGGCAGGAAATCTGCTCCAGCACAGGTTTTCCACAGGCTGCAGGGAATATCTGCACATCTCCTGGATTGCTTTCTCCTCCTCCTTCTCTGATCTCAGTGATGTCTGTTATTTCTCCCTCTTTCACTCTTTTCTCTGTTGTTGGTTTTGGGGTGTTTTTGTTTAGTTTTTAAAACCTGTTTTCACATACATCAAACAAACCTCCCTGACAGGCTCAGCTTTGACCTGCAGTAAGTTCCTGGATGCTGGACAGCTGGATATCTGGACATTAAGGAAACTGACCTGTGAGAGGCCACTCCTGCAGCTGCTTCCCTTCCCCCACTAAGACTTTGCCATCTACCCTCATGAATGTCATCAGTTACTGTTCAGTGGGTTGCTGACTATAGACTGTTCACTTTGAATGTAAATTATTTGGCATTTTACTGCCCTTTATTACAGCCACCTGAAACCTTATTCATAGGCAGCTAGAACAATTCTGAATTCCCCAACGTAATTAAGGCAATCACACGTGGCTGGTAAATATTCCTCTACACAAAACAGAGCTGTCCACAGACCGATAAGAGTCAATAAGAAAATTTTCAGAGAATGCAGCAAGACTGCAGTGGGTGTTTCCATTGCTGTTCAGAGAAAATACACTTCAGTAAGATAAGACTTGAGAAGAGATATAGCAAGGATGTATAAGGTGCAAGAGGAAAAGTCTGATAGTTCCTTAAAGACATAGGTACACAGAATCCTATATGCAGCCATAGCTAGCAGAATTCTGGGAAAACAGAATTCTGGGACAGACAAATAGGCATGAAAATAAATTAAACATAAATTGTTATATCGAATCCAGACACCTGGTCTTCTGTACAGGCAGATAAGGAACTCCCATGCAGGAAATTATGCAACAGATCCTCTGTGAGGATGTTTCTTGCCAACTGCATGAAAAATACTCTAGAACAGTGTTCCAGAGGAAAAAAAGTTTATAAACCATTTCTGAGCAGTGTCAACACAGATATTGTTGACAGATCTAATCACATTTAGGTTTTCCTTAAAATATTCTCGGATAACAGCTACTAGAATTTACTATTATCTTATATTCTCTGACAATCATAGTATTTTTACTCCATATATTAAGTTCTTTTTGAATGTCTTCAGTTACCTACAAAAATTTTTGGTACCTTGAAAAAGGACTTAGTTATGTCATTCTTGAAAAGTCACAAGATAGCATTCTGTGGCTGATGCAACTCCAAAAGTTCGAAATATGTGACTTCAAATATAATAGACAATTATGTTCTATTTCCCCATCAAATCTAAACTCTTTTATTTCTTTTACTACATTTATCTTAGTTCTTCTGACTAGAAATATTATCAGACATGATGTTCATGAGGTAACACTTCATTCCCTTTTTCACTTTTCTCTCAGCCTAAAAACAGTATTCAGAGTTTCAGCTTTGGGCAGAAGGCTGAATTCTTTTCACTATTTCAGTCAATTAAGATAATTTAAAAAACACAATCACTTTTCTATAACAATAAACTTCAGAGCACCTTCAATTCCCATTTCATTTCCCAAATTTGCTGACTTCAGCTGCCCCCCCTCTCCACCCATTCCCCTTCCCCCAGCTGTATTTTGGCTTCAGTGGCTTTCATAGGCAATATGCATTTTGAATTTCCAAACTAAAGGCAACCAGTTCTCTTTTGCTATTCTTATAGATTAAGCAACTTAAATCCCTTTGTCACACTGATGCATGATCAGTCAGCAGAAGCCATTCTTGAGGCACCACAAGAACTCATCTTAAGAAACCACCTATAAAAGGAAGAAATCCGGTGTCACATTAGCACTGAAGATTTTGCCATAAAAAATCAGTTGAAATGTGAAACTGCATTGAAAAATGCATTTTATGATATCAGATTAGGAAGCAACCAAGAGCTCCTCAAAAGATGAAAGGGAAGATGCAAGGTTTTCTTTGCATAACATAATACCCCTGCTGCTTACATTTGCAGAAGGTTAAATTTTGTTACATATCTTTTCTGGCAGGCACAGCTACCCAGAAGACAGGTCTGTAAGAGATAAATACAGAAGCGAATTTGATAAAAAAACACTCCAGCAAATATTTAGCTGCAGCAAAGGAGACATATAATCAGACCTCCCCCCAAGAAAAGGTCAGACATAAGATGAAGACATATGAATTGTTTACCTTCTAAGAAAAATTTAATAAAATAATCTGATTTCTTACAAAGCTGCATTGTTTTTACAGCATGACAGTCTGAGAAAATACCTGAAGCAAATCTACTGTGGTCAAGTTTTTACCTCTTCCCATCACTTTTCAGAGCCTCTGCAGCAACTAAGATTAGCACTGAAAACCATGAATCACATCACCTTCACATCCTCCATATGTGGGAGATTTTAGTCTTTACTCTTGTTTTCAAAGTACTGTTTGTATGGACTGTACTTACATAAAAATTGGGGGTGGAGGTGTACTGGGAAGATCCAGTTAGGGTGGTATCACTTATTTATTCCAAACCTGACTGTGATACAAAACCCAAATACAAATTACATGTTTTTTTTAAAAAAAGAGCTTACTCCAGAGTTGACCTTTAGCAAGGTTGTGCCTCTGTCACACAACAAGAAACTACAGGGTTTCTAGGCAGTGCCTCCTAACGACCAGGGCAGCATTAGTAGAAATCTATTTCTTCCTGAAATTTGGTCTCATCAGAAAGAAATTCTGCAAAATTCTGAACATTTATCATCCTTTGACAGCATAATGAGTGAAGCTGTCATATTCATATTTTACAAACATTTGTTGCCAAGTCACAATTACGAAAGTTATTCCACTAGGGAATGCCTCACATTTTGTGTGCTGAACTGAATCCAACAAGCTAGCGCCAAGTCTAACTATTCCTAGTTTTTTAGAAGTGAATTCTACTTCTGCAAGTCTTGTCAGATGCTAATGAAATGCAGGCTAAGTAAATAATTTCTCATTTTTATTAAATGCTGTTGTGTTTCTGACTGTTAAACTGCTTTTCTATGCACATTTCTTGTGTTAAGCTGAAGGGACTCTGCTAATGGAAAGTCGTCTGGGCCAGCAACAAAAAGTTTAGGATGGGACCCTCTTTAAGGGAGAGGTGATGGGGTAAGAATAATCTCTGATTGTTTTAAACTTCTAGCTTTACAAAGATTATCAAACACCACCAACAATTTCACTGTGGATAAATTTTGTCTACATTTCTTCTCTACTATTTTGTCAGGCATTAGATGTCATAACTTGCAAAAATGTTGTCAGGGTCAATATATTGGATTGAACAAAAATTCCAATATTTTAGTTAAAATGCAGTCTTAAATCATATTAAGAATCTATTTACTTATGTATTTAGATTAATTTAATTCATTATCATTAATTTAATAATTTAATTAATCATAAAGATCAAAATGTATAAAGAATTTAGACAGAACTCTGACAGAGAAAAATGCTCCATTAGACTATATAAAGCATACAAGATTGCATGCAATGTCCCAAGTTCACAAACTAAGAAGGGTTCTGGAGGATATCTGTTCTGCTCTGCTTTGCTGATTCATAGGTACAGTACATGTACTTTATATAGAATCTGAGGTGGCAAGTAGCATCAGCTAAATAATTCAGACGACAATCTGGGCAAATTGGAATGCCCATGGAGATAATCTGGTTTCACTGTGAGAAACACATTTGATTTTGTATTCTAAATCTAAAAGAAAAATCTTAGGAAAACGTGGGAAATTGTGTGATGTTTTAGGATGTTGGTTATTGATGAATGATAAACTATCACTAATTTTATGAGGAAGACTTGATTAACTGTGGAAGCATAGTTTTCTTCCTCATGCGTTTTCCACATCTATACAATAAAGTTTATTTTACAAAATACTTGCAATTTTTTGAAAAATTGCTCAGCCTTAGAAAAATATATTGGACCAAAATTTTGAGCAAGAATCACATCTGTGTAAACACATCCAAATGAGGCTAATGTGATAAGCAGAGGAATAGAGCTGCTCCTCGTACCAAACGCTTTGTATTCACTGAATCCCATTTTCTACCATTGTTTTTATGTGTTGAGGTTTACAAGACTAATCTGATGGTCATTGTCTCTTTTGACTTCATAACAGCTTGCACAATTGTTATCAGTAATGGCAATGAAAAATGGGAAGAAATATTTATTACTGATTTTTAAAAGAAAAGACCTGAAAGAATTTGCCACGTTAATTATGAACCATGATAATTTCATGCTCAGGATTTGTATCTGTTTCAGTACCTAATCCTCATTAGCTTTCAGATGGAAACAAATTAACAAGAACAATCCTGTGTTCTTTGTTTACTCACATTTTCTAATATTTTCTGAGGAACTTTTCATACATAAAAATGGAAAGAGCAAGGCTTTTACCAAAGCTAATCTGGCTGAGCCAGAGTAGTTTTAAATGTTTGGTTTGTATTAATAATTCCTCATTTTTCTTGGTCTACAAAAAACTTTATGCTCTATTAGGGAATATTGCCATTACACTGCTGTGTAATTATCTTGACCTCAGTTATACGAACTCTGTTATTCCTCACAAACCAATTGGTCTCCAACACTACCACTATTTTGATATTAATTTTTCTTAAAAATAGCTACTAAACATTCTATTGATATATCTCCCCATGTACTTTTGAAAACTGACAATTAATGAACTAGTTTAGATCATTTCTTCTTGCATTATAACAACTTCTCACACAATTTGAGGAGAAATAAAGTCAATCCTCATAGCTGCACAAGGTACTGCATTTGATGCTGTTCACAGCACTTATGCCCATCCTTTTCTTCCACTTCCCTTTATGGTGACCATTCCCTTCTCTTTTTAGCTGTCTTAGAAATTGTTACACTAAGTGTTCTGCCAGTATTTGAAAATGTGTCTGTATATATAGACAGAGAGTGAGTGAAAGAGATCACAGAAAAATATCTTAGTAAGCATTTCAGCCTTCTTCTTGGCATCTGTTATTTGCATTCTTTTCTTGGAAGGATAATATGTTCATCTAGCAGAATATGATTGATTAACTGAGCAGAAGGGATATTTTGTGTGTGTCAGTACTTGGAAATGCTATAGTTTGTATCTATTCTCCTGCTAGTTCCTCTTCTCACATGGCTTAATGCAAAATGCCAATCTTTGCAGTGCCCAGCCATATTCTCTCTAGTTTCAACATCATTCTGGAATATTACCTTTATTTCATAGGATATTTATTTAATTTCAAATAGGATTGGTTATATAACCCAAGGGAAAATGTGTACATACCATTTTGAAAAATATCTTTGTATGAAAGGTCTTAAAACATTTTCTTATCAAGTTAGTATTCAGTGGAAAAGTGAGATGAAGATGAAGCTGATCTGTTCAACAGAGTCAACATAGCACAAGCAGCAACAGTGAAAACTTCTTCAACTAAACCATGAACATTGATCAGTCTCTGCCTAAAGATGTGCTTTCTTAGGTTTTCTGAAATTTATTCAGAGTATTCTGGGTCTATGAGAAAATTGCTACTAGCTCAGTTTGTTACTCAGTTTGACTCTTCTTTTATAATTTTTTCAGAGTAACAGACTTGAAAACAAAGTATAAGTATATATGAATTGTGAATGCGTTAATTCCTTTGTTAAAAAAAAAAAAAATCACCATGGTTCCCATGTGGCTATGTGCTTAATCCAATTTACTTCATTCCTTTGTTGAATATACTTATACTATGTAAGTATGTCCTGGTTTAGGGCAAATTTGGGAGGAAACCTCCGAAGGGGCTCCTCTGGAAAGCAAACCCAGCCCCTCCCCCCAGCCAGTCCAGGAAAAAACTTCCTCGGAGAAAAGTGGAAAAAACTATTTATTTAACAAACAAGATGCCCACAAGCACAAAGAATGAATAATATGAAACCACAAAACCTCTGGCCGCTCTGAAGAGAGATGGCAAACAGAGCCAGTCCTTGCCGTGGGTGCAGCTCAGCTTGTTCAGTCCCTCACCAGCCCCACTCCCTCCGCAGGTCCAGGCCCCGGCAGCCGCAGGTGGAGCCCTCGCTGCTCCTCTGGGTTTTTCAGTCCTGAGCAGATTTAAACAGTCCAAGAAAAAGAAAAAAAACAGTCCAGGGAGCTTCTCTGCCTCAGCTAGCTAAAACTAACTAAAAGCACAGGAGATCTCTGTCCCACTGCTGTCTGTGCCTCAGACGAACGCTGGAGCAAGGCCGTGTGGGAGTCAGGCAGGTTTTCTCAAAACAAACTGTGCTGCTTCTTTCTCTCCCTTTGCTCCCAGAACCATTTTAAAGCCACAGAACTCAATATCCAGCACAGATAGAACAGACAACTGGGGATACAAGCATCATAATGTCACCCCAGGACAAAGTACTATACTTATGTATATACTATACTTATATATATATATAAGTATAGTATATATATAAGTATAGTACTTATAGTATATAAGTACTTGTAGTATATAGTATATATACATTATATGTATATAAATAGGGTGTGTGTGTGTATATATATATATATATATACATATATATATACTATAATAGTTATTTCACTTTTCCAATTTCAACTTAGATAACTCCTGGTTTTCATATAGTCATGTCTAAACTAAAAATTAATAAAATTATGTGTTAGTTATTGTATCCACACTATGAGAGATAGTATGGGCCTACCTGCTACCCAGAGTCAAACATGGCCTTTTCAATTAAAAAATAATAATAAAAAAACATAAATAATTTTGTGGTTAGTACGTTCACTTTAAAACTGTCCTGGTTTTACAAAGTAAATAAAAAGCTTAAATATAAAAAATTTCTATCTCCTGCATTTCTTAGTCATATCTCTGAGAAAGCATTTATGATGTGCTTATTTACCTAGGGAAATGATGGGAACTCAGAATAAAATCTTAGGCCATCAGCTGTCACTTCTTTAGTGTTATAAGTACGGATTGTCAGAATAACAAATTATTCATATAGTTCACACTATAGATTTAATGTATTTCACATACACAGCTTGAAAATATAATTATTTACCATAATTGTAAGGTAAATTGGCAGAGAATTCACTTCGCCTAATGTAAGCCAAGACAATTGTCCAAATAACCATTGGGGTTCCCACTAAAGTCAGTGGAGGAAAAAAAGGTACACCACAGGTTGATTCATCACATCTGTCTTTCTCACATATCTTAAGAGTAGGATGAAATCCTTTCCAATGTGCTTATCACTTTTCCCTGGTCTGCTACAGCACTTGCTTACACAGTACGTCTTGGGGATCATTGAAACCGAGAGAAATTATTTTAACTTTCACTCAACATGCCCGAAAAACAATATTTATATTCTTGAATATTTATGTGCTTATGTTTTAAAACTCCAGCCCTTCCCTCTCTGCAGTTTTGTTTTGTTTGAAGAATAGGCAGGGATGAATATGAAAGCAAATTAATATGTCACATGAAACGCTTTGCTTGAATTTTGTGACATCTAGTTTTTTGTGTTCTATCTTCATAAATTTTTGCTTTATCTTCCTGAATGCTGATAGAAACCAAGCAGCAATGACATGTTTTATACGGATAAGAATTGCTATTATGCCAGGGGACCATATTCCCAAAGTTCTTACAGTACCTCACTGATAGTACAGGATGGGTCTGATCCTTCATAATTTGGATCCCTTTTGCAATTAATTTTTCCAGTTGTTTAAAAAAATCCAACCCTAAATATTGAATTATTTCTGTGCATAGTACAAAATATTTTCAGTCTGACTAGAGCTTATTAGACCCAAAAAAACAGAGGAGTGGAAAATTCCTAAATTTTCTTTTCTTTTCATATCTTTCTGATCCCATGTAGGGTTTTTCACATGACACTTGATTTCAAGGTGGATTCACCTTAGATTCAGTAGGAGGTGGTTGTGGTGAGATATATCCAATCACAGAGAAGAGATGAGCCCTTACCATCATGTCCCTTTTCATGCAACTGTAACTAAGCAACAGCTCACTTTTCTCCTGTCAATAGATTTCAGGCTGATGTGCTACTAAGACCTAAAGGAGACAAAAGTACATGCACACATCTACTCTCAGAAAAATGTCAAACAATTTCAAATGGAAAAATACTATTAACCATCTAATATCTTGTTAGGATTTTAAAAGATAATTGAGGACCCATATTTTCATGGAAAACCAGTTAGATGGCTGCAAATTTTGAATAACAAGATCAACACAAAAAGCTTGAGACCTAGGCGAAATTAAATTATTTTCTAACAAACAAGTACAAAGCACTGTCACCAAGCTGCAAGCCACAGACAGAATATGGCGCTGTCTGTCCCATGAATGTGTCCTGCAGGTAAATCTGCACCCAGCCACAGGTGGGTTGTAACTGTAACTGATGGTACAGCCACAGATGTCTCTACAATCTTAGTTAAGAACCACTCTTGTGTTAACAATTCATATATAAAACTGAAAAAATAGAATTGTCTAACGTTCAATTGATAAACCCTTAAGTTTTACTTCTGCTCTACTAATTAGCTGCAATCACTACATCTTTCTCTGCTCATCCTATGTTATTTGGTATCTCTATCAGTGACTTGGATTAGATTGGAAAAGCATTTTTTGGTAAAAAGTTGGAGATAACACAGAGGTTGAGGCTGTAATAAATAATGAAGATGATGGATAATTGAAGAAGCAGCACTTTGGGATCAACAGCTAGATGTAATGCTTCATTTAATATATGAAAATAGATTGTTGAAATTAAATTTGTTATCTGCAAAACCATTCAGTTTAAAGGGCGAAAAATTGCTCTGGAAAGAAAAATTTTAGAGAACAATTTAAAAGGCCAGGAAACTTGGATTTGCATATGATCGGTTAGGAGAACACTCTTGACTGAGAGTGAGCTCTCTGTAAAGCGTAAGGCATTTTCTTTGATGTGGGTACCATGGAAAAAATATTTTACTCATTTCATGAGCAGCAAGAATTAGAAATTATTTTGGAAGAGACCAGTGGGGATGAGGTGCCAGTGTCCTCAATTGAGACACTCAGACCTGCCGGAGTTGGCATTGGTAAGTAGTAATACGCGAGTTGTAGAAATGAATCTGCAGAATAATACAGCTAGTGCTGGGCACCAAACATCCACATTGCAAATGGATGACACTTTTTCTAATGCCACTTCCAGTCTGGTCCTGTTTTTTTGCACACTCATAAGCGACAGGGTCAAATCAAAAAGTCTCCTGAAGCATGTATCATCCAGATTTGGAACAATGTAGAGCCCAGTCTGTGCAATTAAAGGCTGTGTTATGAGGAAGAGTCAGGAGTATTAAGTGGAGATGACAGCTGATTTCCTTCAAAACAGCACTTTGTGTCAATTAAAACACATTTGGTGTATCTATAGACACAAAAACATGAGATAGCTTGATGCCTTTGTAAGCATCCCTTGTGGACAAATCATTGAAGGCAGAGGTTCTAGTGTGTAATTCACTAAGGTAATATGCCTGGTGCCTGGAAATTAAAATTAGATTAATATAGAAACAACTAGATAGGTATGAGACAGAAATCTGTCCATGTCACCTGTGAGTATAAATGACATACACACCAGTTGGAACAGCTTCTATGGTGGACTCTCTACCACTTAAAAGAGTTCTAGCTGGGTCTTCTTAAAAATGTTAGTTTGGGCTTGTGACTGAATTCTCATCTCCACAAATACAGAGGTGTACAGAAAAAACAGTGACAAACAGGGTAGTCATTGCAACCAAGTCTGTCACAGGAGGGTGAGCAGTGGGCCCAGTGAAGAAGGCCCCTGCTGCCATCTATGTTGGAAAGTGTTTCTCTATGTCATATCTGACCTATACATGTATATGTGTGCTTTTGGGAACGCCAGTTCACCTTCAGTGTTGGTTGGAGTGTGGAGCCTCATGTTTACAGGCTGCCAGATTCAGCAGTCCCTAACACTATAAGGCAGTTTTAAAAAATAATAATTAAAAAAAAAAACCCAAATAATAATAAAAAATGCAGTCTTGACTTTGACCCACATTTTCAGGATCTATGAAGAGGCTGTTTGTATTAATATCTTCCCTCCAGTTCAGGCCTGATGCCACAGACTTCACTAAAAAAACCACTAAGTAGCAGCTATTCAGAAATGAGGTGGGAATTAAGATACATAGCTTAGAATTTCCAAAAGGATCTCAGTGTGATGTGAGCTGGTGATGTTTATGCAATCAAATACTGTAAAAAATCCTATTAGTCCCTTACCCTCTCTTCCTCCCTCCCTTTTCTTTTGCCTTCCATCTCTCGACCATAACCAAATAATGAATGTATAAAACACTATAGTTTAAGGATTACTTATTACCACAAACTCTTAGCTTGCACTTCTCTATTTTTTCGTATTGTGTTCAGAACAGACACTTATTATTTACAGGTAATTTACCCTAGTTTGTATAATAAAACTAGTTCTGACTACATTTCATTTCTTGAGGAGACCTTAAAACATTTTTTTGCTTCTTTTAAGCTCCCCATGAGCATAATGTGGCATTCCGTCAAAAATCAGTGAAAAATTTGTTAACGTTTTTCAAAAATCCAGTGAAGTACATAAGAAACTTGTGCATTTGTCAAAGGCAAGAAATAGATTTTTGATACTCAGAATATTCCGCTTACAAAATTATCACACCATGACATTTTTAAAAATTAAAAAAACAACAAACACAACAGAAACAAATAAACAAATAAGCAATTCCAAACAAAACAAAGAAATAAACAAAGAAAGCCAAGAACCCCAACATCTGATAAAACCAGACTTTTACTTCGAGCTTTATTGTGGAGCTTTATGTGCTAAAATATATTTCAGGGGGAGGAGCTGGTTTATGTAGGTTCTCAAATCATTTTTTGTTGAAAGTACTTTGATGAAGTCATTCTGTCACACCAATTAGTCATATCTCATAATGCTCAGTGCATCTGCAGTAACAATGTATATATGAAATAAAGAATTCAATACTATTTTCATACTTCCTTTGCAGTTTTGTAGTTTATTTTCCAAATCCAAAAGTCTGCGACACCACCTAACTTTGTTTCTATATACATCATCATGGCAGAAAAAAATAAGGAGAAACAGACAGGAGATAATTTGAGTAAACTAAAATTGAGAAATGTAATTAGAAAAAGGAAATTAATATTTCATCCAACATGTATCACCCAGTCTCGAAACTTCACTGGGGTACATTAGAATTGCAAACTTAAGAGTCATGACATCTGTTCCCTGGCCCAATTAAACACGACAAATAATAGATTGGTTAAATCTGATTAGTTATAGTCATACCAGTATGAAGGAATATTGGGAAACTCCAGAAATCTATCAAAATTTTCCAGTTTTCTTCTGATTCCTGTAGTCATTTATGTGGCACTTTTTCTGTCTGAATAGAAAACTGCTTTGTGTTGGAATTTTACTGAATGTAATGTAGAGTGATTGCTTGTCAGGACTGTTGTTGGATGGTGGCACATCTCAGTTATTACTGCCATGAGGTTTGTTTTCACATTCTTTTGAGTACTTGGAATTTTCCTCAAGAGATAAAAAAGTGGGTCATTATCAAGCTTCTGTTATTGCATCTGGCACTATAACTACTGAAGCATCTCCATCAAGTTTCATCCAAAAATAGCAGAAAAAAGAATTATATCATGTGGCTTTAGATTACTTTTTTTTCCTATTACTTAGGATAGAGAGCCTGAGCTGGCAATCCAATGCTGAAGCACTGCACATCACCTCTTGTCCTGCCCTGGCCACCTGCTTTCTGGATGCAACAGAGAAATGGTGTGAAAACAGTCCAGAGGAGATATCTTAAGAACAGCAACTTCTTTTTTATGCCATCTTCCTCCTCAATGGCCTTTCCCTGTCACACCCTGCACAAACATGAGAAGAATGTATGACTGTGGCTCTGGGAAGGAACTCTGTCACTTCTGCACACAAGATTTTCTGTACAGCAATTGAATGCTAAACATGCACTGCAGATCTACTTCTTGAGGACACTGGATGCACGAGGCTTGTTCTGGAGTTCTGTCTGATACATACATTAATACTGCAGCATCTGTGAAAGTCATAGGAATACACTGCACTTCTTGAAAGCTATCTTATTGCATATGCACAGTGAATGCACCATTTGGTAGGAAAAATATGGAACATACATCTTATTTCATGAGATAAACACAAGGCATATGAAGGCAGACACTGCTGGTTAAAATGAATAGTGTTCAAAATAATAGCTATATTATTAAAGCTTAATAATTTAGTAGGAACCAGAAAATTCTCACTTTGATGGACTTTTTTGTGATGGATTTTTTTAATCAGTATATTCCAGAACACTGGAACTCATTCCATACTTTGGCCAAAGTTGAAATAGTCTGTGAGCAAATGTTCTGACTATGATTCTGCAAAAGTAAGGTTTCCTCCTCAAAATGTATCCTGGATTGTAGGTGATGTTCACTGTTTGTTTTATTGGTTTGTTCACTGTGTGCTGAATGTGGTCCTGCCTTTGTTTTGGCTGAAGGGCTGTTTCACTGAGCCATGTTGTGCCTGTTTCACTGAGCCATGCAGACCCCACAGAGGGAGGTGTAGATTGTATTTTCCAGGAAGAAAGCCTGGGGGATGAGGCAGTGAGAGGGGTCCAACAGTGCAGAGAAACAATTAGAGCAAACAGGGAATCTGGAGAAAAAGAAGACACTGGGAGATGCTTGAGATGAAAAGAAAAAACTTAATCTATGCAAAGAGGAATACGGAAATTTATCCAGAAATAAACAGACAAACTTTGAGGGGACTTAAAGGAAGCAAGACTCAAGAGAGGAAGATACCTTAGGGGATGCAGCTGTCAGGGAAGCATGAAGTGATCTTTAAGACCAGATGTATTCTCTCACCCAGAAAATCTGGGGATTTTTCTACTTGAAAATTATCTTTTTAAAGGAAATTTAACTTTGCTCTTGGAAAATGTTTTTAGTGCTTTTGCTGTTTTAAGAAAGAAATGCAAGCAGACTTCTCTCAATTCTCTTGGGTGTTATCACAACCAGAGAAAAGAAACTTTGACACAATGGAAAAGCTCAGGCTGTAATTTAGCACAGTTCCATGAGCACAAGAGGTATTCACTTGACTTTCTATAAAGAAAGTGCCCACTTATGTTTCCCAAGAGGCATAGCATTACAGACATTATCCTGTGTGCTTGTGCAAGTGGAAAGTACAGCTGATCAGAAGTTAACTTTCCTGGGCAGAAATGAAACCTAGAAAAATACTTAGGCTAGTGTTTAATCATGTTTTGGATCAAGCAATTTTGAACACTTAAAAATAATCCATTTATTATTTTAAAAAGCCAAAGATACCGAAATTTTGTAAGCCAAATGACCTGTAGGAAATAAAGGGATATAAGACCAGAACAGTGTCTTGAAATCCCTTACTGGATGCAGAGAACTCAAATAGATTCAAACAAGACCTTTTTTTGCAGCCAAAGTGACAAGTATTAACACAGTGGCAGAAATTCTCACTCAATAAGCAACTCAATTATATCAGGATTATCATAAGCCAGTCTTAATAAAACTAAAAAATGAACTCATGTCAGCATAAACCTGACAAAAATGTCACTAAAGATCTTCCCAATGACAGTTTAATTAATATGCCAGGAAGTAATTTTTTTTAGACTAAAAAAAATTGTGATCAGTTTTACGGAGAAATAATTGCAGCTGTTCACATGTAATCCTCTGAGTTTGTAAGACAAGCAGAACAGATTGAAGGGATGGTGATAGGATCTGTGACTGGTGGTAGCTTTTATTTACCGAGCAATGCATCCTTCATGAGTCAGGAGGCAGGTTTGATTCCAGGACAGTGAAGCAAACTTGTTCAAATGGGCTTGAATAATTTCTTCATAGTGCTGAGGAAGCTCTGTGAGAAAATGATGGGATATCTCAAAGCAATGCAGCTACTGTGCTAACAGGTCCATTTTTCCTGGGAGATGGCAGAAGGAGCTGTTTTCTGCTCATTCATAGGGAATGTGTTTTCCAGGCTATAGAGTTGTGCTCCCCTCTTCCAGATGATAGATGAACCTGGCCACTAAAGCACCAAACTGAAACAGGGTTTTTTATACGGGTGGAAAGCTGCAAGAGTAAAAACATGGAGTGTACAATAACTGTAAAACTGAGCAAGTGTCTTCAAGTCAAGATTACCAAAAAAAAAAAATGAAAGGAAAAAAGCATAAATCTCAGTGAAGTCAATGGAATTGTTCTTAAGTTCTGTAGGCCACCTTAAAAATCTCACTGTGAATGTTCATGACCTAAATTTCTGAAGTTAAGCATGCAAGCTGAAGAAGGGAGGTTTTAGGGATTTTTTTTTTTTTTTGCAGCTTTGAGCTCCTAACTAGAAATGTTATCACTTAATTTAAACAGACAGAGAAATACCCCACCTTCTTTGGTCTAACTCTGACAGACCAAGTGAAGTTTACATGGGAGTAAATGTGTGATTTACATATTGATCTCAAAAGAGTAGTTGGGATTGATTTGATTGTTGCTTCTGACAGGTTAAGTACAGAAGGATAAAATAATTGGGGCAAGCAACTTTTAAGGTGGGATTTGGATAACACCAGTGCCTGATAGTATTAAAACCTTACTAGACAACAGGATATTTTATCTGCACTAAGTTCTCCTTGGGAAAGAAAATGAAGGAGGATGATAAAGAAGTGCTATCCCAGAACAACTCTACTGAATTAATAAAACTGGTAGCTATGTAACCCCCCACTGTAGTTGTTCATTTAAAAGATAGAGGTAATGTTTCCAGAGAAGTGTGGTTGAAAATCATAACCAAACTCCTCAGAGAGGTGTTAGGTATTTCAGTATTCCCCAGGAAGATTCCAGATTAAGAGAGTTAAATGCAGGAAGGTGAGACACATATGTCTAATTCAAGACCTGTGCTTTCCCCTTGTATTTTTTATTCATTCGCCGTTGGTAGAGAGATGCAAGATAGTCGAGGAAGTTTAAAAGAATGGGAAAGAACCAGTGCATGAAAAAGAGGAATATCCAAGTGAAAAACCTGAGACATTATCATGGAATCACAGACTCAGAGAATTATTTGGTTTGGAAGGGATTTTAAAGGCCATCTAGCCCACCCCCCTGCATTATGCCAAAATTTTCTCCATCTAGAATCAAATGGGAGAGGCAGGGCACACCTAACCACTGACTTATCCATTGCTTTAAATATCTACAGAGTAAATTGCCCCAGGTCTATCACTTTAAAGCAACCAAATACTTGCATCTACATGAACTGAGGAGGGATATAGTAAAGGAAGGTTAGGCAATTTTTTTTGAATATTTAATTTTACTTGTTCTTCCTGGGAGTTGAACATGGAAATGCTTAATTTCCTGATTCTTAAAGAGTCGTCTCTTGCTATTCTTTCTTTTCAGTAGTAAATTTGGTTTTTTGGGTCTCAGGACAGAGTTTCACAGGCTAAATTTGTATTAGGGGAAATCCATATTTCTTCTTGCAGTTTTATGCCATTTTGCCTATTTATGAATAATTCTCACATCCTTTACTCTCAGTTTGACCACTTCTGAGTCAGTTTTTTTTCTTTTTTTCTGTAACTCTACCTTCATTAATTAATTTGCAAAGTGACTCGGTAAGAAGTTGGTCAATGGTGTGATGGGTTTTTATTTTAGTATGACAATTTATTCTCATGTGAGTGGCTTTAACTTAGCTGTGGGAACTGTGCAGCTGACTCTCCCTCCTTTGCAGCTGCAGCTCAGTATTTCTGATGTTAGTGTGTACATCGCCTCACTGCAGAATTGAAGCTTTGTCATTTGGGGTGTGTTCAAGAGGCCAGTGATTTGTCTTCTCATATTGTCCAGTTTCACAGATAAGGTTTAATCGACTTTCTGTGATTTGTAATGACCACATTCAACAGGCTCAGGGTCCATCTGCAGAAAGCCAATTAAGAACAAAATGGTAGAGTTTGCCATGGACCACAGAAATTCCATCTGGCTTCCACTAAGTATTTAGTTTGGAAAAATATTGCTGAATAGTTTTGTAGCTGCAGTTAGTAGGCTATAGCATACTGTGTTTCTTTTCACATGGGAAGAATTATTTTTTCTCATAGATGTAAACACGTAACAATCCTTTTGATGGCTGGCTGCTCTCAATTTTTAGAATGACCTAACATGAAACTTCTAGTTACAATAAATTCTTGGTGTGGAACACTACATGGGAAAATGTAGAAATTATGTATTTTCTAGCATAAGCAACAATATTAATTTTGGCCTGAAAATATAACTCAATTCTGAAAAGTTATGACAGTTTTCCCTGCCTTTCATAGTGTCCTAGAGATTAAAGACTGATCCACTATTTTAAAATATTTTGAGTTTGCTGTAATTGAAATCACCTCTTAATGAATAAAACACTTGTGGCTAAATAGATAATATTAGTAAATAAAAACAACCTTTCTTTCAGGAAAATCATCATAGTAGTGCCAAAGTTACCATTTTTGCTACCAGTTTTGTTAATATTTCTGAGATATTAAATTAAAGATTTTTCAAATCAGCTGTGCTCACTACAGTTGGATGAAACCAAGATAGTCTGATGTCCTTTACAGGAAAACAATCTTAAAGAAACTCATGCTCACTTTTGTGTTACAAAAATAAAACATATAAAATGCGTTACAAAGTTTCAGCTTTACCCATCTCCTTTTTTTAACAGATTTATTTTATGCCTTTATGTCTTTAAGCATCACAAAGTCATTTGAGGGGTTGTCATCATATTATCATGTTCTAGAAAGGCTTGCTCTGTCACAGTGTATTATTTTATGGTTAACTGATGTTGATTTCTAAGTTTGCTTGTATTTTAGAAGAGCAACATTCTCTCATAGGAAAACATAATAAACAAATTATAAAATAATTGCTAAAGCAATCATATGACACATCCTCTTCTGCTTCTCTTTCATTTTTCCCCATCCAAAAGATTCATCTCCTAAAGTACAATCTTCTGACCTTTAGGAAATTAAATTAAAATGAGGAATTTCCCTCCTCTTCACTTGAAAGATGAAAAATGTGCTTATAATACAAAGTAAAATAGATTAAAATCCTCCTTAATAAGTTACCAAAACCTCCAGAATGCTTCTGAAAAAATCTCCTAAATGCCTTTTCCATCACTTGGGATTCTATGCAATTAAGGAATACTAAAAAAAAAATTAAAAATTTAAAACAGATTTTTTTTAATGGATTACAGACCAAATCCATCATTAATGTATGCATCAACTTTTTTGTCTTCACCACTGGTGAAGAAAGACTGGTCTTTCTGACATAATTTGATGATACAAGAAATTTTTGTAATGCCACAAAAATAAATCAAACCGCATTTTAAACCTGTTTTCGCTGGTTCCTGTGATCTGTGTCCTGTCATTGCCATGAGCAGTGTTACAGCTTCCTTTCAGCTCTTTCTCCAGAGCACATCTTCCCTCTACTACTAAACCATTCACAGCCCTCATGAAACATGTTCATGTTTCATGTCCTTGCTTTACATGCTAAGACTGGATAAAACCAAGCTAATTAATGGGCTTGGTTATCCTTGTGTGGATCCCATTTACGAGGAGCTGGATCATTGCAAAATCTATTTTTCAAAGACATTAGTACAGTCAATTTTGTCACTGCCACTTTTGGCCAATACTCATGTGGTCTACTTGTGGCAACAGAGATAAAAAAATAATACACCTAATTAACAAAAGAGAAGTCTTCAAACTCGTCCAAGAAAATGTAATGGGAGGGAAAAAAAAAAAAAAAAAAAAAAAGGGGGGTATTAGTGGAAAATACACTTCACATGCTGAAATATTGAAATATGTATCCACTCTGACTGGCAAAAACATGAACAGATTTTGAAGTAAGCCAGTTCATGCCACACTCTATCATTAAAGTTCCTGCAAAAATTAGGAATTGAGACAGGAATATGCTGCTGTATTCTAGAATGAAATCTGTCTTCTTTTCTACTGTTGAATGATATCTCAACCCATAGCCATTTTTTTAACCAGCATTAAATGATGTGGGTTTGTGCTTTGAAATCAACAGGATGTGGAAGCAACATTGATTGTGTGGATTCACTACCACTTGACTTCTTTTTACTCCCAAAAAGCTGTGGTGTGCAGAGAGATTGCCTACAGACACATCTGTAAGACATAAGCCTTCACCTCCACAGAGGGCTTCCTTAAAAGGATCAAGTGAAAACAAACCAAAATTGTACTGCTGCCTAGGGAATTAACTAATGTGTCATGTGTGAAACTGGCTCTCCTCAAAATGAAACAATACAAGAAGCAGAGATCCTGAAGTATGACTTTAAAGTCACCTTGTGTCTTGTGGAAGGCAGCTTGAACATATGCCAGTATTCCAAGTGGGATGGATTCAGTTCATTCACATCCACCCTGAAAATATCACACAGCATATTGCTGAGGAAGTAGTAGGAGAAGAGCAGGCAGAAGCAACATTCATATCCCTGCACTGGGAACTGTAAAGAAGCTGGGAACTGAGAGGTGGTGATGAAAGTGGTGGTGTTACCTTCATCTGCTCTTGAGTAGATGAGCTTGGTGGTGGGTCGTTGTCCTGCACTGCTGCCACCTCCCCTTTCCACAGAGGTGAGTTACTCCTGCAACTACTGGTGACCAAGTGATACCCTCAGGGGTCACATAGAGAGGGTCAGGTGGATGACATTTGCTCCTTAGAAGACAATCATAACAACACTAACCTTGGCAACATGGTGACATTAACCTTAGCTTACAAAAATATCATGGAAATCTCTTAAGCACAGTATTGAGAGGGAAGAATTTTTCTTTTTTTTTCATAGCAGTTTTGCAGCAGGTGTTGTTAGCTACACTTTGTACAAGTGTGTTTTATAAACAGGATAATACTGGGTCCAGGAAAAGACTCTTGGAGGATTTTTATTCTTTTTGTCCTCAAATAAGATCTATGATTTCATAGGTAACAATGCTGAACTATGGCTTGCACTCCCTCGCTCCTTAATGCTATCTTATATCTAATTTATATATGGCATTATGGGGGGAACTATCCATATATTTTTGAATATTACAAGTCTGTCTCCTTTGCTTGAATCTAGATCCAGAATCTCACAAAAAAACCCCAATCATTTTCCAAAACAAATGGTCTTATATTCAGCCTACAAGAGGGGGAGAAGAATTAGTGGAGCTAGTTGGGACTGTATCTGCACCCCTTCTGAAGCATGTATTTTACTGAAATAATTTGCCATTTCTCCAGGTTTCAGAGCTTCTGAAGATGCTCCTGGCTGCCTGTCTGCAGCTTTGCCTGAAGGAAACTTCAGACCTTATACTCAGGTGAGAGCCTCCAAGTGTAACTTTGTTACATCCAGATTTCAGGAACATGATGAGGTTGTGATGCCCAGGAGTGCAAATGAATGGGCAGCCATTTCCACATGGTGAGAAGAGGAAATTTGTCACACAAAAAGAGACAGCATCCACAGATCAGATTAACTGCAAGCACCTTCAGGGTGGCTGAGGTATTTGATTTAGATGCATTTCTGTTATTTTCTTTCATGGACAAACTGATAAAAGTACTGAACACCACCAGTTGTCTTTGCCTTTCCTCTTGCTCTCTTCCAAGACAAGATGTTGTGCATGGCCCATTTGAAGTGCAAAATGTAGAACAAGTAATTTGTTTTGACAGTTGGGAGGAGTTCGCTCTGGCTTCCTTTGATCCTCAACCTTCCACAAGGCTTGTGAACCAGGGAATCTGCCACCAGCTCCTTAAAACTATTCTCTCTCTCATAATTATTGAGCATCCTCAAAATGCCTTTATTTCACTCTTTAATTGCTTTTTATTACTAAAAATTACTGTATATGCTTTCATATCTGTTGTGGGTTGTTTCCCTTGGCATTCTGTTTCATCCCCACATTCCTTTTTATATGAATAAATCAGCTACAACAAGACAGATATGTTAAGCAGAGCTTTTTAATTAGAAAAATGCTTTTGAGTTCTTGAATTGTGTTGCTCTTGCAGCTCTGATAGGGAAAAACACCTGCAGTGTGGTGAGAATGTGGGAAAAGCTTCATCATCCGCTCTTTCTCACTCCTTGGCTGCATTTAAATTATGTAAGAGTCTGCTTCCACCTCAGTCTACTGCACCCTGTTTAGCAGCCTGCATGACTCTGCAGTTAATTCTTGCAGCTACTATAATTCCCTCTTAAAATTTTTTGGCAGCTCACCCCGCTGATAGGGGTATATCTGGAAACTGCCTTTCCTGCAGTTTCACAATATCTGTGATTATCCAGTTTAAGCCTGAGGATCATACTTGAATTAAATGTCCATACCTGACTACTAGCTCCTATCTGCACTTCCATTTCTTGTAGGTTCTTCATAAAGCAGCAAATTTTGGATACAAAATTCTGCAAAGACATCACTGAGGAACAGCCAAACTCAAATCAACACGAGTGCTGAGTGAAAACTGGACACAAACATTCACACCAAGTCTCATAAGGTAAAGATTTCTCATAGAGTTCAGTATCTTCTTCAGGAAGAGATTTGAATCTTGGGATCAAATTTTCTAGAGGTGTTTTTTTTTTTTTTTGACAAATAATGTCAGGATAAGCTTTATAGAGTGTGTGTGAGGCACTGTGTGTGCAGAAGCAAATACTACTTTCCTCATTCAGAAGGCAAAGAAACTGTCCAAAATCACCCCAATGAAACAAAACAGAGAGTTTCCCAAAGTTCAAAATAAAAAAGGACTGAATTTTCAAATATGTGAATTGCACATCCTCTTTTTTGGGTGATTGTCACAAGGTATTAACAAATATTTTGACATTTCCAGTTAGATACTCAACACAATTTTCAGGAAAAATTTGAATGTTGAAGATTTTTACAATATGGGAAGACAGAAAGAAAGCTGTTTTTGCCCTACTCCAAACTGGTTTGTCCTTTCCTAAAAATGTTATGGGTTTTCTATTGCAAGTTTTCAACAGCATGTTATATTTACTGTACTGGTAGTTGAGACAACTTCACAACAGTAGATTTTTTGTCTTGTTTTTTTTTTTTTAATTTGCAAAGGCTTTCCAATCCTGCTGAAATGCAGCAAAAGACTTTTATTGCTTTAGGATCATAAGGATTAATTATTATTTTCTTCTCTGAAAGTGCCCAGCTCATGGTTCAAGACTAAAGTTAGTTGCACCAATTTCTCCTTGATCTGGAATCATAATGAGATAAGAAAAAGAGATCCTAAAAGAATAACCAGCTCTTTATTTTTTAACCCCAATCTTGCCTGAGATTCCATGTTCAAGCAGAAGAAAAGGAACCATTTCTGGCATATTCTTGCACCGGTGGTGAAGAAGAATGAATTTACAATTAAGAATCATATACTCTTATCTTGAAGGCTGCTGGGCACATCTTGCAATGTGCCAAGTGCCTTCAGTTCCCATAGAAACTAACTGGGATCAAAGGACACCCAGCACCTCGCTGGCACAGACTGTTGGCTGCCAACCAGGCTGGATGTTAATGTGCAGGTGGGCTACACCACAAACTGCTTTCAGGAGAGCTCTAAGTTTTCCATTACATAAACAAGACTGAGGACTTTTCAAGGACACAGTGGTTTAAAATTTTTGAAACCTGCAGGGCTGAAATAGCCTCTCAGATTCATGTTCAGCTCACAATAAAATGATAAAGGAGCAGTGCTGTTAGTGTGGAAGCCTTTACTGCACCTATTTAAAAAGAGCTCTCTCTTTTTGGAGAGAATTTTTTTTTTGCAGCAACAGCAGCAGCAGTGTTTTACATACTGGCCACGAAGAACACTGCACCAATTTGCAGAGCTATCAGAATCACAGGGAATATTTTAGCACTATGAAGCCAGCAACAATGGTAGTGGGATGCAGACTTCATTCAATCCTCTCTAGCATCATTCCCTATAGCGTGCTGTTATGGGATAAAAAATATGGAGTTTAAAATCAAACAAAAAAACACCCCCAACCTCTATTCCCCATTCAGGAAGTATATCACAAATTATTCTAGCAATTCTCCCATACAAGGCCGAAGTACGGAGGTGCCAACAGAGATTGGCTCACAGAGTTCAGCTATCCCTCACGTATTTATGCACACAGATGCACCCATTCTTGCTGTACTATTTGTTGTTTATTTGCTGTGGTGTAAGTCATCCAATCCCTATTCATGCTCTCTTGTGAGCTTTTTGAATGTGATTTTTGAGGATGTTAAATACCAGTAACTCCCAGCCATTCCAGTAGAACTGTAGACATTTTATAGCCTTTTCAGTGAGATTTTTCTGATAATATCTAGGCAGCTACAATATGGAGGCTCACAACTGAATAAGTCACTATATAAATGAGAAGAAATAAGCTTCAGAATGTGAAATTCATTCTACTGTGAAACTGATATTAAAATCAGTGAGCAAAATTACACAGTAGAATAAAACTAAATCAAGCAATAACAGAACCAAACAACACCCTCCCCCCAAAAAAACCAAACAAACAACAACAAAAGCAATCCAAAAGCCAAAAAAAGAATAATAAAAAAACCCAAAACACCAAAACACCTCCTGATCCCCATTTCCTCTCATTGAATACAAAAGGTCTCCAAGTAGTTAACAAAGCTGTCGGTGAGTACCTATTGGTTTTCTGAGATGACATGAACCCCACTTTACAGATGTCTGAGATGGGGTATCCAAAGCCAGCTGACACTCCCTAGCATGCACACCCTTGCCTGTTATTGGTGTGACACATTTTGGTGAGACATGGGTGAGCTCAGTATAGCTGCTGCCTGGTGAAAAAGCCGTGGGATTCCCTGTGGGAGGCAGCTCCTCCACCCAGCGGGTGCCGCAGAGCTGCTGCCTCAGCAGCTGCAGCTCGCATGCAGGAAGGTGTTTGTTCTGTTACAGCACTCTGCCCTGCAGCAAAAGAAGGGAGCTGCTCTGTCCTAGGGAATATTTGCTCCGTTTCATCCTGTATGAGGTAACAGGACCCAAACCCCACTCAGTTCTGCAAACGAGAGGAAGATGCTCTTTTGCACGGGGCAGCTTGTCTCTGTGAGGCAGGGGTTTCCAGTTCTCACATGCCTCTTGCTTTACTTCTCCTGTTTTGATTGCTGTTTGTCTGCCTTGACAGACCTTACTCTGCTAGCAAGAGCACTCTGATTTTACGTATAATACAGCATGGAATTATTTAGGTTGAAAAGAACCTTCAGGGTTTACCTGTTCCAACCTACTGTTCGAAGCAGAGCTAACTAGATCAGTTTTCTCAGACCTGTGTTTCACTGAGTGTTGAACATTTCCCAGGGTGGTTCTCTTCACACAGTCTCTTGGGGTCCACAGTTTGACCCCTTTCACAGCAAAAATATTTTTCCTTTGTCTAATAATATGTCTTTGTGTCCTCCCAGCGTGTAGTTGCAGAGGGCACTAAGGTCTCTCCTGAGCCTTCTCCTCTCCAGGGAGAACTGACCCAGCTCTTCAGCCTCTCCCTGCACATTGTGTGCTCTGTCCCTCTCCCTGGTCAGCATGGTGGCCTCCACTGTACTCATTGCAGTATATCAATATCTTCTTTGTACTGGAGAGCCTAAATCTAGATCTAAATCTAAATTCAGCACTCCAAATCTGCCTCAACAATGCCAAATAGAGAGGGGAAAGCTGACCTTCCTGGACCTGCTGGCTATGGGATTTTTTATTTTGGTGTCTAATTGAAAGCCAAGTCACTCTTTTGTTTCCAAAAATGTGTCCTTTATAACTTCAAGAAAATGATAAAGCAGAGATAGTTTTCACTTCCAGTGCTCACGTTGTTTTCAGCTTCAGTACCAGGGATTTCACACCTTGGTGGTAATCACAGAATCACAGAATGTGCTGAGTTGGAAGAAACTCACAAGGATCATTGAATCCAACTCCTGGCCCTGCACAGCACCATCCCCAAGAGTCACACCATGTGCTCAACAGATTTTTCTATTCTTTCCTCTGCCTATGCTGTCACACATCCAGCTCTCACAGAGCTCTCTTCCTTCATTCTTTTTGTCTTACCCCCTTACTTCTTGAGAATCCCTAAATCATTAATTCCCTGAGTCATGCAGCACCCCACTCCCAAAAAATTAATAAATACTATATAGCTGTATTGTAAATCAAGGTTTTATGACATTTTTCTCATTTTCTCATGTTGGGTTTCATGAATGAAATTCAATTTTAATTAAATTTTTTTCTGTATTTTCCTTTGTTCTAAACTTGAAGACAGATTTGAACTTCTTACTGAAATAAATTTAAGCAAACTGCCTTTGTAATCATTTACACCCTAATCTTATGACAGCCTTTCGTAGAACATCTTTTTCATTCTTCTTGACTGTCAGCCATCAAGTAAGGACTCACTTTATAAGCATGCATTTAATTAAAAAAAAAAAAAAACAAAAAAAACCAAACAAAAACAAAAACAAAAACAAAAACAAACAAACAAAAAAAAAAACCACAGACAAAAAACTAGAAATCTATGAGAGTTTAGCATGATGACACTTGTGATTTGGTCTGAGGAACAAAGAATGGTCTCATCTAATGCAGGAAGACAGAAGCAGTAGAGAGAAGGAAGTGCATTATAATCCAAGTGGCAGAAAGAATAACTTTTCTAGGACTTTTCTCTGCCTCAAAATAGCCAACCAAACAATCACACAGAAAAAATTAGGTTCACATAAAATGTGAAACTGTGATGAAATGGTTTTATTTATAGGGCAGCTTACTCTGAATGTATTTCCACTAATTCTACAATCAGCCTTTGCATTTGTCCTCAACTCCTTAATAACAAAAACCCTCCAACTCTGCTGTTTCAAATGCTGGTACTGTTTGTCTTTTCCCCTAAATAAGTAAGTTTCCAAGACTGTTTTGGGAGCTCCCCTCCCCTTTCTTTTCCATTTCAGATGATTTCAATGATGAGTCAAAGGGTCTTTTCTGAGTATATTATTCCCAACTGAGAGCAGAATTTGCCTGACAGAACTTGTGATTTTAGAGTAGTAATTATAATTTTTGGGTTACATTTCATATTCAGCTATTTAAATGATCTTCAGTTTCACTGCCACTTTGAATTTTTACTTGTAATTATCATAGAACCATAGAATAGTTTGGGTTGGAAGGCATGTTTACAGTGGGTCACCAACCCACTCTGCAATGAGCAGGGACACCTCCAACTAAATCAGATTACTCAGAGCCCAACATGGCTCAGAACGTTCTCAGAAGTGGAGCACCTACCACGTCTCTGGGCTACCTGTTTCAGTCTTTCACCACCCTCACCACAAAAAATTTTTCCTTGTATCTCACCCGACTCTAACCTCCCTTAGTTTAAAACAAATACCCCTTGTCCTATGGTCAAAAATTGGATTTGTGTACATTGATTCATAGTTCAAAAAGAAATTTATGAGAAAGTAGCTGGTAGGAGACAAACTTATTTATTGAAAGCAAAATGCAGCAACTCATGGTCTGTTTGGTTCTGTTCTGAAGATTGTCATATATATATGAAATATATAAATAAATTTACATGAGATACATTTCCTTACAAGGAGAAAAAAAAAAAAAAGGAAAGAGGGGAGGAAATGCAATTCCTAGTGCTAATAACAGAGTGCAACTGTAAAATTCAGCTGGAGGTAGGAATTGAGAGACCAGTTCAATACCCAAGCAAGAGACAAAATTCAGTACAAGAAAGAGGTGAAAGAAAGGTCACAGTGAGCACTTACAGAATAACCTGTCCAAAGGCAAGTTTCCTTTTAATCAGTACCATTGATTAAATCTGCAAAGCACAAATGTTTTTACTGCTTTGTAAGATGTGCTTTTCTATTTTAATCATGTGTGTGGTCATTGCCAGTCTAAATGTAATAACCATTCTGTTAGACTGTTACCCCAGTAGTACTCAACAACAACATTTATGTCATTACTTCTGTGGTTTCTTCTCTTTTTCTTTGGGGGTGGGGAGGGTTGGTTGTTTTGTGGTTTTTGTTGTTTTTGTTTTGGAGGGTTGACAAAGGAGAACAAAGATACACTGAGAAAATTTTGTTTATTACATGCTTTGTTTAGTGCAGTATTATCATGTCTGCCCTCACTAATTTTAAAGGGAGGACTAAAAATAATTGCTGACCGTCTCTGAAATTTTCCTTTTTATTTTTATCTTGAAGTGTTTTTTTCTTATCTGGATGTGAACTCTTTCACCATTTTTCTTGAGAAGCAGCTATATTTACTTTCAGTTCTTCTGTCCTGTGAAGTAATTCACAGCTACTGGAGAGTAGTCATGGCATATCAATTTTCAAGTGTGATTACTTAAAAGGTAAAATTTGACAGTTTCATAGGTACCAATCTGGCCTCCACAGCTATTTTGCAGAGAAGTTGACCTGCATGGGAAGCCAGATTTAAAAACAAAAACTACTAGAGAGATTGAAAGCTAAGAATTTAGTCTCTGGAATGGGCAGCTGCAAAGTTTAACTCTTTACTGTTAGAAATAGAACAGGAAGAGAAAAGGGCACTAAAATACAGTCTGCCAAACTAATGAGAGATGGCAATAGCACAAATGGAGAAAAATATATCTGAGCTCTGGGTAAAGCCCAAGAATTACCAGCGCTTTACCCTACGCAGCAGATTGTACAAATGGAAAGAGTGCAAATGTTAATGGAATATGTGATGAGGCATTTAATGAAGATGTCAATCCGTTTTAAAAGTGAAATCTCTATCCCTTGCTTATTTACACATCCTTCTTTTTTTATTATTATTATTTTAGATTTGCATTTCTTTTCATAGTGTCAGTATTGTTTTATCTCCCCAAAACATACAGCGTAATTAAAATAAGACAGATAAATTCAAACACTAAATGACAACACAAAAAATATTATGGAACCATTGTTTTTCTTTCTTTTGTGGCTTAGCTTCTTTTGTATTTTCCATTTAGTTTATACACAATGGAATATTTTTAATACTTTAAAGATTTTATTGTTTACGTAGAAGATCAAGTGAAATACTCCTCATGAGAGGAATGAAAATTCCCATTGAGGATTCTCATTTCATTGGAAGCACCAACTCAACATCTGCATCCATCACATGCTGTTCTTAGGGTCTTCTGAACCAAAGCGAGCTAATGGGGAACATCAAGATTAGGGGCAGCCTGGGCTGCAGGGATCATGTATGGTGGAGCTTGCAGTCTATGACTCAGATAAGGGGTAAAGTTAGGCCTTTAAGGAAAAGGCCTTCAGGAAAGCAAACTTCCAGCTCTTCAAAGGTCCCTTTGGAAACTGTCCTTGGGGGCAAGCGAGTGGAACTGAGCTGGTAGACCTTTGAGGAAGTCTTCCATAGAGCAGATCTAGCAATTCCCAGGAACAAGATATTGGGCAAGGAATGCTAGAAACCATTATGACTGAGTTGGAGACTGCTGGTCAAATGAAAAGGGAAGAAGTAAATGCACAGGCAGTGGAAACAAGGACATGTGACCTGGGTCAGAGTACAGAGATCATATTCTGTTTTGTAGCAATCGGGTGAGGAAGGCCAAAGCAAAGCTGGAACTGAACCTGGCAATGGACACAAAGAAAAATGTAAAGGGATTCTCCAGGTATGTTAACCAGAAAAGGAAGGTCAAAGAAGGTGTACTCCCCCTTCCCAATAAATAATGTTGGAAAACTGACAATGATAGATGAGGAGAAGGGTGAGGCAGCCAACAACTCTTTTTCCTCAGTCTTCAATGGTAACCTCTCTCCCCACAGCTCTTGGGTTGATGGACAGCAGGATGGGGACTGGGGGAGCAAAGCCCCTCCCATCGTAAATAAAGGTCAGGTTCATGATCACTTGAGGAACCTGAATGTACGTAAGTCTATGGGAGCAAATGAGATGCATTCCAGAATCCTGAAATAATTGGCTGATGTAGTTGCCAAGACACTCTTCATGATATTTGAAAAGTCATGGCAGTCAGGTGAAGTCAGGTAACCGGAAAATGGGAATTGATGAACATCCTAGGACATTCCAACCTGTCATCCTCACCTCTGTGCATGGGAAGATCATGGAATAGCTCCTCCAAGAAGCTGTGCTAAGGCATATGGAGGACAGGAAGGTGAGTCAAGATAGCCACCATGGCTTCACCAAGGGCAAGTCCAGCCTGACTAACCCAGTGAGTGGGCTTCTGTGATGGAGTAAGTACATGAATGGACAAGGGAAGGGCTACAGAGGTCATTTATCTGTCTCAGTCCTGATGGACAGTGGTGCCAAGCAGTGTCCCCCCCAGGGGTCTATACTGGGACCAGTGCTACTTAATATCTTCCTTAATGACATGGACAAAGGCATCTAGTGCATGCTCAACAAATTTGCGGATGACACCAAGCTGAGTGGTCGGGTGCCAAGATGCCATTCACAGGGACATTACAAGCTCGAGAATTGGTCCCATGAGAATCTCGTAAAGTTTAACAACATCAAATGCCAGGTGCTGCACTGTGGTCAGGGCAACTCCTGGTATCAATCCAGGCTGGGGGACGAACAGATCCAGAGCAACCTTGCCAAGAAGGACTTGGAGGTGCTGTGGGTGAGAGGTTGGACTTGACCCAGTCATGTGCCCTTGCAGCCCAGAAAGCCAAACGTGTCCTGTGCTGCATCCAAAGCAGCGTGGGCAGCAGGTGAGGGAGGGGATTCTGCCCCTCTGCTCTGCTCTGGTGAGACCCCACCTGCAGTGCTGCATCCAGCCCTGAGTACCCAGCACAGGAAGGACATGGACCTATTGAAGTGAGTCCAGATGAAGGCCATACATGTGATTAGAGGGATGGAGCACCTTCACTGTGAGGAAAGGCTGAGACAATTGTGATTCTCAGCCTGGAGAAGAGAGGGCTCCAGAGTGACCTTAATACAGCCTTCCGAGGAGCCCACAAGAAAGGTGGCGAAAGACTCTTTACAATGACAGGTAGTGACAGGTCAAGGGGGGACGTTTTGAGGTGGAAGAGAGTAGGTTTAGGTTAGATAATAGGAAGAAATATGAGAGTGATCAGACATTGGAAGAGGTTGTCCTGAGAAACTGTGAATGCCCCATCCCTGGGCATGTTCAAGGCCAGGTTAGATGGGGCTTTAAGCAACCTCTTCTAGTGAAAGGTGTTCCTGTCCGTGGCAGGGGAGTTGGAACTGAATGATTTTTAAGGTCCCTTCCAATTTAAACCACTCTATGATTCTATGTCCTGTGAAGATAATGGTCTGTCTCCATAGGCTATATAATCAACCCAGACAGATAACTTACTCTTGGCCTCTAAGTAAGTTGCTGGTTAGGTGAGACTGATTTACCTTTTTAATTCTGTTTCAAAGGACTTAAGCTCATTTTCAGTTCAAATCATTTTCAAAGCTCTTTTTATTTGGAGACAATCTGACCCACCCCTCTGAATATTAGATCTTTTTAAATGTAATTGACTGTCATCTTTTTATTTGTAACTGCCATCTTATGAATTTTAAAAAACACACATTCTTCCTAGACTAATTAGTTTGAATAGCCTACTTAATTTCACTATAGCATCATGTTCCCTAGCAACCTATTCTAAGCCTGCCAGGCATGCTGCCTTACCAAAAAGTATGTGGAGGAAATTAAGTCAGCATCAGTGTTGCTGCTCCAAGTTTTATTTCGAGCCATGTTCTGTATTTCAAATTAACCTGCAAAAAGGTCTCACAACTCCTTAACTGTCTCCATCAAAAGGTGTATTACCACACAGCATGCACTTGGGTAGGAATCACCTATAGCTGAGCCATAGTTTAGAAAACCAATTCCAGAGTATGTAATCATAATCAGTGTATCTTTGTATGGTTTTTGGAGAAATTTAAATATTTTGGTTGCATGCTCAATTGGTTTAACATCATGAAAAAGCATTTTGTGACAATTCAGAATGGTACTTTTTCAGAAAACCTTGGGTGTGCCCGTATTTCTTATTTGGTGCCCTGAAACTGTAGAGCTGAGGTGTGATTTTGCCTGGTGCCTAATTCTGTGGCATGGCTTTTCTCTCTTGGTGAAACCACAGATGGACTCATGCACAGAAGTATCATCAAGGGCTTCCCATTTCCACTGGCACTGCAAGCCCTTGTAAACAGTTTGTGCTGGTTTTGCATTAATTGGCATCTGATGAAGAGGGAAGGAGAAGGTAGTTTTCTAAGAGAAGCTTCTAGCAGCTTCCTCCGTGCTGGACAAAGCCAATCACTGGCTGGTTCTGAGAATTTGCACATTGTTAAACCACTAAGTAAACTAGATCTGCCTTTGTGAGATTCACATCTTAAAATGAACAAGCCTGGGAAAAGCTCTCTTGCGAAGAGAGAAGTTCTCTGCCCCTCCTGGCCGGGTGTCCGAGGCAGGGCCGGGCTGTGGGGGCTGACATCTCACCTACACAGAGCCCTGCCCTGCCGCTGGCCCGGGCCCAGCTGGAGTCTGCCGGGCCCGGGAGCAGCTCTGGGCTGGGCTGGGCCATGACACGGACTGCTGAGAGTCTGCCTGGCTGTTTCCTGCCACTGCTGATTTCCCACACAGCCCCCTCAGTGGGGCCACCAGAATCATGCTGCTAAAAGAACCATCCAGGTGCCCTGGGAAAATCTGCACTTGAAATCAAGGCCACGAGCCTTTGAGGCCACTGCCCGGCAGGAATCACACGACCAACAGCAAGAGGCCAGTCCCTGATGGAAGGCCTGAGTAAGATTAACTCTTTTACTGCACAGATGAGACTTGCAGACCTTCAAGCCTCTCTCGAGTGAGAGAAAAGGACAGTGAAGACACGTAGAGGACAATATGAAGATATCAAAGTCAGTGAAGAAGTCAAATCTCAGATAGGAGGAGAATGAAGAGATGCCTTAGTCTGAAATTCGTTTGTGAGGCCATAGTGATGGACTGTGATATACTAGAATATCCTGGTAATTAATGAAAAAAGTATGGGGGGATGGAATGTTCAAATTGTAGACATGAGCAAAGGCATCCATGATGAGGCAAAACAGATGTTGAGGCAGCTGTGATCCAAATGAGAAGCTTGAACAGAGAGAGATAAGAGTGATGAAGTGCCTTTGCCCTCAGGGAAGGAAGAAGAAGACCTCTGTTCCCAGAGATGAAGATGATTTCAGAGATAGATAAAGAGAGTCCTTGCTTCTAAAGAGCCCATCCTTAAAAATATACCCCATTAGCGAAAGTTTGAGCCCTCAAAAGCAGTTGTGGGGAAAGTGAAAGTAGAGGGGAGGGACATTCACATGGAAAACAGATTTCCATCTCCCGGGTGGTTGATTCACTGTGACACTGAAGCCACAGAAGAACTGTTTCTTGTAGAGAAGTCTTCATGGCATGGCAAGAGAGACTCCTCTCCCTAAGGGAATTGATGAAAGACTATTCTAAAGATGGTAAACTGACTGAAAGTCCCAGGTTTTGTCTCTGTACATTGTCAGTAGAAAAGAAAAGAAGGTTATGGTGGAGGATAAGTGTTCTGAAGGTTTATTCTGATTTCTTATTATTTTTCTTTTTAATTCTGTTAATAAAGTTTTCTTTATACCCTTTAAAGTTTGTGCCTGCTTTGCTCTCCTAAATCTTATCTCGCAGCAGAAAAATGAGTAAATAATTTTAGTAAGGGCACTGATGTCTGACCAGCACTAGACCAACCACACAGTTCCCTTTCTCTGAAGACTGAAAAGAATTTCGGTGCTGGCAAAGACACATCCACAGTAAAGAGATCAGTGTGTATCACAACAAACTGAAGCCCTCTTCTCACATCCCTGTGCCCCACCAGCTGGTACAGGCACACATTTTGTGTTTGGGGATCAAGTGAAATGGACAAGAACATCCTTTATACCCAAATCAAAAACTGGAAACAATACTTTCCCCAATGCTTAATCAAAAGTTTTGGAAATTTCGTCCTCCTTGCTTTTCCTTGTAATTAAAAAAAATAAAATTAAACATAACTAAAATAAGAAATGAATGAATGTTAAGAACAGCCTCAACTCAATTGACATTTCACTTTAACATTTACTGGAGTCATTCTACTTTTTTTTCAGAAAACATGAAGAAAAAAGTAATTGTATTAAATATTTCTTTAGGAATACCCTTCTTCAATGGATATTTTCTGTGTTAAAGATGACTCATGTCATAAAAACTGTTAATTCTACCCTCGCTTTCCTTTGCACAGCATTAACAGGGAATAAAAGCACACTTCATTTCTAGACTGACTCATTGAGACAGGGAAAGCCTTGAGGTGTTACACCGTTGAGGATTCATCACCAGACAGGCAGCACAGGCTGTACCCCCACCTACTCCAGAGGCTGCCCTTTTGGGGACTGCAAACAGGCATGGACTTCAGTGGGAAATGCACTGCAGAGACAGGGGTAGCAGCTGATCCCAGTGTGTTGTACAAAGTCCTGATGTGCTAACCCTTATGTGCTAGGCAAACAAATTTAGCCTATAGTTTGAGGAAAGGCTACAGTGTTCTAATTATTTCCATGTTTTAGTTTCTTCTCAAAATATAAATTTATTAACAAATTTTCATTGTTCCCTTGTTCTTTCCATCACACCCCCAACAATCTTAATTCCCTTTCTTTGTTCTCTCTGATAACAAGATAAAACTCAGGACATTTTTAGAATGTGAAACACTTGACTTCTCTCAGGCTGACTATTTAATAATAACTGAGAGAAGCTGTATTAACAGCTTCTTCTGAAATCTAAAAGAACAGAGCTGTTTTATTATTTCAGAACCACATAAAAAAAAAAAAGGCAAAATGTTGCCTTGAAATCTTTATCCTGCATGAGATTGTATCGATTAATCTTTTGGGATATATCTAACCCTACAGTATTGAAAAGCATCAGATTCAAGGCCATGCCGGTTTAAAGTCAAATTATAAAACTACAGCAAGTAAAAGGTAGCTTAATCTTCAGCAAAGAAAATAAATAAGTACACTTCCATTTGCTGTTGAGGACAGCAAAGTAGTGCAGTGGAAGGAACATCCCATGAATCCAAACCCTGTCTTGCCTTAGTTAAAGAAAATAGTTGAGCCATAACCTGCCCCTGTTTCAGGGCTTTACTGGACCTCTCCACTTCTGTGTCAGTTCCTTTTCTCAACAGTCATAACTTGGATGAATGGGAACTGCTGGACAAAAGTCAGGAAAACATATAACAAAGATTAATCTTACAAGGACTGAATTGTAGGCCCCTCCAGTGCAATGGGTCTAAAAGTTTTCTTTATTTTATATGTCAGTTCAGGATTTTAAATCTAAATCTAAATCTATTTATTTATGTTGCAATAAGCACCTCTGGGAATAAAACAATTATCTTGCATTTTGCAATTGATATTCTAGTGCCATTCCAAAAGCTGTTCCAGTGCCAATAGCAAACCCCAAGCATCTATGATTTCCCAAACCAAGGTGGCTGTAAATTAAATAATTAATTTTGTGATGTAATTGTTATCTCAGAAATCATCAATGACACTTCTCCTAGTCATTTGATTTAGTTTGGAGGATAGACTTCGCAGTACAAATCAAACACAAACATTTCTGCCATGAGATTAATAGCACAAAGATGAGCTGTCTTAAGGATTTAACAGAATATTTTCAATTATATATTGAATATTTTTTATTTTATTGTCATTCTCCTAGCAAATTAAGGGTAGGGGAAGCAGACCTAAAGCTGGAGCAGTTGCATTTAAATTTTCCTTCTATTATTGCATAGTGTAATTAGCACCTAGGGTTTTAAATCAGACTTCTCCTTCTGTTCTCAGGAAGGTCTAATGGATGAGAAACTTTTACAAATGTGGTTGTTTTTACTGAATAACATTTTAAAAATAAATTAAAGTAAAATATTATGCATCATAATGACGGGTTTTACTTCTTTAAAAAAAAGAAACACTGCAATAAATAGATGAAGATGGCACTAATTTCAATTTCATGTTAAACATTTTTATGCTCAACCAACTATAAATAATCTCAAGTGCTAGGAATGGTTTTGCCTCTGAAAAGCTGTGTTTAACTGAAAATTAGTTTTCTGTGTAAGAGGTAATATTTAATTAGCCTTTGCTAACTTGCCATGCACTAACAATGGCTTTTCCTTCCCATGGCACTGTGACACAGCTTTTGGGCTCTTAGTTGCTGACCCAGTTTACACAGATATTACTCTATGTCTTAGAGTCTTAGTATACCTCAGGAATTATTTCTTCTGATGATTATCAATCTTTCAATATTTTCCTGTATAGGGTGGATGTGTGATAGAAAGTAAGCCAAAACTGTACATCAGGGGGAGTTTCTGAATGGGATCATTCAGAAACTCCTTAAATCTCATTAGGTGTCAGACATCTGCAATAGCAACCAAACATTCAGCATTGCCTAATGAAATCACTGTGGAACTGGGATTTCAAAGGATCATGCCATTTTACAGATACCTAATAGATTCTATTTACAGATACCTAAATAATTCTAATGGTAATTTGGGAACTAAAAGATTTCTGTAAATGTTAAGGGAGTTAAACATCCAAATTTCATCAGAATTTCAAGTGATCTAAAAAGAAACATATTTATCTAAAAATTTCAAGTTAATTATAAGTTTGTGTATTTTTAAAGATTGCCTTATTTCTTTGTTCATATAATAAAAGAACATCAGGTTTTTATATGTTTTTAATGCCTCAATATTGAAACGAATCTTACTGCAGAAGCCTTTTCTCTGGCACTTGAAGGCAGCGCTAGGTTATGTGGCCTCTTGCCCAAGTGCACATTCTAATGGATGGGAGAACACTTGGCCTTATATTCTCTCTTAGGTCATTACTCTGACATTTTACCTCCAATGGTGCTTATATGAGACTTTCCTTCCCAAATCACACCAGCACATCAACTCCTTGATAGGCTGCTCTCTGGTTTTCCAGTGAGAAATCACCTCATACCCCAGGAGTCTAAATCCTTTCAGAGAACTGCTGCAAATTTGGCACATCTACCTTCTTTCTGACAGGATAAATAATTCAATAGAATATTCTCTGCATTATGCATTCAAGGGAGTTCAAGTCATATCTATTATTCATTGGGTGCTATTTAGCCAGCTCTATCATTGACTAACTTACATTCTGTCACTTACCTTAACATTCATTTCAGCACTTAATTTATTCCTTAATGGTTATCTCATAATTACCTTAACTAAAGCTGTTATATAAAGCAATGATTGCAATGTTTTGCATGTCTGTTTTTCCCTCGACAATCAATATATTTTAAAATGTTCTTCTAAAATTTTCTAGGCTGTGCAGTGGTCCTTAAAAGTCCAAAAATAACAAGAGAGTCATCAACATTTTCAACAGAGAGAAAATGCCTGGAAATTTATAATTTAATATAAGCAAAAGTTATTCACAAAATTAGATTTAAAAATTACACAAAACTGATATTGAAAAAGGTGGCAACTAAATTCCATTATTTGAATTCTTCTTCCACATTTTGAGATGTAATTTTTCATGTCATAATAGACTAAGTAAAAGAGAGAAAAAATAATTAAACTGCATTAAATACCCTGAAAATAAAAGAACAACAGATGGAGTTTAATGGGGGTTATTTTATGAAACTTCATGAAGATAAGACTATCTTTTCTAGAAATAACTGTTTACTAGATCATTACCAAACATTTTTCAAAGAAAGGAATCCGGAATATTTAATCCTACTAACATTTGAGAAATGGGATAGTGGAAAACAGTCATCTGTGAAGGTCAGATTTTAGCTGCATTCTTCCCCTGATATTTTCAATAACACAACTTTTGCCAAGAGTAGACTTGTGGTACCTGTGGGCTGATACAAGTTTTTTCATGGCAACTACTGAGTTAGTCTTAATCAGAAGTCAAAGAGTCTTTGAGATCTCACCCAAGAACCACTGAGTTTTTGTTACCTTATCTTAGATCACAGCCCCATCTTGTTGGCAGCACAACACTCCAGTGACATTCAGCAGTTTTCAGTATGGAAAAGTGTCCTCCCCCTAATCACCAGACTCAGGGCTTTGGCAATTAACTGTTCTGACTCAATGAACAGACAAAACCTCCTTAGAGACAGTTCTTGCTATCTGATGACAGACTTATCTGGAGGATGAGTTACCCACTGAAGATTCCTCTCTCTTCCACAAACTACTTAGGTTGACAGCTTAAAAGACACCTTATTTTAATTACACATTCTTGCAGAGGACTGCACAGCATAAATTCAACTCTTCTGTGTTTCTGCCCTAGTGACATCCTGGCTTCAGGAAATTTCTTATCTTAGTTAGAAGCGGAGATTTCCTTTTAAAAATTCATATTTTAGTGTTATTCAACATAGTTGCCTAAATCATAAATAGACTATTAAGTCATGGTGGAAAATATTAATGACCACTAAATTTCAGCTTATAAAATTTGTAATGTTAATCAATTTACACAAGCATTGCACCTTTGGTTGCACCAAAACCTCGCTGAGATAGTTTGGTCATTCAGTTTTCAATGCCAATGTGGAACTTTTCAGTGCCGTATTAGTCCATCAGTGCTAGTCAGTGTTTTTGAATGCTAACTTGTAGTTTACCTGCATCGTAGAAATACATTTAAAAGGATAAAATGCATCATCAAATGATTTCAAACATGTTAAAACAGCTCCTTTGCTGTTCAATTCAAGTATATTTTTATATATCTATCCCCTTTTATGTTAGCATGCATTTTTCCCCCAATTGATTTATAATTTATTCAGAAACATGTTCAGCATTTTTTTATTATTAAGTAACTATATAGAGCAGCTAAGCGGAAAACTCACACCTACAGCTCAACTGACAAATAATTTTCCATTACTTATCATATTACTGTGAAAAAATATTCATTTTTATTTATTTAGAGTGAATATGGCCATTTGCTCAGAAGAAAAAGCTGTCCTGCAAAAAGAACACTGTGCTGCTTGAGTGAGCAAAAGGTTCAGAAAGAGGTCAGTAGAGATGTTCAAAGCTACATTATTTAGCAAGTTTAAAATTTGGTGGAACCTGTAGGATGAGAATCAAACTTACCTCACAAGCGATATTAAAGCTATAGTGTGTACTAAAATATTAATTCTTATAGTCAAAAAAGTGAGGCTTACAAAAAAACCTAGTTATTTTGAGAATATAGAAGACAGGAATGTTACCTGTGACTGCATCTGATGGTTCTGTGACATGTTGCAGGTAAGTACCACTTGTGAAACTGCGTTCGTTCTTTAAAGTTTGCAGAGATTAATTTTGATTTTTTATTAAGATCAAGAAGAAGTGTTGAAAATGGTATAGTCCCTTCTTTTGAGACTGAGGGTGTGGAAGATAGTGTGCAGAGATGTAGAAATAGGAGTTCAGTTTCTTAAATATTGGTATTTAATATCACCTGGGGGATTTTCACTGGACTGACCTGAGGAAAGGTTTCCAGATACTGTGGTCTCATGTGAGTGCCTTGTAAATCCCAGGATATCTCAACTTCCATACATGAACAACTAAGCCTCTACTTCTTCCACCTATTTTCATGCCCTCTTTTAAAGCTGGTCCTACCTCTTCCTGTGATTCTTAGAGGGATTGTCATTGGTCAGTTGGGGTTAAATGATTCAAGTTAGTTGAGAAAAGCCATATCCAAAGTGATATAGAACCAGAGGATATTTCAGTGCAATCTTGAGGTCTATATCATCATTAAATAAACAGGAGACATTATAGGGTTAGAATACCTTCATTATTTTCTTATTAATTAAAGCTATTAATACTTATGCATGTGGAAATTATGCGTTTTAAAAATTTATGTAATACAGCTTAAGCATAATCTACAAGGACAGAATTTCAAGACCAGCCTTTCCACAACATTGAGGTATGGATTAAAATAATAAATCACTGAAAGGCAAACACTGCACTGAAGATACCCTCCTCATTTCCATTAGGTATAAATTTCTGTGGTCTTCCTTGTATCCTTGTTTCCTCTCAGTAAATTTTCATGGAATTTAGATTAGTTGTCATAAACATGAGCAGGAAATTCAAATTTCCACAGTCAAAATCTGTCTTTAAGCACAGAATAAGCCCAGTGGTTTTTGGAAAGCGAAGATCCTCTGTGTAGATGAGTCTGATATCTAAAGGATGCAAAGTGGACACAACAATCCATCCTCTTCAGCTTTGAGGTAGGTCTGAAAAGCAGATCTCTGGTGATGCTTATTCATTCATCAGCTACCCAGTATATCAGAAAGACAAGCAAAAGGAAGCTAAGCACAGCACCTTAGACCTGAATTTGGGATTCAACCTTTCCAAAATTTTCCAGCATTTCAGATTTGGAGGATGAAATTCAGAGGATGAAGTTGTTTCTTTCCATGGAAAAATATCATGTTCTGTTAAAAAAGAAAGAAAAAAAGAGAGAGAGGGGAGAGAGAGAGAAAGAAGGAAAATAAAGCGATTAGCAAAACTCCAACAAGGGCCTTAGCAACACAAATCCAGTATCAAAGCTCTAGACATGTTTGATGCCAGTGGCTTATCTTCCACACTAATTTATTAATTTTGAATGCTGTGTGTGTTATACAATGATTTGTTCTGTGGGAAAGCTATCAAAGCTTAGACACAGAGATCAAAGGAAGTCTTTAATGTAAAGGAGCATGAGCAATGTGCTGTTTCTCTGAATGTTTATGTCTGGCTCTCCAGTTTATAATTACATTAATGTGAAAGACTCTTTAGGGCACAAAGATGCATTTTCTTTAGGTTACCTCCTATGTCAGGTTTTTGTGCCACTCTTAAGAGCTCATCTTGAAAGCAAAGAGGTCATTTTTATAGGTAACTGACATAATGTTTCTTTAAAGCTTTGATATCTCCAAAACATGATCATTTCCTCTAGTACTGCATATCTCAAGTCATTTTGCTTTTGGACAATAATTTTGACATTATTGTCATGATTTAATAGGTGTATTCTTGCAGACTTTTATTTAATAAGAATTATTTTCTAACCTTCATAGGAAAGAAATGGGAATTAGTGAAAATCAGGGATTTTTTTTTCTCAACAGAATCACTTTACCACCATAGAAAGCGTACAATAATTAATAAATTGTTGTAAAATATTCTGGACTCAAAAATTTCCATTTCCTGACCACATGTAGTCATCTCCTTGGAGAAAAAAAGAAGATACTAAGGTTTATTTTTAATGTGTATCACTTAAAATAAGCAAAATACTGATGTAAGGGCATTGTTTGATACTGCAAGATAAATGCACAATAAATCTTACAGAGATTGTAGTTATGGTTACTGAGGACTGCAAAGGATCTAACTCAGTCTAACATGCTATTATCTGGCTGTTTTCTAGACTTCTGGATATGCAGGAAGGAAAACAATGATTACTTTCAGTACAAAATGTGTCATGTAAGTCCACACTGGGGGTTTCTTTTCCCTCTTGGAGCTTTCTTCTGGCTCCAATAGTACAGTTAAGCACCTCAGTTAAGCAGCTAAAAGTACTCTTCTGAAATAGATAATGAAAAATAAATAAAAATATGTGTTTTCCCTCTGAATATTTTGGATCTTTTGCCTCCACTTTAATCTCAGCTTGGTTTAGTTTCCTGATGTGTGTAATGGCATGCAGCACTGCTGAGCTCTCTCCAGACCTGCACTGCAGCACTGCTTGTGCTGTATGAGAGTTGAGATCTGTGCTGAGCACAGGTGGGCTCCTCTGCTAAAGCTTTATGATAAAATAACTCATCACTTATCTTGGGCTTTTCTTATTCTTTTTGATGAGGGCGTCTGTCAATAAGGATCCAAAATCCCTGCCATATCTCAATGTTTTTCCTGTTCATGTCTGGATCTTATTCCTATCTGCCAGGCTTGGTGTAAAGTTTATTTCAATCAGGCAAATACAATTCAGTATTACAGAATTTTAGACTGAATGTGCTCTCTTTAAAATATTGATGAATAATCTTCACTGTGATTTTATAAGCATTAATTTTTTTCACTATGTATACATATTTTCAAGGAAGATAAAACCAAGGAAGTGAGGACATTTAGGTCTCACTCCCAGATCTGTTACTGCAGTGGCCTTTCCATACTTTATTTTCTTGGTTTTTGCCCTATAAATAAGCATCCTGTGTAAAGACCCACAATAATTATAAACAGTAGTCACTATCTACAGTAGACATCCTACCTGCATTCTAGATTTTTTGACTAACATGCATGACTAAAATTAAACTAAAAGCCTCCTCCCCACGATCCCCCCTTCCCAGATTCAACTTCTCTCCTAATTCTTTGCCTCTTTTTCTCTAAGCAGCTCAGATGGCTGGGGAGTAGGGGTTATGTTGAGTCTAACACTTCATGTCTGCTGCTCCTTCCTCCTCACATTTTTCCTCCAACAGCAGGTGCCCTCCATGACTCCCAGTCTTTTGCAAACTTATGAGTTTGAAGCTTGTTGCGGGCATCAATGAACACGTTTTAGGGCATAGCTATCCTTTTCAGGTAAGTAAAATCTTTGTGCCTTGATTAGCAAGAGAGAACAGATGACTTCTTCAGATGTAGACCTCCAGGTAGAAAGATTAATTACTGTTTGAACCAGCTTGATAGCCACTAGTGTACGGGATGATCATGAATTTGTGGATATGTGAAGGCCTATTTGGGACTTGGAGTACTTACAGAAATATTTCTGAAATGAACAAGAAACCTAAAATGTTTCTGAAAAATACTTTATATAAATGTTTCTGAAATGCACAGATACTCAGCTGTAAATTCCCTTTAAAATCGTGACAGAAGGAATTTTCTTTGGTTAAGGTTTGATTGGCATCTGTATTCAAATGTATCAAATTGCCAGAAAGATTGTTTTCTTAAGAAACCGCTGCTCATATTACAGCACCAGTCAATTTTGAACTGGCAGAGCTAACATAAATGCTCTATTCCACAGAGTCAGCACTTTCAGGAGGAGACCTTCCAAAGTGTAAACAAAACATCCTGTATGAGTAGAAATCTCCCAACAAGTCATTTATGCTTTTCCTTGGTTCAACAGTATCTCAAAGTGTTAATATTATGGATGCTTCTCTTTAATCCCTGAGAATGCCAAGATCTAAAGCACTATTTCCATTTATTTTCACACTTCCTTGGCAAGTACAAAATTTGTGCGGAATCAATGCCCTGTGCTGTAAAATGGTTCAGTTTCTCCCAGTGGAGCAGGAAGACGTATGGGAGCTCATTGAGTGTGTTTTCTTTTGGCAGATTTGCAAAGCCATGGAGATTGTTTTCATTGGTTGTTTTCACTTTGTCTTTCCAGGAGCTCTCAAACATACCAGAGAAAAGGCAATTATAGCTGTGAAGCTCTGGTGAGTTGTATCTGTCTTTTGTTTAATCAAACAAGTGAATTTCTACAGTTCGCAGAGAACAACTGTATTGGAAAACAATCCCTCTGGCTACTTAATTTCCTGTCACACCTGCCAGCTTCTGACACTTTCCCCTGTCCGGATTGTTCAATGGTTATTCAAAAAATGAGATTTAATTCGCTTTCCCAGATATGATATGCCATTTCTGTGAGGCATCTTGTACCTCTGACATTTCAATTAGAGGGATGAAACATCAACATCCGACCTTTACTCTGGAAAAATGGAAAACTCTCAGACTCTCATGTTCTGTTTTTTCTCCTTAGCCTTTCCGCATAAAAAGAACTGTAATATTCACAGACATTTCTAGAAGTAAGAGTAACACCATAAATGGAATTATGCAGCCCAAGCTTTGCAGTCCTTGTGATTTCAGGATGACCTAAGCTATCTGGAACAGTTTATTGGGCCTGATACAAAACCTGCAGGAGGCACCTACCTTATAAAGGCAGTGGGAGGACAGGAACCTATCCTAGAGCAACTTGGGTAACAACAAACTAGAAACTCTCACTGTTGAACAGCTATGATATTAACTATTGAACAGGCCTATGATACCTTTTTTGACACTATTATTAGATTTGGTTTGCTCTCTCCAACCATAAAAACATTTAGTGTCTACTGGTCTATTCCATGTGTGTTGTCCTCACACAGGGAGAGTCCCTACCTGAGTTTCTAAAGGTGCTTAGAATAAATGATAGGCAGAGCTAACATTTGCTAAAGGTGGAGCAAGAACAGAACTCCCCCCTTGCTGCTCTGTGCTCCAGGAGGGCTTGATTCCCAAAGGGAACAGGGGGTGGAAAATTTCCAGCGCCAGCACCTGAGGAAAATGCCTGCATTGAATATGGCTCATTGCAGTGAGTGAAGGACTGTTTTGGAAGTACCTATAAGAGAAAACATCCACTCGCAATTAGATATTGGTTTGTTACTCTAACTTTGAAAACATTACTTGTCACTGGTAATGTTAAAAAAATTCCTGGTACTGAGTAATAGCTGCATTTTGAGGATTCACAAGTAAAATTTCTAACTGAATGTGAATTAAATAAAAAAAATCATCTCTCTAAAATAAGTTATTAGAATTTCCAGTTAAGTTTGGTGCATTGATTTTTGAAATTAATAATAACTCATAGAGATGAAAGCTCAACTAATTCCAGTGAAACATGCCAGTCATATCATTCTGCCTACCCTGTATGATAAGAAAGAAACATCCATTGTCATATTTATCTTTAAAAGATTGTAATTTTTTTTCCTGGTGACAGCATTCTTTGGACATAATAATCTTTACAGTTTGAGAAACTGGATATATTTCCTACAAGCACCAAAAAGTCTCCCTGTTTCCTCATTTAATTTACCTGTTATTATGCCATGCATTTAGTGATGATACATTTAGTATCATCACTAGATGTATAGCATGAGGTCACTAAATGATCTTCTTTGCATATGTGCACACTGCAGTCCCAAAACAGATGAAGATGTATAGTGGCTTGTATGTAAAGCAGACAAAACATAGCAGGCAGGGATCATTTATGAAATCCAATTTAACAGCACTGGTTAATGTTTGGATGCTGCCTGACTCTGTGCTGCTTATTGCAGTCTGCTGTTTTTCATGAAGTATTTGCCTAGGATCTGCAATGCAGTAAGAGTCATTTTCACTTCACTGCAATTTTCTTGAGATTTCTTTTAAACCCCAACACATTTCTCTCCATATATATGGAGAAAATGTTTCTAACATTCTCTCGAGAGTACAATTTAGAGGTGTTAATTGTGAATAAAAATGTAACTAAGGTTATTACAAAAGTTAGTAAATTGATCTAAATGGATCAGATAATCGATTTTGACAGAAAGAATCCACCAAAGACACAGAGCAGTTTTGAGATTCATCTTATTCATATCATGCCCTTGAATGAACCATTGTAATGAGTTTTCTGAGGGAGTTCTTGCCCCCAAGTGATGTGGAGTTGTTATGTCAGTGTGGAAACCCCCCAGTCTGTTGTACTGTCTAAATGTAAATGATTTACAAACATAAATAAGGAAAGTGTCTCTGTTTTGTCAGTTTATGGAATATGCTGACTCAGATTAAAATAGCACTGTGGTAAAAGATGATAGATTGTTTCTTTCCTGAGAACCTACTGAATGTAATTTTCTACTGCTTTAGAAAAAAAACCCACAAGCCCATGCAAGTTTATACTCTAAGAGCTAAATATTAAAAAACAAGATACAATGAAGTAATTCAATGAGGCAATTATCTCTGTTTACATACATCAAATTAAGCCTCTAGAGTGCTTTAAGTATGCAATCCAGTGGAGGATTCAATAACATTCAGCAGAAGAATGTGCTGGGGTAGGAGACAATTTTGCACCTAGGGGAGGCGTTAGAAGAGCAGTTAATTTAAGCTATCTCTCAACAAATCTCTTTTTCACTTTTCACAGATGCTCAACTGCCCACTAAATAGTGTCATTCTTTTGGCTACAGGACACTTCAATAAAATTAGTGTCATATTCTATCCCCATGATGTGAGTGCAGCAAGCACAGAGGTTGGCGGGGGGAGGGTCAGGCCACCTGCAATCAGACAACCTGGATGATGCAGTGAATCAAAAATATCTGGTATCTGGACTAGCTGGGTGATTCAAAGTGAATTACCTAAGTGACCACTTAAGTCTGCAGCACAATCCTTGGAGAGACTTTGGTTTTGAACTGATAAGCTCAAACTTTAGGAACAGAACTCAAAACCTTATGAAGAGATAGATAGCAATGTGTCGCGTCACTTCCTCTCCTCAAAGAGAGAAAAAAAGGCCACAAAACAGTTTGCCTCCTTTCACTGAGGCTTCAGTGTCAGGTCCTTTTCAAAAAGCACATGGATGCACAGATAGGGAGCAGGAGAACAACTTGTGAAAGAGCTTGAGGGCAACTGCACTCATCTGCTAAGGATCAAATATATCTGCAATCAAAAGAAATTCAAATCCCTGTTCACCTATTCTTCAAAGCCTGTTATACAAAGGTGGAAGGAACAGGAAAGCTATTCTTCATCCTTTTCTCTAAGCCTAAGGGACTCTGCAACCAAGAATGCAAGTCACAGCACAGAAGAAAAGCAAATAAGAAACTGTGGACACAACCTAGTAGGTAAGGGAATGAGCCAGAAAGGACAGGATATGAACAATTTTAAGGAAGGCTCCTATTGACTTTGTTTTGCCTATGCACTTCCCAGTAGAATTTATTGCAATAAAATTCCTTAATTTTTTGCCACAAAGCCTGGCACCACTTCTAAATAGAACGGCATATCTGTCAATAGGGATTTGTCAGTGTAGCTTCTCTTATACCTTTCGCACTGGAGGATTACGCTTGTTTTCTGCAAATGTGGCTTATTATTGTGCAAAAGGGTGAAAGAACAGATGGGGGAATACTGCATGGGGAAGTAGAGAGGATTCCTTCAGAAACAAGAGATCTTGAGGGATTAGTTGTGGAGTTAATTTATTTTCCACAATAAAGGATAATGATTTAGCAGGATTGACAGATAATGAGTGTTAGAGTATTAGAGATTTAGTTCACTTGAAATCAAGTGGAAATTAAATTTGAAACTGAATTTAAAATTACATATGAGGTGAAAAGTGAAAAAAATATTTGCTACTGTATCACCCAGCTCCTATTTTTTCATCCATGCCAATCTACTATAAATTTGAGAAATAAAAGTGACTGTATTACATAACTCCACACCTCACCCTGATATTAAGCCTAATCATTTCTTAAATTCATTTTTTTAAATATGTAAACATGACAAACACATAAAAAGTGTATTGCATTCTTCAAAGCAGGCAAAAAATGTGTTGTTTCTTCTATATATGAAAGAAATTATTTATCTCTTGAGGGTACTTCTAAAGTATTCATAGGAAAAAATGCTTTAATGTGGGATATTTGTATATACACATGATCCTGAAGACAAGGTAAAACAAAAAAACTGTAATTTCAGTGTTTCTAATTCATCATAAAGACAAAAAAAGTAAGCAGTACTAAAATTGCTCCAAAGTACTATTGGGTCAATAAGAGCAGCAATTGAATAGCAAATTGTATATAAACTGTTAAAAGGTGGACAAAGAAAATATTGTAATAGGTATGGAGAACTGAGAAAATTCTTTGAGGATTTTTTTTTACTAATTACTCACAACTGAATGCTTGCTAAATTAAATTATTACAGATATGAATAATTCAATACAGATTTCCAATTACTTTCTTGCTAACAAATATATTATTATCATAGAGATGTTTGGGAATAAAATGAGGAAACAAAACAGCCAATTTATAAAGTCTAATAGTTATTGTATAGTTATACTGTTTCTCAATATATTAGCCTGCACCTGCACTTTTTCCCCAAGGAAGGAAGCATGGATTAAGTTTATATTATTTGCAGATGTATCTGTATTTCAAATCCCTTTTCTTGGTTATTTAGATAATGTCTATCTGGATGAGGCAAAATGTTGCTTTGACACAGTATATGAACCTTTATCAGATCACCAGAGCAAAATACAAAAATTAAGTCCAGGGATCAGCAATCTCTTCCCAAGTGTCCAAACTCCCTGTCTGCATCTCGCTTCCCTGCAGGTCCTGCTGCTCATCCACCAGGGAGCAGTTTTGAATGCTTCAGACCCATCTTTATTTTGTTTCTCTTATCTGTTCTGGCATGTAAGTTCTTGGTACTTCTTCACATGACCCTCATTAAGCTGAAAAACTTTTTGTTAAGCATTAATGTTTGCAGAAATATGGGGAAAATGTTTGAAATCAGAAAGCTCAAGCTCCACAAAATATGAAAGAGTTTCTGCAGGAGTGAAACCTGGAAATCAGTGTGGTTTTCCTACCTGCCTTTTTTTTTCTTTTTTTTTTTTTTTTTTTTCACTTTCCATCACTTGCAGCACCTGAGTATAACATTTTTTGGTTTTGTTTAACTGAATTTGGGGACCTATTTTGGATGGGAAGATCATATTGAAGGAGAACTTCTTACTGGCTCCACTGTTCTGTCTCAACAAAACTTGGATGTCAGTTGGCATCTTTATAAAATGTGCTGACTCCTGTCCCTGTATTTTTATTAAAAACAATCTCTTTCTGTTGAGTTTCAGTGAAAACTAAAATACAAAATATGAAAACAAACTGATTAGGATGAGAGCACTTTAGTGTATTCTGCATAATTGTTAAACATTTGTAGAGTTAAGCCTTTCTGTTGGGAATGTATTAGCATATAATAAATAAAGATGCAGCACTCTTTTTTTTTTTTATTTTTAAGAACCTTGAGCCATAAAAGTATATTGTGAAGCAGAAATGTAATTACAGTACATCCAGCAGCAAAGTCACTACACGTTTGATTTCTTGTTTGTAATTGTCTATCTGAAATACAGTGAAGTTCTGACATGCCAAGTACTTCCCATTTCAATCGCTTGACTTTTTGGTGAAATAATATTTAAGACAGAGTATGCACATCTTCTTGTTGCCATGGATACAAAAATACAGCATTTGAGCAAAACAACAGAGTTTGAAAACCTGAAATCAAAATGAAGCTAGAAATGAGTTCAGTTACACCATATAACTTGAGCTCAGAATATACATAAACAGATGATAATGAGACATAGAACAATATCCGTGTAGCTAGTGGTTAATTATTTTCTTACAAAATCTGCTGGAAAGAAAATGACAAGACCACTTGCATGCAAAAGCATGCATTGAAATAAAATGAAAAAAATGGTAAAGATTGAATGATCACCTGACTTGTGTTTTGTAAATGGGATTAATATTCGGCTTATTTAGGCTTTTCTTTTGTTTGTGGTAGCATAAAATGATCTTAGATACGATGTTAGAACTTATATATTTAGTATATGCTTCCTAAACACCTTGCAAACAAATGTCTTCCTTTTGCTTTGATATTAAATATTGATAGAATGCATATAGAATCATCCAAATGTACTGTTCTTCTTGAAAAGGGGTTTCATGGAAGTTTCGCTTGAGATCTTCTGTAGGTACAGCCACACCAGAAACACCAGTACAAGGAAAAAAAATTATTTTTTTGAGCTGCTGCTATTTTTCAGGAACTGAATTTTCATGCTCAGTTTTCCAGAAAGAGAAGAATATGCCTTCTTGGTTTCAGCTTCCAGGAAGACATCCCCCAGCCCCTTCCCACTGCTATTTGAAAATAGAAGGATAACGACTCTCCACTTCTTTCAACACGGCAAATTTTTCCTTCGGTAATCAATTATTCTTCTAAACTGGGTTTTTGTTTGAGAGGACAGGTGGCTTTGTTGTGGATTCTCCATGTGGAGACTGCAAGGGCATTGTGCTGTCTCAGGTTGCCTATGACAATGACAAACTGCTTGACCTCAAGTTGCTGCAATTCTGACAGACCTTTATTGCCCGTGCTTCCTCTGATAGTCATCTCACCCAGATGTCTACAGAATGTCATCTCTTACAGCCATATTTCTCTAGCCTTTTTATACCCTAAATAAAAGTGAGGGTGAAGAAAATAAGATTCACACTGAAAAGAAGACTAAGACATTTAGTGGTCTATGTTTTTAAATCTCCAGTACAATCAGCTGGCATTGAATACCCGTAGTCCAAGGTGTCCAGAGGGATCAAACTCACTGCACATGAAAGCAGAATTCAGGTGTCTATGGAAGAAATAATAATCTCCTCCTAAGAAAGGAGACGGTTTCTATTTGCCTCATCCTAAAGAACCTAGAACATCTCCAGGGAGCTTAGAAAATTTGCCAAGTGGAGTCCCAGCCAAAGATGATATGTCAGACACTTCTACTTCTTTGTTAATAGTCATTCCCAAAATTTTGATCTGGAACTGGTTTTACATTTACAGTGAATTTATCCGTTGCTTACACCCTAACCTTAGTTACCTTAATAGAGGAAGTTAAACTCATAACCTGCCCAATATGCCACATTACAAAATGAAATTATTCTTATTATTTAGCAACCCAAAATATGTCTATTTTTCTTTTGAACAGACTGGAGCAATTCACTGGACAGGAAGGACAATGTAAAATATAATACACAAGTAGGAGTCAAAAGTTATAGTTTCATGATGGAAACTGCTGATTTATCAAACCCTTTGCATTTAAGGAATCTGTGTTTTAACACTGTATGTGTATGGCTGATAAGTGCAATAGTTCTGTCTCTATGAACAGTAGAGGTTTATGTGTTTGGTGCAGAACAGACCACTGAAGACACTTAAGTCACCCTAATAATTTTGCTTATATCTGTCACCTGAAAGATAGACACTCCATGTATTGTCTGTCATTCTCAATTAACATAAATGAAGAAAAAAAATCCAAGGACTAATGGAATTTAGGGAAAAAAAAAGAAAAAAAAAAAAAAGAAGAAAACCAAACCAACCAACAAAAAACCCCCACAAACAAACAAACAACCCAAAACAAACAAACAAAAACACACAACCATCCAAAAAAACCCAAACCAACCAACCAACCAAACAAACAAAAACCACAACAAAATAATGTGCAGGTGTCCTGAGTATTTTGCATACTTGTAAAGATATAATTAAATTTTAGCACTTCAAAAAAGATTTCTAAATATATTTTAGCCAAAATTGAAGTACTCTAGGAGCATTTGGCATATATACCTGCTGGTAAACATTAAGGTTGCTCTATTTCCACATTCATATAATCATATATTCAGCTCTTCAAGAACTCTCGGTTTTAAAGTAATGTCATTTGTAGCTGTGGCAAATGAAATAATTTCTTCCTAAATTTCATTAATTGAATAATGGTATTATTGAGACTACACCTGCTAGATGGGAAAGCTTACTTAAGACAACTGATGTGAAGCAGCAGACAAATGTAAGAATTACTGTTATCAGCAATTTCACATTGCTGAATAGATGCAAATATTTTGCTTATCATGATGTGCATAAGGAAAGTCAGTGATTTTCATATTCAAGTAGATATATTGTCTTCTTATAATTGTGAATTCAGCAATCATTCCTTTTGGGAATGTCAATAAGAATTGTTGAAGCATACCACATCTGACAAAAATTGTAATTTGGTTTGTTTTGCACTGATCAGAATAAATTCAATAACTCTCATACTGCGGTGCCTATGCAATAGAAATATCTGAATGTGCCCTCGGTAATAACAACAACAACAACAACCACAATAATAATAATAAAAACAATAATAGTAGTAATGATGACATACACTACATAGTAATTAACAACCTTAACAATGGATGAAGGTTTGCAGAGCTTGAAAACTACCAGTACAAAAAGAAATGCTGAGTCCTGCTTTCATCCATTCATGAATGCTCAGCAAAGGAGGGTTTACAGGGTTGAGGAGAGGGCTGTGGGTTTCTCATTAGTGTTGATTCTTGCAGAACGATTTCTGCTCTATGACAGAAAAAAAGGCTGGATCATTGCAGGGTTGTGGTACCAACAGAAATAAAAATTCTGTAAGAAATAAATAAAAGAAATCATCAGTGAAACCATATTCAGACAAGTATTCACCCTGCAGAATTCTGGGCAGGAAAATAAGCCATCTTCTCTGCTTAACTTCATCATACTCCCAGGTTACCCACATGTGGCAGTCCCAGCTTCCAGTGCCATTGCAGTAAACAGCTCTCACGTATTTGTTGTGCCATAACTGCCAAACTCTGCATTCGGTACCTCTGGTTAGGCAGACATGGACAGGCTAAGTAACTGCACAGCCTAAGGAAACTGAGTAATTTATTAGGCTGTTGGTCAGATGAATCATATCCTAAATCCACTGATAGTACAGTTATGGTTTCCTTTAACAAAGAGTGTAGACACCTATAAACTAATAAAGACAGCTACATACAGATATCAAAATGCAAGTATCTTAACATTCAGCTGAGTTCTGAAATAAATACAGTCGTCAGAGAAAACCCCGTTCCCTTCTTTGTAAAGGTTGAATTCAGCCTTTCTGATGCCTTCTAAGTCCTGTGGTGGGACTGTGCCAGGAAATTTAGGGGCAGAAAAGCATGTTTATAAAAAGAGAATTGATCATTAATATATTCCTTACATTACTTAACAGTTATGTCCTTAGTTTCAGATTTGAGTATGACCCAGTTAGACAGTGAAACTACATGTTTCTCAACAGGTACTGACTTATTTTAAATTTACATTTAACAAGGTACAGCAAGCAAAGCATTCACAAGCCTAGTGAGAAGAACAGTCTTGTTAGTTTGGCTTTTGAAGAGTATTTTTTTCTTTCTTTTCTTTTTTGCACTAAAGGACCATTGACCCCTGGGAGAGTCTCACGAATTTCCAAGAAATATTACCCAGCTGATGTCAATTGCCAGTTACAAGAATAAAACTCCCTCGTGTTTATGTCTTTTTTACTGTGAAGTCTTTTCTTGGAAAGGAAGCCAATCCTTACATTAACAAGGCACTCGAAGTGTGGCCAGCCTGCTAAAGACAGTTTTAAACTTGGAAGAGTTCAGGAGAGATATGATGACCTAAAATCTGATGAGGAAGTGAAGACAAGGTTGGCGAGCAAAGGACATGATGTGACAGAGAGAGTAGGGACTTAGAAAACCATAAAGCAGGTTTGAAGGAAACCAGCCCTGGGAAGCAGATGAAATCAATTATCCTGAAAACAGTTTCAAAATGTATGTAGGACAGACAAGAAAGTGATTGGGAGTAGTCAAAATGGATTGACGAGGGAGAAACAATTTTGGCCAACCTGATGTCCTTCTAAAACAAGATGGATGACTTGGTGGGTTAGTGGAGAGCAGTAGATACTGTTTATCTCAACTTTAGCAAATTTAACTTTTAAGATTGTCTCTCTCACAGAAAAACTGAGGAACTACAAATTAGATGAATGGACACCTGCAACAATATGCATCCTCAGCAATTTTACGGATGATACAAAACTGAGAGGTGTGGCCAATACACCATATGCCATGTTATATCGGGTACATACCAGTGGATATGCCTCAACAGACTGAAGAAAAGAGTTGACAAGAATCTCCTGAAATTCAATAAAGGGCTATGCAAAGTCCTGTGTCTGGGCAGGAATAGCCCCATGTACTTGTATAAGCTGGGGATGAACCAGAGACCTACACAGAGAATGACTTGATGGTCATTTCACAGGAAACTGCTGTGCACCCCTGTGGAAAAGAAAAGGAAAAGGAATCAGTCCTGGGCTTCATTAAGTAGAGTGTTATCAGCAGATAGGGGATGAGATCCTTCCCCTGTGTTCATCAGTGGTGAGACACACCTGGAGTTGAGTTCAAAAGACACACTGAAGTGAGTCCAGCTAAGAGCCATGACAGTGAACAACAAATTGAAGTGTCTGTCACATGATTACAGGCTGAAGAGTCACAGCTGCCAGCTGTAGAAGCTAAGGTTCAGACAGAATCTTATCAATCTATATGCATACTAGATGGAAGGAAATGAAAAGGATGGAGCTTAGACTCTTCTCAGTGATGCCCAGTGGCAGAACACCAGTCAGTGGGCACAAACTGAAACACAAGAAATTCTACTTACACGTTAAAAACTGTGGAGATTGTCAGACACTAAAACAGGTTCTCTGGGAGACTGTGAAGCCTCCACTCTTGTTGATACTCAAAACAGAAATGAATGCAAGCCTGAGTGGAAATGAAGATTCATTTTATTATGAGGACTTTCATTACAAGAAGGTACAGTTAAAACTAAAGATTTTTAAGAGCAAAAATTCTAGAGAGAATGCTCTAGAAAGGAGTAAAAGCTGAATTCTGGATATCGATCACCAGTGGGAAAGAACTGGGGGAAAGAGTCCATATATGGTCAGGAATTACTGAAGGTTTCCCTAAAATTGTGTTAGCTTACATGAAAAGACTTGCAAGTAGATTCCATGTGATAATATTTGAAAGCAATCAAGATAAAAATTTTAAAACCAAAGCAATCCCATTGTAGAAATGTTTTGTTGGGGGATGAAAATGCCGAGGTGTCAAAACTTACAGAGATTAAAAAAATATATTTCAGGCCATTTATTTATTTATTTATTTTTCCATTGCTTTTCTAAACTTTGAACTAACTTTGAACCTGTGCCTGAAATATCTGTTCAAAATGTCAGCATTTTAAGTTTAATTCAAATTTAATTCAATTATACTTTGGGCTTATTTTGGCACTAATCCTAAAGTCATCAAAATGCCTAAATATGATAATTATGTCAATCGAAGTAGAGGAAAGGTCAGCATATAACTGTGTTAACACAGTTACATTTTCACTGAAGTGATATTCTAAAACAATATTTCATGATTATAAATCTCTAAAGAGATCTAATTGTTGTCCAGGTCCTTTGTAGCTTATTTCCTAATGGGTTTTTCTTTATTTATTTTACTTATCTGAATTTGTAATCACAGCAGTAATGCTCTTCCAGGTCCTGCTCATGGATAGCCAGCTTTGTGGGTATTGTGCTCCTGATGCAATCTATGGTGTCACATGCTGTGGGAGTGGGCCCACACACCAGAATTCAATCTCAAGGCATGGCTCAGCTGGCTCCTTTGTACTGATTAGATCACTGCTGGCTGCCACAGAATCACAGGATGGGTAACGAGGCTGGAAGGCACCACTGGAAACCATCTAGTCCAGCCTCCCTGCTAGGCAGGATCCTCCTGAGCACCCTCACTACCTAGTTCATTGACCATGTTTGTCAAGAAGTTGTTCTACTGTTTTTGAAATACCTTCTGTATTGTTTGTGCTCAGACTTTTTTTCTCTTCCGGCGGGTGTTGGTGTGGTTAAAAATGCCAACAAGTATCAAGGTCTGAGGTTATGAAGTTCTCTTCAGTTAGCTCAAAAAAGCTTCAGCTGCCTCCTCTTCATGATAATCCATCCTAATCTAGTTTTTAAACTCTCTCTGGGGTTTAATTTATGCTGCTTGGAATAGATATGTATGTTAGCATGGCATGATAAATCACCTGAAGGTGCTGTTAGTTCAACAGTGACTCACACTAGGGTCTAAACATATAGTTTATCTTAGAGGTTTTTAACTTTTAGTCAGGCAAATTTTAGCTTTGGTGAAGTTAAATGTGATAAATTTAACCATGAGCACAGCAGGAAATAGATTATAGTACATTATGCTGCAAATGCACAGGTATTAATCATTTGCAAGCTTTATTCTTTGTATTAATTTTCCATTATGGAATCATAGAATTTTTAAGATCAGAAAATACCTCCAAGACCAAGTCCAAGCTTTGATGGAAGCCACAAAAAATATATATCACAGAAAGGGCTTATATCTAGGCTAAAGATTGAATTGATGTGGTTTATTGTCTTTATATTGAAAAAAGCTTAAAACACATTTGAAGTGGGATTCTTCCCAGTTAGGTATCAAAAAATAAGTTTTAACTCCAAGATTTTAAGTCTGATTTAGCTACATTTTGATTCACTTGTAGTCACAGGGGAGGACAGGTACCTTCAGAATACAGTTCATGTCACCACAACATGGTCAAGGACAGGTGAGATGAATTACTCTCCAGAGACTCCAGCTCTTTCCATTGATGACAGGAGGAGGAAAGGGCTTAATGTAGATGTGTAATTTTTACCTATCTTATCTTCAGTAAGATGAATCTCAACCTTCCAGCATCATTTCTGCATGTTACCACAGATCCCTTTGTCTGATGCCAGTTCTGCCATCCCTAAAGCAAGTGCAAAGAGTTCTAATTTAAAGAGCAGTTGGGGTCTTGTAATGACCATACTAATAGTCTTGGTAGGGGTGAAGAAAATCCTTTTCTTATGAAACAGCCTAGGTCCACAGCTTGCTTTTTTTAGTGGGAGATTCACCACATCCAAAATATCCTTTAGTTGACAGAACTAGACAGACAGTTGACAGAACTACTGTATGTAGTTGCTATGTAGTTCCTCTGCTTATAACAGAAATCAACACCTGACATTGAATCAACTGGATCACTTGGGAATGGCTTATTACCTAGGCCTTTAGAGAAGCTTCAAACTTGTTAAGTGATCTTAAAAGACTCTATTTAAAACTGAACTGCTTCATGGCAACCAGTAGCACAGGTGTGAATGAAGAACTGTGGTCCTGCTATGGTCCTCCAGAATCACTTACAAGTGCCCATTTCTGTAGCTTTTTCCTACCACTAGATACTATAGGATCTATGGCATCTATAACATAACTGAAGTAATGATATAAGAAAATAGCATCAACATTTTTGCAATGCTTTTCATCAACTACTTTACCTTAATTTATTGTGAGGATTCACTTACACATTGTTCTGGACCTTGACCACCTGAATGAGGTTCTCTTCCTTGGAAATAAGGCTTTGAAGCAGATGTACAGTTTCCTCAGAAAAAATGGTTTAATAAAACTGAACCTTGGTTTCATAAAGCTAGAAAGCTAAATCATATGGGAAAACATTAGTTTTCCAAACAATCTAACTAAAAATGTTATTGTGGAGGTCAAATATTCACAAAAATTGTTTTGTCACAAGTTTTATAAGTCATTCTCATAGACAAGTTTTCACAACCCTTCTATGTAACCTGAAATATCCAGTTCATAACATATAACTATAATTTTAAAAATCCTATTATTTTCCACACCATTTTTATTGGAAAATATATCATTACAATACTATGTCCCTTAAAATTTTAATTTCTCTGGTAACTTGCTAAGGAGTTGAAATAACTGTGGTAGCAAAATTATTCCTATCTTGATAATGCAAAACAATAAAAGAAAAAAAAAAAAAGGTAGCACTCAGTATAAGGAACTTTTCACGTCACTTTGGATTTTGGTACCATTGTGCCCATTTCTCATTTATTTCCACTCTGCACTTCCCCACAAAGCAGATTGATTCACATAGAGGAGCACAGCTGAGATGGTACACAGAAAGTGTGTTAAGAGAAAAATATTTCTAGTGAGGAGTTATTTTGATCGGTTTTCTATGAATTGTCCTAAACTACCTCTGTTTTCTCAACTCTGCAAGGATAATTGCGTTTTGGTGCTTTGAAGATGAAGTCTGGACTCTTATTAAAGTAAGAGGAGCAGAAATAGTAATTATTGCTTCTGAGAACTTATTTACACCTGTGGCAGAGGTTATTGTGAAACCCACTCTTCTCTCTTGGCACAGCAGCCCAGGTTTCCTGGGACTTTCACACAGCAAGGACATCACCAAGACCAAGATGTTTTTTCTACTCCTTGTCACAGCAACTTGATTGCCTCCAAAGACAACAGGGTCAGATGAAATTGTCAGGGACACCCTCCTGCTGAGTCATGACATTCAGAAAGGACCCTGTTTCCCAAACTCTTTTCCAAGGTTTTATTAAAACCTTAGGTGTGGCTGGATCCAGACTTAGTCCTAGATTGGTTAACAGTTTATAGCTGAAGGATTATGTGTGGACAACCAATCCTTTATACCATCTTGCTAAGGTTCCAATGTCCTAAGTGTGCTATGGGGCACTTTCTGAGAACCTGCCACAGCAAGGAACTGCTCATCCTTGAGGAGTAACTGGAGAGACCTCTCTGCCCGAGGGGAGATCCCCCTGCAGGGGGAGGCTCAAGGCCCTGTGCTGGCCACTGTCTATTGAGTAAGATCATTGACTTATTTTGGGTTGGCACATGCTCAACGAGCCCTTAGCTGCTGACCAAGACTTAGGACCCTTAACTCTCATGTTGTTACCTGTGAGCTAGATGCAGCCGTGGTGACAATCACTGGTGGCTCTTGTTCAAGCAGAAAAGGGAGAGAGGGATCACACAGGCACAGTCCCTTCCAACTGAAGTAGTCAGTACACACTTCTAGACAGCCTTGAGCCAGGTGATAGAAAGACAACTAGACTCAGCTAAGCACAGCCAAGCACAGTAATTTATAAAAACCTGTGAAATGTGCGCAGTATACATAGGATGTGTGTATTGACTGTCATGCTAGACCAATATCCCTTTGGAAAATTAAGAAAAAAGGAAAAACTTTATGAAATTACTGGTGGGTGTTCATTTTACTTTGTGGATTGTGTCATTTGTAACATATACCCAAATGGACACAAAGAGCTGACAGATTTGTCAAGCTACTTTTAAGAATCATAAAGTCTTTTAGGTTGGAAAAGATACTAAAGATCACTGATCCCAACCATTAACCCAGCATTGCCATGCTACCCCAGCACTAAAGAGCACCACATCTATACATCTTTTAAATACTTCCCTGGGTGGTGACTTAACCACCACTCTGGGCATCCAGTTTCAATGCTTGACAACCTTCTCAGTGAAGAATTTTTTCCTAATATCTAATCTAAACTTCCCCTGGCACAACTTGAGGCTGTTTCCTCTCATCCTACCAGTTGTTACTTGGAAAGAAAGATTCACATCTTGCTTCAGGTAGTTGTAGGGAGTGATAACGTCTCTCCTGAGCCTCATTTCCTCCAGACTACACAATCCCAGCTCTTTCAGCTGCTCCTTATAAGGTGTATTCTCTAGACCTTTCACTGCTTCATCACCCTTCTTGGTGACATGCTTGAGCACTTTGTTGTCCCAAGAAATCCATGTGTTTCTCAAATGGGAGCTGGAGGCAGGGTAAATTACACTAGGTAACACAAAATCACCTGGAGACATGCTTAGTTAAGTATATCACATCCTTCCTCAATGTACTTGATTCAGTTATCTACATATCAATGTCAACTCTTATTTGCTATTCACAGAGTTTTACAGGACTGAAAAGATCCTTTCACAGGTGGCAGGTACAAGATAGGTCACAGGTCTGATACCTGCCTGGAGAGATCACAGAATGTTTTGGGTGAGATTGGACCTTAAAGATTATCTCTTTCCAATTCCCCTTCCATGGGCTGGGACACCTTCCACTAGACCAGGTTCTTGAAGCCCTATCCAATCTGGCCTTAAACACTGGCAGGGATGGGGCACCCACAGCTTCATGTTGACATTGTCCCACTAACTCCTTTCAGACATATTAAATTTGTAAATAATCATTTCAAAAATTTGTAAACAGCCATTTCAAAGAGGTGGATAACTCAAAATATGGTCATCATTTTAAAAGGTAGACATCTAGACCAGTTGAGGCTAAAATCTTCCCTGGATACTGGCAGGACTACTTCTAATGTAGACATCTGCACATCTGTGAATAACAGAAGATACCTGTCTAGCATTTAGCCCTCCCTTGTCATTACTGACTAATTTCCCTGCATCAAACTGGGGGTTTGTTCTCCTTTCAGTCTCTAGAAGTGTCCCTTGAAATTACTTTTCACCCTCAAATGTAACGGTGATTTCACACCACTGCACAGCACAGTCACTCCAAAACAATATCACCATTCAAACAAAAAGGGTTATGAAGACAAAAGATTTGCCTAGAAAATAGTCATAAATTTTATCATTTTGCTGTATTTTTTAAAATTCAATTGACAACTAAGAAAAGTAGGGTAAAATACAATTCACTTTTCTTTTAAAGAAGACAGGGTTAGTTTGCTTAATTTTTATTGTTATTTTTAAAAAACGACAAAAGGACAACAGTGCAGCCAAAAAGGCAATGTTTCCATCTGTCCTGCTTTTTTCCAACCAATTTGGTTGTTCTAGTGCTAAGGCAGCCTTTTGTTTGAATGCAGAAATGCAGGACATATCACTTTGGAAAATTCTCATAAATTCAAAGGGTTTTTTTGCAAGAAATTAGGTTAACATTTAAAAACTTGTTAATGAGTCTTGGCTTATTCTTTTCTTCTGACAGCATGATATCATTAATGTCAGGATTTGGTCTGCCAGTTCCAGCACATATGGAAATAGGATGTTGCACATTTTGAGATACCAAGGATTGTAGGTAAATCTTCCATCATTTATAGTTTATAACTCAAAAACATGCACAACTTCGAGAAAATATGTAGTCAAGGGAGAACTGATTTAAATTGCATGAATTTGAATTCATCCACTGGGATCCAAATATAAATTTGGGTCAAATTATATTTTATGAGAAAAGCCTACCAGAGAGGGAAGAACTGGATATTGGATAAATTGGGAAAAAGCTCCTATTAATTTAGCTTCTCAATAGAGGGGAAGAAAAAAAGCATAAAACAAATAGATAAATAGTTAAGCAAAAATATAATATATGGTCACTCTTTGACCTTAATTGAACAAACTGGAATTTGTTACTGATGACTGGTGTGGGTACATCCCTGTTTTCCTATTGACGCTATCAACAAAGCTGTCAGCTAGACTTCATTTCACTGGCATGTAAGAGTTCATTAGTAGGGATAAAGTTCAAAACATTTCTTAGAAATATTTGAGTAAACCATAAATACATAATTTTAGCTTATCAGCAATTTATATGAAGATTTTTTTCTAATATATACGCATAGGACACACAGAGAAAAAGTGTATTTGAAATGTAACAGCTTTGTAAAATTCAGTTCACCCTTTAGTCAGTACTTCATAGAGGTCTACAGGAGTTCATGTGACATTTTCATAAGGGATGAATCATTCAAATTTATTTATAGTATAGATTCAGTCTTTAACTATTAAAAAAAATGAAAATGCACAGGACATCAATCATTTTTTCTGTGCCAAGATACATTTCCATTTCAGATGATCTCATTTATGAAGTGTGTTCCAGGTAGGACAGTGAAGGTACACTGAAAAACTTGCATATTTCTATATATGGAGGCTACTTGATAAATCACACACTGTTTTTAGGTTATAAGATGTTGCACTTAGGACTACTTTATTTTGTTTGGATTTTATTTTGGTTTATTTTTAAAGTAACTCCTCTTTTTTTATGACACTTTCACAATTGAGTTTTTCTTCTATGCTTTCAAACTTTACCAAAACACACTTATTGGCTGACAGAGTCCCATGTCAATGAAACTGGATTTTCTTGGGTTCAGCAAAACTATAAAAAACCTTTCTGTATTTGCTCCTTTTTTTGTTTCCCCCACATAGACCAGGTCCATCAGGTGATCTAATTGATGTCCTCTTTGTGCAAACCTTCCCTCTCTTGTGCGTCTTTGTCTGTCACAATCACAAGAGAAGCAGTACTTTGTCTGGAAGTATCAGAATATCATAGTTGTCCTCTTCAGGCAGCAACTGTTGTGGCCTCAATGGCAATACCCCAAATGGCAGCAGCCTTTTCTTTAGAAGCTCACTGTGGTCCTGTAGAGTACTCTAGGCACTTGAACACTTGTTTTAGAGGAAAAAAAGAGGAAGAGCAGCTTTTTTAGGGACCTCCATCCTCAGTGATACTCAAAACTCAATTTAACAATTCCCTGGACAACACGAACTTCAAAGCTTGATCCAGCTGCAAATTTGGCACTCATAAGATTGCTCTCATAACAGGCTTGGACCTTTAAAGGTCCTTTCCAAAATCAGTTTTTCTTATAATAAAGATAATACTATCTTTTCTGATAGTAAATATCAGCTGGATACTTTCTCTTCTACCTCTTAATTTTAAAAGGGAAAAGCATACAAAACAAAGCAGGTATTATTGTCTAAAATTATTTTTCGCAACAACACAATCAAATCCCACTTTTCTAATGTTATATAACCGGTCACCATCTGCCTCTGGAGACATATTTTTCTGGATCTCTATTACAATCTTTTCCTGATAAAATGGGGAATAGAGGATGTCTGAAGAGTCAGAAATATGTAAGAAAGACCAAATATGATTTAAGTCTGGGAGAAGTTTAATAAAACCAGGACTTCCAAGGTTTCCTAGTTTCCAGAATAAACTAAAAAAATAATTCCAGCATATTTCAACCCATTTTTGCTCATCAGCTGTTTCTCATAGCTTAACTTTCTCACCTCATCCATGAATACCAGAATAATTAAATTTAAATTACTTTGTGGGAATGGTTCATGATATCCCTATGGGCTTGAACCATATCTAGCAGCAGTTAAAATCTCATCAAGAATCATGCTGACAAACTTACAGCTCAGATAAATATACCAATGCTCAAACCTGTGCACATGCCCTGTTTAATTCACCAACCTATTATACAGGTTGATATGATATTTAAAGTATAACTAGACAAAAAAAAAAACCTATGAGGAATATATCTGAAAAAAAAAGAACAGATAATCCTTGCTTATTAATTCCTCTGAGTTTATCTTCTCTGCATCAATACTAAATCTCAAAAGTGGAGGGAAGAGGGAAGGCTGGACAAGGTCCCCCCCTGCCTTCCACTGCTTCCCAGCTGAGGAGTTAATGCCTGCAATTCCAATCAGCTAATTAGTTCTAATGTACAAATGAGTAGTCTGAAGGGGTTAGTCTTGCATTCAAAGAAAATAAGCTACTCTTGTTAATAGCATATTTTATATACACATAAAAACTGACCTGGAAAGCTAAAATATTTGATATAAGGAGCAAGGGAATATTTTTTTTATTAGATGAAAAATTCATTGGACTGTAAAATAAGTGGGTTTCCTTTTCTTTCTTCATCTTCAAGACCTAATTATCCTGAACATCAATAATACTTTTTTATTACAAACACTGCATATTCTTTTTTTGCTGCCAAGTCTACAAGAAGCAAGATTTCAAAAATTACTTTAATCCTGAACTTTAAAAAAATGCAAAAAGATACTTAGAATACTTTATTTTAAAGTAATAAAAAATGACTTCATTTTTTGTTTTAAAATCCTCCTTTATATGTTTAAAGAAAAAAATATAGACAATTCCCAAAAATTGACCATATGGTATTGATATTCCTGGACCTACCTTACCTATTCACTTTGGAGGTTGCAGACTGGTATGTGTATCCAATTAAGGTTCAGAAACACCTTTTTCAAGGTCATCTAAACAAGCACATTAAGTTCCCTCACTATATAAAATCTGTTTAAAAGGCAAACACATTCTCTATAATGACACTAATATTTCAGTGTCACTGTAGTCACACATTCCCACATTTTCACAGGTTTTTCTGCTTTGTCTGAGAGCCTTGTGGTACTTCAAAATTCGAAACCTGTCCACAAGTGAAAATTTCAGTTGTTTTAAGTGTGGTTTTGATGTCAAAAATGTCTATGTAAACCTGGCACCTGGGAACTTGAACAAAACCTCCTTAAAATGCAGGGAGACTGACACTTCCTATGTCCATGAATCCCAGGGAAAAATCTTTTTTATTCAAATATAGTTGGTAAAATACAACTACATTTTTAAAAAATCTAGTATTTCAGTTGATGAGAAGAAATTCTTAACAAAGTCCTTCATCAGTTAATGCAAATATGTCTAGAGTGAGAAAATCTAGAGCAATCACTGAAACTTTTGTTTGCATTCTGTAGCAGCTTTCCCTGCAAGGGGTCCTGGTGGCAGTGACACTTAATGAACCAAGACTTGCATTCTACATTAGAGATGTAATGAGAAAAGATAGTGTGCTTGGAGCTCATTTTCTTCATTCAAATAAAGAAGTAAAGAGGTGCATAACAAAGATGAAATATGTGCTTATCCATGACACACAATATTACTGTAGTACTTCTGTTTCCTTCATGAAAAACAGAAAAGCAAAAAGCATCAAAACAATCTGCTGATTTTGCTGGTGAAGCTGAATCATCCAAATAGGTGATAATCACAGCTTGACTTTGCTACAGGATGCAGAGCAATCTGAGTACCTACACTGAATCCAGTTAAATGTTTCCTCTACATCTTATTGTTACCATGCATTATTTGTTTGTTGTTCTTATTTGCCCTCTTAACTTAATACAGACTAAACACAGATGGTAAGATGGTAAGATTTACATGAAGACATAACAGTCCTTTCTGAAAAAAACTTTAGCCCAGAAGAATGAGATACCTAATGTGAGGACAGATTTCTCAAAGCAATCAGGATGCTATTAAATGTGCTGTCTCAATAAATCCTCACACCCTCATAGCTGAAGTTGTTGCTTTCTTAGAACTGGAAAAAAAAAAATAGAGTTTTACTTGATCCTCTACTTTTGATCTTCATTGTTGTGGTTGTTCCTTTTCCAGAATTTGGCAGAAAAAGCTTGGCTGGACCTCAGAAACTTCCATGATATATTATTAGATTAGAACTTCATGTTTTTCTGTGACATTTTGTTAATCTCTTTTTTTCACTGCATGGTCTTTTCTAAAAAATAAAACCAAAAACAAAACTAAAAATAAAACCAAAAAACCAAATCCAAAACCTAAACCAAAACCAAAACAAACAAACAAAAAAATCCACACACAAATACTGAAACTGAGATAGGAATAGTGTCAGATACTGTCAATGTTGAAAGCACTTGCTTTGACTCAAGCATAACCCAGATTACGGTTTTATATGACTGGGAAATTCAATATTCAGCATTCAATTCATTATGGCTCACCTCTACAACAGAATATCTGTAGACTCTAATTTATACTGCTGACAAAACATTATTTTTAGAAAATTTCCAACCCTCCTGACCATTCAAGAGGTCTGTGTTTATAACAGTAATCTATGTGACATAACAGGTATAAACTTCAGAATCAGCAAAAATAGTAAACTTTGAAAAAAATATGTAATGACTTAAATCAACAACATTGTACACATTCTCCTTATTGTATGTCCAGAAAGCATAGAGCTAGAAAACTAGGGAAAATTCACAACTTTGCCTAGTGAGCTTTACTGTAATTCTCCTTACTGGGTTTACATTTCAGGAGTATCACTTATTCTTCTAATTTGTCAACTTTTCTCAAGTTCTTATCAAGTCTGCACTGTGCTTTTCATATCGACATTCCCTACTAGCTGAATTTTCAAGGTAACTTTTCCATGACGGTCTTTAGGTTCAGGTGGTATTTGTAATTCACCATAAAAACAATACACATTGTAAATGCCACACACTAAATGTTTGTTCTCTCTTGTATTTCCAAAAGCTTGACAGAAATAACATTACAAGTACATTTACCCCACCATTTCCATGCTAATAGTACTGGTTTGTTTCCTATCTTCCCCTATTTGCACTTTGTCATCACCTGCCTTGTTTTATATATGTAGATTGAGTCTGCAGTGCAACATGACAACAGAATTTGCTCTTTGTCACCTCAGGTTTGCACATATTCATAAACTTGTTTGTTTCCCAGCAACAAACCCCAGCTTTTCTATTACCAAAATAAAGCCACTTTCCTGAGAAATATAAGCATACAATCATCATATTTCTCTCAGCATCTGTGCTGTTCTATATGTTCTTATAGTCAGAATTCCCTAACAACAGTCCCCAAAAGTTGTTTTGCCTTTGACATTAAGTTCTCCTTGCTCAAACACGTAGCATTTTTTGGACAGCATGATCTATTATTTCCACATTTAGGCTGACAGGCAAGACTCAACAAAAATGAAGCTAAAAGTAGGATCCCTGTAGCAGCATGAATTAGAATATATTCTTAAAACTTTTTGGTCTGCATGGAGCATCAAGTTTAAAATCCAGTCAGGCAGTAGCAGGAGTTTGAGTCATATGAAGAAACCAATTCAAGACAACTGAATCTTTTCTTCTCACTTTTATTGAAATGCACTATACTCACTGTCTCATGAAAAGAGATTACTTCCACCTATAATGTTTGATTTGTCTGTCAATGCCCCAGGAAAGCTGAAATCCTTGTGTCCTATCAGTCTGTCAGTGTCCCATTATGTGGACCCTTCACTGAACAGTCCTGCTGAATGGGAGGGTGGCTTGACTGACTTCTTCAGGGACACACCCCAACAGTGTAAGGGAGACCCCTCAGCAGGTCCCCTCAGCTTTTCATCTGAGTATGCTCCCCTCTGCCAGCAACTGTGAAGGGCTCACACCAACAGTTTATGGAGTAACAATTTATTAATATAAAATTGTGACACATTAAGGCTCAAGGACTGTCAGTGACAGTATCTGACTACAAAAACATATCTAAAGCAACACACAGGCAAGCTGTAATCCCCAATAAAAGCATTCAGTCCACACAGTGTGGTTCTTACCCAATAGGTGGCCCTATGGGGGAAAAGACAGGGACAGCCCTTGGCTGACCCTAGCAGCTATGATGGAGTCTTCCCTAAATTCTCCCCATTCTCTACTTACTTTTACACTATTTCTTTATGTTTAGCTGGAGCTTGTGTGATTCCAGTCATACATACCTTTGTTAAGGATTGGTGCATAATTCTCTTGCTTTGCTTTGAATGATGCAGTCAATAAAATCTAGAGCACACACCCAGTGAGGAGTGGCTGTGCCTTGGAGGGAATACTTTGGGTTGGAGGTGTGTGTTAATGTTACAATCAGGTTGTAATAAACCAAGTTCATTTGAGGAGAGTGATTTCATCACAGCTGTTGGCTCAGCAGCAGGAAATCTCCTCCTCTCTCCCCTGGCTGACAGGTGCTATGTGGGTTTTCAGATGAAAAGTACCATCAAGTTCCCCTCCCTGAGAGGACTTCAGCAGAGCCTGGTTGTGGTGTCTCCACTCTGCTCCACCTCAGTTCCATCTCCCTTAGCAGGTGCTGTGGCTGCAGATTTTGGGTGTGGGGAATCATCCTGGAATAGGTTTCCAGCGTGGTGACCACATTCCATCCAGGGAGTAGCAACAGTATTTTACCACATAATTTCTGTACCCTTATAAATTATATTATGTTGTGAATATAACTTCTCAGTTTCCTCTTCTTTTACCCCCAGCCACTCTTCCACATTCACAGTTTAGAAATCATATAACTCAAATCCCGAGGTTAGAAATTTCTTACAAAATCTATTAGATTTCAAGTACTGTGTGTTGGTACTTCAAGTTGTCTTCTTTTTGAGATAGAAATTATCTTTTCAAACTGTATTTTAATACAAGCCAATGGAAAGGTAGTCTGGTTTGCAAAATAGACTACTAGACAATGTGAGTATGTAAACCTAAAAAAAATAAGGATGTGAGTTTTGATTGGTTTAATATTCAGAAGGCATTGTCCTAATAAATGAATGAATGAAAAACAATTTTAAGGTAATTTCAGTGGTATGGAAAATACCGATTAGCTGAAATGTAATAAGTTAAATGCCATAAAAAATCTGTGAAGGGACTCCATGTTCCTGAATTTCAATTCATAATCAGTTCAGCAGCAGCACCTAAAAAAGTTCTGTAGCACAAATGTCAGTACATTTGTAACAATAAATGTACCACGGTTAATCACATTTGGCCTCCAAGATTAAACCTCTGTGTCTCATAGGACTACTCTAAATACTTGGCAAGATAGGAATGGGACTGCTCTGTTACTGCTTTTTGATACACGGAAATTCAGCTCAGCTCCCTGCTGAGGTAGACATCTTTAGAATTCATAACTGTTTGAATTCCAAATGGTTTTATTCACCTGCCTCTAAAATGTTGAAAACTGTTGATGTGAAACAGCTCATTTAAAATATGACTTTGCCAAATATTTCTCTCTAGTATAGGCAAGACAGAGAAAGGAAAAGTAATTTCTACTGTACTGGGGAAAATCTCCATTTTTTTATTATTTGATTCTTTTGGTGAAGTGTCATCAAAACACTTATCCCTTAGAATTTGCCAAGTCAGAAATTAATGGAGATTGATTTAATCAAACAGGATCTCCCTTTTAAAATATACAGTGTTTTTGTTAATCTACAAGCTTAAGAATAATGTAAAAAAGTAAAACCAGTTGGAATCTCACATTCAAAACCTGTAAATAACATAATTATTAAGACAAAATATCAGTTCGTAGTTCTGACAGGTCTAGAAATAGCAGAAATTTGAGTATGATAGCTCAGGAGAATCTCCAGCCTATGAATAAATATTTTACGATGCTGGGCATTTAACAACTCCCCTTTCCATTTGTATTCTATCACAATTTATACTGAATACTGACTATTAAAAAATCCCAAAGCAGCTTAAAAATGTAATAAACTGTAAAGGGCAGAAAAGATACAATACTTTCATATTCTGGAGCCCTTGGCAATAATGATCAAAGTTTTGAGTTCTTACTTCTGAACTAGAATCTGGCCCTGCATAAGAAAGTTGTCTGACACTGACCCTAGACCTTAAAATTATTCTGCACAGATTAAACCTCAATGTTGTCTGTGTTAAATGAAATTATGTAATTCCAAGTAATCCAACCCAAGGTAATATTTTTGTGTTTATATATGTCATAGGTTAACAACAGAACCAGAAGATAAAAATACATGAAAGAATGCCAGTGCCACTTCTCATAATGTGTAGGGAGTGGTGAAATTCCATGAAGATAGTAACAACCTCTACTCTCTTTTCAAGAGACCCCTTCTGGAATGCTGTGTCCAGGTCTGTTGCCCCCAACATAAGAAATACATGGACTTGTTGAAACAAGTCTGGTGGTGGTTGATGATGGTCAGATCTGCTGGTGCAGATCTCCCATGAAGACAGGCTGAAATGGCTGGGGTTGTTCAGCCTGTAAAAGAGAAGGCTCCAGGGAGAGCTTACAGCACTTTCCAGTACCTAAAGTGTTACAAGAGAGCCAGAGAGGGTCTTTTTTATAAGGGCGTGGAGTGATAGGGAGAAAGAAATTATTTACAGTCAGAATGGTGAGACAACGGAACAGGTTTTCCAGAGGAATTGTGGATGCCCCACAGCTGTTCAAGGCCAGGTTGGATGGGGCTCTGAGCAATCTGGTGTAGTGGAAGGTGTCCCTGCCAATGGCAGAGGTTTGGAATTGATCTTCTTTAAGGTGTCTTCCAATTCAAACTATTCTACATTTCTATGAGACTGAACCAAAGGACAGAAAAATAAAATGAAAAAATGCTTGTGGGAGAAAATATTATAAAAATACTCTGGGTTACTTGTGAGTATGGCTAGGAAAACCTTTAAATCCATGTGTGTGCCTTATTATTAGGAGTTTTCACACTCATCAAGGACTTCATGCTCCAATATATTATTTTGCCCTAAAACTGTCACTCATGTGAAGAACTTGCAATGCCTTTTAGCACATCTTCAAATAGCTTTCAATAGTGTTTTCACTTTCTGTCAGAAGCCATGAATAGCATAGTTATTTTGGAGGTTACTGTGGGCATAATGCAGCCAGTCTTTTGGGTTAAATACTGTGCCATGGCAGTCAGTCTTCCAGCATCAGCTGCTATAGGACAAAATAAGATAGTGGCAATTCTCTGGTGGTGAGGCTTGCTGGCACAGCTTACAGGGTACAGTCAGCCTTACAGACACAGAGCTCAGCATCCTGGAAAGTTGCCTGGGCCTGGACTAAGTCCTCTCAGATCAGTATCATCCCTGTTCTCTTTATTTCTCACAGTTCCCGAAGGGTTTTTTAGAAGTGCTTGAAGTTAGGGAGGTGGTTCCTTAGGAGGCTGAATTTACTGGTCTTTTGCATGAAGATATTGGGATGTCCAGAAATTCACATTGTGTGACAACTAAGGGTTACTGCCCAGAAGAAGACCGACCATATTCTGAATTGTTTCTGAAGAGCAGATGGTACTAAAAATAAAATAAGACATGCTGATACACTCAAGAAAAGAATACAATAATTCACTTCTTTGAAAATGAGAAGAAGCAGTCAAATTTGAATTTGCACTTCATTCCATAACTCTAAATAATAAAAAGAGAGAGAAAAAACATCTTCCTTAAGTATTCAGTTGCTTTCCATTTATTTTTGTTAATTCAGGACATGGTTTAGAAATGATATTAGAGACATTTAAACAGTGATTGTGTACAAGTGAATATGACAGTTTTGAGAAAAAGGTGAGATGGTTTTTTTGGTGGGTTGTTTTTTGTTTGTTTGTTTGGGTTTTTTTGCTTTGTTTTGTTTTGTTTTTCCTGAAAGTTAAAAAAAGACGAAATAGAAAAGACCACAAAAGGTCTTGAAGGTCTTGCATTGAGATGGTTAGAATAAAAATTTTGCATTTCGGTATGATTTACTGAGTCCTTGACTGTTATGATTGCTAGCAGTGTAACAAGTAACTGAGTTTTGAAAAAATAGATGAAATAACAATTACTAGAGGAAAGAGCATGTAACAAAGGAATAAGAGTGGCTCATTTAGGCTGATAATGGCTTTTTCTTTTTAACTAGAATTCTCCAGTCATATGTGATCCCAGACCTCTTGATAAAAGTGTTCTGAGATTTGCAGAGAGAACTTGAAAACAGATAAACACACAGAATGTACAATTAACAAACAAATAAAAAACTCAACAACCACAACAGCAGACTTAGAACTTCTTTACCAGAACAATTAGAAAGTGATGCTCAAAAGGAAAAAGGAACACTATAGAATTTATGAAACATCTTTAGATATACAGTTAAGATTCTTAGGATGAAAAATAAATGGATTCACTGTCAGTTTGAAAACAACAAATATCACAGCTCAGTTTGATTCCTGGCATTGGAAAAAAGCTGTAAGAACCTAGTGGATACAACACTTTGCAGGAGCCAGGATAACATACACAGCAGGGATGGGGAGGATGGTAACAGCATCTCTGGATTGGATGAGTTCCTTCTGAAATCATTGGACAATATTTCAGGACAAGGTGAACAGAGCATCAGCCTGAAGCAAAGAGGATATTTAAATGTTTTTCAGTCAAGCAAAATTAGGTAAGCACATATGATATTTGAATTAGAAGTAACAAAAATGAAAGAAAAATAATAGAAAATCAAGATGAATCAAGGAACTGTAGCTACGTTGGTAAGCTCGGGAACTTTCCTCTGGGCTGAAATACCTTTTGTTTGGTGGCTTGTAACATATAAAACGAGATTCAGAAAATCAGGCTGCTCATATTTGTTCCTAGTTTTTATTAGTAAAAAAAAAAAAAACCCTTGGTATTGCTTTCAATTTATAATTTCTTTGTTTCTCAACTACTTCTAAATGATAGAAAAAGAAAAAAGAAAGGGAATCTATTTCAGCATAGCAATGTAGTGACTTTGACTGATCCTCCACCTTGCCAGAAACACTTTCTGATCAGTTTTCCACTAGTTATATTTAACCCATACACCTTTGGGAGTGTAGCGTTCTCAGTGCTATTTTTCACCCTCTTTTACAAGATTGTGCAGTGTTTGCCAGAAGCTTCTGTTTCACAGATGCTATTTCATGTTATTCCACAGGGACATTGAAAAACTAGCCAACAAATACTAAAAATTACTTGCATTCAAACTGGAGACAAATAAAGTCATCTTTTCTACTACTGTAGCTACTAGTACACAATTTTTCTCTTATTGTCACCAGCATAACTTGTTTGTGGCTCTATTGAATTCAGTTTAATCCCTCTGGAATTACATCAATGCAACAGAAAACCTGTTATCCTCCACTTAATACATCCTGCGCTTTGATCTCTGTGAAGTACAATGTTTTTAACTCTCTCAGAAATTTTAAAGGGGTCCATTCATTTATGTACTTCCTGCTTATGAAAAACTTAAATCCTGAGCATCACAACTAAAGGTAACCAGTGAGTGCAAGGCTGCATCCTGCAGTCACCTCAAGATCAAATATCCCAAGGTCTTAAAACCCATTGCAGGATTCCTATAGATTGAGGAAAAGTAGGTCTGCCTTTGGAAGGTCATAACTTTCTTCTAAGCCATAACCACTTCTGCCCCATGATAATTATTAGTCATTCTCATTTTACTGAAATGTAGCTAGTAGCTTCACGTTAGCTAACCTCACTTGTCTCCTGACCCTTTGCATGAGTATTCGGTCCCTCAGTTGACACATGGTTACACAACTGCTTGTGAGCAGGTCAGGAGCTCTGCTGGAGAGGCAGCTGAGTTTTAGACACATGATGCTGCACAAAAAGCCCTGCTCCTTGTCCCTGACTGCAGTACAGTACTGAGCAACACACACCTGAGAGACACCCCAGGCTGATCGTGCATCGGCCGTGTGCTGGTGCTCAGTCAATGCCTTTGTTGTCAGAAGGAAGAGAAATCAAGCAGCATTCAGGAAAGCAACAGTGTGCATTCTGAATTGATTTTTAAATGCCCGATGTTTTGTTTGGATGAGAGGATAACCACAGTTTGTACAGCCCACTAATCAATTGTATCAGAGAAGGTGCTGACTTAAATACAAATCTGTATGTTTAAGCTCTCAGAAGCCTTGGGAGACAGTCTCACCTTTGGCAGACGTACAGTAAGCTGTAACTCAAAGGCTAGTTATTTTCCATTTGCCCTTGTTTTGATGAATTACAATGTCATTTAGCAGCATATGGATTTCTGAATTTTTGCTTGATTCACCCATCTAATCCTATTAATTTGTATTGATAAGTGAAATGTTCATGTACCTCTCAGCCCTAGAACCTTGAAATGATAATGATACCTCAGGCAACATTTTCATTGCAAGCTGGAAATGTGGTGTCCATTGTTCTTTGTCTTTGATTATTTTATAACTCCAGTGTAACTGCAAGGCTGTCCTAGAAACAGCAGTTTCTCTTCTGTTCTGTGCAGACAGAAACATTCTGGGGTACAGGTATCCCGAGACAGGTAGCAAAGCAGGAGAGCTTAGAGCAGGCTGGCTGAGTGGTGTCCCATGACCCCTGCAAATTGATGCCAGCCAAGTCTGTGCTTCTTAGCTGTTACAAGAGGACAACTGTATGCTGATGCTGACTTCACAATTAGCAGGTGTTCCTTGTTTGCATTATTGTAAGTCTTACAAATGCAGTGTAGAATTTTCTCTGAAACACTTCAGTGCTTCCTTCTTTCCTCCTAGTACCTCCCTCTCCCATCCCATCCCTCCATTCCTGGTTACCATTACTTGGAGCTCTTCTGAGTTATTGTTTCCATCTGCACTGGCATGCAGTCTCCTGCAGTCACAACATTTTTTTCTTACAGCTTTTAATTTAATGTTGTCATTATATCACCCTGCAAAAAAACCCTGTCTTTCCAAGTTTCCCATTTCCTCAGAAGGTCTCCAGAAGATAAACATTGGCATGAACTGCTTTGTACATAGAAATTTATTTTCCTAATACTGTGGAAAAAGTTCTGGAGTTAGATAACAAAGTATAAACATACATTGTGGTCGAGGTGATGGGTTCATGGATTGTGCAGACACAAGAATCAGTGGAATGATCAAGCATCAGATACTGTGAGAACTTCTTGTCCTTCTATTACCTGTGGTTTGGCAGGTGCAGCTCAGAACAAACCATATTTGCTTCTCAGAATCTGTCACATTTTCCCATCTCACTTCTCTCAAAGAAAATATAGAAAAGTATAGAGAAAAGTGAGAGCATAAAGTGACAAGAGATCGGACAGAGTTTTGTCATTGGTTAAGTCTCAAGGAACTAGCACCATTCTGCACGAAAACCATTCTGCTGCTTCTGTGTGGTGATTCTTACCCATGTGTTGTTTTATTCTGGGCATTTAAATGTACCAAAACTATGTACAAACTATGGTTTTCTTATGGAGAGAAAATTTCTAAATGGACTTACTATACATTTATGACCTTGCTTTTCAGTTCCACATTCTTGAATATTTTAGGAAATAATTTATGGGCCCTTTTAGTATGAAATATAAATTACTGGAGAATTCAAACTTTCAAAATAATATTTGTCCCTGCAACTTTATATTTACTATTATTATATGCAGAAACCAAAAGCTGTCTCTGATCTGGAAAAGCTAACACTTGTGAGTTAGAATTCTCCAAATGCAAAGCATATCCCCAGGGATACTCTCAGATCTAAAACAGCTGCTTCTTTTGGATCATAAAGAAAAATGCAAATAGCAGAATTTCTTAGTGAAACATTATATTCCAGAAAAGTTTGTGTGTATTAAAACGTTATTTAATTTCAAGTAGTTTCTTGAAATTTTATTTTGGTATGGGGCCAAAAGGTTTTGCCCCAAGTTTTGTATCACATATCTGCTGTTTACCTCATGTTAATATAGAATGTAATGTGATTAAATGTTGTATTTAGAATACTGAAGTTACAGCTAAAAAAGTTCCTAGGTTTTTCATTATTATTTTTATTGAATTGCTGGCATGTTTTCACAGATAACAACTCCTACAAAAAAACACAGAAAAACTTGCAATTTGACAAATCATTAGCAATGTATTAGCAACATAAATAGTATTGAATATAAATAATAGGATGTTTTTAACTGTAAGGAAAACACAAGAGATCCTTGGAGTTGCCATTGGAGAATGATTCAGGACTTTATTTGTTGTGGGCTACTTAAGATTTTGATTCCCACCAAGTTTTGATGCAGACTGTAAAGGAATTCCACTGAGTGTGTTAGTGGTGTCTGTGACACTACGTTAAGGACTGTTCACAATGGTTTTATGGGTATTTTTCTGGGTTTCAGACTCCATCTTCCGATATCAACCTGGTTCTCTGACTTTTTTCCTCTATAGTAATGGTATTTCCTTATATACTTGGAATAAACTAGTAAAGTTGATAAATTGGTGCCTTTTCTTAGCTCTCCTGAAAGATGTGGTTTATTTCTCATCTGAACATGTCTGAAATCAAACTAAGTGTAATTGACCAACAAAGATGATAGAACTGAATTGCATCTCAGAGAACATCTACATTACCAATGTTTACAAGAGAAAATCAGCACCTGAAAGTTTTCTACACATAGAGGTTGACTGAAGCTCCCTTCTTCTCTGTGCTGGTCCCAGAAAATCTCTGGAAAATCTGGCCAGATTTCCTGCCAGTAGCATTTACTGGTTTCAGTAACTCGGCTCATAGAATGCTTTACCTCTTCCTTCTCCTGAAATGTCAACCCAGCCCAAATTCTCTCTAATCATGCCCTTCAGGCTACTCAGGGAGGAAAATATTCTTTGCTAAAAATTCACAGATTTGAGCACTGAGCAGAAAACTTAATTGACCTGACAGCTGGGGCAGATTTGAACACACTGTTCCCACAAATTCAGAGGAAACTGGGAAATTGGTGATGTCTCATCTTAAGCTTGGGACCTAACACACCTGCCTCTTATGGCACTGGTTCTTTAATGACTTTAATGTCACAGTGCTTTATGCTCTGGCCAGCATTCAGGATATCCTTCATGTACATTGTCAGCCAGAAGTCAATAATGAATTACATACCCTTAACACTGTTTGGATGTTAAAACCTTACAGGTCTTTAATATTGAGATTCAGTCAACTGTAAATTTCAATGAAAAGTATACACCAAAATATAGTGAGCAGCCATCACCATAAGGAATGATATTTTTGACATTCAACAAAATAAAGCAGACACAATAAAGAGAACATGACTGGTCTTGAAAAAAGAGACTTAAAATACTTTTAAAAATAAACATATTTTATTTTAATTCAGGAGTGTTGGACTGTCTTCAGATTAGGGAGGAAGCACAGTGAATTTCACACTGAAAAAATAAGCTTCTCTAGAGCCTTTGAGAAGTTTAAAAGGAGAGATTAACTAAAAGAGCAAATGTCTGATAACAACAAGGAATAAAGAGAATGGCAGTGCCAGACCTGAACCCATCTGGAAGTGTACTCTGAGGTCTGCTGATAAGCAGAATGTAACAGACCCCTGTCTTATGGGTAAATTCTGTGACAAAGCCTTCAGACCTAAGCACAAAGCTCCCATCTACCCTCAAGTCAGGAGACAACTCTGCAGGACAAGGAAGCAAGGAGAGAGAGGAGTCTTTCTGCACACACTTGAGCATAATGAGGTTAGATGTTGGGTTTGTGTCATTTGTGACTCTATTTTTAACCTTCTTATTTTCTTAAACTGTTTTAAATCATGTATAATTCAAGTTTGCTAGGCAACAAGGCATTTCCCATGTAACAGTGTAGTGGATCTATAAATTGAGGCTGTGGGACACCTTCACAGGCCATCTTCTACTGGAAAAACTAAAGAATGCCTGAAGGATACAAAGTATGCAGTCTGAGCTGCAAAAATCTCTGGAAAATGGAAAAACTAGTCAGTAGATGGAGAAATAACTCCTGAGACTACTGGTGACGCCAAAGGTGATATTTGTGGTGTGACTTTCTAAATTTCCAGGTTGGTGATGTCCCTAATCCAGAAATTAGAGGAAAGAACTATTTAAATAATGCTGCCATTTTATTTCTCTGGGTTCTACATATTCAGCTCAGAGATCAGCAAAGCAGGAGCTAAGGCTAGACAAGAAAAAAGCTAGTCATGAGACTGGTGAATGAATGATGTGTTGGCTTACTACAAGCAGCTTGAGTATTAGTTAGTGAAAGAAAAATCAAAATAATCCCATTTCCATGCACATTATTGAGACTGGTTACCATCTATTTAGTGTTTTGTGTAGTAATTCCTAGGAGAGATGAAATTATGAGAGTATCCTTCAGGGAAATGAACTGGTCAGTTTTGTTGTTTTGAATGCTACAAGCAAAGTTACTATTTTAAAGTCAAGTCTGAAATTATATAAAGAGGAAGGGAGGTGAGGAAGAAAATATTTGGGATGTATGTAAACTTCCAATATTGCAGGTAAATTTGAAAAAGTAAATCTGAAATACACCTATAAAATATACCTAAAATATAAAATATAAACAAACAAAAATAAATACGTTAAAAAAGAAAATTACTATAAAAATAAATCTAACAAATAATAATATAATATGAAATAATATATAGAAAATACATATATACATCTATATAATACCTATAAAAATGTAACTGATTAGTCATGTGTGTTTGGGAATTGAATTTATTGACAGAAAAAAAAAATGTACTGGTACTTTTAGAAATATGATGCTAAAAATAGATATAAGGCAGGAGAGCTAAGCATGCCTAAGTATGTTCACTCTAACCTATGAGCCCCATGGCTACATAACCCTTCAGAAAGACAGACCAAGACCCAGCCTTTTCTACCACTCACTGGAAGGTTTTGCTCCTAGTTTAATCTATTTTTCTATTCTTCCACAGCCAGTGCAAACAGTGGCACATTCTGCATTCATGTCACCCACTCTAGATGGCTACTACAGGAGGCAAAGAATCATGCAGTGCTGGGTTAATGGTTGAACTTGATCATCTTAAAGGTCTTTTCCAAGCTAAATGATTCTATGATCCTATGCCCTTGAGGCATTGGTCTCAAGTGATTAAAAAGATTATCCACAGGACATTTAATTGTAGACAACTGTGTTTTATAGAGTGGGAGTTAGGTAAGATGCACGTTAAATGATCACGTGTTATTGTCTATCATGAGCATATGAGCACCCAAAAACACCAGTCAAGTTCTCCATGGGGAATATGGAGGCTGCACCTCATGTGCTGTGTCCAGTTCTGCCCCCCTCACATTAGGAAGGATATTGAGAGGCTGGAATATGACCAGAGAAGGGCAGTGGAGCTGGAGAAGGGTCTGCGGCACAGGTCTGATAAGGAGCAGCTGAGGGAGCTGGGGGTGTTTGGCCTGGAGAAAAGGAGGCTCAGCAGGGACTTTGTCACTCTCTACAACCACCTGAATGGAGGTTGTGACCAAGTGGAGTCAGTCTGTTCTCCCAAGTAACAGGTGACAGGATAAGAGGAAATGGCCACAAGTTGGACCAGGAGAAGTTTATGTTGGATATAAAGAAAAATTCCTTCAGTGCAAGAATGGCTAAGCATTGGGACAGGCTACCCAGCAAAGTGGTGGAGTAGCCGTTCCTGGAAATGTTCAAAAACTAAGCAGATGTGTCACTACACAATACAATTTAATGGGCATGGTGGTATTTATTCAAAGTTTCGACTTGATGTTCTTGGTAGCTTTTTTCCAACCTTAACAATCCTATGCTTGCACAAATAGAAAAATAAAATCTGAAGATTTTATATTCTAATACTGAATACAGAGCAAAAATATGGCAGATGTAATTAGCTTTCAGGAAAAAAAAAAAAAAAAACTTCAGACAAAGGCAAAAATATGGTTAATTCATATGTATATTGTTCTATAAGCATTTTTTTAGCATATTCAACCTTGGAAAAAAAAAAAAAGAGGTTTTGTAGAAGTCTTTTAATCATCACTGTGCACAGCCAGCCATGATGTGAGCAGTGTGTGAATTGCAACACTCCCTCTCTGGCGCTGGGCCTTATCCAAGGTATTGAGTGAAGGCAACTCCTGGCTAATGTACAGTCCAGATAATCTCTTTCCAGATAACAGGCTGCAAGCACATTAGCATTTGGTTTGGAATATCAAGAAGGTCAGGAAGTCAAACACCTTTATTTCATATTAATTCAGTTAACATAGCGGTTTTGATATATTCAGATTAGGTTGATTTTAAAGGCTACTATACCACAGACTCTACTTCAGTTACAGATCAAATAAGCTCCAAATCCCAGAGAAAACATAAGGATTTGAACTAATGGCTGGTAAGTTGAGTCAGTTCTCATCTACGTGTTTGTGAGTATGTTTGGTTCCAATTAAATTAATCCTGAATTAAATCCTGCATGCCATATTTATCGTAGATGTCTCCTGCTGCCTCACTCTTCTGATCTTCTCCTACTGTACCAAAGCAATTCCTACTGCAGGCATAGCCAGAGATGAATCTGGGATCACTCAAAACATTGTCTAAGCCATTTCTTTTAGAGTAGGACCAACTATACCTTGATGATTTCTGGCAGAGTACATTCAGCATACTCCTGACAAATCTGCAGTTTTCCACGAGCTTGTCTTATTCCTTTCTATTATTGTCCCTTTTTTTGTTGCCTGTAAACCAAGTCACTGCCAAATTCAAATCCATTCTTTCCATCATGCACATGGAAAACAAATTATTCACCTAGTCTTTGTCAGTAGTTTCTACATACTTGAAAGATGTTGGCATGCCTGACTCCCCAATAGATTTTGCCTTGTTACCTGCACAATCCCAGTCTGTGTAATCTTCCTTCATATAAACAAATTAAGAAGAAAGACACCAAGAGATGCAAGAGTTGAACCTATTTCTCTAAGGTCCAAGACTTTAATAACGAGGCTGTCCTTCCTTCCTCAAAGGTCAGACATGGTGACTGCCTTGTCATCATGTTCAGATTACAAGTAACTTTAATTTTTATGTGAAAAATTTCTGAACCTTCACAGGAAGCATTTGCAATCAAAAATATTCATTTGCAAAGTAATTCTTTAGGGTTGGTTGGGTTGGATTTTTTATGGCCCAAAGCTAACCTGGAGAAGGATGTGGAGAGTAAGTCATATGAGGAGCAGTTGAGGAAGTTGCGGTTGGGATTTTTTAGTTTGGAGAAAAGGAAGTTCAGGGGTGCCCTGATTATTCTCTACAGTTACCTAAAAGGAGTTTTCAACCAGGTGGGGTCAGCCTCTTCTCCGGGGAGACAAAAAAAAACAAAAAAGCCCCAAACCAACCAACCAAAAACCCCAAATAAACAACCCTAACACATAATATTTGAACTGAAAAGCAAAAATGAGTACAATATATTGTTAGTTAGATGACAAGGGGTTTAGTTTTCAGCTAGACAGCATTTAAGTTTTGCAAAAGTCTCAATATTTCAGATTTTTTAAAATTAAAACAGCTCTGGATTCTAATCTGGTTCTTCTAAATTGCAGCTTGGCCAGCCATTCATATGCCCTACTGTTTGAGAGTTCTCAAAGTTTGACCGGACATGAAAATAGTCAGACAGGATAGAGCTTCCAAACTCTCAAATATAAAAGAGGAGTTACAATTGAGAAAATCAGTGTAGTACCTAGATTTTGAATTCCAATTGTCAAAATCATTTACTAATTAAATTATGTTTTGATTGTTAAGTGCAGCATATCTTGAATTAAAAACAGGCATGAACATAGGGTATTGTATTATAAAAAGTCCATTGCAATTGGCACAAGCGCATCAGGGATAAATGTGACAAAGACAACAAATCAGAGTATTTGAAGAATTAAATAGGCTGGAATCATGTATGCTCATGTAAAATAAGAATGTGACAGCCAATGATTTCTAAATTCTGCATTTTTTTGTCTTCTGTTTTAATATACTGAGGTTTAAATATAATAAGAAAAATGGGAAAATGTATTAAGCTATAGGCTGACTGGGTTTTTTTCAGTCCAGGAGAACAAAAAGTCCTTTTGTATGGAGGACATCCTCACAATTTGACTGGTGGTTCACATTTTCTGATCCAATCTCAGTGCTCAACAGTCAAGTTACGATGGGGAGACCCCTTTGTGAGCTGCATGTTATCCCATTAAATATTCTTTTTGAGCAAATATCCCAAAGTGCAGTTCCGTGTGAGTTACCTCTTGTTTTGTAATCCAGATCTCTCAGGGGACATCTGTAGGGATGGCTCAGGCACACATGATGGTACGATCAGTGATCAGTGATCAAACCGTGATCATATCATGAGTAGGTGTGTCAATTCCAGCACCAGCCTGCACTCCCTACCTGTGGAGCTGCTTTCTGTCATTGTCTGGCAGGATCTGTTCCTGGGCCATGGCTGAAGATCCACAGTATGTGCCATTTCCATTGGCCCCTGGCCAGGAGAAGATCACAGAGTCATAGAATTTTTAAGGTTGGAAAACACCTCTAGGATGATCAAATCCACCCAGTGTAGATAAGACTCTGACCTGTGACTCGTTGGGTCAGAAAAGCAGGGAAGTCTGATCTGTGAAAAGTGTCCTGTGCCTTATTTAGTTTTATGGTTTGGGCTAAATCAGTGCTTTTGGGGTTGTTAGGTTGTGCGGCTTAATGCTGACCCAGAAGTCGATCAGGAATCAGACAGTGACTCAGACCTTGTCTCATCAGCTTCCTCCTGGGTCTGAGGATCACTCCCTACAGGAGCACCTCCATTCCCAACAGGACTGCTTCCTAGCAGAGGGGAAGATGTAGAGACAAGGTCTGCAGAAACCATGTTTCCCCAATGCCTATTGTAGGTAGTACATGAAATCCATGCAGGGGGTGCATTTCTGCATTTGCCTGTGCAAATTAAGCCCCAAGTTATTTTCATTCCCTTTCTTCTGTTAGAATAGTTCTCAATTTCTCTGGTGCTTGCCTCTTGTGATGTCACCATTTGTGCCTCACACTTCTGTGGGGCTAAAAGGTTTAAGAAACTCAAATCTGTGTTAAAATTATGGGATTTATTCCTTCTAGTTGGCAGATCCATAAATTCATGTCTTTCCATCCCCTCCTGGAATCTGTAACCCCAAATGAGTTAAATACGGCATTTAGAATTGGTTTAATTACTGCTACAATGAGAGGAAAAGGGTGAGGGTAGAGCTCATGTTGAATTTTTTTCAGTGCATTTAGACTAAATTTCTATTCTATTTTTACTCAGCCTTTTTTTTTTTTTTTCTGCTTCAGCTTCTTATAATTATAAGGCTTTTTGCTAGGCATAAATAAGTGTTCTTGGTACACATGGGAACAGCTCTGTGTGAGAATAACTGACATTCAAGGGCTTTAACATTTTCTTTTTTGGTACCAATTCAAAAGCATATCACCATCCAGTTTAGCACAATTAAACACCAACACTAAGGTCTGACTGCAGTGGATTAACAAAACTGCTTCTAACCAGAGCTCAGCCACAGCTTTATTCCATTTGTCCTGTGTACCCACACAGTCAAGCCTCGTTTTTCAGCATTTTTACTTGAGCACTGAAATGAACTTTAGAAACTACACTAACAGAACACTGTCTAGCCAGGCCTGTTCCATTGTGTTCTTTCTTATTGAATTGAGCCTCAAAATTGACAGTTGCATAAGAATACGTGACTAGACTGTCACGGAGCCAAAGCATGTTTGGTATGCATCTCACATCTTCCCCACAATTTCTATCACTTAGTGCTGACAGTATGAATGGATAACAGAGATTTACTGACTGACACTGCAAAGTTGCCATTGTCAAGAGAGGCAGACACCCTAATGATGTGCAGCATTGCTGAACCTAAAAGGGAGAAGGGAGGAAGAAAGAGAGGCATTGTTTCCATGGCTACACAATACTACTTCTTCCACACCTCTTCTTCTCACAGCCTTGCCATCTGTGTCCATTCTGCAGATAGCAGTTATGTCTCATTAAAATATTTAATGACTCCCAAGTTGTTAATTAGTGAAGGTTCAAATAGGATAGTGCCTTGCTGTAAACATTACTCCTATAGTAATATTGAAAAATACTATATAAAGAAAATTATACCTATATGTGCTTAATTTAACTCCATGTATATCAAGACAACTTGGAGTCTACTGCAATACAATACCTTGTTGGTGAGTTGCCTGCTCCATCCTTGCAGTGTGTGTTGGTATTTGCAGCAGGGCACTTAACTACAGAGGTTCTTGGGCTGCATTTTTAATCATCTAGTAGTACTATTACTGGCAACTGAAAAAATACAGAAACAACAAGATTAAAGTAATTATCTGATTAAGTCTCAGCTCTTGGAACAACTAATAATCTTCATTTTGAGTTATTACTTAAGCCCCAATATCAATAGGTGCCACTGTCCATACTCATTCAACGGGAAAAACTTCCAGAGATATTGATATCTGCTCTTCAGGAGGCCCTTCCCTTTCCTGTAGATCTTGTGCATGCTGAAATAATCTTCTAGAGCTGACTAGGCACTCCTGAGTGGTAAGATTGAGTTGGTACATAAATTGGTCTGACTTAGAAACGTACCCTCCAAAACTGTCCAGTAATCTCTTTCCCACCACTGGATCTCCTGCAGTAATGTGAGCAGCTGCACACCTGCAGAATCAATACTACAAAATAGAGGATTGAAGCAGATGGAAAGCTACAAACATGGGGGGCAGAGATATCCAAATAAAGCGTCTTCGCATTTTGAAGGTGCAAGTGACTCATTTGGAGACTGCATTCTGTGAAATTCTTTACTGAGAAATCCTTTTACATGATTCAAAGGATTTGGGTATGTTTAGCAGTATCTTCTTCTGCATTATACTGTATTTGTTTAGTCACAGTCCACCAGAGGCAACAAGATTCATTCCTCTCACCTCAGTAGGTTCAGAGAGGATATCAGTAATGGTTGTTAATAAAAGAATACAGGTGGAGTTAAACATTTGCAGTGTGTATAGACTCTCCTTCTTATTAAGCTGCTTTATACTAAATTATTGTTTCCAAAAATTTAAAGGCATAAGAGATTTTGTACATAAAACATACAAAGCACCTTTAAGCTGAAAATATCAACATGTAAAATAAATGAAAATACTTGAAAAATATCTTCTCAAAATTATGCATACATTTACAGCACAGCTTCCTTTAATGCCACAGGGAAATTCTCCTGTGATAAGAGCCAGAGACCTGCAGTTTTGCTACAAGATGTGATTAATCTTTAATGAAGGTATTTGTGGCACAGAAATACAAGTGTCCCAAGAGCTGCAGACAGAAGACTCATTATTCATTTGTCTGCTGAGCACAATGAGATTTTCAGGCCTGTTTCTGCAACTCTTGCTTGGTACTGTGTAGGTCTTCAGCTCAAGTGAATCATCTCTGCATACTGTGAATCATCCTCTGTGAGAGCTGCAGAGGAGATTCTTAGTTGTTCACTCCCTATGTTGAGAAAGACATGAATAATTGCCAATAGATGTCCAAAAGGACTATCATGTACCCCAAGCCTGCCCAAGGGTTTCTTTGGCACTATACATTTTATTGGTTTTGCTTGGCCTGGCTTTGGCAGTGGAGGGCTACAAGAGCAGTTTCTGTGAGGAGCTGCCAGAAAGTTCCTCCATGTCTGGGAAAGGCAATGCTAGCCAGCTCCAAAGACACACATGTCCCTGGCCAAGGCAGGGCTAGCTAGAAATCTACTACTGTCTCTGTGATAACACACTGAAGAAGAAGAAAAAAAAAGTTATTGCATTCTTGTAATTGTGGTCAGGAAGAGTGAGGTGAGAACAAGAGAGGAACAACTCTGCAGACACCAAGGTCAGTGCAGAAGGAGGGACAGGAGGTGGCCTGGGTGCAGAAACAGAGATTCCCCGGCTGCCTGTGGTGATGACCATGGTGAAGGGACTGTCCCCCTGCAGCCCAGCAGGGTCCACAGGGGATGCAGAGATCCACCCACAGCCTATGGAGGAGACTCGGGCTGGAGTAGGTGGATGCCTGAGAGGAGGACGTGACCCTGTGGGAAAGCCGAGGAAAGAGGGGCCCTGCTCCCGGGTGGGAGGAATGTGTTCTTGAAGGACTCCACCCCATGGAAGAGTGACCCACACTGCAGCCATTTGGTCAGGCTGTTGCCCATGGGATGGACTGACATTGGGGAAGTCCATGTAGAACTCTCTCGTGTGGGAGGGAACCCACAGTGCAGCAGGGGAATGACTCTTTCTCTGAGGAGCAGAAGAAACAGTGGGTGATGAACTGACCACAGCCTCCATTCCATGTCTCCTTGCCCCTCTGGGGTAAGATGTAGAGCTGGGCAGGAGGAAGGGATGGGGGGAAGGGGGGGATTTTTAAGGTGTTATTTTTTAAGGTTTTATTTTACTTCTCATTGCCCTGCCTTGATTTTGTTAGTGATCAGTTCAATTCATATCTCTAATTAGAGCCTGTTTTGCTGGTAATGGTATTTGTTGAGTGATCTCTCCCTGTTCTTATCTCAACCCATGAACTCTTCATTATATTTTCAGGGGAGACCCTGTCCAGCTGTGGAGGGGAGTGATACAGAGGCCTTGGTGGATGCCTGGCATCCAGCCATACAACATCCCCACTACAACATATTCTACAAAATCTGTTCGAATTTCCGAGTCCAAAGGTGGTAACACCCCAGGATGATCCTTGCCTCCTTTTGATTAAATAGACATAGAATAAGCACAGTATGCATTTGTCAGCAGGTGTAGAATTTATATACATAATCTGAAAATTGACCTTCAGGTTTGTGAAGACATAAAGTGTGGTGCTTTGGGTTTTACTGCACAGGTTCATGAACAGCAATACCATAAAATTAACAGCAAAACTGGTCTCTGACTGAAATAAGCTCCTTAGACAGAATAAGGCTCTGGAGGGGAGCTTAGCTTCTCAACTAAGAGACTATTTGCATTGTGTTTTTAGTCCCTCTTGTCTAAGAAATGTTATATGATTTTAAAATCTCCAAACAACTCCACTCAGTTCCCAGTTCCCACTTAACATATTAAAGCATACTTCAATCTTCCTAAACAGCATGAAAAACTTTTATTTTAACCTCAAGTGGATGTCCTCATTAGACAAACTACAAAATACAATGGAATACCTTAAAGCCTTTCATATTTTCACCAGTATTTTTAAAAGTTCCTCAGAGAATAAGGAACCTTACAATCAGGTTCACTTCATTTAACTTTAACCACCTAAAAAATTAGGTTTCTGGTTTAAGCTACATTTTGTCAGGCTGCTTTGAAAGATGGAACTTGTACATAGCAATTCATCCTTCCTCTCTTGAAAAACCCTGGTTCATGCTTTGAAATTCCCTCATCCTTTCCCAGACTATAGGTCATAGAATGGCCTGTGTTAGAAGAGCCCTTAAAGATCATCTAGTTCCAAAGACCCTGCTGTGGACAGGGACACCTTTCACTCGACCTTCCAGTAGACATGCTCAGAGATTCATGAGTTCATAGATATCTATGAAACAACCTTAGGTAACAACCTTAGTCTAGGCATGCAATTTTAAGACAGAAAAAGTAAACTGAGATTAACTCACACATTCAGTTGCATTTAAGGAAGATCTTATTCTTAACCCTATTCCGTAGTATCAGCCACCACAGAGGCGAGCTGCAATTCCACAGAACACAAACAGGCCCTAAGGTCTTTCTTGAAAACAAGCACAAGATGTGATATCCAGGACCATATCTGTTTCTAGTATTATTTGCAGATTATTCAGATGTGTGGCATAGTTAGATATTTTCTCCTCCTCTTCAATATTCCATTTTAGTCCAGAGCATCTTTTCCTTCCAGGAAAGTAGTCAATTCCTAAAAGAAAAATATCCAAGATTTAAGGCAACTAGCAGAATTTAAATAAAATATACCCATTTCAGAAGTACATTCAACATACTCAATACATGCTTAAAGCTGCTGAAAATTGTAGGCATTTGTCTAAGACACTTCAATAGAAAACCATGTGCAGACAGTATTTGGGTTACAATGGTCAGAGCAAAAATCTGATCTACATTTCCAGTCTGAAGAGTCTATGTGTCTCCATGGTGAAGTGTAATGAGACAAAAGGGATATACATCAGCCAATAAACAACTCTCTACTGTTCCTTGCTTCATATATATTTCAGAGGTATATTTAAAAAAAAATCAAACAACAGAACAAAAAAACCAAAACAAACAACAACAACAACAAAAAAAACCAACACCAACAACAACAACAAAAAAAACCAAACCACAACCCAACCAGAACAACAAAAAACCCCAACAAGGTTAAAAAAAAGTGACCACCAAATCAAACAAGCCTTCTCTTGAATGGCTGAATTTTACATATCTTGCCGATAAGATTTTTTTAAATTGTTCCTAATTAGTGAGAAACTATTATTGAGTCCATTGCTGTCTGGAGTTCTGCATTTCAGAACTGAAAACCAGCTGCTTTCTGATACCTTAAAATAGGCCCGTCAGCCTCAGTAACATTGTTCCCAAGTAATATACAAAATATACCACAAATAAAATAATGATTTTTTGAATCAAAATCTTTAAGAAAATCAGTGCACATTAGAAAGAATTGAAAGCAGTAATTATTAAGAAGAAAGCTTTGTTTATTCCCTGTAGCATCTTCACAGATGAAAGTCAGTTGGCATACCTAATATAAACCAATCTTCAGCAGCCTGCCTTGTTAGCTTTGGAGAACATGTCTCATTAATTTAAAATTAATTCTGAAGTTCTCTTCACCATTTGTACATTCTGTGCTGAAATCTTTTTCCCTTTATTCTGCTGTCATAATGACCAATTTGTGAACCATCACAATACCAATAACTCAATGGTATCTGAACACTCTACAGTTTATACTTAGAGTATTAGTGCTGGAGGATGAAACAATCTTTTCTCTTTGGCTGGAGGTTGTTTGTTTGCTTGTTTGTTTGTTTTCTTAGCACCTATCAAACTAAAACCAAAATAAAAAATGTTTAATACATCCTTTGTTTTAGAGGGTTACCTTTTAATTATATCACAGAGCCATTTTTTTGCAAGTAAAGTTTAGCTGTGATACTCTTACACTCCATAGGGTTTGCTTTGGGTTACTTAATTACATCCCAGTATTTCCCAATTTGGGAGATTATGTATTCAGTTGGGGATTTCAAGTAATCAAGATGGGAATGCTGAATACTCTGATCTGGATTCTGTACATAATATATTCATGATGAAAGTAAACAACCTCAAAGAGTATTAATGTTAAATCACAATACCCTTTTTACATGTGTGTCTTTCAGCCTGTGTGTTTCTGAGTTTCCTTCAGGATCACCACTTATTGTTTAGAACATGATTATTAGAATGCCCTAAATCAGACTAAAGCTCTATCCTAATTACAAAATTTCTGAGGCATATTCATACTGAGTATAAATAAGAAGCAAGCACACAGGGTATTTTCCCTGACATTTTCCCAATCTCTTCTTTTACAGCACAGGGATTTTAACAAAATGGAGGTGGTTTCTATGCATTTAGTTCACACAATGGATTTCCTGGAACTCCAGGAAACTATCTGTCTTCTATCCTTAATTATATTTGGAAAATATGGACTACGTTTTATCTTTTCTCAGGTCCTTTGGGCAGAAACATTGAAAACTACCAAGGAAAAGAAGCAAAGACTTTCAACTTCCTCTTCCAATTCTATGTTCACTGGAGATTTGGATACATTGAACCAGGTCAGCTATGAGATCAGACCAGATTGTTCCAGGTTTATCCCATTTTCAAAAGTGCTGCTGCCAAAACCTCTTTGGGGAACATGCTCAACTATTTGACATTTCCCTAGGGCAAAAAGTTGTCATTTTTGACTTTACTTTAAAAGCATGAATCTTTCCTGGTTCAAATTATTCCCATTGTTTCTCAATCTCCATTTGGTGTCTTTTTCTGAAAGTGTATTATATTCTTTACATCTGTGGCATAATCTTTTTTTTTCTTCTTCACTATTCAATGTTATTTAAGGGTTTGCTTGCTATAGACTGGATAATTTAAAAAGACCAATCCTAATTCTGTATTTAGGAATATTTTATTTCTGGAAAACACTCAATAGCTTTCTTCATTTTTTTATTCTAGAAATTATTTCAAAAAACAACAAATTGATTTTTGCCTTTGGGTTTCAATTCCAGTTATAAGCCACTTAGAAAGGCCTGTACTTTCTACACAGCAGGCATGGAAAACCTACAGGCATGGAAAACCAAAAATACCTGTTTCTTCCTAACTAGAACCTCTCAGCAAAATAAAATAATTATCTCCTCAGGAAATATTTTACTTTAACTTTCCATTCTTACTGTATAATGTGGTACTGAATAAATAAATTTAAGAAAAAAGAGTCACATTTTGTTTGTGACATATAAGATGTATAGTCCTTGTGATAGCTGCTCACTGTGAAGATGGTGACAGAGCCAGCTCCAGACACACATGGTGTTAACAGCCACCTGAATCAGCAGGTTATGGGGTACACCAAAAAAGACAGGGCTACAGTGACTAGGATGAGGTTAACTGTTGCTGTTCAGAGCAGGGGCAAGAATTTGTGGCATCCCACTAAAATATTCCTTCTGTAACTGTCTCAATTTGCCCTCCAAAAGAAAGAACTAAGCTTCTCCAGGACCTTCCTTCTTCTCTCAGCCTTATTCCTCCCCCAGTTATGTATCACTCTTCCTCTTTAGCCTGTGTGGGAGAAAGGCCCAGCTCATCCCTGGATCGTCCTCTCTGGAGCAATATGATTCAGTTTTGCAGTATTCAGTTTTGCTTGCAGTGCTGTCAGCAGTGAGCCTCCTCTGTATGTAGGTCGTGGCTCTTGCCTTGTTATATTTATGATGCTGACCTCAAGGCAACCTGAAGAGGTTGTCTGGGTACGTAGAGGACTGATGTTTCTTTAAGTAAGAAGAACAGATATAGAATACCTAATTAAAATGAAATATGTCAACTTGGAGTCCTAGACAAATCTGAAGCAGAAAATAAGATGACATTGCTTACTTCTGTAAGAACAGCAGTCAAACTAAATTTCAGTCTGAGTTTAAAGAAACAAACTCTCACATTTTAGAAGTGCCTGTTTAATGACTATTGTTCATCTTTGTTTTATACTCAGCTTTATTTCTTATCTATATTCTCTTATATTATGACACGTGCTCTAAATAATAAGGTTGTCCACTGGGTAGCCTGTTAAGCAAAGGGATATAGTAAAAAGTGTCAAACTTAATATCCTTTTTCATCAGCCTTGAAAACAAAACCAGAACAAAAATTGTCATAATTACTACAATTTTTCCATGTAGTACAGGATTTACATGAGGGACATTTTCAAGTATAAATTTCCCCAGACCTATGAATTGCAATCCACATGGCTTCTAGGATCAGGATATCATACAAGATGGTAAAACAGGTACGGATTTGAACTGTAATGATTTGCAGACTCCCTAATAAAATCCCCTATGGCAAGCTATGCTTTTCAAGAGTATAAATGACCTCTTTGATGAGGATGAGTCCCTGCATTAGGATGTTTTCCAAGTCTGTGTAACTACCGGTGTGCCTACAATTAGAATTTTTTATTAAAAGCTAGAACTGTCTGAATAAGAACAAAAAACATTAGAAATAAAGAATCTCAAATAAGTATATATATATATATATATATATATAATATATAAATTATGGCTAGCTAAGTTGAGAATAAACAAATAAGAAATCAATAAATAATGGAGAGGACTTTGCTTTAGAACCAGAGTGGAACCCATCTCATCTAATTCTAATTACCTAAGAATTTCCTGTATAGCTTCAGGTAATTATTTCAGATTCTCAGCAGATTCTCCTTTTTCTTCTGAAAAGGAGAGAGAATGCTGTCTTTATCCTAAAGCAAGCAGAATGAATCACTCTCTGGAGGCACCTCCTCCTATCCAGACTAGAGAAGGACAAGATACAATAAAGACAGTCCAGGCTGGTGAGAAAGGATTTGATTCAAGACATTTATATTTATATGTCAACATAAATTAATGTGCCAGAAAAAATTCAGGTTGTCCAAAAGCATAAAAGCTGTCTAAGCTCCCATTATTGTCAATGAAGATTTAATCAACATGATGTTCTAGAGCAAATTCAGCTGCCCAAGTGAAGGTGTCCACAGCAGTGTGAGAGAATATTTGTCTGGTTTCCAATGACTTCATTAACTAGATCTTTATAAATGGTAAAAGATGCTTAGGCACGTGGTTTACCAATGGACACATAGAAAGTCCAGTTTCAGACTGAAACTTTTTAAAGGGCTAAAACTAGATGAGATGGATCACGTTCAATGAACTGAATAACTCTGGGAAACACTTGTTTAGACAGAATGAAATTTAAAGACAACCAAAGGCAAATTTAGATACCTGATAGGAACACCAGCCATACACATTGCATGATCTGTGTAGACACTGCTTTCTTTGGCAGTTATAAAAATAGCTGTAATGTGAGTGCCAGCAGGCAGCATATAGTTGGGTGCCTGTGTGCAATTGGGTGAATGTCCAAACCTAAACTTTTGCATTATCTAACAAAGAGGCAGAACTGCTGATCAATTATGAGACTGATCAGATGTTTCCTTATGCAAAGTATTTTCTATTTAAACTTAGGGACTTTGAGTCTGAAAGCAAGACGCAATCTTGAAAAGGTACTGAAGAGGTTCCTGAAGAGAAGAGATGATCTTAGAAAGTCATGAAAGAAGGGAAAGATGACAGCTAGAGGAAGAGTCACGGAGATGTATGGAATCAAATGCTGGGGATGCCCAGGGATTTTAGCCAACGGCACCTCAAACAGGTAACTCTGAGCAGCTGAACAGCAGGAACCAATAAGGTTTTCTGCCCAACCTTGCCAGACCAACAGTGATCTCCCTGCAAAGTCAAAACTTGTGAGCATAGTGCTGTGGGAGAGAACAAGTGAACATATGAAAGAATTCATGAAATCATAGAATATCTTGTGTTGGAAAGGACCCCATATGAATCACCAAGTCCAACTCCCTCCTTCTTTCAGGACTACCTAGAGCATATGAAAAGCTTTAATCATACTGATTTTTAAATGAATGCCAGCATTTAGGCCCACTTCAAGTTGTGGCTTACTTTGTCTTAACTGTGTGGCTAACTTTGGAAAATAGCTGCTAGGAAAATTATTTTTATGTTTAGTGGACAATTCAGAATGAGTCTGCATTGTAGTTTTGTGATTCATATGTATAGTGCAATCAAAAAAACAAAACAAAACAAAAACAACCAAAAAACAGAAAACCAAACAAGGTCCAGGAGATCATTTTTTGTCTTTTTATAGCATTGATAAAAACAGCGGTTGGAAAGAATACTGGAAGAAAAGTGTGGAAATGATTGGGTGATAGAAGGAACTGCCTCCTATTGTGACACTTAGAGAGCTCAGTTTGCCACTGATGAATGTCTTTGTAATGCTAAAATATTCAAGTGCTGAAGGATAGACCACCTAATACTAGTCTGAGGTTTTTTTAAAAAGCACATGCTGTTTTATGGGAAGGAATGCATCTACCTGTAGAAGTATTTGTACATATACTTGCATATATATATACAGGGTAGGAAGCTTCTGGTGGAAACAAACATTTGAAGCAATGTCAGCTCTTCACCCCTTGATGTCTTCACAGCAAGATTATTTAACTCTTGGGCCAATATATATTTTTTTTTCAAATTCAGGTTGTCAAAATATATAGGAAGTAATAAGGTAAAACCTAAGAACTTCCAATATTTGAGCTTCTCTGGACTTCTTGTCCTTTGTGAACCTGCACAAGAGAGATAGAGTTCACAGTCAGGGGAAGCATCTTTCAATGGTTCTTAGTTGGACCTGGTAGACAGTGAAAACTTCCAGTAACAGGTGGATTAATAGCAGGAAAATTAGAAGCAACACCATTTCCAGGCTGAGTTGAGCATTCTTCACTGTGACAACACAGGGAGCAGGCATCCACTTGGCTCCCAGAGAGAGCTGGAGAACCAGGAGGGACCTCCACATGCTCCCTCAAGGAAGGTGTCTCCCCTGCATGTGCTTGGGTGCAGCAGGGAACATCCTGGGCACACAGAGCCTGGAGCACCCATGGGAGGGAGGTGAAAGTAGGGACTGCTCAGAGAAGTGTTTGTGCCTGAAATCCCTACAGCCTGTGAGAGCATGCCTGTGTGATTTAAATGTTGGGTGATCAGTCACAGTAGGTATTTCAAAATCTGCAGCTCTTGGTCTGAGTCTTGTGTCTCATGTTGTGGTTTATCTGGTTTAACATCAAGCAGTTCCTGAACTCCTGGTTTACTAACTGCCAGTTAATTATGTTATTAATGAATCAACAAATTTCCAATCCTGATCTGAAGTCCATGAAGCAAACATTTTTACACATGACACCTGTGTGTGTCTGTGACTCGTGCAGCTCTGTGGGTCCCATGGATATAACACATAAATATGTGTCCAGGGAGCATACACTGGCTGATGGCTATCTTTGGCTGCATCCATGCAGAAAAATCTACTGAGACCAGCCATATATTTCACATAATCATAAAAACAAGGTTCCGTATGGAAGAATGTAGATCATAAAAATAACTCAAAAAAAACCCCAAAAACCAAACCAACAAACAAACAACAACAAAAAAAAAAAACAAAACAAACAAACAAAAACAAAACAGAAAAACAACAAACAAACAAAATACCCCAGAAAAACAACAAACAAACAAACAAAAAAAACTGACAGAAGGAATTTTAAATGGATGTCTAACCACAAACAGAGGTACTTTGAAGGACGCTTGAGTGGTATTGTGGTGCAGCAATATTCAGTGGTATTCAATGGTACTGAAGGACAAATTTCTATAAGAAGTGTGCTTACTAATGTAGAATCAGTGCACTTCTCTTTTTGCTCAGTACGAAAATGCTTTATTTGATTATCCTCCCACACTCCTTTCAAAATAAGACCATGAGTTATAAAGCTCCTAAATAGCTAGATTAGGTATTTTAAAAGGTCATAGTGACATCTGAAAATAGTTACTTAACATTTTTAATGTTATAGAGGCTTAAAATATTACATAGGAATAGAAAAATAACATAATTAAGACCATCGGGAGAGGTACCTGCTAAATTAGCATAATCTTGCAGCCTTTTGTATGGATTTTTAATATCATTAAACAAAACATAAAATTAACATCAAGAAGTCAAAAGTCAATTTTAGTAATCTCAAGTTTAAGTTTAAAGCCTTCTTATTGCAGGTTAATGACACTTTAAATTAAAAAAAAAAAAAAGAAAAGAGCGTGAGGGTGTTTTTTTTGGGTCTCTGTTAAGGACAGAAAGGAAAAAATATGAAAAAACTGCAACCCTACAGTATTCTTTCATGTAGCTTCTTTTATCCTTCTAAATTCTGAAACTCTTTAAACAGATCAGTAGTATATTTTCTGAGACATTGAAAGAGAAAGAATAAGAAGCACTTCCAAGCAATTTGCAATGGTAAGAAACCATCTCTCATTAGCCCTCAGTATATTGAAATATATGATCAACCTCAAAACCAAAAAATGTGCCATTCCCTTGGTCTACCACACAGCACTGTTTAGTTTAAAATTCTGTCTCTTAAAAAACAAAGCTGAGCTCTTGAAAATGAAGCTGATCCTTGGGGGCTGCCTTGGTTAAACATGTCAGCACTTTTTGGTGCTGCAGAAGTGGTGTGCAAGGGATATCTGGGGTTCTCTGGAGACTGTAAGGTTTATCTGACATTGTAGGTGGTCTTCAGCTGAGGGTTGGCTCCTGTTGCACTGAGCTTGATCCAGGTTTGTATTTCAGCTGTGCTGAAACCTGTCTTGCCTCATGTCTTGCCTTTAGCCCAGACACTGACTGTAGCACTGATGAGCTCAAGATCTGAAGGAGATAATTAATGCTTTGGAAATTTTTTTCCAGACTTCAGTAACTGCTGAAGTGTCTAAATAGAAAACATGTGATCCTATATCCCAAAACAGAAAACAGCAAGAAAATGAAATCTCATGTTTAGAGGGGAAGGATGTAACCCTTCAGTGGTACACTGTACAAAATATGCTCTAAAAAATAACAAGTTTTTTTAGATAGTTTCTAATATTTTATTCCTACATATTTTTATAAGTACCATATTTAATTGTGAAACTGATAAAGGATGTTACTGTTTTAAAGACAGAGAGTAAATAAATCTTTTTCTCCCCTAGGCCAAAAAGATGGAGGCGTTTTTAAATTATTCTGGGACCAAAGCAAATTACCTTGTGACAAATTGGGCTAAATTTTTATATCATGAGTAGTACTACAAAGTAAGTAGTACTACAAATTATCCTAAGTGATTATTATATGAATGGATTCAGTCCTAAGTTGTTTTTAACGCTTGTGCATATATTAATTATTTATATCTGAAATTGCTAAAAGAGGATAAAGAAGAAACAGGCTCCTGGAATTTTCCTATTTGACCATCTTCTAGTAAGTGATAGCAAAGTTATCAGCTGAGTAGGCATTTAATTCTGAAAGTGAAAACTGAATTCAACCATAGCCTGTCTCCAAAAATTAAAGGCTACTTTAAATTTGAAGCATATGCGTTTCCATAGCTTTATGAATGTTATGTATCCATTATTTTACATACTTTTTTCACTAAAAAATTGTGCCAATCGAGACTACTTGTAGTGGAGAAATGTATCATAAAAATCCAACTTCCTCTTTTCTAGATATTAAATGTGAACATTCCTGCAAAATGAAACCATTAAAATGCATTTTCAATGCCTTTAACAGCTCATTTTCAAAGTTTCTTTCTGCTTCAGTATAAGACAGTCATGATTTCTTATGCCTGAAAGAATGGACACTGGAGAAATGTATTCCATAATCCATTGTCATTGCTTGTTCTGGGGTATATTAAGCTGCAAGGTGTTACATTAAGCTGTGAAAGTGATGGCTTCACCTGTGCAAAATACACTTTTATGAAAGCTTAATGACATTTTTATACTCTTTATATGAATTCATCAACAAACAAAAATCAAATTCTTGAATACATCGTTCTTGCAAAATACTCATTTATACTAATAGATTGGAGAAAAATTCTCAAGTCCCTGTGTGAACTAGATCTATTGGTACATATGAACTGGATCTATTGGTGAAATCAGAGATCTTCAATCCAAGAGCTTTCTAGTGCTGTGACGAGTTCAGATTCATGCAGTTGAATTCCTCCCAGTAAAAGGTCAAATCAAGAGTTCCTTCAACACTGAAATCAGTCTCCAGAGTGGTTCAGATACTTCAAATATGTAAACTAGTCTAGGGTCTAGAGGCTGTGATCACCTTGCCAACAAATGGATCAAAATATAATAAGAAGCTTGAACAAAGTTTCAAAGCTGAGGAATTTTGACATAAACTTGTTAATGGGCTTTTATATCTAAGAGATTTTTGCAAAAAACTAGGGGACTGTATGGTTTGGATTTTTTTTTTTTGTTTGCTTAAATTGAACAACATCCAGAGATGTTTACTTATAAGGTATCATGCATACGTTATTGTGACTCTTTTCTTTAGCTGACTTTGAAAATCAGGGGTTTTTTTAATTTATGTGGAATTCTTTTCTCATGGAAATGTTTTTATTGATTACAAGGACTAAGACAACCACATAGTGCTATGTAAACATTATTATATGACTCATTCAAGTTCATTTACTTAATTCTTTACTTTCTCTTCTTGTTTTACACTCTGGGCATATTTGTTATGTTAGACATATTCTGTTACATAGCAAACAGCTATTGATTCCATCTGTGTGTTTGAAATCATGGATAGTCCAAATGTTAGTTAAAATCTGTTTGTTATCAACAAACTGCTTTAGTGAAGACACAAGAGAAGCTTTTCTTTGTTAAAGACATAAAATGATGTCTTGGAATGCATGAAACATGTGCAAAGATATTTATAAGTACAAATAGAATAATAATGTTAAAAGCAACCATGTCTGTATTACAGCTTTTTTGATATCAGCTTAATCCATGTGGGTGAAGATCCTGTAGACAAACAACAACACAAAGTGAGGGAGACAGATATAACAGATAAAAATATGTATACAGAGGACCAAGAGCTAATACATCATTTTGGGGAATGTTTTTGCTATGTAAACTCATATGCAGGCCAAAACAACCATAAAGCTTTTTATTTACCTACAGTGACCTTGATTATACCTATTAATCGCTTTTTTAAAGCTCAGGGAAGTGGAATGATATTTAAATGGGAGAAAAGAACTCATTAAGGGTTACCTTGCCTTCTATCTTCCAGCTGTTTATTGTAGATTTTGCTAATTTGGCTCTTAAGGGATATCAGAAAATTGTTTTGGGGAGAGTGTGATTCTGTGTTTCTGCTGGTTTTGGCTGGGGCAGAGTTAATTATTGAAATTATGTGAACAGAATGGTTTCCATCAAAAGAATACAAGTTTTTGGGTGTTTTTTTTGTCTCTATTAAAATCAAATTCATATATATTTAATATTAAAATCTAATTTTAAAAATGTTTTTTCAGCTAGCATGAATTTTTTTTTTCCAGTTGAAATACTCAAATTAGAAGCAGTTTAAATCAACCCAAGTGACAATTTTGTCTAAAGAAAAGGTCTCAGCTGACGAATTTCACCCCTTCAAGGGATAATCACACTGCAGTTATTACACCAATAAGAAGCAGAGATGCACATACACAGAAGGGATGCATTTTGCAAAGGGTGGTGTAAAAAGGTACAGGCTGGAAAGGAACAAGTCAGTGATGATCAAATAGAACCCATGGGGCACTGCAAAGGGCAGAGCAGGGAAAGCTGGGGGCAGCACAGCAAGAGGTGAAGCTGCATCTGTGCTGAAGCCTGGTGCTCTGATGAACATGGTGTGTTCAGATCATAGCAGGATGTTATCCAGGCATATGTTATCCATGACCATTTGAACTGGGTTTATATGACAAGATTTTGGTATCAAGAAAGCTGTAGGTGTGACTTCTGTGAGAAAACACCAGAAATTCCACCCATGGTGGACAGTTTCAGACACCTCCAAGATGGAGCTGCCACTGCACAAAGCTGATCAATCTTGGTAGCAGCCCTGTGATAACATATTTAAGAAAGCAGGAAATGCATTGTGCAACATCTGGGAGCAAGGAGTGAGGGTCTGAAACAGCCTGTAGACCCAGGGTCAGTGCAAAAGGGGCAGGAGGTGCTCCAAGTGCTGGAGCAGAGATTCCCCTGCAGCCCCTGGTGCAGCCCATGGTGATGCAGCTGTGCCACTGCAGCCACCTCCATGTGGGAGCAGAGATCCACCTGCAGCCCAAGGAGGAACCCCACAGCAGAGCAAGAAGGGATGCTCTGAAGGAACTTGTGACTCTGTGGGAAGCCTGTGTTGGAGTAGGCCTCTGGCAGCACCCACACTGGAGCACTGTTCCTGAAGGACTGCACCATGTGTAAATAACTCATGCTATGGCAGAGGACTTCTCGAAATGCTGTAGCCTGTGAGAGAGATCCCATGTAAGAGCAGAGGAACAGTGTGAGGAGGAAGGAGCAGAGATACAATGTTATCAACCCCCATTCCCTGTCCCCTTCACTGCTTGGGAGCAAGAGGTAAAAGACTCAGAGATGAAGTTGAGCCTGGGAGGAGTAAGAGGCTTAAAAATTTCTTCTTGTTTTTCACTGGCTTATGCTGTTTAAATTGAAAATAAATTAAATTAATCTTCTGAAGATGAGCTTGTTGTGGTCATGACTCGTAAGGGATCTCCCTATCCTTGTCTTGACCCATGAGCTTTTTACTGTGTTTTCTTCCACTGTTCTCTTGAGGACAGTCAGGGATAGAGTAATTGGGTGAGCACCTGATGGCCAGCTAATTCAAACCACAACACTGTTTTATGTAGTTGCTAATTTGGAACAGCCAGGTGATTTGGTTATTCCTGTCTACAATGTTCTCATTCCCTCACCCTGTATAGTGTCGTACAAGATGAGTGGGTCCCATTAAGTCCAGCAGGGCTCTTTGGATGAAGGGATCTGACTGGAGAAAGAAGAAAAAAGCAACCTCATTTGATGCTACAGGTGCAAGCACTCTTGTCAAAGCAACAGATGTGAGGGAGAGGGTGAAGGTAAGGTCTTCTGTGGGTCATTACTAAATTGAGGCTTGCCAGCCAATGGCAGATGGGAGAATGGCCTTCAAATTACTTTCTGCACAGGAGCTGAACTCTTCCAGGAAGGGTCCCAGCCAAGCTCTCTGCTGCCTCAAGGCTGCACCTGATCTGAGTGGAGGTCAAAAGCAGGTGCCCGTGGCTGTGAACCTCTGTCCACACTTCAGGTGTGTTGCCCTACCTTGTTCTCCAGCTTTAGCTAAAGACATTTCCAGAGGGTAGTTTTGTGTCAGTCATCTGGAATAAGGCAAGTGTATAATCAGAAGTTCTCATCTCTGCTGGAAATGCAGCAGGGACTCATTCTTTGGCCTTCTGAATTGAAGCAATTGAAACCACTGAAAATGTTCTCAAAATAGTTAAAAATTGTCTCTATCTACAATAACAGACATCCTCTTTTTTTTTTTTTTCTTTTTACTGAAAACACAGCTTTACTTAGCGAATACTGGTTTGGAGTAAACTAAAACAGAAGAGTTTTCTTTTGCAAAAAACCATTTCGTATAGCTTCTGGGCTACATCTCTCTTGGCCTTCTCAGTGACTATCCAACAGTAAAAAAAATCCACTGAAATTTTATGATTCTACAAACATAGCAGATGCTATTTTCCTGGGTCATAATTTAGTGCTCTGAAAGGTGTTAATTTCCTGCATGGTGCAAATTGTTAGTTTATTTAGAGATGTTGAGAACAGACAAAAGCTTTTTTTATTTCTGTCAACTGGGCATTTTTCTTCCAGAAACATGAAAAGATAGAATAATCTAAATATCTATGTAAAAAAAAGATCAACACAAGCAACAACTAATTGAAAACATCATGTCTCTCTCATCTATGTGATCTTTCTGACAGATTCTCTCCTCACTGAAGGGCTGGAATATCAGAAAAATAGGCCTACAGGTAAGAGAACTGGCTGGTTACCTGCTTATCCAGTTCCTTGGGTGAAAACAGTGTGGGGGGTTTTAGAATTGTTTTTCAGAATTAATTTCTACTTTGTGCCTTTTAAACAAAAAACCAAAGACATAACAAAAGAACAACAAAAAACTCCAAAATGACAACAACAAAACAGAACAACCAAAAAGGAATAAAACCCAAAACAAACTACCCAGGAAACAAACAAAACAAGGTACCTGAGTGTTATCTGTAACACTGACTGGGGACCTAAGTGCCAAACAAAAATAAATTAGACATTCAATTAAAAAATTAAAATGCAGTGAGATTGTATGTATATAGAAGGCAGTGTTACTAAGGGCAAGAGCTTTCCATTAGTCTCTTAATCCTCATATGGGTATTGTGACCATTTATAGTCATTTCAGTTATCCTAATGACAAGGTCAATGCACTTGCCTTTTAGCTTTTTTCTTTCTCCTCACCATGTATTTATTTTGTGATCAGGAAGGCTATATGGAGTGCAGTACAGACCCCCAATTTTTTTTTAATTTTGGCTCATCACTAAATGCCAGCAACAGCTTCTATTTTCCTTTTATTGCAGAGATTTCCACGTCACTTCATCATAATATTGTTTGAATGGCTAGCAGCTTGGAACAAACACCTAAGTCATACTGGAATGAGAGAGAAACTACACTTTCAAAGGAACAAAGAAGAATCACAGCTGTTTCTTTTGCTGACTCACTGGCCAGAAAATCATCTCAAATGAGAACCAGGGTGTTAACATATTATTTCCTTGGTTTTGTTGTTTTGTTTTTGTTTTCCCTTGTACAACGATAAAAAAGGCTTAGAAGCAGTAACTTGGGTGATGCAAAACATGAAAGAAAATAAAAAGGGAAAAGTGATAAAAAATTTAAGTTCTTTCTAGAACAGTTACAATTGCTCTGATTGAAGTTGAGTAGAAAACGGCTGCCTAAATATCATTAGTTTGTTCCTTCTCTGCTGATTTCATTGGTAAGTGGTAATGACAATTTTTTCACCAAAAATGTAAAAACAACATGTTAATGGAGTTGCTCATCAATACATAAAGGAATTTTATTTTCTGGAGAGGCCATATTATGTCTAATCATACCATACCTGAGGGGGAAAAGCAACCAAACAGACTTAAAGGGCCAAATTATCTTTAAAATAGATCTAGACAAGGGGCAACCTTGTACAGACAAGGATTATTCTGTGTTATTCTACTCAATTGTATTACTCTACCCAAGACAGAACATCTATTTTCAGAGACAAAAAAAAGATATTCCTAGCTCTGCTCAGACTGTCTCAAATCACCTCTATTCTTCTGCCTTGTTCACTGCTGCAGATGCAATTATTGCACTTAGGGCTGCTCGGTAGTGTTTTTTGAGGAAGTAACAGAGGTGGAAGATACATCACTTCCATAAAAAAGTGTAAAATGTGTGGAGTAGGGTAACCTAAAGCTGAAGGAAAGGGAGCTTATTCCATAAGGTTTGCATCTCTGTACTCTGGTTAAATAGAGAGGAGGAGTGAATAACGATGATACAAGGAAAAACTTGTACACATTAATAAGTAATTTATCAGCATTGAATAAATAAAAGTCAGCACCACTGACCTTTTTCATAAGTACCCAGAGCAAATTAAGTCCAAAACTCTTCCCATAAAATTAGAAAATCAAAACAGATATGCAATCTAATGCAATTGTTAGCAGACGGTCAATCTGATGGACTTTTGTGGGATTGTTCCTACACTTGTAAAAAAGAATGAATCCTTAATAAAGTGGAGGATAGCTGAATTCACTCTTTCCTCATTGCTATAATTTTACTCCAACTGGAAATAATTAGGAACAGAACATTGAATCTGGCTTGTTATTTCTATACTTTGGCCTTCTCAAGATTATGATCTGATCTGATTGTGTTGCATGAGATCGTGTATTTTTTAGATAACGTAAGTATTAAATTCTAATGTTAAATTAAATTCTAAAGGAATATGTTAGAGGTAGACAAAAACAACAGTCTTTTTGCTCTTAGAGTCAGTGAGTTTAAGCTTTGCCTCAGTGAGCTGTTTCAATCTATTCTCAAGTGTAGAGACTAAAATCTTAACTGATATTAATGGAAGTTTGGCATGTGATTACGCATTTTGTTGAACTGAAGCCTGTGATTATGTATTTTGTTGAACTGGAGTCTGAGGACGTATCAAAATTACAACCACTGTAAAGACTTCCACTGCCTTTTGCTAGGTTTAAAATAGGTTGTTTTGTAAGTGAATGAGTATAAAAATCTCATCCTCTCATCAGATAACACTTTGCTCTCACCCTACTGCGAAAAATTGGTTGTCCAAGGTCAACTGTCTGCCTGTGCTTCATCAAAGACTGCATCTCTGAGAGCCAGTGGTGTACTTGAAATAGTTCCATTTGGGGTTCAAGCAAGTTTTTCATCTGTATTTATTTGTGCATGTTTTGCCTCCATGCCATTGGTTGGTGCTGTCCTTTGGAAAACTCAGAATATTTTTTGCCTTAGTGGTTCTTTCTTCTTCATATAAACTCATTGACTTGACTGCTGCACTGGACCAAAAATAAACATGTTTTTCCTCTCTTCTTAATCACACAGCTCCAATAACCATATTTTTCATCAGAGCTTGTGATGCTTGTATGAGAGTTAATATTATCTCTAATGAAAAGCATTTGTCTGTTTTTATGAGAAAGGAGAGCATTTCTGTAAAGTCTTCCTGATACTCATGTTCTAGTGTCCTGCCTGAATTCCAGAGCTTGTTAGAGGTGGCTACTGGAAAGGCAAACCAATGGAATTTTCCCTAGGGAAGAGAGGGAATATAGATGTAAAAAGTCTCCACCGAGGTAATATGATTAAGTTTTCAAACTTGAGAAAAGCAAGATGAGAGGGAATCCTTAAACTTCATTCTGATGTTGGAAAGAAGTATTGGTATTGGTACTCAGGAAGGTGAAATGTATGTAAGTCAAATAAACCCAAAACCAGAGATTTTCTGGTTATTAAAGCCTTCCTTCTCAAGCCAGAACTTCTATTTACTTTGGGAAAAAGGATCTTACACCTGCTTTGTGGACTAGGTGAAGATTATTTAGTAAACAAGTGCTTAGTATTTTTATTCTAGTTATTCTTTCGTGTACATGCTGTAAAACTATAAATTGGAGGATAATTATTCTTTATTTTGAATTTTCTCTTGAACAGCAAAGTCTTTTGAATAAATTAGTTTGTGGACCACTGGCTGTTCAGTACTTACATACATTGGGAGGCCTGAGAACAGAAGCCAAATATTTGTGTTATCTGACCTGCATATACAGAACCACAGAACTACAGAATCTCTAATGTCAGAGAAGAGCTCTCAGATCATCACCACCATGTTACTGTTAAACCATGTCCTCAAGTACTGCACCCACACATTTTTTGGACACTTCAGGGATGATGATTCCACCACTTCTCTGGGCAGCTTGTTCCAATGTCTGACCATTGTCTGGAAATGTGTTAGACTTTAGCTGAGATCCTTGGCCACTGATCATCCAAATCTACCTGACACTTTGGTTCCCATCTCAGAATCACATCCCTGTACGTGAGAGAGCAGGTGGCAGAAAGGCACCAGGTCACACTTCCGTACTTCCTTTAGGTGGAAGTAGGATTCAAGTTGTGCTTATGTATTCATCAAGTCAGACAGGATGATTAAATCATCTGGATCTAAACACTGGAAAGAAAGTGCAAGAACTTTGATCCCTGGCCTGAGGAATGCACCCCTGGAGGAAAATAAATTTAAGAGGCAATTCACCTGATAATCATGAAAACCATTCTCATATCCCTAAAACACACTCCATTTCTATATGTGTTGTTTAGGAAGGGATGTGTGTTATGACTCTTCTGATAGCTGAGAAGTCATTTCCATTTGCTACTATAATGATGTCACAAATTTCCCATTACTTTTCCCATCTTTCTGGCAGTACAAGATTTTGAGGTGTTTTTTTTAGTCTCTTCAAGACAAGCTACTGCAACCAGAGTTCTGCTGTTGGGGTGTTTTTCATTTTTTTTGGTTATGACTTCCTGTTCTATTCACAGTTACATTTGTATTAACTTTTTCTTTTCAGGCATAAATTATCCTTTCAGATTCCTGAATGGATGACAAGTGCATTATTTAGCAGATTGCCTGATTTCATAATTTTCTTAACATTATGACATATCACTAAAATAATCAAACCAATGAGGTATTTTCTGATTCAAATCCTGTTTTAAAGAATTTTTGCAAAGATTCCTGGGCTTTGGCATGTGATCAATTACTTATCACCAACTCACACTTGTAGGAGAAACATCGGCTTCACTGTAGCTATTTCCAGGCTTGGGCTTGTGGTTTAAGGGGTTTACCATAGAAATTCCATTATTCCCACCAGCTAAAACAGGGTCTGAGTTCCAGGCATAGCATTCAAATTTCAGCTATTCAAATAAACTAAGGCAAGGTCTTAGCACATGAAAATTTTTCTCATATGTTCTTGGCATTTCCACTGAACTCCCTCTGACATCTCATTTTGAGAGCTGGAAACGTGATGAATACATACTCTCCCTCAATGAGATTTTATTTTCACTGATATCTTTAGATATAAAGCCTGGAGGATGCAGTAAGAAGTTGGCATGCAGAGAGCTGATAACTTCTAGGAATGTCACCTGAGCTTCTGTGATTCAGTGGGTTGAAAAGCTTCTGACTTCAACCTAGTGAATGGATGTAAAGAAATTTTTAAAAACAGTATCAGAAGCAATGTTGCCAAAACCTACTCCTCACTGAAGTTTTTGGATAAACACATTTGTCAATTGCTTAAGTCAGAGGCTTAAAATAGGGAAGGCAAAAATGATTCTTTCAGACGCTCTGATTGTGTATAGCATGTGTGAATTTTACCATCCTAGCTGCCTTACCTGCCAAGGGCTTGCCTTTACCCAGACTTCAGCAAAGTCTCTGATACTGTCTCCCATAGAATTCTCTTAGAGATCTGTCAGCCCATGGCTTGGATTGGTGCACTCTTCACTGGGTTAGAAACTGTTTGGATGGCCAGGCCCAGAGGGTGGTGGTGAGTGGAGTTACATCCAGCTGGATGTGGCTCACCAGTGGTGTTCTCCTGGGATCATTGATGGGGCCAATCCTGTTTAATGCCTTTATCAATGATCTGGATGAGGGGAACAAGTGCACTCTCATTCAGTTCACACACAACACCAAGTTGGGCAGGAGTGTTGATCTGCTGGAGGGCAGGAGGGCTCTGCAGAGGGATCTGGACAGGCTGGACTGATGCTGAGGCCAATTGTACGAGGTTCAACAAGGCCAAGTGCCAGGCCCTGCCCCTGGGTCACAACAACCCCTGCAGTGATACAGGCTGGGGAAAAGTGACTGGAAAGAGGCCAAGAGGAAAAGGATCTGGAGGTGTTGTCAACAGCAGCTGAACATGAGCCAGAGTGTGCCCACATGGCCAGGAAGGCCAATGGCATCCATACAGAAATCATGTGGCCGGCAGGACCAGGGCAGTGATTGTTCTCCTGTACTTGGCACAGCTGAAGCCACACCTCAAATTCTGTGCTAGTTCTATGATTCAATGAGTCTAGTGTCAGCCTCAAAGGGGTCATGTAAAAACTATTATCTTTATTCACTCTCCCATGAAAACAGAAGCACTAAATTAAGCACTCAATTTTTCATTTTAAAGTAGCTGAGAAATCCAAAAATATATTGACAAATCACAACTGGAATCCCATCTGGTCATTTGCAGTAGAACTGCCATCAAAAATAAAGCCTGAAACTGTTCATAGAAACAACAGAGAAAAACACACTTTGTTTTTTAAGTCTACTAAATTAACAGTGCTGTGTATACTTCCACATGAATTTCATTGTCATCAGAGCAGTGATTCTGAGATAAACAAGGTTCATATTCAGATCTGAAATTTTGTTTTGAGCTCTTTTTTTGAATATGGGCAGTGCTTTCCATTCCTATGTTTTATATACACCTAGGAAGAATAAATCCAGCTTTAGACACAGCACAAGTTTTTCTCCATTTGTCTGTGATACAGGTGTTGCACAGACAGAAGCAGAAACTCAGTAATGTAAGAAAGTCAGATTATGAGCAGGCAGTCCCAGATACATGACACAAAGTTATTGTTCTTCTACAGAGTTCTTTAACTCATTGTCAAAAAAGAGATTGGGAATGACCCTGCTGTCTGGTAAAAAAGCTAAAAGGTGTATTGGACTATCAACTTTCACCAACTGCTGCTGGAGTTTATAACAGGGAAACGATTCTGCCCGGTAAAAGCCACATTAAGATACTCTGACACATACTTTATTCAAGAGAAGAAAACATTAAAAATTGATTTTTTTTTTCTGTAAAATGCATTATTTCTCCACTGCTGTGTGCCTTGATATATAATTTTCTGTCATTGTAATGAAGTTTGATGGTTCTGCTTAATGTTATTACTAGAATTGCTTTTCATGTGATGGAGCTAATGCATATGTACTTAATTTTCATTTTATGAATCTCTTTCTTACATGATTGCACATATTTACTTTTGTTTTTCAGACCTGTTTTTCAGCAGTTATTCAATAATTTTATGAAACTGTTCAGCATCTGCCAGGTTTTTCACATTTTGCCCTTCAACTGTATAATGGGAAATATTTTTTTTTCTCTTCCACATAACTTATGAAGAAAATTATGAGACTTCTGTCAACACTGGCAGTTTAATGTAATTTTGGTTAAAGTGAATAATACAAAACTGTTTGCAAAGTTCCAAAAGGAGGAAATTTTTCCATTATTTTCTTAACAGCCTACCTTCTTGAATAGCAAGAGACTCTTACCAAAAAGAAACACAGAGCTTTGATTTTAGGAGAAATTATGAAAATTCAGAATATATACCATGACCTCAACTCTGGGGTTACTTTTAAATCCATGAGAGCTGAGGAAGAGAATTAGAAACTGGAAGAAAGGCCATTTGATCTTTCCCTCTTCAGTAAGGCAGTGGAAGTCTGGCCTTCCTTGTAGAAATGGCTGAAAAAGAAGAATTTTTACAAGCTTCTTTATATATAGTGGTTTATCCTAGACACACATTGCCAAATAAAGAATGAATATATGTTGTTGAATTCATGTTTAAACCCAAATTATTTCAATAAGTGACACAGTAATGTTTTGCTGTGGAAGATATTTTGAATGCTGTGGCTGAAAACAGATCTGCATAAGCATGAGAAATGTGTCAGGTCTTGATTTCATTCTACTGGCAAGAGAGCAGCTCCCAAGTTAGCAGCAAGGGAGGGAAGCCCAAGGTGAAATTCATATAGAAGCTAAATAGCCCCAAAATGGGCAACACCTTGTCAAGCACCTTGGCCTTCCCATCCAAGCATGGACATAGACCTGGCCACCACTTTTTGATATCCTCAGTCAGAGTGGCTGCTTCACAACAGCCATAAATTACACTTTCAAAATGCCACCCAGGAATATGCAGGCTGGCTTGGAATCAATAACAGCAGTAGCTGCTGTCCAGGACAGTATCCCTTGTGTGGGAGTGGCTGGATGTTCCCAGAGATTTCCTGCTCCTCTACCCAGTGCTTGCTGTTGTCAGGGGGCTTTTCCTCCCCTGAGGGAACTGTGGGTTTACTAAGTACAGGACTCCAGCATGCCTTTTCTGATACCTGTGGGCACCTACCTCTTGACATGCTCCTCAGATAGGGTCTAACAAGTCAGGAAGAAAAGTACAATTAGAGAAAACTTAAGGGAAACCTTCCAGGACTTGTTATTTCCTTCACCACTTCAGTGAGCAGTCTCCAGATAGAGGTGGGGCAGGGCTCCACATCCTCTCATCATCCAGCCATCAATCTCTCATCATTAACAGGCTCCTAGTATTTCATCTGAGATGTCAGGGGCAAGCTTGCTCCAGTTCCATGCCATACACTGTGCATTTCTCAAGCAGGTTATTGAGCAGAAGGCATCTCCTGAAGGCAGCTTTCCTCCCAGTGGTTGCTCCTTATTCATAAGCATTTCCATTAGTGATGCTGCATCTTGTTTCACAGGCAATTACATCTGCCAGATTCTGGCTTCTTCTTCTTCTTTCCTTTTCCATTATTTACCTGTACTGAATCCATCTTCCCCACCATTCCCAGTCTCATGTTTCCTAGATGTCTGTCCCTGTCCAGTGCAGGTATTAAAACTACATGCAAACTAAGGTTGATACAAGTTTCAGATTTGAAGGAACACTGAAACACCCTTTTGCTTGTCTTGCCAGAAGATGTTCCTAGTCAGAGAGATTTTAAAATGGTAGTTTGAAACATCTGGGGTTTATATTTAAAAATACAGCAGTGCTGTGTACTTCTGGAAAGCTTTAGATGTATGTTGGCCTTGTGTTGTGAGATACCCTTACATGTCCAAACATTTATTAGTAGGGTGTTTAGATGATGGCTTACAGCAACTATATAGTAAGGTCAGTTTCAAGAAAAAATAAAAACTAAGGGGAGACAGAAAATAAGCAAGAAAATACCAAAACTCTCCCCAGTGACAATCTGGGAAGAGAAGAAATTGGCATCCTCAAAAAGCATCTTCCATTGGCTCCTCTCCAGCACACAGGCACCCCATCCACCCTTTTCCACTGAACTCTATAATCTTCATCAGGATCCACTCAACCCTCGAATAGTGTTGCTGTTGCTGTTACTGCTGGCTGGAGCATGCTTTCACCTGGGGCTACTGCTGCAGACTACACCACTGAAAAGGTATGCATTTGTGGAACAGGAAAAGGACAGAGAAAAGAACTATTTGATTCTGGGAGAAATTTGTTTCTCAAGAGAACTGACCATAACAGTGCAGTCAGGTTTGGGAGGAATAAGACCCTGAGAATATTACGATGAGAATAACATCATGAGAGCAACAAGGGGCAATCTTTGCCACAGAGGGCTGGGTAAAACACTGCAGGGCTTCAAGGCAAAGGCAGGTTACAGAACGGCAGCTATAAGTGCCCTAGAATTATAAAGGTGAAGGCATCTAAGGCACTAAGCAGTATTTCTGGGCTTGAAAGGTGGTATATTGTTAATTCCCCTCCATAACTTCACTTTTTACTCTTCCTCTGATACGTGACTGCAGTCTCTTTTCCCTACCTCCTCTGTCTGCTGTTCTCCCTCTCCTCTTTCAACATTTCTGATGGTTCTTTCAAGTGCACTGTCACCCATGACTAGCACACACGCATGCCCTGCAGCCAAAACCCAAGTACCTCTGCTTTGCATCGACAAGTACTTTCTTCCTTGCCTTTACTGGACACTGTAATACAGAAATATCTCACCCCTAGTGACAAAAAAATCTTTTTTGCCTTCCTAATTCTCTGAGCAGCAAAAGTTTTTCTTATTTATTAAATGAAACACATCTGCCAGCTTTGGAGCCACCTGGCAGAGCAGTCCCTGTTCTCTCTTAATGGCCTATTTAGTGATAATGAGACATAGTGAGATATCAAATGCCACAACACCCTGTCATTACACGTCACTGTGTTTATCCTTGCAGTAACTTTGTATTTGTGATATTTAATAAACTGTTTGTATAACATTAATACCTTGATAATTTCCTAGAAGTTTTCAACTCTAGTGGTCCGTGTTAAGTTTTTTTATAATCAGAGATGGTATAAAAATACGTATTTATGATAGTTCCTTCTTCTATAGCATTTCACACTGTCCTGCATGAAATCCTCATCTCTAAACTGGAGAGACATGGATCTGATAGATGAACCACTTGGTGAATAAAGAATTGGCTGGAACTGGATGTACTCAAAGATTTGAGGTCAATGGCTTGATGTCCAGTAGGACACCAATGACAAATGGGACTCCTCAGGGGTTGTTATTGGCACAGGTGCTGTTTAATATTTTTGTCAGTGACAGGGACAGAGGGACTGAGTGCAGCCTCAGCCTCAGTGTGATGTGATCAGCATGCTGGAGGGAAGGGATCCCATCCAGAGGGGCCCTGAGAGGCTTGAGAGCTGAGTCCGTGCAAATGCTCTGGGCTTCAACAAGACCAAGTGCTGCTGCTGCACCTGGATCAGGGCAACCCCCAGGATCAGTCCAGGCTGGGGGATGAACAGATCCAGAACAACCCTGCTGAGAAGGACTTGGGGGTGCTGTGGGTTGAGGCTGGAGTTGACCCAGTCATGTACCCTTGCAGCCCAGAAAGCCAAACGTGTCCTGGGCTGCATCCAAAGCAGCATGGGCAGCAGGTGAGGGAGGGGATTCTGCTGCTCTGCTCTGCTCTGCTCTGCTCTGCTCTGGTGAGACCCCACCTGCAGTGCTGCATCCAGCCCTGAGTCCCCAGCACAAGGAAGATGTGAACCTGTTGGAACAAGTCTAGAAGAGGCCACAAAGATGATCAGAGGATGGAACACCTCTCCTATTAGGCTCCTCTCTCTGTAGACAGTCTGAGAGTGTTGGGACTGTTCAGCCTGGAGAAAAGAAGGCTCAGGGGAGACCTTACTACACCTTCCAGTACTGAAAGGTGCTACCAGAGAGCTGGAGAGGGATTTTTTACAAGGAATGTAGTGATAGGACAAGGGAAAATGGCTTTAAACTGGAAGAAAGCAGGTTTATATTGGAGGGGATATGTTTACACTGGGTAGGAAAGAATTCTTCACTATGAGAGTGTTCCAGACCTGAAGACCCAGGAAGTAATTCATTCCATTGGCATGTAGATTTTGGTGATAGGGGAGGCAGTAGTTCTCCAACACATAAATCTGAAACATCTTAGAAATAGGGTTCTGCAAAAAAAAAAAAAAAAAAAAAAAAAAAAAAACAAAAAACACCAAAAAAAACTTAAATAGCTGTCTCAAGATGCTGGAAGCAACAATTTTATTGCTAGCAGTTATTATGTACTATTTATGGTAAGCAGCTTTTTAAGGACGGAAATGCAGATTGTGGTCTGTTTGCTATCCCTAATAAAACCAAATATAGGAAAAGACATATATAGGAATATATAATAAAGGACAAATATAGGAAAAGTCCATAAGGACACAGATTTTAAAAACAAGATAAAAAGATCAACAACATATCAGGTGTGATGGAGGAAAAGAAATAACTCTGTAGGTAGTGCTTTAGCTTGTGAAAAATGTGCAAACAAATGCCAGGAGGAAGAAATTGGATAGCACAATAAAGAAGAGGAAAGGTTCTGGGGGAAAATCAAGTAAGTGGAGCATGAAAACACAATACTGGTAATTAATACAAGTAGGCACAGGTGAAGAAAAGCTTACAGGGGAAAAGAATACATAAGTCACTCAAGCTGTGCAGAGCCAGAGTGCAAATGAAAATTCAGTAGCTAACACAAGGAAAGGAAAAATCAAACTGCGGCTGGAGGAACTGGAGATGTGCATTGACAGCACAACTGCGAGTAGGCAGATCTAAAAGAGGGATATATCTTCCTTTCTCTGGGAGGTCATGCAAGGACACTGAAAGGAAAATGGAAAACAACAAGATCTTTAAGAAAATATAAAAAGGGACACAAAACCACTGAGAACATAGCCTATTGATTATAAATTTCTAGAAACCATGGAGTCCATAAAAATCATGGACAAAAAAATATAAATCCTATTGAATATAAAATTGGAGTGTTCTGAAAACAGCCGGATGACATCTTATTAAAAAGCTCAGAATTTCCTTTTTTCCCCTCTCTCTCTCTCTTTTTTTTTTTTTTTTTTTTTTTTTTTTTTTTTTTTTTTTCCTGCAGGCAGAAGGCTCTTCATCTAAACAGAAAATGAAGTAATTTTGCTCTTCCCACTTTTGTAAAAAATGGTTGGGCAAGAAAGGCAAAACAGCATTACTCACAGGAGATATTATTTCTGCAACAATGAAGGGAAATCAGTTTTTCTTATGAATCTAACTCAACCAAGGAAAATGTCAAAATTTACCTGTGATTTTTGGCAGGCAATTCTGAATAGTGATTGTGTGGAATTGTTCTGTGTTTTCCCCTTTTGAAAATGTCTCCTCTTCAGCATTTAACCAAATGAGGAGAGGAATCAAATTTATTTATGGAACTCCCAGTGGCTTCTCTTTTTTTTTAATCATTATTACATCTTAAATATCTGCTATCTGCATTAGCCTCTGTCTCTTTCTGTCTCTTAAGAAGCACCTTATTTACAGTGAGGTAAGCTCAAGAGTCTGTTGATTTTAAAGAAAATGCTCAATATATTGTGCTACTTACTGATGTAGGATGTCCATGTTTAAATACTTGGACATGAACTGAATCAGTGTGGCTACAGGAAAATGCCTTAAAGCATTTATTCTTTCCGTGCAGTGAAGCACATGAGGAAATGGAATTTTAATGACAAACTGCTTTAAACAGTAAATAGAGGAAATCCAAACTGTCATTTAAGTAGACCTTCATGTGAAAAAAATACTACAGTGATGCATGGGAAGGCTGCTGCACAATTCCCATCTGATATACATATTTTTTAAGATGCAGCTGACTTAATGTGACACTTGGCAGAAAAACAGCAAACTATTTAAATAATCATTTAAGTACTTTCAAGGAATTTAAGTAGAAAAAATTAAATAAAATAAAGCATGTTCATAAACTGAATTGTATTGCATAATAATATTGTATGCATTTCATTTCATTCTACTGGTTTTGACACTGTGAAATTTTTAATTAGACATTGAAAATAAAATAGTTACTTCACTGAATATATTAAGTGCAATATTGCAGCCATTTTTAAGGTTTATTTTTAGGAGAAATACAAAATAAACATCTCCTTGCCACCTGTGCATGCACCTACTCTGACATTTTGGTGTGTGTAAGAGTTTAACTTCTAATTACATGGGGCATGCTCAGCTTGGGCAAGAGCACAACAGAACGAAATAAGGTGACATCACAATCAATTTAAGTTCTATGAGTTAATTAAAGCCTTGAGCTCCCATGGGCATGCCAGGCAAGGAATGTGACAGCAAAATTTGTGAGAGCTGTCCTGAAACTCTGCTGCAAGGTGGGAGAAAACAGAAAAAGGGTTTTCAGACAAGAAAACACAGCAGACACATCACGTTCTGGTATCTTTACAGGAACATTTAGGAAGTGAATCGGGATGCATTGCACCTGAAAGGGAAGCTGTGAGATTTGGTTTATGTTGTGATATTGCCATGATATAAACCAGTTGTGTGGGAATCTGTTTGAAAGCAGTATTTAAGATCAGAAAAGCTGATTGGTGAGCATGCAGCACCTAACATGGAGACCATAGCATAAATCAAATGTTGTAGCAGAGCAGAAAGCTGGTTCTAGCTCAGTTTTATCATTTTCAAATCTATATTTTTCATTTCTAGACCTGCAAATTTTCTTTTTTGGAGATCACAGAATTTTCTTTATAAGGTTTCTTAAGATATTTCTTTCATTTGTAGTAAAGTATACATTTTATTAATTTTGACATGTTTAATCACCCGCACAGCTCTGACTAACCACCATTTGTTGAATAATTTTTACATTGCAAACCTCTCCATTGATTTTCCTGGGTGATTGGAAGGTGTAATGAAAAGTTTTACAAAGAGCTGCCCTATTACTAGTTCAGCATGTTGCTATATTCAAATCCTATAAAGTAGGGAACACTTCTTCCAGAGCTTTAGAGCAGTCTCTATAATGTTCTATTTGTATTCTTACATAGGTCTTATCACTGTGACATCTGACTACTTCCCAGGCCCCTATTACATGATACAGGTACCTTATTTTGTTGGAATGGGCTTAGATAATTTTTCTGCTTGGAAGAAATTGAAGAATGTTATTTTAGAGTTATTTAAAACTGCCTGGGTTTATTTTTAGATGGAGAGGTGCCTCTTGCACAGAGAAAATGATGCTTTGAAGCAATTCTTCATTCCATCAAAAGCTTATTGTGTAACTAACTGCAGATCATTACAAAACTCAGGGCCTAAATAAATACCTAGTCTACAGACTGGGACTGAATTTTGCCATGTCCTGAAAGGAACCCACTAACAAAGATTGAACTCTTCATACCTGTGGAGAACTCTAGGTCTTCACTGGCAGAAGCCATGGAAATATTGGGGGAAAATAAATAACTTCTCATGTTCTAAAGATGTCAGACGTAGGAACTGGTAATTAGAGTCACAATGACAGATCATCTCTTTGAGAAAATTAAGGGGGAATTAATAATAAATACACACTAAAAAGAGGGTGAAACATAATGTTTGCATAATACATTAGCAGCAAAAATGTGAGAAAATTTGCATAAGGTACACTGGCAAACTTCCAGTGATAGTTTTTTGTTTAAAAACTATGCATAAAGAATTCATTTCTTCTTGCATGTATCACATATCTGTTTTACTCAGAAATTTTATGGTGTTCTATCTCAGAAATTTGACTGAGAATACTTCTATTTATGAATAGTTTATAAGCAACACCCCAAGGTTTAGCATTGTGTGACTTTCTGGACAGATGTCACTCTGGCTTATGCTTCTGTGGAATCTATAATTCAATAATTCTGTCTCTGTGTCTGTCTGTACGACAAAAACTGCAAACAATTATGGAAATATGAGCACCCTTTTATTATGCATTTCTAAATGAGTGAAGAAACAGCAGATTTATGGAAAATAATCATCAATAAAGAAAATTTCCAGAAATAAGACTTATTTTATTTTTGTTAATTTATTTTGTTTTGAGCCAAACAGTTCCACAAATCAATTTCACCATCAGTAACAGATACAATCACCAATAAGCTAAATAGCAGAATTTGTAAGTGTAAAACAGCTGATCTGTAATAAGTGAAGAAAGATGGCAATAAGAATGCAATGGTTCCTTGAAGAGTGAAAAAGGTACCAAAAAACCCCTCCCTGCCACTGCCTAATCTAGTATTAGTGTCCAAATCTTGAAAAGCAAGTGTTGGAATTTTTGGACCCTGTCCCTATCCCATATAGGCACTGAGATCCAGGTACAATCACTGTCATGAAACGTAAAAGGGAGTTGGAGATATTACTGAACACCCATTCCCAAATTCCAGGGCTGCCCTCTCTTCTGTACCAGCTGTTGAAGCCAGGTCAGCATATGGGAGCACATCCATGAGGAGTGATGGCAGCACAGGGCCCACAGCCATTGCCAGAGTCAATCTGCTCAGAACAGGTCTTACTGACCCAGCCTGCTTTTGCCCCTTTGTTCAGGAAGGAGTTTTAAACCTGAAATTATGTCCACCCTGAAGTCACAAGTGATATGTGTTATCCTCTTGTTCCACCCACTGCCCAAAGCAGAAGGAATGACATTCCTTGCTGGTACGTGTCACAGTGTGCTCCAAGAGCTGTGCCCACAGTTCCATTTCATCACACCCTGAGCAGAAATATTTCATCATACAGAAGTCAAGCACCTCTTAGCTTCTTAGTTTTCTTTGTCCCAGGGCTGCCGCAAACCACAAGTGTTTTTTAAAGCCCTGCAACACAGTTATAAGCAAAAATACTGTCCTTCACTTGTAAACATTCACAGCTCTGAGCTTGATATTTCCAGAGTCTCAAATATCCTTTATACAGCTGACTTTGAAAAGAACCTCCACCAAAACTACAGTTATGTTTTTACAAAGAGAAAAGTTGCCAACAGTGTAATACTCCATAATACATGAGGCCAAGAAGTGGATTCCTTCCTGTCCTCTCAAAACAGAGCAGTAAAGGCAGATACAGCATGGAGAAGAGAAGCTGAAAGAACAAAGGCAATCCTGAGCACTCGCAGTCACTGAAGGTCCCAGGAAAGGCTTTCAGACAGATTTCATCCAGAACCCCTGTGAAATGGCCTCAAGGGTGCTGCTCCCAGAGCTTCTTCTCTGCTTTTCTACCGAGAGTCAGTCAGATGCTGAGAACAGCTAACCTATTTCTTTTCCTGTATTAAACTGCAATTTGTAGCTGTACTAAGCTATAGCTAGATGTACATTGAACGTATATTATTTTGCAGCAAATACTATAACCACTCCTGCCTCTTCTTGCCTGATGAATTCTGGCTCTATAGAAAACAAATTATCTTTGAACTCCTCTGGAGAATGGAGGATGTGCTTGTACTTGGAACAAAAGATGCTTTCCCACCACAGCAAAGACACAAATAAATAGCTGCAGTTTGGTTTCCCTCCCCCAGACACCAGCTTAGAAAAGAAGAGATCTGTTTTTCTTCAGCATAAAAAGCAAACCCATAAATAACCTATTGAAAGGGACCTGTCTTCCTTAATGTTGAAAATAGTTTACAGATATATATCATATCTGTAGTCTTATTCTTTTTCTCCCATTTTTTTTTATCCCTCTTAAAGCATCTCTGAGCTCACTTAAAAAGACTGAAAAAAAGTCATAAAGTGAAAAGCCCTATTTTATTAAGAATCCTGTCAGTCCCAACCCAGAAGGAGGTGATGAAGAGTTTGGGCCTCTTCTATTCTTTTTAGATCCTATAAAAAAATCAAAACACCTGAGTGTGAAGGTTTAATAGGGCATAAAACTGTAGCTTACAAAACCTTCCTAGAGATTTTCTGCTGATATTTGCTGTTAGGCAGTTAAGTTACTTAGTAACAATGTAAACTGTATTGTTTTTGCATGAGAAATACCCACAAGGAAAAACCTTTTTGCACAGAGGTACTGCAAGCATACTGGTTCAGCCCAACATAGGTAGATTCACCTTATTTTTTATGCTGTAAGAAAAAAAAATTGTCAGATGGCCTATAAATATGTAGAAAGAATAAATCCTGGAAGAAAAAGTACCACCACAAAAAATCCTAGGTTTTATTTCCTAAATAAAAGCCATCAAAATCTGAGGGTTTTCGTATTTTTTATTTTTTTAATCACTTCAAACACATGGGATAAGTAGCAAAATCTCACTGTTCTTCCTGAGGGAGTGGTTCTACTGAGAAACGAAAAAAGGTCTCATGAAAAAGCTTTGGTCTTTGTTCACATTTTTATGCTTCACAGGGCTCCACAGTCTGTATGCTGTCAGCAGTGAATCCCTCTCCCTCTCTTTGCTAGCAGGCTCCTGGAATTCAGGGAGTGACTAGGAGTTTTCAGCTTGATGGGATGGAGAGAGCTGATGAGAGTAGAGCTCTTGGTTCCTCCAGAACCAGTGACCAAGCCTTTTGTTTCTTCTCAAGCCTCTCTTCCACACAGTTTTTATCAATCTGCTTTCTAAAGTTATTTCAGAGCTGTGTTAGTGTCTGACCTCCAGCTCTCAGACTGCAGGTCTGCAAGCACGAAGACTGCTCTTGGCTCTGTCCCCCTGGCTGAGACCCCCTGTCTCCAGGGAAATACAAGCAGTCCCGCTGGAACAATTTTTATGTCAGCTTTATCCCACGAGCTGTCAGAAACTTAGTTTGACAGCTCCTGCAAGGAATTATGAACATGAGTGTGCTGAAGATGATTCACAATACTCCTCTCCAGCCCTCCTGTGCACGAGGGAGAACAAGTTGCCCTTTCCACAACAACTTTTGCAAATTGCACTTGCTCCAGAATGTCCCACCTGGGTTTTGGCACAATCCTTCTCCCACACTGTCTTCAACCAAGATGGCAAACTCCTGGCAGAGGTTTTGTGTGTACAATGTGTTAAACAACGTTCACTTCACAGACCTCTTCTAGTTCTGAGTATGACACCACTTTGCTGTCACCACCAGCCCTGGCTGCTTCTTTATATCTCTAACAGAATTCAACTTATTCCTGGTTCCAGGTAATAAAGATTGCTTTTTTGGGTTCAGGTAGCCCTAGCTATCCAATATGTTTATAATATATGGAATAAATTTTCAGGTAGTCTAGCTTCAGTCTCCTACCTCACTCTCCCAACTTTTTATGTACACAGATCTTTTTTAATGAAAATTTTGCAGTTCGTTAAATAATTACATGTAACTGAAGTTTGTTACACACAGTAGTGTTATGCAATATAAGAGTTTCTTCACAGAAGAATAGAAGATAATATATACTCTAAAATGTTATAACGTTGTAATAGAATTGTACAAGCAAGCTGTAGAGCAGTTTAAATCCCACATCTATTAAAATTCCATAACGTTGTGATCAGTGGATCCCAAATGTATCATTACAGTATTTTATCTGTTTGTTACCTACATTTTTAATGCAGTTTGAGTGCTCCTATTTTTTTCAATATAAAACAAACCAAAACTTTTATTCCAATATCTTCTTTCAATGGAGATGTCACACAATGGAAAATCTGTGGATCACCACTGATGACAAATCCTCAGTTGAAACACGCTGTCCCAGTTCAAGGGCATAAAAAGACTGAGCGTCCCAGTTTGCCTGGCTTTGCAGTGTAATCTGCTACTCCCTTTTCTGAGTGCAGAAGTGCTTCATGACCTTTCGTACTTCCTGAATTGTCAGTAAAGTTTGAAGAAATGGCCTCTGCATTGAATGATAAATTTAGCTATTTTGTCTCCAGCAATCACTGTTAAATCCGTTGGAAATTTGCTTGGTTCTGTAAAGGGTCGTTGCACTTTTTTAGCACTGATTGATTAAAAAAAGAATCTGTTCAACGTGGCTTTGGAAGTTAGTCATACTGAATCTACAAAAATGGCGTGTAGGTAATGCACCTAAATCATAGCTGAAAAACCATGGTGATGCATCATGTATTTAAACTGGCTCTCCAGGTCTGAGCAGGAGGCATCTAAAGGTAAATGTTCAGCCAGGTTCAGCATCTGCTGTGGAACCAAGAACATGGAGTACTGGTAGTTCTTGCTTTTGTCTCATTTCTCATTTGTTGTTTCTGAAATTTCAAGGCCAAGCTCATAAAATCTGATGTACTGTATTTCCAGACCTCTTTGCTAGAACAGTGAAGCTGTCTTTACTACTGTAAGTGATAAAAATCATATTTGCAAACCTCTGCCAAAATAACTCAGACGAATCTATTTTCCGTTGAACTGAGTGCAAATCTAGTAATCCATGAACTAAAATCTCCTCATGTGTCTCTTTTCAGTGTTTGTTTTGAGACAGGATTTTGTCCTCAAACATGCATTTTTAGTTGGGACATGTTTTATTAAATTCCTGGGTAGGGATTGCATAGTCACATATCTGCTAAAGATATGTTGTTACACAACTTTATAGAGATAACAGTTTATGTTATTAGAGCACATCAGGGATTTTTCAGGATCAAGTTTTAGGTATGAGGATAATGAAATTAAAGACATTTTTAGCCTTTTCAACAAAATATGGAGAACTTCAAGATTTTCAAATATTGCCTTGATGCTGTTCAGTTGAAAGTCTAAGAGCTTGTTTCTGCCGAAGGGAGGGAAAGACATTTCAAGACCAGTGGAGATTTAGTATGAAGTAATGAGGTTTGGTTTTTCTTCATTGGTTTTGGGAGATTTTTAGGAAGGAAAGCAAAAGAACATTCCTAGAACAGTAGGTCTCTTTTAGACTTCGGATTTCTTTATCTTAGGAAAGGTCAGTTTACGATCCCGTTTTTAGGAGATTCCATTTTTAGGAGATCCCATTTTAGGAGAGATTTTAAGGGGCATTTACTGTATTCTCCACTTGGTTTACTGAAACTAAGAGAAGCCATTTCCAATTCATAGCCCAAAACCTTCATATTTAGTTACTTTATTGATTTACTTCTGGAATAATTGCATCTTAAGGTTTATTCTCTCTGTTGTTACTTTGTTTGATAAAGTCCAATATCTCACTCAGCCTCACATCAGAGAAAGGAGTCAAATATGACTCCTCCTGTTATGAAAGGAGGGGATGAAGGTTTCCAGTTTATAATATCATAACTGGGCATCATTCCCAGTTTATGAGCTAGAGGTATGGGTTTCTGCACAGACTGTAGGTGCTGTAAATACTAATTTGTATTTGGGAAGATGCTAAATATCCTTTGAAATATGCATGAAATAAATATTTTCCTCATATTTTTTTCATCTATTCTCTGGATGCCAAAAACAGAAGTTTGTATTTGGAGGGTGGCCATCCAAAATCCTGTGTGCATACATTAGCTAAAAATGTATATTATTTCCTAATGACTTAAAATCTATCATTTTCAGATGTTTTGTGAACATAAATGCCCAAGGTAAGAGCAAAGCTATTTCCTACAGTAGTGTCTCAACCCAGTTTCAAGCTCTCATGACTTAATCACACATAGACTCTTCCATAAACTTCCAGGACTTGAAAATAGTTCTTTCAACATTCACTTAACTAGAAAATAAAGCAAGTTGAAAAAGATGATGTCCTTATGATGGAAGAACATTAAAAGATTTTTTAAAATGAGCTCAGAATATGTTTATATATAATATATACAAATAAATTATGTATATATATAAATCCCACAAATTGTAGATTCTTTTCTTAATTTTAAAAATTGTTTAGAGCTCTAATGCCGACAGTTCTCTATGAAAACAAGGAAAGAGTATCTAGCCACAGAGATATGCCCTGGAAAAACAATTGTCAAATACATATTAAATAAGATTGTACCCTCAAAGAATCTAGAACAGCTGAAGAGGAAGAGAAATAAAAATAAGAATATGGTTTAGACTAGCTCAGATGCATAGTTTTTAGCTAGTAGCAAGCCACACATTTTCTAGTTATCCTTAAGGTAGTCCAGAAATCATTTTTATCTCTGTGCCGCCTGTTTGTCTGAGGTGCTCAAAGGGATGTGATAAAGCAGATAAAAACACAGGGACAGCCTCAACTTGTATCCTTCCTATAACCCTTCAAAATCTATTACTCAGAGTGACAAGAGATGTAAAGTTTGGGGCCACAGAACAATACCATCACTTGGTTACACAATTTCTGGATGGGCAGCTTCTGTGAAAAATCTTCTCTTTTCTACTCTCCTTGATTAAAGTTAATTCATGCAGCCTGGATGACTCTGCAGAGTTATCAAACAGTCTATTTGTAAGGATCTGCTAAAAGCTAACATGAAAGTGTCAGGAACAAACCATGTCAAAACAACCTAATTTCTTTCTGTGGCAGCGTAAGAGGCCTCATGAATGGGAGAAGAGCAGAGGATGTCACATATCATGACTTTAATAAAGCTTTTGACACTGTCTGACATGACAATTGCATAAGAGAACAAAAACACTGGAGTGTGGGTAAGATAGCTCTAAGGTCAACAGGCAGCTGGCTTGAAAATGCTATTTAACAAGAAGATACCATTTGTTTATTGGCAGAACGTAAGAAGGAGGCAAGAGGGTTGTAACAGTCCTGGATCCAGTGCTACATGATATCTGACTTAAAAAGCTTCCTGATACTGAAGTTTTGAGTTTGGAGGTAGGTTCACCACTTTGGAAGGCAGGATTACATTTCAAAATCGTTTTACAAAGCTGAAAAATGTATATGGTGTAACTCAAGGCAATTGAACAAAATAGCAGAAGAATGATGAACATGAATGTATACTGGGGGAAAACTAATCAGGCACAGGAGTATCCAGAAAAAAATAAAAAAAGCAGAAGTGAGAAGAAATCCTGAAATATTATAGTACAAAAATCAAATGAAGAGCAAATGAGATGAAAGGCTGCCCAGCAAGGTTATGGAGTCTCCTTCCCTGGAGAGGTTCAAAATCCAGCTGGACACAACCCTGTGCAACCTGCTGCAGGTGGATCTGTCTTAGCAGGTGGGTTGGACTAGATGTTCTCCAGAGATCCCTTCCAATCCCAACCATTCTGAGATTCTGTGATCAAAATACGTCAATTGTTGCTAGAAAGGGGAAACTTGTTAAATGTCCTTTTGGGATAGGATAGAAGTTCCCTTGTCCCTCAGTGAGTCAAATATGTTAGGGTGCAGCTCACTGGGACAGAGGAAAGGAGCAGGGCTGTCTGAGCCCCTCCCAGCCCCTTCTCCTTTGATTTCTCCGAGATGCAGACTAGTGTAGATTCCAGTAAGAAACTGGCAATGAGAAGTGGCAAATGTGCATATTGAGATTGATACAGATTGTGTGGAGATAGCCCACTGTACCTTAAACACCCTGGATTGTGATGGTCCCAGACACTATGAAAGCAGTAACAATGACAGTATGATTTGTGTTGTACAACTGCCTGCGTAAAAAATGGAAACTAAAAATTTTCCTCTCATTGAAATCAGAATTAGAGTTCTCAGAAATCTTAAATACATCTCTCAAACATGTATGACAACTGAGTAGCATTAGTCAGTTTCAAATAGACTTTCTGTTCTTGTATTACAATTTCACCTTTAAAAATACAAATCAAAGTTTAAAATCCATCCTAGACCAGAGGGAGCATAAAAATTGTCATTTAAAAATAACTGTCAAAAAATTTTTGAATATCCCACTCAATGGTAATTTCAAGACAGAGCAAAATACAAGCAGTAAAAAGTTGAATTTCTGGGTTTAGAATGTCTTTGTAAGATCTTTCAGCCTCAAACAGTTCACTTTAAAAACATTTTAAAAATAAAACAAAGCATTTCTTACCAACTTTGTAGTCTAACCTGACTTTCTGTACCATATTACCTTAACTATTATCTGCTTCAAATAAAATTTCTGCTTTCAAACTCAAGATGTAATCATCTTCCATATTTTAATGCATATTTTATCCAAGAAAAAAATAATAGAATGTGATAAATACCACTCTAATAATATAAGAATCTCTCTGCAAAATAAGAAAAGCCAATGTCCTGACTCAGTAGCACTTCTATTCTAAATATGCTCACGCAGTTCACATTTTCCTAATACTAGAGTGTCCCACAGTAATTAAAGTACTTATCCCCACTGGTCACAGCATCCTCTAGAGGAGTGTAACTACTCACATTTCTCAGGTGAATAAACAGGGATCTAAGATCATATATTTGGAGTACCAAACTTCTAATTATTCAGCCATCATTTGGAATCCCCATCCCTGGTTTAGGTAGGTTGTTTCCCAGTAAAAGGGGCAGCAAGGCTTGCTTGTACTGTCACTGCAGAATAACAAGTCATATATATAGGAAAGACAAGATCTGACATAAATTTATACCAAAGCCACCGATGTGTTTGTTAAGAAAACCCCACAGTATCTCACAGTGAGAAACTGGGAGCGTCTCAGTGTGAAACTCACAAAGCATATGGTTTCCTAGAGTGAGGAAAAGGGGTTGAGTTGCCCAATGTCATCCACCCAAAACTTGGGTTCCTGGGCTAACCCCATCCCTTTTTAGGTGGGAGGTGAAACTGGAACTGTCAGGGATCAATTTGTCCCCTCTGCAGATAGCTCACAGAACACCCTCTCGCTTCTGTTCCCTTCAGTTCTCATGACAAGCACATTACTTCCATACCAGCTGGGTCTGTGAAAACACTTAATCTCTCTTCATCATGTCCCACATGACTTTTTCTACCTTCAGACCATGAAATCTTATTGGTGATGGAGAGTAACTCCCTCAGTTTGCTATGGAAGCTGATCTAGTTCCTGTAAATAATAAACCCATGACTATGAAGACTAAAATCAAGGTCTATTTACATCTCAGCTGAGCGCTGTATCCATCAGACTGCAGAATCTGTCTGCGGCTCACCATCTGGCTCAGAGATTATTTCAATATTCAGCAGTGTAGATCATCTTTGAAGGCAGAGGAAAAGTGGGTGTCTTTGGAATTTACTAATATAATTTGCAGGCACCAAGAAAATCGGGTAACTCTGAAGTTAGACAGCAAGAGGGTTTTGAAGAACAGTATTCTGGATTTAAGCAACAATAACTGGCAACAAAAATTACTTTATGAACACAACCTGAAATGTCTTGCTCAAAGTCACAGTATGCTGAATTATTTGCAGAAAAGGAAATTGCTTCTGGGCTGTCTTAGTCCCAAGACAGCATCTTCATCATCGGGCTTTCATTGACTCCTGAGTTCCAGCTTGTCTTGTGTTATCTTTTCCTCCCTGCACAAATACATACAATTCTGAAGCATTCATAAGACAAAACAAAACAAATAAAATAAAATAAAAAGATAAAAAGAAACAATAAATAGAAACTTTTCATTACAAATCCTGCTGCTGTTACACCTTAGAATGAAAGAAATTATTACAGCCTCACGTAGCCAACCCAGTTTATCATTTCCATTCAACCAATTTCCTTTTCTCCTTTACTCTGAAATTAAAAAAAAATTATCATTTGCAATTTACAAGGCATATTAAAAAGCTTTTTAAACAATCTGTAACAAGAATTACATCAAAAAGTTGTAACAACTCTTGTGAGAAAATTCAGTACATGAAAGCTCAGTCAAGACTGTCAAAAGCAAGCATAAAACGAAGAAAGCTATTCCCACTCTAGTAGAAAGCATCAAGATATTTCTAAATACAAATTGAATGTTAGTGCCCTCAAGCTCCAGGTTGCCCCTTTGAAGAGGCAGATCCTTTCTTATCATAAGAGTAAGCACTTAGAATTTTTTCCTTTTTACTGCATCTTATTTGTACATTTTTGTGCAAATGACTTTCATTTTGCTGTTGAAAGCATTTCTTTGGCCATATCTTTGTGCTGTTGCAGAAGTTTACACATGATTTCAAGACAGTAACGTTGCCCTGTTTTTTCTGTGTTCTCTGTTTTTTAAAGATTTTCTAAAGTTCTACTTCAGCCTTCTGTATTTACCTTTTGTAATAGAGTCTCTCACGATTTTCACATAAACAACCTATTGTTGTTGTAACTGTCCTTTCATGTTTACATTCTTCTCATAAGGAGGAGACTGTTGATGGACTGTTGGGTTGACCAGTGTGGTTGGAGAAGAAGAGTTTCTTCCTCCAATCCATGGTCACTGTTGGAATTCTATAAATATCGAGGTCTGTAAATAAACTGTCCCTTTTTGCCTTGGACATCTCAGTGTGTGAGTGTCATTTCTTTTGTATCATGCTGTGATAGAGTAATATTTGGGCATTTTAATATTTTTTGTCCATTTGTTCACACTGAAGTTCTATTTGTGTCAATAGGGAAGCAAACTCCAGAGCACATCACAGGAATTGTGCCAGGATATGATTTTTTCCAGAAAATAAAGAATGTGTGTGTCTGTCTACAAATGCATAAGAAGCTTCTGTGCTTTATGAGGAAACAAGAAATCTTGGTTGATGTGAGGGAGATATAAACAATAATCATCAGGCTGATTTCATGCTGGTACCTGATACCCACAGGTTTGATGTTACCTTAGCAGCCCCATCTGCTTCCTGGAGGATGAGGAGCATCTCACCAGTCAAAGTAGTGATGTGATATATAAACATTATTTTGTGTTCTTCAATTTAAAGCAAATATATTGTAGAAGCAAATACATTTTTTCAGACTGTAGTCTAAAAAAATAAACATTCGTTTGGCTTCAGACTCCAGAATCAACACTTGGCTTAACTCCCACTCTGATCTGCATTTTGGGCAGCTTTCCTTATAGTCTCATAAACCTCTATTACATTATTAAAGGACTTTAATTATTTTTACATTTGGGGTACTTGAAAGGCTGATATTCAACTTACTAACACCAAAGAGAATTTTGTTTAGTCCCTACCAAAACACCAACATAGCTGCCAGTACAGTGTGTAGGCTGTATTTACAGATCAGGATTTAGATTAAATTCTTCATCAGCTGTGCAACACACAGCATGCTTTTCAAGAAACATAACTGCCACGTGAAAAGATAATAAAGTGGGCAACTTCCAGCTTGTTCTCAACCTGCTTCCGTGGGAGGAGGGGCTCAGCCCTCAGCGGATCTCTCTTCCAAAAGGGATAGAAAACCTTTAAAGCAATCACATCAAGTGTTCACCTTTGAGAAATTGATGTATAAACTCATATGGACTAAGCTGTGCACAAACAAAGGTCCATGGTATGTGAACAGAAAGTCATGTGGGAAAATGCTACTTCTACCTCAAGCACACTATACTCAGCTTCCTTTTAAGAAGTTTCAGTTCATTTTCTGTGTTACTGCAAAAATTCTCAGACTATTCAACCTGCAGGACTATGTACAAGGGTGGGATTGTCCATCTGACTGACTGTCCTTGCTCTGCTGCCTTGCACTGCCAAGGGAGGGTCTCACCCAAATCTGTACTCTGGATTCATCCAGCAGTGCACCTGTAGTGAGGGTCTGAGTGCAGTAGAGCATAAATGGAGACCATCCCTGTTCATTCATGTATTTTCTATGTGAATTGGGGAAGAAAGGGAGAGAGGCAGGTTTCAGAACAGGCCACTTGCTGTTGGAAAGAACAGGTTCATACAAGATATTAAAACTCTAGCCTGAGAGCTAAAAACACAAATGGATTTCAAATAAATCAGAGAGCAGCAGCTCACATCCAAACAGGCATTTTGAGGATGTGGATGGACACTGGTGTCTGCAAGTGCTTCTGGGGGAAACAGATGTGATGCCACCATGCAATGTTATGCTGAGATTAACAGAAGCAGAAAGGCTAGGAGCTGAAGGAAAACTCAGTGCTGCTGATATAATCACCAGGGACTCTAATGGCTCAGCTACTCCAAGCTTTGTTTTCTGGAGACCATGTTGGAGAAACAACCTTGCCTTGTGTGACCCAGTAACAGCAACAGGTTTTGGGGGGAGATCTCGATCATGTGGGGAGATCTCCACGTTCTGCAGCAGTAGGACAGTTGCCTCTATGGAGAAGCCAGCAGTCCAAAGCATTTATTCTGCACTTTGCTGCTAAGAAAAAAAAGCAGAAAATCAGACAGACCGAAGCTCCATGCGAGACAGACTCTTGTGTAATTCCACATTATGCCCGTCCACTGGACCTCAACTGTTGCAAATTTGAGGCAGAGATAATTCTCATTCAACTTATTTTTTTGTGTGTTTTCACTCCCCTGGTAATGTGCATTCTGCCTCTGAGTTCTACATAAAACACACTAAACCCCCCAATTTTAAAGTGCTCTTGTTCAAAGTGGAAAATATTGTTTACTTTTCAGCTATTAAAATCATCTGATTCTTTTAAGAAAATAACCTCCGAGCAGCAGTTAAAAATTACTATCTTTTAAAATTTATATCTCTGTTTTTCATACCTTCTGTATTCACTATAGCAATTTTAAATGTCATTGTGATATTCCTCCAACAGTGCATATTGCTGACTTCCTCAGTTGAAATACGATGTGTCTACCGGGCTCTATTTAAGTCTTGATAACTAAAAAAAAGAGAATAAAGAACAAATAGGCTGCTTCTCTGTGTGTCTCTTTTTTCTTTTAATATTTTGCTAGGAGGCAAACAAAACTGAGCCTTACTTATCCAGACCTCTGCCCTATTGTGTCTCTTTAAATTAGATTTGCTGCAATGCAGTATTTTGTTTACTCTCCTAGAAATGAAGGACAGTGTTAAGTTGCTACAGAACCAGAGACTGCAGCAACCAGTCCAAATGTTTGTGATAGCTTGTGCTTTTTTTAATCTTTGTACTTTGAAAAGAAGGTTTAGAAAGGTTTTGTGAAAAAATAGAGCGGTTGGAGACGTAAAATAGAGTTTAAGCTTCACAAGGGAGAATAGAGAAATTAGTCATTCTAATTCCTTTGTAAAAGAAAGGGATGGTAAAGAAAGGGATGGTAAAGGTAGGTGGCAACACCAATGCTAATAATAAAGGCATGAGGATTACATAAAGAATAAAAGCTACTTATCAGTTATTTAAGTTGCTGCTTTGGGGATTTTAGACTAATAATAACTGCTGAGAGGGTTTTTGTGGCACTTTTTCACTGCTCAAAATTACCTGATCTTTTAATGATTTAGTGTATGGATGCTGTATGAAAAATAAATTAGTGCTTCAGTTAATGACTAGGCATACGTTATCCCATGCACATGGTGTTTATAATCTACACAAATGCATAGGTAAATGTTAAGAAACAGAAGGTGTGTATGTTATACCAGGTCCAACAAGACACCCACATCAGAAGACGGTTGCTGACAATGTTTTGTTATTTGCAAGCTTTGCTATCTCCCAGCCATACACTGGAGATATGATCAGCTGATAGCCTCCAGCAGATCTACTTTTCAGTGAAAAAGTCACCCATTTTATTTATGGTTGACAAATTTTGCTAGACATTTACAGGCAAATGTGGAAACATATGTCTGAAAGAGTTAAGTACAAAAACAGTCTATAGATGGTCAGTAGCCAAACACAGAGGAAAGGAAGAGGAAGATGACAAGGGAGCACCCAAAATGATGGGAAGCAGAGTATGTGCAAGCCCCAAAGGAGAGCAGGAACAAAAGCTCTTTGCTTCCCCCTGTAGGGGAAAAAACCAGTCTGACCAGGCCTGATTTGCATATATTATTTATATTATTATTCATACGTCGGTGCACTCCATGAGACTCTGCTCTCTGCTGTGCTCCGTTTCACAAATTAGGAGACACAATGTATGTAAACACACTTGCAAAAACAAAGGGTGAAGAAACTGTGAGAGGTAACAGCTAAAGAAAAGGGGTCACCCTTAATTACAGTTGTCTCCAGTTGGGTAGGAATTTTATGGAGCCTTAGTGCCTTTCTTTAATGTACTGTACATATATCTGTTGGTACAGTTCTGCTTCTAGATTTTAAAGGGATATTACAAATTCAGCAAAATTTTGAGTGAAATCTCTTCCTCAATCCCTTTTTTTTCTTCTCAGCTCTCTTTCTTTTTTTTTCCTGCAGACTTTTTGTTTGCCCATTGTTATTTGTAAGCTTTTGTGAGATTTTCTCTTTGGATTTTTTTCTCCATGTTCACCTTTCTTTGTTCATTTGCAATGGAGATAGAAATGAAGAACACTGAGTATATTTTTAGTAGTATATTTATGTAAAAAAAAATCATTATCTATCCTGACTTACACACAAAAAAATATAGCACTAGTTTAAAATAGCACTTTATCTCATTTGTTCCCATCAACACGAAAGCATAGACAGGAAAATGTAACTGAAATAAGGAATGGTTTCTTTCAAAACCTTATTTATTGCACTTAGATTGAAGTCTGAGGACAGTTATACACTCACAAGACCACACCTTGATTCCTTTAGCCTGTCTGTCACCCACAGCACAAATCAAAGCAATCAGGACAAGGAAATTTTTCTAATCTGACCAAAAAGTCAGCAAGTGCCACCAGTGAATGACTCAGAGCACTGGAAGGTGCATGAATAATCTGTGTATACATTGACAATCCTTGGAATGTAAAAAATTAGTATTTCCGCATGAAAGTGCAAATTTATTTTGATGTTTTCAAAAACTTAGGGATCACCTGCTGTTTTGGATGGGATACATCTAATCAAAGAATTTTATAACTGAGCCAGTTGTCCTTAGTTCCCCTAAAGGAAGAGGAAACAGGCCACCTTGAAGGAGTTGTCAAAAAAAAAAGAGAATTACATAGAAATATGCCATAAATAGGTATATTTATTTTTACTGAACATGAGGACAGCCTAGATACCTCCAAAGGTATAGGCAATTACACTACATGAGTCTAAAATTAGACCAGACCAGTATAATATTTCATGTAATGAAAACCAGATCCTTAGAATGCTGGTCATTTTTTATAATCTCTTACTATTTAATCATAATTACTCATCTTTAGTAGGCTCCAGGCACAGCTACAGGACTTCCCATATTTTTTATCTCCCTTCTCTTCCCACTTGTCTCTTGAGGAGCAGATGTCACACAGTATTGATGTTGCTTTACATGCAAATGACTGCCCAGTGAATGAAGCCATGAAATTATGTCTGGAATATAATGAAAAGTAATAAGGCAACCTTATATTATACTCTGTGAAACACTTTAGTTTTAGTAAAAAAATCCCACCTGGTTCTGCTCTGTTATCCAGTTCACCTGATCACATGACTGACTTACCCTAGGCAAGATGGCATGAAAATCTTCAGTAAAATTGTGTTGCTTGTGGTTTTAAACCCCCTTAATTCTGTGAATAGAAGTAACTATTTATAGAGGGTTTCAATGTTAGACTTTATATTCTTAATTGTTACTCTAGGATAAGCAGTAAACTTTTAAAAATTAAATAAATATGTTTCTTTGTGGCATTACCTTTTACACCTTCTAATTTCTTTTTTTAATTTGCAGGAATCTATATTTAGCCATGAATTAGCTGCCAAGAGCTATCTGTACAATTAACAAGCAATAGGTTATTATTTAAAAATGCCATTTGTTCTAATTTCATTTTCATTTTCTTTCCTTGTTTTCATTTTCATGAACATAATTGCAGATTTTTGTATTGCTTATTAAGGTAATGGATTTCTTTACTTACCACAGATATTTTGAAACACAAAAAATATTTTAAATTAATAAAATATTTTTAAAACAGAACAATAATTCAAATTTAGCATATTTTCATCAATAATGTTTTCTCCTTTAAGGAATACTTTTTTCAATCAATTTATTGATCAACGCATTTACAGAAAGATTGAGGTAAATTCAAAACTCAGAAAAAGTTACAAAGTGAACTTAAGACACATAGACAAAAAAGAGACTTTATGTTAATATATTGCTTTTAAATATTAGATTATTTTTCACTCAGAAAGAGGTATTCATCAAAACAAAACTGTTCATAAGATAGTACTATTTTCTACGAGCACTTAGAACATTCTAAAACAAACTGAACACCAAAAATTTTTAAAGCTTTAAACTCTCCAAATGACCTGCACATACACTTTGAAAATAAAAAAAGGCATTTCGCTCTTCAATTCCTTTTTAGTTTAAAATAGTGCCAAATAATGAAAACTAAAAAGCCCAAAAACTAAAAATCAAAATAAGATCATTCAAAGCAATCAAAACAAAATGTTTTGACAGAGCAACACAAATTCTTCTGTTTTCTCTCATGAACATTTCAGAAGGTTTTGTCTTCTGTCTCACTTCAGCATAAAACACTTTCTATAACCTTAAAAATTCTAAGAGTTCTTATAAAAACCGTGAGACAAAAATTTCAAAAAGACAAAATAGTCAAAGAAATTGACAGTATTAACAACAGTAAACTGATTTGAGAAAGTATCCTTGCATTTTCAGATAAGTAAGGCTAATAGAAGTAAAAAGACATTTATGTGCATGTTACCACCCAGTCATTCTGTGGTTAAGAAAAAAGAAGCAAGAACTTGTATACCTCCATGAACTGTAAATCCTTCAGTTACACTCAAAAAGTCTAGTCTTATCTAGAAACCATGGCCTATTCCAGCTTGCATTAGGCTGAATTGCCTTCTTAGGAAATATATCCTTTTTTTCTCTGGCTCATCAGAAAATCTTGACAATCAGTTTTGCATAGCTAGATACCTAAATATGAAGAGGAAATAATGTCACCTTCATCTAGATGGGCCTTCAGCTGTCCTGGGCTTTAACTGTTTCTGGATTTTACTCTGCAGCGCTGGCTGCAGCACAGAACTACTGGTGAAGACTACCTGCCCATGACTAATGGAATTATGTTTTCTGAGGTGGATATGATAGATTATTGTAGTTCTATGCAAAATCAGTGCTTCAGTTTGGGATTAGGCAATTTCAAGACTCTTCTAGGCATGGCAGGGAAGCAGCCAGGCATCTGACAGTGAAAGTAACATCACAACAGACCTATAGATCCAGTTGTCTTCAAAGGAGATTTAGGAGAATGGAAGTTACAGGAGTGGGCAGGCAGTTAAGCAAAACTTATCATTTATGGTTTGTCTCCAGCCATGATTTCTTGTTCTTGCTATTGCAGAAAACAGGTGATCTCAGCTGTGACAACTAGTTAGTTCAAAAAGCAAAGGTATCTGTGAAAATTCACAAATCCTTCTATAGCACAAAACTCTATCTAGAAGTCCAGACAGTCTTGAGAAGACAACACTTTCCCTCCATCAAAGCTGTGACACTGACTACTACACCACAACTTCATCATGAGTGAGGGAGTAACTTTTAAGGCTATTTGAAGACAGAAGTGTGTCTATTCGAGGTCTGTTCGTACAAACCAGAAGTGGCCAAGTGCTCTTTCACAATTTATCCTGTAGATCCCTCTTCTCCCCGTTGTGAAGTGATGTATAGTGTTCACCATATGATGAGCAAGGGTGTTCACATCAGGTTATATGGCAGAATGTCCATTTTTATTGCAAACACCATGTCTCTGTGGCACAAGGCTTTCAGCCAAGGAATGCATGGTTTAGCCACAGAATCATAGAATCCTTAAAGTTGGAAAAGACCTTCAAGATCATCCAGTCCAACCTTTGGCCAAACACTGCCATGCCACTAAGCCATGTCAGAAAGTGCCACATCTATTTGTTTCTTAAACATTTACAGAATGGTGACTCGACCACTTCTAGTAGGACTTTACCCAGGCTGGACTTCAGAGTGGCAGTTCTGGGCTCTTGAGAAGCAATGCAGTTTCTGTTCCTCTTCAGGAGTCTTGTGGCACATAACAGCTTGGTGACCTGGACTGTTGTGATTGTACTGCGGGGCTCCTGAGAGACATGGAGATTACATATGGGACATGCACGTGTGACCAGGAGGGTTGTCCTGGGCTCTGCAACAAAAGAAAATATTTTCCCATTGAGTGTTAGAGGATTACAGCTGTGGTGCAGGACACAGAACCCTCAGGAGCATCCTGTCATCACCTCTCATATTTCCATTGAATTTATTTATAGCAGCAAAAGCACCTTAGCAGCTGGGAGGAGTGGATGTGTGTACAGGGTATGGAGAGACCTATGGCATGCAAGGAGCCCCTTGAAGCTTCCTTTTATTTCAAGGTACAACTAACCAAGTTCCTTATCCTGTTTGGGTGTGCTAGCTACAGATATTGCACAGGGAAAAGCAGGACAGTGACTTCAAACAAGTATTTAATTGAACATAAAATTGTTAGTGAGCAATAAAGAGTCATAGTCCTCTGGTACAGTTGAGTGCTGATGTGTCTTCCCTTGTGGGAAACAGTATCTGCTGTATTCTGAAAACTTCAGCTTTTACTGCATCCATAAATCAGATACATGATTAATTTTTCTCTCCCGGGGCTCTGCTGTGAAAGAGACCTCATCTGAGATCCCTGGGTTCTATTTAGCTGCCATCTCTAGCTTCAGTAAAGAGCCACATGAGAACTCTCCTCAAGACAATGTCTATTGCATATTTCTGTGAAATTCTCAGTGCAAGGGACTAAACCATCTTTTCTGCCTAAGTCTCTCTTCAGATTCACCACTATTACTTACATAACAAGTTGCTAGCTTCTCTAAATGTTGCTTGGAGGATTTGTAGGTAGAAAGAAAACTCTCAGAATCTGTCCTTTCTTCTGTTTATCCATAGATGATGGCAGGGACTCCCTTGCTTTTCACAGCTTCAGGCCAGAGGGTTTACAACCACCCTGGCTGAGGAGTGTCTGTGCTGTAATTCCTACATTGTACCAGGATATTTTTATTTTTCACTCTTTGAAGAGTTCTTGCAGCAAATCACTGGAAAGTGCTTAAGGAGCAGATTAACATTTATCTGGCATGCTTCCCCTGAAAATGACATTTCTAATACCAGTGTTAACCCCTTGGTACTTATGAACAGAAGTGACATTTAGCTACAAATCCTCTCAGCAACAGCCTGCATAAACAACATAACAGGGCTTGGAGAACTTCCACCTGGACTTTATCCCTGCCTCATTGTAACAGGGACACAAGTACTATGTAGGATGTGAGGATGGAAAGACTGGGATGTATCCAGAGAGCTTGAAAATACACCATTAGAAGCCAAGAGTGAAATGGCCGTGAGGTTTTGGATCCTTTCCTGATCGATGATAAAAAGGTTTCATTTCAAACCTGACAGAGAATGACAGTATTTCTTCATTTCATAGACAGTGCAAAGAACAGCCTCTCTGGGAAGGTTTTCTCTATACTGCTGGAAGAGAGTAGAGTCAGTGGCTTTCCAAAGCTAATGTCTGTGCCCTCAGAGGGTTTGGGAAATCTATGTGTGACAGCAAAAAATTCCATGAAATCATTAATTTATGCAACTTTTATTTATTAAAGACATTCATTTATGCATAAATGCTGCAACAAAAGACTGTTGGCAGAACATATTCTGTTTATTTAATCCTTCTGTATAAGTATGGTGGAAGTCCTGATCTCTGCTTGTACAATTGTCAGATACCTTTTTCAATTTTTTAGTCAACAGTGCATCTGAATTTACCTCTGGAATTTTAGAGTCAAATAAGGAAATACAGTAGAGCAGTGGCTACACCAGAACTGTGAAACTGATGTGCTCTCAAATTCCCACAGGACATACCAAGGGCAGAACCATCATCCACACCTCTCTTGCACCAAGGACATTTCTTGACAAAGACCTATTAGAATGCATGCCTTGAAGCCATCACCTGGTTCTTCAATACAAAATATGTTTGAAATCAGACAATCCATGTCATTCTGGAGCTCTCTCAGGGCTGTTGTATAAGGCTGTAGCAGAGATGGGTGTTGGCTTCTACTCCCAGGTAACCAGTGACAGGACAAGAGGACATGGCCTCAAGCTTTGGTGGGGAAGGTTCAGGTGGGAGACCAAGAAGAATTTCTTTACTGAAAGGGCGGCCAAGCACTGGAAGGGCTGCCCAGGGAAGTGGTTGAGCCACTATACCTGGAAATGTTCAAGATGTGACTGGATATGTGACTCAGTTTAGTTGGGGTGATGGTATTCAGTCAATGGTTGGACTCAATGATCTTGGAGGTCTTTTCCAATCTTAGTAGTTCTATGATTCTATGTGTTGGAAAGAGCTATTGTATCTTTTTACACATTTCTCCGTCACTCTGACTTCCTTCTACTCTACTTGCCATACTTGGTATAAATGCTGAGGACATTTGCAATCTCTTTCTGGCTTTACTACTTCCTGGTAGAAAAGCTTCCTAATCCTTGGATTATTATTTCCAACAGCCAAAGCTTAATCATAATTTTAGGGTAGCTGGTACCTTCTTTCCAGTTCAAAGTTATTAGGTCAAGTTTGCATAAAAGCCAAACAAACAAGAAAAACCCCACAAAATCACAAGTGAGAGATGTGTCACACAGATCACTTATTAGCTGTCATGACCATGGAGAAAATGTAAATATTCACTTCCCTTGGGTTCAAGATCCAAAGAGAGTAAGAGTTATGTCATGAAGGCCTGATAGTAAATTTCTGATCACAGTTGCTTGGCAGTCCTGTGCTGAGTCTGCCCATGAACCAAGCTGCAATCTGTAAGATTTCCCACTTGCCTCGACTGATAACTGACCCTCTTGGGAAAGAGTTGTTACTGGGAGCATTTGTACCCAGGGTGAGGGTAACTGAGCCCAGTGGAGTTCAGTTCATACCTGTTTGTAGACATGCACTGCACTGCAGTGAATATTATACTAGCATTGCCCCTTCATTTCAGGAAGGGGGATTTTGGATCTATATGACTCCAGAACTAGTCAAATGCTCATTCGAATAAGCACAAAAATCTCTTATTCAGTCAATGAACTATTCATTATTGTCTCCTTTTAAAATGGAAAGAAAAGACCCATTGATCAGAAGGCATAAGTGCTGCGGGAAGTTCTTTGTAGCTTTTGATTTGTGCTCTTGAAGTGTTTTGCAGAGAGCCAGTCAATGAAATAAAAGGACAACAAATCAACAAATTCACCTTGAATAAAGTCCTTGAAAGTGTAACAATAAAAAGTTAAGCAAAATGTTAAGGGATTATGAATTAAAATCAATAGTGAATGCCTGCATATGAAAAGTAATAACACTATATAACAATGTTATAGAATCATAGAAATACTCCACAATTTTATTTTCTAGAACTGTTCTTTGACCATTCAGAAACTAAAATGTTAGTTTAAAAGAAACACAGCATTTACTATGGAAAAAATCTTCCAGATGATCTATCTTAAAATGGCCTATGGCTTCTTAGATCCATTTATATCTATATTGATACCTAGAGTGATTTATAGAACTATATAAATGTATATGCTTAGAAAAGTAGAAATATGGCTTAGAAATATGCCAAGAATTGAAATTGTGTACACTCCTTACAAGATGTTCATGCTTCTGAAGTCAGTTCTTCCAAGAAAGGTGAGTTCTGACAAGAATACACTTAACCAAGAGAGGGAATCTGTACATTGGTGTGACTCTAAAAAAACCCAAAACTGTAGGTGTCAGAAGCTGGAAATCCTTAAGTTCTGTCATTAATCTAAAACCTATAGGTGTCAAAAGCTAAAAATCCTCAAGTTCTGTCATTAACCTAGCCCTCATTCCTTTTGCAAGGAACTGATAGTAAAACTACAGATATATTGCAAAAAACATGAATAAAAACCCATCATTTTTTGAACATACCTGATTTAAACTTTTCATAAAACCTTTACTCCTTAATCAGAAGAAATAGGCCCTGCTAAAAGATTTCCCCCCATCATTATTATAGGCCCTTTTACATATTGAAAGGCCTCAATAAGATCTCCCTGGAGCCTTTGTTTCTCCAGGATGAACAACCCCAGTTCCCTCAACCTTTCCTCATGCCTTTTACCATAATCACAAAAGCCATGGAAAGGACGGAAATGAAGTCATATTGTACATTCTTAGGAGGTCATATCAATGAAGGGAGCCACTGCAGATTCTCATTTGGAGGAAAATAAGCCACAATTTGTAACCTTTCTGGCATTAGATGCTGCCTTTTGCAGACTCTAAGCACCCTTTGAATTTACTCACCTTTCTTTAGGTGTCATAGTAACTATGATTAAAAGGCTCCAGGGAGGGGAGGGGAGAGAAGAGCTGTGCAAGAAATTAAGGTGATGAGGCAAGTCTGAGAGGTCTATAAATCTTGCTTGAAATGCTTACAGTATTTATAATACAAAAGTGACAAGTAGATGTAAATTTGGATCATCTGTTCTAATCAACACATTATAAAAAATTCAGATTAATTTAAACTACCTAAAGTTAAAATAAATGGATTTTTCAGTATAGTCATCCTTGAAAACACATCATTGTATCAGGCTTTTATGCAAGTGCAGTAGATATCTTTTATTTTTCAGGTTTTACAGTCTACCTTATTTGTAAACAGCCCTCTAGTTAACTAACTACAAATTACAACATAAAAGTGGGTCTAAAATTTCAAATTCATACACAGAAATTCCTCCCACCAACCGGATCAAAATTCATACCTACATTTTATATATCTTACAGATATCTTAGCATATAAGACCTGTATTTTTTAACTTGAACACAAGAAATGTGGAAGGGTCTCAATTCTTGAAGTCTGGGGTGGGCCCTAGAGAAAGTATCAGTATGAAAATTTTCTGACAATCATCCTACACCCCTCATGCAGTGCCTTGGGTATTGTTTATAACAAATAAACAAAACAAAGCAAAACAAAACAGGAAAAAAAAAGGCAGTGGATTCCTGGAATGGAAGAGAGAAAGCAAGTGTGTCATTTTTATGGTAATTTCCACTTTCCACCTATGTTGTCTAAAATTGCAGTCAGATACTTAAAAAAATGAAACATTTCTCAGCATCCTTCTGTGCCTGTCGAATGTGTTGCTCGGAAAGCACAGTATCTGTCTCTAAAAGGTGACATTTGCCCAGCTTTGCCTAGTGTTTGTACTCACAGAATACACCACCGGTCTGCATTTTCTGGAAAGCATTTTTAGGAGGATTTTGTGTTTTTCAGATATTTGTGTCATAATTAGTCATTCTCATAGCTTGCTGTTTGCTCTGGGCCGGCTTAACGCTCTTGTGTTCTCAGAACCCCGTTTCACTTAAATGCCCTTATCTGCACCAGTGGCAGCAAATAATGAATGCCCCCAGAAATGCTCCTGCACTCATGTGTCATTTTGGTTAGATCCAAAGAACCCTTTGGGGTAGGACATCAGGGATTTTTTCTGGGGACTTACATTGTTCATGACCCTGCCAGACATCGTGACATTTTTGCATAGCCAGACTGTTTACACTGAACAGCATGTTTAAGGAAACAATCAATGTGCTTTTTACAATCTATACAGATCTTTGACACTATTTACCAGATATTTAGTATATCTGATTTGACAGCAGTTTCCTCCCTTTCTCCAGGCTGAAGGAAATAAACCTCTCATAACTATGCTTCCTCAAAACATTGGAACACTAACCACAAGGGAAATAGGTGGTTTGGATCTGTTTGCCAGTTACATTCTTAATTTCTTAGCTTTTGTTTGTTTGTTTTCTTGTTTGTTTTGCTTTACTTAATAATACTTACTCTCTCTTCTAAACAATTTTTTTTCAAAGTCTCCAATTATTTTTTCATATTCTGCATTTCCTAATAAATTCTTTCATTTCTCAGAAGACTATGAAACACTGCAGATTGAACCTCAGACTGAAACACTGTAAAAAATTTTGAAACTTGATAGCCTAAAAATGCTGATTTTCTATATATGCTGCTTATTTGCCTATGTTCAGAGCCTTATGCCTGCATTTTAACACTACTTTGCACAACGGCAGTGCTGAAAAAGGACTTTTTTGAAAAGTTGAATCGATTTTCTGGTTTTGGGCCAGCTGGAATGACAGTGATCATTTAATGTGACTACAGAAAAAAATCATAGACTTCAGTTGTGCAATCTCTGAATTTGACCTACTGCTCCTAATTAACCTAGGGCATTTCTTTATAGAGAGGTATTGAATTATAAAGACTCCAAATCAAATACATGTCTTTTGAGAATATATACAAATGGTTATTTACTCTCATTTTGAAATTACAATCATTGGTACTATGCATATCATATTTTCACAGCAATGAGCTGCTTAACACTTTAGGTAACTGTCCTTTTCATCACAAGTACAGCTTGTCAAATACTTCCTTGTATTGATGTTTTCTGAGTGGGCAGGGATATTTTTAAATATCTTTCTTTTATTATCATCATTCTCATGCTTCTGATTGGTGCATTAGATCTCCATTATATGATTTTGTTTTATATTGTATTTTAGCTCTCCATCAACTTGGTTATTCATAAACTCCTACACACAGAAGGAAGTAATATTAGTAAATCATTCAGAAGAATAATTGAATTTGTCAGATTTTGCTAAGCTATTCTTGCCACCACGAAACCACGAACACTCATTGTTTTGAAAGGGAGGCATTAGTCTAAGTATTGATTAAAAAAATACTTGTTGAAATTCTTTTGAAAGTAAGAAATATTAAAACTAATCTGGTTCTAACTATGACCGAGTGAAGCAGATCTAACTTAGGTAAAACATACTTTTTACTTTTTTTGATAGTATTTCTTTAGTTACATATTTAATCGAAACCAAAATGCAGTTCTTACTTTTGGAGATCAATCTTTTTTTTAATGGAAGTTATTTCGTCTAAAAATTTACTATTTTTAAGTAAACATAAAGCCTGCATTGCTGTCTAACTGATCTGATATCTTGTGAGGGGCTGACAGACCCATTGCCAAAGCCGTACAGAAAGGTTATTGTGCAAGGTAGTTTTTTTTTTCTTTTGACCTTTATGAACCTCTATATGATAATTTCAGCCTTCCATTTAGTGACAAACTGCACAGTATAATAAAAATAATCAGTTCAAGACACAAGAAGTCTGCAGGCTATTCCACAAAACTTTAATAGCCTAATTTTTCAAGTTGGCTGAGATAATGATCACAGTAAAAATTCACCATTTTTATTGGAAATGTCAAAATTTAATTATAGCAACATCTATTACATTTTTGTACTGCTTTTAACTTACAGATTTTTTTTTTTATTTAATGGTGGCAGTGCACAAGTTATTTGTATATCTGAAAAGATATTGCTGGCTTTTATTAGCAAATAATTTTTTTTCACCCTACCTACACTGTCTGTGGAATTTACTGAAATGAACATTTTCCTCCTCACCTTTGCTTTGAATAAAAATCTTCTAATCAGTCATTTTGTTTACCTGTTTTTAAATACAAATTTCAAGACTAAGTGATATTGGGACTTAAACTACACTTTACTTTGACAGAGGTGTTTCCTTCCTTTTCCCAAGAGATATCAATAAGGAATGATTTAAAAATGTTTTGTCAATACTTCCTAGCATTCCTGTTCAGCATTCCTTTTCATTCTTTAAAAAAACAGTTCTTACCTTCTCACATAGGTTGAAATATGACAACACAAACTGCTTGCCTTGTCTATTTCCTATTTAATTTTCTAAAATTGCTGTTTTGATTTGTGTTCCACAATCAGATTTCCTGATATATGTAAAATGAACAATCTTTCAAAGACAGAAAAGGAACCACTATTTAATGTGAATCTTCATTTCTGTAAGAAATTAAGCACCATGATTTTCTACAATAAACTATGACTGTAGACTTTTGTTAAGAGAGAACATGACAACATTTTTTTCAATAGTGAGTAGGTTGTTTTGTATTTAATGGATTCGTAAACATTGGAAAAATTTATGTTCATTATCTCCTTCACTTAGCATGGGTTTTTTTCAGAAAATACCATGAAAAAATAACATACCTACTTTAATTTTCCCAGTTTCATCTCTTTTATCAACAATTGATTCACTTTATTGTAAACAACTGAAAATAGTAGAGTGCTAATCTTGATGGTTGTTAAGAAGCACCCTCACTAAATCAAATATACTTACTATGTATAATAATAATTTTGTTGTTCTTGTTGTTTTGAGAAACTCGTTGTTTCTCTACCAAAAATGTCTGAAAATATTCAGAAAAAAAGAAATCACAGACCAAAAAAAAAAAAAAAGTAGATACATTATAATCACAGAACACAAAGATGATAAGATACACTTAAAAGGAAGCACACATTTATCTTTTAACATTGCAGCAATACTAAGATTTCTGATACTCAGGTTTTCTGAAAAAAATATGGCCATAACCTGTCTTTCTAGTGCCTGATTGTGGAAAAAATATGTTAGTATGCAGGTCCTTATCTGTGAAATAATCTAATTTTGGATATGGATTTGCTGTTATTTCCCGCTGTCAAAGAATATAGATGTCTAAAGGAAAAGCAGAGGCAACATGACAGGCAACGTCATGAGACCATATGTTCTCCACAAACTATGAAAGTCAAACTGAGATCTGTTCCAGTATTTTAGGCTAAAAACAAGATATGTGCTAAGATTTCCAGCTATTTTCAAAATTATATCACATTTCAGCAAATGGAATTATTTTGTGAATAGAGTGATGAATCTGACTACACTATGAAAATCTGTGTAAGTGTGCAGGAAATTATATGCTAGTGCTAATTTAGGCTATTTTGGACCAACTTCTTTCAGTTCTGGTGTTGATGCAGCTCTATTGTACTTTCCCTATCACAATTCATTTGTCCTATAGTCTAGTTCAGATTTTTTGAACAGAAGTAAAATTGAACATTCTTTGCAACCTGAAACAACTTTTCCCAGGGATGAATTGGGTGGGATTCGCTGGATATAATTTAGATATCACTAATGTAAATGTCAGACACTCTGTGTCTGAGCCGCCAGGGAAGCAAATGTGCTTCTAGAGAATGGCTCGTGTCATACTAAGGTATTTAAAGAGGCCACAAGAATTGCAGAAAAGCTTATTTCTATAGAGAATTGCCTTCCTCTCTTGGTTAATTACAAAGACAACCTAGATCATGGCTCACCTTTTGACACTGTACATGTTTATTACACAAGACAAGTCAGAATCATTGCATCCATAATGCCTGGCACATTAATATAATCACAAATGGAGTTATTAAAATGGAATGACTAGACCCGACAGGAAAAAGGATCTGCACTTTAAACGTCTCTAATTAAGTGGGACACATACGAAAATATTAAAAGTTGGTAAAATTCTTAAATTAGGCAAATTAAATCCCAGCCTTAATATGCAAATAAGCATCCAAAAATTGCTGGAGTATGAAATTGTAACTAAAATGTAAGCTTCTATGTAAGGACATTATCTTAGGTATATGTCCAGCCATTCTTACTCCCAAATGTGAGATTGTCAATTTTTTTTCTTGCTAAACCTAGAAAGAATTAAAGTTTTCCCATTACTGCCCATAGAAAAACACTGTATGGAAGTAAAGAATTGTGCATTACAGTCCAGAGAACAGACATTTCATACGTCATATGTAAGTAACAGGATCATTGTGGATAATTTGAAATAATATCAATAAAACTATGAATTGTTCCTATGAAACAGTGCAGTTTCTGGTTTTATTCATGTTAAAACTAAGATGCATCCTTTATATAACTCCAGGCTTCATCCATCCATTTTAAGCACCTGTTAATGGAATTTAGCAATGGAAGCAAAATGGTACAAAGGCTTCTATAACTAATACACTTCACACAAGCCACCAGTGGATCAAAACACATTGATCAATTTGCTAGATGAAAGATATTTAAAACACAACTACATATATATTTACATGCGCACAAAAATTAATAGTGCTATTTTAAAAGTTCATGACTCAAAGTTAGTAATTACACTGCAAAATATCAGAAAATTAAACTTGTGTTTGAGAGTACATCTCTAAGATATGGAAGACAATTTCTAGTGGAGACAATTGCAAGTGGGATCATTTATAGTGATACAAATGCTTAATAATGATAACTTTTGGATTATTTGCTCTGGCTGAACAGAAGGACATAGCTATCAAAACTTACAATTGCACAGATCAGTGAGAAATTGTCAAAATGCAAAAGAATCAAAATATTCAAGAAGAATTAGGTGTCAACAAAGAGAAAATGCAGTTAAAGTAGATGTGACATGAAAAATTATTCAATTTACCCACAAATGAGTTGAGAGCGCAATTGATCTCACCAAATATAGACATCTAGAATACAGCATCCCCAGCAGATCTCAGCCACTACGATCTCTTAGGGTCTCCTAGAGAAATAAATAAATTCTGGTGCAAATATGTCTTGTCTTAAACTAGACATCTAAAATAGGTCAAAGGAATCTTTCCCTCAAATGGTGATTAGATCAGATACAAGCATCCATATTGTTGATATCTAATGTTAAACAAGATGAATTGAACCTTTAAATATTGCTTTAAACCTTACTAGAATCAAAAGGTTGCTTGAAGAATAATATCTTCTTCCTAACTTCTAAGCAGTTTTTATGCTGTGACCCTATTCTCTTGGGTCCTGGTGTGCTTTATCTGGCAGTGAAGACAATATTTGAACTTATGGACCTTCTTAAAAACAAACAAACAAACAAACAAACAAACAAACAAAGAAAACTGGTCATTTTTTGGTCTGATTTGGGTTTGGGGTTTTGCTTTATTAGGAATTGGGGGAGGGATTGAAAGGGGGGTTTGCTTTTCATGTAAGGCTTCAAAAATAACAGTTTCATAATGGGGAGCTATCAGTGTCACAATTAATCTGGACTGAACAGATGGGCATTCAAATTCACATAACGGATGTTATGTGGATCAGTGCTCATATAATTATTTGTGTATCAGTGGCAGGACATTAGGTCACTGGATAATTTTGCCCTCTGCCAGATCATTTGCCTGCATTCAGAATGAGCATCAATCAAAAAACACTCATTCTGCTAAAAGGTGTAGAAAGACTCCAATTGTCATCAGCCAATCTCTGAGTTGCAAAAATATTACTGGTTTGTTGTTTTTTTGTTGTTGTTGTTTTTTTGGGGTTTTTTTTGGTATCAAACTCTAATAATAAAGAAATGAGTTGTTAGCTCTGTGAGGTTTTAGATGCTAATATATGGCTGGGACAGAAGACTCCCTTTATCAAGGACACCAGAGTGATGTTTTCACAAATACTAATTATGGGAACTGTGCTCTTGTCACCTCAGATGTCTGTCATCATCTTTTTTCACATATGTGGTAACTGTAAGAAACAAATCAGAGTGGTGGTTTCCTCCAGTACCAAACATGGAGCTCTATGAGAATAAAGGAATACACCCATACTAAATTTCTTCTTTCCTTTCACAAGGTTCTTCCTGATCCATTCTTTGCTTTCTGATCAGAAAAATCAATATATTCCCCACAGCCCCTTCTGGTCTCCCTTTCTCCATTAAAAAAAAGTTTCAATTGGAGTTAGTATGTCATGCAATTTTGGGGGCAAATTCTTGCTTAGAGAAGGAATTTAAGTTTCCTTAAGTGTCTCTGGCAATAGCCCTTAGGTATACCATAGTCCTGGTCAGTAATATCCAGGTGAGTTCACAAGCATTAGCAGCAACTTCTAAATAGACATCCCCAGCCTCCAGCCTTATCCCAGAAGAAAGGAGTCAGACAGGAAGCAGGTGGAGGAATGCCAGGAGCTTTAAGCAAAAGTAGGTGACCTGGTGCAGGTCCTGGCAAGCAGCAGCTCTCTCTGTGGATTGACAGGTACTCTGCTTTTTAACAGTGGACAGCAAGAAACAAATGTGATGCTGTGGAAACCCAGCAGGTGACCATGTGTCCAAACACCAGTGTTCATCCAAGCTGACTTTTCTTCCTCTTCTACAGTCTTTGCTGCACAGTGGATAAATATCTGTCTTCAGCCTTCACCCAGACAGGACCAAATGTTGCCTGAAAACTCAGTGCTGCCCAGGTAAATTTGTGAATGGTCAAAGTGCAAGGTGGGCAGTGATTTTCAGTAAGCTTAGAATTTTTCTGTACCATGCCTATCAGTAACTTAACTACTCAGGAGGGTTAGGATTCAAGCCCTTAAAAATTAGTTTGAGTGTAGGTATTTGCTAGTATGACATCAACACTGCCATTTCAATATTGTGGAATGGATAAGCCGAATATCTTCACCAAAAAAAAAAAAAAAACCCAAACAAAAAAACCACAACCAAACAAAAACAAACAAACAAACAAACACAAAAAGAAGCACAAAGACTAGGAGACAGTCCCCTGCTCCCTTCTCAGCAATTCTTTAGGAAAATTTTCTCAATATATAAATAAATGTCTGTCCTGTGTGTTTCCTGTCAATTTGCAGGCTGTAGCTGTCTCATGCTGTCCTTTTCTTCCAAAGATTGTCAAAGTTTGCAGCATCTATATCTAAAGGGGAATGAGTTCTTAGCAAGCCTTCATCTGTTTGCAGCCCTGGGCTTTCAGTACCTCTTTTCTTCCAGGTTCATCCAGGGTGTAAAACCCAGTAGTAGCTCAAATAGTATGCAGCTTGTTCAGAGGCTTCTCTCTTGGTTACTACTTGATCTTTATACAAAATGCTCCTCTTCACACTTATTAGAAGCAATATATTACGTCAATACAGGGTACTTTACAAAGTTCACACATTCTCTTACATTAAGCACTGTCATAACAACATGTCTGTTTTTATAGAACAATCCTTTGGAGATTATTTATATCTTTTTTTTTTTTTTCTGATAAAACTAAATAGAATACAATTTGACTTTTTCCTCTTTCTTAAGTTTCTAATGGTACCAAATTTGATGAGGTGGTACTTACTACCTGTAGGGTTATCCAGTTTTTGTGGGAATCCAGTGACTGCTGGATTATCAAGCCACATGTCTGACCAAAGATTACATTTTGGTTTTGTCTTGAGTTGCAATATGCAACCAAAAATGTTTATTCTATTTTCCATCCATTGAAACTGGTTGGGGAAGTGTTTTCTTTATCTCCTGTATAACCTGTTCCCCGTAACTCCAGGGGGAGGGGGCAGGTGCCTTCTGATAATGGGCCAGCTGTTAAAACCAGGTGGGGCAGTGTTCCTTATCTCTTCCACAACCAGACCTCCCCCCAGGGGTATATCTTCTGATAATGGGCCATTAAGGCTCACCACATGACTGAAAAAATTACCTCATCCCATTGTGAGATATTCCACCCAGTGGGAGGAGCCAGGCATTCCTACATGGATAAAACCTGCAATTCAGAATGCCAGGACAGCCAGTTTTCCACTGGATTTCCCAGAGGAAGACTGGACCCATCTCACCACCACTGGACCCTCTACTCCAACAGAACTACTTCTGTTTCTCCAGGAGGATTTATTTGGACTGCTTCCAACACCCTGACCAACAGGGTGTCAGGTCATATTCAAATTCTGTCAGGGTTTCTAGGATTTTTGCTTGTTTATTTGCTTGGGTTTTTTTGTACTACTATATTTGCATTTTTAATATTCCTAGTAAAGAACTGTTATTTCTATTCCCTGAAAGCCCCTAATTGCAAAATGATAATAATTTGGGAGGGAGGGGATTTACATTCTCCATTCCAAAGGAAGCTCCAGCTTTCCCTGGCAGACACCTATCTTTCCAAACCAAGACAGTTTTGTGGTTTTTGTCTTAAAGACTTTGATTTGAAATTAGTCAATGCTTGAAAATGGTACATGGAAACAAGAAGGAGTCACAGGAAGTTCAAATTACTCTCATATTAAAATCCAGGTCTTAAGAACCAAGCTGTTTCCTTCATCAAGCAAACTTGCTCATCTTCAGTTCCAAACCAGCCCTGGTGCTGTGAGACACAAGTTCTGTACCTACAGAAACACATATTTATTTGCAAACACTGAATGGGAACCTATAGAGCAGTCCCTGGTATAGACATACCAAGTTTTAATGCATTAATTTCTACTGAATTTGGGGGGAGGTTGATGCTTAAAAAGCTTGCAGTATGTGGCCTTCTTTATTGTTATCTTCACTAGCAAAGATTTCAATTTCATACCCTCAAAACCTTGCTAATCCACAGATCAGATTAGGAGACAAGAGTTCTGAAAGAATAATACCTTCTCACACTTTGGTTTTTAAGTTTTGGTTTTTTTTTTCACAGGCCTGGATCTGATAACTGTGTGCTCTGACCAAGAAGGGACATATTAAAGACACTGCAAATAATGCATGCAGGCTTAGCTGGCAGTGAATAAAAGCTCCCTGAACTTGGTTGTCAATGAACCTTAAGAAGCAAAGGTTTTAACACAACAGGTAACTTTCTTGCTATCCCATTCTGAATAAGATTTCTGTTTTAAATTAAGAAGTAAAGATTAAGCAAAGGTGGGTGGAGATGGAAAGGATAGAAATGAACAGCAAGTATGGACAAAGATCTGCTTTTGTTCCAGCTAAATGAAAATGGAAAGACAAAAATGTTTTGGGGCATTGTTTTTTATTCAAAGGTGCAACTTCCATCTTAAAGTAAGCTTGTTTTTCTGAGATTCAGAGAGGGGAAATAAAGAAGGTAAAATATTTAGTGGATTTTTCGTCATATATTTGGCTACTTTCCTCTCCTCAGAAAGCTTTAGCATGTCAGAATGAAATCTCCTAATCCCTGTGCTGCTTTTCCTGCACAAGGAAGTAACCATGCTGCTTACACCTCCAATTGTATTACCTGGATCTTTGTTCTACCCCTGTTACATCTTGCCAGGAACAAACCCCTAAGGCAGAAAGCAAGGATAGGCTGGACAAGTGCAATTCAGTACATTTGATTGGAATTGTTTAGTGATCTTGCTGTTACACAAGCATAGAATTACCCCTTGAAAGCAAGAAGGAACTCACAGAAACTACTCTTACATATAATGTCACCTATTTTCTGAGTTATGCTTCCCAGGAGTATTCTTGAAGTTGTGTGATTTATGCTCATGGCTGTACTTAAAATGTTCTGCAGAGCTACCTGCAGTGCAAAGCTCTCCATGGACTTGCCAGCTTATGCAGCTCTGTAAGTAATAACACCACGGTCCCTAAAGACCTCAACACTCTCCACTTTATTACTTTTCAGGAGCTCTACCTCAGACAGGGGTCTAAAGGATATCATAAACAGCTGTCTGAGAGAATGAATTGGTGGCAGTTTAAAAACTGCTGTGGGCAAAGAGGAAAGCTGCTGACCTTTTCAGATCTCTTGTCTGCATGTCTTACATTGGTCAGGAAATCTTTGTCTATTTAATCAAATTTTGTGCATCTTCCCATGTAATAGTTGTGGATGCCTCCCACACCTGGTATCATGAGGCTGAATTTTTCATCATTGCCTGCAGAGGCATGGGAGAAACTGCAAACAAGGCAGAAAAGGCTACTGAGCTGTGAAGGCAATTTGCTTCAACTTGGTTACTTGACAGTTTTCATCCATGAGTGGAGCAGGATAGAGTGTATTTGCTCCCTTTCCCTAGGTGGGTATTCAGTATAAAGTAGAAAAATAAAATCTTTGGCTGTTATAAGACCATCAAGTGTAAAGTACTTTCTTGGGTTGAGCCTCTGCTCCTCATGGAGCAGAGCTTCCCATCATTTCACTCCATGTCCCTTCATCTGAGAGAATGCTCCCCTGGCATCTCCCCACACAACTGCCCGTACTCCTGCTGCCTGAGGGATTACTGGCAGGAGGATGAAAACAGCTTTAATTTTCTTCCCCAGACTACATCTACTACAAGATTTGAAAAGATGACAAATGGAAAGGAGGGTAAAGTAAGCAGAAGACTCTCATGCCCTTCACTTTCAACCAGAGAGGCTTGTCTGTTCACAGAAATCCCCAACAGGACCCATGATTATTACACAGATAAATAAAAATTGTCAATATGTTTAACTGTCAGGGTTTTGGTTTTCTCTACAAAATGATTATTATTGACTTTCTGCTTCACCTACATGGAAAAGCTAACTGGAGAAGTTGGCACCAGATTTCCAGTGAGACTTCTGAGATTTTCCTGGAGAAACCTAAACTGTTTTTCAAAATAACTTTGTGATTGTGCTGGTGACCAGATGATACCAGTGTAAATGGATTCCTGGAGCTGTGTACCACACATGATACCTGCCCCAAGGTAACCTGGGTAGGGTAGGGGGTTACCTGTCCCTTTTCCTCAGACTCTGCCACATCTGAACAAGCTCCAGCTTCACTCAGGTGAAATGCTCCCAGCTGGAAATGCCATGCAATGCTAAGATTATCAAAGCATTATCTAAAAAAATAAAGAAATGCTTAGTGGAGCCAAATGCCTAGAATGATAGTTTTATTAGATTTTGAAGAAACATTTAAAAAATCATGATTTTTGCTGCCATATCACACTCCCTAAATTTTCTCAGACATTTCATGATCACTTGTGCAATTTTGTCACTGTATTTGTGATATTAAAATAATGTTTTCAGAGGTGACTATTAACCAGAACACATATGTTAAGTGTGTGTTCTTGTCACAGGGGCTAACTTTGCATGCCCACAGAAAGGTCATAGTACTGGGTGACTCCAGTAATAAAGGTGTGAAGTGCAAGTTGTAGACAGGTGACATTTCTGCAACCTTTCTTGCACTGGCATATTGTTACATGCCCTGTGTCAGAATGTTCTCCGTGCTGCAATTCATCATTCAAACAGGTCAGTGCAGCACCTGACATTTGGAGCTACCTTCCTTATCCAGGCTCATTGATTTGTTAGCTCTCTTTTCAAAAAACCATCCTTCCCTCTTCTTTACATCTTCATTTCTCTCCCTTACAGTTGTGTTCTTCCTTTGATATTTAAATTCCATAATAGGTTAAGAATTACTTTTTACATTTACTTTTAAAAGACAAGAAAAGCAAGAATAAATAAATGCTGTTGCATTGATTCAATTTTTAATTTTTCATTAGACCATAAGTTTTTTTTTCCACTGATAGACAGCAATGCTGCTACAATGCAGTGTCCAACCTGCACTACGTAATGTATACTGTTTTGAAAATAAAAGAATGGAATATTTATTGGTCTCACCTGGTTCATATCAGGTCAGCACAAAGTCAGCACCTGAGACAAGGCAGGATTAGTTAGAGGTGTAGTCAGGCCAAACTTTGTACATAATGCTACCAAAGAACTAGGACTCAGAAGTCCTTGTCCTTTGGTAGCATTATGTACAAATTTATGTATTATTTCTCACATTCTGTGAAATACTACAAACAGGTGGGCAATGAGATGGAGTTTAGGGATTGTATTATCCCTACTTACATAATTCACAGAGATGTTGAATCACTAGTAACCTGCTATTATGCATCTAAAAATGCAGCAATTTAATAAATCTGGTGGCTCAGAAGACACTACAAAGATAGAACTAGAAATAATTCAGGCCTGATGTCGTGAGAGTTTGTGCAAAGACAGTTGAAAATTTTCCACCAAATTACAGGTCTTTTCCAGATAATCGTTTCCAGGAGAGAAAAAGAACACCAATATTTTTATTTTACAAGTTAAAAATGAGATCAGCATTGAATTAGGTGATTTCTGAAGTGGTACCTCTGTTCAGTTCAGCTCAGGGGTGGTGAAGCTGCCACCCCGTGCCCTTTCTGTACAGCACCAGGGCTGGTCATGGCACAGGTTACTTCACCTGGAATTAACTCCTGAAGAGGCCAACAGTGACAACTATGACCTCTCTGAAGCAGCATGGCAACACTTCAGAAAGTAAGTATTGAATCTTTGAGAACAGGAAAAGGAGATTGCCTCCCTGCAAAAGCCTGAATGAGAAACTTGGGGCAAAGGAAAAAAATGAAGCATTTTCTTAAACAGCTCTGACACAAATTGTCCTCGGCTTTCCCTAAAGCTGGAATGAGTACACTGTTCAGCTCTCCTTGCAGGAACTACCCCAAAAGGCTGGTAGATAGGAGGTTTTTGGCATTGTGATGGATTTCCAACCTCTGCTCCTACAGAGCTGTGCACCAGTTTGGTCATTGTCCAGGCACAGTGAGTGAAACTGCAACAAGTTATGATTGTTTGCTATTTGGCATTTTTCTACACAATTAACCACATATTGAAACACATGCTGTCCATGCATTCAAATATTTTATAACATACAGAAAAATATTCCTGTCAGTATCAGAAGAACTCATCTTCACATTCAGACTTTAAACCTGTAATGTGACTTTATTCTATGATAGTAGTATGAGGAGTTAATATTTTAGTTGTCCCAAATCTTTTCCAACAGAGCAAATAATTTTTTTGTCTTTAGATTCAGTAACAATGGAAGGAGAACTACATCTCAGAAGTGTACTTTGCATTTTGTTGTCTGTGAGCAGATTTTGAGAATTGATGGGCTATAACACAGTGCTCATTCCAAAAAAAACCCTGCCAAATAAATAATCCTCCATCCTTTTAATAGCAACCTGCTTAAGAGCTTTCCCAATATGTGGCACCAAGAGAGGTTCAAGATGCTAGCATAAAGAAACCTGCCAAGGAACAAACACATCAATGGGACAAGTGCCTTGCTCCAGTCCTGGCCTCAAACAGGGAGAAGAAAGTCTCATGGATCCTCCCTTCCTTGGTGCAGCCCAAAGGAAAAAGATGAAGAAATCAACCAAAGTTGTATTAGATTTCTTCCTTGCTGTAATAAGTAAAGTGGTTTTCACTCTGTTTTAGAAAAAAAAAAAATAAACTATTTTACTGCATGAGTTCAGAGTGAGGTGGTGAAGCCTCTCAAGAACTGGTTAAAAAGTGTGGAATTAATTTGCATGCTTGCTCACACAATTTAATTCCAAAGTCACTTCTGCATGGTCTTGGTCATTACTGGTGCATATGCTTTGGTACTTCCTTAGCTGCTGCTTCGTTTTGGAAAGATGAGATTGACAGAAACAGGGAAGCTGTGACAGTCAGCTCTTCACAGGATGCTGCCATCGACCCTTGCAGACAGCACTGTGCTGCCCATGGCAGCTTACACATGTAGCTCCTGCAGAAATGGCCAGCAGATGCCCAATGCATAAGGATAGTCCTTAGCACCACCAGAATACAGCTGTCCTCTCCCAGCACTGGGGACACCTGCCCACAGACAAAGGGCAAGAGTGCAGTTCCAAGCTTGGAGCTGAGTGTAATTATCTGTGAGCACACTGGTGCAGTCTGCAGATACAGTAAAGGTCAAATTCACTGCAGGTGAATGAGAGGTTTACCTGTGAAACAGTGACAGGACCCAAGGGAATGGGCTGAAGCTGTGTCAGGGGAGGTTAAGGTTGTGTATTAGAAAAAGGTTCTTCCTCCAGAGGATGGCTGGGCACTGGACCAGGGTCCCAGGGCAGTGGCCACAGCACCAGCCTGACAGAGCTCAAGAAGCGCTTGGGCACATGGTGTGACTTTCGGGGATGGCCCTGTGCAGGGGCAGCAGCTGGACTCAATGATTCTTGTGAACCCCTTCCAACTTGACATATTCTTTGATTCTGTGATTCTGTGATCTCAATCCCTGGTTTCCTGATTTAACTGTCTGAATCTGCAGCTGAATCTCACCCAAAGTGTTCTGCAAGCATGTGGCAGGAAGACAACCATGTATTTCTATAACTCACTGTAGGTCACTGCTCCTTCAACCCTTCCACTTCCCTGGACAGTTTTCTCATTTCTTAGTTCCTTTTCCATCAGCTGCTCTCTTGAATTTGCAGAAAAGAAATACAAGTCTTTCTTACCCCTTCTGAATGTGAAAGATTTCACCTGCCCTTCTGAAACCATTCTGTGAGGCTTTCTAAACTTCAAAAGGTGCTCACTTTCTCTTGGTGACTGAGAGGGCTTTTTGCTCCACACATCAAAGATGTCACATCCAGGTCCATGTAGAACTGTGCTTTGAAACAAGCAGATTGGCAAGACTGTATGAGAGGAAAGCCAAATTCTCATCTCTACAAGAAGTTTTGTGTAAAGTGTCTCTTTTAGGTAAACATCTAGGAAAGCCTTGAAATGTTTTTCTATGTGTTACACTGTACATTAGCCATGTCCAATTAATTGGATATGACAGTTTTCATTCAAATCATTTTATGTTCCTTCAGTTATCCAGAGATAACTGGGATCCTGGAGGTTTCTCAGATGGCTCTCTAGCAATTATGAAAGAAATAATAGCAGCAAAGACAAGCAAGTGCATGATCTTAATTATTTGAAGTATTATTAAAACTTATTTCTCCGTTTTATTTGAGGATTTTATTCCTGATGCTAAATATAAATTGCCTTTTGCCCTGGGTACAAACTGCTGTAGCTCAAAGCAAATGTCAAGATATGGGCATCAGGCATAATTAATTTCCCTAGAAAATAATTAAGCCACCTTTTTTGTTACTATTACACTTGACCTATCAAGAAAATGGATTTTCATGCTATAAAAGCCATAAATGCACTGGCATGAAATTCACAGAATCCCAGAATTATTGAGTTTGGAAGGGCCTTTGAAGGCCAAGCTCCCCATTCAAGCAGGGCCACCTACAGCCAGTAGCTCAGGACTGTGTCCAGATGGCTTTTTCCTCTCTCTTCACACAGCTGATCACAGGGCAAAGACACTGCATCAGCTCACGTGTTGCTGCACAAGCCTCAGAAAAAGTGTCCTAAGATTCACAGGCTTATTCTTTTCCTGGTTCCCTCCTGCTGACTCATGAAAACCTGTGGCTGCATTAGTGGGGAGCAAAACTCAGACCAAACAAATCCTCCTGGGACGTGGGGTTTGTTAGCTCTAGCACAGTGGAACACTACTGACATTTCACAGACTCTGGCTGGCTCAAGGAATGAGCAAAGTAACCTAACTTTGACCTGGAAAATACTGCTGAAGCCAAAGAAAATAAGCTGAGAAGAGCTGTCCTGAAAGCACGAATCTAACAAAATCTGGGGGAATGAAACTCAGAATTAGCCATTTCTATGAATTGTGTACATAAAATGCAAGACAGGAAGGAATATGTGTAAATTGAATAAAAATCTATAGAAAAAATCCTGACAAATCCACATTCATATGCAGCCAATAAATCCCAAATCAATGGTAAAGGGAAAAATTGCTGTTTCTCTGCTTCTACATAATAGTCCTATTAATGACATGTACATACAATGGAAAGGTTTTGTAGCTATAACACTAAATAAAGAATGTCAGCCTAATCTTTTTAAATATTATGAAACTTTTATTTCTTATATTTTTTATTTTATTTTTGCACTGTTTTACTCCGTATACAACTTTTGAAAATACAAATTAAGAAAAAATATATTTTCTACTACTGTTTATGGAAAGGGCTAAACTTTCCAAACAACCTTGCAGGCAGAGAAAGTATACAAATTTCTAGTATTAAAATACAAACCTGATAATTAACTTCAAAGATGAATGTTTCATGTTAAATGTTGCAAATTATGAGCCTATGTGTGGGCAAGGTTTGTGCACAATGCAAATTATACTTCCAAAGTAAATGGAGAGAAAAAAGTACAGGGATGATCTAATTGCTGCATAGTTTAGAATAGCCAAGGAGATGAAACACCCACCATAAGATTTAATTGTCGTTCCTGAATGGGAAGCTTGCAGACAATGGAGAGCATGGACACCACCTCTGCAAGCACCTACCTTTGGTGCCCAGGTTCCCTCTACAGTCAGCAGAGAGAAGTGTGTGCTTCCACAGAGGAATTAGGGCAGCCAAATTAAGAGACCTAACTACTGTCAAATTTAGGCAGCCTGATGGGCTTTCCAGAGACTTCTCTGGACCATAAGTCAGCTTCAGCTTCCACCTCAATATTGTCTAAATTAGGGGTTTGGAGCTACATGTATCATTAACATAATAGTTGGATGTGGAGGGACAAGAAGAAGTTCAGCTGTCAAAAAAGAACGTAAGACAAAGTTCGGTTACCTCTGTCCACAGTCATGATCCAGAAAACTCTTGCTCTGTTCTTGAATAATTTAGAGAGGACTTAAATTCAGGTACAACCCAGTTGAACTTGAAATGCTCCTCAGCAGGGTTTCAGTTCTGGTCATATCTAGAACTAATACACCCGAAGATAAAAAAACTGAATCAATCTGAAGACAATAAAGTGATACATAGAATAAACTCTGTTCACAACACATGAGGATTTCCGAGAATGTTATTGGAGATTAAGTCTTTATTTTTTTCAACAAGTCCATAGAACATACCTATTCTCCACATGTAGCACTGGGATGATGCAGTAGACAACTGAGAAGTAAAGGGAGATTTATACTCAATCCCTCCTTAAAGAAATGAGATTCACATACAGTCTCCAAGCAACTGCCCTCCTCACTCTGTTGCCACTTTATTATCTGCCATCCCTCCCTTTCCGTTATTTTTTCTTCCCTCTCAAGTTTCTTAAGAAAAGAAACATACACAGAAAAGCAGATAGTTACAAATAAAAGAATATAGTAATGAAAAAAAATAGTAGACACTCACTGCTCTATTATGCAAAGATACCCATGGATATGATGTAAAGGAATCTCATTGGGAATTGGGAATAATTGTGAGGAATTTATCTATTATTACACTTATATTTAATAAATTTGTAATAAATAACAACCATCATTAATAAAGGGAATTTAAATTCCAAGCAGACTATCCTGTAGTAATTTTTTGAGCTTTACCTCCATACCAGCTTCCTCAGGGAAATGTTATTCTTCAAGAAATGGCTCTGGATTGATGCACCTGCATTTCATTTGGGAAATAGTTTTCTCTAGAAAAGTCTGAATTCAATAATATGAGTTGACAATTAAATAGTTAGAGTTTTTTTCTGAAATGAGTATAGAGGCTTTCCAGAACTGATTAAATATGAGATCCTCCAGAAAAATGAGGATCATAGAGGTAGATATACAGGAAAACCGTGACTGCTGAGTTCTGTTAAGAACATTCCCCATGTACCTAGAAGAAAAATATTTTGTGCTTATGTTTTCTGACACAGTGCATCTGCTTTCTGTAAGGGATTACATAAAAAACTTTGCTACAAAAAATATGATACCAACAAATCACCAGCTATTATTAAAGTTACTAGAAATGTGTCTTGGAAAATTAAATAGGTACTCAAAATTTCATGTAATACTGCTGTCATTTGAAGAATGAGGTATAGCAATTGTACAATACATGTTCACAGGTGTCACTTAAGATAGTTTTCTAAATATTTAGAGCTATGTTTGAGAGCAACATAAGCTTTTTTTTCTGACTGATTTTGTTTCTTTGAATTTAGTCACATTTGAAACCAAATTTCAATTTCCATCTCTCCCTCCAAGGGCTAAGAACACACCTGAGGAGCAGGATAGCATAACAAGTTAGAATTAACCATAAAGATAATGGTGGAAGATTTCCTATCATAAGGGCAAAAGCAATTACAACCCAGCTCTGTATGAATAAACTGATTGAATAAGCAGGCATGAATATACAAAAGAACATCTCACAGAGGTGTTTATTCAATTGCAGCTGACACCAGCCGTACCTAAAACCAAACCACTTAAAAAGATGTAATCAGTGTGGTCACACAGATATGCAGCTCTTCCAGTAAAAAAATAGGAGCAGCAGCAGCCAACCTACTTAGACTGTGCTCCCATCAGCACTGCTAACAATCCAAGACTCTCACAAAACCAGGTAACAAAAGCAACATGCCCACAGGAGCCAGCTGCAGAACTGGATGCTCAGAATTGGTACTGCAGCTCTGCCCTCCCTCATCCTATCGAGGCTCCTTTAACCTCAGCAAATGGATTTGCACTAACACCATCAGCAGTCCAGATTTCAGGTTTTCCTGCAATAATTTTAAGGGGCTGTTGAAATCCTATTGATATGTAAAATACCAGCAGCTTTCCTTGTTAGCACCAGACTGGGTGGTTTCTATGTTCCTGGAAAGAGGAGATGAATCATGACAAATAGAAGGGAATGGTGATGTAAGGGTGCTTGGTTTGAAGTTATGATTGATAATCTTTACCACTTTGCCTGTGTCAAGGCCTCTTTTGAAAAGGCATTCTTTATGTTACAGGCAAAAATGATTCTTCAGTTTCAAAATACCTAAGTTATTTACATTTTATAGGTACTGAATGTATCCATGAAAAAGTATATGGAATTTTTATGATTTGTAAGAATTTTTTCTTAATCTCATGTAAGAATGTCATAATCAAAACCATTTGCATGGTTTTCTTCCTGAGGTATGATTCTTCCTCACATCTGGGAAATCATTTGCTTTCTCTTTTGTTCTGCTTACCCATAGATTGATATGGAAGATCCATTACCTGAGAATTCTTTTAGAAAGTTCCACAAAGAAATACAGAATAGATTCCCACTGCCCCTATCAGGGTCAGACATTTCTATAAAAAATTCCTTGAAGTCATTTTACCCTGGTAGTCCATGAAGAGAAGTTGTTCTTCTGTAATAGAGGAAATTCTGTTGCCTGAGTTTAGCTGCTCCTGAAGAGAATTTCCCTATCTACATAAGAAAGGGAGGTACTTTCCTAAAATAGGATTATTTTACCAGGCATATATGAATTAGGAATAAATTGGATGAGTGTGACTGGTTTAACTCTTCCTTTTCCTAATCCTTAATCTCTGTATGAAAGGCAGGTGTAACAGAAGTGTCTTTCATTTCCCTCGTATATCAAATAGAAGAGAAACTTTAAAATAGCAGAAATTAAAAAGTATTGGAGGGCCCAATATACATTTACCTCTAATGTCATCTGGCGATTTTCCCAATAAACTCCATAACCCAATAAACTCCATAAAAGGTGCTATTTCCCCAGAAACACTGAAAGCAATTAAGATAGAGGTCAGCTAATAAGTTCTAGGAAGATCCATAGCAAAGCAGGGAAAGAATCTCCAAATATTTTACCGTTTCCCCACAACCCTTTTTTCTGTATTAGAAGGAAATTACTTTCTACATTTCTTTTTCAAGAACTAGAAAGCTGGAGAGCTAGCAACTCATTTATCTGCCCTGTAGTACTGTGGATGATGTATGTTGTACTGCAAGAAACATATTTCCGGTAAAGTACAAGTGAGCATTCACAAGGTCATATAATTAGACCAAGTCATGGCTTGGATGTCTTGCTAAGGAGTTTGAATACTTTGAAATGTGTGCAAAGTCCTCACCCTGCAGTCCTGGTCAATCCCTGCTCACTGATTGAGCAGCCACCCTGGGCTGTGCTTGAAGGATTCAGCCTGGCCCCACTGTGTCAGGTGGGATGGACCTGGGGAGTGGAGCTGCTGCAAATCAATTTTTTTAGCTTTTCAGGATTTCCTCACATTATACTGGAGAGGTAGATTGGTATCTAGAGTTGTTGCACTGCCAGAAGGGAGACAGAGAGGGGCTCCCTCTTTCTCAAGTATGTATAGAAAGAGTTTTCAGGTAGATAAGAGAAGAGTTGCAGGGATAAAGACATGCCCAGTAACTGTAGGGAGGGAGAAATAGATATCTTACTTACTCCCATAAATTGAGATCTAATTCCTGAGACTTTTACTTCCTAGGAGAACAATGAAAGGAGGCTAATGGCTTGGGCTCTGTTCTGTGAGCTTTGCATGATTTCTGTACAGATGGATCCACATAAATTCCCCTCTGGTCAAACTCCTTATTTCAGGAGATTCAGCAGAACTCTCAAGTTTATAGCCATAGGATAATCTACATAAACGTTCTCTTCAAAATTTCATTTCATCTCTGACGAAGAAACATTTTTTTTAAATTTCAAGCAAAAAATCCCAAGCCTCAAGCAAGAATTTTCCTCTCAAGAAATATAAAGTACTGCCAGATGCTCTCTAAAATCTGCCAATGTCAGATTATGAAAAAAAATATTAAGATGCTTAAATGGACAGTGAGAAAAATTCTCAAAAATGAACCTTTTCCTCCTAGTTTTGTCATGCTCTCATTTCTGACCAACACAACAGACCTCCATCACTTAGTAGGACAGAGAAAAGTTTTCCTCTGGAAGGGTTGTGTCATACATTCACACAAATTATCCATTCTGCACCTTTTTCATTCTTTAATAGGTGTGGATGCTACAACCACTCTTTTCTCTAAGATACCTGAGGAACAGAGGGTCATCAGTGGTGGTGAGCAGAGTGGTAAAGCCTAAAAAGCACCAGTGGTGGAGAAGGTATTCAAGGCTGCATTGAGGTTTGATATTGACAATTTATTTTCCCCTTCAAAATGTGGAACATGTAAGAGACCTAGATATCTTAGTCACTCTAAGCAGAGAGCTAAATGGACTCTGAAGTTAAAAGAGAGGGATGTATAAGCGTAAATTGTTGCTAACTAGGGAGCAAAGTGTGGGGCTGTAATTAGGATGGAAGGAAATAGTAGGCTATCTATAAGGGAACAGGCAGAGAAGTGTTAGACCAGAACATTCTACCCACAAACCAGATTGGAACACCCTGGAAAACACACTGCACATAGTGTTACCATTCCCAAGACTCCTGTACATGTGCACTCCTGTCACTGTGCCAGCTGGGTTTCTCACAGCATCAGCTCCTGGATCCCTGTTGGGAGGTCTCAGTCAGCATCTGAGTGCTCATTTCCAAAACTGGCTTTAGGTAGCAGAGCACTGTGTGTTAACCAAAAAGACTTGTACAGGCAGAGCAAATGAATGATCTCCACTCAAAAACAAGAAAACACAGCTATTTTTTTTAAATATATGGTATTTTAAACACCATCTATAGTTGTTGTGAGTGCTGAGAATGTGGGGTTCGCAGCGCAGCATGAGCAATCCTGCTGGGAGGACAGCCTCTAACAAGCTGGAAAAATCCACCCCCTTTGTCACTAGGGCAAACTGCTCATGTCACTTTGCCTCCCTGGGCAGAGAAAACCAAGTGAAGGGGATGATGCAGAATGCTCAACCTACAACTTTATTTTTGCAGAAATAAAAATTTTATACAGAACTGCTGAGTGTTTGAAGAGTTAAGCGATTTGAATCATCATATTTAAATACAGAGAACTGCAAGTTGAACACAGAATTTCCAATAAGACAACAGATGGTTAGAGACGATTGAATTTTTTCAAAAACTGATTTTTAATAAAAATTTTCCTGGACATTTCTCTGCAGATGAAGTTGTAGAGAAGAGAATTCCAATATAGGCAGGGTTTCTTGTTTACTTGCATTTCATCTCAGTTCTCACAGATCTGTAAAATTGAGCTCACATTAATTTGCTGCAGAAAAAATTGTATAAAACATCATACTTTTTAACTTCATGATGTTTTTCAGCAGTGGGTCTTTCACTTTTCAGCTTCCTAAACAAATTTCAGGTTAATGGAGCTGCACTGTATTTTATTATATAAATAGGTCTACACTGTATTTGTTATGGACTCAGGCAGCTCATTAGTCTGAATGTAATAAAAGATTTTTTCTATTTATCCAATACCCATCGTATCTAATAAGACCTCTGTTCCCAAACACAAGTAGATTGTTACCATGAACAAAAGTTCTTTCTCTTTATTCAATAGGAAAGTCTGAATTCCACTCTTTATTTATTATAATAATAAGCATAAAGATGTAGAACAGATTATTGAATCAGGTTATAGAACATCATGGGTAATTTTTAAGTAGAGTTTTGATAGATATTCAGTGAAAATATCTTCAGTATTCCTCCACCATGGAGGTTGAACTGAAGATCTCTTGAGGACCATTATATGCCTTAAATTGTAGAGCACCCTTAGCTGTAAGTTTTTACTTAAAAAAAAACCCAAACCAACAAAAATAAACAAACAAAACCCACCTCACAATACTTGTTCTCTGTTTTCATATTTTCTAATACTCCATTCATAGAACTTCTTATATTCTCAAGCTCGTTTATAACACTAAAACAAACTTGTCTTGATGTGTGACGTTTTTCAACCAAGAAAAATGGAAAAATAGAGAGGGATAATTCTAAAATAAGAAATTTTTTTTAAAATGAAAAAAAACCTCATAAGTTATTTTCAGGGACTATAATTTTGCTTACTTGGTTTCACTCTTGGCAAATTATTAGACTTCACTTTGAATTTACCTATTACAATGTTTCAGAATGAAAGGCAAAATTTTCTAAGTTCAATATTGATCAAGGCTTCATTCTTAAATGAATGTCTAGAGAGAAATTTCCTTAAATATCTAATTGCATAATAAAAACATAAGAAGAAAAAAATGTTCCTATACAGTACTAACTGAACTTGTACAGTGGCTATTGGTTTTAAAAGAGACAATATTAGTTAAAAATTCGTAGAAGATTTTTAATTCACAGTAAGACAGAATAATTTCCTGTCTGGAAACAAATACTTTCTCAATAAGATCATGTCTATTCATACAGTAATGAAACAGATGTCTTTCAAAATCAGAAATTTATAAAATTTCCATTATATGTTATAAATGTCTGAAAATAAGATATTTGTTCCAAGTCAAAAAGTGTTGTGTTGCTGGCTATTTTAAATGCCAGTTTTACCTGGGGGATAGGAATTCAACCTTTAAAACTAGCTCTGACATAGTCTACCAAGTGCTTCAAATATTTTATCATGCTCACATATTCTTATGTTTTTCAGCCTTTTCTTCCTCAATCTCATGCTCAGTTCACAGTGCAAGAGAATTCAGCTTTCATTGAGAGAACAGAGTCATATTTTGGCTTTACAAGAAATATAGCATATGCACCCATGTAAAGAGTAAGTTATGATTTGGGGGGTTAAGGAGAAGAGTAAAACATAAAAAGAAAAAAAATAATACAATAAAAATATTTTTAAAGATAAGAGAACAACATAATTAATATAATGAATATCATAGAAGAAGCGAATATGTTGTATAGCTTAAAATCTGAAGTTTTTATGACCATTTGGCAGGCAAAGCAAAAGAGCAGACTGGACTTTGTTTCCTAAACATTAAAACATACAACCATCTAAAAGCCAAAAGAATTCCTTTTTCTTCCTGAATTTTTATGAGAGATCTAATACCGGCGTTAAGTTGATGCTGATATTTGCACATGTTCAGCATAATATTAGCACCTGGTTGTATCTCACAGACAAAATCTCTAGACATACTATTACAAAAAAATCACTTTGCTTTTACAATTTTCTGGATAGTAAATAAATTTTCCTTTATGATATTTTTCTTTTATTTTTCTTCTTTAAAAGTACTTTCAATTTTCATATGTTCTTGCTTGCCTTTCCACATTTTCTTCTGCTCTGACCTCACATTTTCAGACTCCTGACTCAGAAAATCAGCTTTTCCCACTCAGAACAGGAAGTCAAGTAGCAGCAGGTCTGCTTGGGGTGCTGTGCTGCATGTGCTAAACACTCGAATTGGCCACAGCCACTTGTGAGCTGTGGTGCTTTCAATAACACTCCCATTTTGTAACATTTGTGAGGAACAATCTCCAGCAATGCCCTGTGGGATCGAGCTGCAGAAGAGCTGCAGTGCTCCCACCACTGGTATTTTTAGTATCCATGGATTTGGTGGTTTTGTGCAACACACTGAATTGATGTAAAATATGGCAATGTCATTACCTTCTCAACAGATTGTGTTCATCCTTAAATGAACTGCCAGCTGATAAACCACTTTTCAACAAGTACTGCAAGTGAGAAAGGGGTCCAGTATATGATCTAAATGTCATTAGTGAATAAATCAGGACTCACAATCCCCCATCATTCATCATATGCCTGGCTCAAGAGTGTCTCACACTTGTGCCTTTATTTTAGAACTTGAAAATCACTGCATTGATGCCTGTTGTACCACCAAAGGGATTCAGTCATAAGGAATCACTCCTCCTTTCTGTTCCATTACCAAATGCCTTTAATCTTGCTATGTGGCAAGTTGTCCAGATGGCCAGGGACCAGACTCCTTCCAAAAAGCAGGTGGTTTCTATCCCATGGTCTTGGCAGGCATCTATAGATATAAATAAAATGCATCCTAGACGATAATAAAGATTAAAAACAACATAATACAAGGGTATTGTGGGGTGTTTAACAATGCCTTGTACATGCAAACATGTGTGCTTAAAGCTACTTTTAAAGATGTGTGTTAGGAAAAATTATCCATGCCTAATGCTGGGTAGATATTCCAGAACTAGTGATTCTGCCTTATTATTGTGGGAAGAGAAAATAGATGACAGTAGCAAGTTTGCAGTTGCACAGTATCATGAGGAACAGCTGCCTGGCAGAGCTTTCTAGACTCAGCAGTTAGTGTGGACGTGCTTTGCTGGGGCTTTACTCTCACCCCAGCCCTACCTGTGACACAGCTGTGGCCCTGATGATGCTGTGAAGTTCACGTCACACAGCTGGGCATTCACTGTGGTGCTCACAGGTGCACTCTCAGAGGCAAGCTCCTCCAAAAAACTTTGTACCAGGGTATGAATTGAGAAGGGGGTTCAATGTGCCAGCTTTGGAAATATTTTTAGACAGCAGTAGAAACCTCAGAGGTCAGGAGATGAAGAAAACCCAAGTGCAAGGGTTTGATGTTTCTCTCTGCTGGTGATAGAACAGCAAGTACAGCTTAGAGCAAGGGACAACTTTAAAGCCTTGGGCTTTCAAGCCAGGCATGGATGGAGATCAGACTCCCTGCTTATGTGAAAGTCAGGAAGGTGAGACACTTGAAATCTATCTTTGGAGGTAACCTCTGGAGTCATCTGTATTATCATTAATGTTGAAGGATTTCATTAGATGCTCAGCAGAGAAGGGTAGCCCAGCAGGTTTCATTTATAGTCTCCTGTGCACAGTGTGAGAAATACAAAATGAATGCACTTTTAAAGCTCTCATGATGATTTGTTGCCAAAGAGAACTGGGGTGGTATTCCAGTGTATTTGCTAGGCTTTAATTTCTGTCAGGCAGGAATGGTAGGCTGAGGTGGAGTATTTTAACCACTGATCTTCTCCTGGAGTTTGCTGCCTAAGTTAAACCAGATCCCTCTTATGAAACTAGGAAGACAGGCACTCTAAAGCCAGTGCAGTAGCAGGACTATATAAAATAAAATTCAAGTCCAAGCACAGAGATATAAAAATAATCTTCCCAAACCCAAAGCCTCATCCCTTCAACCCTTCTATTTCCAATATACACACACCCAAAAGAATCTCCAGTCTTATTGCAACCTGTTTGGTTGGCTGACATGCCAGCTGGGGGCTGAAGATCCCTACCACACAGAGCCCTACAGGTGGAATCACAAAATATTCTGAGTTAGAAAGGACCCACAAGGCTCACAAAGTCCAACACTCAAGTGAAGGGCCCATACAGGGATTGAGCCCATGACCTTGGCATTATTATGCCAAGCTGAGCTGATCACAGGATCTGAGAGAAAATGGTCTGGTCTGAAAAGCCGCTGAGGCTTTAGGTCAAATTTCATGCAGGTTTTTTTTTGGCACTGACAAGAATGGGAAGAATAGGAACCCCATTGTAAATGGATTTAAAAGACTACAGTGGGGTTTAAAAGTTCTGCACAGGTGTTTAGAGTAGCAGTTTGGGCTAAATAAGCAGAGGAACTTTTGTTCCTTTGAGCTCTTATTCCTCACTTACAGCAAAGACTCCAAAAGCGGCAGATATTAAAGTTCAAAGACCATGGGTTTCCCATTTCCCTTTGAAAAATGTTGTTTGTTCATTTCTATGTACTCACATAATTTAGCCTGACTGCATCAACAAAAATTGGGGATAAATAATGTATTACACTTATCTGTAAATTAATGATTAATTTCCATTCAAAATAAAGAAATAAGTTATGTTTCATCAGTCTCAAAATAATGTTTCAATTTAATTATAAATAATTCAATACTTACATAAATCACACACTTTTTTTTTTGAAAGCTTCCAGCAAGAAACAGTCAAAAGGCAAAGCAACAGCATTTTCTGATTTCAAAAAGCCAAATATGATACATGTTCTTCCAGTGGACTTACCTGTAAACTCTATTCTGCTCCTTTGCTCCTTAGTTCAGTGACAGTACAGAGATGGATTGGATTGAGACAACAGCATAACCCCCTGGGACATACACTTCATGTGTACATAAACTGAGAGATCCCCTCAAAATCCAAGAAAATGAACAAGATACACAGGCAAAGTGGATAATGTGATCTTCCCCTTACAGTTGGAAAACTGAATCAGGAAGCAAAATTAAAAGATTGTGAAGAAACCTAATGACAAAGTTAGAAACTGAACCCATGTTTCTTAAATCCTACAATGCTATATATAATCCTCCAAAAGCAACAACTTTCTGTGCAACTGGGGGCAAACATATAGTGGTTTTTCTTTTTAAATAGAAGCTTTAATAAATTATATACATACATACATATATACAAATATAAACAGCAGCTAATTTATGCATGCTAGCATCCTTTATTATTTACATAAGGACTGGAATCAGATGAAAAAGGTAAATTGTAAAAACAGAAAATGGAACTATGCCAAGTATACATAATTATGATGCCCTACTTTGGGCCCTGAAAATGTTTTGGCAAACATGTGCAAATGGTTCTAAAGGCTGTGCCTATAATGTTCAAATTATTTTTCAATAATAAAATGAAATCAATTAAAAAGGCATCTTGGGAGGTAGGGTATGATAGCCAAAACTGCACAAGAACAACTCCAGCAACAGCTGAGTGGCTGCCAAGCCGTATGCCAGTGTGAAGTACAACAGAAATGTGTGAACAACAGATTTGGAAAAAAAGGTAGGAAAAAAAGACACCTGTGATTATCATTCTAGCAAAAAGGTAACGGCTTAAGATATATGAAAAGACCTTGCTTGGCCTGTTTCACTAAGTATAGAACACAGCTTTAATGATACTCACACACTGTATAAAACTATGAAAGATTCCCTCTGTTCAGAAAAAAAAAATAACAAGTTTTAGAACTGAGAAATAAACAGGTATACCTTTACTGTCTTGTTTTGGCAGAAAATCCTCTCCCTTGCACAGTGAACCAGCAGTGGATCTCTTTATGTCCCCATTGCAGCTGGGACTAATAAAACACCCAACAGAAACCACATGAGAAATAAATTTTATTCAGAAATCAAGGAGAAACTACCATGGAGGGTTTGCTTTACCCAGATCGTGTGTGTTCAGCAGACTCCCAGCACATATAGTTGTTGAGTACAAGAGGCTTGAATCCCTCCAGAATCAACTTGATTGGGAGATCTTACTCTTTTCCTGCTCTTATCTGTGAAGATTATCTCCTTTGAATGCTTGACAAATAATGATTTCTCACTTAGAACTGTTACTGGACAGCACTGAGTGAGAAATATATTTGAGTTATTGCTCCTGGGAGCAGTCTTGCTGTGGGTGGCATTAAGCCACTGACTGGCCTCAGGAGAACATCAAGTGGAGTTAAAATCAATACTGGTGTTTTAAGAGAATCTCTCGAGGATTTCAGTGACATCTGCCAAGGCGTGGGAGCACAGCAACAAACCCACTGCTTTTGGGACTGCAAAGCACTTTCACAGTGCTGGTGATGGCTCAGGTACAGGCAGCAGTGTAGCTCAGCCCTTACTGCCAGGCAGCCAGGCTCACTGGATGGTGTCTGGGTGAGCTGGGCTCCTTGGCAATGCACCAGCCATAGATACAAACAGCTGGCCTGCAACCTTCTGATGACACCAAACTGAGGGATGGAATTGACACACCTGATGGTCAATTCCACCCCTCAGTTTGTCATCCAGAAGGACCTGACAAGCTCAGAGGTGGGTCCATCAGGATCTCACGAGGTTTAAAAAGGCCTGGTACAAGGTGCTGAACCTGGTGTGGAGCTGCCTTCAGTACCAACACAGACTGGGGAATGAACAGACCCAGAGGAGCCTTCCTGAGAAGGACTTCAGGGGTACTGGTGGGTGAGAGGCTGGACATGACCCAGTCATGTGCCCTTGCAGCCCAGAAAGCCAAACATGTCCTGGGCTGCATCCAAAGCACTGAGGGAGGGGATTCTGCCCCTCTGCTCTGCTCTGGTGAGACCCCACCTGCAGTGCTGCATCCAGCCCTGAGTGCCCAGCACAGAAAGGACATGGACCTGTTGGAGCCAGTTCGGAGGAGGCCACCAAGATGAACAGAGGGATGGAGCACCTCTCCTATGAGGAAAGGCTATGAGAATTGTTCAGCCTGGAAAGAAGAAGGCTTAGGGATGACCTAAATGTGGCCTTCCAGCACCTGAAGGATGCCTACAAGAAACATGAAGAGGGCATGGGCCCTTAATACAAGGGTGTGTAAGGATACATGTAAGGACAGGATAAGGAGAAATGGCATTAAATTGAAATAGGGTATGTTTAGCTTAGATATTAGGAAGAAATTTTTTACTCTGGAGGTGGTGAGACAGTGTGACACATTGCTCAGAGAAGTTGTGGATGCTTCATCCCTGCAAGTGTTAGAGAACAGGTTGGATAAGGGCTTGAGCAAGCAGGTCTAGTGAAAGGTGTCCCTCTCTATGGCAGGGGGCTGGAGCAGGATGATCTTTAAAATCCTTTCCAACCCAAGACATTATATGATTTTATTGCAAGTGATAACAACCACCACACAAGCACTTGTCCAGCTCAACCCCAAACATTTACTCATTTGCATGGACTGTGGGTAACATGTCTTATGACCATGAAACAGCTGGAATTCTTTCCTTTTACTTTGGTAGTACAGGCAATGGGAAACATCACAGAGCCTGCTATGAGCAGAAATGCTAAATGTGTATTTATGGGTCTTTAACTATTGAAAGAGACTAAAAACCATACCTAGGAACTGAAAAGGGGGGAGGCACCAGTACAATGTAGTACAATTCTTCTGAAAAATGTTATTATTGTTTATAGAAGTTTGAGTTTAATTAAATAATTAAGTGGGTTTTTTTCACAATTTTACAACTTCTTGCCTAGTTTCTCTTGGCTTAAACATAAAAGGTATCTAAGATGCCCAAACAAACATGTGAAATGAAAATAGGGAAGAATTATGGCTGTTGCTGAGCTGCCTAAGGTTAAATAAATTTTGTGGAAAATATCTTGCCATGTAAATTCCACTCATTTTTCTCTATTTACAATCCCTCATTCAAAGCTCTGTAAAAGCTACAGAATTCTGCAAACTTCACATATTGCATTTGTAATTAATATCTCATACTTCAAGCAGATCTGTTTGGAAAACAAGTTTTGCCATTCTACTAAAAATTTTGCCTGTATTCAATGAGTATGCTTTTATATTCAAGAAATTGTTTTCCAATATCTTGGTACTGTTTATCCTCTTTCTGAATTAGTTGTTTAAGTCATCCTTGATTTCTACTGAGTTTTGAGTACACACTATCTTAGTTGTTTTGATCCTTTGCCCCAAACACTTCATCTTCCATCTAGATCACATTAGCAGATCCCACTATATTTCCATAGCTAAAACTCTCTGCTCTTTCTTCCAAACGGCTGTGAACTCAGATAACTTTCCACTTTGCTCTCTGTGCATCCTCCCAGCCCTTCAATGTAAAGGCCCAGATTCAACAGGACACATAGTGAACATTATATTTCAACTTGGCTCAGAGCCCTATGGCTTGGACCACTTATGACACTGATTTACTTTTTCTGAATAAGAATACATGAGCTTGACTCTTTTGAATCTAAGACCTAAAACTCAGTTTCTGTACTTTTTTTGGCTACTGCTTTAGCCCCTATGAAGAACAGGGGAGAAGGGCTCTCAGAAACACTTCTCCCTTTTTTTTTTATTTACAGTTTGTAGGCTTAAATATCCTCGCACTGCAGTTGTGTATTCTCACCCAGAGAAGCCAGATAAATCTAGTTTCCATACCTAGATTTTAGAATGTTTGAATTCCCGTTTTCTTTCTGTAACATTTGTTTAATCATGATGCTCCACTTAGCTGAATGATTTTCAAGAGCTGCTTCTAACTGTGACTATGTTTTGTACTATATAATATTGATGATATATGACAAATATAGTTTTCCTATGAAATTTCACAACAAGAATGATAATTGCTTTCCTTTTTGTTTTTTCAGTACAGCAGATCAAGAGTTGTTATGAGGAACAAACATCATAGTAATTGTATGTGAATGTAAAATTCAGTATTGGAGAACATTGATCTTTTAGAGATTTTATTTTTTTTCAAATTCCCCATAATCTGCAGGGGCTATTTCATATACTTTTTATTCTGTCTTGAATGTTCTGGTTCAGATCACAACTCCCAGTATCAGTAAATTAGCCATCCATACAAATATTCATCTTTGCTTCAAAGACAAGGGATTGAGGTGTAATGTGAAAAAGTAAGGGTAATGAATAGCAACAGAAGTGTCACTAATTCACAGCAGGTCTATAAAAGGAAAAATAGTCAGAGGCAGGTAAAAACACCTGCTCTAATTTGCACCTTCCTCTAAAAGTTTCCTGCCAGTACAGTGTCAGAAGTATTCACTGTGACCCTGGGGAAATGCAGAAACCTCTGCTCTTGTGGCCCCAGTAGCTGTAAGGAAATCTCAGAAAAATGAAGGTGCAGCTGATGCAGGGTCTGTTCCTGCACACCCTGGAACTGCACTGTGGCTGCTGCTTCCGCACCATAGGTGTGATAGGGATCCTGGGGTTGCTGGGGGCTTGATCCATCTGCAGCTGTTGGTGAAATCCTCAAAAACTTGCAGAAAAGCAGGAATCTTGAGAAATATCCCAGGGTTCAGGACCACTGGCATGTGACTGAGAAAAAGGGCTACTGCACTGCATGGAACCCCCAAGCTGGAGGGTTTGCATCAGTGGATCTCTCTCTTTCCATACTAGGATTCGTGATTCATGGCCTGTATCATCCACTGCTGCTAATTGCACCAGTTTTGTAGAAAACAGGAGTAAAACTATGTTTGAGCCTACACATAAAGAAGTGTGTTTAAATTTCCTTTTAGGGTGAATAGAAATCTTTCCCACCCCTTTTTTATCAGCATTTGGAAGATTCTGTGCTAGATTTTTTGATGATTTTTTCCTCAGTATGTTTGCATTGTACAGCTCTGGTCGCATTCACTGTCCTGTAAATATAAAGCCATTTAAGCAGACTCTCAGCCCTTCTCTTTTCCCCTCTTCCCCTTTCCTCCAGCGTCTTCCTTTCCCTGCCTTGCTGCCCACAAGCTGCAGACTACCCAAGCCCATTTATTTCCACATGTACTCAGCCCTGGCCCCTAGTTTCTCCCTTAAGTATTTACACATACACCAAATTTATCATGTTTGATATCTCAAGCCTTTGTTTTCAACACCTGCCATTGGCTGTGGGTCCCTGGAAGAGAGAGTAAGAAAGAATATCAAGGGTTGGTCAAGTCCTTTAAAACACAAGTAGGAAGTCTTTGGTTGCTATAGGGCTGAAGGACAATATAAGAACCCATACAAAGCAAAGCATAAACACATTTTTAGCAGCAGCAGCAGTAGTGTGAGTTTTATTCTCCACATTCAAGGCCAAGGAACTCAGCTGACTCTACACCAGCCACAGAGTGGTCATTATTGATGGTGATGGGGTGGGTGATACACAAGAGTTTCTCAGAGAAGATTTGTGTTTTACTGAAACTATCTTAAATATTTTGGAGCTGGTTAAATCTTTGGGGTAAACAGTGCACATTAAAGAACACTAATTGCATTATACAATCTTAAATACATTGTAATTTTAAAATAGCCCAGTATTAGCATATTTAAGTTATGTACATTTATGAACTCTAGTAGATAATACGAATTTTAATTAAGAAGGTTTTTTTCTGTAATGAAAGAGAAAATAATTTGAAAAGGATGTAACTTTTTTACTAATTTGTTTTCTTCATTCTGATTTCTCAGCTAAATAATGAACTGTGTTAGAAAAAATACTTTATTACATAATTTCCCAAGAGACCTGAATGGTTCAATATGAACTGCTTGTTCTTTCAGAGAATAGCCAAGCCAAGCTAATTAAACTCCAGGCTAAACTAGCTCATTCAGTTCAACTCCATCTGAATTTCTTCTCAGAAGTTCATTAATTCTACTGATTCATCAATAATTTCCCATAAATATAATTACTTAACACAATGACATGAGGCTTTTCCTTAAAATGGTGCAAAGAGCATGAGTGCAGATCCATCTAACAAGTCACACTACTAGACCTGGTGCAACCCAATTCCATGCTGATTGTGAAAAATCCTAGATGGCATCTCATCAGTTGTCTCCATGATACAAGTGAGCAGAGCAAAGCCTCTGGGAGTATGACAGGAAGCAAGCAGTGACTCAAGGTCTGCTCTCACCCTAGGTGAGAGCATATATCATCAGTATCTCACCATTTAGCATGGATGCTCTTCCACTTCTTTTGACTCCCTCCTGGGAAATAATGATTTCTTTGAATTCCCGAATGCCCAGTTCCCAAAAGATAATGCTTCAGAATTAAGTAAAAAATCACAGAATACAATAGTTTAAGGAATTGTATACCAGGATACAAACAGCTCCAAAATAGCCTTGCCTAAACTCTGAAATATTTCCATGCATATCTGTGCTGGTAAGTCCTGTTTTCCAACTCCTGTAACATCCTCACACCAGAGATATATCCAGAGATATAATTACTGCGGTGTTTGTTCCTCGTAACAACTCTTGATCTGCTGTGCTGAAAAACAAAAAGGAAAGCAATTATCATTCTTGTGAAATTTCATAGGAAAACTATATTTGTCACATATCATCAGCATTATATAGGACAAAACACAGTCACAGTTAGGAGCGGCTCTTGAAAAAGGTTCAGCTAAGTGGAGCATCATGATTAAGAGCACTCACAATGTTAGCCAGAGGGAGCACATCCAGGAGGGATCCAGTTGGCTGAGAGGAAGTCTGGGACTCCCAATAATACCCTAACACAACCTCTTAGCACAGTGTAGCCAATTGTGTTTAAGCCAATGTTAAAAGCTGTTCTGAGCAGGGCTTCTTAAATTTGTTGAGAAGTGTTGCTAAAGGGCAAAAATCATTCCCTGCCTTCAAACTAACTTACTAAAAGGCAAATTCACAAAAGCACAACTGGGCTGAGGTAATGAAGCATCCATTCCTGCAAGCTCTCAGTTCATACAGCAATATTAGAAATGGCAATGAACTTTAAAAACATAAAAATAGTAAACTTAATGATCAGGGTGGCATCAGAGGTTTTGAGGAATGAGTATTGTGAAAGGAACTTCAAGAACACTGTCCCTTGACTTCTGGTTTCTGAGCAATATAGCTCTATACTTCTGCATCATTAGTGTGATATAAATATCTCTTCAGCTGACCTGTGAGATTATCTGCTGTGAAGATATATGTCATTTTGCACAGCAGCTGCAAGTGCAAATTTTTTGACCAGACTTAATCAAAAACAAAACAAAACCAAACAAACTAAAATAAAACAAACAAACAAACAAACAAAAAACCCTCAAAATGATACTTTGGATTTTGCTTTTACTGTTTAAATTCAGGATCTGGCACAATTTTCTACATCAATGACAAAGTCCCAATTATCTTCTATCATGAAACATCAAAGTGCTAAATTGTAGAAATTGTGTTAAGAATAGGGTAGAAGTATCTCAGTGTATTAAGGTATGGGTTATCCAAGGCAAGACAATTCTCTTAGTCTGATGCTGCAGAGATTTTGTCTTTTCAAAGTGCAAAATTCATAGTAACCAAGTTAAGCAATTTCTGGTTTAAAAAAATTAATTCTGTAGATGATTCATTGTGCTCTGAAAACTCTTTCAAGAGAGAAGTACAGCCCTCTGAGCAGGACAACACTAAAGATCTGTGTATGAAGACCAAATATTTTAGACTGTATTTTTCTGTCACCTGTCTAATCTGACCCCACTACATGGAGTAGCATAGAGTCTCCATTAGTTATTTATTATAGATTTCACATTTTTATTACTACTGTATCTTGTTGGTTCAATTCACTTTTGTTCTCTCAAAACAGAAGGTAATCTGGACAGTTCTTGCAGCCTGATAAATGTTGCTCCTTAGGGGAAGAGTGCTGACCACAATTACATTTTCTAGTCTGAGTATCTAAATATTTCTAGAGAAAATCTTTACGTATTCCTATAGTGTTTAGAATCAAGTAGAATAACCCTCTTTTTTGTAATTAAAGTGGGATGAGATAAGAATTAATCTTTGATTTATATACAGGCAGAAGGGAGAAATGAAACTGGTTGAAGTTACAGTTCAACATAAAACATTGCTTTTATGCTATTTATTTTCCTAAAAGTTTTGCCCTCAAACATCTATTAATTCATCCAGCTCTCAGAGAGTAAACAGATATTGACATATGTGGTGGGTTGACCCTGGTTGGATGGTCTTGGCACCAAAAACACTCTATCACTGCCCACCTCATCTGGGCAGAGAGAGAAAATATAACAAAAGGCTCATGGGTCAAGATAAGGGCAGGGAGAGATCACTCCCCAGTGACTGTCATGGACAAACTGGACTCAACTGCAGAAAATTAGTTTAATTTATTACCAATCAAATCAGAGTAGGGTAAAGAGAAATAAAAACCAAACCTTAAAACAGCTTCCTTCCCCCCACCCCTCCTCTTTTCCCAGGTTCAGCTTCACTCCAATTCCCTTGTCCCTCCTCTCTCCTGGTCTCCTCCAGAAGCACAGGGGACCAGCAAATGGGGCTGTGGTCAGTTCATTAGAGGTCTCTGCCACTGCTTCCTCCCCAGGTGAGGACTCCTCACACTCATCCACTGCCCTAATGTGGAAGATCCCCTCCCATGGGATGCAGTCCCTCAGGAGCAGCCAGCTCCAGCGTGGGTCCCCCATGGGGTCACAAGAGCTGCCAGCAAACCTGCTCCAGTGTGGGCCCCTCTCTCCACAGGCCACAGGTCCTGCCAGAGCCTGTTCCAGGGTAGGCATCCCACAGGGTCACAGCCTCCTTCAGGCACCCATCAGCTCCACTGTGGGGTCCTCCATGGGCTGCAGGTGGAACTCTGCCCCCCCATGGTCCTTCATGGGCTGCAGTGGCACAGCTCACTCACCATGGGCTGCCTCACCAGGGGCTGCAGGGAAATCTCTGCTCCGGCACCTGGAGCACCTCCTGCCCCTCCTGCACTCACCTTGGGTCTGCAAGGCCTCTCCTTTTGCAGTTGCCCAGGAGTTTTTTCCCCCTTCTTAACTCTTTTATCCCAGAGCTGTTACCACCATTGCTAATGGCCTTGGCCTTGGCCAGCAGCAGATCCATCTCAGAGCCATCTGGCCTTGGCTTTATTGGGCATGGGCAGCTTCTGGCAGATTCTCACAGAAGTCACCCATGTAGCTGCCTCCATTACCAAACCCTTGCCATGCAAACCCAATTCAAAATATAACATAAGTAATTTGATAAACAATCTAGACAAGGTGCATGGCCAGTTAGAACAATTCCTTTCCCTCAGCCATACAGTCAAATCTTGATTGTAAACTGCTGGAAAACTTCAGTGGTGATACCACTTTTAATTTAATAAATTACCAAATGCATTCTTAGCAAAACTTGCCATCAGTCTTCTGATTCACTTGTATGGGTAAGCATTCATTTCATACATCCTCCTCCTGAGCACTGTTTTATTCTTGGCTTGTTCCAAGGTCCCGTGGATTTCTGGCTCCAGTTCTCAACAAAATTCAGCAAGAAAGATTGCAGAGCCAGGAGATCAGAATCCAGCCACAGAAAGAATAAGAGTAAAATTAGCAAAACTATGGATTAAAGCAACTCCTTAGAAATTAAAATATTGGAGCTATGGTCTCTCTGTAATGTCTTTAACAGATAGTTGTAAAAATTCTTTCTACAACTTGGTAACGTGATAGGATATGGCATAGGCTGTGTGTTCACCATGTTCCTTAAAGGTACTTTTTTTAGAACCTGGTGGCACATGTTGTACAAGGACCACCCTGAGCAGCAAGAAATAGCTGGCAGCAGGTGAGACTCGTGCTTGGAAAAACCATCTGTTCCTGTAACCTGCCTCAGCACTCCCCAAGCAGCATCCTCCCAACTCTGCAGGCAAAGGTATGTGTGGTCTAATCCTTCACCAGAACACTTCCCCATGGAGAAGCTGTAAATACCCTACCATCCACCTGCTTAATGATAGCGGATTGCTCTTCCAAGTTCACCAATGATTCGTTGTTCATTTAGTTCTCTGAAGGATAAAAATAGACTTAATTGCTTTAGTTCAGTAAGGGAGAATCTGTTGGTAAAAACTTCACTGAAATATATTCATTTACTAATAATCATATAAATTCTTGAGAAGCAACTTTTATTGAGGATTCTTTTCAAAATGAAAGGCACAGAATACAGGTGAGGTGGTGAGAAAGGATAATGAACACTTGCACCATCTCTGATATCAGAATGATGCAAGAGATCATGCCTAGATGTCATACTTCGGAAAATGTGGTCTGCTGACTTGATTTCATCTGTTATTCACCAGTAACAAAGATTGTATATGACAGTCACAAGCATCTTAATTGAAACTAATTACTGAAACTCAGGAATGTTTGAAGAATTCACATTAGTCAATTATCAAGATCGTTTAAGATAAAAGGACTTCTGTACTTGATTAATTTTTTTAATAAGGTATTTTAAATTAAAATTTATTCATGGACTAATTAGCAAGCACACTTATACAATCTCTAAAATTCTACTCTGTTCAAACAATAAGAGCTGTAATTTGGAGGATGCTACTACACTCTTCATGGATAGCAAAGACATTGAATGCTGTTCTTGCTTAAAAAAATTCAGAGCAACACTGTATACAGAGAAGCAAAGTCACCATAACAGTAAACAGCACAGAGATTGCATAATGTTTAATCAGATGAATAGATGTTTGTTACAACCTGACAGCGTTACAATTACTGAAACACAGCAAATCTGTCACTTCATATTGCTCGATGATTTTGAAGCCCTGGAGCTGGTGTTGTTTTATCCATTGTTTTTCCTTACCTTTTTTTTTCTGAGGAAACCACACAAAACCACTATGGTTGCATGGTATTCCTGTTTCTGTGCTGTATTGCAAATGGCAAGCAGGAAATCTGAAGTTTATTAAGGACACCAGTCAAAGCCAAGATGTAAAAATTGGGTTGTCATACAGGCATGAACCACAGAATGCCATGTCATGTAGCTCTAGGGAATGCAACATCCACAACTCAGGAAGAGAGATCTTAGAGCTGTCAGTGTCAAACCTCTGAATGTGTGCACAGCAATAGCTGAAGTGGGACAAAAGAGCAGTGAGTAGTGGAAGGAAGGCTATTCAGATGAAAACAGATATTGAATAAAATTTGGGATGCCCAAAGCTTTTTTGATTATGATATGTAGCTAGAATTCTTTTTTTTTTTTTCTTAAGAAAGACAAAGTGGAATTATACAAACTACAGAGAAGAGCATCTAAAATATTTAAGCAGCTGCCTTAGAAAGAGAGATATTTTGAAGTTATCAAAAAGATATCTTTGATGTCTTTGATAAAGATATCAAATACCTTTGATAAACAAGATATTTTGAAATTTCAATTTGCCAAGGGGAAGACTGGAGAATGATGTGGCTGGGATTTACAAAAAGCATGAATAGTACAGTAAGTTAAGATGGAAGCTTGACTATATGGAGACCTCAGGAGATCATCTTCTGACCTCAGAAAGTTATCTGGTTTTACTTTCTGCTCAAAAAAGGCAATTTCAAATATGGAAGGTTGTGTAGATTGAGTATGGAACTGGTATTCATCAAGTCCAGAAATATTACAAATAAGGAGTGCTGAAACTGATTGAAAATAAGTTAAAACAGATAAAATAAAGTCCTTTTTTTACATAGAGAGTAATGAGAATTTCTCTTACGGTGAAGACTTTGCAGACTCAATATAAGCATGGTCAAAAAGCTGCTAGGCAAGCTCACGGACAACAGATGCAGAGCCAGATTACAAAGGGATGGACCCTGTAACATCCCTAATCTAATTTTGGGAAACAGCAAGGGCCATAACCTGTAGAGAGTGGGATTGCTCAGACTCTTTTCCCAAAAAGCATCTCCAACAGTCATTCTTGGGAGCAGGATAGAGGGAGCACTGAAGTCACATCATGGGTAATTCCTTATGTTCCTATGCTTTCTCAAACAGCTGAATAGCTTTGTTGAAAAGCTTATGTGCAACACAGAAGCTGTTTTTTGGTTTTGATGTTTTGGCTTGTTTCCTTTTTTCCTGCCTGCCATGTCCTATATATCTCTGAATAACTATTTAGCCTGGAGCTTTAGAAACGGAACAGGCTTGCACGAGACTGGAGCATCAGAGACTGGAGCATCCTTTCCCTGCATTGTTCAGGGCACCAAAAGCCATGAGGCTGGGATGATGTAATGCTGTGTTCTCAGCTGCAGGATGTGCAATGTCTCCCTGTCTTATGTAAGGTAGAAAGGACAGTGGATTCATTCCAGCTTTGCTATTTCTGTAACATGCTCAAGTACCTGGCAGATTCTAATCCTAAATGAAAGTGAATCGCTCCCCTGCAAAGATTGCCATTTCCTGTTATTTCCAAAATAATATCTTCAAAATTACTTTCCTGGAGGATTCACTGAATATTTCTTAATAATACAAGATTTGTTCATTTCAATTTACATACATAAACCAGATCTGCTTCTTTTGGTACAGCCTAATCCAGACTTGGACTGTCTTTCAGATGTGCATTGACTTGCATCTTGATGGATAAGATTAAAGAGCCTGTGTCTTACCTTCTTGCAGAAAAATACTTAAACAGCTGTGATAAATGTTCTGTGTCAGACTAAAAATGATATCTCTCCTACATGCAGATAAACAATTTCCTAGGCAACTCACAAAAAATATTACATACAGAGATATTGCTGAAGACTTTAATCTCTTTAAGATATTCATGCTTTCTTTAAAGTAGTCAAAACTTATTTTAATTATATATGGGATAAAGAACCAATAAAAGAATAAATCTTGCAGAAATTCTCAATATTACCATGCAATTTTTAATGTAGATTTTTTCCTAAATTTCCATGACGATGAGTTAAAGTCCACAGTATTTTGTGGGCATCAGAGAGTACTGCTTATTATCATATGAATGGAATCATTAAAATAATCCTCTAATTACTTATAACTTTTCAAGATGAGAAGCTAAGCTCAATTACTGTCTAACAAAACACACTTCTATGCTGGCCAGGGGAATTTACAATGACTGTTTAGTGATTTCCTGACACATATCTTTGAAGGACACATATACTCCTCAGAATGCAGAATACTTGGGCATTCCCTGAGCACTGGGATCTCTGCTTTCACTCTTCTCTCCTATTCTTGTTCCAGAGGAGAGGAGCCCTCCAGTGCTTACAGGAGTTTGCATTTGTGTTGCTGGTGACCTACTTGAAACAGATGGAGAGAGAACAGCCTATTCTTATCCTCATGGTAAGTGTGCTCCTCTCTGTAATAGGCACTTTGAATTCAAATCCTGCAAGTTCTCTGCCTCAGACAGAGCTCAAAAGTGGTCTCTCATTCCAGTAAGTGCTTTGTGCAGGCTGCACAGCCCCCCCTTGGCTGCCACCACCTTATAGGTACCTGTGGAAGTTCAAGCTGTGAATCCCACATTCTCCCAAGCCCAGTCAGGGTCCAAGCCCGGCAGACAGCAGGGTGCCTGCCCACAGAGCTCAGCCCTGCAATGCCTAGCAGCTCTTTTACCTTCAGTACCCACCTCAGCAGTGCAAATTCTGCTCCCAGTGCTCTTAGCTGTCAAGTCTGCGGACTTTGCCTACATCTCTGTTTGAAAATAGCCCATGGACTTTGTTGGCTTAAGTTTCCCTCTGAAATCTCAGAATAACATCAGGTTCCTATCACTAAGGTAAACTATACTAAAGATAGTGAGAAATGCAGCCATTCCAGTCCTTTCCTGCACAGTGGTGCACATCCTCAAGACAGCTAGGCTGCCGGTCCGCTCAGATTTTTTGTGCAAAAGCTAACCTACCAAACAAGCCCTCAGTCCAGCTAAGTGAGGCATCATCAGGCAGCTCAGTGAAAGAGTAAGGAGCCCATTTTCTGCAGGAAAGCTTGTCACAGATTGAGCAAGAGGATGTGCTTTCCTCAGTCCTAAGCCAGCCAGCTCTAGTAGGTTTTAGTAAGCCCTGTGCTGCTGAGGGTGCCCTCTGGAATTATGTCTTGATTTAAATCATATTTCACATGTTGCTCAGTGCTCATTTTTTGTCAGCATAATGCTGTGGGGTTGAGGATTTTTTCCCTTCTGTGATATCTGTATTTTGAGTCCTCTTTTATTCTTTTTGGCTCAGCCTTACAAAGCCACACTATGCACTTTTATAGCTCTGCAGATGTTACATGATCCAATCTCCTCTTCTGCCTCCTACACTGCAGTTTCTACTCTGACCAACTGTTCTTGTTCAGTAATGTGTATCTCACAGCCCTGTGAACAAAATCAAAGCAGTAGCTCTGAGGTGGTGTGGCTGTTCAGTGAGTGATGTATCTGTGCTGGTGGTCTCCTGACCCTCTTTGCCATCTACCTAGGATTTGGGGAAGAATGATAACGCTTCCCCTAACTTAATAAACCAGTGATCTGAGAACTGGTTGTTACTTTGTGGTTTTAATGTTTCATTGGGAAAAGGTGACATATTGGGGCCCCTGCTTGTGTTCCCCTTTGCTTTTTGTTCTCCTTGATCTCTGCCCCAAAAGAAAAGGTCACTCATAAAATATCAGAACAACTGATGTTTTTTCTTCACTCAAGATAAGAAGATATATACATATCTGGAGAGCCTGCAGTTTTTACCATATCACAGAAGGCTTTTCACCTGGAAGCTCTGTTTGGATATTTCTAGTCAGTAACTACTTATTTTGCAAAAATTTATATGAATTAAAGAGGAAACAATTCTGGAGTTTGGTACCATCTAGTGCAAGGATAGAGAGCACTAATCTCTGTTTTTACAAAGAGCTTTCAGGAAAATTCTTGAGATTATTTCCTGGATTGCCCGAAAAGAGCCAAGGAAGCTGTGCAGCAGAATTATTACCTTTCTTAGGTTTTATTCAGTTCATGTAACCAAAGAAGCACCAACCCAGCCAATGTAAACTCTCCTGTGCATCCCAAGGTACCTGCTCCTCCCACTGACCGGAGAGGCAGGGAAGATGATGACAGACTAGAACCTAAAGGCCTGAGAGTCAAGAGAAGGGAATCCATGCCTTAAATTTCAGAAATATATTTTAAAAGGTTTCTTGAACTTAATTTGCAATTTCTTTTCAAGTGCATGACTGAAATTTACTTGGCACTAATTCTACTTGAATGGCCAATATTTCACAGCAGAACCAAGGAATGGAAGATGCTTCTTCTACTTCACTAGAAAAAATTAACATCTTTTCAAGAGTTTTATAGAAAACTCTTGAAAATGTTAATATTTTGTAGCATGCTTGTTGCGTTAGCCACAAAAAATGGTATTAGAAATCACTCTCAAAAGTTAGACACAAAACAAGAAATGAAAAGAAACAGGAGAAATGAGCTAAGAGAGCCCAGTTGCCACTTGTGTATTGCTTCCTCAAGGCCCAGGCATTAATTAATTCAAGATGTGAAATAGTCTCTGCAAATATATTCCTGTAGAATTTTAAAACTAATAATAGCTGCTGCACTGGGGCAGACTAGAAATTCTGTCTGTGGAAACCAGCTGAATTTAAGGTCCTTCTGATTATCCTGGTGTCCTCTCTCATGAACAATGCCATGTGTTAAACAGGTTGAAAAGTGGCTATACTGGTCTTTGCCACACTGAGATCCTGCTGGTCTGGACAGGTGGATTGTCCCAAGGATGTCAATCCTCTGGCATGACTTAAAACACAACAGTAGCTAAATGGCTGCACTGAATTTCTGCTGGGCTCAAAGGAAGCATAGAACCACTTCCACTCAGAAAAATTCATTTTTCTTCAGAAGAGACAGTCACCCCATTCTTCTCCTGCTAAAAACCGAGTCGGGGTAGGCAAGAAGAGGAAAAAAGGACAGGAAGGTGTTTCCTCAAACTGTCCCTTAGCTTTTGCTGGAAAAGATTGCAAGAAAATTCATTGCTGTACAGCAACTGGATAATCAGAGTTCAGTTGAGTGAAAATTAGGAGCCCAGAGGCAAAGGAGAAAGATAGCATCTGTCCTCTTCAGAAGCTTCAATTTCTGTAACCAGGACAGAGCTCTTCACACCTCTCTAGCATGGGGAGCCAGGACATTCAAACCAGCCAGAGCTTTGAAGGGTCTTGTTGTTCTCTTCAACAGAACACCAAAAATACAAAGAGAGCTATGACTTGCTAGTTCATGATTTATGACTTTCTAAAGAGAGGGAAAAAAAAAAAAAAAAAAAAAAAAAAAAAAAAAAGAGTAGGACAGAATAAAAGAAAAAAGGTTTTAAAATAAATCTCTCCTTCTCTGCATCCTTGGAAGCTGTGTCTGTTTCTCCAGTATTAGTCTGAGTACAGCAATTTTTGGAGGCTTCCTGAACTACAAAGGATTTGACACAGTCTTTGGAAAATCCCTGTGGTCTATCTATGGTCACCCCCAGATCTTCTCAGAAGTTCTCTGATCTCTGTGTCTCAGCTTATTTATTCCTGTGGGCCATTCCTCCCCTCCCACCACATGCTGAACATCAAAAAGTTAATTGTTCTCTCTGCAGAACAGAGATCCAAACCTTTGTTCAGCTAGGACAAGCCTGACATTGTAAAAGCTGGCAGTCTGTTCCCAGTTTTATTCAGGATATCTGTCTCCTCACCTTATGCTTTGCAAGCTTTTCCATGCAGCCGTATATGTATGTTTCACCTCATCAAAACACGCAGCAAGGAGATTTCCAAAGCACCAGATCTTATGGGATGTGAAATGCCATCCTGAAGTGACTTTTCCTTTCCACTGACTATAGAGGGAGACACAGAAAACCACACTTTGGCCCAAGCAGTGCATTACTTTGTCTAAAATTAGAGGAGATTAATTTCTGCCATTTTGCTTAAATATTTCATAAAGTCACCTCAGCATGAAAATTAGTTGCATTTTCTGCCATATCAGATACCCATCCCTTAACCAATCATTTTCAAATCTGGAGAAGTCCTTCCAGATACATTTATTGTCTCAGAGGTTTAAGTACAGGCCTGGCATAATATATCTAGGGGGATTTTTGGCAACATATGGCTTTGATTTGCACATCTTGCACTTCTCCTTGAGAACTGAGGTGTGAGGAATGTGGTACTTTGGGGGTACATATACAAGAATAACAAACTGTGGTGGCACTGTCACTTCTCCTTCTGACCCATGCTACAAGGGTTGGTCCTCAGAACATGTGGAATGAAGGTTCACTACACAGGTAACGTTATGGCACCATCAGTAGCACAGGTACTCAGTTTAGTCTGATGGTTTCTCCCAGGGATAGAAACTGCATCTAATTCCTCACTAAGTAAATTCACTTTTCCTCAGGAAAAAGGTGTCTTTTAAACTTGAGTCTGATGTCATCAGAAGATTCTCCATTAAGGCCAACTTTTTTAAGTCAGTAGAATACACCTATAGGATAACCAGGATTAGTATCTAAAGGTTAAGTTCAACAGGAGTTTTAGTTTCTGATACGGAAAAAAAATGTACTTCAAAGTTTTCACCTTGGTGTAATCTTCCACTTGCAATTTCCCCAAGTGTTGCTGCTGAGTATGTCTATGCTATAGTCACAGAAATAATTAATCCTTATTCTGGATTCTCCCTGACATATTCCCCTGAGAAACCAGATCAATTGGATTTAACTCCAATTATACTTCTCAGATTAAACGTTTTGTAAAAGGTCATGATGATTGACCCTCCAGGACCCCAGCTGTGTCCATTTTACCCAGGTGCTAGACCTCTCACCTGGCAGGTAAATTTTTATTCCTTTTCTTCCTGGTGGTTTCAAAACAGGAACTTGGTCACATCGAAACAGGTTTCTAATTCTCCAAATTCTTGTTTTTCTGTGAAAATTACCCTGCATCTTCCATTTTTATATTATTTAATTTAATTTCTTTAATTACTAAAAGACCCAGGGAGAAAAGTTGATTTTTAGGGCTCTTAGTTTCTAAGTACAGTGAGAACTGAAATAAAAAAAAAAAAATCAAGTTGCTGTCCCAGGGTTTAATGAAATACCCAAAGCAGAGCAATTTCCATAGAGTTAGTGAGTGCTGTGCATCTCTGCACTTATAGCACTTCCTTACACATACTCTCTCAGGTCTTCACAAAGTCTCTCCTTAATGTGTGGAGGTTTCTTCCCATCCCCCTTGAACTCCCTCACTGCTAGCTGTGTACAGATTCTGCTAGAGGGAGGGTTTGGTTTTGTGTTTTCTGTTGTTTTTGTTTTCCCTGCTTTGAACACTGAACTCCAGAAGAATCTTAAAGAGCAGCACAAAGCAATTCTGGCAAATTTTAACTCATTTTGTTGCTTTTATTTTGCCTAGACTTTTCTCTGAGATATCAGGCATCAGATGCTCACCAAGGTTTGCAGAGAGCAGAACACTCCAGGGGTAAGCATTTCAGCACTGAGCTCTGTAGTGCTGAAGATTTTGCAGGTTTATCTTCAGGCAGAGTGAACCTGAGTTCCCTGTAGCCTTTTCTAAAAGGCTGTAAAGGACATGCAGTTTGTGAGATTCTGATAAACAAGAAAAGCTTATATACTAAAACCTGAACCATGAGGAAATATTAATGGAATGGGAATACAGTTAAAAAAAATAAATCTGAGACAAAAATCAACAGTTCTACAATGCTATGTTCAAAACTCTGGATATGTTTTTTTCTTGGTCATGGTCTTCTGTAAGAAACACCCAAGAAAGAAATACCAAAAAAAAATGAGATGGTTTCTGATGAGCTAGAATACAGAGATATTGGTCCCTAGTTCTAGACAGTCATATTTTTAAATACACCTGCTCAAATAATTCCTTAGAGATAACAGTACAAACAATTTTCCAGCAATCTCTGTGATCAGCTAGAACAGATGGGGATGCACAGGGACTTTAGCTTTAGATGCTACACAAAGCATTCTCCTGCTTCTCCTGAGCACAGAGTCCAGGCTGCCACACAGCTTTGCTGATTTGGCTTCCAGGTGGAAGAGAGAAAATGTTTCTTCCTCTGAAGAAACACGCTCATTTCAAAACAAAACACTCATTAAGAAGCAGATGCAGAAAATATCTTTGCACTGGGTTTTGGTGACTTTCCAAAAGAAATTCCCAAAACTTTGATCGATGACTTTTTTTTGCCTACTCTGAACAAAACAACCATGCATTTTACTTTCAGACAGCACTGAACAAACAAACACTGCACAAGTCAAAGACAAAATAACTTTTCAAAGCCTTTAGCTTCTGTGTTGCTGCAGCTTGACACAGAGATGCCTCTGACCCCACTCAATTTTATCAGCTCAGGGTGAGCACACAGAGCAAAGGTAAAAAGAGGGGTCACGTCCTGGAGGCCTCCCAATACCCTGCCTGTGTGTTCATTTATCTCTCTTCAGAATTTTATTCTGTCAATTATATTTTCTATAAAAGCGATGAATCAAACTAAAATCCTTCCAGCTTTCCTCCTTCCCTCCCTTTTTTGTATTCTAGATTTTTTCACATTTTTAAAGGACATCAGGGGCAATCGTTCACTTAAGCTATACCTCAATTTTTGGTGCTTTAAAACCTATGCTTCAGGAATTGAAAGAAAATATTTTGAATTAAAATGAGGGCCTCAAAGTGAACATTACAGTGCTTGCTTCTCCTCCTCTTTCTTTTGATGTGATCCACGAATACCTCAAGGGGAATCGAGCTGCATTTTATTAAAGTTGGCATAAAAAAGGTCAGAGTCAGAAGGTCTGAAACAAATGTATTGGTACCTAATGTATCTGGGAGAAACTGTCCCGTGGACTCAAGTTATTATAGCAGAAAGCCTTGTGATGAATGTAGATTGTTTGTAATAGAAAATCTGTCAGAATTCTGTGCCATGGTTCCCAAGTGTCAGTCCCCTCTGTAGCCTCTACTTGTGTTCCAGCTGCCCCTCCAATCACACAAGTGTCCTCCTCATCACAACACACTTGGTAGTCAAATAGATACCATTATGTACTACAAACTCTGGGGCCAAACTCTGTGCTGGAAGTGGGATGTTTTTGTAATAACATCAGATGTGAGAAAACACAGCACAGCCACAAGGCCAGAAGGACCCTGTGGTTTCAAACCCTTCAGAACAAAACAAACCATTTCATTTCCCTGACCTGAGCTTGAATAAAACAACTCTTAATGGAAGACTTATTTCCACACATCTCTTATTTGTAAGCTGATGATATATTTTCAAGCCTGTTTCTTCAGATTTTTACTGACATGTATACGTGAGATCAAAGGCAGAAGCTGACCTTTAGATGTTGATTGAGGTAACTGTAGGAATAGGCTGTGAAGAGATATTAATGAGCATCTTCATTATCTCTTCTGCTACAAAGGGTAGGTCAAGGATGCAGAAATTTTTCTGCAAAATGTTGATTATGGATGACTCTGAAGAAGCCAATACACATCCAAGATAATTCTCATATCCCAGGTGAAGCTTTTATTCATGGCTGTTATTTAGACCTTGAGGGCTTCTGGGTGGGGATTTTTGTCCTTGCCAGGTATCTTGTCTTGAGACAGAATAAACCTGAGCTCAGAAGTGGCAGTTATCTATCCAGGATTGAATTCTTAGTTATTTTTCACCTTACTTGCAAGAAGTTTGAGATATCATATCTGCCTCAGGTCCCCTTATACAGTCAGGGATATTAAAGGCACCATAGAATGAATATGAATCTAGTCTTCCTTTTTTAATCAGTGCATTCCTTCTCACAGAGAAGACATATTTAAGACAACTCAGACAGACTTTGCCTGTCTCTCCAAATACCTTCCTTTTCCCTTTCTCCTCCAAAGTTCCTAAATGCACTATGAATCCCTGCTGCCTTTTTCTTTCTATTTCATCCCAGTGTCTCTCCAATCCATCTTATTCCAATAACATTTAAATCAAATTATTGTTGTCAATAGAATCTACCTAAATATCTGTTTCTCAGGGGTGGTATGAGGTAGGTGTCTAAGTTCCCATTACACACAATGAATTAAATTAATACAATCAGTGGAGCCTAGAGAGAAATTCAGCTGACAGGAACCTTAATTCAGTAGACTAAAACATAGGTACTGAGTGCTATTTTAGGTGCCCTAAGGAACCTGAGACACATTGTCATTAAGCTGTCAGATATGACGAAGTACCTACAAGATACCCCTTTTATCCTTCAGCATGAGATGGGAAGCAAACAGGACACCACAGAGCATCTCAGATAGCCCTAAATTCCAACATCTAGGCAGCTATGCCCTCAGTGTCTGTTTCCCAGAGAAATATGTTTTTAAGCCATATGCACAACTGTGAACCAGCTTTCCTGTTTTCTATCAGGAGAAAAATATTTCAGGTATTCTAACTGAATTTCTACCATATAATTTTGTAAGGAGGAATCCCTTTACATTAGTGAAGGGTTGACTGACAAAGGTAGGAAAAAATGTTTTGCCAGGATAAAAACTAGAGAAATCTTTCTCATATTATTTATTCAGAAGAAGGAGAAAAGCTTAATGTTGGGTCTTAAATGCAAACTCTGGGCAGATTTATTCCAACACATGACAGTGAGCACAGAACCATTTACATCTCTTCTGAAAAACAAAGCTGTGTCCTGGTCCTTTAGTTTACTGGTCCAGCATGATCATCCCCATACAGAATCTTACCATTATAGCAGGGTAACTCCCTCTAAAATACGGAGAATAGTTACTGTGCTACTTTCCAAATGGTTCCTGAAATTGTGGGAAATGCTGTCTGACTGTCAAAACCAATCTGTCACTAATGGCTTAAATGTGATCAAATTCCTTTGTTTAACTGGCTGGTACTGGTGTCCAAGGCATTAAGGGTACACCCAGAGGTGACAAAACCCTTTCAAAGATCCCATCAACTTTTGCCATAAAAGGAATTATGTAGATCCCACCTGGGAAACCTTGTGGGGGATGGAGGGACTTAGCAGTGAATTTCTGTGAGATCAAAGGAACAGAGGAAGTGAATATGGTATAAGTAGACCAAATGAACCCAAATAATTCATCAAAACCAAAGAGAATTTATTAAAGTAATTTAAAATATTTGATGGATGGAACAGCTGAACTACTGAGAGCTGTGTGTTAACTCTAACCTGAAACTTCCTTGAAAACTGAAAATAGAGGTGAGCAAACAAATGGCCAATCTTTAGAACTTTTGGAGAAGGCTGGGAAAACTATGGGCATGTTAGATGAGAACTGAACAACACAGAATAGGAGAAATAATAATAATAATGATAATAATGATAATAATGATAATAATGATAATAATACTAATAACAAATGTAAAAAACTTCTTGCTGTTCTTTGAATGGGTCAGCTGAGCTGGGACATTCATAAACATGAATTATATGAATTTTTTCAATCCTTTTGATAAAGTCTCTCATCCAAACCTCTTAAAAAAATTAAATAGTCACAACAGAAGTGAACAGTTGGTAGGGGAAGGAAAAATGTGCCAGCTAGAATGGTTAAATTATCTCTTAAAATACAAGAAACAATTAAGGTTCCTCAACAGTGAAGACAGGTCAACAGTAATAGAAGGATGCACTGTTCACTGGTTTTATTTTTAGAAATGGAAAAACAAGTGAGTAGAGCCATGAAAAAGTTTTGTGAAGTTACAAAGTTATTCATGCTTGGAAGAACAGGATCTAATTATGAAGAATTACATAGGCCTTGAAAAACTTGCAAATGAAATTCAGTGTACACATGCACAAAATTCTGATCACAGAGAAATACAATTCTATACTCTCAGAAAAAAAAAAATAGTCTTTGAACTGAGCATTACTGCTCAGGAATGAGACCTTTGGATTATGACAAATAGTTCATCATCTCAAGACTTAGTGACAGTCAAAAAAAAGAACAAAAACAACCCAGAACAAAAAAAATCCCTGCCCCAGCTGTTAAGAATTATTACTAGAATAAGGAATAGCAAGAGAACAAATACAACTATGCTACTCTACAAATCCTTTACTCACTCACCATGTGCATTTCTGTCTCATTAGTCCAAGGAGAAACATATTGAATACTGAAAAATTTCAGAAAAATTTAAAAAAGATGATCAGCCATGTGAAAGAGTATCCATGTGTAGAACAATGGAGTAGTCTGGGGGTCTTCAAACCTGGAAAAGAGATTACCTAGAAGCATATGACACAGATATACAAACCATGCTTGACATAGAAAAAAGGGAGCTGAAATGGCTCTTTAATATCTCTTCATATAGTGTTTAATCCCAAAAGGAACTCTGTCTTTTGGGCTGCAAAATTATACAGTTTAGATCAGACAAAAGAGTTAATCACTGTAAAAAGAGCTGCCTAATATTTTTGATTTATTTCACCTTTTTAGTTCTCAATTTTAGTTCGCAATACTAGGAGATGTCAATTTTATTTTTGTGGACATATAAAATTAACATATAATCTTTGCTTATTTCTTTTATGTAAAGTCAAATATTGGGCAGCAGGGATCATAAAATGTGCTACATCAATCCTTTATTATGTGGTTTCCTTTTGTATGATGGAGCCTCCCTGAATTATACAGGGAAATGGGAATGATGAAACACTATTGCTAATAGATAATAATAATTCTTAAACTTTTCATATTTCTGAAATAATTCTAAGTGTAGAAATAAGCCATATTCTCTTGTATCTGAGAAAGAAAAATACTGAAAAAGTGTGCAGTGTAAGAAATGAGGAAATAATACGTTGGTGAGTGTGCACATCTGGCTTGTGGGTAGCCATAGCTCTGGTATGGCTGTGGTGTAGCTGTGTCACAGAGGGACTCTTGACAAGGGCATGCAGTGACAGGACAGGGAAATTGCTTTAAACAGAAGGGGACGAGAATGAAATCAGTTATTAGGGAGAAATTCTTTGCTGTGAGGGTGGTGAGGCACTGGAACAGGTTTTCCAGAGAAGCTGTGGATGCCCCATTCTTGGAAGTGTTCAAGGCCAGGCTGGATGGGGCTTTGAGGACCCTAACCTAGAGGAAGGTTGCAAGCCCTGCCCATGGTGTGGGGGTTGCAACCAGAGGATCTTTAAGGTCCCTTCCAACCCAAACCATTCTATGATTCTCTTGCTGTACTGATGATGATCCAGGATAAAATAATTATAGACAGAGCTATTAATTTTTATTAGGCCAACAGGTATGCTCAGGAAAAGGCAGAAAACTTTCAGGCACACAAGATCTATGGATGAAAAGAAGCAGACAGAAGGTGGCTTCTAAAGCTTTGACTTCCTACAAGCTCTGCCTGCTAAAACCCAGACTCCAGCCAGACTTCTGGAGCTCAACAGATGTACACAAATGCTCTAGGGGACAGATGCTCAGTGTGGTTATTTCCAAAGCCATGAGAAAATATGAAGGTAAAAAGAATGATGATTTAATGGAATAGAAGGAGAATTAAACAAAAATATTTTCTCAAGACCTCCCATCCTAAATTCATCCCTTACATACTTTTTTTTCCTAGCAGAAGGTATCTTTCATTTTTCCCATTAATGTCTCCAAGACTGTCCTGAAGACTAGGGACACTCACTCTCTGCTCTTTCAAGTATGACTGTGCTGGAGAGGACACAAGAAAGATGAACACTCTTTAAACAAATTGCAGACTGCTGCGTTTTAACTCCAGCCAGAAACCAAGTACCATGCAGCCACTTGCTCACTCCCCCAGAAGCAGGATTGAGGAAAGAATCCGAAGAGTAAGAGCTGGAAAAGTCATGGAATGAGGTAAAACCAGTTTAGTAGGGAAAACAAAAGCTACACATGCAAATAAAGCAAAACAAGGGACTCTTACACCAATTCTAGTGGTCAGGCAGGTGTTCAGCCAGGACAGCAGGGACCCATCATACACAAGGGTGACTTGGGGGACAAATACCATCAAATGTCCCCTCCTTTCTTCTTTACCCCCTCTCCCCACCATTTTACATACCAAACACAATACCCCATAATCTGGAACATTCCTTTGGTCAGTTTGGGTCACCTGTCCCAGCTGTGTCTCCTCTACCCTCCCAGGTACCCCCGTCTTCCTCTCCAGCACAGCAGCATGAAAAGCAGGAAAGGCCTTGGCTCTGTGTAAGCCCTGCTCAGCTTAAACATCTCTGTGTTGTCAACCCTGTGTTCAGCACAAATCCAAAACATGGCCCCATACCAGCTACCATGAAGAAAATTAACTTTGTTCCAGCCAAAACCAACACACAGGGGAAAAAAAAATACAGACAGGGAAAAAGGCAAAATAAAATGTATTTGTACTCAAGAAGAATTATACAACAGCTCAGGTTTTGTTGCAAAGATAGTTGTAGATGAGGATTTAAAACTCACAAATAGATCTGCATGAAATCTTTTTAGAAATGAGCATCACTAGGTGATTATAATGTTCAATTTTATATATTTCTGCCACAGAATTAACTTTTTACTACTACAGGTCATAACACTCACATTTCTAAAGCTAATCCTTTGATTTAACATCAAATGTATGAATGTATATTGCATACATTCATGGAAACTTATACAAAAATATGCTTGTCAAATGCCATGAGAAATAAACAAGAATATGTTCATTTTAATACCAATTTTCCACACAATTCTTTCTCATAAGATTGTCAGGTGGGATGATGGTTATGTCACACTGATGGAAAGGGAAAAACATCACCCCTGATTTGAGGAACTCAGTGTAGGCACCACATTTTCACTGTGGATAAGTTGTTTCACTTTTCACATCATTAAACTGCTTAAATCAACCTTTGAAGTTTCTTTGCACATATTTGTCCATAAGCTGTTTAAGCTGCTGCAGCTCAATGCTAAAATGAAAGGTAGAACTCTAAACAACATATTTACTGTCAGATTTTCACTTCATCTAATCCTGTAAGATTCTTTTTACCTTCCATCCATGAGAATAACAAAGATTTAGACCTTTCAGAATTACATTATTATGTATAATAAAAGCCATGTAATAACATCCAGACAGCAATACTTATTGACTTTTACTACTTCAATGCTTTCTTTCCAAGTACAAAATTTACATCATTCCAGATCAAGACATTCTGGTGCCAAAACGCAAGCCTGAGCAAATCCATTCTTCATGTTGTGTGCCAGCTTTCCTGACTCTGGCTCTTCAGCCAGATGGTGGAACAGGCTCCCCAGGAAAGTGGTCACAGCACCAAGCCTGCCAGAGTTCAAAAATGCTTGTTCAATGCTCTCAGGCACATGGTGTGACACTTGGGGCGTCCTGTGCAGGGCCAGGAGTTGGACCTGATGATCCTTGTTGGTTTCTTTCAACTCAGGACATTCTGTGATCCTGTGACTTATGTGAACAGGACCTTTCCATAACCATCATATGTACACTGCAAATGAAGAAGGATTTCAAAAGGAAATCTGGAAAAGTAAGACTCTGCATACCACTTTTGATAAAAGCTTAAGCTCAACAGCTTTCAATAACTTGTCTGAGGTCAGAATTAGCAGAATTTGGAAATAAGGCTAGTGGAATGTTAACCCTAACTAAGGGCTGTCATTAAAATAACAGCATCATAGCTGAAAATCCATATTGAAAGAGTTTGGTGATAAATGTTACCCAAGCAAAACATACATGGATACTATGATGTTTTGATGATACTATTTAGAGATAAATCTTGGAGAACAGCTGTTTTCAGAACAACTGTCTTGAATATTAAAGTTGTTTTACGTAAGTATCATTAGTGCCACAACAAAAGATAACACAGAAGACAAAGGGGCTTCTTGCCATGAGTAATTTGCATACTAAGTGGTAAAATTAATTCCTAAGTTTCCATTTTTTGATTATGATTAAAATGAATACAGAAATAGTGAGCAAGGGCACTTCCATATTTGTCTAAATGCATTTTATTTTAACTTGCTTTTCAGAGTAGGCTAAGAAATTAAATCAACAAAATGTTTTAAAAAATCTCAAGTGGCATTTTGTATTGTTCTGTAAATATATGCTTTCATAGTTTATTTTATTTTATGGTTATTTTGAAGAAGAGTCATTGCTTAAATAATTTAATTACATGCTCTTGAATTCTATGACATACTCTTATCCTGGTTTTGTAATTGCTGATTTCTGTATATAGCTCAGGAATACTTTTCTGAAAACTGAACTTGAAATATCTAATTTGGTGTCCTGGATTAGCTGATAACCAAACTGTTTCCTCAAGCATCACGTCTTCCTGAAAGCTTCTCATGCACTGACAGATTCTTACATTCATTTCAACATTAATCTTCTTTCTCAAGAAGATAAGTTAAGAGATGAATTGAAATGGTCTTGACAGTCCTTTGAGTGCTGACAGCCTTGCTCATTTCTTACAAGTACAGGTAAGCTCTTGTTCACCAAGGTCAGTAATATAAACACATCAACCCAGAGGCTTCCCCTGATAAAATATTTATGTCTTTATTTATTTATTTATTTACTTACTTACTTACTTATTTATATGAATTACTGAAGAATAAAGGTGTTAAGTAGAAATAAATTTTGCCTCTGGAATGCATCAATATAATGTGTGAGATTAAAGTCAGAACTGAACCAGGTTGAGAGTCCAACTGAAATTTTGTAGGAGGCTCACGTGTGGTTTGAACCCTATGTGAAAAAAAATACATTCCTCTGGTATTCAAGGATTTTATATTCAAAGCAATCTCTTTTACCTCTAAATTAAATTAAAGGCATTCAAATCATATTTAGATGATTTTTGATTGAATTTGCTTATCTCTATTTGAAAGGTGGAAATACACCTTTAGCTTTAGCTTATTTGTTATTTACTTATTTAGGGGCACTTATGCCTATCAGTGTAAAGCTAGTGCTTACTTTTCATATTGATTCCAAAACTGTTCCTCTAGAAATGGGCATTGCATCATTTCAACAGTCTAATCTTAGATACATTTCTAAAGAGTTGTACTGAAGAGGAGAAGGAGAAAGAGCAAGAGAACAATGCTATAAAGAGAAATGTCTAAAGGGATATCATATTATTTCCCTCATATCCCAAGCATAGCCAGGTGTGCACACCTTTCCAGTTAGCTATAACAAACCACGGGAAGAAATCTGGTTTTCAAGCTCACTGAGAAAGTTTGGTCATCCTCAACCTCATGCCTTGGGACACAGCTTCAAATGGTGAGGGCAATGGGGTGTGAAAAGGCAATCATGTCTCGTTGGAGCCTGGGTCACTTTGGGATGTCACTCTCTAGCCCAGAGCTGGAGCACTGGATTAGTGAACCTTGACAGTTGTTACCTAACAATGAGGGTTTTGTAATCGGGATGGGCACCAACAAATCAGCCACATGTTGGTGTTAGATTATGTAAAGGAAACCCTTTAACCTCCAGTTGCTGTAACATATTCCTTCCATTTAGTGCAATGGCTTTGCTAAAATGAAGGATGAAATTATTTAATAGTACAGACATGGGCTATTCTGTCCTCAATTGTTTAAATTCCTAATTAACTAATGACATAGCCACAAGATCTCTCTCTCTCTCTCTCCTCCACATCTTGCTAGCTGGATGGTTATTTTGTTTGAAATTTAATTGCCTCCCCCTCATTCAAAACCTCTTCTGAAAGTTGTCAAAATGTGTCTTACCTGTTTAAAACAGTCTCAAGACCTGATCTTATCACATTGTAGTGAGTTTTCTTAAAACAGCACAATGAGTATGAAGCAGAATGCGAGGAAACCAGCTCAGTCACTACTGTCATGTGTGGTGTTATTTGAGGCACTGAGCAAATTAATCAGATTACGGGTAAACCTTGTGTGGGACAAGATAAGTCTGATATTAGGTTATATTCTTTGTATATTTCATTTGAATAAAATACACTATAAAATCAGTATGTATTGGCATCATTAATAATACATGTGCTATTTATAAGAGATGAGCTGTTCTTTAGTGTATCCCTAATACTTTTAATGATTTTTTTTTTCTTTATTCATTATTTTCTGGACTTAGAAAATCCAGCATATGGCTAAATCAGCTAAAAAATATTTCAAAATTTTAGAACCCTTTAAAAGGCTGTACTGGGGAGTTTCATGGAATAAATATTTCAATGATCTCCAAAAGAGAATAAGTAGGATTTCATTGATCTAAACTCTATTATGCTGTTGAATTGCTTAGGAAAAGACTACTGGTGAAAGATAATCAGATGGTTTATCAGCAGATGGTTCTAACTGTGACTTACAGTCTCTGTTAAAATGCATTTATTTTTCAAAATATTGATTTCTCCACCTAAAATTTCAGTGACAAGAGTTTGTTTTGCTTATTTTGTGTATATTCCACACAATACATTTTAAATATTTAAATAATTAATGCAAAACATGCTTATGCCTGATTTGGTGTCTGAGGTGTAAATCCAGATACTAAAAATCCAGCTGTGCCAATTCCTCTTGACATTAAAAAAATCTGCCCCTGCAACTGGGAGAGTTGAGCTGAACCTTTGGGACAAGAGGAGAAGAACTGTATTCATATATATATGAACTCATAGAATTATAGACTGGTTTGGGTTTGGTTTGGAGGGACCTTAAAGATCACCTTGTTCCAACATCCCTGCCATGGGCAGGGACATCTTCCACTGATCAGGTTGCTTGGAGTCACATCCAGCCTGGCCTTGGACACTTCCAGGGATGGGGAATACACAACTTCCCTGGGCAGCACATGCCAGTGCCTCACCACTATCCAAGCAAAGAACATCTAATCCAAATCTTTCCTCTTTAAGTTTAAAACCATTCCCCCTTGTCCTATCCCTATCTACACACATAAAAACACCCTGGCATGCATCCTCCATTCAATGGAGAAACAGAGATTTTCATTTTCTAGTGCCTGTCAAACTTCCACAAACACAAATAATGCCTTTAAGGATAAAAAACACTGAATTATTTAAATCTAAGAAACTGGTTACCAGTTATGGACATTAATAGCTCATCAGTAATAGTTTCACTTACTTACATTATGTTTACAGTGGATATCTGGCAGCTGCCTCCCTCACCGTCAGTATCTCCATTAATTCCTGGTAAATTTTTTTCTGCATTTACTGATTTTCCAGGTGAGCTGGAAAGCAACTGCAAGCTCAACAGCTACTGTGCTAAGGCATTCTCTTCTGTTAATAATATCAGAAAACAAACCACAACACTACCGAGTTCTTACAGTCGAACTTGGGGTTTTGCATCATCTTTTACTACAAATTAAAAATTACTTGAATTTTAGGATATAAAGACTGGAATTAAGGCATTGCGATTGATTGCATTATCTGAAATGATATTTCATAGACAGGACAAAAAATGTGATAGCTAGGGACAAATTTTCTCTAGTTTCTTTGTCTAAAAGTTTGAAAATCTATAAAATACTAGCTAAAGAGCTTCTCATGATGATCTATTTTAATAAAAAGTTTGCAAAAGCTCATGGATGACTTATGGCAATTCTAAGCATATATTTTGAAAAAGGAAATCTGTAGATTCTCTTGCACTTCTATGCCACTCTTTCTTGGTAATATTTTTTGCAATTTCCATGGAGGGAAATAAAAAGGAGAAAAAATGATCAGAAAAAGCTGAAAGCTTCATATCATACTAGCTTAGGGCAAACCAATTTCCAAGAAAAAATCTGAACTAGAGATAAAGCTGACAGGTTAACCTAGTTCACCTTTTTCCTGTGCCATAGGGCAGGGGAAAGGAGAAGGGGTGTGGGGGATGAGAGGGAATAGAAAGGAATGTTGCAAAAGCCAGGCAAAGGACTGTACACGCCGAGCAGCTGGATCTCAGACATGGATGCAAATAAACAATGTTGTGGGCCTCTTACAGTCTTCCTGAGAACCAGTTAACAAAATCTTAAAAGCAAACCAGAAAGAATTTTGACATTCCTAGTGCTTTTCCTGATGATAAACTAGAAGAGAGCTTTGAAATGCTGTATTTGAAGAGGCAGGACCAGAATGATCATCTTTTGGATTCACACCGTGGATAAGGAACCAACACATGGATTTGTTTTTTGCTTTTTAACGTGCAATTTTCAACACATCATTTCTGCTTTAATACAAGTGCAAATATGTTATGAGAATAAAATGAGGTTTCAGAACCTGGAGTGAGGGTGTAAGGTAATTCAAAAGCTTCAAATGATGAATCTACAGAAGTTCAGAATGGGTATAAAACACAACCTATATAAAATCTGCCTGGGTTCCCATCTTTTCATGATGTTTAAGAAGTGGTAGATATTTACATGCATCTTCACCAAACTGGATCCCAGTATATAGATAACCAGAATGTATCACCATAACTTATTTATCTGAATGAGTCTTTCCTCAAATCACTCTTATCAGATCTCAAATCCCTAAGGGTTGTGGTTCCAGATCCTCATTTACTTCTGCAGAACTGTAAGATAAGATAGTCCACACAGACAATTCTACTACATTTCCCTTCTATTTTGTCTTTTCAGAGGACCACCAAGGTTTTCCTTTCCACTTATGCTGTCTGTGCATTACACTTGGTTCCCAGGAGTTTGGTGCATTCTGGGTTGCAGTAGTTAGCCAAAAGCCAGGCTCATTAATACCAAAAAATTGTTTGAGGGAATCATTTCTCATATACTAAGACAGTTCCTTCCATTGTTTTAAGACATTTTAAATGTCTCATGTGACTTTTTGTTGTTGTTGTGCAAAATATACAATTTCAGCAGATATACAGGATCTAATAAAAACCTGCTCTAATTAATTTAACTTAATTCACCAAAAGCTCATTAAAAGTTAATTTACTTTTGATCTTCAAGTGCTAGAAGAGTTTGGTGCAATTATATGAACTCACACCATGGAAAAAAATATATATCAAATTATATAAGTGAATTACATGTTTATTCTTGCATTTTAATATACATTAAATCAAAAAGCAGTTTTTAAAAGTTTGGTCTTGTTTTCCAGAAAATACTGCTTCATTGGAAATGAATTTTTTTTTTTTTTTTGCTAGGTTTTATTCAGCCTTTTCTCTGGGGTAATTTTCACAAAAAAAAATTTGCATTACACAGTTCACAATATAAAAACCTATGCAACACTTAATTTTTTTTATTTATTTGAACACTTTTTGTAAATGTTAGAAAATCCACCTAGATTTCCTTAAATCAACTGATGTTACATCTACATGTAAGAGGATTTTGGCACAGTGTCTCTTTTTTCCCTTCAACACAGAATGAAGATAACCTTGATTTAATCACATTGTGGAACAGGACTCTCTTTTGAAACACCAATATATATTGCCAGGCAATTTTCCACTGAGACCAATATGCAACACAAAAAGTTTTAAAGAGTGCATCAATGGCACTACAAAAACACACACACATATCAGTGTGTGGAATATGTTTTTTCAGGGAGGGTAAATTTCTGGTTCTCTTCACCCATGTAATGTGTTAGTTGTCCATGGAGGACAATAAGCTAACTGGGAGCTCACCACTTGCACTGACTGGAGATTTTTCCTTTTTAGTGAAAGTTTAAAATGTATCAAACCTTAGAATTGGGGATCTACATTTTACATATATTCATAGTAAAATGCAGAGCACAGTCTATTTTCAGTTGAGACAGGCAAATATTGATCAGGTTTTTCCTGTATCTTCAAGTCAGAAAACATTTCCACCTGTACAACATGGAAGCTGCTTCCACTAGGAATGTAGTTTCAGAATTTCAATACTCATGACACTGGTATATATTTTTGCAAAAAAATTGTATTTTCTATTTTCAGGTTCAAGTGATTATAGTACAGAACTGAATAATTACTTGACCAACTTTTTGTGTACCTGTGCTGCTTCACTATAGAAATTGAATGTATAGCTAAATCAAATGGAAAATGTGGGTTTAGGTTGTTTTCATCCTAGCTACACCAATATATATCTTTTCTGTGAATTTTATTTACTGAAGTGGGCAAAGAATTACTGTGTAATGGTTGCTGGGCCATACAGTCCCATATATACAGACCCATATATACAGACCCATATATACAGACCCATGCACACTCTCCCAACACCACTGCCCACACCCAGGTCACTGTTTGATTTGTTTGCACAGGTGTAACTTCTGTGTCCCAGTCATTCTCAGGATGACTGTCAGTGGTGAAAATAAAACCCCAGTGGATGACTATTCCATGACAATGAGTGGTCTTTAGCAATCAGCCCTGCTTTTGTTTGGAAAGATTCTACTCCAAAACTCTGTAGGGAAACAGGAGAGAAAACATTTTGGGCAGAAGCCAGGAGAGGGAACAGACTTCCGTCACCTACTCACACATTAATCTTGTTACAACTCTCTCCTGACTCACTGGTAATTGACGTCTTATCTTATACTCTAGGATTCCTTTATTACGTGGAAATGCATGTCAGAGAAGTTCTTGGAAACAGAGGTTCAGCAGAAGTGCTGCTTTTATGTGTCTGTCCCTCTAGGACCTCACTTGATGCCCACCTGATTACATTACACATCACATTAGCCTGTCAGGTCCTTTCAGGTGAATTGGGATTTTTGCTGTTTACAAATAATTGCATAAAAACATGTTGTTGTTAATTTCAAAAGGAGAAATAAATCCTCTATCTACCTAGAATTATCTACCTATTTACTAGAATAATACCTACTTACTACTTTGTAGCCTCTTTAGAAATTACCTGATTAAAACCCAGGGTGTGATAGACATGATTCACCTCTTCATCAAAGTAATATTCATTTATCCCTTCACAATATTCCAGCAGTGCCAAGAGTAAAGTACTAGAAAATGAAGGATAGCATCATGAATCACAGTGAATGTAATCTTAAAAAGACAGCACAACATACTTAGGAATTTTCTTTTTGTTTCAAGCATTTGAGCTTCATTTCTCCAAAACACAAGTTTTCTTTCAAGGTCTTTTCCAAGGACAAAGACAAAAGCAAGACCTTCTGCCTTTAGAAAGGTGTTTATAGTGATACTTCCAACTATTCCTGGTGACCTTTCCAGGAAATTTAAATTTTAATCCTGCCCAGCTGGGAATTGCTGTGCTGTACATTCACTGCCTGGACTTTCTACTTTTTTGAGTTGAAGAAGTCAGAGATTTTCTAGGAAGGTTGAGTTGCCACATTACCATTTCTTTGGTGATCAGTTGGATGTTTTTCCTTCTCAGTTTTAAATTACCTCTTCAGAATATTATTTTAAAAATAAAAGTTGATTTGTGTGCCTGAAACAAGGGCAATCAGAACTTAGAGCTTAGTAATTTCTCATAAAGAAAAAATGTTATTTAAAAAATTATCTAGTCAAGATTCTGGGTTTAAAGTAATTCTTTTAATAGCCATAATATCTTTTTTGGTGTCAAATTCATGACAGAAGTATATGTTTAGATATCAAGGACATCATGCAAAATGAGAGGGCTCAATTGTTGCAGCTTAGTGAAAGTGCATAATGTGAAAACATAAATTTCATGAGAGATTGAAGAGTGAATCACATTCCAACTCAGACATTTCCCATCCTTAAAAATAATCCTTTGACCTATTTGCTATAATGCTCATCTCTAACAACTCAATTTAGCATCCAGTTGTATCCATTGCCTTTCTCTGTGGAACCTCTGTGGCTCTTTTCTCTCAGACTCATTTTGCTGTCTATCTAATGAGCAGATAAATAGCAAATAAAAATGGTAGGTTTTATTTTCTTGTTGCCTCTTCTGCCCTTTGCTTTCATTCTGTGCTCTATTCCTAGGGATAATGATCAATGGTAGTGAGACAGCTTCTCCATTCAATCCCTGGCTTTTGTCTATAGCAAAGCTTGCCAAACCCTAATTCATATAAATATCACATCATCAATTACAAAGTTTTCAAGTAAGCCCTATAACTCTTCTCCAAGAGCTTTTCTCTTTCTTGATACAGGCAATGAATCTACACATGTGCTCACAGTGTTATGCATCTCACTACCATTGCCTATGAAATCCGAGTAATTGATAATATGGATGAGTTAGACATTATATCCATCTCAGCTAGCTGTAGGCACTTGCAGTGGTTTAGTCAGGAGTTTGGATGCCTTACATATCTCCTGAAGTCAATCAGGAAACACAGACATCACTGGGAGCAAATCAACTCAACTTCAGTTTGAACTGTCCTCTGGAAACTCATTTCTGATTCAATGTCTAAGGAATGTTGGATGAATCTGGATTTGTGAGACTGCTTGATATCTTAATTGGCAAGTTGATTGGGTAAATAAATAAATGAAAGACTACAGTCCCTCTCTTTCAGTTCTTGAATCAACTGGTGTTTTCTGAACTGGATGAGCAAACCCTCCATGTCAATCCTTGGGAATCAGTGGGAACTTTGCTGGCTAACTAAGCAAGAAACACAATTTTAAGAAAAGAAACAAAGACAACTAAAATGCTAATTCTTGTAACAACCTGCAAGGACATAAAAATCACTGAACTATTTACATAAATAATAGAGGTACATGATTTCACTATTGGATTGATGATCTCAAATATAGAAACAGTTTTTATGTCTAGAAAATTCATTGGGGGAATAATATGTCTAACATATTTTACATTCAAAATAAATTGTATCAAATTGAAATACATCCTCTGACTTTGTCAGCTGTAGCTTATCCCAAACTAGACACAAAATAGACTAGACATCCTCATTTTGATTGAGTTATTTACACTTTTTGCACGTAACCAGAACCTCAGGGGTCTAAGCAAGTCCTGTTTCCCGCCCAGAGTTGATTCAGAACTAGATTTGGTTTGGCTCTGCTGTGGTGCAGCAAACATGACTCTGCCTTGTTTAGAGCACATTTAACACATCTGCTCAATATTTAGGGTCTCAAAAATGAATGTATGGCCACTTAGCAAACAAAATCCAAAGAAAAACCTGGAGTCTGACTTTTTTTAATTACTTCCTTGTAATTTGGATTACTCAGTTGCCACCTTATCCTAGAAATCTGAACCTTTCACACAACTCAGGCTCTGCTTGTTCCTGGAGTCGAGAATGTGGCACTATGCAGAAGAACCTGGACCAAAAAAAGTGCTTGTAAGCAACAATATCACAGCACTCAACACAGAGTGTGATTTGGCTCTGAGCCCAAATCAGGATACATTCCTCAAGTGAGTTCCTAACTTTTTCTCTATTTTTTTCCTACTCTGTTAAAGTGCAACTAGTATAATTTAAAATCACAGTGGTTTCAGCAGACAAGCAGCACCAGTATCTGTCATTCCCAACAGAGTGTGTTTGGAAAATATGCATTAGTTCTAGTGGTGGAAGTCAAATATGTTTCAGCTATAGAAGAGTGAAAAAGGAAAAACCCAGCTAGCAGGTGTCCCCTGAGAATCAAGAGGACTCGTCTCTGCTGCCACTGCCAAGCCAAAAGTGATGTGTGGCAGCAGGAACACTTCTCTGCTCCATTTCAAGTTCAACACATTAATATAAACCAGCTATATGAACCATAATGACATAACACAGAAATCCAACATTGACTTCCCCTGTACCCAGCTATGGTTTCAACACCCCACCTAGCATTTTACAAGCTTAGAATGCTATCTGTGTAAAGATATGAAAAGTTGTATCATCCTACTTGGACCCAGGGAAACGTATGGTGCAAATATCCCTGGGGTCTGTTGGCTGACTGCCAAAGACCTAGAAGGTTGTGCTGTGTGCTCAAAAAAGATAAATATGGTTTATACATTCATCAAGAGAAAGATAAAATTTCCTGATGCCACAAAACTCTGTCTTGGTTCTATCCCAAACACCACTGAGTGCTTATAAAATCCAGTGAGAGTGATGGCAGGATTGAATTCAGATTCAAGATTTAATGGAGGAAGTTGCAGTTTGGAACTGAAGGTTCCCTTATGTGACAGAGCTGAGGACACCTGAGAGCAGTTAACTCTCCTGAGGCAACTTTAATGTCAGACTGAACACATACCTTGGTATTTACTATGCCAGCACCTAAGTGTGTCCCAGGTGGTGAGAGAGTGTTTACAGGAATCATAAAATGATGGTTAATGATTGTCAACACCTCCAAGTTGACTGGATCAGCTAAAAAAATAATCTATTTGCAACACATGTAACAATGAGATTTAAAAACTTGTCCTTGTATCTTTATGAGCTATGTATAATAAAGTAAGGGAGAGGGGAGGAATTCAAGGTCTTTCCTTGCTCTCACAGCAAAGAGATTGACAAGCAGCTTCTTCTCTCTCCTAACAAATTCATTAATCCTCATTTGTAACTTCCAGTAGAGAAGGAAGATTGTTTTGGTGATGGGAAGCTACTGTCTTTACCATGTTCTTGAATATGAAGTATTGTGCTGCAGCCCACAGAACAACTTCAATTCAAAGATAATCTCTGTTGAAATGGGTCCAGAGGAGGCCACAAAGTTGATCAGAAAGCTAGAACCCCTCTCCTGGGAAGACAGGCTGAGAGAGTTGGGTGGTTCAGTGTGAAGAGATGCCTGCATGAAGAGATGGGAGACTTTATTGCAGCCTTTCAGTATACAAAAGAGCTTACAAGATAGAGAGAGACTTTTTTTTACCAGAGCTTTTAGTGACAGGACAAGGGACAACATTTTTAAACTGAAAGAAGTTAGGTTTATATTGCACACAAAGACATTTTTTATTATGAGGTTGTTGAAGCACTGGAACAGGTTGCCCAGAGCTGTGGGTGCCCCATCCCCAGAGGTGTTTGAGGTCAGATTGGATGGGACCCTGAGAAATCCTATCTAATAAAAGATGTCCCATGGCAGAGGTGTTGAGCTGGGTGATGTTTAAAGGTCCCTTTTTACCCAGTCCATTCTGTGACTCTAGGAAAGATCATTGACAGTTATGCAAGTTATACTTCTAGCTCTTGGAGCTAGGCCTGTATTTCCACTCTGCATGATGACCTGGAAAACTGCCCTCCTGCAAGGACACAGATTTGCATCACTCCCCCACACACTGTACCCCCTGTACCCCCTACAGAGAGGGGAGAGCATCTCAGCAAACAGGGAGAAGAGACATTTTAGTGGATGGAGCTTGTCCTCTGCTCCTCATGCTAAAACCACACCATGGAGAGAGAAGATACTGAAGAAAGGCAACAAACACTTCCATGAGATCCATGGACTTGGTGCTTCTCTTCTATCCTGGAGAAACTTCTTCTAAGACTATGAGCAGCATCCACTGAAATGTTTTTGATGTTTGCAAAGGGACAAAGTCACTGTTAAGTGCCAAACAGGACAGTGGTTGGGTCCTTTTCCTACAAGCTTCCTTTTTCCTCTGTTCAATTTATTTCTCTAATAATTTCCCACCTGTAACTGCTCAAACCTTTCTCTGATGACTTACACCTGGTTGGAATTAGACCTGTGCCAACAGTTTCTTTTTGAACCAGGCAGTGAAATGTGAAACTCTCTCAGCAACTGAGTACAAAACCCTGCATGTACAGCCTGGCAAGAGGGGTGCCATGAGCCCCTCCCAGACCCAGCATCCTGCCACTGAGTGAGGAGTGCACCTTTCTCCCTCAGAGCACTTCTTTCAAATTTACTTGAATACATACTCAAACTACAGGAGCAGCAGTCACTGTCTATACAATTTGTTTGTGCATTTACAAAGGTATTTTGGTTACATTAACTACGTTAAAAAGTTTTCCAGCAGTCAGCCGAGGAAAGTGAGGCACTCCTGCTCTGAGTCACTTCCCAGAGGACTTAAAAAAGGAGTAATGTAATTCCACTTATCTTTTTGGCACGAGAAGAGTAGTGACACATTGGGCTGAGCCCAATGAAGTCAGTAGTGAACCTAGAAGCCATTTGGTCTACTGATTTTAAATGGGCTTAAAATATCTTTTTCAAAGGGCCTTCTGGATCACTTACTAAGCAGAGCCAAATTGGAGAGGCTTGCCTCTGCTGTTACTTGCAGCGATCTTGTAGTGCCAGGCATTTCAAGTCTAACAGTTAAATAACATAATATGTGCCTGAAATATGTCACTGAACTTTTACAGGATGCCAGATAATTTGTGATCTTAAGGATTGCCACACTAGTAATTACTGCACTACTCTTGCTTTGGTACATGGTGGTACTCTCCATAAATGTAGATGAAAGCCAGCTCTCCAAAGTACTCAGCTCAATGAGAATCAAAAAAGAAAAATCAATCTGAAGTTTTGCTGGGGAGACTTACTGAATATCTGAATTTGTTGAAACAATTGCTTACTAAAATGGGAATAGTTTGCTGTTTGATTTTTAACATTCAATTAACACATAGGCAGAGGAATTTCTGTATACTTGTTGATGCTCATTAAATAGATAGATCTCAATTGCCTGGTATTTCATAAAGGTGTTTGCATTTGTTCTTGGCATGGACTTGAAATCAGAATCAAGTTCCATCTAAATATCCTAACTCCTGGAAAGTTTAGAAATATTCTGTTAAACTTTCTGCACTAACATTTTTTGCTGCTGCACATTGGTCTTTTTTTCTTATCATTTTCGGGGATGATCACAATATATAAGAATGGCAATAGTTTAAGGGAACAAAGTCAAAATAATTCATGTGCAATCCTATAATCTAAATAAATATGAGAGATTCCAGCAAATGTACAGTGAAAACATACAGTAACCAGGAATCTGTGACTTAAATGTTTTTGCCATATACAAAGATGTTTTTTGTCTGTACTGAAGAGTGAGGTTTCTGATTTGAGGCAATGAAAAAAAAAATATATACTTTAATCATACCAGAAATAAGGTTAGATATCTGAAGAATTGTTCTGAATCTCAGTAGCTTCTAGCTTAATCTGCCATTCTTCAGCTCATAAATGCTCAACAGAAATCCCCAAAATAAGAACATAAAATCTTTGCTCAGAAGAGGTAGGAGGGATCACTCACAGCTCACAACTAAGTCCACAGTGATGTGGGCCAAAAAGTCAGACCAAGATATTGATCTGACTTTAATTTCTTTTTCTTAAGACTTGTCAGTACTGACGTCATCCGAATGATGATGAATAAGATTGGTTTTTTACCTGAGTTCTATCACCTGTGGACAACCCTACCGCTCCAGTGCAGCCTACATCTGATTTTCTTACCATGGTGTTACCTGGAGCATACCTTGGACCATGCTCCAGTTTTGTGACAGAGTTCCTGGGAATTTAATACTTGTGGATTCCTAGACATGACTTGGACACAATGAAAGCATTAATAAGTGCTATCTGAAAAGTACCTTAGTTCAGCCTCTCTCCTTTCAAGTCAGGAATAAAATGTTACACTAAATCTGCAGATTTCATAAAGAAAGTGTAACTTAAATTCCCTGTGTCATAAAATTCATTTATGTTCTCCAAATGTGTTTAGAATTATTTAAGTAGTAACTACTTTACAATCTTAAAATACTCAGAGTTTTCACTTTGAACTCTGAGATCAATAAAAATTAACTATGTTTGGTGCCTCTAAAGCCCAGAAGCTTTTGAAACATAATGCTCATTAAAAAAGAAGTCAGAAGTTTACTGAAGGAAGTTTATTAAAACTTCCATATCTTACTAATGCAATTTGCTTCTCAGCTTCTCACCACGCTTTTAATTTTCTAGAACAAACAAATATATCAATTGCACAATTAATTTCATTTTGGTCACTTTAAAGTGCATGATTAAAACCCAGGCACAAAGAGAAATCATTTACAACTTTAAATACAGAGAGTGAGTGTATCATCAGAGTGTCCTTTAGGCAAAAGAGTCTGCCTTATATCAGCATGATGTATGATGCTAAACCATTGGGTTTCAGTTCACAGAAAGTATTCCTCACTGCCATGACAGGCCCTGAGACAAATGGGAGCCCAGTATGTCTTTCATTTTTAATTCTCCCTAGTAAGAATGTGAAACCGATAAAATAAAACTCAATTATAATGGGTAGAGTGGGATCTTCATTTTAAATTACCTCTTTACACATTAACTGGAGGAGAAACAAGATAACATGATGACTTCATTTAGAAGTACTTGCTGCTATCCAGAACTTGTCTAATAGCTGCTAATTCTCATGTCACTGTTGTTCCTAGAGTGACACTTGGTCACTGCCATCTGCTACATGTTGAAAATGTGTGTGCTCTGAGGACAGCTTTGGCCTATGTGGGGTTTATGTCTGGGTTGTTTTTTTCTTTTGAAATCTGTATCCAGGCATCAGTGTATCATTTTCTTTACCCTCGGCTGTTTTTAAATGCACACCCCTGTATCGTCTGCATTGCAGATGGCTGCTGTAGATCTTACTGGTTTTAGCTGATGCTGGTGGATTGGTTTACCTTAGGTTCCAGTAAAAATTAAAGAAATGTCACCCCATCCCTACAAAATATTTTTCATAACATAAATACAAGAACAACTCTTATATCAGCAGTAATACCAGAAAGCACATCCTTCTTTTTTTGTGTTTTTGTTGTTGCATCAGATTTTGTTATCCCTCTTATCCAGTCTCACATGAAACAGTTTCTTAATATGATAAGTCATGCCTAGATTGCAGAAGTCTGCCTTTCAATTAATCTGCTCTTTAAAATGTTAACGCTTTCAGCCTTTTGATCAGATTGGCTTTAGCAATTTTCTCATGGGTCTGCTGCAGCCGCTCATATCTTCAATTAGGAAAACCGCTGATAACAGCTACAGCAAAGCGTCTTTTTAAAACTCAGCCAAATTATTCTCAAGGTAGAGAATAATATATTCTATATATACTTGTGCAGGACATCTGCTATACCTTGAATTACACTCAAAAGAACACTGTCATTTATTCACAGTCATTTTAGGTGTTGTTTATCCTTGAAAGAACGAGCAATGTGGGAAGTAGGATGTCTCTCAGCATGTGAGGCCAAATCGAACTGATCAGCCTATTTCTTTCCATAAGAACAGACACATACATTTTAATTTTCTTTCCCAGCAGACCATGCAAAATGGTTTTGTTTTTTATTTTCAGATACATCTAACTCTGAAGTGACCACAAAAATCTCTGCCACACTCAATGTAACTAGTACCTGACCCATGTCAGATATATGGGCAGAATGCACTTTCCAAAATCCAATCTCTTTACTTTTTTTTTCTTTTTTTTTTTCTTTTTTTTTTCTTTTTTTTTTCTTTTTATTTTATTTCTCTCTACGAGCTACAAAAAGTACTTCTGTGCATGTCCAGCCATTCTACTGGGCTGTAAGTGGCTATCAGCTCAGGCCCAAGGTCTCAGAATGCACATCTTCCTGAGGGGCCTCTGGGATTTGATCTGCAAAGTTTCTCAGACCGTATTGGATGCTGACAGAAGCAAACACCCTGCAGGACACATTCGTTGCAGTACTATCTATCTTTCACATTGCCATTTCTGTTTGAAGTGGGATGAATTCTCTTCTCAGGCCTAAGAGGTAAAATCTCCATCTCCAACCACAACAGGTATCTATTCCTGAAGGTAGAATGAGGATGGAGGATGATAGTCTTCCCCACTCAAACAGTCTCACCATGAGAAACTTACTCAGATTTCTCTAGACCACACTGTTAATAATAATAAGTAAATTTATGTTTAGGGGGAATTAAATATAAATCAGTTCTAGAAACAAAAACTAGACCCAAAACCATCAATGGGTCCCTTTGAGTTGAGTGTCTACTGGTCAAATTATTTTTTAAATAAGAATAACCATTATAAACCTTTTCTTTCTGGCCCAGTGAGCTCTGAGAGGTGATGCCTCTCCTTTATGTGTCTTCCTACACATTAAAAGGAGCTCCTCGAGGCTGGGAAACCCTCACTGTTAAAGTATTTTCAAGTGAGGTGAGAACAGCTGGTTTAAATCTGAGGCAAAAAACCAAATAGGAATGTTTTCATTATCTCAGTTCTGTGTTTATGGAGGTGTATATGTGCAAAGCTATGTGGCACCACATTCCAGCATGCACTTATTGAGCTGGGAGGAAGGTAAGAGTTGGTCTCTGGGATCCTGTCAATGTACCATGACAGTGGCCATGAGTTGAACCTTTCCTCCTTCAGCCCTGCTGCCTTCTTTGTGTAGATAAAATATTTGCTGCATGGTTGATTCCAGGAAAAAATTGTGAGAACTTCTTCCCAGTCATGGAACAAAATGACAAGAGTGGTCAGTAAGTCCACGTGAGACATATGAAACCAAAAAAGAGTACCAAGACCTAAGAGGTGCCCTTCTTGTCAGCTTTTTCTCACCAGCTCTAGGTAGTTTTGCTTGGCATCATAACTGTTTTGGGTTTGCTCTGATGTAACGTTTGACAGGAAATTAGATTTTCTCTGAAAAAAAGATTAACTAATCCTCTTTTGGGAGGAGTTTTAACGTTTCACCAGGATGTTTGCAAGCCCAGACAAAACAGTTTTGACAAAAGAATGCAGTGATTCTGTGTAACTGCTAAGTTGCAAAACCTTTTATCTACCTGTCTTAAATTTCTTTCACTAAGAGAGAGAACAGATTCAGTGGCACCCAGTGTCCCTGTGGCACAGTGACATTTCAGCAATCATTGCCAATTCAGCTGGAAGCTCCTGGCATTTGACTAGCTTGGTTAGCAATTCCACAGCAAGTACAGAAAAAGGGTAAGTCTAAATAAGCTGATTTGTGAACTTCAAGTCAGCCACAAAAGATACCAAGAAGCTCTGAATCTCAGACCCTGTTTGAGTTGAATGAAAATTATCAAAAAATCACTTTTTAGGTGCAGGATACAAGTCTGCTCAGTGAGAGTGATTAAAAGAAGCCATTTTTTTCCCTGTTCTTTTTGTCTTTCCTATCCTTGTTTTCAGTGAATGTGGCATGAAAAAGCCCTATGCAGTCTTAGGAAAATCCCTGCCAGCACCTTTAAGTCTGATCATGTGCCTGCTCTACTAAGGAATCTCCCAGCTTCTCCTTCTGTGGCAGAATTGCTCCCAGTGTGGTCTCTGCTCCTTCCTTCCTCACCTTCAGAAGTTTTTCCCATCCACACACCCTCACTATCTCCCCAGGAAAGAGCAATCTCACCTGTCTACAGATCTCCTCTTGAGGGTGAGAGCCACACAAGGGTGAGCTGGGGTCTCCCCTTGCTGACCAGACACTCCCATGATACCAGAGCAGATTGTAAATTATGCCTAGGACAAAACTCCAACGAAAAGTAAAATACTATCCATTGCTCTTGGGTTTAAATAGTGATGATACACAAGCTTGAGCTAGCAATCCTTAATTGTCCCCTAGGGTTCAACTTGAACTTTTAAGACAAGCTTAAAAGCAGCTAGTTGTTTACAATAAATAACAATTTACTCTTCTTTTGGGCCTGAGTTGAAGCCATTCCTCATTATATAAATGCTGACGTGCCCTTTACGTGCAGAGGTTTTACTTTTTGGCTGAAGTGTGAAGTCAGCACATCTTTCTTCTCTAATGCTCTTCAATTCCTTGGTTCATTCATTAATTCCCTAATGCTCAAGTGTTACTCCTTTAAAAGGAAGGGGTTTGCTGCAGTCTCTTGGCCAAACACCAATTTGCTGCTTGGCAAATTTTGCTCAACTCCTGTGGAGTTTCTCTGTGACACAATGGGATTCCTTGCTGCCTCCAGCTGCTGCGTGGTGCTCTCCACAGCAGGCTGCTCTCCAGGGGTGCTGGCAACTCCTCACAGCAATGTAAATTTACAACATTCTGGTGGGAATTTGCATGTGTGTCTGCAGAAGATACAGCTTCTAAAAGGTTGTCTTCAAGCAAGAGAGATCTGACAGAGCCAATAAATCCTACTGCAAATTAGTTTTGCTGAAGTAGAAGAAAAAAAATTGCTTTAATAGGTACAGAAAGTTCCAAGGAAAGGTATTCAGTCCTGGCACAATTACCTTTTGGCTGACCTTTGCTAGATTTTGGAGAATGAATATTAATGAATCTCCAGCACAAAAGTAATTTAATGAGAAGAACTTAACACAGTACTTTAGCCACTGGAAAGCTACTTCCTAGTTGCCTAATAAATCTATTTGCTATATTTTAGAGAAAGAGCACAAATGTACATTTAATGTTAATAGTATAGTGGGGTCTTTGTTTCAGGTCATGATAAATTGGGAGCTTCAAATTGAAATAGACTTAAGAGATATTAAAAATATTTCGTTCAAACCCCAAAATAGATTTACATTGGGTTTGTTTACAAATATTGTACTCTGTAATCTTTATACTTTCTAGTATTAGTTTCACTCTCTCACTCAAAAATCCAAAATCATAGTATCCCCAAATAATTCTCCTCTCAAGGTATAATTAGATGATTTTGTTGTTTAAGTATGAATTGTCATTAATAATTTATGTCATGTTTTCATTACATAGTTTTATGTTTTAATTACAAGAAGGACTAAGAATTTATAATGTAATTGCAGCTAATGCTGATTTTACTTTGTTACAAAATCAGTGACAGTGAAGAGCAAGATGTCTAGAAAAAGGCATCAGTAATTCTGATTAAATGTCAAGACTGATCCAAAGCACACAGACTAAATTAGTGTTATCCTATTGACTTCAAGAGGTCTTGAGAATCCAATCAATAACATCAATCAGAATTGTGAACAAATAGCCAAATCAGTTGCTGAATCAAGAAATAGCATGTAAAACATGCTTAAATGGTTACAGAAAAGTCAAACAATGCCAAGGAATTTGGTAGATTAACATTTTGATGAGTTGTGCGCCTGTGTTAGCAAAAAAAAACCTTTCTGGTTGTTTTATTTTGTTGATTTTGGAAAAAAAAGTCTTTAAAATAAAAATAAATTTGCCTACATGGAGAAAGTATAGTATTAAAAAAAAATTTACAAGAGACATGTTGGAACTGCTGTTAGTTTAAAAAGGTGGATACATTGTAGCACTGCAGACAAAATAATGATTTATACTGACTGTACTGATAACATCCTTTTTCATGGCATTTGCCTGTGTATCCTCATATCCTCTCAGAACAATTTCAGGTTCTCAACCTCCATATTACTTTGCAGGATCAAAACTGAATTTGTTCTTATCAAGTAGATTGCATTAGAGTATTATAGTTGAAAACAAAAACAAGCTTTTTAATCTACTGTAAAATAACATGTAAGCCACTCATGAATCTATACAAAATTGGAAAAAAAATGTTTTCATCTTAAATTCGAGAATACTTTATGGCATATCAGGTGAAAATTTTGTTAAAATAACCTGCTGAATCATATCAACTACCTTCATCTATCTGGTCAATAATATTATTTTCTTGTTTGAAACATGTGGCTTCACGTGGCTGACATCTGCAGATTGCAGATCTGTAAAGAGTGCAGATCTATGAACAGATGAATAATTGCAGAATATTCCTCTGTTTTGATGGGTTTCAGTGTTATGCAAAAAATATTCCAAGCAGCATAAGCAGCTTCACATCTGCTCTCAGTCAGGAAGCACAGCCTGATGCTCAGGCAGCACAGCACACTGCTCTCTTTAGCCAAACACTCACAGAAAGCACATATTTTTTTGGAAGTTTTTGCAAAAATGTTGAGTTTTACCCTTCAGGAAATATTATTAAGAGCCTGTACTTTGAAATCATATTTGCCTGATATTTTTTTTGTCTCCCTTCTTTTTTTCAGACTGCTTGCATGATTCTCTGACCTATATTGAATAGTTTTATCGTCTTGTTACTCATAACTTTCATACAATGTCATTATTTATGGCAGCACTCCTCTGACTGATATGAGGAAATAGATAATAATGCAGCACCCTAAGAAATACAAGTAAGTGTGCATATTCTGAAAGCTTGCCTTGGTGTGGGTTCCCAAGATAATGTTATGTAAATGTTATCACGATGTACTGTGTTGTGTTTATCCCCAAGGAAGGATGATCATCATTCAGAACAGAGCCTTGGAGGGTGCCAACACTGCCAGGGCAAAGTCCAGAATTATCCACCTCAGCCCACTTCAACGGGAGACTGAGGACATCAGTACACACAACCTCTGACTACGATGGGGACATCATTAAATGGACAGCAAGAATTCCTTACCTTTGTAGAAAGGAACACTTTCCACCAGAGTGTCTTAGATTCTTAGATTCAGGAAATCAGCACAAACATATGCTCTACATGACAAATAAATGAGAGAATAAATAAACCAGTCCATTTCTCTCAGTTTCTAAGAAGGGGTCCAGACTACGAAAGTGCTTATCAAGACATTCCAGTATAGCTAGGAAGTGCTTCAGGAACTACAATTGCTGCCCCTTTTACCTGAATTCTGGCCTAGTAGTTCTCCTAAAACTGATTTACTAAACTGAGAAAATAACAGAAAAGTTTGCAAGTTGTTGTTAAGATTGGCAGTAGGGATCTTGACAATCAGATCACTTCAATCCCAGTCTTCATAACAAAAAGAATGGTCTGAGACATGACATTCTGAACAAACAACTTATAATTACAGCATTTTCCAAAAGACTGGTTCAAATTCAGCACAGCTTTTAACTGTGGGTACAAAAGCATTTGATACAGGCAAAAGAATGAAAAAAAGTTTAAAAATGTTTCTGTAAAAGTGAAATGAAAAGATAACATCCTTCTGGACAAAAAATGATAATATGGAGTAAGAAATACAAGGAAAGGAGAAGTTAAAACAAATTTTCTAAATTAATTAAATATGAAGGCAGTGTGAGGAAGAAAGCTTCTAATAGACTCTGTTAGTATGATTTCATAGATGGATATAATCCCAAATGTTGTGGTTTATCACCTGATATTGCTGGACTAAATATAAAAAAGAGGACCTTTACTTCTTTAGACAGCTCAGTTCATGAGAGGGGAGGCTTAAGGGAGAGTTGCACTTCTGCTTCAAAATACTCATGACTAGAGGACTTACCTTTCAACACTAAATTTTTTCCCTGTCACTGAAAGTAAAAATAATGCTTCATAATGGAATTTGTTCAACTTCATCACCTTAGTCTTACCATCTGAATGGGTGAGGTGGTGCTGGAAGAAAGCTGTGGTTTGAGCAGTGAAAATGCACTGCCTGTGAAAATGGGTCAGACCCAGATTTATCCCACAATTTGGGTTTTCAAAAGAAGTAGTTTGGGCAAATAACTTTAAGCAGCAAATATCAGAGCATCATGACAGTGAACAGAAATAGCATGGCTTGGAATAACATCTCCTTAGTTATAGCTAAGCCTAAGACTTTTTATTCATTTTTTGTACTATCAGACTGAAACAAGGAGAATATTTTGGAGACTCTCATTAGTTAGGAATATATTGCAAGCTTTTCAAAAGGTTATATACCATTATATACACCAAAATAATAACTTTTCTAAGCAGATATACTTGAATTTGACTTCTCTGTGGAGTGGATCCCAGTGAAACAGACTGAGTACTTAGTTTCACATACTTCAACTTAACGTTGTCTAAAAACTGAAGTGATCAAACTGTCAGTAAGGAGTATTTTTTTTATTCAGGAGTCACAACTCATTACTAATGTCATTGTCTCAGAAACTAATCCTCCTTCAAGAACTGATGCTGACTGCTGAGATCAAGATGGAGAACAAATTCTCTTGGTACATGCACAGCTCCTGCTCCAGGGGTCACTGTGCTCGCTGCACTGTTTAGAACTCAGTGACACAGGAATATAAAAACTTCCTTATTACAAATAAAACCGTTTGGAATTATGTTCAACAAGGTCACATGGAGATAACAGCAGTCTCACAGTGTGCACTTAAGAATAGGGATCTCAGAAACAGTATGTCAGAACATGGTATGTGACCTCTGCAGTGGCTGTAATGCTTTCTTGCATAAGTGGTTCCAGTTTCTTCTTCTGAGGCTCTTTCATCTTGTGCAAATATTCACAAGGGAGGAGAATTCATAGGTTGAGAATGATGTAACAGGTTACACACACACTTCTTGTGAAGGTAGAACAAGCAGCTGTCAGTTCCTATTAAAGTAATTACACAAAGTAGAATGTCTGCAGTCAAAGGACTGAGCAAAGTTACACCCACGCAATTTGACATCTAGAACATGCATAAGGCAGGCAGAAGGTGAAGAACTGATGTTTCTTGAGGGAGGATTTAAATGTGAGCCCTCCACATTTTGTGTAAATGTTTTGACTACTCCCCAGGGCAATATTCCTGGCCAGTTTTGCAACTGGTGCTTAATTTTTTAGTGCCATACTTCCATTGTTTACTTTTGTTAGCACAATCTTCACTGGAAACTAAATGTTATGTTTGATGTTAATTGTTTCTTTGATCCATAATGACTATTCTTCAGTCTTCCATTGCTATGAGTAAAACTCTAAAAATAAACAAATCTACTACAAAAAGAAAACATAAAAACAAACAAACAAAAAACCCTAAAACAAAAAACAAACAAACAAAATAAACCCCAAAAAAACCAAACAAAAAACAAAACCCCACAGCAACAAAAAAAATCCCCCTCCAATTCAGGCAATACTTTTCAAGTTTGGCTCAGCCACCAATCAAAAAATAACCTCTTTTACAGTCTTAAGGGAGATAATTTTTCCTATAAGGAACCAGTGTGACACAAACTGCCAGTAACTCACAGAAGCACTGTAAGAACTGCAACAGTACAGAGGAGGACAAGTGTGGCAGCAACAGATCCAGCATCCTGCCATGGATCCAAAGTCAGTGCCACAACAGACAGCCTGGCAGTGCCAACAGGGTCAGCTTGACCAGCAGCAGCCATGAGCACAGCAAGGAGAGATGAGTGAGCAGGAAACAGAGGAAAATAGTAGTTTAAACTTTAAAAAATCCACTGTTTTTTTTCCAAAGTAAAGCCAGATGACAGTGAGCTGCTTACTAACACGGCAATCAAGGGGAATATTTGTAAGGTCATCATCTCCCTGAAACGTAGATGTCTTAGTGCCAGTGAAACAGTATCAAGTGTTTTCAAATTGGGAAGTCCAATGTCACCTTTTTTGGTAGTCCAGAATAATAATGATGATGATAGAGAACCTCTGATACCACAATTTTCCTGAATAAGTTGTTAATATTTATGAAAGATTTTTACACCAGTATTGTCCAAAAGTGTCATTCTGCTGTTAGAGACATTCCTGAGCTCTTTGGAAGTGATTGCCAAGAGCAAAGCCACAAATGACTGTGCAAATTCTAGTGCAAACACTGACAGACTCCTACAATCCTGTTTGTGATTGTCCCAGAAGCATCACATGCCTCCCTGTCATAGAGACAAGTATCTCCAGGAATCCATAAGGGCCTAGGAGTGTCTAAGGAATTTCCTGAGGATCTCTAGGAATCAGACTGATTTAAATTTATTCCCAATATTTTTTTTGCTAGAGAAAAACAACTTGATACAAAAAAATAGTACAAGATTTGTCCCTAAAATCTCTCAATAGCCAAACAATATTACATTTGACTTCACAATTTAAGAACTCATATCAAGATGGACTATTTTCTCTCTCCTTCTCCCTGTTTTCCTCTCCCTCTTTCCTTGGAAGCTTCAGAAAAATAGGAGTTTTAATAAAATAAGTTGGACTGCATGAAATATTGCTGCACTTGGGATTACTTTGTACCCTTAATAAAATAGTTCATGAAGGTAAAGATTCATCCTAGAGATAGGACCAATTAAAATGCAATTCCATGTTCAATATTATTACTTCAGCATTTTAGTAAATGTTAAGAATTCCCATAATGAATCCTAACACTGAACTATTTTTATTCCCTCCATAATCTAATTTCATTAACTTATCTGGAAAATGCAGGAAATACATTATGCTGTTGTTACTGAACGTGAAAATACATTCAGCAGTGTGCAGATGGAAACTTGTTTGTATATATTTCTGGGGCAAAATGAAGGGTAGGTGGAGAATTAATATAACGAAAGACCTGGTACAATCTTGGACTGCTGATTTCTTTAATGGAAATTTTTTTAATAGAAGAGCACAAACATGTATTTTCAAAAGCTGAATGAACAAATAGGAATAGCTCTGGGCAGATCTAATCTGCATGGCCTGCACTTACAGTATGCATTAAAGAATTCAAGCTGACATTGACCTTGGCAGCACTTACAAAGAAAGAATTTTCACAAGGATGAACATGTCGTGCGCTGTGTCTTCAGTTTTGTGAACAGTCTTGAAATTTTATTCAGATGTTCATTTCTCATGGCTCCAATCTTTGTACCCTATAATTATTTTCAAGCAATAATGTACTAAATCTATGGGATAAAAGAAGAGCAGTGTAGTGTGGCATGCAAGCATAATTCAAGCTTTCATCATCTTTGAAAAAAAATCCTCTTCTACAAAATGTCAATAGAGATCTTCTTCTGAAAATATGTCAAAACATATTTTTCTACAGCTTTCCCTTTTTGAAAAAGTTGTTGTTTTTTTAACTTATATATTGATAATGACAGTGATTTTTAAAGACAAATAATAAAATATACATGTAAAACAGAAACACACATGCATAAAAGGAATTAAGCACAGAAGTATTCACAAACACTTTACAGGAAAAAAAAGCAGAGCTATATTTTAATTCTCACAGCACTCTCCTTATGACTATGGCTCCGAAATCAATGTTTTATTCCAGTTCCCTTGGCCATCTCACTTCATGGGTCCCTGGGAAATGAAGATTTCTAACACTACTGTTTCTATAACCATGCCTGACCACCATCTCAAGGGTGGGGTATTCAGCACCCCCCCTGTGATAGCACAGGCTTACAGAAATGTGGTGAGGGAAGAACAAGTGAGACCATTCCACACCCATCCATGGCCAAAGAACCTCTGTCACAATGAAAATATTGGACAATACCAGTAGTTTGTGACAGCTGCTCAGTTATAGTGCATGTCTGTGTCACAAGGAAGGTTAGTTCACAACTCTGGCAAGCACAAGCAGGTAAGTTTTGCTGGAATTAGGCTAAGTGTGGGAAAGTCTATTTGCTTTCTACCATAGTGGCAGAACCTCAGAAAATCCCAGCAGGAAAGAAGTTTAGGAGAGGGAAGAAAGTGAGGCACAGAGAAGAATGTTGTTATGCAGGATAAGGCACACAAAAAGCTGGCCTAAATGTCATATACAACACTATTCATTTTCTCAAGAAAATATTTTCTCCAAAATGTGTGAGAATGTTTGGAATGGATGAGAAGAATTAAACTCAAAATCCATCTCCAGACTATCTATAGGACACTGCCTTTGCCATGGACAGTTCCCTGTCTGTTGTGTACATGTAATCCATCCCTTCACTCATTACTCCATCAACATCCTCCTCCAAATAAGCAGAAATATTTTAAAATTGAAAAATTTCTTTATCTGCCATGTAGAAATAAACCAAAGATTTTAAAACACTTTTTTTTTTTCATTTTGCCTCCTTTAAATATCATAATAACAAGAAATAACGTTCTTGTTACAGACAAAGTACATTTAAAGACTGAAAAAAATTAATTGCAAAACCTCTGGGACAGAAACCAAATCTTTGTTGCAAGATTATGCAGTGAACAGTGAGTTGTGAGCAGAGATCCTGGATACTGCTTGAATACAGACCTAAGAATAACTGAATTTCAATGCTAGAGAGCACTTTAAACAGCTAACTCTTCCACCCTTAGGTCCAAGTAACAGACAAAAAAGATTTTTCTACTCTCGCAGTTTGTTGAGAGAACTGAGTGTGGCACAAGCTTCCCCTAAGTCTCCCCACTGATCCATGGAGGAGCACAGTTCTGTCCCAAAGGCAATTCAGTTTACCTTAGGTCCTACCTTACTTTATTGACTGGGGTTTCCCAAGTCAATTCAACCTGTTTGTCATCTCTCCACACACAGCCATAACCTCTGTTACTATTTCTGAAATTTATCATTGCCAGTATGTTGAGTTACAGGCTCCAAAATGTCATTGGCAATAAGAATATATATTTTGATAACACTTTAAACATGGTAGGTTATACACATGCACATATATATCTCCGTGCTGATGCACTAATTTTTCACATTTTTTTGTTAAGTTTTGCATATTTCTGCATATTCAAGCTTTGACAGAAAGTGCTTTAACAGCAGATTATTCTATGTATCTTTCTTAGTACATACACTGAATATAATTTATATTGAATTTTCACTATATCTCCTGGCTAAAAATATTTTCATAATTGAAGGAGCCTTACAGTGGGAAAATTTTGGATAATGGAGGACACACGTCTATGGTAGCATTGACTCAGACCAAATACCAAATGGTAGCGTGTATTTTATAAAATAATCATCTCTTTACTCTTATTACCATATCAGATCACAATAAACTATTTTTTTCTTATTAAATTAAATGTAACTTTTTAAATTGCTGCAGTTCATAAAGACAACTATCAACCTTTCATCTACCACCCTGACTGTCAATGAACAAATGTTGAAACCAGTGCCCTTATTTACATTTCACCTGAATCATTATTGACAGAAATAATTTTGAACTAAATTAACTTTTCATTTTCCCAGACATTTTTAAAATGTACTTCTAATTTACCTGACACTCTTTTTAGAAATGCTCTTCCTCTGGCTCAGCAAGACCACAGCAGGTAAAGTGACCTCAGTGTCTTGGCTAGGGAAAAACTGCAAGTACATTCTTTAGTAGTGTGTGGGAATAACATGACAGGATGTCGATGCTGGGAGCAGAAAATTAAAATCCAAACTGAATGTGAATTGTAAGACCAAAAGTGAAACTCCTCCCTAAGCACTTGAAACTTTTTGGTAAAGTGAATTCACAAAATGCCTTGGCACTGTCTTCCTTAATGCAGAACCTTTTGAAAGATACAGTCATTTGAAGCCTTTCTCCAAAGCCTTCCCTGAAATTTGTGATCTATTTTGGTTTGGCAACTGCCTTCCAACAGTAGAAGGAGTAACAGGACTTCATTATCTGTTTCAATTCAATTCCCTGATAGAGAAAACAGCTATACTTCTATACACAGGTGTAGTTGTTAAACTGGATTTTAATAGTCTTGCATAATAATTGCCCACATTTATCCAAAATACACTAAGAAGAGCAGTTTTAGCTTTGCATACAGTCATTAGAAAGGCAGAAGAAAAATACATTCAATTACTATTTATTAAAAAATCACATGTATTGGTAGATATAATGGAATTCAAGGTTTTCAGTAGGCTATAATTGAATCCTTTTGTATTAAACAAGCCCAAGCTATATCTATTGTTCTAGCAGCTGATATAAAATGATGCAGAAATTAAGCTTTCCTGCATAATTATTAAAGTATAATGACACTTAACATCTGCATTTCTGTTACAGTCAGATTAGCCAGCTTAGCTAACTCAAAAAAAAACATCACCAGATAGGGTATCTGCAACAGAAAAATTCAAAATCTATACATATTGCTTCAATCAGATTTGAAAAGACATATGGCGGGATCTTGGCTTGGCATTTTCCCACGTAACTCCCAAAGTCCATGGAACGGCGCCAGCTTCCATCGCTGCTCTGCACAGCTGAGTGCCCTTGTGCTGCTCCCCAGCAGAACGAGGTACCTGACCTATTCCAGCTGAGGAGAGGCTGGGGAAGCTGAAGCTGGCAGAAGGCCAGGCAGCATTCCCAGTGCCATCCCTTCCCCTGTTATTTAAGATGAGGGCGTGTTGTTAGCAGCTCTCTCCAGCTGAATGAGCAGTCAGACATAAAGTTTACATAATATCTCAGCTGGACTATTCTACTTCTCTGCATGGTTCAATTTTTGTTGTTTTGTTTGACTTATTGTCTGGTTTTTTGTTTTTGGGTATTTTCCAGTATCTTTTCCAGGATATCTGGGGACATCCTTGCACAAACTGCACCATTAAACACAAGGAAGTTTGCTACTGAGCATAAATGCAGTGAATTAAGACTTTATCTCTTGTCCTGAAGAATAAGCCTGTGAACTTCTGTCTTCTACAGACAGATTGTAGAGCATTTTAGTATTTTCTTATACAAGCATCAGATAAAGAGAAACATTTTAAAAACAGGTGAGTTCATTGATTTAAAAATCGGCAAAAATATTCTTCAGTGGAAGGATGATTTGCTTTATAAACAATGCTGAGGTCATTTCATGGAATCTTTTCATTATACTAATTTCTGCAGATTTTAGACTAATCTGAGTTTCTAGGCATCCCAAAGTTTATTATAAGGCAAAATAAATTTGCCTAAATATTTCAAGGAACAGCTTATCCTTCAGTTTCAGAGCTACTTATGTGAATATTCATTACAAGTACACTTTGGTGAGGTCATACGATCTCCATACATGGCTTTGTATTGATGTAACTGATTTCAGAATGACAAAGGCCATTTTCTTGGGCCTGTTGGACACTATGAAGTAGGAATCAAAGTTATGAAGCTTCCATACTCAGCATTTAAAGTCTTGACCCCTGGACATTACGAACTCAGTAAAGGCTCAGTCTGTGGTGTGGAAGCTGCTGACAGACACAAATGCTCTGGTTGCCATCCTTGCTCTGATCTGTGAAGTTCTGTGGTTAGTGGCTTTTCAAGGTGGCTGAGACCTGGTGTTGCCATGCTCTGAACAGTGGGAGCACAGATGTGCTAGGACAGAAATCATGCACCTATTTCCAAGCCATGACCATCAGAGCTGCTCCACAATTACTAAAAATGTAATGTTGTAATTATATTCCCCACGCCATTAATGCTCACAGACCAATGGCACGAGAAGATATAGGAAAATGACTGTGGGGTAGAGAAATCTCTCTGTGGGAAATGACACAGAAGGTTTCCCAAAGAATTCACAGAATGGGTTGTAAATACAGAAGTATCACACCCAAATTGTAAGAAATCCTCCTACTTTAAGCATCAGCCTTTACAAATATGACCTAAACAATCTATTGATAAGACATCATGCCTGGCAGCCAGTTCATACCTGGCAGCACTCAAGAACTGCTTGCCCAGCTGTGAGGACAAAACTCCAGGGGGACATTCCAATGCCTATAGACCAGTTCCCCCTCCTCTGTGCCAGTACACAAAAACAACATTTAGCTAAAAGGTTGTGATCAGCTTCTTGCTGGGATCCAGAGAAACTTAAATTGATACTTCTTGTAAAGCACAGAATTCCTCTACCGAACCTCAGCCGATAGTTAGAGGTTGCTACCTTACCATCCATAAGCCCTCAAGCTGCTCCACAGTGTCACCCTGTGATGCCAAGTTACCTTCTCTGAGACAGAGATGTCTGCTGCTGATGGTGAAGGTGCAGCAGTCATCCATCCATCCATCCATCCATCCATCCATCCATCCATCCATCCATCCATCCATCCATCCATCCCTGTCCAGCTGCTGCCTCATTTGCATACTCCCAAGGGAGTTGTCTAATGGTCCTGCTCTTATGAACATGTGTTCTAGTTTTCCATTTGTTTAGCCCTTTTAAACTTTTCCATAAATTAGGTATGCTGAGGAAGGATAATGTCTTGTCCAGAACTATGCTTTCCACTACCATGGACAGTTTTATATTTGCATCATCAAATTTTTAGTGGGAAAGTTAGCAGCTTTTGTTGTTTAAAATTATATTAAAATTGAAATTAAAATTTTAACCAGGTACACACCACTTACTGTACCTTTTGGACAATCTGTGCTCAACAGATCAGTTTAGAAACTGTTATTTTAGAACCAGCTGTTTCTAGAAACAAATTTTCATCTAAGATTCTTACATATTTCATACAAAAGGAACAATGAACCAAATAACTCTTTTTCTAGATTTTATTGTTTCATTGATTCCTGTCAATATGTGGACTGAATTTGTTTTTCTTATTTAGATCCTTATAACATAAACATACTGATATGCTTGCTATTACATATGATATATTCTGAATGTCGCTGCTAAAAAAATTAAACTGTGAAGTTACTTAGTCTTTGCAGTGTTGCTAGAAATTATATAAAATAACATCTGTAGATAAATTCCCTATCAATTCAGCTTGCTCAATTTCCTTGTGTCAGCTGCAACCATGTATTATTATTTTTATAGGAGTTTATCATCATTCCATCACTGTTCTGTAACATTTTTCTACTGGAATACTCTCTTATCCACTACAGGGCGAAATATGCTCTGTCTAAAAAACTCTGAGCAATCACAGAGGGTTTAAAGCTTTCTTCTGAATACCTGTTATTAGCTTACTCTTGTCCTGACACTTCAAGATTTTTTTTTTAGACTTCACTCAGGTTTGTTTCTTGCTGTGCTTTTATTCAGTTGAAACTGTCCCTACCCTTTATAACAAAAATATCAGTATAACAGTTAGCAGACGTCCCTAACCAAGATCTGCATGCTTCAGAGCAGCCCATGTGTCCCCATTGCTCAAGATACATAATCTCCAGGATTTATGCACTGTTATTTTCCCTCCGTGCCGGGTGCAATGGAATCAGTACCCTCAGAATGAGACAACCTGTCTGTAGCATTTATAGCTTTATTCCTTTCCAACTCTTTGTCTAACAGGACAAGTACATGGAACTGAAAGTACCTCAGAGGAAACAACCTCTGAAGCCTAAAACATAATCTTCCTTTTAGCTGTCTAAATTTAACTTCCTGAAATTCTCTTCTACATCACCCTAAACATTTATAACAAATCTCCTTAAAAATACTTACTGAGTTTTTAAAACTACATAAACACACTGAGGATTCTAAGGATGTGTGGATGTGACAGAAAAGTTCAACTGTATGTTTTAATAGATGAAAAATACATGACAGATTTTATTAATATTACATAAACTTTAAAAGGAATTCACCCTTCCATTAAAACTTCTACTAGTAAACATTCATTATAAATCCCTTTGCTACCAAGTACTCACAGGAGTATTCTTCAATAAATTACTAGCAAATACTGCAATATTAATATCTAAAAAAACCTTAAACCACACAGATCAAAGTACCAAAAAGAAAAAGATTCTAACATTAAAATATATCAACAGTTTTCAACTGGAGTGATCCCAGATGCGAAGGCTGGTAAAAGAATCCAGGAAGTCATTTCAGATAAGGATGAAGCTTCTTTGGCCGAGCTTTTCTTGACAGGCCAATCCTGATGGGGCCCTTGCATGTTTTAAGAGGCTGTACTCTTATGACATCATGAGACAGAAAGCATCCTATATTTAAAAGAAAGAAAAACAAAATGAAAGCAGATCCAGAATTCTGTATGATATAGACAAAAATTACATCCTGACAAGATAGATAAATTAAACCAGTATTAAACAATCCTTTACTATGTCCTATCCCATCTCCATTCTGCTGCAGAGTATCTAATGGATTCTTCTGGGCTGAAAGGGAAGTGCTCACAGCTGGGTCATGTGCAGATTCCTTCTGATTAGAACAATCCTCAACCCAGCATTACATAACTTTCCTAACAGATTGGAAAAGGCATATTGTTTGATATAAGTTAACATTTCAGGACAGAGTGGACATGCTGAAGTGGATACACTTTAATATTCACAATTAGTCTGATGTCTTGCCCTGGGCCACTCATTTTACATAAAGCGGGTGGGAGGATGTCTGTTTTCTGTTCCATATTCTATTAGGTAAGGTATGCACCATTTAGTGATCTCAAGCAGTGATCAGTGTAGTATCAGTCATCCCTTAGAAGTTATTCTGTTTTGCATAAAATAATACTCACTGGACCAGATAGAAGACCATGACCTTGTTAACTAGAGATTAGGACAATGATTCGTCTGGAAGAAGAAGGGGTCAAGTTTCTCAAGATCTCTTCCAGTTCTATTCTGCATTATTCTATAAAATTATGTTGCACTGAGCAGTTAGCCAGAACATCAAATAGTGTGTGTATAAGAGCCTTAGGTATGCAGCTGGTATCCTAGTATTGGGAGAGAAAAATTTCTCTAAGCCTTTTACAAGAACTTTAATGGTGGGATGAGAAAGAAAAAATAGCAAAGTTCCATTCTTAAGTCAATGATGAGACAGCAGTGCTGCTGTGTCTTTTCTAAGACTCATAAGAGCCAGCTAGAAAAGGCATGCATTGAAAGTCAGTCAAGTGTTGTGGGTTTATACCTAGCCAGGAAGGCATGGTTGTTAGTCACAGTATATTGTAAAGCTACTGGAGTATAAATCTTCTTCTCCCACCTAGGCATCTGCTTTCCAAAACAGTCACAGGTTCTGTGACAATATGTGATGGCTCAGAATCCTACTGAAAAATAGAGGGAGGCAGTCACATATCAGCATAACTTCTGACATTAACTCCTATCAGTACAGTAAGTATAGTATTCCCCCTGACAAAACCTGGTTTCAGAATAACCTCCAAGGCAACTTTCAGTGTAAATGGAAGAGAATGTCTCTGCCAATGTACTGATGTACCTCCTCAAGGAAACGTGGTACTCAACAGTTTCTTATTTGCTATCAGCTGAGAAGGATGAGGGAAATATTCATTTTTTTCAGCTTCTTCTACTGGAAGAATATTAGGTTCCTGTTGATTTTGACAAAACATTGGAAATAAGGTATAAAATGCCCTTGAAATATGCCATTGCCCTTACAACCTGCACAATTCCTCAGCAGTCATGGAGGGAGAAGTGAGACACTCATTGCTAAGGTCTCTTCCCAAACACTTCTGGAGAAGCTCAGATGGGAATTTAGAGAACATTCAGAAGCTATGTAAAGGAAACAGACGTAACAGCAATGGAGAAGACATCGGATTTCCTTTGCCCTTGACCCTGCAGCCCAAACTAGCAGGGAAAGAAGACGACTGAAAGCTTCAATCTCGTCTGAGCAAGACTTCCAATAAGATGTTAATGTCAACCACCTTGGTGTAGTATGTACAATACAACATTTTGGAATCTGAATTTCCCTAAGCAATAACAATATCTATTATGTAAGCCAGAAACTAGAATCCACATCACAAAAACAAAAAAATCTTAGAGAGCAGTGACAAAAAGCAAAGAAGTAGAACAGAATTTTCTGCAACATTTTGCATTGGGTATATGAAACATTTTCACAAGATGACATAACTTCAATAAAATATAGGTGAAAAAACCACCAGAGGTCATCTTTAACTGTTCAAGTATTTCAGTCTCTTTATTTCCCAGAATGGCCTGAGTGAAGGAAACTTTTTCTAAATTCTGAAGCCAGAAAATTGTGCAATGGTTTTAAGAGATGTAATGGGGAATAAAAGTCAAAATAGCAGTACATGATTTTATGAAGTAAAACAGAAGTTTATCTATAGCCTTTTCTTGACAGAGTTTTAGTATTTCATTTCACAATAAAACAAATGCCTTGTTTTACTGTTTCCATATGTTGAAAAAACTGCCAAAACACACTTTTTGAAATCCTAAGAAACCACTTCACAATATCCTTCTGAATTCCCTTCCACGATGTGTACAAAATCTGCAAACCTTCAAAAAAAGTATAACAAATCATGTTCTCCATGTTCTTGGATCTTGGCTATATCACAGTGATTGAAGGCCCAAAGATGTTTGTTCCAAATGGCTCCAATATAAGCAACAAAGGAAACCCCATGTTGTTAAAGTTCTCTTCTTCTCTCCAAAGAACAAAAATGCTCATCAGCATGGCTTGTTCTGTGAACCAAGCTGAAGACAGGACACTTTTCTAGTAACATACAATTAAATCAAATGTGATTTCTATAGAGATAGAAATAAAAAGGGAATAAAACAAATACAAATGTTTAAGAAATAAGTCTATTAGCACTGGGATTTGTGGTATAAATTGCAGAATAATGTAACTATTACCTCCTTCTTTCTGTAAATTATAGCTTTGTTCCTTAAAAAGTGTGCCGGATAAAAAAGCTGGATTCCATTTGAATGGATTTCTATAGGCTGCACCTAAACAGTGTTAAAAGAAAAAAATTAACTTTTTTTTTGACATTTAACTTTTTAATTTGATTACTGTAAGAAAATAACTAAGTTTATTTCATCTAGTTATTAATTTGTGGTTCCTGTTGATGTGATTAAAATGTGTTTGTGAACACTATAGGTGATGTTAATGAAGCTACAAAGTCTCATTCTCAGAGGCTTGGAAAAAGCTGTTTTTACACCTCATGAAGTTCTCCTTTGCATAAATGTGAAAATGCAGTTTTTAATCCTCTGGTGACATATCAGTTGCTCTACTTGGATCTTCTTATTCCAGGCTTAGGTGGAAAAGTGATCACTTGCTCAGCCATTTTCCCAGTATCTGTTAGGTTTTCATGCTCTGAAAGGCATTCAGGTGTAACTTGCAGCACATTATACTGTTAAGGCTCTACTGAACAGAATTCCTTCTGGGGTTTTTTTCAACACTTTAACAATTTCTTCAAAGACACTACTTGCTTTCATAACACCCCCTGAAGTGTTCACTTTATAAATTTAGAGCCAAATCACTGAGAAGTTTAGCTCTGATGACAATTTTGAGATGGCTGCATTTTCATCAGGTAGCTTACCAAATATGACCAAAGCATAAACCTCACCAATTTTGTTTGCAGCTGTGAAGACTCATCACTTCTGCAAACTGAATTTCAGGTCCAAAATCTGAAAGAGTTTTTGTTTGAATAATTTACTCATCACTTTTAAGTTATTTATACAAGAAGGTAGAGCATTCAACTGGTTTTTTTCTTGGTGTCCTTCCTCTACTCATTAAATATCTCTTGATTACGCAGCAAATGGGGTAGGAGTCTTAGAGGTTATGAATCAGATTTCCCCACATCCTGTTTGTAATGGGGATTGAGCTTCTCTAGGGAAAAAAATTTATAAGTGTGTAAGTGAAACCAGCAGCATCTAAATTTTGAACAAAAATAACTACAGTTATATAAGTTGTATGAGTTATGTAGTTATATTCAAGACAGGATTGGACAGGGCTCTGAGCAACCTAATCTACTTGTGAATGACCCTGTTCATTGCAGGGGGTTGAACCTGATGACCTATAAATATTCCTTCCAACCCAAACTATTCCATGACTGAGTCCATTACCTCAGTTGAAAGGAAACAGTTGTCTCCCTTGTAAACATTGTATCATGTTTTAATTGAGACTCTTTCTCTCTTTGGATGGGCATTTCATTGTGGGTTTGACTCTTTTAGGAAATTTAGGCCTCATTGTGATTAAATCAAACAAAATGAATAATCTGGAACAGAATTTGCATTAATACAGATTTGAGCAAGCCTGGAGCTGACCAGCTGAATTCTGATCTATACCTGCTACAGTGCAGTGTGCAGGTAGCTGCAGTAGTGTGGGATTTCTCAGTTTTGGCTATTCATAGGCAAATACATTTGTCCACCAAACTTTGAATTCCATAAAGATATAGAATTATTTGAGTTGAGAAATACACCTTTAAAGCTAATCAAATATTGCCTAAAATTTAAGTTTTCTTGATTACATAAAACAGTAATTGCATGTGCTTACCTTCTACAGGAGAATGCAGCAATTCTTCGCCTGACATTCTTGAAATAGAATATTCCTTAGATACTTTCTGGTCTTCATTTTCATTTAATATCTTTTCATGTAATGAACTTTCAGTAATGTCAGTTATGTGTTTTCCTTTTGTAGTATCACAGATTGGAGAAGAAATACATATTTTCCTTTGAGAAACCTTTGCCATGTTTTCATCTATTCCCTCAGCATTATTTAATTCCCAGTAACTGTTGGGCAAGTTTGTTTCCAAACTAGATAAATTGTTTACATTTTCTTTGCTGATTTCATGAAACATACGTAGCTCTTCAAGCACTAAATCAAATTTTCTCTTCAATTCAAATTCGTCTGCGAATTTATTTTCTAAGGGTAAATACTTATCTTTTACATCTTCAAGACATCCATTGTTCATTATGGATAAAGACATTTTTAATTCCTCTTCTGCAGCAATGAATGTTTTATATTTTTCTTCTGAATATGACATAATCAAGTAATTCATTACAGTCTCACATTGACTTTCATTAGTTACATGCATTTGTTCATAATTTCTCTCTTCCTGTTCTTTTACATACTCAAGATGTTGTTTCAAAGTTGCTGGCTCTGAACTGCCTGTCTCATTCATCTGTTCATGGCCTTGTAAAGAAAATGGTGCTGTTTCTTTAGCTTGTAATTGCAAGTATGTATCTGTCATGGCAGGATTTCCCGTGGATAGATACTGTACCATGGCAGGAATTGTTTCACTTGTCTTTTGTTCATCTGCACTTGAGGAATTCCTGCAGTGCCCATCTTCACTTATTTCTCTGTTGACAAAAGAGCTGCTATCCAATGGCAAAGTGGCAGACTGATAAATATTTGAGGAACTAGGAAACAAATTTTCAGAAAATAAATAAGTATTTTGATTCTCTACTTTTTTAGTTGCTAGATAAGGGCTACAAGTATCTAAGTCTTTGCAATTCTCATGTTTATTTATTTGTCTATCTAGCAACAGGGGAGAATTATATTCTTCTGTGATTACTTTTGGCTGCTCAGATAGAATTAAGACATCTTGTGATTTAACAGGCAAATACTGAATGTCTTTCAAACCAGTGACTGCACTTTCTTCACATGACTTTTTTTGGATAGAACTGTTGTGCTTTATGATGGGGATCTGGTCAAAGTCTTCAGAATCGGTAGCTAGGGGGATTTTTTCATATGTGTCAAAAAGAGAAAAAGATTTTTTAGGAAGAAAATCATGACAATTCATTTGCAACTCTTTTGAATTAACACATTCTGATGCATCAGCATTTATGAATGAATTACCCAAATGTTTTTTCATGGTGTATGTTGCTTCATTAGTGACTCCATTTCTAGAAGTTATGAAATTTCTATATCCAGTTGTTTTGTGTTTCTTATTTTCATATAAAACAAAAGGCAGAGCTTCAAATAATTCTGCATAAAAAGAACTATTAAGCCGTATGCTTGGTTTGTTCTTCTCCTGCTTTAGAGTATTTACTGATATTTCCTGGTTTGTACTTTTCTTATGTACCTTTTCAAATTTCAGTTGTGAATGAGCTGGAAAGTAACTCTGGCATCTAAGATTGGCTCCTACCAGATATTGCACTTTTGTGATATTGCAGAAATAGATCTTATGTAGTGAAGAAATATCAGAAGAGCCCTGCAGCAAGATCAGGTATTTAGCAGGTAAAATTTGCCTTTTCATACTCTTGTTGTGACTGACTGACCTCAAATCAGTGAAAAATGCTTCACTCACTCTGGATAAAAGATGATGTTTCCTGACATGTCTTCCCTTACATAATCTTCTTTTTTGGTTATGAAAGAGGGCTCCTCTTTGTAGGAAAGTGTTCTCTTCTTCACCTAAAGTTCTAGAAAAGCATCTTCTCTGGCATCCATTACGCAACTCAAAATCAATGCTTTCCACATATTTAAAACTTAAAAATCCTCGATAAGTTTTGTTTTCTTTAAGAAATCCTGTGGTTTGCCTCAAAGAATCATCTGTGCATGAGTTTAACTGATTTTGCTTTCTGCCACATAAACACTGTTTCTCTCCTTGCATAGAGTTTCCCTTAGTTGTTAATAAAGTGTTTGTGCTACTGAAAAAGAAAGCAAGTATTATCTTTAGTACCTCCACCTTCAGATGCTTGGAAACAACAGCCAGCAAACACATGAATATTTTATCATTGTGGTTCCTATTTATAGTGCTCTTTACCAACTCTTGAGCATCACACTGTTCTTTTAATGTGTCACGGCAATGAGCCCAAGGTGTAACGCTGTCATCCTGACACGTGGGCATAGCTTCATGGAAAGATTCAGTCCACATCTTGACCCATCCAAACAACATGTTTTGAAATGAAAACTTTAGTTTGAGCATTTCCATACCCTTAAATACATTGCAACCTGCTCTCTTATCTGGAAAATCCAGCACAATAATGCAAGGACAATTTTGTTTAAATGTACTATTTTTTGTTACATAACTTTGGGAATCAAGTATTTCCTTTGTGGAGAGTTTTGATTCTGCCTCATAGAAACGAATATGTCTGCTGGAGTCATGCACACCACAGTGTAGGTTTAACTTATTTTTCTCTAATGCTTCTGTTGCTACTGGAATATTCATCTGCATATGAAATGTTCCCGCATTCTCATTAATGCTCTTCCTCCCCCTTCTTTGCAAAAGATCATTAGAGCAGACACATTTCTCATTCTGAACAGTTTTAGCACTAATATAAATGTGAATCTTTGGCTTCTGGTCATCATCACCCTCTGAATTCTTCATTATTTTATCTTTGAAGTAATTTTCAGCTAATATTTTATTACATTTAGTGTCAGTGCTGTTGCATCTAAAATAAGTTCCAGATACTTCTCCTTCTGCCAAAGCACTGTGCTCCTGTTTGTTACTGGGTGGGCAATTATTTTCTTTAAATTCAGAACAAACAGTTGGAGCTCTTACATTGCTTCTATCATTCTGCATTTTTTGTTTCCCTATCTCAGACATTTTTTGCATGCCACGTATCTGTTTAGATTGCATTAAAGATGGTTCACCTTCAAAATTCTTCCAGTCTGTCTCCTTAAATTTAGTTGATGACTGTTTACTTTTCATTTTATTTGAAATCCTAGGAAATTGAAAATTAGGGATTTCCAGTGGTTCTATACTCTTTAAAGGTTTCAATGTTTGAATTATATACAATGAATTATTTTTTTCTTTATTGTCTTTTTTTGCAATAGTATCCTTATTACAACTGGAGTAATTTTTATTTTCTGCAGAACATATATTTTTCAGGAATTTACTTTTTTTATTTTCTATGCATGAAAACACAGAACTTTTTCCACTCAAAAATGGAATTTGAAAAAGCTGGTATTGCTGCCACTTTTTATTGGAGGCAGACTTTTGACTTAACAATTCAGTCTGAAACATATGTCTGTTTAAGGATGTAGCTGAAGAATTTTGTTCAAACTCATTATCTTCATTTCTTTTATTATTTTTTTCTATACTGTTGTTCTGCTCCACTTGGGGTGGGTTTAGTACTGGTAGATTTTGACCTGTGTCAGCAGTGCTCGACACATTGAGCATCTCTGTTTCAAGGGGCTGTCCACGTACTTTCAGGGGAATGTCATCTTCTGTAGGACATTGGTCTTCATTTTCAGGCCTCCATTTTTTGGTGGGCGGTTCATTTTCTGATACTCTACATGCTAATCCTTCATTACTACAAGTTTTAGAGCTGAAAAACTCTCTCATACAAGTTTTTCTTGCTGTATCACAACCCTGTTTTTCTAATGCCCAGTTGTTCTGTCTTTCTGACAAATAGAGGAGTTTGTGTGGTGCTGTTTGGTACTTGCTCCCACAGGGTATGCTTTGTTCTAGCTTTTGCTCCTCCTTTTTCTCTCTGATTTTTTGATCACTTTCTGCTTTAGTTCGCTTTGCGTACAGGTAACATTCAGTTTCATCTGGTGATGCAGATAAAAATCTTTTGGAATATGCACCTTTCATGCTCACAAAAATAAGTACTGTATTTGCTGGGACAGTCCTGAAAGTTAAAGAAATATTAACATTTTAAGCATAAATGGTATCTTAATGATTTCCAAACTGTGTAAGAAAAAAAATCAGTAATTCTATCATCTATACATTGCCACATTTATATTTGCTCTACATACATTATAGACTTGAAATAAAGGCAGGATCACAGAACAACTTTTAAAGCCAACATCAAGAACTTAAGAAAACAATGGTTTACTAAAGTTGCAGATTTTTGCAAAAATAAAATTGATATTTTTGATGTGTTGACAAGTTAAGGAGATTAATTACATTTTCTAATGCATCTGTTACACAGTATTTTTGCTAAAAACCCCTGAATACAGAAACTGATGAGCTCCTCTAAATCTGAGAGTGGATCCTTTCAAACTCTTAAAATTTTAATTGCAGAAAGAAATTGCCACTCTTGTCTTCATTATGTGCCAAGTTGTAAAGTGCAACTGTAGGAAAGTTTATCAAAAGCACTCGGGTTTGCCAAAACATTGTATCAGGTTTTATCCTCACAGGCAAAGAGGCAGTGCTGTTGCAGGCACAAATCTGGATTGTTAAATGTCCTGGTGCTGGTGATGTTTAGTGCATGTTTCTTCAAGTTAAATGCACTCATCAGCCTCATTTTAAAAGTGATATGCCTCGTGTGAAGAACCTAATTTGAATTAAATTCTGTATGGTGATTGAGAGGTTTTATCACACTTGTAACAGCCTGGCTCACCAACCCAGGCTCACCTGGCTCACCTGGCTCCGAACAACCCAGTCACAGCACAGAGCTGCCGTCTGAGAGCCGACAGGAACATGTTCAAAACCTTTCCTTAACTACACAATTAAGATAATTAATTTTCTTAACTAGGACTGCGTGATTCAATAATCATATACTGTTCCTAACTCGACAGGCTTACTTTTTTAATGGCACAGGAAAATCCACCTTGGCAAGGAGCACTCCAGTGACTGAGGGATATACCTGCAGAATGAATCCTCACGTTCGGGGCTTTTCCGCCTTCCTCAAGGCTGCTCTGACCTCCCTGAGGGGTTCCCCCTCGCTGCAGGTGACAGGACCCCCTTGTCCTGTCGCCGAGGTGCTTTCCCTCTTGGCAGACACCCTCCCTCCTCTGGGAATTACGTGCAAGGCAGCCCTTTCGGTTTGTATAACCTCTTGTAAGCTTTTCCTTCTAAGCTTTCCGCAGTGAGTGTTTATCCGAGAGCCCCGGTCTCGTCCTGTGGCACTGGCCGCCGGAGCATCCCTCAGGGCGAGAGGTTCCCTCGCAGCCGAGCTGCCTGCCCCCGCCTCCTCCACCGTCTCCGGGCGTTGTCTCCTCCCGGCGCTCGGAGTGCCCGGCGTTCCCCTGCCCTCAGGGCTCGGGCCGCGGGACTGCCCAGCTGGAAACGGGAGGAGCGGGCAGGGCCCTCCCGCCGCCCTCAGGGGACTCCCGCCGCTGCCACTGCCCCAGGGCGGGAACAGCCTCCGAGGCGGGAAATCCCGCCCGGCCGGCCGCCCTCAGGGGCGGCCCTGTCCGGGTGTCCCGGGTGTCCCGGGTGTCCCGGTGTCCCGGTGTCCCTGTGCCCGGGGAAGAGGACGGAGGCTTCTCCTCGCCCCCGGGCAGCGAGCAGCCGGTTGGGATTCGTGCGCCAAAGGATGTGGGTCGAGGCTCCCGGCAGCCGAGAGGCTGCAGCTGGGTTGGAAAATCCTTTATTTGTTCCCTAAGCAAGACGAGCCGCGCAGCAGAGCGGAGCATCCCGACGCCGGTTCCTTCCACAAGTGTTTTGCTGTTTTGCCAAATTCCCTGATTCCAAAAGTATGAGGTCCTGCGTGGGCAAAAGGTTATGCCCGCGTTCCTTTCCAGAGCAGACATTGTGTCCCCGATCTTTCTTTTCACCGTCAAGCACTGATCCAGCCAAGGACTTTATTCCCAAAATGTGCAGTATCCATATAGCTCCAGGCCTCTGAAACAGACATTTCCTCTCCAAACACTGGAATCCTCAAAAGGTTATTTTTTAAAGTTTGCACTAAATTAGCAGGTCACTGTAACACCATTACAGATGGACAATAAAAATAGAACCATCCTGAGGGCCTGTTGCTGCAAATATATGGGTTTTTTTAAGGTTTGTCATCCATACTACAGTGAACAAATCCACTGAAGCCCAACAGATCCATTGTTCCTGGTAGTGAATGTCACACACAGGAATTGTGTAGAACTGAGCCTTAAAATTGCTTTCTCTTTAATATTGCTGCTTTTGTAAGCAAAACCGGTCAAATAGCTGCTTCTAATACTTAAAAATACAATTAATTAATCAATCTTTAGTTAACAAGATATAGATCCTCTTACATCAAGATTACACACAAATCTTAAAATATTTAAAATACCATATAGAGTGAAGGTCATCCTACAAACCGGAAACAGAATTTTAAGGTGTGTAAGAGACATTGACCATGGAATAGCATCTAGGAAGTATTCCTGAAGCAAAGTATTGTATTTCTCTGAACAGAAATGCTGTAGGTTTCACCACTGTTTCCAACATATTCTGAACAGAATATTACCCTCCTGTCCTACCTGCCTGCAGTCCCTTAGTGTGTTTGGTGAATTGCAAGTAAATAGGAGCCAGTTTAAAATTACTCAAGTGTTTGGCCAGTTAAACCAACCAGAATTACATGAAAAATAAAGAAAATTGCCTTTTCTTGCATCTACACAGCTATAAATCAAAATTGTTTATGAAACTCCATCCAGCTGTTCCGCATCCATGGCTTACTTTGCTTTATATAACTTAGAAATCCAGCATAAACTGACAGACTTACAGTGGAGCATATCTTGCATGCTCTGCACTTTCCAATTTGCAACTCATGAGGAAGATTTATTTGTAACACTTGTTTACTTCTAGTACAAATTGGGTATAGCATATTTTGGTAATGGAGTAGAAAAAAAGACATAATTGCTTTCTCCACTACTTGGTTCAATAGTATTTTAAGCAGATGTAAACACCATGCTTTTATTGTAGAATTTTGCTGTTTTCCAACTGTTGCTTTCTTTCAACTCTTACACTGTGTTTACAAGCTGATGAAGTGGGTTTAAGAGCAGTCTCCTGACAAAGTCATCAAAGAAGTTTTGGGTACTGAAGCAGCAGCCAATTCCTTCCCTTCAAACCATTATTTAAAACTCTTAAAAAAGGCTTTGCAGCTCTCATTCTCTTTTTTATTTTTCTTCTTTTTACTGAAAACTAAAAAAGAAAAATGTTGCAAAATATTTTAAGAAAAGGTCAGGAAAAAATTTCTTAAGTATCCACAGACAGCACCAAAACCAATTATGCTGTTTAATGTGATCTATAAGGCACTAAATTCTGACAATCTTGATTTGTCAAGTGAAACAGTACCATTTGGTTCAAGTCCTTTGTCTCAATTTAGCTGTGCTGGTTTAATGGCTGCAGCCTTGTGCTTAGAATTCATTGTGAGTAAACTGCCTTTTCAGAACCTGAAATTTCAAGGCTGAAGGACTGTTGTAATCCATCATGTTTGTATCCTGCACTGTAATGCTAATATTTCAACCCTGAAAGTAGTTCACCTTGTAACACTGGTTCATCAAAGGTCATAATTAATATTCCAAAGGAAATTTACTGTTTGGGAAAAGATTCAATTTGATACTAGTCATATGAACAGGATATTGGTCACCAATTGTACAAAGTTGCATTTTACAAATTACCTTTTTGGTCATCTTACTGACACTTTACACAACCACCATCATTATTATGTAATTATTAAAAATATTCATTAAAAATTTGGGGTGTGAAAATACTTTCAATCTTTTCTATCACAACTGCTCTATCTGTAGCCTTAATGCATACGCTTCCTACACATCCATGTAATTTTGAAATAGCTTAACTAAATATTTTAGTCCTTCCTTTTGTTCCAGAGTATTCCATACTGTCCCCAATAACTAATACTGATCCATTTGTTTATTGGTAATAAACTTTTTATTTGGTATTATAAAGGTACAGCCTCATCTTTACCAAAGGCACTTTAAATCATAAGGAAGCTAGTGGGTTTTTTTTTCTGTATGCATTGCAGGTATTAATTCCATATTCTCAACAGAGCATGCATACTGATTAAGAAAGAAAAAAAATCATGTAGAAGATACTTGGTGTTATGATCAGCTTCCATCTGTATGCAAGACACAGTCCTGGAGCGATTTAGTGATACCTTAGTCCTTCCAAGCTAGGCCTGAAATTAAACTGCCCTGAAAATCACAAACTTGCTGAAAAGTTATTTAGTACAAATTTACTAACAGCTCAGTAGCATTTCTTGAAATGCTGTTATTTTAATATTTCCTCCCACCTTCATTTTTGTTTCTGCCTTTGTGAATCCTTTTATGACCAACTCAAAAGTAGCTTTCATAAAAGAAGGAAGCTGTTCCATAAATATTTTTTTTTCTTGTAGCTCCATACAAAGCTAAATTGAAAGAAAAATACTGCTGTCAAGCAAAAGGGTTTTAAAATTATGTAAAAGTATGAGTTTAAAGGTGAAGATAGGACTAAATTTTCCCCTATGCAGCATTTTACATTATTCCAATTGATTTTCAACTCCCTGTTTATTGTTGCATCTCACGAGGTCTTTCTACAATTCTTCACATGTAGTTCTCATTTTTACTCCTCTAAGTCCATATCATCAGCAAACTTTGTTACCTTGCTATGCATTCCCCTTTCCAAATAATTTGTGGATGTGTTGAATTCCTTTCTGGACTAGAATTGGGTCATTTAAGTTAAAATATTGTTTCAGAAGCTTGATACAACCAAAGTACAGTATTTTTGCTATATAATTGGATTATGGAGCAAAGGGTGTGAAGATATTCAGAAGGCATTGTGTCTAAAGCCGAGAGTAATGGAAGTACAAGACAAAGGGCCCTCTTTCACTTTTGGGAAAGGGGCCAACACCATCTTCTCCCTGCACTGATCTCCACTTTTGCCTGACTACCACAATGACCAGCTCTGATTTTCAGTGGGAATAGGCTCTTGCATTGCTTTCAAAGGGAGTTCTTTTACATCTTGAGGGACATGGAACGAACACGCTTAAAGGGTGTTTAGGAACTTAAGCCTATTTAACTCAAGGGTGAGTCATCCATGTAGTGGTTGCACGTTCACCAATTCTTAGGAGTGACCAGGTAGAGAGGGCTCACAATCTGGCTGTACTCAGGAATATGTGTGCCTGTTTCCTCTTTAAGTAAAAACCAAGCTGTGTTAACCCATGGCAATACCCCTTCATGACCCCTTTATTTTGTCCACTGCAATGAAGTCACTGCTTGACTGCTTTGTCCTACTCATTTGACAGCTGTCAACTTGAATAAAAACTGCTGTTTATTGGACTTGATATTTTGGACACATTATCTTTCACCTGATAGACTCCTTGATCATACTGCTCCGTTTCTGTCACCATATCATTTTCTGTTATATTGAGTCCCTGTACATCTCAAAGATGTTTTCATTTTCCAGCTGAAATGCCTTGTTTGTAGTTTAATTTCAAAACAGAAGCAGCAAAAAAGGCCATTTGTATACAGAGCACTAAACACAGAGATACAAATGTTCTGCACCAAATTTTATCTGTTACTATCCATCTTCTTTATAAAGGGAAGTGAAAATAGTTTTGCCTGCCAGACAGTTCAAAACCTTTTTGTTGAATGTCTGCAGTGCTGCTGAATTCAGGTCACACACATCTAGAGGCACTGAGATGCAGTGTTCTTTCTTTCATGCTAGCAGGGCAATTAACTCAGTCCATATGATCCCTAATCCTATTTTACTTTTGCTCTAGATACTGCATAGAATGTACAGTCTTGTTCGTAGAGCCACAGAAAATTTTGTTTGGAAGGGAGCTCTGGAGATCATCTGGACCAATCTGTGCAGATCATAGCCAACTTTCAAGTTGTATGTAACTGCAGTCCTCCATCAGGCTGCTCAGGGCTTTTCCAGTCAAGATCTGTCTATCTCTAGGGTTAGAGATTCCCCAATGCCTCTGGAGTGCTTGCTACTAAAAGTTGGTTATAGTGCTAAATTTTAAGTAATCCATCTTTCCTTTTCTACTGTTGCTCTCTTCTTTACTCTATGCTGATTGCATACGGATTAAGTAAACCATGTGTAATACAAGTAACACATGCAGCTCTTCATTCAGCCTTATAGAATTACATATTTCTGATCAAAAGGTTTTTTAAGATTAACAGATTACCTTTAAAAAGCAACTCTTTTTCTTTAAAAACATCATGAAGATATAAAATATTTTTCTCTTGAATACTCTTTCCAGCTAAGAAGTTATATTTCAGAATCAAATAGTAAAGCTTAGTATTAGCCATATCTGCTTATCCCTCTGGAAATAAGCCTGGTTAAAAACAAATACCATGCCACTTCTGCCACTACTAGCCAAGTATATTGTAGAAGTTGCAGGGCTTAGCTGCTCTAGCAGCTTCTCAGACAAGTGGAACCATTCAAAAGGTGATAAAGTAACACAGAAACTCTTGGGAAGTACAGTTTATGTTGGAGGTCTCCAGTGCAAAAGTCAAGTAAGTGTGATCTGCACCCACAAAATGTTCCTCCAAGGCATATAATCACAGGGCAAAATATCCATGGGGCAGCGGAGGAGTTTCACAAGGTACCTTCCCCACATCCATTGCACCTCAGTTCCTGTATAAAAAAAGGGACAACTAATATAGACACTCTACTGCCTTAAGGCAATAAAACCATTGCAGGTTAAAGACGTGGGTCCCTGAACTCTCACACAAAGGTATTTGGCAAGAGTACATTATGCATAATTTCATGATAGTTTAGGGCTGAATCAGAAACAGGAAAATAATAAACTCTTCTAGTTGTCTTATCAGGGGAATTCTGAAGTCTTGTTTTGCCACTTCCCATCTAGCTTCTTAAAATTATCCAGATTATAATACCTGCTTTGTTGGCAAGAATGGATGAAAATTAAGTGTGCAAGATGAAAGTGCCTTTTGAAGGAGAATATAAAAAACTGAAGTGCACTTTTTAGGAGTGTGTATTTAGTTTACCTTTGAGCATCAAACTTCATATGAGAACAAACTGATGAGCTTGACAAAGCCTTTATTTGTTCTCTTTTTATTTCTTAAAACCCTGTGTTAAGAACTATGCTGTTTGACATACTCATAAATTACTTACTATGTAAGAAAGATCACAGGTATTGGAGGTACTCAAAGATATGGCTGTTTGGAAAGAATCCCAGAATCATCCTCCTGTTTCATTTGCATGAAACAACTGCAAAATAATAAAGGAGATCAATTTAATTATTGATAAATGAGAGTTAATATATAAAAGAAATATGACTCTGTCGCTACAGGTACGTGTAGTACATATTTACTAGCTACTTACCACTCTGAAAAAAAGATATGGGGCATTCTACTGAAAATTTCTGAAAACAGTAATTCAACATTCACAAGCAGTCAAAAAATAAAAAAAGAGAAAAAGTAAGAGATTATTGGAAAAATTATATTTCTAAAATCCACAGTATGCTCAAATCTTTAACAGTGAGTTGCACTCCAGTCATCCCACCTTTAAAAACCCAAATGAACAGAATTAGAAAATACAGAAAAAGCAACAGTGATGATGATCAGTGTAAAAAGAAAAAAAGACTGTATACTTTAACTGAATATATAACTTTTAACTGAAGAAGAGAGATCATTGGTTGTGAAGAAGATATGATTCTATAAAATCTTTGGTAGTACAAAACAGGGAACAAGAAAAGGAGTATTCATAGAGAGACCATATTGGACAGTACTCAGGTCAATCCAGCCCAACATCCTGACAGCCACAAAAAACTCAGGCCCATGTAGAGAGGGTAAAACTGGGTTAAGCATGTGCATCTCCTAAGAGGCCTCAGTCTGCAACCATTTCTAGTTTGGTTACTGTCTACATAATCAGGATTTCCATGGATTTCTTTTCTATATAGAAATAGAGAGATATAGAGATAGAGAGAGTTGTGATTATTCAGCCTGAAAATTTGTGATTATTCTGGAGGAAAAAAGGCTCTTTATGGCTGACCATATTGTGGCATTTCAGTACCTGAAGGGAGCCTAGAACAGAGATGGAGAGGGACTTTTCACAAGGGCATGTAGTGATAGGAGAAGGGGAATGGCTTTAAGCTGGAAGATGGTATTAGGAGGAAATACTAGGAGGAGATATTAGGAGGAAAATTTGTACTGTGAGAATGGTGAGGCACAGGAACAGGTTGTCTACACAAATTGTGAATGCCCCATTCCTGAAAGGATTGAAGGTTCAGGTTGGATGGTGTTTTGAGCAATCTGGTTTAGTGGAAGGTGTCCCTGCACATGGCAGGGTAGAAGTAGATGATCTTTAGTAGCTTCCAATCCAAACCATTCTATGATTCCATTATTTCTTTTCAATCTCCCTTTAATTCCACATAAACTTTTAGCACCCAAAACATTTAGGATCAAAGAACTGCACAGCTTGACCTCAATAATTTTAAGAAAATTTCCTTTTCTATTCATGTGATACCAGTGCTTTGCTTCACTACCTTGCTTTAGGAATTGCATTAGAAATACACAATGAGCAGTCAATCCCTACAGAACCCTGACATGCTAGTCATGTTTCTTAGACCTCTATCATATCATGATCAGGCATCTATTTACAGATTGAAGTAGAGCCTTATTTGGTTGATCCCACTGCAGAAGAAATTCCACACTTTTGAAAATCCTTGGTGCCCTTCTCTGAGCCTTTTTAAATTCTACAATATTGTCTGTAAGATGAGGGATCAGAAGTATATATAATGGTAAAATTGCAAGTGCTTCACATATTCAAGCATCTGTATATTAATCTTATATTAATGTTATTTCATTTTGAGGTTTATTCTTTTATCACTAATTTTTAACTCTTAGCTTGATTTCTTGACTGCTGATGATAACTGACATTTTAGCTGCACCATCCATTATAACTTGAAGAGCTGGCTTCTCTGCAGTAAGGGTCATTTCAGAGCCCATCATTTTAAATGTGAAGCCAGGACTATTTTTTCCTCTCTGCTGCACTTTACATTACTTAAACAAAATTTCAACTGCCAATGTATGGCCCCACATCATAAGGGGTTTTTTTTGGTTCTTCACTTGTGGTTCTCTTTTTTTACTATTCCAAATTGGTCATTATCATCAGCAAACTTGACCACCTTTCTATGCGTTCCCCTTTCCAGATCATTTCTGGAAGAATCAAACAAGGTATTACTTGCAGGACAAGAATTGGGACATATCACAAAAATTACTGTTCCAGAAGCTTAGTACAAACAAAATATAATACTTCTCATATATAATTAGATTGTGGAACTTATGGTAGCATGTAGTTATGAGGGCCAAAGATATGAAAGGTTTAAAAAACAATTAAAATAAATTCAGGAGAGAGACCTCCATAATGTATTAAGCACAATGACTTGACTGCAAACTGAGATTAAAAAAAAAAAATGCAAAATGTTGATCATCAGAAGCTACACAGTACTAAGCAAAGGATTACTTTATATTTGGATCATTTCTTTTACACTTCCTCTAAATATCAGCTACTGGTCAGTGTTGGAGACAATATACTGTACCATCTGTACCCAGGGCAAAAAACCCCACTGATCCAGTATGGCTATGTTTTTCTTATTTATTTTTTTTTATTAGATACATATTTCAGATTGTTATTTATGCTTCAAAATGTGCTGTGTTTTTACGTTTTCAGAAGATACTGTATGATGAAATGTGCTAATAATGAAAGGTAATCAAGCCTAAATATTTATGAAATAATAAATCACTGGCCTTAAAATCTCCATTCCCATTATACAGGTTTAAAATCGGTCCCTCTTTAAATCAGTTAAATATTTTTGAATGAGTATTTCCTTGCTTTTTTGATCATTCCTGATTGAAATGTCCTCAAAAACGTATCTCTTTAGTGACAAAAAGAAGATATGTTGATCTTTCAGCAGACAGAACATCATAATGGTACATTTTGTTCTCATGATAGACAGTTTTGACTTTGAGAACAATTGACTGGAATTTGAAGAGCATGCTACTCCATGGCAAATGTTCCAGAGGGAGCTTTTGTTACATATTAACATCCTATAAGTTCTTCAAAATTAAAATCTCTTATTTGGACTTCAGAAAGTGTTTACTGTAATGAGATTATAGTTGAATAAATTGTAATTCTTACCAAAATCTCTGTTCCCTTTTATTCCTATGTGCAATCCATGGCTAAAACTCTCCTCCAGACACATGTTCCTCTGTTCCTATATATTAGCAGTGATAAATATTTTCTGAATTCTTTAATTCAGTGCTTGCATTGTAAGGGAACAGGCACATTTTAACCAACAGATGCCTTATTTTTCTTTTTTATTGTCCCTCACCTTCCTGATCTAATACAGAGTATTATTTGTGGGCATAAAATGTGAGCATAAAACACATTCAGTAAAGTACATATTTTTGTTAATTTAATATGGAACCACTGGCAGGATATTGTGGCTTACTGTGAATAAATTATCTTCTGTATTTAAAATTATGACTAAAAGATGAATGATGCAAATGAGACTGGCAAAGTTGAAACTCCCTTAACTTCCTTAAGCAGGAACACTGTTGATAGCATTTGAGGAAACTGTAGGTTATAAGGATGAAATACTCTAAATGGTTTATAATTAAAATCCAAATATTTTTCCCTGTGAAAGCACAATTCAAAATAATCTGTCAATAATAAGACTTTGACCTCTTGTGCAGTATTAGTAAGGTGAAACCAAACGAGTTTAAAATGTTTTATCCAGATCAATTTTAAACAGAGTGAATGTCTCTTAGCATCATTTAAACTTATCTTGATATGAATCAGACAGTCTAATCATAACAACACAGATAAAGCACTTTAGATCAAAATGCATATTTGAATTTGTTAGTGTGCAAGACTGAAGTCTAAGAAAAGTTAATAACATGATATATTAAGGAATGGGAATGATGATAAAAATCGCTGTGTCCATTCATATGAGCAATCCTTTACCTGTTAAAACCAAATACACAATAAATAAAAAGAAATAAAATCTATATTCATTTTTAGGAAGTGAACAGTGTAAAATACCAGTTATACAATATTAAAAGAAAAAAAAATCCATGATTCTGTGTTTTTATTTCTTTAAAGCAATCTTTTCAACAGCCAGACAATAGGTTATTATATATTAAAAAAAAAAAAAAGTCATTGCCTTTGTCTCATTATTTTGAAAAAATAGCAGCCCTTTGTTCGTGTCTTTTCATGTTGAAGATGCTTTCTGATACATACCATGAAATCACAGTGTAGCTACAGTGTTAATTTATACACATCTATTTATTTACAAAAATCTTCTCCACAGACACAGAAAAACACTGGGAGACAGGGAAAGTTGCTGAAGTAGGCAAACAGAGGTAAAATGTCACTCATCACCACTCAGCTCTGCTCATCTGCGGAGTGGGCTGGATGGGAGCATAGTTGCCAATGGGAGTACATTTTCCTGTGATCCCAGGCATTCCTGGCACTGCTGTAAATTGCCAGAGTGTTGTGCCTGCCTTCAGCACGCCCCAGGAACCAGGCAGAGCATACAGGTGGGCAGCTCTTCCTCTCCACTCTTTCACAGCAGACAGTGGTTTGATACAGCTGAAGGTTGAAACTAGAAATGAGACATCCTAGCAACTGGTAAATGGTTTCCACACTGACCGCCTGCTAAAACAACTCGTAGACTACTTTGATTTAATAAGCAGTTCACTTTTAAATTCAGCAATTATTCTTTCTAATCTATTGTAATCTATTCAGGTGGTGCTAGTTTGAAAGAGACACAGAATTTCATTAATACTCACGGTATGAATAGGGATCAGTTAATTATTTAAAACAGAATCTCCCTTTTAAATGTTTTTCACATTTAGGTCTTAGGAAAAAAAATATGGGTGGAGGAAATACAGGAAGAATGTAATGTTCTTTTTTCAAGAATATGAATCAGAAATTTGTGTTGAATTAAAGCCTTAGGGGGTAAAATTCCTTAAGAGTGTGGAACTTTTTCTTTGGGTTCATGCTCAACAGCTGCAAAATTAGATAGTTTCTGGCTCCTGCTTGGCTCAGTCTTAAACGTGGTCAACTACCAGCATGAGAAAGTCTGCAGGCATTTATTCTAAAGTATCTTGTAAAATGATCATTACTAGTTTCACATAAAAGATTGACTAATTATATATCTATATTGGCTTTATACCAGTATGAAATTATCTTTTTTTTTTTTACTATCACAGTTATGTACATTTATACAATTTTATATGAGGCATTCTTATGTGTAAACACAGGTATACATTAAAAATGACACTTCAGTAAGACTTTACAAAACTCCTGCATTCAACCCCCATTTCAATTGTGGATAGAAATTAATAGACTCAACATGAGGAAAGAAAGCTGATTAAATATCTAGATCACATATCAGCAACTGAGAGACAGGGACATTCCGAGTTCTGATCAGAAGCCAAATTTCTTGAGCATACAAGGCATTTATATAGGGTTTTTCTTGTATGGCACTTATATAGGGTTCTATTTTTGGTAACAATTCTCATTAGTTATACATTCTTTATGACACCAGTTACTTGGTAATCATTACAAAGTTTCACAACATGTTTCTTGGTCACTTGTACCCCAGGGAGCCTTTATCTATGTCTGTCTCTCCCATGGTTTTTGCTTGATCAGGCCTAAGATACCAGGCAGCTTTATCAGTTCCATTATGCTCTCTGATTCAATCCCCATACTCAGATGTCCTGTAAAATATCTATGAAATAGCTCAGATATTTTCTTAAACATCAACAAATTGGTAAAAGAGACCAATCCGTAGGAAAGATAATTCCTATAGGAAGGCCTATTCCAAATTACTCAGCTGCCTAAAGAACAGTTGTTCTTTAAAGGCAGATAAGTAGTCAATTAAAATTTCTAAATAAATCTTGTAAAGAAGGCAATAAATCATTTAACACATGAAGTTGGGCAGTAAATAATACAGCTTTAACAATATGTGTGTGGGTGTACTTAAACATATGCATACACATACTTGCATATACACACACATTATGTATATACACTAACCCCAATTAAACAGCCTGCCATATTTTGTGATTCTGTGATTCTCTGAACTCATGTAGACCATGAGATAAATTTCTCAAGAGAAGCAACAGAATCTCAGTTACATTACTGCTCATATTAAATTAAATGGGACAAAACACTTATTAGGACTTCCAGTAGTTTGAAATGGCATCAAAGTTAAGGATCACAAATGCATCTGTTTTGCAAAGACAAATAATCTACAACACCATATGATATCAAAACCTTACCACTGCTTTCTTATGACATTGCCTCTGAAAGAGATCATTCTGGTAATAGTAAGTGAGCTCTAGATTAAAATTAAAATTCATCCAACACAATATTGCTTTCAAGTCTTTGCTGTTCCTGCTGTGATACAGTGTTGTGTTCCAATATACTGCCCAGTTAGCAGCAGCCTGCAGTCATATAATAAAGAACTAGGGGCAATCTTATTTTCACAGTGAGTTGATTTTAAACTAATGCAACTAACTCTATGATTTTTGGTTCACCTCCCAAATTACAGACACTGATGGCTTCATTATTGAACAAAACAGCACCTGAGAATGACTTGAAATCAGCTGAAAAGAACATTAGACATCACATAGAAAATAATTATGGGGACAAAAATCATGATCATAAAGAGTCTGAAAACTGGAGGAACATTATTCATACAGTGTACAGTGCTGTAAAACATGAAATAAACTACCAAATTTTAAAATATAAGTAAATAGATTAATTTTTTTAAAAAATGCGCACACCAAATATTTTTTATTGCTATTTTATTCCTAATTTGGATAAGCTGGTAAGTATGGTAAGTAAGTATTTTTCAATAATCTCCAGAGACATGGATATCTCGGGCAGCCACAGACCAATAAATATAGCTAGAGAAGTTTAGAATGCTTATTTGAGACTATAGTTTAGCAAAGTATCTGCTGCATTTGTTTTAAGTGTTCTGGCTTGATACATATTTATTTGTTTATGACAGTCACACCTGACTGTTCTCCCTTTAGCTTTGTTTACTTTTCCCTCAATCTTGAAAAAGTCACAAAAGCAAGCAAAAAAAAAATAAAATTCTCCTTCTCTTGCATAACAAGATATATACATAAGATAATAAGCTAGATCTTAAATTTAAAAATATAATATATGCATAGTCACCCTTTCTCACTTTTTGGTAGGACTCTCCTCTGGGAGGAAGCAGCTGTTCTGGAAAAGGGCCTGCACCCCTGGAAAGGGGCTGCTGAGAGCACAGGACGTTTCAGGGATGAAGGAGTAAACAGTGATGCAGGATGGTCAGACAGGGACTTGATGCAAAAGTCAGAATGGATGGAAATTTAACAATAAGGGCTACCCACAGGGCTTCAAAAGGGGGTGGAAGTTATTCAGGGAGGCCCAGAGAAGAAGAAACACTTCAAAATAGAGTCTGATGCTTGGCTAAACCATCTAGGATGGTTCCCACAGATAAATGGTTTTCAAGTGCATAGAGTTTTAGGAGGTTGGTTCTGAGAACACCAATGCTCCTCATCTTCCCCTCTTCATCCTCCTACATCAAACAAATAAATCAGTCCCCAGGAGCTCCTTGAGGTCTGACTGGGGAAAGGCCCATGAATACTGTAGCAAGTATACATGCTGACAGGATATGCTACAGAACACTTGTTTTGAAACTTAGCTTTATTTTTTTTTAATCAGATAGAAAAGAATCAGTACAGTTAGTTCAGTATTAACCTATTTTATATTGTGTATTTTAATAAATATTTATAAATTAGCATTTTCAATGTTACTTCAAATTAATATGCTGACATTGCACAGCTGTTTTTCAGTGTGGCAGTACATTTTTCACCATTGAATGTGAAAAATTAGTTCTAGATTAATGTTATGGGTAAATATCTTTTTCACATATCTAAAACTTAGTTAAATGTAGAACTCACTCCAACAAGAAATTACAGAAATCACAGACATAAATTCCTTAATAATGACAAACTCATTACTAAGTAGTTCATAGCTACCTGTTAAGCTTCCTGATCCAAAAGTGTACTCCAGCTCTGGATGTTCCTAAACTTGAAACTACTACAAAGAGAGGGGTTCTTGCAAAAGAAACATTGTGTAACTGCTTTGCTTTTGATAAGATTTTCTTAAGCTATCTCTCTGATACCAGGTACAAGACCAGATGCTGTGTGATGCATTTTGGGGAGAGAAGCAGTAGCAGGATTTTAGTACACAGAGATGTTGGCAATTAGAAAGATGTGGGCAGAGACTGCACTTATGTTAGGGGTTAACAGATGCAGGAAAAGATGACCTAGAATTAGAAATTGAGAGATTTCATTGCAAATGGAATTAGGGAATAAGTTTTCAATGCTTTGTTTAATATCTCTTTTCTCTGATGGTTCTTTTCTGTCTGTTGGTTCTGATTTTATGCTCAGTAGCCCACTTTCTGAGATGCATCTCTGCTCTTAGCAGTACATCCTGCTCCTGTGATTATGGTCCAAGAGTGCTGATTCACTGCTGTTTTCTCAAACCAAATCATATTAAAAAGTATTACCTCTGAAATAAAGACTATTATAAGAAGTCATCATGTCTCACAGTGCAGTTTAATTACACGAAGATAACTACCTATGCATCCACCAAGTTGTGAGTACATTTTGTCCATAAGAAAGTCAACAGTCTACTTATTCTCATTATACCCTTCCCACCATTTTTTAGTAGAAAATACTAATACTCAATTAATAATACATTTCAATACACAGCATTGAAGTGTATTATTAATCATACAGATCTGTATGAAAACATTAATAATAAAAATAATGACAAAAATGAAAATTTGAGTAAGATAATCTGGTGTCAAAAAAGGTTAGGTATCATTTTGTTTGCTTTGATTTGTGCTGATTAAAGTAAGAATTCCACTAGTAATAAATCTGCTAACCTAGCTACAATTTGTGGCCCTGTCCTCTACTTTTAATTTCATTACTTGCTATTACTTCTACAGTTGTGTTCCAATTTTTCCATGTCACCATTATAATATTTTAGCTAAGAACTATCCCTCACAGATCAAATAAGCAAACAGAGTCCTGTTGAAACATCTCAATAGCACATGACCAGTGTGACTTCACAGGAATTATTCTGTGTATGTAAAAGTTCTGCCTTGAGCTAAATGGCAGAGGAAAGCTATGTTTAGGACATTTGTAGAAAATGAAATGCTTCTAAGTTTTGTCATTCCTATCCTTCTAAACACCCATTATTTACTTGAAGCTTATATTTTTCAGGTCCAGAATGTCAACCTTTTATTTCTGCTTGAGCAAATGCCTTACTTAAGAAGAACAACTGGAACAGCTTCTGTGGGAAGCAGCCTACTGGAGTGAAACCTGAGCTCATGCCATTTAGCTTTAGACATTTCATTTAGGTGTATGAACTTAAATATTCCTTTTCTTGACTCTTTCTAGCCAGGATCCCAGCCTGAATCATCCTATTACAGTTTCTTTGTATTTTCATTGACACAAAAGGAAATGCAAGCAAATAGACAAGTATTTAGCTGTCAAATGTAGGATATAAAGTTAGGCACTGCACACAGTCCCCAGTTGTGGCTGTATTATACAACATCAGAGATGCTGTTACATAAATGGTATTTTCCTTGCACTTCATTCCATGAGCCTAAGAAATTGAAGACTAATAAGTTGTCTCATTAATGAAAAGACTGAATTATAATTCATGTGGTTTCACACAAACAAAGGTGATCTGCGCACAAGAAATCACTACATTTCATAAAGAAGAAAAATTGCATTTATTAGTAAATACATTTTGTTTTATCTATATTCTTAGGGGCATTATTTAAAAAGTGAATGAGAGATGAAAATGAAAGATAATACATATATAAAAGTGTCATTTTCATGTAACTATATAAAGCACATTAAAGAAGCAAGACAATCTATAGTCATTTTGAAAGGGATAAAATCAGCCACACTCATTGTTTGCTGTTGAGCATCAAGAATCTCACCCTTTTCCAACTGCAGTGTGTTGCAGCAGCTTCGTTTAATCACAGAGCCTTGAAGCAGCTCCCTTCTGCCAATCCTTGCAGCCGCATTGCTGCTTTCAGCTCCCCATCTAACAGACAAGTACATCTCAGTGTGCAAAAACTGCACCAAGGGAACACAGAAGGGAAAAAGACTATCATTCCTTCAAAAGGCCTGGCAGAATATAAAACATGCAGCTAGAGATGGAGAAACAGACTCAAATTCCTTCTAATTATATTTTTCTGCTGTTGTTTCTCGTTAAATATATATGCAAATATATTCTTAGCAAGTATTGAGCATAAAAGAGAGAGGGGAAAATGCAAACCCAAAGTTGTATCTTGCATTTAAACTGATGTCTGCAAAACAGGAGATCAAGATAAATTAAAAAAAAATAAAAAATCTCATTACCAGTAAAGGCCACCTGCTGAGATAGTGATTCCTCTCAGAGACTACTGTGTCTTTTAATATTGAATTGTCTACTCTGGAGCGCAAAGGAGGGAGAGAAAAAAGGAGAGGAGGATCCTCAATTTCATTAGATTTTGAATTTCCCTCTGGAGATGTCTATCTATCTCCCTTGACAAGATCAGTGTCTTAGGGCCTCACTTGGATTCTTTCAAAGGTATAAGAGAACGTTCAGGAGATCGAAAGCCTAAAGAAGACCCATGTGAGTCATGGAAGACTGTAAAAGAGCAGGTACCCATGTAGTTATGTTATTCATTCAAAGGCTAAGAATTCTTATATTTACACTGTTCATACTGAGGGTAAAATAAAAAATATACAATTTCAATAAGAAACTTTGGGCCAGACCCTCACTTTTTAAAAAAAATTCTGTAGCTTCATTATGAGCATCGTGTTATTTAGGTTAAAAAATCATCAGAAGTTGCAACAATTAGCTGGCAACAATAAGTTGTGAATTCCATTTGCGAAATCCAAAGAACTGTATAGCAAGAAAATGGAAAATTCTACCATTATCTATCTAGAGAAGCAAGTGCAGTGAATGAAATTCTCCACAGTCTAAAATACAATATTATTTGCATACATAAAACAAAATAATGCTGAAAATACCAACGATCTGAACCGGTAAACTTTTACAGGTAACTTACAAGAGCCTTTGGGAATTGCATGCAGTGTAGGACAGCACCATGGAAGACATGTTATAACAGCACACACTGGTAATGTCATTATTACCTTTCTAGCGATAATGCCATGAATAGAATAAGAGGTAACTCTTACTAAATTGTTGATCTACACCAAAATGAAGCTTTTTCATGGGCATTTTTGACTGAGCACTGATAATGTAAGTGGAGAGGTTTTATATGTATATACACTTTTCAAATGGGATTTTGTATTGCATTGTTTCTGTGATGTAGTACATGTAAAAATAAGCCAGTTTTCTAGAATAAGACTGTAGAATACCTCTTTTTTTTGGATGAGCATCTTGTTTTCAAATTCATTTGAAAACACCGTCTAAGTAACCTGACCTTATATGGAATTACCTAAATGTAGACAGGGAAAATTTTACATGGAAACACACTACATAGCATCTTCTGCTTAATCTGCACCTTTTTTGTAGCTGGTGGGAATTCTGCCGTTGAATTAGATTTAAAAAATACTATGACAGAAAAAGTCCTATTTTGACGCATTTTAGTCACTTTTTTTTTTTTAATTCAACCTATTTTTTCTGCTTTTTGAGGGTAATCAAATGTCAGGTTTTTGCAAAGAATGACCCCAAATGATGAAGAAAGGGGCATCATCTCTAAGTTCCAGTCAGACAAGAGACAATCGAGCCTAAGGTAGCTTCCTACCAGCTGCCTGAAATACTGCTACCTTGGCAATTGTAGAAGAACACAAAAAAACCACAAAACCCAGATAAGACACCAAGTAAATACCTGAGTTTAGAGCCACCCCAGAGCTCTGCACTTCCATAGCTAGGCTGCTGCCACCAGAAGAGTTATGAAGATGAGATGAAGTCATGCAGTAACTGCAATATAGACAAAATCAAAATAGGTCACACAGAATTAATGTTGCACTGTGATTGTAGAAGACAAACTTATAAAGAACTGAGGAAGGGACAGAAAATATAAGGGAACAATGTGGTTAAAACTTAGAAGCAGATGTTACAGCACTCTAACTTTCATTATGCTAGAGATGATTATTAATGATCTGCCAGGCCAAGAAAGCAATGAGGTAGCAAAATATGAAGATGACAGAAAATAATTTAAATTAATCAGAACAAATAAAACATGAATTTCAGAGACACCTAGTGAAGTGTATCAAATCCTGTTTCTTTCCGCTAAGCCTGTAATGGAACTAAATTTTTAGCATTTTCAGGCAGAATTTTTATGCATCTAAAAAATCAAAACATGAACTGAAGGGTGCACTGGGAAATTAAAAAAAAAAAAAAACATAAAATCATAAAATTGCTGTCTTACACAAAAAAAAAGTAATTCTGGGAGCAAAATTGGTGAATTTTGCCAATCACAAAAAGACAACTTATGAATTCAATTGTCTACATTAGCAAACTGAAAATACTGTGTACATTTGTACACATCAGCTTGTGTTATAACTTAATTCTTTGGGCATTTTAACAGTAAATGAAGAATTATTTCTATCTATCACTTATTACACAATCTTCACGCTTTTGCCTTTCTGAAATAATGAGCAGATAGTTAAAAACAGGCATGGCGCAATTCAGTCTTTTTTATAAATGTCATTATTTTGCTTCCCTTTCACCTCCTTGCTGTATCCATCTGCTTTCTGCAGTGTTGTGCTTAGGACATGCTAAATATGCTTAATTTATGTAAACAGTCAGTGACAGAACTTGCCATGCATGAAAGTAAACACTCATGTATGTCTCTGCCTTAAAAAGGACCTACAGTTAGTTACATGCTGTGCAGTGTCTTGTGAAGGAGCCCTGATCGTTTACTCTACCCTACCAAACAGCAACTACCACAGTGACAGTGACAAAAGCGAGGGCAGGGCAGCATCAGCTGGGTTTTATATTGAAGGGGAAGACCAGTTGAATTTCACATTTCAGGGGTTGAAAAATGTTTTAAAGCTGAACTATATAACATTAACTTCCACGATATAGAAGAGGCTTGTGGACAAGAGCCACGGTGGATGCGTGGCTTGCAATGGAAGATGACGCCTACACCCACGTGTGACAGCTACAGGCGGCTCCGTGCATGGGACACCAGTGCCATCACCTCGTACATGAAAGGAACCAGATGGGCATCGGCCTCTTCTCCCAGGCAACTGGCGACAGGAGGACATGGCGTTAAGGTGTACCAGGGGATGTTTAGGTTGGACGTTAGGAAGAAAATCTTTACAGAAAGGGCGATTAGATAACAGAATGGATTGCCCAGGGAGGTGGTGGAGTCACCATCCCTGGAGGTGTTAAAAGACTGGACGTGCCGCTCGGTGCCATGGTCTGGTTGACAAGGTGATGTTTGGTCACGGGTGGACTCGATGATCTCCGAGGTCTTTTCCAACCTAATTGATTCTGTGATTCTGTGATCACCCCGCACCGCCCGCGCTGTCCCCGCACGCAGGGCTCAGCACGGTTCCCCGCGTGGAGCGAAGGAGCTGCCGAGCGAAGCGCAGCCCGCCGGGTAAGGCACGGACGGCGCCGGGCACGGGGAGCCTGCGCTTGGCCGTGAGGGACACCGAGGCCCCCGGGCCGGGTCGGCCGCGGTGCCGCCGCCGATCCCCGCCGGGCTCTGCCCCTCAGCCCGGGGCCGGCCGCGCGCCCCGCCCGCCCCGGGGCTTCCCCCGTTCCCGCGCGCGCCGCCCGGCCCCGCGCGCATGCTCGGAGCGCGGGGCGGCGCGCGGGGCGGCGGTCCTGCAGTGCGGGGCGGCGGCGGGCGGCGCGCGGGGCGGAGCGGGGGCGCGCACAGGAGCTGCGGCGCGAGCGGCGGCGGGCGCGCACCGAGGCGGCGCCGCGTGTCCCTCCGGCCCCAGCACCGCGCGGGACCCCGGGCCCTGCGCCCTCCTCCGCACCGCGGACAGACCCCGCGCCCGCAGTAAGTGCGGGGAGGGACCGCAGGGGGAAAGGGGGGGGATCCGGGCTCCGCACCCGCCAGGTGCGGGCGAGAACCGGCTGGCGGGGTGCCCCGCGCGGGGCTTTTCCCCCCGGGCAGGCGGCGGGATGGAGGCGCGGCGGGGCTGAGGCGGGGGCTCCGCGGCCTCGGCGCTGCTCAGCGGTCGAGGATGATCCTCACCGGGAAAGTTGGTGTGCGCGGTCGGCATGCGGGAGTTGTTCCACTGGCGAGATGGAGAGAAATAGTACCCGCGGCGATTTGACGTTAACTCTTGAGTTAACGAATCCCCACCGATCCGGATATGAGCACCGACAGCATCCAAAGGAAGAGCTGAGCTGTCGCCTAACAATTTGCGCTTTGGTGGAAGAGGGAGTCTTTGGCGTTTGTGTTCGTTTGGAAAGGGATAGCGAAAAGGGCGTGATCTTTTTCCAGTAGGGAAAGGGGAAAAAAAGGGAAAAAAAACCCCGTGCGAAATCAAGCGCCAGAGCAGCCCTCGCAAGGTCATCACACCACGGGAGAGGCAAAAGTGCTCCCGATCCATGCGATCGCTCTATCGCTTTTCATACTGCCTGTAAGGCATGCTTTTATTTTAACATTTAATTTATTTACCAGGCGAGGTGTTTGCAGGTGGTAGCGGGGTAGGTGCGGGGCGGAGGTGCTGCGCTCCTGCTATTTACTAGGGCATAAATCGGAGTGAAGATGGAGGTGGGAGGAGATAACAAAAGCTGGTGTGCGATCCTGGGCATCTCCCACACGAAGGCGTGAGAAGGAGGAGGGAAAGGAGACGGCAGGAGAGAGAAATTCGTTTCCAAAGATCAAAACAAAAGGTGGAGCAGGTTGAGGCAGATCGTGAGAAGCCGGGGCGGAAAGCGAGGGAGGCGATTTCCGCGCTGACCCGAGCGGAGCGGAGTGCGGGGGCTCTGCGGGGGCCGCGATGTGCGCGGCTGCGGAGGAAGGGAGGGAGCGCGGGCGGGGTCTGCCCGACCGGCGCAACTTTGCGCGCCAGCATCGCTTGGAAATAAGCTGCTCGCACCCGGAGAGACATGCTGTTTGTGTGGGGCGAGGGGAGGAACGCCTGCCGGTACCCCGAGGGCTTCTTCGCTCTCCTCTTCCATGCTCCGCCGGGAAGGACCAGCTCCTGTCCGCGGGCTGCGGGGGGAGCGCGGTGCTCAGCGCTGCGGCGAGGACGCTTCCCCGGCGCCCGGGGTGCTGCGCCGGGACACGGGGAGCTCAGCGCCGTGCGGGGCGCTGCGGGCTTCCCAGGGGCGGCTGCCAGAAGGGACCCCAGCACTGTCGCCCTCCCCTACAGCTCGGTCAGCGGGCACCGCCAGCCTCTCGGTCCCCGCCGCTCGTTGCCCTCTGCAGGGCTGCCCGTGCTGCCGGCTCCCCGGTGCGAGGCTTTTCCCGCCAGCCCGGGGGTGTCCCCAGCTCCCGGAGTCCCCCGCTCTCCCCACTGTCCCCACAAGGGAACGCCTCCCCGCTCCCACCCCAGCCAGGCGTCCCCTTCCTGCATGAAGCCACTTGCAAGGTTCCCCCCACCCCAGCTTCGCATCCCGTCCCCAATGCCATGAGCCTTTCCTCTGCTGGGGGCACCCAGCACCTCCCTGATGTGCCCCAGCCCGGGCTGGCTGCTCCGGCCACCGGCGTGCGGAGAAACCGTCGGGGATTGAGAGGGAAAGGGGGACGGGAAGGGCGGGTTGATCTGGGGCAACTGCAGACCCTCCGCTTCCCCGGCCCTGGAGGAGCCTGTTCACGGGCTTTTCGGAGGTGGGACGGGGCTCTCCGCCTTCCTCGGGCGAAGGGCAGCTGGAGCCGGAGCGGGCGGAGCTCCCGCCGCCGCGCAGGTACCGCGCTCCCGAATCCCGCACGACCCGGAGCAGCGCAGCAAGGCGGGGAGGGGATTTACCTGCACCGCCAGTCTTTTCGGCCGACAAGCAAACGTACAGATAACAGGGTGGCGAAAACACCTGCCCTTTTCATTAAAATTGAAGGGTGATTACTTGGGCATTAAAGCCGTAGCCAATTATCAAAAGGCCAAATACATGAATAAATTCCTTGTTCTTGTTCAGAAGATGTTAATGTAACAGATGGGTTTAAGAGATACAGGTACTTCTCCTATCCATTCTGAAGGCAATATATTTTTAGCAATGTTTTGTTATTAGTGTGCCTTTGGATAGGCATTCTCTTCCTTTATATATTGGAAAGTTCAGATCTCAGAGATATCACTATCTCTTTATGAAGAATAAAAAGATGGACATATTTTATAACCAGAATATGATATGCAACAGATTAATCACGGAGAAAAATAAGTGTATGTGGAAGCTGAGTCTTTGTAGAATACATAATCACTGTCCCTTTCAGAATGTATACTTCCTAGTAGTTGTTTCTGTGACACATTTTCAGAGCCATTAGTTTTCACTACTACCCTATTACCTGACAGAATGCCTTTCCTTTTTAAAGAACCATAGTTCATTTAAGAACCTCAGTTTACTTGAAAGATCTTCTGGTACAGTGTTCAAACAGCACAATCCATTTCAGGTTTGTGGACTGTGATCAATTCTAATTAAAACTTTAATTATGTTTTTCTCCATTCAAACAAAGCATGAAGTAGACTGGGCTCATATTGCTGTCAAGGAAAAGTAAGGAAACGTTCTTCGTCTTGGATATGTGTTATCCCTGCCTTATAATTAAGGACTGAATCCTTAATCTTGTTATTTATCCACATAGGACTGCAATATTTAACCAGTTTTCTAGGTTGCCCTGTCTTCTTGCCTGATAGGAAAGTATACCTTCACACCACTGATTTTTCAACGTGCCTCTTGTTCTGGAACATCCAGCTATTGCCAGCAGATCAGTTGTGTCGTCAAGCAGCATCTACTCCAGAGTATCACAGCGTTATGTAACTCACAACACAGAGCAAATGCCAGAGATGTCTCCGCCGCGCTCGGTCCCGTTGTGCGGTGCCCTGTGTGCCTTCCCCTGCTGTATTGTACCAGCAGAGTCACAGCTGAGACCGCCCCACAGCACCAGCCAGAAGGGAAACTCTGCTCTGGCCAGAGTGATGAGGCCAGGTCTAACTGGGATGTGATGGGGCAGGGTTGGGCAGGGCAGAGCAGAGGAAATCAGGCTGGCTGTGCAGGATGGAAGCAGTGCGATGCCGCTGGCTTTGGTGCTGTTTGGAAAAGTGCCACGTGTCCCAGGGTGCGACATCCTGCTGACTGCAGCATGTCTGGGGTTTGGGGGGATCCCAACGTGCCTTCCAGCAGGGTCCTGGCCAAGAGCCGCAGCACCACTGTGCTGCTGCAGGCCTCTTGACTTTTCTTTCTGTCTGTACACTGAGTATAGCTGCAGGAAATATCTAAATCTAATGGATACGGGTTCCCTTAACAAACACATGAACGTGGTGAACTTTGTTGTGGGTGATTCTGTAATTGTTTACATTTCAAGCTGTTGTCCTGGTTCTGTGTTTCAAAATTGAATGTTATGTCTGTCTGCACAATGGATTCCTAAGCTTTTTTGTATTGTATCTGTGCCTCTTGCTCCCATTTTAGGTATTCAGTTCTGTCAACCTTTGCAGATTCCCATAGATTTCCAGAATTTTATGTCACTTGGCCAAAAAATGCTGGCTCATCCTCTAATTGTGAATCAAACAACAATGTACACTAATTTAAGATAGAGTTAGAAAATTATGGTAGACAGATTTGGTTTTAAAGTCTTTGGAATTGAAACACACAGCACTTACCCTGAGCAACTGGGCTCCTTGTCTGTGTTGTTAAAAATTGTCAGCACTGGTCTTCATCCATTTGTTTTTGATAGGTATTAGCAGTGTGCATTGGGGCTAAATACCCTTTGTCATTTGAGTGATCTGTAAAGAAGCTTGTTTCCAGGTGGACTTGATGGCCCATGGATTCTTTGCTTTCTTTAATTTTGTCTTACTTTAACAGAGAAAAGCACTGTGTGATCTTCATGCATTATTCCTAATGAGCCTAGACCGTTTCATCTGTCCCCATTTTATTTTGGGTCACTATTGCCTGCTTTTGCACACCTTTTGCCATTCTCTACATCCTTGGGCTTTTTCTTTCTTCCTTCGAAGTGTAATTTTGTTCCTTCTTTTAGTGTGTGTTCATTGCATCTTCGGATCGCTTTCCACCTTACCGATTATCTTCTTTGCTGTTTATTTCCTTCTTGGGAAAGACCACGGTTTACCCCATAGCTTCTCTCCATGGCATCACTGAAAGATCTGTGTGGTACAGGAGTACAGCACCAACAGGGAAGGCTGTGAGCAGTTGCTGTGCTGGAAGATGTAAGGATCCAGATGGGCTCCCATCACAGGGCGGCGCTTTCTTACCTCAGCTCCAACTACTTGTCTGTATTCGTAGAGAGAATCTTTCTTTTGAATTTTATACTATTGGTCTGAGAGTAACAGCTATAAACCTTTTCAGAGAAAATCAAGCAGATGATAAAAAGGATATTTGTTCATGGAATACAAAAGCTCGGAGTAGTGCAACAATTTTTTATTGCTTTTTAAGTTATAAAGTGCTAAGAATATATAGGTATTTTTTTCTTTTTTTTAACTATGTGGATGTTATCCACAAGGTCTCTGCTTTCTAGAGCTTTTCCACATTTGGATGTGAATGTGACTGAAAAGACAATAATACACTTACAGGAAGTTAAGGCAGATTATTAGGGATGGTCTCATAGATGAAAGTTGAAAAAAGTAAGTGGTTTCAAGGAGACAGTTGAAGGAGAAAAAGATAAAAGCCACTTGATAGTAAAATTCACTGATTTGTTTATAAAAATATCAGGCTGTTTTTCTTTGTGATTATTCCCCTGAGGAAAGTAAGGAACGGAATATGTTCAGTAAAATGACTTGTAAAACCACAGCTAATTGAAATAAATTGTGCTCCTTGGGAGTGAAAGGACAACTGCATCTTTTTTTTTTTTTTTTGAACTAAGCGTGTTGTGTTCTAAAATTTTGATATCAAGGACAAAAGAATACACATTACAGATATTATTGAAGATTTTCTCCCTGAAATAAACCCCATGAAGTCATATATATAATCCCAGACTGTAAAAAATAGTGGAATGTATTATAAATTTCTCAGTTTCACTGTTTTGAAAAACGAGGAGTTTGCTACATTCTCAAGTTTGTCAACAACCTACAAGCTTTGAAGTAATGAGAAGTGATAGTTTGAGATTACGAAGTGGATCTTTTAAGATAATTATAATAAAATAACTTCCTAATAGGAAAACAAATAATTTTAAAATCACTTTATCATCACAAAGCCATTTGAGGAAGATTATCTACACAATCAGTATTAAAAAAGTCTGAATTGATGTACAGGAAAAAAGATGTAATGGTGATTCCCATAGCTTTTACACTAATATAAATATGTGTAATATAAAAACTTTTTGGTTAAAATTATGTTTAATCACTTTTGGCTTAAAGCAGATTTAATTTTAAATAATTGATGATTTCAGAGAAGCATCATTGTTTTTATGCAGCACTAGTGAATATCAGAAAAAACATTTTATTTATTTCTTGTTCACTAACTCAGACTTTCTCAAAGTTCATTTATGAAAATATCTAAAAACGGAGATCTGTAATGATAAGACAAATGGTGTTGAAAACTTTTTTTTGGTCCCATCAGTTTATTTTCTTACAGTAGTTAGGCACAAAAAATAGTATAGTTTTGTTTCAACTTCTAATGAGTTGAATCAGCCAATATATTATCAGTCTATGTGATTACTTTGCTTGCTCGAACTTTGTACAAATCAAAATACTCAAAACCAAAACAAGTTGTGACAGTAATTTACAGAGGGTTTAGACCAATAAATCTAAGGCTCTAAAACTTTTGATGAAAATCACTTTTATTAGTTTTAACTTCTAGCTAAATAGAAAGTTGTATGTTAGAGATGAAAGCTCTTGGGTTCATAAATGTTTAAATCTACAAGGGAGATTAATGAACATTTTAACCATGTCAAGCAGAGGCCATAGCATTTGACTCAGTGATGCTTTTACTCTCCTTTTACATACAAATTTGGGGGAGGGGAAAAAAAAATCAGTCTTAATTTAAAGAACATGGAAAATGGAAAGTGTATCTCTCTAAGCTTTTTTAGTAATTAAGTATCATTAGTGTTAAAATGTGTTGGTTCTGGACTTAATTACTAGTTCTTGAACAATCAATCCCCAAAGTAGTGGGGAAAAAAATAGATCAGCTGTTGAGCCTGGTGTGTATAGAGTGCCTATGACTTGATTTTAATATCTGAAAATAATTGTACAAAGGTAATACATTACTGATCTTTTTAAAAAGTTAAAGTTTAGTGTTCCACTTCATAGAAAACATTTTTACTCAAAAGTAGATATTAAGTCATTCACTGTAAGATGGAATCAAATACCGGTGAGGGGTCATGAATATGCTCCTTTTTGCAAACTGCATTTGAGAATATATGTGGTTTAATTAGACATTATTCAGAATGGAGTAATCTAAAATTAGAAACTGTTGTTTATAAAAGCTCTTACAATGCAGCGTATTTCTCTGTACTCTTATCTGCTATATTTAGAAATACAAAGTAACTGGAGACATAGAGAATGAAATCTGAGATATTAGTTAGTAGTTAAAATTAAAATGCCTTTTTTTTTTTAGTAGAAGTTGGTATATGTAGAAGAAAAAGTTAAGATTTTCTAACGTGAGTGAAAGTGAACATTTAGCAAAGTTTTTAGCACTGAAAATAAAATCGGCTTATGTAAGGAATAGTGCTGCAAAAAAGTTATCTGTGCAGGTACTGTTAACATCCAGCACATATCCAGTCAATATCATTACAGTCAATGTTCTTTCATTACACCACAATATATACTATTTTTTTAAGCAGTCATTTTTCCTTTAAAATATACATTTTTTAAAACCATACAAATGAGTACCAACATTTGTGAATGTTCTTGAAATTTGTGTTTTAAATGGCATAAAAGGCTTTCAGTTTGGAATATTGGTAGCCTGAAAAGTGGTTTTAGTTTGATGCAGGAAACATCTGATGATACTGATGATTTTTGCAAACCAGACTGGTTGTACAAAAGGACTGCATCTTCAGATGTCTTCAAATGTCTAACAAAGTTTGATCTGGTGTTATTTTTGTTTCGTTTTGGTTTGGTTTTTTTCTGGGTTTTTTTTGGGGGGGTGGGATTTTGGTTTTTTGTTGAGGTCTGTTTGTTTGTTTGTTTGCTTTAATCTGTCTTGGATATGTCACATCAACCGCATTGTAAGGCTGAACAATGCTCAACAAAGACCTCCAGTTGACTTGGAATCTGGTCCCTGCCATCTATGCAGAATGAGAAAATTTAGAAGAATAGTATGAAATCAGAATGTGACATGTTTAACCTTGTTAAAACTTTATATCATGCATCTTTAAATAAAGAGAGCCAAATAATCACAAACTATTTTTGTGCATATGCGTATATATTCTTGCCTCCTTTTGTCAGTGAAATCCTAACAATACACCACTATTATTGAAATGCCAAAGTGCTTAACAGAAGTAGCTTCTAAGACTCCATTTTCCTCTTCAGGTATGGTGAGAAGACCACAAAGTAGCCTCCATCATTCTTCATAAATAGGTTTTGTGTGCAAGGGTTGTCCCCCACGCTGGGCGAGTTCTGAGCTATTTAGTTCAATGGCTATTGTTTATTCATTTTAATTCCTGGTTGGGAAAATAGGATGGTTGGAAGGGGTTGTGATTTTTTTACATTTTTCTCAAGTGTCTGCCACAAAGAGGTGCTACTGGAACACAGATCAGTAAGTAACAGTTGTTTCTACGTGGTTTAAGAGGTGAATGTTGCTCAATCAGGCTTCCCACTCTGTTATATGAGAATGTAATCCTGAAGTGTCAACAGGTACTAACTGCCTCATGCCTTATCTCATCCTTAGCTTTTGCTGATCCCTTTTTTCCTCCCTCTCTGGCTCTGCTTCCTGTCTTTGATTCTGTTCCAAAGGTCTCCTGTTGCCTAAGAGCCTCCCTCTCCCTGGCGATACTGGCTGTGCGTGTTTAACCATGGTGGACGCCTCCTTCATCTTGCCTTTTAGCTGTGGCTTTGTGTTTGTTTTTTAAACTGTGAGCTTTATAAAACAAGGATCTGGCCTTTGCATATGTTCTAGAAAGTGCAGCTGTATGTACAGTGCTATAAGGGTAAATACTTCTACTAAAATTCTAACAACGTACAAGATATATACTGTACCTACAGCCTGTACAGAAAGATTGGGTGTATGTACAGGGGTTTAGTGGAGTGACTTTGAGCCAGTCTTTGCCTAGTAGCAGTGACTGGGTTTGCCTCCTGCAGGGCTAATGAGGATATATTCATACACCTTCTGCTTCCCCCCATGGGGCTGTTCACAGTGGCAAAGCCAGAGAGTGGAAAGCTGGCTGAGGCACACACTGTTCTCCAGCTCTTGGGCTGTAGTGTAGATAAACCCTAGAATATGTCCTAAACAGCTGTGTTTGTATCTAGATATCTCTAGATGTGTACATGGTATCTGGTATTTTCAAAGTCTGTAAGGAGTCACAGTACAATGTAAACAGATGTTGAGTACAGCTGTGTTCTTTCTGTGTGTCTGTCTGCTTTTTCTGTTGAATTGCTCTCTTCAGTGCCTTAACTCTGTATCATAGTTCAAGACCCAAGATGTTCTTGTAAATCTGCAGGGTAGAAAGACAGCCTATGTATTTCCTTTTTCTTTTTTTTTTTTTTTTTTCCTGGGATGTGGAATTTTGGAGTAGGAAGATTCAATTTAGGAGACTGAAAATGTTACAATAAATTAGCATAACATAGCATAACATTCTCTGTGGGTTTTATTCCTGCATAATGTTATAAATAGTTCTATTGTATCTATTGTATCTACCTATCATCTAATGCCATAATGTCCATGTTGTCAATTTGCCTAACAAATCCTATCAGTGTCCATCAGTTACAAAGCAGTTTCCTTTCTTTAGATGAGAATGAGCTAGAGAACTGTTGGCTAGTCACTTCTGTTGTTTGTGAGATACATTATTTTAGATTATTACCTTCTTCAAATCTTTGTAACCAACTGTAGATTTTTTTTCTTAATGTGCAACTGTAAATAAATGAAAACTGTAACAAGGTTCTGAATTGCTGTGTGAGAAATCCATGGTATATATAAAATACAAGAGTAATTTTTATTTTAGTATCAAAGGGTCCTATCATTACTTTGTATTGCTGTTTTAATGTTGGTAAATTAAAGCTAGTCAGTTAAAAAAAATCAGTGCAACTTCATGTGCTTCAAATATATGAAAAATAACTGTCTGACTATGACTTGAGTTTTAGTGGGTGTCTTGCATTGCACAGTCGGCTGAGGAGGAGACAGAGATATTTTTTAAATTGCACTTTCTTTCCATATAAATTGCAAGGTCTTGCAGTATGTGACTCATTTCAGCTGCTAGCATCTCCCTGTTGCCAACAGAAGAGTATTACTGAAGACCAATAACAATATATCAATGTCAGCTCATCTCCAGATAAAAGAAGGAGTTCATGAAATGTTCAAGGTTGTTCTGGTATTATATGTAACAGAGATAGCTGGAGATTGTAATTCTTGTATTGCCCAGTAAACCCAACCATTTACTGTTGACAGTATTGATATATTCAGAAGATCTTCAGCATCTGAAGCTGTGTGAGAACACGTAACACATTCCCTTATTTTTCTAAGTCTGCATTTTGTCACTCTAACTTACGAGAGTCTCAATTCTAGGAGGACCTACACAGCAGCTTGCAGCCATTTGAGTCTTGTACTTCTGTTTTCTTTTGAAAATACCTTCAAGAACTTTGCAGAAATTAGCATTTTTGGTTTGTTCTGAATGAGCGAAGTTAGTGGTATCGCTCTGGGCACTTGACTAATGAGGTACTCTTGCATAAACACTGAGTCTGGAAGAAAGAAACAAACAAACTAAAAGGTAGCAAATCCATACAAGTTACAAAAGCAAAGTCTCAGGCTGACAACTGTGCTGTGCTACTTTGTCATGCTTTAAAAATTCAAATTACAGTAAAAATGAGTTAGATGTGGTTGTACAGTGAAAAGAAATGTGTGCCATCAGTGGGCAGTGGCATTAGCAGCACTATTGACAAATACTGACATCAGGAAATCTTTAGGAACACACGGAAAGATGATTTGATGGTCATTATTAGAAATTAACCATAGAGTTAAATGTGAAATGGAGATTCCTGGATTAACCCCTTCCCTGAGGATGGAATTCCTGAAGTAACTGGACCAAAGGCCAAAGAAAAAAAAAAATCAGTGCAACTGATTTACATCAAAATCCCCCCCCCCAAAAAAAAAAAAATCAGTGCAACTGCCATACAAATGTAAAGACTCATTCTCTGACCTGATCTGTCTGATCCCTATTGGAAAAAAAAATGGATTGAGGAATGGATTTGAATAGTGCAGAGTACATGCTGAACCACCAAAACACGTCTGTGAGTGACTAGGTTTGAATACATGGGGAAATCTGTTGCTTTGAACACACAGAGTTGACTAGAAATGTAGGTGTAAGTGTTCGGCGAGCTCTTTGCCTAAAGATGAGGCTCGGGGAAAAAGAGAAGGTGTGATCATGAATCATGTCAGAGATGTAGGCAGGATCAGATCTGTGAGGATTTCAGTGCTAGAGAGATTCAGTTTAAATGAATCAAAAAGGAAGGGGGGAGTGAGGAAAAGGAGTAGGATAACATTTGAAGATAGCAGAAGGCAAAGGTGTCAACATCTAGGAAACACTGAGGAGTGGAGTCTCTCACAAAAAGGGTGATTAATATGAAAAGTACTAACAGATGCACCACTTTTTGTGATTTTTTTAGGTGTGGGAAAACTTCACAAGGAAAATTTGAATTTGCAGGAAACATTGAATTTAATGATAAATCCATCTGATTCTTGTCACTTTTCTCTGAACTGCTTCTTTCGATGTAGTGACAGACAAGCTGTATCAGAACTGTACCAGGGCAGAAGCACCTGAGTTAGGTGCTTGGAGGAAGCCCCCACTGAGCTGCCAATGACTACCTGAGCTGTGATAACTTTTCTAATACTGTGTGTCAGATGGGTGATAGATGGAGCTGTTAGAGAAAAGGAAGGAGAATTGAGATGGTTTTAAGTCACATACAAGTCCTAAAAATGACCACAGAAACACCCCCAGTGCAGGCTCTCTATGGCAGTGAGCTCTGTGTGGGTGCGGGGGATTTTGCTCATCCAAAGGCATTTGGGACTTGAAACTAAGTGAGGAGAAGGATTGAAAAATAAAATGTGAAGTATTTGCATAAGACTTTATATGTTCTCTCATCATATGATTCATTGATCTTATGACTGAACAGCTGCTCTTAAAAATTCTGCTTTTCTGAAGTAAAAACCTGTTTGGAGAGCTGATTTTTAAGAATTTATGTGACAAGTTGCTCATTGTTTTGCATTTGTATTTATGTGCCATGTAATTTTTCACTGCTGATGTCAGTTTTGAATGGGATATGGCAACTACAATAATGGCAAATTTATAGAATTTAACATGATTTCATTCACTTAGTATTATGTAATGATGATGCAGAATGCAGAAACATACCTTGTTCAAGAGCTTTTGCCAACTGATGGCAAAGCAGAGGATGGAATCCCAAACCCTTATTCTCAGAGAGCTGCAGACCCTGTTTTACACAGTGCTTGATGACAGTGCTATAACTGAAGTTCCTGTCATGGGAGGAGTTCAGTCAGCACTGATAAATTTAAAGAGGCTGTACAAAACCTCAAACATTTTCTAGTTGTTACAAGTCAAGGTGGAAAAACTTTTGGCAACCTGTGTAAATTTTTCACCTCTAAGTATTTCAGTGCCATACATCAGTAAAGGCCAATCTCTGCCTCAAAGGAGTTGTTCACAGTTCTGATATCATTACCATACCGATGATTGTCTTTTGTCAGAGACAAGTATTTTGTTTGCTGGGGGCTGACCACATCTGGGGTTTTAAAAGAATGAAATGCAGGACTAGAATTTTAGATGAAAGCAGTGTCCCATCGGACTTCTGGTGTGACACTGGTGTGCCCCAGTCTGTCTGGGCAATGCCTGATGGCCCCAGCACCAGGTGAGCTGTGCTCCTGGAAGCTGGAGGGGGAACATGGCACCAGCTTGAGCTGAGCTCTCCCTCCAGCCCAACCCAACCTTTCCTGGCAGGGCTCTATGGTCACATCTGCTAGAAAGGGAAATTTTCCCTCTTGCATCACTTTCCTATTACCCTTGCCTAATTTTTTTGTGGTTTACCTCACCCAAATGACCCTTATTTTCCGTTTCTGGGTAAAGAAACATGATCAGTTTTTTTTCTTATCTACCTTGCACATGTCCACACAAATCCTGGTATATACACAAGACATTAGGCAAGGAGTTCTTTTCAACAGTGAATATGGTTCTTTGGAGAGTATAACCCTTTTGGGCAGCAGAACTGGACTGTGTCAGATTAAGACTGGTGTGTAATCATCCCATGGTGCAATGGGAGCAATACTGAGCTGTGATCATTGTCTGCCTGTGACCTGTTCCTGGGGCTTGTCTTTTCTCTGAGGTATTTGGCAGGAAGCTAAACATTGCAGTTTAATGCTGGTAAACCTTATAAATTGTTACAGAAGCAAGTGCTTGTGTGTAGTTGATGAACTAAATATTTAACAAAATTATTAAATAATAATAATAGTAAGTAACAAGTAATAAAAATGATACATATTTTATACCTTACATTTAAATCTTTAGTATCAGCAGCAGTTTAATGTTGGAATGTTTGTGAAGTGGAAATAAGAAGGTATTTACACGTCTCCCAGTTTCCTGTGCTTTTACTGGTGAGATCTGTTGGGTGCTGTGATAATTGTGATAATGGTGATCCACTTGGACTAAATCTGATGAGGAGTGAACTGTAGAGCATGGACTGGGCTCTTTAAATAGATAGTGAGGAGATGCACCTCTCTGTTATCCCTGGGTTTTAAATGCATTGGATTAATTACATCATTATATTGCATTTACATACAATTTTAGTGTCAGTTTTAATTTTTAGTTTAGCCACAGTCCTTGACATATTTTTCCTTTTTAGGCTTTTACATAAGAAAATATAGGTGTCAACATGCTCATTGCAGATTGTCAAAGGTTGTCAAAGTACTATGGAAAAACAAGGTCAGACCAGTTTCTCATTTGCATTTGAAGCTATCCTTTAGAAAGAAGCATGAGACTGACCCCTGTGCTTTGTACCATACAGCTAAATGGTAAAGCTCTCCTACAGTATACAGACAAATTCCATTTTAGACAGGTTTTGTAGCTTTTCCCCTTGGACATTAGCATTACGTGTGGGGCTCAGTTTAACTGTGAATGAACAGCAATGTGAGGATTTCTCAGTACAATGCAGAGAACAGGCATAACCAGTTGCATTCTGCTAATCCACAGGTTGTGCCTGAGATTTGTCACTGCAGTAAGCCTTGGCAGGAGTGGCTGTTATCTGCTCTTGCTTGTTTCAGAGGGGCATGGGTGGGACAATGTAAAGACCAAAACCTGGAAAAAATAGTGTTTTTAAAAGTACTAGAGCAGAAGAAAATGAAAGGTATGTATTTTATGTGGAATGGTCCATAAGTTTCATGCTTCCTGTTTTTCCTTTGAAAAATCCCTTACTTCTTTGGTCAGCTCTGGGTGGTCATTACTTCTCATCTATTATTTTGGCAAAATATTTTAAAAATTGAGTCATTTGAGCACCAGTCATGCTGGATATAAGCCAATTCAACTCCATCAGGCTCCATCAAGTTGTTATTAAGTACTGTCCAAGTCCATATTATGGAAGACAAAAGAAGAAAATTTGCCATGTTGTAGGAGTTGGTTACACTTTTTTTCAGTACATCAAGACTCAGGAGCTCCTACAGCAAACTTTCCAGCTTAGGTGTGTATTCTAAAAGGAGAACTGCAAAGTCTGGTTAGTTTTTGACAAACACACTTGCCAGTTTTACTCTGCTTCTGTAGCAGACTATTCAATGGGACTTTTTATCACTCTAAATGAAAAATTTAAATATATACTTCAGCTGTAGTGGGACTTGGCTTTGGCTGGAACAGCCCTGCATCCCATGGCTAGCTGAAAGGGCTCAGTCACTTGATACTTCACTTATCTTTTCTGCCAGAAGCACTTTGACAGCACATGCCCTAATGTGTCACTGCAGTATAACTTATTCCCAGGGGAGTAGATGAACAAGCAGGGAGGAAGTTATCATCCTGCCTCTCTTCCCAGGCAGCTTGCATCGATTAGTAGTAGACAAGGTTGCTCCCTGCACTCTAGCATTCCTGCAAGGATTTTCCATATCTCTCTTCCACTCAGCCAAAATCAAAACAAACTGCAAATAGTGGAGAAGCAGAATATGGCTGGTGGGAAGCAGCAAGCAGCCCTTCCTATGGTGAGCAGATGAAGTCACTTTTCAAAAAGATTATGATAGGAATATAGTCACTAGCTTACTCAACTTGTCTCAATTTTTTTCTCCTAAGTTTATCGGATGATTTCTTTGAGTTTTGTGTCAGGTATAATCTCCTGTGCATCTGTATTGCATATATTACCTTATGTCTAGACTGCTTTTGACTGGAATACATATTTTCTTGTCTGGGAAGTAGGTGGTGTGGAGTAAAGCACAGAGGATGGTGCTGAGGTCCTGTTTCTGCATCTGGTGTGGGCACAGCCAGCCAGCATCAGGTGTCTGCCTTGGGCAGGCTGGGGAGAGCTGTCCTGGGGACAAGCCCAGGAGCTGGGGCAGTTCTGAAGTCCAGTGCATCTCACCTCAGCACCCAGCATTTAGTGACAACTGGCACCTGCCATGAAGATCCTCCAAGAGAATGCAAACCTGAACACTGCACAGCTTGAATGATGACCTATTTTCCCCTAAGATATAAATATCCCACATCAGTTATGCCCAGGTAACAAGTTTACCCTTGCATTTTCCTGAGGTCTCTGTGAACCTTGGAGAAAAAGCTTTGTGCTTGTCTGGGCCACACACAGACTCAGGATATTGTGTCATTGCCTCCGCTCTGTAAGTTGGCTCTGGGAGAGCCTAACTTACATTTGCCTACACTATTCATGAAGGAATTTGCAAATCTACAAATTTACAACATTTGTGCAGAACCTCCATATGGTATAGTATGGAGTATATGAATTTATAAAGTATTCAGCACCAGTGTGCATAGCTTGTGTGGGGATTTAGGGATCTGTGGGGATTCTTTTAAAGTAGATTTAATTTAATTTAAATATGTAAAAAAGGATTCTATAGCTCACTTCCATTGTGGAATGGTTTGGAGTGGAACAGACCTTTCCACTAGACCAGGTTGCTCAAAGCCCCATGCAGCCTGGTCTTGAGCTCTTCTAGGAATTGGATATCCACAACTTCTCTGAGCAACCTGTTTCAGTGCTTCACCACCTTCACAGTAAAGAGTCCTACTACTGGTAATCCATTATAAGAATTAATAAATAATATGAAAATTATTACTGTTAGAATCTAGGTCCATGCATCTTATACTTTCGATAAGGAAGGCCTTATTGCAGCCTTCCAGTACCAAAAGGGGTAAAGAATAAGTTTTTAAAAGGGCATGGGGTCATAGGATAAGTGGCAATGGCTTTAAACTGAAAGAGGGCAGGTTTAGATTAGATATTAGCCAGAAATTTTTCACTATGAGCGTAGTGAGACAATGTGATAAGTTGCCCAGAGAAGTTGTAGGTGCCACACCCCAGGAAATGTTCAAGGCCAGTCTGGATGGGGCTTTGAGCAACCTGATCTGGTCAAGGGCATCCCTGACCATTGCAGGGATGTAGGGATTGGGTGATCTTTAAGGCCCTTCCAAGCCAAATTATGTGATTCTATGAAAAATGAGAGCCCACATTTTTGTAGTAAAGTGAATAGCAAAGAGAAGTTCTCCTGTTCCTCATGTTCTTTGGGAAATGCTATTCCAAATTAGTTCCATGTAGTACTCTTAGTCTAAGGAATTATTCATTGGAAGCATAACTATATTAACAAGATGCTTTTCTGAAAAACAAAGGAATGAGAATGTTATCATGTTTAATTTCTCAGGAATTCCTTGTGTAGTTTATATCCACTACCAATTTTAATTTGAACTATTGTTCAAGTATAGACATGTTCATAGTGATTAAATCATTAGAAGTGTTTGAAGAAATTACAGAAACTTGAAAAATGCCAGTTACCAAGGCATTAAAATTAGTTCTCTATATGTAAGAATAGAAAGCTAAGCCTGAGACTGAAGCCACAGCTCCATAAATGGTCTTGCTGCACATCATGTTCCTACCCACAAAATCCAGGATGCAATTACCTGGCTTTATTAGGCACAAAAGAAGGGCTGTCCCAGGAAGAAATTACCTCATCCTGAGGTTGGAACTAGGACAAAACTCCCTGATCCTGAGAAAGGTGTGTTTACCTTTCTCAGGGTGTCCTTGCTGGTCCTGAGGCAATTGGTGGTTAATCAGTGGTTAACATCTCCATTTTGTCTCAGGGGCACAATCAGCCTCCGTTCTTTTTCCAAAAGCTCAGCTTTGTCTGAAATGCCACTGTGTGACCCGTGGAGCTTGCTGCTGCTGGTAAGCAAGGCTTGATGGACAGCATACACTGTTTCCAGAGTGTAGGAAACATTAGGAAATACTGACAAGATCACTGTGATGAAATAAATAGTATTCTCCAGCTGCTCTTTGTCTTTCTTTGAAAACATTACTTTTTATGGCCACAGATTTTCCAATGGGAAACACTGAATACAGTTCAGGACCAGCTTTATCTAGGCTTTCACTGGTCCTAACTCCAAGAAGCTGTTTGGCTCCATGTGCTGTAATGGTCTGGTTTCTGACAGAAAATCGCCCTGCAGTTAGTGCCTAAGGCTGCTAATGTTAGTGCTGCATTAGAGATCCACATCAGCATTTTTGATTCATAAATAACTGTTGCATTGTGTCTCTACCTAATATCCTATCTCAAGTAGAGCATTTGGGGCACATTTAATGGTATTTGGTTATCTAAATGTGCTCTGTCAGAGCATACCACAGGTATCTAGGTGGTGGATGTAGTGTTGCTATTTATATCATAGTGCTCTACAAATATTAATAACACTGTGCTTCAGAGTGAGCTATAGCCATAAACCTGTAAAATAACTCCCCACAGTTCATCTTGATAGTCTGTTGAAATTGGACTGCTCTGACTATACCCCCTTCAGGCTCACTGCCAATCTCATATTTTATCCTGAAATTCCGCAAGGAGACACTCAAAATAAACACTACACTAGCAACTGCTTGAATTATACTTAAGGCAGTAGCAAGCATTGGTTTCACCTCTCTGAAAGCCTCTCTGTGGCTTTCTTGAAAATCCATGAAGTTTGACCTTTTGAATACATTTTGCTCTTATTTATCTCCCCTGTTGAGTGCAGTAGGAACTGAATGAGCATAGCTGAGAAGGGAATGGGTATATCATAGATGCTAACCTGTTATGACTAAATTATCCCTGTTTAGTCCCACGTTGCCCAGCACCAGGAACTTTATACAGTGCATATCTCCTCACTAGCTTGCTTTCAGCAAAAATACAGCTATTAGATTTGCTTTTGAGTTTTCTTAGGAGGAAAAAAAAAAAAAAAAGGCAAGCTAGAAATTGCAGTATTATTCCAGGATTCCAGGCACCATTTCAGAGATGTTCAGCTTTTTGTTCTGCAAATGCTTTTTCTCTGCTTCTGTTGAAAATGGCTGATCTTGTAATTCACTATTAAGGCCTAAAGGTGATCAAAATAGCCCATCACCAAGGTCAGTATACCCTGGAATCAGACAGGTTTGCTAATTTTAAACTTCAGTGTTTTTCAGAAAGTAGTCTGTTTAGCAAGAATAAAGAGGTAGAATGTGGGATTGGGACAATATGAATGTTCACACATCGCTGCCAATGAAAGCAAAGCTTACAGGTCTAATTTTAGGCTTTTCAGCCTTGGTATTGTTCCTTACAGCACAGTTATTTTCCATATGATACAAAGCACTCCTTTTTTTTTCAAGTTTTATAAACTGCTTTAGAGAACAAAAGCAAGGACAAAGTGAGTATATGTCATGGTTGAAAGCAAATCAAAGGTGCTTAAGTAAGGCTGAAGTTAGCCATGGTTGCATGCCAGCTCTATCTTCAGAGGACAATTCTTTAAGAAAAACAAGAATTTTGAGAAACGTCAGAGGACCTGGGAATAGAGTTACATGGTGTGTGAACTGGGACCCTTGGCTGTGACTGGATGTGCTTCAACACATTAAGTTAATTTACACTGTGCTCAGATGCCTAGTAATTTAGTCCTCTTTAAAAATGTCAAAATGACCTGTGCTGTTTGGAGAAGTAGGACTTTGAGGATACTTACCTATCTCTTGGTGCTCCAAACAAAGCATTGTAGATGGAGGATGTCACAACTAATTCTTTGTGTATCACCAGATGGATGCTGTTTTCTAAAGTTAACTTTTACTGATGCATTAATAAAAAAATATTTTATAGAATTATAGAAACATAATACTGTAGAAATGGTTGTATTCTTTCCTGTAGATTAATTGCCAAGGACTGGAACCAGTTGATACTAATGAAAGTGTCAGCAATGGTATTAATCTGTAAAAACACTTTTAAAAATCATTAAGTTAACATAGTCCCCATTTTTAGTCTAAGAGAAACTTATTATCTGAATGAATATATGACATGGTTTAGAGAAATCAGAGAACATTAATCTGTGTGATTTTTAGTATATCTGCTGTTTGAAGCTGGTTGGTAACTGGCTGTATTGGCAGAAAGAGTTTTTCAGGAGGAGTCTGTGCAGGGGCTGCTGTAACACTGAGCTGGTATTTTGTCCCACAGGTTCAGCAAAGGTCCACTGCCCTCACTGGGCTCCACCAGGCAGGCAGTGTCGAGGTGAGTCACAAAGTGTGATGCACAGTTTGGCTGAAGGCTCTGCAGTTGTCCCCAAACTGGGAGAGTCATCTCAGCCTGAGCTCCGGGGGTAGAATATTTTTTCATGCCCTTCTAGCTGTCTAGGAGTCAAATGTTTAGTCTAAATTAATTGGGTAGACTTTTTTTATTAGTCAGACAAGAGTAGCCATTTCCAGAGAGCAATTAATCCCAGTCACCTTTTATATATACTTTTAGCATGGAATGAATTTCTTCTTGCTGAATTGGGTGCCTGCTTTTCTCCATTGCACATTGGAGCCTTGATGACTAGTTTAGATTAGATATCCAACTTCTAATGGCTACCACCCAGGTGGAAATAACCTGGATTAATCAAGTTCCCTGCTACTGACTATAATAACTTCCCTGTTACTATTATGTGTATGATTTATGGATGCTGTGTTAGAGGACAAGAGTGTTCTCTTGTTTTTCTTTGCAGTAATTTCAAATGGTTTGTCATTAATAGAATGGTTGTTCAGTTTTCTGTTGTTCCTAGGAAAGTTTTAAAAATTGTGGCATTTTTGTTGTTGACTGTAATCATTAATAATATTTAAAAAAACACTAATTCATTTTCATGATGGAACAGATTAAGTTAAAGGCTGGCTCTTGGATGGTTTTCTGGATTCTGGCCAGCTTCTTGGAGTCATAAATCAATATGACTTCTCAAGTTAAGAGGAAAAACTGTTTCTAAGGAAGTTTGGAGCACAGATAGTGAAATAGGGTGGGAGCGTGACATTAGTGAAGAATAAGCCAACTGTCAAATGGCTTTATTTGGATGCAGGCACTAATTTGATGGAAACTTCAATATGGTAATTATTTGGATATTCTGGAGATTGTAGCTCCTCAGGGCTTTCCCATGCATGTCAGATCTAAGATTTTTTTTTTCCCTATGGGTTTTTTTATTATTCTTTATTTGGTTTTTTGTTTGTTTTGTTTTGTTTTGTTTTGTTTTGTTGTTGTTGGTTTTTTTGTTGTTTTTTGTTTGTTTTTTTTTTGAAACAGGTCTATACGGCAAGCAGAGCAGAGGAGTAAATTGAATGCTCCTCTTAACCCTAATAAAAGCTTTTTCCTAGATGTTCTGAAAAGCTTCTGGGTTTTTTTGAGACGTATGGTTAGTTTTTAAAAGAGAAAGTACAAATGCTAGTGACATGACATCTCTGGCCTCATTCATTGCTTTTTCCATTTTCATTATATCCTTTGATCAGGGGCAGACTGGCATCAGCAACAGTCAGGTTCATTTCTGCATTTTGTTTGCTTAAACAAAACCAGTTTAAGCTTCTACTGAGAAACCTCAGCTCTCTCCTTCAGTGTTTTCTCCTCTGACCAGTCTGTGGTACTTTAGGGTAGTTGGAGCTTGTTTGCACAGGTGTGGGGGAAACATTTGTATCAGTTGTGTTGTCCCTGCTGCATCTGCACCCCCCACCTGTGGTGTTTATTTCACAGCTCTCTTGGGTTTCTTAGGCTTTACACAACATAAATCAATTAGCTTTACAGTCTACTTTTTAACATAAAATGCTCTCCAATATTTTAGAGTTTTCAGCATCATTTAAACATGCTGCATCCTGCTTCTGTGCCTCCCATTCAGCCTCTGGCTCTCTGAATGATGCTGACAGCCCCGCTGGCAGCCTGGGCATGCATCTCTCTCTGCTCTTTGGGAGTGGTTGTGTTATCTTTGTGCCTGACAATGCCAAGACTGTTTAAATATCAACAAGATGTTGCCCAGATGAATTCCACTGTAGCTTAAACAAGCATACCTGTTTTTTTGCCCTTGTGCATCCATCTTGCATGCTTTGACATCACTGCTCTCACTGCTTTTGCTGATGAAAAGTCAGAGAAGGAAAAGATCAAGTACAGATAAAACACCAGGGTTGATGAGAATTGGCATTGGGTAGGGAGTAAGAACCAGACAGGAAGGGAGGAGGGAAGGAAAGTGGGAGAAAGCGTCAGGATGAACTGGTACAGATTTAGTGGGACTGGCTTGGCAAGCCAAAGAGCCAAAAGCACAGGGTAAAGATTGGACAAGTAAGAAGAGGGACAATATGAGCCTGAGATTTACAATTGATTTGCTGTTACCTGAGTGTCTGTCTCAAAGCAGAGCCATGGTAATGCTGTGCAGGCATTCTTACTGCTAAGCACATCTGCATAATAAAACCAGCTTAGCCTATATTTATTGTGTGTGTATGTCTCTATATGTGGTGTTGTTTCTCAACAACACTTATAGCCTGTCCTTTCACCAGGCTGCTCAGGCACGTGCTGTACCACACTGTTAATGTGCACTCACAGTTTAGCATTCACAGTTACCCAGGACTAACCCTGATATAATACAGGATTATTCACAGGCCTGGCTATTTTCATGAAGAATCAAATGCCAACCTGAATTTTCTCAGGTTCACAGTGGCAGTGGGTGAGAAACTGGGACCTAATGTTAAGAAGCAGGACCATGTGAGAAAAGGCATGGATTCACAGCCTTGTGAAGTTCAGTGTCTGGCCTGCTTTGTATGCTGGTGCTGTATTCTTAGAAAGTAAAGGTGACAGAGTTTAAGTTGCATTTTGAGCAAGGAATGCAGCAACTAAATACTTGAGATGAGATTTGCATAGCTATTTAGGTACCTGGTGAGATTTCTGAAGAGCACTCAAGCTGCCGGAGGGACGTTTGATATATTTGTACTGAACATCACCTTGATTTACTTGAATAGAAATGAACCAATGCAATTAGGCAACAGTATCTACATTAGCCAGTAGTCCACACCCCTAGAAGCACTTCCATGTTCTTGTGAAGCTGGCCTTATCTCACTTGCCTTGAAATCTACATTTTTACTTTCCAAGATATGCACATTTCCCACAAAAAATAATAATACAGATTTTTATAAAGCAAGAAAAGACATTTTTGATCCCTTTTCTTGAATGTATTTCTTGACACATACTCACTCCCCACCCTTCTTGCTTGGTCATAGTAACAGGGCTACTCTGATCAGGAAAGATAAAGGGATTATTTTTCACCATGAAAAAGTAGGTGTCCTGAATACCATTTGTTCTGTACTCCCTTTTGTCTTGGAGATCGAAAAACATCACTACCAGAAGCCCATCATTTGGAGCCTTGTTCACTTCCAGAGGCCATTCTGTACCAGGTTCTTTTCATACTGAATCTTTTGGGAGTAGTTCGGGAAAACAAAACAAAACCAAACAAAACAAAACAAAACAAAATAAACAACCAAACCGAACAAACAAACAAAACCAACAAAACCCCCCACAAAACAAAACAAAACCCCAAACCCCTGCTACAAGGATAACCAGCTTAAACAGTTCTGTCTTCTGGCAGGGAACTTTTCTTATATTACATCCTCTGATTTGATTTAGTAGGTGTTCCAAACTCCTGGAAAGTGCCACGATAGATTTTGTGATGCTGGATTCTGGGGACTTGGGGATTTTTTTGTTATTATTATATTTTATTCCACTGTTTATCCTATTCCTAAACTGCAGCCTTAATTTATTTTGACTTTTCTCCTGTGTTGTCACACCAAGAGAATTAACAGCTCTACCAGCACAGCATTTAACGTAAGCAGGGCCTGATCCAGCTGCAGACTTGGTAGATTATCTGTTGCTTTCAAACTTTGAATCAAGACCAGGTGCCTATCCAAAAACTGTTTTCTTGTTCAATGACAAATATTGGAGATGAACCAGGAGTTTGGGTGTGAAATCATACTTTTTCTGCCCTAAATGATCGCAACACTTCTTCCTAGGTTGTTAAAATACAGGACTCATGAAATATTTTATCAGGTTTTTAGCCTTTAATGATAACAATATGTTTAAGGCATTTTCTGTCTAGTTTTAAATTTTCCAAGTTATTTGTAGTACTTATATACCCCTAATATGGTAAAAGGTAGTAGACATAAAAACAGTTATCACACATTCTTGCAATTCATGGAGAATGGGAGAAAAAATGAAAAGTATTCATAAATGACTTGTGGAATTGACTAGTGAAGTGAGAAGGTTTGTGTATGATTGGAGATTACTCATAACAATTGGATTTAAATCTGACTATAAATTGCTGCAGCATGATTATAAAATACTGAATATCAGGAATATAAGAGGAAGGCAATGCCTGGGGGACAAAATGCATTGATGACTATAACAAGTAGAAATTGGGAGAGGAAATGGAAATCAGTGATAGTCCTCTGAAATTACCAATTCATATAAAATAGTAGCTAAAATATCTAGGAACTACTATGACAGTAGAAATGTATTCTATTTTATAAGCATGTAGAGCATTTCATCTGTAATTATAGTCACTTGTATGATAAAGAATTAGTAAATTTGTAAAAAGCCTAGAAAAAGGGAGTAAAGTTGTTTAGAAATGTGGCACATTGGCTGGACAGAGTCTGCCTATTTCATGTCTGATGAGGAGCAGGTGAATAAGGAATAGTCAGTCACTCTTCCTCACAGTGCCAGAAAGAGGGTCACCAATGAAATTATTGTATAACGTTTAATTAAATTACGAAACTGATTTCCACAGGATGTTGTGGAGACCAAGATATAAATGTGGCCAAAAAGGGATCAGACAAATTCAGGAAAGCTAATTTAATCAGTGATTATTAGACATGATAGTCTGGAGAATCAATTGAGAGAGGACAGCACCTCCAAAGTATGACTCATCCCATCCTAGGAAAAGTGTCTTAGCTCAGCTTGCTGAGTCTCTACCTGGAGATGACTCTGTCTCTATTGGTCTAAATTACTGGCTTAGTACAGACACCAAAATCTGAGAGCATTAAAGAAAGAGAGCTGATTTAAATCCCACCATAGATGTTATTTTCCTATACTAAAGATGTGGGGCATTTTTGCAATTAAAAAAGCTGTGGGTGCAATTCAGAGGTGAAGAGGGTGTTTGATTATAAAGAAAGGGGTTTTTTCTATTTGTCACTCAAGATATTTTTGTTCTTTCTTACAATCAGTTTAATTTGTGTGCTTTATAGCAGAAGTATAATAAATATGAAAGAGATTATATCATCCCCAAAGAGATTATATCATTCCTGGCCTCTGGAATCATTAGAGAGAGCAACAACCATATTTTATATAGTTGCCTTTTGCCTCCACATTCTCCAGTGATGAGTGAAGTAATCATGAGGTAATGCCAAGGAAGGCAGTGTTGGATATTTCTAGCTTTCCAGATTCTACAGACTTAAATAGTCCAGGGTAGCTGCCAGTGCAGTTCCTGCTTAGTATCATGGTTGGGAATAAAAATATTTCACCCACTGCTGTCTCCTGTCACCTGGAAGTAGCAGTTGCTGAGAAAGGCACAGCCATGTGAAGGCTGCCCAGGCTCTTTGTCCTTGCCTGTTACCTCCAACAATTTCCCCCTCAATTTGGAGAGATCCTCCTTGATCGGCTTTGGCAAAAGCCTCGAGATTGTCTCTGCAAATGCAGCTCTGCTAGAAAATGAAAAGACCTTTTTATGGTTACTTTTCCTTTTTTGTCCAGCACCTTTGTAGTTTGGTTCCACAGACCTCAACTATTCCCATGGACATTTCAGCAACAGCCCTAATTTAGGAAAAAACATCCTGCCCCTTAAGAATTAGAATTATACTTTCCAGGACTCATAACCTACAATAATGTCTTTTTCTTGTATTTCTAAAATACTTTCCTCAGTGAGTCCTTATCTACCAAACGTGGACAGTGAATCAGAACAAAATTATATTTTCCTAGACAACTTAATGGAACTGTAGGCTGATATTTTAGATTTGTAATTTTGAGACCTTTGGAAAGATTTCTGAGTCAGCTTGTCTGTGCTTAGCAACCTCCATCAATTGCTTTATCCTGGTGATTGCTAAACTGAAGGAATTAAGACAAGAGTTTTTGTGAATTTTTAATAATTTAGGTGTTTATATAGCTTTCATTTGTTTTCCTCCATATTTTTATCTGCCTCACCAATGCTTTTTTCTGTTTTGTTGAATGTATTTCTATGGCCTGTCCTAGAACTGTTCTTTTGTAGCAGCTTTCCATGTCCATGCTGAAAGAATTCTGCATGCACTGATATACCCGAATCAAAAATGTTGCTTACCTTTTTATATCATCACCAAAAATATAACTGCTGAACTCTGTGTCCTAGAAAAACAAGCATTTTAGAAAGTGATCTGAAAAGTAGGCATCTCTTTGAACTAAAAAAGCCTAAAACACAACAAACTTGTTGTTGTTTGCAGGATGAGGCAGGGAAGTTGGATGAAGATGGATGATGTGGTACTACAAATGTGTGGTGTGTTGTGTTGGTCTCTTCTGTCTTTTCCTCTTTCTTCAGTATAGATTTTATTATTCTTGGCCATGGTAGATGCTACTGGAGTTTAGACTGTATCTCTCTTTGTTTTTTCTTTTTGTATACTTTTTATTATTTCACAGAAAAAAAAAATCATGGTTGCACACACATGGATTCAGCTGAGCAATTTATCAGTTTTATTAGCACAGCGACAGTAGCCAGTTTTCATAAAAAATTATTCCAGTAGAGCTCTCATTGAAAAGCAGTTGGAAGGAATTGTTCCAATTACTTTTAATGTATGAAATGATGAAATTTTGCTGTCCTTTAGCATGAGAGGCTTTCTCTCTCTCCCTCCCTCCCTGTCTCCCTCTGGCATCTTTTAACAGAAAGACCATATGCTGTGATTCATATTTGGGGCCCATGGAATGTTGTATGTTTTACAATGGAATGTATGGAATGTTGTATGCTGTCTTGCAGAACTATTGTACTGTATAAATGAAGACAAAACTAGAAGAAATAGCTAACAGTTTTCAAATTATTCATAACTGAGATTTACTGGATTGTATTTGTAATTAGTCCTTAGTTATGAAGGACATACACGAGGCTCAGGGGCTTGCCATTAAGGTCATGAAATAATAATGAGGTTCCTGTACTGGGGACACAGAGTCTCCTCTGAGACAGCCAGCATTCCTTTTGCTTTGTCCTTTTTGCTCATTTTGCAGTTTCTATCAATATTAATGTCAGAGTGCATTCTTTTTTCCTCTCAATATATAACCTTGCTAGTAGCTCTGTCATCTGTAAAAATGCTTACATTTTTACAGGAAGAAGGGTTTGTGAGGCTCATCCATATTATCTGTGAGTGATTTCGAAGTGTTACTCACATGTGTTAATTAATGAGGAAACACCAGGTAATAGTTACATAGAAGCATTATTGCTTTTTGGTGCTGGGCTCCCTCATGTAATAGAGTCAGTCTGCACTAAAGAACTCAGGTTCTCGGTCTGCATTAAAGCCATGTTAAAATTTGAATCAATTTTGTGCTTTATGACAGAAATTGGATTGGCAGCTCTGGAAAGGGAATCTCCTAGAGGAGGAAGCACAGTTGTCAGTGAATTCTTCTAAATGCAGTCCTGGTGGGACCAGTTCAGTTTCACACATTCTCAACTTTGACCTTTTTGCTCCAATATCCATTAAGGATAGCATTCAAGGTTGAAAAATGAGATCAACTGTGATTTGGACCTCTTGTGCATTATTCTATGAAATAGCAGAGGGGACTTGGTAGTGCTTGGTTAATGGTTGGACTGGATGTTCCTAAAGATCTTTTCCAACCTGAATGATTCCATGGTTGGATCTATGCACAGGCACAAAGAGCAGGTGAGTTGGCAGCTCTGCTTTGGGCACTGCTGACACAGCAGCTGGCTGCCCATGACCTCTTTGCTGGCTGGGTATGTGCTTGCTGGAGTGGGCGGGGAGGCTCACAGCTTGATGTCTAGCACAGCATTGCACAGCAGCATCACTGTGTTAAGCGACATCAGAAGCACTTATTTCCCTCCCAGCTTTCAGATGCTGCCTGCATACCATAAGTGAGGATTAAGGGATGGCAAGTATTTTTCATAGACTCCAGAGGGAGAGCCTTGAGGTATAAGCTTGATGAACCAATTTCAGTGAGCAAGGTTTCTCTGCAAGGACTTTTCTCTGCTATAGAAACAAGGCAGTGTGGCATTTAACTATTAGGTTCAAGTTGGTGGTGGGGGTTGGTCTCTTTGCAAGGGTAACAAGTGACAGGGTGAGAGGAAATGGCCTCAAGTTGCATTAGGAGAAGTTTAGATTGGATATGAAGAAAAATTTCTTCACTCAAAGGGTGATCAGACACCTAGAATAGGCTGCCCAGGGAATTAGTGGTGTCACCATTCCTGTAAGTGCTCTAAAGGCACACGGATGTGCCACTTGGGGATATGGTTTAGGGGTGAACACACTGGTGCTGGGGTAACAGCTGGAAATGATCTTAGATGTATTTTCCAAGCTAAAGATTTTGTGATTCTAAGTTAGCTGAGTCTGGAGGGCAAGATGTCATTTGGCTGATCCATCTGCTTAAGCAAAGGTGTCTAGTGCCACCTGAAAGGACCTAAGGTGTCTGAGACATCCACGTGGGACAAGTGTCTCAGCAGCTGAGTTGACTGGAGTGGCTTAAGTCATAATAGTGGGTACTTGTTAGGGCATCTCATCCTTGTTACCCACCTCCTAGCTTAGAGCTAGTTCCTTTTGAGGGAAGTAAAATGTTATTTCAAATGAGCCATCCAACCACTCTAAATAAAATTTTTGCATCTATTCCAAACCATAATATCAAAAGCAATGAAAAAACCTTGCATTTCATTGTAGTGCAAGGAAAGAATTTTTATTTGAAAGTTCTGCCTGAGGGAAAGCATTTTCAGGTTTTCTTCTGGCTTTCTGTTGTAGTCAAGGCTACTTCTGATTGAATTTTAGGTACCTTTTTCCTGTCCAAGCTGTGTACGTGATTCATCTGTTCACTTGTTTGTATGAGTAATTTTTGATCAATCCTCAGTATCCAACTCAAAGGTGTAAAGCCATTGATTTCATTCTGCAGAATTATGATTCATCTTCTCAGTAATATATTTCCTGTGCATTTAATCAGGCTCCATCTCAAGCAGTCACAAGGGACAGTTCTGACAATTCATTTATAATGGATTTGGGGTGAGTGTTGCGCCAATGGATCACTAGCCACAACGATACAAACACTTTATTTTGACTTTGAAAGGGTTTTAGTAAACAAAAAGCAGTAATCTGCTTTCCTGCTAACCAGTCCTGTTAACATTAGCCGTTAACACAGTGGTTTTTAGAAATGTAGAGTTCAGCCCATAGGTCAAAATCAGCTCATGCACAGCAGTCATGGGTGTGCAAAAGCCAGCTAACACCAGGGGCTGGGGTGCTCCTTTTCATGCAGAAGTGGAATGGAAAGCAAGGTTTGAAGTGTGTCTGTATGTAGTAGCTCATATTTATCTCAGTTATCACAACACTATACACCATGTGCTGATATCACTGCTCAGAGCTTTACTCCATCCTTTGTGAGCCCCAGTTGTCATCACAGGACACAGGAGCATGAACTATATGAAAAAGAGACCCTCTCACTGCTGTGTGAGTTGGGAACAGGGAAACCAGTCTGAGCACTAATCTTGGCTGCTGTTATTCCCAGCAGACTGGAGGAGAGCCATACAGTGGTCACCATACCTGCTTCTCCCAGAGAATCCAGAGCAGTGAGACAGGGCCTTGCACCACTGGACATGGCTGCTAAAGGTACTCTGTTGACTAAAGAGACTATTAGAGATGAGTTGGAGGAATTAATATAGCATTTGGATGGTCAGAATGAAATTTGTTGCAAAAGAATACTGTATTTAATATTAATAAAAAAGATTTTTCTTAGAGGCCAGGCCTTTACTTGGTTAAGAACTATATTGAGGAAAAAGCAGGAAATGACAAGGGCATAATGAAACAATCCCGAACAATTTGATCTCTGCAGTTCAGCTATTTAAAACTATTTTGGTTTGTGGGGGGCCTGGAGAAGAGCAGAAGAGACTTTTACCACCGCTATGATGGAAGTAAATAGCATTGTGGGAAGGATTACATTTGGTACACCAACATGTTGCACTTGTAATGACATTAATCACACCTGAGTAAGTGTTGTGATGCATAGGAGTAACAATCAGCTTTGGCAAATGTATGTTTTTCCTAGTGAGATCAGGAACAGCATTAGGTTATCCACTGCCAATGAGCAAGGTGGGATTTTTCTTGCGTCACTTTAAGCATTTAGAAATCCAGTTTCAGATGTAAGAAGGTTTACAAGGCTGCCTCTACAAGTGGCAGAAAGAAGGAGATGCCTGCTGATTCATTCCCTGTTAAAATACACATGCATATATTCATCCTGCCTCTTTCAGACGTCTCTGCACGGGGTGAATCATTGAAATTTCTGGCCCTCTCCATTGACTGCAGAGGCACCAAAGACAACTGACTTTTTAAACAGCAAAGATTTGATTAATCCACCTTTGCAGAGGGCAGGGCAGTTATTGTTTAAGAGTTGTAATGAGGAATATGGATATAAGTGGATACTGAAGTGTGTGCAGTCCTAAAAAGGCACCTGATGGATTCAAACTCAAATTAAAATGAGGGTGGAAGGCGAACAGTAAAAGTACTTCTTGGTAAGCATATCAACTTAGGAAATTTGGCTTTGCACATATCAAACAGATGAGTAAAATGTAATTTCACACAAACAATAAAACAAACTGATAGCAAATAAGACATCCTGCAATTTAAGTGGAGAGAAAGCATGCTATTTTTTATAGCATTATATTACTTTTTATAGCATTGTTACAGAATAAATGAATATTTGTTTACAAACAAATAAAAACTAAGAAAAATTTGTGCATACATGTAAATGAAGTCAAGGCAGTGGCTAAAGTCTAAAAAACCTTATCCCCAAGCATGAACCTTCAATAATCTTTATCTCAAAGAAAAGCAGCATTTTAATTGGTGCTAGAATTGACATTAGTCTCTACAAATTGACAAAAAAGTCTGTATCTTAGGCAGAGGAAATGTTGATACAGTTTGGCATAGCAAAATTAAATAGTTGTTTACAGTCTACACAAATGTAGACTGGTTCCAGAACACTGGAACATACTCAGGGAAGCTCTAATGTTCAGGCATGCCCTGTCAACCTTCCCCCCCAAAAAAGATGTTTACAGCAACTATCCCAGAAAAGGTGCAGTACTGAATATTGGATAGATCTCTGACATATCTAAAATTGTAAAAGCCACTCTTGACATGCAAGGCTCAGAAAGTGACCTTTGTGTAATGCTGCTGTGTAATTTGCTCCAGTGGCCACTTTTAAGCAGTAATATCCAGGAGGTTACAGATGTCTCATCTCATGAAGGACAGCCTATTGGAAACCATATTCTAGAATAAAACCTTAGAGAAAGTAATCAAAAACTCTTGTATTTCATATAAGTACAAAACAAATTTGTCACAGCAATCAAGGCTCTAATGTTGGAGCATTATGGATAATTAGGTGACTGCAATGGTGTTCATCATATGAATTATTACAAAAAGGTTCTGCAGGCATTTTAAGATTATTATTTACAAGGACAAAATTTACTGGACAACAGTCCAGTGAAGTATGTACTCATTCCATTGTTGAGAAATCAGTCTTCCTCCTCAAATCACACCTCCTTGTTACTTACTGATCACCACTGTCTATGGACACTGGACCAATAGCAAAGTGAAACTATGGCAACAGATTTACTCATGTAAGTGTCTGACATTCAGCATTAACAAGCTGGTTGTTCTCATCAGAAATTAATCACTAAATTCTGTAGAACACATAAATCATTAAATTTTATTGGAGTATTGGAAAAGAAGAGGACTTGGAGGAAAACAAACCACAAACAAACACGTTTGAGCTATGAGATATCAAAGCCAAATAACAGAGGTAAGGGGGAAAAAACCATTTTCTTAAAGACAATTGAGCATTCAGAGCCTAAGCTTTCTCCAGAGGACACTGCTCCATGTGGTCTAAAAGAGTCTGAGAGAAAGAACAAGCAAAAGAAGGATTTTGTCCCTTAGCCTAAAACTAAGTGGTAGAGCCTGGAAACTCCTCTGAACACTTGTGTCTCGAACAACTCATGTTACACTTTGTCGTGTCATCTATGTCCACTTGTAAAGGATGAAAGTCAGCTATGGCTTTCTTTAGGTAATTTCCCAATCCAAATGGGAAAAGAGGGCAGAAATGAGACCCTGCCATGTCGTTCAGACCCTGTGTCTGCAGGATTTTTTCTACCCAAGCTGCTGGCTTCAGCACTGGGCTTTGAATAGAGTCCTGCTGTGGCTCACAGGGCTGCATCAACAGTGGAGCTGCTTGTGGGTCTGGAATTGCCCTTGATTTTCATGCTGAAAATGTAGAGAACACCTTTTAGCTTTACTCCAGAATTAACAGAAAACAAACACATACTTTTAATGAAATAAGTTCAATGATAGCTTTTTAGTCACCTACAGAGAAAAACCCTATATATCAGCCATTGTTATGTTAGAGCATCCCCCTGTACAGGTTTTACCCTTTCAAATGCTTTTTTTATTGCTTGAATCTAATTGAATATCCATCTCATTTCAAATAAAATTTAAAAATATATCTCTCTTCTTTTGCTTAAACCTCTTTTCTGCATTTATTATTCAATTTGGTTGGATAATTGCATCCCTTAATGCCATTACTCTCTATTTTTCCCCCATTTCTTTTACAGAGAGAGATTACAGGCCTGAATCTGATATTTGGTAAAGCAAGTAAAGTAATCTGAAATCACTGGATTTATTCCAGTTTTTGCTGTAGTGCCACATAAATCAGAACCTAGCCTATTTTTTCATCCATAGTTTGAGGTTTATGTTATCAGCAGTAAATCATGACTGCTTCCAATGTCAGTATGGTATTACACAAACACAGAATCACAGAATGGGTCAGGTTGGAAGGGACTGCAGTGGGTCATCTGGCCCTGCTCAAGCAGGGTCATCCCAGAGCACATGATACAGGATTGTGTCCAGATGGCTCTTGAGTATCTCCAGTAAGGGAGACTCCACAACCTCGGGGCAATCTGTTCCAGTGGTCACCTTGGTCACCTGCACGATAAAGAAGTTATTCCTCATACGCACATATGTGTTAATTCTTATTTTTTTGGTTGTGGCAGGTTAAAAACTTAAAATAGAGCCCCAAGTTTTGTATGAAGGAGGAATCTGTTAGTTCAGGGTCAGTTTTGTTTCTGGGTAAAGGGAACAACATTGTCCTGAGGTCACTATAGGCAATAGAACAATATGAAAGTATATATATATATCTATACCTGATAATCAATTTTCTCCCACTGTAAATACTGAAAGGATGTCTGCAGTTCTTGAGTCTTAGAACTGTGGAGGTTGGCAGGGACCTCTGAAGACTGTGTAGTGCTCAGCCCCACCTAGCAGGGTCAGCTAGAGCAGGGCTTGGCACTACTCATCCCCACTTGGCTGTCTCTGTTTTGGGTACCTTCTGCCCCAGTACCTCTGCCAATCTGGTTTGCTGCTCCTTGCCTGCCTTTTCTGTCCTGACAGCAAACACCTGGAGGTCGATTGCTTTCATCTTCCACTCTTACAGGTTGTTGCAGCCGTTCTTTTTTGTGGGCAAAGTGCAGGGTATGGGGCTGCTCTGTGTTTGAATCCAGGGGTTCTGAGAAGGGAGTAGGAAGATGGGACTGAGCTGAGCGAGGCAGTTCTTGTCCTGTGGGAGTTTGGAGAGCTGCAGATGCCATGGCATCATGAAGTAAAGGCCACTGAGGAGGATTGGCTTGCAGGAGAGACAGGGAAAGAAGGAAGTCCCTCTAAGCTGACTGACCCCTTTTTCAGAATGTTTAATCATAGTGTAGGACTTACTTACATCGTGTCAGATTCTTAAGAGCTGGTATCAAGCTACAGTGCCAGAACCTCCTCTAACATATCTTCATCTTTTGCAAGTGTTGGGAGAAAAAAGGGCTTTCCTGATTGATTCTACTATGCAAGGTGTAGGACAGGGCTCAGCACCATCCCTGTTACATGCAAGCTAACTTAGAAATTGTGTTAGCAACTGATGTGAAGAGGTGCTCCACTAATTGCTTAGGAAAAATGTAACTGTCTAAAAATTTGGGATGGAAGGGAACTTAAAGATCATCTAGTTCCAGCTACCCTGCCATGAGCAAGGAAACTTCCCTAGAACAGGTTGCCTATAGCCCCATCCAACCTGGCTTAGAACATTTTCAGGGATGGGACATCCACAAGTTCTTTGAACAACCTGTTCCAGTGCCTCACTACTCTTACTGTAAAATATGTCTTCCTTATGTCCAGAGTAAATCTACCTTCTTTCAGCTGAAAATCAATGTCCCTTGCCATGTCATTACAGCCCCTAGTAAAGAGTCTCTCTCCATGGGGATGGCAAAATTCCTCTTATTTTCCAAACATATAGTTCCTTGGATACTTATTTCCATGAGGCTTTGGGTATGAGGCCGTTGGTTATTTTGTGTTTGAAAGACAGACTTTAGCTCCAGATTTCTTCTTCCGTGAAATAATAAAGGTATTTGAAGGAATGAGGCATCTGTGTGGCTTGATAGCCTTTCTATTTCTCCTTCATGTGGCTTTAGTAGAGAAAAGGCAGTATCTGACACAGCCTGAAGAGAAAGGAACAATGCTGGGAGTTGTTAGGAGTTATCAGCACAAGTCTGGAAATTTGATAAACAGTCTGCTTAAAAATCATGTGAAAATTATTCTGCTATTGTAGATTATAGACATAGGTCTCTGCTTTCCCCAGCATCAATTGTCTGGGGTTTTGTTACCCCTATATATGTGTGTATGTTGGAGTCTATACACTGATGTGCCGTTTATAGATTTGCATTGTGTCAGAGACTGCAAAGACGCCCACCACTGCTGCTTGCTCAACGCCTGGATTTCACATGTTGTCCCCAGCAGTCAGCACGTTCCTGTGGGAGCTTGTGGGCTGGGAGTGGGCAGAGGGGTGGGGATGAACCACAGTTTTCCTTCCAGCCTAATGAGTGCCTGCCAGCACAGCTGAGCTGGCAAAGTGAGTGTTGTCATTTGCTTCTGGCATAGTCCACACGACTCATTCCTACTTCCCAAAGCCAGGGAAGAGCAAGAAAAACATGCACCATACAAAGGAATTCATTTGGTGCACAGACCTCAAGAGGCTGCAGAGGTATTGGTTGACTACCAGCTACCTCAGCTCCTGCAGAACTACTGGGAAAGTGAGCATGTGGACATGGGCAGGTGTCAAAGCAGCCAGAGTACATGGGAATAAGCTGGGGTAGCCTAAATCACCTTTGTGCTTGTGCCCAGGGTTATGAGGTGAATCTTTCTACACTCCTGGAATCAGTGAGGGGAGGGAGGTGGCTTGATTCACCAGTACCTCTTCTCCAAAGGTGGCCTTGGAGGAGCACTTTTTCTCTCAACTACCCATGTGGGAATTTAGTGAAATTAGGCAGCTACTGTGGATATCAAAAATAGGTAGTGTGACTGCCCCATTTATGTGTGAAACATATTTCCCTGTGTTTCACAGAATGATGGAATCAGCAAGATTGGAGGGGGCTTCCAAAGATGCTCAAATCTAAGTCCCTGCTCAAGCATGGTCAACTATAGATGAGCAGAGTTATGTACAGTTGGGTTTTAAATATCTTCAAGGACGGAGACTCCATAATGTTTCTGGGTAACCTGCTCAGTAAAGAAATGTTCTCTTACATCAAGACAGAATTTCCTGAATTTGAATTTGTGCCCATTGCCTATTGTCTCACTGTGCACCTCTGAGAGGAGACTGGCTCTGCTGTCTTTGTTCCCCTCTTTGGATATTTAGACCCACACTGAGAAGACCCCCTGAGCCTTCTCTCCTACAGGCTGAACAGCCCCAGCCCTCCCAGACATCCTCTGTATAACCAGTGCTCATCACCTTTGTGGCCCTTTCCTGGACTCATGCCTGTCTGGTATAGGGACCCCAGCACTGGACAGTGACGTGGGGAATGGTGGGTGAGAGATGTCTCACCAGTGCTGAGCAGAGGGGAAGAATCACCTCCTTCAAACTGCTGGCAACACTTTTCCTAATGCAACTTGGAAAGAGAATGGGTTTATGTAGCTATGTCGAAGCAAAACAACAGAAAGCTGGGTTTTAGGGACATTATTGAACACTATTGATGCTGTCTTCTCAGTGGAATTTGGGTCCTTTTTCAGCACAAATAGGAGATCTTTGGCAGCACTCAGTTTACTCTTCCGTAGGAAAAGCCAGAGTTCCATTTGTTTGCTCTTGGTCCCTTTGAACGCTGAGCACATGCCAAGGAGGGCGAAGGGGAATGAGAGGAGGGGAAAGAAGACTGGGAATAGAGCTGTGTAAGCAACAGTTTGGGGGATCTTTTGAAATCATCAAACAGCAAACAAGATTCCATAAATCATGTTTTACTATTTAAATTAAATTCTTTATTTCTTAGGTGTTTAGTTTAAATTTTGTTTTGTGAAGCTGTGCTCACAAGGCAAATGGGAGAGGCAGACCTGATAAACCTGTGCAGGACCTGCTGTGAAATATTCTAGGGGAAAAGCCTTGCCATTGGCCAGGAGGTTTGGATGATGATGGAGTGGAGAGCTTTTGAAACAACAGGAGCATGTGTAGGACACATGATAGCATTGCAGGAAATACATCAAACAAACAATAGCAGGCCTTAATGCTGGAGGAGCTGTCTGCTGTGGGCCTCCAGAGGTCCAGCAGGCAAAAAGCAGGCAGATCCATCCTCATATTGCCCCTGCCTGCTGCTGGCACAGCCTGGACTGCTTTAAGGTAGGGGATTGGCTGCTTAATAAAATTCCATCTTTTCAATCTGACTTTCCAATGGACCTGTAAAAGCAGCAATTAAGGTGTTACTTAATGCAATACTGGAGTAGCCTACTAAGTATTTCTGAAAAGCAATTTTCTCTGGATGGCTGATGGCCTTTTTTCTTGTTTCAGAAAAGTGCTGTGTTTTTAAACTCAACCTTCATTGCTCTTGCTCCTTGTTGCACCAGAGTTTTAGTATTTTTCTTGATCTCCAATTTGTATTGTGTTGCCCCTGCTAGTGTTAATAAGCATTCTCCTGCCAGAGTAATCTCACTGGGAACAGACTTGACGCTGTATCAATGCTATGTGGCACCCACGTACCTGGTTCCTTGGTTATCATGAATCTCTCCCCCACATGAAGCCTTTTTTTATTTTTTCCTTTCGTGATTTTTTGCCAGAAAACACGAGCAGGTATGAATAGCAGCGCTTGGATTGTCACATTGCATGGTTGGAAATATGACATTTAGAAACAAATTTATAGTTGAAAATGATAAAATTCAATAAACAAAAAAATGCTTGCAGAGTGATCTTTCCTCCTCTTGAAAACTTAGCTGTTCTCTCCTATCTTTTCCTAAGACATATTTGTAGATTTTCACAAGGAAAAAGCATGTTTGAGAAACTGTGATTGTAAGTTAATTAAAAATAGTTTTCATTTTAGAAAGCTAAATGTGTTGGCAGTAGCATACTCGTTGCTAATGGGTGATTGTAGTTCTTCAATAATAATAAGAGATTCAATGAAGCTCTAGAAGATGTTAGGATATGATTAACTAGATAATCTATGTATTTAAGTTTTATTCCCAAATAAGATGGATCTCCCAGAGCCAGAAGTCTGATTTGTATTTGATATTTATATGAGACTCTTGAGCTTTCTTGCTGACTAAAATTCAATTCCATAAGAAAAGAGTTTTAAAACATGAAGAAAGAATGAGTGCTTCCAATTCCAGGAAAGCACTGTGACCAGTTTGCTCACTCTGTCCCAAACAGAGCCCAGCAGATTATGCACCATGCTGTGCTGGAGCAGCAAATAAGAGTACAGAACCCAGCAGTCACAAATTATACCTTTCTCAAATACTGGTTTAGTTCTGTGGAAAAAATAGTTTCTGAGAGTGTTTATCAAAATGTCAGCTGTGGTTTCCTTTACGAGAGGATATTCTGTGGTGAGGTACATCAGAAAAGGCTGAAAGGTATTTGGCGCTGACTGGACAACCTGTGGCAGACAAGAAGCCGCCCAAAATTAGGGACGTGGATCACAGAGGCAGAAAGCAGAAAGCACCAGCAGAAAGCTGGTGACTTGTTTCTCTGGCTCTGATGATAGGTTATGTGTGGAAATGTGTGTCTTTATTCATGTATTCTTACACACATGCAGACCCACTCCATGCTCTGTAGGTGTTTTACAATGGATTATGTCACATCACTGAGAGCAGAGGCAACTTTGGAGATGTGGCTGAGATTCACAGTTCTGTTCCACCTCTCTCCAGTGCCAGGTCCAAGGGCTGTAAAGCTAACATGGGTAAAGATAAAAAAGCTGCTGCAACAGAAAAATGGTCAGTCTACACAATTTTTGCCCATTGAGGATGCTTTTTTTATCCGTAAATATTGTTGAATAAATATTAATGGGGATATGAATCCACGTGAAGAGTCAAGCAAAAGCATAACTGGCTAAATTAAGAGAGAAAAAAATGCTTTTTGAATTTATGTATAGTAACTACCTAGGATAGTTACTATTGCTGCTGAGTATCTTTAGGGGTTTTCTGGGTCCTAAGCAAAGCACCTTATGACTGCAAAAGGTAACAGAGTGTAAATAAAAAAGAAAAAGAGGAAGTAAACATGCCCCATAAAGAATAAAACAAAATTTTAAAAGTCACTGGTTCTTGTAAAACCTATCTAAGTTGGAGCTAGAGAAGTAATTGCATTAGTATACTTTAGTTTCCATGGGATTTAAATTCAGAATATGCCAAACTGGGTCGATGTCATACATGAGAAGATGAGGACTTCAGAGATAAGGCTGGGGCAGTTGCTCTAAATACTGTAAATTGCAAACCCATAAGTTATTCAAAATAGCTGATTTCTGGACATCTGCATGTACAGTTTTACCTGTGGCAATTAACTGGAAGATTGAACTGTCATGTATTTGTGCTAAGTTTACCAAAATGCGTGAATGGGAGCTTGGGAGGGCCTCAAAGTAAGTTCAGAGCATGGAGTAAGTTTACACCAGGGAGGACCATGGCCAAAAGGTAGAGGGGCCATGAGGTCTTTTGGGAACAGACCTGGTGCTGCTGGCACTATGGCACCAGGGGATGTGTTGACCACACACAGAGACCAGGGGGAATTATTAACTTTGCATCTGCTCAAGGAACATTCCCATAAGGGGAAATTATATAAAAATATTGATTTGTTGGAACAGAACAACATATGTCCTTCTGAGGAGAAAGAAACTTCTGCTTTGAAATAGGGGAAGATGCCAAAAGCAATAGATTAAAATCAGGAATGGGTGGTGATATGGACTAGAAATCAATGCATTCAGTGTGGTGCAGTCATTAGACACAGATGCTATACTGGAGATAAAAATGGAAATGCAAAGCTGGGCTCTGGAAAGAAATTATTCATTGCTTTGCAGTTCTCTACAGGACAAGTTAAGTGCTGTCTGTCATCTGATTAAAAAGTAACTGAAAGACATCTGTCATGAAAAAAACTGCAGCAAAATGGGAAAAAAAGTTAAAGATGAGGTTTTCTCTAAAGTTCTCTCAAAGGACATCTTTGGTTAAATGTCGCAGAACCTGAAAGTATCTTGAAGGGCCAACACGAGTAGTACTGAAATTACTGTATTTATCTATACACACATGCGAATTTTGTATTTCTGTTTTATATTTAATATTTTAAGTGTATACAAAATGTATGTAACAAATGCAGTGACTATATTCAGAGTTAATGGAGATGAAATGTAAACCATCCAATGTTTATCAATTATGCATTAAATATATAAATATACATCTATATATGTGGACATGTGAGGAGTAGCTGCTAATGTAGCTATCATATCAGATGATATTTTCAAGACAAAGATAAAGAGGAATTCTGTGGACATCCCTGAATCTGTGACTTTTTTGTTACATTCAAAGAAAAAAACTAGAAATCTTTTTCAATCTTACTGTAAAGAATAGCTGTAAATTGCCTAATTTTAAGGCAAATGAGTAGTCTGTCTCCAGGCCTTAATATTCCTAAATGAAAGAAGAATTTTGCCTTTTTCACTATTTTCAGCCTCCAATTATCAAGCATAACTTAAGTTCATGTTGCCTAGCAAATCTGTAAAGTGGCGTTTTACTGAAAGCAGCAGTGAATACAAAACAATTGTTCACAATATGTGGCTAATTCCAGTTTAAAATGTCCACATTTGGCTAATTGCATTCATTTATTTCTTCTTAAGGCAAAATGGGGAAACAAAATAGTAAGCTGGCCCCTGAGGTGATGGAGGATCTGGTGAAGAGCACGGAGTTCAACGAACACGAGCTAAAACAGTGGTACAAAGGATTTCTAAAGGACTGTCCAAGTGGTAGACTGAACCTTGAGGAGTTTCAGCAGCTCTACGTAAAAGTAAGTTATTTGCTAAGTTATTTGATAACTTAAAAGTAAGTTATTTGACTGTAGAAAAGGTTTTTAAGTAATGTAAAGCAAACATATGGTCAGAGCTGCTGGTCATTTAGACTGAGGAATAATTTTGCTTGGTGAAGATGAGGCAATGAGTGGGAAGTGTTACACTCATCACACCAGTGATTCATGTAACTATAGTGACCAGAACCAAAACCTTAGAAAAAAAGCTGTGATTTGTTCACAAGAAATATAATACATTCTCTATGCTGTGAAATCATGGATGTCATCCACCTTCAAAGGATGGCCATGGTCCTGTTCAACACAAACCATGTGATTGCTGGACATACTTACACAAAAGTGGTGAAGTTTCATGACAGTATGACCTGCAGATAAATTATGCACTGTCCACAAAGGATTTCTTCCATAAATTTTAGGTATTGCTTTTATTTTTTCCCTGCTGTCACTTTTTTCTCGTTTTATTGGGAAGGGAAAGCAGGCTGATCTGTTTATTTTCTTCTTAGTTTTCATTACTTTGTCGTGTTCAATGCAGTCTTTCCCTTACATTTATTATGTATTAATTCTGTAACAAGAAGAACATGGGGGTAGCATAAAAGTGTATTCATGTTACAAAGATAATTATATTTTAATTCAGAATTGAGTGTCAGCCTAAAGGTCAGAGACTTCAAAGTAATGTTAATTAGGAGAAATATTGAATGGCAATGATGAACCATAGGATCAGAACAGCTCATAAATACAATGTGAGGCTGAATAAAAATAAAGCAGCCTTTCAAATGCACATAGTTAATACTGAGCACACTGGCAATTTTTGCAGGCAAATGGTACTGTTGTTTCCCTCAAATGCATGCTACAGTTCTTTCCTAAATTTCTTCAGCATTGAACCAGATCATTCTGCAAAGTATTGCTTAGACCCTTTTTCTTTTTAATGAATGGTTCTAGCAAAAACTTCTAATTCAGCTTACACAAATAAGCTTCTGTCTTCATATTTTAATATTTATGTCTGAAGAAGATGTTGCCTCACAATCCTTTTCTTAAGAAACAAATGAGTTTGTAATGAATTATATTTTCAGATGAAAGAATTTGTACACCCTCAGGTGTCGTGCTTGTTATTGACTGATAATTTATAAGTTCCATTTTAAACATTACTCACTGCACATGCAGCAAGAGCAGACACCCAGTCATTTCTCATACATGTTTCTGGGAAAAGTAAACAGTCTTTACAAAAATCTTGATAAAGTATGTCAACTCCTCAGAGATCATTGGATTTCTTTGGAAAATCACAGTAAAGGTGGTTTGGGATTTTTTGGGGTTTGTTTGTTTGTTTCTTTGATGATTTTTCCTTTTTTTGTTTGGTTGGGTTATTTTGTGTTTTTGTGGGGTTTTTTTGGTTTGGTTTGGTTTGGTTTTTGGTTGGGTTTTTTTTTGTTTTGTTTTGTTTTTTGTTGTTGTAGGTTTGTGGTTTGCGGATTTTTTGTTTGGTTTTCGGTTTTTAGTGGGGTGGTGGGTTTTTTGGGGTTTTTCTTTATGATTTTGTATGCTGTGAGAAAAAACACCTGAAAATTGCTCAGAGCTCCCAGGACTTCCTTCCTTCAAACGGGTGTTTGAAACATTTGTAGATATTTTACAAGATACTTTACTCATGAAGACACATCAGAGAGCAAATTCAATATCGTGTTTGCAGAGATGGTAGCGCAAAAAAACAACATGAAGAGCACAAGCAGTATTTTGCTCTTGAAATGAAGACAGCTTTGTAATCTTACTAAGCTGCAATATCTAGCTTTTAGTTTTATGGCCTCATGTATCTTTAGACATGGACATCAAATATGATTCTCTCCCTTGCTTTGGTAGTTGTGGGCTTTGATTTTTGCTCCATCAAGGCACTGCCATATATTTAGTCCAGTTTATTGTCATCCTATATTTAATATCTATATGGGGCAAAATACTAATTTTGTGAGATAAAATATGATTAGCTATAGTAAATCCAGAGCTTTACTTCTCTCTGTGCTGCAGAAATGCTTGTAAAATAGTGTCTCTGAGGAGCTCATAGTCTGAGTGTTGGCCATGGTGGTGACTTCTGCTGTGTAGGACATTCTGTCTACCCCAGCTTTTGGCTGCCAATAAACCCCCAGATGTGAAATTTGATCTTTCCAGGAGAAGCCACCAGCAGGAGACCCAAATCATTATGATTACATTTATAGCATCTCAGTCCACTTAAAGTATATGCATGAAGCATGCATTGATTTGTAATTCCTCTGCATAAACTTAGATTTGGGAGAGATGACATTTATCTATTGGTCTGAACTGGATTTTATTGAGGAAGATTTCCATAGATCAATATATTTTAGAAAGAAATACAAGGCTTTCCTCCATTGCCAATTCATATTGACTTAAGATGACATTGTCTCTTTGTTTGTGAGAGCTATGGGATGCATTTTCATGAGTTGATAAAAAGGTGTTGTTCATCTCACTTAGATGCAAAGAACACTCCTTTTATTTTACTCACGTACAGTAGAAAATATCCTCAGCTTAAATAGACAAAACATTTTATATTAGCATTACTTGAGGTGAATTTCCTCATTATCTGCCCTTCTCTTCCATCAGAATTAAAGAGTGGGGTGCACAATCTTAGGGCATAGAAACTGTTTGGGCTTTTTTTTTTAATGAAACATAACTGGATGTGTCCTGGGTTCACACCTGATGTGTTACTGTATCTAATTCCTGCTAATAAGCTTGAGTTGGTCTGAAAGGGAACCTCCGGAACATGTGTGATGTGGATGTCAGGTCCTCAACATGAACCCTTCTAAATCTACATATTCACATCAATTGTACTGTGCTGTTTACTGATGTAGATGAAGACTGTATCGACTAAAGGGGGAATTACTCTAATTTGGCTTGGAGACATTTGCTATTGAAGTTTCCATTATTAATACAAATCATCCAGTGCGTAAAATAAATAGCAGTTACACCAATGGATTCTACAGAAAAATTCTTTGCAGGGCTTTTCATGGAAGTATCTATAAAAATATTTAGTCAAGAATACCTCTTTTAAATAAGCAGCTAATAGGCAGAAATATACTTTATACTGATGCATATTTAACATTGTCTGCAATATTATAGGTTCATTGAAAATATGGATTCATTTTTGGGTAGATAGATTCCTCTTGTAATACAAAATCTGTGGCAAACTGTTAGGGCTCATGTTTCCCTTCATGGCACTGAATGAAGTGAATTCTTCTGCAGTTTTTTAAATAGTTTATTGAAGACTTGGTTATCTACTGCAAGCCCAAGAGCCACAAAGAGTCCTAAATACTGAAACATTGAGTTAACTGTCCTGACAGTTGGCACAGAGCACGGGAGGGGGAGAAATCTGTGGATAGCATTCTGAGGAAGCTAAAACTCAAGCCAATATTTTGTAAAGAAACGTGCAAAATCACAAGGCATTGCTCAGGACAGGAGATGGTGTTAAATTCTAAGTTTCTCCAAGGTATGGGAGTTGCATCTTCCTACTGCAGAGAGTTATCCAGAGCAGTAGAAAAAGCAAAATCAACTGACTGGAGTCCTCTTGCTTTCTCTCTTAAGTGGACAAAATAATGTAATTGCTTTACCTTTATCACAGTGGTTTATGTACTGCTTAAGCTGTAGAAAACTGAATTAATTAGAGGAAGAGCATTGCCAGCAGGTCGAGGGAGGTCGTCCTGCCCCTCTACTTAGCCCTGGTGAGATGCATCTGGAGAGCTGTGTCCATTTCTCAGCACAGCACAAGAGAGAGAGGAAGCTCCTAAAGTGGGTCCAGCAGAGGGTGACAAGGATGATGAAGGGACGGGAGCATCTCTGTTATGAAGAAAAGCTGAGGGAGCTGGGCCAAAGCTGGGTCAGCTTTGAAAGAAACAACTGAGAGGAGATCTCATCAATGTTTATCAGTATCTGAGGGGAAAGTGTCCAGGGGATGGACCAGGCTCAGGCTCTGCTGGGGTACCCAGCAACAGGACTAGAGGCAGAAAGTGAGGCACAGGAAGTTTCACCTGAATAAAGGAAGAAATTTCTTACTGACCACACACTGGAACAGATTGTCCAGAGAGGCTGGAGAGTCTCCCTCATGAGAAATATTCCAGAGCCCTCTGGATGCAGTTCTGTGCCACGTGCTCTGGGATGACCCTGCTGGAGCAGAGAGGTTGGACCAGATGATCTACTGTGGTGTCTTCCAACTTTACCCATTCTGTGAATTATCATGTCTCTGTTTGAATCTGCACTGCTTGCCCTCTCATTTATCTACCTGTGATGAGATATGACCTTCTGGGCTGCTGGCAATATCTCAATTAACCTCTTTTTCTGTAAGAAATAGCATCAGACAAGCTATTTCTTACAGAAAACCCAGAATTTCCTTCTTCAAAGAGAATACCCTAACTGTTAAGCTTAATCCTTACTGGCTGTCTTAATTTTCCTTTTTCTCTTCTTAAAAGTCCTTAATTCTTTTATCTTGCATAAAACTTCATTAGCATTGCAGGCAGAGAGCTAAGAAATTAATATACTAAACTGTCACTAAAATAAAAGATACCAATAAAAAACTCTTGAGTGTTCCTATCATTCTTTAGGGTTTCTTGCAGTCTAGAGGGCCAAATACATTTTCCTTCAGATCTTTTGAATTCACTGGGTTTAGATGAATATGCCCTGGAGTGTGTAAGTGTGCATAATCACTGCTAATATTCACAGGAATTATGCATGTTTATTAAGTGGAAAATAGGCTTCTATATTGTGATATTTCTTGGAACTGGGTCACTGAACATGAGAAGCATATCTCTGCTTTAATAGAAACAAGCACCAATGGTCCTTTAACTGGAAGAGCAGAGTTAGGAATGATCATGATAGAATGCTAACATTAAATAAAGTAACTTTGTGAATTTATTGCACCTATATTATTTAGATATGTTTTGGAGTTTTATAGATAACTTTTAAATGAAAGGAGAAAAAAAAGAAAAAAGAATGCTATTTTATTAGTTGCAATCAAATGGTTTGTCATATTTTTTGCTTCTATCTCACATTTCCGGCCTTGAAGGGAATTGATTTCTAGTCCTTCATTTTAATATGCGTAGAACAAAAGAATCTCAAAAATCTATTGAAATTTAAGTGGATGTATTTGCAGCCTCTTTCAAGACAGGCTAGCATCTTTCTAAAGATGGCACAGAGCTCCTCAAAATATCAGGTTAGAGCTGGATTTCAATCTTTCAGTGGCTGTAAAAACGTAGGATTCCAGAATGGCACAGCTGTGTTTACAGATGTCCCAAACATAGATGCAGTTGTACTGGCAGAAACTAATGTTTCCTGGGATCATCTCTTAACTGGTAGAGCTGTGCTGGTTTTATGACTGTGCTTTGGCCACTTAAGCTCTCCCTATAACAGGAATACTTTTAAGGTATATTATACCAATGTTAAGTATATTATGTCAAATATCATTTATATATTTAGCATATTATGCAAATCCTGTGTTGCTGTAGAACTGCAGCATGTCTTGAAATAACACAGATCGTAAAAAATACTGATTTATCTACCCACACAATGATTTTAGCCTTGTTGCTACATTCCAGAAGATCACATCTGGTGTGCCAGCAGTATTCCTGGACAATATGAAAAGATATTTGCTTGCATGAATCACCTAAATTTAACTGCAACACAGAAAACATCATATGTATTTATTTATAAAGATGACTCTAAAAAAATCTTTAAACTTGTTAATATTACTGCTGTGCTATTGAATTTTTCAAACTGATATGGAATAATAAAACCAATACTGTTATTTTAGAAATTTTTAATGCAAACAAATAGAGCAATAAATAGCACTGGTTTGGGGACATCACAAAATGGCTCTGTAAGAAGCAGTGCATATCTAGATAGGCAGATAGAGTCTGGAAAGGAATGTCAATAGCATTATTGGCCTCAGTAGAAGTTTTGCTTGTGGGGGGTTGTAAAACAGTTGATGAGGTGGAGATTCTTAATGCATTCCTTAAGCACTTAATACAAATTTGCACATCTGAGACAATTACTGTAAATCATTAGAAGTAAATTCTCTTTTTCACAAGAGGTTCAGTGAAGTTGCTATGAAAAGAAAATTAATATAGCAGAATCTAAATGGCAGTGTGCTGAAAAGCAACTGTGCTTGTGGTCCAGCACTATCACTGGGGAGTGCTTTTCAGGATGAGCAATGTGCTTGGTGCTCCAAAGCTGTATTAAAACTAGATTCTGATAACTTTAAAACCAAAAGCGATTGCAATTGCTTTTCAAACAGGATTTGGCTAAAAAAAAACAAGGCATGGTCTTGTTGCCTGAATGTTTTCGTACAAAACTGCTTTTGCCATTATTCTTTTTCCTCTCCTTATACGCATGAATAGACAGGTGTTGTGCCAAAATGCAGGTCTACTCCTAAACCACATAAAAGACTTATTATATATTTCAAACAGAAGCTGAGATTGTGCTCCATGAATTTTGAAACAAAGGGCCAGAATGCCTACTTATAAAACTGAAATCAAACAAACCCTGAAGGCAGTGTTAACTTTGAAGCTGACTTTGAGCGATTCAGGGAAGGAGAGGATACTGGTAACGTGCCTTTCTGCTTCATTTCTGTCTCTGTGCTTATCCCAGGAAAAATAATGTCTGGACTTAATATTATTTTGTGGAACAGATTTTAAAATCTGTCTTTAGTAAACAGAGCTTTAAAGATCAGCAACCGTATTGAAAAGCAAAATACAGTAAATAAACACGGATTCTCATTTAAGCTGCAAAGCAAATTGAAAACAGTAATTTCCAGATGAGGACCAGCATGCTGGGTAGCAAACAGTTCTGAAAATATGGCTGTAAATCACAACACTGGATACTAAGAGCCTTTAACAATGTGGAATGGAGTCAGTTTAGATTGAAACACTAATCTCAGTGAAGCTAATGGGAGTTTTCATTCCTGATCCTTACTTAAGCGCTTAGGACTGTGCTGAGCTCCTGAAATTGTTTATCTTTGTGAGACCCGAGTGCTGTGAAGTCTGCTGCAAGCTCCATTAACCATTAGTGTCCAGTCCTACAAGCTGGATCCATAATCTGGAGAGCTCCTCTCATCAGGTCTGGGAGCTGTCATTTAAAGGCAGCAGTGGTTTAAAAACTAAGTCTGGGGGGAAGGGGTGAAAGGAAGGGTCCTAAAGCTGGTAAAAAAGTTTCTAAGGCAAAGAAAGACAAGTCTTTTTCTCTTTGCAGTATTATGACTAGTGGGTAATTTTAAAGGCTAAAATACTTTTTTTTTCTTTTTTTTTTTTTTCTGGTTGTTGCAGAGCATGTAATGGCCCATATCCTCTAGACAATCTCCTCTGGAGACTCTTAAATCTGGGAAATGAGGAAGTCAGACAATTTTAAGAGATGAAATCTAAACAGCTAAATCTTAATTGCTCTAAATAGTAGCTTATAGAGCATCCAGACTAGTGGAATGAATCTTCCTAATGCTTGAACAAATCAGTAACATATGCTGACACTCTGTCTGGAAGAGGCAGGAATCATAGTCACATGAATCCAAAAAGCAGTCCAACTGTCCAAAGGCATCTTCAGGGCTTACAGAGTCAGCAGATGTGTGGAAATGCAAAGATTTAGTCCAAACCTCTGATTATTACCAAGTATTGAATATATCTGTAATTCTGTGGCTATATGTGGTTCTTGGAGGCATTTAAAACTGATTTCCAGTGTATTGAAGAGAGTACATCCAGACAGGACAAGATGATCCAGCCTGGAATGCTTAAAAATACCACCATTTACATGCATGCCCCAGTTTCCACTGTAGTCTGATAAAAGAATGCAGGCTGGGTAAATTTTCCAATAATAACATGCAGATTACTTTCACTTCGTCTTTTATTTGAAGGAAGCTCACCAGTTCCCAAAACTGCCATGCATTTTTATAAGAGACTTTCTTCCTTTGCAGCTCACCTTTGATCTATGTTTTATTCCTCTGAGAAATCAAAACAATGAATTTGGGATACTGCGATTATTTCTGAAGCAAAATACTGAATTAATTAATAAGGTTATCTGAGGGGTAATAAAGGAGTGCTGCAGCTTGGATGGAGAGGGGCATTGCTAATGCAGAGAACGAAAGAGCTCAAAGACAAGGAACAGTGAACTGTCAGCACCACATCCCACAGCTGTTAGCACGTTCAGATCTACTATTTGCTGTAGCAATTCTTATTGTATCATTGTTACATAGTCCTCACAGCAGCTGTCAAGGCTGATCAGTGCTTCACAACCTCTACATAATCTGTTGCGGAAGTGTTTCAGACTTTTGTCATCCTGAAACTTCTGCTTCCTACCTTTCTTCATCCCACCTCACTGCTTTCCTTCTCATCACAAGGAAGAGTGTTCAGAAAATCAGTGAAAATCCTTGAGGATGTGCAGGAGAGAGAGAAAGGTAGTATCGACTACTTCTTTCAGAGATCTTCCCTTCTCTTGCAATTAAATAAGCACATGTAGTCTCTATATTATGTATGAACAGCTGAAATACTAAAAGGTTAAACCATTTGCTTGATGTCTTTAGCAAAGTCAGGGTTGAAACTACCTCATGGATCAAAATATGAATGTTCTTTACTTCATGTCTTTGGAGTGAGGGTTTGTTCTTTTTTCCTACAGAATGGCTTGGCAATGCCTTCCTGGAGTTATACATGCACATAACAGTATGGCACTTCTGGGAAGATGTTAATCAAATACCTACTTTAGATCTACACTGGTTTCTGTGCCTTGTAGTTAAAGTGTGACCATGTCCTAGTGGGAACCTGTATTTTAGGTCTTCGGTGACCTGGATTTTGAAATGCAGATAATGCTTTTAGGATGATACTAGCCTTATTCTGAAGGCTAGTAAGCATGTGCTTTATTTACTTGAGGCAAAGTGATCTAGGGTCTTTCAGGGACTTCTTCTTGTCACGTTTATTGAACTATAAACATTGCTGTTTGTTTAATATATATAAAAACTGTTTAGTTTTACGGGGTTCCTGGAGGAAGCATTAAACCAGGGCACTTCATTTCAGCACTGGGGTGAATTACTGTGATTTAATTTTTTTTACTTTTAAACATTGAAGTGTTTTCCCCTACTATCAAAGTGTGCTTTCAATATCTCACTTGTGCACAAGGCCTGGAGCTGAAAACAGCATTCTTATTTCAGGTGTGGACAGAAACTTGGTGCTCTGAACCCCATCCCTTCACCTCTCTGTGCCATCTCTGACTCCATGCCTCACCTTCTCCTCCCTCTCTCCTCTCAGGAAACTCATCAGTCCTGCAGAAAGTTAATTTACCATACTAATATGTACTTGACATGTACTTGATGATATGTGAGTCACTGTGGCTGGGTGTGAATACCTCAGCAATTAAAGGGGGCTCATTAGAGTGAACCAATGCACTCACAGCCGGACGTTGCCTGTGTCAGCCTGCTCCATCTGCTGCTGGTGTGCTGAGATGGCAAATCACTGTTACCCCTGCAACACAGGCTGCTGTGGGGAGCTATTGCTATGCAGCTAATGAAACAAGAAGTGCTTTTTCAGGGTACTGTAGAATGGAAAAGCATTTGGGAGCTCAGTTAGTTATCAAGTCAAACACAGTTTTTATTATCATGTAGGCATTAGTTGACATTCCAGTCAGATTTCTACTACTTGTAATCTGAACATTTCCTGTACCTTGGGATATCGACTTCCTTTTTCTTCAATGAGAGCAAATTTCCATCTTTTCATGTTTAATTAAGGCTCATAGGAATAGACTATTTGCACTGACAAACCTAATGATTGCTGAATTTAGAAGACTTACTGCTACCTGGCATGAGAATTAGGTAAATATCTTAATTTTATATTCAATCACAAACAATGCAAAATGAGAAAATCATACGGTTAGGAAGATAAAGTAATCAACAGAAGGAAAATTAGGCAGGAGGAGATTTTACCATTTTACTAAAATATGAATGAATATGAAACATCCTCAGAAAACTGTGCTGTGAAATCCACCAAGTTAAGAAGATGTGAAGGTTGGCTCTCTGATTGCATGAATAGCCCAGAACTGAATATGAAGTTATAAATAAAATCTTCCTATAGTCCAGAGAAAGAGCAGTATATACAAAAGTGTAAATCATTACTGCAGTTCACCTCAAAGTGAATATCAATTGGGGATTATTTCCATGTTAACAAAAAAAAAAAATTAAAAATTCCTATGTCATTAATTGAAACAAAATTGTATGTGGACCTTGTCAGAAGCTTTCAGAAGAAGTATATTCAGTTCTGAATTTATTTCTAGATGCCTCTAGAGTCCCCTTTCATTTGGTAGGATATACCCTAGGATTGCTGTTATCCCTCACTAGGAGATTGCACACCTCTAAGCATACTTATGACTCTTTACAGCTTTCTTTGACAGATATCCTCAAGTTTGCTCTTCCCTGTCAAACCCATCAGGGTAGGAGATGGAGGAAGCCCTATTCCAAGATACATAAATTTTGGCAATGTGGTTCCTGTCTCAGGAGCTAATACCAGATACACAGGGTTTGATCAAAGGGAACAGTCCTTGAATTTGCTTTTGCGTTCACAGGCTCCAGCTTGTACTGCTAATGTCCGTGTTGGCGATACCTGTGTCCCTCTTCTAAATACCTTTTTGGTTCTGAAAATCTTTAATTGTGTTGGTGTTCACTAATGTAGCAATTACTGTGCCCTAATTTTATGTGTTGGTGAGATAATTATAGCTTAAAACATTTAACTGAAATGGTGGAGTTGTTTAAGAATGGATCAGCTAAAATGAGAAATTGTGTTGTGAAAGCCTCACAGGACATCAGAAGCATGCAGATGAATTTAGGGGATGTACTTCCTCCTAGCATGGATCTGTTTTCACCAGAGCAAACTCCAGCCAGGTGCTTTTCATCCAGCTGCTAAATGCTGGTCTCTGGAAGATGATGCTCTTTGGATGTGGTCCTGGTGAAATGCAGATGTCCTTAGTTTCCTGTTGAGCCTTTCTATCCACACACACAAACCCACCTCAGCCCTGGCAGGAAAGGATGGAGATGTGAAATCACTGCTTCCCATCCACCTTCTGCTTCCCAGTTACCCCCTCCCCCACACCTTGGCAGGTCAGGTGCTGTCCCCTGAGCTCAATTAACAATGCTAACAATGCTAATTTCATTCAGGAGGAAAACACCCTTTGCTCAGGGTCTAATTTGTACATTTCTGTACGAAGCACCTTCAGCACATTGAGTCTTATATTACATGTGGGTTGCTACACTTGGTACAAACATTATACACACATTAAAGGACATGTGATTTAGGTGGCAATCACTTCTGAGCTCTCAGTTGCTTAGTGATGACCAAATCCCACAGTTTTCTTGGAGGAACACAAAGATACAGCTGAGCGTAATTAGTTTTCATTTCATGAACAAATATTTTCATCTCATCTCTTCTCTTTCACGTGAGTACAGAACAAGAGATGTCTTGACACTCTGTGTATTATTCTTAGAAGTCAAAATTCCCAATATGTTATATTAAAATATTTTATATATTTGTTTATTTTCAGATATAATTTCCATACATGACATTTGTTTGGTTCATTGTGTTTTTTTAAAACAAAGTAATTCTTCAGATAAACCTGGACTGAGAAAGGTACACTTTCTGAGTTCTATATTTTGGTTCTTAAAAGCCCTGCAAGAAAACTGTGGTAAAGTCTAGAACACGATGCTGAAAACTGTGGTTTATAATAATAATAATCATATTTAATTGTAAAGGTGCTATATTAGTCCTGGCTTGAAGAAGCAATTATTTATCTGTTGATTAGTCCATGCCACAATTAAATACAGTATATGACAAGGGAAACCCAACAAATAAGTGGCCTTGTGTTACAATTGCTTATTCAGTGCCACAAATTAGCCCCTGTGATGTATTAGTCTATCCACTCATTTATTTTTAAGATTCTTTTCCCGAGGAGCTTTTCTGTATAGCAGGAAAATGGTGTTTAATGGACCTGAGGTTATTTTCACAGAGACATAAATTCTGGGGTAATTCTAATGTACAGCCAAGAATTGTAGGAATAAGGATATTTCTGCTTCCTGTATCTACTACCCTGGGATATCTTTGAAACATGAAAAATCATGAGAAAGAGCACATGCTCTGAAACAACCTGAAAGGAAACCTTATTTTCATTCTCAGAAAATTTAGTTTCTCATACAGAAAATCACCAGCAGGTTCACCGCAATAAAACTGATAATAAAAAAATACTGCTAACAAAAGGTAAATGCTGGTCTTTGTACCCAGCAGTTTCTTTTAAAGTGATGTACCTCTTTGTTACTTCTCTGTAAGAATAATGACATTTTTTTCAAAGAAATGAAATCTGTTTCCAAAGAATGAATTGAATGCATTAAGTATAAAAATTACATTAACTTGTAGCCAAATTCATTAAAGATACAAGATACAAAATTATTAATTTGGCACGCAAGCTTCTAATAATTCTATAGAAGTGGACTATCTGTGGGAAATTAGCTCTTGAGCTCTATCCAGAAGGCAATTGTCAGTGGGAAAGAAAAAAAAATGTATTCTGGCTGTCCAAGGCTGGAATGCTTTTCTGCACAGCCACAATAAATAGTTTCTGCTAGAAATAAAGAGACTGCCAAATCAACCTATCTGAATAAAAAGTATGTTGTGCTTTACACATGGGAAAAGTGCTCCAGAACAGTTAATCCCTACGAAAACATTATCCCTGGATTATCACCAGTAGTGCTTGCCTTCAGGCAGTTTTCAGTTATTTGTTTCCATTTTCTATACATGTACCCCGTGTTTTCATTTCCACGTGACTGTTCATCTCAATCATTTTCTTTGCTCTCATCTATTCTGGGCTCTTGCGTGTGCATCTTCCATGTTGCCAGAGTACTTTGGGCTATATTTACATTTCCAGATTCACAGAAATATTGTTCTACATAGAATGCCAGCACGCAGTCCTAAAAGGACCACTGATTTCTGTGGAGTGGCCCATGTCACTGCAAAGTAAACCAGTGGACCAGAATACTTTGTGTTTTTTCTCCTTCCCTTTTGTGTATGCAGGGTATAAAAATGGGGTGGCAGTCCTGTGTGTGGGCGGTGTGAGCGAGTTCACGTTGCTCCCTGGCTGAAGAGGCCTCACGCAGGATTTATTGCCGGCACGTTGGTGCAATAGCTGGGTCAAGGGACAGCTGAAGTTGTGTTGCTATGCAGACAGGATGTCTTGGAGCCAAAAGGAAAACAAAGGGAGAAAGAAACTCTTTACAAGAAGTGCAGTCCCTGGTTACTGTGTAGATCACTTGCTGTATAACCAAAAAGGGAGTGGTAACAGTGCATGTCGCATCTGCAGTGGAGTGGAAGCATTATGGTGGAGAGTATGAGTTTGATCAAAGTGAGGATAGTTCCATTAAGATAATCCATGATGGATTAAAAGTGCTTTTTTAAATTGCCAGAACCCATTTATTGCATTAAAACCTCAATTCTTGCTGTCTTGCTATCCTAAATTCACAAAATGCAATATAATGAAAAAATAAATCCTTTCTTCTTAAAGGAACAAAGTACCCTTCTTCTTCCTGGAGTGCACCAGAAGATGCAGCCTTGGCATGTCCAAACTCCTATACAGTCCTGGCTGCCAGGCAATCTTTAGACACATCCCCATCTTTTTCTTAACCATAATGTGCTTTTCTTCTCAGCTAGCTCATATCCTTCTTCCCTAGGGCAGTAGCTAGATGAGTGGTGAAGCCTGATGGGATGTCTGTACTTCTGTCCTTTTCTTCTCCAGCTTTTGACTTTCTGCAAACTCGGCTTTGTGACTTCAGCAGAACAAGAAGCTTGCTGTTGGTTGCATTCATTCAGCCTATGATTGGGGCTTGGTCATTTTATTTTCATTTGTCTCTCTCCTTAATTCAAGACAAGGGCAGTCCTATATCAGAAAGCCAGCCCAATCCTTTATGCAAAGAACAACCTTATAGCTGGAAACTTTTCTAAAATATAAGTCTACAAGCTCTGGCAAGATGCTGCATAGCAAAACAAAATGAATGGGCATAATTGTTGGTTATTCATTGTTAATGGTGCTGAGAAGCACTTGAGAAAAGGAACTATCCAGACTCTATTCCCTGAACTGAAAAGAAATGTGTCCAGAAAGATTTTTGAAATGCCTTCCTTTTAATCTTTAAACATATACATTTCTAATTTATAAAACAAGAGATTGAGTGGAGGTAATTCATTGTAATTTTTTAATTTTTAAAACTTTTTTGGCAGTAATGCAGTTATATACGTGGTGGAATCAAACAGCACAGGCTTGAGAAATGAAAGTAAATCTAAAAGAGAAGAAATTGAGGTTGGGTAAGTGTAAACTTGCTGTAGACTTTGGAACATTTAAAATTACATTTATTTTTGTAAACCTAAGGGGTGTAAAATTTCAGACAGATGATGATTATGTTGTCAGGGGGACAATATCTAGACAAGCCATTCCATATTTAAGGTTGCACATCTCTAATAAAACACATGATTGTGAGAAGACCTGCACATGCAGACTTTAGATAAGGTTGTAAATAAACAGATGAAATAGCCAATGGTCCTGTTCAAATCCTTTGGAGATCTGACACCTTCTGAGGGACCAAGGTTTGGCTTGCATTTTACCCATTTCTTGTTTTATAACATATGAAAGACTGCAAAGGATGACATATGGCCATATGGCTAATTTTTTTTTTTTTTGTGATGAAAATATGGTCACTTTTTTTTGTCTCTTGTATGGAAATTCCTTCTCTCTTGGTAACTCCCACAAGCAAACAAGGCATTACCAAGCCGTTCCTGAAGTGATAAACATAATATTTGGAAGTACAGAGAAGATGCTGGATTGGGCACTCATGGGAACTCCCATACAAGCCATTGTGGGTTTTTTCAGCTCATTGGCCAAACAAATCAGATTACCACATCTGTTTAGCCAGATGGTCTTTCTAGTGTCATGAGGAAAGTGCAGTCAAAATACTATCTATAACTAGCACAAGGACTGTATTGGCAACTTGATGCAGAAAAGGAGTTACATTGCAGAAACCCCCCTTGATGGCATTTGATGGCAATTTCCTTTTCCAACAGGCACTGAGCACCATCTCCAGCCATGTGGGTAGGTGGAAGCCATCATGCTGAGTAGAGCTGCATTTGGTTTCTAGATTGCAAGGTGGGAACACTAATCTATTAGTATTAGAATCATAGAATCACAGCATTGGTTGGGTTGGAAGGAATCTTAAAGATCATCCAGTTCCAGCCTGCCTGCCATGGGCAGGGATGCCATTCACTAGATCAGCTTGTTCAAAGCCTCATCCAACCTGGCCTTGAACACTTCCAGGGATGAGACATCTACAACTTTTCTGGGCAAGCTCACCACCCTCACAGTAAAGGATTTCATCCTAACATCTAATCTACATCTGTCCTCTTTCAGTTTAAAACCATTTCCCCTGTCCCGTCACAATCTTCCCATATAAAAAGTCCTTCTCCCTCCTTTTTATAAGCCTCCTTTAAGGTACTGAAAGGCTGCTATAAGGTCTCCCCAGCTCCTTCTCTTCTGAAGGCTGAAGAAACCCAATTCTCCCAGCCTGTCTCCACAGCAGAGGTGCTCCAGCACTGACCACTTTTGTGGCTTTCTCTGGACTTGCTGTTAACATGTCCATGTCCTTCATGTGCTGGGGCCCCAGAGCTGATGCAGCCCTGCAGGTGGGGTCTCATGAGAGCAGAGCAGAGGGGCAGAATCCCCTCCCTGCCCTGCTGCCCATGGGGCTTTGGATGCAGCCCAGGACATGTTTGGCTTTCTGGGCTGTGGGCTCATGTCCAGCTTTTCCTGCACAAGAACCCCTAAGCTCTTCTCCGCACGGCTGCTCTCAGTGACTTCTGCTCCCAGTCTGTGTTCATATCCAGGATTGCCCAACCCCTGTGCAGCACCTTGCACTTGACCTTAATGAACTGATGAAATCTTGCACGTGGCCAGAATGGAATAAGCTACGTGAGGATTTATCAAGTCTCTGAGGGTGTCCAGCACTTCTCAAAATGGCTTAATAATAGCGAGGCAACTTCTTTGGACATGCTTTGTAAAATAAAAGCTTTTAATAATGACAAAAATAATAAACATCATAGAACAAAGATATATAAGTTGAACACAGTGTAGAGGACACTCTTACACTGGTATGGCAGTCCAAAAAAGCCCAGAGCACCTCTGTGCTCATCCTCAAGTACTGAATGACCCAGGAGGGTTCTATTGACAAATTGCCAATAGAAACAGCTACAGGTCCCACCAGTGCCCCTGTGCTGGCACTGAGTCAATTACAATGGAAAGGCTTTGGAAAATTCTAGTTTAACTTCCTTACATGTTCCAAGGTAAGCTGAAACTCTTTCCCTTATACAGAAAACCCTTACTCAGGTGTGGAAGTGCATTCCTACAATGAACTTCATTAGGTTCTTTTTGGGCCCATTTCTCAAGTTTGTCCAGGTCCCTCTGGATGGTATCCCATCCTTCTGTTGTGTCTTCTATTAATCTTGGCCTGACCTGCTTGATATATTATCAGATCTTTACTTGTTTGTTTATTTTTTCCAGCACTTGCCAGCAAAAGAGTATTGTGTATATTTTGGGTTCATTAGACTACTTCTTGTTCTCTTCTGCTCTATCCACTCTAAAAACATTATTATTATTAGGTCTATCCTACATAATTAAAAAATAAGGAAACTATCTTTCCAACTAAAAAAAAGATTACACGAGATCCTTATCCAAATTATCATTTGGTTGATTCTGGCCTAATAAGGAAGATTACCCCAGAGGATGATCAAGCTGTGGTTGACTTCTAAGAATTTGCAGTGACTAGATATTTGTGATGGAGCCAGTTGAACATTCCAATGTTGTATGACAATTTTGTATAGCTAATAAAGTGGATTTTGTCCCTATAGACCTCAAAAATTCCAATATTATAGTAGAAATGCATGGGACTTGGCTAGTAGTGGAGAGCAAAGGCACTTCCAGACGGAACTTATCTCATTACAGGATAGATGTATGAGAGAAATGGCAGAAATCATTCTTGGAAAGAGTCTATCTACCTGTATCTAAAGGCTGCCAGTGAGCAGTTAGATGTCTAGAGCTAGGAAGAGGAATCCAGATCTTGGTAAGAGGTATTTGAGAGAAAAGCAATTTTTCATAATAACAATAATAGTTAAAATTTAATCCCAATTACAAACTATCACATAGATTTTATAATGTTGATTGGAACATATAAGCATGTTTTATATCAAGATCTCATAATATTTTCTTAGTAAATGGTAAAAATCACACATATAATCTTACTTCACACATTCTTTATCTTTTTGTTATTGTTAAATTCAAGTATCCACTGTGGTCATTGAAAAGATTTTCTTCCCCTTTGGTGGAAACAAAATCAAGCCCTGTAGACTCAGATGGACAAAGGGAAAACAGAAGCTGAGATACATGGAAAAAAGTGAGCTTTTAGGCATTTGTAAACTATTTATTTGTTTAGCTTAGAGAATATTCATACTGAAAAAAAGAGATTGTTTCTGACTTTTTATTAGTTTTGTGATAATTACAATAATTACTTTAAAAGTTGAAACCCAGGAAATTCTAAATGAGACAGCATAATTATAATATATAACCATAATAATGCTTCCTTCCATTCCTCACTTGGGTATTGTGAGGCTTAATTAGTTAATGTTTGTACAGCAGTAAAATGCAAAACACTGTAAAAGTATTAAGCATTTTTCCTGTTTCAGTTCTTCAGTATAACCAATTATCTTTCATAAGGTTTTTAAAGGGGATAATTTAAAAAAGGTCTATGTAAACCAAACTGTATTTTATATCTGTCTTTCTGGGAGATGGAGTGGCAAATCAGTGTTTAATTGCATCAGTATTTCACATGAGCATGCTGACACTGTGACAATGGATTTGGCCTAGAAATATTTGTTGATTATCATATTTCTGGGCCATGCAACAAATTTAAAGTGTTCTCATGGGAGCCAGGGACACAGCTGATGAAAATGAACAGAAAATGAGTGTCAGAAGCTGACAAACCATCATACTTAGAAAGGAAAAAAAATCACAAATAAATAGCATTCTGTTGAAGTAAATAAAACATTGTGTCAAATATTTAGAATAGGAAAATCTGTTATTTCATCCTCTTACATACAGAGTTCAGTGAAGAAAAACAATCTTGTGCCATGTATAAATTTGCAATATATAAACAACAAATGGAGCTAGAACTCAGGGAATGTAGAGCAAAATATGAGGTTTTAAATTATCTTTAGGTCAAACCAGCCCTGAACAAGATCTGAGTATCAAAATAACTGTTTTAAAGATGGTAAGAATCAGTCTGGGTTGGAGGTAGAAATAGACATAAATTAATTTTCAGGAGATTATTTGCACCTCTGCGGATGATATGCAGAGTCTGTAATTTAAAATCCAGGGCATTCTCCAATAGATCATTGATTATTTAGTCACCCTTATCTCTGCCATTAAGCTTCAGCATAGAGTCAAGGGTTGGGATTAATTTTGCCATCTGAAGGCTAGTTTGTTGTTTAGGCTGCACTAGAGTCAATGGAAAGACAGAGGTAGTTCCATGAGATTATTCATTTTGTTTGCCTTATGCAAACAAAATGCCTTTTTATAGCTGCTGGACCAAAGGAGAGTTCTCAAACGAATTAACCTGACCATAAACCTTTATTTTTCAAAGAAATTAATGATTCTATGGAAGCAGCATTCTCTTTTCACTATAGAGGGATTCTCATGTTTCATATCTGTCTTTTAGACTTGGACAACTTGGATGCAAATTAGATAAATGCGTGAGGAGTATGGGCTCATCCCTCAACATGTTACATGTCAGCAATGCAGAAAATACTGAAGTACATGTGGGAAGGGACAGTTCTCATCATTGACTGGGGTCATTCTCAAGTTAATTTGTTTCAGTTTGGAGACCATTTTAGGTTCCTTTCTGCTGTTGGTACCAGAGAATTAAGAAGCTTAGATTGTAATCTGTATGTTTCTGTGAACACATATATCTGTCAAATGCAGATTAAAACAGGTATATTTTAAGCAAAGATGGAGTGCTAAGCAGTTGCCTTTGGATCCACGTTGGCACTTGGATCAATGCTCTTTGAAATAAGAGTTAAAGAAAACAGATTAGAAAATAAAAAATCACAGTTCTATAAAGGCAGTGAAAGTTTTGCGGTTGACTTTTGTGAATCTATTATTTCACCCATTAAATGAAATAGAGTGGCCTATTTTACTGGTAATCATATGATGGTTAAAATACTGGAATAATCAATATGTGAAAGCAATCATAATTAACTATTGACTCTTGCTTTTTTAGCCTCAGTCTCTATTACTTGTATCAAGCCAGTTGGATTTGTATTCAAAACTGTATTCTGCTGGAAATAATTTTTCTAATCTAATAGTGCCACTTACTCCTCTCCCAGACAATTTATAAACATCTGCTTTTAGCAGGCAAAGGCTTTCCACTTTTGAAACTGCAAGAATTTCCATTATTGCATTTACATGTGCCTCAGCTGCTGCTAAGCAACAGGGCTGTTACCTGCCAAAGCCTGGAGTTAAATCCCAGATCTGTAAAGAGGATGGATAGAAACACAGATGTATAATACACTTAAAATAACAAGTGAGGAATGTGGTTTTGGAAATATGTAGAAATGTGGAGGTATAAGAATATAATTCCATTCTAGAAACATGTGAATAAGGGTGATATAATGTGTTAGAGAAAGTTAAGAAAATCAATCAATTTATTGTATTTTGGTGAAATGTTCTTGAAAACACTCTGTGGTCAGATTGGTTTTGCTTTGCCAAACCTTACCAAGAAGTATTAGGTGTATGTGCAATGTTGGATAATAGGGAGTAAGGAATAGGGAGAACATCACCAAGTTAGTTTAATGCATATAGTATTTCTAAATCATAGAATCATAGAATGGCCTGGGTTGGAAGAGATCTTAGAAGATCATCTAGTTCCAACCAAGTTTGATTCATCGTATTTTGCATGGTGATTTTGCTTCTTCTGTTAGAGACAAATGCATTTATATTTGGATAAGAAATTAGTCAGCCTCAAGTGCTTTTCAAAGGCTTGATTTGCTTTCTTTTCCATCGGTGTTTTTGGTGTCAGCTTTGGTTCAGTTGGGTGGGACTGTTTCTAAGAAATTGGATGTTAGAAATGCTGTTGCAGTTAATGGCATTAGCATTTAAGTCTAAGGGTGCATGATCAGTAGTGTTGTACCAACACAAGGCATAAGGATGGTCTTTACCCTGCAAAATAGCCTGCATTGGAGGAGGAGGTGCTGGATGGAGGGGAATGGACCATGAGAATAAATGTGAAGAGTGAAACAACACCAAGAGCCCCAGAAGTCACAACCCAAATGCCAGCTGCCTAATTGTCAAGCCTTGGGTAACAACAGACAGGCTCCAAGGAGACATTTTGAAAAGGAGGAACTGTCCTGCAGTGGGAAGAACACGTAATGCTGCTTGTGACAAAATTGTAACTGGTAACAGGCAACATCCACTGCTTGAAGTGAAGACCCAGTCTGCATTTGTGCCTTGGTGCAGTGAAGAAACAGGTACCATGAAAGAGGTACCTGCACTTCAACTGACGGGACAGGCAAATGAATTCTGCAGCAGTGTTAACAGCAGCAAGACAAATTTTGTAGGATAGAGAAAGTTTTCAATGAGCAAGTTCAAACTGTTTGGACAGTGAAAGTGATAGATTTTCATTATGTTCAACAGAAGCAGAAGTTCTTTATTCTTCTCTAAAATTTGTTCATTTGTTTCCCTAGTTTTGAAGGCATTATATAATTCCTTAATGCATTCCTTCCTCTAGAATAACACTGCATGCCAAGTAACACATTTAACTGTCTTTATTAAAACATTTAAGGGAAGTTTCCTACAAAATGGTTACACTTTGCTGCACTTCAAGACAGAGTTTGATGAGAAAATAGCATCATAAAATGTCATTTTAGCCAGGCAGTTTATGCAATAAATTCCTTATTCTTTAGTTCCCTTGGTTGTCTAGAAACCAACATATATACATGCAATTCCTTAGGAATATTGTTGTAAGAGACAAAGCATTTTCACATGTATTGCTTGTATTTTGGTACACACTGCTTTACTAACAAAACCTTTGAAATGAGGAAACAAAACTGTTGTAACATTTGGGGCAAAATATTTAGACTGTGAAAAACATTGAAACAAAATGCTATGTAGAAATAAAAAAGATACACATTTATAGCTCTGCACAATAAGAATAGAACAACTGGATTTTTAATATAATTCAAAAAAATAGGATTAGTTTATCTTTTTGTACCAAAACCACAATGTATTTTTTTAAATGGCAAATGACATGGAAAAAGTGACATACAGAAAATCAGATTAAATCAATGGTTCAGTCTGACTGAACACATTTTTTTTTTCCTCAGCACTCAGGCAACTCTGTCCAATTTAGCTATATTTCCCCTGTCAGCATCACTAGTATGAAGTCTTAAATGTATCCATTGCTATTTATGTATTTACAGTCTGCTAGGTGAGAGTCAGCACTATGTGTTCTTTCCTTACCTCTTAGAGGTGTCTGATGGGGTAGGTGGCCATCTCTGTAAAGATAATCTGGTTGGTACCATTTCCTTGACTTTCCAAAGAATATAGCAAAGTCCTTCACCAGACTGAAGTAGGTGTCTCCTAGATTTTTTATAGAAAAGACATTGAAAAGAGATAAAAATTCTCCCTAGAATCAGCAAGAACAAGGTTATCTCTACTGAGTACAGAGGAATGTTGAGAAACAAGTATAACTCAGATAACCCCAGACTTTCAACTACTCACTTTAACATCCATACAGGGTATTTACCTGTATTTTCTGGATTTCTGTGCATCACAATACTTCATAGTTTTTAATATATTATGTTAATGCTGTTTTGAAGAGTAATGTATTCTTAGCCTTAACTTTTTTTTTTCTAACTATACGTTTAAAGCCTTAAGGGGAAGCAATGACTATCTCATTTAAAAATCTTACTGCTGTTCTCAGAGCAGTAATTGCTGTTGCACAGAGCATGGCTATCTTTCTCTTTTCTCATGTGTATTATGATTCATAAAGGAGAATCATATTACTTCTTGAATGGCAGCACCTGAAGGTGCCAGCCTGAAGTGCTTGGAATAAATTGTGTCATCAGCACCAGCGGAGAAAAACCATGGGAAAAAAATAAACCTCTAAATATTTTGATTATTCCTCATGCTAGCACTTCCAATGAATGTTCTCACCTGCATTCACATGTTTTAACTTAACTGAAGGAATTTGAGCTAATGTACCCAGGGAGAAGTTGAAATACAAATTGAAATAGGATCATGGGTCACAAATAAAGTACTTGTAAACAACAAGTACTTTAGACAACTACAACAAAAAAACCAACCAAACAAACAACCCCCCAAAACCAAAACAAACCAAAGCAAAACAAAAAAAAGAAAAGAAAAGAAAGAAAAAAAAGAGCCAAAAAAGGTCATGTAGAAGTGGTGCTTAGGTAGGTGATTTAGTCATGGTCTTGCAGAGTCAGGTTATAGTTGGACTTGATGATCTTAAGGGTTTCTCCCAACTTAAATTCTATGATTCCATAAAAAACACATCTGGATGACATCAGTCAAGGCAACAAATAATCACTCTTTCCAGTACTACTGCTGGATTGGAGGAACTGTGTCCTTGGGTTAACTATCCAAGAGGATGAATCCATTAATCTCCCTGATTTTGGATGAGAGCAGAGCCTCTATTGCACCTGACAGTGGGAAGTAATGTTTGCCAATGGTTGTGCTGGCAGCTGTGCTCACCAGCACCCCAGCTGGGACTCCTCAGTGGACACTCCTGAACCAGCAGCTTTTGAAGCTGGGACCATAGGGTAGATCCAGAAAAAGCAAGTAGTCTTTATTCCTATCCTCTTCAAGCTGCCACCCAAAAATGTCCTTGCAAATTACTCTTCTGTGTTGAAGGAGTGAGGAACAGTGCTGTGAATCTGGCAACGCTGTTTCACCTACAGAGAAAATAGGAGCAACTTCCTGCTAAAATAGTCCTCTGGTAAAATGGGATCCATCTACAACTACAAGGAGAAGTCAGAGTCAGATGGACAGTTCTGGTAACAGACAGATTGGAGGAAAGGGTCCAAAAGCTGAGGTGGTTTCAACTGCCAAGAGAGTCTTGAATTCCTCTGGAGAACCAACCATCACTAAATTAAGAAGAAATAAATGATTATCTGGTCTTGTGAGGCAATTTTTAAACCCATTAAGGATGTGTTGCTCTCGTTGGCTTAGTATTTAAAAGATATCTTCCTCTTCCATATGAGAGAACTTTCTGGCAAGAAGGCTTACTGATGTCAGTGAGCTATCACTCCACCATGTGTACCCAAGAATATGGAGCTGTTATTTTCCTTTCCACTGCTAGTGGAGGGCTAAACACACTGTGTGTAATCAATAAATTAGGTGGGCAGTGGGTATTCTGCATGGTAAGCCTTATTTTTTTACAAATCAGAGTCCAGTTTATTACAGCACCTGTACTTGGGTTTGATCTGTTTTTCTCTGTGCCAGCATGAGAGAAGATCATTCTTTGTCTGCTTTTGCCAAGAGAAAGGCACCCAGGGTGGATGATAAGGTCTATGAGTTAAGCATCCCTCTGCTATACTCAGAATTCAGAAGTGAAATCCAGGTGCTGACAATCTGTCTCAAAGAAATGAAGCACTTCCACATCAAGAGCTGTGAACTGCTCTAGTGGGCTAATTTGGGAAAAGGAGTGTGGACAGCCTGTATAGATGAAGAGCACTTTGGGGAAGAATTTGTGCAAACAGCGTTTCCACAGGAGATCCTGGATTTACCAGCATAACAGAGATGTTAAAGAAACAAAAAATGTACGATTAACCTAACTGGACAGATTCAAGAGGAAATATATGTTTCCTTTTTTCTTCACACAAGGTGTGTTTCTAGGTGCCTGCTCAATGGGAGGATCAGCTTACTCACTTGAGCCAATATTTTCAGGAAAGAACTGATTCCCTGATGAAAAATGTCCAGGAGGGTGGGTTTAGATCCAGTAGTGCTCCCAGGAAGCATGGCATCCCATGACCCATGCTGAAGGCAGCTGTGTCGCTGTTTGTGATTCCCAGGATGGAGAGCCCTTCCTGGAGCAGGGCACCAAAGCAAAATCAAACCTTTCCACAAAAGCAGTGTTTCTGTCTCCTCTAGAGCACATTAAACAGTGTCTTGAACTATACTGGGGGTTGAGATGCAATCTTATCATGGCTGGAAAGTATTATTTCAACATAGTTTTCTAAGCTCCCATTAAGGTCCCCTTGACGCTTGGTATTAATGTGGTTTTTTCAGTCTCCCTCAACCTCTTCTCTGTTATGCTGAGCAAAGGCAGCAGTGCTGGGCTGTGCTATGTCAGAGCTGCTGGCCAAGGACACTGGTTGGGCCTAGAGTTGGTCTGTCATATCTGTCTGGGCAATATTTGCTGTCTCCTTTCTTAAGAAAATAAAGATGATGTGATGGAGCTGTGTGCATGCTTGCAACCTTCTGATGTATCAGATAATTCACATGGGCACTCCGTTGTAAGATGCAATGATGAGTTTCTCTGAGCCTGATGCTCAAGAGGTTATCTGTCCCCTGTTAGCAAGTTTAATAGCTTGTTCAATATCATACTTAATAATGAAACTAAATTATTAATGATTTCAATAAAGTATTTGATATTAACCAATTAAGATTATGAAGCCTACGGAAGCAATCAAGTACTTGTTTCTCTCCCATTCTATTAATAATTTAAAACAAGATAAAATGTATTACATTATTTTTGTCTTATCATTATGATTTTAAATTTATTGCTTAAGCCATAGTAGGTTGTGATTAGTAGCCTTACATACATCTTGATAAACTTCCATGTCTATTATAAGTTTCTAATTCAAGGCTTCAGGTATGCCCTGCAGACTATTTTCATGGCTTTTTAATTGTGATATATCCTGTAACTCTCTGGTGATGTGATACAGTAATTATGTGTGGAAGAGGTCTTCATTAATAAAGGCAGTAGCTCTTTTAATATAACTGTTTTTTCTCAAATGCCTGCATGTTTTAGAAGCATTGTTAGATTGACATTTATTTGGGATTCATGTCTGATTTCTGAGGAATGACCAGTTCAGTGCCTTAGACAGCACCATGCCTGTTCATTGCTTCCACTCATGAAGCAACAGATGAAGTCCAGTCACTTCTCTCCCCATATTCTCCATTGGTGATGCTTGAGTAGCATCACTCAGTCCACTACTTGATGAACTGTACAGTTTGTATTAGAAAATAACTGCTTATAAAAGCAGTATAATTAGGGCATAAATAGAAATATTATTGGCAGGTAATATCAATAGTCACTAGAAACCATGAGCTTGCTAAATGACTTTTGTTGTGTGACAGCTGAGTTAAATAGGTGCTTCACTACAACACATTAGTTTTTATTAGCAGAGAATAATCTTTATTCTTTGCATTGACAGACTGACTCTGTTAGTCTCCATGTAAATTCAAGTGGTTGAAAGATTGTGATGAAGGAGACTGGACTGTTTACTGAATCACTTGTCCATTACTGTCACATCACAAGTGTACTTCCCTCTTTGTAAAACTACCCAAATGATCTTTTCTCAGGTTAGATCACTGAAATAATCTTCTTTGTTTCTAATCTGGGATGATAAGCTTTAAATGAGGTTTGGGGGGGTAGGGCTTTACATTTGCCTGCTGTTACCAGCTACTGGCGATTGTATTGGAACTAAAAGTCTCTCGAGTTAAGCTGTTAATGCCATAAATGATTGATTTATTATCACTCTTTGGAAATGAGTTTATCATGGGGGGAGCTGAAATCTCTCTGTTGCAGAGTGAAGGGGGCAGGTTCTCAGTTAAAAAAAAAAACAACAAAAAACAACCCCACCAAAAAAAAAAACCCAAACCCCAAAACAACAACAACAACAAAGAAACAACAACAGAAAAATAGAACAAACAAACAAAAACCCCAAAACAAAACAAAACAACCTAAAATAAAGCCTAGAGATGAGGGAGGAATAATGCCAAGTCTTGGTGCCTGCAGCAGAGCAGCTCTCGATGGGGAGCGACAGCTGCTGATCCAAGCGGTGGCACAGGAGCAGAGGTCCCAGCTGCCCCCTATGGGAAGGTTTTCCTCCCTCCCTGTTCCCTTAGTATTCCTCTGGTTGGCTGTGCAGGACTGATTTTATTATTCCCATTAACATCTAAAATGGCATGTTGCTGTTTCAGATCAGGTTGGAGAGAGGATTTTTGAGGAAGAATAAGTTGTTTTCAGAAAAAAAAACCTCTTCAACATGGAGGAGCTCTTGACTACTCAGCCTCCCTCTGGATGCTCTGGGGACATGGTTTGCAAAATGAGCTGTGTAATCTAGGTCCACATCAGCAGCACAAGTCAGAACTGGGCTGCCAATTGTAGCACCTTTTAAAATGAAGGGCTTTTAAGACGCAAAATGCAAGAAGTTTGTATACAGGAGACTCTAGATTAAAGTATACTTGAAGAAGTAGTTCTACTTAATGCTGAAAAAGCCTTTGGGATACAATCCCATTTCATCCAACCTGTTTGCAAATTAATTATGCTAAGGAGGCTTTTTAATTACATTGCTTGGAGGAAGAGCAGCGGAACATGAAAATTCCATAAGAGAGAAAGCAAAAAGGTTTCCACTGCCAATTATGGAGCTAAATTCGACAAAAGCAGCTGAACCATGACGGGGCAGAGTGTGATTATTCTAAATGAAATCTAGAGAAAGTCCCAAATTCCTCATTTTTGTTTCTGTGAATGTCCTGCAGTGCTCAGTTGTCTCACACTGGGCATGACATTTTCCCACAGTTTTAAGACTTTCCATTATGCAGCGTTTGACAATGATACAACAGCATGGCGTGGGATCCAGGATCATGTTTGACTTACAGCAAGAGTGGAGGTTTCCACAATGTGCCCAAGTGTTTCTTGAAAGCCAACCAAGAAGTGCCAGGTGCCCTGTGTGTGGCATCCACCACCACCATCTAGTGGTGGTTACCTTCCAGCCTGATGGATGGCTGTTTGGAGAGTACTATGCAGAATTATCCTAGAAACTGGGAAAATTCTCACCTAGGGCTATTCTACTTCAATATATTTCTGCATCATTTATTTGTTTACTTAGTGAAAGCATTCAAAGAAACAAAAAAAATCTGCTGTGGAGTCTGTCCCTGTGTAACAGCTGGAGAGGACACGTGAATGATCACTATAGAATGAAAAATGTGATATGAAAGAGAACTGGTATTTATAAGATATTACTGAATGCAAAATACTTGCAAATGTGACTCTTGAATGTCATATACACAGTTCCAAAAGCAAGTGGAGGAGTTTTAAAAGGAAAATAGTTTAAAAAATCCAAACAAAACCCATGACTCCCTTTGGGAATGTTTCTTATTCTGAGCAGTTTAAACAATACTGGTAGTTGTGAAGAAGAAGTATTTAAACCCATCATATGTATCTCCATATTATTCTTTTTAGAAAAATTTTGATTGAGAAATTGACATATTTGATTTGTCATTTTCACAAACAACCTTCAGACAATCTGACTCTTACACATAAAAGTACTGTGCTTTATATAATAGAATCAAGAACACACTGGTCAATACAGAACCCAAAATGTCCACACAAAATATCCATAAAATGCTTCAAGAGTCACTCCAGGTTACAGAAGATTGTGTTCAACTTACTTAACTTTGTCATGTCGGAGTCCAACCCAGGTATACATTGGGCACCTCCAGTGATTACCACCTGAGAGGAGAATTCATCCTACCTATTCCAAACATTCTCTTAGTTTAGGAAGAACAGTCTCCTGTTGGAGGTGACTGCTTCTATTCAGTCACTGTTGAGTGAGGCTTGATAAGTAGCTGAGATAGAATACCTGGGTTTGGAACAGATAAAGTGAGAAAAATTTTGTCCAAAAAACAAAGGCACAGTAATTAGAGAAAAAGAAAAGAAAAAAAAAATCACCATTTGCTCTTATGAATCAAAACTGAGTTTTTAAACTTGGCCTTTATTAAAACAAAACAAAACAAAACAAACCCCAAAACAACAACAATCCTAAACAATTTTTTTTTAGTTAAACATAGAAATCAGAGCTTTCTGTTCTGATATGCAATTGGGAGGATTTGTCTTGCAAGCTGTAAAATAGTCTCTTCTCGCATTTCCTGAGGTGAATGTCAGGTATTCCACATGGGCTTTGGAAATCCAGACCTTTCTCTTATCATAAAGAAAAGGCTTTGGAAAGGCAAGGAACTGTATTTACTCGTCATTTATGGGTGGATCCTTTATTCCAATCACGTGGATACCAGCTTTAACCTCTCCCCACCTCAGCAAGTTGCTGTGACTGGAGAGGGACCCTGGGCTGAGGGGTGGGTCAGTGAAATGTGGCCAGGCTGTTTCTGCAGCCCTGGTGCCCTCTGCAATGCCCTTGAGAGATGGAGTGGGACCAACAGTGCACGTCTTAAATTCTTACTGGACCAAGATGTGAAAGCCATATCCATATGGGGATCCATGCTAAGGTCATCTGCACTGTCATCCTTTAGGCTTGTTCAGAGCACATTTTTCCGTCTCAGTCTCTTTTTTGAGGCTGTGATCTGCTCTCTGCCTTCCTTCCCTGGATCCATGTGTCTGCCCTTGCATCTGCTGGTGCTGGCTTTGTGCTGCTCTTGTTGGAAGGAGCAGAGAGCAGCCCTGGGCCAGTGTGGACTGGTGGTGTGCTGGCACTTCAGTGGAACCACCAGCTGGGGAGCTGGCCCTTGGTCTGAGTTCAAGGCAGCAGAGTTACCACAGCTCTCTTTGAACTGTTCTTTGCTCTCTTTGTCCTCTGTCCACCCACAAAGATCTATTACCCTTGAGATATATCAGGTTGACACTAATAGAAAATGAAGCATTTTTGGTAAGGGGGTAGAGCTCCTCTGTCAAAGCCCAGTCAGTCCTTGACCTTCCTGCTTAGACTTTTTACAGCATTGTAGTTCTGCTGATTTTTTTTTATATTTTGCAGATACCACTAGAAATTAAAGACCACCATCTCATTCTACATGGCTGCCAGACAGCTATCAGATATTAATGACTGGAGTTTGCTATGAGCAGAGCTGGATTAAAATGGGTGACCTACATGTGAAAGACTTTGTATCTCATTTCCACAAGCTATTCACCCCTAGACTTCTTTGAAATGTAATGCTGTTTCCTGGCTTGCTCCTATTAATCATGTTTACTGGTGTCTGCCTGCTTTAGTCAGTGAAATGTCTGGGATCGATATTTCATTCCTCTTTCTTGGATCACACACAATTTCTACCCATCCTAATTTTATTCACTCTGGTTGACCTTAAGAGATCTAGAAACTGGATAATAAACCAGGAGTAAGAAGATCAAAGCTTTCCACATCTAGGTCACTACTAATAATCCAGTGGTGGTCATTAGAGCATATGCTTAGCAGCTGATGTAAATTCTTTCAATCCCTTTCCTTGTGGTCACAGAATAAAATGTGCCTTTGTTTGATTGGCACTTTTGGTGACTTCAGAGGGTGTTTGTCTAATTAAGAACAAATCTGTGAGCAAAGCATCTATTCAGGATTTGTCCCTGGTGTTTAGTAAGCTGCTTGGTGACTGCTATTGTTTCTGTAAGATGGGAACCAAATAAAGAATCCAGTGTTGAAAAATTAAGATGCTGCAGGCTGTCAGTACAGTTTAGACCTGCCTTGCCATGTGCTTCTATTCTGGGGGAAGATTGCTGGTGTGGGGGTCCTACAGAAAGCCTGCAGCTGCTGCATGTTTCCAGAGAAGGCTGAAGAAATAAAGGTTCTAGGCAGAGATCCAAAGCAGGGATGTTGCCAGGGTTCAGCCTGCGTTTCAATCCGCTAGCACACAAATTTTCCAGACAGACTGGTTCAGCAATTGAGATGGTTCCACCCCAGCTCCTGGACAAAGCCAGTGAGACCCATGACACATACACGTGTAAGAGGCAGCTCTCTGGCTGCACAGCTGCTGCCAGACACCAGATGCCGTGAAGGAACAGAGAAATGCTTTGAATTTTGTCATGCATGCTTTTGGAAGGAGAGTGATGTTATTAGCAGCGAGATTGTCTCCTGAAATGGAAATACATAATTCAGTTTGTGGTTCAGTTAGTTCTATTAAAACTTTGTCTTTATTTCTGCTGTCAAAATATATTTAGAACAAAACCTTCAAGTTGAAGGCAGGAAAGATTAAATTGCTTTTATGTTCTCAAGTTAAACTGAAAAGAGATGATGGTGGAAGGGGCTTTTGAAGGTACAGCAGTGCTGTAGTTTCCTTGCATCCACTCCCCAGGCAGGGAAGGACATGCCCATGGGATTTTGATGCAAGCTAAGGAACTTGGGGCGACCTTCCTTCCAGTGTCATAAATATTTCCAGTGAAAATGGTGGCTATTTGCAGGGCCCCAGAGCTCTGCCAATTCCCAGCTTCTTGGGATGCTGCCTAGCTTTTAGCAGCCCAGAAGTGTTGAGCAGCATCAGATGCTGAGACAGTATGAAACTGGCCCCCCACTGTGGGAGCTCCTGGAAGGGCCTTCACACTTCATACACTGCCTCACCTTTGGACAATCTTTAAGTAAAGCTGAAAACCTGGCATTAAACAGTGCAATGGAAAGCAATGAAAGGCACAGTATTCAAATGCAAATGACTGAGTAAGTGCCTGGGACTTGTTCAGAAACGTAACACAGACATAAAACCCTCATCTTAGCTCATCAGTTGGCCTTGGCATTTGTTATTAATGCCTGAAACAAAAAAAACAACCTTTCCAGGGAGAATTTGGAAGAAGATCAAATTCATGATCCAAAGTATTTGGAAACCAAGATCTCACCTGCTTTACATGGAAACTGTAATTCCTGGGCTTTTCAGAGCAGCCAGAAATTTGCCTTCCCTCTCAGTAGCGTGCTGTTTTCTTTCATGGCTTGGGAGCTGTAGATGATTCAGATGTGACAATTGTTTCCAATATCCAAATTCAAAAAATGCTGTTTCTTGTAGTTGTGTTTGGACTTCTCAGTAATCTTCCTGGGGAGAGTTACGTGCCTCCACACCCCGCAGTGTGAATAACAGATGGCTCCTCCCAATGCCTGTATGTTGTATAACTAATGTCTGCATGTTGTATAACTGATTTGCACCAAAACAATGAGCTTTGCACCTTCTGGCATCAGTCCTGGGCATATTGTTCATGTGCTCTTTGACTGCTATGCATGGCAGCCACCCTGGTGCTCCTGGTACATCTTACACAGGCTGTGCCTCACTGGGGACTTAGTCTGCAAATGCAGGATGATCCCTTATCTGGGAATTTGAGTTTTCATAAAGCCTACTTAAAACAATTTCCATGCTGTTTTCACCTGATAGTCCCAAGCAGATGGTTCCAAAAAGTAATAAAGTGATAGGTCAGGTATAAAAGCTGGTAGATGGCTTATTTATGCGTGATCCCATGAGCTCATTTGTTTTATTGCTTGGCTTTGCAGGTTCTCTGGTGTCCACCCATGTACGTAGGTTGTGGGATTAGACTGATACCAGCAAAGCACTTTGGGATCACTCAGAGTTCTGTAGGTGTGAAAAAAAAGCTCTTTTTTTAAAATTGAAAACCTGTTATTAAGTACACATCTTACAAATTGGTATAGCTGGCTACATCTACAGATTGTTGTCTCTCCTGAGACAATGGGAATGTTGATATCTGTCAGGGGAAAAGCATAAACTGGTTTTCTGTGACTAGAAAATGTACATTGCCCTCTTGTGAAAACACAGCTCTGCTGCAAGAGAAACAGCCAAGGATACATTTCAGCTGAAAAGTCAACATATTCTGCCACTCTATAATTATAGCTCAGGTTAGTTGTTGCTTTACACTGACATCTCAATGTGCTCGCAGGACAACACAACCAGATCTTTCCTATTTATGTACACAGGGTAGGAAAAAAAACAGCTTTTTTTTTTTTTTTCCCCTTGGCTCTGCAGTCATCTTGGATTTTAGTCACTTCATGAGCATGCTGAACTGTGCTGTCATTGTATTGCTGTGACAGCTTCACTTGTATTTCAGCTTCATGACAGGTCTCAAATCTCATGATGCTGTGGCCTCACATTTACATCATGTTCAAGCTTCAGCACCATACCATCCCCTCCTCTCCCTGTAATTTCAGATCAGCACTTGAAATAGGTGGTTGTAGATTGCAGATATCTGTGCATGTTACTGGACATGTGACAGGACTGCCTTGTTCAGTGGTAAATCTGGAGGGACCTGTAGGTACATCATCAGTTTAAGACAGAATGAGGAAATAGCACTTCATATTTCAACTGAGAATTAAAATCTTACCCTTCACTGAGATATTCATGTCTTCAGCCTGTAGTCATGCAAATCTTCATAACCACGAGAAATCACAAAGTTCCCACCTGGAATGGGATTTGGGTCATAGCTACTGTTGAGCTTTATAGCCCACCTTGGGATTTATCACCCCACTAAGAGGCAGCATCTCTCTCCGTTGAGCAATGAGCATTGAACTGGTGTTTGTTGGGCTAAATGGGACAAGCCCATTTAAACACATCAGCTCACAAAAATATTTTTGGTGAACAGTGCTACAAAAGATGGTATATTCCCAGATAAGATGTAGCACCAGTGGCACCAGTGGCACCAGGACTGTAGCACCAGTGCCACCAGCTGTGGCACCAGTTGGATACCAGGACTTTTCCGCAGCTGAGAAGGTGTCCAAAATGTATTGAATAAGAGACGACAGATATAAACATTTTTTAGAGTAAGGCTGGAAAAAGTATTGATGCTGACAGCAGGTAGAAGTGATTAAATTTGAGACCTTCTCTCTGTGCCAGCAGGGCTTTATTTAGATTGAATTTAGACAATTTTCTTCATGAATAATCCGGACAGCTGTGAAAAATCTACCTTTTTCAGTGCTTGCTTTGAGTATACTCTCACTGTTTCCCAAATGATGAGAGCCAAAACCTTGACACAAGGAGTCTCCAGCTGGCAGACTTTTGTGAAAATATCATTCAGCTCTGGGAGCTTCCAAAGAGCTGGCGGTCTGCTGACATTCTAACAGGAGAGACTGAGCTATTGGAGGTGCAGGCTCTTGCCAACAACACTTTTGTAGGAAAGGAAGAGCAGAGATACCTCAGAAAGCAGTCTCTGATTGACATTCATAGATTTCAGAGAATAAAAATACTTCTCCTAACTGCAAATGGTGTCTTCCTGGGTGAGTGCTTAAAATGTTGAATTTGGGAGCTCTTGAGTTGTGGTTTAGGATTTTGGCTTCTTCCTCATGCAGTGTCTGTTCCCAGGGTCACAGCAGATGATGCTTCTAAGTCTGCCCTGGCAGCTGGACTAGGTATCCTCTGGGCTTCATCCCAGGTGAAGCAAGAAATGCCAGTGTTGTGATTTCTAGCTGGACCCTAAACCCCAGCTTGGCACATAAGCTTGTCTGTATTTTGACAGCACTAAAAAGTGTTGGCACCCATTAGCTTGGTACACTATTGTTTTTCTTTAGACATGTCCTGCCCATATTTCAAGTTTCTTCTCTCTTATTTTTTAACAATTCTAGACACAATTCTCCTGCTGTTTCCTGTTCAGTCAGTATTTGTTACTTCCTCAGAGACTGGCTGCTTTGTAGAAGGTCATTTCCTGGGCAGATTTCACCTTAGGTGTTTGGATGTCACTGAGGAAAGATGCAAAGAATTTTGAGATTTCTTTATGAGGGAATCTGATGGTAACTTTAGTTGTGAAGATGTTGCCACCTCTTCATAAAGATCTCATGCTATAAGAAGGGGGAGGTTGCCCTGTTTTTGTAAGAACATGAACTTTAAAGCAGTTGAAATGCCAGCCCTGTCATTTATTTTTAAATAAGATGTCACATGGTGTTTCTGTGAAACTCATTGCAATCTAGAGACAACTGCCATAGGAGAGTGGTTGTTCATTGAATGCCTCTTACAAATGGGTTATAAATGTTTAGAGCCTTTGAGCTCTATAATCCTCTGATCAGCAAGACTCTAAGATAGAGTCTGTTGAGAAAATGCAATAGAGGAGGAAATCCAGAAAAGCCCCCATGCTGCAGAAAAGGCCAGCTGTTACCTCTGTGGTAATAGCAAACAGTTGTGAGAATGCTTACTTGTTTAATTCTCATCTTCTTGTGACTTTGGTTTTGATATTTTTCATTTTTTGAGAATTTAACAACATTCTAGAATAAACTCATTATATTTTATCCTTAATTACATCCGGTATGAAATATGAGTCCATCAAGTAAGTGTAAAATATATGTTGTTACTGTGCCTCTAGAACAAACTCTTCTCTAGAGATCGTTATATGCAGTCTCAGAGGAGATATGAAAAAATTTCTGGATGTCAGGAACTGGGCTGTATCCTCCAGCTGTAAACTTTAAAAGGATGCTTTGGGAACCAGCCTCACCAAGAACAGTGTTCCTGGGAGGCTCCCTCTTGGCAAGCATAAACCAGAATCCTTTTGGAAAGCAGTTGGTAGCATAATAGGTTGGCCATGATTACACTGTTTGTAGTTCAACACTAACATCTATACAGCTTTTCAATCATCTTCATTGACTGGGGTAGAAGAATATTAAGGATGATATAGTGTGCTGCTCTCACAAGATAAGAGAGTGAACTTCTCTGAAGGCACATATGACTAATCAAACCTCCTTTGAGATCTCACCCCAGTACTGAACTCTTTTTTTGCCATTATTTTTGTTATTGTGTTCTTGTGTGCTTGCTAAGACTGAGTAGCTGTTGTTGTGTATTCATGATACCCTACAATCTGATTTATTTAACATGTTTACCAGAATACTTGGAGGGGGTGGAGGAACTCAAATCTATTACTCATATTCATTAATCAGCATGGAAAAGTAAAAGTTGCTCCCCAGTGTGAGATAGTTACTAAAATTATAGTGCTGGGCAGTTCAAATTGCATCAATCTACATTTTTGAGCATGTTTTTGAAGTAATGTTTATTAATGGGAAACATTGATTATGATACATCCCTCCAGTTATGCTTAGCCATGTCTATAAATAGATCTTGTATTTTGCTACTTGCAATTTTATTTAGTTGGACTTCCAGGGTTTTAGAGATTTTTTTTGTAAAAATGATGGGAAAAATTCATATAGATCTCATTTTGAAGAGAAATTTCATTCCCCACTCCAGTGAAGATGTCAGTTTTACATTTGTCAAGCTCAGAATTTTATGCACAACTGAAGTGGTGCAGGCATCTTCAGCTGGTCTGGTGCACAAAGGGAAACTTAATCCAAAGGAAAACATGCAGCTACACTGAGCTTCTGTGATAAATAAAGCAGCAAAGAATCAACATCAGGGAAGTGTATTGCTTAAGTGCTTTTTGTTGTGTCTTCCTTTCAGATGACTCCCAATTATGTTATTGAAACTTTGGGCACTGTAATGATGTCAAATAGTGCATGCAATGAGATGTCCTGGTGTTGGAAGAATGGGCATGGATAGTAGCTTGCTTTTAAGCATGCATATTGATGCTTTTTTTGTGAGTGTAGTTTTTCTCACTTTTTAGAAAAAGATAATTTTTAATTAAAGGCAACTCATTCTCTGCAGATTTTAGAATTTATCTTATACTATCCTTTTTTATGGTCTTACTGCATTCTAGTGTTAAGTTTTTCACAGAGTAAGTATATGAATAATTGCAAGATCTTGAAGTAACTGATGGTAGGTAAGCCCATAGTTGGTTGACTTTTCTGTAATAGAAGATGTCACTCTATTCATAGGGGGTTTTTTTGCATCAGTGGTGGCTTAATCATGGGAAAAAGGAGCTGAAATTCAAAGTTACCATGCACTGAAGGATTTAAGGTTACATCAGCAGGCAAATGCAGGAGAGGAGGCTATCTTGCCTCTCCCTTGCAGTGGTCTAAGTCAACAAGCAGCATGTTCCAGTCCATAGTAATAGGTTTATGGATTTCCCTAAAATGAGCCCTTGTGATCGTGTCTGATACCTGGAAGAGTGGATAAACCCATAGAAACCCACTGGAAACTGATAATACAAAGTTAACCTGACACAAAATTACTAAGGAAACAGAATCTGTGGGTAATTTTCCCTCTCTGAAGATACAGTTCATGGAATATCACAAAAATCTGCATCCCTCAAGAGTTGATTGGAGTTGATTGGGCTGAAATCTGGGAGGAACTTTACTCTGTGGAATGACTCTGTCTTCTTTAGCTGGCCTCTTCCCTATAAAGGAGACCCCTTTGGGAACCATCTAGTACTGAGTATCACTGGTATCAATATCCACATTTTGTCTCCATTGGCTGAGCACAGCCACTACCAGCAACAGCATGTTCAGGGAGATGGCATAACTGTGAAAGCAGTTATCCATATGGCCCACAGGCAGGTTTTCTACATCTCTTTCTACAGAAAAAAAAAGAACACAAATGATAGAAAAAAATGAATTGTGTATGATGAGTATTTTCCCTTCTTGAACCATTTTAGACAAGGAACAAGAGTGTGATGCTCCTTTTAATGATTCCAAACTCCTTTGAAAGTCTTAGTTCAAGACGTCTTTCCCTTAGGGGAGCTGGTCTGTGAGGCTAAAGCCAAGGAGGCAGTGTGCCTGAGAGCTGTCATGGCTTGAATACCTGTGGTTTATTCTAGGCCTGCCCATGCAGCTTCTTAATTACCAGGAGGTGATACAATGGGCTGCACCATTCCTGTCTTCTTTCCCACCCTTGTGAAAATCCTTTCAAGTCACAAATAAACATCTTCCAGACTCCTTGCACTGTATTTTCCTCTTTCTTACATGTTGAGTTTTAGGTGCTATCCAAATGCTGCTCAACCAAGATCCCTAGATACTGTGACCATCAATAACAGCAATAATAATAGTTATCCATGTGGAACTGTAAATGTGCACAGTACTTCACATAAATAGAAGTGGGTTTTCTTAAACATCAGTGAGTTCAACACTATTGTCCCATTTCTAAACAAGAACTGATTTCATCCACCCCCTTGATGTATTTCTCCTTATAGATATACACATATAGATTCTCTAGCTGTATATATAGATACAGATGGATGATCCCTTGCACCAGAATGCTGGTATTTCAAGGCTTTTATGTCCTGTTGGGCTTCTTGGCATTGACCTTTGAAATGGTTTATATTGAGAAGGATAGGTATGGAGAAAAATATATTATCTTGGAAAGCTGTCTTCTTAAAACTCCACTGTGGTAAAAGATTATTATTATTATTATTATTATTATTATTATTATTATTATTATTATTAGTCTCCATAAGAACAGAATTGGAAGGGTTACAGAGGAATGAATCTCACAGATAAGGCTGTACAGAATTTTTGGAAGGCTACTTGAAAACCTATCTGCTCTCAGCTTCGTTGCAGAAGAAAAGCTTTAAGACAGACCTTGCAGCATCTAAAAATGCAGGCCTGTTTTTAAATGATTCAAAATCTCATTTCAGTGCAGTTCCTTTGTGAGTTGCTGGATTGCTTTCAAACTCAGTACTGAAAATAAAAGTTAATAGGATATGCCTAGGGACAACAGGGAAAAATGACCACACCATCTCTTCTGTATTGTGTCAAGTCTTGCTGCTACTGCTGCCATCCTTCTCAACTCTCCCCTTTGACTTTGGGGTCCATTTCATTCCCCTACCTCTTCTCCCTTTTGGGAAGTATCAGTTCTCTGATAGGCCCAGCTACAGCCATTTTCCTTCTCTTTCTGCAGTTTCCTTTCTGCAGTTCCAGGCTATAACAACTCCATATGTAGAGGAATTTTAGGAGGACACATTACATAAGAATATGAGACAGTCGGATATTTCAGGCACAAGTGTTTTTTCTGCAGTTCCATCTGTATATTCATGAGATGGTTGTCTCAGTCTTTAGTGACTCGTGTTTCGAATCCCTTTTTGGCTGGAAATGGCACTTAATGATGCTTCTACAGTCCTGTTCTTTTGGGAAATCTGCACTAAAGACTTCACAACACAGCAGGCGTAGCATTCAAGTTAATACTCTGGACCTTGGGAACTAAAACTCACTGGGAAAATAAAGTCTCTTGCAGAAATGAAAAGGAGTCAGATGATCTTTACTGGGGGAAAAAAAAAAAGAAGGGAAAAAAAAAAAAAGGAAAGGTCCCAGTGTATCCTCCCTTTGATATGTTCCCAGATTCCTGGAGAGATAACATGGTGTCAAGAACACAGAAGCTGTAATTAGGCCAGGACATAGCCACAATACAGCAGGATCCTGATAGCCCTGTGCTGTCGCTGACCTTGGGGTGCTGGAAGACTGTGCTAATCTTAAAATAAATAAAGTGTTCCAGTGCTGCTGCTAAGTTAAGGAAGATCAAAGAGAAATAGCATTTAATCAGTGGTAGTTGTGGCGTTAAGCACTAGCAATACTAATTGTTTTGATGGGAATTCTCCCTGAAGATTTTTTTTTTATTATTATTAGCACTGAGTAATAGCTGAACTGCTAGTGTATTGACCTATAGCACTACCACAGCTCAATTAAGTTTCTTATTGTCCAAATCTAATCAGAGAAAAGCTGGGATTGAAAATCGATTCATTTCCTGCTAGTTAATGACTAATTCCCCACAAATGTGAATATAAAGATTAACTTTTCAGGTTGAATGTTTTTTTAGAGGTAGACTGTGCCAGATGGGTGTTTATGAAGAAGAAGCATGGCTCCTCTTTTCCCATCTATCTTCCTCCAATCTCTTGGCATATTCTTTCTTTTTAGGGTCTTCTCTTATCTTAGCATGTGGTTTGTGCTTGTTCTCTGATCTTTTAACTCATGTCTCTCAACTGAAAGGAACTTGTATTGACAATTCATGGTTAGCTCCTAAATTCTCGAATATTTCTTCTCCATATTCTTCAAATGAGCATTTCTGTGATGGTTAAAACACTTGCAAGACAGAGCAGCTTAGTCCTTAACCATAATGTAAGGGCTAGTCACAATCTTTGAGGTCTGGGTGAAACACAAACTCTTTGCTGATCCCACTTCAGCCTGTACAAGTTGTGAATTTTCCAGGTGAACAGAAGAAGTTATGGTTTTTGGCTCATTTAAATATTTCCTCTTTATGTAAAGAATTAACAGCTGTTTATAAACCTCCCCATGTGTCTCTGCATGCAAACATGTTCACAGCACTAAAGCTACTGAGCAGAGACAAGAGCAAACACCCCTGAGGTTTGGCAGCTCTCCCCAGTTCTTGACTTCAGCTCAGTGACTTCCACTGCTGCAGCATCTGAAATCATCACAAATCTTTTCTTTTGTATTTATCTTCCCAGTGCACCTCTGAGGTGGGGACAGCTCACAGATTTACACATGGAGAATTGAGTCCTGGATCTAAAGAGACCTTTAGATTCTGGTCTTTGGTGGTCCACAAGATTATCTTCTCCAGAGGCTCAGTCCCATGGTTTAGCTGCTGGTAGACCTACAGACCCACAGCTGTGGATGGTGCCTTCTCCTTGGCACCCTCTGGCAGGCTGAAGCCAGGTGGCTGGGATATTTCTACCTTAGGTGGGATATTTCTCCCTTACACTGCAGATGTGCTGGAGAGTTCAGCAGTCAGATCTCTTCCAGAGCAAGGGCAGATGTGTGGCTGTGTCTTTTTGTGCTAGCCTGGTTCTGCCCTTGTTACATGAGTTTTCATTTTTACAAAGAGGTGGTGGCAGGGACAGGCTGCAGCCAGAGTGGCACAGCCTTCACAACAGCTCCTGACAGTCACAGCCTGGATGCCTCTTCCCCTTCTCATGCCTTAATACCATGAAGCGCAAGAGTACAGTGCATTGTAGCAAATTTCAATATTTTTTTTTCTCCTAAAGGAAACAACTAAAGAATAATCCTTTTTCTTATATCATAAGCTCCTGTGTTTGACAGGAATCCAGAACTTCATCTTCCTGTAAAATTAGTGAGGAGCAACCTGCTCCCCATCATAATAGGCATCCTCCCCAGTGACCTCAGTTCCAAGGAGCTGTAAGGCCAGGCTAGACCAGCAGCTATCAGCATCTGGGTTCAACTTTCAGAGGTTTGCTAAAAAATACCTGTCTGAGCTTCCAAAAGTGGCCAAACTTTCTGATTCTCGAGGTGCTCATGCTCTTCACTTACAAAGTTAACGTGGATGCCTAGCAGACTTACAAAATAAAACACCAATAAAGTAAATAAGAAGGGTAAGTAATTCCTTCCTAAAATATAACAACATTGAATGTTTAAGGCTTTTCCCAGCAGAGCCAACTGCTTGGCTTGTTTTTATGTGCTGGCCTTGGCAATGCTCGTTCTGCTTCCTGCACTGGCTGTGCCCCCTCATTCCCCTTCTCTGCTTCAGCTCTCAGCAGAGCTGGTAGTGCTGAGCCCCAGATGAGACATCTCCTCTGACAGGGGAACCAGCAGCTGCTTCTTCCATCTTCTCCAAGCCTGGGATACAGAAGCCCTGTGCCATCTCCTGCTTTCCCACCTCCTGTTCTGTGCTCCAGCTCCCACCCTGGCTCTGGAAGCTGTGACCTTACATCAGTAACCGAGTTGTCACCTGGGCATGTGTAGGCAGCGTGCCCTGCTTTCTGTACACTAGTGTAATTCTAGTTTTCTCTGTTTTACTGCAGAATTTCCCTTTTAACAGAAATGCATCTCAATATCCCATGATAAAACATCACGTGGAAAACAAAGCACTACTCAGGCTAGTCTGTAAGTTCACTCCACGCCATCCTATTAAGGATGGAGAGACCTTTTCTTTCCTAACCCCTCCCTATCACTGGGGAATTTAGGGAAGTCAATTTTGATTCTTTTTCTTTATGTTTTAGCCACATGCTAAAGTTTTAGCCATATGCTTTAGCATATGCTTCATGCTTTTGCAATAATTCCCTCCCAAAGATGATCTGAATGAACTGATCACTGAGTTGCCTGTGAACAGCATCACTTCAAAGAATCTAAGGCAGCTGCAGACAAGCAGATAAATATTTCCAGGCATTTGATCAGTTTCCCCAAGAGTTATTACAATTTGTGCGTGTTATTCACTAGATATTTTGATTCCAGGACTGATTGAATGCCCCCATACACCAGAAAGGCCTCCAGAAACACAATGGGAGCTAAGAATCTGCAAGACAATCCTCATACAAAATTTAGAAGCAGATTAAGGGAATTTTTTTAAATTTTCCTTTTTATTTTCTTAATTGGCAGTTGACTGTAGAGATAACATTTTGTTCACACCCCAGCATGTTGATCTAACTGCTTAGAAAATACACAGACCAAGCAAGAGATGAATTCTAGAATGGCTTGGGTTGAAAGGGGCCTTAAAGATCATCTAGTTGCAACCTCCTGGGATGGGTAGGGACACCTTTCTCTAGACCAGGGAGACCTTTCTCTAGATGAGACTAGAGAAGCAGAAACAAAGGAATGAACAGTGTTGGGCCACCCATGGAACTGGCTGGTTTGTCTTGATTTTTGGATGAAAAGGGTAAATCAGGAGACAATGCTGGTGCATGGAGTGCCCTTTTCAGTGGCAGGTTGCAGTAGAAGGGAACTCGTTGCTTTCACATGTAGATTGATCACCTGGTCAAGGGTTTGCAGGGAGCACTGAAAGCTGAAGGTGTATCTGAAAATCCCACTTGTGTTTCTTTACTATTTTCTGAAGTATTCACTGAGGTCATGTGAGAGGCCAACTAAACTCCCTCTGGCAAAAAATCAGTGTTTGTCTTTCAGAGATCCTTGTCTCCCATTGCCACCTGGCTTAGGCTGCTCCGAAAATAGTTAAAGCCTGTGCCTTTATACTTTGCTATAAGGCCTTACTGTGTGTTAATAGTCAAAAAAACGTTTTACCAGAGCTGGCATCTTTTGCTCTGTAATTGTTTTAGTTTTCTTTACTTCATGTCTTATTTATGAATAGTTTCAAAACAGGCCAATGTAAAACTTCAAGTACGTTTTTAAACAAGTTTTGACAAGGTTTTTGAGTTGTTCTGAGCTAAAAATAATACAAATCAGCAGGTACAGACTAGAGAACAGTGCCTTCAGTCCTTAAAGGACCTTTTACTGCATTTGTTCCATACAGGAAGACAAAGAGAAAAAAAAAATTAAAAAAAGTAACAGTTCCATATGATGCTGTAAAGGCAAAGACTTAGCTGATCAGTGCCACTGTCTTCTTTACCTCAGAAAAGAAAAAATCATGGTCTTGTGTGATAATAAAATTAGAAGGATGTTTTTCTGACTCATTACATGAGGCTAATGGTGTGACCAGCAAAGAGGTGGGCAGAGCTTGCTGATGCTCCTCCAGTGGAAGACTGAAAATTATGTTCCAGAACAACTTAAAAATGGTCTTCAGCATCTCCAGCCACTGACCCAACCTAATTCCCCACTTTGTTCTTGGACTCTTACATGTTTTTGGGTGTCTGACACTTCTTCACCTTTTGTGTAGGTGTTCTTTTTCATTGTACTTTCGTTCTTTGGTCTCACCAGTATGTTTGCACCATTTTTGTATTTTGGTTTTCTGGGCAGTGAAAAGAACAGTCTCAGTTCCCTCCAGGTATTTAGCTTTCTTTTATAGAGACTGTAGAGTGACAGTCACAGGAACAGAGATCAGGCAGACTTCTCAGCAGCAGTCAGCTCTGAGCAAAAATACTTGGAAGACTGTAAAATTCTGAAGTGTTTTGTTCTGTTACACATACGTCACAGGAGAGTCATCTGCACAAATTTAAAAAGCAAAATATTTGTCCTTTCAGCTTTGAACAGCCAGTAGACCCTCGAGAATAAAAGGTGGGAGACATGGAATTCATGGCGGAATACAGGCCATGAGAGCCATTTCTTAACCTCTCAGCAGAGAACTGGAGAAGTGCACATTCATCTACACAAACACATGAAATTAAATATCACCTATGTTACCATTCGGAGCTGGTCAGGAATTGGAGGGGGAGGTAGATCATGGAGAAGAGGAAGTGATGAGGAACCTGAAAATAACATTCAGGTTTTGGATAACATTTGCAAACTGGTCTGACCCTGAATGCCCAAGGAGCCTTCCCATGGAGGGAGCTCTCCTTGCTTTGACAAAAGGTTGAGGTTGTCACTAGAAGAACAATTGAGCAAGGTCTGGTAACAGGCAGCCAGTGAAATCCTGAATTATATCAGAGAACCCAAATATCTTTGTTGATGACCCCAATCATGATCATATTTAAAGGCCAGAGAGCAGAAAGTACAGAAGGAGCTGCAGCAGCACCTTGGCTGCTCCATCAGTTTTGATTATCAAACCAGAAACAGGGCTTGGGTTGAGTACAGGCACAGAAGTTGCATTTTCAGGAGGAGACAGTATCGAATGCTCTTTCAGGGAAAACAGAAAGTTGAAAGGAAGCATTCAGGCTGGGACCTCTATGGCAACACAGCAGTGGCTCCTGACATGACCCACACGGCCACATAGTGTAAGCAGCTGGCTGAGCTCTAAGTTTTGCATTTTTAAGGCAAGACACAGCTCTGGATGGGGAAATGGAAAATTGCAAAATGCAGCTCCACTTCAGCTGCCACTGAAGACTTTCTTTCAAATTTACATTATAAATGCAGTACTTCATAAGAACTAGAATTTTAAAAAACAAAATAAGATGTCTCTCATATGGGGAGTGATGCATGTTTATATTTTAGGAGCAGGAAAACTTCCATGAAATTGTGCTGGGAATATAATAACAAACATTGTTTGTGTATAGTCCGTGCACTGCAATAGGACTTCAGCACTGGTTTTAAACCTCCTTTCTTTAGGGGTGTGTTTTCTTGAGTCTGGCCAACAGAAAGAACAACTACATGCTCAAATGTCTTAAATCATATGCTTCCTCAGGAGAAAATATATCACCTGAAAACCCCCATGTATTGTGTTAAGCCACAGTCAACTGCAGTGTTCACTGAAGGATATTAGCGTATTAAACATGAAAAGCATTGCACTGTATTGCTTAACTGAATCTGTGTTTTTGTCTTGTGTATATGAATGTTGGTTGGCAGAACGGAACATATGTTCACGTGGGTTTTTTATGTTATGTGTGGATTATTTTTTTTTTAAATAAATGAAGTTATATAACAACAATCCCACACATATATTTGGTTGCAACATGTCATGGGCTGGTTAAAATTCTCTTAGAATGCACCCTGGCTTCTGTATTTCATAGTCAGAGAACATTACATACAATCTGCCATTTACACCCAACTTCATTTTAAGATTCATCTAGTAAATTTAGGTTTAAAGTAGCATTATATATATTTGTATTATAGCTTGTGAAAACCTGAGAGATTTTTGTAGAAGTTTTTAATAATCATTTCAGTGTAACTGTCAGGGAATCTTACATTGCAGATCCCCAGTTTTCCACAAAGCTCATCAGCCATTCTTCATAAAAGCCTCACTTTGGTGTTTCACAGTCAGGTGTACAGCTCTCTCCTTTGCATTAACACAGTTCTATACATTATTTTATTTTGCAGTTCTTTCCATACGGAGATGCTTCTAAGTTTGCCCAGCACGCCTTCCGAACCTTTGATAAAAACGGAGATGGGACCATCGACTTCAGAGAGTTCATTTGTGCCCTGTCCATCACCTCCCGAGGCAGTTTTGAGCAAAAGCTGAACTGGGCCTTCAACATGTACGACTTGGATGGTGATGGTAAAATTACAAGAGTGGAAATGCTGGAAATTATAGAGGTGAGATCAAGATGACACTCAAAAACATCACATTAATACAATTTGATTCCTTGTTCACATAGACTTTAGATTTTAAGCACACCTGAGGCTGTATGGTACATTAAATGCACATTCCACACATTAATCCTGCACTGACTGGTGCCCAAGTGGTACAAGCATACTAACATGTTTGTTAATAGATGTAATCTTGGAGAATTGCAGAGAGTACACATGTGCATATAAGCTTTTAAATATCCTGAGATTTCTTTTCCCTGATGAATGGATTAATCACAAGAACAGCACAGCACAGGATTTACAAGGCCCATCTCAAAGTCACTTGACACCCATGAAATTATTGGACTGTAGCTCAAGTAGCTGAAGCCTTAGTGGAGATTAACTTCAGATGATTACAGAAATTTACAGGGATAACAACACGCTATTTTAAGTGAGCTCTCACAGATGGGCTTTAAGATGACCACAACATATAATAGGAAGGATAAAGTTTACCACCTTCGTCATCTGCCGGCAACTTGTCACAGTAGTTAATACCAGATTGTGCCCACATGTACACACAGAAATCTATTTAAGTGTGGTGACTTCTAAAACTAATTATTCAGAATTTATGTGAAATATTTCAACTAAACAATTGATCCAGAGAGTAAGTTACAAGAGTTTTACACTGTGAAACAGGAAGCCAAAGAAATTCATTCTGGGATGCAAAATGTAACCATCAAAATAAACCTACATCTAAAGAAAATATAATGTATTCTTCCCAGTTTTAAATATCTGGAGTTTGGATTCTAAGAAAAAAAAAATCTTTAGAGAAACTTGCAGTCATTTTATTGTTAGAACATATTTCCAGAATCTGATCACATCAAAAAATTAGTTTGAATTTCATGTTGAATTTTCCATTTGGTTTCTTTTCAAAGGCCATCTACAAAATGGTGGGCACTGTGATAATGATGAAAATGAATGAGGATGGTCTGACGCCTGAGCAACGGGTAGACAAGATCTTCAGTAAGATGGATAAGAACAAAGACGATCAGATCACGCTGGATGAATTCAAAGAAGCTGCAAAGAGTGATCCGTCCATTGTATTACTCCTGCAGTGTGACATTCAGAAATGAGCTTGTGTACGATGCATCATAGACTGCACAGAAGTTTAATGTTCCATTCAGTTTGCAGCTATTTCCACACACACAAAAATTTGCTTGGACTACCTATAAATGGACTTGCTTCTTGTGTTTGAAACACTTGTGTGCATGAGAATGTCATTTGCTAAAGAATTTTAAAAGTATATATTATAAAAATAAACTGCCACAACGTGATGTGTGCAATGTCATTTCATAACAACCCTCTTCCTCTGAAGCCTGTGCAGCAGGCCTGTGCTGCAGTGAATTATATTATTTATTGTTCATGTTTTACTGATGCTAGCTCTGTGTCTCCTAGACTGAGTAATGTTAGTGACACTGAATTCCCATGGTAATGTTAACTGTTTATTATAAATCATGTCACCATTCTGCTGTAAAGTAGTACTGGACAGACAGAAGGGACGAGCTCCTCGGCTCCCAAGTCTGATCCACACGTGCTTGTATTGTCAGTGGATATAAATGTACTTCATTTGCATGCCTTTTAGGTTTGCCTTAATTCTTACCTCATTTGCATCCCTTCAATCTGGAAAGAGCTATGTCAGAGGAATGCAGTATATTAAAAAAAAAAAAAAGAAAATCCTGCTAAAATTAACCCTTTAATTAAGAATATATATAAATATATATATATAATGTTTAAAATATTGTTTTATTGCAAGTTTAAAGGTTTTATTGGAAGTGTATTGATCTTTGCCAGAATTTTCAAAAGCTTCCACAGAGGTTGCAATATATATGTCCCAAAATAAATTTATAACATTTGACCTTTTCCCCTAATTCTTATTTCATGTCTTCAGCATGGTAATAAAAAAGAAAAAAGTTCAATCTCTTTAATTATCTGTCACTGTACACTGGGAAATATGTATTTCATTACTGAAGCATGAAGAAAACTCCTTTGCACTCACTCACTAGAAGACTCATACTAAACAAAACCAAAAGTCGTAGTTCTTGTATTTAGGGATGGAGCAGCTGTTGATGCTCTAAGATGCTACTGCTAAGATTTACCAGCACAGCTACTCGACCTGTGCTGCTTTCTAAGCCGTGTAAACGAAATAGTTTATTTGCTCAGCCTAAACCTGGTTTTTAATGTTTTTCCCTCCTGAAGTAAGAGACTTTCCTCTTACCATCTGACACTAAAAGACTCTGTGTTTAATATAAACAGATGTTAAAAATCACAACTGATAAATTAACCATGAAGTATGATGATAAAGGAGGGATAGTGAGGAGAACCAACTTCCTCTTCAATTATATGTGCACAAATCAAGTTTCCCTCTTTCCTGTGACAAATTCTGCACAACCTTGGGAAAGAATGAATTACTGCCGACTGCAGAAATTGCAGATGAAAACCTTCCCATGCCCCATTTCCCTGATGCTTTAAACAGGTGGTTGCTTGCTGGATTAAAAGGAAAAAAAAAAAAAAAAAAGGCAATCTGAAGATCTTACAATTGCATGTTTGATATTTCTTCCTTACCCTATGAAGAAATGAGACCGTACTTTTAATAGCTAAAAATCAAACAATAAAACATGACACAAACCAAATAATTCTCTGTATTTTCAAATTTAAAAAGCGAAGCTCATCTTAAAATTAAAGGGAAAAGAAAACAAGTAACAGAAAACAGTTTTACACAGCTTGCTAAGAATTGTTGTGGGGGGATCACAGAATTGATTGCTGTCACAACCACAGACATTCTCTCATTTTCCAGTTGTTTTGTATTCCAAAGCACACAGCAAAACCAGAAATATCAACTACATTTTCTAATATCAGAATTTTACTCACAGTACACAGGTGATAGTCCTAGCAAATTAGGGAGGGGTAGACTTCATGCATTTAGCTGTTTAACTTAAAACACACATTCTAGAAACTACACAATTCTGAGAATGATATGCCCATGTTGAATATTACCAGATTTTATGCCTCTGGTTTACATATATGAGAAGCAATCTCTCATTCTATGTTTCCTTGCACCTTGAATTTATGTAGCTAGACAGGCTCCATTTACTTTAGTGCAGCATTAAGCAATGCACTGCCACCCAAAATGGCCAACAACTCAAACACAAACTCAAAAACGTAACATCAGCACTGCAATCTTCTCTCTAGGTAGCCATTATAATAAACTCTGTATTTAAAGAGCCAAGAGTATGATAGTTTTGAGACCTTAGTAGGATCACTGCAAAAATAAGTGCATCCACGCAAGGGCTTCCATAATTGTTTATTCGGAATTAATTCTCCACCATGAAAATATGCTTATAATAATTATACAGTCAGGAACACATCTTCATCAAGTACAGGGGTAGATCAGAATAAATACAATGTACTGACTTGAATGAAAGACCAGAATTGTTGCTTCCTCCGCCAATATTTCAAGTAAGTCTATAAAAAACTTGGGAGAAAGCTGAAGTGTTAGCTCAGTAGGAATGCACTAATTTTCCTTGAGCTCTTTTCTCCACACAACTCATTATAGAAGACTAATGAAGATAAATGCTTTACTCTTTCCTGCCTCTGCACTCTTGCCTTTTTTTTTTCTTTGTGGATGCTGAAGAAAATTAGGAGGAAATAATGCAATTCCTTTCTATCTCATAAAGTAAAAGGGTCTAAAACATACTCCAATTTCATCATAAAAATGAGTCAAGCTAAACATGTGGCTCATGATCATGTCCTAGAATCAAAGAATGGTTTGGGTTGAAAGAGATCTTTAAGATGATTCAGTTCCAACCCCCTGCAGGGACATCTTCCATCTTCCATTAAAATAGGTTGCCCAGGGCCCCATCCAGTATGATCTTGAGCACTTCCCGAGATGGGGTGTCCACTACTACTTTGGGTAAACCTATTCCAGTGTCTCATCACCCTCACAATAAAGAATTTATTCCTAATATCTAATTTAAATCTACTATCTGTCAGTTTAAAGCCACTCCCCCTTGTCCTGTCACTACATGCCCTTGTAAAAGGTCCCTCTCCAGTTTTCATGTAACCCCTTTAACTATTGGAAGGTGCTATGAGGTCTTCCTGGAGCCTTCTCCAGGCTCAACAGACCCAGCTCTCGGTTTGTCTCCATAGCAGAGGCTCTCCAGCCCTCTGAGCATCTTCGTGGCCTCCTCTGATTCTGCTCCAACAGGTCCATGCTCTTCCACTGCTGAGGACTCCAGACCTGGGCGCAGTACTCCAGGCAGGATCTCACAACAGCAGAGTAGAAGTGGTAGAATCACCTCCCTCACCCTGCTGGTTCCAGACAAGTTTTGCCAAGTACGTACTCTGCAAGGTGCCCCCCAGTACCTTTACATAATCCTAAAGGTGTAAGAGATTCATAGATCTCTTGCCCAGCTCCCTGCTTGAAGGAGATGCAGGAGTCTATTCAATAGACTCCAAAAACTTCCAAGGACTGAGATTTTGCAGCCTGTTTTACAGAGATGCCACAGTCTCAAGACTCTCAGGAGTCTCAAACCTCCACTGTAATGGAGAAGCAGGTGGACCCTGCAGGGTAATCAGTCAAGGTCTTTTACTCAAAGGTCTGTTCAAGATGAGGGCTGAAAGCAGTTCACTCCACATACCAGGAGGAGGTTCCTCCTCCTTCTGAAAACAAGTAGAACTGGAACCTTCTACAACAGGTGTGACGCTCTGGAACTAGGCCAGACAATTGAGGTGGGCCAAAGTCCTGCTGGGACAGAGGGGCCTCCCAAAGCAACAGCTCCTGTACCCTCATGAAGACCTCCTCTGTTGACAGGAAGAGAAGGGTAGCTGTAATAGCAGACTCCCTTCAAGGGGAGGGAGATAAGGGAAGGTCTGACCCTCCCTTATGCAGACCAGACCCAGCTCATGGAGAATTCTGCTGGCTCCCTATAACAGCGAATTAATCACTGCCATAGTGTGGAGTCTGTGTGGTTGCTGTGCTGGGAGAACAGCCTCGTAGTTTGTCCCAAAAGGATACTCTCCTTGCACTTTAACACATGCACAGACCCCTCAGACAAGTCTGGGCTTGTTTCAGGCAGCTAGGACCAACTCAAGCCTTTGGCCCAATCCCAGAGATCTGATATCACTGGCATAATGAAGAAACTGTGTGGGCTTAGTCCTCTGTTTGGAGTGCCCTGTTGGATGGTTACAGGCTCTTCAGGAGGGATGGGCAGGGCAGAATTGGCAGGGTGGCACTGTAAGTCATGGGAGGGATGTAATGTTTGGAGCCTACAGCTGGCAATGGCACAGTTCCAAGCCTCTAAGTAAGAATCAAGGGACGTACAAATAATGCAATGTCACCCTGGGAGTCTGCTTTAGACTTCCTGGCCAGGATGATGACACTGACAAATGGGAACCAAGGGACACTTCCACCTCAACTGCCCTTCTCCTTCTGTGGGACTTCGACTTGCCAGAAGTCAACTGGGTACATCATGCAGCTGATGGGTCCCTTCCAACTCAGCATTTTTTATGGTTCCATGATTCTATAAGGTGTATTTCCTTCAAGTCATACCTAGTGTCCATATTTTAAAGAAATCTGCAAGTTTAATACTGTGCTGTGACTGAAAACAAATTACGCTACAAAGTCAAGGTAAAACTTACACTGTAGTAAGTGTTTTATTGAGGAACTACTATTCAGTAAAAAAATGCAGAAACTGCTGAATGTTGTTCTCTGTAGTCTCAAGAGCTTTTGTAGCCATGTAACATCAAACAGCAACAAAAAAATCCCCCAAAACAACAACAAAAAAGAAATGCAGCTTAACTCTAAAAACTGATTTTTTTGAAGTGTTGCCAAAAATTTCAAGGTCCTGGAGAAAAAAATGAACAGGAGAGGAAAAAAAGGTTAATTTGAGTGAGTTTGAAAATCTGGTTCTTCTTTCTACCTCTTATCCCCAATAAATGCTTGTGATACCTAAACTAATCACGTGCTCTAGTCCCAGGGAAGCATGGGAGGGGAGGGAGGGCAGGCAGATCCAACAAAATACAGACCTACAATGCTGTAGAAAAGCTACTGTATTACTTCCTCAAACTCTTACTCTACTTCATTCCTATATAATGGAAAGACTTGTGTCTCTTTAGTTTATTATAATAAAATTAATATTTAGAGACTTATTCTATACCTGTAAACTCAAGAGTGTGTAAGAACCAGTTCACTGGAATTAAGAATCCAGGTTTATAAAGACACAGCATGCTAGGTTTTGTAAGCTCATGTCCAAAGACACTCAAACTCCTTAGGAAAGGAATGAAATAACTATTTTCCTGCCAAGATAATACACTACATATAAATGTTTCCCTTTTCCAATGACGAAAGTATAAGTTCTAATAGTTTCTCATGTTAAGCTACTGCGGCTTCACTGGAAAATAAATGAATATTTAATAATAAAATAAATAATTATTTAATATTATAAATCAATAGTTTATAATAAAATAATATTAAATAAAATAAAAATTTTATTGCATGTATTAATTACCTACCACACATTTAAGACATAAAGCATAGCTAGGAAGAAAACAGTATTTTTACCTTAATGCTAATTTTAAGTGTGAAGACACTAAAACATTACCACAAGTATCAGTTCAAACGGTTTATTAAAATATTTTATAGTTATACAAAATATATTTCCACTTTTCCAGAAGAAAAATCAGAACAACAGATAAAAAAATTCTGTAGTTGGTAGCTAAAAATATCAACAGAACATTCAAAATTTTCTCCTCGTCCAAACTGTGCTTATTCTTGTTCTGTGCACACACAGTAATCCTTTAAAAAATAATTAATAATAATACAGACATATCTTCCTGAGAGTATCTAACAAATCATCATTTTTTTCAGCATCAGGAAGAAATAACTTTACATATATTATTCAACATTTGTCTTCAGTATTATACCATATTCATACAGAGATACTTATTGATCTTCATCTCTGTCATTCCTATTTTGGAAATTCAGTGTTCTTTGGTCTCTTGGAGGGTCTGGCATGCGGAGGATTCGAATATGGGGACTCGTAGGCAGAGAACTAAAAATAAAGGATGCATCATTTAAACAGTGTTTCTTCTCCAGGAATTTCAGTATTTCCATTTGATTCTCTACATTACATATTTTCCTTTAAATAACTGCACCTTTTTTCTTTGACAGTTTTAAAAGCAGTAACATGGGGTGAAGTTTGGGCTTTGCTGAACTGATCCTGGGCCCAATTTCAATAAAAGCTTGAGGTAAAGACAAGCACTCATTCAATCATGTGATTTCTAACAATTAGACTGCTTTAACTGGAGAAAAGGTTTTTTTTTGAAAACCTCCAAATGAACAAATGATGGAATACAAGTCAGGATTTGCCTTAGAGATCCTGAAGCAGCACACACCATACACATATGTAATCAATCACAACACATTAAGAATGAGCAAAGTTACTAAACATAAATTTACGCAGGCTTCTCCACTGATTATCCTAAATGGATTTTTCCTAAAGTTGCCCCCATATTTTTGTTAAATTTAATGTTTGCTGAACATGAAACATGAAACAATATAACAAATTCAAATTGAACTTGAATTATTGATTTTTTCAACAGTAACCATACAAAAATTCCTGTGTTCACTAGCTTCAGAAAATCTCCACAGTAGCATTTCCACTGAAATAACAACAGATACCACTACTCTACTTTTTATATACTTGAGTGAGGGAAGACAATTAGGAATAAATCAACTTCTTTTTGAAGACTGCTTTAATTACCCTCTCAGTCTTCACTTGTTACACTTGGTTAATAGACAGGAGCTGGCTGCACAAGGTTAGAGACATGATGGTCCCCTTAAACTGGGAATGGCTCTACCATGGTTTTACATAAAGGTTTTGAAAAAAATTTGAACCACTAGATCAAAAATTTAAAACATGGTGTAAGCTATTAGTCTCTAGATCAGCAACATTAAAACCCAGAAAATAAAATCAACTCAAATGACAAACCCCTTGAACATGGTGTAGTATTAACAGAAAAAAATCCCAAGTCTTTAGTTATTTTTTGGGAGGGGAGAGGGACATACAAAGCTAAGCTAAGAAGAGCCTGTTTGACAAAATAAAACATTTCTAAAAGTTGTTTTTATTTCAGATAAACTGATTCAAGTCCCACTGAATTACCATTATATAAGAGTAAAAAAACCTATTAAAAACCCCTTTAAATTCACAGAACCATCAGCAATGAACTACTTAATTATGTCCTACTGCTACAAATAGCAAAATTTCTTCCTCCTCATATTCAACTTTTTCAAGTTGCACTCCTTGCAAGAGAATTCCCTTGCAATTCTTGTATCCTGAAATAAACCACAACAGCATTACCTCATGCTCAGGGGGGTGAACAGAATGAACTGTCGATGCCGCTGGAAGTCAGCCCTCTCCAGAACCATATCGATGGCAATTCTTCTGTTAAGCATATCCTAAAGACAAAAGATTTGTCAGGGGGTGGTATCAACAGTAATAAATACATTAGAAAACATGATTCTAGAAAACCTACCAGAATTAATTGCTATACAGCCAAGGTTGGCTAAAGAAAATACCTAAATAAGACTAAGAAAAACTGGAGAAACATTAGGGTTTCTAAATCTAAATGCTACAAATTATAGCCGGGGAAATTCTTGGAGTGTACTTTTTAGTATACATGAGCAATAGAAAGCTTTTATCAGAAAAATCACACACTCATCTACTTACAGAGTTTTTCTATCATCTTTGATGTACATACAGTACTTCTTACTTTATTGATATGCTGAGATGAACCCTACTTTAGCAAATCATGTTTCCTGTAAAATTCTGCCTGAAAAATCACCCAAAAGGATTTAAGGGCTCCATGAAACCTATGACATTACAATATTATGGAGCTTGTTTTTATTAGGATTATTGTTATTACCATTATTACTATTTTGAACACAACCTTAAGCATTAGGCTTACTGAAAAGGATGTGCAATAGGAAGCTGTTATTAGCAGAGACTAACAAAGCTCTGCAGCTGTGCACTGCTCCTCATGAAAGCAGAGATCTCCCACAAAAATACACCGTGGTGTCCTCCTGTGGTGGGGCTCCATGATTACACCAAGAATAACTACAGAACATGTGGACAGTAAGGCCGCACTTACTGGCACTGCCATGGAAAGGTAAATTGTGAGCAATAATTTATGGAATAGATGACATTCCAGTTCTTTGCAAGGCCTACAGTTCTGAGTATCCACCCTTTTCCAGGAAGATGGATAAACTGCACAACTAACTTTTAAAAGAGGATCTAAGATTTGAAAGTTGGCTGAAAAATGACTGCTTCACTACCTTAGATGCATACTGTCCTTTTTGAAATTCTTTACTATAAACTGTATTACCTTTGTTCCATCTAGGTGATTACTAGTAAATAAATGATTGATAAGGAAAGGACACTGAGGCAAAATTAAATGAGCCAGTATCAACTCTTTGTCTCACAGAAGTAAGTATTTTCTCAAACTCACACCACTCTGCATATTAATAGGTAGGAAATAAATCTTAAAAAAAAAGAAAATAAATTTCGAAATTGGGTAGTGGTCTGTCCAGGGAAGCTGTACATAAAAATATGATTTATCAGTTTAACTAACATTAGTATTTATTGCTCATTATTCTGCATTTCAACATCTTGGAAACATGCTCCTAGCCAAGTATGAGCTTCTATAAAATGAGTAGCAACAGTGAACCCAACTGCTACACTTGCTCTGAAAAAACCCCACACTGATCTCAAAATTGGCAGAAATCAAAGCACATGCCAAGCCCAGAATGTCCCAGCAATATGCAGAGTCAGCCTCTGACAAACACGGTAACAGCTGATTTATTATTTTTGTGCTGAACAAAGGTTTGAGCACATAAATTAACAGAAAGGCTCATATTTCTGGATACCAACTTCAGAAACAAAATAAGCTTCAAAAGTCACCAAACAAAGTGAACAAGATCACTAACAAATTTTGTTTTGGGGGGATTTTGATTTTATTTTAGGGGCTTTTTATAATTTACATTTAACTATAATGGTTTTAAATCTAACTAAACAACCCAACTATTTCACTAATTTATACAAATCAGAATGGGAGACATAGTTTAAGTTTAAACTATACCATGTAGACATCAAATTCATCCATGCATCTGAAAGGAGATTCAGTAATGTTCCACAGAGAAAGAATGAAACAAACTGTGGAGAAGGAACGTTCACCTCCTGATAAGGATCTCAGATCACAATGGGCAGCTTTTTCTTCCTCTCGAGGCTGAACCTTGAAATAAAAATATTGGAGCGATTTTTAAATCTGAGATGGAGACATACTAACAGAATCATAATTTTAACAGCAAACACATTATACATGGACAGACAGACATCACCTGTAAAAATTTTTTTCTGCATTTCACTGCAACTGCTATTCTGGGATGGGATGGCTCCCAACCATTTAGTAACACATTTCTAGGATCACTGCAACTTCCTCTCTCACAGTCATGCACATTGAACAGATTGAATGACTGCCATATTTTTGTTATTCAAATCTCTATTTTCAATAGTTGTTAAGCAGTGTTTAATAAATGGCAACACAAATGCTTACATAACAGTAATATCCCATGGTCACCAGGTACAATAGAAAAGCAGGTAATTGATTTACAGCAGAATTTTAAATGAGGAAGAGATTCTTTACATGGAATACAAGAAACATTAGGAACAGTCATTTGATTACATTGATTATGATGACATCTTGTGGCACTTCTGTAAGATGAAACTTGGGCATTTTCTTGCCCTGCTAATTACACTGCCTTTAACAAGTTAAGCAGGCAAATAAGCATTATTTTGAAGTGGAATCTTTTTTTTTGTAGTTTTATTTCTTGCAATTTACATTCCTTGACTAAATACAGATCTCTTCTGTGAGATACCTGAGACATCAGCTATTATAAAAATATATTCTGATTAAGTCAAGCAATCACTTGATATTTTATGGACTGAGTTTAGTTTTTCACATATATGTGCTTCACCTGTCTCATTAGGACTGTGACATGTATTTATGTTTCCACTGCATGTTTTTCCCCTTAATCTCCAAAACTGAAGTCTCTCACAGAAACAAAAGTAAATAAACCCACAATAAAACTTTTGGGGATGTATGTTAAAAGGTACACAGAAAAAAAAAACAACAAACTATCAAAGCTTTCCTGCATTAAGTTGTTTAAATAACAACTAGAGTCATTATACAATCACACAAATACTGGAAACTTCCTATCAGTGAACCAGGAATGAGTTATTTTGAAAGACTAGATGACCAATCCACGTTTATTCCTTGTAATCTAGCAACCTGTCCATTTAAAATGCCAATGTTTTTTGTCCTTGGTTGTTTTCAACAGCATCCTACTGTCACCAAATAGGATGAAAGACACTTAACCAACACCAATTTGATCTGATTAAGCAGACACGGCTTCATTCAGGGTTTTGGAAACTCCTCCAACGTGTCCTGCTCAACACACAAATTCCAGCCATTTTTACATACTTTTTCTGCTGAATCATTGTTACATAAGTTCTTTTACTATGCATAATATGCCCACTCTTAAATTTAACCTCTGCAATGACTGGTTTTGTTAGTTATATATCTTCATCAATATTCTTATCCTAAAACAATCATGGGTCACCTCTCCTGAGGTCTATTGATTGGAATCATTGATATTCAAACCAAGATGGGAAGGGTAGGGGGGTTTCCAAGTAGCATAACTGGTGTGCATGACAGTCTCCATAGTTTCTTAACCAAAACATAAAAGTCCAGCAACTTCTTGGTGAGGTTCCTATGGCTGCATATTTCAAGCACAACACTCCTAACATTTCTATATGTTATACACCACAATTTTCTACTTGTAATTATAACTAACTCTTTTATATTATTAAATTGATTACTTGATCAAAATATTTATAACACTACAACTGAGTGTATCACATTTTGGAGAGGGAAAAACAATTTATTCCATCATTTGCAATGCACTTCTAGCACCTGAGACTAAAACAAATAATAATTCATTATGTATTATAGTAATTGAAGTAATATGAAATAACTTACTGTTATGGAAAGTGTCTCATTCTTGTGATCAAAAATTATATGTCCAGAGCAACCTCGAAGACGTAATAATTGCTCAAAGTGGAGTTTGCATTGCATAGAAAGGCTCCTTAAATCAAGCAAACAAACATTAGAGGAGTAAGTTTTTAAATATATGAAAAAGTGACAACAGATTTTTATCAACAGTTCCACATCATTAAGTATTAAGCCCTCCTCCAATAACAACATTCTCTCAACATCAACTGCACTCTCAAGTGGGCGACGTTAGACATACTGGAGAGAATCCTTCTGAAGGAAGGCAACGACAAAATCTTCATGGATAAGTACAGGATATGAAGGGACTGAAGAAAGAAAGAAGGGGCATATACAGTAATGGAGAAGAAGCTGTCAAATTACAGAATCTGAATCAAGATCTTCAAATTTTTTCAGCACAGAGCAGAGGAGAAGTGTTTGGCCCACAATGAAATTATAGGAGCTCAGCACCACTGATATAACCAATAAGAATGAGTGACAGCCCAGATTATTTCAAGTCCTAGTATATTGCTGACATTTTACTGACACAAACCAGCTCTCAAACAGAAGTGCCTTGGAAGTCAGCACAGTTGAGGTCTTTGGAATGAGGCAAATACTGGCTCCACTATCTCACTGCTTTTCCAGCTTTCAGTCCAGGCTGCCTCTAAACTCTCAGGCATGATAAGATTGCAACTGGGAGCAAACTTAGGTGAAAAAGATTGTTGTGAACACTGTTAAACTCACCTTAGGAACTGCCGGTACACTTTGAGCCTCTCTGTCATTACTTCGTCCAGCTTCGCAATAAATCTCCTTGAATTCTTTAATTTATTGCTTGCATCCTCGTATCTTTCCTTTGCATAATGAAATTGCCTGTTTTAATTAACAGAAAGGTTAGGAGTAATATGCATTACATTAAAACTGAGCTATTGTTGTAAATGCTGAAAATCATTTTGATAATCAAAATATTCAAATGAAAACATTCTTGTGAGGATTTACATGAAAGCTAAAAGCATTTGATAAGTCAAATAAGATACTGTTCATAAACGAAATGCGGACAAAAATTACATCTTAATTCTATTTTTAATTCTTTCGAAAATAACCTCTTTCACCAAGGAGAATGACTGACTGGTTCCCCCATGCTCAAGAATATCTGAGGGGAGTGCCTCCTTGAAATACACTAAAGTCAAAACCTCAAGGAGATGCCCAGCTTGTGCAATAGTTACCCAAACGAGAATTATGCTTGATACTCAATGCATCACAAAATAATGGCAAGTTAAATTTGTGTAGTCCTAACTGGGATACTTCAATACACTAAGAGGGTATCTGATTATTGGTAACATCATATATATAGCACAGATGCTGCTTAAAATCACTGGAAGGTGTTTCAGGACTCTCAAATCTGTTCAGTACTGGGAGAATCAGTACAACACATTTCCACACCTTCATACATTGCTTAAGGACTAAAAACACACATAAACACATGGTAAGACAGTAAGGAAACTCTTCTTTCCCCTCTCTTTTCCATCCTACCTGAACTGTTTCAGACAGTAAAGATGACTTACTGGATTATTTCTTCTCTGTTTCCACGGTGACTGCTTTCTGAATTTATCTTCTCTCTCAAGCGATTCATTTCTGCATCAAGACTTTTAACAGTTCTGCTGACCTTGATGCGCTCCGAGAAGATTTGCCTCGCTTTTGCCATTTTTTCCTAAAGGAATATTAGAAACTCAAGTAATTGTCATATTTTTCAAAAATCTGTTTAGTCTTCACAACAAGCATTTTACAGAAAAACACGAACTCCAAGAAAGAACAATATTTTTGTGTTCTTTCTGTTTTCATTACAGCAAACCCAGTTAACAATTTTATTGATAACATTTATACATGGGTGGTTTTTTCAGTGCCAAGAACTGTATCCAAGATTTTTAATACAATCACAGTTATTCAGCTAATGCAGATAAATAAGGAACCAAAACCACCATATTTAAATAGGGCAGTCTTCCAGAAGTCTTTGTGCATGTGACTACAGAGTTAGTTAATAAAGCTTGATTATGTAAGTCCTCAAAAGATAGATACAGGGCCTGTATGAGGAAAAATGTACCATCCCAGATGGTACAAAACAATATTATTCAATTTAATTTAAGCTGTGAATTTTAAGTAATTTTAATCTTCTAATTGCAAAAGACGGAAGAAATGGTCCTAGATGGATGAACCCCAATTTATCATTCAAGATAGAAATGGTGTCCTGTCAGAAAAAGTGAGGCCCCAATTCACTTGCACAAAATTAACTTTACTTGCTTTACATAGTCAGCATAGGACATAGCTGAGTATATTAATATGGTCTGTATGTTATACAAGTGGAATGATTTATTATTAAGTATTAGTAGAATCATGACCATCTGACTTCAATATCTGACCCCACCACACATACCTCTAATTCCTTTCCTTTGGAAGCTAGTAAATCTTTGTGCTTATTTATGCAAGCCACATGTTCTCTCTGTTTGTCTTCATACTGCTGCAAATGGCGTTTACTGTTTTCCACTTCTGACTCAGCCTGGTTTAATTCAGCCTGTTTGGAACAAATCACAATGTGAGCTGTTTGGGGTAGATTCCTGAGAATCTCTCTAGTGTTTACTGACTTCTCACTTATTGTTCTAACTTATTTTGCCTTCAGTAACGCTACTTCTGGAGTCTGGGAGCTTTAACTGCAGTTTATGAGAAAATCTATGCTTAATTCTGACAAGGAATAAATACATGCAATGATTTTAGGAATTATATCTTGAGGTGATGTTTCAATCTTTAAAAAAAAAGCTATGCTTTCTCCTAAAGCTCAAAAAACTGCATTTATTTTTTACACTACATTCTATGTGGAACTTCTGATGCCTGTGTGACGTCAGCCAGAACTGCATTTTTCTGTGAAAATTCAGTGTCCTGCTATACCTGTAATATAAAATCATAGAATCATAGCACAGTTAAGGTTAGAATAAAACTTTAAGAACATTAAGTACAACCATCAACCCAAACCACCACCACAGACACCACTAACCATATCCTCCAGTACAACAGCCACACATTTTGAATGCTTCCAGGGATGGTGATTCCACCACTTGCCTGGGAAGTTTGTTCCAATGGTTTACATCCTTCCCATGAAAATTTCTCTCCCCTTATCAAAACTAAACTTCCCCCGGTGCAATTTGAAGCCATTTCCTCTCCTCCTGTCACTTGTTACCCAGGAGAAGACTGTGATCCCTATCTCACTACAACCTCCTTTCAGGTGGTTATAGGGACTGGTAAGGTCCCCCTTGAGCCTCCTTTTCTCCAGGCTAAACAGCCCCAGCTCCCTCAGATGCTCCTCACAGAAATTGTGCTCCAGACCCTTCACCAGCAACCTCTCTAAGTATTGATACTGTTGAAGTGATATATCTTTCCAGAGAAGCAAAGAGGTATAAAGAATGACATAAATTAGGGCCTAATTTTTTTCCTCATTCCTGTCAACTAGATGGCTTGTCTTAACAAACAAAAATAAAAAACACCAATCCAAACAGAAAAAAACAAAGAAACAACTCAAAAACAACACAACAACAAACAAGAAAACCAACCACCACCACCAATAACAGATGCTCTTACTTTTTTCCAATCCTGTCTTAAAACCACAACTTGCTATATGTCAACAGTTCATTAAACAACTGTAGAACACTTAACAACACGTCTGATTTAAAACCTTCCCAGGAATTTCAGTGCTTCCCTCAATTGAGTTCAGTACTCCAAATAACAAGCAATAATATTTTCATATTCTGAATAAATCTTTTCTCTTCCCATACAGAGTAGTTCTTTTAAAATAGATGATATCTCTAGAATTTTCATATTAGATACATTAGAACTAATACATGTATCTGTTGCTTTGCTGACCTGTTTCCTTACTCTTTTTGTTTGTTCTTTTAATTTGGGCTGGCTACACAGCAATTTACAGTTTAAGTGAGACATATAAGAGATGCCCATAGTGATCTTTTAAGTTTTCTCCAGTTCATCTTTCTACAAGTTTACAGTACTATAAATGTCCTGAACTCTTATTTCTGTATTCTATTTTCAAACCGTAAGTTCTTCTTGCCCATGTGAGACTGCCTTTCATTTGCCAATATCAAATTTTGCATGTCACCATTCTGTTATTTATCTTAAGTCTTGCTATTTCTCTGCCATTTCCAGGTGCCTTCTGTAGTCTTGAATAATTAAAACTATACACTGGTACCTTCTGTGATTATGTAATTTCATAAAATAACAACCACTTCATATAGAACTTCAAGTGCTATTTTGAGAAATGAACAGTTATGAACATTCTTAGCCAAGGTTTCTTAGAAACAAACAACCAAAAATAACAAATGTGATGCATGAGAAAGGAAATCAAGGAAACTGTTTTTCCTTCCTTTTCACTCCATGACTAAAGATACCCGGAAATGAACTATCTTTAAACATAAAACACTACAGCGACTACACGTAACAATCAACATCACCTTCAGAATACTGCCATGCTTATTTCCCAACATGCTCTTAGATGGAATGCTCCATTTCCATTTTCTAGGTAGACCTTAAGTACATTAGGCAACAGCAAGTTCTTTTCTCCTGCCTCACCTCTTCTCAACCTCACCTTGACACATAAATGGAACAAAGCAAAAATACAATATAAAATTGTTGTTACCTTAATTGGGCCAGCAATTTCTTCTACTTGATGCATTTTCTCTTTCACTTCTTCTAATTTTTTCTCAACTGCTTGGAGATTGTTTTTCAGTTCTTCCATTTTTTTGCTTTGTAGCTGCATGTCTTGTTTTACACATTCCATCCTACCCTTATTTTCTTCAGCTTCGTCTTCCTGTCAAAATGCATTAAGGTTAATAATAATAAAATGAGACACATTTGTGAATTACTGTACCAGATTTTTATTTTTCTGTAAGTATTAAGGTACAGTATTACAGGAAGTACTAACTCTAGTAAGAATAGGAGCAGCTCAATGTAATTGCCACTAAAGCCCAAAGGAACAGACTGACAGATCTTGTAGGAGACCACTGAATCAAACTGCAAAATAAAATTTCATATTTATGTGACTGAAAATTAAGAGGATTTTATTTGGGAGTTGTGATGAAACACTGAAAAAAACAAGGGAACTTCCCTCTGGATCTGTGGCCAATATACATCCAATATACAATGAAATGCAGGAAGAGTAAGTGGATTGTTGTTGTCTCCTAGAAAATAACTCTCTTCCTAATGAATTATCATCATAAATACTTTCTGATTCAAAACAGAAAATATTGCAAAACCTGGGAAAAAAATTAAATCACCAAAAATAAATAAAATCACTCAGTTTACAGAAATATTTAGAATTATGGCAAGTGTTACATTCTTCATTATCCAACTCTGCTTATGTCAAAACATTGCCAACATTAAAAGACATTATTCATATGTTGATTAGACATAACTGGATAATCTATTCTTACTAATATATGGATGTCTGCTGACTGGTGTTCTTCCATGTTTTCAAGATCTGCTATGTCCGCATTTGCTGTTCTTACTTTTACCTGAGAAGAAAAAGAAAACAGATGTTCTGAAGCTTAACTAAAGAGAAAAGTTCATATTTGTTCATTTAAGTCATCACAGGAAAGAAGATACTTGTATTTTTTTAGTCTCATTAGCGACTAACAAGAGACACAACTCTTCACACCCACCTGTGGAATTAATTTTCATGAGATGTAACTTGTTCTGAAAGTTGTGTGCTTTATTTCATTAAGTTATCATATTTCCATTCAATATGACAATTGAATAAAATAAATTTTGTTTTTACTCCATGTATTTATCTTCAGCATTTCAGACCACACGCCACGTGGTTTTTTTTTTTTTGCTTCTTATTTATAATTTACTGAATATAACCTTATATAGTATGTATAAGCTTACACTGCCTATCTGGAGGACCACTGACCACCACAAATATATCTCTCCTACCTGGAAGTACCAGAGACCACAGAAAGGAGGCTAACAGCTGTAAAATGGCTTATAAAGAAATTCAAATTAAGAAAACTTAAAGAAGAAATATTCAGCATATCAAGATGGGTTAAGAATTTCCTAGGTGAGCATGAAGATAAACAAGGTTTTGGGAATGAAAATGCAAAGCTCAACAGAAATGAAGGAGGGAGAAGCATTATATGATGCAAGTGTCTTTTCTTTGCAACAACTTACTACTAGTGTCAAAAAGAGCAGTAGAAATTTGTAAGATTTAGCATAAGGGGGGGAAAGATACCAAACAGAAACAACAGCATATGCTAGCATTGATGTGGCCTCTATCATTCTGTCCTCAATTGTAAGAGCATACTACAAAAATAAGGATAAAAATTAAAAAGTGTTATGCACTCCAAACAGATTGCAGAAGTCAAAATGAAACAGAGATAGACTGAGGAGATTCTGAAAACTAACACTCTATCTATTTTACCTGCAGTTGTTTTTGGTGTTGCCGATGTTCATAGAGACGATCTTTATTCTGCCTAATCTCATTTTCAATGGAAAGTAAGCGTTGCTGAGACGCTGTCAACTGTGCCCTTTTGTTTTCAATTTCTTTATCCAAGTGACTTTATAAACAAAGTGATATTGAGATGTTACATACTACACAGATATTATTTGTGACAAACACAGAAATACACAAATAAAAATTACATGCATGACAAGACAAAGAGTAAAAATGCACTCCTTTTTAACTAGCCTATATCATTCCTCCATAGTGAAATTGTTAATGGAATGACAATCTTTGAGTGAAATTCATTATATACTGATATGAACAAACTGCAGTTAACTGACAGATTTCAAACTTTTGAGTTTATAGAAATAAAGTTTAACATTCAATTCAGTTTATACTATCAGCTATTAATACTAAAATTACCTAATATGTCTCTAATATAATCTGAGCCTCAAAAGGAAAGTATTCTATCACAAATTTCCTTGGTGACAGTTCAAGTTTGTAATCTCTGAAGTACATTTTGCTTTTTCAACTACCATTTTGAAACCAATGAGAGAAAAAACTCCTAAAATATAAAAGGTGAGGGAATTCTCAGAGATACCTACCATGAATGAAGTCAAAAGCCTGAGGAAATATAGATGTGAAGTTTGAAATCAGTAGGAGGATGAGTGCTAACAACTTTGGTTTGAAAAGTTTGGCCTCCCTTGCAGAAAGCTAGGACACCACTGTTCAAATACTGTATTTTTAAAGAAACAACTTTGACTCCATACTCTTTTTGACCAAGCATAAAAAAGAAGGTAGCTAGATTTCCTGGAGTACTGAGCACTGAAAATCACTACTTGGTTGGTAAGATCTACATGCCACAAGCTGAAAGATAGATACAATGCAAGTTTGTCCCTATCACAGAAAGGCACTGAAATGACAAGACTTTCTAGAATTTTCAAAAAGGAAGTGTATATCTCAGAAAGAAAATGGAGAGACTAGAGAGTAGTGTACATGCAAATAGACAAACATGCAATTCCACTATTCATGCCAACAAGTGCACTTTTTACAAACACGTTACAAGATGCTAACCTGATTTCTGCTTCAACATCTTGACTTAGGAACTTGGGTCTGACAAAATTAGAAGAGTAATATCGTCGTTCAAATACTTGATCACCTTCTGCAGTGAAAGCTTCTTTACAGTTTTTTGGGGGCCGATTGCACTGCATTACTTCACGAGCCCTACGGTTACTCTGAAAAACAAAATGGCCTTATAATACAAGCAGAAAAGCAACCATAATTAAAGATAAGAATTTAGAAATTGCTTAGATGTGTTCACCCAGAAATAACTTCAATTCTTAATGAAAAGAAATACAGTAATGAAAGAATGAAAATTATCTATAATATCATTAATCTATTTTTCTTAATTGAGTAAGACATTTATGTTCTCAAGAACCCCCTAAGTTTAATTGGTCACTTATTTGTGAATTCTGTAGTCTAATCAGTCCCTCATAATTTGCCATGGGGGAAAAAAATTATTAACCAGAAGGTCACTATGCACAGATATATTCAACTGTCAAAACAGAATAAACATAGAGGAAACAAGCTTCCAAAGCAAGGTATGAAGGACATCAAACAATATTCAAATAAAGTTCAGGGAAACATGTTGGTAAAAAACCCCAACACTGACAGTGTCAGACTAAGTGGCTGCAAGTGCCTTTGTCCAAGGCAACCATGTTATCTGTTCCAATATATCAATTTTTCCACAGAATGCTTCTTTTGGATTCAGTTGAAATTGTTCAGGTAGGGCTCAAAGATAATAATGTTATGAAAATCACTGGTTAGTTCAGTTAGATGGGGAAGAACAATCCCAACATTCTTACCCTGAGAAAAACCTACAAAGTTCAGCTGTTATGTAACCCATTCAGTGGCAGCCATGATTGATAAACAGTCAGCTCTGCTTTAGAGCATGAACTGACTCTTTCCAGTAAGAATGTCAGAGGATAAACTGGGACAAGAGATTTTGGAGAAAAATAAAATTCACAAAAAGAAAGGATCATTAGTTCTGCTTACTTAACTGCCTGCTCTAAATAAAAACATATACAGCTTATTTTTATCTTTGAACATTTTACCTGTAATCTTATCTGCAGGAGCTGGTATCTTCAGTACTAACAGAAAATCAAAAATCAATTAAGATCAGAAATCAGGTGGTGTCAGAAAACTTAGCTACCAGCTGCTAGGTACAACTGGTAGGAGTGGGCAAATTTTGGTAACTCTCTGACTACCCAAAACTGGCACATCCTGAACCCATCAATTAACACAGAGACATGAGACAGAGCCAGCAGTTAGGAGGCTGATTACACATGGACTACTTAGACTGGGAAACTACACTTAGAGGCCCAGAAAGGTAGTGGCAAACAACCTAGAAACAAACAGGGAAGGTCCTGAAACACATAGGGCAGAGAGGGGAGCATGACTTCCCCTACCTGTTTTATCCATTACAGACACTATCAGTGAAGGTGCCATAAATGTCATAAGTGTCATAAAGAAGTGTCACATACTTCTTTAAAGATCAACAGGGAGCATAAAGCCTTACTTTAATCAGCAGGACTGTTTCTATACCCCTCACATCGATCAAACAATTGGCAACCACTGGATTATCTATTTCCAGTGCTGTCAGAACTGATGGGAATTCTGGATGATGAACAGCTCTGAAGAAAAGAAAACACCATTTATAAAACTCGCATGAGATTCTTCAATTAATAAAAAAAAATAGTTCTTTTCAATCATCAAGGCTAAGCAATAAAATTCAAAACATACTTACTTCTGACTAGTATCATAAATTTTATTCTGAAATTTATTTACAATTATTTGAGGTCTATGTCCACGTGCGTAATATTTTGACATCATAAACTGAAGAGTTCTTTCATCGCTGTGATTATCACAGCAAAATGCCTGAAGCAGGCCTTTTAAACAGGATTCGATAGCCAAGATCAGTTCAGGATCTTTTGGATGAATCAAAGCACCTAAATAAACAAAAGAAGCAAGGCTTTAGGTGCATGACAGAACATTCAGTAGAGCATTTTTACCATTCAAGGTTCTTGTTGTTATATTGCAGGGCTTTTTTAGCGTCTAAAATAAACCTTTCTTACAGGTAGAAAAAAAATTAAGAGGTTGACTAAAAGTTAAAAGACTCTACAACAGACTTGAGAACACAAACATATAATTTCTCTGCCTAGAGACACCTACACATAGTTGGAGGCCTGTGTTTTCTTCCATTAGGGTACCAATTTTATGGCAGCTTAGCAGAAATGTATCAAGGCAAAGATAGCTTATCAACAATTTAATGCTTTAAGGATGAAGGCAGTGGAATAACTATACTGAAAATTAAACAAACCTGAAGATTTCCATTGTATCACCTGTCTTCAGTAGCACATGTTTGCACATTCCTACCCTGCAGTAAATGCCAAGTACTTTACGTCCAGAATATGCTGAAACCTTTCCTCCTATTCACAAACTGAAAATATCAGCCATTGTCAGAGCTGGACAGAAGACAAATAAAAGGCAGCTTCCCAAGAAAATCTCAGTTGGGTCTGTCTGACTTGTTCCATGCAAAACATCTCAAGTTGGACAAACACATAAGTCAGCCACTGGACATTTTGAACAAAATCTGTCCAAGCTTTGGACAGTGCTATCCACTGAGGGACAAGTAGTCAAAGCACAGTTCTCTGATGCTTTGAGGGTGTGGGGGAGTTGGAGGGATGAACTGAAAGTTTACATTGTAAAATACCTCAACAAAAACAGCGGGAAAATGAGGAAAGCCGAAGCTGTTAGTGAGTGCATGACAAAGCACTCACTCTCAAAGCATGAGAAGCAAAAGATAACCTACCAGGATAAAACCTTTAGTCCAAGAAGTACAGAAGAAAAAGATACATCTGAAGCTCCTTAAAGGACAAAATTTTCCTTAAAGACTACTATTTACATTATCAGCCATACAAAAATATCCCAGGAGAAAATAAGTTTCAGCAATTATTCCTACCTAAAGGTCCAAGAGGTTTCTTTCTGAAGTGTCCTTGTCTATGGGCTACTTCAACTGCTTCAAGAAATGCTGGTATATGTGGTCCAAATCTTTTCAAAGTGTTTGTTTTACTATCTTTCAAGTCTCTCAGCTGTTTCTGCTGGGCATCCAGTGCTTGTTGTATTTCACTTCTTTCTCTCCTAAGATAAGAGATTTTTTCTCAGTAGTTATAGAGCCTAAAGTGCACTAAAATAATTATAAAGCCTTGTTTTTCAATTTCTAATAGCATTGTGTATCACGATGTCAGTAGTTCAATGTAAAGGTAGGTACACACATGCAATGTTTTTCTAGTTTCAAGAAACATGAGAAAAAAAAGCAAGAGAAAATTACTACTTTGCAACAGTTCTACAGGACTTTAATTTCTAACAAGTAATAAATTTATTTTATTTCTAATTATATGCTTCAATTTCACTGTCTTCAAGGATCTTCAACAAAACACACAGTAAGAACTGGTTACAATAATTGATAAGAAGCATTTAAACTAAAATACCAGGTGCAATAAGGAGCAATTCTCAAATCCTTTAAGACAATAACTGACGTTGCCATAATCCCCTCAGATAATCATTGTTCAAGTTCAGGTTTCCAAATCAAAGCCAGAGTGCTTTGTTTTTTCTATCCTGGGTACAGGCTAAATTAGTATTTGAATCACTTAGCCTCAAGACCTCTGTGAATCTGCCTTAACTATAGAAGTATTACTTACTCCTAAGTGTATCTATTCTCTTATAATGTGAAAAGGAAACTGGAGCTTAACAGCTCAGTGATCACAGATACATAAGAAGGGATATATAAAAGGAGGGATTCTCTCTAACTTGAAACAGAGGTAAACAATTACATTCAAAAAGCATAACTTACCCGAGCCTAGACTGTTCTTCCCTGCACCTAGATATAGCCTGCTCAAACTGATCCACCTGCTGACCAATCATTATTTCTTCATCATGGAATGCCTTTAACTGTTCCCTAAGGTATGCAATTCTCCTTTGTCTTTCCAGTTTCTCAGGTTCTGAAACCTGATTAGCACTAGAAAAGAACAAATATTGGTATTTTACAACCATACTGATGCTTCACAAGTTACACAAATTTTATTACTTGTAGCGTACAGAAGATTTACTCATCAGTTACATTTAAGATTCTGTTAACTTGCAAGATCTACATAGCAATAATGCCAATTAAATATTTTTTTAAATTTCTAACCACATCTAACTCCCCCCAGTTACATTCCTATCACATTTAGTTTAAGACATATTTGTTTTGCACTATCATGGAAGCTAGGGAATATTTATTATCACCGAAAACAAAACAACCCCTAAACAAACAAAAACCCAACCAACCAACCAACAAGAAGCCACTTCTGCTACCCAGTTGCCTCTTTTGACATTGTAGTCAAAATCTTGGTATGTAAAGAACCAGGATCAGAAAAAAATTCAGGTATTTAACAGGACCCTGCCAAAGACTAAATAAATATTTTCTATTACTGCAGGTTTTCTCATTAATCAGAAAAGCTCACTTCTTTTCCACCTATATCTTAATAAACATGCACCATAATCACTGTATCTGTATTTACCAGCTTTTCAGTTCTTCGATTCGTTTAGCTAGCTGTTGACTGTCTTTTTCCAGACGTTTTAACTCTGTTTTGGAACGATTATAAATGATCTATCAAGGAAATAGGATACAGTAGTTTAAGAAATAGAAGAAACAATTTCTGAAAGAACTACAGTTTCGAGTAAATACTGAACTGCACCAAACAAGACAAACATAACTTGATTTTCAAAAATTACATCCATTTATTCTGACTTAAGCTTAACACTGTTTAGTAGCTATGTAAAGACATAAACACCAGGATCCCCAAATAGACACTACTTGCCAGTCAGGCAGAAAATTGCACCTGTTCTGAACTCCATTACGGACTCAAGAAGCCAAGACACAGGTGTAGAATTACAGATAGGTAGAGCGACAAATTTAAAGCTCTAAATTGGTATCAACTTTGAAAGAGTGGGTTTTTTTGCCTACCTCAGTTTCATTGACTGCTTTTCTTTTTGCCTGCACTTCAGCCTTCAAAGAAATACACTGAGGATGAAGGGTTTGTGCTTCTTCACTTACTGTTATCAATTTGTCTTGTATTGCTTTGTACTTTTTTTCTGCTTCATTAACTTTTACCTTTGGTAAAAAAACAACAAAACAAGTAATAATGGAACAAGATTTTCTTCAAAAATTCTTAACGTTACAGGACAAATATCTCTCAAAAGGAGCCATCTGACACATTGTTTTGTTGGGTTTAAAAAAATAAAGCAAGTCATTGACACTACAGATATGCTAAGGTGAAAACTCGTAAATATTCATTCTTGGGAAATCAAGAGACTATCAAATCTGCGATGCAGACAGCAACCTCTTTTTCTGTCTCAAAGTTTACTCAAACACAGGACTCTTAATACAATAAGGTCAAGTACCATGACACCAAAAGAAATTAAACCAGTGTCTAGACAATGCTCCCTCATTGCTACATAGACATGTTGAACATAAAGCAAAAATGCCTCAATTGTGAAACAAATACTTTTTAAAAGAACAAAAAAAACCCTAATTTTTTTTTTTAAAGGAAAATAACTGCTAACAAAGAAAGCTTGAAGGAGTTTTAATAGAATGAAAAGATTTGGGCTGTTCAGCCTGGAAAAGTGGAGGTTGCATGAAGACCTCATAGCAGCCTTCTGGTATCTGAAGGGGGCCTACAAGGAAGCTGGAGAGGGACTCCTCATTATCTGTATTGATACAACAAAAAATAATGGGCTTAAATTGAAATAGGGGAAATTTAGATTACATATATGGAATGAATGCTTTACTGTGGAGGTAGTGAGACAATGGCACAGGCTGCCCAGAGAAGTTGTCGATGCCCCATCCCTGGAAGTGTCTAGTGCCAGGTGGGATGGAGCTTTGAGCAGCCTGATCCAGTGGAAGGTGTTCCTGCCCACGGCAGGGGGATTGGAACTTGATGATCTTTAAGGTATCTTCCCATCCACACTACTCTATGATTCTAGGTGCAAAATAATGATGCCTTTTTCTCTGCACAAAATGTGTTTCATATGCAAATCAGAATGTATGACAAAATTATTCTTTCCTGCTCCTTACAGAAGTCTTAAGAACCATCCCAAAACTTCCAGAGGCCTCCTGAAATCACTGATCCTTTCTAAAGGTAATGATACCCAAGAAAACCTTCAGAACAGATTTCTGACTTGGGGGGTGACTACAGCTAGAGTGATAAATGGTTTAGACCACATATGTACCTGGCATTCTTCTACCTTCTGAAGGAACTCTGTATTTCCTTCTTCAGCTACGACAGCTTCTTTGAGCACTTCTATTTCTTTTTCCATCTCACTCACCTAAAGAGAAGCCTATATTAGCATATCCACAGCAGACTGGGAATGAAGCACATTTCAAATGAACAAATATATTTTAGCAAGACATTTACCACTGCCCACGCCATTTGATGTTTCAAGTCTTTGAGACGATTTTGCATGTCATTCACAAACGCAATGCTTTTGAAAATTTCCTTCTTTTCCAAATAAAGCTTCTTAAGTTCTTCAAGACGCTTAAAAAAGAAAACGGGTTCAATGACTGCAAAAATCTGACATAATATGAAATTTTAGAAAGATTTGGGTTTTTTTTGAAATTTAGTGTCACTGAGACCTATTAAAACAAAAACTATGCAGTTTAGCTTCTGTGCTTCCTTCACTGCTAAGATCTGTCCTACGAATTATTTTAACTTTTACATACCTCTTCCCCTTGTTCTATCTGAACATGGATATTTTTTTTAGTTTTCCCGATAACTGAATAATCTTCTTTCATTTGTTCCAGCTGAGTTGCCTTCATAAAAAACTAAAAAGGAAAAAAAAAAGATAAAAGATGAGCACCTTATCTAATTATCTGCAATAATTACAACAGAAAGACCATTCATCCCAACATCCCTGCAGGCTGAATAATATCCAAAGTGAAGAATCTGGTCAGGTTGTGCTGGTACAACTTCCACCCCTTCTTTGGGCCACAATGTGATATTTGAAATGTTTCTTAGTTCCCAGACTTGATGAACAGAAGCTGGGCTCAGCTCCTCTTGAGTTTTCCAGAAACGCTCTCTAATCTCAGGAATTTACACCGTCTGACAAGCTCCTCTTACTTATGAAGAGCCTTTGAAACTTGTCTTTCTTGCCTAACAACCCAAATGGAACAACATTTTTGTTACTGAATTTTCAAAGAAAGTTACTGACCTGAATTGTGGTCAGGATGGGAAATTACTGTGACTGAAGCCCACTCTCTTGTGATCCTATAAAGAATGGTCCCAAGTGAGACCCACTGAGCTCTCCTGGACCACAGTGGGCTGTGACAGCATCTCCCTCTGACCACCACTGTGAGACAGAGAACTCTCGAGTTTACTTGGAGGACTGCTGCCAAAAGCTGACAGAGCCTGAGCTGATACCCTCACTCCTCAAGGATCTTCACCCTCTGAGAAGATCCAAAGGCATTTGACATGAGTACTTCTCTGAGCTCCAGGGGAATTTTTCGCAGGTATACAACTTGTACATACTCTTTAGGTCTGTTTACTTACAAGTGTGCATATGGTATAGCAACTGTATTATGAATATTTCTTTTTATGTACCTAGATTAGTAAGAAAATTAGGCCTATGGGTTACCAGTGTGCTGTTGTAAACTCTGTAAGAATCTTCTGCTGAATTGTTTAAATCAGGCTACTAATTAAGTACTGTTGGGTCAAAGCACTGTCAAAATCTTTAGGCCTAAACTGTGGTCAAGACCAGAGCGACGTTTGGCAAGGGGGTCCATTCTGAACCTTGTGACTTAATTGGAAGGTTTTCCTTACTCCTTTTTACCCTTAGCTTTTTCCCCATTCCAACCTCCATGTAGATCATTTTAGGCTGATTTTGGTATTAGATTGACTGATTTCAGGTTTTAGTCCAATTTTCCTCCTGTGCATCTATATAAGTAGGAGAGTGAACCTTGCCAACGAACTCAGCTGCACTTTCACTTTAATATCAAACCTGCTTTTGCTGATACCTGGGCCAGTGGTTCTTTGGGTGACTTAAAACATTTCCAACAGGGGTATTTCTGAATAATGAACTAACTCAGCAGTGCCCTAAACTTAAATTTACCCATCTCTTCAGAGAGACAAATCCTCAAAAATATTGTTTATGCAAGTGGATGATTGGTGCAATCCGACAATCAGACAGTGCACTGGCTCTGGTTAGGATGGAGTTAAGTTTCTTCACAGCAACTGTTGCTCTTGTTGTATTTTAGATGTGTGATCAAAACACTACTGACTACACACTCATATTTTAGCTGTTGCACTGAGGCCTCCTGTTTCCCACTCTGCCCTCCCAGTGAATTGACTGGCACGGTGTGCAAGACATTGGGAGGGATAAAACCATGCCTGGTTTTATCCCATGCAGCCAAAGAGATATGGCACTTCAGAAAATGTCATTGTGATGGTTTAGCCCCAGCCACTCACGCAGCCACCCACAGCCTTTCCCTTGGGGTATGATAGGGAAGAGAATCAGAAAAGTAAAAGCAAGAAAGCACATAGGTTGAGATAAAAATAATTTAATAAAGCGAAAGCTGCACATGGAAGCCAAGCAAAACAAGGAATTCATTCCTCACTTGCTGGGGCAGGCAGCTGTTCAGCCATTCCCAGGAAAGCAGGGCTCCATCATGCCTAACAGAGACTTGGGAGGACAAATGCATCATTCAGAACATCCCCCAATCCTTTCTTCTTCCCCCAGCTCTATATGCTGAGCATGATGCCAGATGGTCTAGGATATATATCCCTTTTGTCAGCTGAGGTCATTTGTCCTGGATGTGACCCCTCCAAACTCCTTGCACCCCCAGCCTCCTTGGCAGTGGGGTGGAAAAAGAAGAAAAAGCCTTGACTCTGTGTAAGACCTGCTCAGCAGTTACAAAACCAGCAGTAACGAAAACATCTCCACATTATCAATACTGTTTTCAGCACAAATCCACAATGTAGCCCTATACAAGCTGCCACGAAGAAACTTAACTCTAGCATAGCCCAAACCAGCACAGTCATGCTCAGCAATATAAACACATAAGAGAGGGTTTGGGGGGATTAGCTATCTTTTGCTTGGGCACTGGTTGGACCTCAGTCTACCAACAGGAGGTCAAGTAATTGCCTTTGCCTCTCTTATTTTATTTCACTTTCTTCCTCTCTCCTTCTAGCTTTCCCTTCAGTTATTATACAATTTTTACCTCATCTCTCTAATTTTTTTACTTTTACTCTTCATTTCCCATTCCCTCATCCCAAGGTTGCAGGCAGCACAGAAGGGAAGTGAAGGAGTGGTTGTGTGGTATTTAGCTACTTACCTGAGATAGCCCAAAACAAGTTATTAAAATGAAGGAATTTGATTTTTTCCCAAATGCTGTAAAAATTTGCAATCAGGATTTCAATATTTTATGAATACGTTGTTTTTCTTACCTTGTACTTGTCACCTTCATTTTTAGTCTGTAAAAACTGTTTGCTCATCTCTTGGGTTAAAATAGACACAGGATTATCTACCTGCAAAAATAAATAATTTTCATTTTATTTTAATTACAAGTTACCATGTAAATGCAAATCCATGAAAGTGAGCACCCTGTTGCAGTCTTGCAATTTAGTAATAACCTAAGGTTCAGAAATCAAGCTTTCTAATACTCTCAAGTCTTCAAAAAATCAAAACATAACAAACAAAACCAATAACAAACAGAAAATTAAAAAATCCAACTATATCAAGTACAAAATAGAACCACAGCAAGGGCACCTAAGGAACTGCTTCCAAGAGGATACGTGATTTCTATAAAAACAGTACCTGTAAGTTCCATTCATTTAACAAAATAAGCATTGAAAATTCTTGTTGCATCAAAGTATTGCAATAAATGCAGCGAATTGACTCATGTATTCTTACAGATGTTGCCACAAAATAAAATCAATACATACTAACTGGCATTTCTATTATTTGAAATTCTAAGTATGTTGAATATTTTAAATGTCATATGCAGTACCTGACCTTTTATTAATCACTTAGGCAGTAAAATCACACTCAAATTTCTTAAACAGCAAGAACTGAAATGATCAGCAGAAAAAAACTCTCCAGATACAAAAGAAAATATGTCAAGACTTTTACCAACAGGATACATGACTCACAGGTCACAGATGACAGCAAATACTTATCTGCCTGGGACAGAATCCTATTCTGCATAGCATGAGGTATATATTTCAGCTTTCCTTTTGCTGATGAATTTGATCTTTAAATAACATGGAAGAGGTGAAACTCTCTCTTTTAAGGAATAGTATATTCCTTTTTAATTGAAAAAATTGTAATATCACATGCCAACATCTTCTTAAATTGTACAGAATTTAAACACTACAACAACTACCTGTATATTAAAGTGATCCAGTATTCCTATGAGTTCCTCTTTCTTTGAAGAAATTATGTTCCCTAGTGGTAAAAACAGAAAGGAAAATATCAGTAAGTACAATGCCCCAGTATTCTGTTCGTTGCAGAAAATGTAAAAAATGAGATCAACCTTTTTGTAACACAGACTTAATCCTAAATAAAAAGCATTGGTTAGGAGTTGTTTGTTTTTTTTTAATATATTTGCATTTGCACAAAAAGACTTCTAATTTAAGTCCTTTGCCTCATAAACCCGCTGTGACAATTAAGATCAATCAGCAAATGCAGTAAAACCTCAAAAAATACTAAAAAATATGTTCAGCCTCATCACACAAGCAGATTTTTGTAAAAACAAATACATAATTTAACACCTGACATACTAAATAATACATATCACTAAATGCATAATAGTTTTGACATACTAAAATATTCTTAGTTTGGGATAAAAACAAAAAAAAATGGACGTTTTCATCATCCTTGAACAATTTTATGAAAAGAGAAACATCATCCTTTACTAACATCAAGACATTCAAAGGCATTAACAAGTTTAGAGAACTTCTAAGACTGAGAACAAAGCAAACTACCACCAACCAGATTTGCTTCTCAGTTTGCAAGTTCTGCTTCCATCCTGATTAATGCGCTGATTCACAGTAATAGAGGTACCATACAATTCTGGTTTAAATGCATCTCTTCCTTGGTTTCGCAAAGTTATGGAAATATGTGCAGAGCTGAAAAAAAGTAACAAAAATAATAAAAAAAGACAGCTGAAATTAATCTCAAATCCAAGAACAACAACAAAAAAGTCAAAACATTTTCATTTTCCATACGAATTGTCAGGTGTCCTACATGTCACAGCTGCAAGTCAGTCATAGTACCAATCAGAAGAACACGTACTTATTTGGTTTAAGGAATTAAACCAGATAAATTAACAGCATTAGACACATTGCTGGTTTAAAACCCAGCAGGAAAAGTAAACCCACTCAAGCTGCCCCCTTTCTTCCACCCCCTTCCCATGGTGGAGGAAACAACACGAGAGATAATAAGACAGAATTACAATTTACTGCAAAATCTGAAAATCACAACAATATTAATAAGAGTGTACAAACCAGAGATTTTTTTACCCACAGAAGGGTATTTACCACCAAACAAAAATGCTCCCCCAAGACAGCACCTGGCATGGTTTCCCAGACAAAGGAAAACGAGAAAACAAAGGTGCAACATCAGGATGCTCATGGTTTAACTTTCCCCTTCCCCAGCCCAAAAGCAATGGAAAAACAGGGACAAGACAAAACCTGGTGGGACCTGACAGGGCTCTGATACAGGCCAGGGGACCCTTCTCCTGGGCCTGACTGTGCACGAGTGGAGCTGGAGTGCTTGGCAGTTCTGGCAGCGGTGGTGCTGCAGCGGCTGTGGTGGCTCCAGCGGCTGCGGTCACAGCAGCTGTGGCTGGGGCTTGGCTGGGCTCTGCTCCGAGCTGCTGCTGTTCCCTCTGATGCCTTAAATTTTAGCTTTCATATTTTCCAGATGCTGTACTGCATTGGTATATAACTCTGAACTTCACATAAAGTGTGAGAAAGTTCTCTTCAAAGGGTAGTTAGACAAAACAATCCTTTTCCAACCTGAGAACCAAGGACACCATTGAAGCTTCAGGCCCAAAAAGTATAAACAACAGTGAACTGAGAGAGCAATCTGGGAGGATGGGACTTCATAACCTGAAGCTGTAATTGGACAATTGACCCCAATATGGAAACGGACCAAAACTTATAAAAGTGTGAAAATGTGTGACCTGTCATCCATTTTGTGTCCATCTTGGGTAGAGCCATGGCCAGGCTCTTGTAGTGCCCAAGGTGTACCCTTTGAAGGCCTTTTTAATAAATACCTATTTTATTCCTTTAACACTGTCTAGTCTGTGTTCTACGTAGCCTCTCAAGGCATCACCTCCCTCTCCTTTTCCTTTGAGTGGCATCTTGGGCTTCCCAGCACTGTGTTTCAGCACCAAACCAGAAAAGCCGTGGCTTGGAGGAAGAGGAGAGGGTCTGTGCCTTGGGGTGATTTTATGATGATGCTCTATTCCTGATTGTCTTCTTTACTCTCAGAAATGGCTGCTGTGGCTTTAAGGTGGGTCAAGAGGAAGGGCATGGGAGCCTTCCGGGGCTCCTGTGCAGACTTGTGTTCAAAGACTCACTCCCCAGCCTGCTGGGTGCTGTGGAGAGCGGCAGTTACTTTGTTGTTTAGCTAACTCCATTTTTAGTAGCTTAAGCAAGATTCCCTTTTTTCCCCCCACCTCACCTTTCCCCTGGACAGCAGCAGCAATCCTAACTGAAGGGGGTTTTTTGTTTGTTTTTGTTTGTTTGTTTTTCTTGAACTGTTTTGATTAATAAAATATGGCTATTGATCTAGTATCGATATCCTACTGCAACAGACCAAAACTCTCTAACAGTTTAAAGTTAGGAAGTCTGGCAGCTTAAAGTTAGAAAGTGTATGTTTATTGCACGCAGGGCAGTGTGTGGGATAGCTCCCAAATATACACCACGCTTAACAGAAAATCATAGAGTCCTTCCATCTCCAGAAGTATTGAATACCCAAAACACAAATGCATATTCATAGCCCCGGTAACTCCCATTCTCTGCGTTGTTTGGTAATTAGCAAAAAAGGTATTAAGCATGTGTGGTTTATTCCTTGATACAGGTCGGTGGTCGTTTTTGTGAGGAGGGGTCCTGAGGAGGGGTCCTGAAATGAGGAAGTAAGCTAAGTCTTCCTCGTTCTGACCTGTCATTTCAATGCAAACATGACAAATGAACCCTTGGTAGAACTCCTATTTCCTGTCTTTGTGACTGTTCAATGGGTTTCTGACACAGAAGGTTTTTAATTGTCTTGTGTTCCTAAAATCAATTTATCAATTTCTCTGTTTCTTATTAGAAGCACAGCTAAACAAATATACAGCTGACAAGCAATTATTTATCAACTAATTATTAACTTTTAACTTTAGCAAAGCCTATCTATCTATTTAGCTAATTCCAGCAAACCTATTTCTAACTAAAATCTTCTCTAAAATCCTTAATTCTTTGAAGTTTGTGTCTCAGTTTCAGCTTGGTTTTGGCTCGAGATGAGATGACCGCCGGAACCGGCAGCAGGGCCACTCCAGCCAGCCTGGAACCCTGGGCAAAGATGAACCGACAAGAGAAAGGACACCAAAATCCACCAGCTTCATCTGCTGTGAGGAGGGGACCAACGCCAGAGGTTCAACAGATTCCTACCTGTTTTGCCCAAGCTGCTGCAGGAACTTTTTCCTCTTGCCTGAGACAAAAGCCAGCCACCACTTTGTCGCCCCTTTGCCACACAGCCAGCCCGTTTATTTCTTCCCCTGGCATTTTGAGGGTTTTTTGTTCTGCTGTGGGTGGGGGGGAATTGTGTGTATGGGGGGAGTAAGATTCTGGAAGTTCAATATCTAGTATTTATTCAATTTTTTTTTTGTGCTGTGCAGGCACTTTGTTAGTTAATAAACGGGGTTTTTTTCATTTTCACCCACTGATAATTTTCTCATTGGCAAAAGGGATTACTGAAGCCATTCTCTTTAGAGACACTCATTTCAGAGCATTTTCTCCTAAATATGTCTCTAAACCAAGACAGACTGCCAGTGGCAGAGAGGGGCAAAGTCTGCTGGGCTGACCCTGAAACCTACCCATCCCCTCCCTTGAGCCTGGCAAAAGCAAAAGCTGGCAACCCTTCTGTTTTCAGCCTCAGCTTCCTCATGCTGACACCATGGCCTCGCTGTCATGTGGGTGGGATGGAATCAAACACTGCCAGAAACTCCAGCCATCTTCTCCATAACCATGACAGACACACTGCTGCCATACACTGACTGCTTGCACCTCCCATGCTTCACCTAAATAATGAGCCAAAAGCAAATATTTGTGAGAGATTTCTTCCATCTTCCCTTCTCTGGCCTTTGTTTTACATCACAAAATCAAGCTCCTTTTTGGTAGTTCTCCTTTTTTCAAATTGGCTTCTGTATAAAACAGTTGTCTGGCTTCTACAGCCTAACCAAAAAGTAATCTACACCAGAATGCTTAAGGCATTCTTCTAGAAAAGATGAGATGTGATTTCAGTTCCAAATTCCTATTTCCTGTTTCTCAAATGACTGCTGAAACATTAGCTTAATACACATAAGGCAAGTACTATGAACAATTTTACTCTCAAGCACCTCTTAAAGGAAAAGGCTAGGACTCTGAATAACACTTCATGGAAATGTAAACTCCTAAACCTCCTATCTTTTAATTAGCTTCCCTAAACACGTGATCCACACTCTCACAGCAGACATGAATCCACTTCTTGCATGTTTAAATACCCAGCTGTAAGTCAAGGTCTTTATATTGTATATTCATTCACCAGGAAGACTGAAAAATAATTAACCTCACTGCTTATGAAACAACAATAACCAGTCACCTATGATTTTTTCCAGTGTACTCCATTTCTCTGTAGGATATTCAATTACAGAGTGGAAGTAATACATGAGAGCAGGGAATACAGAGGACATCACTATGTTACCTAGCTCAGTGTCCCAGTTTCAGGTAGGACAGAGTTAATTTTTTTGCCATTACTGGGAGGAGCAGAGCCTGGAGCCACCTGAGTGTTGTTATTCTATGCCCCCCACATGATCCCGGGGGCACAGATTCAGCTGGAAGGAGAACAGGAAGTGGAAGTGACACCATTTTGTTCCTTTATTCCAGGGAAAGTGGCCAGTGAGTGAAGCAGTGGATTAGATTCAGTCCTGCCATGGGGTTGGTGTGTCATTTCTCTCGTCTTGGGCTTGGGGAGGGAGTGTGGGTGCAGATGATTTGTCCACCATTGTTTCTTTTTTTCGCAACACAGGCACAGACACTTCCATTTGCCATTTCCTTCTTTGTCTCAGGAGATGCACGACTCGGGCTGTGGTGCAGTCACCTTGAGTCAGACTCAGTGAGTATTTTTGCTTGTAAGCACCTTCTTTTATACAATCTTTTTAATGTTGCTGTTAGTGTTTGTTTTCTTTATATCATTGATGGCTTTTTTCAGCACATTTTTTTCAACCCGTAATCGCTACCTTTATCCCTCTCTCACTGGAGAAGGAGATCAGCTGTTTGGAAGTTAATTTCCAATTGGTTTCAAATGACATTCAGAAATAATGGTATAGTAGTGGCAAAACTTCTGATGTTTTTTGTTTTCAGGGTCTGGGTTTTATTTTTTTGCAGGGGCAGGGTTTTGTTTAAATATGGTCTCTTCAGCGTTATGCTTTTTATTCAAGTATGGTGGATCCCATAAGAAGATGCAGAAAATTAGTGTAAACAGAACACTCATAAGCTAACCTCAATGACAATCACTGAACTACATACACAGCTTTAAGATTAAAGTTTTACTTACGTCTCTCCTTTTTGAATAAACATTTTTAATGCGGAACCTCTGTTAGTTGCAGTGGCTTTTCCACCAAGTCCAACAATTAGTGCTGTTAATACAGAACTTTTTCCACCTGTAATTGAAGCATTGAACTTGTTTTAAAGAGAAGATATTGTAACTTCTACTCCACCCATATTATAGTTTTTTGACTTCTTATATATTGATGCATTAGAAGTCCAAATTCTGTCCTTATTGAACATATAACAATAATGCTAGTAAAGCATCTGCCATTTTCATGGTTCTCCCTAAGAAAACCAACATGCTGAGCAAACTTCTGTTACTTCTATTTAGCAATTTGCATTGCATGCAGGTCAGAAGGAAGGAATCTCTCCTTTCTTAAGAGCATACTGAAAGCATCTACACAACAAAAGATGTCAAACACACATTACCATTTATCTACCTATTTGAAAGGTTTTTAAGCTCTCTTTCAAAATTGATGTTTATTTTTTTTAATTCCTTCTCCAGAAGAAGCGAGGTCATATAAAGAGGTATCACTTTCTTTTCCTATAATAGTTACTATGTGCCCCATACTGTCCTGGCTTAGCTAGGATTGAATTCCTTTTCTACCTAGTAGCTTGTACAGTGCTGTGTTTTGGGTTCAGCATGAGAATAATGCTGATAAAATGCTCATGTTTTGTTGTTGCTAAGCAGCAAAGTCGAGGACTCTTCAGTGTGTCATGCTCTGCCAGTGAGGAGGTGCACAAGGTGGCAGGAGGGAGCCTGGCCAGGAGAACTGACCCCAACTGGCCAAAGGTATATTCCATACACCAGAATGTCAGGCCCAGTGCATGAACTGGGGGATGCTGTCCAGGAGCCACCAATTGCTGCTCAGGGATGGGCTGGTTGTGAGCAACTGTATGCATAACTTATTCCCTTGGGTTTTATTCCTCTCTTTCTTTCTGCTTTTCATTACAATAATTATTTTATTTTGTTTTGTTTTATTTCAATTATTAAGCCGTTCTTACCCCAAACCACAGGTTTTACCTTTTTCCAATTCTCCTTCTCATCCCACTGGGAGAACATGGGGAAATGAGTGAGTGGCTGCATGGTTTTTAGTCGCCAAAAGGGATTAAATGACAACAGTCCTTTCTAGCACCCTATGTGGGGGCTCAAAGGGTTGATACAACTGTATGTTAAAATAAATTTGCTGCGAGCATTCATGATATTAGTTTAATAGCTGCTGATCACAATGCTGATTCATTTGCTCTCAGAGTCGTCGTGCTGGTTCTCAGAGCTGCATTATGTAACACCCCCCTCATAGCACGCGCTCCCTGCTTTGCTGTTTCTCAGCTTTGGGGCCTGGGCTAAGGTTATAATTTTGAAGTACTCTGTAATGCTGGCTGATGAGATACGATACGATAAATGACACGAAATGACATGACGGAACTGCTGGCCGTGAAACTCGCCCGGTCCGTGCCCTCGGCACCACCCCGGGCTGCGGGCGCCCTCTAGCGGCAACTGTCCACAATTACACCTTCCAGCCTTCCTCCTCCGAGCGCCAACCCAGAGAGAACACACCTTCCCCTCCCTCTCCAGGCTAACTACAACAACTTTTGAATATTTTAGATGTCCTTAGGAACAAGATCCAAAATCCTGCTTTCCTTCAGGAAGCAGGATGTTCCTGAATGTGGTTCAGATGTAGTTTAGCATTATGCAACTATCAGCAGTACTTCAACCCCCCATCACAAGAACTGTGGCTCCTCCAAACTCAGTGATGGGCACTGCAGGCACTTGGACAAATACTGCTCATTTAATAATAAACATAGAAGTACATTTATTTCAAATAAAAATGGATGCATTATTTAGCTATTAAAATATTTATATCCACTTTATCTTCTGCAAAAATCTCCAATGTTAAGACCTAATTCACCAGCCTTTACTGGGATAGACTGGTGTGGTACCTTATTTCAAAAGTGAATCCTTTTCCACGCGTGAAAGATGGATAGCAATTATTTTTCAAATAAAAATTACATCTTCTACATTATTAACAGAAGTGTTCTTTAACAAAGACACTATGCAATTAATACTTACTTCCATTGGTTCCAACAACAAAATTGAGATTTGATCCAAACTGAAAAGGCCCCAGATTTGAATGGCACATGAAGTTCTTCAGCTGAATACTTTCAATTATCCCAACTTCACCATCAGGCTAAAGAATGAACAATTAAAACTCAAGTAATGTATGCATTTTAATGAGATTAAGTGTATCTATTTTAAACGCAACGAGAATTAAAATGACAGTACAATATCAAACATCAGTTGTTAGGAGCCACAAGGAAACAGAAGGGTTTTATGACACTGTAAAGTCGCTTGCTACAGAGCAGTTATGTAGTAAAATAAGAAGAAAGGTTACCAAAGCTGATCTCTCACCACACAGTAACTTTCAGGTCTCCCTATTACTAACTTATCATCAATACAACATAAAATACTAAGACAATAGATCCACACAGTTGGCTGACCAAGTCAAAGCATGTTATTAAGGGCATTGCCAAAATGTCTTGTAAATATGGACAGGCTTGGGGCACCAACCACCTCTCTTGGAAGCTGTACTGGCTTTGGGTAGCAGGGGCAGGTAGCAGGGATGGAAGCTACAGGGGTGGCTTCTGTGAGAACTTGCCAGAAGCTTCCCCGTGCCTGACAGAGCCATTGCCATTACCCAGCCACCCCCAAGACAGACCCATTGCCGGCCAAGGCTGAGCCCATCAGCAACAGTGGCCGTGCCTCCAGGCCAAGACTCAGGAAATTGCAACTGAGAAGAGAGGAGTGAGAATATGTGAGAGGAACAGCTCTGCAGACACTAAGGTCAGTGAAGGAGGAGCAGGAGGTCCTCCAGGCATCAGAGCAGAGATCCACCTGCAGCCCATGGAGAGCCCTATGCTGGAGCAGGTGGATTCCCAAAGGAGGCTGTGACTCTATGGGAAGTCTGCACTGGAACAGGCTCCTGGCAGGATCTCTGGCCTATGGAGAGAGGGGCCCACACTGGAGCAGGTTTGCTGGCAGCACTTGTGACCCCCATAGGGGACCCATGCTGGAGCTGGCTGCTCCTGAGGGACTGCATCCTGTGGAAGGGATCCTCACTGGAGCACAGAACGAGTGTGAGTCCTCCCTCTGAAGAGGAAGAAGTGGCAGAGACAACACATAATGAACTGACTGCAGCTCCCACTCCCTGTGCTGCTGGGGGGAGAAGAAAATTGGGTGTGAAGATCAGCCAAGGTGGAGGGAAGGTGTTTTAAGATTTGGGTTCATTTCTCATTATCCCTAAAACACTGATTTGATTTTAAATAAACTCAGTTAATTTCCCTGAATTAATTAATTTCCTAAACAGGCTGAGTCTGTTCTGCCCATGACAGTCACTGATGAGTGATCTCTCCCTGCCCTTATCTCAACCTACAAGCCTTTTGTTATATTTTCTCTTCTCTGCCCAGGAGAGGAGGGCAGTGACAGAGTGCTTTTGGTGCACACCTGGCACCCAGTCAGGTTCAACTGGGTGCACACCTGGCACCCAGTCAGGTTCAAGCCTGGTCCAGTGTCTTACCACTGGTAAAGAAATGTTTCCTAATGTTTAGTCTAAATACACAGGACAGTATTTGCAATCTCAAAAATTGTTTTTTTAAAAATCTTCTAACAAACTAAAATTCAACTACTAAAAGAAAAGCAGAAAAAAATAATATTCCTGTTTTCAAGTCTCTTTTCTATCAAAATTTGCATTTCAAACACTAGATTTTTTTTTAGACATCTGAAAGTGTCAGCTATGCAAAAGTATTTGGTAGTTCTTTTAGTAAATAACTAGTTTTCCAAATATTTTGTCTGCTTTTACTATAACCATAAACAAAATATACCACAGTTCAAAATCCATTTCCTTCATTTACTTGACAACTGCAGTTTTCCTTCTATTTCCTTCTATTAATATTTCTTCTATTAAATCAGAATATTGTTATTTTTATGATTGACTATTTTAACTAGATGACCTAAAAGATATAAGGTAATAATAACCTCATGCAGAAGTTCTCATCACAGACAGTATCCGTGGTTTCCTTTATCTCTGTGCTACTGATGCCTACATCCAAGACATTTGTTTCAATAAGCAAAGAACTTTTCTTGTATCTTCGTCTCTATGACTTTTTAAACTACTTACCGACTGTGAAGAGGCATTACTATCATCAGTATATACATCTGTGTATTCTTTTCTCTGCCTTTTCTGGGACCCAGGATTTGAAACACTTTCTTCCTTTCTCTTACCCATGAGTACTGAAAAATGAAAGTAATGAACTATTTTAAGTTTCAGTCTCCTAGGTGACAACGTACCCACAGGTAATAGCACAGACATACCAAATTATTTACTTTGGTAAAACAGGTATTAAAATCACAGCAAACATTGCAACAAACACTTTTCCAGTTATTGAAATCTCAGTTATTTAAGGCTACACTTACTACAAAAGGGTTGCATCAAAACAAAAGAAACACAGCCTCATTACTCTAATCGAGCTGAATGTGTTGATTAAAAATAAAATCAGCCTTGATTCTGTTTTCCTTGGTACATTAGACTTTGGAATACTTGATAGAATTGGGTTTGGTTAGCAACAGAGTTGAAGATTAGTGGTAAAATGTACATAACATAGTATGTACATAGCAGCATTGATACAGGTTTGAGTAAAGTCAGCTGCATGGGCAAAAACAAAGTGTATTAATTATCTGTGGTTGACAAAAGCTGAGAAAATTAACATGAAGAACACATAAAAGTAGAATAAAGGAAAATTTAGATTTGTAGCACTGTTCCTGTGCTGTTTCTTACATACAAGGTATAATATGATCACAGCAAACAAAATGCTCCTAATAAAGGATAACTGTTCTCTCTATATAGAGGGACACATGTCTAAATTTCCTCTACAAATCAATAAATAACACACAGACTTCCAGCACCAATAGGACTGGTCTGAAACAAATCCTGGTGCAAAACAAAGCCTATTTAGTAACAGGCTTTACTAAAACGTATAAAAAACTCATATTTTCTGTAATCATAAGCTTATGGCATGCTTTTTGTTCCCTTAAAAGCACATATTATATTCTTCATACCTACAGACCCAAAGCCCTACACAAAACACAGAACTTGCCCTAAGGAGAAGCAAGGTGCTATTTACACAAATGCAATACACAATCTTTTTATTTGTCAGTAGTTAAGTCAGATACTGCTAAATATCTCAAGTTAAAACTAACATCAGTTGCACAGTTTTCTGACATCAAAACTTTTCTGAAATGGATTATGTCCTCCTACTCAGCTTTGTTTGCTGGAATTTAATCTAGAGCTCCCCTCTAAGAAACATGAAAACCAACTTTAATGCACATCACCAGTTCAAGCAAAATTCAGAGGCAATAAATGTACTTAACATTCACTTCTATAGAAAGATCACTGCACGACATACGGCCTAAGAATAGGCTGCTTATTTATAAAAATGAATTAATAAAAATATATTCTTTTTCAAATGTGTGGGGTGCAGGAAAGAATGACCAGCATTAGAGACATAGCGTGCCCGAAGTTGGTAACACGTGTCTAAACATACTGGGGGCTTGGAGGCCAGAAAACTCCTAGTCATGGATACAGGTGACAACAAGCAAGCACTTCCTTGTCCCTCAGGACAGATGGGATGATCCAGGAGAGAAGTCATACAGGTCAGCCTAACAGTTCTAACATGATCTCCTGGAGGGAGGTGACACGATCTATGAGAAAGCTGGGTGGGTCAGCACAGCACGTCAGCCTCAGGACCCCAGGGGCCACCTTGTCAAAGCCCTCAGGCCCTCCCAGAGCTTCTCAGTGCGTCTTGCTCCACATTCTCTCTGTAAATGTTTTAAGATTAGTTACTTGGAGAATCTACAGAGAACTCAATGAAATAATGACTGCTGAAGTACAACTTTAGTCACAAGAACTTGTGCTGCAATGGAGAGGAGCAGTCTTTCTTCCCTCTTCTCATTCTGTCTCATCCCCCTGAGTCCAAGCAGCTCTTTACACAACAAAACAATAAATCATCTTCAATAAATCATTTTTGACTCTAACAAAAAGTAATGCAGGAAAAACTTTTTTTTTTTTTTTAACATTAGTTAGGTGAGCTCCCTAACCACTTCACCATGCAGATCTGTATGCTTGGGTCACTGTGGAGAAAGAGCTGCTTCCCTGAGCAGTTTCCAGTGTCAGCCTAATGTTCTGGTCAAACTATTGTCTGAATTCAACTGACAGGAGGTCTGACAGCTTATACTACCAAGCATCACAGAGAACAGCATTTATTATAAGAGACATCAAAATCTCCTATATCATTACAAAGAATATCTCATTTATAGTCTATATATTGACTCTATATTGACTGCTTTATAAAATAGTGTCTTATGAGCCTCTCATTAATTTTCTATGACACAGCATCTAAAAGATAAAGAAAAGACAGTATTAATCCCTTTCCATTATATGGAATGAACAAAATTCAAAGCAAATGTACAAATGCAATAAAATTCCCATCTGACACTCTTGCAATAATTTTGTATGGTAAGGATTTCTTTATCAAATAGAGGAGGAAGAGGAGAAGGATGATGATGCTTATTAGTGCTGATTATTATTACTATTATTATTACAACGATGATCTCCATGAAGCATTTACAGCAAAACAGTCATATCCACTTTATGTACGTAGTTGAGTATCACACACAAGGAAATCAAGGAGCAAATACACTTCATGATTTGGCCAACATACCTTTTGCCATGCTACTCTTTGTTTGCTACAAAAACATGCCTTCATGCCCGAATTACTCAGACCAGGAAACAGTCACTTGCAAGCTCTTGGCATCCATCACCCAAATATGAAGACAAGTATTTGTTGAATCTGCTGTTCCATTAAAATCTTCCTCTAAAAAGAAGGAGAAACATAAGCTTTAAATGCTGTAATTAATAACATCCAAACTGAAGATGAGGGCTATGAGTTCCACTGCTATACTACTTGAACATTTAAGGAAAAGAGAGTGTAACAGCGGAAAACAATCTCATGTAATCTAACTATGAGGAAGGCAAAAGACAGAACAGTCTGCACCTCAAAACTGCTGAAAAGCCACTACTGCAAACAAAATTGAAGGGAAACTACAAGCAAACTGTATTAAGAACCCTCAGAAATTATGACAAATATCAGTGGATGCAGAACCTTCCCTGAGAACAAAAAAGCCGAAAGAAGCGAGAAACTGACCGCAACCACAGAGAACCCATTAACAAGAATTTACAAGAAACAAGGTTTTAAAAGGCACAGGAAGAAATAATCAACATTTAAAAAAATAAATACACAGAAAATGACACATATTTGAATTTTATCTTCATGTCATCTTGGTATTTTTGACAAGAAAAGTTTTTTTTTTTACATTAGTTGCTCCCAAAGCTCTTGCACCAAGGCACTCCTGAATTGAAAAAGTCATTGCTTTCAGTCTCAGCCCTACTTACCCTAATTTTAACAACAGTGTGAGAATAACTATTCAAGGCAAAGGAAAAGCAGCTGATCCAACCTATCTGAAGGTTATTAAAGTATGCAATACCATACTGGAAACAAACTGGCAAAAACATACATCAATACATTTTAAAATATGTAACAGACTACTGAGAAGCCAACAATGGACATTACTGACAAATGTTTACAAAAGGATTTTTAATGGACCAGGCACCATATTTAAAAACTAAAGTCTACAATATACTTTAGCATGTTGCAATATAAAGTAAGACTATGTTAATGGAAACTTGTGATGCCAATGTCAAGTTAATAATCCAAACAAGAACCCAACTGTCATTCAGGAAGAGAAATAAAGAGTACCAATTTAATAAAGAAATTTCACTATCACAGAACATAAGAGTATACAGTTAGGAATAAAAACTGGACTTGTAACTGGGAGCAAATAAAGGCAAGACAGATTTAATTATAAAATCAATCTAAGGATCACTACAAATTATAACAATTATTATGCATACAATGAGAGCACAAAAGAAAAATGCAAGCCCCAAATGTCCTGTATAAAATTGTAAGGACTAGTACATGTTATAGTAGAAAAGTACTTACCCTGGACATATCAAAGGATAGGAAGGCAGAGGCTGCATCCACTGATGTTCACCCATTTTCCAACTATCTTTCCACAGTATTCACCACAGTGGAGTTCCACACTGTTTCGCTTTTCCCTACCTGAGCTTGGCTCATCCAGAGCTGGCACAACCAACCTGCTGTCACCAAACCCACATCACTGGCTTTCTAGCAGCCCTTGCTGGCTTGGTATCCACATAAGGCAGGAGGGTGTCCCATCTGTCTTGTGGGACATCCACTTTAAACACTCTGGACTCAGCCCAGCTATAACCCTGCCTTTCACCCAGCTGCCAAAACAGAGGTAAAGCAAAGACATCAGAGCAGACCTATGGCAGGATGAACACAAGACATGGGAAGAAGCAAATGGACGAAGAGGAAGAAAATACATGATGTCTTTAGCTGGTGTATAGCACACTACATTTAACAGTCGTAAAACAGCAATAAAATTACAAATTAACACTAGCAGCTAATAATAATGAAGGAAGTACAACACTATCTATTTTACTTAAAGGGAGGTATTTCAGAGAGCTGAAGTCAGAAGCCCAGCCTCAGACACAGCAGTGGGGTGTTCTACATTTTTGGGATTATCTGAGACAGATGTTCCATGTTAGACTACATGTCTGACGTTCACAACTTCTCTCCTAATATATTTGCAGCCAGTGCATAAGCAGCCTATACCATCCCACCTAAACACTGGAGAAGCACTGCCTGATCCACAGAATCACAGAACGGGTAAGGCAAGGGAACATAGCGAGTCATCTGGTCCAACCTCCCTGCTCAAGCAGGGTCATCCCAGAGCACACAGCACAGCTTTGTGTCCAGGCAGTTTTTGGATGTTTCTGGTAAGGCAGATCCACAGCCCCTCTGGGCAATCCGTTCCAGTTCGTGTTCACCTGCCCAGTAAAGATACTGCTCCTCATGTTCGGGTGGAATCTCCTGTACATCAGTTTCTGCCCGTTGCCTCCTGTCTTATTGCTCGGCAACACCAAGGAGAGCCTGGTCCACGCTCTTGGCACCCTCCCTTCAGACATTTATACAGATCGAGGTCCCCTCTCATCAGTCTTTTCTGGAAGTTTAACAGGCCCAACTCCCTCAGCCTTCTCCTCCTAAGAGATGCTTCAGTCCCTTCATCATCTTTCACAGCCCTCCACTGGACCTCCATCTCTCTCTTGTACTAAGGAGCACAGAACTGCACTGCGGCACAGAGGGCAGCTCTGCTTCCTCTACGGACAGCGAAAACGTAAGAGGAGCAGAATCCCCTCATGTTCACGATTACCTGTTGCTTTTTCCCAACACCGCACGACCCGGAAGGATCCCCCACCCCCTAGGAAAGAGACACGGGTCCCTTGGCGGCTGGAACGCCCGGGCGGCCGCCGCTCCTGCTCTCCGCAGGCAGAGGTTGGCACCCGGGGGGAGCACTCGCACCCGGCGGGGCGCCCACGCGGGGCAGCGGGTGACAAACGCCAGCTCCGACCGCTAACCGGCCCCGCAGAGCCACCTGCGACAGCAACCGCGGCACCGGGCCGGAGGCAGCGGGAGGAGCGGGTGGCAGCCGTTGCTCCGCCTTGCGGCCGCCAGGCCGCCCTCCCCTCCCTCCGTCCCTCCCAGCTGTCCAGAGAACGGGGCGCGCCCGGACAGCGCCCGCCAGGATCTTCGCCCGTCATGGGTCACCCGTCCCTTCTCTCCCCTCCCTTCGCCCCTCGCCTGCGCCCCGTTACCTGGGACAGCTCCCGATCCCTGCACGGCGGGGCGGGCGGGGCGGGCCGGGCTGGAGCGGGCGGAAGAGCCGCCGCCGCGAGTGCGGCGCCTGCGCGCTCCGCGTCCCGCGGGGCCCGTTTCCGTGTGCGCGCCATTTTCGGGGGGGGGGGGGCGGGGCGCTCGCTGCTCCGCAGCCGGTCAGCGCGGGCCCGGCGGGGCCTCGCGGGGCTGGGCGGTCCCCTTGGCCCCGCCCAGGCGGGCCCGCTCCCGAGCCGAGGCGGGGCCGCTCCCGAGCCGAGGCTGAGCGGCCCGGGGCAGCTCGGGCACGCCTGCTCCTGTGGGCGCGGTGCGCGGGGAGCGCTGGCGCAGCGGGGCGGGACTTTCAAACGCTGCGGGCGGGAGCCGGCGCCTCCGGGCGCTTCGCTCGCCGGCAGCTGCTCCGGGTCGTTCATCCCGCGGGAAGGATCCTTGAGGAGGAACCTGCAAATGCCGGAGCGCGCCGCTGCCGTCCTTCGGGTGCGCAGGTTTATGGGCAAAGCTGTGCTGGGGAAACGCAGAGAGAGAGGGGGAGGGTTATTAGAAACGTCTTTCGTGTTTCCTCCGCCGTGTTTTTCCTTCTTTTTAAAGGCCTCTGGGCGAGACATAAAATATACGCTCAGCTGTCTTTGCAAGTTAACTTGGTAATGTATGGAAATATCTCTGTATGTATTGAATTTCAGCATTAAATGCTTTCTCTAGTTATTTTTAAGTAACTGGCATTCCTGGCAGTGTAAAACCTTAGTAGAGCAGAAGGTAGGCTTAAAGCACTGTATATAAGACGTGCAAGTTTTATAAGTTTATATTCTGGCCTGAAGAGACATTGAGAAGGTTTTGTAGGGGGGTATTTCTGTTTCCTGTTAATTATCTTCAGCGATTTCTAAGAATATGAAAATAAGTCAAGTTCAGTCTTGCTTCTTTGGAAATTGCCATCTCTCCAGGGTTGGAGGTTGGTGATGAACAAAGCTCTTAAATAAAATCCAAGTAGAGAGATCATTCATGTTGAGTAGTTGACCTATTTGTACATTGAATTTCAATATAAATATTTTATGAAATACACTCAAAAAAGCAAAGACTGGTAGGTCTTGCAGGCTTTCATAACTCACCCTTAGATATATATTCAATGGGATATGAAAAACTTAAGTCCTCAAATAGCTGTACTCGATTACAATGAAAATGTTGGTCTGGTTTTTTTAGTTTACTTTTTTTAATACCTTTTTATTATTTATAATCTAACCAAATGTAGGGTGTTTGTAGTGTATTTGTCTTTCCCATTAATTACCATGTGACACTCCATAACAATATTTAGAATCTGACTAACACATTTCTTTTTTAAGAAATTGTACTGATGCAGACTAGAAGAAACCAAATGATAACACCAAAAAGACATTTCCCTTCTTTGTTAGGTGTTCTCTCACTGAAGCTGAATTATTGTGCTTGTCTTTTGGAAAGGTTTGGATAATTCCCCTGTGCCTCAGAGAAACTGATATCCTGGACTTAAAGAAATTGTACTATGTAGTTGTATGCCTAATTTGTATTTTTAACTAATTTTACGTGCTTGACATGTAGCGACAAAAGCAATACTCTGTATGCATACATCTAAAATGAGGCTGAATGATTGTAGTAGTTAAAGAAATGGATTAGAGACCTAAATTCTGTTGAAAGTAAATCTTAACATGAGAACTTGGTTTAAAAAAAAACTGGAATTAAATAGCTGCCTTGCTTTAAAACAGAATTAGAGTATAAAAGAATGCACCCTCCAAAGGCAGGCTTGCTGTTCTGGCAGACTGTGGTGTTAAATGTGAGAGACCACACAGTAGCTTAGCTCCTCACGTCTTAAGCAGATCTCCAAGCACTGGTAGATCATCTAGTCTGATTTATTCAAAGGAGCATTTTAATTTATCTGAGTTATATAGTAGTGTCAAAAGCAGAAAGAAATACGGAACATTCCAGATTGTATTTGATTTTTATATTCTAATATTGGGAGAGAAGAGAGAAAATAAATAAGCATGAGACAAACTTTGTGCCATAAGACAGTTCAGGAATAAATTGGTGTTGTGAGGGAGGAAAGCATATGAGTGTATGCTAGAGGCCTTGTATAAAACTGGCAAGGTATGAAAGCAGAAGAAAATGAATGTGGTAATGGGGTACCATGGAGAATGGAGCTGTATAAGTAAAGTTACACAAGACAAAGAAATAAACCTCCTAGTGGGTGAATGTTTTCAACTGGCATGTGTTATAGGTGATGCTAGTCACACTACACCGAAATTGGCACAGTGAGAACACACACTGGTGTGTTTCTGCACTCAGTGTTAGAAATGTCCCAATATTTGTTTGGAAGGGAGATTCAGAAGTCATCCTGTTGTGTTGAGAGCTTAGTAACAAATTGGCCCAACCTGGTTTAAGGGCTCTTTGCCTGTAGTAATAAGTTTGGGCTCTGTGCCTGCCTTAAGTAACAAGTTGTTCAGAAATGTAACAATTCTCGGATGAATGTGGATATGCCTGGCCAACAGTGAGGTGCACTATCTTGAGCCAGGTGTGCATGTTGGGCGGAGCTACTCCCCAGGCATCCAGGGCCAGAATAAAGTAATGTCTTCTTAATACTGCATTGGAGTTCTCTTCCCAAATTTCAGTGCCAATCACTGCTGATTCCCTGCTTAAAGAGCGTCCCACCAGCACTGGATTAAAGCAGTAGGACAGTATGCCAGCTGGATGCTAAGAACGTCTGCAACCTGTGAGCAATGACTGCAGCAATACCATCTTGTTTTCCTGAACTTCAACTTGAGTTTCCTAAGCCAGAATTTCTGGGTATTGACCCTTCTTGTATCATCTTGGAATGCAGGGAAAGTTTAAATTCTGTTGTCATTGTAAATATTCCTCAAATGGCTTTAAGCTACTTCTATTTGAACAGAAAATTTTAATGTGAATCCTACCTCAAATGAGGAAATAATTCCCCTAAGAGTCCTGTGGTTTGTGTTTGAATAAAACTTGGATTGTATTTATGTAAGGCATATGTGAGACTTGGAAATTAATATTTTTTCTCTTTTTTTTTCTTTACCAAGTTTGTTTTTGTTTGTGTTCAGATTATTTCTAATGCAACTGTTCAGTCTAAAGAAAGTATTTGGTAATATGTGATCTGTAAACAGGAGTCACTACACTTAGAAGACTTGGTTGCAAGTGTACTTGGCTCATAAAAGTAAAACTGATAATGGCAAGTATATTTATCTTGTGAACCTCTTAGTCATAATACTTCATGTCATATTCTGAAACTGTTTTACTTTGTTTGGTTTTCACAGTTAAAATCTACCTTCTGAAAACAAGGAAGCTAAAATAATGGGAGTGACTAATCTGTGGCAAATCCTTGAGCCTGTGAGACAACCTGTCAACCTGAGCAGTCTCCGAGGGAAAACACTTGCTGTTGATTTAAGTTTGTGGGTTTGTGAAGCACAGACTGTTAAAAAGATGGTTGGGGTAGTTACCAGGCCACATCTCAGGTATGGTGTCCATATAAATTAATCGAGTCAAAAGTCTCTGAGCTGTGTAATTTAAATATGTTACTTATTCAACAGACTTCTAAGGGTACCTCTGAAATTCATATGACTGGTATTTTGATTCAGTTATCACTTACACTACATATGTAAAGGGTTTGAAGTTAATTCTAAGTAGACCCTCATGTTGAATTGAATATGTTTAAATCATTCTTCATGCCTTTGAACAAACTTTAAGAATATGTATATATTTCTAATTCAAATGACTTACCTAAGGAATGAGCATGTCTAAACATCTATAATTTCAAAGCACTGTTTTCTGCAAACAGTGCTGACAAAAATGAAAATATACACAAATTTTCATCAGTGCTTGTTATTGGTTATCTGTGCAGAATACTGAGTTACTAAATGGTGTTATACACTCCTGTGACTTCTGTTGAGTTCAGCATAATATGAAATATCAGCATGATACAAAATCTGAGCATTTTCTGAGAGTAATGTCTTAAAATGTTTTATACTTACAAACCCAAATGGATAATTAGCTATAAAACTGGCAGCATGACCAAAGTCATTACATTAGTCTGGTAGGATGTCCTGTGTGCAGTGAAATGGAAGCATCAGTCCAGATCTCCAAAGCAAGACAAAGGGTTGAACAGATTTCTACCAAAAAAATGGTTACCTGTTTTCAGACAGTTGAAAATTAAAATTCTTTTTGAGAATTTTTATTTTCAAGTAACTTATTGTATGGACTGATTTTTTACATTATCTGTGAAAATAGAACTAACCTCAAAAGACCAGCTTACTGTTTTTTTGCCAGTAGTAACTGTACAAAATTAAATCTAGCATAATGGTCTCTTCATGTCAGTCAAAGAGATATAAATGTTTCATCTACTCCTTTTGAAAGACTGATACTGGAATAACTGGTAAAAGCATATGCTGTTTGATATGACTGCTGTTAATTTTACTGTTGTAGTCCAAATATTTAGTACTGCAGCCTTGAAAATTTCCACCCCTCAGTGGTGCTGGCTTGCATATGAAATTAATTGGCTTGGTAATGGTGTCTACAAGTCTATCCAATACCACAGCATTCAGTCATTTAGGGTGTACCTGTATTGATAGGTTTGGGGTTAATATTTGATATAAATGAATCAATGTAAACATGTGTTTGGAGGCAGATTTTGGATATTGAATGTATTTTATTAAGCCTTTTAAGTTTGCTTACATCTTTACACCCGTAAAAGATCTTTCGTGTCCTTACATGGTATTTTCTTGGGAATTTTGTAAAGCTGCTACAATTTCATTGTATGACAATCTCAGCCAAAGACAGGAATATAGATGAGAGGTTTGTTTAGCTTAGGGGTGAGAGAATCATTAGAGATAAAGACAATGCTAGGAGTTTTCCAGTGGTAGGGTCAGGAAAATAAGAGGGATATAAGAAAAATGTCTGAAGAAATCAGTCTTCACAAATAGTCCAGCTTATGGAACACTTTGCTTTATTGCAGAAACCTATTTTTTCGGTTCTCTTTCTTTACATCAATGGGAATTAAACTGGTGTTTGTCATGGAAGGAGAGGCCCCCAGGTTGAAAGCAGACACCATGAGCAAGAGGAGTGAGATGCGCTATGGGCCTTCAAAGAAATCTGGGGCTGTAAGAACAGGGAGATCTTTGTTTAAAGCCATGTTAAAAGAGGTGAGTAACTGAGTGTTAAAGCATTTTTAATGTGATAGAAATCTTAACCAGCTTAAATACAGGAACTTGAAATAATTGATAGCTTTTGCTACAACCCACCCCCAAAGGCCAGGTAACTGAGGTTCTTGTAAATAGATTCCTTTGGGGCGGATTAGGGTGGAGTGACTGGTGTCTACATCTTTTACACCTGAGCCAGTTGGGTAAGTTGGCAAGATAAAAAGCATTATTTCACCTCACAGAATCTGTTGATTGTCAACCTCACCCAGCTCAAAAACCAGCTTGTTTGCTAAACAAAGGCTGGTTTGTTGTGCCTTCCTCCCAGGGTGGGTGTGCACCCCCTGTGTTATACTGGATTAGAGGTTTTACCAACACCCACCAAAAATTTTCCTCCTCTTTGGCTGGGGATGCAAGAGCTGGTGGCCTCAGCAAAGCACCTGCTGCTTTTTTAAATGGCCAGTTGTTTCAGTCATTAACCTGTAACATTTCAGTCTCTCACAGCTGTATACACAACAAATGTAAACAGTCTTTTGATTTGAAGCAATATGCACCTTTGAAATCAGGCATTACAGACGAGAAACAGTGTCAGAGTAATTCTCTCATTGATGTGTTCCTGTGCATGTTGTGCTGTTGTGATTGACAACCATAACTGAAAATTTAGCTTTGCTATTCTTCTATAGTGTTAGTATCCATACTTCTTTGTATCCTCAAGCCCCCATTAACTGTTTTTGTCTATTCAAAAATGAAGTAGAATTTATGGGCACTCAGGGCTTCACTAGACTGTACATACCAATTCATGTTTTATTCTTAAATTCTAAAAGAAAATGTTTTCTCTGAAATTTTTAAGTGTATATTGGTGCATCTTGTACAGTGGTCCAGTCTTGCTAGGATAACAGCGTTGTACTTTCCTCTTTGGTATTCTTGGGGAGTTGAGCACCTGTTGGAAGATGTCTGTTCTGGCTCAGCATTACTGCTTGAGTAAACAGCATTACTTCAGAAAGATAAATACTCCTTTGTTACTATTTAGGATGTCTGAAAACATCCTAAATACCTATTTAAAGTGTAAAGATTTTTGTGAAGGAGTGGTCATTAATCATGCTGTGTTCAAGTCCTGTAAGTAATACTTAGCTCTTTGTGGATATTTACTTTTCACTGTTACAGGAAATTGTTTTTTGCTGAAATAGTGCTTTCATTGATGTAGTGATATATAGGCAGAACAACAGTAGCGGTTTTTATATGCACTTGTGTCTGAGAAAATGCATGCTAATAAATGAATTTAATAGTTCAGCATTCAGCCTCTTTCCTTTTGTGTTCCTTCTTTTAGTGTCTTGAACTTCTGGAGTGTTTAGGTGTCCCTTGGGTTCAAGCAGCTGGAGAAGCAGAGGCAATGTGTGCCTACCTAAATGCTAAAGGACTTGTTGATGGCTGCATTACCAATGATGGAGATGTTTTCTTGTATGGAGCTGAAACAGTTTATAGGAACTTTGCCATGAATGCTAAAGTAACGTACCTCACCCCATTCCCACCCTTTCTATAGGCTCTTTACAGAAATGTAAGTAGAAAGAAGGGATTTGGAAAAATACTTATGTGTTATTAAACTTACCTTGCAGTAGTTGGGTTTGTTTAAAATAGTGTGTTTAGGACAGGAACATTTTATTTGATTCACTACTGAGAACAGGGTAATATTGCCTGTGTTTGTAGTACCCTGTGGTGTCTCATATAAAGCTAAATAGCAAAATTTTTTCCTGTTTCCTCCTTTATAATGGAGAAGTTGAGTGAAGTAATTGCTTCCTATAGATTTTACCCTTAGGTCATATGAGTGATCAGCCTCCTAGGTCTAATAGGTGTTCACATGCTTGCATCGTACAGGTTCATTTTATTATGAATATACTTGCAATTAATGTTGTGTGTCCCAATTGAATATGAATACAGTAGGGATTATATATCTGTATCATAATCAATTTTTGTGATCATTCAAAAAACCAAATAATTTATAGCCTTAAGTGTTCAGTTATTAAGAATACAATTTTTCAGAACTGGTGAAAGGCTACCCCAAATTTCTATAACTTATAATGTTCATCTGAAAGACTTGTTGGGAAAATACTTTAGAGTATATAAGAAAATCAATAGAACAAAAGAAGTGCACCACAAATAATTAACTCTTTAAAAAAATAATTAGGATTGATGGAAGGTGATTTGCTTGGGTAACGCCATGTCTTGAGTTCTTCCTTGACTTGGTTCTTTCATTCGGCTTCCTTGTATTTATCACTAACAATGAAGGCAAGCTTAATCTTTCAGGTGTACTTAGTTACATACATAGGTCAGCATAAAAAATAATCTGTGAATGTGTGTCTGTCAGGGGCATCTCTTCTAGCAAAATGGATCACTGGTTTGTTGGCTTGTGAGGGGATTTTTTTGTCAGGCTTCAGGAAGAAGGCAGTGGCCTATGTTTTAATTCATGTTAATCTTGATTCCATTTTGTATTTGAGTCCCTTTACCTTTCAAATATTCCTTTAGCTTATGCCTAATATGTTAGGTAACATTTTTATTCTTTTATTTTACTTAAGTACTACATTGAAATGTTTACATGTATTTTAAAAACTTCACTTCCTGAAATGACTTGCACAGCCACTAGGATTTGATAATGTTAGTTTTGCCACACTTTTTTCTATAGGTAGTAAACAATAAAAACACCTACAATTGTAGAATATACTGAATTGGAAGGGACACACCAGATCATTGAGTCCAACTCCTTGTCCAAGCACTTTTTGAACTCTGTCAGGTGTGTCTTGGTGCTGTGACCACTTTCCTGGGGAGCCTGTTCCAGTGCCCAACCACCATTTGGGTGAAAAACTTTTTCCTGATACTCAACCCAAGCCTCCCTTAAAACAGCTTCATGCTTCTTCCTCGAGTTGTGTCACTGGTCACCAGAGTGAAAAGATCAGAGATCAGTGTCTGCCCCTCTCCTTCCCCTTGTGAGGATGTTGAAGGCTGCAGTGAGGTCTCTCCATGTGGTGTCTCCTTTCCCTTGTGAGGATGTTGAAGGCTGCAGTGAGGTCTCCTCCAGGCTGAACAGACCAAGTGACCTCAGCCACTCCTCATATGGCTTCCCCTCAAGACCCTTCAGCATCTTTTTTTGCCTCCTTTGGATGCTCTCTAATGGCTTAATGTATTTTTAATATTGTGGCACCCAAAACTGCCCCCAGCACTCGAGGTGAGGCTGCCCCAGAGCAGAGCAGGACAATTCCCTCCTTTGCCTGGCTGGCCATGCTGGGCCTGATGCCCCCAGGACAGGGTTGGCCCTCCTGGCTGCCAGGGCACTGCTGGCTCATGCCCAACTTGCCATCAGCCAGGACCCCCAGGTCCTTTCTGCAGCGCTGCTCTCCAGCTTCTCATTGCCCAGTCTGTGCACACAGCCAGGGTTACCTCATCCCAGGTGCAGAACCCAGCACTTCCCCTTGTTAAACTTCAAGTGGTTGGTGAATGCTCATCTCTCTCGTTTGTCTTTCTGCCCTTCACGGAGTCAACCACTCCTCACAATTTAGTGCTTAAGTATTCCTTCCAGTCCTGAAGCTGAATTCACCCTTTTGGTATCAAGTTCAGGATGTTAATGAAGATGTTGAGAAGTGGGCTGAGGATGGGAGCCCTGTGGAACTCCTCTAGTGAGAGGTTGCCAGCTTGATTTAACCCCATCCACTGTAACTCTGTGCCTGACTTGTGAGCCAGTTGCTTACCTATCATGTAATGTGGTTATCCAGCTCTGTGCTGGACCTCTTATCTTATTTTAGTTTCTTTCAACAGTTGATGCCCATACTTGAAGTTCCAGAACTGTAGTTGTTCATGTGGTGTCCATGCATTACATTATAAATTTTAATGGCAGTTTATTTTTTTTTTTCTATTAGACCCCTGTTATGGGGTAGCTGGTGTGGGTGAATAGGGGTGAGTAACCAATCCCAACTGAACGTGACTCAGGGCAGTTCCTTCCCTGTAACAGATGTAGCAGAAATAATATGCAATAAATTTCTCTTGCAGGATCCACATCTTGACAGTTACACAATGTCTTCTATTAAAGAGAAACTTGGTTGTGACAGAGAGTCTTTGATTGGGCTAGCAGTTCTTCTGGGCTGTGATTATCTTCCAAAGGTAAGCAATGTAATTATTTTTTATTTGGTGCTTACATTGTCTTGAAAAACAACAAAGTGTATCAAGGGAGATGTGCATGCTGGGAAAGCTTATGCAGTGCAAGATTACTGAGATCCAGTAGATGTGTAGTAAGTTACTGTAAATTCTATTTTTAAAGGCTAAATATATTCAAAATGGTTCATGAACATCAGTCTTTCTTAGACTGCTTTGTGTTGTTCCAAACTTTTTCTATAATGGAGGTGAAGGCAAAAATTTAGATGCTGATTACATTGAGCCAAGGTGTGAGAACTCCATTGTTTATGAGGATGCTTTGTAACAAGTCACATACAAGTGCATCCCTGGCAGAGAAGCTGTGGAAAATGAGAAAAAAATGGCTTTGTGCTCTTTGGGAGACTTAGTAGAGATAGTTTTGAGCTGTAGTTATTAGTAAAGGCAGTTCTGGATGCAGTTTGGATGTATTCTTGTTTCATTGTTCGTAAATATATAATTTACAAAGAATTAGAAGCGATCTATTTGGAAGTTTACGTAATTAATTGAGAGGAATCTCATTCATTACTACTTCACTTTTTTCTTTTCTTCTTTCCTATAAACTCCTGAATTCTTTTTTGAGACTTTTAACAGAAGCTGTTGTAATGGCTATTTGAAAGGGAAAAGAAGTGGGATGAAATTTGATTTCCATACAGTTCATCCTGTAGTGACTTCAGGCAATGGTTGCTCCCATTCAGGCTTGCAGTGGATATCTAGTTATTTTTAAATAATTGTGTCCCAACTTGATAAAACTGTCCTTTAAACAACTGATACTGCTGGAAAAAACAAACCTTTCATTATTTTAGATTTGGAATTTTTATTTTTAAGTTTGCTTCTGTTATAAGAATCTTTAAATGGTTTGTTATTACTGTGTAAAGAGAGGGAGTAAAAAAACCAGTGGATAATCAGTGGTTATTGTTCCAAGGCAGCTCCTGGAGTGTCAGGTTCTTATGCAGTCGTAAAGTGTCACAATTATGTGATGTCAGATAGGTCCTTTGAGTTATTTCAGCTCAGCAAAGTAGATAAAGAGAGAAACTTTTAAAGAAAGCTGAATTATGGGAGTGCGTTGGGAATCAAGATTGGCAGAACAGGTAAATGAGAGTACCACACTATAATTGCACTTGTTGAAAATACATCAAAATAATGCTTTCCTTGCAGGAGCTGAATATCTGACTTTACTTGAATGTCTGTCTGTAGTCCAACAATGACTTGGTTTGAAATGTAGATTTATTTTATATGGTTGTATGTATTCAGTTGTGCCATTACAGCTGAATAAATATATATTTATTTGTAATGATGCTGTAGAAAGTATTCTTAATACAATCTTTATAATCAGGTGTATTGATTTTTGGCAAAGTAGGGTGAAGATGGAAAGAATTGGAAAGCAATATGTATATTTTAAATCATAGACTGATACAATAGTTTGGGTCAGAAGGGACCTCTGAAGTTCCCTGTGTTGAGGAACATCTTGAATTAAACCAGGTCACTTAGAGCCCCATTCCAACCTGACCTTGAATATTTTCAGAATGGGGCAGCTGTCACCTCTCTGGGCAACCTGTGCAAGTGTTTTGCAAATTCATTGTAACTTCTCTCTTCTGAACTTCTTTTAGTTTATTATTGCTTTCTACTTCTTTCTTTGCCTTGTTTTATCTGAGATGCTGTTGAGCATACGAACATCTTGTGTGTTGCACTGGCAGTACAGCTGTAATCTGTCACCTTCTCTGCCCTTAAACTTGGTAAAAAATATTTTTCCCTGTTTATTCTCAACACTTGGAATCACTTTTTGTCATTTCTCTATACTACGTAATAAAAATGTTTTTGTGAGAATATGAGTATTTTGTTCGGAATTAAATGATATTTCATGTTTCTCTACAGGGAGTTCCAGGAGTTGGGAAGGAACAAGCTTTAAAGCTAATTGAGACTCTGAGAGGCCAAAACTTGTTGCAAAGGTAAAATGGAAATTTACATAAGTGCTTTTATATTCAAAGACTTAACACATACTTCAGCTCCAAGACAATATTTGTAATACTTTAATTTAGGGAGGATATTACCACATTCCTTACTCTTGTGTATGCTAAAGAAATTGGGTGTTTTGCTAGGCAAGTATCTTATTTGTTTTAAACATTAGCTGTCTCCTAACTCTTGAGCTAGCGGGTATAAGTTGATATATTGGAGAGAAAGTTGTAGGGACTGATAAGATTTGCTGATCTTTAATTGAGTTGTGGATTAGGATTTCAGATACCAAGTGCTTTCTGTGTTTGTTATCATAATGTATGTGTCAAGGCTAGAAATCCAACATGATGTACTGTAAAAGAACCCTGTTTCATAAGTTGAAAAATTGTTTCTTGGATAAATGCTTGAGAAGTATAAAGAAATTATTTTTCAGTGGTTTAAGTGTGAAAGCTAAAAATATTTCTTGATCCTTTTAACATCATCCTTTTAGGTTTGAGCAGTGGAAGGAACAATTTCAGTATGATGATAATCCACCTTTGGTTGTTAAAAGAGTAATTCACTGTTCAGAGTGCCATCATCCAGGTCAGTGTGAAAAGTGCTGAGTTGTATTTTTAGCCTAGTTGTTCACTTTTTATTATAGGGTAATGGATTTTGTTTTATTGGGTTTTTTTCTACTAGCATTAAAAACACTTTTCAACTTCCATTCTCGTATTTTCAATATTGTGTATATGTACCCTGACTGATTTTCTTCAAATGTTAAACTAGTTGACAGCAGATAGAATGTTATCACAATGCTGTTGTGGGATCCCAGATATTTGCCTTTTTAACATGATCAGTAAAGACACCATGTTATGCTCTAGACTCCCCAGCAACTATTTCTTTGGTTGCCTGAATTGGTCCTGCATCAAGAGAACCAAGTCTCATCACTGATGAGGTTTGTGGCAGTGTTTTCTCAAAAAGAAATTAATCCCAAGGACCCTGATTTTGGTATAATCTTTGATCAGTGAACTCATTCAAATGCATCATTTGGTGAAGGAAAAGCCTGATTCAAATATATTTCTTATATGTGTTTTCCAGGTTATCACACATTACTCCTGTAGTTTTTAGATAATAAGTTTTCAGCTTAAGATCTGAAACTGTTGAGGGAAAAAGTTTTAAGAAAAATGGAAGCCTGCATGTCTTCTTCAGTTTTTACTGTAGATCCATAAATGCAGCTAATGCACTCAGATCTGCTTGGAGCTGCTGCTATTCACATCACATTCATACGTGTTCTGAGCTTTGTATTTGTAATATTGCCTTGATAGGTTTGGAGATTTTGGAAACCCCCATTCTGCTCACTTTGTGTGTCTGTTGCTATAGGATCTTACAAAGAACATGAGCACAATGGATGTAAATTCTGTGAAAGCGTGAGATGCTGCAAACCCAGTGACTCCAAGCACTGCTGCCCTTGTGCGTGGCATCGGTGGGAGCGAGCGAAACAAGCAAATGCAGTGGAGGACAGTATCAGAAAGTAGGAATGGCCTGAAAATTTAACTACTTTTCCTGCATTCGTATGCAGGGTGTACATTTGGATTCTCCATTTTTTCCCATTTGTCCTCAGTTCCTAACACATTTGTTTTTACCCGCAGAAAAGCCAAGAGTTGTGAGGGCTTTCCATTCTCTGAGGTAACAAACAAACCTACTTAATATCAATTGTTCTAATCAGTTAGTTTAAATTTCAGCCTTTTGCCTTCTCTTCAACTGTCTGTTTTGTGTTTTATCTCAAGGTTATCCAAGAGTTTCTTGTAAACAAGAATAAATTGATCGACATAAAGGACTGTCAAAGGCCAAATTTATTGTCCTTTCAGGTATTTAACAAAATATTGAATATTCAGCTTTGTAGTCTTTTATTTATTACTAAGGAAAGCATATGTGATAATTATGATCTTCATTGGTAATTTTACTTGAAATAAGAATACAGCATCTTAATATACCTCACTGTTTTGAAAGCCTAAAATTGAAGACTTTGGAAAAAATCAATTGCTGTAAATAAGTAGATAGAAAAGTGGAAGAAAGAGAAAGCTCATTTGTCAGTTTTGCTTTTCATTGTTCAATATTGCAAGACGGGGGTGAGGTTGTTAATACATGCACATTAGCATTGTTTTCTAGGAAGGCTTCTTACTTGTTTTTTATTGGCAAAATCGGATCTCTTACAATGTTTCATTTTTTGGGTTTGTTGACAGTGTAAGAATTATGGATAGTAGAGTAGACCACAGTTAAACAATGTGGCTTTAATGAAAATCTATATTCATTGTCTCACACGTGAAACCTGTAACTTTCACAGCTCCTGGTAGAGCTGATGTGAATCTGACAAGGTGTTTAACAACTGTCTTATCCCTGCTGCTGCCACCACACAGCTGTTCCCTTGGCTTGTCACTGACAGCTGATGAATGTGCCCTAGTAGGGGTGGCTGTTCCCTCCCTTGGCAGTGAGGTATAAATGTATAGTTATGTAACGTATAAAAGCACTCTAGATATCTAAAGTATTTAGCTCAGTCTCCCATCTACATAACTATCTAAGCATGATATCTAACAGAATAAAGAAAGTTTTAAAGTCTGGGATTTTTTTTTTTATACAAACAGCTGTTCGCTTCAGAGAAGATGGAATGGACCAAACATTATGCTTGTAAGAAGCTGTTAACACTTTTGACACATTATGATATGATCCAGAGAAAATCTGGGTACATTGACTCAAAACAACTGCAGGCAATACGGTAATGTAGCTTGATTTCTTGAACTTAATATGTTTACTTCTGCTGGCAGATAAAAACCACAAGGTTTTTCTGAAAAAAAAAGGAAATAAGGTTTTCTTCTATCTTTGTTTCAAGCTTTGTGTTTGTTTTGAATAGAGGTAAAAATTCAGATCAGCGCACCAATTCTACTACTGCTGCACAGAGTAATACATAGAGCAGTTTCATTCTAACTGCCAGTGCTTGTGTTCACCTACACTTGCTTTTTGCTTCTTTTCCTTGGATCTGCCTAGGTCCTCTTTTCAGGTTCTTAGCAGACATTTAATCGAATTCTGTGTCCTAAAATAAGAGTTCAGGCTTAGAAATGAGCATCTGCAAATTCAGTCATAGTCTCTGATTGCTTATCACACCTACCAGCTGTCATTGTATTATGTTCAACACTACTTTTCATTCAGGACTGCTACATTTAGGAATGTAAAATTGGCCAAGTATACCGTTACTAAAAATGGACATACAGGTAAGAAAAAGCAAGATAAGCATGTAATTACTTTCTCCCAGACTAATTTCCCCCCATCCAGATTTCTGTTACTTAGGAATTTACTGAGCCAGAATTAGTATTTTCTTATTCTATCAGCCCTCAATGTAATTTTTGTTTTTAGTGATCTAATCTTTTCTTAAACTTAAGTCATCTTCTAGAATCTACAGTGTCTGTTGGCAAATCTGAACTTCACTTTGTGAAGAGAATTGTGATTTTAACTTTATCTCATGGTTTTGTTTCCCAAATGAAACCCAAATTCTCCCTGCCTCCCTAATTCTTTTATTGGAATAAAGTTAGTACTTTTTTGTGCTAGTCAAGGTTTTTATTGGGGCACAGGAGGACAGTCAGTAGCAGTGTGATAGTATCACTTCTGGGTTGATGTGTCATAGTCTTGAATTAGTACTTCCAGAGATGCTGATCTATTCAGTGTTATCTTTCAAAACACTGGGGAGACTGGTTGGAGAATGCTTTTTGAGTAGATTGGCAAGATAAATTACCAGCATTTATCTTGATGAATGAATTCATTGACAATCTCTGTTCATAACACTTTCTGGAGTTTCAAGAGTTTAAAAGACAGATGGTGTGTGCTCTCAAAGATTATTTTTTTTTTTTTTTTGTTAACAAGTGTTTAAAAATGCAGTAATGTTTCACTGTAGGAAACTACTAAACTGGGGTGTAGATGGTCTTTTTAGAAAAATCTCATAGTGATTGACTGTCCCTGCTCAGTTCAAGTTCTAACTCTCCTCATGCTCTCATGCTAAAGATAAAAATGACCCTGTCTGATCATTCAGAATATTACTGTCCAGGGCAGCAGCCTTCTCTGGCATTAGTATCTTAAAATCATAGAATCATTTAGTATGGAGAAATCCAACCATTAACTTGACACCCACAAGTCCACCACTGAACCATGTCCCTCAGTTTCACATCTACACGTCTTTTAAGTCAAATATCTCCAGGGGTATGGTCTCAACCACTTCCCTGGGCAGTTTGTTCAAATGCTTGACAGCCCTTTCCATGAAGAATTTTTTTCTAATATCCAAGCTTGTCCCCCCCTGGTACAGCTTGAGGCCATTTCCTTTCCTTCTTATCACTTGTTACATAGGAGAAGAAACTGACTCCCACCTGGCTGCAGCCTCCTTTCAGGCAGTTGCAGAGAGGTCCTTCCTGGACTAAACACCCCCAGCTTCCTCAGCTGCTTCTTTCACACTTGTGCTCCAGACCCTTCATCAGCTCCACTGCACTTCTCTGGACATGCTCCAGCACATCCAGTACCACCCCTTGTGGTGAGGGGCTCAGAAATAGACACAGGATGTGAGGTGTGGCCTTACCAGTGCTGAGTGAGGGTGAGCAATCACTGCCCTGGTCCTGCTGGCCACTATTGCTGATACAGGCCAGGATGCCATTGGCCTTCTTGACCATCTGGGCACACTCTGGCTCATGTTCAGCTGCTGTTGACCAATGCCCCCAGATCCTTTTGATCTTGGCCACTTTCCAGCCACTCTTCCCCAGCCTGTAGCACTGCAGGGGTTGTTGTGACCCAGGGGCAGGGCCTGGCACTTGGCCTTGTTGAACCTCGTACAATTGGCCTCAGCATCAGTCCAGCCTGTCCAGATCCCTCTGTAGAGCCCTCCTGCCCTCCAGCAGATCAACACTCCTGCCCAACTCGGTGTTGTGTGTGAACTGAATGAGAGTGCACTTGATCCCCTCATCCAGATCATAGATAAAGACATTAAACAGGACTGGCCCCAGCAGGGAGCCCTGTCAGTGACTGGCCTCCATCTGGATGTAACTCCACTCACCACCCCTCCCTGGGCACTGACCATCCAAACCGTTTTTAACCCAGCCATGAGCAGCCAGTTTCCTCAGAAGAAAGCTGTGGGAAATGGCATCAAAGGCTTTACTAAAGTCTAGGCAGACAACATCCAGAGCCTTTCCCTCATCCCCTTGAGTGGGTCACCCTATCAAAGAAGGAGATCAGGTTGGTCAAGCAGGACCTGCCTTTCAGGCAGGTCAGCTGAAGATACCAACCTGATGTTTGTAGGAGACTGCATTATGTTTGTCTGCTACAGAAGAGCTTTTTTTATTTTGTGTTAATGCTCTTCTGAATGTCAAAAATGTTTCAGAGCTCAAACCTATGCTCCAAATTTTACTTTATACAGAGTAGTTTTTAAAAGGTGTAGTAATTTCAATTTTACAAGAAGATTTTTTTCTGAATCATTCCAAATTAGAATATTGAAATATTTTTAGATTTAAGTCTAGATTTAAGTAACTTAATGGACTTGCTCTTCTTACAGGATTGTTAAGACACGCATTAAAAATGGAATTCCTTGTTTTGAAATTGAATGGCAAAAACCAGGTGGGTCTGGTTTCTATGTACCTTATGGAACAAAACAGTTCATAGAAAAAGATAAAATCAAGCTTTGGCAATAACTCTTCAATCAAGAGTTTGGCAACACTCTGAGGCAATGGAATGTGGGCAAGATTGGAAACTATTCTGTGGAAATAACAGGAAATACGCATCAAATTTCATACACCCTGAAAGAAAAAGCAATGCTTTAAAAAAAAAAAAAAACAAAACAAAAAAAAAAACCTAGAAGCAAGGGACTCAGTCTTCAGCCACTTTTTCTGGTACATGTTAATAAAACCTGAACTGTGTATTTCATATTTTATTTCACTATGTACCTGAAGCTGTCACTATTTACTAGCTAGAAAATTTTCTGTGCTGCCAGACTCCTCCCCTGTAGTATGTCCATTTGTGCTAGAAGACTTGGCAGGAAGAAAAAGACTTACTTGTAGATAAATCTCAAATATCATACTATTGGCTTTTTATGTACCTTCTTTATACTCAAATCTTTGCTGTTTGGTTTTTCATTCCCTACTTTTACATGTGTATATTCATGCCAAAAGTACAATCATTTCTTTTTCAGAACATTATGTTGATCCAGAAGATGAGCCTGTGGAGTTGTTTGTAGTCACAGTAGAAGAAGAAGCTTTGTTTCAGGCTGCTTATCCTGATGTTGTTGCCCTCTATCAAGTGGAAAAGTCAGAAGTTCTTCAGAAGAAACAGAAAAGTAAATCCAGAAGCTTATTTCTTATGAATTTTTGTGTCTTGCCAGAATGCAAAAAAGCATTTCTCCCACTCCTGAGCAATATCATGGCAAAAAAGATGAGGTCATGATGCCTCACTGGGACTGTGCTTTAATCTTACTATTCTATACTTTTGCACTAAGAAATATGAATTGTGATTTATATGCTATTCAAAGTGCACTTTTTATTATTTTTCTTTTCAGAAAAGAAAGACAGACCAGAAGAAAAGGAATTACCAAATGCTTATGATGAAGTTACCAGTCTTCTGTCTCAAATTAGTTTAAAGCCTACATACAGAGTTCTTCCTGTGCAACACTCCATGTCAGATGCAAAAGCTCCCCCAGGAGATCAGACACAGCAGAGAAGTACTGGATCAAAAGATGTAGCATTACCTTCAGCTTCCTGCATAACAGCAGTTCAGGTGTCAGCATCAGCAGCTGCTCTTGCTGGCTCATCTGTGCTCTCACAGTGCACTAAGAATTCAGGGATAGCATCCTCTTCCTCTGTACCAGCTGGTCTGCAACGGAGCAGTACTGATGGGAAAGGAACCTCCTTCAGCACTTCACCAGCCCATGGAGGCGATGAACATGATCCAGCAGCTGACTTAACCACATGCATAAAACACTCACACCCACTACGTCATGAAACAGTGAGAAATAGCTCAGAATATTCTGATGTTACACAGTCTGACATTGAAGTGATTCTGATAGATACGCATTCTGATAGTGAAGATGATTTGTTTTCAAATGATGCTATGGGACAACTTCAGGAGTGGTCTTTAAGCCAGCGAATACTTAAGAAGGCTCCCATTCCATCCCAGCCTTTGTCTGAAGATGTAGTCCAACTGGAGTCTTTGAATTGTTTTAAACAAACAAAAGAAACATTGAATCCTGATAGAAATCATGTCTCTTCCTCATGTCAGTTAAATAACCTAGTGCAGGAAGGTAAAAATGTTCTATCACAAAAGTCTGCAAGTGAATCCAGCATACATACCTATCAAGATGCTTGCAAAAAAGCTGATATCCTGGCTGAAATGGTGCAAAAAGACCCTTATGTAAGTGGTTCAGCATCTCTAGCCTTCAGTGGGCAAACAACAGAGACACTTCCTCCTGGGTGTGAAATGCTTCCAGCATCTCAAAAGCCAGCAGATGCAACTGGCTGTCACATTAAAGAAGCTTGTATTGAAACTACTTGGAAAGCTTCTATTAAAAAGAGTGTCTGTCAGAACAGATGCTCTTCTAGTGAAGACAGTGATGATGGGCACGTGGATAAAATCCTGGTTTATGAGCAGCAGAAAAGGCAACTGAACCCTGGCCAGTTTAAAAAATGTTTTACAAAGAAAAGGAGTGGTGTTGTTACTAGCAAAAGGACAAACAGCGACTCGGCCCTTACAATTAAAGGGAAGAAGAAAACCACAGATTTAAAGAAAGATGTTAATAGTTTCTCAATGCAGGTAACTCTAAAACCATCCTCTGCAGAGGAAGTTAATTGTTCCCAAAGTCCAGAGCAACCAATTGGAAGATTGGGTTCTGATCCCACACAGCAAGACCGAAGTGCTGCTCTGTCCTATGCGTGGGCAGACAGTCCCCTTCCTCTGTCTGAAAGACTGAAAGGAAGAATCAAAATCAATTAAGTTCTCCATAAAATAGATTATGATAGCAATTAATTACCAGTTAACTATTGGTTAACTGTCAGTTCTTAAAGAGTTCTTTCTCGGAGTTTCTTCAGTATGCTCTATCAATCTTATATGGACACAGTTTTGATGAATAGGAATTGCTGAAGTTTGGAACTAAAATGTTAACAAAAGTACCAAACAGTTGATTGTAGGCAAGTACCAGTCATTCTGGGTGTGTTTACATTCTGAACTTGATACATAAGCATCAGGATACAGTATGCAAGGATCAGGGAGATTTGTTTAAGAAAAAGGGTTTTTTTTTCCCAACCAATTGTGCAGATTTTGTATACATTTATTAGTCTTCCTTATAAAAACACTTAGTAGAATAGTGCCTGCAGTGCTGTTGGAGACTCTTAATAAGACAAAGTGATGCAGCATTTTTAAACTGAAGTTCTCCATTTGGCTCCAATAACTTAATTCTGCAAGCTTTGAAATGGGTTTTGAAATCCTGTGTTTCTGGCTGGTTGACCATCTCTGAAGGACCAGATAGAGACACACAGCAGATGTACCTCACAGGGTAGCTAAATATATATCTGCCATGCCCTATAATAAGCCATTCTTTGGTGATGTGCCTATTCCAAAGAGTGGGATAAGCCATGTAAGGATACTCTGGTGTTGTAGCTGTCATATCTAATATTTTAGGAAATTTGATGACTGCTTCAATTAAATTTAATTAAATTTAAATTTAATTAGGGCATTTTTTCTTAAGGTTGAAATCCCATCTAACATTCACTTCAATTCATAATAAAGTGAAAGATAAGTTACAGAAAATCTAATTATCATATTACAAGTTCTTTGAATAAAATGTTTGCAGTTTTTTTAAAAGGGGAAACTTGAGTACAATTATAGTTTTGAAACTTGAGTACAATTATAGTAAAGTGCTCTTCCTGCCTCTATTATAGAGGGAATCTCTCTTCATACACCAAAAAAAAAGTTGTCTTCAAAGTTGCCTGTTGAAGTAATGCCTCCTTGTCTGCATTTAGATGTTTGTAACTTTTTCTGTGCACTAGCCAGAAGGAAGACAACTCTTGCCAAGATATATTGTTAAACAAGAGAAATTTAAAATATCTGTGCCTTAGTGAAAATGTCAGTTCTTAATAATGGTCAAGGACCAAGTTTGGAAGCTGAATTCCAGATGTGTTTAAGGAAGACATAGGTAGCCTATAGCTATTATAGGCCTATAGCTATTATAGCTATTATAAGCTATAGCCTATAGCATTCTCTAATTAGCCAAAATGGTAGTTTCTTAGTTTACTCTGTGGGAAGATGGAAAAAATTTATTTTTAATTGATTTTCCAAATGAGAAATGTATTCTGGAAATGAGAAAAAAAAATCAAAAATATTGAAAACTTCTTTTCAGTTTTGAAGATGGTTTTTGTCTTCTGGAGACTTTTATGCACCCAGCTGTTGTGAGAGGGTAGGTAGAAGAATATTGTTGTGGAGGAGAGTAAGAGTCACCTGGGAATTTTAAAGGAAGAGATTCATAGCATGACAGAATTGTTTGGGTTGGAGGGAACCTTAAAATCATTGAGTTCCAACCTCTGTGCCATGGGCAGGGAACCATTCCTTATGCAGTGGTCAGTAATGGAGAGATCTGATTGGGGGCTTTTTTGTGGAAAAACATTGTTCTTGTGTCGCTGTGGGACACGAAATGAGGACACGGACTCTGGTTTTCAGAAGGCTGTGAGACTCGAAGTCCAAACTTTATTTTTCAAACCTGCCTTATATACTTTTTTACAATGAGCCCACCTAAGAGGTGGGATCCTTTGGCCCATTGGTCACCCCAAAGGGCCATCAAGCGAAATCCCTCCTTTGGGAAAGAATGGAGAAAAACAAGATAGTTTATAATAACATGCTCCTGTTTACAACAGGTGCCTGTGGGAAAAGAATTTCCCGAAACCAAAACATGGCAGGCACAAGCTGTGGCTACATTTCACCCTTTTAGTTTTTTAAAAAAAAGAAAAAGAAAAAGAAAAATGCAATTCTCAATGCTACTTGTGGAGGGGCCATCCGAGTAATCACTCGCATCATCTGCATCTGAGTCATCACTTGGAGATTCCTCCGCTTGATGACTTTCACTCCGGTCACGGTCCCCAGGGCGGAGTCCGTGACAAGACCAAAAGGAACCTGGGAAAATTGCTGACATGCCATGACAGCAGCTCTCAAATCAACCAATTTGGCCGAGGCAGCTCATGACCCCTCAGCTCCTGCCACTCAGATCCATCCCGACAAGTGACAATGGCTTTCCCTGTTTTTCCCAAACCGTTAGACGGTGGGTCCTTGCACTGCTGGTTCTGGACCATTTTATGGTCACAGAAAAGTTCAGCCAATTTCGCCACTTTTAGTAGCTCATGGCTGGGCACGATCTGCCCAAAAAAGGTTTGCTAGAGCACTCTGCAGGGATACAGAGTTTGTGGGGCTCCAGTCAAAATTCTCCCGTTTTACGGGATTCACTATTAAATAGTGAAATTGCCGTCGTATGCGGCGGATGGGGCAAAAAAGACCCATTCCAAAAATGTGCAAGGAATCAGACCATTTGTCACTCCATTGGCAGATGAAGCCTGTGGGATGAAAATCTGAAATCACAGCATTGACTTTTCTGGAGATCTTGTAACAACCTCCATTTCCCAGATTTCTTTCTGATGCAGAAGACCGGAGTGTTCCACGGACCAGTGGAAAACTCGAGATGGCCTCGGTCCAGTGCTCCTGGACCGATTGTCAAAGGGCAAGTAATTTTTCATTCGGAAGGGGCCACTGACAGTCCAAAATGGGTCTGTCTGTCAGCCACCATTTAAAATTCTGTCCCAATCCGCACCCCCCAAGCCGCCAGGACGTCCCGCCCCCAGAGGTTAGTAGTAGTTTCAGTGACGTATGGTCGAACCATAGCCAACTGTCCCTCTGAGTTCGTGATCATCACGGGTCGCTGGCTTACAAAGCATTGCTTCGTTCCACCCAGTCCTGCAACGGACGACTGAACAGGATCCAGAGGCCACTGCGGAGGCCACGCAGCAGAAGAAAGGATGCAAACTTCGGCTCCCGTATCTATCAAGCCTCGGAGGTGGATCTCTGACGGGGTGGCATCAGGGAGGTGGAGGGTGCACCACATCCTGGGACGGTCCTCACTCAAGACTGCTGTCCAGTGAACTTCAGGCGGCCCGGTAGATCCGAAGCAGCCGTCTCCTCGCCACCGGTTCTCAGTCCTGGAGACAGAGGACTTAAAAGGCACAAGTTGGGCAATTCGAGTTCCCTCAGGGATAGTGACGGGGGGGTGGGTGTGGAGACCATCGCATAAATTTGTCCCGTATAATCTGCATCGATAAGGCCTAGATGCACATTGATACCCTGCAGGGTAGCACTTGACCTCCCCATGAGGAAGGCACTCTTGCCTTCACCCAGGGGTCCAAAGGCATCCAGGGGGACTTTATGCGGCTTGCAAGAGTCTATGACGACTGTTGCTGCTGTGCAGACGTCAACACCGGCTGAACCGCAGGTGCTGGCTGCAAGCTTGCCCAGTAAACCTGCGTCGGCGTCGGGACCTGGGGAATGCTCGGGGCCAACACCGGCTGAACTGCAGGTGCTGGCTGCAAGCTTGCCAAGCAAACCTGCGTCGGCATTGGGGCCCGGGGAAAGCTTGGGGTCTTCGCGCGTTTCCCCTTGGCGCTCCGCTTCCCGTTTCCCGAACTTGGCAAAGGCTGACCATTGGCAGCAACTGTTGCCTTACAAACGTCTGCATTATGGTTTGGCCTTCCACACCGGGCACAGAAAAACAAGGGAGCTTTTGCTTTCTGCTTCTGCTTTCCTTGTTTTTTTCCAGTCTGTGCTTGTCCCTGTTTTTGTTGCCCGCTATCTTGGGGTTTCTGAGATGGCTGCAAGGCAGTAGCAAAGGCAGCAATCTTGCTGTCTGTGGTGCCCACATTGGCACATGCCTGGACCATGTCCGGTAGAGACGGATCTCCGGGGAGGGCCTCGATGAGCTTTCGGCAGTCAGCATTTGCATTGGTTCTAGCAAGCTGTCTGACCAACGTTTGCCTGCTCTCCTCATCATCCACTTGTTTCTCAAACGCTGCCGAGAGCCTTTCAACAAAGTCCAAAAAGGACTCCATTGCCCCCATGAGACGCACTGCGACTTCCCAATGCCCCATTTCCAAAGCCTTTGATGTCACTTTGTCCCAGAAGCTTCTCTGGCCTCTGGGGCGCACGGTGACCTGGCGTGGGGACAGCGTCCCGTGATTGGCTGGAGAAAGGCCACCAACTCGGGGCCTTTTCCTGCGAGCCATCACAGGGGACGTGGCAGCTGCGCTGCCTTCTGCCCCAAACGTGGAAACTGGGGGTGGCAGAGCATTCCCAGAGTCACTGGAACTCGGGGGATGGGGGGGGGTCGCAGCGGCGCCAGCGGCCGGAGAAACCGCTGAAGCCTGCGATCCCGGAGACAGAGGCGATTCTCTCAGTGCAGGAGGAGTGGCCGACGCCCAGAGGGACTTGGTCCCTCCCGCACGCCGCACTGGAGGAAGGGTCGGCAAGGGCGGGTGTGGAAGAGCCGGTGCTGATCCGGCTTTCCGCCCGTCCGGGGCCGTGGGGACAGAGGCAGACGGAACCGCGGCTCGCCCCGTCCCCACAGTGAAGCCAGGTCGCGCAAACACGGAAGGTTCATCGGCGAACCGAGGCGTTGCTTCACTGCCGGCCCGTGCCGGAAGAGGGGGTGGAGGGTCAGCGCGCCGCCGCGCCGCCGGTGATGGGGGGGTGGGCTGTTCCCCCCCGGCCTCGGCGGCTGGCGCCTCCCCGCCGCGCGTGCGGGGGGCTCCTCCGCCGGCCGCTTCACCGCGGCAGGCACCGCGGCGCCGGAAGGGGATCCGGCCCCGCCCCCGTCGCGCGCGCGGCGGCGCCGCGGCGGCGACTCATCGTCTCCTCCCTCGGAGGGAGTGATTTCCACATCGTCCGCCCCAAGAGGAAAGCGCGTACGTCTTTCGCAATGTGGGCACTTTGTCGTGACTGTCCCTTTTAAAGTGACGCCCACCGTCCGCGCTGTCGACTGCGCCCGTTCGCTTTCCACGACGTAAATCTGGGGAGTGGGCGGCGACCGCGGGGCGGGGCGGGGCGGGGCCACGACCGAGCGGGGGGAGCGCGGAGCCGGGCGCGGCGGGGTTTCCACCGCCGAGCGCGGCGAGCGCGGAGCGGGACGGGGCGGAGCCACGACCGCCGGAGGCGGTGACCGCGGGGCGGGCCGGGGCGGAGCCACGACCGCCGGAGGCGGTGACCGCGGGGCGGGACGGGGCGGAGTCACGACCGAGCGGGGCGAGCGCGGAGCCGGGCGGGGCGGGGTTTCCACCGCCACCGGAGGCGGGGACGACCGCGGAGCAGGGCGGGGCGGGGCTTCCGAATTCCCACCCCCCCCCCCTTCCCGCCGTTCGGCCGCGCGAGAAGGGCTCGCGGAGATCGGTGTGGATCGCCCTCGGGGGGCGGGGCGGGGGGTCGTCCCGGACTCCCCGGTCCGTCCCCGCTCCTGTTTCCCTCCCCCACCCGCGCGCGGGGGGCTCCAAACCTCTCCGGGGAAATCGCATTCCCGGGGGGAGGCGACAAGCGAACCCGACACGTTCTGGATGGCTCGGGGGCTTTCCGATCCACTGCTGGCTGAACCTTCCGCCACAGCTCCTCCGCTTCTTGCGTCCACGAGGTCTCCGTCTTCCGACTCTGCGTCGGACATCAGCTCGCTCGGAAGTCCGTCGTCTTCCTTAGACGCTGCAGGACTTAGACCTGAACTCGAGAGTGAACTCTCACACGGACTTATAAGTACATTAAAAATTTGTCTCCAAGTTATTATTAACCTGGAGATCTCTGCTTGTCCAGAGGACATAGCTTCATGCAGACTGCGTCCCAGAACACGCCACCATGTCTTTGATAGCGCTTCATAGGCATTCGCAGAAATAACATTTCTTTTTCCCCAGACATAAAGGGCCTGGAGTTGATCTCTGGGAATATAGACCCCGTTTCTATCCAACAGGTCTTCCCAGAGTTCCAGCACCAGACAGTCTGCAGGGTCTAGTGCAGGAACTTTCATTTTGCCAAAAAGTTCGTCTCCTTATCGGAGAGAAACGAACTGGCAAGCAGGGCGGGAATCGGTATTTTACCTAAAAATTCGCTTTTAGGGATACCTCGTTTCCCGCGGCTGCAATCACGTCGGGGTCACCAGATGTCGCTGTGGGACACGAAATGAGGACACGGACTCTGGTTTTCAGAAGGCTGTGAGACTCGAAGTCCAAACTTTATTTTTCAAACCTGCCTTATATACTTTTTTACAATGAGCCCACCTAAGAGGTGGGATCCTTTGGCCCATTGGTCACCCCAAAGGGCCATCAAGCGAAATCCCTCCTTTGGGAAAGAATGGAGAAAAACAAGATAGTTTATAATAACATGCTCCTGTTTACAACAGGTGCCTGTGGGAAAAGAATTTCCCGAAACCAAAACATGGCAGGCACAAGCTGTGGCTACATTCTTGGTTATATATGATTTTTTTTCCCTGCTGATGATTTTGAATACTGAAAGTTGAAATCAAGGGTTTAAATTTTCGTTAATAAAAATGCCAACATCATGTGAATGAACTTACTTTTGTTCCCTCCCAGGGTATGGGAATGTGCTCCTTCATTGGGGAGATCATTCAGTTTAATCCACAAGGTGTGGATTTCAGTGATTTGGAGCTTTCTTTAGAATGGGGGGACCAGAGTGGATTTTGGAGGGAATTTTCTTTGTTTTCCAAATCTACTTGAAATGACTGCTTTAATGAATGAGGGGGTGAAAGTAATGTCAGAATTTTGTGAATGATGAAAGTCAGAAAGATAAGATATTAAGAACTGCAGAGGAAAAAATATTATGTTGCTGATTTTTCCTGCTAATTAATTGGGTTTCACAAGTACAGTTCAAGAATGAAAAGCAGAAAATTTTCAATCTTTTTCATATGTAATGCATCCAAATTTTGTGGCAGTTTTTTGCCACTACTTTAGAAGCAGCAATAGATGTGGAAAAAAAAATAAACCAACTGTGTGGAATACTCCCTCTATTTAGGCTGTAGCTGCTCATTGCAGTAAATAAAAACATTTATCTTTGGGGGTGACTGTTGCTTGAATTAAACTTGTGATTCATTACAGAAGGGTAATTACAATTTTTAAATTGTTTTGGTTTCTCATCTTTATGTAATTTACTCACAATCTAAAGATTAGGGATGATTTTTCTTTGGAGCTTTTTACTGTGCTGACTGTTTTGCAACCTCTCACACTTGTGAGAATGATGTTTAAATAAATTGAGAGGGTGTAACATAGCTTTCTTCTGCAGGGAATGTTTCTCCAGGATTATGTTAAACTGCCTGTAAGAATAAATCAGTTGATGCATCAACCTCATGAGCCTGAATAGATTTTCATTTATTATCTGTCTGAATAGGCTCTACCAGGGTGCTTCATACAAAGTAATAAAAATGTACCTACAATGGAGGTGGGGCAGGTAAGGGGCTCATTGTTCTTGAAGTAGTTTTCCGAAAGGTTTTCTGCACAACTGCTGTCCCAGCCTGAGTTCTTGACCTGATCCTGTCATGCTTGCTGGCATCCCTCTGGCTTGAATGGTGCTCACAGAGATACAGAGCAGAGCCATAGGTTCTGTCTTAGCAGTGTAAATGTTATTTTCACTTATAAACAGTATTAAACATTAAATGCAGCTCATTTGTTCAGCATAGCTTGACAAAGGGAAACATTTACTTTGCATTCCTTAGAACTTTATCTCACTATTTCACGTCCACAATCAACAAGAAAGGAACATAAATGCTGTTTACATGGAATATATACATAGAGAGCCAGAAAAAAATATAATGTAAAATATCACATCTCAATGTCTCTGTATCCCATTGTCATTTTTCCATTGGTAGAGATTATTGAAATACTTATCCACGTGTGAACCTGCCTAACAAACACAAAAATTTGATGAACGCAATAAATCTTTTGCTAGTAACCAAGAAATTTCCTAATTTAAGAAGGGATTTATTTAACTTGGAGGATCTGCACAGCCTTGGCTCTGTGCTCTTGTGTCAAGGGAGATGCTTGGAAATGGAGTGGCAAAAGAGACTAATGGCAGCTGTTACTTGAGACAAGATAGTCTTTTCATGTCTAAAAAGGTGTCAGGCCCTGCCATATTATAACAGCAGATGAAAGGAAACTGCAGTTAGAATATTACTGGGAGTTGTTGTAAACTCAAGTGCTACTGCCAAAACCATAAACTCGGCGCAAGATTTAGCGCTTTTCCCTTCAGGAAACAAAACACTTTAACTGTTTCAAGAAAACAAAATTACAGTGGGTGACAGAACCACTCTGCACAGTTCTCCTGCTCCTGTATCCTGTATTATAATTACCATCAGTGCTGAATTTAATTTAAGATTAATCACATAAGGAATTTCAAAAGTTCTTTAAGCCCAAGTCTTGTCTCCACCCCTGCCCCAGTTGCCATTGACAAGGTTGTACAGATTTTGCCACTTCAGAGACAGCACAACTGGAGAAAATCTTGCTCATTAAAAACAGCTAGCCTTATATAATTCCTGATAGATATTTAATTTTCATTAGCTGCCTGAATAAAAATCAATTAAGGAAAAGGAGTTAATCAGGAATATTTTAAATGCCAACATAGTGTAGAAGTAGCTCTACATTAGTATTTTTTTATTTTAATATCTTATTTTAAAATGCAATTTGCTCTGCTAGAGCACCTCTGCAGCTAAGTTTGAAGCCCAGCTAGTTGTCTCACCAAATGTTTTTCACAAAGGTTGGATCTGTGGTAAGTTTTGGATATTCTTTGGCACATGGTAGAAGGAACTGTGAGTGTGGTCTGTTTTGGATAATTTCATAGGTAAACTAGATGAGCCCTTACATGCTGTCTTAGTCCTCCATCCCAAGATCCCAGTGTTGCCCTGGCAGTGACACCACATAACAACAGACAGATGAGATAGGCCCAACCCTCGAAACAGTCCAAGTTTTATCTGCCTCAAAACCATGAAATTTGTGGCCTCCTTTGAGGCCAAATTCAGGCTTTCTATCCAACATGAATGCCACGTCCCAGAGCAGATTTAGCCTTTAAGTCTCTCTGTTTCTCAGCCTGCTGCAGTGTGTTTTCTTTGAACCTTTTGCACTGGAGATTTAAATTTGCTGCTTGATCTAAAGCTGGGTGGGAAAGAACCCTGAACTCCATCTCAGAATCCCTAAAACCTGGACTTAATTGGAACAAAGGGCTTCACGAGTGACAGCACATGCATACCTAGTGTACAGTGTCTTCAGGGGACTTTATCTCCAGACTGATGTGCTGCTAGTTTCTCTAATTATTGAATGGCTTCTTTACCTAATCAGATCTGCCAGTTAGAAATGTGGAGTAGAGTCTGATTTCTGCTAATTAGTGCCATGCCTTCCTGATGGAAAGAAATCAGCAGTGGCTCTGCTGGCAGTCTGCTGGGCAGGCAGCTCACAAGTAAACCCAAGTGCTACTGTGCTGCCCTAAGCTGTGATGTGGGCTGTTATCAGAAAACAGAAAGGTGATGCTGATATTACAGAGAAGTTTAGGAAGTACAACAGAAGAGCAGGACATGGTACAGTGGGGTGGCATAGGGCATATATGAATCCTGAACTCCCAAGCACTTGTGTTGCCAGATTTGGTATAACCTCCTGGGAAAGTCCAAGGTATGCAGATCAGCATCTCTGCCTTTGTACAAACCCAGGCAAACTCTTGTCCTCCCTGTGTGTGCCTCCTACAACAATTTTTAGTGAGGCATGCAAATCGGAACATCTACTCCTGCTTCTCTGTTTCCTTTCAACCTGAAAAATACAAGCTTTTGCATGGTTTCAGGTAGTGATTCATGTTCTCTGTTATTTTTCATGAGATGTGTGGGATTTGTAGGTGTTCTTCCTATCAGTCAGGTCCAAGGGAAGGTGATGGGTTTGTGCTCATGTATCTCCAAGCAGAAATACACATTTTTTCTGGCATCTAATGAAATGCCATTATTGAAGAGGATGTTACTTTGTTTCCCTTTCTAAAAATTCCTTTTCTTCTTGCACATTGCTTAGAATTTGCAAGAAAGATATTTGGGAAAAGTTGTAGTCTCATGATTTTTGTTTGTGGTTTCTAAAGAAATACTGTTTTCAATTGATGGCATGTTGTTGTTTTCTCCCACTATTACAGTCAGTTGCTGACTGCTATGGTTTTTAGTATTGTAATGGTAAAAACTCATAGAATATGTTATTCTGCTATTCTGTTTTAAGAATATTCTTTTTAGCAATACCAGAAGAGAACACTACAATAATCATATAGATAAGGGATTCTGAGATGTAATAATGAAAGCAAGCAGGATGAACAATGACATTTTCTGTTTTGGATTGGTGGTGGCGTTTTCAGCTTCAAAGGCCAAGTTTCTATTTACCAAGCAAACCTTTATCCAAAACCACCTTCCACATTGTAATCTCTGGTGTTAGTGCTTTGGAAAGTGGACTAAAAATATCCTGCAATAATTTATTGATTTCTGTATAGCAACCTAGCATATTTAATATTTTTTTTAAAAGGCCACTAATTCTTTGCTTGTTCTGTTATCAACGGCTCACTACTGAGGTCTTACAGAGAGAACATTCCTCTCTCCACACTGATAAACTGAAAAATAACTGTAAAATGGGCATGTATCTCTGGCATTGAAAATGTTTGAATTTTTACAGAGAACTGAACAAATACACCAAGATTGTATTTCTTCCAATAATAGTGATGTTATCTTACAAATCTCTGTGACAGTATATTTACCTCATAAGATACCAGCAATTTAAGTGTGGGATTTTGTTTTCTTTTCTACTACAAAACCAAACTGCTTGTGCTAGGAAGCCATGAGTTACAGATTCAGAAAAAATTGCTATCAAAAATCATTGGTGTCTTCCAGTGGCCAGGCCACTGTCACCACAGAAGCCAAGACTTGGAGCTGCTCTGACATGACAGTGAACAGGGAGATTTCAAAACTCTGGGGTCCTCATCCATGTGGGTATCCATATGACCTGGTACAGCCCTCTTGTGTGGAAATCTTATAACATTGTTACTCATGCCTGGGGAAAAGGCCTGAGTTTGTATATTGTGATTAACTGGAATATAACCCAAGCAAGTGACTTGTGGTGGGATGAATGTTTCAGAGAAGGAATACATTAAAAATCTGACCAGCAGAAGACCCAGTGAGGTACAAAGTGTCCATGATGCAGATAGAAGTTACCAGCACAGATGTTCTGGGAAGTTCCACCAGACCCACCTGAGAACACCTGAAGAAGCTTGTGGAGCTCCGGGTCCCTGGCAGCTCCTCTCAGACATTGCCTTGTCCAACCCAACCAAGAGCTTTCTGACAGCAGTCTATCCTCTTTCAAGTTCCAAATAAAGTTCTCTTAACTAAACCTCTCTGCAGTTGTTCATTTAACAGAATACAGTGCTAGGATTTTCCCCTATAAATAAAGTACAGTGCAATTGTGGGGGGTTATAACTCTCGCTCTTCTACTCAGTTAAATTGATCAAATATTCTATTACATCACTATTTATAAAACTATTCATAAAAAAACTCCAAGACATAGTACCTCTTAGGAAAGTAATTATCTTTGCAGAATGACAGCCAATAGTAAAAATGGGCACAGCATCTATCTGGAGAACACACAATTTAGGAAGTGCACATTAAAAAATTCCTCTAAATGTGATTCAAGCTAAGAAGCCAGTTGATAATTGCTATTATATCAATCATTGTAGCTCATAGTTTGGCAATGAAAAGGAGTGGCTTATTGTAAATGCTCTTTTATTAATCTATTGTCACAGATCTCACTTTAATAGCAACATTACTTGATCACATATTTTATTTATGGATCATTTGAAGAATCTGTTATGCAGATATTCGGATTAGTGGGCTATCAAACCATTAGCCAAATAAATCTAAAGGTAATAAAACTCACAGGAAGATAGATGGCTTTCTTTTTCTTGTTCTTTTCAGCCAATTCAGGCTAATTTAAGCCTTTCACAGAATGGTGATAATGAAGGATTTGTTCTCAGCAGCGTTATGGCAGGTGATTTGCATTTGAAAGTTTGACACATTTATAGGCCTTTGATCTTTTCCCCTCAGTGCCTGTGCCCCTGGCCAGACACCTACGTGCACATTTTACCAGGTGGAAGATCTAGGAGCAAAAGTAGCTCTGAGAATCACCCTGAAGATGTACACTATTAAAAAAAATAATTAAACTATTTGTGTCCAGGAATTTTTTTATTGCTAAATTTGAGTGGCCTTTATATAACACTAGAAATAAAATACATTGAGACTTCTTTTATTAGAGTTTATTTTAAATTAGAGAAAGTTCTCATGAAAAAATTTAAAGAATACAGTCTGATGGCCCAATAGCTATAAAGATTGGCTTCTTCTATAGGTTTGAATTTATTATTGAAAGGAACTTCTTGCTGCAGGACACTTGAAGAATTTTGACACCAAGTGAGAAGACTGTGGCAGCCATGGAGCCACTTGTTAAGTATTATTTAAATTTTTGCTTTGCTAAAAAAAAGAAAACAAAAATTAAACTCTCTGGGCAAGAGAGCTATCTTTGGGCTGGAAGAGGAAGCCTTGAAAAAAAAAATCAGCGTGCTCCTGGCACCATGAGCATGTGTGAGCATAATCAAACACACAACCCTAGAATATCTGAAAGATGTTCTTAGTATTTCCTATCTGACCCCAATATAAGTAGGAAGTCTAAGGATTTAGTAGGAACACGGCTGAGTATTTGAAACAGGAATATTATATCCCTCATGATTTTTTAAAATTTCACATAACTAGCTGATTTGTCTGCTGGATCGTCGTGATGAATTCCAGGTGTGTGGGACAGTGCCTTATTTCATTCTCAGATCAAACCTCAGATTTGATTCCTAAAGTAGTCTGAATTCACTAATGAAAACTTCCCTGGATGAAATTCCTTCTTGTTCCATTAGCAAATGATATTTCTACAAATGGAGGTTTCCTCTGAAAGAATGTAAGGTTTGGTAGTTTCCTTGGAGGAGGACAGCCAGCCTGATCTCAGGAAAGCTCCAAGGATGGAGGTGTCTGGCCAAATAGCCTCAGGCTCCAGGTATTATTTGGGAGGATGAGGGTCACCACCCCAGAATACTCGGCCTTTTTAAAGCTGTGTAATGAGTACTGATTAGCCATTGTCTGGAGCACACTGAAAGTAGCAGGGACTATGTAAATGTTAGCTTACTTTGCATGCACATCAATAGGGAAACCCCAATCGCCCTTCTGAGTCCCTGGGATTTTTTTTTTCCTGCCTCTCCTTTAAAAGATGTTCCTTCAATCTAAGAGTTAACTTCACGTTGAATGTACTTGAAAATTCAGCTGCCGGTACATTTTGTTCTTCAAAAGAGAACGCCATCCATCTGTGTTACTTTGCTTTCAACTCATCACAGAATGTCAGATACCAGATAAGAGCGAGACACTGATGAATGCGCATCCCAGCCTGACAGGGCAGGTCAATGTCAGGGAAATCAACGTTTTCATTTATTTCCCTTTGTTTTTATTTTTACTACAACCCATTTGCCAGTACTTACTGTGGAAAATCACTTCTCTGGAAGCTCAACTGGCTTAAAGCAGTATCAACCAGAGAATTTAGATTTAGTGGCTATTTCCATCTCCATTTTATACAGTGTTTTAAACTGACCTCTGTGGTGGGCACTACAGAGATCCCTGCAGAGGTAATCCCTCCCCTGACACAGCCTGTATCCAAGGAAGGGAGAGATTTGTGGGAGCAAGAGCAGAAGACAGGACCTCTTTGTGATCATGCAGGTCAGTGGCAGGGCTGAGAACGGAGCACTGGTGACCTGATTTCCCATCCTGATTGTGACCTGATTGCGCTGCCTCTGCAGACAGTGCTTTACTGTTTTCCCTGGATTGCAGCGAACTGGATCCTAAGGGAGCAGAGCTGTAGTCAGGACCAGCTGCCTCCTGGATTTGCATACCTGCTGTTGTGAGATCTACCTGCTTATTCATGCATGCACCGCTTTTACACATCCCAATTACCATTAACTAAGCAGGAACTCAGGCAGGGTGCAAACCAGATGTCTGTATCCCGTCAGAGTGATGGGACAGCAGCACACAGCTCAATGGGCTCTCAGAATGAAGGCAAGCTAAGGGTTTAATTGGTATTCCCTTTTTTTCCCTCTAGTTCTACATTTTACCTTCTCTTTGCTTGACCTGATAGATTCATAAGTTCGACTTACTGGCCCATACATAAATATTCTTGGTAGGAGTTTAGGTTTTTTACTCCTTTGTGTTTAAAATAGAAATCAAAAAAAAATAGTTTTCTAAACAGCAGTGATCTAAAGTATTTTTTTCAACTTTACCACCTTAAACTGAGTCCCTGTCTGTAACTATATACTATAACAATATAACTATTTGATAGGCTGTGCTTAGGACTGCCTAAAAAGAGCTTGTTTCAAGTGGATAATTAAATGTTTCCTGCTCCTAAGTTAACTTTATCCATGCAAATAGGTAGATAAAGAGAGATGTATGACTTATTTGAGCAGGAAATGTCAAGAAAAGTAAAATTTTCTACTGTCGGTACTAAAAAGCACCAAAAAGAGTGAGACACAGAAAACCAAGTAGATGAAACCTTAAGGAAAGAGAGAGAGAAAGATATTAAATGAATTAAATGATAAAGAAAGGATGAAAAGGAATAATATTTAGTGATAAATGGAACAAACTAGAAGTAGAAAAGTTGAGAAGGGGTGGAAAATAAAAGCTGATCATGAGGCAAAGAAAAGGAACAAGGTGTTCAGTGGTAGAGAACACAGACCTCTGCACCATGGCCTTGTAACCCAAACACAACTGTCCAAAATTATAATCAGGCAGGAAAAATATCTGTGTCTTCTCTCACCAGCAGGAAACCTATAATGCATCACTGAAAGGTGGAGGGTTTTAAGACTCAGAAATTGTGGGGTTTGCCTCTTCCCTGCAGTGTGCAAAGAGCTTGGTTGCTCTTCTTCTCACCTTCCAACCAGGTAGCTGCAATTGCAGGCAGTGGTAGTCCTGCCCTGAGCCCCTGGGCAGGCCCAGCTCCCAGCCCTCTGTGCACACACCACACTCGCTGGTCCCCTGGCCAGCTTGGTGACCTTTCACTGGACTTGCTCCAGTGTTTCAACCCACCAGGCTTCCCAGGTCTTCTAAGAAGCTGCCTCCTGGCTTGTCTCCCTGAGCCTGTGCTGCTGCATGGGCTTTCCCAGCCAGCACAGGGATTTGCCTTTGCTTTCTTTGCACATCTCAAGGCTGCTCCCAGATAATTTTCTCCAGTGTCTCTGATGGAAGCTCTGCTCTCCAAGACATTAATCACTACCCACACTTCAATACCATTTGAAAACCTCTGCATATGCAGCATTACCTATAAAAAATGTGAACAATTTTACTCAAATATATTCATGGGACTGTTATAAGACTATGTTTAATTCGGTAGGCAAAATTCATGGAAGCATTTTGAGCAAGTGCAAAAAAAATCCCCAAATTAACATCCTGCTCAGATTCATCAATAGCCTGAAGGACAGACTTGGGGGTTTTTTTGTGGAATTGAATGTGGTTAAAATTAAGATTTAGCTACTTGCCAAGAAATTTATGATTGCAGTTTGAAATCAATGGTCCTCATCAGTGGGCTAGCCACGTGCCCTGAAAGGTGCTCAAACAGACATAGAGCATTTTATTTCAGAATGTGAAATATGTAAGTGCTAAATAAAATCTGTAATCTAGCACTTGTATGTTGTATCTCATCCAGACTATTGATCCATTTTATAATTATTAAACTGAACTGAGAGTGTGCCCAGAGCATAACTTCATTTAACATGGTTTCTGTTAGCAGAACACAGAAATTCTGCACATCTGTGCTAAGATGTGCTGGAGAAGAAATGAGCAGATACTGATGAGGAGGTTCAGTGGACAAAAAGGAACACCCTGATCTGAAATGTAATCACAGAAATTGAAAAATAGGTCCCTTCACAAACACCCAGCTTCAGCTCTGCAGCTCAACTACAAACAGTCACAACTGAGCTTTTAATGCAATTTTCCTGGCTATTGGAGTTTCTTGTAAGATTTACTTAGTTTTGGAAAACTCATCATGTTGCAAAATTAATGCATGAAAGCCCATTTTAATAGCTGGAAAGCAAGAGTACAGACCCTTAGGTGCTATCCCAGTTTTTTAATAAGGCCTGTGAAACCACTGTTACACATGGCAAAGGCAATCATCCTGCTGTTCATGGGACAGTAGAAGAAACATGTGGGATAAAATATATTGCACTTCACAATTTATTAAATTTGAATGTATGCTTTTGAGTAGGAAAGGAGGTATTGCTGATTTTGAAATACTTGCAACAGGTAACCCTCCACCTCTTTCATGAAAATCTGAGATATATCCACTCCATTACAGCAGACAACAGTTTTTAAAACTAAATGTAAAGCTGATATAATTAACTGCACTAAGTGATAACAGAGTTTTCCTGCAGAAACAGTTTCTATTACTTTGATAATATCTGTTACTTCTAAGCAAAATGAATCTTATTAGGCTCTCCTTCCTCCCCCAGCTTTGCCCCTTCCTTCTGGCTGAAGTAGCCAGTGGACATTAAAGACCAACCACATAGTCGAACCTCCTTTCAACTTCTGTTAACAGGGGTATTAAAAAGACATTCCTAAATATCAGCTGAAAACCACTAGGTAATAAACTCTCTACTTAAAAGGTGGGTAGGTGTAAATTCCACACGTAGGGCTTTTCATCTGGGAAGCCAGTTGCTTGGAGATCAGATGTTTTAAATGAATTGCGGAGCTGATGTCTCTTGTCAGTCGATGGAGACTGACACTATTTGGAGGATCAAATACTTACAATTTGAGGATGTAAAGCAAATAGATAAGTCCTGATCCTGCCAGCCCAACACCAGAGAGATGCTTGTTCACTATGCAAAGCCCTGGAGAAATCCGTGACAGACACTTGACTGTTTCTTCTCCATGGGCAGGGTCCAGTCTGGATATTTTGGAGTTGCACCCTCGAGAACATGAAAAGTTTTAAATGTTTAGGACAGGATTTTTTAACAGCATTAGAGCTAGACTATTTCTGGTCTTACTACAAATTAATAACATTTTCTCTTGTGCTAGGCTCAGGTTTGCTTGACCAAAGATGGTTTAATTGTCTAATAACAATTAGACATCCAGTTTGCACATTATTTTCATTAATTATGATAAAGGTTTTGGGCTCCCTCTTATAGGGCTGGACTAAGAATTGGTCCTTGTTCTCTTACTGCCTTCTTTCTGTCTGGGAATTGTAAGTGGCTATGCATCTGCATTCTTTGGCATACCGACTTCAAAAAACCCCCAAATATATGGATTTGTTGACCAGCTTGCTTATTTAGAAGTCTTATCTGTTTCAGTTGAGGTTGGACCCAGATTAAACCTTCTTCCACAAGTAAGAAGGAAGCTTTAAGGTCTAAAAATTAAAAAAAAAAAAAAAAAAAAAAAAAAAAAAAAAAAATTCTATCCAAACTGAGGCAAAACCTTAAAAAGAAGAGAAGCATGGTCTGGTAGCTAATGTGAGTCTGGATAACAAATGTGGTGGATCCTTTCCTTCCTTTATTGCTGGCTTGGGTGTAAACAGAGGTGTTCAGCACTGTTTTTCAGAAGTGTTGAACACCTGCTGCGTCTGCTGAAGTTAGTGAGACCTGCAGCTGCTTGCCCCACGTTTTATATGTGGCGCTTGGCTCCTCGTGCAGGATGGCCACAGACACCTCCACAGCGAGCGGGTGGTGTTGCAGCCAATACTTGGGGAACCATTTGTAAAAGAGGAGGTGAAGTGACTTTCAAAGCTTTTGGGAGATGTATTTTATTTTTTTCATGTTACAAACTGCAATATGAGACTGTATCATCCAAGTGCTCTACAAGGATGTTAGTATGATCTGCTTCATATGAAAAATAAGCCTAGACTTCTGTCCTGATTGTAAAGGGGGTTGACTGTGATGAGATTAGTGTTATTTAAACACATTTATCCATGTTTACTCAGTTTCAGCCTGAATTCTTCCCAGCCATTACAATTTTTTACTCATTCACTGTTTCTTCTACCAAAATAACAGTATGGTGGAAATTCTAATATGGAAAAAAAAATACATTGGTTGTAAATTACTGTACAAAAAAATGCATTTATTTTTACCATACATAATCATGCCATATTATCTGGACTTCTTATTTTAAATATAAAACCTGAAACTCTAGAAATTTTCTAAGCCATGAGTGGTTTGGGGTTTTTTAAAAGGAAAAATTTTTGCTCCTTCCATGCATCCATGTTCCTGTGATGAATTCAAAGATATGAGCAGGGAACATTTCATTTTAAAGGAGATGAAGATTGAGATGCTAGCCTTTGTACTGCAGAATAGATTACTGAAATGAAAATCCAAACTACCAGTCAAGAATGCCTTATAATTTATTGTCAGCTCATATTTCATTTGTGTTAGCCTAGTATCTCACTTTCCTTCAATGTTTTGATATTATTAATGGACAAAAAGGAAATTCCTAAAATTTGCAGGAGGCAGAATAAAATAAAGATTCAAAACTTCTTTTTTTTCCCTTTTTTTTTTGTGAATTTACTGTCTAGGAAGAGGCCACCTGAAATACTAGACTTTCTTAGCACTTTAATGAGAGCATCCAATTGTCATAGGGTTTAGAAAAATAAACCTGGTATCCAGCCTGTAGCCTTGCCTGACTCTGTATGATACTTTATAGAGTGTTATAAATAACACTGAGAATTGTTCTACCATTCCTATTGATTTTTGTGTGTTATAATTTTCTGTACTTTGCAAGATAATTTCCTAAGTGAGAATTCTCATTCTTGTGGCTGAAAATGTAGCATTGTCCAAAACTAATTAATCCAAGAACAGCTACATACCACGAGACTCTGCTGACTTATGCAGGCTGTGGATCACACCAGGATCATGGGGAGGTGTTACACAGCTTCCCAATTCAGCCAAAATCGAGGCACACTTCATTTGAATCTGTTCAGGGAACCTGGGGGCTGTGGCCAGAAACGGGTGGCTAGTTTTCCAAACAGATCCTCTGTCTGCATCTCCACCAGCAGAGCAAATAGGGCACAGCCCCTTCTTTGGCTCTGAAGATGTGTTGTGGCAATGCTTGCTTTAGTCTGGGGAAACACTTTGCTCACTCCTGTGCCCTCGGTGGCCTCTCCTGGACAGCATTTGGGACATAAATGGGAGTGTCCAAGCTAAAACTGTGTCAGGGAGCACAATGGCCATAAAAAGGATGCACAACTGCAAGGCATTAGCCCCATATTATCTATTAATACAGAAAAGCCTGTAATTTTTTCTTGCTTGGGTAACAGTTCACAAGAGCATAAGCTTACAAGAGCCAGTGTTTTTTCCTGCAGCTGGAGTAGTTGTCTACATACTCTCATACCCTGCCTTGGTTGCTCTAAACATTGACTCATAAGATAAAAGAAAGGTATAGCTATTGCTATAGTTTGCATTCCTCTTCCCTGCCTAATCTCATCTGAATCCCAATATATAAGAACACAGACATGAAATCAGTATGTGTTAATCTCTCATTCACTGCAAAAATCTGTACAAAATCTTGGACATGCACAAATTCTTTCCCCCCCCTTGATGTCTGAGTAACACTTTCTATAATTTACCCATAAATTAACTGGTGAGCTACATTACTTAGTCATCGAACAAGTAATTTGTTAAAGTTTTTTCTTCTAAATTTGATGGCATTAAATTACTATTTGGTTCCAAAATGAAAACTGTTGTACAGAACAGTCTATATATGTGCTCACTATGTGTATTTTTAATATATTTACATACTTCATGTGCATATATTATGTACATGTAGACATGTATACATACATATATACATATATATGTAGGGAAGCTTCTTTTCCTTTTCACACCCAGACAAAAGTGCTTCCTCTTCCACCTCCCCCTTCTTATATATCTTTATTTGTAGTCTTTTAATTGCTGTGTTAACAGGAAGAAAAAAAAAAGAAAGACATGAAATAAGAGCAGGGGCCCTATCAAGTGGAAAAGGAATTTTATTAAACGAAAAATACAAATACAAATACAGGGAGGAAAAAGTGTGGGACAGAACAAATTCCCTATTTATGCACAATTAACTCTTGTGTCTAACTTGTGCCATTGTGACCATTGTCTCAGTACTCAATGAAACAATTCAGATCACTGAAGTCACAGAAAATACCTGTTACCTTGTCTTCATTTTAGTTTTTAGCACTTTTAGCATCACTGTGCTTCTTAGAACTGTTTAATCTCATTTTCCTTAAAGATGAAGAGCTCAAAATATGATGATGTAACCATGAAACACAAAGCAATCCTGTCTGTAGGAGCAGTGCTCTGAGTTCTTGTGTGGGGTAGATGTCACAATAGTCAAACAGCCCTGGTTGAAATGCAAAAATCCTTCACTTTTTGGTACTTTCTTATTCACCTGAGCATAAAACCAGTGCCTCCTAACCAAAAGATGCCTCCTAAACTTTTGATATCTAACTCATAAAAACTCACAAAAGCCTTCCCAGTGACTATGCTGATTGGGTTTTTTCTGAGTAGTTGTAGAATTTCACAGAAAGAAGTGGCGTGTTCCAGGAAACCTCAGCATGGCTGTGTGCCATTCTGAGGCATTCCCTGCCTTATGGAGCACACAGAGATCATTGCACAGAAGGAAACTCTAAAATAAATCCTACTATTATTTTTTCTACAGGTTGACACTTTTTCTTCCCTTCTTTTCATTATATATTACATTTTGCTTCCATTATGTGCCAACACAAAGTCATGGCTGGCTGCCAAGCTGCTCAACAGCTGCAGAACTCAGGAGTTTTGGACAATTTTCCTGGCTCTCCTACTGCTTTGCTGTGTGATTTGGGGAAAGTTCCTCCTTGCCTCCACTTATCCATTTCCCCAGAGTAATAGGGAACATTAATCATCACTGTAAATTGTACTGAAGCCTAGAGATGAAAAGTGCTTGTTATTAATGATATTAATTTATAAGTTATACATTTTCACTTGAACTCTCTAACATATAACCACTGTTGCATTCAACTGGGGCTGAAAAAAAGCTTTTTTTGCCAGAAGAACAGATTCCTAGAGGTAGAAGATTTTACAGAAGTGGCTTCTAGTCTTCTCTAACACATATAAAACCTGTATATTACTTTGAATTAAATTTCCATGGAAAACATTTGTCTGGAACCAAAGTTTATACATTTTGCTTCCTAGACCTTTCTTTTTAATTACATTTTCCTCTTTTTAATGGGACTTTGACCTTGTTTACAATTACAGATTTCCTTTTTGATTTCCCAGTCGTGTATTAAAATAGCACATAAAGCTACAAATTGCAGGGGAATGCATTGCAGTTCTTTCCTCCTTTCTCATGTTGAAAACCAAAGTGATTGGTTTCGCATGAGTTTCAATCTCATGAGAGGAGAAATCCACAGAGAACCATAACACACACAAATCCAAACAAACCATCTTTGACTTTCACAATTAAGATGCAGATAAGAGACTACCCCAGCAGCAGTCAGCACGGGTCAAATACTCACTGCTGTAGTGCCACCACCTTCAGTTACCCAGAAATCAGGGCTCAACGGCTTAAGTTTAGGGTTTGTGTTAGCAACCAATAAATTCTAGATCTGTAAATTGTTTTATAAAATGGTTAATTTTCTTTTTCCTCTCTCACCACTTTTCCCCCCCAGCACAACACTCAATGTAGATGCGCAGCCTTAATCGGTTTAGTTGCAAGAAGATAATCTTTTTTTCTCCCTTTCTTGCTGTTGCCTGTTAGCTTAAAGGCTTTTTAGCTGAAGGTTGATAATTATCACTGAGAAGAAACTAGCACATCAGGAGTTCATTTTCTATCTTAGCACTTCTGGCGCTCCTTTGAACTCCTCGCACCAAACCCATGTTCCCACTCTGTCACTTTCCTCCCTCCATCATAAAAAGGTCTCGGCAGCCGGCGGCTCCAGCCTTTGCTGGTGGGCAGAGGGCATTGCTGCTCCCGACTGCTCCCGCAGCATGGACAAACTGCACGAGACACTGATAAACATGGAAGACGCTTTGGGTTCGGAACACTCCGCCTGCTTGTCATCCTGGGACTGGAAGAGCTCCGCTGGGTCTTTTGAGCTGCACCCCATTTCTCCCCCGCACAGCTTGTCCCCGACGCCCTCCTTCGAGTCCTACTCCTCGTCCCCTTGTCCGGCGGCGGCCGAGACTCCCTACGGCAGCAGCGGCGGCAGCAGCCTGGTGGGGTACGGCCTGGTGGACTTCCCCCCCGCCTACCTGCCCAGCCCCGGGCAGGCCCGGCTGCCCAAGGGCACCAAGGTGCGGATGTCTGCCCAGCGCAGGAGGAAGGCCAGCGAGAGAGAGAAGCTGCGCATGAGGACCTTGGCCGACGCTCTCCACACGCTGCGCAATTACCTGCCCCCCATCTACAGCCAGCGGGGCCAGCCCCTCACCAAAATACAGACCCTGAAGTACACCATCAAGTACATCAGCGAACTGACCGAGCTCCTCAACAGCGTCAAGAGGGTGTAGAGCCCGCCGGGAGCCCCTGCCCCGGCACGCTCAGGGCCTTTACAAACCAGAAACCATCAAAATTTCTTCCTCGTCAGAGTACAGCGGGGCCTGGTGTGAGAGGAGGACAGCACGAGGGGAGGGAGCCACCGCTGTACCTGGGACACAGTGCTGGAAGGTGATGTAGGATTACCTGAAAACCTGTGCTGCAGGTTGCTGAGACAGAAGTCTTGCTATTGGCCTTTTTTTTAGATTTTATTTTTTGTTTTAATAAGCTTTTGAGAAATATTAAGCTAGTCTGATACAAATTTGAAAAAAAAAAAAGCCAGCTGATCTTCCTAGGATTTGCATATCACTGTTCTGACTGAGCTTGTTTTATAAGGACAATAGTAAATCCATAAGTGTTAAAATGAATTTTAAAAAAATGACAGCAGCTTCATAAGAATACTAAGTGTATTGATTTGTAGGCACTTTAACCATAGGATGAGGAAGAACATGTATTTAGTTCAAGTATTGTTTATTTATCCACGTTTCCACTGTACCTGAAAATCAAGAAACTAAGTAATAGTGAGAACATCTTTTCATGTAAACAAATAATATGTGTCATAGTCTGTATCCTGTATTAGAAATCTGATTGATAGATAAGTAATATCTAGTGAAGACTGCTAAATATTGAAAATTAAATACAAGCAAACTGACATTTTGTATAGATAAGTTGCTGTTAAGTTCCCTCTTGTTTATTTATACAGAAGTATATAATTTTTCTATATTTAATGTGTAAAAAAAACCTTCTTCAATGCTGATAAATGATGGAAGACATTTTAACATCAAATTTCTTAAACATATAAGATTAGATTGAGATATCCTACTCTCTGACATGAAATAAATTGATTCAGGTTTCACAAAGATGTGAAGTTCTATTCTCAAGGTGTACTGAAAGCTAGGAGGGCTCTGGTAATCATGTCATTTTATTAAAAGCTGTCAGATCAGCTGTTCCCTAAAGCCAGTCACATGCACACAAAAGATTAAAAAAAAAAACAAACACCAAAACCACAAAACAACTGGAGATGTAGTTGTAATCTTTACTTACTTTGACTTTCAGCTGATAGGCACCACACCAGCAAAAGTATGTGCTACTTTGTAAATCTCATTGCCTGACTGTTTCATAAAACTTGGCATATGAAACAAGCCAGAAAGGAGCAAACCCCAGTTGTGGGAAGCTAATTAAGTCACATTAGTTTTTTCTGCTGGGGGAGATCTATGGCATAGAGAGCACAGCAGCTGGAAGGTAACGGGTTTGTCTCCTCACAGATCAGCTAGTCTGTGTGGCCTGATGGTTTAGGTTTGTGGAAAAATTCTGTAGCAGAGAACCACAAAGCTAAAACTTCATTCTCTTCTCTCTCTCTTTTTTTTTTTTTTTTCTTTTATTTTCTTTTATTTTTTTTTCTTTTCCTCTTTCTGTTTGGAAGGAATTACAAATTATCTTTGTACATTTTTTCTTCCAAGGATCAGCCTAAGCTGATTCAGGGCTTTTCTCACATGGCATATGCATACTGGGTCAATCAGAATGAAATCCAGCACTATCACAAAAAAGCAACTACCCTCAAATTTATGCAGGTACTACTGTCACTCAGATGTAACCACATATAAGCATACACCATATGCTTCTGTTTGTAACTAACCCGTTAGATTTCTTACAGGCTTTAGTGTTTCAGCAAGAAGATAAGTAAAATAATTTTAAAGCCCTGTGAAATTGTCAAATTAGAGCTATGAGGTGGCAACACTGATGTCAGGAGCGCATTCCTCAGTGTAAATCTGTGCAGCTGATCCAGGTTTCAGCAGATTTGCTACATAGAGAAGGTCAATCGTGATCTATTTTGCAAAGGATTGAAACTGCACCATACCCATGGGACTTTGCAGAGAACCATAAGTGAAAGGCTGATCCCACATTCTTTCTCAAAGACCCACAAGTCTCTGTGGGAAGACTTTTAACTTTGTCCTTGAAATGTTCCACACCTGAAACTAGAGATAGAGACTATGCTCTCCAGCTATGGAAGCCTATAGGCAGAGAAACAAGGAGTTAAAAGGATCTGCTTTCATTGTTATTTGATTTATGACCTTGGCTGGTCATCCAACATTGCTGCCTCAGTTTACCCATCTGCAAACAAAGACTGATAACTCAGAATGCTGCTGCTCACAAAGCTGAGTGATGCTGTATGGAGAAACTGTCCCAGGAGGAGGCACTCCGCACCTTGGAGAAGTGGCTCAGTCAGCATTCCTCACCACCCCAGTGAAACAGGGAGGTAAAGGCCCTGAACTAGCTGAGATGTAACTTTTTACATGCCCAGAGAGTTCCTGTCTCCTTGCAAGTCCAAGGTGGAGCAACAGCTCACGGGTAAGCCATGAGGCAAGGTTGTGAGCCTCAGAAGAACATGGTACTGCCTTTGTGTCAGTGAACCAGACCTTGGCTGTGTCTACTCCCCAGCCCCAGCATTCCAGGGGCTACTGCACCAGGCTCCAGCAGGACAGGGCTGCATCCTAAGCTGACCTTGGGGAAAAAGCTGCACTTAATCACTCCCTGTGCCACAGTGGGGCCAAAGCCCACATCCACAATGGAGACAGTTTATTAGATAGAATAGGTTGTACTCATGCTCCAGCTAATTCATTTGCTCTCCTTTCAGGGGATCTTTCTTTTTACTTTGGGGGTAGGGGGAGAGGGGGAAAGAATGGGAGCAACTTAAGTGTGGGAGCAGGAGGAAGAAGTAGGTTTAGTACCTGCCTGTGACTGAGGTTTCCCAGGGTGTGTCAGGTTTGTTCCTTCCCTTCAGAAAGAAATGAATTTTTGCTCTGCCTAACATAAAACATCTCTATAAGCCCCACCTTTTGTACTTCTTCCCCTTGACACACATATTTCACTGATCCAGAGGAAATAATCTGAATTCTTGTATTCACAGTACAAGATGGTACAAGGCCTGATGCTATTAAATATTGGATTTTATTGCTCTCAATAGAACTGAATACAGTTAAGGTTCCTGTTCTTTTTCCTTTAGGCCAGGAATTTAGGATATCCAAGTGATGGGAAAGAGATCAAGTTCCCCACTTACAGTTATGAGATATAACTTTCAGGACTGTAAGGTCCATAAAGCTGTATTTAACTCTAACACCAACATGGCAATAATCTATAGAAAAGAGGTAAAATTTTGAACCTCAGTCTGAAAAAGTTGCACAAGTCACAGAAGCAGAGAATGTTTCTCACATATGAGCACCCCCCTCAACACAATATGTTAAAAATATACCTAGAAATAAATCTAAAATAGCTGAAAGGCCATGGATGAAAAATTAAATTATACTTTGATGGAGTTGCTCACCATGCTGAAAGGATACAGGAGAGGGAACTGGGGTTAATCTTACACAATTAAATTAACTCTTCTGTCCCCAAGGGCTCACCCTTTTGCAGATAAGCATGTCACTGAAATTCCATACTAATTTGGACAGCAGAACATGGATCCTAAAGAAGAAACTGTCATCACTAAAATATAGTTTTAGTGGTATTCAATCTTCTCAGGTACATGAAATCATACTTCTTAAGTGATACTAGCCATAAAAATGAAAGGACAGCAGAACAGTCCTCAAATGCTAAAGAGAAAAAAGATAAAGCACATTATAAGATCTTCTACAGAGATTAATTAATTTAAATGGATTTTAGAACCTCAGGAGAAGCCTTAAGATACAGAAGGCCTGGCAATTTGGTTGAACTACCAGTCCTACACTGTCAGTTTACTGATGAGGTAATTACCATCAGTTGCTGTGCATAAGTACATTTTTTTTCCTTTTCAACAAGTATTTCTGGGCTTTAAAATACACACTTTTCACTGAGCCAGGGACAAACAGCCCAGAAGCAGGCTGAGGTCAAGAGAAATGAGCAAGTGGCACCAAATCAGGTGAGACAACTGGACCTCACCAGCTGTTTCCCGAGCTGTTCTCTATGCTAAGAGTTGTGCCCCTGCCTCCTCTCCGGGTGAATTGCTGAGGGGGGAGCAGGTGTAACCACAGACTGCTAAAAGTTTCAGAAGCCAGGGAAAAGAGGAATTGCAGCCCAACATCCATCCTAACCCCTTTATTAGGGAAGAAAAAGGCGAGGCAGAACAGGCAGTTACATATAATGGATTTTATACCAATTAACTCCTTCAGTGCCATGAGCCAGGCAAATTGGCACTGCTGGAAGGAGCAGTTGCTGGTACCAATGACATGAGAATAGACTCTGGGTTTCATTTTCTACTTCAGGGGCCAGAGGCTATTCTCAGGCAGCTGGAGGGATATGATAATGCTCTATTTAGCAGGAGGTACAGCAATGCAAAGGAGGAAGCCTTGCAGGTAGGGCATTATCCCAGGATTCAGGAAGCTTGCACAGCCTCACTCGGCAGGGCAGACTTTCCACCTGAATCCAGGAGCATGGCAACTTCTCTGCCTCCTCTATACAAAGGATGCAGCAGTGTTGTCTGCCAGCAGCAGTAACACCTAAACATAGACCCTCAGGAGGGCAAGGAGGTTGAATCACCTCTTGAGAGTAAGAATACCTTGGAGAGAATATTCCCCAGTGGTTAAAGGCTCACGTGTGGAAGAAGCTCCCTAGGCAAGCATCAGCTCTGTAATCCTCAGAACTCACCCCCCACCCCCAAAGCAGAGGGGAGCAGGGGGCTGCCCACACACACACACAGTGCTTTGAAATTCTATGCTGAGGAGCACCATGTAGGTGCCAAGAGGTTTTATGGTGACACATTTGGGCTGCACATAGGTGTGCTTGGGGCAAAGAAAACCTCCTGCAAATGGGCTTCAGCCAGTTCCTTGGGAGAGCTGCTTATCTGGGAGCTGCCACATCCCCTCAGACTAGGGAAGCCAGGAGCTATCCTTCCAGCTCTGCCTAGCAGAAACTAAGAAATACTCCACAAAAACATAAATATACCCCCAGCTTCTAAGGGGCCAGTATCTGACTGGCTTTTGCTCCCCGACTTGTCTGCCCTACAACCACAAATCCCCTTATTGCCTTTAACAGGCAGGAAACTGGAAAGAGAATTCACAGATCCCAATAAAGCTGTCTGTTTCTAATGAGCTATAGAAGCTGGGTCCTTCTGAACCCCCTTCCCTGATCAAGCCCCTTACTTTTTGCTTTTTATACACCAACATCAGCCCAGGCTTGCACTCTTACAGTACTTGATGTCACGATAAGGACAAAGACTCATCTTATTATGCTTTAAAGCATTTTTTTTCCAAGCACATGCCCTTCCAGCATTCTAGCTAACACTGTGTTGAGGTGTTTCTGGACTCATAGGCATAAATAAAAGCAGAAATTATATGGAAGTGGCTTAAAGACTCAAACAGACTTGTGGCAGAGCCAAGACCTGAACTTCCTTAAGCTTTCCAAATCATTAGAACATTGTCAGAACATGTTTTCCTGTGAATAGAGGTGCATAGCATTTACTGAAGATTTTGGCATTTAAGAAAAAAGCAAAGGAATATGCCAGTGAGAGAAAATTAATTGGGGAAAAAAAAGCAACCCATAGATGTCAGTTTTCTTAGTTTTGCAGATTAATAAGTTGTTGCTACTTTAGGTCATCAAAACAATAAAATTTTAAAATACTAGCTGTCATTGAATATAGACTATAAAAAAGATGATATTTCTGCCTATCAGTGGCCAGATATGACGTTACTTATTAGCATTTATTTGAAATGACTTACCAACATTTATTTGAAATGGAAATAACAATCCGTATATTTCTGTTATTGTTCCCATTTTCCTATAAAAACAAATCACACCAGACTTCTCTTTTCCCTTACACTTTTGTCATTCACCTGCTGAAATTGCAGAAGACGTTAAGCATAAACAAAGAAGATTGATCTGCTTTCAACTTGTGTTAACAGGGATATAAAAATAACATCCCAAATACCAGGGGAAAAGCATGTGGTCATAAAATATCCACTTAAAAGGCAAAGAGGTGTTGATAAAACACTTGAAGTTTTTTTTTTCTTTTATATATATATATGTATAAAACAGGGAAGACAGTTCCTGAATTTTAGTATAAACAGACACCTCTGAGGTAGAGAGAGTATTATTGTCATGTCTTTAAAAGATTTTACTGATATTCAAATGGATTTTGTGTATATCACAGGCTGTTGGAACATCTGACAAGAAGCTTTATATAAATCCTTGTCCAACCACAGAGGGAAATACCCTTGAATTTTCCCACATATCAGAAAGGTTAATAGAGAAGATGATTCTTTACATAACTCATCCTGCAAAATGGCACTAAACAAAGCTTTTAGAAGTGCTGAAGAGTAGAGGCACCGTGTGTACCTGGGCATCACCTTGCTTTTCTACAACTCTTAAAAATCCATTAACAGATAAAGCATTTCAAGGTGTTGACTAAGTTTATGAAAATAAATGAAGGTGTCTTAGACTGTAAATACCAGATTTCTATGCCTCATGATGTCCTTGAGTCTTGGTTTGAAGAAAAATCTGAAAACCCAGGAAGCCACAACCAAGACAGAATTAACAGTACTGAAATAGGCTGCCCAACTGCAGGCTTGGCTCTCACAGCAATCTCTAAGTGTTACACGTTTCCCCCACACAAATGTAAGAATGAAGGTGCCTCAGGCTCCCCAAGACAGCCCGTGCTGTGCTGGTAGAGCACTGTGAAGGCAGATAAAGATTGTCACTCACACACGTTGGAGAAAACACTGCTTACCAGTCTCAGTTCTGAGGGAAACAGCATGATGTAAGACAGGGAAGTCACCACACCATTTAAAGCACCCATAGTTGTGTTCTCTTAGGTGCAAAGCCCTGGCAGCACATTAGAGGTGTCTCCCTTGATTTTTTAACAGGTTTTGCCTGCAGACTGAGCATTACCCAGTCCTCAGAGCACTGGGTTAACACAGGGGAAGCACTGGGCACCAAGTCACTGACTTGTCAAATCAGCTATCAGGCTTATGTGTTCTGCGTTTTCCTGCTAGTCCCATATTGATATTCCTCAATATCACAGCTCCTCAATATCACTAGGCTTTAGTCTTCACCTACAACAGGAGCAGCAAAATTAATCCCTCATCACAATAGCCTTCTCTACTGGAAAACAGTCTTGCTGTGTTCCTCATCATGAAGCCCACACAGATTTTTCCAGAAATGACAGTAAGATCTACTACAGATGTGCTTAGCAGACAACTGGAAGACAAACAAGATTTACATGAGCTGTAATAGAGAACAAACTGTTTAGTGGGATCTCTATATAGGCAGCAACAGAGAGACAATTTTTTCTACTCCATGCTGTCTCACAATGTGCTAACATATTCACAAAATATGTTCTTGCTCAAGTTAGCTTTCACAGAAATTTCCTGTTGTATAATTCTCTTAAATCAAAAGTTAAAAAGCAGACACCTGTTATTGTGTACTTACCCCTAAGGGATCAAGCTTTCATTTTCTAATGAAAAGCTGAGCAGTAACTTTCATTAGAACATGAAAATACATTATTAAGTCCATACTCTTCACACCATTTTTCAGACAGAAAGAAGAAACCAAGAAATTTTTTACCCATTAGAAACAAAAACAAAATAAAACACACAGAGGAAAATCTGACAGGAACACCTAAGCATCACATTCTCTAGGAAGGAAAAATCCTTAACACTTTGCAGATAGAGTCCATGTACTGTTATTATTACTATTACAAGCCTTCACTAAAAATTGTTTCTGTTTAGGCTGACAGGATACTCAGCTAAGCAGTCACTGATGTTACCTGTGAGTGATTTGATCCACCTAGGGAAGGCAACTTGACATTGCAGAGCCACAATACTCCTGCAAGAATCACAGTTTACAGCCTTCTTGTCAACAGCCACTACAGGATCAAGGATGTTCATCCCATTTACTCCAAAAAACCCCATTCTTTTACTGACATTAAGCTCCCCACAGTCTTTTGTTCTTACAGAAGCTTAAAAAAAAAAGCTTGAAGTGATTTACAATTAAGTTCACACTTGTTGCCATCTTCCTCCCCTACTCCCAAACAGATGCTTCCAACTGCAAAGCAACACAAGTTTCAGACATGTTAACTGAGCAGACTAGGTCAGATGAAGACACAAGACAGAGTTTAATCCTGTAGAAGAACAGAGAAAAACAATACCATAATTTAACTTAGAGTTACACACAATATTGGTTATCTGACCCTTTTCTCCATAGCCACTGCCAATCCATTTTCCCAGTAGATACCACAGAAACAATTTTACTTGTGAATCTTGGCAGCAGGCTGTGCTTGCTTAGGCCACCTAACTGTGACTTCATTAAATGAAGTTCTTATTTAGTCTGTCAGAAGTTGGTGCATTCACCTGCAGGGAGAAGAGAGGTACACACAAGTCTGTTACAATACAGCAGCAGTACACTTGGTGTTCCAGTAGTGTAATATAAGATTGACACCAACCTCTCCTCATTGTTTTTCTTCCTAACAAGCACAGGTCCAGATGACACTTGCCCGTGTGGATGTGTACTGTGGGCTGTAAGACATTTCAGCTTTTAATTCCCTATAATGCATAATCTAGGACTAGAAGTCTGTGACCTGACATGACTTGTGAAAGCACATGCCAAATTGCTGAGCAAAAAACACAGGAGAGACTTGAAACATGCCTGTTTTCTTACCAAATCTGTGTTTCCCAGGGTTGCATCTCCTCGGACAAAAGACGTCTAAAGGCTTTTGCTTAGTGTTGCAGATCACCACACTGCAGTGGAAATACAGCTACAAGACAAGAATACTTAGATTATGTTTAGAGAAGTCTTATTTGGAATCCAATGTATAACTGATCCCAAAGGATATGAAGGTTGTGTCAGGATGATGGGGGGGACTCTTCCAGGCAACTAGTGACAGGACAAGGGGAAAATGGCCTCAAATAGCACTTGGAGCAGTTTAGGTTGGGTAATAGTTAAAAGTTTTTCACTGAAAAAATGACAAAGCATTGGAAGAGCTGCCCAAGGAAAGTGGTGGAGTCACTATCCCTGGAAGTGTTTAAAAAATGAGTAGATGTGGCACTTCACAATATTATTTAGTTGGTATGATGGTCATCAAAGGCTGGTCTCGAGAATCTTGGGGGTCTATTCCAACCTGAAGGAGTCTATAATTTTGTTCTGTGAACTGAACACAAGTGTCTGGTCTTTATTCAGCCCTTCCAGAGAGTTGTGCCTTCAAGGAAGTGTCCAATATCCCCAGGCAGCACTGGCCAGCTGAGCCCTTACACAGCATTGGCTGCATGCACCACCCTGGGCTCACCTGTTGGGACTGCCAAGAGCTCCTGACAGAGCAGAGACATCTCACCTGCTCTTGTAACAGAGATGTGTCCTGGACAAAGGTGAACATCCTCACTTCAAATCTCTTGAGGTGCTGAGGAAATTTTACTCTGAGGCTGTAATTAACTTTGTGGAAGACTGTTCTGTAGGAGTCTTTGTTGTTTTCACACCTGTTTGGAAAGTGAGAAAAAATGTATTTAATTTAAACCTTCAACCAGATCTCCAAACACAGAAAAGATGTGAAATACAGCAGAGTTTCCCTCTCCATTTTCCTTGTGCCATAGGGAAATGAATAGCATCTTCCCAGTTCATGATCCCTGCCTTTGGCCATAGTCAGGGTTGCTTCTTGCTCTTTCTTTCCAGCCAGAACTGTTAGCTAGAAGCCCTTCTGGACACTCACATGACCTGCTGCCCCCAAAAGGCACTGTGCTGACACCAACATGTGCCCCACAGATTAGCAGCAATTGCCTGCAAGGTGACCTCTACCACTTCCACCTCTGCCTCTTCCCCTTTCCTCCCACCTGAGGTACAGCACCTTGTGCTGAGCAGTTACCAAACAGAGGAGGGAAGCCTTCCTCACCCATGTATAAGGATGTGCCATTGGGGGAGGCTGTCCTGGCTTTGGGAGTTGGTAGCCCAACAGTCATCCACGTTTAGGTGCAGTCTTGCATCTTTAGGCTGGAGCAATTCAACTTCAAAATACAGAGCCTCCCTCAGGTATTTCACCACAGGATATTCTGATTCCTGGTAGGGCTCTGAATAGGATTTCTCTGCAAGGAAGTATTGATATTAGGAGCTTCCTTTTCATGGAGAAAGTATTCACAAACTTTCCACTTCACTCTTTTTCCACTACCATTTACTCTGGCACAATAATACTAAAACCTGAGACAGCATACAGATATCAAGAAAATGGGATAGAAAGGCAAGAAAGCAAGAGCAGCAATTAAAGCAAAAATCTCAAGCATATTCCCTGGCTCTGTGGATCCAGAAAGGAAGCACTCCTTCTGCAAAAAGCCATTAGAGTAAGATTTTTATTCAAAATTGTCTCAAAGGGAGTGAGAAGGGAAAATCAATTAAAAAAATCATAATGGCCATTCCAGTCATTGTGAGTATTTGGTTCAGACTTCAGTCAGCCCTTTCTGCTGGCATTGGTACCATTTTAAAGCAATATTGCATCTTTGACACAGGGTTACAACTACTGCAGTGAGTTGCTGAATCTGCTCAGCAACACTTCAGGAGTTGATGGGCGAGAGAAGATGGCATCACATTCACTACACAAAACTTACATCATACCCAGATAAAGCAGGAAAATCATACATGTGTCAGTAATGCTACATCTGTTCCACTACAGATATTTGACCATTTTTGTTGCAGTTTGGAATAGAAAATTCCTGTTAGAGGCCTTAAAATTTTTCTACTTCATCCTCTGATACATTTAAAAGTCATCTAAATATGGTGCTGGGCAACATTTTCTACACTGCCCTGCTTGAGCAGAGTGGATGAGTAAGAACAATCTCAGGTCCCTTCTGGCCTCAGCCCTCCAGTGATTTTACAGAGTCAAATCATAGATGTTACCTTTGAAAAGCTTCAATGAAAGAGCAAGACAGTCAAGCCCTGGTTTAATACTGGGTGGTGGGGTCTTCTTAGATTCATATGGAACATCAGCAGTCTGCTTGACTGCATACAAGCAGAGAAATTTCAGTCTGAGAGAAGAGGTTCAGCATTAGATTTTTTGCAGCCAAAATAACACGTACAACCTTTCGTTAGGGAATGACACTTACTGGTATATGGGTGTATCATCACCAGGTCTGAAATAGAGTATCTCGTTTTCATATGTCATAGTTGTGCTGTTGGACTGAAAGATGTACATCATTACAAGCAGGACAGTCACATTAGACCCTGATTTGTGTTTGGCACAACGTCTACGTTCCCTCCACTTGACTGCCAGATTGCACTGAACAGAGTATGCTTAGAAATAGCCAGAAATTACCAGCCAACAGTACAACCCCACTGAACTAAAGCTGAGCATAGCTGACAGCTATGCCACAGTCAAGAAGAAAGTTTATTAGCATCAATAGGATAGAACACCCTAGAAAGGGAGTGCATGGGTCCTGAGAAAAACAACAGCTGTGTCTGTTTACTGAATCAGTGAGTAGAATGCAATGCAACAATGCAGAAACAAGTTGGATTTATGATCGTCTGAATTCAGGCACTTTCTGATTATTTGTTATTTTGTCTGTTTTCTATTTGTACAGTATTTGGTGGCAGGAACAGCACCCACTCTAGTCTTTGGCCATGTAGTCATTAGCAATACCCAAAGAGCTTCTGCAAGGTGTACAAATATGTCAGACCAGAACAAACTGGCATTCAAGCCCACCACGAAACAACTCAGAGATGTCAAACTGAAGGCTAGTTTCAGAAAGCACCTCTGACCTTGAAAAAACATTTTAACTCAATAAGAAATTCTGCTCAACGGAATTTGGTAAGCTCAGAAAAGGAGTACATATGTACTATGGTGCCAGTTTCAGCTGTGACTTCCGTGCAGCTCCTGCTCACCTCTGCCAGGTCTAGCAATAACCCTACCCCAAAGCAGAGTAAACATCATGTGACTGAGTCTTTACCTTTCTACTTGTTCCACAAGTGTTCACATCAAACTTGAAGGTTGCAGTCTTCTCTGTCACTAGACTGGGTTTGCACTGTCTGTCCCTCAAGACAAGCAGAGCAGTGTCCAGGTCTTCACCACCTACCAGTTTGATTGCAGTAATAATCACAGTGCCATTAGGCAGGCACTCTGAAAGAGAAATATACATTTTCACACAAATCAAGATTCACACTCCTTTTGTAGCCTAACAACAAACATGTTCTGAATGGATTTGCTGGCAAGTTCTTTTTGCAGCTCACGAGGAGCTCTCACTCTCTTCCAAAGGGTTTTTTCTTGCCAAGATATTCAATACCTTTAATGCTGACAAGTGGCTTTAGAATGACTAATTTATACGCTGATTCTACCCACATTCCACCAAAACCCCCACCTCATTCAACTCTCAAAACAACCACAAAAACCCTTTAAAAAAAGCTTCTTGATTTTAGAGGTGTGCAGAGAAGTAGACTTTCCCACTTCCTTTCCCCATTCCTGTACTAGACAGGAAAGTCACACCAATATTTAATTTGACTTGTCTTGTGGCTTATTAACTGGTAGGAATTCTGACAAGCAAACAGAGTGCAACGCAACTCTAAAACCTAGAAACACTTCAGACTGCATGGTTTAGTTTTGCAACTCAAGTAGCATTAACAGCTAATGCCTGACATGCTATTACGTATTAGCTCTGAAGGTGAAAATATGCAGGAAACTGAGAAATCTCTCCTCGGAGCCAAGGTGATGCCATCCTTCAAGATTAAGTAGAATGAAGCCTTTATTGCAGAGGTATGAAAGTCCTAGGAGATGACAACCACAGGTCAAACAGGAGAACAAAAACACACTGTTCAACTAAAGCATTCAAAAACTAAGAGGGCAGGTTATCACAAGACAAAGATAATGGTGCTTGAGCAAAGTCAAATCCACAGGATGTATTTAAACAAGGTGCTTTTAATCCAGAAGCTCACACAGTGAGCTTTTCCAGTTGTTTCGCAAAAAAAAAAAAAAAATATGCAATACAAACTCCATTGCATGTATAGTTGTCCTTAAAGACACTCAGCTATAAAGTAAATGCAGAATATGTTGCTTTTTTTTTGTCCTTGCCTATTTCTGACAACATTGACCAAGGGAAATTAAAATTTTCTTACAAGGGCAGAAAATAATCCTCCAATATACCTTTGAAGACTGTCTCAAAGAGAAGCTTTATTTTGCTCACAGGATATACTGTGTCTTACTGACATCTCACAGCTAGAACATGCCTTTCAGTTGCTACATGTTGGCAGCCTTACCTCATAGCTCACATGGGGAGAAAGGAAAGGGACAGAGATTGCCAGGTGAGTGCCATTGTCCCTCAGAATGTAGTTGTACTTCTGTGCAGCCTCTTGGGTCAGGTGCCAGTCTGAGATGAAAGGTAGCCAATTTTGGTCCACATTCCCATGCGTGATAATGAGATGAAGGTTCCTCCCATCACAAAACCCTCTTGCACTGGGCAGTACTGCAAAACAGCCAAGAGTCAGTCAGCTGCTATCAGTTTAATACATCTCCTTGGGACTGGCAGTATCCTCAGCTGAAATCAGCCCAGTTTACAGCCAGAGTTTGCAGCCAGGTTGGTGCAGTTTTGCCCAAGTTCCACAAAGTTTACCTGCATCTTTCACAGCTGACAGTGCAATTACTGGGACAACAAAGGTCTCACTTGATGGATAGGTGATGAATGTGAGTGTGACATTCAGGGTGTATGCTCTCATGTCCTCTCTCATGTACTAGGAAAATCATATTTAGACATGAAAAATCACCAAGTGAGATCATCATTTCTATACAATGGGATGCTGTAACGTTTTAGCACACACCTCTTTTTTAACACTTGGTGCATCAAGAGGGACTTCTATTACATATGCTTTGCTTCCATTAGCATATCTGGTCCTGTGTATCAGGTAGCCATGCTGAACAGCTTCAGGTACAGCCACAGCAACCCCTTCAATGGTTATGTTCACAAGCTCAACATCTGGGAGGAACGTTCCCACTGTAATATTCATTAGTCTTGCACTCAGATTTAATTCTGAAAAGGAACAAATAGCATTAAGCTCTTAATAGTACCAAAACCTTTGGTAAATTCAATGTTCAGCCACTTACTATTGGTTATAGCAACTTCTGCTTGTTCAAACGGCGTTTCTATTTCTTTGATGATAGTTTGTTTGGTTAGTCTCCATTTGTTGTCTTCCCACTGGTGTTCCAAAAACAGGTTGATGGTGTATTTTACCCCAAGATGTCCATTGCTCACAGAAGTCTAGAATTTCAAATCAGCACCCTTTAGTATGGCTTGATTTTGCATTAAAGTTATGTTGGAGCATCTCAAGGTCAGCTAAATCTACAGCCCCAACCAACTGCCCTTTTTGCTCAGGAATCCTGAACTCTTGTATCACTGTTTAGATTACCTCAGAATACTCAGAAGACTTCCTTTGGAAAATGATCTCCCACTCCCCAGGTTTCAAAGCAGCAGGGGACTATTTCACAGTGAATAGGGCTGCTCCTGCAACTTCATGAGAAGTTCAGTTGCTACATTTGCCCAGAACTCAGTTCACCCCAAGCATCTAGAGCTAGATGTGTAGTCCCAACCCATCCCAAGAGCACATGGTCTGCTAGACTAATGGGTTATTCCCATTCTCTTAAGTGATCTGTGTAAAACACAACAGAACCCATGCATGCTTTATAACCCAGTTACGACCATCTCCAAGGAGTATGACATCAGGACTAATAGGTGAAAGCTCTGTGTTAAGCTGAGGAAATCATGAATCAATAGTTCTGTGTAGGATTCTGTCTACCTGTGCTTACAAGAAAAGAAATTCTTCATAAAGTGGTGATTGCAAATGTTATCTTCAGTCAGGGCTTCTGGAGGTTTTAAGAAACCCTTTGTTCTCCCTCACTCCCACACCCCCATCTTTCATTTGAAAGGCATGAGATGAAGAATAACTCCTCATCACAAAACATACAAATATCTCAGAATATTGCTTGTGTGGCACCTAATATAAGTCACCTACCTTATAATGACCACCTTCTGCACCTATTGGAATCTTCATTGTAATTGCTTTTAACTCATTCAATAACACATATTTCCTGGAAGACATTTCCTTGGCAGAGAGTTTGCGTAGATCCACACCAGCTTCCACAAGCACGTCCTTAAAGCTAGTCACTCCAGCAGAGAGAGGTGAAATATACTTTGGAACAGTCCAGGTGATTGTTTTGTTCGTGTAGTCCACACCATCTGAGAGACAAGACACAAAAGCTGACAGCTCACTGGTTGTGAGTCTGTCCCTTACATTTTGGCATTGGAGCATGGCACCACACTCCTTACCTACAGGACATGCCACAGCAGTATCCAGCATCAGGATCACCCACTGGTATTTGTAAAATATACTCGATCTCAGCACAGAAAAGGCAATTCCCTGATCCTGTAAAGGAAGGCATCTGGTTAGACCTGCAGAGCCTGGCAGCTTGTTGGGCTAGAAGCAGCACACCAACCTCGACCAGCTGAACTTGGGCAGCAGTGTATGGCACTCGTAGCAGAACCCTGGAGTCTGTGGTGTTGAGTCCATAGCCTGCACTCCAAGCATTGTTCACAAGCAGAGCCCTTTTTTCTTCTGGCTGATGAAATACTATTTGCCATATTGAGGCTTCTTCTGCCTTTGCCTACCCAGAGAAATTCATCAATAGTTTAAACATGATGTTCAAGGTAACAGTTTACTGCATTAAATGATTTACTGAGTTGAATTGCTCAGCAGTTTTGTTCCCTTACTTTGAATTTTACTGGTGGGATATCCCTCCAGCTTTCCCCACCTTACACATGCAGAAAACTTTCCGTGTTAGGACATCAGAGAATAACCAATGTCACTAACTGCACTGCTGCAGACTCTGCACATACAGAGTCCAAGAAAAAAAAAAGCCTCTTCACAGTTGTTTTTCTTGGGACATAGCATCTTACTTTGAGGTGTTGTTGTTGTTGGGTTTTTGTGGTTTTTTTTTGTTTTGTTTTTTCTTTTTTTCCCCCCCCCACAATCTCTTGCCTGGGGAAGATTTGATTTCTTCCTTGGAGACACAGCCTACAGCTGCCTGTACTTCTAATCTATAAAAATATACTAAAACCACTTGATACAGAAATTCTGTTATTGCTACTTGAGTACTTTTTGAAACGACTGTGTGTTTAAAGAAAAGAAGGATGGTTGTGCCAGAGGTAGCACTAGCTTTTACTAGAAAGAAAACCTGTAGTTTTACTTCTAGAAATACAAGTGTCCAGACCTCAGGTTCATCTTGAACAAAGTCTTCTACAGTCTCTGGAACCTCCCTCCTGACAGAAACCTGAGGGGAAAAAACATCTGTAAATGGTTTCTGATAGCACTTATTTTCTCGTCTTCAACACCCTACAAGCCTTTTTCAAGGGAAACCAGCATTTCCTAGATGGAGATGCCACCACACCTGGTGATTTACCTATAGTCTACTTGATTTCAGTTTCTTTTTATTTTCCACCTATCTTCTACTTTCTATTACCACTTAAGACCAGAGCTTGTTCTTGACTCCCACGTCCTCTTCCAAGAGGAGTCCATTTCCCCTTCTGCACTCCTTCCCAGCAAATTCAGCCAGGAAACTTCTTCAGGAGGTGTAGACCTCTGTTGTCTCAAGTAAGATTTATTGGGGCAACATTCAATGAGTTCAATCTATGATCTTAACCCTTTGAATACTACTTCATAGCTTTATTAGTTGTTAGTGACAATATAGATTATACAATCATAATATAAATGTATCACTTAATTTGAGATGCATACTTTGCACTCACTAACAAGCTGCTCATGGTAGGGCAGTCTGAAGTTGACTAGATTCTAGGAATATGCATTGGAAACACAATCTAAGAGAGCATCTTGCAGTACTTACCTCTTTACTTTTAGCACTTTCTGTAAGTACTTACCTCCATGTAGTTATTTTCACATATTAACTCCCTGGGACTCCATGGACCATAATGGCAACTTGCACTTTTCAGGTGAGTTGTAGCATTGCTCATATCAGGAGTATGAGATGCTTTGATTTGTATAGTTACTGTGAACACATCTTTCTGCATGGGCGAAGGGAAGGATTGCTCGTTAGACTGATTTTCTCTAGCTGAGCACCTATCCTTGTGATCTTAAAGCAAATTACAAAACTCACCCACCAGCCTCTGCACAGAAGAACAACTCCATACTGAAGCATTATCACTTTCAACTTCATTAACTACCCAAGATAAATGCACATAGGTGTACAGCTCCACAGCAACATAAATACTTTGGCCAGCAGGTTTGTTCCTTTCGCATAGCCCCAGAATTCAACAATAAGAAAACAAACAAACAAACCTAAGAGATAGCTGATTTTGTGTTTTATGACATAGTAGCAGTGAGCCAACAACCAAAGTTGAATTTTTACTGTGATGTGTCTCAAGACACTAAATATTGTTAGGGCAGAGTGCAACGTGGCTGCCAGATGCAATTTCCTATTGTAATCCACAAGAAAATAGTTGCCCTTTGAGGGCACATGTGGTCTAGTTCATGTGTCCATCTGTAGGTCCTACAAGTGGCAGTACCATGGAATATTCTCGAACCTCTGGATAGATCTGAAGAAAATTAAATTATTCTCTGCTAACAGATACTCAAAACATTATGACACCTCAGTTACTGTCCATTAATAATTTTGTGGTTTGTTGTAATTTCTCACAAAGTTAGTGTACAACAAGAGCACTGTAGTCAAAATGCCTGTAACAGACTTACTTCTAAGTGAGAATGGCAGCTCAGTGCAGAAGCACGGAACTCAATGCTCCTCCAGGTGGTGTAAGCTACTGTATAGCCACACTGTGCTGCCATGGCCTCATCAAGCTCCCAGGCTGTGCCAGACTGATCTACAGGCAGATAAATAGCAAAGAGCTGTATTAGCAAGTACAACTCCTGCTCTGCCAACTCCTTGAGAAACCTGCTCTGGCATAAGGATTCAGCTCAACCTGGGCTCAGAGAATTGCAAAGTGGGGAAAGAGCTATGACAAAGTGCAAAGAAAAAAAGAATGGTAAAATTACAGGCACACTGGGACAGGAAACACTTGCAGCTGAAGGACTGAAGATGGAAAAAAACCCCCAAACCACCAACACGGTGACAGATGACAACAGCAACACCAGGAGGCTGACCTGTGGCTGGCACATGCTCATGTTTCTCTGATGCCTGCCCAGCAGCCTCTTCAGTAGACAATCCACCAGGATGAAGAACACACTAAAGATTAGCTTGGATGCTTTTCGTATACAAACCATTTTTATGTTTTTGATCTTTTTTGTGTTTTGTATTTTAGTTGTTTTGGTTTTTTTCCTTCCAAAAAGAAACACTTTATGGTTTAAGATGTATGTATCCCAGCTGCAGAGTGTGTTTGTGTACGAGTGAAAATATCTGAACAAACAACACATCTTAAGTGGGTTTTGACTCAAGTTTAACCTTCTAGAAAAAAGGATGGCATGGAGAGCTTTTTCAAGGCCAAATTTACATTTTATACATATAATCTTACATCAAGTCTTTATAGCCCAAAACTATTATCACTGTGCCCTTCCAGCGCATTCTGTGATGTTTTTCACAGAAATGTACCATTTGCTGACTACTAAGTCCATAGCTAGAGGGCCCAGCTAATCTTTCTTAAATTTCATTAAGTATATGCCTCCACCACGCTGAAGCCAAGAAAAGCCATTAGTGCAAAAATAAATAACGTGCCAGCTTCAGCAAGTGATTTTTCAGAACAGTATGTACTGTTACTAGAAAACATTCTTATCACAAAGAAAATCCAGCTTTAGCATGCTTAGAAACCACCACGTGCATTTCAATTTGAGCCCAAAGATAGCAAAATTAAGTCTAAACATGGTTATCAAAAACCAAGTCGACAGTATAGATTACACAGAAATCAAGGTAGCAGTTGGGTTTACTTATAATGAGATCCAGCCTACTAAACTCTATAATAGTAGAATAATCCAGGGAATTCTATTACAGAAGCACCGCAGAGAATTTTAAACATTTAAACATTTTTAAAACTTTAAACATTTCACCATGTGTAAGTCTCTCGCCAAGTTCTTCTACATCAACTTACCAATAACAAAAAGAGATAAGTATTTGTCTTCAAAGTATTCTGCACTCATTGTTATCCTCAGAAGGTTCCCCAAGCACTCTAAACTCATGGGTCCTGTATGTATTAAAAAGCTGGTAAAGTGGGGTTTCTAAACAAAAGACAAACAAATCCGCTACTTCCCAGATTGCTTTATAGTGTTATGACAGTCATACATGCGTGGTCAGGAGGGGTGAGAGGTTGTGTTTATACTGGCAGTAATTCCAGAAGAAGAGCTAGCTCCAAAATGAGTATCCTATTAGCAATGGTGTTTGATGATTTGGCAACACTACCTGCAACAGCCTGTCATGGAAATAGGATTTTGCAACAGGGTCAAAGGGTACTACATTGGCTGCCCCAATCTGAACACTCGATGAAATAAGAATGTGAAAGTCCCACACACTCCTGAAAAGAGAAAAAAACCCAGCCTCTAAACCAAAAAAAATCCCAACCAACGAAACCTTACAAACAAACCACAAAATAACCAGAACCCTCCACCTTCACCCCTCTATTCACAAGAAGAGCCAAAAGATCTCCAGTTTGGTGGAGAGCAGCCACAGAAGCTGTCCATCAGCCTACCCTGGTCACTTGCCATGTACCAGAGGCCAGCTGGCTCATACTGGGAAAGGACACAGGACCAAAGGCAACAGCCTGAGAAACTCCAGTCCCAAGCTATCACCACATCATAAACCAGGCCAAGGCTCCCAAAACTCTTACAGGCAGGAAGCAGGGACACACTGTCCTCAGTGTAGGATCAGAGACCAGAGAAGGCTTCTCATTTGACATGCACTTGTAATAAATGGGGATTTGGTGCTTCAAACAGGAGTTTCTATGGCATCATGAGCTAACACCAACTAGGCCTTTTACAGTAATGGTGCATTTTAAGAGCTGAGAGGATTTTTTTTTTCCTAGAGGCTGAAGTTCACTACAGATGCAATTCCCATGGTCACATTAAGGAGCAGCAGACAGATGCTGGTGAGCATGTCTCAATTCCACCCATACTCCCAGCTACCAACTGGATTCAGTGCAGAAGCTAGATAATTGCTCCAAGCTGGATAAAACCTTCTCCAATATCTATTTAATTTGATTTTTGGGGATTGCCCATGCATTTTATACAGGACCCACAGTGAGTGAGGGCAGACAGTCCCAGAAATAGCTCTCTGCATCTGCTGCTTCAACACCAGTTCTGTTTTGTTAGGAAAGATTTTGGCTAAGAAAACTGATTCTTCTGAGGTCAATCACTGCTCTCTTTATAATATTTTATCCTGGTTTTGGCTGGAATAGAGTTCATTTTCTTCCTAGTAGCTGGTACAGAGCTGTATTTTGGATTCAGTGCAAGAATTATGCTGATAACACTGAAATTTTGGTTGTTGCTGAGCAGTGCTTAGCACCAAGCCAAAGACTTTTTAAGTGGCTCGTGCTGTGTCAGGGAGGAGGTGCACAATAAGGTAGCACTGTCAGGATAACTGACCCAAACTGGCCAAATGTATATTCTATAAAATAGAGTGCCATGACCTATATATAAACTGGGGAGAATTGGCTGGAGGCACCAATCACTGCTCAGGGACCGACCAGGCATCAGTTGTAACCAGCAACTCTATCACACATCACAGATTTTTCTTAGGCTTCATAACTTTAAAAATTAAAATTATGATTATAATTAGTATTGTCATATTTTACTTGGTTCCAATTATTAAAATATTGTTCTCAATCCATGAGGTTTTTCTTGAGTCTCCTCCCCATTCTACTGAGGTGGGAGGAGATGAGGAATGAGCAAACAGCTGACTGGAATTTAGCTACCAGCTGGGTTAAATTATGATAGAAAACCTTACAAATTGCATGGTGACTAACAATAGCTAGACTCAAGAAAATAGGAATAAATTCCTTATCAGTACTTGTTAGCAGAGTAAGGAAAGGTAGAAACATTTGCTTATTGTAGCGACACATGAAACTAATGAGTGTAGTTTCCAGCAAATCCCTGTATGTTTAGAGTTTCTCAGAAAAACACACAGGTAAGGGTATCACAGAGCTTCAGGCTCTTCTGTAACACACACAAAAGCCTAGAAATCACCTTTGGAAAAGCCTGGAAACTGATGTGAAAGCAGTTTACAGCAGCATTACCTGATGTCTCTTGAGTCCATACCCCAGAGAAAAATATCCCTATTAGTAGCAACCTGTAAGAGAAGACAGGGATTAGCAGAAGTTTCAGCTGTAACACGTTGATAACAAATTTCTTGCTCAGAAAGTTCTCCTCAGAATATTAAGCTAGTCTTAAGTTTAGAGCAACAGTTCTAGACTAGGTAATTGGGAAAAGGGATTTTCCTTAGTCATCAATAGAAAATTAGGGAAGGCAAACCAGAAAAGTTAATACATTTAATGCCTTAAGTAGGATCATTTACGTTTAATAGCCATAGAGCTCTCACCTCTGCACCAGGCTCAGCTTCATGGTTCATTTGCTCAGCTTCTGTGTGTGGTGCTTTTTCCTTTATAGCACCACACAGACAAAAAAATCCCCTTTCTCAGTTTTACACAGAAATCAAAGCCTTTCTGGCTCTTTAGTCTTGGGTTAAATAGAAAGACTGCCACATTTATATTGATGAGACCCTTTTTCAGCTGTTTATCCTCCTAATTATGAACCTGTAATTCACATCACCTGATTATTTGCTTTACTGATTAAATCTGCTCCTTCTTGTTTCCTAGGTCTCTCTATTTTTATGCTGTCAGCTCCTAACTGTCAGGTTCTCAAGACTCATTTGGTTAGAGCAGGTTGCTAATAATGCCAGAGTTGTGGGTTTGATCCCTCTGTGGGCCATTCACTTAAGAGTTGGACTTGATGATCCTTCCAACTCAGAGTATTGTGTGAAATTGGTACTGTTCTGACAAACATGAGGTAAGCCATCATTTTGCAGCAACTGTGATCTTGTGTGGTGGGTGGACCCTGGCTGGATGCCAAGTGCCCTCCTCAGCTAGATGGGGGAGAGAAAATATAAAGAAAGGTTTGTGGGCTGAGATAAGGACAGGGAGAGATCAGTCACCAGTGACTGTCATGGGAAAAAAACTTGACTTGGTGAAATTAGTCTAATTTACTACCAATCAAATCAATGTAGGATAATGAAAAATAAAAACTAGATCTTAAAAGTACTTCCCCCCTACTGATTCCTTCTTCCTGCACTCCTCTTCCAATTCTTCTCCCTCATCCCCACCAGCAGCACAGGACAACAAAGAATGGTGGCTGTGGTCACTCCTTTCTCCTCTGTGGAGGACTTCTCACAATCTTCCCCTGTTCCAGTGTGGAGTCCCTCCCAAGAAAACTGTCCTACGTGAACTTTTCCAACATGAGTCCTTCCCATAGGCTACAGTTCTTCACAAACAGCTCCAATGTGATGTCTCCCATGGGAAACAGTCCTTCAGGAAGAGACTGTCTCCCACAGGGTCACAAGTGCTGCCAGCAAACCTGCTCCAGTGTGGGCTCCTCTCTCCATAGGCCAGAGATCCTGCCAGAGCCTGTTCCAGGGTAGGTGTCCCACACCGTCACAGCCTCCTTCAGACACACCAGCTCTGGTGTGGGATCCTCCTCCAGGTGGATCTCTGTGTTCCAAAGAACCTCTGGGGGCACAGCTGTCTCACCATGGGCTGCCTCACCAGGGCTGCAGGGGAATCTCTGCTCTGGCACCTGGAGCACCTCCTGCCCCTCCTTCTGCACTGACCCTGGGTCTGCAGGGCTGTTGCTGTCACATATTCTCACTCATCTCTCCTGGCTGCAGCAGCCTTTTCCCCCCTTCCTTAACTCTGTTATCCTAGAGATGCTGTCATCATCCCTGATGGGCCTTGGCCACCAGCACGTCTGTCCTGGAGATGACTGGTACTTGATGTTGGACATGAGGGAAGCTTCTGGCAATGTCTCACAGAAGCCACCCCTGAGCCCCCTGCTATGAAAATCTTGCTACCCAAAGCCAATTCACCTTGCCTCCTCTGTGGAGGATTTTGCATAGTCTTCCCTGGACAGCTGAAGTCTGCCAGAAGCAAATGTATAAAATGCAGTTGTAAGGAAATTAGGTTAACAAAATAGAAAGGAACTACTGACCTTTAAAATAAGAGGTCAAAACGAACAGCAAAAGGGAAGAGCAACAGCTAGAGACTGATGGATGTCACAAACTAAATGAACTACCTTACTGGGGGATGTGTAGAACACCTAGAGCAGGAATTATCCTCAAATTTGGAGAAAATTAACCCAATGGAGAAGTGAATCTGACCACAAACAGATCTGAGAAAAGGACCCTGCCTTTGCTGTGTGTTGAAGGCAGAGAAGTTACACCCTGGGCCCTGAGTCCAGGTCAGTGACAGTTTCCCAGCATGTGAGCAAGAGTGTGCTCTGCTGACCTGACGTGACCAGGTGAGTGGTGTGTGTGAGCGGGATGCTCCCGGGGCTGCTGAGCTGAGCTCAGCTGCTGATGCTCAGAGCATGGCCAGGTCACATAATGAGCAAAGGGGTTATTGGGGTGTCTGTTCACATTGTCTGTAAGTGCTGGGAACTGTTGGTGCTTGGCAGCTTTTCCTAAGGAATGCTCAGAATTGCCTGCATCCCTCTCTCACTGTGCTTCGTATCAAAATGAACCTTATACTGGGGATAGGTCTGTCCTAGGCTTATGCCTGTGACATTCGGGGTTTGCTCCTCCCTTTGCCCATGAGAAGGCTGCAGGAGCCGCAGAGATGGAGGGTTTATTTGTAATTAAGCCCGACGTCCTGGAGAGGGAGCCGAAGCATCGCCCAGCTGCGCCCTCCGCTCCCGGCACCTTCCCGGGAGCGCAGCCGGGCTGCGGGTGCTGCTCAGGCTTCGTTCCTGAACCCAACAAAGATTGCACAGGATGGTTTCAAACTGGCGTGTGTTTGTGCTGCTGTCACGGGTATCCTCACTGAAGCCCCCCCATATCTTCAAGAATATAGAAAAAAAATTAATTGGATGTGAAACCCAAAGTTTGCCGTGCTCCAAAATGTTAGATTTTAGTCCAGAAACAAGTGTTATTCCCAACTGGTTTGTGTTGCAGTTACTTCCCTCTGGTTTGTGCCACAGTTTTTTCCTTTTGAAATTCCCTATGTGATAGATTTTTAGCTTCAGAAGGAGTTTTCCTGAGAAGCACTGTCCACCAAGGATATTATAATAATGGGTTCTAATAATAAATAAGCCCATGATCAGGCTGTCAGGGTTTAAATGTTGGATAGTATGGCCCTATTTATTATTGTTAGAGCTGAGACCATTTGAGTTATGGATTTATTTCACTGTGCAGTGTGCTTTTACAGTATTACAAAAATGTTATTCAAATTTTCCTGAACTTGATTTTAGGTACCACCGAGGAACTGCCTGGGATTCCATCCAGTTTGCATGAACTCCACTGGACATTTGAAGACCTGCACTGTTGACAAGCACATCACAAGTAATTGGCTCAGGGTAGTGTCATATGCTTTTCCATCCCAAACAGGTTCCAGCCATGTTTCCCTTAATTTTTCAATCTGCCAATAGTCACATGTAGGCTGAGGTTATAGGGCAAAATGGCATTCTAGAGGTGTCTTAGTCAATCCTTGCAGTTTAAACTGCATCACAATAATTAATAACCATTTACCGGAATGGAAGAAGAATTTCAGTAGGTCTGCTACAGCCCAGGCTTATCACAGTGTTATTGAAAACATCACCCAGCTAGTTTACCCACACAGTCACCCTCAGACACTCTTTGTTTCCTTATTTTTCTTTTTTTTTTTTAAACCCATCTACTGTAGATTAATTTCTGTACCCTTTTATGTTTCTGAGTTGTGGAAGAAGTCTTGTCTGTCACAGTTTCAATTGCTAAAGATTAAGTGAAATCTAAAAGGCTTTACTTAAACTCTATGGTCCAAGGGTCCAGTATAAGAGAAAAAGAATTCCTTTTGGCCTTTCAATCCATGTGTATCAGGACAAGAAGAGGAAGAAAGGGTGTGGTGTTATGCACACTGTCAGTGCTAACAACTCTGTACAGGGTATCTTAATATTACCAGCCTTTCAGCTGGTAACTGACAGCTCTCCCACAGCAAGCAGGGGAGAAAGAAGGAAAAAAGGCATATACCTTGAAAGTCTGACTGCATGGAAAAATGCATACTAAATTAATGTCAGAGATAATTCTGTGCTAATAGGAATAGTAAAAGTAAGAGAGATTTTTCGATCTCATCCTTATAAAGTGACCCTTGTAAAATGACCATCGGGAAATGCATCACTCATTTTCTTTGTAAGGTTGCAATGCAAAATAATATATTCAAACTACTACTCCATCTGTCTCTCTCTGTCAGCTCCTCCTCCCATGAATCTGTTCCTAGACAGTGTGTTTATGTGCTAGCCTAATTCAAATATTTTCCATGTAAAAAAAAAGGGGGAGACAGAAAACACACAGTTCATCTGTAAGTGATATCTGCAAGAGCAGACACATTAGATGGAATGAGGCCATTAACTAAAACTCAGCAACTTATGCTGGGCTGTCTCTGCTGCAAGATATGCCTCCTCTGGGGATACAAATTATTTCCTAAATCATCACTGACTTGATTTGCAGTGAAGCACAGTCCTGCTGCGGGAGTGCAGTAGTTCTAAGACCTCAGAGAGTCAGGAAAGTGCCTGTCTCAGTTTTGAGTGGTTTTCTTCGAGCTCCCCTGCAGCCCAGGGCAGTAGGTATGATGATTGACAGCATTTAAAAGGACAGAGATCCCGAGTTAAAGCTTTAGAAGGCAGGCTACAGCAGTCTTTTCTTCTCTGAGCGGGGAACAGCAGGACCTTTGAAGCAAGCGTCCCCTCAAGAGTGTTGGTCATGACCATGTAGTTCAAACAAAGCACACATGAAGCCATGGCATCACCCCTCCTCCTTCCTGTTCACGCTTTCATCTCTTCCAGCATGGAGCAGTGGATGCCCTCCCCAGAACCAGCACCAGAACCTAAGGCATCTTGCACAGGATCTCCTGCAACTGAGAACACCAGTCTCAACCTTTGTCTGCATCAATAAAACTGAGGCAAATTAAGCCAAAGAGTTACACCAGGAAGTAATTTGGCCCTTGAAGCCTAGATGGGATTTGAGAACATGAATTTATGTATGGTGGAGAGCAGTGTGTGGAAATGCCTGGAACCAAATGCAAAGCAATTTAGATTACTGTGATAGCACAAAAGCTCTTTGTGTAGACGATTTAAGACATCTGCCCATGGTCCAGACATCTGTGTGCAATGAATACCAGTTCTGAGCTAGCTCTTTATTTATCATTCAGTAATGTCCATTAATAATTGCTGCCCCCATACAACCCTCTCTTTGTGTATATGTAGTTATATATGGTTACTTGATGACTGTAATAAACAAGGAAAGAATGACTCGTTCTTAAATTGAAAATACAATCTATGATCTAGTTCTATTTCAAATATAGACAAACACATTTTACTCTTCCCTTCCATTCTCTCTCTTTGTCTATATTTAAAGATGCTATTGCATATTTATATCCCTCAAAATAATGGACACATAAAGTAGCTCCTGTCATACAGATGGGTCACACAGAGAGAATCTTCTAGTACTTTTATCTCACCTTCAATTCTCCTCCTCTTCAGACAGATTTCTTTTCCTTGCTATCAATACTTCTCTGGATTTATGTTCATATCTCACTGATTTGCAAACTTGTCTTTATTTATGTAGAGTCTTGGAGCCCTTGCAGTATCTTATACTTCTCTAGTAAGTCTTTGTTGCTATAAGAAGGTAGGAAATTTTCTCTGGTGTGCAACCATAGACCAGTACTAATTAGACTTGGTAGCAACGAAGATAGCAAGTGAAAATAGTGTGTAATCACCTGTAAATAAACAGATTTGTTCCATCTGTTCCAGTAATTCCATTTCTTCTTAGCAGTTCAAATGAAGCAATACATAAGCAACTGAAGAGTAATCGTCCCAGTGTCTTCATAAAATTTAACTTGTAAGTCTAACTGTAATTTAGTTAAATACACTTTTATGCTTATTTATTGAAGTATTATGTTTAATGCTCCAGTCTTGAACGAAAACCAATCTGATCCTCTGATTTTGGTGAGTTTTGGATTAGGTTTCCAAAGTTTGGAGAATGTGTTCCTAGCACACTGTAATCAGTGAAAAACTTGGGTTTAATGATTGATTTCTTTTGAAAATTTGAATAATTTGAATAACTGTCTTCAATTTCATCAGTGTTTACCTGTATTGCAGTGCTTATAGAGCTCCATATTGCTTGTGGGGAGAACAGAAGTCTAAACTCAGATGATGCATCTCTTGTCTCTGGAATTTGCAGCTGTTCAGGGTTAAGTTAAAGGTTTCACTGCATTTTCTCATGATGGTTAGGAAGCAATTCTGTGTTTTTGCAATCTGTCTTGTCAGATTTCCCTCTTCTGTGGAAAAAGATTCCAATAATAAAAGCCAAATAATGAATGACCTTTATGCAGGACCATGAAACACATAGATATGGTCTGGGAATATCCCCATCTTGTCCAATGGAAAATGTAAGGAACCAGTCTCACATACAGAGACTACCCTATAAAAAAGGCCAGAATGGCAAAGTGGTCTTAACCTCCAACCAAACTCCACAGAATGTGGGAAAGACTGTGCTAATCAAAAGCTTCTTGGGTCATCCAAACTCTTCTTTCATTTTTTTCCCCTCTTCACCTTGAGCAATAAGACAAACCAGGAATCATTACGCTGAACTAGAACGTTATACTGAGATTTGGGCATTCTGTTTCAGATTTTTTAAGTGATCTTGGAAGTCTCATTAGACACCAGTATCTATATTCCCCATTTATAAGACAGGGGTAATAATGGTTCACAGTACTGTTCAGCAAGATACAAAAAGAGTTTGTGAACTGCTCTTACACTACAGAATACGTGTACCAAAATGCCAGGTAAGAATGAAAGATCATTTCTGATCTAAAGCAATATCATTATTTTAAATGAAATAAATCCAGATTTACACTGTATTGGGGTGAATACAGGGAAAATTTTCCCCAGATTATGTATTTTACAGGAAAAAGTTTGAAAAAGTTACAGGAAAAAAGGTCACATTTCTTCTGTGTTTCATATATTCTATTGATTCCACAATAAATGTAATTGAATGTTCATTAGTTTCAGTCAAAAAATAGAATTATGTCCTGGTAATAAGTTTGACATTATTTTTACTCCAAAATAGAGATAGAGAGCAGAAATAATGAAGTACTTAGCAGAAGAAAAAGTTCAAAACAACTGACCTTCAGTCTGGAGAGAAAAAGAATTCAGAAGAAATTCAGTTTAGAAGAATCTAGGGGCTTTTCTTCATGTTGCTTTGATGTTGGGCCAAAATCTCTTGAGTTTCTGGATATCATTTGGAGATTATAGACTAAATGTCTTTAGGATTGGACTTGCTGAACAGAAAGGTCTTTTCCAATCTAAATGATTCTATGATTCTGTGATCTCGTATCTCTCCATAGCAGGGCAAATTCCTTTGCCAGAATTCCTCAGCTGCAATGAGCTCTGATGTCTTGATGAGTAACAGTCTGTCCTGCATCCTGGAAGTTGTTGCATGGCAAGAGACTCCTCTCCATGGAGAGAAACTGAAGATATTCAACAACTAAACCACAGCTCCCACAGGGTACCATGCTAGCTGATGACAGAATGCCAATACCAATCATTTCAGAATTCCATGGACACTTAGTAGTTCGGCAGTGTCCTGGTTCCAGCCAGGACAGAGCTAATTTTTTCAGTAGCCAGGAGGGAGCATGACAAGAACTCAGAGGTTATTCTACACCATCTCACGCCATTTCTGGAGCAGGGAAAGGGAGTCTCTTCCTGGGAGAAGGGGTTCCTTCTGGTTGAGCAAATGTGGCAGGGGAAGCTGTGGGGTAACACCAGTCCCGAGGTGCAAGGAGCAGCTGGGCTGGCATGGCTGCAGCTGAGTCAGACTGCAGGGAAAGGGGGAGGCTCCAGAGCACTTGCAGTGAATTGACAACATCATCATATGGGGCAACACTACAAAAGACGTTCTTGAGAAAGGGGAGAAGATAATACAGAGTTTCCTGAAGGCTGGTATTGCCATAAAGCAAAGTAAGGTCAAGGGACCTCCCCAGGAGATTCAGTTTTTAGGAGTAAAATGTCAAGATGGATGTCTCCAGATTCCAAAGGACATGGTCAGTGAAAGAGCAGCTATGTCCTCATCAACCAGCAAACAGGAAACACAAGCTTTCCTAGGCACTGAGGGTTTTTGGAAGATGCATATTCCAGAGTCAGATTGTAAATCTCCTCTATCATGTGGAATGGGAGAAAAAATTTAAGTGGGGTCCTAAACAACAACAAGCTCTTGAACAAATTAAACAGGAGGTTGCTCATACAGCAGCCCTGCTGTGCTTTCACCCCAGCCAGCAGCCAAGCTCCTTGCAGCTGCTTACTCACTCCCCTATCAGTGAGACTGGGGGAGAGAATCAGTAGGGTAAAAGCTGGAAAACTTGTGGATTGAGATAAAACCAGTTTAATAGGGAAAGCAAAAGACATATCCATAAGGAATTAATTCACTGCTTCCCATGGTTGGGCAAGTGTTTGGCCACCTCCAGGAAAGCAAGGCCCCATCAAGGTAACAGTGACTTGGGAAGACAAACTCATCACTCCAAACATCCCTCCCTTCCCTCCTTCTTCCTCCACTTTATATACTGAACATGATGCCATATGGCCTGGAACATCCCTTTGGTCATTTTGGGTCACCTGTCTTGGCTGTGTATCCTTCCACCCCACCATGTACCCTTCACTCCCTTGACAGCACGGCAGCGCAGGAAGAGGAAAGGCCTCGGGTCTGTGTAAACCCTGCTCAGCAATAACAAAAACATCTTTATATTATCAACCCTGTGTTCAGCATGAATTCAAAACATAGCCCCATACCAGACACTGTGAAGAAAATTAACTCTACCCCAGCCCAAACCAGCACATTCCACCCCTTATTCCATACCATTTGCATCATGCCCAGGTCCTACACAGTTCAATAAAACTTCATTACACACCCTCATCCCATCCTTTGAGTATCAGTCTCCTTCAGGCATCCACCTGCTCTGGTGGGGGACTCTCCATGGACTGCAGGTGGATCTCTGCTCCATCCTGGACTCATCATGTCACAGTCCCTTCAGATCCCACTGGAGTTCCAGCCCGCCCAGGACAGCAGTGCTGAAAGAGCAGTGATGCCCTGGCCTCCCATGAGCCCAGGGAGGGCTCCAGCTGGGCAGTACTGGCTTGATGTTTTTATGGTACCATTGCCATGCCCTAAACAGCATACAAATATGCTATTTTAGATTTTATACATGTTAGATGCAAGACTACTACAATAAAATAAAATCATGTTACATATCACTATATGACTTAATTTTACATAAGGTGAAGGGATCCCCATCCAGTACTGTGGTTAAATTAAAGAGCAGCACTCTGACATCAGTATTGGAGTAAGGATGGAGCTTTCAAAACTATCCATCAGCCTGATAATATTACCTGTTAACCCAGATGATGTCCCAGATTTTAGAATTTCTGTGTGTAGCAACTGAATCCTGTGTTTGTGAAGCAGTTTGCTTTAAACTCCTTTGCCATCTCTTTACAGCTCAGCATTGGGAAGCAACACTGATGTTTACTTTCTTTCAGTGTGCTTTGAATATCTTCATCCCGTCAAGGTGATAAGTGGTTTTTTTGTTTGTTCATTTGTTTGGTGGGTTGTTTTTTTTTTTTTTTTTTGTTTTGTTTTGTTTTGTGTTGGTTTTTTTTTTTTTTGTGTGTGGGTTTTTTTTTTTTTTTTTTGTTTTTTGTTTTTTTTTAATCTCATGCAGTCAATGAGCAGTGGCTGGTGTTCAAGTTAGTATTAAAAAAATAACAGATTCTGCTGCAACTTCTTTAACTCAGACACCTGGGAAAATCCAAGTGTTATAGGAATCATCCAAATATTTTTCACACACTTGTAAGGTATGAAAGCTCATGTTTTGATACTGCGTTAGAACCTTCATAATTCATCCAGATAAATATTTTACTGAGTTCTGTACTATTTATTGCATTTGTACAGCAGGGTGCTACAGTGCCATTAAACCTAAGCTCACTGTGGGATTCATCTATCTTTCCATTAAGGAATCAGGTTGCTCCATACTGATTTATTGTTGGCCTGACTGTTTTGACTTTGGTAAGATCAGTCTCATCAGATGCATTGCTTGTATCTATGTTTATCTAGTGCTTTCACACTCAAACTGGGCATATAAATAGATGTTTTTGCTGAAGGAAGCAGTTCTTGAAGTACTTGGTTTTAAACAGGATAAGAAATTGGATACACCATTAAAAGTGCTTCTGATCATGGTGACAAATCACAGCTTCTTTTGTGCAATTGTTAAATTGGTGCTACTTTAAATTGGTGCTACTTTAAATTGGACGTTTTCCACATTTGCTTGCAGTGGTATCCTTAAAATTATCAGAAGTTTATGAGTCGATAAATCCCTATATTTAGTACCCCAGAATTGTAAGCATTCCTCTAGACAATCTTTTCACCAGGTTCAAAAAACCCACTCAAAAAAAGATAAAAATTTTTCCCCCCACAAACTCTCTAATGGAAGAATGTTCCAGACCTTTATTTCATTGGCATTTGGAAATGTAATTTTTATCTAGATGGGGTTCTTGAGCAGTTTATATTGATTTTTGTTTGTGAGTCCAATTTACTCTTATTCACCTTCTGATTTTTGCCTCATTTTCAAAAGGAGAACTCATACTGCTACTCTTCATTTTGTGGACTGAAGCACCTTAACTTTTCTCATCCTATTTTACACTTGATTCTCCATTCATCTGAACAACTTAGTAGCATGTTTCTCTGTAATACAAATGACTAGAACACAGATGAGATTTTTCCAGCACAGTGCATAATTACAAGAAAGTTTATATTTGCTGAAGATACCTTGGGGTTTTTATGGTCATGTTCTGTTGATGGCTCATAGCCACGTGGTGGCCAGTTACCTTAATAACACCTTTCTCCACTCTTTCAAGTCTAAACTCTGAGCAGATAGGTTCCTTAAAATGCCTTTCCCCTCACTGCATTTGAGCTGCTGCATGTTAAATAATTCCCACCTTGAAGCAAGCACAAAACTGTAACAAACATGTTATATGCCCTGCTAAACATCAAGCTGTATGAAATGTAGCTTGTTTACACAAAAAGGGACAGAGAGGCTCCACAAAAAATCACGTTCACTATAAAAAGCCAATAATAAGCACTTTTGAACACCAGCCTGTGTCCTGCTTAGTCATTCTTTGCTGGGAATTTGACCTGAGTTTAAAGATGGGGTTTCAGAGATGTTAATATCCTGGGTTCAGGGAGATTTCTGGGGAGACTGTAAAGCATAATGCAGCAGATTATATTGCTGTTAGATGGAAAACAAGACTTTGGCAAAGCAAAATAAGACACCCCACTTACTCCACTTTCTCCACTCAAAATTGACATTTTTATCCTGTTTGTAGAGACAGTGATGAGGATTCTTATCAATTCTTTTGAGGGCAGAACAAGTGTTCCTTCTTGAATGCCAGTGTTTCTTCTTTTGTCATCAAGAACATGTTACTGTCTCATCTGCAACAAGATGTGCAGTCATTTTGTTGATGCTGCCTTTTTTTTTTTTTTTTGGAGAGTGCTTCTTGTGCAACTACTTCATCACTTAAAAAAAAAAAAAAAAAGTAATGTAAACATTCTTTGTCTTAACCAGAAATAGATTTCTCTCTTTTTTAATCACATAGAACATGATTCCTTTTACATCACTTTTAATCCTTTGATTATAGGTTCCTAGCCCAAGCCATTAGGATTAAGCTTGTCCTGTACTCAATTGCATGAAGATGAGCATTCCCCCAAAAAACCAATTCTTCTTATCAGATGCATGTTTAAGATACATAGAATACATCAAACCACTTGTGAAAATAAGACCCTATTTATCTTAGGCTGAAGACCCAGCCTTTGAAGGGATGCAAATAGGCAAACTTCTTATCATTTTACTAAAATGCAGTGTCTCTAGAACTGAAAGACTTCTGTATTGAACCTCTTTGGAACTTCTGTAGTAGCAGTGTCAATGGTCTACATCCATAGATTCTTCAGAATATAAACTTTCCAAAATGGGGACAAAATTCTTACCTGTTAGCGCTCTATTTTTTTCCCCCAGAACACAGTAAGTGAACAAAGGATGGAAATGAAAATGTAGTAGTACCTTCATATTCTCCAAAGATTTTTTTTGGCTAGCCCATCCCCACAAGAATGCCATGATTTCTTTCATTATTCATGAGAAGAGCAAGGTAGAATGCTTTCAGATGTAAATACCCTTACTATGGCAGTATAGTAATATTGATTCCTGGCCTATTTTTCTCTGAAGTACTGAAGAAAACCTCTGCAATCCTATTTTTCACCCACACAGGTGGTGACAGAAAGTTGGAGAAACGGACATGTCAAGGACTTCAGAGCTGAACATAAATGCAAAACAATGAAAAATCCCCAAAAGGAATGAAAAGAAACTAGAACTAGAAGAAAAAGTATTATAGATTTGAAGAGAAATAGAAGAATTAAGGAAAATTGAAACACTGCTGTAACTTTAATATTGCTCTATTCATTTTAGTGTTATCTTGCCTTCCAAATTCTGATCTTCAGTTTCTTCTATAGCCCTGTCTTATTCAATCTTCAGAATTTCTTCCTTTGTACTTGACTGTATCCCAACTATCCAAGTGAAATTATGTGCCTGGACTGAGGTTCCTAAGGGAATACCATAGTAATACTGAATAGTAATGGAGTTGAAAATGGAGAAGAAAGACAGCAAAGGAGAAAGGAAAAAAATAAAGAGAAAAAAGGTTGACAAAAGAAGGCCCCACCTTCTGCTGCAGCTTCCTAAGCACACACACACTCCTTCCCCTGCCATAAACTTGTAGGAGAAATTAAAAGATTACATGCAAGCCATTTTCACCATTTTTATAGACATCCTTTTCCCATTGAAAGGCCTTGTCTTCTTTTACATTAGGAACTATGTTTTCCCATCATTTTATTAAAAAGGTACAGCTCTGTAAACCCCAGTGTATTTATTGTAAATAAGAATTCAACTGTGACAGGAAAGCCAGGTTACACATCCAAGGTGTAATTACTGTATTGGTAGCCTGTGTAATGACAGCTGCTGCACTCAACATTTCCACAGGAGTTGTTGTTTATGTATTGTGCTCACAAGGCCCTACTTCAGAGACATCCTGCTACACATTCTACTTTCAGATTGGTTTGAGCTGGAAAATGTACCAGGAATTTCCTACCTACTTCGCTAAGTAGTGATTCAGTAATTTACTGTCCATCTTCTGTTAAACAAGGTTCTGTGTTAATATGTTTTCATAATTAATGGAAAACATCATTTTCAGAGGTTTAATGCACATGTACATTAGACTTATCTTTCTAAGAACTGTGTCAATAGTCTGGTAACCAGGGAGCTGACACTGATAAATTTCTTACCTTCTGCTTAATTGAAGATCTGTTATGGTTCACATATTCCTAGCAACATTTGCAGATGCTTTTAAATTCAAATGCAGTGTTCTCCTCTGACTACTCATACTTTACTACCAAATTCAGCATTGAAAAATACTAAAAAAACTCCAGATCTCTAAGTTCTGTTCCTGGCTTTGCAGCAGATGCAGTGTTTCCTCAAGTTACTGGATCATGCTGCCTCACAAACCATTTAAAATCCTTTGACTTTCTTCTGGTAATACTTCTTTATTATTAGAAATATTCTATTTAGTGAATTGAAGGCATGAGGCTGCACTATATGAAGTTATTTTCTCAGGATAGTTAAGGAGAGGCTCTGCCATTCACAGATAAACTTTGTCTTCTTGAACTGAATAAAAATGAATTGAAAATTCCCACTGACTTTCTTAAATCAAAAGAGCATAAGACAGTCCCCAGGTACTGCACAAAAGCAAGTACAAGAGTGCTCAGTTACCTCTCACCTGTGACATTGCAAAACATAATACTGCAACAGTAGTTCCTCTGATTTGTATGAGAGGCAGGGCTGAGCTTTTGGAGGTAGTGCAAACCCCATGTAAAACTCAATTGAATGAGACAGTTTTCATCCAGCCAGGGTGCAAATGAAACCCGGAGTCCTGCACTGAGGAACATGTAAGTCAATGGGAGTGTGAAAAGCTGTGATTTGTTTTTGTGCAGCAAGTGGAAACCCCTGTGCTGGCTGCTGTGGTGGCCATGGATGGTCACCAGCAAACACTGCAGGGGCTGCAAGTGGTGCTGCAGTCCCTGTCCCATGTGTCCTCTTGCAGGTTGGACTGCATGGGATTGCAGCAGGCAGAGTAGAGCAGATTCAGCACTCACTGACAGGGGAGTTGGCATTCTGATCACTTTTTTTTTTTTTTTTTTTTTTTTCCCCAAAAAAGTACCTAAGGCAGAATTACTCTAAATTTGTCCCACAGCTGCTGTGCGGCTTAAATTATGAGCATTTCTTCAGGAAGAACATTGAGTCCATTTGTCTTTAATAGGGTCCCCCTGGTGTAACTGCTGACAGAATTTGGTTGGATGAAGGCAATTCAGGGAAGAAAACAAATAGGGGGGATAATGGCCAGTCCCTTGAGATGGAAACGTTACACAAACACAACAAACACATGCACAACAGTGCTCAGGCAGGGCATTGTTGTTTCCAGTTTCGATTAGCCAGTGGCAGCTTGACTTTGGATAGGCCCACTGTGTGCTTTAAAGAGCCATAAAAAGGATGTAAGCTATTTCATGGGGGGTCACAATCCCTTCCGATGTAGCCATATGTTCACTTTTCACTCCATTCACTCCTCTGGTGAAAACCCTCTTATCTTAAGAGGAATTTAAAACAACAGTTCTGTCTTAACTTATTACCAGCAACTTTGAAGGAGTTAATATTTTTAAAGACTAATCCAGACATTTTGTAATTATTTGCTCCTGAATAATATTTCTGGTCGATCCTTGGCTAGAGCACAAGATACTACAAGCCAGCCTTATACATGCCTCTTTCCCCAACAGTCTTTGTCTCACAATCCTTTTAAGCTGGTGAGCAACAGTTAACATCATTTTGCAATATTATGAACCACTGCAGGGCAATGTAGATGATGGTGTTATAGCTTAGATTTCCTTTCAACTCTTTTTTTCCTCACTGCCAGGCACTAGGCTCATGCCCACCATAAACAGCTGCCAGTAAGTTTTTCTGCATCAGGAAGACAGAAATCACCTCTCTCCTTTTGCAGATGATTGAGTCAAGCAAATCCCAGGGCATATTTTAAAATGAAGTTGCTAAAACCTGCCAAAACCCCACAAGTCAGCCCTCCATGTAAAAGCATGATCACAGCTCAGGGGAGTTGCTGTGTTTTAGAGGAAGCACATGAAAAACTGCTTTGAAAGGGAAGATGTTCCTTCAGACATCTCAGTGCTCAGACACTGCTTATGTGAAAAGAAACCATGATGCATCAAATACAAAAATAAACGCAATTCCTATGTCTTGTGGTATTTCTTGATGAAGATAAAATAGAGAAGATGCCTGGGTCTGCAGAACACTGGGAGGAAAGAACTGGCTTTTCTAAATGTGCTGCCCTCAGGGGACTGGGTCTGTTGTTTAGAAAAGAGCAATGCAGGATCATGCTGATGTAAGGAGCTCTAAGTTATGATAATGCAGATTGCAGCTCGACAGGCTTGATGAGCAGCCAAGACAGCATGTTTCTGCCCTCCCTACCAGGCAGAGCAGCACCATGGGACACATCCAGTGCCCACAACAGGCACTGAGGACAGAGTCACCAGTGTCAGCAGCCGTGTTGACACAGGCAATAAGCCTACCATTTCCCCCTCTGTCACTACAGATGTCACCGTGTGTTACAAACCAGTGTGTCCTTGCTGCCCAGGCAGCTGCAGCTCACCTTCCTGGGCAATTTCCAGCATCTCACATTCTTGCCTGTGATGACTTGAGGTTGTGTAACTATCTGATGGGTTGCTCTGCTGCAGTATCATTTCCAAGAGCCAGTAACAATATTTCTGCAGGATCTTTCAAATTTTATGCTGAAATCTCCAAATGACCCACTAAGATGACCTCATTCGTCTTCAGGAAGTATTCTGTTCACATTCTTGTATTTGAACAGTTCTGAGGAACTCACTTTGCACTCAGGGCATGACTTTATCACAAACTTTCTGAAACTAAATGTCATTCTGTACTCCTGGTTAATTATGGCTTTTGAAAAAGATGTGTAGCATAAATGCATATTGCTGTGCACAACATTGAAAGGTTGATGTAATATCTGGACAAGACATATTCTGCAGTGATTAAAACTGTGATTAATGAAAGAGAAATGTGATAAAAATTTAATTTATTAATGCTATTATACACCATTACATGTAATAAAATGAATCCTCTCTCCACAGCAATAGTATCTTAAGGGAATAACAGTAAACACAATCAGAGAGAAATGTATTCTCTTAGGATCCCCCCCTTCCTCAGTCTTCACAACTGAGGACTCGGATAAGACAAAAAAATTATTACCACAACCAGAACACAACAGCATAGTAAGTATTTGTGCTGCCTCTAAAAAAATATGTTGTTGAATTCTCCTTCAAATACACAATGAATTATAAAAACACCCAGCACAAATAAATCTCCCCCCAAAACAAAGGAGAATTTTATGCGATATTTGTGCAAGATTTTTTTCAAGGTAAAATTGATTGGCAGAAATAGTTACGAAACAGATTTCCCCCCCAATCCTGCAGTTAGTGATGATGATGATAATGTTTTAGAGTACTTTTTCTTAGTGAAAAGTTTTGAAAAGTTTGGCAAAAATGCAGAAAATACTTTACATTGTGTCAAAATTTGTAATGAAGGAATAAATCTCCCCGTTCATTCTCGGCAATTTGCAAAACGACACCACCGAAACAGACAAAACGTTTAATCGTGGAACGCTGCCGCAGCTGTGCTTTCCAGTTACGCTGGGAGCTGGCCTGGCTTCCCACTGCCCTCTGACATTAACTCGGGCAGAACTGAGCCCTGACACAAGCAGGCAACCACTCTGGGGCATAACACAGAAACCAAATTACTTCCCTCTGCAGCGTGCGGGGGACACTCCGCATCTCAGGCTGCACCGCCAGCTAATCCAGCCGCCTATGTGCCACTTCAGCAGACGGGCGCTGGGAATCGATGGCAGATCAATCCCTGGGCGCTGACAGCGCGCAGTGCCGGCCCCGCCGCCGCACAAAAGCGGGACGGGGAGAGCCCCGCAGCCCAGAGCGCGGCACGGGCGGCACCGGCTCCGCGGCGCTGCCGCAGCCCCGGGCGGGAGGCGGCCGGCCCAGCCCGCTCCGCCTCGGCAGCATCGCCCCTCCGGGCGGGCTGCCCCCCTCCAGCGCCTTCCCCGAGCTGCGGGAGAGCGCGGAACTCCCCGGGGGTGCCTGGTAGGTGGCTACGCGAGGCAGCGGCGCAGCCGGGTCCCCACGCGTGCTCCGGGCACGGGATCCGGGTGGGTGCGGGACTCCCCGAGGCACTGAGCGGGACCTCCCCGGGCGCGGGGCGAGGCGCCGGGGCTGCCGTGCGGACCGACAGGCGAAGTGCGGGAACGCTCCCGGAGAGAAGAGGGAACCCTAGGGGTGGGACCCCTGCAGCCACGGAGCAGGATTCCCGGGGCGTGGAGCGGGACTTCTGGGGAACACCGACTGCCCGGGCATCAGCGCACCGGGACGCCCCAGAGGCGGCACCGCTCTGGCACGGTGCGGACCCACGGGGAGCGGAGCGGGGCCCCCCGAGGGCGCTGCGGGATCCCCAGCGGCGCAGGCAGCGCCCGGCCCGCTGCGCGCCGGGACGGGAGCGGGGCGCGGGGCCGGGGGATGCCCGGGGCCGGGGAGGGGACTCGCCTGAGCCCGCCTGCCGCCGCCTGCGTTCCCCTCCCACCTCGGGCGGCCCCGCGGAGCCGGGCGGAGCGCGGCGGGGCGGCCGGCGGCGGCCGCGGCTCCAGGTAGGGAGCGCCGTCCCGGGGGAGCGGCTCGGGGGCACGGCGCGGAGCCCGGCGCGGTGCCGGAGGTGCGGTGTCTTCTCCTTGCGTTTTGCGGGGCAAACGCTCGGGGGAGGAGGCGGAGGAGGAGGAGGGGTGCTCGGGATGCCACCTGGGATAGGGGGGAGCCTCGGTGGGCTTCGCTGTCCCGGCGAAGTCTTGCCCCGACCCGTCCGGCTCGGGCCGTGCCTCCGCTCTGCGCTCCCGCGGGGCGCGGGCACCGCTCTGGCCCTCGGAGGGGCCGCGTCCTGCCCGGCTCTCCGCGGCTGCTTTGTAATGGCCTGGGCGGGAGCGGAGCAGTAGCGGTGCCTCTGAGTCCCTTCGCATTGCAGAGCTCTGCCTTGTCTTTTAGAAACTCGTTTAGATTAAAAAGTAAACTAGATTTAAGCAGCCGTGAATGGCCACAGTAGTCTCTGTGGCTAAGGAAATGTGGAAGAAGGCTCTTCACTGTGCGCGTCCGATTTAAAGTAGACTTTACTAAGTTGGGGATAGTTTACGAGATTTTAGAACTAAGTGGGTTTTGAAGGAGCCTTCGCTTTTTATAAATGACTTTTTAAATGCACATCTGCAGGACAATGAAAATTCTCTCTGCGTATTTTCTGGATTTTCTTGCCTGTTAGATCGCTCTGTGTCAATACTATTTTTCATTTGCCTAATGCAACGCACAGCTGCTGGTTATTCTGGGAGCTGAACTCAGTGTGTCTGCTGGGCAAGGTAGACCTCAAGATCTGAGCAGCGGCAGTGTATTGATTCCATTAGCGGAATTTACAGATCTACGGACAGATTCCTTTTAACACAGTCGCTTTCCCAGAATTAAAGTTCCCCTCCGAGCGCCTGTCGCTGGTCTAGGCCAATAGATGGCATAAGGCACTCAGGCTGACGTCCTGAGGGGACAGAGGGAGCAAGAATATCTTTTGTGCGGGAGCCAGGAGTTTCAGAGGGGATGTGTGAGTCGAGTTCTGGGTGTCTGACTTGGGATACCTGGGGCAGATCTCATTTTCAGAGACATGTCCTGGATCACTCATTCTTACTTGCAGCATTTCCCAAAATCTTTCTCTCCTCTAGTCAGTTAGGGTTAAATAACCTACAGATTTGGAAGGATTTGATCTGTGTTGATATCCTAAGCCATGAAGTAGAGGTGGCTTTTCAACTTTGCAAGTTGTATTTAATATCCGCTGCTGGGGGGAAGCTGCCCATTGCTGTAGTCATTTGGGAGAATGAAAGACACTTGGCTAATAAGGAAGAAACTTTTTAGTTTCTGTATCTAAATTTCTGCTGAGATAGGACTGTGGGTAGACAAAAAATATTTTCTGTTCTGAAATTGTGTAAATTATTTAAATACAGATAGGTAGCTAAATGATGATAAAAGAACTTTAACTGATTGTAGTCATACCTGGCTTTTACAAGGGTACTTCTTAGCTGTAGATTTCAAAACAGTTCTCTTTAAAAAGAGGCACAGTATCATTAGATTTTTTTTTTCAATTTCAGGAATTAAAGTAAAGACCCTTTTGGCAAGGTCCAGAAATAATATCAGATTTTCTAAATCACAGTTCTTTACTTGTCTATTAGATCTGCTTTATACAGTCTGGACAGGTTTAAGTGTGTCTTGCAATTAAAAAAAGAGAGTAAGTCTATATGTATTAATAGCAGAGGACATTAAAGCTCTTCTTTAAGAGACCTTCTTCCTTGTCTGTAAATGTCTTCTATGTCTTGTTACCTGTCTCAGCAACCCACAGAAGTTGTAGCAGCCCTTCAACTTCCTATTTGTGAGTGTGGGCAAAAGAAAATCAATGATCAGCTTTCAGCTGAGCTGACAAAAGCTGCAGTGTGACCCCTAGCATTATTCCTGGGACAGGTGAGGTGAGATGTTTTACTAAAATGTCCTTTGTAGAAACAGAAGTCCTGAAGGAGAAGCAGTTCTTTGCTCAGCCTCCCTAGGACTTAGCAACTTTCCCAGGGCAAGAAGAATAAAACCACCTTAAGCCTGAGAAGATGATACGTGGGTGTTTAGCCACCAGCATCACCTCAGTTGTGCAGTTACAGCCACAGGCAGGATAAAATCAACCACTAACACTCAGTGCCAAGGCCGTTCAGCCTCAGTGCAAAACAAGGTTCAGCAGTGACTGAGCTGAGCTGCAGAGGCACCTTAAACCTGCCTGGAGAGTGCAGGCAGCTGAGCTTTCCACACTCAGCACTGGTGCATCTGCCAGAGGTGTGCTCTGTGTTCTGGCTGAGCCCCTGGCCGGGCTGGTGTTGGACACGTGTCCTGCCTGGGTGCTGGGATCACTCCAGAGACCGCTGCCACCGCTCCCGTGGCTGCCTGCTGCTGGCATCCCTGTCCCTGCCAGCTGGGCAGGCTGAGCCCACGTGCTCTCAGGGGAGATAAATGCTCCTAACAAGGAGGGTGTATGAAGGGTAGGGTCTGGTGCGAGTTGGTCAGAGGCAGACCCTGTCCTGTTGGGCAATATCTGTATTAGCAGCCTGACCTGCACCTTGGTTACTTGAAAACAGGTTGAGACCATGCTTGTGGTCTTATGTCCTGGAGTCCCTGTCTAAGCCCATTTGTTTGCAGCATGTCTCCTGTCCAAAGGCTCTTGATTTAAGGAACTTGTGTACTTCCTATTGGGGCACATGTATTAATAAGATCTGCCAAAGGCTAATGACTAGAAACAGGGCTCAAGTCTCTGTACTTGCATCATTATCTGCCTTGCAAATTTGCACTTGTGGGACATCTGCCAAGGACACATAATAAAACAGAGATCATAAATAAATAAAATGTATTCCACTAATCTGTGGATATTTTCTTTTTATCTTGCCTTTGCCCCATCCCTTTGTTTTTATTTCTTGCTCTTCATCTATTTTTTTTTTATTATTATTTCTGTTAAGCCTTGCCTTTTAATTTATGGCATCATCTTATTTTCTTCCTGTGTTGCCTCTTTACTTTCTGAGGGGGAAGGCATCCCAAGAAAACCAGGCAGGATGCTGTCATTGCCATTGCCTGGTTTTGTGTGGAGGACCAAATCTTCAGCTGGTAGAAACTGTCCTTGACCTGTTCCAGACAATGGTTCTGCACCAGTTAATGCCAGGGGATCATCTGCTTCAAGGTACTACCTCAGTATGTTGCTCCATTCTTTACCATTTTTTTCTTTTTTAAGCCTCATTTCCTTCTGGTCCTTTTCATTTTCCCATATTTTACTGATGCTTCTTTCCTTAATACTGTACTTTTCATTTTATGTGAATGTGTTCTGCTCATCTTGTCTCATTCATAATGTACCTGATGTCCTAACAGCAGTGTGGTAAACTGCTGTCATCTGTCATTTGTGGGTAACTGGCTCGTTTCTCTTGCAAGGGCATTCTGTATGTGACAGTTGCTTGTAATGGCTTTCTTTTGTTTTTCATTCTGTTTTGGAGAAGATTACTTCTAGAATATTTATCTCTCTTGCAGAGGGAGATGGTGTTGGCTGTGTTGGTACTTAGTTTCTGAGGGAACTCATTCCACAATAATTTTCAAGAGACACCTGTCTTCTGGGAAGATGAGCTTTATGATTTGTATTAGAATGTCCCATTGTGGGACCTTCTAATTGTTGGACACTGGTTTTGTTCTGCTTAGTTTGCTGCGCATTTGGAGCCATTTGCTGTTTTACAGGTAAAGCCTGAGACCTCGATTTTTGTGCACTGTTCAGCAAGGAGCTCTGGTAAGTCTGAAGTAAAGGTGGTGGTCTCTGTGTGTTGGTAGTGTTCCTATAAAGGTGTGGAAGGGTTCACTCATTTTGCCCCCTAAATTGTTTCTGTCACTGACGTCTGTCTGCTGGGTATTCCCAATGTCACTAGTGATAGCATGAATTTCTGTTCTCCTTTTTTTATCCACAAACTCTCCAGCTCATCTTCTTGCCCTTCACACCAAGGTGACTTACTCATTTTGCCTTCCCATCCCTGACAGGTGAGTGGGGACTGAGGTGAGGGATCTTGGTGTACCAGCTCTCACAGCTGCTGAGAAATTTCTGGGAGGGGCTCCAGGAGAGGCCACTACAGCTCAGCCCTTCAGACTCCCTTTTGTTCAGGGCAGACATCAGCAGACATCAGCCTGGCTTTGGCTTGCTTGGTGCCTGTTGCCATCTCCTCCAGATAGGTTTATGTTTTAAAGGTTGATCTTGGGCAGGGAGAGCTGCTGGACTGTGAATCCAGAATTGATCCATGGGCAGCCAGGCACCATCCTCACCTCTGCCAGCAGCAGCAAGAGTTGCAGTTGTCCCTTCCTGCCCTGCGATGTGGTGTGCTGTGTGAGTGCTCTGGAGGTGCACCTGTGCAGCTGGAGCTGTGTATGCTCTGAGCATGACTATATTAGGGAAAAGGCTAAAAAATTAACTTTTCTTTTTTCCCCTTTCTTGAAGTTTTTTGGTCTTACCAGCCTGCCAGTAAATACCAGCAAAGGTCACATGGACAAAATGAAGTGTGGCTGGTTTAAGGAGGATAGGTTATTTATGGTCTGAGGCAGAATTTTGCTTCCTCTTTTTTCTTCGTTTTTTACATTTTTGTCCTTTGTTCATCAGCTTGGACAAGCAGTTTAGATGGCAACTGATATCTTAAAAACTGGTTAATTTTTCCAAGCGTTTAATCATTCAAGTCCAGTGCTACTCTAATGACAGGCTCAGAGCTCAGCTTGTGCAGAGGATTGCTTGTCTTTTCCTCAAAGCAATAGCAGAGACTTCATGAACTTGGGAGTTTTGAAGTAGAACATATTGACCTGCTACATGCAATTGAAAAGGTCACCTCTGGAGTCTCAGGTTCAGTTTCCAAAGCATGGAGCTCAAGGCATCTGCCTCACAGCACTTAATAAAGTGCTATGAGATTTATGGACAAAAGCCATCTTGTACTTCAGTCTTGTAAAACTTAGTATTGGCAATTTCGTGGCCCATATAGAGTTTCATATTTCTCTGTTTTTTGTTCTTCAAGCCTAACATATTGACTATTGATGTTCCTGTAAGTACAGCAGGTTACCTGTGGGAGGCAGATAATCAACTCAGGAAAAATCTCTGACAGCTTTGGTTTGCATGGAGGAGTTACAACACAGCCTGGGTAATTTCATAAAAATTGGATCATAAACTTCTGATTGCTCTGCCATGCTCCTTGCCTCTCTTCTACCTCCTCTCCTTCAGCAGACAAGAGCTGTTGTTGCTTCCAGCAGTATTACCTGCTGTGGAGGCTTCAGCTCTAAAACCTTTTTGGTACCGTGGTGGTGTGTGTTAGAGGGAGCAAGGGGGTTCTCACTCCTGGCTTCAGTGACAGAAGAATTAACCTCATAGTTTGTGAGATGCAGTTATAAATCTACAATATTAGTTTTGTGGACAATTGTTGTCAATCAGTATGTTTAAAGCAGGGGTGGTGGAAGACTGAGTGTGTCCCAAAGAAGACTCCTTTTTCTTGAAGGCTTTATCTTATATATATGTATAAAATTCTTCAGTTATTTCAATCAGTTACTGCTGAATTAATTAGATTATGATTCCAAAGCTGCTTTGTAATTTTATGAACTCCATTTATTGCCTGTTGAGAGAAGAGCAAATAGAGCCATAAGTTAGGTTTTCATTTTGAGAACAGCTCACTCATTACTGCAGCACAAATGTAAATCAGTCCTCCATGGTTTGGCTGTAGCTAGTGACAAGCATTGAATGATGGTTTCAGCATGACATTTTAGGGGCAGACACCTTTTCCCTTGAATAAGCTGCTGAAAATGATGCTGCCTTGTATATTCTTCTTAAGCTAAGAAGATCTGTGTGTCTTCCTGTCCAGTGCAATGTTTGCTCTGAAAAGGGCAGCCAGCATAGATCAATACTGTTCTTTTAATTCAGCCATGAAATTGGTAAAAGCTTGAGCTGGACAAGGGGGATAGAATGAGTTCTTGGTGATATTTTAGCTCAGTGCTACTAGTCTGGAAACAGTAATGGTGTTTATGTTCTCATTGTAAGCTGTTCTTTTCAGGGAGCTGTGATTTTGTTTTGCAGTTTGCTGTATGTTAGGCCTGGCAGAGAGAGGTTTTTCCCACTTACTTTGATTAATTTTTATGATGACAGAAAAGAACAAAACAAAGGAAAAATTAGCTCATAGTACTTTTGGTGCTCGAATAAGAGTTATTGTGGGTTCACATTGGAACCTGTGAATCTTGAGAGTGAGAAAAGCTTAATCTGCAAGCACTTGCTGCTAGGCAAAGTTCCTGGGTCTCTGGGATGCTCCATCCATTTCCTGACTATGAAGCTAGTCTTTTCTGAGGTGTTTTGTAGCTGCTAGAGGCAGGGGATGCGTTTCAGCCTTCTTAAGCTATCACTTATCCTTGGAGCTGAGCAAAATCCCTGGTTTGAGGCAATACTCAAGCATGATTTTATTCATTAGCTTGTAAGAAGTCCAACGTGACTTGAAAAGACTCCTTTTGCTGATGTGTGTTCAACTCTATCTGAAAACTTTGGACCAAGTTTCTGAAAAGTTTGGACCGAGTCTCAGCTGGCACCTCTAAAAGCTCCTGGCCTTGAGACTTGGGTCTTAGGCAGTCAAGCATATTTCTCTTAGTGATAAATATTACTGGTTTCAGATGGTATCAAGGGTTTATGTATTCAGATACAAAGTCTGGGGACTGTGGGAAAAGTGCCTCACAAATGAAGTGAGAGGCAGAAGTTGTCATTTTTTTCTCCAGAGTTTCACTGAGCACATACTGAATTACTTAATTCGAAAGTAAACAGAAAGAAAAAAGTATAATTTCAAGTATCTTTTTCTTCTAGAGAGTTGTAGATTAGCACTGCCCTTAAGGCCAAACGAGTTTTTGCTTACAGTGATGTTCAGTGGTACTTTGCTTCAAGCAGCAGCTTGTAAAGGGAAACTACCAACAACACCCAAATATGTATTGCTCTTAATTTCTTCCAGTGCGCTGCATATGCTTAATTAACTCTGATTCTTTCTTGGAAGACATGTAGCTAGGGTCTCAGATCTTCCTCTGGACCTCTTGTTGTGTGGTGTCTTCAAAATCCTTGGGGCTCGTTGTAAGAGTTTATGAATCTGTGTAGCTGAGGTTTAGTCCAGGCAAAATCCTAAGAAATCCCTTGTCCTGTAATGTCTTCCACAAAACATGTGCTAGTTTGGTGGGATTAGGATTTATGCAGCCACACACCTTCATTTTTCCCTCTCTGGACATTTCTGTGGGTCATCTTAAACATTAGAAAAATATATTTGTAGAAAAAAAGTGGGAGAAGTAAGGAGAGAAAGGGCTGGATTATGCCTTCTGAAATTTCTCCTAATCTGGTTGGGCTTTATATCTGTTCCAAACTTTCTGTCATTGGAAGACAATAGCGAAAATGGCACCAGAGTAATTTTATAAGGTCTGACATGGAGTTGATTAAATGGCTGTATTGTTATGGGCTGTGCAAACACATGTACTAGCCAGAATCCAGCCCACACACATAGCACCTCCAGTACCTTACAAATTGTGCCAGGGTGTGATATTACTTTGCATATGTAAATCCAGGTCCACTCAACACTTCGTGAAAAAACAATGGGTAATAATACTGACAGGTGCTGAAGTGAATTGCACTGGTTAGGACTGACTTATTTTGTGGAAAAACTTACTTGCTGGCTGTTCCTTTTTGTGTGCAATGACAATGCCTCAGCTGCTATGAATATTCAATTGAACAGTGGTGCAGTGATGCAACTCTGTATCTTAGCCTGTCACGTACTCGCTTCACACATTTTCTGGCAAATGTCCTTTCTGCTGAATGCTTTGTGGGGACAGCCAAGTTGAAATAAACAGGGAAAACACCTTTGTTTTTTAAGGACTGAGGTGACTAATAATACACTGGTTGACTGATGGGATGCTGTTTAAGGGGCTGTCAGCATCCTGGAGAAACTCCATGTGGGATGAAGAAGCCCCGTGCAACAGTTTGAATGGAAGGCAGCTCTGTAGAGAAGGACGTGGGCACTGTGAGCAGCATGTAGAGCACAGGTGAGCATGTGCCCTCTCAGTGAGGGTCAGCTGCATCCTGGGCTTTCTCAGCAAGGCTGTAGGCAGCAGGTCCACAGAAGGAGTCACTGAACCCAGATGGGAACAAAAGAGTGTCTAACTAGGCTCTAGGAGAAATATTTTCCCAATAAGAGGGGTCTGACTGGACCAGGTTTCCAGACAGTTTGGAGATATTAAAAAAATCAATTGGCCCTGAACAGCCTTCTTTAACTGAATCAGCTTTGACACTGGGTGGGACAAGGTGGCCTCCAAAGGATCTTTTGACCACAAATTAGTTTGTGATGCTACCTGGAAAGTCAAGAGGAGTGGTATATCTAAGCGATGTCCAGCGTAGGAGCAGTGAGGATGTACCAAAATCTGAGTGCTCAAGAAATGGAGGCTTCTGGAGGCCTCAGTGTGGGTAAGGTTTGCACTGTGGCTCTGAACCATGCATCTCTTGTGGATATTTTCTCCAGCTGCCTCCACATATTCTTCCTTAGCCTGGGGCCTCAAGTCACACATACTAGCACATTGTAAAAGTTACTTGGATGCTTTGAAAGTGAATGTTGGGTCACAGCAGACTGCATAACTTGCATGTGAGATTTGGAGCTCTGCTTCAGTTGTCTGGGGTCAAGAGAATTTATACTGAACAGTACTAACTCCTTTAGTGAGATTAATTTGCTGCAAACACAAGTGTTTTTACAGATTTTCAGTTGAAGGTTTCGCTCAGAATATTCATAATAACAATTGCTTGTGTTCTTGTTGCCTAAGAGACTCTGAATATCTTGGAGAACTTCACCATGGTAAAGAAAACCTTTGTTTATCTCTGAAATTAATAGAATTTTTTCAAAACATAAAAAAATAAATACGATGTAACTATCTGCCCAGACTGCCAAGTAAAATTAAATATATAGCAAAGGAAAGAACTGACTTGTGGAGAATTTGGAGATAGTCTGTTTCTGCTGTGCATCCTCAGTGACTCCATCCCATTCCAAATCTGCTGTACATGTACACATCCATGGGCCTGAACTGCAGCACAGTGTATTTACATAGATGTTAGGAAAATAATTTTGAAGGAACAAGGGCATTCAAGCACTGGACCAGATTCCATGACCTCTCTGGAGAGGCTTTATCAGGGGACATTAAATAAACATCTGCCAAAGTTTGTCTCAAAGTAGCTGATCTGCCTTGAGGAGGGGGAGAAGCTGAATTACATTACTCCTCAAGGTCCATTCTAAGCCTGTTTTCTGTATTCAATGTTATATTACTAGTGTAAGCATCTTATTTCTAAATAAATAAAAAACCTCAAAAAAATGGGCTGAAGTACCCCCAGTACCTGGAGTGGTGTGTGATAGCTTTTGAGGAGACTGTGAAGGAGGCAATGATGTGAGAGGGATGTGGGCTTGTTTGTGGGCAGCTGATCTGCTGTGTGACTTCAGGGACACTGCTCTCTGTTTCTGGGTATCTGCATTATTTTCCTTGCTTAGGTAGGTAAACTTTCAAAACCAAATGGCATCTATGAGTGAATTACTTTCACAAATGATCTTTGTAGATTCTAGACTAATTAATGACGAAGAGAGAATGCAGAATTATTTTTAAGAAGTACAATGATGCATTTTTATTCTGCGTCATTTTTTTTTCTATGTGGAAGTGTCTGATATTGGGATCATGTATCAGATATTTTTGGCAACCAGTGGTACCACAATAAGTGGTAATCCAATAGGATTTTATATTGGTTGTGATCACTGGAGACATACTTGAAACAATGGGGAACTCAGTGGAAAATGGGGTACAAAAAAAAAATTTGGGGAAGGGATCCACAGAAATAGCCCTTATTACAGAGGTAACCTGCAAGTTACAATGTCCACTTCAGATAGTACTTTGTGTTTTGAAGCTGTGCTCTTGATGGGTGCCATTAATATGACCTGTCAAACAAGATTATTGCCAAAATAACCTGGAGAGAAACAACTTATTTTACCATCATACCACAGAAACACTGACCTGCTTGTAACAATGCTTTTGGTATCTCCTCAGATATTTCTGTGAACTTCAGCCACTGGGATGATAGAACACAAGGAAGTGCTTAGTGTGGTCAGCTGTCTGTCTGAGCTGCCTGTGGAACAGGTGTTGTTACTGCAGCATTCTAGCTGTGCTGAAGTGGTGGGGATTTACAGGTTGGCTTTCGAGCAAGCACATTTTAATCTGTCACTTCCACTTAGTTGTGGATAATGATCTTTTAATTTATATCAACAAAATATAAATTGCAGAGCCTTTGGGAACATTGCAAGGTGCAAGCCTTGTTAACTCTCATAATGTGTGTTATCTCCAGGGGCTTTTCAAGTCAGAGAGAATAACTTCTTTTTCACTTTAATCATTTTACAAGGTGACATTCTGATAACTGGGTGATATTAGGTGTTGCTACTTGTTCTTTATGTATATGAGAAAGCAGTTCAGATCACAGACTGCATTCCCAGAGAATCTTCTGTCATGTGCAGGCTGCAGCTGCTACGTTTTCCCTTGCCCCTTTCTCATCCCAACCCTTGGCATATCCTCTGTCCTCACCAGCATCCTTATAGTGGAAAGAGCAGAATTTCACTTTGGGAGGATTCATTTTATGTTGTATCAGTCCCATGGAAGTTACCCCCCTTATGGCACAATCATATAGGCTGCTTATCTAGTCATGGCAGAGATGGACCCCACCTCTGGTGATTCACCCCCAAAAACCTGTGTCTCAGCTGAGTGGTGTGAACCACAGGTTGGAGGTGATTGTTCTTCTATTCTTGCTTATGTTCTTTTACTCTCAGTTATAACAGCTTTGTTTCTTCCTTATCAGTCTTTTGGAGGAAGTGATTTTTTTAACCCCCTATATTTGAAGGCCGTTTTTCGACAGGTATGAATATTTAAATGATTTTACATTTGAATATCAGCAGTGCTTCTAGCAGCTATTGTTGTTTCCAAATGATGATCATCTCTTTCTGATCTTCACTGTATTGTAAAGTTGCACAAGCTTTTGGCACAAGCTCAGTTTCTAAAACAGCCTGGTGACAGTAGAATTGCGCTGGGGTGAACATAGCCAAGTAGGCTTACATGGGAGTAACATCAGAACAAAATTTGGCCTGGATGATTCAACTCAAACTTTATTTATCTGAGGTCTTCTGGGAGGTTGTACTGAATCCATTTAAAAAGAAATGTAGTTGCATAATTCTAATATTTTCATGGCATTTTAATGCAATATTTTGGATAAAGGATGATACTGCCACTGGAATACAAAAATAAATTACAGGTGGTAAAATAATTTAGCTGATTAATTTATCCTCTTTGCCTCACAGAATGTCCATAACCACAGAGTAGTTTCTTCAGATGGTCTTGCTATTTGTGCTAGATGATTTTTTAAAGTTAACCTCTGCCTCCATAGTCTGTGAATGACTTTACAATTAACTTTACTATGTCACGTATTACACAGTAATAGGAGAGAGTTGAGAGAGAATTGAAAGGAGGGTTGAGTGTTGCAGCTTACATCAGAGTGAAAGAGCCTGTGCCAAGTAATATTACCTTACATTTTTCCAGGCTTAATTAAGTGTGCTAAAGCAGTTATTACTGCCCAGCTGACAGACAACAACTTAAGTCATGCTAATTGGATTTCAGTCCAAATCCCTAATTGTGATTGATCAAGTAAATTATATATGCATTTAAATGTTTTTCTCTGCTCAGTGAGTCAGAAAATGTAGACAGTACTTCTAGGTGGTGCATTAGACGAGTATTTGCCCTATAATGAGTGGAGAAATTCAGACACTTAAAAAATCAGTGAAATGTTGATCCTGAGCTGAAGGTTGTTATGGTTTGTTATCCACAGCATTTTAGAAGTACTTAGGTGTCAAAAGCTGCACGTGTGTAGCTTGGATGATTTGTAGAAGCTCTTAACTGTCGGGAAATTAGCAGGGTAACAGCCCAGGTGTTTGTCTGCATCATTAGGAGACAAAATCTGGTTCCTGGGCATGGCTGAGTGCCAAAGTAAGATTCTTTAGAGGGAATTTGCTCACACTTGAATTTCCTGAGTTTGGAACCCTAAAATGGAAATCTACCAAGATCATCAGATTCCTTGGGAAAAAATGAGCTCTGGAAATGCTTTGTCGAGTTGCCAGGATTTGTCCTTTCAGGTTCATGTCAGTGTTACATCCCTTGTGACTTCACTGTGAGCAGGACTAGGCCCTTTTATTTATGTTCCTTCAACTTAGAGGAAACAATGCTAAAATGTGAACTTGATCTTGAGAGGTTTATGGAGTATAACTGTACAGGAAGCAGGAGCTGAGGCTAAGAGAACATACCCATGAAGGAAACTTGTAGAAAGTCATGTAGGCATATGTCTTAAAATACTCTTTGAGTATTTTAAGTAGCAGAGCACAACAGGTGTAAACTAGTTCAACTTTCTGTTGTGTCTGGATAATCACAGATTAATGCTAACGAAAGATGAAAGTGCCCAAATTTGGAGTTACCAATAGCCAAGGTAGTACTATGCTCAAAGATTCAGCACGTCAGAAAAGATGTTCTGAGGCTTGTGATGTAGGACCTCACAGAGAATGGGGACTTTGTGTAGATACCATGCAAAACATAACTGAGAAAGAGTAACTTTGCTAACAAGTAAATGTGTCATATGGGGATCTACATGGTCACTAAAGATCTTAGTGGTTTGTTCCAGAAGAGGTTGGAAACCACAGCACTTTGGATGTGTTATACATCTGTGGCAAAGCTGTCTCAAAGGGACTGTATCTGCAAACTGTCTCTGTGACTCTCCTTTTGAGAGCTTTAGGGGTTTCACAGCGTGCTAAAAGCCCAGAAATTTGCAACTCCCCTCCCAACCCAGACAATGTTGGCTTCACCAACAATGTGTGACTGCAGAAGCACTGGTTAGAGCCCATATCCAAATTGGACTGGGAAGAGTTAGATCCTGTAATTCTGTTTTTTATTCTAAAGTTTGTATCCTTTTCACACAGCTTCCCTTATGACTGGCTTTTATTTAGCCCTGAAGCTTAACATTTGGAACTTCTATTTGTTAGGGGTTTTTTCATTATCTTGGAAAATAATGTTCATTCTTCCAGTAAGCATCTTTCTTCTGTGTCGTTTCATTTTCTATTCTATATGAATTCTTACCCAGTAGCTCCTTGAAACAGCTGAAGCAATTAAAGCAAAGAAGTAACTAACATCTGGTATGTGTTTATTTGCTCTCTTATACTTTCTCCAGGGCAAGAATTGTGTGATTTGGAATGGTTATCAGTTTATTATGTTATCTATATTTGAAAAAGGTCAAAGAAGTTAATGTTGCACTTCACGCTGAGATTTGCAATGTTTCTGGTAGTTCTGTGCTCTTAGGATGTTCATGACACAGGCCTTGGTACTCCAGGAAAACATCATTTACACCTGAGCAGTTTTACCCTTGAGTGAAGGGTTTCCTTGAGTAGAGAGCATGTTGTGCTGAGACAGAAGTTGTCGTCTGTGGTCATTGCCCTGTGGCTTGAGCCACTTGTTAAAATGACACAAATTGTTCTGATGGTAGCTGGCACAACAATGTCCTGGTCTGTGGCTCAGGGATCAAGGTCTCTGCAAGTCAAACAAGACATTCTTCAGATGATGAAGCTCCTCTTGACATTGTCATCGTGAATCTTTCCTGTATGTTCTTTCTGTAGTCTAAAAATCACTTAATAGTAGTAACACATGAAGCAGGTTCTGGATCATGATCTTTCTAAGAAAGATCCACTTTGTATCTTGCACAAATTATGAGTACAGTACCCTCAAAATAAAGCAGTAAATTATTGCTCACTGAATTTATTGTACAGAGCAATTTCATGGAGGTACCATTTATGAATATCATCTGCATAATCAATATGTTTTTATATTGCTGTCTCAACAGTAAGTCAGTCTAGTGTACTAAGAATTTGCTGAGCACTAAGTTCTTGCTTTAGGTATTTCTGAGTAAAACTTGCTTTGTATTTGTCATTTTTCATGGTCAGAAGTGTCCCCAGACAGGAAGGTAATGGCTTTAAGCTGAAGGAGGGTAGATTTAGATTGGCTGTTAGGAAGGACTTCTTTACTGTGAGCTTGGTGAGACACTGGCACAGAGAAGCTGTGGATGTCTCATCTCACTTCATCCAGAATTGTTCAAGGCTGGGTTGGATGGGCCTCTGAGCAACCTGGTCTAATGCAAGGTGTCCCTGGCCCTGTCAGACAGGGTGGGAATGGGATGATCTTTAAGGTACCTTCTGACCCTAACCATTCTATTGTTCTATGACTTTATGATCTGAGACCTTGCCTGGTTTTATAGTGCTCACTTACACTGCCAGTGTTCTCATGTTAATGAATTGCTAGTAGTGGAGATTTTATTGACTAAAATGAATCAATAACTAGGGGGTTTTTGGGTCTGAATATACTTTGACTTCCAGTCACCCCAGTCGAGATTTATGGCTTTTTTTAAATTTATAATGCTATAAAACAAAGTTTGGCTCTAGATTCGTGAGTGAAGTGTGGTGATGTTTATCAGATGAGTCTTGCTGCCCTTCTTCTGTGAGGAGAGATCAATGGTCTTATTTTACATCGTAATGATTCCTAAAAACTGAAGCCTTGGGAAATGCCAGGAGCAAATGTGTCTTAAAACCAGTCTATTAACTAGCAAATACCTACCTTCAAACTAAATCTAAAGGTGCAAAATCATTTCTATGTGGTCATGATTTAATCTCAGCTGGCAGCTCAGCCCCATGCTCACCCACTCCCTGTGGGATGGGGCAGGGAACCAGAGAGGTAAAATGAGAAAACTTGTGGGTTGAGATAAAAAGCATTTAATAAGTAAAGCAGAAGTGAAGCAAAACAAGGAATTCATTCACTCCCTCCCATGGGTAGGCAGGTGTCCAGCCATCCCCAGGAAGGCAGGGTTCCATCACATTTGATGTTGACTTGGGGAGACAAACACCATCACTTGGAGTGTAACCCCCCCTTCCCCTCGTCTTCCCCCAGCTCTCCATGCTGAGGGAAGAAGACACATATGGTGTCATCTCTTAGGACAGGAGGATTTTAATACTATTTTGTCACATTTAAAATGAATTGATTTCCATACTAAATTGAAATAAATTAGCTTAGTGTACATCAAATAGCATTTAAGTGTCAGAGATCAAAAACATTTGCTCTCCTCATGATCCGAAGTTATATATAATCTGATTGCAAGTGTAAGAACTGCTGGTTTTGGCTGCACAATGACTTCTCCTTGGAAGAAAATCAAGAAAGCAGTTCTGTAAAAGTTAACTTTCTCACTAGTAACTATAACTGCCATTTGAATTCAGTTTCAGCTGAATTTATAGTAAAATACGGAAACATTTAAACATCCTTCTGTCCATCTGCAGGTGTCCACAGTTAGTTGTTGAGGAAAAAATACTGTGGAAGTTCCATCTCTGAAAGCTGTGTTTCCAGAAATCACACTTCAACACCAACTTCTCAGCATTGCTGTAGTGGTTGTAGCTATGCTGTGGTAGAATAGGAATTGCTTTGGGAACTGACCAAGGTTGTAAGAGGGTTGTGACACTTCAGGTGAGTAGGAAGGCAGATAGAAAAATACCTGAGGGAGAGCAGATACCCAAATATGTACTACAGCATTCTGAAGTCAGGAATTGGAAAGCTTCAAATGCAGTTTTGATATCTTTTCAAGAACACAGAACACTCTTGAGTGGATTAACCTTGAAGTAAATGAATTGATATATCAGCAGAAGTAATTGCAGTCCACATTCAGGCAAATAACATTAGTGGAATTAGTGGATTATAAATTGCAACATCATATAAATTAATACAACTCAGCTGAAACTGTAATTGAGAGAAACTTGCTCAAAAGTTTTATTCTAAATGTTTTGATTGATTGACGAGTTTCCTTGTTAAAGATTTTTTGCTTCATTTGAAGTACATGGATTTCATGACTGTTAATTTCAGTGTGATAATAAAAGAGAGACTGATTTGCAGGTGAATTTGGCAGCCTTCCTTCACCCTGGTAAAAAGGAGACCTAAACCAGAACCTACTGCTTTCAAATTTGTTAAAGCTGTAAACAAAACTAATTTAAAACTACACCTGTGAAATGCTGAATAAGGGTATTCATAATGTAATTTATTTTTTGTTTGTTTTGTTACAGCAATTCGTAGTAACCAGAGATGGAGAAAAGAATGTGTCACAAGAGCAAAACTGAATTAAATGCTCTAACAATATCTTATGTTCTTTTTAGGTTCTATGTAATCTCATTGGGCAACAGCAGTGGAACTCGTCTGTCCAAAATGGTTTATGGTGAATTTTTCCGCAGACCTGGCAAAGATGCAGAACTTATCAATTTGAATGTGGGTGGCTTTAAGCAATCAGTGGATCAAAGCACCTTGCTCCGATTTCCCCATACCAGACTCGGAAAACTCCTCAAATGCCATTCAGAAGAGGCTATTCTAGAACTGTGTGATGATTATAGTGTGGCAGACAAGGAATATTACTTTGACAGGAATCCTTCCTTGTTCCGATATGTTCTGAATTTTTACTATACGGGCAAACTTCACGTTATGGAAGAACTTTGTGTCTTTTCCTTCTGCCAGGAAATAGAGTACTGGGGGATAAATGAGCTGTTTATTGATTCCTGCTGCAGCAATCGGTACCAAGAACGGAAAGAAGAAGGTCCTGATAAAGACTGGGATCAGAAAAGCAATGACAGTATAGACTCCTCCAATGAAGAGTCATCCATATTTGATAAAGAGCTAGAAAAATTTGATAATCTGTGTTTTGGTGAAATAAGAAAGAAGATCTGGGTTAGAATGGAAAATCCTGCATACTGCTTGTCTGCTAAGTTAATTGCCGTGTCATCCCTGAGTGTTGTTCTGGCATCGATTGTGGCCATGTGCATTCATAGCATGCCAGAATTTCAAAGGCTGGATGCCAATGACAGGGAGATTGGAGACCCTGTGCTGGAAGCTGTGGAGATTACGTGCATCATCTGGTTTACTGCTGAGCTAGTGATCAGGCTCTTCACTGCTCCAAGTCAAAAGAAGTTCTGGAAGAAGCCACTGAACATCATTGATTTTGTCTCTATTATCCCATTTTATGCCACACTGGCTGTGGACACGAAGGAAGAAGAAAGTGAAGATATTGAGAACATGGGGAAAGTGGTTCAGATCCTGCGGTTAATGAGGATATTTCGCATCCTGAAACTGGCCAGGCACTCTGTAGGACTGCGCTCTTTGGGCGCCACTTTGAGACACAGCTACCAAGAAGTTGGGCTTCTGCTCTTGTTTTTGTCCGTTGGGATTTCTATTTTTTCAGTTCTTGTCTACTCAGTGGAGAAAGATGATGACTCATCAGAACTGCAGAGCATCCCTATTTGCTGGTGGTGGGCAACCATCAGCATGACCACCGTTGGTTATGGGGACACTTACCCGGTCACGCTTGCTGGAAAGCTGCTTGGCACGCTCTGCATTATCTGTGGGATACTGGTGGTAGCACTTCCAATCACCATTATTTTCAATAAGTTTTCTAAGTACTACCAAAAGCAAAAAGCTATTGACAGAGACCAGTGCAACAATGATCGCAAAGAGAAAAGCAATGACCTACCCTATTTTAACATTAGGGATATTTATGCAAAAAAGATGCACTCCTTCATTTCTAGCCTTTCTTCAGTAGGAATTGTAGTCAGCGACCAAGATTCAACAGATGCCTCCAGTATTCAAGATACGGAGGATGTTTATAACACAGCATCTTTAGAGAATGGTACAGGAAAATGAGCTGAATCATGTTTGTTTCTCTTTATTTCTCTTCTGAATCTTGGTAAATGTGGACTGACAAACTTCAGTGAATTCATTAAGAGGAGTTGATTCTCAGGGTACTTAACTCTCAGCCATATTTGGACATTCTTTGCTCTGAGGATGCCATAAAAGCTTCATTGTTTATATGAGGCTTTAAAATATGCCTCATATAGTGGTTTAGTTTTTACACGACTAATGTTATGCATTTTTGGGGACAAAAAGTTGGGAAAAGAGTTTTAAATGTGAGATAAGTGTTTTTTGGTTTTGTGGGTATTGTTGTTTGATTTGTTCATTGTTTTTTCACCCTGCAGCAGTCTCATATCTTACACAGATTTTGCTTTTATAATTTGCTGCTCTTCAGGTAGAGAAATGTATTACAAACATGTAAAAACTATTGCACAAGTTAGTGAAGTTTTTACCTGCAAATACATTAGATAAATGAAGGAATTGTGTACATGTAAAATTGTGCTCACTAACACATTTATGTAATTTTAGAGTTGGGAACCTGTTTCCTAAGTTGAGGCAGAAAATATATTGGTACGTATTGTTTTTACTCCATGGAAGCATAATATTTATTAATTTCTTTCCAAAAGCACAATACATTTTTAGTTTGTTAAAATAAATGATTCCCATTGTGCCTGTATTTTTCCTAGGATCCAGCCATGGCCAAGCTCTGTCAGGTCCTAAAGGTTTTAAGTCATAAATCCCGGGATGAAGTGTCTGGTGTAAGCAGGATAGGAGCTTTTTGTACCATTTAGCCACCTCTCCTGCTGTTGTGACCCTGAGCAATTCTGGTACCTGGAGGGGGTCCAGCTGTGATTAAGGCCACTGTGATGGCTTCCCCAGGGACTTTGATTTGTGGGCGCTGAAACAAACATCTGTGGTGGTCTTCAGAAGCTACTGCTCCCTACTGCCAGCACAGCTCCTTGCTGGGGGTTGCTGCCTCAGTGGTAGGAGCAGTGGGAAGCACACCTTGGCTGCTGTGCTGGCTCTGTGTCCAGGGCTGAAGTGCTGAGCAGTGGAGAGGTGAGGATGTGCTCTTCTCTTCCATGTGTTGCCCATCAGAGATGTAGGGTGGGCATTGCACGTGGACATTCGTGTTGAAATATTTCAGCTCATTTTTCTAAAGCTCATCTGGTGGTGGTGGCAGCTTTCCTGGTGTGTGCTATGTGCTGGAGCAATGCTTGGCAGAGTCCTGCAGCTCTGTGCATTCCCCTCCTCTCCACGGATTTCTCAAGCAGCCAGCTAACTCTGCTCTGTTTCAAGCAGTGCTGAGAAGCTCAAGGACCTTAGAGTGTTGAGTGGACCTTATAGTCCACAGTGTTTCTGAAAACTCATTTTCTTTCATTTGTCTAGTGATTCAGTCAGATGCTGGGCAACAGAGAATCGAAGACACTGTGATGTCAATATTTTCCTTAAAGAGAGGTTTGACTATTTTATTTTTTTAAGTATTGTAGAAGCCTGTACTGAACTTCTATTCAAGAAGATCAAACTCCAGAGGAATTGACTTCAGAACTGGGTAGGATGTCAGAAAATGACAATTGATTTTAGCCACTACAAAAACTTGAGTTTTCATGTGTCTGCCAAGTTTTCTATTGCAAAATGCATTAAGTAAGTAACTGAGGTGCAAATTTACTGAAGCACTCCAACTCTTTCTGAGATGGAGAAGCAAAAAAGAACAGAATCAACCTATACATTGTAAAGATGTGTCTCTCAGGACTGCTGTGCATCAATATAGTGATATGGGACTTAAAGAAAATATTTTGAGCTTTGGAGAAACATCAAAATTTGGCTTGTTACTTGCTGACTGTTGTAAGGGTATGTGATGCTTCACAGACAATTAAAGATAATTCTTCCCATAGTTCTTGAATGAGGAGCAAAAGGCAAAGTTAGCCTAAAAGTGATTTGTTCTTTTGTTCTTGCTGAACAATTAACATTAAAAAGATGCAATGATAAAAAATACTAAATATGTATGTGCATATGAATCTAATAGGAAGCAGGAGAATAACAGCAAAAAATCATTCTCTGTGCAAAGAAAATCTCTTGGTGGTGTCCATGTAAATATATAGTTATATATATATATTACATTGCCACTGAAGATCAAAAGCAATGAAAAATATTGTACTGCAATAAAACCTGCAAGAAGTTGTAGTAAATAGTTGAAAAAGTGCTACTGAAAAATTTTGGTTTGTGTATCAGGCATTACACGAGGATCACAGAATATACAACTTTGTGGATTAAATTTTACTGACTGGTAATTTTTCATAAAATTGATACACTTTTGATTGAACTCATGAGTCAGTCTTAAGGCTGTTACATTTTTAAGTTCTTCTGACTTTATGCATTGGTACAGCTTGCAGTAAAGTGAGATATATCTTTTGGAACACATCAGAAAGTGAAGTCCATATCCATATATCATTTAAGTATACACAATTTTGATTTCTGTGATGAGATCTTGGTGTTTTTTAAATGATTTGTATCTTAAAAATGGCTTTCTTGCATCCTTATCCCCTTGCTGGAATAAATCCAGCACCTTGGTTTCACACAGGCATGGCTGTGAGCAGGACATGAGCTGTGCTTCATGCCAAAAGATACTCCTGTAAGGCAGAACTGCAGTGCTGTGACATGCACTGGTGCTAGAGAGTGTCACAAGCCTCGAGTGCCAGAAGGAAGCAGATGAGAGCAAAGCTGAGATACTGCACATTCTAGGAGATTGTTTCTTACTGAATTTGTCTTCTTCCCTGGTCTACAGTGGCATGTTGTTGATTTGTGATATCAATGTCAACAGAAGGTGTATTGGATATTGTTTTGTTTTTTTCCTGAACTGCATTTTTTTGCTTTAAAAATGCTTCCTGAATTCTCACCACCCAGCTGCTCTGTTTCAAACACCAAAGCACAGAGATTACCATTTAGACATGCATCCCATTTTGTATGGGAGAGTATTGTTGGTTTTTATACAAAACAATTTACTGGCATGTTGTTGCTTTCTTTGTTTTGATGCCAGACTCTTCCCTTTTGATATCCAGTATTTCCACAGGAGTATCTGCCTTTGCTTGGTTTTTCCCTAGTGTATAATGGGAAGGCAGCACTGCACTGCGTTGCAGCTCCCTTTGAGAGGCTGGCAGGGATATCACCCCACTGCCCACAGCTCCTGCCTTGCTGGGGGCAGGCTCTGCCACTGGCACTGGTTTTTGGGATATGTTAGTAGAGGAAAAAGTCCAGTGTAAAGGAATTAGAAAAGAGAAATGGGAGAAGGTGGGAAGCAATCAGTCAAAAGGGGTGGTGGAGAAGCATGAGAGGACCTCAGAAGAAAGGAAAAGAGGAGGAAGTTGACAGAAAGAATCCTCACGTTTTTTCACTTATTTCCTGGAGTGTTTTTTTCCACCAGTGCTTTTCTCCCCTTTCCTTCCTTCTCCCTTCCATCCCCTCCTGCTCCTACCCTGGCCCCCCTTCCCAACCAGCCTTTAATCCAGCAGTCTATGTCCAAAAATGGGGGTCTCTCTGAATCCAAACAGGCATGTTTCATCCACCTGGACAGTAGCAAGCAAAACTTAGCAGGGATTAAATTAGTGAGCACAAGCTCACGGGCAGTGCTTTTTGTAAGAAGAGTCACGGTGTTGCTCAGATTGTGGAACATGAATGTGGGTTAAAAAGCCATCACATTTGTGTCAGGCCTGTAAATGAAATACCACTTATGGCTTAGGTAGAAATTCACAGTCCACAACCTCCTTGTGAAGGGAAGAGGAGGAGCAGGCACTGATCTCTCTACTCTGGTGACCAGGGACAGGACCTGAGAGAATGGCCTGAAGTGGTGTCAGGGCAGGTTTAGGTTGGATATCAGCAAAAGGTTCTTCACCCAGAGGGTGGATGGGTACTGAACAGACTCCCCAGGGAAGTGGTTGCAGGACCAAGCCTGACAGAGCTCAAGAAGTGTTTGGACAATGCTCTTGGGCATGTGGTGTCATAACTGGGCTGTCCTGTGCAGGGCCAGGAGTTGGACTTCATGGTCTTTGTGCATCCCTTCCAACTCAGCATATTCTGTGATTCTGTGGTAATGCCAGATATTACCATTTAGAAGCAGACTTCTCATTGATTCCCATGTGAACAGGCACTGTCAGGGACTGCTGAGAGTATCAGGCAGATTTGACTGGCAAATGCAGCACACAGGCTCCTGACAGGCTGCTGTGTATTAATACATTTATTCATTTCCATGTATTCCTAACATCCAGAGCAAGTGACAAAAAACCACTAAGCTGTGGAGAGCTTCTCTAATATTTTTTGATTAGCTGACAGTGTTTGTGTGAAGCTGCTAATACCTCTTCATCCAGAAGAGGACACTTCTCAAACGAAATCACAATAACCCTGAGCTGGATGTGCAATTTGTGCCTGATAGCAGTAGCTCGGTCGCAGTCAGTAAATAATGCTGCCTGCTGCTGTGTGGCTGCAGTGCTGTTGCCCGTGTTTCTGAAATGTTTATGCTCTGTCAATCAAGAGACAGCAGATGCTATTAAAACCATCTCAGCATTTTCCAGCTGCACAAGAATTGCAGTGTCTCTTCCAAGCGCAGCAAAATGTCATGGCTCGCTGAGACCTTCTCTTTTAATTTTGTGCATAGCTGTCGTTAATTTTTTTCTGATGAGCCTGTGGTCCAGGCACATTCTGGCAGAAGAAAAGGTCACTGTGTGTCTCTAGACGAGTTGCAAGATGTTACTGACTTTAACTCAGGGCAATGTCCTCCCATCTAACTGGTGCAACTCAGGTGGTGCATTGAGTGGCAGTTCACTGTGGAATGGGCTGATGGCTGCCGCAGGGGTAAGGAGTAAGGGCACAGCTCTTTGGAGATGGATATAATTTATATGTAATTCTATCTCTGCCCTCTGGACAGAGCTCATTTAAGTATATAATATGATCAGATAAGGTATGACACTTTTGCTGAAAAAACACCTACATCTCATACCTTTTAAATGAATATATTGGGGAGAGAAGCCTTTGCTCGTGTTTTTATCAGGTCAAGGGATGGGACTCAGGGGTTCTTTCATCCACACACCCATCAGTTTTCTCCAAATCAGGGTGAGAGGGAGAGACTTTGCAGCATCCCCAACAGATCCATGAACCTTTAGCCAAGGATTTGGGTTCCCAAGATGAGGGCTGGTGGTGGTGGGGGAACATTAACTGCGGGAGAACTAGTACTGTGTGGTTTCATGTGATCTCATTTGGACTCCCCCAAAAACCATGCTAGCTGTCTGTTAAGAGTCAGTAATGACCTGCAACTGGAATTTCAGCCTCCTGTAGTAATTTTAAAAAACACATAATAAAATATGAGAGGGAGCAAACTGGTGCTGGCAAAGAGGCAGGCACAATATGCTGACAGAACTTTTATAACCCAAATTTGCATTATTTCTTGGCTTGTAAGCCATATAAAAAATTCTTACTCTGTCATGTGTTGTAAAATCTGACCCTGTGCATTAATACAAATAGAATAATGGAGCCAAGTCCTGGAATTGCAGCATTAAACATGGGAAAAAAAAAAAAATCTTGGCTCAGAGAAATTGCAGGAATACTGTTTAGCTGCCACTGCTGTTTTATTGTTGCAGCTGCCTCAGTGGTGAGAAGGAGCAAGGGGCCATGCACAAGCAGTGGTATTCAGGCTTCCCTTTCTTCCTTTGTCCATTTAGCACTGACCATACAGGCTGAGGGACCCCTGCTCAGCAGACCCTTCCTGGGGCCTGGCGTGGAGCCACCCCTCTCTAGGAAGGGTATGAAGATAATGAAGTCTGTATGAAATAGCCTTTGGGGAGGTAGAATAGTATCACTGAGTTTGGTGTTGCCACCCTCCTACACCTCTTTGAGACCTGGGAGAGAAAGCAGAAATGAGGAAGAAGTTGAAGGGTCAGATATTTAATAGCAGCCATTTGAAGGCTACTTTGTGTTATGTTAATCCAAGGGCTTTTACTGAATCACAGGTAGAATTCTGTATTTAGCCTTGAACCCATTCCTTGAGGTGGAATAATGTATTGTCTTCCCACAGGCTTTGAGTTACAGCTAAGTGTGTTATTTTCTCTGAGCCAGTTTCTGGATGTGATGCTGTCACTGCCTTTCAGGCTGACTGGACTTTGGATCTTTCTGAAGCGTTGCACATGCCATAAATCATCCTTGCAGCTTCTACCCCATTTCCTATAAACCTGGAAACTAGAAGCATGAAGGAGTTCAAAGTAGTTTCTCTAGCTCAGTATTATTTTTTGACAGCATCAAATGACGTGCATTTCATGGAAAGAGATTTTCCCTGCTCCTGAATTGTGAACTTTAGGATTTTAGGTATTTTTTAAAATAAAGTATTTGAAGAGCATCTTGGGTCCTGAGATTAGGTCCTGAGTCCTGATTTTATTCCAGGTAGTGTAACCTCAACTACACAACTAAGTATCCATTTCTTCAGTTAATGCAGTTGCAATCCTACATATTTAGATTGTGTATCTTTGGGGAAAAAAAATGCTGAAGAAATAATTCCAGGTGCCAAAAAGCTGGTTGAATGCTCATTAAGTGAATTCCTTATGAACCAGAATGATCCTGATGTCAGACAGCACCTTCTGTGGAAAGCAAAACACTTCTTATTTCTCTAAATATTTCAGTGGGGGATGGAGTAACAGTCTTGCTGTCCTGTGGTGATGGACAGCATTGAATGAAACGAAGGGCACAATGAACTTAAGTTGGTTAAAAAGGAACATGATTTTTTTGTAAACATCCCACTTCCCTTGGGACAGTAATTTTCATGTTGTTCCAAGTTTTTTTTTTTAAGAGGCAGAAAAAACCAGCTACCAAAAACAACAGCACTGTTTTTCCTTGTTGAGTATTTTAAAGATTAAATTAGCTCCAGTTAGAGGTATAGAAAGAGAGCTGGCTGGTGGGTAGGATGGGAGGGTATGTGTGTGTGTAGTTTTTATAATTTATTTTTATATTCTATGCTTTTGCCTTTGGCATCACACACTTTTTCATTGGCGTTTTTTTTGTTTGTTTTGTTTTGACTGAAGAATCAAAATAAATAATAGTCTTTATCTGTAGATTTTTTAGGCCACATTTTTCTCAGTGTTACAATGCTTCCTCAGACCTGAAAACAGACAAGAGATGTGATAGGAGCAACTGGAAGGAGGTAATGAAGTAGGAAAGAGGGTCTGATGACAAGAGCCATGCCTGTAGAGAGAACATGCTGCAAAGATGCTTTGTTGGAAAAATCTTCCATGTCTTGAAGCTTTTCCTGTCTTCAACTCCTATAGAGAATCAAACAGTGGTTTGGGTTGGAAGAGACCTTAAAGATCATCCAGTTCCCACTCCCTGCCAGGGGCAGAGACAGCTTCCACTAGACCAAGTCACTCAAAGCCAGATCCAACCTGGCCTTGAACATTTCCAGAGATGAGACATCCACAGGTTCTCTGGGCAACTTGTGCTAGTGTTTCATCACCCTCATAGTAAAGAATTTTTTCCTTACATCCAATCTAAATCTACCCTCTGTCAGTTTAAAGCCATTCTCCCTTGGTCCTGTAGAGGTAAAGGGACATTTACCATGCCCAGGTAAAATGTCCCTCTCCAGTTCTCTTGTAGTTCCCCTTTGTCTACTCAAGGCTGCTCAAGGGTCACCTTTGGCCTTCTTTGCTCCAGGCTGAACTGGAGCTCTGTCTGTCTTCATAGGAGAGGTGCTCCAGCCCTCTGATGATCCTTGTAGACTTTTCTGGAGCTTTTCCAGCAGGTCCCTGTCCTTCCTGGGCTGGGGACCCCAGAACTGGATGCAGCACTGCAGGTGGGGTCTCATGAGAGTGGAGCAGAACTCCCCCTCCCTCTCTGCTGCCCACAGTGCTTTGGATGCAGCCCAAGATGCTGTTGGCTTTTTGGGCTGCAAGGGCACATTGCAGAGTCACGCTGAACTTCTCATCCATCAACACCCCCAAGTCCTTCCTCTTGTGGTTTTTCTAAATCCAGTTTCTGTCCAGCCTGCACTTGTGCCTGGAAGTAAAAGGACTGTGTGTCTTAGCATAGCCTTTGTAAAGTGCCTTCTCCCTTCTTGTGGTCATTATGGAATGGATAAACCACTGTGGAATGTAACCTGGGAGATAAATTTGTTTTGGGAAGGGAGCAGTCTAGCTCACTTTGTGGTCATTGTTTTCCTTTTGATTCTGTACTTCTTTGCATCCAAGTGGGCTTTGGCAACAAACACTCCCCCTTCTATGCATGCAGCATATGTCAGGCTTTATAATCCATCCAATGTTCCCAGCTATTCACAAACTAAAAGAAAGGGTGAAGGGAATAAGGTCAGAAGAAATGCTTTGTATTGCTAAAATCCTGTTCTTCTGCATATAATTTCAGTATCCAGTTCCTTTAAAATGCAGATGACTTGCCCATCACAAATCTAGTCCAGTATACAAAAAAGAAAAAAAAAAAATGGAATAGGCCTTACATGGGCTGATTGATTGTTTATTTTTGGATGAAGATGAAAAAGAGAAGAAAAATGCATGGCTTCTTTGTGATAAAAAAAGGCAAGCAAAAATATTTGAATAGTAACTCATGGCCAAATAATTCCACAGTTATCAAAATGATCATTGTTGAGTGAAGTCATCAAAAAAGAAGCTATATAGGCATTTGAACATAAATATAAGGAAAAGTAAAAAAAAATTGCTGGCTCTTTTCTCTGATGCCTTTTGTGGAGATTGAGATTCCTTTTTCTTGGCAAGTCAGATGATGAACCTCTTGTTAACTAAGTGGTTGAAAGGTATTGTTGAAAAAGGGGTTTGGAATCTGAGACAGCTCAGCATGGAGGAAGCCACCTCTGTGATCAATCTTGTCAGGTGTTGACACCTTAACTAAAAGTTATCTTTGGCTGTATGAAGGCAACTCAATTGCTGGAAAAGTGGACACTAAACCTTTTGTTGTGGTCATTTGGGAGCAAGAGTACTGAGGGGATCATCAGCCAATCCTGCTTCCATCAGGAGGAGCCCCCTGTGGTGGGCACTGCCATGCAGCGGGCTCGGAGCATCGGGACCGATCCGGGCTGGATCAAGGATCGCTCCCCACGGTGTTTTACAGCTCAGGGCTGTAAAACACTGCAGCCCTGAAGCTCCCTGTGATCCTGTGCCAGCCATTCTGGCATCCACCACTTCTGGCCTCTATCACTTCTTTTGCCTCTCTTTCTGGCGTTTAAGCGACGTAGGGTGTCAATCTCAGTCTGTGCACTCCTCCCCTGGCAGGGGTGTGGTGGTCCAAAGTGGGGTGGTGAAGTCCTCATCTCTGGGAAAATGCTGAGTTAAGTGTAGAGAAGTGGAAAAAGTTGAGCACTTATTGGAAGAACTGATTTTAGCTTCGGCCAAGTTATTTAACATGAACTGTCTTTAGTGAAATGTCTAAGCAAAAAAAAGGAAGACATACGTAATTTGAGGGGGAAGAAAAGCAATTGTCCCCCATGCTATTGTCATAGTTATGTAAAAAATAATATGATTTATTACACCAAACAATAGATTTTTTTTTTACTTGGTTGCTGAACCAAATTGTTTTAAAAAAATCTGTAATTTAAGACCCCTTGAGATTTTTTACTTTGACTCAATGTTTCATTTGATTTGGAGGAGTAAATTCTTTTGCATCTAATTAAACTTAGACTGGTTTGACATTAAAAAAATAAGTTTCACAATGAAAAAATATTTTTTTTAGAATATGTTGAAATGCAGGGTTTCAGCATCATTGGAAACAAGAAGCTCTCAGAAAATTTCACAATGAAATATGCACTGTTCCAAAATCCCTCCTGCCTTTTTGTTTTGGGGTTTTTTTTTCAGTTTGTTTGTTTTTTAGAAGATTCCCACCAGCTGTGGGCTGGATTCAGATATAAAGTTTCCCTCTCTGTCACAGCCTTTTTCAATGAATTTTCTATTCACAAAAATTGTTCTCATCCGGTTTTAGCTTTATTCTTTGGAAAATTCTTATTTTCCTTGGAGAAGTCAGAGAAAAAAAATTTAAAATCTTTGTCACTTCCATGATTGCTGACATGGATCCATTAATGTGTGTGACACTTTACCAATCACTCAGATTATTGATAATGAAAAATGAATTATCTACTTTGTTCAAGACAGAAAATGAGAAACAGTTACCAGAAAATCACATCCTGGTAAAGGAAATGAGTCCATTTTAACAAGTTTATGAGGAAGAGCTTCATTATGAAGCATAAAAAAAGAAAACACATAAAAAGCCTGTTGGACCTCATCTGTTCCTGTGATTCCTTTGATGGGAATCTAACTGAAGGCTGATCAGAGAGAAAATCATTATTTCTTTTAAGTAATAATTACAAATGGATATGTGTGTTCTTCTGCAATAATTAGCAAGTATGTTTTGAATAGAGTATTCTTAAGTAAATAAACTTGCTCCAACCAGTAACCGCTTAATGGCTGGTCAGCTGTAGTGTTCTTAAATGGATCTGTCACCTCAAGAGGGAATGTTATAATATTATTACTTAACATTCATGCTGTTCAGTCTAGAGAAGAGAAGGCTTGGGCAGTTAGAGAAATCTTACTGTATATGAAAGCCTTTTATAAGAAAAGTATAGGTTTGGTTTTTTTCCCCCTATACTCTTTAGGGCACGAAGCTCAAGCCAAGGAGAATGAAGATGAATGGCTGATGGTAGAAGTGGCTCAAGAATTCCTCCTGTTTGCCTGTGGCCCCTTGCTCAGCGCCAGGTGCTCACTATCTCAGTCATACTGATCCAAATCTGTGTAAAGGTAGAGCAGATTGCTTTAATGACTCAGGTTTAGAGTAATAGTAATAATTCTCTGCTGAGTGGGAGAAGGGAGATGTGATCCTGAAAAGTGGAACAGGCCCTGGATCACTGTCTTCTTGATGGAGACCCAACTCTTTTTTCAGTGACTCCATGCTTGGGGTGGCCGTCCCAGTTACAGAATCACAAAATCAGTGAGGTTGGAAAAGACCTCTCACCAAGACCATTGAGTCTGACCTATGACTTGCATAATTTTTCAGTTTATTTGGGGTAGGAAAATGTGCTCCACTGAGGTTCTGACTTGGTGGCTTCAGTAAGGACTTTACTGTGGTACCTACCTGTGTCCAGAGATGTCCCTGGCCTTGGAACTTGGGTTGTACTGAGGATAAAACAGCTGGATTCTGGGACCCAGCCTTGTACATTGCATTGCTGTTGTGACTCTGTCTTGGACTCAAAGGGAGGGGTTCATGTACTTGGTGGCCAGTATTTTCCCATGGAAAAGGAAGAAGGACTTTTGAGAATAAAACTGGAAATACATGCCAATAAAAAATGAAATATTTTTTTACTCAGTAGAATTGTCCTTGGGAGCATGATGGAGACACAGGGACAATTTGCCATGACAGCATATTCCACAGCTACTACCAGTCTTCCATGTGTTTCCCTAATTTTTCTCGATATCAATGATTTATGGTATCTGAGCACTACACACACGTCTTGCCCTCAGCATTGTTGTAAGGAATTGCTAATAATTCTATTTCCTCTCTGATTTTAAAAGTCAAAGAGCAATCCCCTTCTGTTTGATCTGTTCAATTTATCATACAGATATTTTCATGTAGTACTGAGAATTTTTTTATAGTTTATTTGTTATCATATAGCTATTAACATTTTGAGTACGTAAATAGAGGTGAGCTGGACTACTGAAAGGAAATCCCAAGCATTACCTCTATGTGTTTCACCTGCCAGAAGCAATGTATTTTTATGGCTCTGAATTAAATTTTTTTTCCCCCTGGAAGCTATCTTCCAGAGGAAATTTCAAAATCCTGCCCTTCCATTGTAATTGTGAATGGGTTTTGGTTTTGTTTCAATTTCCATGGCAACAGAAAAATTTGTTTTCTGACAGTGTTTGAATACAAAAGTCTAATTTTCCTGGGCTCTTTTGAATACGTCAGTTTACATTTTTATCCCCTCAAGTGTTTTGAACCCCTGTCCTTAACCCCTTGACTCCATTTAGTCTTGTGAAATCTCTTTTCCCTTAGTCAGGACAGACAGGGTTTTTTTCCATACTGTCTTTATTTTTCAGATATAATTTGATTCAGTGTGCTGGTAGCAGAAATATAGCTGTATTTTATAATTAGGAGTTCAATTCTTTCCTTAGAGGCATTATTACTTTTTAAATTACTTCTAAGCACTGAACTTACACCAAACCTAGTTTCAAGGTCGTGGGATATAACCACTTCAATTTTAATGTCAGGACCTAACATTCTTTGTAATGTTTTGCTTACATTTATGTATCAAACATATTGTTTGACATGTTCATCAACCAGACCATGAGCATGCTTGAAGAGTGCCAGCTACACAATCATTAAACTTTGCACCGAGTCTCCTGTGATTTTGAACAAAATACTTCAATTAATTCCTGAATAGATGCCAGACATCTGTGGTTTGCAGAGCTTCATCGTTCACTGTATGAATGATGAAATCTCCTTGTATTTAACATCTGACATCACCTGTGCCACCTAATTATCTTAAGTACCAGAAAGCTTCAAGATCCATGGTTTAAATTCAAGCAGCCTCTAAAGTTTGAATGTGAAAAATGAATAGAAGAAAGTCAGGGACATGACAGTCTTACTCTTCTGTCCTTTGCCTGCCTGTTTAGCTCTTTCCACAAGCATCAGTGAAATAAATTCCATCTCTGTGTCCCACCAGCAATTATTTCATCTATGAATCATACTCTAAATGCTGTTGTACCCCTCTGAGCCTGGCCAGTTTTCTTGCTTAGTTCGTTTCCAGCTGAGCTGGAATACATGCATGGCTCCTTAATTAGAGAGGAAGATATTTCTAGTAGGTCCCCAAACCTCCCCTGCTCTTTTCCCCTTCTCTGTCAAACCAAACTAAGGCAGCACTCAAAGCACCTGGCTGTGCACATCTACATCCTGCCTTGCTTTGGTAAAGGAGAAAAGAGCCAGCAGCCCTGACATATGAGTTACTGGCAACAGGATAAAGCCCAGATTGAATTAATGGGGCAGTGCAAACCTTTGAACTCTGCTTTGCCACCACAACAAACACAGAATTAAGGGAAAAACTGAAAAAGGAGATCTGTTTTGAATACAGCTTCTGGGGATAGATTGCCTCTTCGGAGGACACCTGGTACCCATGTTGCCTTAAGGGCTGAGATAGAGGCCAGACAGAGTTATATAAAAAACAAGTTGCACCTTTATTAAGGCCTTCAAAGCCACACCCTGGCAGTGCTAGAGCCGCAGCAGTAGCTCTGCCTGGATGGCTCCGAGGTGGAAGCAAAAGAGGACAGGTCACAAGATTCTCCGGCTTTTACAAGTTTCCATCCATTTGCATACCCCCCCGTTCATTGTCCAATCTACGATTCCAAATCTCAGTGTTCCATCCCTCCTGCTTGCCTCCTCCCTTCTATGTTGCTTTATCTTCAGGGCCTGAAGCACGGAGAGTGTCCATGAAGGGGTGAGTTCCCTGCTAGAACCAGAAGTGCCCTGCCAAATCCCCGCACCACTTAACACAAAAGTGAAACCACCCACCAGTACAAGACAGAAAAAAACCCCCGAAACCTAAGGCATCACCCACAGTAGGCATTTCCTGGAGCTTCCTAACTTTTAGAGAACAATGTGCTGATAGAAGGTAACTTTCATTTCATTAAGCCACTAATAAGATTTAACTTCCAGCGTTGCCTATTTGGGCAGTTATATGCAGTCTTTTTTATTTAGTCTTTTGCTATATTTATCCATGTATTTGGTGTAGTTGCTTATGATTAATAGATATTTATATTATATAGACTTTGTTGATGCTGATAAAAATGAGTTTTCTGGTAATGTTGAGATCTGAGCTTAATAATGCACTCTGCACTACTTTTTGAAAGTCATGATAAAGCTTCTCTGCAATTTTATTTTTTGCTCTCAGTGAAATATAACCAGCTTGTATTCATTACCAGCATAGATATTTATAACTATATCTGATTTGTTTTTCTTAGTTCTTAGATCTTTTATTGCTTTTCTTGCATGGATTATCTGAGAAAACTGCATAGGCTCTAAGTTGTGGGAAGAGTCAATCCTTATATCTTAATATGTGCCAAGCAAACCTATCATGTCGCTCAGCTGATTTGAGAGTTGTTTTTCTTTTAGATAAATATTTTTAAGACTGTATCTATTTATGACTTTAGCCCCTTGTGAATGGTTACTGGAGGTCATCTGTTGTTGGTTCAGAAGTATCTGTTAATCATGCAGGAAAGGGAGCATGGGTGAAACATAAGGATTTCTTCCTGTGGGAAAGTGAGCAATTATTTTTGTTCTAGATTAGTTCACTAGAAACTGTGAAACTGTGTTTCAGTCCATGCCTTTGTAAACATTTAAAATAACATTTCCAATTTCTGAAAGTGTAAAGTAACCATTATTTTTTCCAGCATCTATTCCTACTCAGTCATAAAACTTTTCTTTTAATGAATATTGGAAAGCCTATTACAATATAATGTCAAATGCCAGCAAAAAAATATACTGCTTCTTTTGCTTAAGTATCTAATGATTTTTGATGCTTCATTTTCATCTCTTGACATATTCAGATAGGTTGTGCTCAAATAATTCTTAAACCCCAGGATTTTCATTGTGTGCCAAATGAATGTGCATCTTTAATAAATACTGTAGGCATTAGAATAATTCAGAATGGTTTTTATCAAAGTATCTTTATGTTTTATTGACCCTTCCATAAAAATATTCTAGCACACTAGAAAGCTGAAGCTCTGGTGGTTGTGAAGGACAGACAGATGTCCTGCTCTCAGCAACACAAGTCTATGGACTTGAAATGGACTTGGACTGAAAGGAAAACAGAATCTACAGCCCAGTCTGAGCCCCCTGGCAGGATGAGGGGAAGGACTTCTCCTCGCAGGCTGGGAACGATGAGCTGTGTGTTTGTTCTTTGGAGGTCACTGGCGAGCAAAGGCATCTGATGTGGTGGTTCCCAGCCAGAGGAGGTCTCACTTGAGAGCTGGTGGGTAGGGTTGGGAAGCCCAGGACAAAGCCTCTGCCAGGCTGAAGCTGGGAGGAGGGCAAGGTGCAAGGGCAGAGGCCTTGGAGTGAGGTGATGGAGAGAGCTGTTCAAGCACTTCTTCCTCTGTAAGCTCCTCAGAGTGGCATGTATAGTCTGGAGCCAAAGAGTGATATCAGGAGTTAATTGTCTCCATGGATAGGAAAATCAATTTGCAATTATTTTAAAAACTGCAGTCTTTTCAGAACTTTTCTTGTTAGCTGCCATCCACCATAGAACACCTGCCTGAATTTCACTCTTGGTTCTGAGACCATCAGAGATTTACAGATGAAACTGACAGTGGCAAGGAGCCCAAGTAATCACAGCTTTGCTCATTTTAGTAATTCCTATACTACAGACCACTCCAGTCCTTCTGTTTCTGATCCTTGTGGATGGGAAGTGCTTGTAAATTTGGTTTTGAAAAGGTCCTGTGTTCTAGGCCATCATAGTTTCTGCATCTCCTCTCAACAGAGGAGAATATTAAAGCTGTCCCACAGGGTAAGTTGGCCTTTCCAGGAGGGCGTTATGGCTTACTGTAATACTGTCTGGAAAACAAAACCAGATCTACTACACTTCTGTATCCCTCTTTTAATGAAATTTGTCTCTAAATCCTTTTAATCCCTTTTTTTTTTTTTTCTGTGGTGTTCTTTTCTGAGAGAGTGTGGATAGCAGCACTCTATCAGCATTAGAAAAATACGACTTTTGTTTATTTTGTTACTTTGTGACAGCTGGCTTTGACAAAACCATCATTGATTTTATCTGATCAGCAAATTATTTCCATTCATCTACAGCCCCGGAAACCTGCATGGATCTTGGAAATGCATCTGGTCCCAGTTTCAAATTGAATTGTCTCATTTTTATTTGACATGAGTGAGCATGGACACTTAGATTGTAATTTCATTTCTGTGCATCACAATCTACTCCTGCCAGTCCTCTTCAATCCCCAAAACAAACTTTGGTACCTCTCAACTGTAGCTGTCAGTTCTAAATTTTCTAGAGGGTATTTATGGCTCAGAATAACTGTTCAGGGTAACATGGCTCCTTCAGTGAATTCCTATTTGTGTGCATAAGCTTTCCTTGGAAACACTGATGTTGGATTTAATTCCTGATATTATCAGTGAGCTTCTCTTTATGCCCAGTGACTGCCATTCTTTGCAAGGTTCTTTTGACTGAGTAGATAACAGTAGAGAATAAAAAGGTATTTTATAAGAGTTTGCTATTTAGATCTGGCAGCCTTTTCCATTAGTTAAAACTCATCCTCTTGAGCTTCCCAGAGACTTCCATTTTTAGGAACAAAATGGTCAAACTAAATTGCTGACTAAGCAGTGGTTGGAATGTACCTCTAGTTGACTTCTCTGAACATCACAGATACTTTTGGTCACAGAAAGTCTGAAGGTTCATGACTGGGATGCGTTCGTTAGACACCATCATTGTAGCCTAATTGATTGTAATTAGCTTTTGCCCTCAAAACACAGGGCAGAGACCCCAGCTGAGCTTCTCTGGAGATCAGAGTTAGTGGAGACATGGAAAAAGCAGCTGGTAGCAGACAGCCACTGAACAAATGAAACCTTGTTCCTTCCTGGTCAGAGCCTGAGCTGTGATGAAGTGGTGGCAGAGGAGGAGTCACTGACCTCTCTGGGATTTTTGCATCCTGTCCTCAGCCTACCAGCATTTATCAGCTGTACTAGCTGGTACTTTTAATTTCACTTCAAGACAAGGCATTTCCTTTAAAAACTATTTTGATGAGTGCAATTCCTGTTGGAGTGACTGGGAGTCTGAGGCAGTAACTGGTACACTGCCTTGGGAATGGCTCGTTATCCTGAAGAGCAGAACTGAGATTCAGCACTAGCTAATGGCAGTCCTTCTAACTCCTCACCTGACATACATCCAGCCTAAGAGTGAAGGAGATAGAGTAGAAGGAGTATGAGTTAAGAAACCTGAGTTTGGTGATTATAAACAAATCACACCATAATACATTTTTTTGGGGTTTTTTTGGTATTACTGATAGTAACTGGTGTGTCCATTGCTTATCAATATAAACATCAAGGTGTATTGTTACTAAAGGGTTTTGAGACTCAGTAAAATGGGTATTTTAAGTTTGTTAAACAGGTTGTTTCACTTAATAACATTTACTTACCTGATAGGATGGAGTAAAACTTTCTTTTCTCTTTTCCATACATCTACACTGCAGGACTGACAGATTGACCTTCTGTAGCCTTCCTAGTAAAGGGCAGTGGAGATTTGGTATACATTGGCCTTAAAAATTTAACAAATTAATGTGATTTCTGTAAGAGATTTTCGGCAGTGTTTTTCTACATTCTCTAAAAAAGAGAACAGAATTATTTTGAGAAAAGTTTCAAAAGAGTGGAGTGTTTGCGTTTCATCTGAGACATCCAGACTTTTTACTAGCAGCACTAAAATATTTTTAGAGGCACACAGCCTTTCATGAAGCTGATTTTCAACTGATATGTCCAAGAATGTATATTAACACTCTGCTCCAAACGGTCACTGTGCATCATCAAGAAAAATAACTTCAATTATTTTAAGATCAGCTAATATGTCTCATAATGAATCTCTGACTTGATGTGAAACCAAATATTTTCTTATGTTTTCCTTTGGTTTATTGGATAGGAGATCCACTAGTTAAAAATTCTAAACACTTTGCTTGAAAATAATATTTTACAGTGATCTCTTGACTTCTGTGGCCACGAGAGAGATTTTTCTAAGCAATCTGATGCATTAGTGCTCATAACTCTAGTTTGTGACTATCATTATTTCTTGGTGCTGACTCAAGCAAGAGATCATAAAATCAAAATACAAAGCTTTTAGCTCTACCAGTGGCTAGCTGGAAATCAACATCTTCGCTCACTGGACAGAGAGTGGACTAAGTGACAAATGCATCTGACTAAAAATTGGATAAAATCTCCCAGAAGATGGCAGTGCATCTATGAATAGTGTTCTTCCAACTTGGCAACTTATATAATTTCTAGCTGGGTTTGTTTGTTTGGTTTGTTTGGTTTGTTTTGTTTGTTTTGTTTGTTTTGTTTGTTTTGTTTGTTTTGTTTGTTTTGTTTGTTTGTTTGATTGTTTTCCTCTGATATTAAGTGCAATAACAAAACAACTAATGCAGCTACAACAAAGCAGCTACAGTGTGTGTGTGGATACTGATGGTACTTTCGATCTTGAAATCTGGAGCAAGGTGCTAATGATTCACAAAGGCCTGTCCTGCAGGGATGGTGATGGACTGGATGCTTTTGGGTAGGTTGACAAGTTACTCAGCACTTTGTTACACTCACCAGCATGACAAAGGTCCCCTTTCCTTTGGAATCCTTCAGATAATTCCCATGCAAACCCACTGACTATATCCAGAGCTTTAAATAGATGTCTGAGTTCTCAAAGTGTCATTGCTTTCAGAGAAATGGATATTGTAGGATAAGAGTTATTAACAAGTGGAATGAATTATGTGTTTTAAAATCTGGCCATGTTGCATCTGCTCCACTCTTTCTCATCAAAGAATTTCTTCATTCAGATATGATCAAAAGCATATATTCAAAAATACCAAAAAATACTGCTTCTATATTAGTTGTAGTCTAAAAGCAATCAGTAATTGCTGTAAGTTCAGGGAAATTTCCAATTCAGTTTCCTAAGCAGGGGTCTAAGTGTGGATTTTCAAACATGTGATCAAACTTGTTTGACTATTTAACCTTTCAAAGATTGATCCAGCATTTATTATTTTATTTGTTTTAGAATTAGCCATAGGGAATAGCAATCTTTTTTTAAGAATTAATCTTAATTTATAGCTATAATTTGCAAATAAAACCCAGTTCTATAGTAATCATCTTATGAGCTGTTTGATATGTATATTTACATGAATAAGCAAGTTTGTTTTTGTAATGCACCTGAATGAAGAGATGTTTTTGAAGAGTAGAGAAGGAAAAGAGGAGGTTTTAGACACATAGCAATGCTTACATCTAAATTTTGAAAGTAAACTTTACCATCTTCATCTATCTTATCCAGAATTACTACCAGAAAGCTAAAGAACATTTAAATATTTATTCTCTGTAGCTTAGTCTGAGAAGAGTTATGGATCATTTGTAAACATTTATTTAATTTTCCAAACAGCAAAAATTCACTAGCACTAAAAAAAAAAATAATTTAAGTTGCAGCTGTTTCTGTAACATAAAGAAGAGATGAAAAAATGATTGTGTGCTCTTATTCTGCAGTCAGATATAACTGCATCTGCTTGTCATACTGCTTAGACACTAGGGATGCTAATTCTACTCAATTAATATAAGCTGCATAATTTCCTTTGCACAAAGCATAAAACTAAGCAAGAAGTTAAAATTTGGTGCTTTTTTTTGTTTGTTTTCTTTTAATTTCAGTTTTCACCTCCAGCAAGTAAGTCATAGAAGCTGCAAGATACATTGGGTTCTTAATTCTTTAGGTGTCAACTCTCCGTTTTAAAAATGAGTTTGTTTCCTCATAGAGCATTTCTAGTCTTTTTAGGGCCCATCTTGACTGAACCTGTCATGACCATAAACTCAGGCAAAACCTTCCTTATCATCTGAAGGGACCCAGCAGCCCCTTCCCATCCAAGTGGCCAGCAGAGCTGTGTAGCCTGTCTTGGATGGCCAAAATCACAATCCGTATATTGTGTGAGGAGGGCAGCAGTGATGGATGTGATCCATTCACCAGTGGAACCTGTTGCCAAGACCTGCTTCTCCATATAATAGTCCACCTTTCACTCCTGGCAAGCATCCTTCTCCTTTGTCAGGAGAGGGCTCAGATGACATCTCACACTCCCCCCTCCCAGTCACCTTTTTAACATCACTTTCCTGGTGCTTGCACGACTCGCAGTGCTCGCGTGACTGATGGAGCTTCTGGGCTCTGTGCAGCTGCTCAAACTGTAACTGCTGGCATTTGCTGCTCCCTCTGTGTAATCTGGATATGCTCTGACATGTAAATGATGCTGCTTGCTCTTTCCTTGTTCCTACTGTTTAAAATTTCAATAAAACTGAAAAATGGCGCTGTAGAAACTGCAATTATCTCAGCTGACTTCCACAATAAGGCAAGCTACCTCAGCACAAATAAAATGTTGACTTTACTTTCTTTGTGTATTTTTCCCTGTGTTTTTTTAGTGAATTGTCCATCTTTAATGTCACTGCTTGAGGTAAACCCAGCCTTGTTATTTGGTCTATGACAGTGTTATTCTGAGCCAAATTCTGGAACTTTTATGAAAGCAAATCTATTTATATTAGGGACAATAAAGACAGTACTAAAAATGAAGGATCACAGTATGGGATTTTCAGGGGGGTCAGCGACTCACAGAGCATTCTTCTTTAATTTGTTTTGTGAACTGCGTGTGACTTATCAATAAAGCTGCTGTACTAGCTGTAATTAAACCACTAAAACTGTCTTCTGTCATAGGCTTAATGTTGATTAAGTATCCCCAGTGTATGTACCTAGGACACTGAACTGCACCTGATACTTTCTTCTAGTAGTAGCTGGGTAGTATTGTGTGTTTTGAGGGGGTTTAAAGTGATTTCATACCCAGACACATGTACCCTGCCTTGTAGCTAATATGGATCTGCCTGTCTTTCCCAAATGCTTGAAGTTCAGTTAATAGGACAGAGTGAAAATATGTGAACTGTATTAGAGTTTTTCTGACAGTTCAGTCATAGCTTTGTGGATAAGACAGGAAAATGGGAGAAGCTGGCTGCAGCCTTTCTGCAATATTTAACTGTAACTAATAGGCTGATGCTTCCAGTGCTCCCCTAGGAACCAAAAAGCCAAGTCTGACTTCCCTTCAGCCACAGTAGTGTCAAAAGTTAGCTCCCAGGCCAGCCCCTCACCTGAAACTCATCCTTGTGTTGAAAGCTTGTCAACAGGCAGCAAAAAAAGCAATTAGAAGGATCATGTAGGCATCTTGAAGGTATCAAAGGTAACCAGCACTTGACCAGTTTGATCCTGCTACAGTCCCTAGTTGTGTTGTAGCCTCTCAGTCTTCTGTTCATTCTCTCTCCTCCCACTGCCAACCAATTCTATGCAATCTACTGCATCCAGTGTCCTGCAAACCAGTTTTCTAATTACTGGTGGTGATAGCAGTTCAGGTGGCCTGAAGATCCTGAGAAGAAAACCAGATCCTCAGAAAACATTGCCACCCTTTTCAGCACACAGCAGACTCACCCTGAAAACAATCTGGCCAAAACTGGCCCCTTTGATACTCTTCAGTGACACTCTGGAATTGCACACATTTCTGTTGTGTTTCAAAGCCAGAACTCACAGAAAAATCTACTTTATGGTGCCAATTTGACTGATGGCTGGAAAGAGTCAAGTGGATACACAGGCAGTATGAGGTGTTTTGAATACACTTTCAGACTGCAAGTACAGGACCAAACTTCATCGAGACTCAAAGTGGATTGTGTTAGGGTACTGTTTACAGAGGAACTGCCTTTCAGCACTGCCTGTGCTGAAAAATAGACCATACAGTTTGTCAGGTTGAATACAAGTAGTAGAGTAATAGTATTGAGTTTGTGTATTGAGTATTTATTTTTAATCACAGGCTAGTTTTCTCTACAACACTATCAGGTGAATTATAGAAGGAGGATCTGAATACTTAATATAGCTAGTCAAGTTCGAAGAATACACAATTAGGCCTATTGCAGACTTTCAATACACTTACATGTCCCTGTTGCCACAGAGGGGATGTAGATAATTCCAATTTAAGCTACTACAGTGCAGTACTTCTGTATCTTTGTAGCTCGGTCCCTCAAATGACTTTTTTAGGTCCTTAAGATCTCTTTGGATTTGTCCTATATCTGTAGGGTTATGAATAACTGTCAAGACAAGATGATTTTTTTCTCTTTTCCCAGTGAATCACCTTCAGGTTTCAGTAAATTGAAGAGCAGTTACACTGCAGGAGGAGGGAATAGTGCCTTGTTGATGAAGCATTTTTAGTCTGAGCTTCTGCATGTGGGTCTGCATTAAATTACTGCTCTGACAAAGTACCAATCCCATCTCTGGAACCAAAGGTGCTGAATAAACTTTACAATTGAAAAGAAATGGAATTCCATTTTTCCTCTTTGAATTGAAAGTGGAGAATTTAAGAAGGGCAGAGTATTAGCGTGTTCTGACTGGAATACCCATCACGAAATATGGGGGTGATTTTTATTTATTATATGTATTATATATTTGCATATCCTTATACGTATAAACATACATGTACATATACACAACTTTTTTTTTTTTTTATGAGTATAGTGTATTTAATTGGGCTAGTAAATGCACATGGAATAAGCTTCTACTCTTAAGGACCTTTTAAATTATTTCTCTGAATAAATGTCTTGGTGGAAGAGAGCTGTCAGAAAATTCTTCATTTAGTATGAACTGTAGAATTCTTCATGACCTAAAAGAAATTCTGCAGCAGAACTAGGACTGAACTTGGTGAAGGTCAAGCTCCAAAACAGTCTTATAGATCTTTTTTTGCCAACTGGTTTTTCTACTTTTTCATTTTTAATATATATATATAGTATAATCTTTTCTATCATATCTTTGTGTCCATTGGATGTGAAGAGAAAGAAGTCCCTTACATTCATCAATGATGCCCCAATAGATGCTATTCTGTATTTGCAAGAAAAGTATATCAATTGTTCAGAGTTGATTTGATTTGAGCAGAGAAGGGTATGTGACAACCTTGAACAATGCATCCCATCTAAGTGGGCCATGGATACAGACTTTGTGCACATGCTGGCCATCAGCCAAAGCCGCTGTTTCTAAAGGTGTTTGATTGACATCACCCCAGGAAACACTTTCTCTCTTCTTCACAAGAGTATTGGATCATATCAGCCACTGACTCCCAGAAACGTTCAAAGGATTTTTGTAAGCATCCAAAGCTATTTTTATGGCTCTGTTTTTGGAAGATGGAAAAATAAGGGAGGCAGAGGAGATGGGATCCTCTTCTGCCACTGAAACCCCTGGAGTATCGAGTTGCAGGAGGGAATCCTTATCTCTGAGAGGATTACTGGCTAACTCTTATCAAATATTCCCTGTCTGTGACCTTGGACAGAAGTTAGAAGACAAGGACCTGCTATTTTATGAGGTGAGACAAGTCAGATTTTCTACCCCTTGCTTGCAATATTGCCTAAGAGAAGCTGTGGTGACAAGCTAACAGCAGAAGATAAGCAAGTGATTGACTAGTGTTTTCAGGAATATCAGGAATGCAGAGACTGCTTTTCCTTTCATCTCCCAAATTCTGCTGGCATTTCTTAGTGGTAGCTGTAGAAAACTGCACAGAAGGACAAATGGGGAATGAAACATATTAGCAGTGTCAGCAAGATGTTTCTGTAAAGCAGTCCCTAAGTCCTGCCTGAAGATATTCCAGCAGGTGTGGGTGGATGCACCAGGCACGTCAGCTGTAAGTTACATCAGACACATCACTTACGTGCTGCCCACTAGCTGAAGAACAGTACACAGTAACCAAAACTACTGAGGTGTGCAGCTCATGCCTTTGGTACGTGCAGGCAGGGTTAAGAGGAAAGTGTCTATTCCTGTTCTATCACAAAAGCTGTTCCAGCCCAACATAACACACTGTGCATTTCCTGTGTACATCCTACATTGCCTGAATGCCAACTGCAGTTGCACCAGTACTTTGAAATTCTTGCATAATTGCATAGTTTTGAGATAAGTGGTACCTGATACATAATAACCATGACAGTAAACTTACTTACTGCATCTTATTTAATTAGCAGGACATTAGTTAGGAGGAGCGCTTCAACCACAAGACATACTGGGATGCAGGCTTGTCTTTCACCCATTAGCACTTCCTGGGGAACTGCTTTCCCTGTTTCACAGGGTTCAGTTCCCTTTGTAACACATCTTGTCTCTGTTAGCACCACCCTTCTGGTCACCTTGGTGTCAATGCACTCGGTTAACAGCAACTGCGAAGTGTCTGAAGCTGACTTTAATGAGGATGGTGCAAAAGAGAATGTAGAAGTGCCTTACAAGTTAGTTAACATTCTTTAGCAAAAATATTCTCCTACTGGTTAGCTCGGTGATTCAAAGTCATCACTGTGGGGTGCTATTTCTGACTTTCTTACATATCACTGCTTGAAAAAATTTCCAACACCTGCAAAAAACACATGGCAAGTGAGTAGTGCTCATTCTGCTGCTGAGACAGATGCAGCATCATGAAAAGAGACACTACTTTTGACTTCCCTCAAATTATTACAGGGAACAATAATATTTTCCTACCTCACTGTGGTGTCAGAAGAGAAAAATTAATTAATTACTGCAAAAGATGATGAGCTCTTCTGATTAAGAGTTGAGTAAACAAGAAGTATAATTAATTAGCTTTTACAAAATGCTTGAAATTTTACGGTGATTCATTGGTATTTAAAATAATCTTTGCTGCCTTCTGAAAATAATGCCTACGACTATGCAATCATTCCTCAGATCTTTGTGCACATACTTACTAGTTAGTACATGGGCAGTTCCTTTCAAGATATTTGGAATATTTTTATTTGTGAGAAACAGAATTCCTCTTTGATATTTAACAAATGCAGTCAGTTGTTCATTTTTATATGTATTTATTAAATAAAAATAAAACAGTTACCCCTTATATTTATTACTTGAAGCAAACTAAATTTTAAGAATGCTTTTAATTATTATGAATATCATTTTCCATTGCCTCATGCATGTATCAGTTTTTAACTGAATACTTTGGCATGGGAGATGTAGACTGCTCCAAGATATGAACATTAATGATATTTTTTTGTATTACAAAGGTTTTGGGAGTTCTTTTTTCAGAGACTAAACCTCTTTGCCCTAAGCAATTGTAAAGTTTGCACAAATTGCATTTTATGCTCCTGAGTGCAGAGTATGTTTGTTTAAGTAGTGAAAAGTAGGCAATAGGCAGAAATTCTGAAGGTGGATAGTAAAGAAGCTCAAGAGACTGAAAAGGAACAAGGTCTGCTACATACCTTCAGGGATAAATTGCCATTGACCCTACTACTGTAAAGATTTCAAATCTGAGGAGTGAGCTTAATACAGGTATATGTTATGTTCAAGAGTGACCCAAAATCATAGATCCCTTCTAAAAAATCCTGATTCTGTCGTGCTTGAGTATGGAAGGAGATGCAGGATGGGACATTTACTACGTCAGTGTTGCACAGGGATGTGTGATATTGTGCCTGCAGCTACATCTGTCTCTGTGTGAGAACACCTTGTGGGGTGTGGGGTGATTCACTGTGGTACCAGGACATCTTTTCCACCAGTGGTGTCTGCACCCATTGCTGGTCTCAGCCCCATGCTGTGTCTAAGGTGCTGCAAGGCAGATTTATGTATGGCTGTGCCTGAGTGTCCTTCCATCTTAGAGTCACAGAGTCCTTTAGGCTGGAGAAGACCTCTGAGGCCATCAAGTCCAGCTGTTAGTTAACCTGACACTGCCAAATCCACCACTAAACTGTGTCCCTAAGTGCCATATGTACATGTCTCTTAAATACTGCCAGGGGTGATGACTCTGCTTCCCTGGGCAGCCTGTTCCAATACTTGACTAACCTTTCAGTGAAGAAATGTTTCCTAATATCCAATATAAACCTGCCCTGGGACAACCTGAGGATGTTTGCTGCTGTCTTATCACTTGTTATTTGGGAGAAGAGGCTGACCCCCACCTGCCTACAGCCTCCTTTCAGGCAGTTAGGGAGAGTGATGTCATTCCTGAGCCTCTTTTTCTCCAGGCTAAGCACCTCCAACCCCCTCAACTGCTCCTCATCAGACTTGTACTCCAGACCCTTCTTCAAGTGTGTTGCCTTTTTTCCATAAAATTTCAGGCTCGTGGAGAGCTGGGCGACACAAGGCCTTGGAGCAGCATTGCAAAGAGATTCTAGGTGGCAGAGGAGTGAAATTTTGTTTCCCTTAGGAGAGAAACCACTTCAAGACACATGCTTAAAGACACCAATTGATGATAAATGCTAGTTGAGGGGACTGTTGACCATCATTCAGCATACAAAGAGGGAATATAGACCATCTGCATGCATCCCTTTACATACCCCTTTAATTGTCTTTTTCGACTTTCATAGTCCACAATAATTAACAAGAGTAAAATAGTTTTTTTTATAAAAGTAACCATGGAATTGGTTCAGAAGAATAATGCCATGTTTATTTCTTGTTGGATGCCAGCATCTCTGATCTTCATCTTCAAAATATTTTGAAATTTTACATTAACAGAGTCAACAGACTTATTTAATTCATTTTTTTGCAGTGGGAGGTAAGTTGGCCATTACATTCCCTACTTTTTAAAATCACATTTTAGTTTTAAAATAAGTATTGGGACCATCTGGCTCATAAACAGTAGGCAAATAACACTTCATGATTGATTATGCAACATAACCTCAGGTAAGTAAAGCATGACCAGTTAATTGAAAATTGCTTTCCATTTGGGATTCACTCTGTAGTAGCCAATGATAAATACTTATTTCGTCTGGCTCATTTGACATTATACACTTTCAACATGCAAGTCCCTTTAAAAACAAAGCTATTATTCTCTATTCCACTTTTCAATGGTCCTTTTCAGTGTTTCACTCTCCCATTTTATTAGCACTGCTTTACTTTTGAATTGAACTTACTCAGAAAGATGGGGGAGTCAGCCCATTTTATCTGTGCTTCCTTACTTCCCTACAGATTCCTCCTTATTTGAAATATAATAAAAGAACTGAAGTTCTTTGAAAAGAACTTTGACCGAATGGTTCTGGAGTAGATGCTATAACCTGAAGAGGTACTGTTGGGGAGGATGAAGCAGGAAGCCCCTGCAGAAATGATTTATTAGTGAAAGATTCTAAGTGTGAAACCAGCAAGAGAAATAGAGTTAAAAGCAAGATTTGAAATATAGAATGCTAAGCAGGAAGGTAGTGGTTAAATTAGCTGAGTCAATTACCAGGGCTCTGGTGATTGAGCAATTCTCCTCCCCAGACAATGGGATACAAAAGGAGGTTGGACCCTGCCAGGTAGCAGGGAAAAGGTGGTTTTTCAGGTTTGTAGTATGTAGATTAGTATGGTAATGTAGTAGTTCTCATAGGCTGTATGTAAATCTTGTAGGTTTTGTATTCTGTACTGGTTGGCTGGTGCTAACCAGAATATTCAGCATAGAAGGGGATAAAATGTGATGTAACAGGAAATTCCCTCTCTTGCACTCTTGCTCTCCTGCCCCCTTGGACTTTTGGACTTTCCCTGTTTCTGCTCCCTTCCCTTCCCTTGGTACTGGTCAGTTTGCCTTCCCCATGACTAATAAACCATGTGTCCTAAGAGCATCTCGGTCTCCGGATATCTCTCATCGGACTCCACTGCAGCTCGTTCCCAGTAAGGTACATTGTGTGATCAGACCTGAAAAGTTCATGTTAGTGCCTGGGAGTGGAGAGAAATGAACTATGCAAAACAATCAAATTGAGAAACAGATGTTGCCAAATTTGTGTATTTTGTATTATCAACTTTAAATGCTTCATGGTGGCCTGGAGCAATTTTCAAGTCAACTAAATTATAGTCACAAAAATATCCTATTGTAGTATGAAGCAAGAAGATGAAATTCTTTAGGATGTGTTTCATCTTGGGACTTCAGATTAACTTGAGCAAGTGACAAGACACAGGGTGACATTTTCCTCTGAAATTTATCACAGTTTCTTCCTGGAAATGCTGCTGATATTAACCTTGTTATTGACAATTCTTACTATAGGTGACATTTAAATATTTATGTAATCTGTGAAAATTTTACGTCTCATTTCTTCTTTCTGTCTTGGCTCTTGCATTGATGTGTTCTGTCTTTCTTTGGTCTATAAGCAGCAGTGTAAGTGTTTTAGAGGCACAGTATTCATATCTTCAATATATAGTCATTCTCTAAGAGGCTGCACTCCTGCAATTATTTATAATAACAGTTGTTCAAATATTGAGATACTGGTTTTGATTTCCATTCAGCTTGCTGCTGACAACTGGCAGATCGGCATGCAAAACAGGCAGCTCAGCTTGAGTGCTTGATTTAAGCTGAGCTGAATTTGTGTCACAAGATAAGTGAAAGGAAATAAAATCTACAATTCTGGTTCCTTTAACTGTCTCAGACCATTTACTGCATTGTACAGAAAAAGAGAGACAGAAAATTCTAATCTGGTTAGAGATTTGCATTTGATAGGAAAAGATAATAGCTGAAGAGCTGTGTAGCAATATCCACATCAGCCATTACATCCCCTTCTCATCCTGGGTAATCAAAGCCCTGTGTGAAGTGGTTCATTACAGTGAATGTTATGATACTAAAGGTTGAGGAGAAAAAGTGTCAGGCTCCCTTTCCCAGGCGTGACATGCTTCTGTTTTGAACAAAGCATTAAGATTTGTTTTTTCATGAGGTACATCATCTTGTCTCTCATACAGATATGTGAGCTTCAGACATTCAGGTAGAATAGACAAACTAAAAGATTACAGTAATAAATAAATTATGGAAGATGAGGAAATCTTACAGTAAGCAAATCTCAAAATTTTTTCTCTACTTCTGTATGAGCATTAAGAGTCTACACTAGGTGTCAGATTCTCCATGCTGTTGTGCCTGTTGTAAAATAAGAAAAGTTCTATAAACGGATTTTAGCTATCCCAGAGTCAGGATGTATCCACACTACTAGAAGGTTTCTCTGCATGATAATATTAATCATATTTCTAGAGAAAGAGGTCCATGATAATTTTGGTTTTGTAACTTTATTTTTATACTAAGAGATCAGAATGCGTATTTATTTTCAATATTTAGAAGAACAAAAACAATTCTGCATTTGTAAATTTTAACCTAATGTTCTGTTTATAAAACAAGAACCCTGGTATATATACCATCATCTTGAAGATATCTTTTCTAAGCTGCTCTAAATGGAATAAAACAACACAGTACACATGGCTATGTAAAAAGATAAAATATTTGAAATAATTTTAAAAATGTTTAAGAAAACTTCATTTCCTCTTAATTCTACAAGTTGCTATTTCCAGTACCAGGAGTAACATACCAGCAATAATCTATATTTCCTTAATCTTACCATTTCTACAAAAAAAGAAAGCTCTCCTGACATGTCTGAGCAGACCCCATACTGATTCTTTCTGCAAAGTTTTTGCTACCTGAGGAAACTAGTTTTTGTTGAAGTTCTGTTCATTTCTCAGTGACATATCTTGCCCAGTAAGGGCTGAAGAATGATTCTGAGTCAGTGCTTTTAACACAAATCTCTTCTCATATTTGACTGACTTCATCTAGAGATCACGTTCTAGATTAAACAGATTTATAGAGAGAGAAACATGAAGAAGGACATATTTGTATTTCAATAGTGCACAGATACTCTTCTGCTTAACCTGGATTGCCTTGTATGAAGTGTTTATAAATCTGGGGACCACAGCTGGGTACAGACAGAAGATAAGTATTCTAACACTTGTGCAGCAAGATGTAAAAAGAGCAGGCTGTTTGTTAACCACTGTAAGGTGTTCTGGCACAGAAAAGCTCTGAGAGGAGTTTTGCTATTGTATAAAGGTAGTTCTATGTAATAAAAGTCTCAGGAGCAATGTGAAGGACACTAAGCTGAGAACTTACCAACAGTATTTTCTGAGGAGAGAGGAAAGCTCTTGACAATGAAAAGGGCATAGCAACCAGCACAGAGAGACTGGGATAAATAGCAATATTTACAGGACCATGAGTAAAGTAATGGAAACATCTTCCAGCTCTTGCCTGACACTGTCTGAGGAGAGTCCTCTAAAATACCTGGTGTTCTGGATATTCAGTGCCGTAAACATCAACTCTCAGGAAAACACATTCTCCTGCACTGTACCATGGGTGTCCTAGTGGTGGGGTGAACATGACAACGAGTGGTGTGCACAAACTCTGAGCTTGGCTAGGTCACTGAATTTACTTGGGGAAGTCACCTCATTTTGCTTCTCTGTCTGGAGAGGACAGTTTCCGTAGGGAAGAGGAGAACCCTGGAAAAATGCCTTGGGAAACCCCATTTTCAGTGCCATAAGCAAGAAGCTTATTCACATGTTCTCTATGCAAATTGTTACTAGAAAGTTCTTGGTTCTTTGTGTTACCATAAGTTGATTTTTGGTGCAAGAATTTTAATATTCCTAATCATTCTCCTCCACTGGACCTTTCCCTCAGACCCCACCTTAACTCCCCACCCACACTGGGGTGCATAAGTACCCCTGTCTGACCCCAGATCGCTCCTTTTTCCCCCTGTTACTGCCTTGGTCCAGTTTGTTCCAATACAGTGGATGCCTTGTTGGTTGTTATTTTTGTATTATTAAAACTGTTTTTTGGACAACTGGATCGAAGCTGTCTCTCTCTCTTCATTAGGTTGCCATTGGGCTGAGTCCTGAGGAAATCAAAAGGGTCCGATCGTTTAGGTTCGGACCCCCAGGGAGTTTCATCTGTCCCTTCGCTGCACTGCTCTGCTTCCCTCCTTCCCCCATGCCTTAGTTCTTTGGATAGTAAGTAGCTTGTTAGAGGCTGAGTGAGTAGTTTGTTAGAGGCAGAGGCTGTTGCTGTTGGCTGATCACAAGCAATATTTTCTTAGACCTTTTTTTTATTCTTAACTCTGCTACGTATGGCATGGGTGACCTTGGGAAGCTGGATATCTTTTTTGTCAGATGGGAATAATGATACCCATTCCCTCTCTACAGTATGTTGAGAATGGTAATTGGCGTATTAGTATATTACTTAAACTATTAATATAGAGAAACTCCATCTTGTTTTGATAGGCTGTATCCCTTTGTTTTAGCTGACTATCCATCTTTTGCGGCTATTAGCTCACCTCCTATAAAAGATACCCCGGAGATCATAGACCAAATATGACTAATGGGTAGGTCAAACATCACAAGTGCTTGGAAAGAGCTCAAAGGGCTCCAATTTCTTGTCCAATATAGTAAATGTTTTGGGCATCCTGTACTTTCCTCTCAGCTCATCCCATGAGACTGTGGTTTAATGGTAGCAGAATAAGTGTTCCTAAATTAACTCTCTCCAATTTCAAACTGCAATCATGCTTACAGGAGTCACAAATGCCATCATCACTCAAGAAAACAACAGTGAAAGAGCACTGTTTAAAAAGAATCTCTTCAATGTTTACATGAGAACCTGAATCAGAGTAGAGCTACACCCAAATTAGAAAATTAACTACTGGGATTCTAAAAAGGACTGGCACATTTAAAGGGCAAATGGCCATTCCTACTGAAATAAATAAGTCAAAACACATAAATAATGTCAAAACATGAAGAATTTCAAAGCAGCTTAAAAATTACTTTTGGGCAATGAGTCTTTAAAATACACTTTAACTTTGCACACTAATGACTGAACACCAATGCAATGCATTCAAATGCTGCTACTACACTATTGAAGCTGGCAGTAAAATAAATGAAAGAAGCTCAATTTTATGCTTAATTTCAAGACATTAAAGTGAACGTTATTCTTCAGCAGAGAATACTTCAGTACTTTCAGCAGAGACTTTGGTCCTTGCTGGTAAAAATCATAAATCATCTTCTGCACCAGAGCTCTGGAAAATGTTAACAGATCTAAACATTTTGGTCACATACACTATAGCCCATTAAAAAGCAAAAGGCTTTGACTCAGTTAAATTAAAAAAAAAAAAATCCAGTAAACTAGAGGACATAAACTCAGATTGAAACCCAGTGAAGGCAGGTATTTATTCAGCAATCAGTAAACACATTTTAACATATTTGCGTTTGTAGAGTGCATTAAAAGTCTGGCATTCTTGTTATTCTAGCTGTTTAATTATGCAGGATTGTCTATTTCTTTGTGTTTATAGTCAGGAAGAAATGCCAAATGAATAGTATTTATAATCAAATATGGGATATAGAGAGTCTTATGCCTGCTCATTATTTTATCATAAACAGTATTTGCACACAAATATTGTATAAAAGACATCTTCCCACTTCAGAGCCTTAAATAAAAGTAGATTTGGAAGGGAGGGAACATTTTATTTTACCTCTGGGCTTCCATTTCTCAACATATAACTGCTCTTATATTTATAAATACACAATCAAGCAAGTGAAATGCAAAGTATAAGCCAGTATTTTTGACCAAAACCATGGGATTTTTATTGTCAGTGGTTTTATTATAATTTTCTCTATTTTCAGGTTTAAAGTATGGAAAAAAAGTCTTCAGAATGAGTAAGTAGGGAATGAAGAAATGCCAAATCTAGCTGCTGGCAATAAAGAATTTGTTTGTCACATGATATCACATTTGGTATGTTAGCAGTCTGAAAGTACTGCAGAAACAACTGATAATCTTGTTGATCTCTGATTTTTCAACTTTGCTTGCGCAGCTGTTTGTTTATTCTGCTATTTATATCTCAACTGCTGCTTGGAACATGCTCAAAATATGGCAGAAATTCCCAGTAAAATAGCTTAAATCAGATGGACTGTCTTCCAGCCTTCCTTACTTAAAATGGGGAAGGAATCCTAGAAGTAGTGGATCTCAGAGAAGCACAAAAAATATTCCTCTAACATGAGGTTAGAAGAGGACTGGACAGGTCTAGTTTAGTTTAGGAGGGATTTTTTTCTTCAGAGCACAATTCTTTCAGTTTGCTTTCCATATGGGAAACATTTCTCAAGTGTTTTGGGTTTTTTGTGTGTTTGGGTTTTTTGTTTGTTTGTTTGTTTTTGTTGTTGTTGTTGTTTGTTTTTTGTTTTGTTTTGTTTTTGTGGTTTTTTTTGTTGTTGTTTGTTTGGTGTTTTTTGTTTTTGTTTTTGTTTTTGTTTTTTGGGTTTGTTTTGTTTTGCTTTGCTTTGTTTTGTTTTGTTTTGTTTTGTTTAAATGCAGGACCAAAGCCTTTTTCTTAATTTCAATTCCTTTAATGAGCACTACTAAAATACACTTTCTATGCAGGCTGTAATTTTATCTGCCAGCTGGAAGGAACTGGAAAAATTTGCTTTCAGACCCTTTCAGCATCTTGCCAGCAGTAAGGACTGAGATACTGATCAGGTGATCTCTTCTGGAGGGATGCTACCTTGTTCTCCGTTCAATTGAGCATTCTTAACACACACTTTGTATTTTTCAATCTCATGTTTCTTTCAATTTGTCATTCCAATGAAATCACTGGAATAAGTTTTTATACTTCCAATTGAAATGAAGGACCACTTGAAGCAGTACCATGAAAAGCTAAGTTTTGCAGGAAACTATTTTTTACTATTTAATAAAATCAAGCATTGCAGTAATAAGTTGTTACTGTGGATATGAGTTTCTAGGACTCTGAAGGACAAAACTCCCACTTCTTCCTTCACTTTTATCTCTCATTCTTTGTTCTTTGCTTCGTTTTCAATCCTTCTTTCCTCCTGATTGAGTGGAAACTTCATACCCAGTTTCCCATTGGATGTCTATGCTGATACTGATCTGACTTAGCACCAGCAAGAGCCAAACTCCAGCAGTCTTAAAGAAAATTGCATCCAAGGAAATGTTTAACACAATAAAAGCTTCCAAATTTTCAGTAGTTTTTCTTAAACCGCTACCCAGAGGCAGGGAAATGGTGCTAACTGTATGCAACAAGAAAACTGAGACAGAGGAACATGGGATTGCTGAAGACATCTCAACTGAATTTTTAAAATTAAAGTAGTTAGAATTTAGGATGCTACCTGAGTAGGAAAAATCAGAGATCCTCAGGTCTGCAAATGCTGATGAAGTTGCAAAGGTAACTAAAGTTCATCCCACCAAATGCTCCTTCCTTCAGCTCTGTGTCTTACCAGAGCCCAAGCTCAGACATCTTTTGTTGTGCTTTGATATCAGTTTCTTGAAAAGCTCAATCAAAGGTATTCAAAATGTACCTATGGTATATCTTTGAAAATGAGCCATAAAGCATCACCTACTTTTATGAGTCTATCTTATTAATTAACAGGAAAGAGAGATCACTTAATTTGTGGTTCACCTGGATCGGGGTAATTCACCCTGGGGACAGTTAACACCCTCACACAAAGCTCTTAATGCTGAAGAAGTTAAAAATCATTCATCAGGAAATTATCCAGAGTAGAGATGATCTTGGCATCTGTCAGACACTTCCTCTTTTGTGCAGCAAAGAAATGAAGACCCACTAAAAAAAGCCAGAAAACACAAGAACAGTCAAAGTCTTAATTATTAATTAATTAATAATTAATTATTATTAATAATGTTATGAGGAAATTTGCCTAAAAAGGCTAAGTTGTGGATTCCTGTTCTTGTCCTAAATAGTGTTTATATATTAAATATTAAACAGCCAGTGAATGAAATAAACAAACATGCTAAAGAGCTGGGACTGGAACATGTGATTTCATCTTTAAGGCAGAGAGCTTTGGTGTCACTGATGGCCCAGCTAATCTTATAAACTTTTCTGTAGAAATTCAGGACACCCTGAGAGAGAAATGACTCCTAGCTTGCAATTTAAGAATCTTTACTAGGAAGTGGTAATTTAGCAATATCCCAGGCCTAAAAATATCCCATGATGTGTAATAAAGAGATTCTGTGCCTGCTCAAGGTTGAACCTTGCATACTGAGAGTCAAGGACCCAAGTTGGAAGGCACCTACAAGTGTCATCCAGTCCAACTCCTGGGCCTGAACAGCACCATCCCCAAGAAGTACACGAGCATTGTCCAAATGCTTCTTGAGCTCTGTCAGGCTGGTGCTATGACCACTGCCCTGGGGGGCCTGTTCCAGTGCCCAAACACCCTCTGGGTGAGAAACATTTTCCTAATATGCAACTTAAACCTCCCCTGACACTTCAGGCCATTCCCTCAGGTCCTGTCACTGTCACCACAGAGCAGAGATCAGTGCCTGCCCCTCCTCTTCCCCTCACAAGGAAGTTGTAACTGCAGTGAGGTCTCCCCTCAGTCTCCTCCAGGCTGAACAGACCAAGTGACCTCACGGCCTGATGGCTTCCCCTCCAGGCCCTTCCCCATCGTTGTTGCCCTCCCTTGGACACTCTCTAACAGTTTAATGTCTTTCCTATATTGTGACACCCAAAACTGCCCCCAGCACTCGAGGTGAGGCTGCCCCAGTGCAGAGCAGAGCAGGACAATCCCCTCCCTTGCCCGGCTGGCCATGCTGGGCCTGATGCCCCCAGGACAGGGATGGCCCTCCTGGCTGCCAGGGCACTGCTGGCTCATGCCCAGCTTGCCATCAGCCAGGACCCCTAAGTCCCTTTCCATGGCACTCCTTTCCAGCTTCTCATTCCTCAGTCTTTAAAACTTTGGCCCCAGTGTGCCAGTGAAGCAGCTAATCAAGTCCATGTCAAGTCACAACTTTGTGTTATACTGCAAAGTCATGAAGACAGAAGTGGACCTCACCCTGACCTCATTGCTCTTCATGGGGAGCAGACTTTGACAGGACCTAGTGAGCTGTGGGCTGGTGCACATACCTGCTTGGGTCAGGATTAAGTCAGGGCATTTGGGGCCAGCTTTGACTCTTGCCACCATCTTCCTGCCAGTCCTCTAAATCAAGGCTATATCACTTCAATATTGCTTTCTATGAATATTAATGCTCACTGAATCAGCTATATGAGCTGGGCTTTGTTGGCATACTGCAGAACTGTTGGATGTTCTGAACAATCCAAGTAACATATATCTTTCTTTCATTTGCATGGAAAATCCTGGAGAAAATAAGACTCTTATATTACTATTCATTTAGATATTATGGATCAGTTGGTTGACAAGTAGGATTTGACATAAGTTTGTAAATTCTTTAGAATTGCTGAAGCTATATCATTTACATAAACTGAAGAGCATTTTCATGTTCAACTTTGTCTTGGCCATATTCTATAGGTTCCACATGCTGACTACACTGTCCATGTGGATCTACTCATCTCTAGATTAATAGTAGTACCATGAACTTTGTACTTGCAAAAATCTCATAGCATTTTGGGGCCATGATAAAAGGGAATTAGATTTATATCTATTGTTTATATGCCTACTACATGGCAGCAACATGATGTCAGTCTTTAGCGGGCCTTGCAATTCCACCTAGTAGAATTTAATTCTTGATAAGCAGCTCGGTTTGAATTCTTGTTGGGGAGATAAGGTGAAGGGTTGGTAGACAGGGTTTGCATAAAGTTTGTTTCCAGGGGTATCACGACCCGCTAAATGCAAGCGAGAATCGTGATGGTTCGTGTGATCTCAGAGCGCAAAAGACACAGTAGGGGACAACAACAATTTGCTCAACAGCAGTGCACTTTATTAAGTGCACACAGCACTATATGCGATAGAGGGAGTAGGAAAAGAGAAAAGGAGAGAGAGATAAAGAAAAGAGAGACAGAGAGAGAGAGAGAAGGGAAGAGGGGTATAGCTACCAACGGAGAGACGGAGTCCTCGTGGTGCAGGTGACCAATAGACGCGTCTTCGTCCGTGGGGAGATCTCAGAATTCGGGCCATCTCGAAGGATCTCTTATACCCCTTTTCGAAGCGACAGGCGGCTAGCCAAGAGGTGGTGTGAGCATCAGCAGGTGCGCTGAAAGCAGGGCGAAGTGCTCCGATGCCTAGAGCAGAATGTCCACTCAGGGAACGGTGGAGAGCAAACATGGGACAGACCAGTCCGAAACTAGTTTGAAACCAGTGCCCATTGTCTTCACTGGGTTTCCATGGAGATGCAATGGTCCAGTGACTGCACCTGCAGGCAGCCCATTTCAGCTAGGCCAGAACTCCTGTACTGGGGGTCTTCGACTTTAGTCCCAGTCCTTTTGGAGGCTTCAGTCTCCATCTTGGGCGGCGATCGTGAGGCAGATGAGGAACTTAGGGACCGTCTCTTACAAGGGGAAACTGGGTACTCCTGCTTTCTGCTTTCCCCTTGAAATATCCTAAAAGTCTAAAATGTCGTTTGATGTAATTGTGCGAGAAAAAACAAGAAGTTTATGCAGGAAAAAAAAAAAAAAAGCGTGGTTGCACAAATTTATCATTATGATTTGTTTTATTTTGATAGCATCGCATTTTCCCAGTAGCAGACCCACTGGGGAGATCCCATGTGTTCCAGAAGACTAACTGTTCCTTTTAGCTTTCTTCAATATAATTGTTGGTAAATCTTTTGATAAGCCTAAAGAAAACTAGGTAAAATGTACATTGTAAGACAGAACTTCTATGACAATATACAACAAATAGAAAATTATATCTAATATTAAATGCTATAATAATGTATATTTTTTTCAAGATCTGTTAAAAGGGCCTAACATGGCTTTTCTATCATTCCTGAAAGTAATGCATTCCACAAAGTAATGCCATATATTGCTTTATTTACCAATATCTGTGTGCCTGAATTGATCACAGCTGGTGAGGAAATATATTTTTCTTTTTAGTTTTTCAAAAGGCAGAAATTTTGTTTCATTTTCCAGTTTGATCAGATTTTTTCTCTGAAAGTTGTTTTCATTTAAAAAAAAAATCATGTTTTGTTTTATGACTCTTTTGCTTTTTTATTTTTCCACAAACTCAGTTGCCACTCCATTAATATGAAATGAATAATCATTTCCATCACAGAAGCCACATATTCTTTTCTGATCCTTGTCTCATATGCAGTTCTAAAGAAAGAAAGAAAGTCAACGTTACTGATACAATGGCAAAAACTATCTGAAGTGTATCTCTACTACCTCTTCCAAATCCTTCAAGCCAGCAAGTTTTTGATATGCTTTTTTTCATCAGCAAGTGTCTTGTCGGTGTCTTAAGCTGGCTGCACCAGCTTAAGCAGTTTCTCAACAGACATTTGTCATTTATATGTATACCACTTTTCTTTTGAATATGAGGATTGCATTATATTTTCTAAACGATTTGTAACACACAAGCTTTTTGGTTTGATTTTCGGATAACCCTTCTAGGGATACAACAATTCTTATAAATAATGAAAAATCCTATTTTAATTTCACTGTTGTTTATCAGCCTCGCAAAAGATGAGAAGCTGAATTTTAAACTCATATAAGGAGAGAAAGGGATGATGAATTATGGAGTTCACTTCCTATAATAAAACATTTTAAAATTCATAGATAGAGCTTGAATTTACTGGCTAGGGAAATCACAGCACAGCTATGAGCTAATTCTCCTGTATACTACTTTACAGCTTTAGAAAATTGTTCAGGATACTGAGGAAATTAGCCCCTTCTGACATTCAGAAGAGATTTCCTTTCTGAAGACTTCGTCATTCTGTATGTATTGTCGAAGGCATACAAGGTGTTTGAGAAGTAGCTTAGAGACAGAAGGCCAACATCTCCTGACATAACCTGGCAGAAACTGCTATCTAATTGGTGGATTAAACCATTTCTTATTTATTAGTCCAATCTTCTATTATATGTTCATTTATCCCTCCTCCCTCACCCCCATCCTTAAAATCTGGGATATGTCAAATAACAGCAACTTTGCTTGTTACAGACAAATCAGCTTTAAACTATGAGGAAATGGATTTATTTTCTTAAAAGAAAAAATATGCTCTTTGCTGTTTCCATGTCTGGAAAAAGTGGTTAGAAAGGAAACAATGATAGATTATTTTCCAAGTATCCTACTGCTCGAAGAAAACAGGAATTGTTTGTATTTGCAGCAAATATTTATGCTGGATATTAAGAAACTTTTTTTTTTTTTTCCTTAGCTTTCTGGTGGAATTGTGGTTCAGCATCTACCTAGAAAGGTTGTGGTACCTGTTTCACTGGGTATGTTTAGCGGTTAACTCAAATATAAATAAGGCATAGCACAGTACTGAGACTGTGGGAAGAATTTTAATAGCAAAAATGCAAAGTGAGTGCAGGGCTGTGAGGAGGAGCCCCTTGGGTCTTGCTGTATGCAGAGGAAAACAGCAAATGATCCAGACCCCACCACACCATGATGCATTCATGCCAGATGGACCTCAGGAATGAGTTTGGGTTTGGGGCAGGGACGCAAAAGATTAGTGACCAAAACCAAAGTGAGCTGAGGAGACAAAAAGATGAAAAGTAGAATTCAAAAGTTGTATGTCACCTTGAACAAGCCATAGCCGAATTTACAAGCAAGTTAGGCATTGAATCAGCAAACGGGCCCTAGTGGGATTTTCAGAAGCACTTAGACACAAAGAGGATAATTTTTCATCTGAAATTAGAGTCTGAGGTGCTTTAAAATTTTCACTTGTGCTATGTGTGTCCACAGTGATGGTGTTACCTTCAAAATATGACCTCTGAGCTGCACACTTTTCTCCATAATGGAATAGAATCAGTAGCTGCTCCCTTGCAGGCAGCCTCTAAAGAAAACATTGGTAAAAAAGGACTCTGGGATTCTCAAGTATTGTGTTATGAAAGCTAGAAAAGCAGAAAAACTATCACTCTCCTTGCTGTTGTTCATGTTAAAGCTCAGCTCTCCTACTGGCAGGACATGGAGGCAGATTAACTCAATCAAAATTAAAAGGGCATTACAGCAAGAATACTCAAGAGTCACAGCTACTCTTGAACATAATGTGGAGTTCCTGCTATGAACTATGGAGCTTTGATGTGATCTAATACTGGGGTGGGATTTAGCTTTGGAATAATGTATCTGACTTCAGGTATATTAATGTGTGAGTGTTTGCACATGAGCTGGCGTTGAGTGGTCAGTGGACACCCAGCCAATACTGTCAGTGGGGCATGAAAATCTGTCCTGCTCACCCTAAATAAGAAAGGTGCTTAAATTTACATGCCAGCTGCTGCTAGAGATGTGTTCTTCTTCCAAAATGTCCTCTAAGGACTGGCAGAAATACATGAGATGTAGGGGAGATTGCCTGCCCTGGATACCCTCACAGGGTCTGAGGTAGCACTGAAGCTGTGCTCAGGCTACATTATCTTGGGTCAGATGGATATTTCTGTAAACTAAATAGACTCTGCTGGGAGCCTAAACTTCTCTAGATATGTGGAAATCCTCATCCAGAAAATGACTGTCTTACACACTTATATTTTGGATGGATAATTCCATGATGGTTTCAACTACAACATTGAAATTGATCTACAGCTCTGAATAGCAATTGATAAAAACCCACCGTTCCCTCTTAGAGGAAAGTTCTGGTTAAGGTGATTCTTTTCCATTCCCTGTACATTATCAATCAATCTCTAGCCTGAGAGTACAGTTCAAGTTTTGTTGAAAAATTTAATGCATTTACTGCTTTTTTGAGATTGTGCAAACCTGGGACTTTTATTGAGTCTTGTGTTCCTCACAGAAGCAGTTAAAATGTCAAATACTTATGTATAGAAAAAAGCAATATATAATTTATGGCAATTGTTTATACATTTCTTTTTCTTTCCATTATTTTCTTTGCTGATACAATCTGATTGCCAGGGGCAGGAAAGGACAGAGGCTTTAACTGAAATAACAATCATAGAGCACTGGTTAGTGGGTAGCAGAGCACAGACTTTGTATTCTTATTTTTTTTTTCCTTCCTGACAGGAGTATCTGAAATCTCTGCTATGTGTTCTCTTTTAGCACCCTGCCTAGGCATATGTCAAAGGCAATCAGTGCCATTTTTGCTCCATTTCTGCAGAACTGCAGGGGAACATTTTGGTGCTTATCAGACTGACTGTGAACATCCCTTATTCCTTGTACTTTGGCCTCTTTTAGTTTCCATAAACATTCCTCTTGGGCAGGCAGCAGAAGCATCAGTCAGCCAGCCTTGGATACTTGTGCAACTATGAGAGGCCCTTCCCAGAAAGAAGACTGGGAAGACTTCCTTGTGTTTGGCCCTTGGGCTCTTCATTTGTACTTCTTTGATGCTGTAATCTGGGGTACTTTACTGCTCATCCAGAGAGCACAGGTGTTTCCTCTTTCCTCCATCTCTGTAGCTATTTTGCTTAGCATTCCTCCAGGCCTGATGCAAAGGCACTCTCAAACAGCTGCATTTGTCCCTACCAATAACAAAAGCTGTACATGCTACAGTGATGTATTTGGTGGCAGGAACTGGTTGATTGATTTGTTTGCTGTAGAACAAGCTTGTTTTATTTATGCTGAGCTTCTGCATCTCAGCTTTCCCAAAGAAAAGGAATGAAAAAAAAGGAGGGGATAGCAAGAAAAGGAGTTGCAGAAAATCTTATAGAGATCCTTGCAGACTCATATCCTCATTGCAATGAGCAAGGAAGGAAGGGTGCACCAGGGGCCAGGGGAAGCTTCATTCATAGAGTCCAGAGGTGAAGATGAAGGTGATGGACAAGGGCAGGCACACTGTGCCAAACACATTGGCAATTCCAGCAAGAAAGATAGCACTGAGGGCTGGTGGCAGGCACAGCTTGCATACTTGGAGTACACACATGGAGGGCTCTGAAGGTGTTTGTCCATGTGCTACCTGGCACATGAAAGAAGCTTGCTCTTGTCAAAACATGACTACGTGGAGCAGTGCTGTCCTGTAGGGACTTGCTCCACGCAAATATCTTCCAAAAGCCCCAAACAGCTTGCTAACATTTTTGGCTGAAAATGCAGAGAAGAAGAGGTCCAATAATTAGAAGTTGGGAGATATTTTAATCTGTGTTTCAAATACCTGTTAGCACTCCAATGAACAGTCTTTCATACAGATTTATTTAAATACTAAATAATTCTTTACTTTTAGGACTGCTGCTGCAGCTGCTCTTTTTTCACATATACTAACAGAAGCATTTGAGTCAGAGGTAGGGCAGAGTCACCAGCACACAACTAATATTCCATATTTTGAGGTGATGGGGGGAACAAAGAGAAAATATTAATTTAGGACTGGAAGTATTGTTGGATATTCAGTGTTCCTATGGAATAGGTCTCTATAGAGATTACCACTCAATAAAATTATGTTGCACCCAATTTGTGTGAATTCTCACTCATCTGCATCTCTTCTTGTATTTAAATTTGCAAAGCCCCTGATTTCAGCACTGCAATTACAGAGGTATTTTCATCCTGTGCTCTGCAGGACTTACAAGAATCCTGCGGAGCACAGGATGCAAATGTAAGTTGTCTTGTAATTAGACAGCTTACAAGAGCTGTCTAACTTTTCTATCATGCTAACCTGTTGAATCTGCTTGATATGTAAGAGCAAAGGTCATCTAAACAACAGGACTAGTGGATGATAAATGTGTCCTTTAACACCTGCAGTCACTTCTCACAAGTATCCTAGTGAGTTATGTCAGCCTGTTTGTGTAGTACATTCAAAGGCATCTAGTGTGTGCAGATGTGAGCACTGATCCCACTTGTTTAGGAGAGGTCAGGTTGCAATAAACTCATGTCAAATGATCAAAAGTTTGTTTCTAAGAGAAGAAAATATAGAGAGGTGATATTATTTTAACATGTTTCTTTGTAGAATATTAACAGAAAAACCAAAATCCCAGATGTGTATGACGATGTATTGCCAACCCTTGCTGTGTTATAGGATGAAAAGCTTGAATTTCCAAGGGCTCATTAGATCTCATAGTCAGGCCAGTATTTTACTTTCTTTTGAGCTTCAGCATTCTGCTTTGTGTAAACTCCATCTCGTAGGTGATGAGATCAACTTTCAGTTAGCTACTAAAACAAACACACAGAGGAAAAACCAGAAGTGTCCATCAAACCTGTACACTCTGTTTGAAGGAAAAACAATAGAAAGTGAGGTACTGCGGCACAGCAAGTAGAAGTATCTTTATAGGATTGTCTATTACATTTCCAATTTTTTTTAGCTGTAGCATTTGAAGTTCAGGAGGATGTTGTCCATTAGGGAAATGGTTCATCTCACATAAAATGCTTCAAAGTCAGGTGTTCAGCCTAAGCTGGGTATGTACCTTCACAAGGTAACTTGGCATACTAGAGAGCATAAGTGCATTCAGAAGTAGCTGATTGTTCCCTGGAGTTTCTGAACTCTATGTGGTAGTTTTAGAGAGAGCTAGATGACTGGATTTCACCAGATGTCTAAATTCAACCATCTTAAGTTAGGCAGAAAAATCCCATTCTGACAGTGCCCATCTCACTGCAACAGTGGAGATAAACTGGCAATTTAATGGTGAAAATATCTTAGGCTAAAGATAGCCTAAAGTCTTAGGCTAAAGACATAGTCAAAGGGTCAGTGGTTATCTTAGCTTTAGTTCCAAAGCCAGGACATGTTTCCAGACTGTAGATAACACTGTGTGACAATCAAAGATAAGTTATGACAATTTAATAGCAACTGCCTTAAATAGACTCTACTAATCTCAAAATATTCGTTAATGTATCAAATGAACTGCATCTGTCAAAAGTATGAGTGGGCCATCATTCAAACTTCTGCGTCAGTTCCAGGACTGCAGAGAGCCTGGGAGAACCAGGAAGAAGACAGTGCAGTCCCTGATGTTGTTCCAGAAATAATTGACCCGTCTTACTGAAAACATTTTAAAAATAACTCCAGGATACATAGAAAAAATAATCATGTCGATTGTGCTGGCAATAGCACTTAGGGTAGTCTAGACAGATTCAACATGATAAAACCTCAGTTAGCTGGGAAGTTTAAACCATAAAGGATTTTCAGTGTGATAAATGGACAATTTTCTTTTGAAAGCAAAAACAAGTAAGTTTCCTAGTCTGGTCTGTAATACACAATTGCTACCTGTGGGGTAACGCCAGGTCAGTCAACCATATTAAGGTTGAATTAGGTTATATTCAATCTTCACACTGACATTTGGCACAGATTTATTTTTAAGACTAAGGTCAAGTTCTAGTGTAATAATCTATGCTTTCTCTGTCACTATTTATGAACATGATTTAATTCCCCCAACTCTGTTTTTCACTGATTAAAACTCCCCAAACTATTAATCTCATACTCAAGTCCAAAACCTTTAAAAATTAAAAAGCATGCCTACAGTTATGATGTTTCTAAAATAGCAAAGGAACAGGCCAGAAGATTAAATTGGGGATAGGGATACTGTTTATGGTACGTGAAACATTCCTCCTCCTAGTGCAAAAGTGCTTGAAAGGATTTGCCCTTTAGTGCTTAAAAATGAGAAGAGCTGCAGGAAAAGTTCATGTGCAACTTCTGTCTGTCTTCAAATTTAATCTGCTTTGGTAACACAGACAGTATTAAACCCACTGCTGGCTGTAATTTCTCATGCTAAATATGTCATGCTTAGTGACCCGTGTAACTTCTCAGAACCCTGATCAACGTTTTCAGGTAAGGAGAGTCTCAATAGACAGGACAGCTTATTCTTGAGCAACTACTACTTTTTAATCTTGCATCAGTTGGGATAGTGAATTGTGTTATCATATTTGATTCAAGACATTTTAGAAGGTGCAAATCTTAGAAGGCAAATAAATAGTATGGAATTGTGAACTGCCATTATTTTCAGTGAGGTTTAGTAAGAGATTTATGGATGTTCAGATTTATGAGCAGAGTAATGATATGGCATAGAATGTAGCATGTAGTACTAATGTTAATTTTATTAGTAAAGTACTTCATAATTTGTAGTAAAAAGGCTTAGTGAAGGACAATCTGGACAGCTAATGGCACTATTTTCAATAAAGGGAGTGAAATAAAAACCTAGGGCATTTTTTGGTATTCAAGTACGCTGGAAGGTTATACAATAGGCTGCAGGGAAAGGAATGGAGATAATGAAAAAGATACCAGTGAAAAATCAGCAGATGGAGATTGCTCTAAAATGCTAAATGAAACACATGTATTTAAAGTAATGAGTATTTTACGATGAGAGATTCCACCATGATCAATTTAATGGCTTTAAAGTATTAAAATGCAATGAGACTAGAGAGGGCAAAAGTGATTTAAATATAAATCTATTGATTATAAACCTAAATGCAGAGGTTTTGTGCAGTCAGTTCAGAGACGGATAAGGAACAGGAACAGAGTCAGAGGTCCTTAAAATGATTGCTTTTGATCTAAACACTTAAATAAAAATGCAGGAAATTAAGAGTTGTGCCAATTGTTCAGGGTGATTCTTTGATGTTAATTGGGAAAGAAATGATAAGTCCATTTTCATCTGAACTCACTGTGAATGAATCAATAGAATATCTTAGCAGAGTACACTACTAGAAGGTCTTTTTAGTTCAAGACTAGCCCCCAAATCCCTCATTCTTTTCCCAGAGTATGTTTCTAGGGCTTGTTCAGGTTATGGTTAATTTTTCTTTATTCCTATATTCCTCCTTGCTCTTTGCAATATGGGATCAGGAAACATTTTGCCTCCTGGAAAACATTTTGCCTCCTGCTGGGTGGTGGAGGCTCACCAGTGCTGTGCCTGGGTGAGAGCCACGGGCTACAGGGATGCAGCACAGGCTGGATCAGCTGCTCTGCTCAGGGCCTGGGGGTGCTGCTGTGTCCTGCCTGGGTTAGGCAGCTCCATGGCTGCAGTGACTGCATCAGGCACAGCAGCAGCCCAGTTGTGGGTGTACTGAAACCAGCTCAGGGCATAAAGTCTGTCTTGTTCTCTCTGAGCTCCTGCAGTTGAATAATGCTGAGCTGGCCCACGCTGGCTCAGACAGAGCTGGCTCAGACAGAGCTGGCTCTGCAAGCTTCAGCCATGCCAGGCTTAGGGACATGGTTTGGTGGTGAACCTGACCACTAAACCATGGTCAGTGCTGGGTTAGTGGTTGATTAACCAACCACTGACAGTGTTGGGTTAGTGGTTGGACTTGATTATCATCTCAGAGGTCCTTTCTTAGTGATTCCTGACCATTCTGACTAGTCTTGAAGATGAAAATCATTCTGATACTATAAAAATCAAACAGATATTTAACTATTTTGTGACTTCATGGTCAGAAAACTTCATACATACTTTGATGTTAATGTTAGTTTTCCCAGATTGCAACAGAAACAAAAGCTAAGAAAGACTGCCTGTTTGCAGCATTAAATTCATTTGTCTACAGTATTTATTTCTCATGTACTGATTTTACTGGTACTCTGATTTATGTCAATGATTTGTAATGTGTTACTGGAATGTGGAACTTCTAAGGAAGTAAGTTGCAAGTATTTATATGTTTTCTTTCCCTTTATAATTTTTCCAGTAAAATAAGCTAACTTAAAAACCATTATCTGATTATTTGGCAACTATTATAGTCTCATGTACAGGAGGGAAAAAATTTAAATGACAATTTACAGCTTATAAGAGTGTAAATTTTTTAGTGGTGTTTTTGAAAAACTAATCCACTGAGCTGTAACCAGTCAACTAAAATGCTGTTTTATGAAATACAAAATTTTCAGGCACTAGTCTTTTATAGACTGCTATATATCTGACATGTATATGTTTACTGAACCCAGAAAAAAGTGGGGCATGTTTATAAAGCTTTCAGTTAGAAAACCTGTCCTTTCAAGACAGTCTCTTTTGAAAGCTTTTTTTTTTTTTTTTCTTTTTTTTTTTTTTTTTTAATAAAATGAATAGATTAATAACCCCTTCAGACTTTTTCATGGAATATCAAATTACACTGGAAAGGTAAATTCTATGCATGTAGGGCCACCATCACATTTGACAACAGGAAGGCTGGAAATGGATGAAGTATGTGCTTATGGCACCCCAATGATTTTGTTACCTTTTTGGCAGTGTGTTACCTTTTAAAAACAGGACAAAGAAGTAACAATTCCTTTTTCAAATGCACAGCAACAGAGACTTCCTCACTGTCATCCTGTAGTAACAGCAGTGTAAGTCAGCAGCTCTGTGTGCAGACTCCAAGTCAAAGTGAGAGGTAACCCACCACCTGTGAGTCACAGCTCTCCACTTTTTCAGCTTGAGCATTAACAACTTGTTCTTCCTCTCTTAAAGCACCTTCTGTGTGTGACTGCTTTGTGAGATGTAATATTTCTCTTTGCCCTTTGAATAATAATTTCCTTACGAAAAATTTTCTATTTGGAAGAAAAATATATGATAGCACTCAGCCAAATCAATGATTTTTCCTCCCCGCCTCTTTTTTTTTTTGATCAAACACTAATTGAAGACAGTTACAGTGCAAATATTTGAAGTATTGTTTCCATCTTTGCAGTCAGAATATTCTTAAAAACAGCTCCAGCTTCAGGGAAACAAACTTATTTCTGTTTATCTTTTGTCTTGACTCTGAAATGAAATACAAAGTAATAGCTTGCTTACAAAGACATTGAAACCATATATTAGGCAGTAATGTTCATATTCCACTAGATAATTTCCATTTTCTTAGCAAAGATAAATATTTTCCTGTGTCAACATTGATAAGAATAACAGAAAAAATGGCAGCAAGCTCAAAACTATTTTATGATCAAATACCAAACAAGTAATTTAATAATCCAATTCCAAACGAAGCAGCTATGTTTGAAGCAACTATTACACCCCAGTGTTTGCAGCTGTAATGGTATTTGTGTGGTACATAAAAGAGAGGCTGTCAGAAAACAAATGCTTGCTTTCTTTTGTTGCCCACACCAGAATCTAGGCCCTTTGCTACAAATTTTATTACCTAATTTTGAGCATCTGTTCACTTGTATCTCATACGTATTTCAGAGTTATGTCTTAGTTTGATTGAATAGTGCTCAGTCACAAGTTTTTTCTTATTGCCAGAATAATATCCCTCATGCATACTTCTCTTTTTTGACAATAGTCTTGCAGTTTCTCTTTACTGTATTTTAAATGACTGGTAAATGTGAATGTTTAGCAGTGTGTTAGCATTCCCCCTGTGATGGTGTATTTTAAAATTAATTTCCTGTGGCAAACAAGAAAACAAAACTATTCAATTGGTGTTCCTGTCTATCAAGTAGCAAAAACTTTTCAAGTGAATCACTGTTTTCATAGCTACTCTTTTATATATAATGTCACATGTAACTTTTGGCTTCACATATCCTAAATAGGTATTTTAGCAGTAACTTTTTTGGGTTTTTTAAATTTTATTTTTTTAAACATATACTCTAAAATATGTACTCTAAAATTTTAGGTCATAATCAATAGAAACTTAAAAAAAGAACTCAGTCCCTTTGAAGTAGAAAACATTTCTTGAAATTGCCCATGCACTTCTAGATAAGGAAAACCTTAGACTAGATGAGATGAGTGTTGTGCAGAAAGGTTTACTGCATGTTAATTTAAATCAGAAGCTGAGCTCACAAGACAAGACTTTCTACATTTTCATTATGGCCTCCTAAATTGCACTCCTTCCATCAAGGTTACACAGTTTATTAAATATTCATAAAACAGAGAACAAAAAAAAAATTCTAATTGCAAGTAAGTGCAGTTGATGTAGGTTGCATTATTTATGATTCCATTTGTTAAACTAAGACAATAGAAATTGATGAAAGACATTAAGTGGACCAAATTTAAGGTAAATTTAGCACAGAATAGTTTTTTCATCTGTATTCTCTGATGTATAGGAGTTCTTTGTTTGTACCATGTATGTCAAAGAGTGATTATTTCTGTTTGTCTTAATATCATCATCATTGCTGTATAACACACTGACATCATTATTAAATTTTTAGTGTCACTAGGAAAAAAAAAATAAATAGCCTTCCTGCATTTAGGGAGAAAATCTCAATATCAGATAACAAGGAGTTTATTTTATTGACAAGCCCAAGCAGCTGAATTCCAAAATGGGATCACTGCATTCTGGAAAGAGAGGTAAGCTCCTCTCTGCTGAGGACCTCAGTTGCAAACCAGAGGCCTCAAACCAGTGGCTGTGGGAATTCCAGACACAGAAAATTCTCAAAACCTTGTGCATTCAGGCCCAAACACAGAAATGAATACAGGGTCCGACCTGAGACCTTGGAAAAGGCTTCCAGGTCTAGAGACCATAAGCAAGAATGTGGGTTTGTAGTTTAGATAGAAACATATTAAGCTCCATAGAGGAAAGTTTTAAAGTTTTAAAGTTTAAGATATAGAAGTAGTTATACAGGTAATAAGGAGTTTTAAGGTGTAATTCTGCAAGATCATGTGCCATTAGATGATTGGTTAAAAAGGTCTGCGTTGCGGGGAGGGGTGTGATACAATTTAATTAGGGATTGGTGTCGAAGTGGAAACATTCTTTGTGGCGGTAGTTTATTGGCTGATTAACCTTTAAAAGGCCTTGTAACCTGTGACCTTGTGACCACTGACCACGGATGACTGTGAACTCCTGACTTACATGGTGAAGGCGTTCTCACCCTTCATGAGGCTGCAGCAGTGAGTTGATTTATTAAAAATATGAATATCGACCTAATACCGATATCCAACTGAGACGGACAAAAACTCTCTAACAGTTTAAAGTTAGAAAGTGTATGTTTATTACAGCGCCGGGCAGCACGAGGGGTAGTCCCCAAATGCGTACCGCACGTTACAGAAGATCACAAAGTCATTTTATTTACAAAACTGTTGCATATCCAAAATACAAATGCATATTCATAACCCTGGTACATCCCATTCCCCGCTTTGTATGGTAATTAGCAAAAAAGCAATTAAGCATGCGTAGTTTGTTATTTGAAATAGGTCGATGGTCCCGTTGAAGAGGAGTGGGTTTCAAATGAGCAAGTAAAATGACTCTTCATCGCTCTGAACTTTCTACCTTTTCAATGCAAATGTGACAAATGAGTGTTGGTAGGACTCCCATTTCCTTAGGTACGTGACTTTCAATAAGTTTCAACATTTGGGAGTCTCTGTAATTGTCCCGTATCCTTAAATCTATTTATCAGATTCTCTATTTATTGTTGCAAGCACAGCTAAGCAAACATAAAGTTGACAAGTAATCAGTTATTTGAAAAAAGTTAACTCAAACCCAGTCTTCCTTAACTAACCACAAAGCTTTTAATTAACTCCAAAAACACAAGGCCTACTTCTAACTAAAATCTTAATTTTCTTAAAATCCTATATTCTTTAAAGTCTATGTCTCAGAGTCGTGTTTTAATCTCTCACTGGTGCTGCCTCTCCCACGCACTCCTGACATTCTGCTTTGGTGCCCAGCTGCTCCCAACTTAGTGACACCTGGCAGTAACAACGCTGGGGAAAACTGCTCAGTTCACTTGGTTAAACCAATCCACGATCAAAATGGTTCATTGATTTGTCAACAACATTTAATCAGCAACTGGTGAACAACAGATTTAATATTAATATCAACAAAGCAACAGAAAAGCCACAACGTTAGGCAATTAAAAAATGTAAATTAACACCTACAGTTTTTGAAATATCCAAATCCATCGTTTTTGCTAGGCAGCTACAGGGGGTAGGAGCTTGTGGGTAAAGGCAAGGAAGGTAAAAGGAAACCTCTTTCCCTTAGAAGCAGACAAATTTCTTCTGCTGCCCCGAGCAGGACAAGGTCATGAACAACCTGATGCCAGTGTGAGTTTTGCTGTTGACTGAAGAACTCCAAGATTTCAGCAGAACCCCCTATATTTGGAGCATTTCTCCTCTTGACCTCACAGGTAAGGCGTTCAGTTCCTTGACAAAACTTTGCACATGAAGGGGAAGACTTTCAAATGTTACAAAAAACTCTTAACTTATAGTCCCACTGGGTGATTAAATACCCATTCTCTTGCACTCTGAATTTTTTATTTCACATTTATCCTAGGCTAGTTATGTTTCTTGACTTGTGCACAGTACATCTGAGACATGATTACCTAACTAATGCTAGACTAAGATTGTTGCTTCCAATTTCTTATTCCAATGTGTAAATCTGTAATTAAAATGAATCACACAAAATTTCTTCTTCTTTTGCAACCCTTGAATTCCCATTACTAAAAAGTTTAGGAGTTTCTAATTAAGAAAGATAATATACTCACTGAGACTAATGAGACATGCTGCTGAGGGCTGCTACAGAGACAGCACTTGAATTGAAACCCTGCATGAATATTAATTTGTCCTATGATAGGAAGATTTAAGAATTTATCATGCAGGGTTTTTTTATTGACTGACTATAACTGAAGAAACTGTTGAGATTATCATATGGGTCCTGACCTTGCTGCATTTTGTCACACTGAGTGGCAGGCTCTGGACAGACTGCTCCAGTTAATGCTGGGTGTTGTAAGACATGAGCTGACCTTTGCCTTTCACTTTTCTACTGAATACAGCCATGACATGACCAGAAAGTAATTACAGTGACATTGCATTCCCCTGTAGGTGGGAAGGATTTGAGCAGCAGGGTCAAAAGAGGAGATGGACAGACACTAGGGCACACGTGGTGTGTTTGGGAGGGACAGAGCTGGAAAGACTTCGGGGTACGTAGGAGCTGGGGAAGAGCTATTGGCAAGCCAAGATATTAGGCAGTGAGGTTTTGGAGTCCCATTATGGTCATGGGATACTTTGGGAGACACCAAATGAACATACTCTCTTTCCTTTTGCTGTTTCATAATCTCCTACAGCTCCTGAAACACAGTTAGAAAAAGCTGCTAGTGGCATTCAGTGATCAAGAGAGTCATGTCCTTCCCCTTATGACAGCAAACCATTCAGTTTAAGGGATTCAGAGCTGGGAAATGCTTTTAATTAAACTTTGGATCATAAAAAATAATAAATTTTGCTTAAAATATGTATACAGTATAAAAAAGCTGTACAGTAGATATTTGGATTAAAAGTTCCACTTAAAAAGATTTAACCAGACCTGTATTCTAGACTGGATTCTAAGTGAAAAGTCTATATTTCATTCTCTTAATATCACAAGTTTACAGTGTATTGAGAAAGAATTATTTCAGTTTCACAAGTTTACTCTTTATTAGAGAAAGAATTACAGCCTCTTATTCTAATTTTTTTAGACTTTTTTTCATGACAGCCCACAATTCTCTTTTAAATCATTGTAACACATTTTCAAGTTATGTAAATATGGGATAACATTTTAAATTACAAGGCAGCTAAATCATAAATGTTTGCAGCAATAGCCATCCTGTCTTGGAAAATATAGAATACTGCTGACCAGACTGAATATCCAACACATATAAGGGTTTCTTTAAGGGCTAGCTGAAGCTTGGGAAAGGCATTTTAGTTTTGGATAGGTGTTTTTACTTACTGTTAAAGAATTGTTGACTCTCACAGTATTAATCATAATTTATTTAATCAGGCATAACAAGTATAAATGTCAAGTACTTAAAGCCCTGTTTCATCTATAGTACAGCAAAATGGTTGTGGGGATTAGTCTAAAATTGGACTCAATAACCTTAGAAGTCTTTTCCAACCTAAAAGATTCTGAGAAATGTTTGGTGTATGCAGATGTTTTCCTATATCCAAAACTTTTCCAAGAAGAGTTTTGTAATGCAAGATCATTGTGTTCATTTTCAGATGACTGTATTTGGATTTGCTTTACCTATTACCTGTTGCTAATTGTATTAGTATTTCCCTTTGGCTGCATCTGTATGAACAAAATAACAGTGTCAGGACCTGTTTGGCACAAAACCCAGCTGGCACATTTTGACCACATGTGCATCATTTAGCTCTTCCAGTCTCATAGGTGTATGGCTACATCCAGACTACCTCTTGGGAGTATTTCCTAACAAGTGCTAATTTCCAAAAGATTTCTAAGAGTTTCTTGGGATGGTGCTTCATGACATGAGCCAAACATGTGAAAAGACTGCTCCAGACACTTCAGAAAAGGGATGCTCCAGTTCCAACACCTGTGGTTGTTACGCACCATAATTAATTTCCTGGTACATGTCTTTAGACTGTACAACATATCACCTGAATCCAAACCTTGAAGGTCAAACCCCTCCTTATTTGAAAGGAAACACAGCACTGTCAATGCAAACAGACAATAACCTTTCTGTGTCCCTTCATCTGGAAATGTAAGGGGAAGCCAGGATTTGCAAGAGCAATGCAACTAAAAGTAAAGTTATCCTGGATGGCCATCCTTGCCTCAGTAAAAGTTATAAAAAATACACCTCCTTGCTAAAAGCTGACACTTTATTATAGACCCATTAGTGACAGGAGCAAGCATCATGGGTGGCTGTGGCACGACACAAATTCTCTGTGGGTCCCTCTTTTTGCCAATTTTATTTTTCTATCATACTCCAGGAAGGATTATACAATTACATTGATCTTCTTTTATAGCCTTTTTTTTTTTTTTTTTTCCAGCTGCTGTTTTTTAGCAGGGGTCAGTTTGTGAAGCCACTGTAGAAATTCTGGGAAACTGCATTGTGGCTTGATCACACACTCTTTAAAGGATAGTGGCAACTGAAGTAATTTTTTTATTATTATTATTTTTTTTTAATTTATTTTCAGTACATGAAATATGGTTTTGTAGAGGAATTAGGAAGCTGAGAAAGGCAGGCAAAGGAGGAAGTGCTTATAATCCTGTCTGTATGCAATTGAGAATAAATCTCCAGAATTTCTCCTCTTATCACACACCAGTAAATTATACCCTAACATAACTGCCAAAATAGATATGGCATGGGAAATTCTGTCTCATGGAGATTAGACAGCCACTGGGCTTCTCTGGGCAGCCTCCAGACCTGGTTTCATTGTCATGATCACTGTTGTAAAGTGAGGTTGGTGTTGTTATTGCTGAAAAGATATAGGGCTGAAACGTGTGTTATTGAACTTGCAATAGAACTGAAACCAATGTTTCCAAAATGAGCTGTCTGAACCAGAGTGGGCTCTTCTGCCTCCTTCTGCCAGCAGCCAGGAAGAAAAGTACTGAATTCCATAAATTGCCAAATAAGAGAATTTTCCAGACCCTTCTGTCACATGTGGACTAGACAGGAACCTGACCTGTTTTCCACATTATGGGAGCAGAAGGTTATTAGTCCAAAAATTCTTTCACTAGGCAACAAACCACTATACAAATGTACTTTCATATAGGAAAACCATCTTGTGGGGGAGGTGTTGTAGGGGAAAAACTTTTTGTCATGGTCTCCTTTTCTTTCTGCCTTGCTGAGCAGAAATATTGCACTGTCATGTAATATTTTCCTAATGAAACTCTTCTCACTTGACTTTTGAATAGGCTTTAAGGAAAGTTATATAAACTTTCAGTGGCAAACGGAGTCTATAATTGTCATTTTGATTCATCCTGGAGCTAAAAGTATAACAATGGAGCTATGAATGGTAAAATTCAATTGGACTGCTTTGGTCAGAAAAAGTAGCTTGTGGAATAAAAGGTAACTTAGGAATTTTATGTGGAGCAAGTTTTTTGAAGTCTGAGTGCTGGTTCAGCATGCCTTTGCTGATGAGCTCATCACCCCTTCCCCCTGTAGGCTCTACCACTGGGATTACTGACCTGGGAAACGTTCACAGCTTGGATCTGGATTGCCCAGCATCAGCCCTTTGTGTATTCTCCACGCGGAGGCAATTGAATTAAAAAGTAATTTCTGGAATATTTACCACATGACAGAATTTCAAGGAATGTGTTTACATAAACTGTTTTCCACGTGCGTGACTGCTGGGATGCAATTAGAAAGGAAATCAGATGTGTGCTGGCAGTTCCCTAGGTGTGCCTGGGACTCCCTGTGCCTCAGCCAGCTGGGTGCTCCCACTGGAGCCACTGGAGAGGGATGCTCTCAGAAGGAAGGCATCGTGCTCTAATGCCACATGCCAGCTGCTGGGATTTTAAATGCACCAGAGTATTTTACATCTTTTTCTGTTTTAAAACACAGCTGAGATTCCTCAGAGGTATAGGTATATAGGAATATGTAGGAAAATACCAAGAAGCTTGCTGTTATCTTCTGAATATTCTCATTTATCAAAAAATATCCAGAATACTATGGTTGTAGTCAAAATACTGTGGTTTTTTTTTTTTTTTTTTTTTTCTTTCAGTTGTTCCCCACCATTTTATTATATCCTCCCTCTTAGGAGCTTAGTTTATACATTGCAATTCTTTCTCAAATCAATGTGTTGGTAAGTAAGTGGCAGGAGTCTTCTCTTCAATGGAATGGAAATGATGGTGTTAAGCATGTTATGGTGAGTGGGCCTATTTCATCCATTTGCAGCAGCTAATTTAATTCAGTGGAATAATGAGTCAGTGGAAGGAACCATAAGCACCTTGTAAAGTTTGTTCTCAGATGGGCCAAAGACTCTTAAAGTGAAAGCTGATCTGAGTCATCACAGGCTCAGATGTCTAAATCTGATCCAATAAAAGGAATAAGAATGGGTGGCCATGGCTAGAGAAGACATTGACCTCATCAGTAACAACCTGCACAAAATCTGATTTAGTGTGAAGACCTCGGCCTGCAGATCCTGCATATGAGATGCAGACATTGCTTGTTTTGGCAGATGTTTTTGAATGTTCCACAGATTTGGTTAAACATTCATGTTATGGTCATTTCTAAAATATAATGAGTGTGACAGATGTACCAAGGAAAACTTACCTATCTCATACTAAAGCTGGCCAAATTTCAGTAATCATCACCTAAGTGCTCAGGTAGATAAAAACCCAGCAAACAGTTAAACATTTTTACTTGCTGAGGATTATGTTTTGCTACTAAGGGCTGATTTATTCAATGATCCTACATTCAGGGATATTCTGTGCTCAAATATGCAAACAACGTCACTGCAACTGATGACTCTGCACAGCATTTAGAAAACTCTGCCTCAGTTTTAAAAATCTTTTTCATTCCCTGTAGTGTCTGTGCCACGTCTTTCAACTGCTGGCTATGAAACACTGCAACCATCTGATGAGGCGCTTGAGGGAGCCTGAAAAGAGAATGATTTTAAAACGGATGTTTTAAAAGCTAAGAAGGCAAATTACACCTGCAACTCTGTATGAGAGTCAAAGTCGACATTTGGTCCAGCACTCTGCAATGAAGTTTTAGCATTTTCTCTTTACCCTTCCAAAGATTCATTTCCATCTCATAAGGCAGAAACGATAGAAGACCATACAAATATGCCTTAAGAGAAAAGATTTAATAACCAAGAACAGAAGCAGCACAACTACATTTGGTAGGAGTGCACTAACATAATTTTTCTGGATTTGAAAAAACACTCATAGAACTGAAGCTTCAGAGACATGAAGACCCAGAGATGGTGAACATTAAAATGATATAATATGATTTGCTAGCTCATCTAAACAGAAAAACAATATCACTCTCACATTCAGTTGATGATCTTAATAAAAGCAGTGGAGACACAGAAAGTTAGAAGCCAGAAAGGGGGGAAGTTGTTAGAAAGGGGGCTGTTAGGGCTGACATACTGCTGCTGCATGTCACTTACTATCAAATAGAGTGGGAGCACCTGCCTTGACATCTGGCTTTTCAAATCTATCTTTAGTGACCAGAAAAACTGAATTTAAATTCTGCAGCTAATGACAGGTGCTTTTTTTAAGGGGTATGCCCCAAGGATATTTATCACATTAAAAAAAAATAAAAAGGAAGACTGCATTTTATTGCTACTACATCCACCAAAAACTTTACTGTTAAAGAGCAGATTTTGTAAAAAGCTGTATAAATTTCCATGCCAGTTGTCTTGATTTTACAGCCTAAACTTTCTTTTACTAATTATAAAGGTGAGGGACAGATAGACTGTCCCGATGACTGTCAACAAAGTCAGATTATTAGAAGCCATATATGCAAAATGATGTAGTTAAATTTTAAGATGCAAAAAAAAAAATCTTTACCAGCCATTCTTAACTTATGTAAACCGTGAAACTAACATTTCTAAACAATAATGTAATATGGGGTCTAATTTAAGCATTTAAGATGAGCCAAAATTCCCAGTATAGTAAAAGGACAAGGCTACATGTCTTTGAATGTCTCAGGGGATATCCTGTTTTCCTACCTGAAATTTAGTGAGGGAACTTGATTTAATACTTAACCTTTCTTCAATGCAATCTTGGCCCCTCAATTCAATATCCAGTGAAAAAATCTGGTTCTCTGGAAAATCATATCAACAGTCATTCATGCTTGATTACTGGATACTGACACAATCTAGAAGAGTTTCACTCTGGTCTGGTTGATTTAGGGAAGTTTGCTGAGGTGATAACAAGCATGAGTTCAAGAGGAGGACATATCTGAACTTATAGTATATAAGTAATATATATATTTATGTGATATATATATATGAGATATCTATATAGTGAAAGAATAATATATGGTTACAGCATGATCCACTTCTCTCAGCTGGTAGTTTTTTGAAAATAAGTACTTGGTAAGCACAGCATGGGCCTGTCTGTGGTTGTGTTAATGTTAGTGGTGGCTGAATCATTTTAGGAGGGAATTATATTTTTACATTCTTGTCAGCAGATACTGTTAGATAATAATATAACATTACTGGTGTAGCACTTTGTTTGTTAGACTTCTATTTTTTTACGAATTTTTATTGAGCTTTGTGGAATTATGCTTCTGCTAGTGATAGATTTTTCACTGGAACATAACCAGTGCACATTGTTTTGTTATTTCATGCAAAATTTCATATCTGAATTGCGTATTACCTTTGTCCTGGCATTCTAATTGGATGGTCCACTAGACTCCAATATCCTGCAGCATGGAACGTCAGTCAGGATATAAAAAACCAAACATTCAGTTGCTCAGTAAAAAGCTAAGAATATGGTCAGGAATGTATATGAAACCATGGTCTCCTTGAAATTTGATGAAAGGGGCATTTTTCTGTGGACAGTAGAGTTTCTTTGAAATTTTTATCATGAGCATAAGTCTTAACCTATGGGAGACAGGATTAATGTGGGTTTAGAAATTAAGAACATTTTTATGTGATTGCATCTTTTATTCTTTTGATGGCTCTAGGCCCTTCATGTGTATATGTCACTATAGACAGGCACAGACTATTGCATCCTCCCCATCTTGGTCATGGCAAAATAGAATATTCAATAGAATGCAAATTGCAGTGCCACTGCTGGTTACCAAATTTCAATTGGATCTCTAACAAGGATGATTTTTTCTGTAAATTTAATTTCTGGATTATTGCTTCTTCCACACAATTCAGTGATGTGGCTCTGGTTGATTTCTGAGGAAGGCAAGCCAGACCAAGATTGATAGCTTATTCAGAACATCTTAAAACAAAGACACATTATTGAACTTGAGATGATACAAATCTCTGCCTGAGCTTATCAGACATGTTTCTTTATTGTAGACTTTATACTTTTACACTTTTCACACAGTAAAAGACAGAGAAATTGAATTCTATCTCAAGCTACTGGAAGACAAAGAGGAACAACAAAAACTTGCTCAAAACTACCATTTTCAATCTGAAAATCTGAATTCAATTTTCAATCTGAAGTCCTGCAGGTCTGCAACAATAGGATGCACCTTTAAAACAATAAGATTCACTAAGTGTTGCAGTTGAATGGAAACACTTTGCCAACATCCCTCGATTTGCTAAGGTCATGGACCTAGAGATTGACTTGTCAGAAGTTCTCTTAGCTTATACATAAAGGTGAATGTAACTATGTTAATCCTGGATATGTGAAAACTGGCATGAAGCTGGAAATGAAATGGATGTTTCTACCCACCAGCTAAGGAACACCTCTGCACATATTTATGTTGTTTCTGGACTTGTTTTTCTGTACTGCTCTCTCTGGATTCATCAGTTTGAATCTTTTTTCTTGGGGATTTCTGCATGGTGAGGCACAAATTGTCTTCAATAAATTGCCTGATTGACTGGAGGGGAGTCCTAAATGACAGGTTAGTGGTTTTGGGACACCACAGATATACAAGACTCATTCTGTCCCCATCCTCTGCCAAATTTTTATATGCGAGCCATTTTTCTACATAACAGCCTACTTTTCTTTTAACTCTAATCAGAAATAGCTAATTCAAGACTATACTCTCAGGAAAGGACGTAAAAGAAGTAAGAAGTATTGCAATTACAAGGAGAGATATGGAAGATCCATCTTCTGAACATTGCCTTCAGGAAGCGTTGGATACTTCCAGTTGCCATGAGTTCACAATGACACAGAAAATATAACTTATTTTCATGGTATAATCACAACTAAGACCTGTATATGATTGGCCTCCTGGCAGATGACAAAATGATACAGTCTCCTGTGAGAAGACAGCTAGAGATGCTGCTGAAGGCAGTCTTGCCCTTGATATGTTGCAGCTGTGTTAATTATCCAAGAGTGGGAACAGCCTTGCCCTCACAGCCATGGGTGTGATAAAGAGTGAGTTAGCTGGTAGGGAGTCAGAGTTTGTTGGCTGTGCTGTGAAGAGCTGGGGACCTCCTGTGGGTAAGTGGAGATGGTTTCTAGACCCAGTGCACACCCACTTACGGAGGTTCAAGAGGAGTAACCAGCAAAAGTCTGATCCAGGCTAAATCAGGCAAAAATGAAAATACTTGTACTGGCACGGGGAGAGGCCAGTGATGTGTGCAGGCAGCTTCTCTTGGCACTGTTAGGTTTTAGTTTGAAGGGACCACAATTATGGCCTCAGATTTAGGAGGCTGTAGAAAGAAGCAGTCTATGAAAATATTGGATGCAAGAGAGCTTCCATTTTCAGTACAATTGCTTAAATTTTAGGATATTCATAGATCTCGCCACAATCATGTATGCATCTAATGGGATGTGTGTTGCTAAGTCAGTAAGTCAGCTAAGTTCTTGCAAATTTTCCTTTTTGATAGAATTTACAAATAAATAAACATATTAACATTCTTCTGGAAAAAAAAAAAGATGCAACAATAAGCTGAAGGTTTTCATGTGTTTGAAGTTCTGGAACTGAAAAAATATTTTTTCTGAAGGAACTAATTTCTGTTGTCATCTGTTTTCATAATGATCTGTGTGAAATGAAGGATGCAATTAGCCAAGCATAGGGAAAATCAAATTGCCATAATCAGAAACCAATACTGAATGTTGCAAATTTTCCAGACAGCAATCAAAATGAACATGAAGGGCAGACACAATAGAAGCTTCAGTGTTAAAAAGAAGAAGTGGAAAACTAATTCGGGTGAAGCTGTTAGTTGTTGGCTATGATCACGCAAAACAGAAATGAGTTCTTTTTACCCCTGATTTTTCTGATATTCTGCCTGTTACAGATTATGAGGAATGGCAGTAAAATGAGCCCCTTATCCATATAAGAAATGAACTGATTTCTGATTAGTGTTAGTGAATCTTGTTTAAGCTTTAAGGCTGCATGACTCAGAAATTTTGATTGGAATGAGAATGTGTGGCATGTACTGTTCAAATCAAGAGGAATGTAAGATTTCTTTTACTCAGTTGCATTTTTGATTAGTGCAAAGAGGCTGGTGACTTTCTGAAAGCAAGTTACTGATTTCAGTTAGGAAAGTTCATGATGAAAATAAATTTTACTCAGGCAAATTATCAAGGTTGAAGTCCATCTTGAAGGGAACTTAAATCCAAAACTAAAGAAGTCATATCATAACTTTCTAGATTTCAAAGAAGGCAAGAGATTTCCTAGTGGAAAAGAATTCCACCAAGATGGTGTGTCATGCTCTTTGGTATAATATATTTACATTCTTGAATGTGGAAACCAACAGCTTTCATGTTCAAATCAGTATTTTGGCATTTGAAGGGTATCAACAAAAACACATCCAGCAATTAGGCATAGGACTTGCCAGAGCATAGAGGTAGCCAATGCCTCTTGTAGCAGATGAGTGGTAGAAAACTCAGTATTTCCTTAAAGACATTAAGTTCTTAGGAACCTCTGTTTGAGCCAAAACCCACAGCAGCAGATCCATAACTCTCTTGGGCTGATACCATTTGTATCCTGAGAGCAAATGCAACTCACCAGGACAGCATGTCCAGCCTGCTGGTGCTTGCCAGTGTTCTCCTGGTAGCTGGAAATCCTGAAATCATTGCTGTGGACAGTTGAAGCAGAGGTTCAGCCAAGTTTTCCCATTTCCTTATTTATACGAAATGTCAGTACAGGAAAGTGTCCTCTTTTGGGGCTTTTCTCCAGCAGTCTCTGCTTTTCTGCTTTTGTTATGAAGGCTATCAGAGGCTATATAGCCATTTAACCCTGGAGCTCTGTAATTCTTTCCCATCCCAGCACTACCTGTACTACTTGGAAGGGAAGGTCACATTGACAGTGGCTCAGCAGCTGAGGTGGCTCAGCAGCACTCTGTGGATGTGGGACACCTGGGATCAAACATGTGGAACACAACTCAGGTTTGAAATTAAGTGCGCCCTTAAAACAACCTGGCTGATGATTTCTACAAGGGTATAGTTTGCTTACTTAAGCCATATGAACAGAACAGAGAGATTTTTAAAAACCTAATTTTTTCTGTGCCATTAGCTCTTTCTTTTTTTAAAAATTCTCTTTGAGCACATTCCCATCCCTGCTCCAGAAGAGTAGGATTGTTCACAGATTTTAGACACTAAGTGAAATATATATTGATTATCATCTCTCACATTCTCCGTAATACTTTCAGAAAAAATAATCCCCAAAATAACTGTGATTGAAATGGAATATATTTAGAAAACCACATCCAGATTTAACTTAATTTTCAGTAAAATAAGTCCTCCATGTCTCCTGTTAACTTTGTTAAATAGCCTCACTACTAAAGTATCATGTTTGAATTTGCACAGCTTCAGCTGAGCACCTTCACCAGATTTTGCAGGTATTTTCTGGATGGGAGCCTTCTTATTAATCATATTTCTGTTTCTTTTCTTGGAACTTTTACATGTCAATGATGCTAAATTTCTCATTAGTCATGTATATGAATAACTCGTTCCTGAACCTTCTCAAATTTCTCAACTTCCTGCTTGAATTGCAAATACAAGATGTAGAACAAGTACTTCAATCAGAGATGTGTCAGTCTCCAGACTTTAGACTTGCTACTTCCACTTCATATTTTCCTGTGTATACTTGCAAGACAGTATTCGCTCTTTTGCTCCCATTGTTGGCAAATGGTTAAGGCTCACCAAGGCCTTAAAAAAAGAAATCCACCTTCTAGACAAAGTCTAAATTTTAAGTGCCATCATATGTGACTTTATACTTGGTTCTTTTGAAAATGGACCACAAAAGAATAATGCTGCCTATTATTTACATCTCTGTTTCACAGACCTTGCCAGTAATGATTTTCAGTAATGATTTTTTCATTTGTTCTGGGCTAGTGGTAAAAATATATCATCACCTTAGGGAAGATTCAGTCCTCACTGTTCTGCCTGGAGAAGAGAAGGTTGTGAGGAGACCTCAAAGCACCTTCTATCTGCAGCTGCCTACAAGGAAACCAGAGAGGGACTCTGCATCAGGAACTGTAGTGGTAGGAGAAGGAGTAATGGGTACAAATGGCAAGAGGGGAAATTTGAGTTAGATTTTGGGAAGAATTTTTACTGTGAGGGTGGTAGGACACTGGAACAGGTTACCCTAGGACATTGTGAGTGTCCCAACCCTGGCAGTGTTCAGAGCCAGGGTGGATGAGGCCTTGAGCAATCTGCTCTAATGGGAGATGTGCATGCCCATGGCGTGGCAGGTTGGGGCTAGATGATCCTTAAGGTCCGTTCCAACCCCTTCACCTTATATGATTCTAATTAGCAAGTGCTAGGCAAGCATTTAGTTATGGATTTAAAATTGAGTAACACAGCGAAAAGCACTTGCTAACTAACAATATAGTTAGGTTTTTAAGATTTATTTTGGAACTGTAAACACTACATGGTAACAAAACCTATTTGCTGATAACAATTTTTGTTTTCAACCTTTGTTTAAGAAATGTACAACTCTAAGCAAGTCATTGCCATATGGCTTGCTGACAAAAGGCCCTGGAGGGACTATTCTATTCTCCTATCATAAATAGTGAAAGACTATTTTAGGGATATCAATAACCCTGTCAGTGTGAACTACTGACTATGTATATAGTAACTATCTAAAGATGGTTTATGGTCTCCTCGTTTCTGAATGCTCAAATCAGAAAAGACCTGAATTGTACTTTGCCAAGTGGTCAGATTTTACATAGCCAGATCTCCAAATGCTTTCACTCAGTTCCATTTGCTGTGTGTTCACCAGGTAGCTTGGGGCAGCTTTAAGTGCCCAAATATCCAGAGGGTCAATGAAACCACTCGGTAGAAAACAGATGAAGATTGAATCTGAAATTTTCATTGTCTTCTAGACTTTGGTACTATTCACAAATTTGAGTTAGGCACCTTGTGAAATTTGGAATGACCTCAGATTGGGACAGGATGGAGAAGGCATATCCTGTTCCTCTTCAAAATCTGTGCAACTCTAAAAATTTCAAAGGCCTATAGGGAGAAAAAGCAAGGAAGAGATGCCCACAGCTCATCTTAAGGAGTGCATTAGCAAAAAAAAGAATCTTATCTAAACTCCAAAGTCTGCTTAGGTGTTTGACATTAAACAACTCTTCAAGAAAGTCCACAAATTCCCAGCCTTGATTCTGCCTTGGGAGAGGTGAATGCAGACAGTGTGGACTGAATTGCCTGCTTTGGCTTCTTCAGAGCAGGGCTTTGAGAGTGGCCCTGCACAGGATGGTCAGTTGGTGTTCTTTGTTCCTCGTGGCACAGAACAGCAAGGTTGCAGATGGGGACACTTGTGCACGTAGGCAAATGTGTGGTCATCTGTCCATGCCTCAGACATTTGACTCTCTCCTAGTCTCAGACTAGTGGTGTTTGTCATCTGCTTAGATCAAATTCAAGAATGTTTTGATAATGGGAGATCTTTACCTGTTACTCCTAAATAAGAAAAAAGGAACACTAATAATTCAGACTAACTGAATGGGCGTCACACAAAAATACTACTTATAAATGACACACTTGGAAGAAACTAAATCTACAAGATCCTTGCAATACAAAATACATCTTGGTGATAAGCTTTGTTGATGGTTTTCATAGAATCATAGAATGGTTTGTGTTGGAAGAGACTTTAAAGACCATCTAGTTTCAACCTCCCTGCCACGGGCAGGAAACTTTCCACTTGACCAGGTTACTCAGGACCAGAAACTGCATTCCAGGACCAGCACTGCACCAGTATTGTTCCTTCTACACCTTTCTAATCTTGTTTGCTTTTTTTTCCTCTCTACAATGGGGAAATTCTTTCACTTTAATCATCTGAAATAAAGGAAAAGTCAATAGCTCACATTACAAGTAATGGGAGCATTGATTTCGTTATATAATTCCTAAACTGAATTAGCAACTAAACAGAAATATCCCTGGCATTGCGGCACAGGTGAGTATCTAACTCATTGAGGCAGAGAATATGCTGATGGCACAAACTCCTGAAGTTCCTCAAAGGTCACATAGCTCAGGATGGATATTTTTTTTCCTTTCGTGTTTTTTTTCTGTCACACAAGACAGGGTAGCCTGTCTCAGAAAGGATGCCTTGATAGTCAGAGATACTAAAGTCATGTGGATCCAGTTATCAAATCTCCATTTGAAGAACTAAATATGTTTCATTTTGTAATCATGCCTCTCAGACAAGACAGCTTTTGTGGGCTTGTGTAGGTTTAACACAAAGAGAAGATCAGACTCTACCCAATGTCTGAGGCCAGTGCAATGTGTGTTTTGTGCAATGCCAGTGGTACTGCACCACGCCTTCCCTGGGTCTCTGCAGAGGGAGGCATTCATCACACTGAATCTGACTATATAAAATTTAGTTTACTGATCTCAATAACTCCTTTGAGCTCTATCTACCATCACTGTGAGAGACATATTTACAAAGAACGATTCCACTGACCTATCAGAAATTTGGGTTAGGATATGATAAACGGTTATCTAAATGTACATATTTGGCTAAGTTGACTGAAGAAGGACTGCTAAATTAAAGTCTAAGCTGTATTTGCAAAAGTTAGGTAAAAGCCAACACAAATCAGGTTTTTATTCCCTCTCATGTAACTATTACTACAATTTTAATCTTTTATTAATTCTGGTAAAATACTGGACTATTTCTTAATGTCAGGAATAGTAAAATCCTATATTGTAAAATTTTAAAGGCTTATAATTCCTATAATCAGGTTTTGTTTTAATTAATTTTTCTAGCTTGCTTGAAAAAAATAAAAATTATATAATGAAAAAATAAAAGAGAGAGGTATGGGTTTCCTTTATAGAGAGCAATGGAAGGTTGCCAGCATCATACATTCATCTAGATACTCTCAAACTAAATTTCCATTTCCCCTTCAATTTGCCCAACGCTGAAGTAAAAGTTAGTAGTTCTGAATTCTTGCCAAAGCAGTTCTTAAGGACAAGCACAGCATTTTCCATTCTTCAATACTTCCTGATAATAGCAGATTAAAGCAAGGTTTTGTTTTTTGTACCTTGGAACTTTCTGAGGTCTTTCAAACCTTGCAGCTGTTAAATCAATTTGGTTTAGCACTTCACTGTTAACCTTGCCTGTATATTACTTGCACAGGTCTGAAGAATGTATCTCACCAATGCACCCTGAGACTAAACCTAGAATAATGAAATTCCTTCATGGCTTTATATTTCCCTCTGTTGAGTAGTCATCATAAGAGAGACAAAGGAAAAGCAAGGAAAAGTTGTTCATCTGTAACAAGTTAAAGCTTTTTAAAAAGCATTCACAATGGTGGTCTTTAGGTTGAACATGGGTACTAAGAGAAAATATTTAACTTTGTAACAACTTTGTGAAAACATCAGCTTAATGCATATTAAGATTCAGCCAAGCAAATGGATCAGTAGGCATTTTAGAAAAGGAATAGAGGAAAATAACAGCAACTTTTATCACTGTAGAAATACATTTCATTATCACATCTTAAATACTACACATAATCTGGTTTTCTTGTCTCAGAAAGTCTCTTTAAAAAAAACCCAGAGAGGATCATAAAGATGACTAAAACCATAGACTGAGACTGGAAAGAGGTTGTCTGGGGGAGGCAGGGATAATGCCAGCACATAATAAAAGTCTCTTCAGGTTTTATAGATCCTGAGTGTCATGCAGAAAACTAAGAAAAGCTTAGTAGATTCAGCTGATTCCAGCAGGTGATGGGTTCAAACCCAGCAAAAGTAGACACTGCTTTGTATGATGTATAGTTTAGGTGCTAATTCCCTCTCATGGGATATTACAGATGCTAAGTGTTACATGGGTTCATTAAACATCTTTAAAATCCTGTGAAATTTATTGGATGTATTGGTACAGAGCAGACTTTCTGGCGGAGGAAGTCAAGTTACAAACTGCTGGAGGCTGGGAGGAAGCTTTGGGTAAGCTCCAGCCTTGCTGTGTCCTGGGACTCCTCTGCTGTTGGGCACTATTGACAAAAAGCCAACAGTTGTATCCTGTATGCAAGCATTCGCAAGTTTATTTTTTTCCCCCAGGTATAGGCAACATGGTTATTTATTACACACAGCTTTTCTACTCCTGTATCAGAAAAGTAAAATAAAAATATTGATTGCTTTCCCCCTCCACTCACTCCTCAGATTTCTTTTAACTTGCAACTCATAGTTTCATTTTTCTAGTGTTTAGCTGAGTTACTGCTGCATTATTTTTTCTTGTAAGGATATCCTCTTGACTTGAGACTTTTGTTATTTTTGGACCCTAATCATCCCTTCCTCCACCTCAGTCTGTATTTTTTGCTTTCTTTATGTCAAAGAATGTTTTCCTAACTGTGTTTTAATGGAGAGAAAATAATGCAATTGCTGACGCATTTGCTCTGTTTGTGTGGCAGAACTTGAAAGTTATCTCTGGGTTTTATAAATTAAAGATTATGTGATTCAACAGGAATGATTCTGTCCTAAAATTGTTCAAAGCTGTTTTTTTAATGCTTCATAAAAGAGCACTCATTTAAAACAAAAACCCACCAATCAAAATGCACATAAACTCCAGCTGCAAGGTTGTATTTTTAAGGATATTTTTTCATTCTCTATGAGATTATTTTCAGATCTAATTAGTGAAATTGGTATCAACTCATTTTACTAAATGTCTTCTCCTTAGAATTACCATCCATATTAGACAATCAAGGATTTTCTTAAGGTGTCATGTTGTAAAGTGCTAAGTAATGGAAAGTATATCCACAGTCTCTAATAAAGTGAGGTGCCATGGCTTTTCCAGGATGTTCTTAGTAGGGAAATAATTTCAGCTGCTAAGATATTACTTGGGAAAAAATTAACATAAGGTATTTTTGACAGAAAGTGGAAAAGCATTTAGAATTTTCATTCTTTTAAAAAATACATGGTTTTGAGCTCATAATACCAAGAATATTTAAATAATTTCTTAGACCTCCCGGGTTTGTAATACATTTTTGTGGAAATTGATGTTCAAGATCATAGCAACATGGGATAATTCAGTTTAGGGGACTTTCTGGAGGTCTCTATTCCAACTTTCTGCTGAAAGCATGGTCATTATGAGGTCAGACTACATTCTTCAGGTATTTATCCATCCAGGTCTTGAAAATCTCCAAAGACACATAATCCTGTTAGTACCAATGCTTGACTATCATTGTGGGATTTTTTTTTTCCTTATATTCAACCTGAACCTTTCCTGATTCACTTCCTGAGATATTGTCTCAGTCTCTTGCCATACACCACTGTGAACAGTCTGGCTCTATAACCATCTCCAAGTTACTGAGAATTTGCTGTTTATTTCTCCCAAAGACATCTCCAAACTGAATAGCCTCAGTTCCCTCAGCCTCCCCTCATAAGCCAACTGCTCAGCCCCTCAACCATCTTGGTGGCTCTGCTTTTCACTAAAGGTTTGATTAAATATTAAATATACTCAGAGTACCTGAATGCTCTAAGAACCATACCTATTCAGGCTCATATTAATAAATTACTTTAAAAAATTTGCATTATCTATGGCAGTAGCCAGCAGATAAAAATTGCAGTGCATATCAAGGAAAGCAGTATTTAAAAAATAATTTAAAAGAACAAGATAGACTTTGATCATCTTTACATTTTATTCTTTTTCCCTGAACAAATCCCATAATCATCTGAAACTCTGTCTCGGCACCCTCTTTTTCCTCATACCTTCCTGTACTGATATCAAGCTCAATTAAACACTGTACATCTCACTACTGCATTGCTTTCCCTTTGCTAGGAATGTGTGAGTTCCACCTCTGGCTGGGTGTGCTGAGGAGCTTAATTTTAAGTCACATTGTTGTATGACCAAAACCAAAAGGGATGTCTGTAGTGGTGCCAGCTGTGTGGCTGTGTTCACGTGTGCAGCCCTCATTACTCTGTTCAGTTGTGAAGAACCACAGGTTCTGTGTGCTGTAAAACTGTGTGAGGTCCTGAGGACCTGATGTGGATCTTGCATGTCCACCCTGACATGGATGTGCTGCTATCAAAACATAAGCAAGCTGGATGTCCTGAATACAGCCACATGTCTTCAAATTACACTTAAAACTTCACGGGGAAATTATTTTAACTTGAATGGCAACATGACTTTTGTCATACCCAAACTCTGCAGAGCACAATGTGTTTTTATTGCTCTGCCTTTCCAACCAGATTGTAAGTCATAGGTTCCCTCTGCGAGTCTGCTACATTTGTAAAGACAATTATTCCTCTCCCTGTATTTGATTAAACTTTGAACTTCAAGCTGTCTTGAATGAGATGAAGATGGATGAAGTTTGTACCTGCAGACTCACAAAATTGGATGTATGATACTTTCGTGACTTTTTCTCACCTATTCTTTTTCCTTTGTTTAAGACAGCATACTGCCAGATCTAGCTGTACAACAGCATAACACAGTACAAGTCTCTGTGCTGCAGTATTAGTGCTACAATAGTAATATGAACCAGATTTTTTATTAATATTATATATTTCACCAGTTATACCTTAGAAGTTTGAGTCACATCTTCCCCATTTGTCAGGGAAATGGTCACAATACTGAGGAATAGGAAATTGCTCCTTTTAGTAGGGATGTTCAGAAAATTCAGGACAACAGATTTGACCAGAAAATAGTATTTACTTAAATTAGAAGTACGACCAAGAAAAGATATGGTTTTTATTTTTCAACATTGTTGTTCCCCTGTTGTTTATGTAGCCCACAGTTTGACCTACACCAGCCAAAGAGCCTGAGGCTGATGCAGTGCCATCCCTTGTATTAAGCTATTACTGTGCACCCTGACAGGTGTGTGGTCCATGTGGCATGGTAGTCCTCCAAAAAATCACAGGCATGTAGAATGATTTGGGTTGGAAGGTGCCTCTGGAGATTATTTGGTCTGATTTTCTGGTCAAAGTGGGTTGCTCAGTGTCTTATCCATGACTGAAGATCTAGCATGGCCTAGGGTTCAGCCAGTACCGCCAGCCTGCTGAGAAGTTAGGAGAGTTTAGTGATACAGATACAAACCAATCACACCTGGTTGGTTCACTGCCAAAGGCAGGCCCTGCATGATTTTGTTTATAAAGTCTGTTTGTCCAGTCAGCTAAGACCTCTTTGTCTTAAAAAAAAAAATTGTACTAGTTCAGAAAGTAACTCACTGCTCTTAGACATATATCTGATAATGCTTTCTGCTTCACCTTGCCGTGCTTTCCCCCTGAGATATCAAACTAGTTTGGTTTGTGTGCCAGGGAAGGATAAACTCTGGTGAAGCTACCTCTTCAGAACAGGTCACTTAATATCTATGATCAGATTTTCATCAAACAGTGCCACATCATTATCACTGGGAATAACAGCCCAGGAAATAAGTATGCACAGTTTCTGGAGAGGTCTGTGTTGAGCTCTATCTAACACAGAAGAAAATTCATCAGCCCAGTTCTTGTAAACTTCCTTTCAACACATCAGAAAGCATATCTTGCAACCTTTAGTGTCCAATGACATTCTTCTCGTGATTTAAAAACTGTTCTGAGAGTTGATTTTCCCAATGTAACCTTTTTCAGTGCAGTAGACAAAAAGAAAAATAGTCTTGCTACCTATTTCAACTGTATTTTGATTTATTTCTTTTACAGTCTCTTTCTTTCTGCAAAATGCCACTACATAAACAGGATAAGGGAGAAAAATGTTTACAAATCAGCGAATTATCCAAAGATAAAATTCTCTCTTTGTATAACTGTATTAACAAACATGTCGTAAATATATTGTTTTGTTCTTATTGGATTATAAAAAACAAAACCAAACATGTCTTTCAATATTCAAACACATACCATAAAAACCAAATTAAATGCATACAGCACATTCCCCGAAGGGAAATTCTTCATGAGAATATCATCAAAAGTTTGAATCAACAGATGGAACAGCATGACAACATTAACACTGTCAGTATAATCAGTATATTTTCCTGACATGTTGAAGATACTAATGTTGTTATAGGTTTATAAAGGTGAAAAAAAAAGAAAGACAAATTCTGCTATGTCCTTAAATCTAAGTATTCAGAGCATAAAGGAGTCTGAATGCTCTAATGATCAAGGTACAGAGTTCAAAATTTCTGCTGATCCATTTTTTTTTTTTTTTTAGATATCACAGCACTCAAATGTTTCTGAACTACCAAAATTGAATGCATTATTTATTTCCCAGTCCTTTTGTGTAACCTAGTCATTCATCCCTTACACATTTTTCCCACAGTGGAGGATTGAATTGTGTAGGATTGCCATGGGATTTTTTTGAAACTGAAAGTATAATGAATTGTAGAAAGACTTTGAACAAACTCAGAGAAGAAATTCAGAAAATAAAAGAGTCTGAGTGTTATTTTCAGGTCAAGAAATTCCCAAATTGTTGTTTGTTAGAAGCTGAAAAGTCAATACTGAGGGGAAGAAAACAGTCCATGCTCTTATTCTTTACTCTCTTTTTAAGCATCCCTAAGTTATTGATCATGGGTTCTCAGTTGGATTTTATCTTTTGATAACAGAATAATGGATGCCCTCTATTATTTGATTCAACAAGACGAAGTGTCGAGTCCTGCCTCTGGGTCACAGCAGCCCCTTGCATTGCTACAGTCTGGGGCAGAGTGGTTGGAAAGATCTCCAGCAGAAAAGAACCTGGAGGTGTTGATCCATAATCACATCAATATGAGCCAGGATTGTGCCCAGGTGGCCAAGAAAGTCAATGGCATTCTAGCCTGGGTCAGGAATAGTATGGCCATCAGGACCAGGGAAGTGAATTTCACCCTGCACTTGGTGATTTTAGAGGTCTTTTCCAGCTTTAATGATTCTATGATTCTATATTTTATGTTATTATAGCTGTATTTCTAGGTATATCTCTATGTCTAGGTATATCTCATTTCATTATGTGTTGTTGGAAATTTAGAAGATCCATGAAACCAGAGTAGTCAAATTCACGTGCATAGTGAGTTGGGTCTTCAAGAGGTTATCTAGAAGCAGTGTTGCCCAGAAGTGGAAATCCCAGATTTACCTTCAGACAGTCTAATCACTGCTATAAAATCTGAATCATATGGAGAAGTCAGGCCCATGGTAACATACCTGCTTTTTGAAGTACTGACCTTGTTCCTGGAACCATAGGCTTTGCACAGGTGCATTGCAGCCTCATCTCTATGAACCAGTTCAGCAAATAATATCAGGATTCACTTTGTAGCATGGTCTGGACATGTTAAGGCTACAAAACAGAGCTGTTGAATGTAAACTGTGGAAATTGTTCCTGGTCTGTATTAATCTTGATCTGTTCCCAAGCACAGCTTGAGGAAAAATAGGCAGTCCTGGCCAGAGAGACACTGAGGCCAGTCCAAAAACATGATGGTGCTGGCAGCCAGCTCCAGTGACTGCACTGGCACTCTGGGACCAGTACTCCAGAAATGTTTGTAGACATCTGCACCTCTGCCACATTTGGTAGGGAGTGAAGCATACAGGCTTGTCCTAAGGCAGTGCACTAAGAGCAGTTACAAAACCAAAGCTGATTTGAAAAATACAGCTTGCATATTGACCTTTTCATATGCCCTACACGTAGGAATGATCACATGGCATACCTTTTTCATTTTCTTTTGCTGCAGTTAAGCAGTTTGTGACTATCAATTATAATGAAGACAGAAGAAGATGAGCTAGATAATTGAATATGCATTGTTACAGAGATTGAACTACACTGTGGTTGCTACAGTGGGCTGATTCTGTAGGTTAAATTGCTTGATAGCACTTTACAACTAATGATTAATGATAGTAGCCTTTTACAAGGTTTCATTTGTGGAAGCATTAGAGGCTGCCGTGTGTTAGCGATACTCCAAGTTGTTCCTGCAATGCAGTGGCTGAGAGTTCTTACAGGAAACATCTCAATAATTTCCTTTGTTCAGTGTTACTAGTGCAGAGTAATTGTTCTGTGAGTGGTTCCAAATAATCTTCAACCCTTGATTTGCCATTGTGCTCTCAGAGAAATTTATTACAAGCTATAATGTATTAAACTACATGTGCTTTTATAATTTAACAAGCAGTTTAATAATTTTTATTCATAATAATTTGTGTATAATTTTTTCATAATTTAACAAGTAGTTTATAGTTTCTGGTTTGTATCTTACCTGCAAGGGAAAATGCTGGCAAAGGGACAGAGCAACTGTGATGGTTCCTCCTTGTGCATTGGCAATGCAGCTGTGGGTGAGCAGATTTGCTGCTAGGCAGCCCCATCAAGGAAAAGATAGAGAACTCCAGTTCACATGGAAACTGTCCCTAAAGGTCAAGGGAAGCAGAGGATGATAGGCATTAAAGCAGGCACATGATTGTGGCTGGCTCAGACTCAGGAATATATCATCAACTTCGAGCTCACACATATTTTTCAAATGTCGTCACCTTAGGAAGGTTATATTGCAAAGATTCAAAATGTCAGGTTTTTTCAAGATTCATGGAATTTTAAAGACAAGACAAATACCCTTCCTAATGTACATGACTGACCACATTTGAATGGTATTCAAAATGCAACACTTTATAAAACATTTGTCCTGGGTTATGGAATCAAAAATGTGTATTCTATTTTCATCTGCTGAAAGCAGTTGGGGAATTGTTCTTTATTTCTTGTATCTTTGGAAGGAGGGGGACGGGGGGAGGGGCGGGTGCCTTTTGGGTAATGGGCCATCAACAGACTATACCCCCGGACTATACCCGCTCCCCCCAGAGCCCCAGAGCCCCATCTGCATGCATGGTCCTATTGTGGGATGCCCCACCCAGTGGGGGGAGTCTACAATTGCTGCTGAGAAAACTGAGCCAGCCGGGGACAGACTTCACTTGCTTCACCCCGATTCCTGGGAGGAAGACGGCACCCCATCTCATCTTCGCCAGACCCCATCTCATCATCGCCGGACCCCATCTCACCATCACCTCACCCCTGGACCCCTCCTCATCACTCCTGGACCCCTCCTCATCACTCCTAGACCCTTCCTCATCACTCCTGGACCCCTTTTTGGCTACAGGATCGTCCCTGCTCCAACAGAGCCACGTCTGCCACCCTAGGAGGACTCACTTCTGGACTGCTTCCAACACGCTGACTAACAGGGTGCCAGGTGGCAGCTCTGATTCTGTCAGGGCTTTCCCAAATTGTTGTTGTTTGTTTGCTGGTTTGGTGGGGTAGTTTTGTTTCCTACCACATTTGTATTATTGATATTCCTAGTAAAGAACTGTTATTCCTATTCCCAAATCTTTGCCTGAGAGCCCTTAATTGAAAATTTATAATTTGGCAGGGGTGAGGGGTTTGCATTCTCTATTCTAAGGGAAACCCTAGTTTCCCTGGCAGATACCTGTCTTGTCAAACCAAGACAACATTTAAGAACATACCCCCAATAGGACTGCAGAATTTATATGACTGAAAATAAACTGTACTAAAAGAAATTAAAAAGCAGGTCCAATAATATCTTACTCGGGAGTAGGGAAGGGACCAAAAAATAAATAGATTCTGTACAATCTGGATTTACTCTTGGACCAAACACTTGATTCACTTACATCAAAGAACAGTCATTGTGACAACAGGTTTTGAGGGACACTATTTCAACAAAGATCTCATTTGAGCTGTAAGCCATTTTTTGATTAATTTCATCAACTGTGTTTTCCTCTCTAGGTTGATCCATCTAGTTGGAAAGGATCAATTATTCGAAATGATGGGTAGAAAATAAGAAGCAACAGACTGGCTATTTCTTATTTTGTAGAAAAGTTATGGTTTTCTTGGCATCAGCAAGAGTCTGTACTTACCCTTCAGGTGTGATTAAATAGAATTAGTTTGCAGACACTGACAATGTTGCAGTCTAGAATCATTCCTCCCTGCCATGAGCAGAGCCAGCTATCATGTCAGGTTCAAAGCTGAACACGTAAGTGTTGTGATACAGTGCTCAACATGTCTGTGCTGCAGCCAGCACTGTGGATGTACCTGTGCATAGACATATCTGAACTGGTTTTACTCTGGTGTGTACTGTTAGTAATTGAAGTAAAAATGAAGTGATGAGTTTTAAAGTAGCTTGAAAACCTGAATAGATATTCAGGGTCCCCTGTTATCCTCAGTTAGTTTTTTAGAGTATATCTGCCACAGTAACCATGATCTTCTGTAGATAAAATTATCTAAAGCATTAAGCGTTTCTCTCAAAATTTAATATTTCTGGGTGTGTGTGGGAAGACAACTTGCCAAAACTGGCATGTTTAAACATTGAATCAAAGTACACAAAGGTAATACTCTAATGTAGCTAGCAATTTTTGAATGGTCATCATAACATATTTGTTTTTAACAGCTGCAAAGTTCTTGTGAAATGTAAGTTTGCAAATACTCCTCAGGCTGTTTCCTAAGAGCTGACTTTACGTTTTCCCTAGTATCCAATTGTATAGCCCTAAAGGATGTTTGCTGAGCAAAAATCTAAAGTGCATTCATGCTCTGCATAATAAATCTGCCTATTCACTGCAGAATAATATTCTGGTTGTGTATCTCAGTGTTTTCTAGAAGAGGAAGCAATGAACTGAAAGCCTGGTAATCAACAAGGAACTGAACCCTGTAGTTCTGCATTCATCTGCTGCCAGTGGCACAGTCATTATGACTAGAATGGGATATCTCTGCTGCAGGGATAACCACAGACTCAACTCAAGACTGGGATGTTTTGCAGCTACATATTAAACCAATATAGGCTAATATATATTCTTTCTCCTGAAAGATGTATTAAGTTCTCAGCTACTAAATATCATAGAATATCTTACTGACCACAGCTACATATGAAGGGTTTGTTCTGTTTTGGTAAAAAAATGGGTGTTAAAGTCATAAGAAGTGACCTCCTTTAATAACTGCCTCCAGTCCTCTTTCTCCCTAGCACTGCTTCTCCTCTCCCTATGAACTATATTGTCTGTGGAAAGCTATGAGCATAGCTCCTCTTTCCATCCAGAAATCTCCATCACTGACTGTGCAGCAAACCTGCAAGCTCTATCTTCAGTCAACTATTTTTGACACTACAACTCTGATCTGACCTTGAGCAAAGCCAGGTATTTCGTCTATATTATGAGGACCTTTCAGTAGGTGTTTGAAATGCAGCACCTGTGTTAAGCAAAGAGAGAAAATACTGTTTCTGAAATCCAAAATGAACTGGAAACTACTGAAAGTTGCCATCGATTCCCACACGGCTAAGATCACACTCTATGACTATCATTTATTGTTCAACATCAATAGTGTGCTTTGCTCTGAGAGGTAAAAAAGCTCTTGGAAATCTGCAGACTACATTGATTTCAGTGGATATTGGTTTTTGACAGTGAGGACTGGATATGTACTCTGAGGAGGGAGCTTCAGAAAAAAAACCAGCGGTAGTGCTTTCAGTTTGAATAAAAAAATACCAGAATTTCAAATGAAGAATAAAAGGTCTAGAAAGAAGACAAAAAGAAGACAAGGATTGTATGATCAGTGTGGGAAACCACAAAAAAAGAAAAAAAAAAGGAAAAAAAAATTGTTCTCTGAGGGAGATCGAAGGCAATAACAAAGAAGATTGTACAAAAGAATATCATAGTCATTAAGAGAAAAACTACCATCATTAGTAATGACTTCAAATGAAGGAACACAAAACTAACAGAGTTCCAGATTATCTACTCTATTATTCATAGCTAATTTGAAAAATGCATATTTTGTAGCTTCTTGTGACTCACAAACACAGATTTGTACGTTTTGAAAACAAGAAATGATACCTGAACAATATTTATTCTAGTCTAGCCAAGTCTCAATGGCAGAAAGGCAAAAAAACCCAATATGTGATAAGCCATAAAGCCAGAATATTATTCTAGGAAAATATGATGCAAATATTAAACACAAATGCTTGTACTAGATTTTTACAGTAACTTGCACAACATGTAGTAATAATTAAAAGTATGTACACTTCATTAGCAAGTCCATTTGAAATATAATTGAAGTGGCTACATTTTCAACTTTGATCCCATCTCCCTGTATGTTTTTAGCAGTCACATTTTTAATGAAAGTTTATTTCGGTAATTGCGTTTTGGTTCACATTGATTTTTCCAGGTCCTTTATTATTACCACATTGCAGTTTTCTTAATATGCTAAGTATTGTACTGCTATAAAATATTATGCAAATATGAAGACGTATATAATTGTTACTACAAAAGCCTTTTTCCTCCAGATGGTTCAAAGAAAACTGCTGAGTTTTTTTGTTTGTATAGGTTTTTGGTTCTGTTTTTTTTTGAAGAACAGCGATTTAACATTTAAGGCTGATCTGCAGTAAAATGGGAACCAGTATCGTCATCATCAGTGTTGGATAAATCTGTGAAAGAATTCTGTTGCACTGAAAAGTAAGTAAAAATTTTAAGTATAGAAATAAATTAATACTTTTTTATATATACTAGTCTAGTCAGTGAGGGGCAGTGATGCTGATTTTTCAGTAAACCTTGTTCTATGCTGCATCTCTAAAGCACTGATACCCTGCTTATTGAATTGTCATTTGTACTCTTGCTAAGCGAGCACAGCTGGAAGAGCCTCACACCTGAATTGAAGTCACAGGACACTTTCACATATGTAAATGTAGCTTGAAGCATTCAGCACTGCTATAAAAATGTGTGTAATATGAATTCCTTCTGGGATAGCTTTGGCAATATACTAGGTAGATGTGCAAAAGTAGACGAACATTTCTCAGTGCCAGCTGCTCAGTTCTGTGCAGAAAAAGGAATGAGGCATCTCATATGCTTAGGGAGTCCTTGCCACAGGATTTGAATGTGCAGCTGACACGTGAGAGAAATGAGGGCTGAAACTACAGGTCTTGCTTGTTTGTTCCGTGTGACCAGATTTGCTCTGCAGGTGGGCAGTCTTCCAGTTACAGCTGGACCAACATGAAAAGTTTTGGCATTGTGTCTGTAACTTTGTAGAGCCAGAACAGGACTCAAGACCCTGCTCTTCCAGGTAGAGGATGATAACCAAAGTACTGCCTTCCTCACAGTGTTGGCAGTCAGAGCCTTGAGAGGTGTAGGAAATCATGTCCAGGACAGAGACATCAACGAGAACATGGTGAACAGCATGAGGAGTGGTGGTCACCATACACCTTGTGAACAATTTAGTGGGGTTGAGGATAAAAACGGAGTTTTCACCAAAATTTTAAGAAGCAGCAACAGTTGTGCAGAAGGCAATGGCTCTCTTTTGGACTTTCCTGCTCTCTCACTTCAATTTGTATTACAGGTCTCCATAGAATACATATTTTTATACTGGGGGCAAGTGACTTAACATTCCCAGCATCAGCTGGTTTCAGTTATTGATAATTTTGAAAAAGGGAGATGTGCTGCATGTTGCATTTCCTATGTTTTCAAAGGATCAGCTGGCTCCAAGGTAAGAGGACAATTGCTGCACAGAGCAGAATAGACAGAAAACAGTTAAACTGAAGGATGTTGTTGCCTCCAGTAGCCTCAAAGTACAACCTGTGTCTGAAGAACAGAGAATTTTGTGACATCCCTGTTACGGAAAGGGTCTTGATCTATGTATTTATAGATCTGAGTACAAAAGGCTCCAAATCTTGACCAGGATTTTGCACGTCAGTATGAAAGCAAGAATTTGTACCTGCAATCTAACTGCAAAAAACACTGCAAAGCTTTATCCCGACTGCTGCAAAAAGCAGATCTGGGCTGCCGATACTGAAGAGACAAAACATTTCAAGCTGAAAATGTACTGACAGATTTATATAGACGTTCTTACTGTTTTGTAAGCTTTAATCTTATTGCTAAGTATTGTTCAGGTACTAAAATGCCGTCCTTCATCTCTCTTCCTCTCAAAAATCTGGAATAAACATTTTCTTTCTTTTTCCCAATAGCCCAAAGGTCAGAACCTGTGTTTGTACAAACCTCCTAGTGCCTGAGGAGATTTTAAGCTATATTATAACTCTATATTATAGTTTTGGACAGCCTCAGTAAGTTTTATGTGAATTTACAGAAAATGGATGTTCTCCCAAGGGCAATGCTTTAGATGTGATAAATCAGAAAATGCTCCCTGGAGTCAAGCTCTGCTTTGCATTCTTTGCCCCAGGCAGAGTTTTTAGTATCAAACTCTCTTTCATTTACTAATATATTTTGTAAACTGCCAGAAAAAACACTCTAGTGGAATTCTGTGTGCAGAAAGCAACCTTATAACAACTTTGGTGAATCTTCTGTCATGACTTGACAGAAATATCAGTTTCAATGTCCATTCAAAGTTAAGATTGCTGCCTCTGACTGAGGAGATCACTTAACCAAAATTTGCTGAAAGGTGAGAAGGCACATTGGTGAAGTTTTGCCATCTCATTGCTCTGTTTTATGTGACTTATTAAGCGTCTTTGGCCATGCTCAGAAATAGTTTAATGAATCTTGATGAACCCTTCAGAAATCTCTCTGCAACTGTCCATGTGCAAATTATGTATATTCAGTGCATTTGGGACATTAAAATCACTATATTTAATGTTGTGTTGATTTAGACATTTAGAGTAACATCCTGGTTCCTGGCTCTATCAGGCAAAGTGATCATTTGAGCAGGCAAGTTGGTATAAAATGTGGGATGCACCTGAGTTGTTGCTGTTAAACATCTACAATAAGCTTTCAACTGCAGAAGTACAGTTTTTAATCTGCATAATGGTGAAAGTGGCATAAAAGCGAGGAAGCAGTTGTATGTTGGCCACTCATTTATGTCAGGGAACTAGGAACAGGGGGAATATGTTCTTCAAATTTATGCCAGCCATTCTTAGTGATCAGAAGAATGAAGTTAATTCAAACCAAGATGATTAAATGCTCTTGATTAATTTCACCCAACCTTACCTTCCTTACAGTTTAGCACCTGATCTAAGCTCTCTGGTTAGCTGAGAAGTCATTACAGATGGATAAAAATGTACTCTTTTATAAGGAGGGGTGTTATGCAGCTAAAATGAAGAATGCTGGGATTTCCATTTCTGCCCACTGGATAGAGGAAAAGGCTAAACAATCCCCTAGATTATATACATTCATTTTCAGATACTAATGCTCACTGAGATTAATTTATTCTAAGTGGAAAATAGTTTTTGTTAGCAGTATCAGAGGAAGCTCATACTTTCCACAATTATAAAGTCTGCACAGCATGAATATGAACTATAAACACTAATAAAATCCTGTTCAGAATGGAACCTCCTGCTCACAATACTTTGACATGAAATAAATCTATCAAAATACAAAAGGAATATTTTCTGGTTTGAAAATTTGCTCTGACACTTCACCGGGATTTTGTAACTGAACTCTGATCAGACAGCTTGCATTCTATGATCCAAAGACAGATAATACTTGAGTAATAGTACTTGAGCTAATTACTATATTTTCTCATTAGCATTTAAAGAAAATATTACCCATTGATTTTATTGGCATTTTCCTTTGATGGCTCTGTAGTATAAGAAAACATTTTAAAAAACATTAAAGAATTTTTCCAACAGCATGCTGAAAAAATTGAAGCTATTTTTGTTGAGTCTTTTTTTTAATCCCTGATTATTTATGGTTAAGTTTTATGAGGACCATGAATACACATTCATACAGAACTTTTCAAATTAAAACATATGAAGGCTAAACCACCTGTGGCAGTGACAGTCTCCTTTTGCCATAGGGCTCTCAAAAGTTTGATAAACTGTAATGGATCATTGGGTGCTGCATGGTTCTGCACAAAGCTCACATGCATTGCAGCATTTGCATTCTTCCTATAGTTACAGCAAATCCCAAAGGGCAAGGCAAAGCTGGCTGATACTGCATTAACATATTCTATGCCAAATGTGCAGATGGGCTTTCAGGAAGGGAGCCAGCTGCCTGAAGTCCTGTGGCCCTTGAATGGCAGCACATTGCTGAAGGGAGGAAACATGGAGTGGAAAGTGTTCAGGTTGCTCAGGATGCACTCAGTCTCTGATGTTCACTGGCCTTCCTCTGGGTGGCTGTGCATGTGCAAACTGGCTGAGTAAAATAGCTAAACTTAGCTGAAAAAAAAAATCCAGACTTCCAATTTTTTTACAACTAATATTTTTTTGGAAAGAATGGCTGTGACTTCAGTATGCACTGGTTCTGAATTAAATAGATGTTTGTTCCTAGTGGTTAGTGGGAACAAATGTAGTGGCTGATTATTTACACTTCTTTCTGCTTTTGTTTTTCAGTTATCCAGGAGTTGTTTTTTCTTCAGATTTCTTTTTCCAGAAGCAATAGTGAATGCAACATAAGCACTTTCTCTTTAATGATTTCAATGTAGTCTATAGTGTATTATTACCTGATATAATCTCTCTAATCACAAATACAGCATACATACACATGAAACTGCTGATGACAAGTTTGTAACAGGACCCATTACATTTTTTATGTCAGTTTTCTTGTTGTCTGTGCCTGTTTGTCTTTCACTGTCATACTGTAGTGCATTAGTGGGAAAAAATACCTCACCTGGGTCCTTCAAATGGATCGAAGACATCCTCCTCTCTTGGAAAACTTATTATAAAACTACAGACATGGGGGATTTTTTCAAATTTTTCTTTGTCAATGGCAGGAAATCACATCTTTCACTGATTTTGTGCTACAGTCCCTTGTTTCCACATTGTGCTCAAAAATATTTTGGCACAAAAAGATGCACTTAATGAAGGGAGACCAACTTTCAGAGAGTTCTTAACCAGCCCATAGTTAAACCAAGCAACCACCCTACTGGTTCAAGGTGTCTTTTCAGATATGGCAAAATAGATCCTTTAAAATAAGCAAAACAACACAAAGTACACCTTCATTATAGTAAGATATCTCAGGAATCAATGATATTTCCACCTGAGCTTATGATATGGTTCCCTAATCCAACTGGAAAGAGCTGATGTGGATGAAAATTTGACAGAAATATTTTCACTTCTCTTTATTGCATGGAGTACAATTTCTAGTGGCACAGATTGACACAAATCCAGCACTTGGACGAAATTGCACCAAACAGCCTAAGATGAGAATCAGAGCCCTTTTATTTGCCATTGCCTTGCATGTATATAACGTGTTTTTCTTGGAAAACTCATAGCATGTGATTTACCAGTGGGGTGACAGCTAAGGCTAACATTTTCTGCAGCCTAAAAAGGGACAAAAGCCATTTGCAATGACTGCTTGCTAGCTGTATACTCTTTATCTGGAAGTTTTGTATGTTTAGATACACTTTAAAAACTCTTGAAATGTTTAGACCATGTAAGTTACAATTTAGCTGCAACATTTCAATTCCAGAGCAAAAGCCAGGTTTTAGCTCAAAAAGGAAACAAAATGTCATACGCTACCAAAAAATCTAACAAAACAAAATAAAAAAGGCCAAACCAACAAATGTTTTCCTTCCATCATGGAAATAAAAAGTGAATTAAGAGTCTCTGACAACTTGTACATCTACTTTTGAGCTGATGTAGTCTTAAATCGCTGAGTTATTGACCTCTGAAAAATGGACTCTGTAATGGAAATACTGACAGACTATAAACTATAGCTGTGCTACTGGGAATGGAGGAGAGGGGGTAAGGAGAGTACCTTAATTACCAGTACATAAATATTGATCTACTATTACCTTGACAGATCAAACCCAACAAATCAAATACAAACATGTAATTTCAAAATCCTAAAGCTACAACCAAGCTAGCCGGAAACCACATGAGGTGTCCTTTTATCCTTCTTCTTTTTCTTGTCACACCCTTGTGTCTTTCCTTAAATGCTTAAGTGGAATGTGCAGAGCTGCCAAATTTAAAAGCAACTAAGGTCCTTAGAAAGTTATATTTGTCCCTCCCTGAGTTGGATGCCACTGGCTACATGGAAGAGTGCAAAAAACAAACATGCAGCTCCTAGCAAGGAGTAAACCTAATAGGAAGGAATGAGTAAAAGAAACAATTGAAAGATGAGAGGAAAAGGGGAGATCTTGTGGAGTGATTGAGAAGTACAGATCACTGCAGTGATGGAGGTGAATTACAGGGACTTGGGCTCATTGACATAGAACAGAACAGATTTGGAAATGACAGAACTGAACTGTTATTTCCCACTGTGTTCTGTGAATGAACAAGAACACCAAAAGGGACAGACCCTTTCTACCATAAGAGAAATCTGGCTTCCTAATATTGAGGACAATATTGCTTTACTCCTGAAATCTATAATCCAAATTTACACAATTGGATGAAAAGGCTTCCGTGCTTTGTGAATGCGAAGGCTGGAAATATTATGAAACCCCAACATAAATAACAGAGCTTGCTATGAGCAGGATGTGTTCTAAAATTAGTCATGCAAACATCGTGGAAAGTGATGAAAAGTTGTTAGATTGACAAATAATTTTTCAGAATGAGAAAACATTTTGTAAATGTTCATTATTTACTGAAGGACTTTGATCCCAAACTTGGGAATAACTGCAAAAAAAATCCAAGCTCTGATTTGTAAAACATGTTATTTGACTTGTAATAGATTTCTTTTGCACCAAGTCTGCTGTAAAGTAAAAAGTAGCAATAATATCAATTAATTTGATTTCCTATGCAGTCAAAACCTGCAGAGTTTATGAATGTTTAACTTAGAACAACATACATCTTAACAGTAGTATGGATGTTCATAAGTGTAAAGGCTTATGTCCAATGACAATTAAAAATTCAGGACACATTACCTAAGTTTGGATGGCAATGCAAAGAACACAAAGGGAACTTGGGCTGGATGAAACTAAGAGCCTTTCATTAGGTACCTCCTCTTTGCCAAAGTTTCTGCAGAACACTCAAGTCAGTAAGAATCTAATACAAATAAGTGCACTGTAAATGTCTGCAGTTTTCTGAAATGTCTCTCTAGTGAGTGGATTTCTGTTTTCTTTTTTAAAGCTAAATGTTGTATTGTATATGACATAACATTGAAGTTGAAAGAGTAGTAATAAACCTTGGAAAGTGAGCGCTTACATTAAGCTTGACAACATGAATGAGTTTCACAGACTTTTTTCTGAGACATATAAAGTGTGCTATTTCTTAATATAAGTTCCTTGCTTACAGATATAATGCATAGTTGGAAGGTCAGTGAATCACAAATGAATTTTAAATGGACAAACATCTTACATTTTAGAAGAAGAATAGTGTCTCAGTACTCTTAAAGAATGTATGTTTATATATTAGCCTAAATATTAGAAATTAAAATGAGCTTCTTATCTGTGTTCAACACAGGAGTGTCAATATACCGCCAGTGCCAAGTCACAAAATTCAAAATGTTGGAAATCTGAATTCTTCATAGTGTAACAGAGCCTAAACCACACATTTGTTTCATAAAAATGCATCTCCAGTTTTGGATTAGTTCTAGTAGAAAGGGACCTGGGGGTCCTGGTGGACAACCGCTCCATGCAAGTGCAAAGGGGCTGCTGCAGCCAGGAAAGCCAGCAGGATGCTGGGATGCAACAAGAGGTATACCACCAGCAGAGACAAAAAAAGTCATTATCTCGCTCTGCTCTGTGCTTGTCAGACCCCACCTGGAATACTGTGTTCAGGTATGATCCCCTCCGCACAAAAGAAGATGTGGACAGGCAGGAGAGGGCCAGAAAATTGGCCCAGAGGTGTTCAAAGGACCAGGGAGCCTGAGAGAACTGAGTTAGTTCAGCCTTGAGAAAAGAAGGCTTAGGGGAGACCTCATCACCATGTTCCAGAGTTTAAAGGGTGGCTATAAAGAAGGTGGAGCTTCCATTTTTACAAAAAGTCATATGGGAAAGATGAGGTCTAATGAATACAAGATACTTCTGGGGAGATTCCAATTGGTCACAAGAGGAAAAGTTTTTACAATGAGCACAATTAACCATTGGAATAAACTCCCCAGAAAAGTGATGGATTCCCCAACACTGGGCAGTTTTAATCAGCTTGAAAGGGTGCTGGGCCATCTTGTCTTGACCATGCTTTTTCCAAGAAATGTTGGATCAGACGATCCTTGAGGTCCCTTCCAATGTGATATTCTATGATTCTAGTGTATTACTTAACAGATATTTTGATACTGATACCTGTTGCAAACAGAACTCCTCTATCTGACAGTTCTTCCAACATCCACAAAGCACCTCAACATCCAATTAGGCAGCTCTAGCAAAGACAGATATCAGCACCTCTTCATTTTATTACTTGTTAGGAGTAATTCTCTCTTTTGAACTCCTATTGTTTATTCATTTCAGAAAGTTCATATAGCCCTGAAAAATCAACAAGGTTTGTATTAAGTTATAGAAGAAAGAAAGAAAATTTCTCATTAGAACAGAATCTCTTTTGAAAAAGTGGTGGATTAAACTACATTATTCTTGACCAATGGATTCAGAAAATTATTATAGAACAGAAAATGATTAAAAGAACAATTTTATTAAACATTCAAAAATACTAAATTACATTACATATCTTGATAACTCAGCCTTTTTATTATTTTAAGGCCATTTCATGTTGTGTCAGTGGTACCTAGAAATACTGAGAAGGTCATGAAAATGTGAAAGAATGGACTGGATGAAAGAAATTAAAAAGTGCGTTTGTTGCTCAGTAGGAAGGTCACAGGGTAAAATAAAGACATTAGGAAGGTTGTGAAAGTTAAAATTTTCTAAATGTATTTGAAATAAGAATAAAATTAAAGTAATAAGCAAAATTAGATGACATGAAAACATATTTAGAGTGTTTAGTGTTAAATAAGAGAATACAAATTTCTATTCTATGAATATACAGTGTTTTCAGTACGAATCCTCTGTTTTTAACTTTGCCTTCCCATATGAAAGGAGAAGGGAAATGCTTCATTCATAGTTTTTGCAACATTTGGGGTTTTGTTACATAATTACATGTAATTTATCTTCATGTTATAAGATGACAATTTTTGTAATATCCCTCACTTGTAAAAGGAGTGTTTTAATATATATAAATGAACTACATAAAACAGTGGCATGAAAACTCTTTCAACTTAACAATTTAAATGATCCCCAAAAATCAACAGAATTAATTTTTTCTTCTAAAACATAACATGTTTTTAATGAAAAAAATTTTGAGAAGAAATGTATCTTTTGGCAAAATCTATTCTGAATTAAAAAATGTGCATATGTGTTCTTTGACTGATTTCAGCAGAAGAAATGGTGCTCTGTGAATGACAGAGTGATGATGGCTGATGTTGTTGTCCCTCCTAGCTTTGTGGGTTTGTATGAAGTGAAGAGAAAGAGCCAGAAAACGAGGGAATGTCCACTGTTACCATCTGTGGAAGTATTTCAAAGATGTAGATGTGGCATTTAGAGACTTGGTTTAGTGGTGGACTTGGGAGTATCAGGTTAATGGTTGGACTCAATATTAAAGGTCTTTTCCAATCTAAATAATGTTATGATTACAACTCCAGTTTTAAAGACTCTTACTTTGTTCAAAGCTGCTACTTCTGCAGCTGTGTGTTTGGGGAACCTTCAATAAGTGGGACTGAATAGTGCAGTTGGCAAACAGAGTGAAGTAGGACCAGTTTTCATCACAGCACTAGAGTTTGGCTTTCAAGTGAAAATACATGTTAGTTTTGCTGTTGGAAATCTACAGAACTGTGAGCAAAAAAACCTTCTCTAGCTCATCCATGGTTTTATTCCTCTGTATTTGCTTGGATTTTTTTAAGTCCTCCAAAAGACCCCATGCCTCAATGCTTCAAAGAATGTATAGTTATACTTAAAGTGAAGAAATTTCAGGTAACTCATCACAAATATCATCCTCCTCCTCTCCCCATCCCCACAGTAATTCTTTGCTATAGTATTACTGTTCTCTCTAGCGTCTTCAAAACCTTCCTCAGTGGAAAAGTCTGGTGAAAAAAATAGGTTTTGTAACATGCCATGAAGATTATTTCATTCACAGTACTTGATTCCATAGATAGAAGCAAATTCTAAGGTAGTGGAATTCCTGTGAGAAAATTTCTGCCATACACATCAGAGCTGTTGCACAACTACTTTTACTGATATAGTTCTCATATGCCTCAATTTATCAAGTATCCAGCAGGAAGCATTCATGGGAAAGCACAATTTTGTCCACATAAGTGATGAAGGATTGCCCTGTCACTGAATTCATCATTCTCTGAGCTTACTCACTGACTCCTAATCACCATCCCACCTAGGATGTGGTTATGAGTCATTTGGCTTTGATGTCCTCTGTAAAAAAGCATTTTCAACCCTTAACAGTTCAAAAAATGTATGAAAATTTAAAAGACATGTTGAATGATGAGAAATAATTTCCTAATGGTGAGGACTGTATCTGAACTTGGAAAATATATTTTTTCTACTTTTGAAATGAATTGATAACAATTTTGTATTTTCACCTAGTATTGTTTTCAACATAAAATAGATTACTTCTAGTTACTGAAAAGGGACTTCTTCATGTACGTCTCTCATGAGATGAAGCAGAACTAATCAATTGAGTATAATAACAACAGAGACAGATTTATCAGTTCACTTAACTCTGCTGGAAAGGCTTGTGGTTAAGACAGAAAAGTTTAAAAAGAAAAGGAGTGTATTATGTCTATGTTTTGAACTAGATTAGAGATGAAAATGTTTCTGCCAATATATTGACCTGTGAAGTGAGGCATCCAATTCATTGTCTGCATATCTAGATCTTGATTCATTACAACTATATAACAAGGGTTTGCTGGCTCCTACTGCAGTCAGCTGCAAGGGTATTTCCTCTGAAGAACTCCTTGAGCCATGCAATTTTCTGTGTTGTCTGAGACATGATTTCCCTCTTAATGAAACTCATGAGAATATTTCCGTTGTTATTAGTTGAGAGTTAAATCAGCTCCTTAGATCAGGGAAAAGAGAGTACAATAGCCTGCTTTGAGCTTCAAAGTGAATTCTGCATGTATAAAGCCAGCAGATTATTGCATAGCCACTCTCAGATAATGTACAGCTTTGGCTGGATAAAAAAAAAATCTGAATGTGGTGTCTTCGAGATTGATGCTTCATGGATGGAGAGCTATCAAGAGTTAAATGTCTTGTAAACTGGAGCAGTGGTAGAGTATGCTTCCTGGATCTGTGACCAGGGGTGGCATGGTCAGACCATTACTAGACTGCCCTGAGTCCCAGGACTGGGTGACTGCTTGTAAATTGCTGTTAGGAACAGCCTTAAGTCTGTGACAGTTCCAAAATTGTACCTAAGTTTCATTTTAGAGACTATCCATATCAAAATGTTGCAGGAACTGCTCTGTCAGTATAAAAATACAGCACCCAAATTGCTGCTCTTGCACCTCTGGCCATTCTCTGTTTAATTTATTAACTAAGATGCCCTAGAAGAGCCATAGGACCTGTCTGTACAGGCAGCTGTATGCAAAATCTCTGCCCTCATTTTGGAGCCTGAAAGCCCCCACAGCTGCTGTGTTAGTGTGACACTGTGGCACTGCCTGCAGCTGCTTGGATGCAGCACTGAACTAATGTGGCCACACTTCTCCAGACCTGGATCAGTTTTTGCCTCGTGTGGAGCTCAGACAAAGCAAGGCCAGGATCACTTATATTTATTCATAGTGGGTACATCTCTAAAGGCAAAAGAACATGATGTAAAATGCCTGTGTCTGTGATATTATTAGGAGGGGGGGTGTTTATACCTGAAGCAAGAGCAGACACAGCTGAACTGATGTTTAGAGTTGCTTGGTCACACCCAGCCCTGTTCAGTGGAGTTATTTCTGTTTGGTACTGGTGAGACTGAGATCAGACATTATCTTGGCACAGGATTGGGAACGGAGAGAAATGTGTAAGACTCTGGCAGAGACTAAGGGTCACCCTAAGTTATGATGGGGTATTACCAAATCAATAAGTGGATGATTTTTCATCATAAGCAGAGCTCATTTTTGAACAATAGCACTTTATTTAAATTTCATTAAAGGCCAAGAAATTCCAAATTTAATCTCCATTCTCCTTAAGCTCCTATGACTGTTAAATGGCATTCTTAGATTTCAGTCATCTACTTCCCTTATTCAGGTGACTTGTTACAAGATTGGTTGTGGATATGAATTAATTTCCTTGAAAAAGAGTAAATAAAATAAAATTATAATTGGAATAAAGAGGTAATATTTAATCCAAAGGTGGAAATGCATGCAGAGCTTCAAAGATTTGTAATATGCTTATTCCACCCAACTTTTGATGGAGTTAAGTCAGAAAATATATATGCATATATACTTGTTCAAGTGACTCTCTGGGTAATGTGTTGATCTGCTGTAGGGTGTGTTCTCTACAGAAATCTGAGCACTGAATTTCAGAGCATGATTTTGCATTAATTGTAAAAGAGTGCCCTCCACTCAAGATCATTTCTTAGGCTTGACACCTAAATTCCCTTAAAAGATGCTACTCTTCTTCCAGGCAAGTATGAGTCTGAAAATTGAATGGAAAACACACAGATTTTTTGTGTTTTCTTGGCAATTTCTTATTTAAGATTCAAGACTAAACAGTCTGCAGTTCTCAGATCATGCATACAACAGGCAATTCTGCTTTTGCTGAGCCCAGGTGATATACACAATAGGGAAAATAATATTCTCTTGGTCCACATACTTTCACACAGCTTTCAAAACTAGCAGTAGTAAGAGTGGAGCCCTCATTAGGAAGGAAAAAAATGCAATGGTCTAAAAACCAAGTCAGACCCTCAGTCAGAGTTAATTGACAATGCTAAATGGAAGTCAATATTCAGTTGGTTAGAAGGATCTGATTCACCATTTAATGTGAAAGAAGAAAGGCAGTGGATGACTAGATGAGTTTAGTATAGAATTTAGCATAGAAGGCAGTATAGAATTTCTCTTTCCTGAAATATAGAGGACTTTATGCAGTGTCATCATGCCTAATAATGGCCTGATATACCTTTAGCCAACTAAACAACACTGGAGTGTTATTTAGAGATGGAACAAGTATATTCAGAGTGGTGCTGCTTTTTAACCCCTCTTCCATTTGCCATGACAGACTCTCTGTCTTCTCTATGTGTGTTAAGTTTTGATTTTCTAACCAAAGCAAGTTTTATTTAGCAAAAGCTTCTACACTGCTGGACTTTACTTTGCCACATATTGGCATCTATAGGAGGGTCATCACCTGCAGCCAAGGGGGAGCTTTGGTAGAAGTTCAGAAGAATGCCCAAAAGCACCAAGACACTGGCTTTGCTTCTGCTTTTGTCCTGAGGATAATTTCCCAAGTGTTCTTGAGGAAGCAGTTACCTTTAGTAGGTGGTTACAAAGAATTACAATTGTGTGGTAGATTTAAGAACCACATACAGAATCAAAGTATTTGAATGTCTCATAAAATAAAGAATAAAAATCTTGTAAAATTATGTGGACATAAAAATAACCCTAACCTAAAGATTTTATTTTAACTGTATGTAGGGGGTTGACCCTGGCTGGATTCCAAGCACCCACCAAAGCCTCACTATCACTTCCCTCTGCAACTGTAAGGGAAGAGAAAATATAGGGATTCATGAATTGAGATAAGAAGTGGGAGAGGTCACTTACCAAATACCATCACAGCCCAAACAGGCTCAGATTGGGGATATTAACTGAATTTATTACTAGCAAATCAGAGCAGGATAATTCAGAGAAGTAGAATAAATCTTTAAAACACCTTCCAACCCTTCCCTCCTGCCCAAACTCCACCTGCTCCAGGAGGGCAGATGGGGAATGGAACTTATGGTCACCTCACCACACTTTGTTTCTGCTGCTGGCCAGGGAGGGGAGTCCTTCCCACGGGAGACTGCTCTCCACAAACTTCTCCAATGCTTGTCCCTCTCACAAGCAGCAGTTCTCCATGAACTGCTGCAATGTGGGTCATTTTTCCCACAGGGTACAGTCCTTCAAGAACAGGCTGCTCCAGTGTGGATCCCTCACAGGGTCACAAGTCCTGCCAGGAAACCTGCTTCAGTGTGGGCTCCTCTCTCTGTGGATCTGGTGGTTCCAGCCAGGAGCTTGCTCTGTCATAGGTTTCCCATGAGATCACAGCTCTCTCCAGCATCCACCTGCTCCTGCTGGGATCCTGCATGGGATACAGATGACTCTCTGCATCCCTGTGGTCCTCCAGAGGCTGCAGGGACACAGCTGCCTCACCATGGGCTGCAGGGGAATCTCTGCTCCAGTGCCTGGAGCTCCTCCTGCACCTCCTTCTGCACTCACCTTAGTGTCTGTAGGGTTATTGCTCTCACACATTCTCAGTCCACTCTTCCCTGGACACAGTTACTTATCCCACTAACTTTTGTTTTTTCTTAAAGATGTTATCAGAGAGCTGTGACCACCCTCACTGCTGGGCTCAGCTTTGACCAGCAGCACGTCCACCTTTGAGCCAGGTGGCATTGGCTCTGTCAGACATGGGGAAGCTTCTGGCACCTTCTCACAGAAGCCACCCCTGGAACTCCCCTGGTACCAAAATCTGGCTATGCAAACCCAACACACTGCATTGCACTGTTCTTGTTGGTAAGTGTGAGCTATAGGTTAAAGATGATTCTCTTCTAGCAGGAAGCAGAACCACATGTAAAGTATATGACAATATACTAGTGTACTGTATAGGTAGGTACCTATACAATTATATGTATTATATAAAATTCAGATAAAAATATAATTGTTTGAAAGATAATAATTACATTTAGAAGTGGTGCATTATGGCTGTGGTATACCTTCATCCGTCTTTTTGCAAATATGTAGCAGCCAACTTACCCAATTAAAACTAACCTCCTCTTGAAATTGATGAAGTGTTAATGTTTTTGCAGTATTTTTAGGAGTTATTTGAGTCAATTAATGAGCTGATATTCACCATGTGTTTGTGTCCACTTATCCTTTGTGCTATATTAAGCTTGAAAGCAATAATAAAAGAAATATGATGCCAGAGTGAAACATAAGATTAAGACTATATTTAGAATTTATTAATGTGACAAAAAGCTCAAATTAAAAATGCTGGACAGCTTTAGAGGGAAATTCTGCAAGACATTCAAGTCAATTTTAGGCAAGTCCATTAATTTCTCCAATAAAAATATTCTATGACATGCTCTATGCCCAGTGCAGAAACTCTGCCAATCCACTGAATGGTAATTTAGGGTCAGACCAGGGAATTATATGTTCTGATACCTATTTTAAAGACTGATTATGCATCCTATATGGAATAAAATATATAATAGTCCTCATGACAAAAACTAGAATCCAAGTCCTACCATTTTTGGTTCCCCAGATGCTTGTACTCTTAGCCCATTAAATATCAACTTCTTTTTGCAAAGCAGAATAGCTGAAGCAGATGGTAATCATATTGCAAACCAGCCAGGTATATTCTCTATATAGGTAGAAAATAAAAATTTTTATCTTCTTCAGGCTGATGAACCATAAAACACATGAAAGTATGAAACCCTCCCTAAAGAATAAAAAATAATCCCAAATGGATGGGTTAACCAGTGATCCACTGAATACAAGGGAGGGCCTCCTCACTCTCCCTTGCCAAAGCAGAGTAGCTATGATGTCTTTTTTGGAGGGTAAAACTTAGTAATCTAAGTACAAGAAAAGAATGTGAATCCCAATCTCTTGTTGGCTTTTCTGTACAGCAGAGTTAGTTTTTGTATTTGTGCCATGGTACATTATGAACCCTCTTATGAAATTCCATAAACACATTAGATTCAGCAGACATTTCCATCTAAGCATTAAGGTTGCATAACAGTGTCACCTCATAGATTCACATTATCTATTACTTATTATTTACTTCATTTATATAGCAGAGCCTGAATCTGTATTTTACTTTGCAAAGAAAAGCATTTTTTTCCCCTAGAACATTCTTCCTGGCCTCCAGGAAACTTTTCCAGAGGGCTGTAGTCACCCCAAGAGTCTCTGGCATTTCTTTTGGTACCTCTTCTCCAAGCATCTTGGTCATTCTATGGTGCCTTAAATTGCACCACACTTTTTTTAGGAATTTAATTAGTTTCCTTTTTTTTTTTTTTTTTTTTTTTTTTTTTTTTTTTTTTTAATGAGCTGGTAATACCTAGTAAATTCCTGGACAGGAGCTGCTAGAACAGAGTGTACATTAAGGATGTGCAGAATAACACAAAGTTGTTATAAGACCTTTTTTGTCTTCTCCTGGTGAGAGATGAGAAGGAGAATCTCAAAATGAGGATGTAGGATTTTTCTTGTCTTATTCAATGAAAAGAACATGAACACACTTTGCTAGCTAGTGAAAAAAAATCCTCATTGAGTTCATTAATCAAGATTAAAGCTGGAGGCAACATGTAAAACACCTGAACCACTTCTCTGCCAAGATGTTTTTATAAAACAAACTGTCTGTACAGCTTAATACCCTCAGCTCTGTGCACACACCTTCTCCTAGTGATTATTTTTTAAGAGGGCACTCACTCTTTGGTTGCTAAGGGTTATGATGTAGGTTTTTTTAAGAAACAATACACTAAACATTTCAAGTAGGGCAAAGTATTTGTTGCTGCACTAAAACAAGAGAGAACATTTCACCATTGTTTCCTTCAGATGGTTCTTTTCTCAAAATAAAACTTTAGTTTCTCTACAGAGGGGCTCCTGGAGGAACCCAGCCATGCAGAATGCACAAATTCACTCTGCTTCAGCAGGAAGGGCACAGCCCTGTAGTTGAGCTCTGGCTCTCTTGTATCTTGGCCCCAGCCCCAGCAGTGCCATACCAGCTGAGCTCTTGGGACCTGCCCTCATGGAAAACCCATTAGGTTTGCCATTCCCTATTCCATACTTTCTCTGATTGCTAGGGAGTCAGTAAAAAGGGCAAAGCCATGGCCCTTCTAATTTGGTGTTCACAGGCCAATGCCAAGCTCAAACAAGCAGGAACCTCCCTTAGACACCCAGCAGAGTAGAAAAAGCCTTTTTGAAAAACCCAGTCAAGAAACATTTTATTTCATCTGTGCATCTAGCTATGCACATGTGTATGTGTAAAATCATAGAATATTCTGAGTTGAGAGGGACCTACAAGGATCCTCAAGTCCAACTCTGAAGTGAAAGGCCCATATGGAAATTAAAGCCACAATCTTGGTTTTATTAGCACCCTGCTCTAACCAACCAAGCTGTCCATGTGTAAATAGCTTCTGGCTACACGACTCTATGTTAACTCTAAATGTGCAAAAATAATTTAAACTTTTACAGTGACATTTTTATTTTTGTATTTGGAAGAGCAACCAATCCTCATCTACCAATGAGACTTAATTTGTTGTCTGTTGTGGGGGACAAGATAAACACCTAAAACAGTTTTTTAGACAATGTCACTAATTATGACTAAGCTATAAGCTGAGGTGGCACAAAGAATTGTTCCTGCACACATGTACGACTGCTGAGTGCAGTGCTCCAGAGAGCTCTGATGTCTGCTTCATCTACTCCATTGTGATATACTAAAATGAAAAGTAACCTGTCCCTCACATCGATTTGCTGGCAAGCAGAATGATGAATTATTGTTGCAATGTGCTGTATTACAGCCCCGTAGTGCTTGAATTCTAGTTAATGTCTGTACACACTTGTCTGGTACATGCACATTTAACTTGTGATTTTTATGCCTTTTATTTGTTGAAGGAGAGCACTACGTGAAGTGAGAAAGATTCTGTTTCCTCATTTGCAGTGAGACATAAAATGTTCTGAGCCCACATAGCCAAGATAAAGCACACTCTTCAAATTTCTTTCCTTCACTTTTTTTTTAAACAAAATCCTCCAAAATATGCCAGGACTTTTTCAGAATCACTTCCTGTATCTTTCAGGTCTTACATTATTGGCAAAATCAGCTTTCTCTCTTGAAGATATTGGAAGGTAATGGGAAACTTGTTTTTGACTTTAGATTCAGTAGTTTGAATTTTATTTTATTGTTGTCTCTTGCATTGTGTAAATGTTCATGTATTAATTTAGACTGAGTTCTAGTTAAAATCCAATTATAAGTAATGCATTTATACTGATTGCTCAGTAAGTGCCTCAAAGCATTCAGAATTATATTCAAAATTATGATGTCAGCTTTGTCCATTCATAGTTAATGGTCATGGAATTCTTTTCAGGAGTATAGTTTTTATTTGGTACATGGCAAGAAATCTTTGAAGTCTCCAGCCCATGGCTGCCTGGAAGGAAATAGCATGGCTCCTGGGGGTAGGATGGGACCAGGAATGACAGAACTGCTTTATTCTCATGCTCCAATTGTTTTATTTATTAAATGCAGCCGGGAGAGGATGGAGTCAGAAGAGGTGGTGGAAGAGACAAGAAGGGGTCTATGGCTTATTGTTGCGGTAGAGTAACATCTAAAATTTGTAAAGCTTCTCCTCATTTACCAAGAAAGCTGGATGTTTATCTTTCCTCCCATACATTGTATTTTACAACTTAGTCACAGCACCAACTGCTTGGTGACATCTTGCTAACAGAGATATTAACTGTAACAAGTATTTATTGAATTTACCTCCTTTGAGAACTGGGTTTTAGTCTATCATGTCAACTTTGGCTCCTCCAAAGCACTTGGGACACTCCAAATGGCAAAGGATGTGATGACAGGCAAACATTGACTCACAGAGTCAATGCTCCCCCATAGCAGACTGAATATTGATCCAACCTCACTCTTGGTCTGCCACTGAGAACTGGGGTTACCAGATACATAAATGTTTGTCTGTACATGAACCACAAATATCTGTCTATCCAGAGATGGGCACAAATTGATAATGACTTCATGTAATAATGAAAAGAGAGGAATAAAAACTAAACATTACTCACACAGCAATATTCATACATTTTTTACTTCTTCAGGCTTGATGCAGCCTCCCCTTGAGCACTGTGGGCAGTTCTGGGACAGAAAATGTGAGGGTCCTCGAATGCATCCAGAGGAGGGTAACAAAGCATGTGAAAGGGTTGGAAGGAATGTCCTCTGAGGAGCAGCTGAGAGCTCTGGGTTTGTCCAGTCTGGAGAAAAGGAGGCTGAGGCATGATCTCGTTGATCTGTAAAACTTCCTGAGGGCAGGTGGAAAAGGGGGAGTTAGCTCTTCTCCCTGGCATCTGGGTACCAGACATGTGGGATTGGTTCTGAGCTGAAGGTTGAGACTGGACATTAGGGAGTGTTTCTTTACTGAGAGGGTATCCAGCACCAGGAGGCTTTCCTGGAGGGGTGGCCAATGCCACAAACGTGTCAGTGCTCAGGGGAGGCATTTGGACAATACCCTTAAGAACATGCTTTAACTTTTGGTCATTCCTGAAGTTCTCAGACAGTTGGACTAGACTGTTTTAAGTCCCTTACAACCAAAACAGTCTTTTTTTTTTTTTCTTCTTTTTTTTTCTGAAGAGAAATGTAATGAATACAATGAATCACAGTTTGGACATCGACAAAGATCTTACACTGACAAACAATAAATATAATTCTGAATGAGAAAAATGAGTGATTGGTTTGTATATAGATTTGAGTCTGAATCAATTAGATAGACCAAGAATAACTTTTCTTTTGAGACAAGATACAGTAGGAATGCTAAACACAGTAATAGCCTGTATTCCTGTAAGGCAGAATTTATGGGTGTTGCTGCATATGGCTATTGAGTGAAAATGGATATGGAGAGTCAGATTGATCTCCTGTAACTTTATTTCCCTGAAGTTAGATCTCTGGTCTGTTAGTCATTTGCACTACTTCTGTTTTCAGGTTGTAAGAGAAGAAATAATGCAGGGCATCTGAATGCCACTCTCACAACCTGATGTGTACACAACCCTAAGCTGAGACAGAATTCCTCCACAGATAATGCCCCCTCTTAGACTATATGAGAGCAGGTAAAAATAATCTACTTAATCTTAAATTCCATTTAAAATTAATCTGAATCCCATTCTGACACACTGTCCAGAAAAACTTTGTATGGAATATCTTATTCTTCAGATCTCTTCCAGAGACTTGTTAAAACATGTAAAGATGGCAGAAAATTTACTGATGTGATGACATCTTTCAAGGGACAAAAAAAGTACATTTTTAGTTTGGGTTCATGAACTAATTGGTACAAAGTCTTGCTATCCTGAGGAAAAAAAAAAAGAAAAAAGAAATCTAAATCAAAACAAATACTATGGACCAATTCCAGCTCCCTCTTACATTGTCCTACCACGGATAAAAGCAGGAGTTATTTTGGCTTCTCAGGGTTTGATGAGATCTGGAATTAGTGCCTACATGGCCAGAATTTGTGTAAATTAAAATACTTGAGAATTGAGAGGTTTAGACACTTTTCAATCTATATTTCTCAACTATCCTGATATATACAAATATGCTTCTTTCTTAATGCAGCTGCTCATTTGATGATGTAAAATTTATAGATTTTACAGATATTAATGCAGCTGGAATGAAAATTAAGCTTTTCCTCCTTTCTCACTCAAGAGTTTCATTTATGGTGCAAATGAGTGAGGTTTAAGTTGCTAAAAGTGATCTAAATAAGTGACATATCTGATCCAACTCTAGCTTATTAAACACAAGGCTAACACAGCTATAGCATTATTTCAGAAGTTTGGCAATGAGAAGTAAGATTCTTGATTCCAAGGTGCCTGGTGGAACTCCACGTGACCTTTAAAGGAAACACTGAAATCAGGCAGCAGGTGCCATTGAAAATTTACCAGTGTTCCCTCTTGTAGCATCCTTGTGGGTTCAGTGGGCCTGCTCACTCAGTCACCTAGGTTTTATCATGAATGGAGGGAATTAATTATCAGTTTGATTAAGATTTTCTCATCGTAAGCCTGGGGGACTGTCAATCTGCTTATCAAGAAAAGTAATCATAACTAAGAAATTACAGCATTTTAATAATTAAATTAATAATTTGGAAATTTTGCTTCAGCTTTGGAAATGAACGGATTCAATTAATTTCTTCATCATCACTTGTTGATGATAATTCATGCCAATTCTTTGCATTTGAAAAAGTAATACATAGTTTCAGATTCCAGAAAATTTAACTTCACAAAATACATGATTTACAGTCAGAAATTGTCATGGAAAACTTAACTGAGTTATGTCTGTTTCATTGCCACTGGCTATGAATTTCAGTTTAAATTCTCTCCATATAGGGAGCACTAGATGCCTGGTACTGAAAAAGTCCATATTAAAAAAATAGTGGCCCTTAGGGTTCATAAATCTAAGAAAAACTAACAACAAGGACAAAAAATAATATTAACAACATCAACAAAAAAAATTATTATTGGAAAAAGTACTTGTTTTTTATGTGATGGACTGTTGAAGACCCTGCCCTGAACAAGGCCTGAGGATTTTCCTGGATACAGCTTTTCATTTGCTTATGTTCTTAGAGTGAATCATGTCAAAATACATGGATCTCTGACATTAGCAGGATGAACTACAATAGGAAACGTGAATCTTCTACAGCAGATAGACATCCACTATCTTGCTGTGGAAGGGGCAGGAATTAGCAGGGAGGAGGTCCATCATCTCAGCAGAACTGTCCCTTCTCTAAGAGCCAGTGAGAAATTAATTGTTCACCGCATTGAAATGAGCGGGGATGAGAGAGGACAAAGCTCCATTTTAAAATTATTTAATTATCACAATACCTTAAAGGATAATCTCATGGCCTATTGGCCTATTTATTTGCCTATTTTTATAGGCCAATTTGGCCAATAAGCCATGGTTTTTAAAGTATAAGAATATCAGTGTAACATTTAATGCACAGTAATCAGTCAATAACACGCAATATAAGCAAGTAGACTTGGCCAGATGAGATATTACACTACCATATCCAGGAGAAGACTAAAACTCCCAAAGTTTTTAAGTTGCCTTAACACTGTGTAATTCAGTGTTGACATAACTTTGAGAATGTAGCTACTGCTCTGTAAATGTTTAGTCTCTTGCATAACAAGCACAGAGCTTCAATTTAAAGATTGGCAAAACAAGCAATTGTTATTTATGGCAGAACTTAAGCTGGCTCTAAAACTAAATTCAACTCAGTACCAGATCTCATAGACCCCTGCACCACTGAAGCCAAATTTGTCCTTTCCTCTAAAGCAATTCATAAAGCTGAGAAACATCTTGCAATAGAGGGGAAGTCTTTTGTTTTTCTTCATGGTTGGTAAATCTTGCATGCTCCAGAAAAGCAGACAGGAAAAAAGAAATCTGGGAATATAAGAACTGGATCAGCACTGTGCCACTAGCTCTAAATTGAGAACATTCAACTTTAATGTTCCTAAAACATTTAAATTTTAAAACCTAACTTTTTTTTTTTTTTTTTTTAGGTTCATTATTAGGGAAAGGAGGTGATCAAAAAATGTCTTTTTTCCCCGTAAGGGCAATTCAATGATTAAGGTAGATAATTTCCAAATTTCAAACTATTTAGTAAAAACTACAAATCCTTTAACAATTCAACCTTTCTGATATAATTTCCTCTAACGCAACAAATAAAATAAATCTAGCAGTGCATCCTTCCTATTTTATAAATATGTTAATAAGGACTGCAGTTAAGCTGGATCTAAGTTATGGAATTTAACATGATGCTGAAGATCTGTGTGGATTTTTTGATACTGTGCTGGTTTTGACTGGGATAGAGTTAAATGTTTTCACAGTAGCTTTTTTGGGCTTATGTTTGGGATCTGTGATGAAAACGATGATGATTTCACAAGGATGTTTTATTTGTTCACTCCTGAGCACTGCTTACACAGCATCAAAGTCTTTTCTGCTCCTCAAGCTGATCCACCATCAAGGAGGTTGGGGATGTGCAAAAAGCTGGGAGGAAAACAATCTTAATTAATTTTGAGTAAACATGATCATAAAGACAGATTCAAAATCTAAATTTATTGTTTCATGGATGTGTGGCTTAGAAGAATTACTCCTCAAGGTTAACTTTTTAAAGTGATTCAGCTAAAGGAACTATACTGAAAGAGATAAGTTAACAGAACTTAAAATAATTAACTTAAGTCAGTTTAAGTTATAACTTAAGTTATAACTTAATATACCTACTTAAAATAGAGTAATCTTTTAAGAAAGTAAAGATCACTCTCAGTATGGCTACGAACACCAGTTGCAGCCACTTAATATTTTTGTCAAAATCCATGAATAAATTTGATTTTAAATACTCAGGTTGAAGACAATTATTTCCTTCTATTCTATACTGTGAATACTCTATGCAGATTATCTCTTTATGGAAGACTTGTACCATCTGAGTGGTACCTGGAGATGATAAAGAAGCATTTTACTTATATACACTCAGATAAGAAAGGAAATCAATTTAAACTTTCCTCAGAGGAAAAAAAAAAATGGAAATACAGGAAACCTTTTGTGCCTCTTGACTATGAAAAATACTGAAAAGAATTCTTGGGAACCAATATGAATGCTAAATATAACCTTGCTTAATTATCTAGTAGTTCTATTTTTCAGTAATGAGTTATACAACATTATCCTGGAGTTAGCAAAATAACACATTTTCCATACTCCATTGTGGGGAAATTTTCAGGTAAACACAGTTTACCTTATTTATAGTTCCTGTGTTTTGTAACTTTCCGAGAGAACGTCAGTGATCTGCCAATCAAATCCTTGCTGAAACACTTGGAAAAACAAAAACTCTAATGGCAATGCCCTTCACCACTTCACACAGAAATGTCAGCTTAGCAGACAAGAGATCTTGTAGTCATTATCCCACACGTCATTCAAGAAATAAAAAGAAAAAGAATGGATAAAGTGAAGTATTTCAATGCCATTGCCTGTATTTATGTTTATTGGCTTTGACATTCTGTCATACTTCAAGCTTTTATAGCACACTTGTCCTCCATGCAGTGCTTTATATATGAGGTGAAGAACAATATTCCATTGTTGCAGTAAGAGGAGGGAAAGGCCAGGGAAGTGATTTGCTTAAGGCTATTTCTCACATCACGAGAAGTGAGGAGAAGTGTCCTTATTTACCCAAACCAGCCTTTCCCACTGTAAAACATGACTCACTCTGCTCTTCTACTCCATCACTCAATTGATCCTTCTGAAGTCAAATGTAAGACTCCTGTTGCCTGCAGGAAAAGATAAACTGCAAAAAAAAAAAAAAAAACCCAAACAAAAAAGCCCACCAAAGCCAACCAAACAATCAATAAAGCAAACAGAAAAACCCAAGTAAACCCCCAGATTCTTTATATCTTTCTTAAATTGCTACCTGGCTTCATCTTTGAATTTTCTTAGCTTTTTCTTCTTTTTGAAGTTTATGAGACTTTTAAAAAGAAATCTTTTTCTTCACAACAGTATAGTGAATCAAACTGCTAACTATAGCTTAATTTACACTGAAAAAGAATTCCTGTAGAATTCTGATTATTTGCATATGATCTAACGAGAAGATTTAGAAGAACAGAGAACTGAAGTAGAGCTCACCACTCCTAACCACCGAAACGTAATTTTTAATAAATTTTACTTCAGTTACCAAAGCTCTTTTTTTTTTTTGATAGAGGTTTAGAATTTCCATGCTGACTACTGTACTTTAAAATTAATAATAATAATAATAATAATAATAATAATAATAATAATAATAATAATAATAATAATAATAATAATAATGTATGGTTGGTTGGTTGGTTGGTTGGTTGTTTTTTAAATGCCTGGAAGACATCCAGAAACAGTCAGAAATCTTGGGACCACAGGTTGAAACCACTGACTTCACTTCACAACATTCTTGACCCATGACCTTCCCCAAAATAAAAACATTCTTTCAAGTCTTTTCTGTGACGCAGACTTCCTTAGATGGATTTAAAAAATGCAGCTTGCAGATTGTATTGACATTGGTAAATAATAATACTTTTCTTGGTAATGCCCAACGTTATGTCAAATGCTGATGGTTCCTAACTGCAGTTAGGGAGGTTCAGATTTGATATCAGAAAAAGATCTTCCACTGAGAGGGCTGTGCAGTCCAGGAAAAGTTTTCCAGACAAAATTATCCTTGGAAGATTTTCAAGATTTAACTGAACAGAGCCATAGCTGACCTGATCTAGTTTGTAATGGTTCTGCTTCAAGAGGAAGGCTCAGCTATATGACCTCTATTTCTATGATTTCATTAAAAATTATTTATTTTATAGCCATTTGTGTTTAATTTCCTTTAAAATGTCCAAATGTCTTTGTTCTGTAAAGAGGCAATAATTGGGCACCTGCTGTTCAGGGTCTTAAAATGTGTGCCAAATCAGTGTTCCTCAAAAAGTGAGTAGCTGATTCAGCAGTCTTTAAAGAATAGTGAGGAATTTCCCTGAAAATATGAACCTTAAATACTCAAAAATAACAGACTTTAATTTGGGAAGCAAATCTACTTAAAATCTGCATTATAGTTCTTGCTGATTTCACTGAAAGCATGCACTGCCACTCAACATGGCCACACAGGTCATAGAATTGAATCCTCACAAGTCATAGAATCCTCTGAGCACACTGGGGAAGCATGTTTAGTGATTAGCTGGGAGTGGAGCTGTGCTATCTGATGAATCACTGATGGACTGTGGGACACACAACAAAAGCCTTCCACTGCAGAGGGCTTGCAGGATGAGGCACCTACCTGTGTGTGCAGCACTCAACCAGCCAGCCAGGGTTAGACTGAAGCTTTGCTTGTCCCAAAGGCATAAAACTACTCATCCATTTGTTTTCAGGGGTAACCGTATTTTTTGATCCTTGCATATGTTGTAACTGTAATTCTGGCAATGCAGAATATAATTACTTTAATTTTCATATGATTTTTTTGCATTTTATCAGATCCCACTGATGGCCCAATTGTACACGTTCAGCTTCTATCAGCAATGTCTCTTAATTAATTCAGTCTACAACCTGTTCCCATAAAATCTTATGGGTAGGGTTTATTTATGGGGACATAGCTAAATAGTAATGTTTACTGGTCACTGGCACTGCAATTGCTTTTCAAAATGTCCTTGAAGCAGGTTTGATTGATATTGGCAAGCACCTGGTAAGCCACTCTTACTTAGCAGACATAAATAGCAGTCTAATTTAAGATCCCTAAGTCACACTGCATAACATTTAACAAACCAAAACAAACTCTTTTTGTCCAGGACAAATAGTGAGTTAAAGTATTGCAGCATCTAACTTTTAGTTTCCTCTCTTGCAGTGAAATGAATTGCAAATTTTCCTGCAGAATGAGAAGTGGATTGCAGTTCAACTCGTCACACAGGGTGAAAACTGACAGTCTGAAAGCTCTACATAAAAGGCCATGAAACACCTACCAGCTGTATAATATACAGCTACAAAAGCCTATATAAAAGGCCAGGAAACACCTACGAGCTGTAGGTGAACACTGGGAACGAGGATGTGTCTGCACTACTGTCCATCCTCATGCCCAGGTGTTTGGTGTAGGTTCTGAGGTAAAAAAAAAAAAACAAAAAAAAAACCAACCCCCAAAAAACCCAAAACAAACAACTGAGACTGTTAACAACATTATGACAAATTAAATTCTCTGTGGTAAAATAAATTCTCAGCTATTACCTACTTAGTGAAAGTTTATGACTTCAGTTGTATAGATAATGTTGGTATGAAACTCTTAATTAATTATATTATGCCATCTTTGCAGCAACACTGGTGTCAAAGAATTAAAAAAAATCTTTTTAAAACAAGCACTGAAGACTGAAACAGAGAGAAATGAGGCTTTCATACACAGAAACCTCTTGTTTGTGTTCTCTAACAGCAAACTGAGTCTCGGAGCCACATGAAATTAATTGACCTCTATATTGCAATTTATTTAACCCTGATGTTTCTGCTTCTATTATGTGCTTAATATCAAACAATCTCATTTATCTTTAACTACATACAGGGAGAAAAAATATATCTGTGCTGAGATTAAGGGTAGATGCTAAAGGACAGAAACCTCAGTGAGACTACAGATGTGGAGATTCAGTCTTGTCCACTGAGTTAAGGTAAAATGTTCAAGAGACTTTTCCAAGTGTTTTTCTTCCCTTTGGGTCTCCAGTGAATGCCTTGGTCTCTCTGTGTCCTTGGGCTTTGGGTCTTTATCTGCTCATCATTGAGCAAAGAGTAGCTTTAACTAACTGTGTTTAGGAGCAGCTCTAGAAGTGGTGCTCAGACACTCACGTTCCATGGTACATTTACACAGCTGAACATGCTTACCCAAGCATTGAGTACTTTATCATTAGACAGGAATTGAATGATACTGAGGATCTGGGAAACCTGGTGGAAAATCAGAACTCTCAGGCCTTAACTGAGAAACCTAAGCACTGTTCCTACACAACTGGTTTGCTTTTGTTATCTCTCTTCCCATGCTGGTAATTTTGAGCAGATGTGTTTGAAGTTACTCTCCTGTCAAGACGCAGAAGGTCTGGGCTTGCCCCCCACCCTGCCCTGGAAATTTAGACTATTATCTATTTGTATTTGACTTTTGTGGACAAGATCCATAGTCTCTACAATCTCTATTTCTATCTCTATAATAGGCCTATTGCTAATTACTGAGATACCAGTTAGCTCTGGTAGTCAGTTACATGTTATAAAACTGCTTTGCAAGGTTAAAGTCAGCTCTGGTAGTGCTGAAGGAGGTTTTCTTTTGTTTCCTTCTAAATTTAGGCAGATGCTTAGAAGAGTCAAAACTGCCTTGTAGGGTGCAGTTTTGGACTTGAGCTCCCTAAGCATTATTTCAGGTACTGAATTTGCTTTTATCTCTGACCCAAGTGACCTAACCAGGGTGGTTCAGGAAAGCCTGGGGGATGATTCCCTGTGTGCACAGAGAGAGCTGGCAGGTCAGCCCAGGGCTCAGTGCTCTGTTGCTGTCTGACCCACAGCAACTCTGAATTCAGCAGCCTCTTTTTCTGTATCTTTAGATTAGTCAATGCTTTAAATGAAACTTTATCAAATATTCTTGTGATAATGGAAAGCTAGAAGTGAGAAAGCAGATTAATAGTGAAGTAATTACACAGCTATTTCTGGGAATAATAACTTTTACTGTAGGCAAAGAGTTACTCCTAAGGCTGTGTTTTTTATTAACATTAGATAACTTTTTCTCATCCTGATACTTGAATTTACTACAGGACTTCCAGGACAAATTCAGGCAGAAAAGTCTTTAAAAAGGATATCAGAACAGGCTTTGTTGTTAAGGAGGAAGGGTCTTACTTAACAAACTCACAAAGTAAACATGTAAAAAAACTTTTTTAATAAAGAACTATTTTTAAAGTGCCTAATAGCATAGTAAAAGCAGCTTAATAAAACTGCTCAGACAAATTTGACATTTATGGGGATTTTCTGTGAAGTGACATAAAAATAACTGTCTGAACTAAGATCATGAACAAAATACATTTGCATTTCTTTGCACCTGCAACCTAACCATGTGTAAGAGCACATAAAAATAGATGATCTCCTTTGATTTATTAAGAAAAAGAAATTTCTTCCACGGACCTAGTACTCGAATCCAAACCAGGGAATATTAATGTATAAAGTACATCTTTAAATGTTCTCAGCATTCATCACATTTATATTTTAAAATGTGGGAAGTGTGAGGTTTATGGGGTTGAACTAATACCTGGATCTTCAGACTGTCTGGGAGCTGTTCAGCATCATTACATGGGATTTTCCATATGCAAAAGCCCCAGAATGCTTTCTAACTTCCACCCGTTCACCAAGGGACCCCTCTCAGCCTTGAGAGCTGAACCACAGCCCTCTCGGAGGGATTCCAGGAGGGAACACTAACACAATGGACAAGACAAATAATAGCTGTTATCTGGGAAGGGAAAGTGGCCAAGGGCATCAGGGCACTGTTTTCAGGGCTAAAAGATCTCAGATGTCTCAGTAACGCACAACAGACCCCGGTATGCTGAAGCAGCACCAGCACTAAAACCAGTCCTGTGTTCTGCATGTCTGCAAGATAAACCTGACAGAAATAGATCATTAAGTTTTTCATCCCTGTGAGGAGCACTCCAATTTTCCCATGAAATGAAGAATGACCTGCATCAGGGTGTATCATTCAGCCAAGCCTTAAGTCCTTGTTGTATCAAAACTACTTGTAAAGCCCCCATGTAATTGTGCTGAATGGAAATGAACCATCCCAACACCTTAAAGGGTTGAAACCCTTTTAACCTTCTGTCCACAATAAAATTTACCCTGAAAGATGGTTTATGCTGTTCCTAACTAGGTCAGCTATTCCTGGTTTTCAGTCTGTGTGTTTGGATCTATATTTACCTTTGGCTTTATACAAGATTGTCAAACATTTTCATAGTGGAACTGCATTTTTTCATTTAAACTACCTTGACAGATATAGTTACATGTCTAAGAATCCCATGACCCAGAATATGGTGTACTTTATAATAAAGAATATGTAACTGTCCTAATTAAGAAATTAAAAAAAAAATCTACTAGTAATTCTCCTGCAGACATCATAAATAGTAGTTACTGTCAAATATGCTTTTCTTATATCTGAACCTCTCACAACATAGATATACATTGAATTAGCTGAAACCAAAATGCCTCTCTGCATGATCTAAATAATAAAAAATGACAAATGTTTATTATATATTTCCTCAACTGACAAATTTTTATTACCTTTTACTTAATAGTTTAAAATACAAAAAAATTTGCATGAATTTTCATGTAAATCTGTTGACTACTTTAAACCACAAGTATGATTTCTTAGCTGAGGAACTGGCTCATTTGGACCAAGTATGACTTCAGTTTTTTAATTTCTTCATTCTCTTCAAATATTTGTGCAAACCAGTGGACTGCGGACAGATTCTCTCTCTTTTGCTTTGGAATTTATAGTAGCATGGCAGCAGGACTTGAGAAGAGACAGTCTGCTAAGATTTGGTGATAGATTTCATATTCATGTAATTATGTGTAAAAAAGGGAACAGTCACAAAGAATAACCATGAGGATCCCATCTGGTTTAACAAGACAAAGTGCAAGGTGCTGCACAGGGGTCAGGGCAAAAAATATGTAGAGAGACTTTTCACAAGGGCATGGGGATGACATGACAAGGGGGAATGGCTGTAATGACAGGACAAGGGGGAGTGGATTCAAACTGGAAGAGAATAGGTTTAGATGAGATATTGGGAAAAAGTTCTTAAGTGTGAAGGTGGTGAGGCACTGGAGCAGGTTTCCCAGAGAAGCTGTGGCTGCCCTTTCCTTGGAAGTATTCAAGGTCAGGTTGGATGGAGTTCTAAGCAGCCTGCTCTAGTGGAAGGTGTCCCTGCCTGTGGCAGGGGGGGTGGAACTGGATGATTTTAAGGTCCCTTCCAACCCAAACCACGCTGTGATTCTATCAGTGTTCCCGAGGAAGCAGTAGAACTCAAGCTCTAGAATTCCTTGATTTACAGATAATCAACACAAATTGATGGTAAAGAGCATTTTTTTTCAGTACAGAGCTATCTCAAGTACTTGACTATATGATCAGAGGAATTGTTCCATTATGCTGCATTTAATATGGGATTAAATATTACAGAAAAATTTAAGTAACATGACATTGATATAAGCAAAATGATATATTTCTTGAAGTTCTTCAGTTATTTAGTGTTATTTAGTAGTTAGAATAAACTTTTTCCAGACAACAGGATTTATTGCTCATTCTAAATGATTGTAACTTGTTGTAACTTTCATTTATTGCAGTAAATTTCAGTAGGATTATTATGGTTACTAGAGGTGATATCTGAGTTCTCAAGGGTTGTGGGTGCAGCTCTCTGGTTTTTGCAGTGATTTACTGTGGGAAGATAAGAGTGTGTCCTATTAAAGAAGGTGGGAAGTTCCCAAAGATTTTTTGGCTGGTGACTGTATAGGTCTTTTTGAACTCAAAAGATTGTTAAGCAAAGCCACAGTCAGATACTGAACTGTTATTGAATGTAAAATGAACAATTTAATAATTTCACTGAATGCAGAGAAAGAATCATGCAAGTGTAATTTAGTGTTGTTATTCACATACCTACGATTTCATTACCATGTATCAGTTCTTTCTGAAAAATTTTTATCATCTTTAAAGGCAGAGCTTTTCTCAATTATACTCGAATTAACTTTCAAGTAAAAAGTGTTAGGGAAGATCAGTATGTTTGCCAGGAAAATGTTGCTGTTCCCTGAGAATGTTCTAGAAAGAAAATATTTTTTTTCTGTTATCTGCATTTGTCCTGTTGCTATTCAGGAGCAACTTTTCAAGTGTCTGTCAAAATTCTCTCCAATCATATCCCACTGTGTGAAAAGATAATCCAAGAATAACAACAAAAATTCTTTTGACTTTATTTAGTTCTCCACTCCACAATTTTCCAGGAGATTGAAACTCAAAAAGTGAAAAAATGTTCACATCAATACAGAGGAAAAATCACAACTCTTTGTATTGGTATTATGATACAGATCTCAAAAGCAAGGTAACAGTGAAGGGAAAAAGAAAAGAAAAAGAGAATCTAAAAGTAAGAATTTCTTTTTGAACAATCTCCATTTTTAATGGGTTGTTGGAATTTGTTCCTGTGATTAATTTTTGATTAATTCTGTGGAAAAGCTTTTTCTTAACAAGAACAATATTTTCTGCAAGACATTCTTCATACTTTAAGAGGTCAAAATTTTATTATTTGAAATGCTACTGATATATCAGTCAAGAAGGCCAGAGAACACACCTCTCCATCATTTTCAGTGTTTAGCAGAACTCTCTGGAGTGTCAGAGATCTATCTGTGCCTCATATCAGAAATAAGAAATTCAGAATTAAAAAACAAGATGTGGAACATTTTAGAGTGGGCCTAAGTACAGAAAAGATAGATTGCCATGTAGAATGCAGGGAAATGAAGGACACTAGTTTGTCATTTGATATAATCTTTTTGATCTGTACTGGTATTTTGAAGACAGGCTGCTTATCCTGGGTTTAGTTGTGAAGATTGCACATTGAAAAGGAAAATTGCACACAGATTGAATAGCACAGCTCTACAGATCCTGTTTGGTTTGTTCTTTTCTTCATATTTAATGATTTATGTTATTGTCTGATAGAAAGTGAAGGCTTACTAATGAAGTTAAAGTATATGAAATCCAAGAAAACCTGCACTAAAAGTTCCTAAAGCTGGCACTACCTGTGTATGAACCTCATATTTAATCCACTCCAGTGGAACAACAGCTTGACAATGTGAAAGAATTCTCAAAAATAGCCTATTATGGAAATTTTAATCTACTAATTCAATAAAGCCATGAAATCTTGATCATCATAAATTACATTGATACATCACAAAATGTTTGCCCGTTGAAGTCATATGCTGGTTGAATTCACACACTTAAGAGTTTATCAGTAGTATGTTTAACATGTGCAATATTAGCCTATTGATTAAAAAAAAAACCTTTAAAAATTGCAGATATATTCATTCCTTAATTACCCCACTTTCTCAGTCCTCTGTGGTCTGTGGGTAGCTGTGACCTGAGCAGTGCTTGTGCTGACAGGAGGCTTTGTCTCTCAGCTGTCAGTATGCTTGTTTTGTTAAATTCTTGTGCTGAAGGATGAAGGGCTGGAGCTTGAGCATAAAGACTGACTTTGGTTTCCTCCCCAGTTTTATACCAAGTTTATTCCCCTGGATGTAGATCCCAGTCCCTGTGAAAAAAGCCAGAATTTCCAGGTTCTGATGAACACTTCCTGTGTGAAGACACAAGTTAAGTGTGAAATTCATCACATTGCAGGAATGTGGACAGTTACATTTCAGTGCCACTTAAGTTTGGTTTAATTCTTATACTAGGCATTTTTTTTTTTAATATTTTCAATTTTCAATACGAATTTATACTGTATGTTAGTACAGGTTGGGATTTTGTTTTGCTTTGGGTTTGAGGTTAGAAAGGGACTTTGGGGTTTTGTTTTAGGAGTTTTTGCTTGTTTGTTTTAATATATATATTAATTTCTGATTTTATCTTTTTGCCTTCAACTCTTTCCAGAATAGCTCTGTCTTGCTTCTTTTTCATATTCCTGTAGGAGTAATCAAAATACCATATTTTTGTTACTCCTCAAGACACACAGGTGAAGTACATTGAATTTTGAAATCTATTGGTTCCTTCAAGAGTGTGACTCTTCCTCTAACTTTAATATTCATCCTGAAGTCTAGAAAACAGAAGACCAAAGGTTGGTCCTGATATTTTTCCTATATATGATAATTTCTTTGTATTATAATTTGTATTAAATTTTGTTTCCTTGCCATATATGGGCATAAAGTTCTTGCCATAAAGAACTCATCCTGTTCTGGAATCTTTCTGAGCTCTGCTAGGAAGACAAAGTATGAAACTGAATTATTCATGATACTTCATAGATATCTTTATTGAACAGGTTATTTTACTAAACTTTATTTTCAACCTTTGAAGGGAAAAAGGGCTGGGGTGAGGAGAAAGCTTTTAGAATTTGGACAGCCCTGAGTAATAGTGTTAAAAGATTATTTTTTTCCCCTATGAGATCAGAGTTCAGCAGCACAAAACAAAAATACATTAAAAAATAGCTCTATGGGTGCCAAAAAATGCTTTTGCAAATAAAACCCATGAAAGCCTCTGATATTTTGGAAAAAGACACACAGATATTTTCTTAATATGTGACACATTAACTTGTAGTCAGGTAGTTAGCAATGTCACCGGGCTTCCACAGAAAATGACTGAACAGGAGAATTTCCTTCTGCCTCAAGCTAATGGAAGGCTAATAGTGCTAATTAAATTTTATCTGACCCTTTAGTTCTTTATGGATTTGGTCTAGTGCAGATGTCTTAGCTCTAAACCTTTGGGATACAGAAACCAAGGTCTGTTTGGAAGGAGAACAGGGGTTAAGGAGAAAAATTACATGAGTTCCAAATATTCTTGTCCAATCTTATTTTTGAAAAATCAACTGGCAAACACTATGGAGAGAAATCTGTAAATTAATCTTTTGCTGAAGATTTACTAAAGTTTAAGTTCACAAAGGATTTACTAAAGCTTTACTATGCTAAAGATTTACTGAAATTCTACTAAAGATAGGGCACATAAGATCAGGCAATACATGATTTTAATCATCATCATTTTTTCCACAGAATTCTTTCCTGAAAACTTTGTCTGTTTTGTTTATTATCCAAGAGAAAAACTTTTTTTGGCTTTAAAATTAATTTATCCAATTTCCTTAATGGTAGAAAATGAAGCAAAATTGTTCTGCAGATATCAGCATATGTTAAAAGGATTTTACATACTTTTAACTTCATGTTTTTAGTCCATTGTTTAGTCAGGCTGCCATTCTTGGACACAAAATACAGTTTAGCAGAAAATAAGTTACTTGACTTTTGCATCACTGGTGGGAGGGATATAAATTGATTAGGTGATTACAATCCTTTAATCATTTAATGATTTTTTTTGTTTCACTGAAAAATAGGTGGCAGTTTTCATCCAGCTTCATGCATTCTTTGTCCATTAAATGAGATAGAGAAATTCCCAGCACGAAAACTGCCCTGCTTTTACATGATTGACAGCCTTTTGGCTTGTCTTGTATTAATTAACATGATCAAAAATGATCTATCATTGTGGTTTAATTTAAAAAAAAAATCATTATCATGTTTTTAATTTTAAAAAAATTGAAAAAATAGAGTTCATAACTTCTGATGAGTTTCAACTAAAAAACTATTTAGAAGAGAAATGAACATGTGCCATTGGCATTTTAGAAACTATTTTATTTTAAATTTAAAATCCAATTTTGTTCTCTTTTGAAGGAATTTGGGTTTTTTAGTAAGCAGGAGGGCTGTAATTCAGCTGAAATGAAATTAATGATTTTTACTTAATTGTTGTTGTTGTCCAAAACTGAGTTTATGAAGGCAACTTTTTCCTTTTGGTTTAGTAATTTTATGGCAAGTGTCATTGCTCACTTCTCCTTGCCTTGCCCTGCCTTACCTCCTGAAAAAACTGTATTTACTGACTACTCTGAACTCTTCCTAAAACATTTTTTTCTTTTTTTTCTTTTTACCTTTTTTGACTGTATTTAATTTAGGGCATAATATCCACTTTAAACTGCCATAAAAACCCTGCAATGGTTAACCTAGGTCCTGGTGCGTGAGACCTCAGCAGTCAGGCTTCAGATTGAAAGGAATAAACTTCATCTGCATGAGGTAAACAACTATGTTAGAGCACAGCCATAAATCTCAGTGGAAGACCTCCCCCATTAAAGGTATCAAAGAGTCCCACTCTATCAGCTTTCCTCAGAGCACACAGCAATTTATCTCAGCTCTGCAGTGTCAGGAGGGAAAGTAAAGCAGGAAGGGGAGGCTCAGTCAGTGAACAGAGTCTCTCCTGAAAGCCTGCTCACCCAAGGTGAACTTCTGGCCTCGTGAAAGTGATGGCAGAGTTCCCATCAACCTCATCCACGCTAGGCAAGCACTTGAAAAATGCTCACTTGTTAAGCACCGTGTGTTGAGTCTGGACCCACATAATCTCCGAGAGTCCAGCCCTGTTCAGAGTGCTGGCTTAATAATAATTAGCAGAACTGCATGATCAGTGTGCCTTGTAATTCAAAAAGGTTTAATAAAATAATGCAAAATAATACAAAAACAGCAAACAAAGATCAAAGCTAAGCATAGTGTAAGGACAGATCCTACACCTGCTACAACAGCCTGAAAATGCCATGAGACCCTTTGTTCTGTCACCTTTTCTACCTAATGGTCGAGGATGGATCTACACAGGTTTTGACAAACAGTGACAAGGGCAAACAGGTGCTTCTCTTCTGGCACTGAGCCAAGTACAAAGAGAGAAACACAGAACTTTCTGGCTAAACTTCCTAAAATGTCTAAAGGGAAGCTGAAACCCTTTCCTTATACAGAACTACCCACCTAGGAGTGGGGGGTGCATTACTACACCGTGGAGCTGCATTTATCCCAGGACAGGTTCAGTACCACCACACTCATTAGAGCTGAAACTTGTTTCTGCTCTGAAATTGCTGCACTTCATTATGATTAAATGAGGGCAGCTCCCCTATCATTGATTCAATTTAATGAAATTTAAGCAAGAACAACATGCTCTTCTATACGAGAAAGGTGAAGGCACGCTAGAGTAAGGGACCTTTCTTCTGACTTTGCATCTACCTTTTGCTTGTGTATCAAGACAGGCAGAGAATGGAACTGAAATTTAATCTTTTGTTAATAAATGGTATCTTTCAGCAAAGCATTTATACCAATAGAAAACTGTGACAGCCAAGCTTGATTAAAAAAGGAGCAATTGGGCACATATCTTGTTAGTTTGTAAGATTGGATGAAAGCTAAATTGCAAGCTGGCTCTAATGTATTTGCAAAGAACTCCTTTAGATATTTGTATGATCTAACTGGGACCTTTTCAAGGCACAGTCAGTCCTTTTCTCTCCCAATGGCTGGGTGGAAAACCTGCTTCAGGAATGGTGGGAATTTTTAAAGCCTACAGAAATTGTAAATTCTATGCTCTGAATTTTCTGCAGTGTTCTGGCTGTGTGTAAACTTCTGCCTTCCCAGGGGAGGAGGGGCAGGAGAAAAGCTGAAAGTCAATGGAAGTTCAGTAGCAATGGAAAGAATTCATCACAGGGCAGACAGCCTGTGACACCCACTTAGTCCCCAAGAAAAATCTCCAGTGGTGCATATAGTTGTAGTCAGATGACTTTTGGAATAACATGAGACTTAATGTCACAGAGGCAAGAAGGCAAAAAAAAAAGGTTTTAGCAAAATAAACAGAATATCCATAACTGCTACAGGCAGGGAAAGAAACAATCTTAGAAGCCCTGTGAACTGTTCAGGCATCCTCTCGGGACTAGCTGACCTTAAAAAGCAAAAATTTTATAAATGAAATTGCATTTTCAGTAAATGGAAGCATCTGATTAGGTGGAATCCTGGCATTATTTAGATTATTATTAGGAATTATGTCATGAGTGATGCTTTCAGGAATCTTCTTTATCTCGTAACAAATGCATGAAGGTAATCACAGAAAGAAACATCTGTTTTGTTAAACATGCCTTTTCAATTATGTTTGTCTCAAGGAAAAAATTAATTGAAAGAACATAAATATCAAATATAAAAAAAATCGAAACAAGATCAACTTAAGTAAAAAGTTTTGCAATACTCATCTCATAGCTCTGAAATACAGACCCAAACAGGGGCAAATTAGGATTTTTTTGGTGGTGACCAAGAGAAGTAGTGACCTTGATCTTTAATGAACCAAGGCAGATAATCACTGGTCACTTTGAAATCCTATAATTCTGCCAGTTTATTTCCTAGAACACTGATATGTTCTTGTATGTTTCCCTGTCACAGCTAAAAGCTAAAAGTTAGGACTAGAAATCAGAAGGAGATATCTCAACATTTTAATTAAGCCATCAGAGACAGAGTCAACTGTTCCCAAGGCTGACTGACTGCCTGCATGATTAATTGCTCTAGCTTTCTACCTGAAAAATCAAAACTGCTAAAAAGACACTAGTGCATGTTTATCCATGTAGCCCAACTTAATATTTGTCATAAACCATTTATGGAGCTGTTGAGATTAGACACATCTGCAATAAATGCTGAACTAACAGATTAAAAAGCTGCATTTTCTATTTTTGTTCAATACAACTAGTTAAATTTCATGATTCCCTAAGGTGTGACTTCATTCATTGATATTATGATATTTTTGTACCTTTCTATTGAGTTATTATGTATTGTCAAATGTATGTGCAAATTTAAGTAGTGTTTGAAAAAGAAAAACCAATATAACTCCACTTCAGAAAAGCTAGCTCAGGTTTTCCATTTACTCTCCTCAATTTTTGTGTATCAGTCAATTGTTAAAAAGACTAATATCTACATACAAAACCAACAACAGCAGAAACAGGATGCTATGATTCAGATTGCTATGAAATCTTAGACATGAGAAGGAGTAAATCATAGATGTGATTAATGGTATGACCTCAGTTTTCACCTTGAGTGTCAAACTGATGCTTATTTCCCATTCATTTTGTTGAAAGTCTAAAACAAAATACAGAAGATACATCAAAAAAGATATTTTAAAGACATATAAAACAGCTGTTTGGAGCTGTGCATCATGCCAAAACACTGAACTACATTATAGCTGGGAAAAGGGAAATCCACATTTTTATTTTAGAAAAATTACCATAAATTTTAAGGGATTGAACCTGTGACAATTTGACTAAAAATACAGGTTTATTGTTATTACTTAAAAATTAGATTAGCTTGTTATTAGAATCCCTGCTCCAAGAGAGATGCAATGAAATAGAGCAATGTGCAAAAGAAAATAATTTTGAACAAAATGGCTGATGTGAATTAGAATTTTTTTTTCAGAAAAAGAGAAAAAAAAAAAAAAAGAGAGATAGCAGATAGGTAAGGTTCACCCTCACTGTGCTGGTTCTCTCCACACTCATTATTCTCTTAGGCTACTAAAGGATGAAGATCATTTAATGGCTTTTGTAGAGCAGCTAATTATACTGTTAAAATTGACCACATGTAAGTACAGAAATCGGTAGAAGCAGGAATTCCAGGAATATCCAAAAGTCACTGGGACTGATGACGAGTCCCAGCGACTCTTGCCAATATTTGCTCATGAATCATTGAAGAAATTCTCTAGGTATATTTGTAAGACAACAGAAAACAAGACTCTACCAGATCAGATTTTTGTTACATCATGTATTTACAATAGGAATTACACCCTTAAAATTCAGTGCTTGATCAGTGCTTTCTAGATAGTTCAAAAAATATTTTTCTTTTCAGAAAATATAAAATCAATTTTAATTGTTCAAATGACTATCCAGGAAATCAGCATGCACTCTTTTTTAATTTCAAGGGGCATACAATTTAATGGTGGCTAAGATTTTCTTAATATTGGCTGGGTAACAAAGAAACTTGTGCTACAAAATAGAACAGATTTGGTAGATATGCTGAATTTTTGACCAGTTCTTTGAAAGGAATAAAAAAAATTGAAAAAAAAAAAATGCTGAGTGATCCTAGCTTTGTTCACAGCATGATGACCATCTCATCACAGCTAGTGATTAATTGATACCATACAATGAAATCAAGGTCATGGTGAGTAATTGTTAAGCATTAATTCAATTCTTAACATTATGAACACACCTATATTTAACTTGTTCTCTAATAATTTGCTTTACCTAACTGTCTTTAGTGCTTTCTATAGCTCTCCCTTGAGATATACATTAGTCGAAAAATTATCCATATAGCAATAGAAAAATTCTGCAGTAGGGAGAAATATAGTAATTTTAATATCCCATCATGAGAAAGGAGAAGAAAAATATTAATGAAAACCTTTAATGAAATCTTCCTAAACAAGCTACTAACATGTGAGCCCATTTGATTGCATGCGGACAGTTTAAGGCTAATTTCACTATTTTTATTATTTCATGAAATAAGAAATATCCTTCTCCCTCTAAATGAGGGAAATTTGCCTTTTTGGTCAGTAGTTATGCTTTGTGTTGACCACAGAATCTAGGAATCTAGACTCTAGGAATAGCATCTGCTGGGGAGTAATGGATGCACTCAGAGATTAGTGGACCAAAAAACTGGGCAGGTGCTCTGATTCTTGAGAAGAATTCTGCACTGATTTCACAGTAAAAAACACCTTTAAGAAAAATTTCATCTGAAAACAAAATACGCTTTTTTTTTTTTATTTACGAAGTCATATGCACTTGTCTTTTAAGTCTAAATTAATAATTTGAAAGCAATAAAAAACCCCAAGAAATACAATCATGCTTGAATGCAATCATACTTTTGAGTTATTTTTTAGAAACTCTTTATTATATTGCTTTATTACCTGATGTAAATTCTCATAAATTCTGATCAATTTCTGTGGCCAATACAAAAGTACCATTTTTTCTCTGTGAAACTAAACTAAAACTATTTCAATTCATGTTAGAAAGCCAAGTCTATAAAACTAAGTAATTGGATGAAAAATCATGGGCTGATGGGTGATGAATCCCTCCTTGCATTAGTGCCCATTTTGTGGCTTGGAAACCGTTTGCTCTTTCAATATTGTGATTTTATTGGAACGTTCAGTTTGGTAATGAGGTTTTTGAATATTATTTCATATATTGACTGCAAATACAAAATAGATATTTAGCATAAGTTAGCTACTCAGTGCTATCTTTGAGTGATATTTGAATATCTGAATTTTTAAAAACTACAGCTTTAGCATCTGGGAGTACTAACTTCAAATAGAATTAGCTCCTCCAGAAATTCATTTTGCATACCTTCATGAGAAAAACCTCTCTAACTAATGCTAGTTAATGTCAAAGGCTTCCAACAAAGCTTGGATTATTTCACAGATACTTTAATAAATCAGTTTTATTCACTTTTATTTTTGCTTGCTGTGTTTATTTTTGTGTTTCCTTTACCATTTCTAAGTTTTTCACAAAAAAAGTGTGTCATTTAAGTTCTAAGACAGAGAGAACAGAATTAATCAGAAACTGTCTGGTTCAGTGTCAAAATTGGTTGTTGCCTCCCTGGTTTTTCATGCTTGGGTTTCTTATTTGGCTTTGGGATTTTGTTTAGTTTGTTTTTTCTTCCCTGCTCAGAGATTTATTTTGTCTGCTAGACATAAAATTTTATTTCTGTTACAGAACTTCTGGATTTTTCCTAGGCGTAGGCTACAGATGATTGAATATTTATTCACTTGAATGAAAACATAACAAGTGGCTCAATAAGAAAGTTCTCAGTGTTTTTTGTACTGTCTTGCAACTGTGAATGAAGTATTGCCCCCTCTCTCTGTGATGGACAGATGGCACTCTAGTTTTCTACCTACCATGCCTTTGAATAGCTCAAGGGAGTTCTTGGATCAGATAAATCAGACATTTATCTGAAGGTGCTGACAAATTACTGAATTTCTGTGGCAGACATTGTGATGAACACTTCTCTAATATCACCCACATTCTGAGGATCATCAGTGTGGGAACTAACTATTTCACCCCCCGAGTTATATGAGTGTTTGGTTGTTCAAAATTCAAATCCCAAGATTAACTATTAACCCAGCAGAATTTGCTTCCTTGGAAGTCAGAAGATGTATCAGTTTGTGTCTGAGTAGATGTTTAATGAGTATTGAAATCAATGAGATGAAAATTAAGTAGTGGAGGGTCTTTTTGATGGATTTGAACTCTACAGTTGTTTTTTCTGTCATTTGAACAGAAACCTTGGGCAAAGCATCTGGTTGCAGTTGTGTATCCAGTCCTTACAGGAGAGAAATTTCCTGCCATTTTAGTTAGAACTTATAGAGGCCATAAACATTGTCATTCCAAAACTCCCCAGAACTTGGAAACTGGAATGGATAAGATGGAAAAATATCTACCATCCCAGCTGGAAATTAAGAATCATGCCACTCACTCAGCCCTCCTCTGTCATCCACCACACCACTGGCATGGGGACAAGAACAAAAAATAAAACATATAGGTTGAGATATTTGCAGTTTAATAATTGAAAACAATGAAAAATACAATAATAATGGTTAATAATAATAAAAAAGGAAAAGGAAAAATGAGCCTGACAAAAAAGTGATGTGCAATGCAATTGTTCACCACCTGCTGACCGATGCCAGACCTTCCTTTCCAAACTGAGATCAACCATCCTTCTGGGTAATTCCCCCCATCTATAAACCAGGCATGAGGCTCTGTGGTGTGGAATATCCCTTTGCTCAGTTTGGTTCACCTGTCCTGGCTGTGCTCCCTCCCAGTTTCTTTTGTGCACCTCCTTACTGGCAGGGCATGAGACAAACCAAACCAAACCAAACCAAACCAAAAAACCCCAAACCAACAAAAAACAAAACAAAACAAAAACAAACAAACAAACAAGCAAACATAAAACAGTCCTTGACTTAGGATGAACACAACTTAGCAAAACTCAAAACATCAGTGTGTTGTCCACACCATTCTCATTGCCAAGCCGAAAACACAGCACTGTATCAACTACTGAGAAGAAATAACTCTATCCCAGCTGAAACCAGGACAATCTCAAGGAAAAGTTAACTAATGAACTTTTTCTAACAGATGCCTTTTTCATTAAGAAAATGCAAAGAATAGAAATGCCACGTTCCACATCTGAGCTGTTTTATCCAGCAGATGACTATCATCATCATGTGAAAGGTTTTATTCAAAACTCACCTAAATCTCCATCTTCTTTGAGATTATTTTTTACATAGCAAAGCCTCAAAGAAAAACATGGTAATGCCTTTCCTATATAGAACAAACACATTTTACTCCTACTTAAATCTCCCATTCGTTTTCTGACTTTTCTAATATATTCTGCGGTTCATGTAAAAAAGTTAATTCTTGCAAACTTATTATCAGACTGAGATCCACAAATCCACACATGGGTTCTGTCTTACACCATCTCTCCTGTGTCTCCAGGGACTACTTTCCAATACAAAGGAAAAGTCATGTCACTGGTTTATCTGATGTGATTTTTTCTTTGCAAATCAACTTCATCGCTTATCAATTTCTTCCAGATGACTTTTAGTAAATTGTTTATTTTTTCCTGGGTTTTTTTGGTACAAGAAATTATACTGAACTGTTGCTAAACCCCTTGCTTATGCTTTTAAAATCAGGCGCTGAATTCACTATTTTCTAGGATTCTAAAACCACATTTATTGTTCAAGAACTTCTAAGACAAGCATTAAAATCCCAGAGATCCACTTATTTTGTTTTATTATTGCTTACACAGTTTAACCAGGGAGGGAATTAAACCACAGTTGTCAGAGTGTCTTTAACATAGACTATGGTGTGATTTTACAGGAAAACATATAAATGGTTGAGATAGTAGGAAGAAAAGTAGTAGAAGAAAATCAGTAAAACCCTTAATTTCTCCATGAAGTCTGTAGATGTGCTAAACCTCTCATTTTAAAGTCAGTTTCCAGGCTGACATCACAGTGGGAGATAAAAGTATATCTTTCATATAGGGAAAGTGTTATAAAGAAATCTCTTTCTTTCCAGATATTTAATGATAGATTAGATCTGCTATTGTAAAAGATATATATAAAACAGATACATTAATGAGAGCAAAATAGGAGCAAGGAAGCACATTACTAGACTTACAAACAAAAATATGTTGTTTGTCATATATTGTGTTAACCACAGAATTCTGTTTCTAGGCTACTAGAGACCATTACCTATTCCAATAATGTACATAATGGAAATAAATTTGATGTATGGCTTATGCTTGCCATTAGCCTTTTTCATTTTACCACTGTACGCTTTTCATAGTGTCTTATTCTTGGCCAGGATTTCAGGTTGCTGCTTAAATCAGTAAGAAATAATACAAGTTATTTGATTTTGTTTGTTTGTTTGTTCATTTTAGTATTCTATTTGGAATAGGCTGAGATTATTTCCTGTCTATATTTAAAGACATATTTTTGACTGTTCATCTTTATCAAGCAATTACACACAGACCTGACAGGTGCAGACCTTCCATTAAAATTCCACTGGGGATTGAAACTGGGATTTTCCAGACACCAAAGCAAGCTCAGTGGCATTCACAGTGTAATGAAATTAAGTGACCTTTGTATCTGCATTATCTAGGTGGGGTGCACCTGGGACTTGCATGGTTGAGCAGACACTGCTGTGGAGGCACCTTTGCTGCAGCAGCATTGAGTCTGCAGCAGCTGTAAGGACTGTAAAGCTTCTTCATAACCTCAGCAAAAAATGCAAGATGGTTTCTGTTCCTTCCTTCAAACTCTGCTGAAACTCCTCTTGCCAGCTAAGTCCTGCACCATATTGTCTCCTAATTACTCCATAGAAGTATGAAATCTTAGAGTGGTTTGGGTTGGAAAGGACCTTAAAAATCATCCTGTTCCAATCCCACTGCCATGGACAAGGACAACTTCCACTGGACCAGGTAACTCAGAGCCCCATCCAGCCTGGCTTTGGGGCTTCCAGGGATGGGGCAGCCACAGCTTCTCTGGGCAATCTGTGCCAGGGCCTCACCACCCTCGAGTTTATTCTTGCAATCTAAACCTGCCCCTCTTCAGTTTAAAGCCATTATCTACGGTGCTATCTCTACACCTAAAAAGTCCCTCTTCTGTCTTTCTTGTAGGCTCCCTTCAGGTACTGAAAGATCTCCTTTGGGTACTGAAATAGTTCGTTAAATAATTGGAAGAACTTATTTCTTTTCATTCTGGAGCATTTTGGAGTCTCCCAGGTATGTTTTTCTTTTTGTTAGTGTTGTGTATCAGATGCCATCAGGCCTAGATTTGACAAGAGTCTGTGCCATTCAGTGTGGCAATATATAATTGCAGTATGGCCAGAAACAGATATGAAAAATACAGCCACCTGCAAAGTAATACCAGCAAAATCACCCGAAGATTGAATTTACAGGGATTAAGGGATAGGAAAAGAATACAATTTAGGAAAAGGAGTACTTTTGACAATCAATTAACTTAATTCTCTCTGAACTTTGGGTCTCTAAAAGCTGGTCTGAGCCTTCCCTTCCTCCATAGGAAAATCTTTTCAGGTTTGAATTTATTCTGCGGTTCATTTCACTGTGTTTACAGTGGTTTATATGGAAAAACAAACAAACAAACTTACTTCTCTTTGAGTAAGAGAAGATAGTGAAATGTTGTAGAGCAAGGGATCTGAAAGGGGACTTTCAACTAAAAGTTGATGGCAGAGTTGTAAGGAAATATTTCCTAAATTGTATTGGATCTATTGGCATTAAAAACTCTCACATGGGATTTGTTATTCTGTGCCAACAAAGATAATGCTTGAAATAATGCTTGAAATCCTTGATTCTGCTAGGATGCCACTGGACCAATCACAATACAAATGAATGGAAGAAGAGAGTCCTTTGTCCTCACATATCTGATTTGATCACCCATGGTTACCCCCCTACTGTTTGAACTGACTGACTTCAGACTCACTACTTTCTAATATCTGTCCAATAGATAGGGCTGCAGTGTCTTCCTACGCACATTCCCCTCAATTTGCTTAGATGGAAATACATTTTGATTAATTGGACCCAATTTACTGAATAATCCAGACTGCACTGTCTGGTTGTCTTTTGTCAGTAGTTCAGTCTTTCATCAGCCTTCTTTAATTTATGATCTATGGTTTTGTGATTATTTGCTGAACATATGGAACAACCCCTAAGTCAAGTATAGTCTTTCTAGGATCCCAAAGGAAACATTTTTATTTTGTAAATTATTTTTATCGATATCGTCTCTTCTAGATCTCATTTTTTTTAATCTGTTCACTGGAGACTTAATTCACATTAAACATTAATTCTATTTATAAAATTGTGGATGAATCATCCTATCAAAAATTTAACACCAAGAAATATTAATTTTTCTGCATTAATTTTTGCTACAGTTTATACTTCTCCACCATGAAGTGACAGGGTCTAAAATGAGTGAAGCTGTAGAGGTTGCAGCAGGCATTCCAGTGATTTTTCTTAAGGACAGTTTTAATGCACACTGAAACTCCATTAAGTTTCAATGTACTATGGGTACAGTAAGTGCAGTAGGAAGCAGGCCCAGAAATTCTCTAGTAATACCAGTAAGGAATCCAGTTTGTGCACAGCTGTGAGATGAAAATCAAAAAATTAGGCTGGATGTTGATTTGCTTCAAAGATTTAATCCTGACCTTATCAAAAAAGCTAACATAGACATTCCCTTCTTAATAACAGCAGCAAAATCAACTGGAAATATCTATTTGACACCACAGTCCCTATGAAATCCTGCCAGCTATCAATCATTAATTCTTCATTGAATAATCAATTTTCCCTTTCCTCATGTTTGATGTCAGGTTTATAACTAGCCAGGTCATGCTGCTTAGCTCTTTTAATTTAACTGCAAAACACCTACACTTGTGGAGTCTTTGTTACTCCAAAACTGTGGGGATTATCAAAATTAAACATTGAAGTCCAGAGATTCCCCGTCAATCTCAATTAGAACTTTTGCATATAATGTATATTGTGTATGATAATTTGAAGATAGTTTACATGTAGCAGATTATGTTTCATATGTTGGTAATGTTCTGGAAAATTTTGTAAGCATTACAAATTTAATAATACCCTTTTTCTATCTAATTCTTTATTCCTCTAAAACGGACAAAAGGCTCATTTCCCCCTTTCAGTAACCCAAGAAGCTTTACCAATTTATCTAATAAAATGTTGTAAGTATTAGAAGGTTTTTTTTTCCTTCTTCAGTTCCTTCTCCATTCCACTTTAGACACAGCAGTGTGAATTCCTCTGGATTTTTCCTTCATGTCTTCATCTTGTCTTTAGATAATTTATTCTGACTGCCTCTTACCAAATTTTTAATGTAACTAAATATATTATACGCACAAGCATTTCTAATTTTCATTTTTATTTCCTTTCCCCAGGATGTTTGCATTTTATGTACATTTTCTTTATTTTGGGAACTTTCACACTTTTTCCTCTCTTAATGAAATTCCCTTAAAAAGCTCCACTTTTACATGTCTATTTTTTCCCTTTCCTTGAATTTTACTTGTAATACTCACTAGCTTTTAAAGTTCTTTGATGAGGGGGTTCATTAAATATAGGGATTGCCTGTGTTTCCAAGAAAAAATAATAATACATTTTTATGAGCTTTTCTTTTGTATTTCCACTGTATTTCAAAGAGAAACTGGGCTACAACGCTTTGCCAGTTTGAAGAAGATATATTTTAAAGAGGATGCCTGACCTGTGCTGGATTAAAGCTGCTGGTTTAGGGCTAATAGATGCTGCCTAACTGGAAATCTCCAGCCCTGGTTCCTTGCCTGTTTAGTTTTATCTTTCAATAGCAAATAAAGCAGATGGTGCACAGTGGAGGTAGACACTGCATACATTCAACACCAGTTTGTCTGCATGTACATTTAGATGAATTTTAATCTTCATAATCATTGTAAGAGCTCTTTTGTAAGATCACTAATCTTTACTGAATGTGTATCCATGCCTGAGGATAACTCTGGGGTCATCTGACCCTTCTGCAGAATTTAGACTCTGAACTGGGTACACAGATAAAAACAAAATACACAAAACTTCCTATTTTTGGGTTAAGCCCATATCCTTGTTAATGTCTGCTGATGCAAGTCTGTTAGTTTTGGGAGACCTGTAACTGTGTGGGTGCACCACCCCAGAGATTTTACTTTGTTCATGACATGATTCCTTGTGACTGGAGTGTTTGTAAATGCAAACTTCACTGCAGAGACCTTTGGACAGTTTTCAATTTGCATCATTTTTCCAGACAGTTCATCTCTTGCCTTGCTGATGTCACCTGTGTGAGTCATCTCATCAAAGTTGTGAAGAATAAAGCCCAGGGTAGGTACTTATGCTATGCTTACAAGTAAATAAGGAGTATACACAAGGGGAAATTCATCCCAGGGTTTTGTGTTCACCTTCCCTTTCCAGGATGTGTTCATTTTATGCATTCATCAGTACCTGGACAGCTGTTAGGTGTTTGGGAAGAAAACTCAAACAAAATCAATCAATCAATCAATCAATCAAACAAAACTAAAAAAAATAATAAAAAAAACCCCAACCCAACCAAAAAAAAAACCAAACAAACAAAAACCCCAACCTACCCAGAAAGCCACAAGACCCTCAAAGATCTAAACCACATACTACTGATTTTTTTGCTAGTTCAGATGTCTCTTGAGGCAAGATAGCTGTCCTAGAATTAATAACTAATAAATTCACCACATCACAAATTCTTGAGTTTAAAGTAATTATGAAATGAACGTTTAATTAGTCAAATCTTCAAATTTCATGTACAGTTAAAAATGGCTCAAGAAGAAAGCTCCAAAGTCATTATTTGGCAGATTCAAGGGCCAAGGAGAGGTGCAATTTGGCCTAAAAAGCCTTTGGCTGGCAAAATGAGCAAGGAAGCAAACAAATATGCTGGTCTTGGCTTTGGGAGTTATAGGCACATTTTAAATAGAATTGCCTCTAAACACAGCTGCAGAACTGAATCTCTGATGCAATAAAGCTGTCTGGTTTATGGCAGACATACATCAGCACTGCTCTGATGGCTCAATCCGTTAGAATCACAGAATGACAATGACTTCTTTGTGTATTACAAATAAATCATTGCTATCACTCAACATGTTTAGAAAAATTGTAGTTCATCTGGTCTAAGTTTTGCTCAAGAAATATAAAGCTGTTGGAGTTAGAGAGTGTGCAGAATTAATGGAGAAAAATGTCGAAGATTTTATCTATTTCCTCCATCAATGTGTTTATTTCACTCAAGGGACTTAACCACATGCATTTGGAAAATTAAAGTGAGAAAACTGACACTTTAATAATTTTCTCCTCCCACACCCAGACTCATCAACGAGGCAATGAACTGTATCTGTAGAAGCTTTTTAAATGGAGTAAAAAACAAAAAACAAAAACAACCAAAAACCAAAAAACTGAAAAGTTTAGGCAAGTTCTTTTTATTGGTGTTCGAATCCAAGCAATCACACTCTAAGAGTTGTAAAAATGAAATTTTCAAGACCTCTTCGTGGTTTTTCTAACTACATTTATATATTTGCTCATCTAAAAAGGAATATTTGGCCATGTAATTTTGTTTAAATGTCTGTGTCAATAGTTATTCTTTGAAACAATTAAAGTGAAGTTTACAGAACTGTCCCTTATGTCTAAGTGCAAAACTGCATGTGGACCCACATTGTCCTCTTCGTTCTCTATTCATGTGTATCTTCCCATGGTAAAAACATAGAAAGAAATGAAATAAGTGTGATGTATATTTAAATATTTACTTGCATATGCATGTGTTTATACATGTACAGGTACACAGACATTAAGTTGGTTCTGTGTCCACTTGCTGACACATAGGAACATGCTGGTGTGTGCCATTTTTTCAGTAGAAATTTAATTTGTTCTGCATATTAAAACAAATAGAGAGTTTTTAATTTGATCAAAAGGGCATTCTGTATGATATGTAAGGAAAGTTTAAGCTGAATTAGATGACTGGAAAGACTTCTGTCCCTCATCTCAAAGCACTTGATGTCCAAGAGGAATTGAATGATATTTTGAGAGATCTTTGTTTTAGCCCTTTTTCTTGAAAACATGCCTATGCCCATTAGATCTTATTTTATATACAATAAGACTTTTTAAAACTGATATTAAAGTAACAAAAATAAATTGAACAAAGTTCAGTAAGACTAATTTTTCTTTTAAGTCCAAAGTTTGGACTAGATTTTCTGTTAAATTGCTAAAATTTCTTTATGTTACAAATTTCACCACAGTTTTCAGCCAAAATCATGTGGTTCTCAGCCTGGTAGAGTTTAGAGGCGACTGGGAGGTCAGCATGAGTCTGTTCACAAGTTCTCAGGAACTGCCAGGAAACAGTTTGGATCACTGTTCCACATGCTGAAAGCTTTCACATCCAAGCAGCACTCACAGCTGGGTAAGTGTGGCTGGTTTCCAGACTGTTGCACTCTGCTTCTCACAGAAGCTGGGATGAGGTGGAAGAATCAGCTTGGTACTGTCAGCATTTTCTAACTGTATGTATCTTTCCAGCAGTTGTGGAAAACTGACTTAATCAGTTAAAGCTACTTAAAACTAGAATCCACAAAAATGGTTACTATATTTCTGTTGTGATTCTAGTTGCAAATTAACTCCTGTTTCCCAAAAAAAGCAATTAGAGTTTTATGACAATCAAAATCTCAGAAGTTTCACTGAGAAGTGAATAAACCCAGCAAAAAATAATCTTCCCTTAGAGTCGCGGCATCTTAGTCACTCTTGATTACTGCAAAGGTAGATTTTTTTTTTGCTCAGGTTCCTGGAGGCAGTGAGCCCAGTCCTGACATCCTGGTGCCAGAAAACCCTGATGCTGCAAGTCAAGCTTCAGCTGCTGGGCTTTTTTTTCCCCAGCAGACACCAGTGTGGGCTGAGCGTGTCAGCCAGGGCAGCAGTGCCACAGCTGCAGCATGGTGAGTCCCTGAGCAAAGTGCAAGCCATGCACTAACACTGGAATAAATTAAACACAGCTCACGTAGTCAAGGAAGAATGATACAGATATGTTATGCAGTTATGGGTCCCTTTTGGTGTGTAAGGTCATGAAAAAGCATCAGCTGAGGTTTTTGCTGATTCAGCACTCTGTTGCTCAATTCAATTACATTATGTCTTTTTTATGCTCAATTCTAGAAAGGGAAGCCTGAGACTGAAAGAAACAAAGATAAATCATTGCTCTGAATTTCAGATACTGATAAGTCCTTGTAGGTCCTGATAAGACATTTTTCCTTGTTACCATATATCTCCCCCTCATCATACTGTGTCTCATCCTCTTTTCTTCTTTCCCGATGTTTCTTTGGCTTCAGTCTCTACTGCCAGGGATAATTATTTGTAACAGTCTCCCCTAAGAAAAGAATAATATAAACCTGTGAGTTCAAAGTGGAAAAATGCCATCTCTGAATATTTTGAAGAGGCGTGGTGGTACGGAGTGACTTTTGCCAAAGGAAGTTACCCAGAGGCCCATCCAACATGGCCAATTCCAGGGATGGGGCATCCATAGCCTCCCTGGGAAATCTGTTCCAGATCCTCACCATCCTCTGTGCAGGACCATGTCTCATTCTGGCAGGATTCTGTTTCATTTCATCTGATGTTTCTCACTAAATATCTGTATTAAAAAAGAGAAATGCTATTCTCGATGGTCTAATAGAAATACCAAAAAAGTTTGTGATTTTGCATTGTTCAAAAATATGTGAAAGGAACAATTTAGTTTTGGTGGATTTTGCCTGATAAAGTTTAGTACTGAATAAGAATGTGATCAATACATTAGTGATTATTGTGCAAAGAACAAGTTATTAAAGAGCCATTTTTTTGATATGCTCTCCACTCAAAGTCTTCTGAAAAGACATAAATATATGAAAATTAACAGGCTCCATTGGCTGACTCCTACACATATACACAAAACCATTTCAGGTTGTTCAAAAGTATAAAAAATCATGTTTGAAAGAGCCAATTTTCTGATTAAATCCATGTGTATATAACTGACCTTAAAGGCCTTTAGTAGTTCCTATCTCTATGCACTTTGTCACAGTTTTGTTTACCTCAAGAAATAGCTCAATATTCTGAGACTCCATCTTCTGAAATCAGGGCTAAGACCTGGTGCATTGCTCAGAAGAATCTTCAATGACTGATCAGCATTTGTAAAACAGCAATAATGAAATTAGATTGTTGTTCTCCACACCGATCTTGGATCTCACGCTTTCGGAAAAGTGCCTGCAGTGCCATCTGCTGTTCTGCTAATGGGCAAAATACTGACTCTTGTACTAGGAGCTGGTTACCCCAGTGTAGGAAATAAATATTGCTAAAGCTCAAGAGAATTAAAGCTAAAGAAGCTAAGAAAGCTAAATAGAATTCCATGATGGTGTAGGAAGGATTAAGAGAAGCACAAAGTGTGGTCTTTTTCTCTGTAAGGAAAGTATAAACAGGAAAATCACAGCAGGATCTTAAAACTGATATTCACACTGAATATCACAACTATTTACATAATCCTGGTCACTTTAGGCCTCTCTTGAGTATGTATGTGTTCCTGAACTTCCTGCATTTGTCCTCAAGTTCCACATTGAGATGTGTTGATTTGGGCTGGGATAGAGTTAATTTTCTCCCTACTAGCTAGTATGTGGCTTTTATTTTTTGTGCTTTATGCTAAAAACAGAATTGATAACACAGAGATGATTTCATTATCAGTGAGCAGCACTTCCATGGAGTTAAAGCCTTTTCTGCTCCTGATCCCACCAGTGAGGGGGCTGGGGGTACACAAGGAATTATGCTGGTACAGCACTGGGACAGCTGACCCCAACTGACCCAAGGGATATCCCAGACCATGTGGTGTCATGATCAGCATATAGAGCTGGGGAAGAAGAGGAGGGAATGTTTGGAGAGATGGTATTTGTCTCCCCAAGCCACTGTTACACGTGATGGAACCCTGTGTTCCTGGGGGTGGCTGAACACCTGGCCATGGGAAATGGTGAATGAATTCCTTGTTTTGTTTTGCTTGCATGTGCAGCTTTTGCTTTACCTATTAAACTGTCTGTATCTCAACAAATGAATTTTCTCACTTTTACCCTCCCAGTTCTCTCCCCCATCCCTCTATGGGGAATTGAACAAGCAGCTACAGGAGGCTGAGTTAACATTTGGGGTTAAACCACATTTAATAGAAGAGGAAAAAAAAAACCAAAAAACAAAACCACAGAGTAGTTTTGGAGTATTATGGAAAAGTCCAGGTGAAAGAAAGGATCACCAGGATAGACTGTTTGAGAGAAGACCTGAAAGAACCAGGACAGAGTGAGAACAATGCAAAGTGTTCACTTTTCCATTACTAGATGCCAATATTGCTGTTCAGTTGTCGTGTTGGGTGAGGCTTGAATTTCTTATTTTGGAGATAGATATGTGATGGTGTCCTGGTTTTGGGCAAATTTGGGGGAGAACCTCCAAAGGGGTTCCTCTGGAAGAGCAAACCCAAACAGCCCCTCCCCCCAGCCGGTCCGGGAAAAGAACTTCCTCAGAGAAAAGTGGAAAAAACTATTTATTTAACAAACAAAATGCCCACAAATGCAAAGAATCAATAATATGAAACAATAAAACCTCTGCCCGCTCCGAAGAGAGATGGCAAACAGAGACAGTCCTTGCCGTGGGTGTAGCTCAGCTCACTCAGTCTCTCCGAAGGTCCAGGCCCGGCGGGCCGCAGGTGCCAGCCCTCACTGTTCCTCTGGGTTTTTCAGTCCTGAGCAGATTTAAACAGTCCCAAGAAAAAGAAAAAAAACAGTCCAGGGAGTCTTCTCTGCCTAGCTAGCTAGCTAAAACTAACTAAAAGCACAGGAGATCTCTGTCCCACCGCTGTCCGTGCCTCGGACGAACACCGGAGAGCAGCAATGTGGGGGAGTCAGGCAGTTTTCTCAAAACAAACTGTGCGCTGTTCTTTCTCCCCGTTCACTCCCAGAACAAGTTTTAAAGGTACAGAACACAATATACAGCACAAACAGAACAGACGATTGGGGATACAAGCAGCATAAAGTCACCCTACCACAGATGGAGACCTGATTTTAGGGTGGATAGGAAGAAACCTCAGGCTAGGCAGTTAGTGTGTGAGCAAACAGAGTACAGGAATATGGCCTAGGCTATTTGCAACTAACTGGAGAGTTGGATGGTTGTCTTGACCATTTTTAGAGGATATCATAAGCTTCAGTTCTCCCAATTGGTATTTCCTGAAGATAGTACATCATCACTGCCACAGTATGAATTGTATAATGTAGATGGAAGATGACTGTGCCCATAGAAGGAACCTCTTTTTAAAATCTTCAATTTTTTTTCTAAGATATTCTCTATCTTGTTTATTAATTACATATTTTTAGGAGTTTCTCTTGGTGTATATTTCCTGGATTTTAATGGTCTTGCCAGGGTTATGAAGGCCTTGGCAGGGGGACTTGATAAATTATTTTCTTGCTATTGCTGGCATAGTCTAACTTAGGAAGATGAATTTAATCATGATGGCGACATCTGGCAATTGTGTAAAATAGAGCTCATTAGAAGTAACTTATTTTTAAAATCTGACTGTTCATTAAGTATGAGTAATTACTCCTCTTTAAATCCTTTTAGCACATTCATAACCAAGATTTGCAATAATATCGTTGTAATGACTTATCATTAAATAATGTTGCACGCACCTGAACACATACACACTATACATGTACCTTGATACATTAACATTTTTTGTTTGAGAAGTTAAAGCACTTTAAGATACTCATTTAATGCTGCAAATATTATACATTATTTCTTGCATTCTGTTTTTCAAGATTGTCAAGATCAGTATTATATATTATTTGGATAGACTAATATTTCAAATATCTTTCACCTAGTTCCATAATAAAACAAGATAATCTCAATTCTGTCATAAATTAAAAATAATGATCGTGTTCCCCATCCACCACCACGACCACAACAAACAAACAAACAAAAAAGCAATTGCACAGCTGGTGCCATTTATGTGCCATAAAATATTAACTAATGTGTTGTGAAAGAAAATTAGTAAGATACATTTTTCAAAACTGGAAGCTTTCAAAGTGAGGATTACGCCACTGTTACTTCAATTTTCTTTTATAAATTAAATACTTTGGTTTTCTAATATCCTGAAATCAAATATGAGGTCTGCCTATCCCTGGCAATCAACAGAACTTCAACTTTCCCAGAATTTGGTGTATAATCACTCATCAAAACTTTCTGAATATCCTTATGGGTTCTTGACCATTCTATCTTGTCCAGCTTGGAAGAAGTTTGTACAACAGCATAGCCAACCTTCTTTCTTCAAACACACACTCATGCAATCAATACTAAAGAAATGGATAGTGGAAGTGCTGCTTGTATCCAATTCCACCCTTCCTAATATTGATGATTTTTGCACAGGATCTACCCTAATACCAGCTGCAAGTTCAGATAATTTATGTTCTACATCCAGCACAAGGTGGGTCTAGAAGAAGCTCCCTGGAGATCACACTGTCTCTCTTGTTACCAGCTGGGCTGGTTTCAGCTGGGGTATCACCAGTGCATCGAGGTAAGATGTCTGTTTACACAGATGTGGACTTCTTTTTCACTTTTTGTGTAAGAATGGCACAACCTGGTTCAGTTTGCTGTGAAAGAAAGAATTTTAGAAAAGCAGGGTTGATAGAAAAAGTTTGTAGAATCTCTGAATCATACAAACCATACTGGAACCTCCAGAGGTCTCCAGGTCAATACCCTGCTTAGAGCAAGGAAAACACTAAATTCACCAGGTTACTCAGGGCTGTGCACAGTGAGATCTTGGAAAGCTCCAAGGATGGAGACAGCACACTCCCTGGGCAGCCTGATCCACAGCCTGAATGCACTCATGGGGAAAAAGTTACTCCTCATTTACAGTCAGAACCTGCCTTGGTTCAATTTATGCTTATTGCTTTTCGTTCTTCTACTGCAGACTTTTAAATCCTTTTATTTCCTCTGAAGAAAGAATATGTTTGTCCCTAGCCAAGTGAAAAGAACAACTGTTTCAGATATATGAAGTTCTTTCCCAAGTTTTATTTCAGCTTCCCAGTGAGTTTCTGAGCATGCTTGGATTCTCAGATTTTACCTTTGAATTGCTCTATAGATTAGGATTAGGATATCGAGGAGACAGACCAAAAGGCTGAGGGGAAGATCCAACAGATAGTTCTGTTACAGTGGCAAAGTGAGACTTTTAGAACAAGGTGGAAGCTAATTTGTAAAGAACTTTCCTGGATGCAGCCCCAGAAAGCAGAAGGCACAAAGGCTGGCAACAGTTTTTATATTGTCTCCCAAAAGCACAGGATGAGTTTTGGCAACCTTGTTTTATCTAATACTTTACAACAAACATGGTCACAAAGAAGCCCCTCCTAGGAGCTCAACAAAATCATGGTATTGACTGTACCTATCAAAGAAAGGAAACAATTTTATTTGTTTACCTATATAATTATTTGCATAAAATTAAAATTCTAACTCTATTGTATCTTTTGTTTTATATTATACTGTAACCTAAGTATTGGAACTGAAAAAATGAGTTAAAGAGTAAGAGAAATTATTTTCAGGTTCTTTATAAAATAATGAATGATTCACTCTGAGGTCAATGATCTCCAATTCAATTGAATATAGCATTTTATTTATATTGACCCAAATTAATCTATATAGGTAATGTTTCTTGTCTATCTTTAAAGATTTTATCAATTATCAGCTTGAAAATCTAAAAAACCCTAGCAGACTCAAACCTGTGATCATTGTGTCAAGAGTAATATTAGAAAATAAGTATTTGTAAATTCATGGATTTATTACCCTTGAATAGGAGAGTCTTTTTGAGAAACACATGTGCTGTACCTGAGAATTCTTGCATGTCATAGTCAGGGTTCTGATGGCTGCCCAGCTTCAGCTTTTTCCAGGGAGGAGCTTCTGTCATCATTATTTCCCAAGCACCTACAGTAGAAATCTGTAGACATAGGAAGAGCTACTGGGATATGAAATATCTTTTTTTTTCAGTCTTTCTAACTCCAAATAGCTTGTGAGTACATACTGGGGGTTATCATTTAACCAGCAATGGTACAATCTGCGCATATCCCAGTACCTCACACTGGGTTGCCTTGAAAAGGGTACAAGAGAAAGGGCACTATGAAATTCTGCATACGAAAACCAAAGCTCTCTAAAATAACTTCTCACAGCAAGTACATAACTTTCACAGCATGCCAATAGCTAACTGGAAAATAAGAATTCCCTATTACATTTTAAAATATGCTCAGATTTCTTAAATGCACATCCTCTTCAAAACAATTGAACTGTCATTCCCATCTGTCCCCTCTTCTTGATGAAAGAATATGGAAAAAGGCTGCATAAAATAAAAATTAACTGAAAAGTATCTGCTATCTTTTTTTTCAACACAAAATTTCAAAAAAAAGTTATCAATTTGAGCGAAATACCTGACTCTGGTGAAAAGCTGCAACTCTTTCAGAATGTATTTATAAATAGTTTTGGGATTGTTTTGTTTGGTTGGTTTTGGTTTTTTGTTCTGGTGGGGTTTTTTTGTGGGTTTGTTTGGTTTTTTATGGGATTCTTTGGGGGTTTGTTTTGGTTTTGGTTTTGGTTTTGGTTTTGGTTTTGGTTTTGGTTTTTTTTTTGGAGGGGGGTTTAATATTCCATGTAGGAAAACAATTTCTGAGCAGCTGAATTTATAAATGATTTCTGGCACGGTAGTGAGATTTCTAACCAAGTTTCCTATAAAATGAGTGTGTCTTATTTATATGCCAACATGAATTAATGGATTAAATTTATCATAAATGATGTTATCTCTGTAATCTAAAATGCTTCCCATAATGGTATCTAACCATCAGAGAGCAACTGGATGTATCACTAGATGTGCTGAAAAAAAAAGTAGAAAATGAAAAACCACATCTAGTCCTCCATTTGTCCATCTCTGTTACAGGACATATTTTATCTCTCTATCTCTCTTATTACACAGTTTTATTTGGCAGTGGTTCAAACTGGTTAGTGGAAAAGTGTCATTAATGAAGCTTCATAATTTGTTGAGGAAATAAGAAAATCCAAAGGATTTCTTCACATGAATTGTTATTCTATTAAAAAAAAAAAAAAAAAAGAAGATGTTTTTGAGTAATCATCAGAGATATATGACAACCAGAGGCTTTTAAAGAACATTATTAACACAACCAGAAACATCATAGGCTTTGTGGCTCTCTGAAGTTGTGATTTAGGGATTGATACACTTCTCCCCTAACAGTTTTTAAATGTGTGAGATAAAAACAAAATTAAATGTGTTTTTAGGCAGTATTCTGCTAAGGGAGGTTGGGTACAATAGTAGAAATGGCTCAAATACTATGGTAAAAGGTGAAATCTTAAAGTCCTCAGTTATCATTTACAACATTTTTAGACAGATGTTCATATGTAAATTTGGGAACATTCAGTACACAAACTTCTTGCAGGACTACACAAAATGTTTATCAGGTGGATTTGCTTATGCAAGTTGAAGGACAAGCCATATTTCTCAGTATAACACAAATTTCTCATATTTTCACATGCACATACACACTCAAAAAACTTACTGACTGTCCTAGGTTACAATGTAAAATTGTGCCTAAGGTATGTATTCTATCCCCATGAGCCGTTGGAGTCAAGGTGGGGCAGTGTTTTCCTTATCTTCTGTTAATGAGCCCAACAATGCCTTGCCACATGAGTCATAGATAACTCCCTCTGGGAGTTATCTCTGTTTAATGGGCCATCAAGGACCCACTGCATGACTCATCATCCCATTGTGAGATGCTCCGCCCAGGGGGAGGAGGCAAACATTTCCACCTGGATAAATCCAGGGTTTGGGACAGCACAAATAGCTTCTATCCACTGGACTCCCAGAGGAGACAAGAGCTACCAGACGCTTCTACAGGATCACTGCTTTGACAAGACCATCTCATCTGGACTGCCATTACCACCCTAACAGGGTGTCAGGTTGTATTCTGACTCTGTCAGTAGTTTTTTTTGTACTATTACTTTTATTTTATGTTACTTTTCTTTTATTTCTCTTCTTTTCCTCCTATTAAATTGTGTTTCTGACTTGGAGTCTTCCACTGGTTTTGCTTTCAAACCAGCACATTTTTTGGCGCCCAATGTGGGGCCCGAGGTACTGAGAAAAGTCAGAATTACAATTTTGGGAAGAAGACACTTGTTCACTATGATTCTCAGCATGTTTACATGTGTCTTGTACCTAGCACTCTATATCTTTCCGCACATGGGGCAATATCTACAGATCTTAATGCTCCTATGTAAACCAGGGTATGGCACTAAAATTGCTTTATTGGTCTATTATGTCTATTGCATGATAACCTCCGAGGCAATGAGCACAATTCGGAATATGTACTCAATTTTGTTGTCTTGTCCCAGTCTAGGATGCTTTGTTTGGGGTCTCAACAATCTCACCCAGCCACAGTGGGGAGGCGTAAAGAATGATTTTTTCCCGTCTTTCAGGCCTGATACAGCAGTTTTTGGAAATATTGAGTTCTCTCTGGATACCAAGGACAGCATAATGTTGTTGTTAGTACTGCTTTGTTCTCTCTGCACAGCCTACACCATGCTTAAAGTGCAGCGTCTTATTGAGGCAGAGGAGAAAAGAACAAAATGCACAACAACAGCCTTCGTGTCTACACAGATTGTCACAGAAGAGAAAGGAACCAAAAGCCAGGCAACAGTGTCTGAATCTACGCAGACTGTTACAGAGGAAACAGAAGCCAAAAGCAAGGCAACAGTGTCTGCATCTACGCAGACTGTCACAGAGGAGAAAAGAACCGAAATCAAGGCAACAGTGCCCACGTCCACCCAGACTGCCACAGAAGAGAAAGAAGCCACATGCAAAGCCACAACATCTGTGTCTGTGCAGGTTGTCACAGAGGAGAAAGAAGCCAAAGATGCCAGCATCTCCACATAAACAATCACTGAACTAGAACAGCCTAAACCGGTAGCAGTTGCCCCCGTTCAGAAGAAGAAATCAAAGAGCAAATCAGTTCGCATAGTGACTGATGAGGATGCAGCAGGACCTTCGCACCCAGCAGAGGAGACAGAGCCAGAGATCATCACTCGCTCTTTATCTCTGGGTGAGCTGCGTGACCTGCGGAGGGAATTCACCCGCCAGACAAACGAGTCCATCCTGACCTGGCTGCTCCGCATCTGGGACGCTGCAGCCAATGACACCATTCTGGATGGAAGTGAGGCCAGGCAACTGGGATCGCTGTCCCGGGATGTGGTCATTGATCAGGGCATCGGAAGGACCCAAGAAACCCTCAGCCTCTGGCGGCGACTGCTGACAAGTGTGAAGGACAGATACCTTTGTAAAGAAGACCTCCAGGTGCATCAAGGAAAATGGAGCACAATGGAACAAGGTATCCGATGCCTGAGGGAATTGGCTGTGCTGGAGATCATTTTCTCAGAAGACGAAAGATTTCCTAAAAGCCCAGATGATGTCCAGTGCACATCGCAGATGTGGTTGAGATTTGCACGACTTGGACCAGAGATGTACTCCCGTTACCTGGCAACGCTCCAATGGAGAGAAGGCGAGGACAGGGTGGGCGTCTTGGTCAACAAACTAAGAATTTACGAGGACACTGTCACCGCCCCATTTCGTACCCATGTCTCATCCGTGGAAACAAGGTTGGCTGAGCAAGTCCAGAGCTTGATTGAAGAAGGCCATCAGAAACTGAAGAAAGAACTTAGGGAAGAAATTTACCACATCTCACCAGAACCAATAAGAGTCTCTGCCATTAGGAACAGGCGTCCTCCAGCCAGAGAGAGAGGATATACTCCACGAGGTAACCTCTGGTCTTTTCTTCGAGAACATGGAGAAGACATGAGGAAGTGGGATGGACAACCCACCTCCTCCTTAGCAGCCCGGGTACATGAACTGAAAAGAGGGACACCTACCACAAGAAGCTCATCTAGAGTCAAGGCTGCTCCAGTCTCTCGTGCACAGAACTCCAGACAGTATAGGAATGGTGATGTGACTGATCCTCTTGAAGGGACCTCAGGAACATATTTACAGGAGGAGAGCAACGCGCACCATGAGCAGGAATAGGGGGGCCCTGCCTCTAGCCAGGTAGAGGAAAGGGATAATAGGATCTACTGGACTGTGTGGATCCGATGGCCTGGCACATCCGACCCACAAAAATATAAGGCTTTGGTTGACACTGGTTCCCAATGTACCCTGATGCCATCGGGGTATGTAAGAGCAGAACCTATTTCAATTTCTGGAGTGACAGGAGGGTCCCAGCAGCTGACTGTCTTGGAGGCTGAAGTGAGTTTGACTGGGAATGGGTGGCAGAAACACCCCATCGTGACTGGCCCAGAAGCTCCATGCATCCTCGGCATAGATTATCTGAAAAATGGATATTTCAAAGACCCAAAAGGATATCGTTGGGCTTTTGGAGTAGCTGCTGTAGAGACGGAAGACATCAGACAACTAAATACCCTGCCTGGTCTCTCAGATGACCCTTCTGCTGTGGGACTGTTAAGAGTTGAAAAACAACAGGTACCAATCGCCACGGCAACAGTGCACCGTCGGCAGTACCGTACTGACAGAGACTCTGTGACTCCGATCCATGAGATGATTCGGAAACTGGAGAGCCAAGGGGTGGTCAGCAGGGCTCATTCACCTTTCAACAGCCCTATATGGCCAGTGCGTAAGTCCAATGGAGAATGGAGACTGACTGTGGATTATCGTGGTCTGAATGAGGTCACGCCACCACTGAGTGCTGCTGTACCAGACATGTTGGAGCTTCAATATGAGCTGGAGTCCAAGGCAGCAAAGTGGTACGCTACCATCGACATTGCCAATGCCTTTTTCTCCATTCCTTTGGCAGCAGAGTGTAGGCCCCAGTTTGCTTTCACCTGGAGGGGCGTTCAGTACACCTGGAACCGACTGCCCCAGGGGTGGAAGCACAGTCCCACCATCTGCCATGGATTGATCCAGGCTGCATTGGAAAAGGGTGAGGCTCCTGAACATCTACAGTACATCGACGACATCATCGTATGGGGGAACACAGCAAGGGAAGTTTTCGAGAAAGGAGAGAGAATTATCCAAATTCTGCTGAAAGCTGGTTTTGCCATTAAGCGAAGTAAGGTTAAGGGACCGGCTCAAGAAATCCAGTTCCTGGGAGTGAAGTGGCAAGATGGACGTCGCCAGATACCCACAGAAGTAATCAACAAGATCACCGCAATGTCTCCACCAACGAGCAAGAAGGAAACACAAGCTTTCCTAGGCGCCATAGGCTTTTGGAGAATGCACATTCCTGAGTATAGCCAGATTGTGAGTCCTCTCTACCTGGTTACCCGCAAGAAGAATGATTTCCACTGGGGCCCAGAACAGCAGCAAGCCTTTGCCCAAATCAAACAGGAGATCGCTCATGCGGTAGCCCTTGGCCCAGTGAGGACAGGACCAGATGTGAAGAATGTGCTGTACTCTGCAGCCGGGAACAATGGCCTGTCCTGGAGCCTTTGGCAGAAGGTGCCTGGTGAGACTCGGGGTCGACCACTGGGATTCTGGAGCCGAAGCTACAGAGGGTCTGAAGCCAATTACACTCCCACGGAGAAGGAGATCTTGGCCGCCTATGAAGGAGTTCAAGCCGCCTCAGAAGTAATTGGCACTGAAGCACAGCTGCTTCTGGCGCCCCGACTGCCGGTGCTAGGGTGGATGTTCAAAGGAAAGGTTCCTTCCACGCATCATGCCACCGACACTACTTGGAGCAAATGGATTGCCCTCATTACACAGCGCGCCCGTATTGGAAACCCAAATCGCCCTGGGATTCTGGAAGTTATAACAAACTGGCCTGAAGGTGAGACTTTTGGATTATCCTCTGAAGAAGAAGAAGAGCAAGTGACACGTGCTGAGGAGGCCCCACCGTATAACGAGCTACCGGAGACTGAAAGACGATATGCTCTCTTCACTGATGGTTCCTGCCGAATTATAGGCGCTGACCGGAAATGGAAAGCTGCAGTATGGAGCCCCACACGACGAGTTGCACAAGCTACCGAGGGACAAGGTGGATCGAGTCAGATGGCAGAGCTTAAAGCAGTACAGCTGGCGTTGAGTATTGCTGAACGAGAGAAGTGGCCGAGGCTCTATCTCTACACCGACTCATGGATGGTAGCTAATGCCCTGTGGGGATGGCTGAATCGCTGGAAAAAGGCCAACTGGCAGCGCAGAGGGAAACCCATCTGGGCTGCTGAGATTTGGCAAGACATTGCCACTCGAGTAGAGAAGCTAACCGTGAAGGTTCGACACGTGGATGCACACGTACCCAAGAGTCGGGCTAATGAGGAGCATCACAACAATGAGCAGGTAGACAAAGCTGCCAAGGTGAAAGTATCACAGGTGGATCTAGACTGGCAGCACAAGGGAGAATTATTCCTAGCTCGCTGGGCCCATGATGCCTCTGGTCATCAGGGAAGAGATGCAACATACCGATGGGCCCGTGACCGAGGGGTGGACCTTACTATGGACAGCATCTCACAAGTCATCCATGACTGTGAGACCTGTGCTGCAATCAAACAGGCCAAGCGGGTGAAGCCTCTGTGGTACGGTGGACGATGGTTGAAGTACAGGTATGGGGAAGCCTGGCAAATTGACTACATCACCCTTCCCCAGACCCGCCAAGGCAAGCACTATGTGCTGACCATGGTAGAAGCAACCACAGGATGGCTGGAGACCTACCCTGTGCCTCATGCTACCGCCCGAAATACCATCCTGGGCCTTGAAAAGCAAGTCCTGTGGAGACATGGCACCCCTGAGAGAATCGAGTCAGACAACGGGACACATTTTAAGAACAGCCTTATAAACACCTGGGCTAAAGAACATGGTATTGAATGGATATACCACATCCCTTATCATGCACCAGCCGCCGGGAAAGTTGAACGGTGGAATGGACTATTAAAGACTACCCTGAAGGCACTTGGTGGAGGGACCTTCAAGAATTGGGACATAAATTTAGCCAAAGCCACCTGGATGGTCAACACTCGAGGCTCCATCAATCGAGCTGGTCCTGCCCAGTCTGAACCCTTGCACACAGTGGATGGAAATAAAGTCCCCGTGGTGCACATGAAAGGGATCTTAGGAAAGACTGTTTGGATTAATCCCACCTCAGGCAAAGGCAGACCCATCCGTGGGATTGTTTTTGCTCAAGGACCTGGTTACACTTGGTGGGTAATGCAAAAAGATGGAGAAACCCGTTGTGTGCCACAAGGAGACCTGATTTTAAGTGGGAACTAGAATTAATGTGTAGGGTTTCATTCTGTGTATCTGTGAGAGTGTATGATATAGATGGTGATAGAATAAGGGGTGGATTATGTCCTAGGTTACAATGTAAAATTGTGCCTAAGGTATGTATTCTATCCCCATGAGCCGTTGGAGTCAAGGTGGGGCAGTGTTTTCCTTATCTTCTGTTAATGAGCCCAACAATGCCTTGCCACATGAGTCATAGATAACTCCCTCTGGGAGTTATCTCTGTTTAATGGGCCATCAAGGACCCACTGCATGACTCATCATCCCATTGTGAGATGCTCCGCCCAGGGGGAGGAGGCAAACATTTCCACCTGGATAAATCCAGGGTTTGGGACAGCACAAATAGCTTCTATCCACTGGACTCCCAGAGGAGACAAGAGCTACCAGACGCTTCTACAGGATCACTGCTTTGACAAGACCATCTCATCTGGACTGCCATTACCACCCTAACAGGGTGTCAGGTTGTATTCTGACTCTGTCAGTAGTTTTTTTTTGTACTATTACTTTTATTTTATGTTACTTTTCTTTTATTTCTCTTCTTTTCCTCCTATTAAATTGTGTTTCTGACTTGGAGTCTTCCACTGGTTTTGCTTTCAAACCAGCACACTGACTTAGCTTGTCAAAATACAAATATTGTTAAAAATCAGGCAGTACCTTTATGCCTCCACAGCAATGATTTGACTGAATGCTTCAATTTACTGCTAAATCCCCAGGGTTCTATTTGATATATAGCCTGTAGTTAGCAGTGGTTTATTTATATTGTTCTGGATTGCTTCTCAAAGCCCTTCTCCCTCACTCCAGAATTTTTTTTTTTAATTTTGATTTGAGCATAGATGTCATTTTGAATTTGATGTTGAAGAATACACGTTCTTTAAGTCACACTTTATCAGCTAAAAGAAGATGTAATTGTCTTAATACAGTCCATAGTTCTTGGAGCTGGCAAAATTGATATCAAAACCACAATTTACTTTTATACTTAAGCTTGATTAAATACAAACCCGTGAAATCAGGTGACTATACAATAGATATGTATCAAGAAGTTCCATGTAACATATCTTCTGTAGATTAAAAAGCCCCATGATCATCACCAGGCTTGAAGAGAATCTGAAAGCCAAAAGCTGCCATCCAAAAGTCCTAAGAGCAACATATCAGAAAACCCTGTCGTAGGCTAGGAAAAGCCTGATTTTGTTCCAATCGGGGTCAGCTTTTTTGATTGACAAGCAATTTATCCAGTAGAAGACAAGCTGCGACTTTTGGCGGAATGCTTAAAAAGGCTGGGTGGGGGGAGGAGCGACCTCTTTTTGTCTTCCGGTGTGGCAGGCTGGGGACAGGGAGCCGCCGGGGCCGGGCCGGCCTCGGTGCCCCCCCACCCCGGGCGGCTGCGGCGGGCCGGGCCGGGCCCCGATGCCGCTGGAGCTGGGGCGGGCCGAGCCGGGCCCCGATGCCGGTGGAGCTGGGGCAGGCCGGGCCGGAGCTTTAGGAGCCGCTGTCTCGCAGAGAAGCAAGCAGCATGGAGAAGAGAGAGAGCTCGGACGGAGTGCCCCTTCGCCCTTGCTCTTCTTTTCAAGCCAAAGAAACCAGCGCACGGCTTCTAAACGACTCAGTTTCCCGCCGCAGAGCCACGTGGGCAGCCCGGCAGCCCGAAAAGTTTAACCCTTTGTTGCTAGCAGATGGACTTTCCTAAACATCATCTTTCTCTGGAAAAAGAACAAATATAGCGAATGAGCCATAGAAAGACACAGCATGGAGCTACAGTCGGTAAAGGGAGAGTGAAAAGGACTTTAAGGCAAAAGGACAAGGAGTGGCCTAATTTTGGCTGGACATTTCTGGTAAACTATAGAGACTGAACTAGTTTTTTTCCTGTGACATATAAATGCTTTTGGGGGGATGTAAGGTTCTAGTTAAAAGTGATATGAAGCTTTTTGCTCCTAAAGAAAGAGGAGATTTGTTTTTGGGTTTTGAGATGATTTTGGAAATAGAAGAAGAGAATCTTTGTGTCATACTAGAGGAGGCATCCTTAAACAGTACCCCAATAAGCAAATATGGCCCATGTGCAGTGTTAAGAGAGCTGCTAATGGGTAGGATTTCGCAGTTTGCAGGAGTTCCTTTAAAATCCTCGCAGATGTAGAGCATGGGATGTCTATATAGAACCCAGAGAGACTCCTTTCCTAAAAGAACTGATAAAAGGTTATTTTTAAAATGGTAAAACTGGCTGAAGTTTCAGGTCATGTCTTTTTATGTTGAGTGAAGAAAGGTAAAAAACTTAGAAAGAGAAAGAAAGATGTTTTAGAAGTTTCACTTGTTGTTGATAGTTTTTTTTTCCCTTTTTTTGTGTGTATTAATAAACTATCTTTGTAATTTAAAGATGGGCCTGTTTTGCTTTATATTCTTCCAGTCAAATGAAATATAGAACGTGATAAAACCATCACAAACCCACATGCCAAAACCAGAGGAGCTGGTCATATGTGCATTTTCCTTCCTTCCTTCCTTCCTTCCTTCCTTCCTTCCTTCCTTCCTTCCTTCCTTCCTTCCTTCCTTCCTTCCTTCCTTCCTTCCTTCCTTCCTTCCTTCCTTCCTTCCTTCCTTCCTTCCTTCCTTCCTTCCTTCCTTCCTTCCTTCCTTCCTTTCCAGGTAGTTGGCCTTGACTAGTTTCACTGCTTAGCCTGAAGAATTTAATTTATACTCTTAGAGAGACTTTTGCACGCCTACATCCACAGAATGAAGATTTCTCTCTATGCACTGCAGAGACAATGGATACTTTTAAATTATACTCTTAGCATCAGTGTAAATCAGCCTGTAAATTACCACAGACTGTAAGTTTTGTTTGGGTTATTTATTTAGGTTTTGTGTAAATACTCACTAAAGAAATATTTTATAGAGAGTATTTTTCTATTAACTATTCTATGAGAATATTTTTAAGATACACATGTTTTATGGATGTTAGTATTAGACCACCATCGGAGTTTTCTTTGACGAATAAAGTTTCCAAGACTAAACTACCTCTTGCTCAGGAAAAGAACAAAGAATTTTTTATTTTTCTTTCCTTTTGCTTTCCAAGAGAAACTCTTTGAAAGGGGGGAAATGGGAGAAATAGATATTAAATTAATAACTAGCTCTATGGATTACTTTGAGTGTTGTTTCTTGTTTAATCATAGAGCAGCTGTAGGTTAGACATTAAAAGTTATTGCCTTGTGCATGTTTTGGAGAGTATCCATATGAAGAGAAATGAAGATTTATTAATCTATTTCCACTTCAGCTGCTGCTACTGATCAAGACCCCTTACTGTTGACTGAAAGCATTTAATTTATGGTGAGCAGGAAAACAAATTATTTTAATCCTCTACAGACAAAAACACTTGAAGTTATATTTTCATCATACTAAATACTAGTAACAGACAACACTGTCTACACTGAAGTTACTTCATACAGGTAAAAACTTATTTGAGGTTTCCCTACTGCTAACTTGACACCAATATGTATTGCCTCAAAACCATTAAAAATTGTGTTCTTTTACTCTTATTATCTTTAAGAAAATGTCTTAAGAAGAGAAAAAAAACCAAACAAAACAAACACATCTGGATAAGTCATTGTGAATCTGAAGGTTTGATCACCTGTTTGATAATGTAGATTAGTTACATTCTGTCCTGGTTTTCAGCGAGGACAGAATTAATGTTTTCACAGTAGCCATGAGGGGTCAGAGCCTGGAGCTGTGTGGGCCTGTCCAGGTTATTATTCTATAACGCTCTCATCATATTTGGGGGGTAGAAATAACGCATTGTCCCTTCAGGAAAGAAGGTGGGTGTGGTGCTGGGTCTGGGAAAAGCAGGAGCTTGGCTGGTCCACCCACAATTTTTGTTCATTTTCTTGGAGTCACACTGCTCTGTGTTAGTCAGCATTTTTTGCAAGTAAATCACCCTCTTTTTATACACTTTTGTTATCAATATTGTTGCTGTTACTGTTTGCTTTCTTACCTCATTGCTGTTTCCAGAAAACTGTTCCTATCTCAATCTGTGATCTCTGCCTTTTGTCTCTGTCACCGGAGGGGGAGACAGGAGCAGCTTGTGGTTTGGAGTACTGCTCCTAAACCACTACAAACACAAATAATATTTTTCCCCACTAAGAACTCTAAATGTTCAGATGCTGCATAAGCAATTCGACTAATAAGTTCTCAAATGAATAAATTGTCAAAGAATGGATGCATGTTTTAGATAGGAATAGATAAAATTTCTATAACAAATGTGAAGTTCTCCCCTTGTAAAGAAATACACTCCATCTTCTCATGCTTTTAATTAAATCCATTCAAATTATTTTCAGTGTTTGTATAGAAAATTCTGAAATGACAGAAAGCATTAGAAATAAAGCATTCTTTAGTCAAACAGTTTACACTCCCTGTGGAACTTGCTCTGACATTATATAAACAGGGCTCACTCCAGTGTAAGCTGTCAAACTTCTTGTTAGAGCATCTGCAACAGGAGCTGGGGATTGCTGCTCATCCACAGGGCAGAGACAGCAACAGAAGGGCTGGAGGTTTCCTTGCCTAACACCAAAGTGCATAACCCTCAGCTACTTCAACCCATTTTAGTGAATTTTTTCAGCATTTGCTACAATGTATAATAGGGGCCCTCTCAGCATTGTTTTCAGCCTCATTAAATGGGAGAGTTTTGTCAGGTAAAGTCACCTAGTAAAAATTGCCATGAAGACATTAAGCAGGTGTCATTATGTGACGAAAAGGACACCAGTCATATTAAGCTCTTTTTTTCCACTTAAATTATTCACAGAAGGATTATTCACACACATATTTCAGTATTTTCCATCACCACCACAATGTTGCATTATCCTTTATGCACATTGATTGACTCTATTCTACTTTGAAAAGCATTTAAGCTTATGATTGGAATTTTATTTTATGATGGTCATGATAAAAAGGCAAGAAAGTATGCAGAAGAAAGACATCAAGGTATTGGAAGAGAAAATTGGAGAGAAGGAATTAGGATATATAGCAAGGTATAATTCAAAATCATTGGTCAAGCTGATGGTGCTTATGATAAGGTATAGTGTAATAGCTCAGCAAGATAAATATAATAATGTAATAATTCAGAAGACCTAAGCAGGGACATCATCAACTCTTAAGCTGACATTTTAATAAACCTAATTTTATTCACAGTGCTATTTATTATGTTACTGACTGCATCCTGGACAGCCCTGACAGGCATCTGAACAGCTGCCCAGATGTCCACACATGAGGTGTGTCTCTGTCTCAAGATCCAACCTCGGACAGCAGTTTTATGTTGATGACTGAGGAAGAGTAGGAACAGAGCAAGTGCATACAGTGTTTCCTCCTAAGAGTCTCCAGCCACAAAAAAAATTCAGCTCAGGTCAATTGTGAATTTAAGACCTGATACAAAGGCATCAAGATAAAAAAGAAATTGACTAATTACAGTAGTATTGCTGAGGCCTATGGAGAATTGAACTCTTCATCTCATTCTCAGATTTCATTAAAGGTGATTTAGTGAGAAATTATTCATTGCTGACTAGTTAGATAACTGGTTTTGTTTCTGTAGGTCATGATCCTGTAAGTTATTTGAAGGTCAGCTTATGTTTAAAAGCCTATTTTACAGTCCTCTCCTTTGAGAAAGCATGTTTCTGATTCAGTTTGGAGAATATTTTTTTCCCCTTGCAGAGTAGTTCTAGAAATATAAGCTTTAAAATAAAAGGTACTTGTCTTTTTGACTTTTGGCACAGGTGACATTTGTTTTTTCACACGTCTGCATGCAGTGAGAGATCACTCAGTAAGCAAAAGTAAGCACAGTTTGAAACAGAAGGATGAAATGCTAAACTGTGTGCCAGAAGATTAGAAGCAACTTTTCTATCTCTATAAAACATTGCTAGTGCATTTCAGTGCCAGTTACAAACTGTATGACATTATTTGGTTAAGTATTACAACTTTGGTTTTACTTCTGCAGACACAAAAGAAATTGAAACCATCCCAAATACCAAATATTTCCTCACCCACAGCTTTCAGACCTAATAAACCCATCATTTCCAGAGAACATCTTGTACCTTAGCATTAACTGAAGTGCTTGTAGTGATCCATTGAGGGGTGAGACATAAACATCATGTCATTGTCCTGGTACAAAACAGCTGAAAACAGAAATATTTGTCTTCCTCAGAAAGACAGGGTCATTCAGCCAGCCATGTAGGAGTGCAACCAATATGTCAATACAGACATGAGACATTGGATTTTTTAACTTAATTTTCTGCTTTTCCTCCTTGATAGCCATGTTTCGTGTATTTCTATATCTCTGTTGTGTCAGGGGTCTGAGCAGTGGCCTCTCACCCTCACTATATGAAAGAGTTGAGAATATTTCCAGTCACAGGAAGCAGCAGCAATCTATGCCATCCCTTATTATATTAAATTATTATATTGTTATTTCACTATCTTCTTAGTTAAATCTTCTCCGCTTATATTTCTTTAGTCTTGTGAACACTGCCTTGCAATAAAAGCAATTAAACAGCAGCCTCATTTGGATCCTCTTTTATTGTGATGCATTTTCTTCTCAAGTACCAATGAAAGGCAGAGAGCAGCTGTTACCTTTATTCTGCAGTAGCTTCCAGCCAGCACTGCCATCTCCACTACAGCAGGACAACTGACTTGCCTCCAGGCACTTCTTCCTAATGACAAAAATTCAATTACACACTTTCACTCATGTTTTGTGTGGTATCTTGCTCAGTAAGACTACAATCTCAGATGGGCTTTGAAGGTGTTATTGCAATTAAATAACAAATATGACCTGCTCCCTAGTGCACATTTTGCAACTCAACCACATGCAAAGATGAAACCGTAGCTCCTGCCCTGAAGATTTCACTATCTAAAGATATAAAGTAGTCGCCAATAAGAGGTGACAGAAAACTTGACTAGAAAACTGAACTGTGGTTGTGAGATGCTTTCTTTGGGTTTTGGGTTTGTGGGTTTTTTTTCCTTTGTTTGTTTGGTTTTTTTCTTTGTTTTTGGTGTGTGTGTAAGTTTTGTTTTGTTTTGGGTGTTTTTTGTTGTTTGTTTGTTTGTTTTAAAAATTTGATATGTAAATATCCTGTTTTGACCCTGCCCTCAGTACATCTAATCTAATTGAGCTGAACAAAAATTTCTTAAGTGTAGTAATTCTGTAGCTAATGGTCACATGGGATATAATATTTTCCCTTCACAGGTAATTTTCTTTGACATTTCTAGGAATTGAGCTTTCTACAGTTACAGAATTAATGAAGAAGAGAAAAAGAACACACTGAAATATTTAGAATGCTAATTCCACAGGGTTGGATTTTACCATTATACAGATTTTACCATTATACAATAAGATCTTAGTTTATGACAAGAATTACTATGATATACTGTAATTCCCCTAAAACTCATATGTGCTGTAGAATTTCAGATGTAACCAAAATACCAAGAAATGCATTTTCATTGCTGCAATAGGAATGAGTCAAATTCTCATGCTGCATTTCCAAATGTATAATAACAAAATTCTGCTAACAAAATGCACAATAATTTTCTTTAGCCAGATAATGCTTTCCACTTTATAAATCAAGTGACAGCTGGAGGCAACAGTATATTCCAGAGAAAATGAAATTGCCATACTTAAATGTTCTCATAAAGAGCTGCCCTTTACCTATGATGCCCAGACTATATCTGTAAATAGTGACAGCTTAATTAAAAAAGGCTGGAGTTGAAGCCCATTTCAAACTTACATTTGTCCTGTTAATGTAATGGTCAATACAGGTTTTACATACAAAAAGCTTTTCAGAACGTGAATCCAAGTCTCAAAGAATGTAATAGAAATGTAGTTTTGTCCCCTCTTGATGGTGCTTTCCTCTCTGCTCTTTTTTTCCCTCTGGAGATGTGATCACCCTTGCTACTTTATACTCTGCTGTGTGGACAGTTTCAGATTTCTTCTTGCCTTAGCAATGATATAATACAAGAAAATTAAAAAACAGCAATCAAAATGGGAGCCTCTAGTAAAAAGAGAAACATAGATATTTCTCATGAAAATACCATTTTGTTCATTGAAATAATCTTTGGTTACCAAGGACCAGATTTTCTTGTCCTGAGCTGTATTTTAAATGTTCCTATCTCCAGATCAGGTGCTGCCAAAACAAAAAGAAATTTCTGGTAAAGTTAAAACAGAACTGCTCAATTTTTCCCCTCAAAAGATTTTTTCCATGCTCTGGGACCTTGAGTGTCCCTTTTCAAATGGCTTTGAGTGTGGCTATCAGTCTTCAGTGAGACTTTAAAAATAATCTTAACTAAAATGTAGAGGACAAAAAAAAAAAAATTAGTATCAAAATTTCTCAGAAGTATTAGCTGAAAATCTATCAGGAATTCTTCCTGCCTGGAGAAATCCCCAAGGAGTTGGGGGAACAGAGTGGGAGGGGGTGGTGAACACTTTAAAAATCTTTTGGTTTCTTCAGATACTTAAAATCATAGAAAAAATCGACTTTAAAAGGCATCTTCAGGTGTCATCTTGTCCAGCATCCTGAAGCCACAGCTATGTTCAAAATTAGATCAGACTGCTGGGTGTCTTTTCTATCCAGGCTTTGAATTTTAACAGGGATGGAGGTTCCAGATCCTCTCTAAGAGTCTGGTCTGGTGTTCTACTACCTCCAGCATAAACTTTTTTTTTTAATAACTCTCCCATGGTTGTAATTTGTGTTCAGTGACTCCTGTGCCCCACTGTGTACCTCCAGGAAGAGCCTGGTTTCACCTTCTTCCACCTGCCCCTCAGCAAGTTGCAAAGAACAGCAAGATCTCTCTTCAGCTGTCTCAAGGCTAAACAAGCTCAGCTCTTGCAGCTCCTCCCCACACATGGGATGCTTTATCCCCTGGGCTGATGGCCTCTGTGCAAACCACTTCAGTGTGAGGATACTTTAGTTTTGCCCTTGGGAGCCCAAAGCAGGACACAGTACTGCAAGTCAGGACTCCTAATTGCCAGACATAGAGGAATAAAAGCTTTCCCTGAACTCTTGACTACTCTCCTGCAAAAGCTGCCTCGTGTACCCTTGTCCTGTATCACTGTGAAGGCTCACTGCTGACTCATGTTCACTTCCAGTCTGCCAGGATCCAGAGGCAATTGTGCTCTGAGAAGAGAGGGGAGGGAATACATGAGAGGAACAACTGTGCAGACACCTGGGTCAGTCTGTTTCAGATACACACACAGAGAATCGGACCCAAGTATCAGGATTTTCTCTTTTATTTATTTCAGTCACACCTTTGTAATTGCTCACTTCCCTTGGAAGAAAAGATTGAGAGGAAAATATATTTTTTTCCATTAAAAAAACTTTTTAAAAAATGACAGCACTTCTCTTGCAATTTTTTTGAGTGTGCACACTACAGATGTTGAAAAATGCATTTCATTGTATTTTAGAAACTGCACAATTCTCCAAGGCAAGGAAAAGCACAGCTGTATCATATTGTCTTTGAAATTAGAAAAATGATACATTGATTATTTAACAATAAATGGTTTGTAACTTAATTCTGAAATATGAGCTAAGTTGTCAGTGGATATAATCTAGGATAAATACAAGGACCAAAATGGAGAAATTATTCTTTACAGCAATAAAGCATCACAAAATGACTAATTGTTCTTAAACTTTTAAACATCATAACTGTCATGTTCTTCTCCATTACAGAAATTCTTTTATTAACTTTATACTAACAATGGATTGTCTTTTTCATTTCATACTAGAAATTGCTTTATTTTCATATTGCTTTGACTGCACCTAGTAGAAAATACCTCTCAAATCATAATTGTCAGTGTTTGACACTCCTTTGCCCAGGTAGGACATGCAGAGCAGTGAATGTACAAACTTGTTCTACATTTATCTTCTAGGTGTGGAACAGCTCCTAAATGCTTCAATTAAACTGAAGGATCCCCTAATTAATCACAGTAAGGCATAGTTAAAATCATTAGGAAGTTATTCTATAGCAAATTACAAGTTGTCTTTGGAAGTTGGTTTTAGAATAGTAAATCAAATAATGAGCCAATATGAACTGCTTTCTTTTTTGTTGTATCTGTTATGAAGCCTCTCAATTGTATTTTTTTCTGTGCAGTAAAATTAGTTCAGAAAGCAAAAGAAAAGTTATTTTCTAACTGCTTTGAAAGAGTTTATAATCTGCACAAGCATATCCACATGCAGGCAGTTATATGCAATTAAAATTACATGCAAAAGCAGAGCTTGAGTGCTCTGCAATGGGTCCAGATAAAGGGCCTAAAATCATGGAATCCAAACAAAATAAAAATGCAGGAAGCAAAGGTCAGTTTTGGCCTCTACTTACTCAGTGTACTCTCCTTGTAAGAAATTTTTCTCACATGTTGTACCTGACTGCCACAGTGTCCTACATGGTAAAGCCTCCATTGCTTAGTGGCCTTCTCACTGGAGGATCACACACAGCTCTGATCTAAACCTATTTATCCACGTGGTTCAGTTTCTGTGGAGTCCAATTAGTTCCATTCACTGACAGACACAAGAGTGTAGCATAGTTAAAAACTCTCCCAATTTTGTTAAATTTTCTGGGCATTGAAAAAAATTTATTTTTTTCCCCTCTCCCTTACCTTTTCTAAAATTCTGATGCTTCAGAAACACAATGTTGTCCAAACAACCATACCTGACACTTCATTTCTTTCACACAATTTTAATTTTAAAACACAAGAATTGCTGATTCATTCTGAACATTACCTGCCTACATTTATTGCTTTAATTAAAAACAGGAAGAAGAATGCTGAGATAATTTTATTTTGGGCTCTAACCTATTCATGACACATAAGTAGTAAATTACTTTTATCTTCAACTATTAAAAAAAATTGTGCCAAAGTATATCACCTGAACAGCACCCTCAAAGAGAGAGTTAATTATTGTGAAACAGTCTCTCTGCATAGGAGGGAAATGGTCTGTCACCATTTTCCCCTCATTGTTTAGGCTGCATTGTAATGGGAGACTGGAATATTTGTTCTACACTGATATTAGAATTCAAAAGACAACATTGCTACAGAAGTAGACAGCCTGGTAGCACAGCTTAATTTTAATTTAATAGAACAAATTTTGCAGATAGATCACAATAAATGCCAACTTTCTATGTGACTTATAAGTCACTCAAGGAATATGCTTATAGAAATCCAATTGCTTTCTATGAAATAGAATAAACATCACTTTTATAAATGTAAATTAATGATTTTCTTGTAAACAGAAATCAAATAAAATCTTTCCAGTGTAGGAGGCTTCATAAAAAACCCATCTTGCAACTGCATTAGAAGGCACAGTGCTGGTGAGAGGTGGGAAATGAACAACCTGGCCAGCAAACCCTTCCTTTTATCACAGGTGTGACACAACTCCTGCAATATCTCACTTCTAAAAAAATGGTTCTATACCCATAGAGAAACCACATTTTAGTATTATATCAACTGAAAGTAAAATATCCCATTGCAAGAGGAGAAGTTGTGTCCCACGTCAGTTTTATAATTTCAAGTAACTATTAGAAGTTTGGATGCATCTCAAAATCTTGCTTTGGTGAGCAGATGAAAATACATTTTCCTGGTTATCCTCAATTCAAACAAATTTCCTGTCTCAGGGTAACTAGCAATTCAGACAGACCCACTTGTGATATTTTGCCCATAGATCATTGGATGTGAACTTTTCTTTAAAGATCACTGCTTCAAAATATAAAACACCACCTGAAGTTGCAAGAAAAAATCACAGCCCTGCACACAATGACATTCAATTCATTCCAATATAGCTGGCATGGATCTGGAGGCTTTCATATCTACTGTCCTGACTCAAATGTATCCTGGAAACTGAAAATTAACTTGTAACTCAGATTGAGCAGCTCACTGACTGCTTACACTATTCTGTTCTCCCAGGATTTCTTGGTGCAACAATCTACCTATCTAAGATGCCTGAAAAGATTTTCCTTATTTATAGTCAGTGTCAGAAGTGCTGTCATTTAGTGGCCTTTGGAATTTCTCTGTGCTATTTTATTTGTCATATCTCCCTCTGTTCACTCAGAATACCTACTACTTTTTTTGCTGTTTCAGTCATTCCTTCAACACTACAGCAATCACTATGGTTTTGCAGCATTTTACCACAAAATGCTCATATTTCCCAGAACTTGCTTTCAATGCCCAGTATTTTTTTTTTTCCAGTAGGCTGCAAAAGACTTCAAAATAACTAGAATTAACACATGGGAAAGGGTTATGGAGAGAAAAGAACAGGTCCTCTGGAGGAGCTGCAGCTGCAGAAAGGGAGGAAAGTAATGAACCAAGGGAAGGCAGGACATTTGAAAGGAAGCTTAGAGATTGAAGGCAGAATAGAGTCTGGATTTACCCTGAATTGCTTATCTTGATTTACTGCCTCATATCTGTGGTTTTGAATGAGAAATTTAAATTATACGTTGAAAATTAAGTCACAAGAGCTTGAAATTTATCTGTAGGCTGATTTTCAACCACCAGGATGTTCCCTTAATGATTTTTCAATCTTCTCCTGCTGGTCTGGAAGAATGTACTAAAGGCAGAAGGAGGATCCTATCTGCACCTATATTCTTCCCTCTACTGCCTGTTCTTGTTATAAATGCTTCAGTAACCTCTGCCTCAGACAGTGAATTACCTCAGTGACATCCAGGATGTCAAGACTTTTGTTCAAAGTCAAAAGTACACACTGTTCCTAAATGTCAGCTGGTAGCCCAGTTCTGCTTTTACTTTCAAAATTTCTCTGTCTAAATGCACATGGAACTAATATGCCTACTAGGAATAGAAAACTGATGTGCCAATGGGATACTACATCCCAAAAATGACTTGTCTGAAAAGCTGGAGCCAAATCCATCTTCAGGAAGAATTCCAATGGGGATATATGAATGAATAGTTCTTCTTTCTGCATTACAGGCACCAAATAATGTTGCAGATTACTCTGACACACTCTGGCTTTCTAATACCAGTAATATGTGCTCACCTCAGAAAACTGTCATTGGTCTAAGACTGAAGATTTTGATTCTTCAAATATAAACAAGCTATTATAAGAGGCTTTCTTCATAACTTGAGATCAGCCCTGCTGTCCTAGCAAGGAAAACAATGTGTATTAGAAAAAGACACTCAGAAATTCATTAATCTTTTCTTAATTGAACTTTCTCAGCCAAACCCACACAAAATTCAGTCTCCATTAATATTACACTGTTGCTTGACTGATTCCACTTAGATGTCTCATTTTATTTTACCTTTACTTCAGTTGCTTTTTTCCCTGATGTAAAATCCTCTTTCACCTTTCAATTTCATCTGTAATCTCTTACTAGAAATCAGACTTTATTTCTATTCCTAAAGACTAATGCTGTCTAATGCTACCACTACAGAAGCAAAAGTCACTGAAGTTGTTCTGGGTTTTCTGTATCACATTGATACAGAACAGATTGAACCATAGTCTCTGCTGCATTTTATTTTCAAACCCTTTTCTAATGCCCTAGCTAAGAAGTGAGATCACAGGTAAAAGGTGACTAAATCCCTGCCCTGTGCTAGCTGACTGGTCTGAGATCCCTGTAACTTCAAACACTGCTTAGCTTATGATCTGCATGCCCCTCCCCTGCATACAGCTGGCCATAAGACCAAATAATTTGTTTCAAAACCTGGGAGGTTCAAAAACTGAGAGGTTTGGGCGGGGAAGGAGAGAGGGAGTCCTGTTTTGCACAAGAAAAAGTCAAGGATTTTTGACACATTTTATAAGAATAGCGAGCATAAAACTGCTGGTGCTTCAGAGTACCTAACATATTTTGAAAGTCCATATCCACTTAACCCATACTCCAGTTTATCTTTCTATTTTTCTTTTACTATAATGTCTTGCTTGGATGTGGCAAGCTCTTAGAGTATATCTCCATCTATGCTAGCAAAGGGAGATTTCCTCACAGAAACCATTCTGGTCAAAATTCTGTTCTTCAAGCTCACCTCGGTTAAAATAAGGTATAACTTTATAAATGCATACCACCCTGAGAAATGATGCAAATTTTAGACTCAGGTTCACTGCTGGTTCAGGATTGAGATATTGCTAGAGTAGCTGACCTGTCTTCTCACATGCCAAGAAGCAGGTAAGGGTTATCACTGCAGACCAATACACTTTTGCTACCAACCCATTTCCTCTAGACCCAGCATTGTACCAGATCACATCCAAACATTTCTTGTCCTCTCACACTGCTTGGCAGACAGGTGCCAAAAAAACCATTGCAAAACTGGCTGGGAAGGGGTATTTGAAAGTATTGAATATTTTATATTTAGATTAAACTTTGAAACTTGAATATTTTTCACCATGGTGCCCTGATGGAACATGTCACTCAAAGAAGAGTGAGTAAATTATAACCAGAGAGATCATTCTCTCTTCTCACAATTTCCTAGTACTATTTGAAAGGGGTGAACACCCATTAGCACAGACTGGACACAATGACTTAAGCTGCATTTAAGGCAGCACTGAACTGAGTGCTCTGTTAAGAACCAGAAATATTTCTATGTGTAGTTCTATCAAGTAACTGGAATGGAATTAAGGAGACCATCAATGTCTGACACAGAAGGTCCAAAGTTATATCACAACATATCCTGTAAACTCTGTATATTCTGTTAGTTGGTCTAAGATAGGAAATTATTCTTTTTACCTTAAGGATGTCAAATTGCTTATGAAAATATTAATTTCTGCCACTTTCGAAGACTTCCAGATATTAAGTGTATAACTTGTTTTTGTATTGCATTTTGCCCAATTTTATGACAGAAGTCAGAACAATGAATCACATCAGGATTTCATAAAAGTCCCTCAACACAACTTCAGATAGTCATTGAACTCTAATTTTCACTTTTCTCAGCATTACGTTTAAATTAAGCAATCTTTCATGATACAATAAATTCAAAGCATCAGACATTCTGCTTTCAGGAATTGCACCTCTCCAGGTTAAACTCTGTAACACCACCCAGATTTTTTCTTCTAGTCCAGTGCCAATTTTTTCAAACTAAATCTTTCTGAGAAGCAAATGAGCATTCCTAGATGTGTAGAAAATACCACGTGTATTCTCAATGCTGTCAAAAACTTGGTGATTAATTAATTTATGCACTGCATCTCAGACTAGTTTTGTGGTGCCTCTTAATTATATATAGATTTCTCTTCAACTTGGCTCTGTTTTCCTCTGCTGATGCCCATTTTCACCTATGGTTTTAACTGGCAATTCCAGCCATTTTATAACAACATCGATCCACCTCAGGATATCCCTGTTCTACCTCTCTTTTGATACCTTTCTACTTGGGTCTCAGAAGGGAATTCAAGTAACCTCATCCCTCTAGTTTCTCTGGGAGCATGATAAAAGGTGCTGGAGCCAATGTTTTTCCATTTTCCTCTTGCTTGCCTTGTCTTTTTTCATTAAGTTTTAAAAGCCAGGTCTACTTATTATGTTAATGTAGTTATTAAAGGAGGAGAGAACTTTAGTAAAGATATCTGAAAGGGTTTTATCCTGTTTGCTTTAAAAATGACAATCATTAATTCTAATCATCATAAAATTACTTTGTTGAAAATTGAAGTCAAATAATTATTTAATTTGATCCATAAAGCCTCCTCGTAGAGCTCAGAGAAAATAAAATTGCAATCACTCATTTTCTACTTTCTGAAACATTATATTGCAATTTAGCAGATCATTTCTGGCCATAGAAACAGTTAATTTAAATACTATAAATCAGGCAGATGTTGTGTAGTTAGTGTTTTACAAAAGCAAAATTTACTCTACCAAAGTTATGCAGCTCAGAATCATTATTAAATGATCAAAGCACACAATCTTACTGACTTAGTAGTTAATTGCAACTCGTTTGCTCTGTACTTGAGGGGGTGATGTTTGATTTGTGGCTGCTGAGGTAAACATCCTGTCTAGTTTGTTTTTGTCTCTGTGATAAGTGCAGTCCTACTGAGCAACCAAGAAATATTAATGAATATCTATGATCTTTTTTTCTTCTTTCCATGTTGTTTCAGCACAGGCACATTAGTCTATAGATTAATGTTTAAATCACAATTCAGCCTATAATTTTGAGCATCTGTGAGAAAAGATACCAGTAGTCACCTGAGTGAGCTGCTAAGAGAAGTAAATACTCCATGAAGGATGCATGGAAGGGGAGGAAGAAGCATGAGTAAATGTAACTCTGACTAAGTATCAGCACAAAGACAAACAGAGGCATTCACCTTCTGTTCTTGGTCCTGCAGCTGGGACACTGTGATCCTCCTTTTCCCAGAAATTTACAGGTTCAACTCCAACAGGACACAAACAGCTCCTCAGAGCAATGTGGGTAAATTTTGGCATTGCAAACACACCGGGTAAGTTAGAAGACACATTTTTCTTTCTGTAATTTCTTTTTCTTTTTCTGACAACCAGCCTGAATCTTTGCCCATGTCCTTAGATTGATGATAAGCTGTGAGCCATACAAAGCCACAGACCCTTGAAAAATAGTTTACAAAGACAAGACAACCCTCATTTTTCTTAGGTACTCCTGGGTTTATGTTACAGCTTCCCTGATGTCTCAAGTTTAATGTTTAACTTCAAACTAACCAATTAGAATGGTCTAGACTCAAAACAAAAATTTATAAACCTTGTCTGTCCTTATACATAGTACTTGGGTGTCTGAAATATATTTGAAGATCTACAGATGAGAGAGAAGCAGCTTCACAAATACAAATCAGATTTTGTTTAATGGTCATTTAGCTACTGAAGCAAAGAATCAGGCTGTTGGAGAGCCCAATTTAGTGAAAGGGAAAGGAAAAGAAAAAAAAAAGCTGTTGGCAGTATTTCTGTCTTCCTCTCTTTATTCTTTATTATACCTTAGGGTTTTGTTTGTTTGTTTTAAGAAACAGTAATCTGGAAAAGGCAGTGACATGGAGCTGTTAAATTGATGCTGGACCTTGGCTTAACTGGGAGAGTGCTGATGTACAGGGACCTGCTATTGTCACCTCTAGAGATAAATGATTTTCTAAAGGGAATTACCTTTCCCTGAACCAGGACCAACAGCTACTTCTAAATAAGTTGTACAGTATGAGGCACTACAGCAATAATCTGGCTTTCAGTAATTTTTAGCATGTACACAAATCTGCTGCTTTTTAGTAATTTGGGGCTTTTTGTTTTTGGTTTGGTTTTAGAAGCACACGAAATTTCAAAATTTGCTTCTTGCTGTTGCCATTGACAGAGAAATGACTGTTCTAACTAAATGTCTGAAACTGAGAACTGCTGCAAAACATACCAGCATGCTGCTGCTGCTGACCATGTTGTTAAAATTCTGGTAGCAAGTTCAGCTGGATGTCAGGTGGCACCAAAGGCATAACTCTTTCATCAGACTCCATTCTGCAGTGGCTATAAGAAGTAAAAACATAACGTTAATGTCTGGAAATATAGAAAGAGAATGGGAAAAGTATCTGCTTTCTTATTTCAGAAACTGACAGGGTAAGTGTGGTAGGATAGTTATGCCTGCCATGGACAGATGAGTTATATCCTGAAAACCTCAAAGAAATTCCCCCTTTGCTTCAGAAACTTTGGGAACAGACCCATTCACCTGACTGTTTAAATAAATGTAAAGGCTGGAGGGACCAGTGAGTACCCTGTTGAGCTCATGTCTCCTTGGCTTCATCAGAGTAGGGAAGGAGAACACACAACTCTAGGACTCCCCAGCCCAAGGTTTTATTCCTTGGAAAATTCTTCTATCATTGTTTTATATTCAGGTAATCTACCAAAGCTAAGTTTGACTTCAGATTTTTATCTGAGAAAAAAAAAAAGCAAACTCTATTCAGCCAGGTGAATGTATCATCTAAAGTGATCAATATCAGCAGCTAGTGAAAGAGTGTTACCTTCTGTCTCATAAGGCCAAAATGAAATTGTTACATCAAAGGATTATACTTATGTAAAAAGGAGACTCAAACCATTCTTTTAGTTATCACAATGTCTTGACTAGCCATTCTGGGGGAGAATCCTCATCCTTTTACTCCTTCTGCATCTCTCTCAGTTTCTATAAGACTGTCTGCTGCTACCTTTAGCAACACACTTTATTTTACAAAGTCAACACTGGACTAAACTCTTCCTCAATGAGGTGGAATAAAGTTGGTATCAGTGTTGGTACTACCAGTGATAAAGTCACCAGTGTTGGCTAGTACTGATTGTGTGTCTGAAAAATAGACCTGTTTTCTACTCCTTCAAAATATATTTCTATACAGCTGAAAAATGCATTGAATATCTACTTCAGGTACTTCAAATTCTGTGAGAAATAAGGAGTGATTTTATCACAGCACTAGTGAGGTATTGTTTCTACAAGGTTTTCACAGGACTCACTCCATCTACTGTCTGGTTGCTTTATTAGCTCAGGAGAACTCTCATCTAAGAGTGATGAGTATCAGCCCATGAAGCTGCCACAATCTCAAAATCCTGCTCAGCAGAGTCAGTAGAAATTCACTGCTGCACATCAAAGCAATTTGGCCTGAGGGAACTGGGTAACATGCTGGCCTATCTTGCCTTTTGAGGTAATTAAAAATCACACGTCTGGGAATCCATTAATGACACAACTGAGGTCCCAAAGGACAGAAGTCATTATGTGTATGAATCATGCTCTCTCATCCTCAGTTTTAGCAACCTTGGATAAAACTCCTTGGATCTTCAGAAGATTAAGTCCACAATGTGAATCTCTTTAGTCATGATCTGTTTCCTGATTGTGTTCCAAGGAAGGACTTTTGTGCACTGAACCAAGCACTGAGCAAATTTTCAAATGACTGAATACTTTGTACTTTGGGAGGAAGCTGAAGACTAGATTGATTTACATCTTTTTGACACAAATTGGCTTCTCTCTGCCTTTGGTTTTCTAGAGAGAGGTCCTTAGGGTTAAAGTAACTGCACACACAGAGGCAGAGAGTAAGTTAAAAAAAAAAAAAGATGAAAGGAGGAAATATTTTAAAATCTAGTAGAGAACGAAAGAGAAAAGGAAAATGAAAAAGAGAAGGGGAAAAAAGGGGAATCTACCCTTAGTAAACTGGACTTGGTTCTGAAAAAGCAGATGAAAATTAAGTCAAGGGTTAGGAGAACAGCTCAAGATCGGTGCTTCAAAGTGTCCTCTACACATTATTTTAGGAGTGGCAGATGGAAAAAAAGGTCTTTCCCCCAAGTAACAGAGTTGCTCTGCACTGCTTTCTAGAGAATTTGGTTGACTAGCTCATAACTGTATCACAGAAAATGAAATTGAGGGGAACCAGAACAGTGTAAAACCATGAATTGTGGTCTTCCAATGCTTGCCAGTAGCACAGACAATATATCCAAACAGTTCCTCACTAGTCATATGCACTGCAAATTTCAGTTCCCAATCCAAAATTAGTCAAATGAGCCCTGACTGTACATTAATGTTCTTCTACTGGTTAGCAGGTGTATAATCTTATTCTTGGAGAAAATAAAAATAAATTCAGATACCAGAGTTTACAAGAAAAAATTATTGGCCATTTGTATGCAGTAGGTATGCCAGTGGCACAATAGTGACAGAAGGGTCAGCATTAGTCTCAAACAGCAGTGATAGTGCCCAAACTGAGCTTGGAACATGCAGCACCCACAGCAGGACCTCAGCTCACATTACCACGCAGCAGAAACACAGAGGACTTGAGATTGCCTCCCTTCTGCATGAGCAGGGAAGCAAAGGGCATACCAATGGATTCCAGGATGGGGAAAATGCACACAAATAAAAACAATCTCAAGAACAGGGAATGACATTGACAATAAAATTTAAAATATTTACCTCATGTTTTAACCACAGTGGGCTACAAGGAGCTCCCCACAGCCATTTGCTCACTGCTCAGGATGGGATGGGAGAGAGAATCAGAGTGGGAAAAGTGAGAAGGCAGGTGGGTTGAGATAAAATATTATAATAATTACAAAAATAACAAAAAATATTATTAATAAATGAAAAAGAAAACAACAAAAAGGAAAAGTAAATCTCAAGAAAAATAAGTGATGCAAATGAAAACAAATTGCTCACCACCGACTGACTGACTCCCAGTCTTTTCCAGAGCAGCAGCCCCTGGCCCACATTCCCCCTGCTTTAAATGCTGAGCAGGATTCTGTGTGGTCTGGGATATCCCCTGGATGAGCTGGGGTCAGATGTCTCTGCTGTGCCCCCTCACAGCTGCTTGTGCACCCCCAGCCTCATTCTTGGTGGGGTGAGGAGTAGAAAAGGCCTTGGTTCTGTGCAACCCCCCTCAGCAACAATTAAAATATCAGTGTGTTATCCATATTGCTATCATCCTAAATCCAAAACACAGCAGTGTGCCAGGTACTATGAAGAAAATTACCTCTATTCTGGCCAAACTAGTTCGAGGAGTCTTAAAATATTCTCCCAAAGTAAACCAAGATGCAGTCTCTTCAGAATCAAAAAATACAGAATAGGGACTTAGTACCTCTTCTGTAAGCCTGAGCCTATGTCTCCTTTAATTAAATGAAATAAAAGATAAATGCAATGCTAATAGAGTTTTCTTATCAAATGTTGAATTTAGATTTCTTCAGAAAGCTTAGTATCTCTCTTGGCTTTCTACTCACAACTTAATGGCTTCAATTAAACACTTTTTCAGTCAGGCACATCGACATGGCCAGAATGAAGCAGAATTCTGCAAAACCTCCAAGCATACAAATAGCTTGTTTAAAAATCCTTACATTTGCTCCAGCTCTGGGGCCATGGCTGTGTTCTGTTGCCCTCTCCTGTCACTTCTGTGTCCTTACAGCAGTATTGACTACCGGCTAAACACAAGATTATGAAAATTCACATCCAATTGCATAACAGCAAACCACCACTCTGAAATTTTTCTAAAGCTTTTTCAAAAGACCTTTTGAAAGCTCCCCTTGCTTGCTTCTGTATTGCTTTGCATAGTAAATTGATTTAAGCTATGGCTCTGTGTACGGCTTTATGTCTCTGTATTTTGAAAAAAAAAGGACTATAATTATAAAGTCTATGATATACTTCAGGATAAGAGCTTCTAGATAAAATCATGAAGCTATAGAAACAAGGAAAAGTTCTAATGGCTCCAAGGAACTCAGACTTTTACTTTCTGGCACTAAGGAGTCCTGCCTATCACCAACTAAACCCAGCTTGAAATAACTTATTGGCAATTGTTTATAGCCATGTTGCTGAGGGCGAATTACACAGTCCAGTAAAGATTTTCCAGGTTTAATGAACAAGTTGTCAATCTTATTAAATTTGTTGCACAGCTCCAGGAGCACCATAAATAATAACTTGTCGTTACTGCTGGAATTCAGATTTTGAATCCCAAAATGTCTGTGCTTAGGCCATTGGATCAAACTGACAAAGACAACTATTTCCCAGGCAGTCTTTGGACAAGAAAATTCCTTCCCCCTCCTTAACTGTTGATATTGATGTTTCTTACTAAAGATGTTAAAGTAGAAAAATGTGTCTTTTGTTTTCCACAAAGTGAAGTCATGATTGAACTGTTGAAAACAATCAAAATACTTCAATATGAGAACAGTGGGACATAAGCATTACATTGGTAAGACTTTCAGTTTCTGGGCTGAGTTGGAGCAGCACCTGAAGGGTCACATTGAAATGCACAGATTTGTCACGGGACTTTCCCTTTCATTAAGAGAGGCTTTGCTTACACGTGAAACTCTGACCAGTTGTACCAGCATAGCTACTAATGTAATGTACCTTGAGATGATGCCTTGGGAGGGATGTCCTGAAACAGAGACTGAACAGAGCTAGAGAATAAAGTAGATATTTATTGAGAGGCCCTTGGGCAGGACAAGAGCTTGGCCAGGGCTACACTCAAGATGGATTTAGAAGGGTCACATAATCCCAAACCAGACACGAGCTTACACTTTTGCAAATTTTGGTCCATTTGTATATTGAGGTTTAATTGTCCAATTGCAGCTTTGGGTTGTGAGGTCTCATCCTTCTTTCTCTCTTCAGTCCACTGTTGTTTGTGCTTTTGGGCCTGAAAGTTGTCCTTGGTCTCCAGCAGGAAAAGGATTTGTTTTGCACTTAATATGAGGCTCAGAACTGCACTCCTAGGCAGCACAGAATCTGAAAAACATGAAAGCTAAAACTCAAGGCATCACTGCGCCTTCCCAACGGCACGAGGTGTTCCAGGCCTGGGGAACACCACTAGATGGGGATGTTTTCTCACTTTTCTCACTTTCGCCTCATCCTCTGGCTCTGAGGATCTGCATTTTCTTACTGTAAGTACACTAATTTTTGATGACTGCACATTAAAAAGCACAAAATGAGTTCAAGAAACTTTCATAGATAAATAGAAGATAGAAATATTTGCACATGGCAATGAGAAAAAGAATGGATGAAGTTTAAGTCTGGTTGTTTAAACTTGGTGGAATGAACAGAGTGTTGTACAAGCAGGCAAAAAAGATTGGAAGAATACCTGAGGTCTCTGTGTTTTTGTGCAACAAAATGAATTATTATTTATTTAGCTTATGTCATATGGTGGAAAACATCTTTTAGTGATGTATCTTATCCACAAAGCAGTTTTCAGCTCCAGGGTTTTTAAACACATTCATCCCCAAGGAAAAAAACTCTAAACAGGATATGGGGTGTGGGTCATTGCTGAAGTGACATCTTCTACCCTCATCAGTATTCAAAATAATGGCAAGGACAGGGACTGATTTAGAAACAGCTGAATGGCTAAAACGAATTGGGAGATCTTGCACAAACCATTCTATAATTCCATGATCTAGAAAGACCTGCTATTCAAGTGAAGCTGGAGAAAAACCTGATCACTGATGAGTTGCAAAAACTTGTTAAAATACATTTTAAGATGAATTTTTCAGTCAAAAAAAGTTATTTAAAAACAAAAGTATTTTTTCAAGTTTAATATTTCCTACATATATTATAATTCTTAATAAATGTTGCATGAAACAAAGATTTAAAAAAAAATCAATTTTTTTTTCCAAAAACTTCATTGCTGACGTTCAAAAGTTATCATTCCTTAAGTCGTAGAATCATCATAGAATCATAATGGAATCTTCATAGAATGGTTTGAATTGGAAGAGACCTTAAGGATCATCCAGTTCCAACCTCTCTGCCATGGTAAGGGACACCTTCCACTAAACCAGGTTGCTTCAAGACCCAGCCAGCCTGGCCTTGAACACTTCCAGGGATGTGGCACCCACAACTTCTCTGAGCAACCTCTGCCAGGGCCTCATTACCCTCAAAAGGAAAAATTTCTTCCTAATCCCTACTCTAGATCTTCCCTCTGTCAGTGTGAAGCCATTTCCCTTTTCATGTGATATCACCAGTATTGTAGTATTTAATTTCTGGATGACTTTGGTTAAACACATAGGTTTTCACACATATCTGTTTTCTCTTTTAATTTCTGTATCTGTTGAGGAATAATTGCAATGAAAAGGGTTTTGTTCCCTTTGCCCCATTCTTTGATTCTGCTATGACTGCTACTGCCCACACAGTACTTGGGTAATAAATAGTGATGACAGTCTCAGAAAATCTGAAGAGGTCAGGGACACAGCCTGGTTTTTAATACCTCTAGGACAAGTTGTGCCAGGGGATGTTTAGATTAAATATTGGGGAAAAAAATATTTACTGAAAAGTTTGTGAAGCATTGGGATAGGGTGCCCAGGGAAGTGGTGGAATAACAATCCCTGGATATGTTATTCCAGGGATACGGCTTAGTGGTGACCGTGGGAGTGCCAGGGTAAGGGCTGGACTCAATTATCTGAAAGGCCTTTTCCAACCTAAATGATTCTCTGATTCTCTGATTCTTTGCTCCTGGCTACAACAAAATTGCCTTGGTTATCTGTACAGTCACCCTGGCCACACATTCCCACTCAGATTGTCTGCAAATGCATCACAAGGGGCATGTGGGCAGGCCAGGAACACAATGAAGTTGTTTTTAAAATCCCAGCATAACTCATGTAAGAGTGGAACTGATTTCTTACGGCTTTGTTTTGTTATGGTTTTGGATTTTTTTCAATTCACATATAAGTGACCTAAAACAGAATTAGTGTTGTGGAATAAGGATTCTCATATGAGGTTAATGAAAGTTTTACTCCCCAAAAGCTGGTTTAGCCAATCATATTACAGAACTGTAAACAGATCCTAAATATTTGAAGTTTCTATTTAGTAAACAGAATGAGAAATAGACAATTGTAGATAATTCATGTTCTGAGTAACTATGTTTGTACCTTTTTGTTAATAGGCAGAAAACAAAGAGCATGGTAGTACCTCTACTCTGGGCAGTTCTTTACTATTTCTTCTAAACCTCTTAACATAAATGTACATCCCAGACATCTCTGTCAGGGACTTTTTATGCCAGTAATGAGAATTAAGGGCGTGTATATAACCTCAGTTGGAGAAACCATCTGCAAAATATTGATGGCTCAGAAGCAAATTGGAAGCTCAGACAGTGCATCTGTTTGAATACACAGAAAAGTCTTTATTCAACAGGAGAGGCAAAAAGTAGTATTTTCCAATGTAGTTAGGTGATTTAGAAGCCTGATTTTACTGACATTCAAAACCCAAAAACTTTAATTACTGGAGGGCTTTGGTTAACTTTACTTTTTGAAATTCCCTCATTCTCACAGTGACTTTTTTCTTGTATATTATGCTCTACAAAAATTCTAAAAGAGAAAACCAAAGCTGAACAGAAACAAGAACTATGCATTCACTCATTTGTAATTTCTCTGAATTCAGTTAAATACTGTACTACAAAAACTTAATTTTAATGTGCTGTACTAAATCAAAGATTCCTGCTGAGTCAGAAGGCATGCAGTTTATAAATCAGACTGTAAACATGGACAAGTAAATCCGGGCAATATATAAAAACTCTGGAGTTAGCACATTTGAAACAGAAGCTTTAAAAGTAAACCTTTATAAATCAACTCTTTAAATCAAAGAGAAAACAATGATTTTTCTTGTCCTATGCACCAGTGAAAAGTTACTCCCCAAGCAACTTGTGTAGATAAAAGCTCAGTTTTTAATGCAGGTTGATGTATTTATGTACAGAGAAACTACAAACCAATGTTAAGCAAAAAGTGTAAAAAATCTAAGTACCAATCCAGAAACATTTTGACACCAAGTAGTTTAACAGTTGGATAATTCAAAAGAATGTTTAGATAGATACAAGGTAGGGCATGACCACACAGTAAAGGACAGTCAGCAAGGGGCCTTCATCTGCTATAAATTATGGAAAATTTAATTAGAGAAAAGTCATTAAGCCTAAAGTGAGCATTTCCTACCAGTTCATACAAAGCAGCTTTTAAAAGCTTATTAAACTTTCAGTATCAAGGCCTACACATTCATGTCTGATTGGGAAAATTTTTTGTAAGTTTTTATATTTAAGCACACATTTGTATGGTGAGTTAAGCTCTGGCTTTGCAGGGTCTGGTATGGCTTTTATTTCTTTACAGTTGAGGCAGCTTTTCAAGGACTGTGCTGGCAAATGAGGTGTTACTGTTCAGATGGACTATAAAAGAACATTTTACACACGGCCATAACATTACTTTGTAAATGATTTTGTTCTCCAAATTTAATAATCTTTCTGGAACTCTTGGTTCCTCAAGGTCAGAAATTTCTCCTTCCAGGTTTCCAAACATTATTAGAGTCAATATCTAATGAGGACATTTATGTAGTGAATAAGGTGGAATAATGATAAAATGATATAGTTGCTAATAGGTAACAGTGGAAGACTTATTACTTTAGAAGGTTCTTTTTCTTTATATTTTAGAGTGAGAAGCTGGACAAAAGTGTGTCTTTTTAATTTGAATTTCACTTCCAGGACTGACTCTGTCATTCTAAGATTTGTAATGTCTACAAGTATATACATATCTATGCGCATACATGTGCGTATATATGTATTTATGTACAGCTGGCTACACCAGGCCATACATTAACAGAGCAATCTGTTGAAACAACACAAACTTTCTAATTCTATTTATGTTATACATCCAACTTTATCTTCAGTGTGAATTACAGCCTTTCTGCAATTTCCAGATGTAACCCCTTTCTTTCTTTCTTTCAATGCACCAGGTCTAAGCTTCCTTTAAGACTGCATTTTCATCAAGGACCTGCCAAAGCTGTTCCAGTCAGAGCCCAGGCACATAATGGAGCCAGGAGGAGCCATAGGAGACCAGAGGACAGAGCACACTCATTTGAGTGTGTCTGGCTGCTGCATGAACTTTCAGAGAAGATTAATTGATTCTGGAATCCGACTGTCTTTTGGAAAAAATCCAAAACCCTGAACCTGCAATCCCTTTCCTCTTTGATAACAATTTTGCTCAAACCAGTTCTATGTGCACAATATCAAGCACATATCCATTATACTTCTTTATTTTTTTTAATCCCATTCCAACAGCGAGTTCTATATCCTAGTAAGGAAGAAGAGCAAGTGTCCAAGAAACCCTTTAGAGGCTTTTCTATTGCCCTGTTTTATTTAGAAGTTTCTGAGTAGAGGATAGACATCCCTATACTAGAAATTCTTTACTCTGTGCACCCAATGTATATGGGCACACATACAAAGTTTTATGTAGTCAGAGTTTAATGGTGTGCTTTTGAACTTTATGTAGAATTTGATATGTGAATTACATTCGAAGGCACATCAGACAGAATTTAATGTGTGTATTCAATTATTGAGTGGTTCCATACTGCAGACATTTACTTAATTATCCTTAAACTGAAGCATGTGAAATAGAGGTTTTGGAATAAAGGTAAACTGTGAAACATGAAGCCACACTTTAAAATTGTAAAAACAGAAATAGAATTTTTTTCTCCTAAAGAATTGTTATTTTCAGTCTCTGTTAAAGAACTGTATATCCTATTTAGAAGTCATCCCAGCACAAGACTCCTGAACTGAAAAAGAATTCCCTCAAGGCATATCCAGCTCATTGCTCCTCTTTGGAAATCAGGTCACAAAATATTGGCTAATTATTTCAAATTGCTGATTCTTTGAGCAGATGAGAAGATGTTGAGTTATCCAGCTGATACCAAGATTGCGTCAATTGACTTTTGGATAAAGGGAAAGAAAAATCTGAATAATGACAAAGCATTTCAAAGGCAGTGCTTTGGCACAAAGGTATGTCAGAAAATTAGTGAAATCTAATGATTATATTTTTCTAATTATGATTTCATTGGAATACCAGGAATTCTGTATGACACCCAATATTACTGCCCATTTTGGTGAAAATACATGTGCTTGTGGTTTGTTCCTTCACTTGTACCTGACCTGCCCTCACTGGCTAAACTGAACAGAACTATCTAACCCATGGGCATGCAATCAATCACAGCAACTAAATATTATATGCTTTCCCCACAGTGCCTGGGGATTTTGTTATTCCTATAATTTATCTATTTTTCCTTACAATTAATTTATATATATATATAATTTTGTGGGGTTTTTTTTGTTGTTTTGTTTTGTTTGTTTTGGTTTTGGGGTTTTTTGGGGGTTTTTTTTGTTTTTTTTTTTTTTTTTTCCCTTTGGACCATGGGCTGTCCTTAAAAATAGGCATTGCACAGTATATTTTAGGTCTGACAGAGGATTTTGAACCCCTTTCGCACACAAATAATAGTGATCAACTAATTTATTGTTAGATTACTAATCAGCTTTTTGCTCGTCACATCTACTTGTTCAATTTCTCTTGTGTAATATAGTTTTTCTTATGTAATACAGTTACGTAGTTTTTACCACAGCCGTAGAACTGTCTCTTTTTGTATTTGTCCTGAATTAGTAGAAAAACAGATAAATTTTCATCTTTGAGTAAAGACACACTGGCAACTCCAGACAAATAAAAAGAAAACATCCTTTAAATCAGGACCTATTTCTATGTCATTAAATGATTTATGACAAAGGGAATTAGTTTTAGAAACTGTGAACCACTTTAAATTTCCTAAGCTTCCACTCTCTCACTGGAAGTAGCCTATTAATGCTCCTGCTCCTTTAAAGTCCTTTCCTGCTCCTCTCCAGCAGGAGTCTGAATGACTCTTCTCTCACCTAGATCAAGCCTTTGTCTCCAACTCTACTGGCTGGGCTCTTCTGTGTCCCAGAAAAAGGTGGATGAAGAGTGGAAAGATGAAATCAAGACAAAGCGGCAGCATGATATAGAAACTTCACATCAGGCTGGTGAATAAAGGGCCAATCCACATTTTGGAGGAGTGTACATGATGTATCTTCAGCATCCTTCTTATTGAGAAACCTTTTTGTGTTTTCTTCATTATTAACAGGATCCAAATTGTTCTCTGCAGATGTGGTCCAAGACATGCTTTTAAACATATGAGAAAAATCACCTTTAAAAAAGACTTGACGTTTAAACCATGTGCTTCTTGTGGAGCTGAACTACAAAGGACTTTTTTTGGCCACAAATTGGTTTTGGACCTTGGAAAAAAGTTAATGGCAAAATTGACAGGTGCACATAAAAATTAGTGTGTTAATATGTCATCTCATGATAAGAAGATAACTTATGAAGAGCCTATACCAAAGTGTTTCTGAGGAAAATAAAGGTTCTGCAGAACTGGTTAATTCCTCTTTTTTCTCAGGACGAATGGGAATTTGAAAGAAAGGATTCTTCTCATACAGATCACAATCTGGCTTGAGATTTAGAGGATCAAGCCTAGAAAGACCCCCCTTCCTCTCATCAGCCTTCACCCAAAAAACAGCTGCAAATTCCTAAATTCAACATGAAGGCAAAGAAAAGGCATGGAAAGAAGAAGAGGAAAAAAGAACTGCATAAACCTAGTGAGAATTGTAATATACCAGAGATCTCATGTAAACATTACTGACATTAAATTTCTACTTGTGTTATTTTATAGACTTAGCAGATATGCCAGGCAGCCAGATTTCTGAGTGTTTTTCTGAGTTGAACATTCAAACATTTTGAGGTCCTGCTTTCATCACCTAATATTCAAAATCTGTTGGATGCTATTGAGACCAGACAAATGTATACTGTACCACTGGGAAAAAAAAAAAAAAAAAAAAAAGGCAGCTGAAATTTGACCCAGGTTTTTCTGCTTAGTTAATTATCTTTGTGAGGACCAATCTGTTTCAATGAAAATCTGTGGGAGATTCTTGTTTCTCCTTCACCTGTATACATACACAGGTTAGGCCCTTGTAAGAATTTTTAGCAACTGAATAAGGGTACAGGGTATACAGTTCCTATCCATTTTGGAAGCTGAGATAAATTAAAGTATTATAATGGAAAAAGACGGAAAAAGACACAAAAAATACTGAATTTGCTATTTTTCCCCCTTTTTCTTCATTACAAAGAGAAGCTGCCAGGAATAAGTAGTGGAGATCATAAGGCATTCAGGTTTCTAAAAGTTTATAGTTTTGAAAGAATACTTGTAACAGCCAAAGGGAAAGCATTTCCCATCTCCCTACAGGAGACTGGCATAGTGATGGTGGCAAACACAAATGAAACATAATTTTATTTAATTCTCAGTCATCCTGAAGGTCATATCTTCTAAAACGAAGCTTTTCCCACCAAAATGTCAATAGATTAAGGTGTTTTTCATGAATGCACATACGTTGTTGATTGCATCTGACATTTATACGGTGCCAGGCATCATAATGTTGAGATGTGATAGCTTAAGCAGGCATAAATGTGGACATTTTCATGATTTTGATTTTCATAATTGTTTATCCAGATGTGTGCAGTGGGGGAGAATGGAAGATGATCACAACCTCTTCACTGTAGATTGGCTTACATGAGACATAGAATGCTGGGTGGTGGTGCTCATTTTGTGCTGCATTTTTTATAAAAAACATCTTTTTTGCTTCATATTCTGCCAAAATCCCATATATACGATTCCTATGGGCCAAGTTCTGTTCTGTTAGTAAGCAGGGGAAGTTTAGACATCAGAGCTACAGAAGAAGCTGTGCAAGAGTGTGAATTGAGTAGGAAGCCAGGGTGGGACCATGGAGACAGTGACTTGCTTATCATCTCAGAAACTAAAGTGGATCTCTTCTGAGTCTGAATATAGTCTTACAGTTTTATGTGTGTTTTGTTATCTTGAAATCAAAAACAACAGGATAAATCTCTTTCAATTTACTAATGATGCTAAAGGACATTGAACTCAACCAAATGGGATACAGGAGGAAAAAGTATGGGAGTGAATACGCATCAGAGTGAAGCATATACTATGTAATATATATTTCTTTTTAATAGGGATGAAGAAATCACAGAAGATGTGCATAAATATCACTAAAAAGTTTGGATTGTTACCCTGATCTTATCTGAATCTTAAGACAGAGCTGGAAATCTCACAAGAATGGGCTTTCTCACAGTATTTCAGAAAGTTCCAGACATCATAAATACTCGTGGTATGTCAACAATTCTTGTTTCAGCCCTGGTTTTAGCCTGGTGGTATAAAGAGGCACAATGTGAAAATTAAGGGGAGGGTAGCAAAGAAAAGTTAACCTTTTAAATGTTAAGACTTCTAACATATAAAGCTGAGGGAAGCAGTAGCTGAAAAGTCTATTCCAAGGATGAGCATAGTTAATGAAAGAGGAGTTATTTAGTAGAGTAATAAAAACCTGAAACCCAATCAAACAAACAAACAAAAAAAAGGCTAGTTAAAAAATGTAAAATTTAAGAGGAAGATGAGTGAAAGGAAAAGAACCTTCTGATAACATTTTCTGTTTAGTAGAAGAGTTGTGTCCCAAAGGAAATAGCAAAGATTCTATAGATTAGGACTTTCAGGGCATAAACCCAAATCCTTAGAAGATAACAAGGATCCCATGATATGTAAATACCAGTTTCTGAGCACAATCAGTGTGGCTTAGTACAAGAGAAACTAGACAGATGGCTTCCTTTAGAACAGACATAATTATATTGCATATTTCTTCCACAACTTTTAGCAATAAAAGGTATGGTTTTAATGGTTCCCACTCTCACCCTTGCCTAGAGTCACTGACAGCTCTTTTGAGCTGAGGGTTACTGCATTGAGTTCTAGTGGAGTATAGTTACTTAATTCATAGGTTCTAGTTAAAAACTGATTAACATTTGAGCACAAGAAAGGTGGAAAAAGGATTTTCCCAAACTTTTTGAACAGGGTTCAGGAGCAGAGATTATGAGGTGTTCAGTTTAAGACCTCTGAAATATTGCGGCTTTGACCTCTGCTCTGATCTGTGATTTGTGATCCTCTAATCCCATGGAGGTGAAGAGCCCAGCAGGATTTACACTGCTATCCAGAAGAGCTCAGACCAAGATGGGTCTGGGTTTGCCAACACAAACAGATGCGATGGTTATCATTAAAATGGTGCAGATGTCTGTAAATATAGCTGCAAACACATGCTTTTCCTGACCCTTTGGAAAGTTAATTTCTGATCAGTTAACTGTGTAAAAGACAGCACACAATTTCAGTAGTTTATTTCCTTCAACCTTTTGAAGATCCTGTGGGTAGGTAATAGCTCAATAGCACATGTGGTTGTGTTATCCAAGGATATTCATCCAGTTAAAGGCATAGCTGACTGGCAGCCGATTTACTGTTCTTGTTTCTCCATCACGCAACTCAACTCTATCTCATCATAAGTCAAGTGAATTGCTTGTGGTGTGCTCAGCAGATGAACCAGCACCAGTGATCCTGCAGCTGGTTTGTATTTGACATACAGGTACAGCATGTTTGTGTGTAATTGCCAGCCTGCCAGCCAACAATGGATTTTTGGCAGGTTCTTCAAACAGATGTTTTACAGTTGGCTGTCCATATTGCCTTCCAGGTCATTCTTATCTGCCATGTATAACTAGGAGGGGCACAGAGATATCCTTGAGATACTATACCTACTGTGAATGTGGTCATGTGATATGAAAAATAACAACCCAAGGAGCTGTATTAAGAAAGGCTCTGTGTCCTATATCACATCCTGCTGGAACTTTAGCACTCAGAAGATATGGTAGGTGATGGCTAACAAACACAGAAATAAGTATTTTTCTTTAAAGCGTTCATTCCATTCCAAAGAAAGATCTACTTGCATACTAAGTAAAACCCTTTTTTTTTTTTTTAAGGCATCTTCTTGATAAATCTGATAGTAATCTAATTCTCAGTAAGGTTACATAGAGAACACAATGGGATTGCCTAGGCTAACAAAAGCCTGGATAGATTATACTGCCAATTTTACATTGTCCTATAATTGTACTGTGTTTTCTATTCTCGGGGAGAAAACCTAGAGTAAAGTAGAAGTAGTTTTTTCTTACATATCTTTAAATATCTAAAAACATTTATTCTAGATTAGAAATCTAAGTCATCTATTCTAGATTAGAAATCTAAGTCCTTTTCTATAATCCAAAAAGAGAGAAAAAAACTTTTAAAGTGAATTTCACCCCATGTATATCAGACATTTCCTGTATATCAAATATATGAAAATATCCAGAGATGGCTACATCTCCATTTACAGATATAATTTAGGAAGAAGTTGAGCTTAGGGAAAGCAGCAAATCTTTCAAGTATCTAAGGATGCCCACCAAGTGTCTTTCAACACAGTATCTAACTCAGCAGGTGAAGAGAATGGATGTCTCAGAGCATTAGTCTGTTAAGGTTTGTTCTGCCCCTTGATCACTGACTTAAAATAATGGTATTTCTGCAGCATAGAAGTAGAGTCACAGAACAATAAATATAAATCACACTCCTACTGTTCAAAACCAAAGATGTATAGAGGTTTCTCCCAATAAATAGTGTATTTAAAACAACTTCTTCTGATCATTGATTTTGCAAATAACTTATAGAATAAAAGGAATCAGACCTTTGTGACATGTTCTACCACAATAAATCCTCATGCTTCTGGTTTTCCTGTCCTTCCCAGTAACTGATTTTCCCTGAAGTTGAAATGGGATAAAGACCATTTTTCCAATTTGTCTTATGCAAGGGTTTTTTGGACTATCAAGGTCAGCAGGACAGAAACATGCATTTTCTGTACATTAAGGTTCCTTTCAACCCAAATCACTCTATGATTCTGTATTTCCCACAGTGCTACAGATCACTGCCAGTATTTGCAAACAGGAATTATTTGTTCAGACCTAAAGTAAACTTTAGATTGATGCTCATTCTCTAACAGCAGGTCATTTTCACCTTGCTTTTTATTAAACATTTCAGACAGAATTTTTGTCTCTTTCTTCCTTCTATTGTCTATTTGGAAATCTGACGGGAATTGGAAAGACTTCCAAATGGAACATGATAGTCATGCAATCAACCATTAATGCAGTGCTTAGCATATCTCTGGTATGACCCTGTATTTGTTGGCCTGCTTTAGGTCATGCATCACTTGGCTGTGCAACATTTCAGAGAAGTTCAAAATAGTTTTTACTGAGGGTTGTTGCATCAGAGTAATGCAAACTGGTTGAGAAACAAATATTGCATTATTCTTTACTTTTAAAAATCTAAAAATGACCTGTGAAATGTATATTTCTCCATCTCTGAAATAAGACGCATATATTTATATTTAAAATGTAAAAAATGTGATATTAAATTGCTTCATATCTTATGAATTGGTGTGTCACCTTTATTCATGTAGTAAATTCATTCCCTTGTGCATAAGGGAAGGAACCCTCAGAAATTCCTAATCCTGTAGCATCAGTAACAAATATAGTGATGACATAAATATCAAGGCACCTACAGGACTTCCTGAACCAGGACTAGTAGTAAAGTAAAGGATTATCTGTTACCCTCTACAAATCAGTTTTGACTTGTGCTGAAAATAAATGTCTGGAACTTTGCATTTCTTCTACTGATACTGTACACCTTATTTATTTACTACATTATAGAACTCTATAATTCCTATAGAAAATGAAACTTCAGAAAAACAGCAGCAGCCAGTAAAATCCAGAAAGGAAAACCAATTAATGTAAATTATATGGTTCTATAACTCTAACTACAGCATTTTAATGGGCAGGTTTCCAGTTTGGAAGGCAAGTCAAAATGCCTTTTGAGATTGTCTTTCATTAGTACAAGAATAGAGCCACATCTCAATGCAATTAATGCCAGCCCATCATTTTGACACAATCAAGGTAAGACACATCTGATTTACTACTAAATGTTATGGAAAAGGTTGCCAGGCCATTTTAACTTACCTAACAGTCAGTACACTGTCTTTAATACCCACTTTTACTACAGGGTTTTATGTATATTTTAGTTAATCCAAGTAAAAATGTCATAATTTTTACCATGGAAGACAAGGCCTGAATTATCATTTGAAAACTACATTAAATAGCTATTAATGTACTCATTCCTTAGCATTGTCTAAGTAGTCTAAGTAAAATGACTGTCAAGAAGCAAATGCTGCAATAGACTGACAATATGCACAATATGACTACTGTTACAGTAGTTTAAATGGAATTCCAGTAGGTTAAAGTTTCCTCCAATACTTCTGGTTTTTCATGTTATAATTTCAACAATATACCTTAAGAGACTTTTTTTAAACCATCCTCATGGACCAATTCATCTGCAATTTGCTATACTTGGTAGGTTTAAAAGCCCCCATATGTTTAAGCTGTAAGAAAAAAAAATTCTGGACACATCAATAAAAAGGTAATATAATTCAAAACAGCTGCATGTAACATGCCGTTACACAAACTGATACCACATTTTACCCCCGTTTTGTGTTATTATCCTACATTAATCTTCAATTCTGACTGTAAATGTTTTATCCCGAGAGCAAATAAAGAGTAAAATTAATTGTATTCGAGAATAAAAGTACTTCTAACTATACAAAAACATCACAACTGCTGTACTATTATTTTATCAAATCCTATTACTTGCATTCTAAAATACTGTGCTGGCATTGGAAATATGTTATTCAATAAATATTACAATTGTACATTTACATTTAAATATCATTATTTGTATTGTGTGATGATGTATCAGTTATAGAGCTAGGAAAAACATTGTAAATAATTTCAATCAAATATTTGGTGTTCAAAAGATTGATGTTAGCCATTCAAATTATAAATTCAAATCCAAATAATTTTTCCTAAATTATTCTTAAAAATCATCTCTGCAATATGGCCTATGATTTGTTCAAAGAGTTATGGGTTAATTACTTGACTTAAGGAGAGTACTATTTTAAGTTTTTGATTTGTCTTTGCCATAATTATTCTACCACAAGACTGTGCACTACATCTTTGGGAAAGACCTCATCTTCCCATGCAAATCATCTGCAAAATTACTATTGGCTTCAGTGCTTCAGAATTACACCAATTTAATCCCTAAACAAAATTTTTCTCTTGAACAAATGAAGTGTGGCTTCTGGACAGAAACTAGGTTTTCATGGATCTTTGACTGCATAAATACTCAAGAACAGTGAATGAAATAATAGCTCTAACACTCTTATTTTTGTTGCTAATTACAAAGTTTCCTTATAGAAGTAATTTGAATTGCTTCTATAGTTAATTATCACATTGAAGGAGGAGCTGACTATTCAGTACAACCACATTTTTACGGCAAGCTTAAGTTTTTATCACTGCATTTTCTTAGGTCAACATCCCCTTATGATTGCAATGATGGGGATTCAAACATGCAATTTGCTCATGAAGGTAGAATTTCTTGTATTTACTCATTCTGCTGGCTCTGGTGAGCTTGATTAGGAGATGGCATACCTGTCCCCTTTGAGGACCCAAAGCTGGTGAGGGACTCTCTTTCAAGAAACTATACTAATTGGAGACCAAGTTATTCTGCTGCCAGCTCAATCTTCCATTTAGATGTGCCTTTTCAACAGAATCTCTCACAGCTCCCATGAACATCACAACAGGCTTTGTTTAACCATGAGATCTTCAAATCTTCAGTGCTCTGGGGTAGTGCTCATATCCCTCAAGCCCTGTGTCTCATGAGGTCTCCTCAAAGTGCACCAGGTTTTGTCCTGTATGGTAATCCCACATCAGACACAGGGAGAAAGGGGAGATATTGTGCCAAATCTGGATTTTCCCTCCACCACGTCCCCGGCTGAAAGCGATACCCACCTTTCTACTGTCTCTAATCCAACTGCAAATCTCCTTTCTGATGAAACACAGGCATATGGTCTCAGCATGAACCAAGCTGTAAACGTCCTTGAGATGCAGCATGGACTTGAAGATGATTTGTACATTATCCCACAGAGGTCCGTGAGCAAAAGGTTCAATGTTCTTCTGCTCCCCTCATCCCCACTGATATCAAGGAAATGTTTCTACTTCCATTGCCCAACTGAGCATGGCAGGACAAGTCTTCATTCTGCCAAATATTTGGCTATATGCCAGAAGAAAAACTACTTGTACCTGGAATACTACTTGTAACAGACTGTCTGTTGACTTTTGCTATAACACTGAATAACAAAATTAAATAAACATTTACTTTTTAAAAACAAGCCCTCAATCCATTTAAATAAAGGCATAGTTATTTTTCCTCTAAAAGTTGTATTTAATGTTTGGGGTGGAAAGGCTTTGTGCACATCTGTATATAACGAACACTTAAGAAAAAGAGTCCAGCAACTTTAAATCATAGTATAGACAAACCTTGCACTCAAGTTAATCACACACTGGCACAGACACACGTCCTTTTGTTCTCTGCACTCACATTCCAATATGGATCCTGTATGGATTTTGCTCACAAGAAATATTAAAGCTGTAAACTTTTTCCCCCTCCACATTCCTACAGCCCCATAAATAGGGTGGCAAGTAAGAGAAGTGTATGTCAGAAATACTCCAGCTGTTCCCCATGCTCAGTGCTCATTCCTTTTCCAGCATACTCTTCACCCAATTCTCCTTATTCAAGACATGCAATAAAAATAACAGCTAAAGTGAAGAAAATTTCTCACAGAGAATTTCATGCCTTCAGCTCACACTCTTCTTACTGCTACACCCTCTCACAGCCCTTTTCTAATTCACCTGTGAAATGCACACTGTGCTGGTGTCTGAAGATTTACCCTCTTTCAAATACTGCCCAGCTGCCAGTCTGTCTTCTGGCCCTCACAACCCACTGAGGTCTGGTTTTAAGTGTTCAGCTGCTCTTGCCAATGCTATTCACATCTTTTTAACTCAGTTAGATCTATGAGCTTTCTAGCCTTGATTTCCCACACCCCCGATAAGTGTGTTTTCTACCAGTCAGCCCCTGTTTTTCTGCCTGTCTCCTCCTCTTCCTCAGCATTTATTCAAAATGAAAGATGTTCAGAAGGAGGAGTGCTAGCTGACAAATATTTACTTAAAACTCATGCAGAGAGAGGTTTAACTTAAACTTCTGCTTCCTAAGGTGTCTGTCTTCCATTTCTACACACTTTTGAAACAGTTCTAGTGAAGCACATGAGTATTCTGCTCTTGAATGTCCCAGCAAACAGTTCTCCTTTTCACCCTGGGTAAGGACAAGACTCATAAGCTCAGGTCACACATTTGTACATAGAGTAACTTGTGTATTACTGACCAACGTGAGGGGGAAAAACAGCTGGGGCAACACAGTAAATACAAAAAGGGGGCTGGATCTTTCAGTGCCAGATTTCTGGACTGGTCTCTTGTAATCTAGCAGCTTGTAGACACCCAGGCAAGCTGTGCAGTCTGCTGGGCTCTGCTGAACAAACTCTCTGCCTGGTCCAGATGCTGCACCTCTCTGCTTCAGAAATCTGCTCTCAGGAAACACATATACATGGATTTATCCTGTGGATTCCTCTCATGAGCCAAGGTTATAAAGATTTGCTGCCTTGAAGGAAGCCCAAAGGCCTGGACTGGAATAAGAGCTGACCAGGATCCAAGGATGTGACTCAAGCTGTCAGAAGAAGCAGAGGATCCTCCTCAGGCCTGTGTGCAGTAGAAATGGTGGAGGGACAGATTTTGGAACTAAAAGCTATTCTTAGATCACTCAATCAGAGGCAAAACTACGAGTTGTTAAGTGACAACATGTTGGCCCAGCAACCATGAAAGCTCCTGCAGTTGTCCAAGACAAACACTTTTCTTCCTCGGCTACTCTAGGCTGTGGGCAAAGGACAAAATCCAGTGGCCAGCTTTGGAGGACCTGCATTCACAGTGGTACTTCAGAATCCACTGGCAGCACTAAAGCGTTTCAATTTAGGGATACAACAGGGACCAAGGTGGAGGCTGCCCCAGACCTCATCTAACTCTTCCATTACAAATCCTGTCCATTGCTGGCCATCACACAAGCCCATTGAACTGAGACCTCCAGCACAGACTTCATAGCCTGATAGAACAGTTTATATTGGCTTTAGTTTAAGATTTATGTCTGTCTGTCTGAATAGTTCACACAACTTACATGAATAAAAAAGCCCAAACAATAGACACATCACTCCCTAAAATGTATGTCCAAAACAAAAGCAAGTATAGGGAATTTTTATAAACCTTTTCCTCAGACACATGCTTGCCTACAGGTGCTCCTGTTGTTTGGCGTCTATTCTGTCTTTGAACTAGCCCATTGAATGAGCTGGACTTGAAATATTCCAGAGAAGTCTTTGCAGGCCTCTTCCCAGGGACATGAGAGAAAGGATGAAAAAGAGTGGACAAATCCCAAATATTCTGAACCCAATTTGCTTCAAGTATAAATGATAATGTCCTGATTAAGTTATTCGCATTGCCTTTATCCTCTGGAAAGTCAAGGAGAAATCAACAGAAGTCTGTAATTCTCCGGTAAACCAACCCAAACAGCACTTTGCCTATAAATGAGCCAGTTTGGAATAAGATATCATTAATGTTGATCCAGAATATTAAGATGACCAGAGGGACTGTTCTGGATCTAAAAAGAGAGTAGGGGGTGAGGAAGACCAAGGGGAGAGAACCCCAAGGGTACCTGTCTGGCAAAGTAGTGGCCTTTCAGGGACACTGTTTCCTTAGCCCCTCAGGTATGGTATGCATCATGTTACACAACAATCTGAAAAGCAATTATATTGCAATGTAGTATAGAGATGAAGATTTAGAGTATTCCTGTGTTGTGTGTCACTCCTCCTTACTCCTCAGGCTTCACACCTATTATTAGTGTTATTAGTGCAGTCCTTGATACTTCATTCTATAAAAGAGAGGGAGAAATAAAACTGACTCTGCGACAATAGCACAGATAATTCTATAGAGTAATTATAAAAAATGTGGAAGACTGAGCAGACAGCTCAGTATTGTGTTGGGTTGTGTTCTGCTGCAGTGCTCCTCGGGTAAGGGGACTCGTGTGTGTGGTCCCTCTAACCTGCATTTTGGTGGTGTGTCAAGGGGTTGCATAAAGAGCCAGATGATTTTGATTTTTCTGCCTAACTTTTCCATTTGCCTTAATCTGAGCTCAGTGTTTCCCCCAAAAGCTCAGTGTGCCAGGGTAAGTTAGGCAGGCGGTGATCCTGGCCCCCCAGTGCTGCATGCAGGTACTAAACTAGAACAGACCTCTTTCCTCTGCCAGGTCAATGTTCTCCAGCTGTGAGGCCAGCTGGCACCGTTCTGCCACAGTCATACCCTTAAACATGCTGTCCAAAGAGAGTGGCTGCATCCAAACTGCTTATGCAGTATTTTTTCTGGGCCACGTTTACCTCCCACACAATGTCCAGGAGTTGTTCTGAAAAACTTTTAGTTGACTTGCAACAAAATGGTTCTGAAAATTTAACCATATGGATGAACGATGAACAGGTACCATGCCCCTAATTTGGTAAAGTGACCTGGTGCTGGGATCACAGTGGTGTGTCAGTCCTCACTTACTCTCCCAGCTCTCCCAAGTAGCAGAGAAACACTATTCAACCATTTTTCTAAACTTTGTTTACAATTATTAAACTGTTCTTATCTCAAGCCACAAATTTTACTTTTGATTCTCCATCCCATTGGGGTGGAGTGGAAGTGAGCAAGCTGCTTTATGGTGCTTAGTTGCCATTGGGCCTTAAAACAAAACAGTCCTATATAAAAGGCATAAAAAGGAAAAGGAGAAATAAAAACAAGCAAAAAGTTACAAATTATTAGAAAAGAAGCAAGAAAATTCTCTTTACACTTTCCTATTCTTCATTACTCTTACTAATTTGTCTTTTTCTAAGATACTCAAAGTTACAATAAGAAAGGCCAGATATATATTCCTTTCTCTGCAGCTCATTTGTATTTTTAATGTATATCCAAGACAGTCATTTCTGAATGTACAATTGAAAAGACACATTTTTCTCTCTTAGAGGTTACTGGGAGTTTAACATAGTGTAAAATAGAAAAATCAACTTTAACTCATATTCTCTTCACCTCACTCCACCCTCTCAAAAGAAAAAAACGTATCAGGATAAAGCAAGTTTAGTTTGACATCTCAGCTGGTTTGTTATCGCCTATTTTAAATTTGGGGGAAAAAATGCTGAATTCACAGGCTTTGATAAAACAGTCATTTATTTCCCTGTCAGATGTAATGAAAGTCAAATGAAACAGTCAGTTACAAACATACACAAAAGTATACTCTAAATCTCAACATGAACACTCACATCAGAGACAGCCTGAATAGTGGCAAAGTCACGTAAAGCTATTGAAAAAAGTACTTCAATTTATAACAGATTTATGTTTTCACCAACAGCTGAGGACATATCAGTGATTAACTTACAGACTGGATGCTCTTGGGCCTGAAGAACTTCAAACTTGTTGAAGTTTCTGGAAAACATGTCAGATACTACTTGCCCTCTCATTCCCCGAAGGATCTGGCCAACTACACGTTGTGGTTGCATCAAAAACATTGAAACTTCCTGAATGAACCAAAGAGCTCGCTCTTGACAGGGTAGTCAAGGCAAGAGAGTACATGTGCAGAATAGCAAATGTCCTGTCAGAACTTTGTTTTGATAAAGAGAAAAAGGTTGCACACAGAAACAAAAGATTATTCCACAATTTTTCTTCACAAGTATTCGGTATTCAAACTACTGGCAAACTCCCTGTGATGGTGAACATTAACTGCACTACACAACAGTAATGGGAACACCAGAATTGTTGTAGGGCACTGTGTATCCATGCAGCCCACATAATGTGATGACACCCATTTTAGGATGTGTATATATGTATGTTTATCTATGGCTTTATATCTAACATAAATGGATGTGCACATATATATGTATATATGTAAGTATGTATGTATGAATGACAGAATCTTCCACCAGCCATGAAATGAAAAAATTAAATGCACACATTTAAGTACAATGTAATGAACATATCTAGTACTTGACAACAGGTATCCTAACCTTTAGAATTAATTAAAACATTCCTTAAAGTGCTCTTTTTTCCTTTTTATTTTTTTTAAACCACTGATCCTTTTAAGGAAAACCACTCAACATTTCCATTTGGATGCAACTTCATTATGCAGCCCTAATTTTTTCTCTTGGGCCAACATAATCCAAAATGACTTGTGAGAAAAGTTCACAATATTCCTTAGGCAGAGCAACAAAATCCCCAAGATTTAGGTTTCAGAAGATTTCACTGATAATAGCTTCTTTGGTATTTGGTAATGAAAAGAAATCTGAGGCATAAATCATTGACTTTGTCAACATCTAGTACAGCCTGATGATTGCAAGAAAAGATAAAAGCTCTGATAAATGTTTTGTTATTTATAAATGTAGTAGGCATGCTTAGCAGTTCTTTAATTAAAGATTTACTGCTCTCAGTCCCAGGCCTTTTGCCCTTCTCTCCAGAGATGCAGATGCATCTAAAACCCATATAAAGTCAAACATCCCTGCCTGGTTTTAAATTTAACATTGCTGCCTAATCAGGCTGTTGGTCTTTGTCAGATAGTGGGTTACATCCACATTTTCTGAGCCTTTATTTAAAACAACAGTATAGTGATGACCACTTTGCTTAATTACAAAGAATCAGTACCCATTAAATTTGTTATATTTAGGACTGGGCAAAATATTATAAACTATTATTCTGCTAAATTGCTTATTATATGTAGAAGAGTCTAATTTCTTTACAGATAGAGGGTAACCCACAGGCAACTGTAAATATCATCATAAAGCACCCTCAGAAAGGGGTAAATCCTATAGTTTAGTACTGAGGAGCTGGGAAGGAAGATCACTGAGGAAGATTCTGAGTTCTGACATTTATTTCCTGTGTGACTACAGACACATGAATTCACCTTGTCCCTGACACAAATGCAATTTATCAGTAATATCCGGTTGGTTTGGAGTACCAGGGGATCAGGACTGCAGAGTATCTGAGACCTCTGGGTCTCACACAGAGGTGCCTCCTATGGAGCTGGTGCACCTCGAGGCCTCTGAGCAGTGCTCAGGAGTGTTCCCCCACTGCAGTCAAAGATACTGAGATCTTTCTCAGAAGACCTGCAGGTTTCTTTTGGAAGCTCAAAAATAATCCCACTATACTTCCAATTGTCCAGGCGCAGATGTCAAGAAGATCTGCAAGCATTTAAGATCCCATCTGCCACTACTGGCAATAGAGAATTTTTGTTAGGAATTTCACCCACAGCACAATACCTCTCCAAACCTGAGCAGCAGTAGGAACTTTGCTGTGATTCCAGCTTTCTGTTCGTGGAGCACGTCAAACACCTTGAATGTAATTGCTCCGAGGGTAGATAGAGCAATTTCTAATTGCCATGGCATTGCAGATACCCCAACAGAAAACATGTTGCTTGAGACAGCCCATAACAAATCTACCTCTCAGCTCAAAACAGAGACTTGCCATGGATCTAGCTGGCGTCATTTCATTTTCTCCTGCCCTTAAACAAGTTTTGCCACAGGAGGAATTGTTTCCTTTCACTGTTTCCTGCTTTATCTTTCTCTTCAGAAATGGTTGCCACTTGCAATGCTCAGAACACAAGTTCCAACATTTCCCCTTGAAGGCTAATCTTCAGCTGAAGTCTTCTCTTGCCCTCCTTTGAGGGATGATAGGACTCCTCAGTTCACAGCAGGAGTCAGAATTTATTGCAGAAGTGGCTTAAATAGTTGATTCATCTTTTCAAAAGACAAGCTGTCAGCCTCTTCATACACAGATATTGTCAGGACCTCGTGGGATGTGTGACTTGTATTCTCATTTCCTGCCCACCATGGCTCTACTAGAGAATAGTTGTAAGACTGTATAGTAGAATCATAAAACCACGGAGTGCTTGGGGTTAGATCACCTATTTTCAATCCCTCTGCCTTGGACATGTTGCTCAAAGCCCCATCCAAGCTGGGCTTGAACACTGCCAGTGTTGGGGCATCTCCAAATGCTCTGAGCAACATGTTTCAGCACCTCATGACTTTCTCAGTAAAGAATGTCCTCCTAAAAGCACTCAAACTAAACAAATAAATACCTATAGTAAGATAAAAACATATGCTTTACACATATGCATTGTATAATCTACATAACAAAACATATACTATTATACATATACATATACATATACATATACATATACATATACATATACATATACTATATAATAATTATATCTAATACTATTATAATACAGTATTATATTATATTATATTATATTATATTATATTATATTATCATAATATATTAACTTAATCCTATCTCTAAATCTAAGTCTCTAAATCTTAATTTCAAACAAAATCCTGTCCAGTGTCAGTGCTGCTCTCCAAGCAGAAGGGCACTTGGATTTCAATCCAACACTGTTCTGTGGTATTAATCTATTGGGTTGTGCAGGAAAAATTCAGGAACTAAGAAATTTGCTTGATATGAATTAAGTTTGCTTCAGATATTTTAAAATGCAGAAACTGTCCCAGAAAGATGTTGTGTGGAAGTGCATTGGTTTGAAGAGGATGGGGGGAACTCAGGGGAGAAGAAGGATATTTTTCTTCAACTAGATCACTTGGTAAGTTTGCAAAAACTGTTTATAGTTAGCAATGTAGCAAAAGGGTAACCATGCCAACAAATTAAATGTTGTGGTAAATGTGACAGAAATTATCTGTCATTGCAGCCAGTAAAAATTACATTTTAATTTCTTAATCTACTCAATATGGTAGAAAATGAATATTCTAATTGGAAAAGTAAAGTGTAAAAGACAAGATAAAGAGTGATACTTTGAAGCTGTCCTCAGCCGTTCCTGAAAGTCCTGTCACCACCCTTGCCACAGGCGAATCTGGAATAGCCAGAAAAGCTGTGTTATGACGTTAGCAAGAAAGCATGCTCTGATGCCTAAGAAAACTTCTGCCTCTCTGAAACTATTTTTGCAACAGTGTTCAGAAATCATCAACTGATTAAGGGTAACAATGACAAAACAGGACTTGACTACCTTCAGTTTAATTTGATGGTCAGCACCGTGATCACTCTGGTCCCAGAAGTTCTGCTCATTATCATGGTTTAACTCATGGGTTGAGGTAAAGATAGTTTAGTAGGAAAAACAAAACCTACACACTCAAGCAAAGAAAACCAAAGAACTAAATCAGTGCTTTCCAAGGTCAGGAAGGTGTTCAGCCATCATCAGGACAGCAGGGCTCCATCACACATAATGGTGTCTTGGGAAGACAAAATCCATGACTCCAAATGTCCCCTCTTCCTCCTCCTTGCCCCACTTTATATACTGAGCAGGATGCCCCATGATTTGGATCATCCCTTTGGTCAGTTTGGGTCACCTGTCCCAGCTGTGTCTCCTCCCACCCTCCCAGGCATCCCCAACTTCCTCCCCAGCACAGCAGTACAAAAATCAGAAAAGTCCTTGGCTCTGTGCAAGCCCTGCTCAGCAATAACAAAAACATCTCTGTGTTATCAACCCTGTGTTCCACAACACAACTCTGTACCAGCCACTATGAAGAAAATTAACTCTACCCCAGCCCAAACCAGCACACTCAGTCAAGCCATGACCATGCCAGTAAGAATTTTCTATGACATTCCGAACCGTGGATTTTTCTGCCTTCCCTGAGGAGCTGGAGGGCTCTGTCTCCTTCTTCATTAACTTTCAATTTGGGCTCCTGAAGCTGTCAATTTTTTATTAACTGCTAGTGTATCTAGATCAGTTCCTTTACCATCAGGAAGATCTGTTCTGGTTTTACCCTAATACAATTTCTTGATGAACCTAGGTTTTCCATTAATTAGAAAATTAACTAAATCCTTTTTTAAAAAGCATTATTCCTAGATTAGGATGTTTTTTATATCTTTAATGTACACAGAATTATTTCTTGTGTCAGGACACAGTGGGGCTGATTTCAGTGGTAGTAAATGTCAACAGCTGAGCTCAGATTCAGCAGAACTGCCACCTTCTAGCAGTGAGAGAGGAGAAAGAACAAAGAAATATGGAACTAGCTGGGATTGAACAATTATTTGCTCCACTGCACTTGAACCAGTTTTTTTGCTGTAGGACTGTTGATTATGAATCTTCATTCTGCCCCCTGAACATACACTAGCCAAATGCAAACATCAAAAGCCATTTCCATCTCTGACATCTTCATTAAGCCCTGGTGTGCTTTTGCACAGGTGTCTATGACCACTGTGTTGTCTTGCAAGTCTGATTGCTCACTGTCTGCAAGAATCCCAAATTCAGCTCCTTGTAAACCAGGTTTCTATCAAAATCATCCACAAGATGTTTTTCGGTGTGGGTTTATCACTTTAGCACACACATTTGTTGAGATTATCAACAAATACCTCTGTTTTAGGAGTGTGGTCTGAATGTGGAACTTCCCACTCTTCCCTCTCTCACTGATACCTCAGAACCTATGGTTGAGAGGCCAAAGACCACTGAGACATCCTGTATACTCACATGCAGTATGGCAGAGCATAGGGAGTATTTCCTGCAACTATAGGTGGGAATATGTATGCAGATCTGACAAATGGATGGGCATAGGCGCAATACTTTTCAGAAGCTTGCAGTTATTGAGAAAAAAGACGTGCATTAATTTCTGCTTCAATGGGAATGGAAATTTCTACCTTCAATACAAATGTGTTTCTATTTTTCTTATGGCACCAACTCATTTAAGACTAGATTCAGAAGTGAAAAACATTTTTTAGTTGTTGCTGTCCAATCTGCTTCAAAAAAAAGTTGTGTGGAAAGGAGGAGGAAAATGAAGTGAATAATCAGCTCCAAGGACATTGATAGCTGCCCCTGAAATATTCAGATGTAAGTTTATTCACCTTGGGTCACATCTAAGCTGCAGTGGGAGTTTAATCTTCTTTTGACTTGACATCAGTATGAAACCAAAACTATGCTGTCACTTCAGGTTCAGTGGTTCAAAATCAGTTTTCCACTAATAAACTCCCTGAAGTTTTAGGAAACTCTAGAGACTTCTGTTCAGGCTCATTCTTAGCTTGAACACAGAGGTGGGTTCAGCTTCAATTCAATCAATTTATTCAGAGAGTTACACTAGAATCTGACAGTTAAAATTGTCCAGATTCATTAAAAGAAAAAAGAATGGTCAGTGATTCAAAGGAGGAGAAAGCAAAATATCTGGCTTTCCAACTGCGCTACATTAAGATCTAATAAACACTGCCAAGAAGGTATCCAGATTTCTAATCAAAATAAATCTGAGGATTACTCTGTTCTACAATGTTTTAGAGAAAATAAGTCCTTTCAATTCCAAGTCCACACTAAAGCAGTGTTTTGTGCTGCAGGTCAGTGCCCTTTAGTCTAACAAGACACTTCCTTAGTGGCCTTCCAAGCTGCAGAATGCTGCTCAGGGACAGTGACAGCTCCTGGCACCGGCAGAGACAGTTGCTGTGGGCTCCTTTGGAACAGGTCCAGCTGAGGGGCACGTATAATCCCCTGCCTCTTCTCCAGAACACAATGCCTTGGGCCTCCACAGAGCAGGATGTTACTTAATGTTTATATTTAATAACCTCCTCCCTTCCAGCCTCCAAGAAGGGAGGTCTTGGGACTAGCACATTATCCGATAGCTCAGGAGAGTTGGATTTAATTTGCTTGATTCACTACAGGCTTTCTGTTTGACCTGGGGCTAATCACTTTGGACCAAGGCCACAAGGGGATTTAGGTAGAACCCAGATCCTTGCCAGCCTTGCTTATCCAATACCTAATTTTCTGCTGGTTGGCATGTGCAAAATTGCCTCAGCCCTGATTAGAGCCAGGCAATTTTTATGGAAGAATTCTTTGTTTGCTCAAAAATGCACTTTCGTGTTGATGGAAACTATCTGCAAATTTGTACCAGATTTGACCAATTGTTTCAGCCAAAAAAAAAATATTGGAAATGTCAAGATGATTTGTTTGAACATTTTTAAGGAAAATATTTTTGAAGCTGTTCCATTTTGAATAAATAATCAAATATTCAGTGGAGTAAAACTGGAGCCTGATTCACCCTCATTTAGGTAAGAACCCCAAAGAGTCCATTTGTTGCTTATTGACAGTGACACCTAAAAGGGGGAAAAAAGGAATATCATCTAGGAGACCAAATGTATCTAACAGTTAGTGACTCAGATTTCTCTATGAATAAGAAAAAAAAAATTGTTTTATGTTCAAAAAGGCAGAAGTTAAAACAGACAACACCTTCTATGCAAAAGCCTAAAGAGTCCATTAACTGAAAATGTGATGCTCTTTCATGTCTACAAGACTATCTAGGGACATGATTTCCAGTTAAAAATCCAACATAGAGTTTAACATCTAACTATATTTTAGAGACAAGATTTATGGGCAGAGGCCTGATTTTTCTCCTAGCATTTCTTATTAGCAATTTATTCTCCTCACTTGAATCAGTTAATTAGATTAGGATTGTTCAGATCATTTCAGGTTGTGCTCTTTCTTTCTCATCTTTATACACAGTGTGGTTGTTATATGAGCTAGAAGTTCCATTGATGGACCGAAATGTGAAAAGTAGTTATTGTGTTTTGTGCTGTCCTTCTAGATATTTACACAGTTAATTGTTTTCTTTAGTGCTAATTTTGCAGATAATTCTTCCTCATCACCCAAAGACTCTGTATGCTTTCACAAATTTTAAGAAGAATATTGAGTTTTTGACTGCCTGTATAATTTAGGCACAATTTATTAACTCAAACCTAAATGCCTGATGGTAATTGAGGGGACCAGGCATATCTTCCTGATTTGTAGCTTCTCTTGGGAAGAATATGGAATTTCTGTGGGAACTGCACATCTGCCATCCCTATATAGAGGTGCTGCATTCCCAAGTATGTCTCAAATGCAACTGAACTGAACCCAAAAACCTTCAGGGTTTTTCTTCACTTGGATCCTGGCATTCAAAGAAAAGGTTCCTACTAGGACTGTGCAACTTCTAAAATAAAAATAATACCCCTAAATTCTCTGGAGGTCTGCAAACAATCTATGTGTTGAACAGTCTAAGCTCTGTTCATCAAATTGTTTTAACTCATTGTAAAAACCAGAAGTTCATAGCTTTATTCTGGAGACTAAAAGGTGATAAAAGGTCACGGGGAAGGGGGAGGAGGAGGAAAGCCAAATTATTGCCTTCAGTTTATCAGAAAGTTTGGAGATGATTCCTGGGCAGATACATAGGAGTTTTTTTCTCTTCCTGATAGCTATTTCCCACACCATTATCAGTTTAGAAATTTTACCCTGCAGGACCATGTTCAGAATTTGTGCATTTCTTAGATAGTGTAAAAAACATATTTCTTAAACTGACAAATAAGATGATGATTTAGCCTGAAATTGAAACTTTCTGTAGTTCAGTGGAAACTGAGAAATTAATTATATTAAACATAACCCCTTTATGTTCTTAAATCCATCTTAATTTCATTCTTTTGCATTTTTTCCATTTTCTTTTTTTTTCTTTTATGGCTGAAGGTGTAGGATTTTGTTATGTTTAATCATGCCCACAATTTTAGAATACATGGATACATGTATGCACATATGTGAGTATGTGTGTGTGTGGGCACATGTGAGGTCCCTCCTCTCTTCTAAAGCATGGTGTGCCAACTCATAGGGAGATAGAGCTCTAGAAACTGCAGAACCTGACTTCCAGTCCCTGTCTCTGAGTGATTTACATTCTAATCCTGTCTGTTGTCTCCAGCACATGGATTCAATGAAGTGTGAGATGCTCTGATGGTAAAAAATGTAGGAGTAAAAATATATAGTATACATTTTTTCCATTTGTTAATAAAGTTCAACAGACATCTGTGCACGGAACATACAATAATCAGGCTGCTTATGTGCAAATGTGGTCTCAGTGACTTCTGTAAGCTCATAAACTTCCTTTATCTACACCCTGTAAGCTATTTTCAGTGAAAGCTTCATTCTGAATGAACCCGTTACAGATTGGTTTTCTGTAGCTGACAAATTCATAATTTCATTTCTAATTTTAAAAGCATTCAAAACTCCATAAGTTAATCACAGCTTTCTGACTTAAGATAAGGCTTGATGGATACCTTTTTTCCACCAAGTAGTAACAATCCTTTAGAATTCAGTTAACTTGCTTTGAATTCACTGAATCATTTCGTTTGTCATAACACAGTCTTTTATGACCTTTTGTGTATAAAAAGGGAAAATTAATTGCTTCTGGCAACATCAAAGTGTTGTTTCACTATACATTTAATCATTAGCTTTAAATGCTCCCAAACTAATGTTCCAAGACATTGCAAAGAGGTAATAAGTTCAAAGCAATACAAAACATAAAGCAGGACTCTAGAGTGAGTTGAAAGGATTTTCTTTAAATATATAAGAGCTTTCAAACCCATTGTACAAAACTTGGAGGAATTTTGGCCAGAACTAAAAGAAGAGCTTTACTCCCATATTTGAATGAATTACCAGATCTGCTAGATACTGTATGCCCTTCTGAACTCAAACAATCTGTCTCCAAGAAATAAGAAGTACAAAAATAAGTTTAATTGGTTCTGATATATGTCAGAATTTATGCTTGTGACATATTAATAAAGCTGATGAACAGCTCACATGATCAATATCGAATCTCACAAAACTCCTGAGTTCTGTACTATCATTTATAGCAGAAACTTAGAATAGGAAGTTTTCTTTTAGAAATGTTCAGATTCCTTTTCTTTTCCTTTGCACAAAGGATTAGGTCCAATTGTTTAGGAAAATACACATTTCACTAAAAATGATTTAATTTGAAGGAGTTGCTTCCCCAAACCATGAAAGCAGCCCTCAAAATATCCGTGCACTTGGATCCCAGGCACTCTGTCTTGGAGAAAAGCCTTTGTCCTGGGGAGAGTCACAACAAGGTGTGGTGAAGTTACAAGTGATTTAATAATCATAAGAGACAACTGTACAACACAGGTGTGTATAGGAAAGTCTTATGAACTTTGAGGAGATTTAATGCCTGCAGCAAAGCCCATTGTAACCACATCTTTCCTACGTGGGATTTGGATCATGACCATAATATCATTCCACATTGCCTTCAATCTTTATCCATAATTGGCAAACTAAGAGCAGCAAGATCCAGGCTGTCACTTTTTTTCAGTTTCCAATGCAAAACTGCACATGCACGAGTTTCATGCCGAAAACATTTAGCGCTGTTGCATGAAATGGAAATTTGTGAGTGTCTGTGAGTGCCAGCACTGGGCTGAGCACGAGTGCACTCTGCACATGCACGCGATGGGTGTTTGTCAGCACTCTGCCCCAGGGCACTGTGGCACCAGCAGAGCACAGCACCAGGAGCTCAGAACTCTGAGCTCTGCTCTAATGTGGCCTTGTATTGTGACAGTGAGCACTGTCTGAGCCTCACATTCCTCTAAGCAGAAGGTGCCTTTGCAGGCATTTATCCTTCTTGCAGCAATAACCACAAAGATGCAGCAGTCCTCTAGTAAATATGGGCATCTGCAGCATTCAGTTGTGTGGAGGTGTAAAATCTTATTCATCAATGCAGCCTCATAACCTGAAAAATATATTTCCAGAGATTTTTTTTTAAAAACATGGTCACTGAGTTATCACAACCTTATTGAAATTGGAGATTTGTTCACCATCCCACATACTGGCCAGATACAGGAAAAGGTGACAACAGCCAGGTAGAGGTTTACAGACAATGTCCAGCAGTCAACAGCCTTACTTAACTCCATCCAGGGATACTGGATTAAACTGAACCCTGAAAACATGGGACACTCTTTCCCCGTGCAATTTCCACAAACAATGCTCACTTTTGGAAGCTGAATAGTGCCTGTTCTTTCACTAGTCATTGTTTGGAGGTACAGAGGAGTAGAAATAACTTGCCTAATTTGGCTTTTAGCTCTTTTATCTTTTATGCATAATGAATACATGCCATAAACCCTCTAAAAATAGAATATTATTAATTAAATGCTAATCAAGAGCTACAGAAAATTCTCTTTCCCTTGGCTTAGTCAGTTCAGTTCATACTGTTTTAAATCATGAAATAACTCTAAAGCTAAAATGTTCTCTATATAAATCTGCAGAAGATCATCTGAGATAGACAGCACCACATATGTTTATAGTTGAGAATCTGGCAGCCAGAAGATGTAACAACTGATGGTCAAGATGTTCTGGTTCAGAGTTGGAAAGTAAATAACTCCTGAGAGGAAGGATTCTACAGCTCTGGGCAGCTGATCCGGTAATAAAATAAATAAGCAATAAAATCCACTTCCTGTTTTGAGAGTTCACATTTCATACTGGCAAAATTCTCCTATTAAATTCAATTTCATGCTTCCATAAATAAACTTGGCACCTTTTTAAACACTTTTCCATCTGTTTTACAACTAGAAGTGTATTATTTAATGCACTCTTGGGATTCACACCAATGGGAAAAGGACTACTTGTATAGAACACAACATTTTAGTTGGAGAGAGTACAGAAAAATAATCACTAGCTTCCCTAAATTCTCAAACAATTGTAACAGGACTCTGATGTAATCATTTTTATCAGGCTGGAGAAAGAGACTTTTTTCTTTTGTGCATAAATGTTATTTTTATTCAATATGAAACGTATTTTGAAGTAGAAGAGAATACCTACTCTTTTTGTTTATGAAGAGACATTTCTTCTAAAATAGGGAAAATAGTTCCTAACAGTGCAAAGAAACAATTAAGTGAGTTAATCCCAGAAACTTTCAGTCAGCAGTTATCTCTATTGACAAAAGGGATCTAATGACAATGTAAGTGTTCTTTAATTCTGTGGCCATTTTGCATGTATAGACCCTGAATTGCTGTGCAAAAGTTCCATTATCTTTATTTCATATATGATAGTAAATAAATTCCACATAATAAAATGAAAATATGAAACTGCTTTCCCCAGTCATCAACAAGCCAGATGCTGTCAGGTAGCTTGAGACAGACAAGGACTTGACTCTCCTTTACCTCCATCTAGGATTAGTTCTAAGGACAAATTAAAGGCTTTTTTCTGCTGTCCTTGATCTTGGACTGAGATGCAGTGATGGAATAGAGTGAAAGCACTTGAACTGCATGCCTTTGTTCAGTACTCACTGATTTTTCTGCTGTTTCCAGTATATAATTCAGAAGATATGTGGCTTAGCTTCTTATTTTAAAGTGTGAAAGGCAGCAATGTCAGCACTTAGGGCAGTGAACCTCTTAACCTCCCCAGCACTCCAATAAACACCAAAACACCTACTGAGCCCACAAAGCTCCCACACATAGAATTTCCACAACATTGGCAGAGACAAAGGAGAAGTCTTTAAGCCATAGTAGAAATTAACACTGCATGATAGTCCTTAGAAAGTGTACAGGGTGTGACAAGGGAAAAACTGTCTCATCATAGATGGATCTTTGCTTTGTGTTCTTAACAGTGCACTTTAACTAAAGCCTTTGACACACTATGATGATCACTTTCCTTGCGACAGCAAATTAAAACCACTGATACAGTGCAGACAATAGAGGGCAGCTGTGCTGATGGTGCCTAAAGAAGTCAGAATGAATATCGTGGAAATGATAAAGAATAATTTTTTTGTTCCATCTGACCTTGTACCCTCTGCAGAGGAGAATACACACAGGTAAAGAGCATCCACAGCAGCATAAAGACTTATAGGTGAGGATCCTGTGTCTCCAGTGACTTGTCCAAAACCAGGAATTGGTTTATTAGTTGCTGTTTTTTACCTTCGTTCATGGAAAACGAAAATAGCTTGTAGATCCCATTTCACTGTTTTCTTTCGTGGGTGCCCATGAGTACATATGCAAACCAAATATTCCTGTAGTTAGACCTACCCCAAATACTAGCATGAGCCAGAGAAAGCAGGCAAGGATCCTCAGCTCTAACATGTGCTGTGGATATTCTCATCAGTCAAAGGCCCTAATCCATGAGCTATAGGCTTTGAATGGCTTTGACCCCTTTTGGTCAGACATCTGTAGAGAGGCCCCTTGAAGTTTCAAATATGATGCATATTCTCAACATGCTGGATCCAGATGATGTTCTGATTTCTGAACTGTAGAGAAATTTTACCTTTTTAAGCAATAGTTGGGAAAATTATTTAATACTGAATTTCTGATTTGGCCTCCACATTGTCCTTGTTGCTGGGGCAGATTTACTAGGGGATCAAAGGAACAAGAGGCAACAGTACCCCTTGATTATATGTGCACTCATAAATTAACCAGTTCCAGAGAGCATTCCTGGGGTACTGGAAGTCAGTCAGTCATATATACTGTTAAATTGTTAGCAGAGTCCTTGGCATGGTTTTGACCCAGGTCAATGAGCACACTCCCAGACAACTCCTAAGTGTGGAAGATACAGTGGGCCAGAAAGCCCTCTGAAGAGTGACTCTGGATGCCACCATCCTGTTCTGGAGTGTAAGAGAGTTCAGCAGAATGGTTATGGGCTGTTTCATGCTAGTTATTTCCATTGGCAGGGGATAACGCTGGAAGTGAATTTAACAGAGTCACGCAACCTTTACAATTGCTGCTTTATGCAGGACAGCATTAGGATCAAACAACAAAAGCATTGCTTGGAATGGCTGCATCCAGTTGCATCCAAAATGACTTTCAACTTCAGAACAGGAAAAATGTTTAACACCTCTGTCAGACACACCGGCACGAAGAATGAGTGCACTCTCAACCAGTTTTACAATGACACCAGGCTGTGTGATGTGGTCCACATGTTGGAGAGAAGGGATGCCATCCAGAGGGACCTTGACAGTCTTAAGAGGTGAGTCTGAGTCTGTGCAACCCCATGTCTTGGGTTATGGAACCTAAAAAAATGTGTGTTCTATTTCATCTGTTGAAAGCAGTTGGGGAGATGTTTTTCTTTATCTCTTGTAACTCTGGGGGGAGGGGAGCAGATGCCTTCTGATAATGGGCCAGCTGTTAAAACCAGGTGGGGCAGTGTTTCTTATCTCTTTCACCACCCGTCCTCCCTCCGGGGGATATCTTCTGCTGATGGGCCATGAAGGCTCACCAATTACATCACATATTCCATCATCCCCTTGTGAGATGCTCCACCCAATATGGGGGGAGCCAACCATTCCTACCTAGATAAAAACTGAGACTTAGGAACATGGGGCATCTGGTTCCACTGGATTCCCAGAGGAAGACCAGACCCTTCTCACCATCACTGGACCATTTTCTACAGGATCATCTCTACTCCAACAGAACCACATCTGCCACTCCAGGAGGTTTTACTTTTGACTGCTTCCAACACCCTGACCAACAGGGTGTCAGGTTGTATCTCTGACTCTGTCAGGTTTCTAGGATTGTTGTTTGTTTGTTCTCTTGTTTGTTTTTTTACTACTACACTTGTATGGTTAATATTCCCAGTAAAGAACTGTTATTCCTATTCCCAAATCTTTACCTGAAAGCCCCTAATTACAAAATTATAATAATTTGGAGGGAGGGGGTTTACATTTTCCATTCCAAGGGGAGCTTCGACTTTCCCTGGCAGATACCTGTCTTTCCAAACCAAGACACCCCATGAAGTTCAACAAGGCCAAATACAAAGTCCTGCATGTGGGTCATGGCAAGCACAAGCACAAGTACAGGCTGGTCAGAGGATGTGGGAGCAGCCCTGGGGAGAAGGACTTGCAGGTATAGATGAGAAGTTCAACATAGCAGCAACATGTACGTGCAACCCAGAAAGAAAACTGTGTCCTGGGCTGCATCCAAAGCAGTGTGAGCAGTAGGCTGAGGCAGAGGATTCTGCCCTTCTACTCTGGTGAGACCTGGAGTTGTGTCCAGCTCTGGGGCACCAACATAAGTAGGATGTGGACCTGCTGAAGTGAGTCCAGAGGAAGCCATGGAGATGATCAGAGCACTGAAAAACCTCTCCTGTGAAGACAGGCTGAGAGAGTTGGAGTTCCTCAGCCTGGAGAAGAAAAGCTCTGGAGAGTCCTCATAGCAGCCTTCCAGTAACTAGAGGGGGACTATATTACAAACACAAACCTTTTAGTGGGATCAGCAGCAGTAGGAAAAGGGTTAATGGTTTCAAATTGAGGTAAGGGTGATTTAGATTAGATATAAGGAAGAATGTTTTTACAAGGAAGCGGGTAAACCAGTGAAACAGGTTGCCAAGAGAAGTTCTGGATTCCCTGTCCCTGCAAATGTTCAAGGCCAGATGGGATGGGGCTCTGATAGCCTGGTCTAGTGTAAAGTGTCCCTGCTCACAGCAGGTGGATTAGAAGTAGATGGTCTTTAAGGTCCATTGCAACCCAAACAATTCTATTATGCTATGAAATAGACTTTAGGCTTTTTTTAAATTTCTCCTATTGCTTCTGTTGTTTAGGTGTTCATTTCCTAAAGTGTCAATAGCTGGTCATAATAAAAATACACAGAATTCAAAGGTTTTTGGTCTACTTTGTTTCAAAGAAGCAGATTTGTCCCTTCTTATTGCTTAAAGGCAGCATGAAATTTTAAGCTAGCATTTCCCATCAGCATTTCCTTTTTCGTAGTTTAGGGACTAACAAGAGCCCCAAAGCATTTCCTGCATTCACAGCTTGTAACCACTGCCTATGGATTTCAAGCACATAAATCTTCTTAGCTTTTCACAAGCAGAAATTGCCTTATCATGATCCCAATAATCAGCTCATTGATTCATACAATTTCCCTGGGTTTTGATGCAATGTACTAAAGTGCCTTGGAGTTTCGTGAATGTGTCTGTGTGTATGTGAAGGTGCACATATGTATGTGAATATAAACATAGATGACAGGATGCTGTGTCTCAGTAGAAGCTGCTGGGCCAGCCACCAGGCTGGCAGTCTTACAAGCAAATAGCGTGTCAGTGCACCTGGAGTAAGGCTTTGAACTTCAGTTCAAGAGTGTTTGGTTCTCTGCTCCCACTGCTCCTGTTGCAAAGCTGTTCTAGGATCTAACTGCTGTAACAGATAAGAATCTTCTGATTTCCAGATTGAGTCTATTCAGGGAACAATTTATACCTTTCTGTTGTTGTGCCAGAATCATCTTTTTGTTTAAATCACCATTCTTTTTCTGTGGTATTTATCTCTCTGATGTATTTATAGAATGTAATCATATTGCTTCTTGATTTTGATTTGCCAGGCAAGGCAAATTAAACAAACCCATAGTTCTCTGACCATACCTGCTGGGTTTTTCTGCACTCATCTTTCCTCAGCACAAGTTACCAGAATTGCATGCAAGACTAAAAAGTAACCTCTTATTAATACTTTGTAAAACACCAATAATCCCCTGCCCATTTCTGCATAATTTTGATAATAATCTTGCAAAGAATTCATATTGTGAAATTCATCTCATGTCAGCAATTTCCAGCTGATTAGCTTTTCATATCTCCACCCTGTAAACAGACACATCCAAATGCAATTTTTATCTTGTTGAAGCCCAACCCAATCCCACAATACTGAGCATCATTCAGTTCCTCCACATTCACAGCCTTCTAATTCCATATCTCTTACAGGTTTCAGGGAAGAACTTTTGTATCAATACCAAAACAACAAAGTAATTTCCTCCCAGTCTGGATTTCCCCTCATGTCAGTGGCTCTAGTGGCCTTTCTGGCCAAATGCTAATCAGCTTTGCAGTTCCATTACTGAACAGATCTTCTCTGGCCTTGCTGGTAATCTCTCAGTGGCCACCACATTAAAAGTTTCCATCAACGTCCAGAAAGTTTATATTTGTCTCATTTCCTCTGTCTGTATTTTTTTTTTTTAAGAAAATGGATGGTTAGTTTGTCATTATCTGCATTAGAAAAACTCTTTCAGTAACTGACCTCCATGCCTTTAATAATTCTTTCATTCTTATCTTTTTAAAAAGACATCAGATTGCTGAACTAAAATCTAGGTGATCTCTAGTTGTTCAGACCATTTTATTAGTCCAACTTCTTTACTGTGTGTGTGATGTATCTCCAAATGTTAGGCACCAAACAGGTTTTATGTGTTTATTAAAAATAGCTGCTGCAGCACTTGAAATTTTGTTTGCCAGTTTATTCTTGGGATTGTATTTATTTTCCACTTTTTACCACCTGGAGTACATTAGATATCTCAAATTTGGTTTCTACCTTGATTCTGCTGGTTTCCATCCCTATACATTAAAAAATGTGTCCTTGTTTTTTTCCCCATGTCCAAAATTTTTGCTTATTTCCTCAAAATCTGAGTTAAAGCATAATTCAGTTTTCAGCCTATACTTGATTTATTCTTCATTTCTACTCTATCGTCACTACATTCTTGCCCTACTTATTTTTCCACTCTTGTTCTTTTTATTCACATGGCTGAAGAATCTTCTGCTATGTGCTTTAATATTCTTTGCAAGGTCCAACTCAGCTTGACTCTTTGTTATTCTCACTTTATCTACACATTTTTTGGCCTCTAAGGCAGTTTTCTTTGTTGATCAGTCCTTTTTCCCTTAATCAGTGTAGGCATTCTGCTTATTTCTAATATTTTTTTTTAAATCTGGTCAGATCTGAAATCACTTCCTGCAAGTTTCCTTTTCTTTTTTTTTTTTTTTTCTCTCTGAGATAGACTTGTGATAAGTTTTGCACCCTTGACTTTAAGGTTTCTTCTACATTCAAGTATCAAATTCAGCTCCAGTGGAATTACCTGTCTAGTTTCCACTGTTTATCAAAATTTGCCATTTCAAAATTAATGTTTATGAAATAAATTTTCATTTAATTTTAACTCCTTACTTCATGGTACCTCAGGTCCAGTGTCATTCTCCATGAACAGCAACTCACTTCTGGTTTTTGATGCTTATCAACGTCAAAACCAGCGGTTAGATGGTTAAGAGGAAGGCTCAGAATGGAAGATATTTGGCCCTACTATTTTTTCTGTACTTTTGACCTAAGCCTGACTTACTGTTTGGTCACTGGTGTTTTTTATGGTATTTATTTTATGCTTGTAGAGGCTGCTGTGATCTGTCTTTGTATCTCAGACCCAACTGGCACAATCTGATATTATCAATTATTGCCAAGCTCTTCCTGCCTTCAGAATACATTGGACACATCCAAACTCTTTGTGGGGCACTTCTGTGTCCATGCAAATCCCTAAACTGAGAAATTCTCCTATCCTGCTGATTATTTCTGGCCAGAATCATGTTGGGCTCCAGTTTAAGGCACTCTAATTGGTTGGTACACCAATCTAGGAGTACAGTGAGCCCATGTCCATACTTGAGCATTGCTTAATTTACAAGGTAGCCAATTTCTTTTGGTCATCTCAGCACTCACAGATAATGAGTGGGAAGTGGGAGGAAAATTTCAACTTCCCTGTGTGCTATCAGAAAGGCAGCCCAAACCTGAGTTTCCACTTCCAAGTATGCCAGTCTTTTCATTGAGCAATGAGACAGTGACCTTGAAAAGATCCAAATGCTCTTGCTGCAGGAACAGTATCAAGCTCTCTGGTGTATTATGGCAGGGCTTACCTCAACAATGGGATCCAGACTCCTCACCTTTGGTGTTGGACTGACACCATATGGAGAAGGAGACAACCACTTTACCAGTGGGTTTAGCAGAAATTTGGTGAGGAATAGAATTTCAGTTCCTTGAGGGAGATACTTAGAAACAAAATCACCATAAGCCTTTTACAATCTTGAAAAATTCATTTATAATTGTGTTCTTCCCAGGAAATTTACCTTCAATTAGTTTGACATTATTCTACAACTCAAAATGGAAATTTCTGAATTCAGCTTAGGCAAATGGTCATCTACCTTGAAATAAGGATGATCTCTAAAAAATTGATATTTTTCCTTCCTTTTAAAAAAAAATAAATATCTAAAGCTCCAGAGTAAACTCTGGGGAAAATGCATTTGCAGCAATGCTTTATATTCTGCCTGAATAGTACAGGTGTATTTTTCAGGGAGCCTCAATATGTTTAAATTTCAGCTTGTTCTGAAAATCTCTCTTGTTTGAGATTTGCTTTTCTTTGAATGTGAGAATGTAGATTTTGACATAGTACATCATGCTATGAGTCAAACAATGCTCAACTCTCTCTGAGAAGCCATGAGCAACAAATAGAATATTCTGAAAGATGTACAGGTTATGAACAATGGATAAGCTTAAAGGTTCTCCATGAAAACTAGACACATTTCTATAAACAACTTCATTTCACAGAAATAAAGATCACTTCCTGAAGTGGAATTTCAACAAAATAAAAAGACAAAGCTTACCAGATTTTTCATTCATAGTTTATAATTCTGAGAGTTTTCCTTATACACTTTGAACTGTTCCACATTTACAAGATCATATATTCTTTGAAAGTGGAAAAATACAGTTTTGAGATTCAAAATGTTTAAAATATGTACCAAGGCATAAGGTGGATAGGAGAGGGAAGCAATTCTGTTTTGCATGTATACCCTGCTGCTGTGATATCAATAGTAAGCATCCCTAATATATTAGGTAAAGAGTACTCATCATCTCGGTAAAAGTACATACATAAAAAGTAATTAATCAATCAGAAAGAAACAACCCTTTGCCTAAAATGTTATCATGCTTGTGAGAAAGACAGGACTGATATGTCCTGAAGCTCTTTTATTGAAAGAATAATTGAACTGTTTTTACAAACATGAGCCTAAGAATTATCTATATGTAATTTTCATTGTCTCCTATTTCCTTCCAGTAACAATATTATCTCTACCAATGCAGCTCAGATCTGAGTAAGAATTACTTTATATCAGCTGGGACTTATGAATTTACAGGGATGCCTTCTTCAGAAAGAGGAAGCAGGCATCAGATTTGATCTACCAGATTGTTCCAGGTTCTGAAGAAATAAAAACTATTCTGTTTGTGGAGTTTCACATTCATGTTTCAGATATGATCCCCTGGCTACAAGTTCCCATACAGAATCAGAAACCTGCAGTAATTTATAAAACATTATTGTGAAATACTAGAAGCAACAGTAATGTGATGCTTGCAATAGGCTGCAGAGTGTTACATGAACTGCTTTACAATGGTCTGGAGAGAGAAATGATGTCTGTAGACAATAAAAGCCTGAAAATCAAAAAGTAAAAGAAAAATGGTCACAGAAGATTTTGTCAGCATGACTGATCTGGGGACAATACTGTAGATTTTTTTTTCTGTGTTTGCTTTGCATTTGGTCTTAAATTGCTATGCAGTTATCACTGTTGTGCAATTAGAAAATGTTTAAGCTCCAGGACTAGATGTGGGTACTATAAGTGGCAACACTGATGATCATCAACAGACATAAACTGTATTATTTCCCAAAATGTATTCCTGTTTCTATCCTAGTAAGTGCAGTTGACCTAGAGTACTGAAAAAAAAGTCAGTTTAAAAAGTCCTTTTGATGAAGAATCTATACAATTCCTAAATATCCAGAAAATTACCTGAAAGTATATTAGAACAAATATACCTATTAGTCACCTTTTTCTGAACCTACACATTTCTCCTTCTGTTTTTCCTTGAAGGTCATGAAATTTCAAAGGCACAGGGAAAATCATATTCAGACTAATCAGGAGCTGATCTTCTGAGAAGTACCCTCCTTCTCTTTTGTTTTTCTTATGCTCTGCAAAGCATCCTCCTTCTGAAGAATGCCAAAGGTGAGACAGACTTTAAAAAATTAATTGCCTTGTTTATATCCATTCAGATTGGTGAAAAAAAAATTACAAGAAGATATCTGTAAGGTACTTAAATGTTCACAACTGAGGTAAATCACAGATGACATGGGACCCCTATGTGTGATGTAAGCATCATGCTTACATCAGACATCTAAATTCTGAAATATTTTTGAAAGAAACAGAATTGAAAAGAGATATACAAGAAGTACTGGTGATTCAAAATGTTTCCATAAATATATCTTCTGAGACATCAAACATGTAAATAATCTTTCCTTTGAACTGAGTAATTTTTAGGTACCATAAGTGCAGCTGCCTTTCTAATATAAAGGAATCTAAAATTGTTTTCCAGGTAGTATTTGCAAGCAAAATATGCCCTATTAATATCTCAGGTACATCTGTAGGCATTGTATTAACAGAAGAAACTGCTATCCAAGACTCAGATTCTTTCTCAAACAGTTCAAGCCAACAGCAAACTCTGCTTTGGCAGCCACCTGTGAAAGTGAGCATGATCCGATAGTGGGCGGGTGTATAATGTCCCCTTTGAGACCATACAACACAAAAAGTCATAAATTCTAAACAGACAGTTGATGAATTTTAAAAGCCTTATGTTTTTCCAAGACATGTATCTTTTTTGGCTGGTGTTCTCAACAGAAATGGTACATGTTGCTTCTGGGAATGGCACCACAGCTGGCCTTGCTCTGAAAGTTTCCTACTTCCATTGAAATGAGTTTGCTTTTGTTCATATTTAATAAAACTTTTCCCCTCTCCCTCCTGAGTTCTTTTTCTTGTGTTATTTTTTCTAACCTGTCTCCAGATCTTGCTTGACTGGTCTCATATCTTTCAGCCCTTATTTCTCTCATTTAATAATTTGCGTTGCTCTGCACGTTAGCTTTTCTCTACATCATTTGTTATATTAAATCCTCCTCTTCATTTCTGATAACCTTGATATTTCAATCATCTGCTTCCTTCAGTTTCCCCAGCTGTTCTAACAATGCCACCTATAATGTTTCCTAATGCTGCTCATTGTCATACTTAGGACCTCATTTTTCTAACAGCCTGGAAATCTTATGTTTTCTATTTCTCTCTGATCTGAGTGTTATTTAACTTGTCACTGCAACAAGAGTAAGACTTTTGTCTACAAAAGTTGCTTGGCTTTAGATAATCTCGTTTGATGTTTCTCAATTACAAGCTTTTTAATGGTTAGTGCTGTGATATCACTGATTTGATGATTGGCACAACATAGAGCTTTTTAAATTAAAAGGAGCTGTACAAATAAACTTAGCCTTTTCACTTCTACCTCAAGACTACATATATCTTTCATATTATGCTATCTAGTTCCTATTTATTAACTCTGCTGAATTGAATGAGCACACTGACTTTTAAAATATTATCTAATGCAATTTAATTCCATTTTGCAAGAGCTTCAAATGTATCATGATTCTTTATTCTTAATCTTTAGTTTGTTGTCTTTATATTTAAAGAGAACATTGCTAGTAGAGCTTTTTCCTTACTTGTGGTCTATACATAAAAAAATATATTTTTACAACTTCTTCTTTCATCATCAATGCTTTATTTTTTAAAAAATCTTAGTTTTGTAAACCGTGAAACGTAAGTGATAAACTTAAGTAGTTTTCTCATTGGCATTGCTATGAGTGTTATGTGCTTCCTACATGGTGCTGGAATTTCTCTAAGCAGGAGAATCAGGCTATGAATCAGACGAGGCATCTGTGATGTTGTCATATCTTCCAATAATCATGTGGCAGTGCAAAAAGAGGAAGCAATAGAACCATGTTCTGGAATTGTGACCCACAGCTGTCGTTGACAATGGCACCATGATGAGATGATGTGATCTTTAGCAATAAAGCACAGATCAAGGCACTACATGACAGTGACAAAACGGTGTCTTTCTCAATAAACCAGTTAAACATTATGGGGCAGTGAGAAAATAAATATATATGTATATATGTGTGTGTGTGTATACGTATATACATAATATGTATATGCATATGCATATGCATGTACATATACATATACATATACATGTACATGTACATGTACATATACATATACATTTCCTGGTTTTGACATTTCTTCTTATCAGACTTCTTCTTCTATAGTTTTTCTTGGGAATGACAGAAAAAAAAAAAAAAAAAAACAAAAAAAACAAAAAAAAAAGCCTGAGAGAGAATGATGAGAGTGGTGGGGCACTGGCACAGGCTGCCCAGAGAAGCTGTGGATGCTCCATCCTTGGAAGTGTTCTAGGTCAGGTTGGACGCGGCTCTGATCAACCTGGTCTAGTAGAAGGTGTCCCGGCCATGGCAGGTGGGTTGGAAGTAGATGACCTTTAAGGTCAATTCCAACACAGATCATTCTTCTATGCTATTAAAAAAAAAAAACAAACAAAAACTCAAACCAAACAAAAAAAGCAAGCAAAACACACAAAAACCCCCCAAACTCCAATAAACAACCCAAACCAAAAACTTGGCTGTTTGCTAAGCTAGTCAAAATAAAGATTTAGTTTGAAAGAAACATGAGATATTTTATGCTCATACTATTATTAAAGGAAAAAGGTATAAGAAATTTGAAATGGTATTATACTGCAGATTCTCAGCAACCTCAGCTCCAGGTATTGTTAACTGTGTAACCTGTAATATACAATTCTGGCAGGGGCACAGACTGAGCGTATATAAAAAGGTTAAAATGATATTAAAAATAGCACAAAGAACTGGAGAAAAATATGGCTGACAGAAAGTATCTAACGTGTACAAAAGGTTTCCACAGAGACATATGTCATGAGCTATTTATATTGAAACAGCAAATACAACTACCCTCCTAATTCTTTTAGCATTAGGATTGGTTTTATGCTAGTCAAGCAAAAGGACCCTGTAATGGTACAGGGTAGGATAATAAAAGAAGAATGTTTAACCTTCCCTCCGAAGTAATTTAGCCAGATCCTCTCCCAGCAAAACTCAATTGGCTCCAGAAGGACTGCACCAGAGAAAAATTCATTCCAGGATGTTTTTTGCAATGCGAAATTCAGCTCACCCATTTTTCTGTATTTTCATTTCATCTGAAAAGCAATGACACATAGCAGACTTTCCTTCTGCTGAGGAGAGATTCACCAGCACTCAGAGCTGGGCCCTGGCCTGCCAGGGACTGTCAGATAGAGAAGGTTCATCCACCTGCTGCTGCCTCACTCCTGGCAGAAGCCTCTGGTTTTGTTCTCCATCAGCATCCTGCTCTGTTGTGTGTGAGGCTCCCTGGTAACCTCTGTTATCACTACTGCATTGTGAAACACAACAATCTCACTGCTGAGATCTCTTGTGTTCCTGTGCCGATTACATTATTTTCTTTTGCTATTAAATAACAGCAAAAATCCAAGGTTTTTTTTAATATTGCACAACTTCTGTAATTCCAGCACTACTCCAACTACCTCATGAGTCAGGCAGACAACAAGTTCATAATAAATACTGCTATAAACACCCAGGGATGGGAGCTGCCTGGGTGTGTGATATAAGGTTATACCCAGATGCTACCTAAAGAAATTGCAAATTTTAAAAACAAATCAGACTGAGAGGGGAGCCACAAACACACACAAACTCACATGACAATACACACAGCACTTTAAAAGGCCTGTATCTGAGACAGGATATATGATATGAGGACTTGAATGGCAAATAGCTGCATATAAATAAAACCTTTCGTCTTTTGTAAGATTCACAATTATGTAGAATTTTAACATTTTAAGAACTGTCCTATCAGAGACACCTGGAAATTTTGTATTTATTTTTCTGATAACTCCATAGTTTAAAAAATATGAAATAACCATTTTGAAGAGTGACTTTCCATTGAGCATTTTTCTCTGAATTTTCATTTAAGTAGAACGATTCTGAAAAAGAAGCTCCTTCTTTTGCAGTTTTGGAACAGTTCTTTGACTTTTTTAACTTGTCAGCAAGAAACATGAGTGTCTGGGAAAATACATAAGTTATTTTTGAAGTTTTGGCATAAGGAAAGAGTATAATTTTTTTATTCGTTGGTATTTGCATGGTGATGGGATACCAGTCACTAAAAACATAAAGTAAGAAATACCACCCTTCTTCAAAGTTAATCAGCATCAAATAAGGACACAAATAATACTGCTTTTTTGCCTTTCTTTTAAATGTAGCTATTTTCAGAACATGTTATTCATTTATACAAATTCATTTAAAGGAATAATTTTCTAATATAATTGCTTTGTTATATTCTTATTGCAGATCTTTGTATAGGTCCATAAATATTTTAAATGCAACTACAAGAGTATTCAAGTTGTTTGAGACTTCATGCATATTTTGTTTTGGGGGAGTTCCAACACTTTTGGAAGAGTTTAGTGAATAAAGAGTGAAAATGCATGCCCAGAATCCCAGACCAACAAACAGCAAATGCTCACATTTTCTAGATTTCATAAATTATTTATGCCCTTATTTCTCATTTCTACAGTTCTAGTCTTCCAGAGTCTCCAAACACCCTCATATGAAGGGAAAATTCTCCTGCTACAAAAACATTATTTAAAGTTTTACAGTGTTTAAACCATAAACATTTCCACCAGATGTCAGCAATGCACTCTCAAAACTTCAGCTGTCAGAGGCCTCAAGCTTTCCTGGAATTACAGAAATCATGTAACACACTGCCCTGCTTTAAGTAACCAGAGAAAAACAAAATGACCATCATTGCTTCTGAAGAGACTCATGACATTATTAAGCTTGTCCAGCTAATAGTGTGGTTCTTTACTTAGTTTCTTCTGGGAGGGATGTTTTATTACACATTGAACCACTAACATATTCAATTTTTTTTCTCCCAATCTCTGTAAAAACTGACTTTCCTATTCTTATTATCTCTGTGAATGTTTTCCTCTATTAGACTATCAATAATAATGCATTTGGGTTTAATTTTCCTTTTTTGTGAGACTACAGAGGAAGAAGAAATAATGAATGTATTTTGGACCCTAACGCTGCAGTAATTTTAGGGCAAACCAGAAGTACACTACACCATGGGGAATGGTAAAAGCACTGGGGTCAGTAGAAGAAGTTGTCTTCATGGCTGCTTCTTCTCCTGGAGTTCAGGCATCCAGCTGCAACATCCAAACCAAACAGAGAACACTGTCAGGCTCTGGTTTGGTTTCATAGGGATAACTTTGCTGTTACTTATTAACTTAAGCCTCTTAAAGTTCACTTAGATACAACAACAAAAAGCTGCAGAGTGACCTCTACTGAGGCAGTAACGTGTGTGTTGTGCCAAAGCAGACATGATGGTTTTTACACTATAATGTCCCTGGCAATAATCTCACAGGTTTTAGAACACTGCTTTTTGTTTTCCAATGGTTTCTAGAAATTGTTTCACAAATTCTTTTGGAATAGCATTGATCTGTCAGAAGCAGAACTTTCAGATTTGGCCAAAACCGCGTAGAAAAGATTCCTCATGTCAGGGATAAAATTTCTGTTAAAAACCACAAAAAAGAAAGCCCCACTTCTGAGTGAACAGGGAAGCCTGGGAATTCATTTAGTTCATGATCAGCCTGACTCATACTGGACTTTTAACAGTCCAGGGGAGTCTCCTGACTGCTGAACAAGAGATTACGATCTGGAACCATAAAAACATTTAAGCATTGAATCATAAGAGTGAGATACCAGATTATCTTTGTGTATTGAGCTTTAGAGGCTTCTCTGGATCAATGAATAATAAATATACAAAGTGAAGCAGCTATACCAGGGGAAAAAATAAAGGAAATAAGACATAAAGTTAGAGCTCATCTCCACCAAGAAGAGGGTGTAGGTGAATACTCTGACTACTAAGTTAATAGGAGTGTTTTTGTTCTCTCTTTTTTTAGTAAAACCTCAAAAGCTGTTGGGTTTGTGCCAATGTACAACTGAAAAAAAAATTGCTGGAGGTTATGGGAAAACTGATTCTTGCCCAATTCTAATTATAGGTCTGTCTGGTAGCACTCCATGTTATTCAGGTTGTTTGATATGTGCCATTATAAAATACAGTTTTCAGCTGCTTATAACTATGCCAGAACATTAACCATTTGGACTGAAATATTCCATGACTTTGCCTGCCTAAGGCTGATATTTTGGCAACTGCCAATCAAATAATTGAGTGAGTTGAAGGAAAACCCCAAAAAGTGTGGGGCTTTTAATGTTAATAACTTCTGCTCACTGTTTTGTTTAAGTAGCCTCTTTGTGCTCTGTATGTGGGAAGTCAGAACCAGTAGAAGTTCATGTGCATCTGTGCATCTGTGCAATACATGCTGAGATCTGAAGATCAACCTACATTTTCCCGAATTTTGAGCTCTTGAAAAAATAATATATACAACAGCTCCCATGACCTCCAAAACACCTCCATGATCACTGTACTTACCAATCAGGCTTGAAAATTTCAACTTTACTGTATGGAGGCAACCCTACAGACCACTATTTAGAAATACATTAAAATGTGTCAATGAAAAGTGCTTCCCCACTTAGTTTCCTTGCCTAGGAAGGAACACAAAATGGGATTTCACCTTTCCCTGTCCCCTCACATCCTGGTGTGTGCTTTCAGATGGGGCACCAACCTCCAAAATTGTCAAAGCCATGTTGAATTCATCAAAGGCAATCAGGAAGAGAGAGACATTGGATTATGAATCATAAGATAAAAAAATAATAACGTGGTTGCAGGGGATTATGAAAACATGATACTGGAGAAACTGGGATGAGTTGGTGGGAAATGTAACTGGAATTGACACAGAAAACAGACTGAAATATGAAGGGATTGAAAATAGCCAGGCAGATGGTAGGGAAAAATCAAAGGTTAAGGGAAGGTGTGAGAAAGCAGAGAGGAGGTTGCAGACTAGAAAAACAGCAGGCTGAGCTTTAGCCTGTAAGGAAGTTACTATAGGAGAAACCTGGGTTTTGCTAGGCAAGAAACAGAGGGGAAAACCAAAGTGATTTGTTTAGATAGATTCATTGAACAATGAGGTTTTTGTCCTGGACCTGGTCTTGTCTGAACTGATTTTGGAGGAAGAGATGACAGGCAGAGTTCATCCTATAATGGCATAAAGGCAGCATCAGTGAAGCGGTTTGGGTGTCACAGCTCAATTCTCAGAATTTCACAGTGTTTCAATTTTTTGAAAACGTAGAGCAGCAGTTACTGATCACCTGTGAGTTATTTTCCTTGTCATCACCACAACTGAGAGCAGAGAAAGCGGGAAATTTAGTTGTAGAAGAAAATACTCAAGTGCTTTAACAAGTCCACTCTGTGTAAAAACTCATTCTATTCACTACAGAGCTTCCAATGCTTTAAAGAATGGAAACCCATAGCAGAAAATACCTTTATTAGCTGCACAGGACTTGTCTGTGGCCAGGCAGTCCTGAAACTGAATGAAGGAACTTTGTGAGAAAAATGTACCATTAGCTGTGTCATTAAAGACCTTCTCCTGATGTGATCAAACACAGGTTGGGAAAACAGTCTGAATTTGGTCTTTCACTAGTTTTTGAACAGAGTTTTCTGTTACTTGTTTGTGTTTAATACACATTAGTGGAGATAGATTTATTCAAGCTCTTAAACTGTATAAATTCAAGCTACTGTATCCAAGTCCAAACCTTGACTCAGTTTTTGTTTTCTCCCTACTCGGTCAAATCTCCCTCTAACTTTAGTAGGATTAGGCTGGGTAAGGATTTAGCAAAACTCATCAACGACTTCATGATTTGGCTCAGAGCTCAGTGAAAAATGAACTCTTTAAAAGGACTGTCATGGAACTTACATAAATTTACCAAGTCAAAGTATGGAATATTCAGTGATTCATGGCAGTGTGGTTTTTATTAGAGCTCCTCTGAAACACAGCGGGCTTGCTTAGCAAGGGTTCATGCAAACATTTTCTTTGGTTTCAAGCTGCAAAGGTTCACACGCTCCAAGTTTCACTTTAAGCTTTGGGTTTGAGTCTTGGAAATGCCCTACTTTCACTTAATTTTTGTATCCAAACCATAGTAAAATAAATCTGGCATGAATGTGAACCAAATTCAGGCTGGCAAAAGTCCACCCAAAGCTGTGAATGCAGTTTAGATGTTTGGTGTGCTAAATGGTTTTTTGTTGTTCTTGACTGTACCACTGACATCATGTTAATATTCACCTTCCTTCTATTGCTCCCCAGATTGCACAGCACCTTTGTGAAACTGCATAATAGTATGAAATTGATGTCGAAGCCATGAGGAAGGTAGAAGGATACTATTACATTTGAAGGTCTGCACTAGCAACAGGTTTCAAAAGAAACATTTTAAGAGTTTCTTCAATGGTTTAACTCCATTTTATCTCCTGTCATAAACAATATAATGTTATTATACTGCATTATCTAAACTGTCCCTTTGCCTACCACGTCCTTGCTATGTTAGACTTCTCTACAAGCATCTATGAATTGGTCTTACTAACCACCCCTGTGCTCCCAGATAAAACACCTTTTTGCTGCATCTGTGTCAGGTACCTCATCTATAAAGACCATCACTTACTAAGGTGCTCAGTGCCATTTCACCCCTTCCTTTTTTACTCCATTACATGCTTTTTTTATCTTGTTTCATCAGTCTCTAGAAGTTCACACTGTCTTACTTTTGTGGCTGTTCCACTATATAAGTAATTATTAAGGTTCTTCTTTTCCCATATTTTTTTTCTGTGAATTAAATGTTTCACCTCCCTTCTCCTACTGTTTTCCTAGTTTCTCAAATATGCTTTTCAATCTGATCTTACTGAATGTCAGCATCCTGCTGTGCTTTCACCTCTCCACCTCTCCAGGAAAGCCAGGGAAATTAAGCTGGCTTGGGAATGGTTCTGATTTGATTGGAAAGATTTTTTAAACAGTTATAGACACAGTAAAGACATTCACTGACATTTGCTGGAAGAATGACCATACCAATATGACTCAAAAAATAAAAGAAATATAACAAGTGTTTTCCAACAAAGATGAGCTAAGCTGGACAGCAATATATGCTCAATGAACTTTATAGCAGGAGACACTTATTTTAGACATCAAGCTGCTGCTAACACTCAGTTTAAAACTAATTGATCATACCTTCACTGTGACCCCTAATTTTGAGCATATAGACAGCAATTTCAGAAAAATCCTGATCTTTTAGAATTTCTTGCTAAATTTATTTCAATGTTGAGGTAGAAATCAGTGCCTGTTAAATCTGAAGCTAATTTATTGGATCAGCAGAAGTAAGAGGCACAGAAAGAAATCTAGGTAGTAAAATGCTTTAGAGACACTGATTAGGATGAAATCCAGCTTACCAACTTAGATGCCAATTTTTATTTTCTCACTGTCATGACAGAGAAGAGGGTAATGATACCAGTTATATTCCTCTCTCTGTTTTCAGCCTTCCTCTCCTGACTGTTCTGTCAATGCTCAAAACACCACTGACCAGCCCTTTACCAATGCAACAACATTTTCAATTGCCCTGTGAGCTCTGAGGTGATCTAGTATTTGTAAACACTTTCTTTTTTTTTTTTTCCTGAAACATAGAGTGATGTTTTCTCTCTTGTCACTAAAGAAATTAGAAAAGCACAGAGACCCAAGCCGTCTCTCACTGAAGAATACAGCCAGGGGCCTGATATATTTGTCCTGTGCATGGTCTGCTGCCACCCAAGTGGGTTTGGCCATCCAGCTGCCATCACAGAAGGTTTCTCTTAGGCCTAAGGTCATAATAGCTGGATCCATAGTAACATCTTCACCGTGTCTGAGGATATGCATACAAATATCTTCAGGGTCAATGTCAAGAGGATGGGGCCTGACCCTCTTCAGGGGAAATGGGCAGAACTGAAACACAGGAAATTCTCCACAGGAAGTTCTCTCAGAATATAAAGAGGTGGGGTTTTTTTGGTGGTGGTTTGTTGTTGTTGTTGTTGTTTGTTTGTTTTACTTTGGGGGTGACAAAACACTGGAATGGGCTGTGCCCCAGAGAGATTGTGGAGTGTCCTTCTCTGGAGATATTCAGAACCCACCTGGACACAACCCTGTGCTACCTGCTGTAGGCAAACCTGCTGGAACAGAGGGGTTATACTAGATGATCTACAGAGTTCCTTTGCAACTTCATCCTTTCTGTGATATTGTGATACAAAACAGCAGCAGACACTTGAACTTAAGCCATAACCTATAGTTATGCATAGGCTGCTTTTTTTTTTGTCTTTTGAAAGTAGTTGCTACTTTGAATAGGCAAGAACAGTTAAGTGGAGTTGCTTGCCACACTTGGTGTAACAGGAATATTAGCAGATAAGATTAGAAGTCTGAAATATATATTGGTAATGGGGACAATGATATTATGAGAAAGACTCAAGTATTAATGAACTCACAGAACAATGGAACAAATAACATTTATGCAGTGCATGTAAAATAAATATTTCAAAGCTAATAAAGGGTTTGTAGCCAAGTTTTGTTTCAGATAAGTGAAATAATTCAAGTGCTTAAAATAAGACCTGATTGAGTAAAAGGACTTAGATACAGACTTGACATATACTACACAAGATGGCTGTGACTAAGAAACACCAGAGAGAGGGATTTGTCTAAAATACTACCTCTTCCCTTAACAGCTTTGGTCATAACACTTTTGTAAAAGTCTGTCTAGGACTGCTTTGTTCTTTGAATATGGTTAAGTACAGCTGACAGAAACCAACAGGGTTCTCTTAGAAAAAAAACCTCTTTGGAGGAGAGAGGCCTGGTGTGAAAGTTTCACATGTTTTCTCCTTACATGGGAATAAATTAAAACCAGGGTGAAGATATAGGACCAGTCTGTTCATTTGTTACGATTGAAAATACCAAGCTCTGCAGAAATGAGAGATGTTGCAGGAGTGATCTTGACTCTGACTTTTTTCTTCTGTAATAGAAGAGCCAGGGACTCCACTTCCAAAGAATATTGGCTAAATTGAAAATCTTTATAATAAAATATGCCAAGCCATATTTTCAGACTGTTCCAACCTTCAGAGGAACAAACACCTATCACTGTGATACAAAGTCAAGTTTTCCTTGTATGTGTTTTCATTTTGCCCTAAGAATCCTTTGAGCTGTTTAATATGTGATGGTACAACTTCTGAGAAGAAAGGCAAAGGGCACCTCAGAATCTGCTATAGCTTGGTAGTTAGAGCAATCATGGGGTTAAGATATATGTTTGAGCTCAAGAGATCTGAGAAGAACATTTTCCTGCTTGTGCCACAGCTAACCCTGAGGTAGGATACCAAACCTGGATCCAGCATCTTAGTTTTTGTGTTGCCATCCTGTGCCTTGCATCTGGTGGTGTGATTTTGTTGTTTTGGCTGTTAAGGGTTCTTGCCCTAATCTTTGAATTCCAAATAGCTTCAGGTAGGAGGTAAGTGCCCAGTTACCCACCTCAGTCAAGACAGTAACTCTGAGTATGCCAGTAGTAGAAATACACATTCCCAAGTAACTGCTGGCAAAACCCAAAGATGTCCATTGGCCTACACTAGCGCGTGGATTTTTCGTATCAATCACTCCCTCTTATTCAGGTTTCTAAATCCCATCTTAACTGCCCTCTAAATTCCTATATTCCCTTGTTCACCAAGTCCAAGTTACAAGCCCCAGAGTATGAGAGCTTTTCATAATCTGAAATGTTTCACGTTGCTGGGAAGCTGAGAACCACTATATTCTTAGTTTAACAGATGGGAGATTAAGACAGAGGCCTTGACCAGCTTCAACAAAATTATGCAAAGTGCCTGTGGTAGTGCAGGCAATTAACCTTCTCATACCCATCCTCCAGAAAACCCTTGCTTTCTCCTAAAGTAAATGTGTGTTTTGGGGGTGAAAAAAAAAGTCTTATACAATAGAAGAGCATGAGAATGGGAATGGGTGAAAGGGCATTATTTGATTAAATGAGTAAGCAAGATAGCTGATACAGGATACCTGCACAGGAACTTAAGGCTGGCCTGTGTTCTGTGTTCTTTGCCTTCAGAAGGCTCCGGTTTAACATGCAAATTGGCTCCAGGATTGAACAAAACAAACACTAGTGCCAGTTTTTGTTCAAGGTAATGTATTCCATCTGCTTCATAAGAAACTAAACAATTTTTTGGACCACTCCAGGTACACAATCATATAGTATATAGTAATAAATCACTCTTAAAGAAAGCAATAAATGTAGCTGGAGCTCAAACTTTTACAGAAAGCCACCATATTGTTACACTACAGATTAGAGGGTTTCTGTCATAATTTAGCAATCTAGTTGAAAAGCACCAATGCCTGGATCTGTCCCAGCCACCTGAGGAATGCGTGTGGTCACTCTGGCTCCACAGACTGTCAGTAAAATAAACTCTTAATCCCCAGGTTCAAAGGGTAGCATGAATGAACTGCTTCCAGGAGACACCCATCAAGGTCCATTGATTAGATGTAGCACTTAGGATGGCAATGATTTAAACTTGGGTGCACTGAGAAGCTGCCAGAATCTGGATTGAATCTGTTGCCTCTAATGACAGTGCTGCAGGGCTGCGTGCCAGCAGTCTCCCTGGTCATTCCCTTGTAACTCCCAGCACCTCTGGCACTCTCCCACTTACTAATAGATGAAGTGGAGCAAGGGCAAAATAACAAACAAGCAACAAGAAGAAAAACCTTCAATTTCCCAATGGGTGTATTCATACATCAGCTGAACCTGCAGTTCTGAAGTTAATATGGGCTTGGGGATCTTTGTACACGCTGTAATGTTGGAACTGGCTCCACTTTTGACCGACCATCTCCTCATCAAAAACTTAATTCAGAAACTATAACGTTCCACTTAGCTTGATTTTTTTCCCCCTGAATTTGGACAGGCTTAAGAGAATAAGGCAAAAAACTGAACCCAAATTTTTGAGTAATTTCCTTCTAAGTGTCTCTTCCCAGGTCCATATACGGATCAGTTACGAGAACAGATAGTTCCTTTCACTTCTGAGCTAACTGGTATAACCTAATACAGATGCTGCCCCAAGATATCTGCTTTAATGATTTCTCTCAAAAGTTGAAAGAATAAAATCCCAGCTCTATGTAAGGGTCATGATGGGGGGAGACACCAGCAGATCTGTTCTCTATCAGAGAGACTTCCTAAAATGAAGACTCAAATGCTGGATGTGGACCTGATTTATTCATCCTCTACTCCTTCTTTCCCACAAATGGGTGAAGTGGTCAGCTTGGTTGGTGCATACACAGTCAAAATTCCAGCCTTCCTGTCTGCACATCACCATCTTTGCAGATGATGTGAAAAACTTGCACTAGTTAGACTAGTACAATAATGTGAGTCATTAATCTCAGCTACCCTGTCTCAAATAGGTGAGAACATCCTCCATTTGTACTGAAGTCCTATTCAATTGTTGGAGACAAAAGGGGACCCTTCTTATTCTACATTCTTCTATTATTCTGCTACAAAAAGTATCAATGTGCCTGTGGAAAAATAATAATAGCTTTTTTTTTTTTTTTAATGTCAACACTTGTAAAAAAAAAAGGAACACAAAGTAAAAGTTTTTCCCCCCAAATCCTCAGTCATTAGATGAAAGAAGCCATATATATATACACATACCGCACAAAATCACAGATATTCTTAAGTTGAAAACTTAATTTTATTTTGCTTAAGAATGTTGAGAACATTCCTTCTGACTCTTGAAGCCAGAAGTAGTATTCCAAAGAGAGGACAGATCCTAAATGGACAACTACAATCTTCTTCTTCTGTTGAGTAGATAGAGGTGGATGCAGTTACCATCTGTTTAATAGTCTGGTAGTTTTTCCTCATATAACTTCGAGCACATGTTATGTAACCACCTCACCCACTTGTGGGAAGGAGGGGGTCTTCATCCAGCATTTGAGTCTTCATTTTGAGACAGTCTCTCTGATGGAAAATGGGCTGGCTGGTATCTGCCCCCCTCATACCCCTTGCATAGAGTTGGGATTTTTTTCCTTTAACTCTGAGAAGTAAACTTGAAGTAGGTGGGTATTAAAACTCTTCTCTTTTTTAAAACTGTCCCACAAATTTTTGACATATCATTACTTGTCTTATATCTTTTACACCAAGGTGGTGGTGGTGCCAGATTTGCCACATTGAGGCTAACAACATTTTTTCGTCCTGTTTCCACCATTTTCCTGGTCCTCATATAAGATTGAATCTTTTCAAATACTTGCATAAAATCTAACTAATTCCTGAAAGACACCATGCATTCACTCATAGATCTAAGCAGATTTACTGTTTAGACCTTTGTACTGCTGTTTTTCTACATCTTACAGGCTCTTACTGGGCTATTGACTTTTCTAATATGGGAAAGTACTAGTGTAATTCTTATATCTACCATATATTCTTCCAAAACCATTTCTGGACCATTTTTAATTGCTATATTTAGGTAAAATGTTTAAGTCCCAACAAGTGACTGCTTTCTAAAAATAACAAAATTATTTTGCCAGTAAATTCCTAAGGTAACATCTCTAAAATAATTTTAGCAGGGCAGAAGCCAAATTTATTTTATTAATTCTTGATAATGTACTCTTCTTGCTCCAGTAGTCTGAATATTTTAGTGAGCAAGGTCAATAAGCAGAGAGTAGATGACATTGGCAGAAACATGAGAGTTTTTATAGAATCATTTAGGTTGGAAAAAGCCTTTAAGATCATCAAGTGCAATGATGAACCCAGCATTGCCAAGCTCACCACTATACCACGTCTCCAAGTGCCCCAGTCATGATGATGCAATCACTTCCCTGGGCAGTCACTTCCAACGTTTAACAAATCCTTCATAAAAGAAATTTTTCCTAAAATTCAACCTAAATCTCCCATGGAAACCGGAGACCACTTTCTACTGTCCAGTTGCTTGTTACCTGGGAGAAGGGGCCTATCCCCACCTGGCAACAACCAGTTTTCAGGGAGCTGTAGAAAGCAATAAGGTAACCCTTGAGGCTTCTCTTCTCCAGTCTAAACACTCTCAGCTCCCTCAGCCACTCCTCACAGGACTTGTGCTCCAGACCCTTCACCAACTTTGTTGCCCTTCTCTGGACATGCTTCAAGAACTCAATCAGTGTCTTTCTTCTTGTGAAGAGCCCAGCACTGGACTCAAGGTGTGGTTTTACCAGTGCCAAGTACAGAGAGAGAATCACTGCCCTGGCCCTGCTGGCCACTCTGTTGCTGATACAGGCCAGGATGCCATTGTCCTTCTCGGTCACCTGGGCACACTCTGGCTCATGTTCAGCTGCTCTCAATGAGTATCCCCAGGTGCTTTTGCTCTTGGCCACTTTCCAGCCACTCTTCCCCAGCCTGTAGCTGTTCAGGAGTTGTTGTGACCCAGGGGCAGGGCCTGGCACTTGGCCTTGTTGAACCTCGTACAATTGGCCTCAGCATCAGTCCAGCCTGTCCAGATCCCTCTGCAGAGCCCTCCTGCCCTCCAGCAGATCAACACTCCCAGTCAATTTGATGTCAGCTGCCAACTGACTGAGGGTGATTGATTCCCCTCATCCAGATCACTGGTAGAGAAATTGAACAGGACTGGCCACAGCTCTGAGCACTGGGAATGCACTACTCATGTATGGCTGCCAACGGGGTGTGACTCCATTCACCACCACTCTCTGGGATGGGCTGTCCAACCTGTCTTTTACTCAGTGCACACTGCACCCAGAAGCAATTTTTTTCCAGAAAAGTGCTGTGGCTCTTCATGTCTTGCCATGAAACCCATCAGCTGAAACACTGTCTTCACAAGAAAATCTGATATTAAGGTATTACTGGAGTCAATAACTTCCATTCAGAATCTTTCCCATGTAAAAGGGAAATTTAATCAGTATTTGCACTATGTATTGCAGTGAAAAAAATCCAGTTTTAAAGAAGTCTCCCTGTTTACACACTGTAGTTTGTGTTTTAAATACCCGTTGGCCTAACTTCTTCATGAGGTGGCAGGAACATCCTATGAAAATACAGAGGCGGGCAGCAGCATGGAGAACTGCACATTTTTCTGTCTAAATCCATCCTTGTAAGTGGGTGTAAAATGATACCATTATGATCTGGTTAAATTTAATTCTGCAATTTGCCAGTCACCACATTTTGTATTTGCTTCTGTGCCTTGTCTACAGGGTATACACATTAAAGCCCCATTAATGCTGTAGGCACAGCATTTGAAGAGAAGCATGTTATTTAATCTAGTGAGGAATATTTGATCCCTGCTTTTAGTTCTGGTAGTAGTAGTCCCAAATTTGAATGGTCTGAGAGGTTTTGAAGAATTACATTTTTGTGGGGAAAAGTTTTCAAGTAACATATGCCCAGGTCTTGTGTTTAAGTGTGTATTAGGTATTTTTAAGCCCTGTGGCTGGATGGAATAAATGGGCACAAATGTTCTAAACCACTGCAGCGTTTTTCAAAGACTCTAGTGTATCCCTGAATTTCACTGCAAGGTCAGGAATGAGATATGTACTTAGACTAGGTCTCTAACCACCCTATGTCTGTCTTCCACACTCACAGACTGATATGTTCTCTCCTAATGCAATATAAGACTCTTTCTCCAGGTCAGCAAACCTCATACCATTTCTGGCTCCATTTCTGGGATTCAGGCAGCTTCTGTGAGTATAACTGGTGTTACTTACTTAGGCAAAGAAAGCCTTAAGTGTCTTTTCCTCTGCCTTTGTCACTACGTTCCCTCTGCACCCAAAAAAGGATGGAGATTCTCCTTAGCCCTCCTTTTGCTGTTAATGTATTTATAGGATCTTGTTATTAAAAAAAAGGCAAAAGAAAACAACACCCCTGGGTCCCACCCAACACACAGAATTTGAAAATCAAAGAATAAAAGACTTCTCAGGATGCTAAAACCCTCTTGCCACTGGTGAGTGCTGCTCACTGAAGCAACCCAGCTGAAGTCACAGACTCACCTCTGTGAGGAACTATGGATTCATACCCCCACTGGAGAGCAATCTTGACCCACATGTAGCACTCTGTTTACTTTCTTTCTTTTAATGACTGCTCTGTGCTCACCAGGGGAAACAGCTTATCACAAGAATGGCAGAAATTTTGCAAATGTGATGGTGTTTTGGTTTCTCATCACTGTCAGTTAAAAAAAAAAAAAAAAAAAAAAAGAGAAAACATAGCACCATTTAATTCTTTTCATATACTGGGGAATAAAACTTCAGTTCATGTAAAGCAGCAAAATCAGTGGAGCTTTGCTGACTTGCCCCAGCTGAGAATTTTTTCCAGTGTATTTATATGTAAAATCACACAAACATTATGTGGCTGGGGTTATATATGAAAATCAATATTAAATTCATCATCTTTAGCTGCTACAGACCACAGTGAACACTTGCTCTCTAATGGTTAAATGCCCTTTGGATCTGAAGCCCTTTGATTTATTAGAAGAAACCTGCTGGGCAGAACATACTGTGGAGCTGATTAATGTCAGCTTCTGTCATCAGTTTCCACTTAGATTCTTGGCCAGCTCTGACATCTCCTCCCTCAAGGATCCAGAAGAATTTGAGGACTGATCCAAGAGCTTTACTGGCATGGGATTTGCAGAATGTGGTGCTTGCAAAATAAGGAAGATGAATGGAAGTAAAATTCCATGTTCTCTACTGGACTTGTTTCTTTAACTCATTTCTCTGGAGAAAGAGACCAATGCCAGGACCACACCAGCAAGGGAAACAAATCAATAGCATGTTCACTGGTTTTGTTACAGATGTCTTGCATTTCCTTTGCTGCTTTATATGCTCCCTTGTAGCCTGTCAAACTGGAAAATGACTGCAGTGAGAATGCAGAGCTACCATAGCTGTCTAGATTTACACTCACCATTGTACAGGAAAACTTAGAGACTCCAAACCAGTTGGTAGTGCTCACCATTTCAGAGAGGATAAGCCCTTATCTGAACAGGGCTAATAAAAATTGGCCACCAGTGTGATTTGCAGGTTGATCACCCATGAGTAGCCTGAGCTTGTAGAACAGTAGGACATGAACACCCCCATCCTCTGCGCTGATCCTCCCTTGGGAATGACAACTGCTGATGGCAGATAATTTTCTTGTGTTCATTTTGACACATTTCCCTGGCAGTTTCTCATTTGAAGAAAATTACTCTAACATTTCTTCTGAGCATAGAATTCTCCTGGTGCTCATCATACATATGGACACTTCTGCTATAGGAATCACACACTGCTGTGAAAAACCCATGGTGCTGTACCCATTGCTGAACACATTCTCATTGGTAAGAAGGAAGTATGAGTGAACAGTCAAATGATGCAATATTAAAAACAAAGTATTATGAGATTGTAGGGAACTTAGGAAAATGAGCTGTCCTAGAAGTCACATTTAAACTTCCAAGAAACCAAAATACAATCCTAATAATTTTAAAATAATCCTGTCCTGCACCTCTCTTATGACAGCCTGGTTTGTCAGAAATTATATCATCTGGGTTAAGAATATTCACAGAGAACCACACAGAATCACTAGGTTGGAAGAGACCTCCAATATTACACTGCTTCCCTTTCATATTGTATTTGAAGCAATCTGCACTGATAAAACCAGTCTCACTTGTTCAGTCCTTTTTCCTCCTCCACCCTTCACGGTGAATTTGGTGCTTTCCAAACACGTCTTTTCTACAAGCTGTAGAAGAGGAATTGCATAGTCCTGGAAGTCTTTGTTTACTTCCTTGCTTTCATTTAAACCCCATTCCTCTCTTTCCCTATCCCTTCACCACCATTTCTGTGCTTGGGTGCAAAGGGAAAGTTACAAAAAGAAGGAAGTGAGGCCTTTTTTTTCCTTAGGAATAAACCAAAGAGGTTTATAGGTTTATATAATGCTACACAATTAAGCAGATAATTTTTAAATGTAGCTGTGGGATTTTGCTAATGGTCAGTTATTATTTTTTTTAATAAGGAATTCTTCAGCAAGGAGGAAACTACAGGTCTATAAAGAAAAAAAAATAAACCTGAACACCACACCAGAAAAGACCTTTCCAATGGCAAATTAAGTCCATACATAGATTGTCACTGACTTTAATGGACTTCGAATCAGTCCCAAAGTTATCTCAAATTTCCAAAGTAACCCAACTTTTTTAAAACAGTGTTTATTACTCAGTTTTCTGGGATAGTGATTTAAGTCTATAAAGTCCAGCCTTTTTCAGGGTCCTCAGTCTCAGGGAAAACCTGTTGGGAAAAGTTCATTGAATGGAGGATGTTTAGATTTAAATAATGTAGATTCATGAACAAGAATTTTTGATGAACTATTGCTGAACTGACCAACAGTACTATGAATAAAATAAACAGATGACATGCAGATTGACAGAATGGCAGAATGTTCTGTACAAATTAAGAAATTGGACCAATTAAACAAAATATTTAAACAAAATATTTGGTATGCTCAAACATGAAGCTATGCATTGAAGAACAAGGAATGGCAGATTTGCCTTTGTTATCCTGGAAAGAAATGAGTCCAGTAACACTGTCCTGATGGAAAACCAACAGAGTATAAACTTCCACATGGCTAATGTTGCTGTTACATCTCTACAGCATAAAATGCTTCTATTTTTCTGTGTAGCTCAATGTGACTCAAGGTGACTCAATGCAGAGATTAAAGGAATTGGATTTTGCTGGCTATCAGTAAGATGAGAAGTTAACTTGATTACAGTGCAAGATTGGGAAAGAAATGTCAAATTATAATTACCAGGAAAAGCTAGCTTATTAACTTCAAGAATAGGCTTGTCAATGGAGCCAGGTCAGTCTAATTCAGAAACAGGAGGGACAGGAACATGTTTACAATGAGGTAATAAATGAATGAATGTAAAGAAACACCAATGAAGGTGGCAGATTTTTCGTCTCTTGATGCTCTCAGAGCACAAAACTGTAAAGCACACTTAGTAGAAGACTTGTCCTTTAGCTCAGTATCAGCAGAAAGCCAAATAACTTCTTACATACAGGGAGTGAAGATGGATAGGTCCATTTTTGCCTTATTTATGAAATCTGTGAAGAACTGACAATCATAACTAAAAAAGCTAAGTAGAGCTTTGTCAGTATGGTTAAAACAGTCCAAAAGACAGTAGAGAAAAGTTTCTGTTGAACTATGAAAAGTTCTAGTTCATGTACCACATTAGTGAAAAGGACCAAGTGCTCATTCTTGTTTCCATTGACTCTGACACTGCATCTACCATTGGCTTTGTTGCATGTAGTAATAACCCCTTAATCATTACCAGCAAATCTCCAAATCTGATTTTCTCCACACAGTTTTCCTTCAGTCAATTATTAACAGCTGGATCCTGGGCTTTTAATTATGCTGAAGCTAATGACTGCCTAACAAAGCTCTAATATCCAGCACTGCTCCACTGATGAGACAAAGACAAAGTGGCCATTCTCTTTATGAGGTGTTATTTGCTTGACATGTTTGCATGACTGGGTCTGATGTTCACAGCTGATCTTCCAGGGTGCTGCATAATTGAAGTTTTAAATTATTTTAAGTTATTAGAATAACCCCGAGGGACCCCAAGCCATTCATCTAGCCAAAAGCAGAATTCTCCAGAAGAGTCTTGTCAAAATGGCATCTTCATCATGCACAGAAAAGGCACTACACCTATACATTTTAAACTCCTAATTGTAATAATGATTCTGGCACCAAACCTTTCTGGAGGATTGATGGCTAGCTGAGGCTAATGGCTCTCAGCTGAATTTCAAGCCACAGCTTCTCCCAAACAATCATTAATCTTCAGGAAATGTCCTCGGCTTCCATCAGGAGTGTTTAAATGTCTCTGCATTTTTAACTAGCTTATCTACAGCATGTTTCTGAAATCAGCTGTATAAAAATGTGAATTTTTCTGAACAAGCTTAAATGTCATTAATTCATTTTCACATGGCTATTTTCCTGGAGTTCTGCCCCAATCGTGCTCACCTCACCAAAGTTCTCAGTGACCTGGCTGAAGGCTGCTGTCCTCTTATAAACTTTAAATATCGAACTTGATAAAAATGTGAAGCAGGATTTTCTGGTTTACTCAGCATTGCCCCACCCTACCTCTCACAGGGGTTGCTGATCTGTCTAAATTATCACTTATTTTTGGTCCCCATCTAACCCATTCATCCTTGTCTCCTAGACATCCATATTGTGTTAATCTGCTCACAAGTTTTCCTCTGAAGTGAATCAATCATCCAGGGGAAAAAATACCTCATGCAGTTTTTGGGATGGTTAGCTTTGGGAGCCACTTCCAAAGTCATGATGAGGTCTCCTGTTAGGTCTTCCTCATCTGCTTCCTTAGTCTGCTCATCTCACATAGTCCTATAACACACTGTACCAGGTTTTACATCCTCAAACGTGCCCTCACCCCATAGTTCAGTTCACACAGTTCACTCTTTCCGTTTCATGCTAAGAAAACACAATTCTGTCAGGCTGTAACACAGTCCTCACTATTCCTGACACTGTGAACTGAACTAAGAACCATGCACAAAAAAAGATTGTTATGATTTGAGGTCACCAGGGGATTTCATGGGGCCCAGCAGAGGCCCAGGACCAATCACACTACATTGCACTGGTGCAGACAATCTGAGCTGACTCTGAGCAGCAGAGACACAAACCACCCTTCACCACTTGGACTGGGGGCCAGAAATCAGTCCTGGTATTGAATGCACTTAGCAGTGCGGCCAATAATAACATTTCCTGGGAATAAAGTGAGACCATTGCTGAACCATTTGCAAAAATTGTCCTATCACCATTTTCACCATAAATCATTGACTGTCACACCAAACCTTCAGCAGTCAGAGAGTTATGCAGGGCTCTTGCTGGAGTGATCCATTTAAAGACAGTTCAGAAAAGCCACCAAGATTTTTTCTTCATTCTTCCTTCAAAAGCCAAGGTTGTGCTTTATTTGCTGTGGTCATCAGGAGCACTTAGGTAAAGGATTTAAGCGGTCTCTAAAAGGTCACAAATCAGTACATTTTCAAACTGAAATGCTCCTGACAACAAAGTTTGAACATGTAAAAGAATCAGACACAACAATAACCTAAGAGAGGTTTTTTAATAAAAATAATCTTGAACAAATGCAAATGTTAGACATTGGCTAGGAGTTTCCAAAATAGCATTTGTTTACACAGCTTTTCAAGAAAAGTGATTTGATAACAGTGGAAAATTGACTAACCTTTCCAAATGCTTTCACAGGCCTTGGTTGTTGGCTTTTGTTTCAAGAGTCTTTACTATGAAAATGTGTAAAGGATTTACTTAAATAAGAACAGGTATGAGTCTTATGTATACAAAAAATGTGGCAGAAATAAGCATCATGTTTGAGTTTATCAATGTACTTTGGAGCCCAGATACTATCCTATGGCCTGCCATTTCCCACCAGGAATACGACATGTGCAAAGAGCAATAAACCATAGACTCCCTCAGTGGTACTAGCATAGAATTTCCCTTAGTAGTTTAATTATGAAAGCATATGGGAGACCTGAGAAATTTTCTGAAACCAGATCCCAGGAAACCTGATAGTGTACTTTCCTACCCATACATTAGTTCACCCTTCAAAAAGTTTAAAGCCAAGAGCAATCTTAAAGACCAATTTTTACTCAACAACCAATGAGTGATGTTAGAACTAGATTGGGTCACATGAGGGTATTTTGTAGCAAAAAATAAGATAATAAATGGCATCTTTTCACTGTGAGATAAATGTAAACTATCATCTTCTAAATATGATGTTTTTCATGGACTATTACATAGTAAGGGGAAGGAACATGAGCACTGTTCTGGGCAGCCCAGCAGTGATGACTCCATTGATACATGTGACAACCAGCTCTGAGGTGCTGCTCTCAGTGCCCTGGTGAGTGCAGCCATACCGAGCTCAGGCTCTTCAGGTGAGTGCTGCAATACCAGGACAGTTGATTCTCAGTGCTGAGGAGTTTTTCAGCAGAATTTTTAACCTTGGTTCCTCTCACTGTCCCCATGGAAGGATTCTGTTTTGACAAACCAGCACTTTCTAACACAAAACATTTTACTGAACAATTCCCACTTAGCTTTACTAAGTGAAAAATTTGTCTCCGTAAAACACTGTAGCATGGGAAAACTAATATTCCCATTGGTGACAAGGCTTTTAAATACAAATGGGTATGTTTTTCTGCAGTTGTTAATGTGTGATTCCTTACAGATTTAACGTGGACAGAATATGCTGGGATATGCCTTTAACTCTCAAACATCCAAATTATATTGTTATGGACAGGGAAAACTACTTGCAGGTATCTTCATTTTTTAAAAAAATTCTTAATACTTTGTCCAAAATTAAAGGTGTGCTATGGACATTTAACCATTTGGTTCTTAGCTCAAAACACATTGAAAGAAAGATAAATTCGTTTAACCACAGAATGGTCAATTTTAAGAGGATTACCTGTATCAGAAAGAGTAATCCATGGTTTACAACAGCAATATTATTTTTTAAAGCTGGTGGATGGAGCAGCTGCTTTGTAAAGTTATTAATTTCCTGAAAAGAATACTGAATGCTTAGCGATCAGAATGCAAGGCAGGATGTAATTATACAATCATATATGTGCATCTTTTGTACATTAATTCTGCACAGAACTCCCCTGCCTGCCTTTCAAAATGATCAGTATTGTTTTCTGTTTTGTGGACCCAAAACAATACCCAGAGACACAAAGATGAACTCTGTATCTGTTAGAAAGGGGCCCAAAAACCTGATTTTAAGGACAGGCTGATTCTTAGTGCTGTCACACGTACAGGGGGCAGCCACCACACCTGAGGACACAATTATTCTCACATGGAAAAAGATATAGGTTTTTGAATGGGAGACACCTGGATGTCTCAGGAAATAGTTGTTCCTGCATCTGTTTGAGTGGCAGACTCAGGCCGTGTTCTTCCCTCAGACCATGGACTCGCTTATCCCTGTAGGCTCTCATTTAGTGCCTGCACTTATCAATGCTGGTTCTTGGAGCTCGTATGTGTGCAGGGTTTACTCTATACCTGGATTTCCCTAGAACCATTTAACATTTTTTTCTGCTCAAAAAAGTTACCTGAGAGGTATTTCAAGGTTCCGAGCCTTGCTTGAATCCTGTTAATCAAATCTCCTCTGCTGGTAGAATTCCCTCCCAGATCACATGCAAGGCGTTCAGATGTGTGCATTTCTTGTGGGGGGGTGTGTGTAGTAAACTCAATGACATCAGATTTTCTGTGTATCCATGCATGGTCTGGGAACCACATGAGCATTATTTCTGGGCAGAAAATGGTGGAGATTAATTTGGTAACCCTGCCTGCCTAAACTGTAATCCAGAGCTAAGGAGGGAAACAAGTCTCCAGCCTACTTGGAACTCAGGTAAGAAATCTGTCCCATGCTTACTGTTGAGATCTCCATTCAACCTGGTGATAAATAGTTTTAGTGAAGTTAGCTCACTTTGCTTTACCTCCTGAGCTCTTAAATGATCATGGTTCTCCTTTTCACAAGTAGTACATTTGGACGAAACATGAGACAGACAATAGAAGACAAGAATGAAAACTGACTCAATAATTCTGGGATCAAAAGAAATAAAGACCCCAAAACTCTTTCTTTGCAGTGCTGCTTAAAAATGGAACAAGTGTGTTCTTTCCTGCAGAGAAGGAGCAAGGAGGGCAATTGAGACCTTTTGGGGGCAAAATGACAGATGGAGAAGAAGATACTTTTTACAAGGGCCTGTAGCCATAGGACAAGGAGGAACGGCGTTAACCTGAAAGAGAGCTGGTTGATATTTGATGGTAAAAGGAAATTCTTTGCTGTGGGGCTGGTGAGGCACTGGAACAGGTTACCCAAAGAAATCATGGATCCACAACCCTGGCCAGGTTGGATTGAACTCTGAGGAGCATGGTCTAGTGAAAGATGTCCCTGCCTGTGGAAAGAGGGTTACAACTAGATAGTCTTTAAGGTGCGTTCCTACTCAGACAGTTCTGTGATATGGTCCTACAGCTTTGAGCTAGATACAGAAAATGTTGTGTTCATATACAAGAGCCTCAAGGTTCTTGGTCAGAACAAAACTGCACACTCTGGAGGAGTTTATTTTTTTAAGGTATGAAGAAATTTATAGATTGTTTCATGTATGCTTTTCCTATTGCAGTGTCATCAGGCTAAGGAGTCTATCTAGGCTAACTTGTCAAAAAGTCTTTATGGTTTGCATATTACAGACTTCTGTTTAAATAGAAGGAAAAAAAAAAGTGTTAATTGAAGCTGTATATCTATTAAAAATGATGGATTTGAATTAGGCAATCAGTTAGAGCAAGCACTCACTCCCTAGCCCAATTTAGCCCATTCAACCACAAACCCTGAGCAGCTTTGGCCACATTCCCTAGCGTGTTCCAACTCCTGTGAGTTACTGGAACCATTCAAAGGCACTGGACTTCAGCCAGATGAGTCCAGCTGAGAGCTCCTCACAGTGTGGGGGCCCTCAGTGCACACAAAGGCAGCACAGATGCTTCCTTGGTTCCTGTGCTGCCACCCCACGCTCCCACCTCGCTCGGTCCTGGCACAGGGACAATGTCACAGGGAGGGAGAGAACACTGCTGGCTGTGCTCATCTGACACGCAGGCCTGCAAAATTCAAAATAGCAGGAGGAAACCAGAGCAACACATGAGTCCTCATACAAAGCCAAAGAGTAGGGAGCTCTGCTTGAGAGCCCCATGGCAGCATTCATTCACCAAAATCATGCTGAGCTGAAGCACAAGAAAACAGAGCCATTATATTTCAGTCCAGTCACCAAGGAGACTCAAGTTTTGTGTACTAGCAGGAGGTTTTGTCTTAGTCCCTACAACCGCATTACCAGTAAATTAACTTCAGAGAGAAGGCTGGCAGAAGAAGAAATGAGGTGGGCAAAATCCAGCTCATAGTCCGAGACACCTCAGTGTAAACATCACTTGATATCATCAATGGAGACACTTGAGATTCCAGGAAAGATTCAGTTCCTTACACATAGATGTCTGGTACCACTTCATATGCCCTAACATTTCCCACTGGCTTGCAGCTCCAGTTGCTGAATATCTAGCTCCCCTGTATGTCCCATATCATATCTGCCAGCTCTGTAAGAGTTTCTAGGATTTCCTCAAATGGCAGCAGTATTTGTGCAACTGAACAGATCCATGGGGCTCTCTGACTGGAACTGGATCCTAATGATGTATTTAGGTGTTTAAAATTGGCCCTTGCTGGAGGTGACCAAATGGATTTTCCTGTATTTAACGGGATGGTTCCAGAGGAAACATTGAACATTTTTCCAAGTATTTTTGATTTCCTAGAGAACATCTACACTGCCCATTCATATATCTCAGCAGCTTCTGATGTCTATAAGACAGTTTTAGCTGTGACACAGTCATTGGAGAGCACTTTATGTCAGAGAAAAGACCACTGTGCCTATGACTGCAGTAGCACCACTCACTTTTCAGGATAAATTATTTCATGCTACAGGAGTGTTTAAGCACTTCAGAACCCCGCAAAAAAGGCTCTGTGTGAAAAAAACCTGAGCATGTCTACAGTGGTTCAGGATGGAAAGAGTTCATTGCAAGAGCAAAACACCTTTCTAAGGAGGAAACAGGCTGGGATGGAGAATCTTTATTGCATTCATATCAAGTGAATGAAACAAGTTGGCACTTGACACTTCTGTTTCCAATTTCTCTTTGAAAAACAGAATGTATGTCTCCCCCCAGAATTCATAAGGACACTAAACATTCTTTAACACCATGTCCACAGCTACCAATGGAAAAATGCCTGGATCAGAGGGACATTTCTAAAACAAGAACAAAATTTATTGTAGCTGTGGCAGTAAAGCTTCTCTGCTAGTCTAACTTGTCAGCCTCCTAGGGATGCAATGTTCAAGTCCACTTAGATGAAAAGATACATGAACAAGCTTTGCATGTAAAATGAGATTGGAAAAGTGAAAGAATACTTAGCATAATTAGTAGAGATCAAGAAGGAAAGATTTGAAGGGGAAAAGTTTTTGATGGCAAAAATTATTGCTAAAATGACAATGAATATCTTCAAAGTATTGCTTTTCCTCTCTTTAATGCCTTTGGAGATGTTGCTGCAGACTTTTCAGAGGATTTTTCTCTAATGTTGTAATAATTTGGAGGGGTTTTTTTGTTGTAAAAATGGACATATCCAAGAATTCTTTTCAGGTCTAAGAATCAAAGTTGAAATTTAAGCAAAATCAGATTTGCTTATGCCGGTTTGTATGCCTCTGTGTGCCTCTGAAAGAAAGCTGCTGGGGCTGCAGTAGGAAACTTCCACCCCTTTAAAACCATTAACCTCTTCATAGAGAAGATGAGTTTCTCAGAGTTTGGAGCTGTGCTTTGCTGTGGATCTGAGCCACCAGGCTGAAGGGAGGTGTGGGCTGTGCCACAAATGGTTTTTCAGGTGGTCTCAAGAGTGTGTGCACATTTTCAGTCAGAAGCATCCACAGTTTCTATGTTCCCAGTACTATTAGGCATCAGTTTTTTAAACCATACAGTTTCATACACTTTCCAAAGACAGGACTATAATGAATTAATAATTAAATAAATAAATTCTTGTCCTCCTGGTTCCAGAAGGATACTTGTATTTTCTTAACTTATACTATCCGTGATCATCTGTGATCTGGTCCCCTCATCAGTTCCTCCCTCCACCCTTCCCACATCCCAGGACCCCATTTCATCCTCCCTGGGTCATGACCCCCTATCCCAGCAGAGCTGCAGAAGCACTGCCACTCTCCAGCTACCAGCAGACAGTGCCCCTGGCTGCCCTGCTCCTGGATGGAGGGTGGGATGGGACAGGCTGCCAGGTCCTGCCCTGTTGCTCCAGGGAGACCCTGCCACTACCAGTCCCCACCCTATGGAGCCCCTGACCCTGCTCTGGCCTCACACACAGGTGAATAACCAGACCAAGTCACACAACCAGAGGGTTTTTTAAAAAAATGGAGTCTGCAATACCTGGTGTTGTCCTGAGAGTTAGTAATTTCCTGTGTTCAGTATTAATGGGATTGGCTCCTTAATCCTTCAAAGCGTTAAATGTACCAAATATTTTGACTGTGGCAAGTATTTCTATTAATAAATGGCAGGGAACAGTGGGTTTCCTGTGTACATGTGCCCCTCTGATGAGGTACACATAACATGTGGCTCCTAATACCAAAGATGGTGTAATCCTTTACTTGTCAGCACCACACTAAAGGTCAGTCTGGTTTTTCTCACTTTACAAACTCCCATCTGTCAAGGGATGCTTAATTCACAGCGTATTCTCACATCTACCCCAAGGCTGTTTAAATTCAAAAACAGACATTTGTTTATCATGTTCTATTAAAAAAAAAAAAAAAAAAAAAAAAGGAGAATTTTTCAAGCCATTGGTTTCTCACAAAAAAAGAATTAGAGAAATCTGTTGGCATAAAACCTAAAAGGGTAGTGTAGTCTTTTGTTTGATTATAAAAGCTGGTGTTTCCATAATCTGAATTTAGCATCTTTTTTTTCAGAAGATATAGGGCATCACTGATATGATATTCTGCATGAGATGACATCTTGCTCTCCAGCTCATTCTTTATCATCTAGCAGGGTAAACATGCACTAAGGCAGTTCAACCAAAAAGCAGGCAACAGAATTGGGTCATATAAGACATTATATATGCATATACATAGGCACAGAAATATATGTATTTTAACAAAATTGTCATTGGCAATGACATAAAAAAATGCTACTTGTTTAATGCAGCTCTCCATCATGAACACAGATTTTGTTTACAAGAAACTGGCTGACTGTTGACTTCTTACTCCACTGCCTTGCTGTACTTTGTGGTCTCTATTACAAGGCATATTCACTTACATTAGCAATTTGAGTTTAAAAACAAAGTTATCAGGTATTTTTAAAATAAATCTTGTTGTAAAGACAATGATAGTTGGATTTCCTAAGCTCAAAGAGGCTAAGGCAATGAAAAAATATCTATACTACCACGACCACTTTTTAATGTGAGGGATCAGATTTGAGTGATTTAGAACATCCTGAAAATACACCCGAGATATATGGGTTGTACTGAAGGAACATGCTGATGGCTCTTACTCATCAAGCTAAAAGAGCCTCTGTATCATTGCAATACCCTGAGCTACCTATTAGGCACAATCATTTTTTCTTAAGTAAATTTTCAAAAATGAGGAGAAATCTGTAAGTTGTTGTTTTCTTCATGATTTAATTCAATTTTACTCAAGTTATATGAGGCCTGAAGACACGTCCTAGCCCACGCTCTAGTCCTGGGTTATCACTGTGAGTAAAATATGTCCTGGAGTAAAGAAAAAGCATCAAGAAAGCACTAAACTACAGGGTATTATAAGAAAATTTCTGCAGAATTCCCACAAGATAGCTACTGGTATAAGATAGCAAGGCTCCAGGAAAACTAGGAAAATCTATGTCAAATGCTCCTTGCTGAAATTATGTATAAGGTTTTTCATATATGGCCTGTCCTCTGAAGCTTCTGAGCTAAAATATTCATTTCTTAAGTGAGCTGACCAGAGGGTGTCCCCTGGGCATTTTATGACACCCAGACTGAAGCCAGGGTCTGACAGCTCAGTACAGTAGAGAATTGGCAAAACTTGTAGAAGTTGAAGCACTACAGCAACATTGCCTCCTGAGCTGCACTCAGAATGCTTGACTTTGGACCTACAGAAGGCACCTTGGATGCTGCAGCCCAAACAGAAACTGGGTGATTGTAAACCTGAAAAGCAAAATAAATTAGCAAATGTACCAGTACAATAAGCCATTCACAGGAAATGCTGCCAGAACAGAAATGGGGCAAGGTTTCTTTTGCAGAAGTTCATCTGAATCCTTGTTCTCTGTGCTAGTTATCATGGTCTAATCTCTACCATGTCCTCACAAACACCCACAGTTATGTATGAAACAACACCCTGTACAGCAGCAGGCCCTCTTTCATATTATGATCTATCAAGAAAAATCTTGTGCTTCTACTTTTTATAGTCACTATGACTTGACCCAGCTGAGAAGAAAGGAAAACACAGTGACACTGCCAAGAAATATACTGGGCTGCACTCGTCATCAGAGACTTCCATTAATCATGGGCAGAACTGCAGCAAAATAAGGAACATCTTTTTTAGGTTCTCTTTGTTTAAGTCTCCTAGGAGATTTACAGCTCTGATGTATATCATGAACCTAGAGGGTATATTTTTAAGGGCTCACTCACCCCATCTGAAATTGAGCAAACATGTAAAAATAAATAAAATAAAGCTGGCCTATGTTAAGTGTAAATGTTACAATAGAGTAAGCTGTATGCTAAAGATTTTTCTTTTTAAAATAAAAGCCAGTCCCCTTCTCTCCTTCCATTGTTTGCACTATCTTCTAAAGTTAGAAACAAAATACTCTCTCTGCTGACTACATCCTTCTCACTTGGCAAATGCTGATATTTCTGCCTTCATGTTGGAGTGCTACCAAATAAGCCCATTTCACATTTCTTTGCATTCACACTGGGATCATTAGCAGTAAAAGCTGTCTGAGTTCCTGCACTCGTGTGGCAATGCCACTCTCAAACACAGGAGTCCATTCTGCTGAGCTACATCACCATGGAAGAATGGACCTGTATCTGCCAACCTGCTGCACCCCTCGTGCCTTCTCAGCTCTTGGGAGGCAGCTTTCAGGCTGACACTCCTCTGAACCTTTCTGGAAATGTCATGGACCCCAAAAGTTCAGGCATTTTTGGGTCCTGTATGCTCCACTTCTGCCTTAGCCCATATTTGTTAATTTTCTACACCAAAAACTCTAGTGTGGAAGACTGTACTGAGACAATTTCTATGTAGACATATCACAAGCATGGTGTTACCAGCCTTGAAAACTGAGATTGGGCCCTTTAGCCCAATTATTATAGCAGCTGAATGTGTGAGCTCATGTTTTAGGTTAAATTAATTTCTGAGGAGATGATAATCATAAGGGTTGTATTGTTTTCATGCACTTCATGCACACAAAAGTGCTGATGAAATTTGCTATGGTAACATTTTGTCCCAGTGTGTTGTAAATTATTACAATACAAAAAGAAGCTGAATCTTCACCCTGAATCTCTAAATTCTGACCTCAATGTAACTTATTTCAAAAATAGTCTTATTATGCATTTTTCCTTATGTATAATCTTGCAACGCAGGGAATAGATTTGATTTCTTTTCTCATGAATAGTGATTTGTCAAACTTGAAACTTCACAAGAATATGTTCATTATTTCCAAGTAATTTTCATTGGCAGGCTTTACACACATCAAGGGTGAATTTTACGTTCAAATTCAGTAAAAGGTCTATGAGCTCTATACTGAAGGAGCCAGTGGCTCAATTCAAAAGAATTTTCTCCTTAATTCTACTAGAATCACAATACTATCAATTATTCTGGTATCTCTCATTAGGAGGAAAATTGCACAGCAAGCAAGATTTATCTCTTAGAAACACATTACAGGAAGGTGTTGTATTATGCAGCTGAGCTACGATGTTGAAAGCAGTTAAGCTTTCGTTTTTTGGATAAAATTGCCCAATGTTTGAAAACATTACATTGCAAGCTGGCCAAAAAAATATATTCCTTTTTTTACCAGTGCGTAAAAACCTACAACCCTGAGACAAGTCCCTATATCCAAATAATTCAACATTGGATACATACCCTAATATTGCAGTGACACACCCCAATACTGTATTATCTGTGATAAAATTAGGGCACTGCTCTGTTTCAACTGAAGTCTTCCAAGGCCCTGAAAAGATGCAAGAGAATGAAGTTGAATGTATACACAGCTGAGGAAAACTGTATTTGTATCCCTTTACAGTCAATACTTACAAGGGATATATAGTTATAGGACTGTTGAATAGCACATTTCCACAACTAAAAAAAAAAAATCCCCAAACTAAACAAAACACAACCAAAATGAAACCAAACAAAAACAAAGAAAAAGTGTTCTTTACAACGTTTTTGGTTTTTTTTCTCTTTCAAGTGTCTTTCCCCTAGTTTTACATACCACTGATGTTCTGTTGTGGTTCTTTTAGAGAAAAATTGGGAAATGAGTCAAAGCCTGTTTTCCTGAGGCAGCAGTGACCATATTGGACTTCTGTTTGTTTATTTGCTTCTTCGGTTGGTTTCACCCCAGTCTTTTATCTCTGAACAAGAAACTAATTCAACTAGTAACATGAATTGTATTTACATGTATTTTTATGCTCTCAGTGAAGAAATACAACGAAAATCCTATTTCTATCACATCAAGTAGTGAAATAGTATGCATGCAGTGGTGGAGATGTTAGGCAGCCCGATCACTGGTGACAAGCAGTAGTGTTCACATTTTGCATTTCAAAAAATAGACTTATGTTCAGTCACTCGCCCAGGGCAACGTAAATGTTCAGAAAGCACCTGCAAAGAATAAGCAGAATTACAGAGAGGAGGACTCCCTGGCTTCCAGCCAAGAAGGCTGTGAAAGCAGCAATGTATTTTTTATTTAATCTAAATTTCTATTCAGAAGAAAACTTAGATTCCCCAATGGAGGAAGAAAACTCTGGTTTTAGACTCACGAAACCTGAATCCATCCCTCATTTTGTACCAAATGAATGTAGACAAGCTCCTTTTGTGGGAGCAAGATCTGAATGGTGAGAATGAAATGCAATTTAAAGCCTGGGATCTGCTCTTTATTAATCATTTGTTTGAATCTTAGTATTACTCAAGGGCCCTACTGAGGATCATGCCCTGTTCTAAAGGCTCAGTGCAGAATGCATCACCCAAGACAGCCCAGGTCCTGAAGAGAGCTGGAAAGAGGAACTGCCAAAGGGAACAAGAGCAGGCCATGTGGTCAGAGTCTTGGGAGGCTAAGTATTTGCCAGTTACAAGTTTGTCTCATCTCTCAGTAAAAATTGAGGGCTGTGTTTTTTCATGGATTTCCTACAAGATATCTGCCTAAGTGGATTCTGTGGGGGAGAGCTTTTTTTTTTTTTTTTTTTTTTTTTTTTTTGAGAAAGAAAGAAAACTCCACATGACCTCCAATTAGGTTTGAGCAAAACTGAAACAGGTTTCAGAACTGAAACACAGTCCCAAAGTGATTTACATCTGCTCAGGTGGGAACCAAAGGAGGAAGGAAATACTAGCAGTACCATCTTCCAAGACATGTCTGGTCCTGTTAATATTTGTTGAGTTGTGGTATAGTTAAAAAGTTACAATACTGTGAAAAATGATGTGGCAGAATATGTTAGCAATTAACAGCATATACCACAGCAATGGAAAGCTCTTAGTGCTTCGTAGTATCCACATTGAGATGTGGTCAAAGGAGAGAAACTAGGTTTCATTTTGGCTGTAAGGCAAAACACAAGTAATCTAAAATGAAAGGAAAGAAATATGGTTCACAATAGCTATTCCCTGTGGAGGACCTGATTTCTGCATAGACCATTGTTTAGAAATTAAATGTTAACACAAAGTCATGGTGACTAACTTTTATTGAACTTATTAAAAGAGCAAGACATTAGCTTGTTGGAAGTATGTGTAACTGTGTATTTTTAAGTTCAAATTTTCAATGAACGTGAGTCAACTTCTCATCACGCAATTAGCTTCAAAAGTGTGAGAGAGCAAGAAGATAACAAGTGCTGTTTGCATCAATATTCATATTTCTTATTTCCTTTCATAAGATGGGAAGGACAGTCACTGCTGCTTGGAAGACAAAGCAGAGCAACGTCTCCAGGAACTGAAAACTGAAGAAAAGACCATCTATGACCCACAAAAAGGACAATAGGACTTCACTCTCCAAGTGAAGTCAGTAAGCATAAGAATATCTTATGGGTGCTTAGAAGAGTCAAGGCTGAAAGAAACTTAATTTTAAGGTGAAACTTGGTGCTGATGAAAAAAGTCTGTATGCACTGATGCAGGAGGGTCTCATCACTAATTGCTAAAACTGTCTCAGGTTTATTAAATTGCTCACATCAGGTTTGAGAATTGCTCCTAGACAAGAACATTATGTTATCTCAGCTGAGTACACAACTACAGCCTTACAAATTGTTGCTTCTCCTTCAAAACACTCCCCACTACTTCCCATCTTTGCATTTCTCAGTTTCTAGGATTTATCTCTGAAAAAAAGAAATCTTCATACACAAAGACTGAAAACTTCAGGGAGTCTGTCCACAAATCTTCACTGGAAAGGCAATTGTTTTAGTTTAGAATCATGACAGGCTGCCAGAAATCCCATCTAACTTTGAAGAGTTTTAAGTTTAGACACATCAATGCATGGCCATTTTCTAAACTGCTCTTACAGAACATGGACTGAAGGAGATCTGGTATTTTTGACATTGACATCTGGTTCCATTGAGGTGGAACCCCCATGTCCACAGCTGACAAACTCAGACACTTCCACATAGAAAGAGGAATGTACATGTTCCAAAGCCATGCACACAGCTTTTATGGTACAGAGGAGTAAAGCAATAAATTAAAAGCAATAACCTAAAGTAAATTATCTGTGTCCCTGGTATGCCCTAAGTTTTATCAACATCTAGAACTTCATCAGAGCCAGGTATATATCTTGAATGTCATATATGTTCAGAATGCAGAGGTATTTAAACATGCTGCCTGTGTTCATTCATATCTCAGTCCTTCTTTGTTCCTGTTGTTTGGGTTTTTTTTTCCTCATGCTACATTTGTTGAAAGAGGACGTGAAAAATAGTTAACATAGAATCTGAATGGGAAATTTGAATGAACCCCCTAATGTTGCAGCACTACAGGAAGAGAAATATATATAAACTATTCTTTTATCTGCAAAACTGTACCCACACTAGGGGTTTAACTAATATACATTCTGTTAATTTCTATGTCAATAGTGTCAAATTGGTACTACAGTTGGCCAGGAAACAAGAATTTTATTTTGCCAAAAAGCCATGGTTTCAGAAAACATTTTTAGTCTGTACTGGGACAAAACTGAGACCGTTCCAGAGAAATCTGCAGCAAAAATGCATGTGAAAAAGTCTTTTCCCTTAGTATCTTATAACTCCCCCATGTGCTCATAGGGACTACTGTATTGCAGCTGTACTAGTAATGAAATTGCCCAGGGACTGCTGTCTGACCCGAGGCCAGCTCGCACGGCTTGTGTTGACACAGTTAATTGCTTTTACCCCCCAAAAACATGCTGACTGCATCTATACTGGCTCAAACTATCCCCTCAGCTGTGCTGGGACACTTTTGGGAGAGAGGCAGTTAGCCCAGGCCAAACTATTGCCAAGGACCATGCTAACAATTTAATTGTACAGACAACCATCTGCCCGTGCTCAGGTTTGTGCTGGCTCTGTTTCACACACTGAAATAAGATTGCTCAGGAGACCATACTCAAGTCCTTGCTCTTGTTCTATGCCAAAGGAGTTTTCCATGCCATTAGCTATTTTGAGAAGGGATTTTCTCTGCCTGGTTTTGATGAGAAATTTCAGCCTCAGCTTGCAAAACAGTCCTGACAAAAAATTTAATGGAAACACATGCATTGGTGTAAAAAGTTAAGATGAATCTGCATTTTTCTTCAAAAAATTCATGCTGTTGACAAATTCCACTGGTTCAATGATTGATTTAAGACATGGAGTATTCATCTGTACTTCAGACCTTGAATGTATCTGGCTGGTTTTCCAAGGCCATAGTTGTTAATGCAATTCACTCCATAGCAATTACATTGTGGTTTTATCTACGTAAGAGCTGGATTAAACAATCTTGCAGATATCAAAGTGTATAACTATTCTTTTTTTTTCCTCCTCTTTTTTCATTATCTTCCTGACTGTGGTGGCTTCACTCACTCCTAACACAGTTGATAGCTACAGTGTGTTTGGAGACTAAATGCACATCTGCTTTGTCCTATGATAATTCCTAAAAAAAGTATGAATCCTTGAACATTCATCAATGCAAGAACCAAGTATTTGAATAATGATAGAATAAATAAACAAAGGGGTTTGATGGGACTGAAATTTCATTTGCATTTTATTAAGTTTTCCTCAGATCTTATTTTGTCGCTGCATGCACTGACACATTTTTCCTTCTCCTGTCTTGTTTATTAAACAAGTCATTACTTCAGTAAAGAGAAGCATGTCCACTTAGTTCCTGCTCACTTCAGAACCTGCTTTCACACCATGGAAAAATGAATAGGGAAATCTTGAGCATGTTTGAAGTGGTTTTAAAATTCTTCCCTTCTTTATAAGACAAGTTATGTTTATCAGTAGCTTTAACTTTAGGGGATCTACAAAGGGACTGGTTTGTCAGCAGAAGACTTATAAGTCTCCCTAACAGTATCAAAGACATTAGGGGTCTCTCAATGGTAGGATGCTAGAGTTGCACACTAAAGATAGCAGACACATGCTTCATGGAAGTAGCACTACTGAAATATAAACAAGCCCCCTTCATCCAGACATTTTTGGTTATGTTTACAGATTAAATCTCAGGATGTGTATATTAGATGTTCTTGTTTCAGGATATTAATGGCAAAATGAACCTGTTTTTGATGTTTAAGTCACATTAATGTCTGATGGACTGTTAAAATGTTAAAGGGTACACCAGACATGCTGTAGTATGTGACATATGTTAGTCATACCATACTAGCTAGGAATTTGGATTTGTTTATAATGAACATAAATTGACTGAATTTAACCCCCCTCTGCCTCCTCCAACAGTTAAATCACATTAGGTTCCATTTCCTCTGAAAGACAGTCTTGAAAAATTAGATGAAACTTGAAAAGCAGTTGTATTCAGATTTCAACAGTAGTACATGAAAAGTAACCTGCTTAGCAATAGGAATTTATGTGACCTACAGACAAATAATTGGATATCAGAAGATCACTCAGAGGTAGTGGCTTGCTCTTCAAGGTTTGTGCAAGAAAATAATCATCCTAACTCTTGAGCCACCATCAGAATATTTGCAATCCTTACAATAAATCATTTTCATCCTGGATACTTTTGTGCTCAGAGTGATTTAATTTACTCTCTTTTATAAAAATTTTGAGCATGAACATTATCAGATCATAAGTTCTGCAGAATCAGACATGCAGGGAGAAAGACCAAATGAAGCAGGGTAATTCATCTCAGATTTTAGACATTTCAGAACCACTAAGGTTGCCTCATTGTTTCCTTATTTTTCCCACCTGTGACTATCCCATATTTCTAACTTTTATACTAACATCATAAACTCTTTTGGAGAGAGGTAGTACCTTCCTCTTTGCCTCTGTGATCGATTTTCAGTGCATGACCAGATCACTGTGACAATGAAAGCTGAATTTACCCTTTTTTAAAACATTGTTAATTTGCATGTGAGTAAATGCATTGCAGGTGGAGGGAAGGATTGCTTACTTCTTTTTTGTTAGTATGGCAGATTTTGGATTGATTGGAGTAAAGCAAAGCTTTAATAGTTGTTAAAGGCAAGGAGCTGCAGATACACTGGGATCTTCTACAGCAGTAGGAGCCTTCTTCACTAAGCTCAGCCTGCCTGAGGACCTTGCAGGAGGTGTCTGTCTGTCCTCCTGCAGAGTCCAGCTGTAGTCAGGATAGCCTAGCAGCCTAGCAGCCACCCAGCCATCAATACACAGCAATTAATACAGTCAATATCCTGTGTCAACACACACCCTGGAGGAGAGAATGTGGTGACCTGAGGAGAAGCAAAAAGAAAAGATGTCCAAGTGCTAAGAAACAACTTGGGTCTGAATTCTGCTAAGGAGGAAGGCAGAGGAGACAGTGGTTGAAAAGCGTGGTCGGTGCTACAGCACTGTCAGCATTCAAACAAAACACTGCTGAGAAATGCTTTAAAATATTGCCAGTGAGTTGAACTCATAGACTCTGGGAAAAATCAGGCAGTGAAAATGCTTTTCTCTCCAAATTCTCTGTCTTTTCTGTAAATACACCCCTTTCCTCATGCCAGGCAGCACAGCAGAGGTGTCACAGACATCAAAGACATTTCTGCTGGCTTTACAACAACCAGAGTCCATCTTCTCAGAGGAAATATTCAGAAGGACCCTCCAGATGGTACACATCATTTTCCACTGCTGTAAAGTGAGCTATGAAGCAGAACAAAATGAACTCAATAGGCTGAGGGATCTGGCTTCTTATAGCAAATTTGTATTTGAAGACACTGCTACACAGACTGATGCTAATAAATGAACAGATCAAACCTGATGTCTCTGAATCTACAGCTCTGAAGAAATACTTCCTTTCTGGTTTCTTGAACATGACCTTCACGGAGGAAAATGAAAGCAACTATGAACTTAAACCACTCAGGCATTTTAATGCTAAAAACTGACACAGCTGTACTTTCAGAGATGGTATTTATTGTATGGTCTCTGATCACTTAAAATTTTGCAGGATGACCCAAAAGATATCACCAATTTCTCTGTGGATTCACTGGAAGAAAAGTATTTTTGTACAGGGTATTCTTGCAGTTTTGGAATTGGATCATAAGTCCTGGCTCAGCAAGGGTGAAGTCCTCTCTAAGGAACAGTGAATCTCTTTTCCTTTCAGCTTTTTAAGAGGTCCATGACTGACACACTCTTGGTGCAATATCAGCAGTAAATCGTATCTATGTAGAAAATAAATTTTCAGAGAATTTTCAGATTTGGTTTTAGGCCAGCTAGGCACAAGTTTGGAAAATTTCAAAATTATCTGGAAGAGAGAGTTTTAAGAAAAATATCTCATGCTAACTGAAATGTCTCTAAGAGAAACATTTGATTATGGTTGACTTTTTAATTGTACTGAGAACCCAAAATGAAACACATCATAAGAACATTAAACATGCAAAACTATTTTGAAAGGAAATATTAGATGCCGGGGGCCAAAATTATAAAATAGGATATTTTGGCAATGTCAGAATATTTCTATCTGCCAAAATTTAATTTCAGCAAATTTAATAGGACTGTGCAAAGCATTTTCATTTCATAACATCTGCATTTTTTAAATTTGACTTTTTTTTTTCTTTTTTTTTTTTTTTTTCTGGCCAGCAGTAGCATAATAGTGATTTTAAGAATATATGATTAATCCACCTGTACCTGCACATCTTCCCAGTGAAGAGTAAGAGAATATTCATAAAATCAGTTTCTATTTTGAGATACATTGATAGAAGTTTCAATTAAATGTGAAAGAGCTTTATTTAGATGAAATTAAAATAGTCAAGGAATTATAAAATGAGTTCTTATATGATGTAAGAATATGACAGATACAAGAGTTGGCTCAATGAGTTCTGTTTTCAATCTTGGCATCAAAAATGGGACTGATGCCACCTTAGTTTAGTTATTTAAACATTATTCCAAGGCTATCTTTGTCTATAGTTACCGAGGGGAGAGAGGCACTTCCAATGGAAGATTAATCCCAACCAAAAATAGGTGCCTAAGGTACATGAGATAAGTTTCCTTCTGTAAATTTATGCAGCCTGGGTGAGGTGTCTGCAGAATACTGTCACATTTTGGCACAGAATTCCAGTTTTTGCAAAAACTTGATAATACTGGAAAAGTGAGATGAAAAATACCTTACAAGAAAATGAAAACAATTCATAATAAGTGTTTTGGTAGCTCGATATTTCTTAGGACATCACTTGCAAAACCTCTGCTCAGAGCAATGTCCCACTCTTCTCCCCCTGTGGTAAAAGGAAAAAAAATGGAAAGAAAAGAGATTTAAAGCAGACCTTCCTCAGAAGAGCTCTCATTGCCCCACACAGCAGCAGTGAAGGGAGCCCAGATGATGCTCTCAGGCACCAGGCTGTGCTGATGGACATGCAGTCAGAGCTCAGGCTGGAGCTGGTGGGTATTGAGCTGCTACCTGTGTGGTTGTTTGCCCTGTACATGCAACAAGACAGAGAGGAGCTTGCATTCACTTCACACAAGGCAAGAAAAGACGTGAAAACAAAGAACTTCTGTTTCCTCTGCTTTAGCTTGCAGGGGAATCCCAACCAAAAGAACAGCCATTGTAAGAGCAAATCTTATAACGCGATGTGTTTTTCCCCAAAGGACGGTCCTAGTTCTTCATTATCTGTTAAGCAGAGTCCTTTGACATGTCTAGGACAGGATTTAAGCATAAATGGTTGTCAAATGGCTCTCAGTCTTGTGGTATGCTGTAGGTCTTATGGGAGTAGACTGGAAAACTTGTCTTTAAACAAATCTGAGCAGAGCTTCGAGAGGCTGCATGGATCTCAAATTTGTCTTCAGGGTATACAACAGTTTGTAAGACTGCTACTTTTTTGTGACATAGCTTTTATGGGGGTAGAGCCAGAATATTAAGCTCATTACTTCCAGATGGAAAGGTTGGACAAGACAAAAATCTTTGGCTTTGGGACCATGGACAGAGTGGTGTGATATGGACATGACATATTGAAGTAATCTAGATAGAAGATACAATGTTAGCCAAGGTTGTCAGTAGGATACTTTTTAAAACATTATATGGTTTGTAACAAGGTATTGTGTATCCTTCAAAACCCTCCAGATTGAAATCCTGGAAAGACAGTGGGGAAAATTGTGATTATTTTGCTTATGTTACTAGAGTTCATTTTATATATATTAAGAGCTTGGCATCATTTGCCTGCAAGAAATTTCAGGCCAGCAATTTATACCGTATGAGCAATGTACATCATGCTAGCAGCGCTTAAATGAGTCCAGGTGCTCATTTGTAACTTGGGATCTTGTGTGTTCTTATTCATGGGCTGTACACCGATAATAGCGAAGTGCCTCGAACGGGAATGCGGCTCAGCTGCGTCCCGGGAACCACGCATCTGTGTACAGACCTTCCTGCAGGAAATCCTTACGGCTGCTCTGAGGCTGTTCCACCAGGGGGCATGAAAAGCCCGTCTATTCATCACTCTCACACCCTCTTGCTTTGGGTGTTTTGCCGAGGAAGACTGCTTAAAGCCCGCTTAGCAGGCAGGAGCCCTGTTGTACATATTCAAAATGTATATTAGCTAAGTGAGAGTAGGAACAAAGGGAGACACATTACAAGGACTTGAGCAGACCTGCACACTGGACACAGTTATTTCATGCAATTTTTATTGCTCAGATGAGCTGTATGTCTGCTCTTGAATACTGTGTGAAGAGTGCTTGTTCATACACATTGGACATTTATGCTTTCTCTGACTTCAGAGAACATATAGCCGCAAAATTTTCACTGTAGCATTTAAAACAAACCCATATTATGATTTTTTCTTTTCATGTGCTTTTTCGGGTCCAGTGATGAGCACAGAAGTCTTTGGCAGAGACTTGGATTTATCAGAGGTGACTAAATTCCTAAGAAGTTTTCAAGACCACTTTAGAGAGGTATAAGACTAATTCCTGTGCCATTCACTGCTATTGTCCAAATGCACTTAAGAAAATGCGTCATCTTACTCTTATGAATCCAGCCTCTCATTCCTTTGACTTTGAAGGCAACTTGTCTCCACTAATGAAATTAATAACTTAATCACTTTATCCAGCAGGATTGGTTCAGTAAGTTCCTAATTCACTCTTTTGCCTGTTCTGTATACAAAATGAGGTCAATACAAATAGGGAGCTTTTTGCTCTAAAGGGAAGCTTTGAACCAGATACGTGTTATGGCACACAAGGGAACGTGAAAATTTGGGAAAACACAAAGTGAATTCTGTAAGGTAAATAGGTTAAGGTGTTAGCTTTTTCTCTTCAATGTTTGTAGGGTTTCATTCTTATCCAGATATTTCACCCTTGTTCGATGTTCTCTGGTTCCACAGTCATTGTTGAGGACTGTTGGTGAAATTGCAATGAAAAACTGATAATACCTTTCCTACATGCACCAACCTTTGCAGAAGGTCTCATAAATAGATCCAATAGGACCCTGAGAAGCACAGAGGTGCAATGTCTGCAGTCAGCCTGCTGTGCAACAGGGAATTTTCCAGGACTATGGATTAAAATATTAATCACAGGGAGTCTCTTTTTTTTTTTTTTCTTTTTTAAGTCTTTACTACTCCACTCTTTAAGTACTGAGCACACTGGAAGAAAAAAAAAAAAAAAAAAAAAAAAAAAAAAAAAAAAAAGGGCTCAATTTTTAAAGAAAATAGTAATAGACAGACTCATCTAGAGTCCTGAGAAGATCAGAGGATCCTGTGGCAGTAAGTAATAGCCATTCCACTTTCAGTAACTATTAGCTCTGAAAGTTTTTCAGATGACCTATTTTCTAGAAAGGCTGTAATGCACTTCTTAAAATCTGGGATTCTCTTTTACCTAATTGGCTTCTACTCACATTAACTGAAATCCATTCCAACTCTCTCAGAGTTACAGAACTGGGTAACAAATAAAAAAGCAAAAAATTGGACTGATTAACTTTATTTTAACCTGACAAGACATCAGGAAATTTGACCTGATAAAGACTGTTATATAATTCACTCCTATCTGAATTAACTCAAATAGCTTGTTCTCAAACAAAGTATATCTTTGCAAGAAGGTCTGAACCTGCATTTAAAACCAGAATAAGATGAATGCATCTCTCATTCATGTAAACCCACAGGTTAATCACAGTTCAGCCACTTAAAACCTACATTTTTTTTGAAAAAAACCCAAGGCATATGATCTTATTAGGGGATTTCACAGACTATAGAATAAATGAATCTATGAACAGACTTAATTATTTAAATTTCAGAGACAGGAAAACTCCTCAATCATCCTGAAAGAAGTAAAATGGGACATAGTAATGGAGACTAAAATAGATGTGATCAATATCTCTCATAAGCAGAAAAAAAGACTGTAAGAACAGTACAGCAAAAACTTCTTACTAGAAAGTGCTGAAAGATTCTCAGACATTGTTATCCATCAGGTCAAATTAAAAACATACTTTTTGTATTTATCACCTCAAATTTTGAATTTAGAATGATTAACTACAAAGAAAACTGACAACAGTGTTTTTTTTCTGTGTATTTTCATGGAAAAATGGAAATGGATGGAAACGTAGACTTTGAAGGTAGTGGAGAACATGCAAGGAGAGGGCTGAGGATGTCAAAACAGTAAATTCATGATGGGAGTTCAGCAGCTGTGTAATGGTTCATGGGGCCAGTAACTCTGACCTCTGGAAGTTCTGCTATGCATGTTTTGGGCACAAAACCCTTTAGAATGAAAAATCCTCATCAGAGCTCCCCACAGCCATGGGGCTCTGCCCTGGGATGGGTATGGAGCTATGTGTCTGGAAAGAAAACCACCACGAAGGAGCCAATGTACACCACTTTTTATGCTTCAGTGGAGCATGGAGCAAAACTTGGCAGACATTTGTCTTGGAGGACCATCACTGACCTCCAAAGTGCAGGAGTGAGAGAATAGCAATGCACTGCCAAGGACAGAAGAAAGAGAAGGAGTTTCACTGAGCTGTGAAAAGAGGTGGTCAGTCCACAGGCAGGAAACCTGTGCTTCTTCACAGTTTGTGTGATTTCACTGTCTCAGTTCCCTGGAAGAACATTCGTGTATCTGGACACAGCCTGATACTTACATGACACCAGTTTTGGCTGCACTGTGAAACACTGACACAAAATCACGTTTCAGTATCCTTACACTCCTGTAATTTACAGACAGTAAAATTTTGAGAAAGAATAAGTAGAAAATTTACTGGGACTGCTAGTTCTTCCAAAAATAAGAATGAAGGACCCAGATGGGACACAGCCAGGACATTCAGGATGAGTGACCACAACTACTAAGCTGATTCCCTGGCCTTTGTCATCCTACTGTAGAGGCAGTTGTAGCAGGAGCAGCCTAATCCCCAGTGAATCTGTTCCTCTGAAGGATGGACATGTCAACCAGAAGCAAGAAGTTTTCCAGGGGAATCACTGAAATTGTGCTTTGTCTTATGCCCAAGGTCTAAGGGGATGATCATAATGACCCCCTTGACCCAGAAGATTATGACCCAGTGGTACTCTGGAGTGGAAAAATACAGTAGCCAAGAGATTTAGAAGAGATAACTTCAACCAAAGTGATTTCAGACAAACATCAGTGAAAAAGGATTCCCCTCTACAAGCTGATACATCAAACTAAAGGACATAGTTACTTACAGGAAACAGAAAGATTCTTTCAAGGCTTAAAACTTGGGAAAAGCATCAACTACAGACAGATTTCCTGCAGCTTTTTAAAATACATTTTTGCAACAGCTGCCTCAAGTTCTGTGGAAATATTCCAGAAGGGAATCCTGTCCCATGACAGAAGAACTGCTTTGATCACACTGATTATAAAAGCAGATACAGAAGGTCACAGTGACAGAAACTTTCTAATTTTTTTTCTGAATGTGGAACCTAACATATTAACTGAGACTTTATCTACTTGGATATGTGAAATTGTTCCTATTCTCACCCAAAATAGTTAAACAACTTTGATGAAATGCAACTTGCAGTACTTGGAATAGGCTTTCCTTTAGTGCATCAAGCTCAGCTAACAGTGAGATCAGCCTGCCTTTACTTTACTGAGAAGGCAGAAGATGTAGGTGGAGTACTCTAGGTTGAAAATATTTTGAGGAAAGATTAAAAATTTACCTTGATATTTCTAAATTGTTTTGTACTTCCCTACTCCTGACAGCAAACACTGATTACTGAAATATTTCTTTCTAAATGATGAGAATCCACCTTTTCCCCTTTATGCTACATTCTCTTGTGTGTTTTATATGGATCTTTTGCTTATGCCAAACCCATTGACAACAAAATATATTCTTTTAAGGGAGATTCTCTGCTGGAATATTTCTGAATGTCATAAACCTAAAATTTTTCACCTTAATGATGTACCCCATACCTTAAGCTTCATATACTTCCATGCAGGATGGAAACCATGGCAAATGGAGATATCCAAGGGACTGAAGCAGAAAGTATTTTATTTACTTTCAACTGACTTTACACAGACACAGCAGTTTGTGAATCCTGTCCAAAGCAGTTTCTGAGTTATGACCATGCTGCATATTAAGATGGAGAAAGAGATGTCTGAAAGATCCTTTTATCATTGCTACAGCATATGGAAAGCTAGAGTGAATATCCATCCTTGGCTCTCCTACTTACATTACAGGTTTATTACTGCTAGCATTCCTGTTTTGTGTGAGAGTTGTGAGACTATGTACAGCATGGACTAATACAGGATGAGGGAGACAAAGAATATTCTGCTATTGCTATTTGTACTTCACAAGTTGGCAACAGCAAAAAGGGCCCATTTTTCAGTGCTGTCAGAAATCTGGAGGCAACAACATTTAGGTGCTTCATGTTTACATGCTTGCTTGGTTGCTATGTGAGTTTTCTTAGGAAGCTAAATCCTGCACTGGCAAACAAATAAACGTTTTGTTCCTAATCCTGATAAGGAAGCCCAAGGGTCAAAGGAAGAAAAGGAGAGTACTGAGTCTTGGTTACAGTTCTACTTCACAGACTGAGAGCAAGAGAGGGAAAACTGCCCCTCCTTCTTATCTCTTCTCATGTTTTTGGAAGTAGGTTTCAGTGCTGAGTCTGAGGGCTATGGGTGGGCAGTGAACCAAGTGAAGTTTCCCACATGGAAACTAGTTGCCCTTGAGACAGATGTTGTTCCTGGTTCTTTCTTTTTTGACCCAAGCAGGATGCAAATAGCCAGGAGTCCCTGTTTCCCTCAAGGTAAACCATGAAATACCTTCAGGGGTTGACCATGTCAGTCTTGGCATCTTCTGCCTGCACAGACCCAGACATCACATCTAAGCCTCTCCCAGATATGATCCACCAATGAAAAGTGAGCAGAAGCTGGAAACGATGAGAGGGAGCAATTCCCAAGACTGCCTGCTCCAACAGTACCCACAGGAGGTCAGAGGGCAGCTGATCCCTCCCTCCCATGCTACCTCCTGCTCATTTTCCATGACCATTCAGAAGGCAGCCATTCTCCTTGAGGCATGGAGGCCTCTTGATGCTCAGAACTGGCAAGTGATGTGGTAGAACACTGTCACTTTGGGGATAGCCTTGGCTATGATCAGCATTCCCATACGCTTTTCCCTTTGTGAATCTGCTGCTATGCCCCTTTTGGTAAAGGGACTTTTATTCATAAGTCATTTAGGAGCTTTAACATGTTTCTCCCAAAGTAACTGGCCCGAGGTCGCAGAGGAAATCTGTAGCAGAACTGGGAAATAAATCAAGATTTGAGTCCCAGTCCGGAACCTCAGACACAAAACTGCCATTTTTCATAGGAGGCTTAAATATGTGATGAGTTCTTTTATAATCATATAGTTTCCTTTCCAATGCCTAAAGTTTTTTTGCTACAATCATTAAACTACTAGCTGTCCACTTTTAACAGTTCTGCAGGAATACTTTCATGTCAGTAGTGTTTGATAATAGGCCACATATGAGATTCCAAACTTACTTTTTCCATTATTAACCTTTCATTTACTGATATTTCCCTCAGTATGTTTTGTTCTTATACCCTTCTGCACCATATGTTTATAATCATCTGAAACTTCTGAGTAATCCCATTATTTTTCTATTCTCTCACACATCATAAATGTGGGCTGAGTTCCAGAATAATTTATGCAGGATTAAAATATGGAATTGGCTTCAGTGCTTCATCAATGATGTCTTTAGAGTTTATCTCCCAAATTTGCGTCCTTTTCAGGGCTAAAAGTCTGGGAGATGGAGATCACAAACACACAGTCACACACACTCACACACATCTTGAGTACCAAAGTAAGCGAAAGAAGATGAAAAAACAGGATTTTTCAAGAAAAAATACCTCATTCAAAACATATTGAAATCCAGAAGAAGACTTCCTTCCACTTCACTGTGCATCACACTAGCTCTCTGTCTAGCAGGGAAGCCTGAAATAATTATTGTACTGATGAAGTGTAGGATTGTAGAAAAGTTTTTTCCAAAGGGCAGGCACAAGCAGTGAGTGTATGACAAGAAACAGTTGAGTATGTGACAGGAGAAATAGTAACTGAGAAAAATCTGGGAGCCTAAAGAGAACAAGATTCAGTCTATAAACCGAATGTGTGAGGCAGCAGCTAACACCTCTCCAAGTCCATTGGTTTTAATAAGCCTCTTTTCCCTTGCCCCAATGGAGAAAAAACATCAAAAGTCCTTCCTTCAGAGAGTCCAGTGCCTGAAACTCCCAGTGAATGAGCTGGTTTGACTGCTTCATTCTTCAAATTCAGTGGCAGGCCAAAGGAGTCCCAAAAGGCTGTGTGACCAAAGTCACTGAAGGCTTAGAGATGATGAGAGCACTGCAAGTGCAGATGGGGCCACAGGGTTAAGCAGGGACCCCAAAGCCAAGCACAGACAAGTGGCAATAGAGGGAGGAGCAAGCTCCAAAAACAAGGGAGGACAGGGATCACCAGGAGCAGCACTTTCTGGAGGCAGTTTTGGCAGCTGGCTCAGGACTTACAGTCAATTTTAACAACCATTCTACCAAACTTACTGAACCATCTCCAGCTATAGAGCTGTGGCTTCAGGCCATGGGCCAAACATCCATCATGAAGATAGATGTGTTCCCCTCAGCATGCAGCCTTTGTTCCAGTAGATGAGGTAGGCTTTTGGTAAGACAGAGGACATAAATGTAGCATGAAAACCCTAGGTTCCTTCAGACAAGTGCAAGCTTCTGCTTTTAAAGGGAAAACCTGATGTTACCTAGAAACTACCTCTATTCCAACTTATTTATTATTTTTCTTAACTCCCACGACCAGCATTGTGGTTTTTGATGGTAGGTGTCAGCTTGAAACAAAAACAATTATAGGAGATCTTGGGTGAACACAGAAGTTATTTGTTTAAATTATGAAAACTCATTTCTTGACCTATTCCAAAAAGCTGGCTTGTTCACTGAACCCTAGTGACTTTCATATGCTTTTGGATATGGGAGAAGAACTGACAGCTGTGGTCAAGGATAGGTGAAGGAGCATGTTTGGAGTGTAGAGGGAGACCAGGATCTACCTTCGGTGCAAACTGACTTACATTTATTTTAAATTGTGGCAATTACTTTCTGTGGTAGGACTCAAATCTGAAAAAAAAAAAAAAAAAAAGATTGGCACATAGAAATAAGTGGAACAAGCAAACAAGCAGAAAAGGCAAGAGTGGGAAGGATAGTAAAAACTAGTTCTACTTGAGAGAAGGGACAGAAGAATCTTTGGCCACATCAAAATTTTGTCCACAGGTCAGGTTGCATCTTAGCAGTGGGACATGCATCTCTTGTACTTCGAGAGAATTCCAACAAGAGAGAAAATGAGTTTGCAAAGGAAGGCCCTTCAGGACAATACTTCAGTTACTTGTAGCACACTAAAAGGTGTGATGCAAACAGAAAAAAAAAGGAGGTGCATACAGCTTAAGATAACTGGAATCAGCTTAGCATTGGCCCTAAACTTGTCCCATATGAGAGAGGTATCTTATAAGAAAGAAGGTTTTTATTTTGCAACCAAAGAATATATAGTAGTGACTTCATATGACAGCTGTAAATGTCACTCTCCTTCATTTTCTAACTTCTGAGGGCAGGACATCAAAACCAAAAACCTTTTAACCCAGTCTTCATCTGTATATTTTTTGTATCTGATGGGAAATTGTCTGTCCATACGTTTATTACATGTTACTTATGGGCCTTTCCAGTCTGGACTGAAAACTTTCACAGCACACTCCTGAAGACACTTCACCCCTTGTGGTGCCCTTCTGGGCAGTGGAACTGAGTGTTACCTGATGGGAAGGGGTTGTGCTGCAGCATTAGGATGAGAGGCAGTGACAGGGTGCCGGCAGAAAGTCCGGATAACAAGGATTATTCAGGCAGTTCCAAAAGGATTCATAATGATCTGATGCACAGTGCTAAGGCTGCAACAGCTCATTCCTCTGTTTTTAAAGAAAATGAGGTCTCCAGTCCTCTGCAGAGAGAGGAACAACATCTGTGTGCGGAAATTAAATGGGCCAAGGACTGTGATTTGTTCCTGAGGCCATCTGGCATGGCATGGCTCACATTCATACCCTTCCAAAACAAAGAGAGGGGTGGTCGTCAGCCTGTGTGACATGAATTGTGCCCAGGCATTGTCCTGGATGGTGTTTGATGCCTAAAACAGTACCAGAGAGCCAATTTAACTCTATGGATAACTGGGTGACAGTAGTAGGTCTGTATCCAGGCCTTGGTTAGTCTGCTGATAAAGTCACTGCCAATTAATCTTACCTTCTCTTTGATTACTGCTTGATACTCTACTTCCCTTGGCAAAATATTTCCTGAACAAGAACAAAAACAACAACCATAACACTAAAGAATTAATATCTACATATTTATTTGGAGAAGGTCAAGAGGGTACTGGAACACACACTTAGACAAAGCAGGTAAGATGACACTCTCTGGATGATGTCAGTATTCTGATTTGGAGAACTGTTATGGTTTTGAACCATTTTACTACCCATAAGCTCATTTTAAATGAGTGATTTTCTTGAGGGTGAGTTAGATTGCACTTAAAGGACAGCAAACCCTACCCTTGTTTCCCAGAGTGCATAAAACTTCTTAGCTCTTGAAAATATAGTTGTTGTTGTTTTTTTTTTTAATATGTTTTAATAGCCTCAACCATTATTATTATATGCATACTAAAATTACAGCAATGAATAATCTTTTTTTTTTCTTTTTTGAAAGCCAAAAGTGCAAAGTTGCAAAAATGGTGAATACATACTGTGAGCACTATAAATTAAAAGGAAAAAAGGGGGCAAATACTATGATTCGAACTTATCAGTGACAGTGCAATGCAGACAGCTCCCACAACTCTGAACATTACAGACTACAGCTGTTGGTGGCTGTGGGTTTTCTGCCCGATGACCTTTCAGGAATCTGAAGAGCTGGAAGCAATTTGTTGCAGCAATACAATTATATTTGGGTTGGAGGGGTCTGAGGTGGGCACTGCTGTGGTCAGTGCCTTGTGAGAAACTCTGATTTGGGGTCTTGAGGACCTTGCATTTCCAGTCTGATAGTTCTTTGGAGGTCTGGGGATCCAGACACAGAGCCACTTGAGGCTGCAGGACGAGAGGGAGTGGGAGGGAAGGTTCAGAACGGCATGTTTTCCGTAAGAGCTGCTTGTCTGTTCAGAATCTCATTAATCTCCCCGTCCTTTCCCACCGACTCCTGGGTCATTGCAAGGTTTCTCTGTCGACTTCCCACTCATGGAAAGACGGTTCTCTGCCAGTTCCTGGGCTGCATTTTCACATGTTTAGCTGCAGTTCTGAAAATCTGTGATTTCTCCAACCATTTCATCACCCTAAGATTTTGCAAGACATTTTGATAAGAGAAATGTACCCAAAAGCTGTTTTGTTAAATCCTGCTCATAGTTCAAAAAATAACCAAGGGTCTATTTATCCTCCAGTTTCTATCACAGATAGACAATTCTCATATTAAAATGTCATCCTCATATCTGTCATCAGCCTCAAGGGGGCTGAAGGCAGTAAGTCCTTTCCAACCTATGTTCATGTGCCTGAAAGTCCTGATGCAATGAGCAATTTTTTTCATTCCAAAGGTCTTTGCAGCCAACTGCTTCAAGTTGCTGGCTTAATATTTTTCTAATAGGTTTCTGTCACAGAAAGAGTGGATTTACAAGCTTAGACACTAGATTTGTCTTAATGCATAAAAAAATGTTGAGAAAGGATGAGGGCAGGACTATTTCACAAGTTCAAGAATCAGGCACTAGATATTCTGTGCATGTAAGAGTTCTGGTCACTGACATCTCTGCAGCTGTAATTCAGTTATAATATTGGAGAATTTTTCAATGATACAGGGGCTCAGGGAGCAGGGAAAATGCTTAGGAGGTCTAAGGGGAGAAAATCAAGATATCTTCTGTTGTTAGTCACCTGCTGTTTTGAGACAGTGGGAAAATTCAGCCATTTATTCTGGAATAAGTGAAAAAGATATAGTACAGTGTTAACTGACCCTACATGTTCATTTTCTAGGCTTTTCAGATACAAGGCTTGTGATTAAATACATGCAGTTTGGAAATTACTGTAGGTCCATTTCCAGTTAATATGACTTCAATACACTGTTAGCTGGTACCTGTGGTACAAGGAAAACACATTCCATGGCCTTGCACTAGTGGGTACTACAGGATGGACTTTAAAAGTTCCTCCGAGGTACCTTAAAAGTGGTTCAGTATATGACCAATTGAATAATTTTAAATGTTCTCCATAAACTCATTTATTCCTAGTTTCCAAGACATTTAATGAAGGACACCAGGCAAAGTGACCTGTGTTGGTTCTGGAGCTTTGGAGGGAAGCAGGGGACTGGGGGCAGATGATCCTGCAGCAGGAGGAGCATGGAGGGACAAATGCTGGGTGTGTAGCAAGAGAGATGTAGAAGCCACTGGGTACTGCAGGGTAGTTAGAACACATCCCAAACAGAGTGCACAAAAGAAGGGAGATATGGGAAAGGTTGTAAGCAGGGATGGAAATAGTAGGGCTGAAATATGTAAGTGTACAGGATAACAAATGACAAAATTTCTGATATTGTAGTCAAGAAGTTGAAAGGTTTCCCTGAGTATACACAGAGGGTATGGTAGGTGTGACTGGTCCCAGCCACAGTCCTGCCATTCATGAGTCTGTAACTGGTTTTCTGGGAAGTCATGGTGTTAATTCTGACTTTCTGGACTAATTCCAGGGAGAAACATCTGTGTTTCAACCTATCTGCAGCTAATATTTAACAGTGAATTTTACAGGAATTTGAATTTATAATCAAATATTTACAAGTCACAGACATTACGTAATACTTATTGCACAGTAGTAAGTAATGAAGATAGCAGGAACAGGCTGGGACAGTCTGGGCAGGCTATTTGAAAGCCATGGTGATACAGTCCGTGAAATTGGACTTGGTCTTAATCTTATGCTATGGCAACAACTGTGGAGGTGCTGATGACATTTCTATGCTGTTGCCCGGGTGTATTCTTGCAAAATGCCCCTTGTTGCCTGTTGGAACAGCCCATGCCCTGAGAATCTAGGACAAAATCAGGCAATGTCATTCTTCACTGGGACTGTGGAGCATGCTAGAATGAGACTCAGAACTGCACTGTTCAAGCTTCAGTTGACAGAGGAAAGTAACAGAGCACAGAAATTATGTGTGGAAAGATTACACCTGACAACTCCAATATTACATAATTTCATTGTAGAAAACTCTGCCTATAACAAGATTTTGTTTGGAATAGCAAGGAGGTGTTTTCTCTTCAGTAGTGTGAACTAGGTAAAAACTGTCTGGATGCAACATTCTTCTCTATCTTGTTTTGCATAATATGTTGAATGTCATGTGTATTTTTTCCCTGCTCTCTAACTGTTTGCCTTGTCCCACAGGCTCTCCATACAATGGCAAGATACATTTAATTGAGATGAAAGGCACTTTTCCACTCTAGGTCATAGACTAACCCCAGTATAGTGACAGAGAATATACATGAACATGTATCCAGATCCTATAGGTTGAAGTATTTTAAAGACAGAGATCAACCCTTCCTGCCTAGCAGACAGATGCTTTGTGAAAATAGAAAACAGAGGAAAATAATTTTTATCTTTCTTTGCACTGTGTAATGCTCAGAACCATGTTCTACTTTCTGCAACTACAGCACTCTCCCCACTCTGACATTTCCCCATCTCTCTTCTGGAGCAATTTGTGTTTTCAACTCACCCTCCATCACTGCCTTCTTCAGCACTTCCAGCCATGGAAGCATGTCTTTGTGACTGCAGAGCTAATATTTCGGGCCTAGTAAGTAGACCATCAATGGTTTGCAGTGAGAGAGGAGGATCACATTTGCTCAATCACCATTTTTTAAAGGTTTTGGCTTCTGAGCTTCCTCTGGTCACACATGATGAGAAAGGCTAGATGAACTTTAAAAGAGATTTCTGTGGACAAACTGGGACTAGAGATTGCCATCTCGTTATGGACAAAGGTGTTGGGTTCTGAGTCCTAGAAAAGGGGCTGTGGAAAAAGTTTTCTCCTAAATATTTTAGGATTACTTTAGTTCCTCATTGTGGCTTCTTCAATGGATCAGAATTACATGAACCCATTTTTTCCTTGTGCATTTCTTAGGATGTTGTGGCTATATGTAGCAGGGGAATCTGAACATCTGCTCATTTATAATTTTTAGAGAAGTCTGTTATCTTGCCAAACAAACCTCAGCCACTGTTCAAAGTTTAGCAAGGACTAAAAACTGTTCTTGGTTGGCAGTTTGGGTGTACCTGCCATGCTTTAGAGGCTGTGGGAGTTCAGTAGAACAGACATGGCGAGGCAGGGACTCAGAATATGTGCTGTAGCCCTGCTTAGTCCAAAGATACCTGACCTCTAGTAGTGGATCTTAACAGTGTCCAGTTTAAAGTGAATGATAATGTGCACAGCACTGCAAACTTGAGCTGTTTCTCTTCATCCAGTGATCAGGAAAGACGTGGCCCACAGGGTCATGGAGACAAATTTGCAGGAGTGTGAAACCAGAACAATCCCAGTGATGCCCTGGCCAGCAGATGTCCCTCACAGCTGGGTGGTTTGAACTTTTCTTTCATGATTTCTGTTCTCCACCTCTGACCAAAATATCACTTGGTTGTCTGGGTTCCTACCAGGTCCTGAAAATTAATTTGGTCCTGGATAAAAAAAAAAAAAAAAAAAAAAAAGGAATGTAAATAATGGAATATCAGTACTCCTGTTATTAAAGTATTATGATACTGATAAAAGACAATGGCCCACGTTATGACCATGACTAGAGTTTTTTAGAGGCCAGTTTATAAACAAAACCATTAAAAATAATTTTAGAATTTGGCCTGTGTAAACATTAATACAATTTTGGAGCTAGATCATGAATTTTGTCCTTGCACAAGTGAGTTTGTGGTGCAGTGTATGACTAAGGCCCTTCTGTTATATGAGAATGAAAATAACAGTAGTGTCACTGTAGTCCAGGGCATTCCTGAAGACAACAGGAATTTTTTCAGAAGAAGACAGCCAAGGAAAAGGTGGGCATGTGCTCTGTTATGCAGAAAAGTTCCTCACCTCAAAAAAATCTCCTGGCAGCAATTAAAAAAATAGCCCCAAAATAAAGTAGCCCACCAAAACCAACTCAAAACCTTAAGCACTGGAAGCACTGAGAACTAAAACATGCAGTAGGCAGAGGAATAAAATACCACTATCCAAAGAATCCCTTTGTAGCACTGCAGCACCTCTGAGGTGCAGGGGAAGTAAAACCAATCATGTTTTTCATTGAGATTTTTAGCATTGCATTTTAGTTCAGAATTTCAGGGAAAAAGAAATAATTTGTGGAATTCTTTGGAGTATTATTTCATCTGCACATACTTGTTTTATTATTAGAAAGGAGTCAGACATCAGTAGCAATTATTATAAATATATTAATCCAATCAACACCTAGATAAAAGCTATCAGAGGAATAATAACAGTTTTTATCATAATAACAAGAGGACTGTCGAGAGATATAGATTTTTCTCTTAGTGATACTCCAGCATGGAGATGTGTGAGCAGCTTGGTGGGACCTCACAGGCAAACCAGAGTGCTGCTCTCTGGTGTGCAGCAGGGGCACAGCAGAAGGACGAGGATGACTCAGAGGGAAGGACATCAGTGTGCACATCCATCCACAGCTGCTTTACCTTTTTTCACTGCTGGCCAGAATACTTCATAATTTCCATACCTGGTAAGATAAAGCCTTGAAATTATTATGTATTTTATAATCTGTCTACTGTATAAGGTTGAGGACTAATGATGGAGGAAGCCATGTACCCATGGAAAAGCCTCTTTTGAAGCCTTCCAGGATCCTCTGCTCTCTCTGTTCTAGATACCAATATCTTGAAAACTGCACATGGCAGTTTGCCTTACACCATTGGGCACTCTTGTGGCAATGAGGATGGCAAAGCCCCACTGCTTTATGGGGTATTGTCACAATAGGATTAGTAAGAGAGATGATAATAAAATTGTTGTGACTGTGTAAAACAATCCCTTCCTTATGCCCACCAAAAGACTCCAGCCATGATGTACTTATCTGTTAGCATACCTCTGGAGGTGCATTACTTTTATCATCTCAGAGTAAAAAGGGAAGACAGGTCAAGCAATAGGTATCCTAGCTTGTACAACACCACTAATGGAGAAAAAAAATCCTAAAATAAAAACTTAAGTCAGCTAGGTTCATCTTGAATCACATCTCAGTATTTATAAATGCTCCACCTTTGTGTTAATGAAGTCAAGTCTGTATTAATGTTCTCCAGGTGCCTCAGCTTTGGTCCACAGCTCCCAGCTGCCTCAGATTTGGCAGCACTGTGAAACCAGTGGTTAAATCATCCCTGTGCCCTGAAAGAAGGCACAAATTAAACACTCTTCTGCTCAGTCCCCTCTCAGCCTGCATCCTATGGAATGAGGTTCAGGCAAAATGTGGCAGTTCCCTGATTTTATCCCACACCACTGTCTGTCCCTGCTTGTAGAGCACCTGAGAGGTGCCTCCTGTCCTCATCACATCTCTGGGTTTGTGTAGGACCTGTGTGGAGGGGGCATGGAGGGGCTGGAAGGACAGCTACCTCTACTCAGACAGCACACAGGCAAAACCAGCTACACCAGCTGAAAAGTCAGCACAAAGGGGTTACTCTGGCAGGGCTATTTTTAGTTTCATCTGGATCATATGAAGTATTCACTGCTGTCCAAGACTCCCTTTCTTGCACTCAGTGATGTTACAGGGCCAGATTTGATCCTTCCAAAAGACCTATGAAGAAGAAAGAGGAGTGACAGCCTTGATCCAAAACAATTGCTGTAACTAATGTGTTGTCAGCAGTGACAAATGAGGAGGAAATGTTATTTTTTTAACCGTGAAAAAAGAAACCATCTAGATTCATTGTCAAACTGAGCCCTGGCTCCTGAGCTCCACAGCAGCATTTAGAAATGTGAATGCTAAAAAGGAGGGATGCTTTGGTCCCAGAGGAGCAGGATTTTAGCCACATCCTTCCTTATTTACCCGTTTTCTTTCATCTGTATGGGTCAGTTTTCTATTAAGTAACTTGAATTTGACAAATCATTCTGATGCCATGCTTCAGAATTGGAACAGAGCTGCCTTTTCCAGTGGTGCAGGTCACTGTTTTTCTGCAAACCCATCTTCTTTCACAGAACAGGAACCTTTCCTGTCTCTCTATAAATACTTTTTGCCTGCCATACTAGATTATATTAAATAAGAATTCTGTATGATCCTGGTTGGAGCTTTGGAGGATAAACATGGATTTAGCAGACAGAATGACTACAGAGTAAATCAGAGAGAAGACAACTTTTTCTAGTACAGTCAGACATTGCTTGTTTCCCATGACAGGGTAATATGTTACTAACTACCAGTAATGCAGGAGAAAAAAAAAGGAGCAGAAAGAAAGCACTGAGCAGAAGAAATTGCTTAAAAAAAAAAAAAAAACAACCAACAAAAAAAACCAACCCCCCCCCAAAAAACCAACAAAAAACCCCACAAAAACCAAATCAAACCAAACCAAACCAAACCAAACCAAAACAAAACAAACAAACAAAAAAAACAACCAAAAAAAAAAAAAAAACCACCACAAACAAAACCAAAAAAAAACAACTAAACCCAAAACTCCTTGCTTGTTGGGCACTGGCAGGTCACACAGTTTATTACATTGCTGCTCCGATACCTGATAAAGTGCAAATGGATTGAAGCACAGAAAGGTGTTCTATAGCACAAATATTTTCTGAAGCAGGAACTCTAGATGCTGCTAACAGACTGAGACTTGTGTAACTCTCCTACAAGTTTCTAGAAACTTGGATACTCTATAACTTTTTTGTAATACACCATATTTCCATAATGCAAAGTGCTCAAAAATAGCAATTAATGCTGTGATTTGTATTTACATAGTGGAGAGTATTAGGAATATGAGTGAGGTTGACAAAGATTGGTAGATGAACTGCTTTTCCAGTATCTATAAAGCTGGGGTATTTGGCACTTGGTAGGAATGAATATTCCATATTGAGGATTTAAAACTTTCCGTAATTCTTACATATATAAGTTGCAATTTTGACACCTGCCCTGTAAAGTGCAAGTGTGAGGAATGGACTCACAGGCATAATCATCTTCCATATACTTTTCTGAACATTCATATGACTTTTCCAAATAATTACTCTTTGAATTTCATACATTGTTATACCAGGTGGCACACTGCAGTGGAATAAACTGCATAGTAGCTTGTTATGTAAGGGGAAAGCACGCAACAGCCAGCCACACATCCAATGAAATCTGCACCCATCACCTCTCCCATATGAGTGGGTTGTTTACTACACTTTGTGGGTTGGATCTGTGTTTTCTGTCTGCAGGTTTCATGGGCTCTCTCTTCAATGTGAAAACCAATTTGCAACATTCCCTCATGCCAAGACACTTGTATATGGTTTTATCAGGGGTGACAGTGATTTATTCAAAGAAAAATTTCTGTCACATTTCATGGTGAGATTGGCAATAATTTTTTTTCCAAACTTGCCATATCCTTCAAGAAAGAGGAATTAGGTTTAAGAGCTCTGCAGCTGTTTGGCATCTGATATTCAGAGCTTATTATTATTAGTGATTTGTGATCTCTAACCAGTCAGATCATTCCTTTCTCTAAACATGTTTTACTTTATTTTTTTTTCACAGGGAATGTAAAACTTTCCTCCTTTAAAGTCCAATGAAGGGAGGTGAAGACATTTATTTTTCAAATGCAATAAAATGAACTTTATATTATTATTTCAATGACTGATTAAAAATATTATTTATACCATACGAGTGCTTCCACGCACATTATAGGGTGTTTCATTTGTGATCCAGCTGAGATAGAACAGTTCTCTTTCACTTAACAGTCCTAGAGAATGACCCCAAATTATTCACAACCTTATGCAATGTAAACAGAAGTACCTCTGAGTAACATATACATTTATGGTTTTTCATTCTATGGAAAAAAGAGATTTGTGTTTGCAAAGATTTTCTGAAGTCCTGTGGCTTGTTTTAAGCAGGAGGGCAAATTACTGAGCACAGTGATCTCGTTGGTGTTACAGTCCATGAATTTATAACGAGCCACACCATGCACAACAACCACAGGCCCCACTCCACCGGCTCCAATGGCAGCAAACCCGTTTGAACTGGTGGGAGATTTAGCCCAACACCCCCTCTTTGTCTCCATTCACTAGAACAGGCAACTAAATCTTGCTAATTGAATTGTCCTGGGCAGGTTCTGAATAAGCCTGCCCATGGATTTTTTCTGTCCTGGTTTTGCAGAACAAGCCCTGTGTGCTGAGCTGTGCCCGGCTCGGCACTGCCCGAGAGCCAGGATGGGAAATGTGGTCACGGCACTGAAGGTCAACAAAAGTCAGCAAGCTCTGCTTTCTAAGGAAACCTCGGTACAGATCTCCAGCACCAGAGGGCAGTGCCATCAACTGTGATACCTGAAATCACATCTCATTTAAACATTTTTTTTTCCTTAATACAGATCTGAAGTAATATTTCCTTTGTTGTGTTTCCTTGGAACCTGCCTGTGCTGGAGCCTTGGGTTGGTACTGGGGCCATGTACTTGGGCCAACGGTTTGCCACAGTCTGCATATGGGAGATGATAATTGCTGCAGATAATAGCTTATTTTGCCCTTTAATACATCTTTCATCTGGAAATCCTTCAAGAGCTATAACATTGTTACTGAGGTATGAAAAGGCTCCTGAGGAGAATTAATTTAATTATTCTGCAGGTGAATAAATGTGGCAGACTCCAGGGTTATGAAGCAGTCTCAACTCCTAGTCGCTTACCATAGCCACTAGAAAATATTATGTAAAAGACAACAGGTTAAACCAAAAAAATCTTATTAAAAAGTATTTTGGTTGCATTTACACAACTCTCCTGAGTACAGTAAGTTTTCACTGAAGATCTCTGTTTTGTTGTTTCACTATGCCCAAAACAATGATTGTTGTGTTAAAAATCCTCATGGAAATCCATGCTAAAAATGTGATTTTTCTATCTGTTTTGTTGGCTTTTTCCCTTCTTTTCCAGGACTCTCTGTTCTGTAAAATGCAGAGGTGCTTCCAAGATGACTCTTGCACTCAGAGGTACTCACGGTACTCCCAGGTTGTCGCCAGTGGGCTTTTGGCCAGTTATCCCAGCCCACAGAACTGGCAGAGTATACTCTGAGCTCTTGGCCAGGAACCCAGGGCCATTCCCAAAGCAGAAAATTAGTCCTTAAAAATACTGGTCTGGCCACTAGAGCTGAGGAACAGTTTCAGTGCTGTACTTGTAAGAAGCAATTCTCATTTCCATCAAAAGGTTTTCTGGCTAAAACTTATTAGACTAAAGCAGGAATAGGGTTTGTATCAAGTGTTCAAAGACAGCCTAGAGTGACTATTAGATATGGTCTGGGAATCCAGGAAACTGACTTCTACTACTGGCATGTGAGTATTCATGAAAAAAACAATCTGAGTTTTCTGTTCTTTCAGTTCCTGTGTTTGTCCAAAGTGAGTGATTACATGGATGACATTTATAAAGCACCTTGAGACCTGCAGAGTACTAGTCTAACAGCTGGGTGTTATTATTACTCTGTTCAGTTGATGTTTTATACTATAACCATAGCAATGCTATATCTGAATGACTTCCAAAGGTAAAAATAAACAATGTGGTTATTTAACATATTTTCTCCCATAAAGGGAGATGTGTATTTCTTTTAGCTCAGGCCTAAAAAATATTAGCAAAATCCAGATTGGAAGGATAAGTAGAAAAGAAAAATAAAAGGAAAAAGGTTGGATTTGGACTGAAAAGTGAGATTTGCATATCTCCCATTGGAATTAATTTTAGTATTCTGACTTATAAATATTACCATATGTAAATGAATTTCATTGATTGAAAGGTTTCCAGAGAAAGGAGCTCCTAACAGTGGTTAATATTTTGATGGAGGGAGAGTCCATTACATATGCTAATCTCTGTAGGCAAAAAGAAACACCAGGGTTAATCTTTTATGCATCATGAGAAAATGTTTAACACTATGGGGAAAGGTTTCAAAGGCTAAAAGAAATAGTTGGTAAGAAGGCTTGACATCTGACCAAGGACAGCTGCAAAATTTTTTCCTCCTGTATGCTGAAAAACAGTTAGAAATATTTACCTGAGACTACAAACCAGTGTTTTGGCAGGTTTTTAACACTATTTCAGAGGAAGTAAATTACAGTTCTATTCTATATACAGTTTATTCTATTGTCCTGTATTCCTTGATGTCAACTTCAAAGGTTCTAAGAATTCTGCCATAGAGTCATCCCCACTTGTAGATCTATCAGGCTTAAAAAAAGAAAAGTGATGATGTCCCCAGTGATTTCTCTTGCTGTTGTACCTTCAGAGCTCCCTTGCCCACCGTATCCTATGAGAATTCGTGATGTTACAAACACAGCTCTACAAAAACCCTTTGAAATTAGGATGAGAAGCTAAGCCACAGAAGCTACTTCAGTTGCTATTCTATATGCTACAAGTACTCTCCTTGGGGAGTGATTTGAGCTCAGGGGTGCAGCGTGGTCACACCCAGGCTGTCCAGAGCACACTGACCATACACACGCCAGCACTTCCCTGTGGATCTCCTCTCTCCCTGTGCGGTATCTCTGTGGCAGTGAGACTTGATTATTTTATCAGTTTATGGTGTTAAAAATAATTTCTGTGCTGTCCTGCAACCCACTAGAATAGCATTTTCATGGCATGAGACAGACATTATGTGCTGAGTACCTTGGTGTATCACAGTGGATGGGAGTGTCCAAGTACTCTGCCTGGAGATCCAAGCCAGGTACATTTATCTGCTCTGCCTACTGGTAGCAGTCTGGAAGTGAAATTTCTGCAAGAAACACACCTGGTGGTTTCTAATGGAACTATGGAACCCATTCCTGGAGGGAGCCCAGAAGTGAACTGAACTGCATCTGTGCAGAATAGACTGCTGTGGGACCACGATGGAATGAAAGAAGGGGACATAGTCATTTGGGAGTACAGAGACATCCAGATGAAGAAAGATGTGTACTCATGAGCTGAGTGAAGTTACAAATGCTTTTAACAGTCTGAGTTCTTCAGAGGAGTCCATAGAGACAGAACAAAGATAATGCCCTAAAGCCAGTGAGATTGTACCAAACAGTTCCTGTGGAAACACAGGAACTTCAGCTAAAAGAGAGAATAATGCCAAGCAACCACTCTTTTGTTTCTTCTTCTACACATGTGACTGTTTTTTGGTTATTACCACTGATGTCTTAAGCATCAAACACCAAGGACTGGGTCTCCATAAACAGTTGTTTTGGAAGACAAAATATATGTGGTCAGTTCTGTCTATGAAAAGTTCTTTTGATGTGCAGCTACAGCAGCAAGCAAGAATCTGCAGCTGTGAGCAGAGGAGCAGAAAGGGAAAATCCAGATTTTATAGATTTATTTATTTAAAGCAAATTCCTTGATTAAGCATTCTAGTCAACTCTGTCAGGTGTGCAAGTCACACTATGTGAGTGAAGGCTGAAGTGCTGATTCTTGCTTGGAGTTATTCTAAAGCCAATTTTCACTTCCATCACTTTAGTACACTGGCTTCTCTCAGCTGTCCTACATGGGCAGTGAGGTAAATCCAACAAGATTCATCCAATCCAGGGCAAAATGGCTGGGTCAGTTGCTGAGGCCACTTGAACAAGGTTTAACAAGGTAAGTCCTGAACTTGGGTCACAAAAACCCCTGCACTGCTACAGGATGGGGAAGAGTGGTTGGAAAGCAGCCCAAAGGAGAAGGACCTGGGGGTGCTGGTCAACAGCAGCTGAACATGAGCCAGAGTGTGCCCAGGTGGCCAAGAAGGCCAATGGCATCCTGGCTTGTATCAGCAACAGAGTGGCCAGCAGGAGCAGTGACCACTGTCCTGCCTGTAAATCTTATCTCCACAATAGACAGAGCCTCCATCTGAATGGACTGCTTATTTGGGCATCATCAGGGGTTATCCTTTACAGGTTCTGACACTCAACATTGTCCTGGTTAAGACACTTAATTCCAAAAAATATTTAATAGTCATTAAAGCATACATGATGGACTAAGTTCTCGAGGATCAGCTGAAATTCAGCTCAGTCTCTTCAGCATTTCCTCCTGACAGAGCTGATGTTTTACCACTCTGGGAGCTCACTCTTCCACGCTGAAATTGTGTGATTGATTGTGCGGAGAAACTGGACAGATATTTTTTGTCTTCTGATTCTTGTAGCCTGGGACATATCTGAATGTAAAGATTTGCAACACTGGGGTTTGTCCACGTAGCTGAGAGTAGCACCCAGATATGCACTCCAGTCACAGGTCATCAGTCCAGGGGGCATTTATTGTGAAGTCGTGGTGGGCTGGCTTGGCTGGCCATCAGGAGTCCAGCCCCTCACTCTATAAATCAAAGACAATTTAAGGAAGCACCACCTTCAAGCTGGCTGTAGCAACATCTTTAATGTTAGCAGACAGCGTCACACTGAATGTGGCAAGACAGAAATGGAAGTGTAAGCTAGCTGGTGCAAGCACAGCTTGACTTGTTATTCTACAGGATGGATGCCCAAATACCTCTTGAGAGATATCAGGGGTATCACCCCTGATGACTGTGTTGTTGGGTTGTATTAATTTTTTTCACTATGCCCAACATGCAGCCTGTAGGATGTGAGTGACTATAAGGACAAATCTGTCACCCAGTGATCTTGCATTGCTCACCTTGGTGGTGGTGGTTTTTTTTGTTGTCTTTTTTTTTTTTTTCTTTTTTTTTTTTTTTTTGGTTGGTTGGTTGGTTGGTTGGTTGGTTTTTTTGACATTAAGAAATTTTAAACAGGCATTTGACTATATATGTATTTTATATTCCTAATGTTTCAAGGAAATATGAGAATTACAACATACAGCTAAATTACACAGCTAAACTTTCTTTAATGAATAAGGAAAATAATATTTTCCAACGTGGCCTACTCAGCAGGAAGGTCTCTGCTCAGCCAGTGTAGTGAAATTGTACTTAACGAATAAAATTGTAAAGCAGCAATCTAAACAGCAGCTTCCTCCAAATAGTAATGCCACAATTAGCAGAAGTGTTTCTCCATTCCCCTACAACATAGCTGCTTGTGAAACCCACTTACAATAATGACATCTGATGACTTGCAGGCCAAACACAAAACAGTTATTCCATACTTTTACATGAAGTAGAAGATAATTATTTTTCAGAATTTTTATTAAGAGACCCAGAAGCTGCAGTAGTTTATGCTTCTACTGACGCAGATATATCTGAGGCATCAAAAATGGTGGATAAAGGAGCAGTTCAGTTTACATTTTCTTTCCTCTCTGCTACTGCACAGAGCTGGAGAGAGCTGAGTCCCACTGCTCCTACAAAGTGATATTATCCTTACAGCTACTTGTGTCAGCCAAGCCATATGGACCATGCATTTGAAGAATGACCTTGGTTTGGGTTATATTTTCACAGAATTTTAAAAACAACAGGATCATTTCCTTTTGTTTATCTATTCCCTTGTTCAAATAAAAGAAGTTGAAATAATATGAAACATGTCGAGTTTTGTTATCAGTTGGACTAACTTACATAGGCATAGAACTATTCTAAGTATTTAGAGCCTTTAATTAGTATGTTTTCAGGAACGGACATTTCTAATCTCCTTGGACTTTCAAGCAGATGTTTCTGAATTAAAATCATTCTATTTCAAAAGACATCACTGAGCTTATTATAATATTTAAATAATACAATCCTTTTGATCATGGTATTGTGACATACCTCAGACATCTTCATTGTTTGTGCTATTTCTTCAGAGCCCCAATGAAATATGATATTTTGTTGGCACTGAATCAAATGGTTATGCTAGGCACTGCTCTATGTTATGCAGTGTTTATTAAAATCTACCCTATAAACAATTTAAATCTATTATTATTACACAGGATGCCTTTAAATTAACTTGTGCTGACAGAAAAACTACAAACTCTGACCTGCTCCAGCAGTTTGCCTGTGAAAGCAAGAGCAATTTTTAAATATTACATATAAAAGATAAAAATCTATGTTTTATACTACCTGTTTCAGAAATGACATTTGACTGGGGAAAATATTCAACCAGAATAGCACATGTGATCAGAAAGAGGATACCAGGTGCATGGCAAAGGGACTAGCCAGTTCACCTTGGTTTTACTTCAGCTCACATCTAACCTATACGTACAACATGATCTGTGTATCATACATCACAAACTATTGCAGATCTGAGATTCCCCAACACTGCTGCTGTCAATGTTTGAAAGAACTGTTGCCACAACTCTGCTAAAAAGGAAGTGCCATTCCTGAGCTGGATGTCAGGAATGTCACGACATTTGGATGTCTCCATTTTCCAGAAGAAGCAAATCTATTTTTCTGAGTAAGAGGAAAAGCAAAACTTTTAAAAAGAAAAATGTTTATTAGCTACTATCTCTTGATAAGAATTAAAATTCTTATGTGATAACAAATACATTAGAGGATAGATTTCATCTGAAATAAGCTCAATTCTGTCCCAAGTAATCTGAGCTCTAATTCAGTAAATACTTGTCTTTTGGTCAGCCCCAGAGGAATTTAGACATATGTGTCAGTACCCTGCTGCAAAAGGTTGCTATATCGAATCTCTAGGATACTTTTTATTTTGTCTTATTTAGCAGCATTACCAAAGCTGTAGAATTCAGATCTTGAGGGTAGAATGAGCAGAATGTGCACATATTAAATTTAGTCAAAGGGGGAATTTCACTGCAATTGTCTAGACACCAGCTTGAAAATAGAAAAATGTCCCCTAGGACATGAAAGCAGTAGTATCTGTCCTCTGTCACATGTCTTTGTGTTTGCCACTGTATTTTCTACAAAATGCATAATTAGCTCTTCAAAGTACATGGAACATTACATTTTTAATTTCTCCCTGCCTCCTTAAAATGCAAAAGAAAAGTATGAACATATTCTTTCTGCTACTTCTAAAATTTAAAAATACAAGAAAGAGCAATTTTACTGGAAAAGAAGTTGAATATATCTGTCTACCAAGAAGTTAAACAGAAAACTTCCTTTACTCAAAATGCTCATTTGGTTCAGTCTTTAATAACAACATATTTTAAGCAGTCTGATAAACATCCTTTACTTTGAAAATTTCCCAGCCACCAGTTATTCTTCAAGACCACTCATTTATCAATTTTTCTAGGCAACAGAAGACCCACATTTCTTGTCAGTGAAAAGGGTAAAAACATATATTGAGCAACATTTTAAAAAATCCCCAAACCACAGACAATTCTACAGGCTGGGGTTTTTAGCTGGTTACCATCAGAGGCTGATTAACATTATCAATAAACTTGGCAAAATGATCTGAAATTATTTCATTTCTTCCTTGAAATCTCACTGGGTCTTTTGTGAACATCAAACTCAGGATGAATTCATAGGGAGTAATGAAAAGGAATTTTGTAATTTATGAACAGAGAGTGGATCCATCCTTGAAACATATGTACAAACACATGGCCATGCCCCAGTGCGAATTTCAAGCAAACAGTATGTTTCATAAGAAACAGCCAGTTTGCTCATTTCTAGAGAACTGGCAGCCACTTTGACTTGCTGAAAGATCCAAAAAACATAATTTAAGTACTGTATTTAAAGTTAATCTAGCTAACAAAAAACAGGGATAAACTTTCCTAGACTAAAATTGTAAATTAGATGCAAATTGACAATAGGAGTGGAACTTTAATGAAGTACAGTATTCCTCACTGCTGAGGAAGTTAATTTGATGGTTAATGACATTCATTTACACATGGATTCATTTGCTGACTTCCTCCAGTGCAATGGCACTAGCTACCCTGTTGGCAGTTAGCAATCAGGAAGGAGGTGTATTTTTTTTTAAAAAAAAAACCCTCATCTAAGAGAATTAGGAACAAACAAAGGGGAAAAAAAGGGAAAATCAATGGGACTGACACTTTTGAACCTCCCCCAGTGAGCAGTGGAAAGTTTTAAGCAGAAAGACTGACACTTGAGTGTTTCTCCGATTCACTTCTCTAAAGGATGATTTCTGGGATGCTCTAAGGGTACCCAGTGGCCTGCCTGGTGGGATGCCACTGGGCACATGGGGTCTGTCAGTGAAGCACCCTCAACCCTTTGGAGTATGCTCAGCAACCTGTAGGAGTAGAGGAACAAAGAGAGGAATACAACTTTTAGAGTCAAAAATTCCCAGGCTTTTCCCAAGTTAGCCCAGTCATGACCTGTCCATTACAATTTTCTTCCAGTCATTCTATATAAGCCCTAACAATGCATTCAACAAAGCTGTGACCAAGCCCTTTGTCTCTCTTGGCAGAGATCAAATCAATAGCACACCAAATAAATTAGTGAGTCAACAATGCAAATGGATTTCTCACTATATTAATGGCTTCACTATTGTCTGTGCCCTACTTTATGCTGTTTCAATCATTTTCAGCAGTGAAGCTCCAACTTGCTCAGCTGCTTGGCTTCCCTACCAGAAAAGAAACATAGAATTTATTAATATCTCTGTGAATTACATTGGATCTTGGACTGTTTTCCATGCTATATTATTTATTGTACATAGGGTGAGCAGGAACCTACTGGAACAGAATTCGCAGCTGAGGAGAATTTAGTTTTTTACAGATGGTAACATCCATGTTTTGTAATTTTTTTATTTGAAGAAAACAAAGGGAAGATTGAGAGAGAGAAAAAAAAACCCTAAAATGAGAAAGAGAAATACTTTTATTGGAGTATTATGAAAACATTTGCCATGCATATTTTGTTTCAAAATATATTAACTGTAGTCTACCAAGATCAGATAAACTACAGCATAAAAAGAGCACATTTGTTTTCTCTGTGCTCAGCAGGATTATTCACATTTGTTGTTTCATCAGATATTATTAATATAATAAATTGCACATGTTACATGTTTGCCAACATTCCTAAATTAGTCTTCAAAGAAACATCTAAATAATCTTCCACTATAAAGGGAAGAAAATACTGAATGTACAGTGCATTAACAATAACAGAGTGGCATCATAAATATCTGCATGCACATTCATTTTTGCTAACCCAATCTGCCCAGAGGTCTTTCACTGCCAGGGATCTCAAATCCAAACTAGACCAATGGTGGTATATCTGCTCAGGAAGCCCTTGTTTTAAGTAATCCCATCTCTTTGATCAGCTGTAAAAGTGCAAACCTAAAATCAATGGTGGCAGAACAAACTTCAGCAAACAAAGACTTGCCAGATGGGCAGGTGTTGAGAAATATTAGACTGAAGTTGTAGTGTTTAACTCCCTTACAGGGTGATGAAAGAAACACTGTATGTGTCACTGAAGGTGATGATAATAAATGAAATGAAAGCAACAATGAATCCCCACTGTATGTCTGCAACAGGCTTTGCCCTGGTTCATGCCAAATCAGCTATCACTTCAAATTACTCCTGAACACAGGTGTTTCTGAGGTAAGAACAACAATTTGTACTTTTTTGATACTCACACAAATGAATATTAAAGCTGGTTTGTAAGTGAGAAGAAAGTCAAGACTGCTATTCATGTTTGCTGATAGATCTACCTCGAGTGGCTGAGAGTTATGATATCTGCCATCCCTTCCACTCTCCACAAAGAGTAAATGTCCTGTATGAAGTATGACAGAACAGAGCATGAATTGGGTCCCCAACTACCAAAATTCACAGCACACCCTACAGCCTAAACTGGTGACAGTCTCTGAAAATGAGAGTCTCATATTCCCAATTTGAATATGCTACACTCAGCACTCCATGCTTCACTAGCACTTGTCTCTTGGAGACAGTGAAAGCAGTTGCAAAGACCTTCCATGGCTCTCACCAGCCAGGTGCATGCACGAACACACTACTGTTTGCACTTTGGAAACTCAGGACAGGTAGTTTTATTTCATGTACAATTCTTTCTGTAAGAGTCAGGGAAAATGAATTAAAAGTCTGTTTATCATATCCATGCAAATATATTATATTTATGGGTAATTTAACCAAAAAAAACCCTTTCTGTGATTTAGATGCATAACTATCACAGATAGGACTCATCTCCATAGGAGTAGGAGTAGTGCACAAAAGTGAAGCTGAGAAGAAGTTATTTCATCTAAGTGTTGTCATGGGAAGTTGGACTTGGGCTCTTGCCCAAGTATCCTTTCTGTCAGCTGTGAAGTGGGGAGAGGCAAATCCTACTAGACAAAGGAACTGTTCAAAAACAGATATCTGAGGAAAATGGGGTGAATGAAAATCAGGACATCTCCAACTTTACAATATCTCCATGTAGCTGAGGTGACCAGTTGAGTCTATACATCTGTATTCTAGATTCTTAAAGCAAAAAAAAAGAAAAATGTGTCTTTTTTTAGTACTTTCACTGAAGCTAAAAATATAAGTGATGCCTTGAGTGTAACTGGACCATTTTAGGTTACCATATTGAAGAAAAAACTTCCAGGAAATGTTTCTAGAGATAGCCCTTGAACATACACACCACAGGATAGTTATTTTTCATCTCTGGCATGGTTTTGGCCTCTGTCAGCATTTTCCCAGATGATTTCCAAACACCAACTCAGTACCAGAAATTGACAGGAAGCAATACCAAAATGTAGTTTGGATGTCGACATCCTGTTGTGAAAGATAAAAAGCATTCAAGAGTAGTGATGGAAACTGTGATATTCCAGCTGGCCTCAGTGCCAAGGGGCTGCCCAAGGCACATCTAAATTAGTGAAAGCTTTAGAGCAACTGAGGGAAAGCACTGAGAAGCACAAGGATTGCCTATAAGTGGATGCACACTGGAGTATTGCATCCAGTTCTTGTTTGCTTGTTTCACAAAAGATGTGAAACATTGGCCGGGATGTGGAGGAGAGACACAGAAATTATCGGAAACCTTGGAAAAGGGCCTTGCAATAAGAGAATAAAGGGGTTCAGTCTGTTGAATTTAATAAAAACATCCAGCAATGATTTCAGTGATTACAGTGTGCAAGTACCAGCACAGGGAGAAAATACTGAGCAGTAACAGCAGCACTCTCATGTCACACAGAACTGCATAATGAGAGGTGATGGCTGGAAGTGAAAGCCAGACAAATTCAGGCAAAACTCAAAACACACATTTTTAAGAGGGTGGGCTTTACTTCCAAAGGAAGTGATGGATTCTCCCAACTACTGATGGCTTCAGATCTTGACTGGACATCATTCTAAAAGATAAGCCTTAGCCAAACACAGATTGCTGGACTAACTGGGTTAAATTAAATGTCTTGTGTCATTCAGGAAATCAGACTAAGTAATCTAAGGGCCTTTTCTGGCTTTAAAAAATCTATGGATCTATAAAATGAAACAGCATAACTCTGAATTCTAGTCCAAGAATAACACATTTTGATAAAATAAGGTTTCCATAGTCCAGTGCTGTGATAGTGGATGCAATTCCAAGAGATCAGGCAATCATTATAAAATTGGAAATGAATAAAGCATGATGACATGGTGATGTTAATAATACCAATTCCCTATGTGTTTACAGGGTCTGTCCATAGAAATTGCAGCAAAGTCAGTGGAATTTGCACACCATAAAATTATTAAGAGAAAATATGGTTCAGCTTTTTAGACAAGTCTCTGAATGTCATGGATATAAATTGAAAAATCACTTTTATCTATTTACATTTGAAGGAAGAAGGGTACTTTTTGGCTATGCTTATTGCACTCCATTAAGGAGTTACAAGGCACCAGCCCAAGCACTGAAACTCAATCATCCACACTGTTCAATAGTTCTGGCAGTTCCTGGCACAATTTTGGCTCTGACCAACTAATACTTTTCAAAGTAACTCCTTGCATCATTCAGGAGTCAACATGGGCCAAGGACACTCCTAGCAAGAAGTTTGGATGCACCTATGCATCTTCTGGGAGAGGACAGGATATGGTAACATGAACATTGTCCCACTATCCCTTTCAACCTATGATTAAGGAAATAATTTATTCTGGCAATAAATGCTCAGTAATACAGATACAGCCAGTGAGTTCAAAGTGTCAGCTGCTCTGCAGGAAAAAAACTGAGCTCTCAATTCCTTCCCTTATCTTCTACCAAAATATTTACACTATATGTATTTTAATTTCACATGAGTTATATTGATCTATCTCTGAGGAAAATCAGCAATTAAGAAACTGCTCAACTGCAAATGGAACCACAGAATTAACTATTTAAAGTGACCTATCAAGGTCAATTAAAATTTAGAAGTGACTAGGAATAAGGTACACTCAATACTTATATTTTAGAAATTTAGGCCAGAGAGAGGAACCTCAATCCAAAATATGAAACCTATCATGCACACAGAGTTAGGCACTGTGGAAAAATCACTCAGAATACATTGAAAAGGGAGATGTTACATTATCTTGAGCATAGAAGAGCAACAGAATACCCATCTCTCCCTAGAATTTAAACACAAGATATAAGGGAATACTTCTATTTACTCAGAGCTTGGGATTTACTTCTTGAGGCATAATCCCCTTGTTATTTTACTCTCGGATATAACCATTCAAGCCTTTTCCTTTTGTATTACAGTAAGAGGAAGCAGACTAACATTAATATAATAATGAAGTAGCTAGATCTGTTGCCTGATAAATGGGAATATCTTGATCTGGAGACAAGTTGACTCAGGTTAAGAACTGGGAGAATTCATTAACCATAAAGCTACTGGTTACATCATACAGCTGTCCTGCTAAAAAAAAAAAGCTTTATTTCCAAGCAGAAATACAAGTTTCATGAGGCTGAGAAAGGACCTTACAGGAGAAAATACTATTACCATCAGGGCAAGGATACCAACCTAGGGCTGATGCTCAGCACTCTGGTCCCATCTGAGGTACATGTAATTGTTGAATTAAATGGGCTAAAGCCCAAGTAGATCTGGAGTGAATAAAACCATGAAGAGAATGAAAAGGAAACATCAAACTCAAGGAAAATGCTTAATATAGGTAAAGGCACAATGAATTTGGCACATCCCTTTCCATAATGCAGTTCTAATTTTAAACAACCTATTGTACTGTGTTGTTGATAGCCTTGTGTGAGCCATGTAGGGTTCAGCCAGCTCAGCTGCATGATCAGTAAAGAGACAATGCTACCACACACAGGGTTATTTGGATTAGTGAATACCATACGCAAGTAAATCATCTGCCAGATGGCATCGGAAGAAAGCTGCAACTCTCTCACTTTCATTTCCACAGCAGCAAACAATGTTCCGTGTTTAAAATAAACTCTTCCAGATGAGTAAAAGATAAACTTTGTGGTGCTTTTTTCTTGGTCTTCTCTTTGACTTCAGCTTTTTTCCTAAAAGAAAAAAAAAAAAAGGAAAAAAAAAAAGGAAAAAAAAGAAAAAAAAAAAAAAGAAACAACCCAGAAAAAACCCCCATCTACTCTGATTGAGTTACATTAATGAAAAATCCCAGTTTAGACCACCGCAGTACAAAGCCGTCCCTCTAGGCAGCATCAAAATTCCATGCTATTTACTGAACAAAAGGCAAAAATGAAATACAATATTTTCATTCATCAACTTCTGTCAGCAGAACCCCTAAAAATGAACACCTACCACATTAAGCCATTTCCTGTAATTTTATGGGTTTTCCACAGTGAAGTACCATACCGCTTTGTTGAAACATGGATGTTTTCATATTTTATGCAGTTTTAACCCTTTAAAAAAAGTAGCAAGTATTAGAATCAAACAAACAGAACCCTCCCAAAAACCCAAAACAGAAACAACATAACTTTAGTCAAAGTTTTTCTATTATTCCTTTCGAGTTTTCAAGTTGCCTCTTTTGCCACTACAGATGAGCTTGTTATCTCTTAGCCTGTTCTACTGGCCCAAGACTCAAGTCTTAGCTATGCTAATACAATTATTTCATAATACATCTTGCTATATAAAATAAGATTTTTTAAACTTTTCCACCTATAGCAAAATTTTATGGACAAAAACCTCCATAAAGCAATCTTACTTTTTTCTCCATATCTGTAGTGATTCTTCTGAGACACATCTAGGACTCAAGATTTTGAGGAGAGCAGACTGAAGGAAAATGAAGCTCTAGTCTCTTCCCAAGTATTTTTAAAGCCAGTGAAGTGTCAACTAGAACTATTGGTAATTTTCATTGGACCTGTAGGATCTCAGACCTTCAGAGTAACAAATGGTTTGGTTATACTGAAGCAATTTTCAATTTACTATGCTTTATTCATGGGATACACCTAACAGTGCTGCATACAGAGGCCTTCAGAGAAGCCTGAAGCCTGGAATACCTATCCATGTACACTGGAGAAGGCATTTCTGTCTGTAAATAAGTACATAAAATGATACCAAAACTACTTGTTGCAATGAATTTTGGTTCTCAGCCTCCAGGTGTGTCACTTTTCATTTTGCTGATGCTGTTCGTGACCCCTTTCTTGAAGCATCTAGAAAGACCCTGGCACTGCTTGTCTCCAGGGCAGATGACCTTTGGAGAGGGGATGGTCATGCTGTGACTTAGGAGGGACTGACCTACTGGGGAAGGTTGCAACAGGACTTAGATAAACTTAAGTAATATCACTCATCATCAGATTGCACTGTAGGTGGCAAACTGGCAGACACCCTAACAACTGCAACAATGGGCTGACATTTCTTTGGAGAACAAAAAACACACATTTCTGGAGAATGTTGCAGGATATTTAATATATGCATAGCATTGCTACTGCCACCACCATCCCACCTTCATAATTCCACAATTTGTGAAGTATTTCTTTTAAAATGCCATACATACACAGAAGTGCATAAAGCCTCATTCAAAGCTTGAAAGAATCATCATCTGACTGGCTGTAAGGGTCCTACTGCCCAAAGCTAAAGCTGGGAGATCAAAATCAGTAAAAATAGTTAGATGTCTGACTCCCAGTGCTTTTGGTGGGATCATGATTCCAGATTGCTTGTTTTGCCTAAGAAGCAGACAGAGAGAAAAGCTCAGCACCCTGAAAAAGTGATTCATGCACGTGATGGCCTCCTGGGTCTTTCATGACAAATAAGCTATAGATATTTTCCTTATACAGATTAACTAAGTTTCTTTCACATTACCAGAAGTGGTCATTCTTAAATGCGGAAAGAAAGGGCTCTAAACCTTGTTTGGTGGTCATTGTGCCAGGCTTCCCCCAAAAAAAGGTGATTAGGAAAGCATTCCTTTCTCCATATTACATAGGACATTTGGAATTAATTAACTTTTCTAATTAATTTCTCTGATCTGAATCCAGTTACGACAGGTGTGAGGCTGCAAGTGGTAGCTAAAGCTTTAAGTAAAAAGTCTAGAGGGAGCTTGTCATTTTCTGTTATGAGAAATAGCAGCACCATTCTGGGACAGATCAAAAATAATAATTCAACTGTGGAGGCCTCCTGGGTCGTTTTGCAAGTCAATTACTCTCTAAATGATTAGTTTGGAAAAAGTTATGTGAAAAAGGGAACAGGCCTTCCATTTTGAAGTTATTTGTATGACTCTTGCAAGTTGTTTATTTTGTTTATAGCCTTAGGTGAAAAGAAATTAAGTCTGTTTGAAGTGGGAATTATCCACATTTTTCAGCAAAAGCATAATCATGCCACACATTCACAGGGCTCAGACTTTGGAGCCTGTGAAGCATTCACTTAGTAGCAAGCTTAGGCAAACCAGGCAACTGCTGAAAAGAGGAGAGTTAAAATACTTCTGGTTTTATTGCATCATGGAAAAACTGATCATTTATCTCATTAAGATGGAGAATTTTTACTGAAGAACCCCCACTGGGTTTTTAAGCTTTCCTGCTGTGTTGACTGGAGTAACTGAAAGAGCAGAGTTGTCCCTTTGCCTGGGGATTGATGCTGGCCTTTGTGGCAAGGTAAGGAAGGTAAATTGGTGACAGATTCAGAGTGCTTTTTAAAAAGTAAGTCAGTCTCCCTTGGTTTAAACAGATGGGACATATAAAATAAATACACGCAACTGCAATTTAGTTTGCTTGCAGAAACTTCAGCCCTAATACCTACATGTGTGCAGGGAGAGCTGGCTGATAGCTAAGGCCTGCAGCTTAGAATTTAAAGAAAAAAAAGAAATTAAAAAAAATTCTTTTTTTTCTTTCTTAAATTCTTGTTCTGTCCATGAGGGAAGATGGTTGTTAACGTACTTTCAAAAGCACCACAGCCAAAGGTGAATAAATTATAGTGAAGCAGTTAGGAAGTGCCTCTTAAGATACTTAAAGTCTGTTTCTCTTGACCATTACACAGAGATGTTTCCTCCCCTCAGCTCTGTGTGTTCTCCAGCTGCAAAAGCAGACATTGTATACCTGGATGTGGCTTTGAGCAGTTAAGCTCAACACTGAGCCTAAGCCAGACCGCTCTGTCCCCAGCCCAACGTCTCACCACGAACCAGAGCATCACAGTGGCAGTGACACTCCTGTGCTAACAACCCACTCTCCTTGGTACACCTCAGCTCCTTGATAAATCACTGACAGCTCTCCCTGTCTGTCCTTTAAACTGAGAGATTAAATTGCACCTACACACGTGTCTGCACACAACACAGACACACAAATCATCCCCCAATATGCCAGTTCTAAACCAAGCCCTTTGGAATGCAGTGTGCCATGTTGTTGCCATATAAAACGTGACCACTGAGAAATGGGGCCACTTGGAAACATTGCTGACACTGGCCAAAAGCTTCAGTGGGGAAAGTCTGCAAACAGTCAAAGTTAAGCCTGCTGTGGCCCTCCCCCTCCCAGCTACAGCAGACCAGATGCAGTTTCCCTGGGAAAAGCAAAAGGGCAGGGAATATGTTCTCAGGAGCCACTGTGCCCTAGATACATCCCAGCCTGTTTTCAAATCCCCAGGGCATCCCTGGATGGTGTGCTGGCCCAACATTGCTCGTGGACCCAAAATCCAGCACTCAAAATTCTAACCATTTACCTAAGAAAGCTAAAGGTGTATTTTGCATTTCAAAAAAGCCTTTCAACATTCATGTTTGTCAGGAACTTCAGCAGATCTTAAACTCAGCTGTGGCTTTCTTAACTGTATCTACAGGTGATTAGATATTTGTACTTCCATATCTGTAATGCACTTGCCAGTGATGTTGCCATTGTCTGTACCTGTCAGCAAAAGCTGCATTTCCACGGGCTTTGTCCAATATCCCTGGTCACTGGTTTGTTCTTTCACCCTTATTTTAAAACTATAACTCTTCATAGGAAGTTTGAGGATGGGGTGTTCAAATGGTGGTGATGGTGAAAGAAGGCAACTGGAATGCAACGTTTTCAGCTGCACACTCTCAATACAAATTGGTTATACAATAGTAATACAGAGTATTTGTATGCCACAGTATGCCACATCATCCTGGAGGCACCACTACACTGGGGGCAAGAGTGAAGGTGCTGATCTTCTCTTAGAGTACTACCAGCTCTAAGAGGAGACACTCAGCCCACAGACTTCAAATCATACACACACCTGAGTTTACTGGGCTCAAGGAGAGGAGAGAGGAGAGAGGAGAGAGAGGAGAGAGAGGAGAGAGAGGAGAGAGAGGAGAGAGAGGAGAGAGAGGAGAGAGAGGAGAGAGAGGAGAGAGAGGAGAGAGAGGAGAGAGAGGAGAGAGAGGAGAGAGGAATCCTTCCTTAGCCAAAATGTTTGGTTCTAACCTAGACTGAGTCAGCATTAGTTTGTTGAAATTAGGACTCTTCTTTGGTTTTGCACTTAGCTTTTGTAGATCTGTTCACCTGTGAGGTCTCTAGGTCCTGGATGCTACTAGAATAACAAAGGCATCACATAAAGAAATAGCAGCCTCAAGGGAATAACCAAAGCTTTCTAGTCCACAGCAGTTAAATGACATTCAACCTTCAAAGTAACAAATTTTACTTATTTCAGATGTTGAAAAAAGCCTATCTTTCTGTAAGTCCCCAACAATCTAGCCTTTCAAATTGTTTTCAGGTAATATTCATCCATTAATACTCCATTAAGGGTCCACTAAGAATCAGTCTACTCTGGAATGAATAATTTAGTAACTAATGTAATTTAGTTATGCTTACAGGAATGTAATCCCTTTCTAACAATGGCTCTTATTTCAACGTTCCAAAAGCACAAAAACAAGTACATGGTAGGTGTATGAAGTATGGCCTGTTACACACAACTAGGACTTCCCATTCTGCATCTCCCATTTCAGTATGAATCCACCTTTGCCGTTTGGAAGGCAAGTACACATCCTGTGTAGGTCATTCAGTCTCAAAATTACATATATCTCTGCTCTTCAGGCAGTTTCAGTGCAGTTCATTACTGCCGCATTTTGAGGCTAATCATGCTCTCCATTGTTCACCTTTGTATCCAAGGCTTTGCTTGCAAGAGGTGTACACACATTTCAGCAGACAAACAATGCAGTAGTGTTTCTTTAGAATTGCTACAGCTGTATTGAAACACAAACCCAGGCTTGGCTTAGCTCCTCTGCAACTCTTTACAGAGAAGTTAATTAACTCTTCATTCTTCAGCTACCTGCTAAACGTGCTGCTTGCAGCCATTTACATGTGTTTAAAATGAAAACATACATCACTGAAGATCAAAGTAGGAGTTCTTTAAGTGTGTAACACAACTCCCTCTGCATCAGAGAACTTTTTTCAACACTCACAGAGTACTTTGACAACACATCCACCCCTACACCTTGCCTTACAGTGAGTAGTGCAAAGTTCAACCTGCTACATGATTTTACAAACCTGTTCTGCTTTGTACCTTGCCTTCTGATTTTCTGGAATGCTGCTTTCTGCCCCACCCAAGGCACTTGCCCAGTATAGACTCTTGCTGGGGAACGGGAAGGCAAGATCAAATCCACTTTTGCACACTGTGCAAAAGCTAAAGTAGGCTGAGAGTCAGAGTAAACAATCAGATAAGGAATTTTAAAAATTAAGTAGGTCACCACCTGAAGTGCAGAACTGATGTATTTATAACTAAGGAACTATTGAATACATAATTTATTATTGATCTTTGATCCTTTAATTCATAATTTATTATTGATCCTTTATTTGAGTAACAGTAACATAGATCATTCTAAACCATTCTTCCATATTTATACTATATATCCTAACTACTAGAACTTTTTAAAAACGTAGACCAGAACAAAAAGTCATAAATGTCAATATGAAATCATAAGTTATATGAATTTAAAAAAACAGTACAGACTCATGCAATTCTCATGAATTTCATTGGAACCCATTTTATTTCTATAAACCCCACACCACAGGCTCCCTAAACCAACGCACAGGTTCATCTCCTGCTTTGAAACAAGGCTACTCTATCAAGGCTGCTGGTTTCTGATACGTCTCCCACAATAAAAGAATGAATGCTATGTCTTCTTTTTAAAGGATTTTATTAAAGAATATTCAGTCAGCTGTATGAGACATTTATGGAACCTCATTACTGAGTTAAAGTGCCATCAGTCAAGCCAAACACACTGAGCAGCTTATTCTCTTCGGTCTAATTTGCATGAGGTCTTACACAGTTCATGCCATGCAAAGCCCTATCAAGACCATTATACATTTTGCAAATACCCTCTCAATGAAACCCAAGCTTTCAAGAAACAGCAAGTTCAACACGCAAGAAAATAAAAATACAACTTGCATAACCAAGTGTACTTACAAGCTGAACAGCAGCAACATCACTAAAAATAGCTGACTTTGTGCTTCACAGAAAAGCCGCGCATGGCTCAACGATTTTGTTCACTGAACCATGGGGCTGACAAGCCTTTAAAAGGCACTCAGAGGCCTCAACAATTACAGTGCAAGATATCATGAGAACTCTTTACTCCATTTGTCACTGTGATGGCTCAAAAAAAAAAAAAAGATGACTTATTATTAAGCCTTATTTTCAAATAATTTTTTACAGAAGTGTTTCACCATCAGTACCCTGCATTGTCCAGCCAGACTACAAGTTATGACAAATATGTGTACATATTGCAAAACACGCTTCTGCTTAATTTTTATTTGTAAAACATGACTTTCTAAGCAGATTTAACCAGAAATTATATTCACACCCACAAATTTTATTTCAGTTTTTTTTCTTAATGCCTGTGTCTATTGAAGATTGTCTTTCATTTCAAAAGAGAGTTCCAACATAAATCACTCTCTTTTTTCATACTTACTGAGCAAAATACACTGTATTCCCACAGCATTTAAAGTGAGAATTACACTGTTGCCAAAATGCACTGCATAGCTATCTGCATTCTTTTTCGCAGACACTCCCTGGCACTTACTTCAGTAAGCCAACCATCACTTCACTGATATCCCACAATTTTCTTGCAACCAAGTCATCCATGGCTTTGGGCAGAAGTTCTTCCTCTTTGCAGTCTCCAAAATACTTTCCAGACACGCCTTCGACGTCAGGAGAAGAGGCCAAATAAATAGATGTCTGGGCTCCTTCCAGAGGCGTTTTGAAGAAAGCCCATGACACCAAGTTGAATAGAGGTTTGGCCAGCAAAGGAATATTCACATGTCTGCCTAGATTTGTTCTGACAATCCCAGGATGAAGGGAGTTGACGGTGACTCCTGTCCCTTCCAACCGACGGGCCAGCTCCCTGGCAAACAATATGTTAGCCAGTTTACTTCGGCTGTAACAAAAGCTTTTGTTGTAGCTTATTTCACTGTTCAAGTCTTCAAAGTTGATCTCTCCATATTTGTAAAGCTTTGAGGACACTACAACAATCCTGCTTGGGGCAGAATTTTTGAGGAGGCCCAGAAGAAGGTTGGTGAGCAAGAAGTGGCCCAAGTGGTTTACACCAAATTGCATCTCAAAACCATCCTCTGTCTTCATGTATGGACATTGGAATATCCCTGCATTATTTATCAGAACATCCAGCCTTGACTCTTCCTTTAAAGAGGAAAGAAAAAAAAATAATTCCGATTTAGAACTCCCATGTAAAACATTATCATGGTTCAATTTCTCATTGGGCATTTTAAAAAAAGAAATAATTTCTAGTTTTCTGAATTGTAACTTTCTGACATTCTATTAAAGCATTGCTGGAATAAAAACCATCTTTAAGTTGAACTACCACTAAACTGTGCATTCAATCCCAGTAGGATGCAAATACCTGAGAGTAGGTCTGTATCAACTTCTAATGCAGGCAAAACCCACAACCATTTGCTTTTCCAAGAGCAGCTTTTTCTACAGCAATTCACTGATAAATTACCTTTGTGATACATTTTTTTCTCTTTAAAAAGCAACCTGTCTTTTTGCACTGCAAGAAGACATTAATTTATGGCAAATCTCTGCTATAGCAGAGTGATCTAGTATGCAAAAGACATACAAGCATGGAACACAAAGGTGTCAGCACAAGGAATTAACCTCTGGGCTGAGGAGGAACCATTGCACTGTAGAGCCACCATCTCACTGGGAGGATATGAAAAACTCTGCTAAATAATGCTTTCATTATTTTAAACTTGTCTTACTTTAAAACCAGTACACATCATTCTGCTGCTGGGTGAGAACTATGGAGCAGGACTCATAAAAAAACTAACACTCGTGTTTCCCATAATTTGAGTCCAATAGGTCTACTCAGGAACTAAGGAACAGAGGTTCTACGAGGTGCTCAGCACGTGAGATTTGATTAATCAGTATTCTGGTTCAGATTAGTAAAAATCAGACTCAAATGTATGTCACACTCCCCAGGATCAGAAAATATAAGTAATTAACAGAGAGGTGATAACATTGATAATTTATATATATGCATCATGCACTTTATGCTCCAGAATTCACTCAAAACTCAAGACCTGTCCAATTTACCCAAAACTGTAATTAAAAAAAAACCACCAACTAAATTAAAGTAAGCTGCACAAATAAGTTCTGAATTCAACACTCTTACCCACCTCTGACAAAAGACTGTGAAAGCACAATTTATGCTTGCATGAATAAGAGGCAAAGGTATTAATTTTCTCTAAGAGCACTGGGAGTTTCCTTTTAATTCTTTAAAACCAATGCAGGGACTGGAAGACAAGCTGAGACAATCTTGGATCATTTTGATGATAAAAATAGAGAGCCTCATAAATGAATTCTGCACCATTTCCCTTTTATTTTGCTGCCATTAGCAGCAGATACAAAGAGCAAACCCCAAATCTGCACTTGGCACTCAGTTAAAGGTGCTGGCATCCGATCACTCAAAACTTCAAGTGGTTCAATCTCAGACTGATTTCCGTGGAACTTGTGGCTGCTCAGCGTTTCATATAATGGGGTCCCAAAGGCGTGACCCAAAGAGCACCAAACTCACTTCACCCAAAGGGGCACAATGGGCAGTCACTGTCACTAAATCAGGACAGGAGCGAAGAAGTACTGACTGCAGATCTGCCCACTGAAGTGATCCTTCTTTCTTCTTTAGAGAAAAACATCTGACAGGAGAATTTATTTCGCAAGACTTGACACTTCAAGAAGCAAGACCTCCACGTGTGCTATTCTGTGAAATTCCATCAGACAACAACCTAGTGACGTGATCAAAGCCAAGTGGGCAGCTACTACAACCAAGTGCAGCAGAGTGCCCAAAACCTTGCTTTGATGGGCAGTGCTATTCCTTGCAGCCTCTAAGCTAGCTTTCACTTTCTCCATTTTCCATGGAACCCTCCAACATCTCAGTCTTTTATTTTTTTTTTTTTCAGTGAGACTAAGGAGTGAGAGATATAATCACTTTCAGTCATGTAAAGCTCCCAAATAAAGCTAAGCAGTGGGAGTGCCCTGTCTCCCCGTCCTGCCAATGTTTACATCTTCTTTATGTCAAACAAAAAAAACCACAAGAACCCCCAAAATCCCAAAATCACAGCTCCAAAAAGGTCTCACAGATAGGGAAGGTAAATAACATAAAATTGGGTGGAAAAGCTCTTGAAAACATCTCTTGAGCTTGCATTCCTTGTCATTCAGAGCATTCAAGTTATAATGAGGCATCAGCAATATTCTGAAGATAGCACACTCTCTTTTCCTTTATCTATTTCTCACTTGAGAGCCACTCTGATACTTTGTACTATAAAAGATATAATTCTTAAAAGTTAAACTGTATGCCTCTTCTTTTATTTTTTGGTATGTGCTTACTACAAAAATTTTATATCCTTTCATGTATGCAGGTTTTCCCACAACATGGAAACAAGATTAGACCTTATCACTGGATTCATACCTATATAGGCTACAAAGTGTCCCACTACAGAACTTAAAACTTGACACTTAACTTTTAGAAAAGCAGTTTGAAAATTAATGCAATTTTAGTCCCTGTTTTCTTCCCCTCTTACAACAGGGTCTGAACATCTTTTAAATACTTAACAAGCACATCTCTAAGCAGCAGCAGAACTTATTAAGCCTGGATTCCCATGACTTCATGTCTCATGACTTAAGTAGCTAGATGTGGTGAGATCAAAGTCCCAAAAGATGTTTTTTGTGGAATGAAATAATGCCTCCAAGAGTGCTTCCCTCTGCTCTACAGATCTAGTGGCATTGCTGTCAGGCAAACTAACTGGATGTCCCCTTTCTCATTAAACTCAAGTTTTCAGGGAATCTGCAGAAACTTTATATATTCAAAAAACGTCTATTGACTATATTCTGCTGGTTGCGGGTAAGAGATTTAAATCCTTGGAGGGGTGGGGGGGGGTGCTACCCAAGGAGGCAGCAGAAGGATGTCTGGAGTATGTCAGCAGTGCACCTGTCAACTTTTATTTTTCTGGTGGCAAAGCTGAGCAGTAATACTAAACCAATAAAGGTTAAGCTAGTTAATTCATAGAGAAAGGAAGAAAAACCATTTATCTAACAGAGAAACAAGCATTTCTCTCCCAGAACAGAAAAGATCTAGAATATTTTAAACCAAAATAGACCAAACTATCACGAAGTTCATGCTTCCAGGAGCTAATTCACGGCTAAATTGCTTACACCCTCCTCCCAAACCCTGCGGTGACCTCAGCGATTTCCCCAGCCCCGCGAGCGCGCTGCCGGCAGGAGGAACAGCCCCGTCCAACCCACACGGAAACCCGGGCACCGACACGGAGCGCAGAGGCCGCGCCAGCAGCGCCCAGCCCGTGCCTGCCGTGCCCTCTCCGGGCCCGGGGCAGCGCGGCGCGGTGACCCGCGGGCCCGGCCGTACCTGCAGGACGCGGTGGCAGAAGGCGCGCACGGAGCGGAGCGAGGCCAGGTCCAGCTCGCGGACCACCAGCTCCCCCGCGCCGTCCGCCCGCTCGCCCACCTCGGCCCGGATCTCGCGGGCCGCCCGCTCGGCCCGCGCCCGGTCGCGGCAGCCCATGATGACGCGGGCCCGCATCCGCAGCAGCTCGGCCGCCGCCGCCCGGCCCAGCCCGCTGTTGGCGCCGGTGATGATGACGGTCTTGCCCCGCATGGAGCCCCCGCACACGGGCCGCGCCGCACCCCGCAGCCAGCGCCAGGCGGCCACCAGCAGCCCCGCGCCCAGCACCAGCGCCGGCAGCGCCGCGGCCATGCCGGGCCGGGCTGGGCCGCGCGGGGCCTGCTGGGGCTTGTGGTCCCGGAGCGGCTCGGGAGCCTGCGCGCTGCCCGCCGGGCCGGGCGGTGTCCGTGCCGTGCCGGGCGGCGTGCAAGCTGTGCCGGGCGGTGTGCTCGCCGTGCCGGGCGGCGTGCAAGCTGTGCCGGGCGGCGTCCCTGCCGGGCCGGGCGGTGTGCAAGTTGGGCCGGGCGGTGTGCAAGCCGTGCCGGGCGGTGTGCAAGCCGTGCCGGGCGGTGTCCCTGCCGGGCCGGGCAGTGTGCCTGCTGTGCCGGGCGGTGTCCCTGCCGGGCCGGGCGGTGTCCCTGCCGGGCCGGGCGGTGTGCAAGCCGGGCCGGGCGGTGTCCCTGCCGGGCCGGGCGGTGTGCCTGCTGTGCCGGTCGGTGTGCAAGCCGGGCCGGTCGGTGTGCAAGCCGGGCCGGGCGGTGTGCCCGCAGCACGACGCTGACCGGACCGGACGGGCCGGGGTGTGGCTGCGACACCTGAGAGCTCTGCTGCCCTTCCGCGGGACCGCCACGGCCTGGGAAGTTGGGCTGAGAGAAACCTAATGGCGTTCAACAGGAGCAAGTATAGGGTCCTGCACGAGGGTGGAGAATAACCCCAAGTACCAGCACAGGTTGGGGGCTGATTAGCTCTTTCAGCTCTTGGTGGCACTGAAGCTAAGGGCGGCCCCTTAGGTCCGCGAAATTTGTTTTGAATCCTTAACCCAAAATGTGTTTTCAGCCACCGACTTAGTAAGTGTTTCCAGACACTAATCCCAGACCCTGATGATCCCAACCAGGGCAACATGAACCCATTAAGGGAGTCAGGAGTGGCCCCTGCAGTTCCCCCACTCAAAATCCTTTTCACACTAGCCATGGAGGAGTCAGTAGTAGAAATGTACAGAGAGAATTAAAAGGTAACCAAATTTTTACCAAGAGCAATGTAACTAAAAAAAAAAAAAAAAAAAAAAAAAAAAAGTTATTTAACAACAACAAAAAGGAACACGGTGCTGGAATTCAGTGCAGATTTAGGGATAAAATAGAGTCAAAGAGGACAGAACAACATGGATTAAGAGAAATTTGCCATGAGGACTTAGGGGCCAGCATGCAGGGGAGTAGAGTATAGAGAGACAATATTCTCTCTATAGGAGACAAGAAACAAGCTTGACTTAGCTGATGAGCTGATTAGCTCAGAGCATGTCTGTCCTGAGTCAACACCCAGCACGTTTGGGGAAATGAGTAAGAAACCCAAGAGGAAATGCGTGAGGCTTTAATCCGGTTTCTTGTGGCTTGTCTGGACATGACAACCATTGGCAATAACAAGCTCCCCTTAACTGTCCCATGTTGGTGCTACCTGCAGGCAGTCACATGGCTGCAGTCTGTTCTGAGGCTGACCTCAGCTCATGTTACAACAGCACAAGCAGCAGATTCTTCAGGAAGCACCCTTACCATGTCTTTTCTGACTGTCTCTTGCACTTCTCAACCAGTTTAAGGGCTGTATAGGCAGCACCACATCTAAACACTCTGGATTTGTTGACAGACCTCTTCTGCCTTTGGCTTCACCACAGAAAACACTCTCGGCCCTTCACTCCATTGTGAGCCTCATGGTTACACCAAAGGGTGTTTTAGCCAGGCCGTCCCATTGCATCTGCGCTTGAAACATGGATTTTGACATCCTTAGTGTGGTCTAAGAGCCATGTTGGGGTGTTCTTCCGTAAGTTCTCACAGTAAATTGTACTGGAAGGCGCTGCAGCTGCTCTCAGTCAAGGACCATGAGGAAGGAAGAGTAGTTGCCAAAGAGATGTCAAAATAAGAGAACCAGGAAACTCCCTGTTAGAGGAACAGATTCATTCTGTAAGAAATCCTCCTGGTGGGAGCTAAAGAATCTGCTGTTCATCACCTGGCCATGAGGACTCAGGCAGCCATCTCTGATGCCCCTTCTCAGAAGGCTGCAGATGTTTTGGAGAGGGCACTGCCTCGAGGGCGCTGCCTGTGTTTGTCGATGTCAGTCCAGCCTTCAGTGCAAGGAGCATTGTGCTCAGGAACTCATGGTGATCAGAAGCTGCTCATGTCGGCAGGAATGATGTGTGCATCCAGACGTTGGCCCCAGATACTCAGTATGATAACTGGAAATTATTTCTTCTGACAACGACCTGCTCCACAGATTTCTGTACCCCTCTGTTGCACTCAAGGTTGTGTTTAGCAATACTGCAGGCCAGTGCAGCTTACAGGATCGGGCAGAGGAGCCTTAGGATCCTCCTCAGGATGTAGGATCCTCTGAATCCCAGAACCTGCATTCCAACATGCATTCTGGACTGTGATCTATTCTGAATCCTCAGATCACAGTCCAGAATGCATGTTGGAGGACATGTGATGATGACCATCTCCAATTTTTTATCTGAAATACTTTATATTTTGGCTCCTCCAGATGACATGCTAGCCTGGAAACTGAAAGGTTATCTTAAAGATGGGAAGGAACTGGGAACATGGGTTTATGATGTCTTGGTAAGTGGTGGGAAATATCTAACATGGTCTGAGAATATGTTCTGTAAAAAAACAGAGAAACAAAAAACTGGTCACCTTCAGAATCTTTTTTACATTTTTGTCCACAGCGATTGGTAGCAGTTGGAGACATTCCCATTACTGTCTTTTTTGGACTCTTACGTGGTGCAGGAACATGGAAGCTAAGGGAACAAGAGCTGGGCTTCTCTGACAGAGTTCTGTTTCCACACAGAATTCATCTGTGTTATTATTAATCCTCCTTCAGATTTTGTCTAGGATGACCGTTTCTTTTTCATGAGTCTGTCTTCCAGTGTTGTGAACAGGCTGATAAGGGACAGTTCTCTTTATTCCCCTACTACAAAATATTTCTGTTGTTTTAACTGTGACTGGCTTAGGGTTATGAGGGCATAAACTCATGGTAGCCTGATAAGCGTGAGAAGCAAGACATTTTTTGTTGAGTTTTGTGGTTGTTGTTGTTTGCTTATTTGCTTTGCTTTGTGGACTGGAATGCTATTAAGAGACAATTCTCTTCTATGTCTACAAAAATAGAAAACTGTCCCTCAACTCCCATCCCACTTCATAGAATTTTCTTGAAAAAGATTATTTCGGTCCACTAGCCAAGCTGTGCCTTGGAGCAGAAGAAAATAATTTTAACAGGCAGAGGCTGCTTGGCAAGCCCAATTCTCCCCAAACATCCAGATTAGTCTGGAAGGTACTTGCATGAACTAGTGAGGCTCCACTCCCTCATCATGCTGCCAGCTGGATATGCAGAGAAGCAGCCATCGAGCCTGGGATAGTTGCCTGACAATTAAAAGACAGTGTATGATGTGAAACATTTTGCTCAACTAATTTAGGAAAAGTGCTTGTGGGCTTTAAGATCAGCTTCTGAACTTTAATGTCAATTTGAATTCTGTGACTAAGAATGTAAGTTCTACTATGTAAATCTGTGAACTCTTTTCACACATTCCTAAGTGCTGTCAGGAGGACACTGCAAGAGGGAGTCCCCTAGTACTGTGTGCACACAGATAAAAAAAAAAAAAACTTGGAAGCTCCTGTGTCCTGGCCAGTAGGTTTCATTCCTGCTGTAGGTGGTGGTTCATTGGAAATAAAGGTCAATATAACAGACCAATATAATAGACATGACTCACCTTCCAATTTATTCACTGATTTGCTTGCTTACTCTGTCAAGTATGAGACTCACCTCTGCACTCCTATAGGGATTAAGGATCCCATTAACCTTTTCATTATCAAGATGTAATTGTTCAGTGAGAGTCAAATGCTGGTTTTATTTCCTGCACCCAACCTCTCCAGCTCTAACAATGTATGGATGAAAAACAGCTGATACATGTTCTGCTTCAAAAAGGCAGGACTGGCCCTTCTGAAATTTGCAGCCATGCTTTTGTGGTAAAGGTACACACACAATTTATATTCCACAGCTAAGGAATATTTTTGAATTCCTTGTGGACTATGAGCTCTCACATAAAAACATCTGCTAATAACATTTTTCATAATCTCCATTTAGTGAGGTAACTCTATCCCATCCTGGCAGACGATGACCAGGTCTCAGTTAATTCATGTCTTCCTCACCTCCTGGCTGGGCTGGGAAATGTGATACATTTTGGGCACCAAGCCTTTAGCACATATGAAGCTCCAAGTACACCAGAAATCTGCAGTGCATCCCATCAACATCACATACTGGTGTGAACACTTGAAAAACCTTTCCAACGGTCTCTATTCGTGTTTTATGCAGGATCAAGGCTTTTGCCTTTGCTTCCAAAGAACTTTGTGGCTTGGACCCAGAACATTAAAATGATTGTCTATGTTCCTGGGAGGGAAACCATAATTGATGCAGTGGAGCTTTCTGCAATAACAGGACAGTTCATTCGGATAGAAGAGACCAAAATTGCAGAGGCTAACATGAGATTCTGGGCTGAATTCCCCCAGGAGCCACAGATCATGACAAGTTTGATTCGCCATTTCTACTCCCACTGCAAAGCACATTCTTTTGGTTTAGTCTCTTCTGGTATGAGTATATGACAACAATAAATAATAAAACAGGACAGTTGTTCCATTAGGGAGAGAAAGAGAACAAACACCACCTGACAGATGTTAGTGGTGTCATTTGGATATCACTTAGTTACATGGATAACAATGAAATACAGGAATTTAGCATAGAAGAGAGAGAATAGACCTATGGTGTAAATATGAAGTCATGTAGCAACAGGCACCTGTCCCCTGGAAACTCATTGGAAGTTGCCAAACTGAGTGCACGCAGATCACAGAACAGTTGTAAATCCTAAGGGAATCTAGTTAAGGAGAAAGTAGTTCCATCAACTACTTTCCAGCATTATTTCCAGGTGGATTATCTGTTGTTATGAAGGTGTGCTCTAAAGCTTCAGCCTTTGTCCCAGCCAAGATACTCACAGAATCTCAGACTCCTACCCAGCTCTGTGAAGTATGTTGGGTCAAGCTGAGACCTCTAGCTCTCAGATTTGACTGAAAGTGGTCACTTCTGGTTCTGAACATTAGGAACATTCTGATTACACAAACTCTGCCTAGGAAATAATGCTAAAGCCTCTACATAGAAAAATGACAATGTTCTGTAAAGCCAGCTTTATTAAGATAAGAAAACAATATAGAAAAATATGTGTAAACACGACCAAATGCACTGATATTTTACTAGAAGCCAAAGCTGTGTGGTGACAGACCTACTGACACATATTTAACCAGCAAACCAACAACAGGTAAACAGTTACATGTAAACTGTGCTTTTGGGAACTTCAGAAATAACTGTCAAGAACCAGCATTGCAGCATGAGTTTTCTTATAAATAACCCATCAACAGTTTTTTAGATAAAATATAACTGTTCTGTCTCTCAGAATGTGTCTCAAGCTATAAAAACAGTACAAATCTCCTAATTTCAAAACCAGTGTTAGATACAGACAGGTAAAAAAATCTAAACTGCTTAAGAATTATATTAAAATAACTCTATTAAAAACTTACCAATATTAAAAATACTTCCTTTAAAGGCTGTTCTAGCCAGAAGTTAAATCTTTAAACACAGAGCTCACAATACACAAATGTAGAGGTTTCCAGATGTAACTATTGGTAGATTAGAGGCTGGCTGAGTTAAGAACCTTATCCTTGATGGCACCCTCCAGTCATGTAGATTTGCTGTACTTCTGAGCAATGCCATAGGGGACATGTGCAGCTGTGGTGCCTAATTTCTGTGCTCCTTCGATGTGGTACATCTGGTCATCAAAGAAAACGTGAGGGCGGATTTTCGCCAGGACTGGTCCTTTAGGTGCTCCTGCTAGGAAAAGTGCCTCATCAATCTCCAGACCCCAGCTACGGAGAGTCTTCAGCACTCTGGCCCCAGAGCTCGCCGCACTTCTGGCTGTGACCAGGTAGGTCCTTATAGGACAATTTAATCGTTCATTTCTCGCATAGAACTTCTTCTGGAGTTTTCCCAGGTCTTCCAGAAAACCCTTCAAAGGACCCTGAGTATGAAATACCAGAAGCATATTAATCATTCTTTTGCTTTCTCCAAACCACCAGTTACACACAGAATTCCTTTTCCTAATGCTGTGCTACTCCGCAAATTCTTCACGTAATATCTCCAATGAGTCTGTACCCTCGCTAGGAATTCATACATTAGAAAAAAGTTAAAACCATAACACTATATGGTAGGATCAGTGGGAAAATAATTCTCACTAAGGCATACAAGATCTCTCACAATATTAACTTAACTATAGCATTTAATAAAATTTTCATTGAAAACACTGAACTCTTTTTACAATTAACTATGAGCTGTAATTCTTTTTCCTGCACAAAAAACAGTAGAACACCATCAATGGTCTTCTAAAAACAGTAGAAGCCATCAATGAACTTTTTCCAGACTAATGACTATACTAAACTCCATAGAATAGAATAGAAACAAATATAATAGAAACAAATTATAGTTTTGTTCAAATTGCAATATATTGCACTGTCCAGTACATTCATAAATAAAGCTTTTATTCTGAATTTATACTATTTTTAACAATTTTTAACAATTTACAGAATTAGTCTTTCAGTTTAAGCTAATGTTAAAATATTTGTGTTTTTAGACAAAAGGCATAGTTCTGCTTGGGAATAAGCAGATATTATTCTGTTTTAATGACCCAGAATACCTCTGTGTTTGAAATTAACATTACCTACAGTCTGATAAAAAAAATAATCAAGGAAATCAGTACTAAGATTTCTTTTTCTAATTATACCATTAAAAGACAACTGTAAGTCACTGTCTTACATGTGCAGTTCTATCAGAGAAATGAGAGAGAGGATTGCAGTGGTGGCCTGGTACAAGGATGGCAGTGGTCACCTCTTTTATGTGAAATATGCATTTTAAAGAATATACTCAGAAAAATAAATAAATAGGGCTATCAGAACACATCCACACTGGGGAAGCTGGAGAAATACAGCAGCAATGAAGTTCATCAGATCTTTTGGAAACTCCCTTTAAACAAGAAATTCAAGACATACAAACCTGTGCAAGGGGCTTATTTTCATTCAGCTGTTCATGTTCAAAAAATCTATCTAATCCTTGCTCTTTGAAAATCTGTTCTGATTCATCAGAAAAGATAACAGCATCCCCATCAAAAGCCACCCTCAGCTGTGTGTCCGAGTACACAACATCTTTGTTGGCAGTGAACATCGTAGCTGATGCAATGCCTGAAAATAGATCAGAGACCCTCAGTTAGCATGTCCTGCAAAGTCAGTCATGAAACCATCAGCAGTTTGGTTCCAACAACTTACTGGTGGTGACCCTTATATATGGTGAGCAAGACCAATCACAAAAGCTAATTAGAGATGGCTGTTGTGTAACACAAATGCATGGAAGCTGTCCCAGTGCCAAAGCTTCTTGGACATGCTCCTTCCCTTTCATATAAGACTATATAAACATGGTCCCCAAGCTATGCTGCAAATGAGAGAAAAACAGGAAATCCCAAGGAGACCACTCAATCAAAGTATTTGTTACTTTTTAACTCCTGGGACACAGAAGTTGCTTTTTAAAATTGTATCAAAAAGATGATGCTATTCAAACAGAAGTTGAATAGAAGTGGGACTCTTGTTTATTTTTGAAGGGGAGAAGACAAAGGTGTACAAAGGGGAGAATACAAAGTGGTGACTTTCTGCATTTGATGAAGCAGCACTACTTTCTGTGAAAGATACACACAATATATAATTTTTGAACAAGCCCAACAGATAACAAAAGAGATCAACAGATAGCAAAAGAAAGTCAATTCAAACCTGCTTCTATAGCTTCCTGCACTTTGTCAGAATCTGCTGAGAGGTACAGGTTTGTGAGGTACGCAGTCAGGTAACCAATGGGGCTCTCTCCTCCCGTCATACAGAAACGTTCAATTGTTAAGCCTAAAGTAAGAACAGCACAAGGTGTGGCTCTGCCTTGGCACTACAAACCTGTGAAAGGAACCACTGAAAAGGTACACTAGCCTAGCTTACAGTAAACTTAAAAAAAAGAAAATATGTTCATTGCAATTTCAACAAGTTACACAACTTTGAACAATTACAATGTTTGGTCAGCCCATCCTTATTGAGAATTTAGGGGTAAAAAATTCCCTCTAAGACAGTAGAGTAACTGCTTTGAAGATATATGTGTAGGGAACATAGACACCAAATATCAAAATGTCTAAGAATTCTGAGAAGTTATGGTTTATACCTGACAAATCTAGAGCACTGGACCAAATTCCATCTAATAGCATTTCATTTATGCTGACACTCAAAAATAAATATCAAAGATTCTTTTTTATTCAAAAAGAATAAAATAATTCATGTTATTATACAACAGCTGGCAATTTTACACATCAGTAATTGTTTTATTTACCATAATGATTGATGCTGTTTATGAGCCTCACTCCCACTTGGGCATGGTTATTAGTCATCAGGACAATATCAAACCGTTCTTCATCATCAGGGTACAGCTCAAGAAGCCGGGCATTGACATGCTCCAGTGCCTGCAGGTGAAAAATGTGGAACTCAATGGACAAGTGGAGTGTGCCTCCTTTCTTAGTCACTGTAGTTTTAGTGATAGGATTGTCTTGAAGGAGAGTGTAAAATACCTGATACTTGCTGAACTTCTTTTACTCCTTTCTGCTTTGCTGCCCTCAGCAACCATTTGACTGGGTTCATTTGAAAGGAAGCAAGTAAATTTTTTTTTTCTTTTTTTTTTTTTTTTTTTTTGAGATATGGAATTTACATATGCTGATTCACTGACACAGTTCAGGTCATCAGGTGTTAAAGTAATCCTTAAGTAATGACTACAAAATCACATCCTGTCAACATGATTAGCTTGAGTTTCTAATTGCAGCAATGAATGAGACAGATTTTGATTTGAGATCTCTTCAAAGATAATTGGCCAGCATTTTATACCCACAGTCTGGCATTCTTATTTCCTTGACCTTTCATCTGCTCATCTATCTCTGTATCCATCTGTTCTCCTACTTAGAACTTCATCTTGACCCTTGAATGGAATTCTTTGGGATTAGAGCTACAAAATCAATAATGAATCATCAAATGAATGCAAGATAGAGTGATTTTTATTAGGGTGCTTTAAAAAGTCAGGCCAGTTGTTCAAAACTAAAACACAAGTTTCATAATTAAATTCTGGAAATCTCACTTTAAAAAGCTATGTTATTGTGGGAAATACACAATTTCTTGTGTATTAGGAACACAAGAAATTAGGAAAATTCAAAGTTAGAGCCCGGTATAAAGCCTAGAAAAAAATCTTAGTATGGTGTCATAACTCACTTCTATTGTTAATACTCCACTACACTGGCAATTTCTTAAATTATTAGAGAAAAAGGGTGAGTATTGGAGGGGGATTCAATTTATGCTTTGCAGTCTAAGGACACCCTGGCCTGTGATTACAAATCTTAAGTGCTACAAGCATGAGAGATAATACTTTTAAGTTAGTATCTTAAACATTTCAATAAGGGAATCCAAAGAAAAATACATTGTTTCTTTTTTGCTTTCTTTGTCTCCAAGTAGAAAGGATGACTCAACAAATCCACAGTTCTCTATCTTAATGATTCCTGTGAATAAGCAATATAAAGAATTCAAACAAAAATAGACTATCAGAAGGGAACAGAGGTCAAGGTGCATTTAGCTGGGCGTAACTAACAGCTCTGATTTCCAAAGTATGAGCAGCTGCAGTCAAATTTTGCTTATACTCTAAGTAAACTTGACAATGAACTCTAATCTTAAAAACTGATTGCATTAGCAGGGCTGCTATGTATAGGAAAAGATGCAGTAAATTCCCAAGTCAGGCTGCACTCACTGGTGTACAAAGTGAATTATTTTATGGCCACACTATTATGACAGAAACATCTTTACAGTGCTTGTGCCATTAATGCTACTAATAGCTATGTTATATTTACAGCAGCATGGGTATTGACATAAGTAATTTTTCCACTGTGTATGTTCATAAAGTGGTTAATGAAGAAAATGTTTTAAATTCCTGAGACCAAAACTGAAGTAATAAAAATCTACTTTTAAAACCTGAAATGTTCTGGTGCGACTCTGATGTCAGCAAGTATGACTTCTAATTATGATTTCATTCATTAATTTTCTAAAATCGTTGTGGTAAAGCTCATCAAACAATTCTTAATGGATGTAAAATTAACACTGTAGACAGGGCTTTCAAGTCCTACTAAAACCTGTGCTCTTCAAAAATATATATATTTTCATTTTTTTTCACTTTCCTGTAATTTTACTTGCTTCCCATGCTGCAGGCTGCTTTCCTTGGCCATTTCTCATTTCTTGTGCAATGAAAGCAAAATATTCAATTTCAGCTCTTCTTAAACCCTGACTCAGAAGTAGCGAGTCCATTTCTTTTGCTGGTCTTCAAGAACAATTTCCAGGGTGACAACGAAAGCAAGGAAAAATTAAAGTTGACGAAAAGAAATTAAAATCAACACTGTTTGGGGTTTTCGTTGTTGTTTGTTTGGGTTTTTGTGGTTTTTTGTGTGGTTTTTTTGGTTTTGTTTTGTTTGTTTGTTTGTTTTTGAAGGGGAGGGGAAGTGAGTTGGTTTATTTGTTTTGTTTTGGGTGGTTTTGGGGAGGAGGAGGTTATGACAAACTTAAACAATTTGGGGGCTATCTTGACTGAAATGGTCTTAAAAGGAGGGGTGCTTTGTACGCCCCATGTCCAGGGAAAAAGCAGGTTGCTCCTTACCCACACCTGGGATGTGGTGCCGTGAGCTGGGATACCAAACCGGGATGCTGAGGGTACAACTCCGCTCCCGGTGACGCGAGCAGTACGTGCTCTGCCGCAGGCGTTCAGCATTAGTGCCGGCGGGAGGGGAGGGCAGGAGAGGAGGAGAGGGAATAGGAGAGGGGAGAGGAGCGGTGGCCGCGGGGCCAGAGCGCGCAGAGATGCCGGAGATGCTTCCGGGCTGCCGCACCGCGACGAGCTCGGCGCTGGGAGAACAACTCCCAAAAACATCCCCCCGAGGCAGGATTATCTCCGCTGAAGGAGGCTTCGGGCTCCTCCTCTCCCCGAAATTTGGCCTCGCAGCATCCTCCGCTCCCCGCCGCAACCCACACCCTTGTCCCGCCCCGCCGCCCGCTCCGCGCCGTCTCCCGGCTACCTTGACGAAGTAGAACGCAGGTCCGGGCTTGAGGATGACGTTCTCGTTGTTCTGCTGGTACTCCACGTACTTCTCCAGCCCATGCTCTTCGTAGATCTTCTGCTCCTCCACCAGGTTGAAGAGTGCTCGGGAGGACACGGCCACCGTGATGGCGTTCTGAGGCTTGGGCTGCGGAGGGAGCGCAGGGTAGCGCCGGCCCGCGGCCCCCAGCCTGCCCCCGGGCCCCCAGCCTGCCCCCGGGCCCCCAGCCTGCCCCCGGGCCCCCAGCCTGCCCCCGGACCCCCGAGCTCCGGACCCCCGGCCCGCCCGCACTTACCGGCCGAACTCTCTGGGTTACCGCATTGTCGTAGAAAGCCTTGGCCGCTGCCCAGTCCTGGTCGGCTTCCTGCTGCCGGTCCTCCGCCGCCTGGCTGGACTCCGGCTCCTCCGAGCCGGAGCCGCTCATGGCTCCTGGCGCGGCGGGGGCCGTGGCGGACAGCCGGGAAGCAGCGGCAGCGGCCGCCCCCCTGCCCCGCCCCGGCCAGGCGGGGGAAGGCACCGGCGCTGCCTCTCCCTGGCGCTGTACCCGCCTGGGGACGCGGCCCGGAGCGGGGCGGCCCCGGCCTCGTAAGCCAGCGAGGCCGGGACCCCCCCCCGCCCCTCAGAGCCCGGGGCGCAGCCCGCCCGCAGCGTCTCCCCTCATGGTGCGGTTCGTGCGGGGCGCGGCAGCCGGAGCGGCCCTGCCCCGCCGCCCTCACGGCACCTCCGGCCGCCCCTTCCAGCTGGCTCGGGCCGCTGCCCTGCACAGTGCTGGGGGAGCGGTGCCCGCAGCTACTCGATGTCAGGCGCCAGCCGCCAGCACTCATTGGACCTACAGCATTAGAGATGTATTATTTAACTGCAATGACTTAATTGATTTAATGTTTACTACAACAAATTCCCAGGAGATCTTATATAATATGTTTTAGCAATCAAAATGGGCTCGATGTCTGTGACCTTGGTCCTTTGTGCCACATGGAAAATACCTTTAAGAAACAGCAATTTGGGCAGTGATGTTTAGAGTGTATTCACACCCACAAAAGCTTGTTCTGGCATGAGGCTGGGATGGTCCTAAAATCCAGAGTCCCACACAGAGCTATGGGCAGCATCTAATACTCATACAGCTGTCTGAAATGGTCCTGTCTGCCTCTGCAGCTCACTGTCTGAACCACAGCAAAGGTTTCCACACTGATAAGCCAGAGGAGAGAGTGGAAAGTGAAGAAGGAATCGGATTTTCTCCTAAGCCAGTACAGGATCTGGCACAGCAGACCCATAGTGATATCTATGTCACATGTGATCACCATCCAAAAATCTTTAACATTTTTGAATGAAGACTCTAAATATTGATTCCAACCCTGATCACTACATAATCTGTATCCAATTGTCAGATCTTTCTGACTCCATCCAGTCTCCAAAAAGAAGCAGGATGGTTTTGTTACTTTTTTTTTTTTTTTTTTTTTTTTAATGGCTTCCTAGGGAAAGGAGGCTTATGTGATTATACCATCTGTCTGTCTTTCCCCAGTGATGTTCAACTGCAAACAAATTTGACGGAAGGATAAAGATCTCAAAGAGATTAAAATTGTTAAAATGTTTAATGAGAATCAACAGTAACATGCAGTTTGTTTCCCTGCTGGGGAAAGCACTTTATCTGCTTGTTCCTATGCTGTGTAGTAACAAATGCTGGCTGGGTGATCTGCCATCTCCAAATCTGCCACATTTCTCATGCCCAGCTAACCAGGGAGGGATCTGGAAGTGGGGAAGTATGGAAATGGGGAGGTTAGAGGAAATGGGAAATGGGAGTTTGTGGGAAACACTAAAAGCAAAAAAAGGATTTTTAGGAGCTGAAAAAGCAGGCCTCAAACAAAAAAAGCTGAGATCTCAGAACTTGCAGCAACTAAGAAAAGCTGGGAACTAGGAAAGATACATTAGTATATAATAGTATAGCGAACAAGGACATGGAAAACAAAGGCTGTTTTAGGTTTGGCTTGAATAAGTCATAACACTGCAGAAAGTATATGCTTGACAAGATAGTAGAAGGCCTTAAGCTTAATAAGGGTATTGTGTATTGCTAATAGAGAAGCATACAAGCGACTATTGTTTGAAATAGGTGTACGTGTGCTATAATTGATTGGTTAAAACAACTGTCTGTAAGTTTTAGTAATACACTATTGGCTGAAAAGTCCTTAAGATGCTTTGTAACAGAGAAATTGGGGGGCGGCTGCTGGGGGCTGCTGCTGCTGCTGGCTGCTACATGGGTGATGTGAGCTGCTGCTTTTGCCTTTACTTCTGTGATGGGACTGATTCTTCATTAAAGAGAATAACTAGCACAGCAGTCTGGTCCAGTTCCTGCCTGTGCCATCACGGAGTTGACCATACTGGGGAGGGGAGCTGGAAACAGGAGGTAAAAGGAGATGTACTGAGAGCAGTGCATTGAGGAAACAAATGCAAAATAACGAGTTAGGGTCCTTGTAGTGGCTGTTGTCATGGGAAGCTGCAAACGGCATAACTTAAATCTGAATAAACCTGCTACTAATGTGCTTTTTCTCCTTGAATTTTATCCTGAATACTTCACTCTGAGTGTTTCCATATCTGAGCTCAGACCTGTAGCATGTCATATGCCACTGAAAACACCTGCTCCCCCTCCACGCAGTGAGATCAGGCTGAGCAGCCAGGCTGACCTGGGAAAAGGGTTCAAGTCACAAAACAGCAGCTCCTGGTCGCAGTCACCACCGCTGTCCTGCTCAGAGACTTCAGCACCAGTCTTAAGAAGATGACCTCAAGAACAGACTGTTCCTAGTTAATTTGTTGGGTACATTGCCCATGGAGAAGAGGGGAAAAGAACAGGAGGAATCAGGAAGCAACTCTTTGGTGGTTGCAAAACAGAGCTGTGCTCTCTGTGTGGACATGGGACAATGCCTTTACGGAGCTGTGCCCAGGTTGACTTGTCATTCTGTGGTTCCCCACCACCCTGCATCTACTCAGGAGCAAAATCAGAGCTCCTCAGCAATATTCTTCTTTTTTATTTTTGTTACCCCCTTTCCTGTCCACCCAAGAAAAGAGTCACCACACAGTGAGGACTCCTTTTAACCTATGCAAGACATCTGAAAACTTAAAAGATGATAATCTGGTACTGGGCCCAAGCAGTGCTGTTGATGTGCTGCTGCTGAAAGCAGTGCTCTGCTAACAGAAGTACTTTGCTTGCCAGACACACATGGTATCTCTACACAGCACTCAGCTGTGTGAACATATGCACTGAGCTGCCATGTCTCTGTTCTGTGCTTGGCTGCCTGCTGCTGACATACCCTCCATTTCCTCTTTTGCTGGAGATTGTGAGCTGAGGGCCTGACATGAAAGCCTTCCAGCTTCAGCACCTTATAAATGAAATCTTGATTTCCCAAATGCAGAGTGTAGCAGCCTTATCTACATCTCAAACATGTAGTAATGCCCACGGGGTTCCAGGAAAGAGCTATGTCTTGCTTTCACTAAACCTCCTGGGGAGTCTGAGAAATAGGAATGGATCCAAAACTGAATGACTTTGTGGTTTCTGAGCTAAGCTAGAAAGGAAAGGGGAGGAAAGGAATTTTCTGTTATCATGCATTAGTTTGTAGGGCATTTACATTAAAAAAAAGAATTTGTGTTTCTATCTTTGTGTGTACATTTTTATAGTTAGTCACACACATTCTCTGAAGTCTCTTACAAGTATTCAAATTAAAAGAAAGTCCTGCTGCCTGAGCTGCTGCTATTTTTTTCCTGTGTTAAGAACAACCACTCAGAATGATTTATATGTTCTTGTTCAAGAAGGAGCTCAAAGTGCTTATTGAAAATAATAAAAAAAAATTGTAGCTTTTTTTCTTCTTTTGATACCTACTTCTATTTGGAAAGACATTAAATATTGCCAAGTATTTAAAATAGTGAAAGAAAATAATGAGATTTTTTTTAATGGAAGGATGCTATCTCTCTTTAAATGTACAGATCCCAGTATGTATTGTACCTAGTTATATCACAAACATATAGACTCCAGAGCCTAACTCTCCCAGGGTCATGCCAGAGTCACTTCAGAGTGCAGTTGCACTGACTTTTACTTCATATGTGCTTTGTGATTTTTCATGCTGAGAGCCCAAGACCCATAGCATAAGTGTGGTGCTCCCAGAAGGAAGGAACCTAAGAATGGCTTTGATCTAGGTCAACCTGGCATGGCAAAATGCACAACAATCCTGCCTACATTACATCTGACCAGCCAGATAAATAATTTTTAAAATCCTCCTCTTTGTAGACAGTATAAGCATTTCTAATACAATCCTAGTATTGAGGACCTGATGCTATAATACACTTGACATGTGTTTCTACATTTCTACATGATTTCTACAAATCCTCAATGTGGATCTCAGGCAGTCTATATTCCTTTGTTTGCCTGCCTGCTGTTATCAAATGTAGTCTAACACAGGCAGAAATAAAAAAGCAGTTCTAGTATGCCAAAGATGTGCATGATGAAGCTGCATCATGCCCAGAAAGCACATTTACTTATTCTGAAGAAACCATTAGTATTGCATCATAGTATTCACTTTCCTTTTTCATCTCATGACGCTTTCTTTTGGTCCCTCTTCAGCAGTATTTTTCATTTTCTCTCTCTTCTTCTCCCACTCTCCCACCCTCTTGTGCAGGGAATCAAGAGTGCAAAAACCTGTGGCATCACATTACAATCTATGGCAACTGCCTTGTTCTCCTGGCATTGCTTTGCTATGGTCTTTAATAATATATTCATTTGCAACAGCCACATAAATTCCCTAATGACACAGATCTTTTGTTCTTAGATGATCTATTCCACCACCATCATTGTGAGCATGACTCATTCCAATATTCATGAGACAGGTGACAAGGAAAGCTAAATCCAGCACAAGTGCAGAGGAATGCTCAGTAAGATTTGCTGGGCCATCTCTCTTCCCTAAGAAATCCAGTTTAATCACTGCAATACAAGTTTCACTTGCCTTATTAATGAAGTTTCCTATTCTTTAATCTTCTCAGAAGGAAATCAACAAGTTTTATCTTTAGCTTTTGGGAGATTTCTTCTCTTTAAAGGAGTTAATATAATTTTTCATAGGAAAATGCAATTGTAACCAAACTTAGAGAACAGAACTCTCTTCCAGCTATTCTGAACAACAGTTTTTTACCCAAGAAAGGCTTGTCACATAATGGCAACATGTAAAAACAAATGAAGAAGAATTCTGAAATTCAGATAAAATATTATTTTTACCTAGATGCTAACTAAAAAAGTAGGAAAAGAGTGTCTTATCTCCAGAGCTGAATATGCCCCATCTATAGCTTGCCACAGGGAGAACTGAGAAGCAGTCTGTGAGCAAGCAATCCTGACCACCTTTTCCAGACACTGGACTATGACAAATAAGACAAAAATGGAGTCTTGTTGAAAATCTGTGGTCAGAAAAGGCTTTACAAAAGACACATATGCTACCAAAAATAGCATATGTGGGATTTTTTTCTGAGTTAGAAACAAATCTGTAACAAAGTCATTACTTTTAATGAAGTATGTATATATGTATGTAGTATAAATAAAAGTATGTAGTGTAAATAAAAATGAAGACAGATGACAATAACCATATCAATAATAATAGGTTCAACTGCCATTTCAAAGCTTAAACCGAAGAATGTTTGCACTGCAAAACAACCACACATTAGATGGAAGGTAGATAAATTGTTCATACAAACCTTTTGGGGTTCCAAGATCCTACTGAATAAAAAGTACAATATCATGAAAAAGTTTAGATTCAGTTCTCTATAATAGCGACAGTTGTTTGAGCATTTTTCATTATGCACTAATTATCTCTTTAATAATGGAAATTAATGGAGGGTCTAGTCACGCAAAGAGTCCCACACAGGGACATGTCTGTGCAAGGCTGAGACCTAAATGTTGAAACCCTATTGATTCATTTTACCATAACAAAAGACATTAAACTATTCTAAGATTCACTCTGGTAATTACATGTTCTATTTTGTATTAAATACCGATGGTTTAGTTGTGCTATCATCCACGAGGGTTCACATTAAGTATTAAATTAGGTTAAAATCTTGAATGAGAACATCATATTGAAAAAAGATTCTTAGATTTTGTTTGTGTGATTGTACAAAAATACCGTAAAGCTATCACTTAATCTCCATTGCACTGTGCTAATTATAGTTTTAAAAAATGGGAAGAACAAGCAAGTCTATTAGATGTGTTTCTCCCCCCCCTGCTCCAGGGTGTACAGAGAACCCCATTCAAGCAAACTGTGGTTTCCCACCCATTTCCTGAATGGAGGGAGGTATCAAACAATGTGTGTGCCAGAGTGACACTGATGGGGCTGCTGGGCACCCCTGATGGGACAGCAGAGCAACCCCATGGACTTTGGACAGCAAGAGACAGTGGCAGAGCAGAGCTATCAGAGCAAAAAATCATCCATTGACTGTGCTGTAGCACTGAAGCTATTCACACATTGGGAAAAACAAATCCACTGTATTCCAAAACCGGAACTTCTGCCTTTCCTCTTTGCACACATACCAAGTCTCATTGGAACCTTACCCCATGGTGTAACTCACCTATAGAGCAGACTGGAGAACAGGAATTTTGTTTTCAGAGCCAATTATCCTGCTGCTGTCCTTGAGAACAAAGCTTTTTGTCTCTTTATGAATATGCAAAAAAAAAGTACACTTTCTACAACCTCCTAGGCAATGAAGAATAGGAATATAGTCATAAAAAGTACAAATTGCTCCAAGCAAGGGGTGTGGGACAGTGTGATTTTACCTACTAATAAAGGAGACATAGTTTAATTGCAGTGAGAATGCTTTTGACTGCATAGTTACTACCCAGGTCCAAAAAGAGAACTGTAAGTGATTAGTGTAGCACTCCTGATGGGGAAAGAGGAGTAAGAAGTGTAAATAGAAGAGGAAATTTAGGGTTTCTCTAAGCTATGGCTTCAAACCTGTCAGCAACCTGCACACAACATCCCTGTTACTTGAGTTATGATGTGATTCTCTTTTGCAGGGAATGTGTATTCCATTTCTGGTTCAGGTCCCCTCCCTTCTTTTGGCAAGTTAAGCTTTTGGGAGAAAACAGGTAAGGACTAAAAGCGATGATAATGTGTTATTGTTTGTGTTGTGCTAGTTTCCAAGGGCCTGAGAAAGCACTGGGGAGCTGTTGTGTTTGCTGCTGTAGGAACACACAGGAAGGTGCTCCCCATATGACACCCCTCCTCCCTTCTCAAATCCTCTCAGTAGAAGGAAGATTATTTTTGCAGACATCTCCAAGCTCAAGCACTAAGAGTGAGGCTCCCACAGTTGCCCTTCTCCACATGCTTTCCCACAGCTGTTCTGCTGTGTTGTGCATTTGCAGTGCATTGTTTCAGTCCCTCTCCTTGGCCCCTACAGAGACAAGAAAACTGGGCTGACCTTGTTGGTGTGATGGCTAGTGGGAATTTCCTGGTGCAGAGGGTCATGAGCTGAAATTATGGGACTCAGCTGCTGCTGAAGTTGAGACCCACACTCAAAATCTTCTCATGCTGTGGCTTCTCCTTTTGTTTTAGTGACTCGAACATTCCTCAGACCCATTCATCAATTCTTACTGTGTATCAGGGTAGAGAACACTTCAGCAGCCTGTTTTTAGTTCCCTTGAAAATGACTTTCAAGTTGTATTATTTATTATTAAAACTATTTACATTTCTCTGTTTTCAATATTTTTCTTGAGAATGTGGAAAGATAACAGCAATGACAAGAGCAACACCAGTAATAACAAAAGTAATGTTTCCAATTGGATGCTTCTACAATTTAGTAGCCAGTATCTGCATCACAAAATCATCTTAAATGGTGCTATACCTCATTTTAAGTGATGCTGTAAAATCACAGAACAAAAAGACACTCAATGAGATTTCAGTAGGTCGTGGATCGTATAAATGGTTTATCAACTTCAGCTCTTGACTTTGAAGGAAACACATTAACTGTCTAGCTTTCATCCTATTTTCCTTCCTGTACAGAAATTTCCAGGTTGGATGTATTCAATATGTTCTTTCTCTGCAAAGGAAAAACAAATGTATAGAAGACAGTTCATTATACTGAAGGCTTAACTTGCACCCTCTTTTCTTTCACACAGAGAGCCTCGGGTGACTGTGCTGCTGAGGTCAATGCCTTTGGCAAATGTGTGTGTGTGTAATGCTGGCACAGTGTGGGGGAATGAATCCAGGCCTCTGAATCTTGCACTTTTCAACAAGATTAATGTGAAGTCTCTCCAGTGGTACTGCAGGACATTGCCTGGCAAGCCCTGTGGAGGGCTCCAAAGCTAGAAATTACAGACTTACCAAAAGTTGGAGAGCTTGTGAGAGCTACAAAGATTTTCCAAGGATCTTCACCCAAGGGTCTTCAAAGTTGTTATATTGGGTATTGGTGTGTCAATGTGGCAGCAGTAAAGAGCACAGGGCAATGAGCAAGTGTCTCTACAGCCTAGGCTGGCCCAGTGCTGCTGTGCCTGCTCCTGGCAGTGTCAGTTCAGGTTTACTCATGGGCTGTAGCATTGTCCGCCTGTTGCTTGCTCAACAAGTAGCTTCTATTCATCTAAAATACATATCCTGACATTTTTCTGGGCTTGTATATGTATTACTGTGTGAAATTCGGTGATCTGTGGCATGAGGGAGGTTATACAAGTTGATAGGAAGGATTGTTTGTGTATTTAAACTCAGTGAATTGCTGGGGGATTGGATTGAGTGTAGTATTTGGAGAGACCCTGACAGGTCCCAGTGGCCTGTTCAAATTTGTCACTTCTCTGGTGACAGTTCTAGCCACTGCCAGCTTTTGGTTTTAATTAAAGTGCATTGAATGTTTTTGTGACCTGCAGCCATGTCCTTTTATTTTGCCCTGTCTGCTTGCGGAGACTCAGAGGATTACTGTAAATCAGGATTGGCCTGATGCCGGGATGCAACTGTTGAGTCAGAAGGTTGAGCTGATCCTGAATTCACCCTCTAACCACATCATTGCAATACTGCTAGTAAATTAATGCATTTTTTAATTCTTTCTATTTTTGAATTAAAGCTTGGAATACTACTTAATATCTTCAATTTATTTTCAGCTGATGTGATTACTAGTTGTTTGATAAAAAACTACCCATATCTCTCTCTGTAGATATTGCTTCTCTAATAACCTCTCCATTTATGTTAATCAAGTAAAAATAACATGACTTCTTATCCAGGCAGGAGGTGTGTGATGAAATATGTTGTTTAGCAGATCCAGAAGTAAGCAGTGCTTATCACTACTGGTACCATTTGTTCTCCAGTCTGGATCCATTCATTCCTATTGAAGAGACACAGTTCCTGTTGATACTTGTACCTCAAATAATATCACAGATATTTGTACATGGTATTTCTCACTGTCTTCTTTAATTGGTTTTATAATATTTGTCCTTATACATGGCCTTCTTCCACATCTTTTAAATAAGTTCTATGGTCAAAATCCTGTCTTTCCTGCCAGTAGCGAGGTATTTTTATCAGGAGAAATCTCAAATGAGCCACAGCAGACCTCCAGTGACAGGGGTTGCATACAGCCCACACATAAGTTAAATCTTTAACACTTAATAGACCATCACAGAAATGGAAAATGGCATAGAGGTAACTGGGTTTGTTTTGTTGGCTGCAAACTCTTTCGAAAGGGAAAAGTTGCACTATGTCTGAACAATATTCTTTCTTTTTCTTGTCCTATAAGAATTGTTTAAGTTAAAAACCCTTTGTAAAGTCCCTTAGATCTCCAGTTCATCTGAATTTCATCAAATTATTAATCCTTGTCAGGCATGAAAGTCAAAAAAGTACCACTGGGAGCAGGAAAAAAATTAAATCCTGCAGTGCTAGTTTACCTCACTATAACAGCATCTGAATAGTTCAGAATCATTGGCCAAAAGGCTCTTGATACTTTACAATAGTTTTTATTTATCTTTATCTTTTGTTGGTTTTTTGTAGGTGTTTTTGTTGGTTTTGCTTTTTGTTTGGGTGGGGGGTTTTTGCTTGGTTTATTGGTTGGTTGGGTTTTGGGGTTTTTTTTGTTTGTTTGTTTGTTTGTTTTTTTTGTTTGTTTTGGTTTGGTTTGGTTTTTTTGTTTGGTTTTTGTTTGTTTGTTTTTTTTTGTGGGGTTTCTTAGGGTTTTTTTTGTTTGTGTTTTTTTGGTGGTTTTTTTTTTGTTGTTTTGTATTTGGTTTTGTTTTCTTTTTTTTTTTTTTTCTCTGAATTACAGTATCTTGGCAGGAGATTTTTGGGTATTTAGGTGAGAAAGTATTACTCTCAGTGCAGATTAATTCTTGCTAATTCAAGTATATCTCTCTTGAGTGTGTAAACAGATTTTTCCAAAGCTTCAAAATTTGGTAATTTTAACTTCCAGAAGTATGACAAAAGTTGCTTTAAAGTATTAATGCAACCCAAACGATATATTTTTCCCTAGCTACATTCTAAGAGGAGAGGAACAAATTTTGCTAAAATAACTTTTCTCAGTGCAGGTTGAAATAATAATAGTAATAATAATGATAATAATAATGGCATTAATAATAATAATAATAATAGGATCAAATGTTACTCAGCCTAAGCATATAAACTCTATATATTCTACCAACAATGTATTCACTCAAAAATGGAAGAAGTCTTTGCAGCTGAATAAAAAGCTGAAAAATAACTGGTAATCTAATTCTTGTGGGGTTTTTATTGCCATGAAAAAGCTTCTAAGTAGCAGACCACACACTGCATATGATTCTGATGAAATGCAAAAGAAGGTAGATAGTCAAATAAGTTATAGCAAAAAATGTAGCGTAAATGGATTTTTTCAGAGAATTTAAATACCGTTTTTTTTAATATGTCAGAATAAAGATGGGCAATAATGCAAAATATGTAAAAACACCCGTAAAGTTTTTCATAATAACCCTCCTTATATCATACAAAAAGATAATAATCTATAATAGGCCCATGTTTTCCTGTAAGACACTCTGAGACAATTTTTTGTGAGTTGGTCTCGTCATCTTGCATCAGTAGAGAGTTCAAATCCTGTTACCATTTCAAAATACTTCCTGTTTCCATTTGTATAATTGCACTGAGAATCAACAGTCTTCATAGATCAAGCTATTAAAGAAAACAAAGAGGAAAAAAAAAAAAGGAATAGATAGTTCTTTTTATACCTAACAGACTTTTTCTAGTTTGTCCTAAATGAACTTTTAAAAAGCATACAAATAAACCAAACAAACACAACCCCCACATACAAACTAGTTAAGATTCACCTGAAATGACAAAACTACAGGCTTGACTCTTGGTGAGGGCCAAGCATCAAATGGAATTCTCTCCAGTAAATAAGCTATCCCATTCAGCTGTAGCACATGAAATGTAGTGGATGCTACTCCTGGTTACAGGAGGTAAAGCCCGGGATGAACCATTTAGAAGCTCTCCATTTTGTGATACTTCCATATTTTGTTGCTAATGACCACAGAAATACTTATTTGCTCCTATTTGCTAAAAACTTAACTGGAATAGTCTACTCAAGTTTGGGGAAAGATGATTTCTGTGTTCAGGTATCTGGAGCCACCTTTGCCTGTGCAGCCTCAGTAGTTAACAATATCAGGGTCGATATGGAACAGGAGGAATATGCAGCAATATTAATTTATTGCTAGTAATATCTCCATCATTTAGGAAAAATAAGATTCTTTGGTATATCTCCCCTTTCCCAACATGTCCACTAACATCTATTTAGTATTGACTCTTGGAAAAAAATATAAGAAGGTGGCTCTATGTGACTTTTTGCCATATTTCTTCCTAATCTCCTGACACTGAAACACAAAATCTCAGTTTTCCACTTCAAGAGAAGCATTTTTTCTAACAGGGCTTTTTACTCCTCCATGACAAAGATGATCAGAGCCCTGGCAGGGATGTGGTCTGTCCAAGTGCCAGCAGAGAAGCTCCAGCCTGATAGCAGACTCAAAGCTTCTGGTCTAATGGATGATGGTGGTGCCAGCACGTGTGTCTTCTCGGAGATAGGAATGTCGATCTCACACCACAGCAGGATTTCTTCTCTTGCAGCAGTCAGCAGTTGCTGCCAGGAGCAACAGTGGTGGCATTGATTCCAGCTGCTGCCCCAGCTGAATGCCAAGACACATAAACTGTGAGATGTTCTTAGCAACTCCTCCATGAGGTAGTAAGATAACATGAGAAACATAAGGAGATATTAAAGAGCAGATGATAAACCATTTTCAGGAAACAACATTTCTCCAGAAAAGGAGGCTGAACTTTATCAAAGGGAAAATGTCTCCTGGAGGACTTGCCAAAGTAAATCTCTTTGATGCAAATGGTTTAAGCAAAGACTTTCACCTTAATCTACTGTGTGGTGACCTGGTCTTCTGATACAGGGAATAATTATGGGTGCTTTCAGAATTGCTGTGGTATGCAAGCCCTCCAAAGCTAAAATAAGTACTTACAGTATTCCCACTTCACCACTCTGACCTTAGTCACCTATATTTCTCTTAAATTTAATAATACCTAATGCTTAATGCTTGAAAGGGCTTCAGTGCCTTGTGAACGACAGATTTAAAAAAGGCAATTCCTCATTAACAAGTTTCTTTCAGCTTTACAGTTTTATTATTTTGTTTGTGCTAAAAGGGATAACATCCAGTATAATGAATGACCCACAGAGAACTTGCCCAAAGGGTAGTACAAAATGGAGAGAAAAGATGAGTGTGTAGCTGTTGAAATTAGTATTTTCTTGCAGATTGATCTCTCTGCCAGTTTGTCACCCTGGACATTTTCAGTTTAGTTTATTTGTGTTACAGTAGAAGTGACAATGTAGTTAAATATAGCCTCTGAAAACAAGATCTATGCCTGTTTCATTTGAATTCTACTGTTCTTTCATTAAACATTTCTTCATCTTTGCAGAGCCAAATTCTTACGATAATAAATCAGAGACACCTAAAGTTCTTGCCAAGTCAAATATCTACAGTTTCTGGCAATTATGTAATTTCCAGATTTGCTACAATGGCTCTTGCTGATAAGTCAATTGTCATAAAAAGAAATGTTCCAGACCAATCTTTATTAGGGTGTCCTTCACTGATCTGTGTAAAATAATCCCCCTCCTGCCCCACTCTCTTTTAGAAAAGAGAAACATAATTACAGCTTTTTTCCCTTGCTTTGAATGACTCTTCATCATAACAATTTATATCTGGAAAATGTCACAAGAAAATGTGAAAAAGGTAAGTTTAAACCAAAGAAATCAGGCACTGCTGTTATTAATAGAGCAGCTCAAGAATGTTTCCCATGATGTGTTATAAGGGCTCTGTCTTATAATAAAATTTAACAGTGATGTATTTCCCTTGTTCTCAAGTTGATTTTGTATTAGAAGTCCAGACAAAAGTAATTTGTAGCAAAGGTCCCTGATCCAATGTCTGTATATGGAAAAGACTCAAAGGACTTCCATGCCCATTTAAAAACCCTTTAAAATGATTAATGGCTAAATGCATTACAAATTATCAAGTATTTCACACTGACAAAACAGAGGACTTGTCATGAGTTTTGGCCAAATTTTTTTCCCTTAGTATTTAGAGTAAAATATCTCATAAATAGTAACTTTGAGCCCCCATTCAGAGTGGTGATAAAGTAACAGCAGATAAAATAAAGCCCTGCACCTTTTGCCCCTATTTTTTGCCCTTTTTTTAATGTAGTTGTTTTATATTTAAATGGATGTTTGAAATCCTCATTGCCACCTCCAGTGAAAAGCATTCCCTGAGTCATCATTTTGACGGCAAATGAGGAGGAAAAAAATTAAATTGCAGAACTTAGAGGCATGTTCCCAATTTCTTGTCATACCTGGAAGTGATTCTGGCACCAACTCTGACAAAGAAGGCTATTCCTTTTTGCACTTAAAATCTAATGATTTATTTTCCAACTCTCAATAGTTATTCTCCTTGAGCGAAAAGGCAAAGCTAGGATATATAGAAATGGGACCTATCCTAACTAAAGAAGCTGGTCAGCCTCATTCCCCATGCTGCATTTGAAATAAAATCCTAAAATGCTATTGTTGGTTTTGAACAAGCAGAATTGTGTAGTATTAACACAAAACCAGACAAAGGCAAACACAAACCCCATGCCTTTCAGTGGCAGTCAAAAAAGCAAACTCTTACCATATTTTACTTGTAACTGCCGTGTTTGGCTCTGGTGGTGTTTTGCTCTGTCAGTGCTGGTGGTGGCAGGAAAGCAGAGGTCTCCTGGCATGCAGGAAGGCCAGACACAGCAGTTTGTTTGTTCCCGTGGCTGTGCTGGCAGCCCCCGAAGGCGCTCTCAGGGCACTGCACGCTTCACCTCTGCAAAGCTCCCAGAGCTGGCAGCTCGCCTTCCAGGGATCTGCTGGCTGCCCCTCCGCCTGAACTGCCACGCAGGAACACCCAGAGCCCAGTTCAAAACCTGCTGACAGCTAAGAATATATCAAATTATAATGGCTAGTGCACATATTTGATGACAGTGTGTTTACACAACTTTGTTAGGTCATATGCTTGCTTTATGCTGAGACCTGCTACTTGTTAACAAATGTGATAAAACTGCTGGTCCTATGTTTGAGATCACTGGTGTCTTTTTTTCAGTTGCAAGAGGTTTGAAGCAAACACGGGGGGAGCAAGAACAGAATTATCTTACCATCTCAGAAGCATTGTGGGGATCGCAACGTTGAGGAGACTAATTAATCAAGCACAAGACATGATCAGCCTGTGTAATATCACAGAACAAAAATGTGGACCCCTGTCTGTCTGTTTATCCATTATCATATTATTTTCCAGTTTCTGTTTCTTTCTACAAAACATTGATTTTTCATCCATGCATGTCGTGCCTCGATACTGTGTGTATAATTCAACAACTCTTCTGAAGTTTGGCAGGTTTCCAACTGCCCTTGTGTCATCTTTATGAAATTTGAAAACATTAGGGTTGTACACATTATCTTTTGAAGTGATGATGTGATTCATTATCCTGCAGCTCTCATTACCCACAAGGGGCAAAGAAATTTATATCATATGCAAACTCAACTGTTTAGTGGTTTGGCCAGGAGCAATGCTTGGGTCAAAATTTAAAATGTTGAACCTCTCTCTTCCATCTTTCATGCTCCCTGCCCTCTTTTTATTAGCAAGACCTCTGTAAGATATAAACAAACAAACCATTAAAAAATTGCTTTTAGGTATATATAGACTTAAAGGAATGTCTCAGCCAATAGAAAAAAAAAGAGTGAGTATTCATTCAAACAAGCTGAAATTCATCACAATGCTATTTTAGGAATTGTATGGAATAATTCTTTTCAAGCTTTCCATGATACCAATGCCAACAAAATATCGCTTCACCACAATATCACTCCACCCTTTGCTAAGAGTTGTAGATGAGGGCTCAGTGAGCTTTCAAGGCGAGGTCCTCTGACTGATCTCCCACCCTGTGGGTGGTCAGAGGTTTGTCTCTGGGTCTTTACCTCTAGTGGCACTTGCTATATTCCTGTCAGTAACTCTTTGTCTGCTGGCTGGAGGTCCTGGAAACCTTTGCCATTAAAGTTTTATTTCTTCCCAATCTTGTTGGGATGTTGGCCTGGACAGGCAGGTCCACGCTAGTAAATAACGCCAGGCTGGGGAAGGACTCAGGCCTGAGCCCATGATTGCCTGTAGTGCTTTGCTGTCAGTGTGCTCCTGGGCACCATGGAGATGTGCCACACAGGGCTCTTCCCAACCATACCCAGACCTGCTGCAGGGATTTAATGAGGCAAACTTCCAGCAAACTATGTTCAGTATAGATTTTGGAGGCAAGAAATGCTACCCTTGTGAACTTGAGCTGTGCCCTGCCAGCAGGCCTCAGAACATAGGAATAGCCCCAAAACTGTTTTTTATTGTACATATGCCATAAAATTCCACTGAAGGCTACACCCCTTTGCTGTAGCCTTATGACTGGGAAACAGAGAAGCACATGCAGCTGAGGGAAAGGAACACAATCCATGGTCCCTCTTCAGCTCTTCTCACATCCAAGTGCTGGAGCACAGAAGGAATTCAAATGGTCTTACCTGAGCTCACAGACAGCAACTGGAGCATCAAGGTCAAAAAAAGACTAGGAACAGGATATAAAATTATCAGAGTGAATACAGTAAGTCTATTAATCTCTAATAATTGCCTGTTTTGTTGGGGTTTTTTTGAACAGTGGATATATATAAAAGAAAATTTCCATGGTATTAGTTCATCTCCCATCACTATATTCAAGTATTAAAATATGGATTACAGTTAACATTAAAATTGCTCATATGGGATCCAAGAGAGCCTTTGCTGAATTACAGGAATGCTTTCAGTGAAGTAGATTAATTGATGTGGATAGGGGAAAATCTACCCAAATTTATGGCTGACACGAGCTAGATCTGATGGACATGTGTGTGTGTGTAAGACTGTATATCAGCAGTTACCCTAGAAAGTAAAAAATTTGGTTTGTGGCACAGTTATCTTTTGGGTCTGTGGAACTGATATAAAATATCTCAGCAAAAGCAGCCTTACAATTGCAGCAGAGCCAATACCTTACAGCTGTGATTGTGCTAGGAGAACTGCCATCAGTGTGGTAGTAAAAAAGAAACAGGCAGGAAATAGGTTTCACATTCTGGCCAAACATAACGGTATGGAAAAATGTTTATGTCCTGAATCAGGACAAAGCAGTCAAAAATCTAAAAACAACATGAGCTATAAATCCAGAAGATATGGTTTTGGGTCAAATCAGTTGTAACATTTTGTTTTGGCAATTTGGCAACCAAAGACTTTGGTTGTTTTCAATATATACTTTGTAATTTAAGTTGCTTATATTTCTTCATGAAATATAATTTTGAGACATAGAATGGTCATTTTTAGAGACAAAGTCTTCATTACTTCAAAAAACATTTGCAAATGCTTTTCAATCCATTTTCCAAAACCAACATTTCCCCTTGAAAAAAAATATTGTATGAAGTAATCAATATGTTCTAATTTGAGAAGTAGAACAAAAATGTTCCTGACCAATTCACTGATGTATCCATTCTGACAGCAATATTCTTTGGTAAATGAGGCTTGGAACAATTCATATAAATTAGACTCATGTATGTGGGTGTTACAGGACTGGCAATGATAGTTTTATATGTTTTTATAGTTTTATAAACTCCATCTTCATTTACTGCAGTTGATTGTTATTTTTTATTTTCTGATAGTATTGGGGATTCTTTTACCACACTCACAGATGTCAATGACCAGAGCTATTCCCACCACTTAATAATGATTTTGGATTGGTTTTAGGTTTGAGCTGGACAATTACAGCATAGTTACTAAATACTACGAGAAGGTAGGGCAGATAGGAAATAAAAACTGGAATGGGAACTGTAAACATTTTTGCAAAGTTGTATCCCCTTTTTGTGGCCTGTAATATCTAAGAAAAATACATGTGAGGGGGCATTTTGACAGAACTTTCTGATATATGTTCACTTTGCTCCAGGGGATGACATATTCTCTCATTAATGCGTGTGTAGAACACCCACAACTCTGCACGCAAGACATTCACTGCTGTTCACAGCAGAACTAATATTAGCTGAACATAATGCCATGCATTTAACAGAGGATAAATGATTAACAAATGTGATAACAAAGGCTGACTCTAGACACAGAGTTTGGTTTCCTGCATGGTCAGTAGGGAGTGGTGGGTTCTCCTAGGGGACGATCCAAAGCAGAAATTTCCCACTGGGGGCTCTTTGGTCGAGCCAACACTACAGGACTGACAGGTCCTTGCAGGATTTGTGCAGGATCCTTGCAGGATCCTTGCAGGCTCAGCTCATGCAGCACCATGGCCTCATTCCACCACTGTGAGGGGGGTAGGTGGGGGTTGTGTTTCTTTCATGTGTACATCAGTATTTCATTCCAAAGGGAATGAGGGTCCACAGGTACAGGGGATATCACATACCATTTCAGTTTATACCCTGATGGAAAAAGTTGTGGGGCAAACTGCAGAGCTTATCTTTCCTGCTGTATGAATGCACATGCTGGGATCAGGGCTGCAAGGGGCACAATGATGTACCCCCGTGGTATTGCAGAGTAGCCTCTTGCTCTCCAGGACCTCTAACTCAGATACAGATGAAGTATAGCATGAATTACTACTTACTTCTGAAGGTATGCTCTGGATTTTCTGTCCCTCTAAACTCTGAAAAGTACCAGCTGTGAATCCAGATATTGTTTCTTTGTCATCTGGAATAAAATCCAAGCACCACTGAGCAATGTCTTTCCTCTTAATTTTGATAATGCATATCCTTTAAAATATGTTATCTTCTGAAAATAAATTATGGAATTATTTTTTATAGACCAGCTCTTTACTGCTGACTATGTCAAAATAAAACTTCTCCGGAGACTGCAGATATTTATGACCATGACCAAATCAGTGTTGACCAAACTGTTGTAGTTGATATGGACGTTTTAGACCTTCCCTTTTATAACTATCTGGGAAATACTCATTTTCATACAGATATTAATAGGGGTTCTAAAGTAATACTAAAATAGTGTTCTTATTCATCTTGGTTTACCCCAACATAATTTTCTCTGTATGGTCATCTGCTGCTGTGCTATAACAACGGAAGAAAATGACTTTGCAAAAATGGAGAGAGAATCTTGAGGCCATTATGCTTTCTGATTCCAACTGTTATTTTATATACCTATAGAAATTATATGTTAGCTAAACCATCTGCTAAAGTCATGCACAAGCTGTTGTTTAAAAGGGTCTGCAAATGATCAGATAGAGCCTCACAACCAGTCATTACAAATGCATTTCAAATAGGATAATTTGACCAGCTGAAAGATATATAGAAGTATTTTCTGAGGAGAAAAACACTAGAAACTCTTTGCCTGTTACTAGGTTTTAACCTTGAAAATATCTCTAGAAAGAGATTGGTGTCCAAACCACAAAACACAGAGCTAGATTTTAAAATTCTTGAATTTGGGGGATCTGGTATGTTGTTTTAGGTTTACTCTGTGTTGAGGGGGAACTAATTTGTGAAATTTAGAGCTGCATCTGGGTTTGAGTTGGAAATTAATCCAAGAATGGGGTTATTTACTTCCAAGAATTTTGGTTCAGACCCCATTCTAATTATTGTCACAATTGAGAAAGCACTGATGGCTAATGCACGTCATTCAGGAACTCTGTATGAGTATACTTCCACAAAAGTTTCACTTTACTCAGTTGGAAGCACATGCAGTGTTTGCAGCCAGACCTGGTTTGGCCATAAGTAAAACTGCTTACAGCTCTGCAGAATGCAAAATCTGATCTTTAAGGTTATTGGGTTATGGTTTCCAGGAGCAGTCAAAAGGACATCACTTAGACTTTGACTAAGGGAAGCTGAGTTTATGTGATGACGTGTTTGTGTCTCTGAATGCTTTCGATATTTTTGGTTAATTTCAGGAAGAACTACCAAATATACCAGGCTTCTACAGTTTTTATGTAGGGTCTGTGTGAGAGTCCTCTTTGAGGAGAAGGCTGGAATGGGATTGTCCAAGGAGTTGCCTTTATGAATAAAACCACGGTTATTGAAAGAGAGTATCAGTGGTTGTTAATCCTTTCTGAAGAAATGGAGAATCTATCCCTGAAATCCCAAGCCATAGGAAAACAGACTGAATTATCTTTGTTACTTGGAGGACCATTGTTTTGTTTTGATTTTGGTTTTTGGGGTTTTGGGGGTTTTTAATATTTATGTAACTATTATGCTGTGGTTTGAAGCTTCTTCTTTGCACCTCTCACACTTCATATGACATTTGGACCAGAGAAAACACTCCTAAAGCTGTACAGTGAAGCCTACTTCTTAGGACAGGTCATGACAGATAAGGAGGATAAATATTTATGAGCATCTTCCTTGCACTCTGAACTTGTACCTGAGGATGATGCTGCCGCCAGTTGGGTTATTTATAGAAATATGAATATATAAAATAAAAGCATTTCCAAGAACAGCTGCTTTAATTCATTCTGATCTTTGAGAAAGGAGAATTCACATGAGTGAATGGAGAAGGAGATTCAACTTGTGGGAGGAAATCTCTAAGTTTTGTGAAGCAAGTTGTTCTATCTTACCTACTAGGAATACCTTAGGAGATGAAAATGAAGGTGGTATGTTTCAATTAATTGTGAACGTAGTTTACCTCTTCCTTCTCAGAGGAATCTTCCTTCTCAGTTTGAAAACTTGGCATACTTTGGGAAGAAGGCTAAAGGAATTGCCACAGTAGATCAGATCCATTTTTGATATAGTCCAATAGCCGGTAAACAACAGCACCTAACCCTACCAGTGACCAGGAGATGCTTCAAGGGAAATGTGATTCATCTTCTCTTTCCTCAAGGTCTCCCAGGATATATGTGTTTAAACATATATAACAATAACTAGAGAGGGGTTTGTGAGCAGATTAGTAAGGTTTAATAAGTCAGTTTTATACCAATTCTGTGTAAAGGAAGGGAGGATGTGGTGTGTTTTTAAAGGGCTTAATGCTGACCTGATGGTTATCCAGCCTGAGTCAATAGGGTTTATTTTACTGTTCAGCAATAGTGGAACCACAACAAGATTGGGGTTTTTTGAAGGCTTAACCCCAGACGGTCCAACAGTCAACATGCCTACTCATTGCTCACTACTGATACTTCATCAAGGTTCCAGGATTCAAGGTTGGAAAAACTGCATAATATACAAGCTCTGATTAAGGGAAATTGCCTTTTTTTTTCTTTTTTTTTTCTTTTTTTAATTAAAGCTGAAAAATAAAGATGATCCAAGTAGAATTTTGAATTCCACCTCTCTGCACTTTATTTTTTACATATCTGTGTTTAACATCAAAATAGCAGATGGATATAATACTGGAAGGGGCCTATTTTCTGGTTCAGACATTCCTCAATTTCATAAAATCAGCTTCAGGATATTGCTGTTAATATGTCTGAGCATTTGTCCAATTTGCCCTCAAACTTGAATTACAACCCTAACCTAGCTCTGGACACTATCAGCCCATTCCTAATTAAAAAATTGACTTCCTTTATCACAATAAATAGTTTTATCAGTTGTGATCCTTTGAGGCCAATTGTTCTTACATAATAATAAAATTCTGTGGTCTTTTATGATCTCTCTTTTGTAGTCATCTAAAAGCACATTAGGAAAATGACTTCTGACATATCAGCAAAACACATAGTTGATACCTTATTCTTTATGGACAGGTCAGTGCCCAAAGATATCTGGAACCCAAAACACAAAGTTTGTCTGTTCTACCTTAGATAAAACCATGAAATCTAACCACTCTATTTCTGTGACGAGAAAAAAAAAGTTGTTTCACAATAGCTGAATTGCTAATATATTGGGGTTTTAAAATTTTTTTGTGCTCCTGTGACCTCCCTAATAGCCACTTGGCAAATATAAGGTGATGTGAATTTAAATCAATAAGCTTCTCAGTGCTGAATGCACAGTGTAGAAAATAAAGCTGTGTGAGGGTGACACTAGACTAAAGCACAGGACACAGACATTCACCTCATGTATTGACCACAGATTCCTGGGGTGACCATGGAAGTCACATTAACTCTTTGCATGTGGAGTTTCTGATGGTTTAGGGGACTAGTCACACTTCTTTATTTCTTCCCTGTCTGGTCTTAAAATCTATATGGGCAGAGCTGCCATTCATTAGAAATCCTTATCGCTGATCATTAGGCAATGAGCTCAGCTTGAACTTGTTGGTACTACTAGAATGCAAATTTGAAGTAAAACTGTAGAAATATTACATATTTATCTTGTATAGTAAATTAACTAATAGGAAGACTTATAGTTTTGAAGTATTTCCTGTCATCACATGGAAGCCAAAATACAGTCACTTAAATGTCAAGTGAATTTGTGTCCTGCACTCTTCCTGCCAGAGCTTTAAGGAGCCTTTTTTCTCTCACAGCTTTAAGGCACAATCCCAGGAAATCCTCCCGGCTCCATGCAGCACTCGCTGTGTAGCTGAGCACTGAGTGACCACTGGATGGCTGCACTTCCCTTCAGCATCTCCTTGCCCTTGCTCCATCCTGTCATCCCAGTATTATGTGCTTATTAAGATGAACAATGGAAGGATACACCCAGAAATCTGGAAGTATTCAAAACCCAGGCTCCAGTGTTCTCTTATATGTACTCTGTGGCCCATCAGCCTGTGCACTGAAAAGTTACAGTGCTGTTGGAAAACACCTCAAAAGGCAATAAACGTGCAGGGGAGAAGGGGGGACACAGATATGAGTTAGCAATAAAGTGAGCATATTCTTCACAGTTATCTTGTTATTATCCATGTGCTGAGCACAATCTGAGCACTTCTCCTGGATATCCTACTAATTCACAATTATTTCAGATTTTGATTCCCTTTCCTAGGCTGATACCCATCAAGAAGTCCCCTGCCATGTTCTTGGATGATCTCCTGGTTGCTGATATGGAGCAGGGATTCTGACCTCTACCACCTGACATCTCTTCATCTCAGCCCATTAGGAAGATGATCTATTAGAGAGGTCACACGTGTGAAATCATCAGTGTAGCTTCACAGCATTCTCGTTTTCAGAGGTGAAATGTTCCAAGCCAAACTTGTAACTGAAGGTCTATTTAGGTTCTCTCCCAAGAGCTTTTGACACCAGGAGGTTGCTGCTGCAATGGCAAGACAAATAATATGAAATGATAAACAGCACCAATGTGACCAGGAGAGCAAGCGGCTCAGCTGCAGCATATACCGTGGTCCTGAGAAGTGGAAGAGCATCTATTACTTTCTTAATATTGAGTGCTGTAGACTTCCATGAACAGCCCCATTGGAAATGGTAGCAGGGAACCTTTGGGAAGAGAGAAAATATTCTGATTGTTTCTGTGTTTATCCTGAAAAGTGACAGTCATGACTCTTTCTGCCTGATAGTCTCTCTTTTGTATCTTAGGAGGGCTTTTTATTCTATTAACTGAAACAACATAAGGAAAATGAATGAATTATGCTTTATGTGAGAAAAAAATAAATGCAGGTTTAGAGCAAGGCACTGTAGTAAACAGGAGGTGTAGCAACTCAGAACTGTCAGATGCTAAGTTTAAAAAGGAAGAAGAGAAAAAAAGCTATCAGTAAAAGTGAATGTGTCAACAATTATGCAGCATTAATGGATAGATGTGTCAAGGAAACCCCCACCCACCACAGTCCCATTTCAACTATGGAAAAGGTCTTTTTGTTGTGGCTTACTAAAGTCAGGACATCAGATGGGAAGGAGAAAGCAAGTTGTGTGTTAGTGGAGCGAATGAAGTCAAGGAGCTAATTCTGGGTCTTGTATGCAATGCAGTTTCCAGTCTCTCAATGCAGCTGGAGTGAAAGAAAACATCTCAGTCTAAATATAGCATTGGCTGATTTCTATGTGCTGTGCAGTCATGCTGAAAGGTTTCTGTCCTGATGGCCATGTGAGTGGGAGGCTCTTTGCAACCAGGCACCAGCGCTGTGCGTTGCTGCGTTAGAGGATTTCCTGCTGCTCTGAACAATTTATGCCAAGAGCTTGCAATATTCAAGAGCTTTGATTCAAACTACAGTCTCTGCAGTCTTGGCCGTGTCTGCTCATGGACTTTAAAGGACAAAGTGATTTAAGTGATCACTTGATTTAATGATTTAAAGCTTTTCTGTAGACTTAGTGTTCAGCAGTTCTCTGTTTATTCACCCATGCCCCAGTTTGTGGGGCATTATCAGCCTACAGGGTAAGGCACAGCTGGGTGTGCATGGCATGAGGGTGTCCTGGAAGGTTCATGGCCTCTCCCTCATCACCTAATGTGAAATGTGCTTCCGTGGGGAAATACGATAAAATGAGTGAATGGAAGAACAGAATTCAGCTTCTTGGATTGTCATAAATCTGGTCCTGTCCCTTAAGTGAAAATAAGGGCTATCTTTGGGCAGGTGAATTAACTCAACAGAATCTTGAACCTTCTATCTTGCAAAGTGGGGATAATGTACCTTATCCACCCCTGTAAATGGCTTTAAGATACCTGGATGAAAATTTCTAGTTAAACGCTTATTGTTATTTTTAGAGAACTCTGCTGTCTGATTATGCCAGATGCAAATAAACACTCCTGTTTCTTCAATAAAATTGAAGAAGACTGAATCAGAAACTTGGGCCTTCTTTTTCTTTTTTGAGAACTTTTGCACACAGATATGGAGTAATAGTGCCTTTTCTCCTTTGGAATACATCTTCTGAAGACAGGAGAACTACTATTCCTTGCCCAGTTTCTGCTTTCTGACTGACCTTCTTCAATTCTGCAATGATTAATAAACTAGGGCTTGCTAAGAAGATGTCAGAGTTATTATTTTGTTGTTTTAATTTTGAACTTCTGAGTCTCCCAGGTTTAAACTGAAAGAGCAGTGCCCGTATGATACAGCTGCTTTCCATATGTGCTGGAGGGAGGAACGTGTGATTGTGAGGAATATGATGACATCCAAACCAATAAACATTCATCCCAAGGTGAATGGGTGTATCAGTTATATATTTAGACATTCGCTTTTACTGGCAGACTTAGAGCAATTTAAAAGCACAAGACCATAAGAGGAGGAAAGATCATGAGGGTCTGTGAGGGAGACTGACAGGGATGGAGGAGAGGGCTCATCATGAGCTACAGTGATGAAAACAGTGGGAGGTACAGATGAAGTGGAACCACTCTGAGGTTCTCCTTCTTGCACATACTTTATAATAAGAATGGCTGGTTTCCAAAGCTTTGTTTTTAATCACCAGGAATATCTGTTTTGCTATTGATTGCATTTTACTCCCTTAAACCCCTCTGTCTTTGTTCTCAATTTGTTTTTCTATCCCCCATCCTGTGTCTCATTACCAGAGTCCAAAACACCTCTGAAACTGGCACCAATTTAAAATGATACTGACACAGATCAGCCTAGTATATCCTAACAGCCCAGCCTAAGATAATCCTATGATTTTGACATATTATAATAGACTGTTGTTAGGTAAGTCTGTATCTTTGCCATACGTAAAGAAAGAACTCGGCATAAAACCAACCTATGCCTCTAGCGCTGCTTCCCTTGGGGGGAAGCTTCTCCCTAGACAGAAGGAATCAAGTCCTGTTTGGACCTTTCAAATAAAGCATCAGTGGATGTGAGCAGTGTAGAAATATCTCTCTGAGGCACCACAGAACATGCACATCTGGGCTTTGAGAGGAAACACATAAGAATTTTCCATGAGAAGTAGTACCAATCCCCTTTCCAGCTTTTTTCTTCTGTTAACAACATCTACTGCTGCAATAATGTTGAACCTTTTCTCGTCAGCCTCTGCTGTGCACATCATGCCCAGATGAATGAGACAGGGACTTGGCTCCTTGAATGATTAATTCTTTTGGGAATGAAACACACCTACATGACTGAAATTTGGACATATTTTGAGATTCCAGAAGTATTTTTTCACTTGGCACTGTTATTCCAGCATGGTTACAATCACATCACTCTAAATGTCTTTCATTTCTTTTGAGTTAAAGAAAACATCAATTACCAAGCCAAGTAGTACATTTCAGGAATTAAGAATTTGTAAAAATTCTGTAAAAGCAATTAATAAATAAGCAAATAAGCAATTGACAATATATCTAATAATAAATAATTAAGGCATAGGTTTGAGCACAAATATGGTCCTTTAAAATCATTAATCTACATGTGAAGCAAGGTTACTGGTATTTTTGCAGATCACTCAAAAAACAGCATATCCAATTAATTTAAAAAAATTAAAAAAAGGTGCCTAAATCTGTATCAATGCCTATAAGAAAGCAGAAAAGTACTACATGCTGATGTTTCAAACAAAATCCAACTGGATGTAATTGTTGAACATATCATATAATGCTGATGTGTGATGCAAGGCATGACTGTGTCTCTCTAATCTACAGTAGTCCCTAGCGACTTTTTCATTAAGAAACCACAATCTGTAGTTGTCTCTGTTAATTGTAAAGGTAATTCCCAGGACTGGCCAACAATATGTATATTCTCTGATCAACATCTCTCCCATCTTCCTAGGAACCATCTCAGGCAGCCTGATGAAAATCCTGATGGTCACTTACTGGCTCTGCAGTGAAGTATACAAAGGGACTGGTCCCAACAGGTGGGCTCTGAAGGGTCACCCACCACATGTGGCTGGGACAAGCCTGGAAGACATTTATACACTGTATAATTCACATATCAAAATGGAAATATGTATTTGTATGAAATGCCTAATACAATCAGACTTTGCTGTTGGTGTTTTCTTCAAGGCAGCAGGTTTAATAACTTCTTGCTGCTTGCCAGATGTATGGTCTGATGTAGATCATCAGCTGGAGTGCTTTGTGCTTACAAGGCATTGTGGAACACATATATTTACAGTGCCACATTAAAACTCAATTGGCTACTGCTTACTGAACTCACTGTAACCAAGATGCAAGTTTTAAAAGAAAAGTCCATAAGGATATGTTTATCCTCCAATGGAGAATTTTAGATTGACTTCTAGTAAAAGACTGAAGGAATCTCATAGTAATTAACGGTATTTTTGTGATTGTTGAGGTGATCTCACTCATAGCTAATGATGGTAACATACATGCATATGAGAGAGATGTGGATCAGTCATGCAGCAGAGCAGATCCAGCATCTAGTGAAGATATGGAAGGATTAGCAAGTGCATCTGTATGGAAAGAGAGGTACTTAAGCAAAGCATGATGACTTCATGGCACAAAAAGAAGGGTGTGCTATAAAGATCATAGATTTTATATTTTCTTTCCTGTTTCTAAATACCGGTTCAAACAACTGAGTTTAATGGCATTATATTTATATTTACAATACCAATATATGTTAATTTATATCTATATATCTCACTACACCCAATCCTAGAGAGTATGGTTATATCATTTGATCTATGCCTTAACCTTAATGCAGAAGGCCCAGGTGGCCAAGGAAATCCTTTGTATCCTCTCAGAGTGCTGTTCTGTCCCAAGGTTTCCAATGTGCAATGTCACAGAGCGAGGAGAAATGCACCAAACCAAATAATCCAAAACAGAAAATGAGCAAATAAACAGAAGAACTATTGAAGTCATTCATCAGGATGGAAAAAAATATTTTTCTGATTTCTTCAAACAACAAGCTGAAGTTTGAGATTGAAATACAGCACTCACTGAACCCAGAGAAGTTGATTCTCCTTGCCTACTGCAGCAACCCACAGCCCCTAAATTCTATAAGAATTGAGATTTACTGAATCTACACCCATCAGAGAACCCTAAATCCTTAATTCAGTGCCTATAAATTTAATCCTAGCAGCTGTCTGAGAACGCTCTGTAAAAAGTTACTGAACTCTTCCAATTGATGAGGATGTGATCATCTCCCCTTAGCGTTTTATCACAGGGCTGATTTGTGTAACCTGACCTTCCAGCTCATGAGCCTTTGGCAGAAGGCTGATATCAGCAGTTCTGCCCACTCTCATCCCTGTGCTTGCACAGTGTAATACCCACCAGGAAGCAAACCCTCATTCAGGCCTTGTTTAACTGCAAGGGGAACAGAATACAAGAAAAAAATTCAAGCATTTGCATGTAGTTGTCAGTGAGCTAAGCAAGAGAAAAGTAGAAATTGGCTTTAATTTGGATCTTTTTTAACCATCATAATGATGTGGTTAGGGGAGTTCCATAGACTTTTTCCTAAGTGAAATTCAGTGGGTGTGAACAGATCCTCTGAATACCTCAGTGAATCCTGCCAGGGCTCCACCAAGAAACAGTACATCTCCCTGGAGCATGGCAGAAGTTTCAAAAGCAGTAAATTGCAGATTTTGGTCCTTAAAGGACTTTGTTAATCAAAGCTTTACATCTGCAGATTTAACCATTTATACTATTTGAGCTTTTAGCTAATATTATTTAAATAGGGCTTGGAATGTTGTAGGCAGCCAAAATTAGTTTTTCCTCTTAGCATATGGTATGGTATAACAGAACATCTAAGCCTTTAATCTTGCTAAGTAGGAGAGAAAGAGAAAAATCAAACATTTTTTTAAGTCAATAAGCAGCTGATAGTAATATTATATGCATGTGAAGTACAGCAGCTAGTGTTGGAGAAGCTTTGTTTTGCAACTGCAAGGAAGAACTTTTATATTATGGGTTGCTCAACAAAATCCAGGTATTTAAAAAATCCCGTGAAATGAAAGCTAAACTTACACATATGAGACCATTGGTTCCTTTTAGTGCTTTGCAAACAAAAGTACATCTAAGTATGCCAAGCCATAAAAAAGTCACACAGATCCAGTGTGTGACAAACCATTATAGAGTAAACTCACAGTCATCAAAGGTTTTGTTCATAAAGTTAAGCAGAGGCATTTAGTTTGCAGAGCCAGAACCAGAATTTCATTTTCTGTAAGCTGTTTGTTCTTTGCCTTAGATAGAGATTTCATGAAGCAGATTGAAACTTCAAGGTTTCATATTCAGCTTCAGGCCATTCTGATGTATTCATTTGAATTCAAGATGAAGAAAATCTCTACAAAGTTTTCTCTAATTTCTCTGAATTTTTATTTTGGGCACAGTAGATTGCATTCCTGATCTTGCAAACACTTTATGCATGTTCTTAATTTTGTACAACCCTTTGATCTGTGAAACCATAAAAGTTTACCCTTGTGTGTTAACATTTGAAGGACCAGACACATCAGAGTAGCAATATGTGTTTACTTTGAGAAATGAAAAGGAACAACAATACCAGAAGCTGGAGTATTTCACAATCTAAAACCAGACAAATTCTCCTTTGGGGCACATCTAGCAAATCTCAGTTCCCACGCTTTTCTCCAAAATAGCACTTGAAGTTTAACTACTGAAACAACTAGGTAGCTGCTTTAAATGAGGATGTATGCTCTGAATGGCACTGCTAAATCTCTACCTTTCTGAAGTACAGAACTCCAGGACTCTTTTTCTCCCACTGTACAAAGGTGGAAAGACACATGGGAATCCCCAGGTGTGCCTGGCTGGGACAAACATACCTGTGAGGGGAAGGAAGTTTAAGGGAGAAAAAGAAGGAAGAATTAAAAGAAATGAACTCAACAACACAGCAACTGTGATTTGTGTCACATAAGAAGGGACAATTCTGCAGCTGTTCATCACTGTTGGGGCTTTGTCCTGCCTCGCTCTTCCTGCCAGAAGGGGGAGAGAGTGACTTTGTGTAATCTGGCTTCTGCTGGTGCCCTGCAATACCAACCCACTCCTGTGTAGGAGAGGGCCAACAACACAAAGTAAAGCATGCATTTGCCTACATCTGTGTAAGACCTATAGATATCAAGGTGTGAATGGACTCTAAACAAACTAAATGGATAGATATCATTGCTCTTCCATGGCTAAAATCCCATTTGTTTAAATATCTGCCACTTGTTGCTAAAGCTGTGCCAAATAGAAGATTGCACTTGGTAAAAGATAGAAGTAATGTTCCTAATTAAAACAGATTCTTAGAATATTTTTCTTGATAAACAAGTCTCAAGATAACTTTGTTCCTTTATGAGGCAGTCCTGTTGATTTTGCATTAATCTGGCAGATTTTTGTCACTTGGGAAAAAAAAAACAAAACACCAAAACCCAACTATAAAGTCTTTTTATCTTTATTCCATTTTCCTCTGGCTTCATTTAAAAAAATAATTTCCTTATCTGCTGTGCAGCCTCTGTTCAGTCCTTGTCAGAGATGTGTTTCTTCTTCAGCACTATCAACATCAGTACATTTGCTGAAGTTAAGCTATCTCTGTTGTCTAGAAAGCAGTTTCTTTGCTGGCTTTAGACTTAAAAGAGAAACAAAACAAAAAACCAAACCCTTGGCAAACTTATTTTTAAACAATGCCTGGTATTTAATGAAGCATTCCCAGCTGTAAAAGATGTAACACCACAGGTGAATTACAAAACTCACATTAAATCTGAGTTGCTCTCAGAAGTCTGTTTTTGCCTTCCTGACAGAGTGGTCCCATCCTGACACTGCTGCCTCTTCTCTGCCAAGCAGTAGCAGGCGACGAGCCTTTCGTGCTGATTTCTCTTTGGAAGATCAATCAGTAATGGTGAAACTGGGTATAATCCAAGAGTAACTGCTTCATTTACTGCCTTGGGCCAGAGACAGTCAATCAACAAGCATAATAAAAATTTCTTTCTGTGTTTTCCAGAAAAAAATCGACTGCTTTAAATCAGGGACCAAACCAGAGACTAAAGCCTTCAGCTTTGCACATAGTACCTAACCTATATCTCTCCTTTCTATACAGAATCTGGCATAATCTAAAAACTAAATGTCCCATGCTTCATCTTAGGTACTTTCTGGCATACAAAGACATGTGTAGCCCTGCCCCACAAACAGAGGAATTCAGAAGCCCTATTTAATTATCCTCCTGCATAATGCTGTCTCTAAAGTACATTTCTTTATGAAACATGTATTCTACTTCAGCCTCAGATTTCACAGATCCTGCTGTAAAAGATGGTTAACAGCCTGAAGAGCAAAGTAAATTTTCAAATGTCAGAAGGATCTGTGTGACAACATATTTGTGAGATTTGTGTGATGGGGGGGTGCGGTGATTCAGCAGGAGAAAGCAACAGGGGGGAATTACAGCACCACAATAATTTTTAAGTATATATTTAAAAAAAGAAAAATCTTTCTCCGCAATGGAACAATGTTTCAAACCAGGAGGTATAGGGATGTAAGAATTCTTTTGGCCAGGAGTACTTTCCTCTGCAGGACATATAGTATCATTTAAGCCTTACAGGACATGGTGATATTTATATAGCAATTTTCCAACTCTGTCTTGTATTGTTACCAGATATTTCTCCTCTTCTCTTCTTGTGCTTGTGGAGGAAGGGATTGAAAGGCCTTTGATATCCCATGGGTTTCAAAAACAAGATGAAGCTGGGAAGAGTAAAAATGAGCCACCGCTGTCAGAACAGAGGAAATAAAAGCAACCCAGGTTCATAACACCATTTGGGAGAAAGGCACAGGGGGAAATGGATATTATTTCTTTTCATTTTCATCTGCCAGATGAAATCAAGTTCACTCTCAGAAGGAAGCTTGAAAATAAGTCTTCTAAGACAACGACTTTTCTGGCTAGATAATCAAAAAGGATGAGAAAGATATCCAAAGAACTGAGCTTTTCATGTGTGGGTATGTCCATAAAAATGGGTGCAGGCTGTAGGTTGAATGGCCCAGACATGAACCATCTGTGACTTGGAAATTACTGAGCTGTCCTAGCACCCAGTTCTAGTGTAAATAGACACTAAAACATACTAATGTGCTGTGTGCTGTCTGAAATGGAGATAGATTATGTCTGTCTTCTCAGAGAATAGACAGAAAAAGGTCATCCCTTCCATACAGTCATGTGCAGCATTATCGTTAGCTCATAATGCACATTAGCCAACTAAAAGGAAACATTTCCAGGAAAGTAATGGATCTGTTAGTTCCTCTGGTTCAGTAGCCAACTTTTCCTTTTGTTCCCATGATGATTAGTTTTCAAAACATATGAGAAAAGTAATTCCCTTTGTCTAGAAACATTAAATAACCCTATCATTAGTAGTTCAACACTCGACAATTTGTAAACTAGGTATTAACAGTTCAAAACCAAGAATCAGTGGCTACCTAAGACATTGCAACAAAACTGCTGGCCAGTTGTGACTTTTAAATACTGAAGGGAGAAAGAGATTTTTTTTCTTTTGTAAATTAGATATTTTTCTGGCAACAATTTTAGCAAATTCTTCTCTTTTTAGTGACAACTCTGGATTGTTTTTTCACCATCTTTGCACACAACCAAGATGCTTCTGCCTCCCAAACAAACAATGAAGATTTGGAACTGCAGGCAAATCAGTGTTTGGATGATATGCTCATAAAACCATCAAGGAACTTAGATTCCATCCAGAAGCTGATGTTCACAAGCCAGCTCATTATACCTTTGCTAAGAACCTTATACAACTTTTTGGTTTCCTTTTACCAGAGCCTGGAACCAGAAATGGTGCCAACAGCAAGGCAAGAGAAAAATAATGAGTTTAGAGCTCTCCTGAAGAGGGGGTTACATGAACCTGACTCCACATTAGGTGGTGGGGACAGCAAAAGTATCTTATTTTCTGAGGAAGACAGAAGAGCAGGCCAGCTGGCAGCTCCTGAGGACCACAGAGAGCAGGAAAAGAGCCAACTGGAGCAGATAGGCTGAAGGCTTGGGAGGTGCTTGGAGAGAGACCGTGGGAATGGGCAGGGGGAAGGCTGCAGAGGTGGGAACTGTATTCCAGAGCTTTGGTTGATGTGAGTAAGGAGCTTGCTTCTGACTTGATAAGACATATCAGACATGCTGGTGAAGGGATTTGGGAGCAGAGGGACAGGAGGGAAAGGAGAATTTAGCTATGACTTTAATGAGTGGAAAAGCTACATTTGAGAAAATCACAGAGCCAGCATAAAGAAGCAGCCAAGAACTGAACCTGAGTTGTGCTGGAAGGAATTGGTAGAATTTTGAACAGCAAAAAGGAATAATTGACTCCATTTAATGACAGGGCTCACATCAGAAATAGGTATGTCAACTTATATATGGAGTCATATATTTTGCTGTCTAGCTCCACACCAACATACATAGGAGATGGTAATTTCACAAGTTCTGTTTTAAATCATAGCCCTCCAAGTTATTGTCATGTGAAACTTGATCTGTACTATAATTAATGGAAGTTTAGAGCAGCTTAGCTAAGGAAACATGGAGTTTGAAAATGTATAAATAGAAATTAATTGCTTTAAAAGCCAGTATATTATCATAAAATATATTACAAAAGCAAATGTAGGGGGTGTATTACACAACAGATCAAGTCATCATAATAATCTCTTCTGGCTTTAGTATGCAGAAAATTTATAAAGGGACATCTAATTTGATACCCTGAAGGGTTTGTTCAGGATTGGCTTCTTAGCTGATTTATGGAGATCCATGGGCAGAGGCAAGTTCAAAAAAAGATGTAAAAGACTGATGTGTGAAGTGGTTCTCTTTGATGCCATAGAAAGGCCCTACATAAAACTAGGTCAGCTTTCCTTTGGTAATGGAAGATGTGTCTCACCTGCCTCAGTAACCTGTGCCTGCTCTAGAGGAAATCCCATTCACTGCTCTCTTGTGCCTACAATTAGGGAGATTGAGTCTCTCAAGAGGCCTTGAAAGACACTACATTTTCCCCAGCTGACTGCGCAGGAAATACAGAAACCTCCTTTAAAGTGACTTCCCTGCTATATACTGTTATCTGGATCCTTTGCTGAAGGGTCTGCCATGAAAGTCTTGCTCCGCCATCCCACTAATGTCCTATCTACAGAGAAAGCTTGAAGCAGCATTTTGTCTTAGGCCTGGCATTTGTGAAATACTTGTTAAACTACCTCAGATATCATTAGATGAGTGCCAAGGAAATTTAGGAAGAATTCCAGTTCAACAAAAGTAGCTTTCCAAAAATCTGTACATTTTGGATACTCACAAGGGGATCAATTAAGGAATCTTGTGAAATATTTGCAGTGCCAGAAGATGTTGGTTTTTTGAGATTCAGGAGCCCAGTATGCATGAAATATTGGGGGTTTTTTTTAGAAGTAAGAGCAGAATCACATATCTAAGCTGCTGAATTGTTAATATTTTTAAAATGCATAACATTATTTTGTAATGAATCTGGTCTTTTTGTTCCATAGTCTATATTGAAAAGATCCCTTCCCCCCTTATTTTTTTAAGTTTTGCCCTATCTTCACGAAGTTCACTAATAACCTGAGCATAGTTTGCTGGCTGTGTTTTTCCATGAATCACAGCTAGATGTGCTCTTCTAGTGCTTTATGAAACACAAAGTCAAAACAGAATAGCAGAGGGAGTAAAATGTAAGGTCAGACAAGCAACGTACAACAGGACTAGGAACTGAAGCCAGACAACCTTGTGCTTTCATTGCAAGGTCTTTCTCCTCCTCCAGCCCTTTTAAGCAGAAATGCCTAACACCTTGGTGCTTTCAGCAGGTTTCCATACTAGGCACATCTCTGGAGGTCAGAGGAGGGTGGGAAAATCTCTCTTTGTCAGTGCGTGGGAGGGCCCTGACAGCTGCAGGCGGAGCTGGGGCCCATCTAAACCAATTTGGCAGCTCTTGCTGTGCTCTGGCCTCTGGAGATGATGACCTGGAATGCAAAGTCTCCTGCTTTGTGTGGTCTTGTGCCTATACATGCTGCACAAGCCTAATGCTAGTCTTGCAAGAAGAGGTAAGTTATAGAAATTACTCAGGTATGTAGAAATCTTAATTAAAACCCATGAACTCAGCACAATCCATAAGTATCTCAGTCTAATTTCTGGGATGAAAGTTGGAAATCAGGAGAAAAAACTACAAAATGAAGGAAAGAAATACCTTACTACAGCAAATTACTCTGAAAAGAGTAAATATGTCTTCATTGTAACTTTGAAAAATGAAAGTTTTGGCCTGGTCTCTACTGTGGCATTATCTCAGACTAAGAAAGGAGGTGATGAATTTGTTGGGATACTCACTGGAGAAACTGCTTGATTGCAATCTGGCCTGCTGCTTAAGGAAAATAAAATTGAGTTCTCATCAGGCAACAAGCCTGTATAAGTTAATAGGCTTTAATAATAGCACCTCATTACATTTTTTATAAAACTGCCTGGGAAATGAATGCTGGAAATACAAAGGAAAGCTCTAAGGGATCACAGTTATAAAGCAAAGATAACAATATTACAGCATTTCAAAATAATGCATATACTATACTGGATACCACACAGAATTCAGTAACTGGGATTAAGGCCAAGTAAGCTTTTTTGAATGGATGTCCAAAGCAGATGGGAGACCTGACTCATACTTTGGAATAGAAAAATGATTTCTGGGACAAGGTGTTTGGGAAGCCTGATAGCATTCAGAAAATTAGGGGGTACTAGCCTCTGTGAATGCTGATGTATGGTAACAATATTGTGGTCGCTATTACAAAAGTCACATTTGCCAGCAAATAATACTAATGGTAGTCATACTTTTTGTATCCAAGGCACACCACTTCTTTCCCATGGATTTTTATTACCTCTGTGCAGTAACTGTTGACAAACATTTACATTTTTGAAAAATGATGAGCACTGTGTTTGTGAACTTGGAGACATGGCTGTTCCCAATAACTGGTCATTAATCAAAGTTGTGGTGAAGGAACTCAGACTCAGTGGAGGTAGGTAAGAGCAGCAAGAGAAGAACACTTTTGAATGGATGCATGAGCAAACAGCATACACTACATAAAATAATGCTTTTATCAGTGAGGTCAGTCACATTGCCTGTAGTAAGGATCATATTTAGGGGTTTTATGTGGGAGCCAGGGCTCCCAAGACTGACTGATGGAGGAAAGCACCTCTGTAGGATGATGCAGAGTATCTGAGTCGTACTGCAATTAGGATATTAATTTAGATACCTTCTTCTTTCCTTTTCCTATACTTAGAACCTCAGCAGGTACCTAGATTAAGGGATTAAAATCAGTCAAGACAAATTTTATTCCCTCTGCTCCAGTGTGTTCAGCGCCATGAAATGTCTCTGGGGGCTGTGTGTGCCCTGTACTTCATGGGACTTTTTAGTATATCAGGGACATGTGTCCTCTGATCCTGTGTCCTCAGGGATAAAGCTATATTTCAATTAGTGTTTCAAATTTGTCAGGTTGTCATGGTCAGTTGCTGACTAGAGATGAGGCTTTCATGTGACACTCTCTGACTCTTCTGGAATAGCAAAGTATCTTATATTCATCTCGTTTGAGGGGTTTCTTATGGGAGTTTTTGATGACAACTCTGAACATGTGTGGCTAATTCTTGCCTGGTAGAGTCTGGCTGTTTTTTCTTTGAGGAATGAAGTCATAAGAGATGGACTCAAACCAGAATGTGACACATTCCTGGGAGGTGGGGAGATGCTTCTTCCACCCCACCGAGGAGACCTGAGGGCAACACCAGAGCCTCGACACTGAAATGTTTCAGAAGGCAAGGTTCATGTCAAGACTGAGTGTGAGTGCTCATTAAATATTAAATAATAGTATGGTTCAGATCTGAATCCAAACTTCTCATCTTGCACCATTCCAGCTAAGCTGGTTATGAACGGGAACATGGCTCGGAAACCCCTTTGAACTTTGGAGGAATTTTGGTTCTGGATCTAAAAGCCAAGTTCAGTAGTGTGTAGCAAGGGCTTTCAGTCAAAAGGGAGGCATGAAAGGAAATAATTCAGGATTATTTTTATAACATATTCGAGTAAACAAGAAGAAAAAAGTCAAGTCATCTGTGACTTGTATTCTAATTGCCAAAAATTATCTAAAAATACAGATTAAAAATATGAAACAGGCTTGTCTGAGTACACTTGAACCACTATTTCACAAAAGTTTTAACTGTGGAAAAAGAAACTTTATAACACCACCTGCTGTTCAGCTGGTTTTGACCTGACCCCTTTCTCCTTTTCTTGTTATTATAAACAGTGAGCTCTTTAAGTGAGAGCTGTTTAAAGGATAGGGGCTGTAAGTGTTCCTTCCTAGATCCCAGATGCAGTGGGAGACTGATGGGCTTTTTGATCTTTATTTTATGAGTGTCTGATAAATTGCCTCTGGCACCTGGCAACTGAAATTTCACTATCTGAAAACTAACCCTTATGTCAAACAATGTGGCCAGTCTCATACTCCAAGTTAAAGAGCTGCATGCATTTAAGTACAGGATGTTTTCCAACATTCAGTACAGTATGTGGTGAAGCCCTGCTTCACATATTATTATTAGACAGATCCTCAGCTGATGTAAATTGGCATAACCCTATATGATTAAAGGAGTTGAACTGTTTTACATCAGTTGGCAACCTGGTCCAAAGTGCAATACACATACTTTTGATTTAAAATAGTATTTTGTATGTGATTCTTCAAAGGTTGATATGTTTCAACTTTTTCAATGTATTTCCCTGCAGCCTCTGTTTTTTGTTTCTGAGGCAAGTTAAAAAAAAAAGAAAAAAAAAGTATTAAGATAAAGGATCATGAGTAATGTTCTCTGGTTTGCTTGTTTGTTGGCTGCTTGAGATGGAAACTGAGCTATCATGTATTTGAAATCAAAGTCTCAAATGGTGCTCTGGGTAATGACTACCAAAATGTGTGCCCTGGGGGAAGACACCCTGGTCCCCACTTTGCTTCTCATGTGTTCTGTCAAATGATAGAAAAACTCATGCCTTTTTTGTCAGAATTGAAAAGATCAGCAACAGATCTGCCTGAAAGACTGGGATTCCTGTCTAGTAGTAATCCCAACATTTTATATTTTTCTCATCTTCTTTTGCAACAAGGATTTTCGAGGGAAAACAAAAGAAATGGAGGAGAGAACTTATGAGGAACAATGATGAAAACAGTGGGAGACGTACAGATGAATTGGAACTACTGTAAGGAAAAAAACGTAGAGGCAGCAATTCACATATGTAAATAAACCAGAACATGGTGCAGTCCTAAGTTCAGAGGTTGTAAGACCTGTTTCTTGTATGGGCAGCCAAGGGTGGCTCAGAGTTCTCTGCTGGGCTTGCTAGTGGGAGGAAGGCTTTAAATGCTCCCTTAATCAGGGGAGTCTGGAAATGTCAGCTGGGTAAGACAGAGCATTAAATCTCAAATAGAGCAAGGATCCATTTCTTGTGATGGGCATCCAAGTGGCATCCAAGTGTGACTGAATTTACAACCCAGCCTTGTGCACAGTCACAATTGTTTTCTGTTGACCAAGACACATCCACATTTTAGGTTTCTCCAGAGGAGAACATGCCCTCACCTACCATATGTGCCTCTTTATTTCTTGCTGCCATCCTCCACCACCCTGACATATCCTGCAGAAGGGCTGGGTGCTGACTTTGGAAGGAGGACAGCGTTCAGCACCCAGCGTTGGAGTGCAGGTTGGATGGCTCCATGGGAGACATCCTGTTGAAGGATGACATCCCACCCAGAGGGCTAATAAGATGGTTCCTTTTACAGGAAAGCTCATGCTGACAAATTGTCTTTGAAAACAATGCTGTTTTCTTAGAGCAGAGCATTCTGTGTTTCCTCGCAGGACAGGCAGCGTGGCTGGCAGGGTGCTGTGGGAGGGCTCCACACATCCGAGCTCTGGGGCAGGCTTTGCCTCCGGGCTTGTGCGGGGGTATAGATGAACACCCCTGGAATTACTTTGCATCTCTTTCTACCCCCAGCCTTGCCTATTAAAATGGGATCATGTAAAACCTAGCACAAATTAAGCCTGGAGCTTAGAAGAGGCTGTTAGTTGCTACTGAAGCACAAATAAAAATAATCCATAATTCTTCCACAGAACACTTAAAGCAAACAGTCTGGGAAAGAAACAGCCACATTTTATTTCACTGAAAAATCGCATAGGACAAAAGGAAATGCAGATGTTCTGACTGAACTGTCTTATGAGTTGTTGACTAGTTAATTAATCAAAGTTGTCTAGTGATTTATTGATTAACAGAACTTCTGCAGTCATGAACACGTCAAATTTCACAATGGAAAATTTAGCAATGGAAAAAGTCTGGTTTTTTAGTTCCTTCGTTAATCAAGACAGAGAATGGCATGAGAACTGAGGACATTTCATGTATTAAGCTAATGCCAGGCAACCTAATTATGTGATAGTATTGCTTCGGCAATTTTGATTGTTTTTTCCATGCAGCTTTTTTTCAAGTGGAAATTTTTTTTTCATATTTTAACAGTGCTTGCAATACCCCCCATATAAGAAGTCCTTAAGTAATGTCTTTAAGTACATACAGACAAAAGTATGCAGTATTTCCTGTGATTGTAGTCACATTTGCTAGTCTAATAAAGGATAAATCCCAAAGGAGTTACCTTTTCTGTAGCTGGGAAAGCACAGGAGTAAAAAATATTTAAGTTTTCTTGGAAGACTGAGACCTACCTTAACTATCAGTGTTGCTTTCCTCCCTATTCAGCCCTACGATAAAAAGAACATAATAAGGGCTATTTTTTGCAAACATTTGCCCCTCTGTAAAGTTTTCTATAAATATTTAATTAATGAGTGCAAAAAGCTAATTAAATATATTCATTTGAATTGTTATTCAGAAGACACTGAGGTCTGTCACTATGGTCATATGTCCTGGAAGGTTAATTTTCTCTGTCATAAAGACGATGAGTAGGAGGCCAGTCCTGCATGATCATAAGCCTCCCCTTTGTACTTGGTGAAGGTCAGCTGTAAACGGGTCTGTTTCTCCAATGTGCAGGTGTATCACAGAATCATCTGGGCTTTCAGGGACCTTCAGAATCACCCAGATCCAACCCCGCTGCCATGGGCGGGGTCACCTTCCACTAGATCAGGTTGCTCAAAGCCCCATTCAACATGGGCTTGAACAATTCCAAGGACGGAGCATTCACAGCTTCCCTGGGCAAGCTGTTATGGTGCCTCATCACCCTCACAGTAAAGAATTTCTTCCTAACATCTAATTTAAACCTACTCTCTTTTGGTTTAAAGCCAGTACCTCTCATCATATTCCAACAGGCCGTCTCCAGCTCCATTGTAGGCTCCTGTTCTTCAGACTCAATAGCCCCAACTCTCTCAGCCTGTGTTCATAGGAGGGGTTTTCCAGCCCTCTGTGGCCTCCTCTGGACTTAGTCCAACAGGTCCATGTCCTTCTTCTGTTGGGAACCCCACAGCTGAGCATAGTACTCCAGGTGGGGGTCTCAATAGATTAGAGTAGGGTGGGAAAATTCCTGTCCTTGACCTGGTAGACACACTGCTTTTGATGCAGCCCTGGACAGAGAATCACAAAATCACAGGATGGGTCAGGTTGGACAAGGCCAGAATCCTCAGGCACCTCTCCTATCTCCATGACCATACAGTTGGCTTTTTTGGTTGTGTGTGCATTTCCATGTCATATTGTGCTTTTTGTCCACCATCACTCTCAAGTCCTTCTCCCCACAGCTGCTTTCAACCCATTCTCCACCAAGCCTGTACTTGTCCTTGGGATTGCCCTGACCCAGCTACAGGACCTTGCACTAGGCCTTGTTGAACTTCATGATGTTCACATGGGCTCAACCCTCAACCCTGTCAAGGTCGCACTGAATGGTCTCTCATATATTATAAACATCTTTCAGGACAATTGTGCACCAAACTGGGTAAGACATTCTGTAGGAATGTCCTCCAGCAGAGCATGGAGAGGTCAGGAGGTTCATCAAAAGATATGATGACCCTGTCAAAAGAGGTTTTCCTAATAATGTCCCCGTGTCAGCAGCTGGTAGAAAGTTCACTTTCTGGTTTCATTACTCTTCAGCAATGCTAGGTCTATTTATTGTATTGCACTCCATTGTTTCATATTTATTGTATAATATTTCACAACATATTATTTTACATGTTGTTATTTATACAAGTAAGTCTGATTCCAGAATAGGAAAGGTGATTTGAATTGGACTTCATTACATCTTCCTGGCTTCTGGAGCAGCCCACTGGAACAGCCCTCAGCTTCAAAAGTTAGCATGGCCGTGATGCTACTCATTTTGACACAAGTGCTGAACTAATCTTTGGCTCAGTACGTGCTGAGGGAATTCCATCAGATCATTTACACACACCTGCACTTAATGTACTTAAAAAATGAGGTAATACCATTTTAATGACAGAAATTCTCAGATTCTTGAGCTGATAACTTTGTTTGAGAAGGCAGTTACTCTTTTCCCAATGGGAATAAAGAAAATAGGGGTTTTTTTTCTGTTAATAGTAATATCTGGATATTCAATCCACATAATTTTTAATATAACTTTGAATTACCTATGATGAAGAAATCTGAAGAACTTTTTCTAATAAAAAAGTGAAGCATATATAAAAAAAAAAGAAAAAAAGGAAGGGTATCTTAAATAAAAATATTATAATACTGACAATACAAGTAATCTGAGAGGATAGGCCTGTTTTTAGAAGTATAGGGATATAGTCTTGTGCATATATGTGTCCTGTATTGCAAAGATAAAACTTTCACATAAATTAGTAGGAAAAAATTACTGGAATAGGTTAAGAAAATGTAACTCTATTAAGGAGTTGACTTTTCATTTTCATGACCATACTGTTGCATTCTTTTAAATGCTTGAACCCTAAAAAGAATTTTTAAAGTGATTTTTTAGGGACCTTTTCTCAGTGACTAGCTTGCTTTCTTTGAACCTGCATTGCATCTATCTTTGCACACAAAATTTCTTCTAATGTCCACAGAAGCCCTATGAGAAGTACAGGTGTAGGATGCACATTAATTATCTGAGGATTAAAAACCTACTGTGAAAAGACAGAAATTTATTCTCTTCCAAAATCATAGGGGAGACTTCTAATGAAGATTAAAGTCCGAAATGTACAAAAACTACTCCTGTACCTGTATTCTGTTACTCTGTGACACCTCAAGTCCCCACAGGGTAATAGGCTCTTTCATAGGGTGACAGGCACTTTCCTCTGGGGACCACAGAGACCACAATTCTCTCATCTATCTATTAACAACCAGCTGGGAAAATTCATATCTGAATAATGAACCAATGCATGGTCTTCAAAATCCTCTCCTCCTTTATTCCCTGTTTCCCAGGAGTAATTTTCTCCAGTGCATTTTATTTGACTTACCCAAGCCTCAGGAATCACTGTGGTCACTCAAGCCACTCATCTTCCTGGGTTGCAGCCTGCCTAAAGCCAGCACTCGACACAGGCCTCAGTTAAATCTGCAAAGAGAGGTGGAGTGAATCAGATCTTCCAATGCTACAATTAATAATAGTTTGGCTCTTGTTCTGTAAAAGCTTGACATAGTATTTATTACACCTATGGGTTGCAAAGGATCTACTCCAGCAGTAAAGATTACACCCAGAGTTCACAGCATTTGGCTCTGATGTTTCATACATTCTGTAATGCATGCTACAAAAAGGGGTGGTTCTTTGGCTCACAAATGGAACATTTCTTAATAGAAATGGGAAACAAATGCAGCAGTACCTCTTTGACACTAGCCTGCAGAACCCAGTCTGGGGGCACACGGCATCAGTGCTGTGCAATGTTTGAGATGTGTGAAGGGGAATGATCTTGGGTTCAGCTGAGATTTGCAGCCTGAGCCCTGTTCCTGGTCCCAACACACTCTGGGGAATGGAGGAGAGATCCAGCTGCTGTGATCTCCAGAGATATCTCCAGAGATACAGATGCTGCTTGGAAGAGCAGCACACAAAGGCCATAGATAAGCAGAGACTTCTCAGTTGCACAGACATTCAGATATTTGTTCCTCAAGGACCTTTGTACCTGTTTCTTCATGATTTTCTCACCTTTCTTTTCTTTGTTTATTTCTCTCTTTTCAGGGGGAGCTGAAGAAAATGGAATAAGTGGAGCTCCCTGAGTGCTCCCCTTCCTCTCGTTGGCTTTGGGCTGTAAGAGGACATGTCACCCTCTGGTCCTGAGCTGACACTGTGTTGAGCAGTGGCTTTGAAAATCCAGATCCAGCAAGAACCCAAGGAATTCCAACCTTTGATCAGCCACACGGCACCACAGGTGATGTGTCATCACAGAGGCAGGGACTGCACATTTTAGTCAGGGGTTGCCTTTAATCTCTAATTTGGCAAAACAAACCAAAATAAAGCAGAAATTCCCCTGAAGCATTTAATTTTTGCCTTTAATGCCAGAGAGCTTAAGTGTGGCAGTTTGGTGATGTGCTATGCAAATTAAAGCTGTGAAAAAACAGAGCTAGTTAAACACAAGTTTTTCTTTAGCAGGTAATTATTCTTAGCTGTTTCCACATGCCTCCTTACATCCACGAAACCCTGGTACATTACAATGAAAGACTTATTTCAGAACTCACACGTGCACTATTTTGTTAGCAGTGGAAGCACAAGCAGAACATCTGGGTGCCAAGTTCAAGCAAAGTGCAAGATTTTTTTCTGAATTCAATGTTGGTGTGTCCCATCATGTAACTATGATATATGATAAAAGGAAAAATCACAGCCAAACTCAACCTTGTTCAAGGCAAGGTGCTAGTGAAAGGATGGGATGGAAAATAAGTACTAATGGATTAATGTTCCATGATAAATGTTTTATTATAAAAGCTAGCGAGTGATTAGATAATTCTTGCTTCCAAAAGCAGGGTTTAAATATTTCTGCTTGGCTAGAAACCAAAATAAATACATCACTTAACTATCTGGTTTATAGGAACATCTATATGAATAAAAAAGTAATACATACTTTGTTCCTTTTGTACAGTAGGTGTAATAAATAACCAGTTATAGCAATGTGCTACTTACTGTTTGGAGCTGTTACGATACATAAAAAGAAATTATTACAAGTATTAAAGGTACAGCCAGAATTCTCCTCCATACAACAGAGCTACACTGTTACTAATGAAGATAATTTTCAAAGGGTTCAGCTGTAAAAGTCCAGATAAAGAAATCTTCCTCTTTAAGGAAAATGAAGATACAAACATAGAAAAAACCTGAATAATTAGATTCATAAAATTTGTACAAACACTTGAGCCACAACAATTTTTATTTCCACCAGTACAACAGATTTTGAACACAGGTGGACTTGTCAAAAGGATATAAAGATATTAAGTATAATTCCTTATAAAACTTTTTTTCTGTAGATATCTTTGTTAATTAATGGATCTCAAAATACTTATGGGGCAAATTAATTTTATCCCTGTTTCATTGGTCAAGGTATTCAGAAAAAAACAGCTTACTCAGCACCCTCCAACAAATCAGACTGCAGATGTCTCAGGTCCAATTTAATACCATGTTTTAAAGATCATGATGGCACTGATTGCCTTGGTTATACTTGGTGCAAATGCTTGATACTTTCTGCTTAAGGAGGCGTCTTTAGAGGTGCAGCGTCCTGAAGTCATCTCTGGTGCCTTCCGTGCAGTTTTCCCAGAATAACCAATATAATTTCAAATAACATCTACAAGAATTCAATCTGGGAAGCCTGGCTGGACGTTGAGGAGAGTTGGAAGATAAATGGGAGCTGAAGAAAATGGAATAAGTGGAGCTCCCTAAGTGCTCCCCTTCCTCTCGTTGGCTTGAGATCTCCTTCTGTACAATTGTGTACAATTGCTGAAACATGGATAAGAAGGTTAGAAAAAATGATGCAAACTCTAAGTCACAGATGCAGTCACAGTCACAGTTCATTGACTTAACAAGAATGAACAGTCAGAATGAACAAACACAGGAATGTGTGAGCTATGGGGAGGAGGACACAGAAGTTGTTTTGCTAGAACATCAAATTAAGAGTAAAGCAGAATAATGCAGAGAAATGGGCTCATGCTCTTTCCTTCTGACAGCTTAGGATCTAAGTCTGCACCCTGCTTCTTGTTGAACACCCTTGATTTTGTTCATGTCACTCTGGCTTGCCTGGGTCATTGAGAGATGCTCCAAGTGCCAAGGGAATATAAAGACATGAACAACAGTAAAAGCAACCATAAGTTGATCATATTCACACTGAAGTAACCCATTTTAAAGCATGACCTTGTGCTTCTTTAATGTTACAACTCTCCCAAAAACTAATTTTAAGAGCTCAGGCTGGTCTCAATATGAAAGGCAAACATACCATTCTCTTAGTCCGGGCAGCCTAGGAATAAGTGAGCATTTATGCATTTTTCTTCTATCTATAATTTAATATTTAATAAATATATTTAGTACATGGTGTCTGCTGACAGTGGGATGCTGGATGCCCTTATGCATTGTTGCTCTGTCTTCTGCAGTCTCACCACCTTGTTCTGTGCACAGGATGAGAGAACCAGAGCATGAGTGGACCTACTAAGTCGAAGTTCCCTGGACTTTGGAGAGATTGTCCTGGCCAGCAGTTTTGGGCTCAGGCAGACTAGCCCTAAAACTGAGCAAATATGGGGGTTCCAGTCTGCTCTGAAGTCCGTGCTATCACAGCTGTGCTGCAAACAGTCCTCAGATACTCCTTAAAATGCTTACTCAGGAATGTCTGCTCACACTACACTCACTGCAGTGTAAACACACCCTCAAAGCAGATGTAGAACATGCCCCAGAGGGAGATAATGCAACACCCAGGGATGGCTGGTGAATAAAGCAGCCTCCATGCAGTCACTCTGCCCTGCACATCTGTACTATGATGAAGGTCAGACTTCAGCTTGGTGCAAAGCTAGTGGAGCATGACAGCCGCCTAAAATACGATACAATAAACATATGGGAGTGTTGCTTTCTTCTGCTGCTATCAGTCTTATGGATGTCAGTGGAGCAAAGATTTGGCCTGTGCTGTACTGCCCTACAGTAGTTTTACAAACAAGGTAGATTTATATGGCTTTGGACTTAAGCTACTGCTGCAAAAACAAGTCCTGTAGAAATGTTTGGTGTGAGAGTATTTATAGAGAAGCTACACTGGTTTCTATTGTATTAATGCTGAGGCTCTCTTAAAGTTATGCAGAGCATAATTGTTTTCCATTTCTGCTAAGGGAGGGGTAGAACATTACACTTTTATGGAAAGATCCCCAGTCCTAATATCACTGGCTTAAAATAAACCCCTTTATGAAAGTACTTGAATTAAGTCGTGCACTGAAAGCCAACAGAGGAAATTGTATTGAATTGTCTTGCATATAAGATACTAGGAAATGCATCTGGTGAAGCTGTGCAGCACATCCATGAGTAAAGATACATGACCACCATTGCAATTTAACACACTGTATCCTCTGAAGTTCAACAAACACCAGAATTTGAGTTTGATGGGTGCTGAAGCCTATTTCACAAAATTATCTGGTCATGCAACTCACATATAATTGAAATAGGAGCTGATTGCTTTAAATAGCTTTGATCAAATGGACCCAATTTTTTTATCTATCAAACTTCACTATATTTTCAAAATATATTTCTAATATTAAAATGTTGTCAAACACTGGAGGAGGAACTGTTCTAATGAATGTTTTACAACAATTATTTAAACATCCTCACTGGAGCATGAAAACAGTGTGCCCATGAGTAACCTGAAGAAGATGCAGGAAAATCCTTTTCTCTATGTGGTACAGAAGTGACTTGAGGGCTCCCAATTATCTGTTGCCTTTTATATTGCTGAACTTCTTAAAAATAGAACAGAACTATCACATATAAATCCATGGGATGTATATGTAGTTGGGGAGGCTTCATCCCTTCCCAATGATCTGTATGAACTGAGCAATAACATATTTCTCTGAGTGCAAAGTTTGGGGCCAGAACATCGATTTTTTCAGAAGGCCTGGGACAGGTTTGCTTTTGAAAATGACCTTTCATCATAAAATTAATTTTTTTAGTGCTTACAGAATTTGGGGCATTGGGGTGTATCTTGCAGTATTTTGAATCAAAACTGGCAAACATTGGAGTGCATGTTACCATCCCTATTTGTCTGAGATCCTGGGATGGGGTTGATGCTGTGCTTGTGTCCTCAGCCACAGGGAGGTTTGGATTTTCCAGTCTTGAATTTGCACAGGTGAAGGGCAGCAGATGGGTGTGCTCATGCAAGCCAACCTTGGGGTGCTATCTCAGGTACGAGTAACACTTATACACCACAGGCAAAGGCAAGCTTTCTTCAAAGCACTGATCACAGTAAGAGCCTAAATAGGGTTTTCAAAACCACTTTTTGAGGTGCCTATCTCTCCTTAATGGCTATAAAGAGAGTGTAGGGTGACTGGCCTCTGAAATTAGTTGCTTCCATTGATATTGTGAATATCCACTGAGGGCCACCTGGAAAGGATTTGCTTCCTCCTGGCCCTCTGAAGATTGACCTCATTCAGTCAGGCTGTGCTCCTGGGTGAGCTTTTGCCCCTGCCTGAACTCAGATAGAGTGAAGGTTTGTTTATATCCAAACTGAATTAAAATTTCCATGTAGTTCAGGTCATGGAGCTGTGTGAAAACTGCAGCTCTGACTCCAGGGAGTCTTGGTTTACAGCAGACCTCTTAAACAAAGAAACATGAATTTTCTGTTTTTCCCCACTCCTCTGATTCCCCCACAATGAGCCGAAGGAATTCAGCCAGTGAGGGGGTGGCTCAGGCTCTGCTCTTGGGGCTTTTCACTCAAATGGAGATGCTGACTCCTCACGAAGCTACTAGTGGGCTAAGTGTAAATCTGCTTTCCCACCTCAAGGACTTACCTCTGACTATGCACAGAAATTTATAGTTTGTTTTTTAAAAAAATATTGCTCCCCATTACCCATAAAAGAGAGAGGCTTGTTGGAAATGCACACCTCCCAGGCATGGTGCTATTGGTTGCCCTGACAGCCCCGTGATGTAAATTACCTTTGCACTTTGTAATAGAGTCAGCACCATGACAGGAACTCACACATCACTCAGTTGGCTAAGGGTAATAAAGAGGAAAATCAAAAGGAGCATGAGTTCATGCTGGAGGTATGTGCAATCAAGGAGAGAGATTTATGACAAAAGCTGAGTTATAATATTATAGGGTATAAACAGCTTCTTACTGTTATGTTTTCATAACATTCATACACCCCATGTTCCTTCAGCAAATACAGTGTTAAGTTTGGGGGAGACTTAGCTGTGAATTTTTGCCTTCTTAAAAAGGTCTGGAAAAACAAACTTGCATTTATGGGGCATAAAAATTGTTGCTGAGGTTCAGCCTGCTGGTGTGGATAGGTACAAGGTAGCAGCCTCTGGCTAACAAGCATCAAAAGCATATTTCGAAAGTCTGGTGTGATGATTCTCATTTGTTGACAGAGGTTTAGATTCTACAAAACTCACTTGGTCTATTCACCACACTGCAGAAACATCTATCATCAGCAGTCACTCAGGTGTTCACCAGTATTTACCAGTAGCAGTGTCAAATGCCTGGCACAGGGATGGCCTCAGTACAGACTGTGCCCGATTCTTTCTCCACAGAATATCACGACTATAACATTATCTGAGCATCTTCTGGTACAGAGTAGGAATGCCTGTGCTGTCTCGGGCCAAAGCTTTACCACTTTCTGATTCTGACACTGAGGAAGTGCCACTCTCTCGGGAGAAGGCACACTGATGCCTTTGGTTCCGTGCTGCTGACTCCCCACAGAGCTGCTCTGTCACCATCAGAGCCCCTGGGCATGGTCTGCAGTCCCAGTGATGTGGGCCAGCAGCCCTGCATACTCCTTCCCCTCCACTCACACTAAACTCTGCCTCCTAGGTGGACAAGTGGTTTGTGCGCAAAAGAACAAAGAAAATAAAGAATAACAAAAAGCTGGAAAAACAACAAAAAACCCAGTTGTAACTTGGAATTAGCTCAGAAGAGAATTTTAGAAGAACTGAAATGCTGCAGAACCATATAACAAAAATTAGACCATTTCAATGTGCTTTTTTTGTCCCTGTCTTTGTTACAAAGAGCAGCTCTTTGCACTCGCTAGCACTATATGATCTAAGTTCCCCTGTAAAATTGCAAAAGGAACATTTCTGATGTCTGTGCTTCTTCTCGTCGTCTTTATGCCAATTTTATTCTCATCTGGGAAACCAGCAACAGGCCCAGGCACTGGGATCTCCTGCCCACTCTTTGCTCACACCAAATTGTAGCTACGAGCTCAGTCAAAGTCCCTAGGGACTGGTCTATACCACCATGCTGTGTCAGCCCTTCCTCTGGGATGCCCATTTTTCACCCCATCTCACCCCACAACTTCACTGGCTATGAGGAGGTAGGGGGGGAGCCAGGTTTAGCCCCAAAGAAGTCATCTCATAGTTTGACAAGAGGGTAGAATTACAGAATCATAGAATCAACGAGGTGGGAAAAGACCTCTGAATATATTGAGTCCAACCTTTGACTGAACACCACCATGTCAACTAGACCATGCCACTGGTTGCTGTATCCAGTCTTTCCTTAAACACCTCCAGGGACAGCCAACGGAAAACGTGGAAAACATCAGCCCACTTTTTATATTAAAGAAAAAAAAAAAGAAGCAGATGTTTTTAAGTAAACATGGACTCTTGTTATGCATTTCTGAGAAGTCAAGAGAAGCTTTTTCAGAAGCAGGAGTAGCCCATGAATTTAAAGGGGTTTTAAATACTGTACTTTCCCATAAAGCTATAAAATCCTGGCAGAAAGCTCAGCAGCCAATCAAGGAGGAATGAACCTGAGCATGTTATAACTCAGATTACCAATAAAAATGTCAGGCTGAAATCAGAAGTGGGTAGTTTTATAATCTTGAACTGAAAGTATTTTTTTAATTGCTTTCAAATGGGGAACTTAATAATATAATTAAATATATGTATAAAAAGCCCCAAAGTGCTACAATCTGCTTTACTATCTGACTTTGTCAAGCTGATTATTATTACAATAGGGGAAATGGTGGATTTGAATGTCTTTTCTCTGGCACTGCAATTTCCCAGCTGTTTTATTGGGATTGTATTAAAACGGGACAAAATGTACTCTGCTGCTTCCATAAAAACTAGTTGAGCATTAAGAGTTAATACCAGCATTTTAAAATCATTAAAACCAGCCTATAGCTGCAGATTAGTGTGGGGTGAGATGTGTTATTTGAAGCAGGTGTGATCTGTCAGGAGCAGTGTTTTGGCATTTTACAACCAGAGGGGCTACATGCACAGCTGTAGACTGAAGAAAAATGGACCAGCGTGGGTACAATGGGCGGCTTTGTATATATGTTGCTATTTTGCTAATGCACTTTCAGCATATATATAGATAAACAGTTCAAATATTGATTGGTATTTTGTGGTATTAATAGGCTCACTTTAATCTGGTTTAGTCTCTAAAGTATATTACATTGATCAGCGACCACGGATATATTTTCTTAGTGAGACTAAATTATGCTCTTTCCCAAAGGATGTGTCTGTAAACAAAAGTGCCTGGAGGAATAGTTTGGATAGTGAAAGAGAGCTGAGTATGTGTCAGTCAGGTGTAAACTGCTGGAAATAACCTGTTACTGTTTATGGGCCAGCTTGTAGAGATTGCTTCAGAATGGAGTTGGTTGGGAGCCAGCGATCAAACACTTCTTTTGTTGGAAAATGCCAGTATGGGGAAACAGAAGTATTTCATAGGAATGTGTCAGGTCTGATGAAGTTTTGATGAAATACAAACAGGGTCCTGCTGGAAGCTTACCATGTTCCTGCCAACCCGCACAGGTTGTTGTTGGACCAGAAATTGTTTATTCTTCTAAGGCTCATGTTGATAGGGCTGCCCCAACCTCCACAGGTCCTGGCCCTCCCTGGTGCTGGTGGGGCTGGGCAGTGTAGAAACCTTGGCTGAGGCTTAGAAGGTGATCTTCCAAGAATTACTTGATCATGCAAATTTCAAACCTCAAATTTCAATATTTTCATTATGACAAAACAATTTTTTTACATGGATTTTCTTTTCCATGGAGTGTTTTTATATTTCTAATTTTCCAAAAGGCAATGAAGTTTGAAATAACTTTAAGTAATGTATCTTCCCAACAAAATTTCAACTTAATCTCATACAGCTGATGGCACAGGAGTGCTACTGAAATGATACACGTGGATTACCTAAACTTTTATATAAGATCCTCAGACTTTGACAGCAACATGCTATTTGGGACAGGAACATGTAGTGGTCTTCCACTGTTTAAAGTAATAGAATTCTTAATGTCATAGTAGAAAACTTCCCTGATATTACTGTTTTAAAGAATGTTATTTACTATATTATAGAACTAGTGAAAAGTATTTTTTTAGCTACGTGGTGGAAACAAAATATAATTGAAATATGTAAATTCTGTAAGTTTATGGAAATGTTGAGTTAAACACCGGAAAGACTGATAAGTAAATTTTAAGAACAAATAGATTTCTGTGAGACTGACAGGTTATAGATAACATAACATATAGACAGTGCTCTTTCCTTTGCTATAAATATGAAAGTCTGTTTTTCTTCCCACCTATACTGATTTTTTTTTTCGTTGTAATTCATTTCTCTGCAGTGGAGCTACTAGTGATTTATACTAGTGCAAATAATAATCAGAATTGGGAGCATTACTTTCAACCCAGCAGTGTCCATTTAACTGTCACAGTGGGTAAAGACAAGAGCTCTCAGAGAAGGTTGTTTATCCTTATGGGAAGGTACAATAAAAACCACAGGGGATTTCCCTTCTGGCCTGGGTGGAATTTTAAGGGATGGAAAAGGGTAATTTTTATTCTACACTTTAATTATCCAAGACCTTTGATGTTAGTGGTAGATATCTGTACAAATCTAGAGGGCATGAAGCTAATGGAATTACATTAAGGGTGAATTTTCCTCAAGGAGCAATTCACACACTCTACTTTGCACCTAAGAGTGCTATAGGTCAACAAGACTTTGCTAATTATTATAGATTATGTGAAACATGACTACTTAGACCACAGAAATATGTACTGTTCAATTATACATGTATAACCAAAAAGACAATATTATTCTGAGTCTTTTTCCCATTGAACAAAATACTAGAATTTTTTACTACTATACTCCAGCCAGGAACACTGGTATGTTAGCTGGAGGACTGTGAGTATACAGCAAGGTCTTAAGAGTTTAATCCTCTTTTTTGTACTTAAATCTTGTACTATTTGCATTCTCTGTAACTGGGATGTTCACACGATCCCTGGTGACTCCCGGGACACAAAATGTGTATCCTGTGCAGCCAAAGGAGCAAAGCCAGCACTGTCACATAATAAATAAAACCATAGAAGATGAAATGTTATAACATTCTGAAGGGTGTAGTAAGTGAAGTCAAGCTAAGGAAGAATGTATTCAGAACAGCCTGTGAGGCAAGACCAAGGATTTTCAGTTCAAAATACCACAATGAGAGCACAAGGGCATTATTTCCACTATCTCTGATGGCAAAACACAGGTGGGGAGGAACAACGGCAGAGATCAAGGAGGTGAGCTTCCACCACCACTTTCAGTGTCTCCAGCATATGAGTGGCCATCATTAAAAAGCCAGCAACGGTTACATGAGGTTACGTGATATTATAACCTCATTTTTGGAAAGATAAGTTATTCTGTGGCAAGGCTTGGAAATTCCTTTTCCTGAAGACTGGTCTCTATTTTCCCTGTCTGTGAGAGAGGCCTGTAGTTTGCTCTTGTTGATGGTGAAGTTATGGTAAAAATGATTTAGAGGGAAAACTGTGTTCTAAAAGGGCAGTGGCAGAAACAAAAATGTGTCTATGTACACAGTGGCTCAGTCTGCAAAAGCATTAATTTAAATACTTCCTATGCTTTACTATCATTAACACATTGTAAACACATGAAGCTAACTATTCATAAAATAGCATCCATTTCACGGTCCAGATCACTCTCCTCTTGTGGGAAACCACACAGGAAGAGCAGGGCGAGCCCCTGGAGAATAGGAAAAATTTCAATATCCTTCCTTAAGGGAAGATAATATTTCTCCGGTCCATAAACAAACAGCTCATTTGTATGTGAGAATTGGTATAGCTGCAAAACTGCCATAGGATCCAAAATCCAACCTCCTCCATGATTCTGCATCCCATCAGTACAGCAGGAGGTAAGTCTGGGGCTACAGTGAATCTTGTGCTTCTTCATCCTCAGCCTGATGCCCTTGCAGGTCTCACTCCAGAAGTTGTTGATCAGAAAGTTATACAACCTGTGGCAGATAATTGAAAATTATAAGGTCTCAGATAAAATAACTTCATGAGGTCTGGATTTCAGGGATGACACAGATACGCACAAGACGAAGAAAGATAAATACAGTGAGAGAAGATTTAAAGATGAACAAAGAGATTTGTCATGAAAATTTGAAAACTGAGTTTATTTTCCCTATCGCAGAAAAAAACAAAACAAAACAACATGCACTGTATATCTGTCACTCTGTTACTCTTGTTCCTTTTTCCAGGCTAGTGGGTATATTAGGTCATAGGTCCATGGACAATGACAGATTTTGAATCAACAGTGATGGCAGTGTCAAGATGAGGACAGATACTGCCTCACCTCTCTAAATACAGCATCTCTTGGTTATCACTATATTTCCAACAGGCACTGTCATCTGCTAAACAACAGCTCTGCCCTCTGCTTCTCATTCTGCATTACTCTGCATTTCTAGAAACCTGCTTCTAGTCACTGCTGCAACTCCTCCACCTGTTTTTTGTTCCTACAGACATGAGCTCGGCCAAAAGCTTGCTGAAAACATGAAAAAGGTACCTTCGCTGCTCAGCTGAATTCTGGGGCAGGAAAGTGGGAGGGAAGAGAATCCATCTCCCACTCCTGCATTCTCACACTCACATCACAAAGGCCATGGAGCCAGGTTGGAAGGAGCAAAGGATGGTGTCAGTCTCAGCCTTTCCTTTCCAATTAAAGGTGTCATATGTGTGTCTGTGCTACTGAGGACAGTCTGGTCCGCTCTAATGAGATATAATCTTACAGGAGAACTAGACTAATTGTCCCAGCAAAGCTCTGAAAAAAAATCATGTGGTAGTGAGTATAAATAAAAGATCTAACAGTCTCTTTCAATCGATATTACTTGTATTGCACTTGAAATGTATACAGTGCTACATGAAGAAAAGCACATACCACCAGTGCGAGCAACTTCCAGCTCTGTAAGAAGTGGGAAACACATTTTTTGCTCAAATGCGGTTTGACTTAAACTAGTGGCACTTTGGGCAGCTGTTAAATTGTATTTTGAACTGGCATTCGCAGACATCTTATCACATCCAGATTGAGGCAGAAATTGGACAAAGATGTGAATGGCCATTGTTCATCTGAAAGCTATTCCTGTATTCTCAGTAGAACTGTTGATATTTGAATTGGGGAAACACTCCTCTCTCTGTTATATTGTTTCACCCCTCCACCAGCGGCAGTTTTGCTTTCTTGTAGTGAGCGCCTCTTTTGGGCTGCCTGTGCTCAGGCAGCAAGGGCTGGGGTGTGGGGATACCCACTCTACCTGTCATCTTCTCCAGCATAAGGCTGAAAATCTCTGAAAGCCAGCATCACTTGCCGTGCAGCAGAAAGATAACCTACAAAACTTGGTTAAATGGTTGCATGAGATATAGGTGTACACTTACATATATGTATAACTTTCTCTCGCAAAGAAATGGCAAAGTGCAGCTGGGCAGAACAACCATCTTAGTTTCCTTTACATTTCTTCTTGCAGAAGTTTTACCAGCAAGAGAACCCACTGCTCCACTGAGCAGTGATGGGGCAGCAGCTTTGGGCTGTTTCTGCCTGTGACTGATGGACTCTCAGACTTGAAACAAGGCATGCAGCTTCCCTGAGACCCAGTCACTGTGCCAATAAAACTGATTGTGAAAGGTATCTCCCTAGGGCATGGTGAGGAGGAATAAGTAGTTGAAAAAAGCATTGAGGTACTCAGCTGAAAGGTACTTGATACTGTAAAATAATTGTTATGTTCTTTATTCATTGATAAATAGCTGTTTAGACAGTCCTTGGGAAAATGTGGATATTTGAAAAGAGGCCAGTAATGTTCTTTACAAGAAAAGCAATGACTATAAATTTGAACATGCTTTATATAGGTTACATCTGAAGAATGAAAATATATCTGTAGATTAAATTACTGCATTTGTAGAGTATAAAAATAGGATATAGTCATAATCCCCCTTTGAGTAAAGCAGGAAAAAAAAAAAAAACACAGCAAAAAAACAACAAAAACACCACCCACCCCAAAACAGCTGCTTTGCAAAGTTTCTAGATGCAGAGTTCAATAAAACCTTGATGTATGTAGGATATATAAGCAGAACTGAGCTTGGATATATTAATCTCCAAAACCCTTTCTTTTGCAGCCAAAATATGCCTACATGGAGTAGATTAAAAATATTTATACAAGGCAAAATTCCAAGGCTAGTGAACATCCTGTTGCCAAAGACATTTTGCGGACAACAATATATCATTTTACCACATACAGTAGTTACTGCTTTCACAGTGAAAGAATATGATAACACAGATATATACACATGAAATTCAGAAATTATGTTTGTGCCCGCAAGTTGACTGAAGTGTCTCATATGGCCACGCAGGAGACCAAATCCTCCAAGTGACTGCAGATGCCTTCTTTCCAGGCTCTCCAGGAAAAAGCTGTGTAAGTTAAAAAAAAAAAAAAAAAAGTTGTTTAGACATGATGGATGTCTTTGGTTGCTAGCTATAGACTTGGAGTGAGTTGCCCTGCTGCACCACAGATTTTCTAAGTGAGGCAAGGCAGTGCTTTAACACTTTCCCATCACCTTTAGAAACATTACTGAACATTACTGAGCCAGAGTTAAAGCTTCCTATGCCCTTCACTGGTGGGTCACAGAAACCTATTCAGAAAAACAAATCAAGGAGGATGAGTGAGCTAGGCCAAACATCCTCTCCCTCCAGAGCCCCGTATCTGAGAGCAGACTTTGAATTATTTCTATGCCATGAGTGTGTCTGATCTCCTCCAACCTGCTCCTGCACTACATTGCAATGAGTTCTGACATTTTGTTTCTTACTGTTATATACCCTCACATTTTTTTTCCAAGTCTGCCATGGATTCATCTCATTTGGTAAAATCCCCTTTTGTAAAAAATGAGGCATGGGGATCATGTCCTCCAAGTTCAACTTCTTTGAGGGACATACTGTACACATTTCTGCAAGATCTTCATCAGAAGACTCTAAACCACATTTCATGGGGTTTTGGTGGAAGTATTTTCACTTCAGTGCCCATCTTTATCTTTCTTGTCTCTCTCTTACTAGGTTGCTATAATATCTTAGAGATGAGGGGATGAGGACACAATACTGATCAATGGAGCAGTGGGTTCTCTTGTACATAAAGCAAAGATTTATATTACAAAATAATGTCAATTTTGCTGTATTTATTTTTTTTTCTCTTATTTATTTTTTTCCACTTTTTCCCATTTTTTATTTTTTTTTCCACTTTCTTTTTTCTTTTTTCTCTTCCTTGTTCTTTTTTTCTTCTTTATTCCCATCCAGAAACACTTCTGTTTTATATGCTACTTTGGTATAGGCCTTCTATGGACTCAACCTCCCTCTGGTGGCTCCTGTCTATCTTCTCTTACTGTAGACAGAACTCAGGGAAACTGTGATCCTAAAGCATACATACCATAAGTACTCCATGTTATATTTCTAAAATGAAGAGAAATTAATACAGTCTTCTATTTCCCACTTTGTTTTGTTCAAAAAAAACCCTCAAAGAATACTGTAAAAATTAGCCTGAGAGAATAGAACATGTCAAATATGATTACTTACATTAATTAGCAATACTCAGTCAATTTAATGAAGTGTGGTTATCTCCAGTTTTGGCAAAATTATCCTTTTGTTCTACCAATTTTATTGAGAAAAATAAAAGCAAGGCACACGGAAAATACTAACAATAGATGGAGATGTTAAACATGCTCCAAAACCAGGTATCTTAACATTCTGTTTAACAAAAATAAATCTGAAATAAAAATTAAAGAAAAGATTATAAAAACTGTCTTTTCTGAATGATGCTGGGAAAAAGAAAACAAAAAAAAACAAACCAACAAAACAAAACTACTTTTGTTGGGCATTAAATAAAACAGTTTTCATCCTGGCACAGTGACAGACCAAGTTATGACAAAGTTAACATCATTTTTGTTTTCACAGCACGTTTTATAAAACAATTTATTTGCCTTGGTTTGATGTTCACTTTAACTTTTTTGAAGAGGTTAGAGGCCTATGAAAAGAATGTAAGGAAAATCCTCTTCTTGGATATTTTTTAATCTGAAAATAGAATATTTCTTTGATCAAAAGAAAAATTAAATAGTGATTCTTTCATATTTATGCTTGAACATTTTTGTTAGATAAAACTGAATAATCATTCAGATCTTGAATTTTGAACTATTTGAAAAAAGTATTAAGAAGTCATTTCAACACAAAGAAATGTAAAATGTCAAAATTTTCATTTCAAAGTGTGTACTTTCTTCATACTGCTTAGAATTTTCAACACAAAATTGCAAAAACTAATTTGTTGTCCAACCACTTGCACTTTGTCAGTATTTATTTATTGGTTTACTTTTTTGTTGTTTATTTGTTTTTAAGCTCTTGGGCAAGCAGCTGTAATCTGCTCTAATTATAATGCCCCATTGTACAATCATTAGTCCAGTCTTTTTAACTCTACACATTCTGAACATGAACCTCATATTAAAGAAACCAGAGCTAAAAAACGGACTTTATAAAATAAATGAGTATCAGGGATTATGCTATTTTGTCACACAGAATAATAAACTAGCTAAATAAACTTTGTTGGAGTCAATATCCAAAATTATTTAAGCTGCTCCGTGGTACATATCAGTGTCAAATTTTTCAGATGATTGCACATTCCAAATCCACTTAATTTACAGTGAAGGAAGGTTGGACTCTGCTTTTTATCTTTACCAAGCTTTCAAGCAGAAACAAATACCCAGGCCTCCCAAAACCTAAAACAGAAGCAATAAAGTACCAACAAAAAGATGAGAACTTCTCCATTCCAAAACAAAGCTGCTATTGGCAGCTACATTCCAGGACATCCTGTTTTGATTCTTCTATTTCATCTATTCTTCATCTCAACTGTTTTTCAAACACTTTCAGTAAAGATCTTTAAACAATTGTGGACATGTTTTCTCTTAAGAAAAAAAAGAGAGAGAGAGAGAGAGAGAGATTTCAGCCAGAGAAGCCCTTTAGGATGGTTCAGAGCATTCTGTGAGGTGTCACCCTCACATAGGTGTACAAGGACCATGTGTCTGCAGAAGTGATGTCCTGCATTGTTCTTGGGGCATCAGGTATTTCACTGCTCCCAGAATTTAAACATCCTCTACATAGGCAAGACCTTATCCTGCAGACACTTGCACATGTTAATTGGTAGTTCTGATGGGTACAATCACTTTGACTCAAAGTTGTTCAAATGCATGAAGTCAGAGGCATGGAAGTGTAACACAGAATTAAACATAACCTCACTTTTATTTTCCATCCAACTCTTTTTTTCCCCGAGCTGCACATTGTAGAAAATACTTGTTTACTTCTGCATTTCCCAAGACTTTTTTTCCCTTATTGTATATTGTTTGGTAATGACACTATTCTATGGTAATGATAAAAATATTTTTAATGCAGTATATATTAAGACTGTTGTTGATTGAAAATTACTTCAAGATATATATATAAATTGCTTTTAGTTTTGTTTTACCTCCTTTTGCACTCTATATTAGAAAAACATTCAGCCTGCCCTCTTTCTTTTTTTTTTTTTTTTTTTTTGAATAAAACAAGCCCATTCTTTTCCAATCTGGCAAATAAAACTTAATAAAATTATATTCTTTGATCTCTACCTAACAAAGAACTGTATATTGTTAAATGAAGTGGAACTGCAGCTACACAGTTTGCTGTAGACACACACTCCTGGAATCAATTATCTATACATTTTAGAGGAGCACAGAATTTACAGACTTTTCAAATGGGAACTGATAGTGAGCTGAAGGAAAAACACAGATGTTTCATAGTGGTGCAATGACAAGAAAGAGATCAATAAAACACTATGAAGGAAAATTTTAAAGGAAATAATATTTCCAAATTTATGTATAATAATTCATTGGGCACCGCTGGAGGATATAATTTAATTATTTGCAGAGATAAATATGTACATCTTTTAAAATGGTTTCTGTTGAGAAATACTCAATAGTATGGAAATTTAATTGCAGTTTTAATACCTAAGTATTAAGTAACTTTTATGTATCACATATTGTTAATAAAGTGGTGATATAATGTCCACTCACCTCACAGCAGGAAGAGTGCACTGCTAGTTTACTGTAATCAGCAAGTGTGATGGAAACTGCCAGTGTTACAGCTGCTGCCAAAGCCATGTCTGTGCTTTGCTGGATATTCAAAATGCACTGCATACCATGGTGAAGGAAAGGCTTGTAAGTCTTCTAGCTCGCCATCAGTAGATGACTGCTCTGAGCAAAAGGTTTATAAATGGAGGTCCAGCTGTGTAACCATTTGATGCCAGATACAGTCACATCCACATCCAGGAACTGTTGTCTGAGCCTGGAAAATTTGACATAGAATTGCACAGGCTTCCTTTGCATCCAGTTGAGAAAGACAGGGTCTCCAAAGGGAGATTCTATCTCCTGAGTGACTCTAAAAACACTATAGAAGATTGACTCAGATGCTGACACTAATGCTGTGGATACCTTAGCAGGCCAAACAACACTCATGGGTGCCTCTGTGGGTGATTCAAGCCAGCTGAACAGCTCAATTCAGCCCCAAATCAGCAGCATTATTTATAGTTGCATGCTGAATCTGTATCTGCCTCACTTGGGGTTGGTATAGGTCAGGCAGAATGAGTTCACAACTTACCTCAAAACCCTCCTAGGTGCATCCCTTGGATATGTGGAGAAAGCATTGTAACAAGTCCTAGAGCTTTGATAAACATTACGTAAGTGAATCATATGCTTTAAGAAAAAAGCCCAAACAAACAAAAAACCTAAAAACAAAAACAAAACAAACCCAAAACAAAACAAACAAACAAACAAAAACAATCCAAACAACAGTAAAGATCTATTTACCTTTCAGCTTCACCTCTACTTTGTCATTGTAAATAAATTGTCTTTAGAATTTTGGCTTAAAGCAGTGTTCCTCTTTGGTAAGACATCCAATGTGACAGATGCAGACAAAACAAGACATGATATAAGCTGTGAAGGATTGTACAACTGGCAGGTACAAGGTAAAATCAGGAGCTGATATGAAGAAAGAGCACCACTGGTCACAGAGTTTAGTGCAGAGAAAAGTAAAACAAATAAAAGATTTATTAAGGAAAAGAGAACAGATATTGATTTAGGACAATGAGTCAGGAGGATGTTTCCAGCTGTCTCACTTTGAAGGTTCTATAGGGAAGTCTAGAAGTTTTTGTCTACTTATCCTTTTCTTATGCTCCTTTTTGCTAACTCTTAATCTTTACATTTTTAGATAGAAAAAAATGAAGGCGAAGACCTTTCCTATCAATGGCTTTGCTGTCCACAGTGCTCTGAATTAAAAATGTGGATTCTGTCTGATACCTGCTGTTCTACGTTATTTTGAGTCTTACATTGTCTCTTTTCATGTTCATATTTCAGATTACTATTGGTCACATAGTTAAATTTGGCAAAACAAAAAGAGTATTGTAGGGCAGGAACAAATAGAAAACACTAAGTACTTCATTCTAGGTGTGATTGCTTTCTTCCTACAATGCACATCTCTCAGAACTGGGAGGATCTATTTCCAGCTGTCACCTTTTCCATATCACCCTGAAATCCAAGAAATAGGAATCCTGCAGTCACTAATTATTTAGCTTATAGATAATGCAACTGCAGCTCTGGCAAGTGCCCTGATCATGAAATTATCATGCCATCCTAGGAAACAACCATAACCTCTTCCTCACTGGAGTGTGGGCTGCTGCAAAAATTGGGTGTTACTGTGAAGAACATGAAAAGCCCAGCTCTGTCTTGGGTTGTCCACCAATGAAGCAACTTCTAAGTGTAACTAAAATTAAGGACTTATAATTCTTTCAGCTGATACAGATGAATTAATGAATTCAGGTGCCTACAAGACCAGGCAGATCTAGGAGCTAATTTGTTCTCTGGGTCTGAATAGATTTCAAGATTCCACCTGGGCACCACTCCTGAGGAAGTGGAAGCAGCAATTATCAGGAGAGGAAAAATCAGAATGATGTTAAAGTCATGGCTCCTGTTTACAGCCTAAGCATGTGCCAAGCACAGCTGCACTCAACATTTATCAGTGAAATAGAGGCCTCCAGCTGTCTTGTTGACAGGTACTAACTTTGCAGTGCTCTGCCACAATAATAGATTGTACTTATGATCAAAAATGAAGTATTCTGTTATACCCCTATAGCCACACACCCTTTCTGCCCTGTACTCATCAGCATTTACATACACAGTCAGTAATTCAGTGCTTGTGCAACTGTGCAAACAATAACACCAGACAGCACCGTTTCTTTTAAGATCTTCTCTACAGATCTCTGGTTGAAACATAATCCTGACCTAACCATGCCCTCCTCTTCTAGAAATGGGATGGTATTTGAAAATATGATGGTACTATGAAAGCCTGTGGAGCTGAGAATGGGGACATTTAAGCTGAAGAGTTTGATCTTTGCACTCAGAGTTAAGCATCATTTAGACAGCCAAGTGGCCTAATTTTCAGAAGGGCAGACCAACTGCAAGTGTGCTGGGTAATTAACATCCCAACAGTCCATTTAAGTAACTTAATAATGTTATCCCTGATTTACTGAGTAGGCCTCTGGCTCACAAATCAGAGGCCAGGAGATCCCAGAGCACGTCACTCCCCCTACAGCGCTTCTCTTCATTAAGCAATGAGTCAAGTTTAAACCTCTACAGATATTTTGTGGATAGAACGGGTAACCTCCCACAGCAGGTGGGGTCAAAACATAGGCACGCCCTCACCAGGGACTCCCTAAGTGATATCAGATCTGCCCACACCTTCATTCCCTGAACAACTTCCCAGGTTTTGACTGTCTCACAGAGAGAGTAAAATCCAGCCTCAACCCAGTAGTGGCAGTAACATGAACTCCCCGCAGGGACAAAATTTTTGATCACACACTCAGAAAGATCTATGTGAACAATCCCCCTTTTAATGTTATTTCTGTATAAATTATGCACTACTCCTTTCCAGCCAACATTTTTTTTTTTATCAACAAAAGTTATTTGGTAAGGTTTTTGTTTTCATACTGAGTTTTGATTAAGGAGGAGGAAAAAAAGAGCTTCATTTCATTTTCACAGTATCTCTCGGCAGAGCAAGCACTCCTGTTTCTACTGTGGGATTTTGTTTTTCTCTACAGTATGTCTTGACAAATAGCCCTCTCTGATTACTGTGCTTGCACAAGATTTCATTATGGTTTTGATAACATGCCACAATCTTTAAGTTTCTGTTTGATATAAAGAGTCTGTCCCTGAACAGTAATCATGAGAGAGTGGGGAATATAGAGTGTTAGAGTTTCCATATTTTATGAGCTGCCAAAATAAATGATTTAGGGCAGAGAAGCCTGTATTAGTAGCAGATCTCCAGCTTCACTAAGGCAAGATACAGTGCTGACGAGTGGGCCAGTTTGTGGGAACTTATTTTTAGTTCCATTGTTATGACTTCAGTCTTCAGAGCCCAGATTCCCAGGTGGTATGAGTGGATCTGGTTGCATTGTCTTCTGTGCAACTGTGAGTTCCACACTCGTTTATGATTCTCTTCATAGCCCATGTCTGTCTAAGCATCTGGTGCTGATGAGACAAGACTCTTCCGGACATATCCAAAATTTTCATTTTACCACTGCCCAACATGAACAGGGTTTTGATTATTTGCAGTGCTTCTTGGGGTCTTTCTGTTCCCTGCTATACTAATTCTGTATCTGACCGTAGAAGTGGTATCAGTCAAAGGGGAGTCAAGTTAGTTTTAAACTTTGGCTGCCTGCAAAAGAGGAGTAATACACCAAAGATCAAAGGGAAATATTTTCCAAGGATCCCATCCAAGGGAACTCCTCTTGGATCAAAATATTCCAAGGGCCACACAGACAGAAAAAAGTCTCTCCAGAGGCCAGAACTGCCCATTTTCAGAATCTCTGTGTTAACAACTTCCAATTCTCTGTTTGAGCAAACTCCTCTGGTGGTTCCTGTTTCACTTGTTTATTATCTGTCTACTTGGGAAATCATATGTAGGTAGTGTTTCTCACCATGTTAATTTTATCTTGCATGTATCTTAAAAAGTAATGCTGAACTGCTCACAAGGCTGTGGGAAATTGTGTTTCTGGGAAGTTACTCATTTAGGGTAAATATCCTGGTGACATTTGTCCAGTCAGTGGAGTTTCTCCAGTAGTGAGTTGAAATGATAAGATATCCCCTCAGCAGACTCATATGTTTTGGGTTTTTTTTCCCCTTAACAGAGAATTCCAATGCATTTATAATCAAAGAAAAGAACAATGTAGTTTGTAGTCATGCCCAAATTCTGAATAAAATGGGATTGAGGCAGTATATTGGACCTAAATTCCAGATTGTGACCTGACTTATACCCTGCTACCTTTTCTCACAAAACATAGTGCCTGAAGGAGTTCAGTTTGCTGAAATCATTCCCAATTAGTCATGGTGTTTCCCATTCTTTGCATACTGAACTGATGAGTGAAGATCTTGCCAGGAAGGAAGGGAGGAAGGGAGGAGGGGACTTAGATTGCTCATTGTCATTGCTGTAAAGGATGTAGGATAAAATAATCAAGTGAAATCTATTGCCTGCTATGTATTGTCTTAAGTGATAAGGGTTTAACAAGTCACATTATCTTGGTGATCCACTTCACACACCTGTGTCCTCTTGTTATTTTCAAATTACATTTTAAAATATTTGTGCCTATATTAAAAGAGTATACTGAGGTCATTTTAACATGGCTTCATATTCTGAGAGGAATTTTTTTCTGAACTGTCATTTGACCTTCCTAATATGTTGAAGGGGAGGGTAGGAAAAATAGTGAATCAGAGGATCAAGGAAATAAGGGAACTTCTCTGGTGGTCATCTAGTACAATATCTTTATTAAAGAAGGACTACAACAACAGTAGATCTGATCAGCTGAGGCCAAGTATAGCTGATTCTTGAAACCCCCTGAGGGCAGACCTTCTACCCAAATGTGGGTTCCAATGTTACACTACTGTCCTATTGAAGAAGTCCTGATGTTCAAGGTGAACCTACCAAGTTGCAGCACTTTGCTCCTGTCCTTTGTTAAACCATTTCCTACTCCTGAAAGTAATTTGGTCCCATTCCCTTTACAACTATCCTTCAGTAGTCTGCTGTTAAATCACTCCTTTGCCTTCACATCCCTGCTGAAAGGCAGGGCAACTTCATCTGGCCTTCCTCTGGCTACATTGCTCCTAATGTGGCCCATTATACAGTTTCCTGTGCTGGTGATCAGAGCACCCTCATGTCCATTAGTCTGGTATTCCCTAAATCTCAAATATCCTTTTTAAAAAGGCTGCTCAGAAAATTTACTCACTGATTTGTGCTTGCCCCACCAGGTATAAACCTTTGCATATATTCTGGCTGAATTTTGTGAGACTTAGATTAATCTTGAAGTTTTTCAGGGTCTCTGACTTCAAACTCCAGTTGTAGAGTGTGTCAAATGCTGCCTTTTCTGCTTAATTAACTATTGTCTACATATTTATTCTGTCTCATTATCCAGGTCATGGCAAAAGATGATGAAGATCACCAGTCCTACTATCAGCTCCCAGGCTGCTCTGCTTGTTGCTGGCTGCCAAATTGATACTGAGACGCTAATTAGAATGAGGTGCCTTGGCCAGTATTCAACCCATCTTGAAGACAGTTTGTCTAGCCGGTATTTCCTCAGCCTACACATGAAAACCCTGTGTGGGATGGTGTCAACAGTTTTACAGAAGTCAGAGTGGATTACATGTTATCTGCACAGACACTGATTTCTTCATCAAAAGCACTTGAGCTGGTGGTGTGTGATCTGCTGATGTTGACTGCTCCTGATTACCTTCCTGTCCTTCAAGCTGGTGAAGCAATAATGCTAATGTAATGGTGGTGGTGGAGAGGATGGAAAGCTCCTCTGATCAAACAGGTTTCAGCCAAAGGTTACACCAAAATATTTTACCACTCAGTGCAAATGGCTGTGCATTAGTGCGGGTTTTGGTGGCGCCAAAAAATTTATCTCCTGAGACTCTTCTTCTCCTCACCAGAGCTTCATTGCTGCTGGAGGTTTTGTTTGTCTTGACTTGGAAAGCACATAAGTATGCAAGGATATAAGAACATTTATAACTTTATAAAAATATAATTTTAGCAAATATAGTTTGTTCTTGGCACCAAATTAAGCTTTTTCTTACAACACCTGGTCTTTCCTATGTCATGCCCTTTTCTCCTATTCTGTTTGTCATCTTCCTTGATAAACTATTTTAAATATCATTGTTATTAAGTATCACTCCTGGACACAAGTCGAGATGAATAGTTCATTTTACATCTCCCACAGTTGTTGTTTTAGGGTTTCCATAAACTCAGCTAGACATCAATGTATCAGTTACATTTGGAACATATGTTCAAGACTTTCTTTAAAGCATTAGGAATAGCATCTCATATTTTATGCTGCTCAGTATATTATAATGTAAAGAAATAAATATGAAAGACAAAATTAAAAGGATTTTGGGTTTGGTCAGACTGAAACCTTTCAATTGACCCTAAATTAATTTCATCTAGCCATTTCCCTTCAGAGAATTTTGAAATTTTCTAGTGGGGAAAAAAGCCAAGGTTTTAAATCCTTTGTGAAAAAGATTTTCGTTCCCTGCAGAGCTGTAAAACTCAAGTAACAAACATGTACATGTTTTATCCCCTCCTAAATCACATGTCAGCTTCCTGCAGGCAAATGCCAGCAGTTCCTGTCAAAGGTATAAGGTATAAAACTATTCTGGTAGGAGCTGAGCTTCAGAGACTTCCTGGCTAACATGGGGATTGTAAAAAAAATCCAAAATAGATTGGGAAGGAAGGCTGCATTCATGTGAAACATGGAAGCTCTGCTCCAAGATCAGAGGTGATTTTTAAAGGGTCAGGATCCTCTGGATTGTTAGAACAGCCTTGGGCTTTTCTTTGGAGAGATACAGCTTGAAGAAGAGAGTGTTAAGGTAAAAAAAATTACTCCAGTTACAGGATTCTTCAGCTGGAGCTTTCTGAAAACTTTGAGAAGAAATATGTGTCCTCCCTGGAGCTCACACAAGAACTACGAGTGGATAAGGGATAAAGTGAGAAATGATCATTTTTCAGGAAAACAATCCAAGCCATTTCAGAGAAGAAACTGAAGCCACAATGATAATAAATAACTAAATAATATTTTGTTGTCTGTGCCAAGCTGTGTGAATATGTCCCTAGTTTAGATGAATGTAAGTCAGAAGATGTGCAGATTGAGAAAGGTTTGCTTTATAATTAGTCCTTAAAATAGACAGAGATGCTCTTAAAGTAAATAAATTAAGGTTATATTCAGTGTTTCACTCACAGTCACAGCATATGTAAATAACAAATAAACACTTATATCTGGTGTATCTTCTCGCCTGTGCTGGATTTTTCTTTGCAGATTAGCCTCTTATTATTTTGACTTTTAGGAAGTTAAAAATTCCAAAGTGTACTCAGTGATGAATATTATTTTGGAGACTATTCTAAAAATAGTCTATAAAATAATTTTATCAGTGAGGGAGCTTTTCTGATCTTAATCCTGAGGACTTTTTTAACCTAAAATATAGCATCTGCAGTAAATATAAACTGATTTTTTAAATACTTTAAAATCCTCTGTAACTTCATTTTTTTTTTTAGCCTGTAGACCTGGATTTACATTTATTTCATCTGGCATATACAAACGTCCAGCCTTGGTACCAAAGGTCAAGTAAATTACCTACATTGGCTGCAGAACAAGGTCATCCATGGGTGAAGTGTGTGAGCTTCCAGAAATCTGCATCCTGGCTTACTTCACTGGAGCTTCACCAGTGACTTGAGCCCATTTCTGTGAAAAATTAATGGAAGCCACTAAATCAAAGGAAGAAATTAAATGTTCGTGTATACTCCTGCTTAACTCACAGACTTTAAAAATTATTTTAACTAATTTGATATAACTTGCCTTCTATCCATATCTTATTTTTCCTTTTATGTAATAACAATATTTATTAATTAACATTTAACAGCAATTACATAAGCGTTATTTTTTAATGTACCCTTTATACACATTTTTTTTTCTCTGGGTGGATATTCCTTTTCTTCACCTAGATTCTTAAAAAATCTTACAGACTTCTTTGCATCCCCAGCTGATTAATCTCCAGCCCTTGATGGTTTGCTGCTGCTTGGCAGTGCAATCCTGATACTAACATCCATTTTTTTTAAAATCAGTTACATAAAGCAGAGGACACAGTTACTGGTAATTCTTGGAGTTGCATTAATGAAACAATCTTTTCCAGAACTGCTGAATTTCCTGGAGCAGCAAAACTTTATAGAATCTTCAGAGTTGCAGAAAGATGGTTCTCACACTATGAAATTAGCAGCAGTGTTTAAAAGTTTGATAGTAATAAATTGGCAGATACAATTAATTGTTGATAAATGGACCATCATAAATCTACAGAAAGCGGTGTTGATTACACCTATGAGATCAAATAATATCTACTCCTCCCAGACTTGCAATGTAAGTTTAGGTGTTTCTCCTACAGCCAGTAACTTGTCATTTGGTAATTTTCAAATAAAGACAAGATTACATGGAATCTAGTTTGAATAGGAGCTATGGCCTGTAGGTGGTCATAGCCATCAAGATCAACAGGCTGTTTAGGAAAATGTTCAGAAGTCAGCAAATGTAAGGTCTGAACATGAAGATCTTCATGGCCAATTAAAATACACATCTGTCACATTTAATTCCAACATAATCAAGGAAAAAGATTATTATCTTCCCAACTGAGGTGTTTTTAACATGTTTTGGACACACACAGTATTTCCAATTCAGTTCAGACTCATGTTATATCTAATCTACATCATCTTTCCTAGGTTTCTGTCAGAATTGTTGAATTCTTGGTTAATTATCAATGTTTGTATGATTTTCTTCCCTGTATTATGACTTTTTTCTTTTTCAGTTTTCTTGTCTTTTATTCTATTAGGTCTCTCTAAACATTCTCTGTCCTTAAAAAAATGCCAGTCTTCCCAAGCAACCCCTGGAGTGCATACCCATTTTAACCATGTGCGAAAACCACTGACATCTAAGTGCCTTACTTGCTCTCAGCTGCACGTGCTTAGCAATGGTGCTGAACTGGGGTTTTGGTGCTAATCTCTAGACAAATCCTTCTTCTTGGAGCCTGCTGTGCTGGAAAAAGACATTTCTGCCACCAAGTGCGCCTCATCCCTCCTTCCTCAGCTCTGGCCAGAGGTTCCCCTCTCTGCAGCTTTGCTGACAGAGCTGGTGCTCCCATCCCAACACTGGGCAGTGCCTGTAGGAACAGTTCAGCCTAACACCAAATTCTGCTGATGCTGATAGTGGCACCAGAGCCACTGCCTGGACAGGGGCTGCCTACCACATCCCAGCTCCCTTTCCTCAGAATCAATGTAGAGGTGAAACTGGGAAAAAGCCCGAACGCTTCCAGAGCTCAATATAAAAGTGATTTAAGGTTCAGCATGTGGTGTGCCAGGAAACACTTCATTATGGTTGTAGGTGTTACCCAAAGAGCGCTAGTGTGTTTAGCATTTTAGATTTTCTACCCTATAACACATGACGTGAGGTTTATGCTGCACATGTTTAAGTCAAGAAAGGTGTTATAAGTAGGAAAATAGGGAAGGAATTAAAGGACAAAAAGATTGCTCAGTGTGTTTGAGTTCATAAATAGCTTCTCCAAAGTAATATCTTTCTAGAAGATGAATCAGAAAAATATTATTTGCTTCTCTGTAAGCCAACAGAGCAAAAGTGATTCATTCAGCAGGACTGAAACATTAGACATTTTTAGAATGGTCAGCAAACATCCTGCTCCTATATACTCAGTATCACACAGCCATTGGCAGAACCAAAATGGAAAAGTAAAGTTTGGTTTTTTTGGGGGACAACTCATTGTATTTTTTCCAACAGTTCTTCCTACTGTAAGTGAACCTGCATTTATTTAGGGCCAGGCACATCACTGTAAATTATCTTCCACAATGCAGGAGATGGACCAGATTAATATGGAAAGCTTTTATTTTTAAAACGACAACAAATGGCCACAATAAACAACAAAAAGATCTCATTATAAACTGGAATGATGAATAAGTTGCACACACATAGGATCCCCTTCCAAGAAAGGAAGGTCAAATAGTTTAAAGAATTTTGAAACTTTGACTGTGATCTATGTGATTGCTCAATATTTCTCTCATCAGTTGTTATGAACACATATATAAGGATGAAAAACTCATTTAAGGCAGGAAGGACAGGCTGCTGGAAATGGCACAGCCTTTGAATTTAGGAGTAGTGCTGTCTAGATAACTAATCTTTCCACTCTCTGTCTAAACTTAGGAAAAAAATTTTTTCAGGTCAACCCAAAATGACTTTTTTATTAGTTTTGCCAGAACAAAAATGGAAGAAAAGTTATTTCAATTCTAATCAAATGAAACACATTGCTTGATTTAAAATACCTCATTTAACATGTAGTTATTTTTTTTCTTCATTTCAATTTTCAATTAGATTCAAGTAGGCTTACTCTCAAAGTGTGTCAAAGTGAAAAATATGAACATTCTTTTTTTTAAATCTGGGTGAAAAAAATTCTTATTTCTACCTTTGACTTTATTTTCAATTTATATAATATTTTAGCTTTCTATCACAAATTCTCTTCATCAGGAAAATCTTTTAGAACTTTTTGAGGTCCTAGGAACATGGCAAAAATTAAATCTAATGACCAAGGTAGATTGTCCAGCATTTTCAAAAGATAAGGAATTAGGCAGATATGTATAATAAGTAATTAATATCCAGACCCAACAATATCTTTAAATTAAGAGGATTTTTTTTTTAAACAACATGTCAATATTGATTTGAAATGTGAATTCTCCAAAGTCACCAGCCTTTGGATATCTGGAGCGTACTGCAGCCACAATGAACGAAACACATTTATAACTGCAGAGGATGAAGTCTCCTTTCTTTTTTAGAGCTACCTCTCTTAAGTAAGCTCCTCGCATACATTTGATGTCACCTCTACCTTTCTGCCATTTTCATGACAAAAAGAGTTAGCAAATACAATAAATTTGTCTGGGAAACAGGCAGAGCTGCCCTGCCAGCATGGTACCAATTTGTTTCCAATCCAGGGGCAAATTACTCTCTTCTAAAAAAAAAAAGGGAGAGAGGGAACATTTCTCTCCTGAAAAAAAATAAATTAATAAATATTTTGCAGAAGGTGAACTTAGAGGTCCTGTCACAAATTCTGAACAAATTACAGGGAAGCAGAACCAGCTGGTGGAGGAATACTGCTGCAGCAAGCACAGCTCCTGGCCTGGCTAGCCAGCACTCTGCAGTTCCCAACTTTACTGTTGCAAAATACCTTGGCAAAATAATAGGCAGAATGTGTTGCATTTATTCAAGAAAAACAAGAGATGATCCAAGTTACTTTATGAGGGAATCTGAAGTGGATCCTGTGGTTTCTATGCGTCACTCTGTGTGCTCAGAAAAGCTCAGCACGAGAAGGTTGCTGAAGGGAAGCTTATGAGGGGGTGTGGAAGAATGGTCTGTAAGAAAGGGAGGCTATGACACAAATCTCATGGATATAGGAAGAGCAGTAGTTTGGGCAGAGCTCACAGCTCTTGTCTGGTACAACACCAAAATCCAGTGATTCCTTGTGGTGCAACGTGGGTGATGTTATTTTATCTTAGTTTTGGTTTTAATTCACTATTTGAAATTACCCACAAGAAGCAGTCTGGCCACCATCTCCCTCTGAGGGAGGGAGACCTTTTCCTGCAGGTGTACCTCTGGGGAGAAAACTCACCACGGTATGAAAGTGGCAAGGAGCTGAATCTATCCATTACTCTGTTCTCTGTGGCCAACTTCTGAGTCTTTAAACTTTGTCCATTAGATGTTGCCTATGTAATTTTTGGAAGGATGGGTTAGCATTTGCTCATAATGACATCAGCATGACTGATTCCTAGCTTGGACGGAGCTCAGATTCTACCAAAACCTAATTCTTAAGTAATGATTTTTACTTTATATAGAATATAGAATGTAAATAAAATGAAAGAAGGCAAGTGAGAGTGAAGAGGGAACGTTGCAGTAGTGGAAGAATCTTTGCTGTAGCAGACTACTTAATATCTGAAATCAGGAACCACATGAATAATTACCTTTTTCAAGCTTAAATATTGAGTAATTAAGGATTCTTGAGAACTTCAGGTTTAAAGAGATGGTTTTCTAGGAAAGATGAGGTAGCTCAACCAGAAACTGCCATCTCACTGCAGAACTTGTCTGGCAAGATGTTGTGACCTGTTATCTGCAGGAAACCAGATTCAATCCCCCAATGATCCCTCATATTCCTCAAATGTATGTGTCTGCATACTACAGCTCCATTTACAAACAGTTAATAGGTAGTTAGGAATTTTTTCATAGGGTATCAATAAAAGGCTAATCAGTCATTGTAGTAAGGGATTCTGTAACAGCTTCTATTGATGGATTGTCTCTACCATGGCTTATAAATCCTTTGTTTAAAGAGTCTTAGTATAAAGTGTTGCAATGACAATAATAATCTAAATGTGCAACCAATTCTGCCTCCTCTGCTGTCAGCAATGCTGATAATGAGCTAACAGAAGCACTGCTATTATTGCAATGAAGCCTGCAGGGAGAAAAACCCTAAAGGCTTTTATTAGCAACACCAAGACATGCTGTTGTTTCATTCCAAACCAAAATGAATCACCTTTTCTATTTCTGGGTTGGAACAGCCATTGCCTGCATTGCAATACATTGCACAGTATGGCATAAAAGTACTGCCTCTACTATTAGTAAACTCCAAGAATTCCTGGAGTTTTATCCACGTAGTTTGCATATTCTATTTTATTTTTACAAAATGGGATATATAAACTTGGGGACTTCAAATAAGGCAACTTGGCGTACTCTTGCCTTTTTAAACATGTGCAATGCTTTGGAAAATTTGTGTATTTACAGCACTGGAAAATAAAATCCAGTGTGCCAGGTAAAACAGTGGTGCCATGACAGCACCACTGACAACCTCACCTCTACTTTGGCACAGCTATTTCTTAAGAAAGGGAGAGTCTTTTTCAGTGTTTGACCTATATGTTGAGGCAACAAGAAGGAAACTCAAGTAGATGGATAGGATTGAAAAGTGTTGAATTTTCTTTTTGGAATATATTACTGATGTAAAATATCTGATTGGATCCTTTACTCATTTCATAAATGCTGTAAATGACACAGAGGTAATTCAAGTCTCTGTTTGCTATAAGTTTAGATTTAGAATGAAGATATAAGTTAAACACTGTTTAAATGGTGTCTTGTGCATGCCCTCTTGAAAAAATCAGAAGCCATATTTAGCACAGTACCTCATGGTCACAGTTCCCCTTGGCTCACATGGAAGCTATTAATTGCCCAACACCTCTGAAAACCAGGTCTGAATTGTCTCCATCTGGGATCCAACAGATAAATAAATACATACAGTACCAAATAAGAAGTGACCATGAAAACCTTGGCTTCTCAAAGAGAAAATCACAGTAGTTTATCCCCATGCTTCGGCTGCACACCTTAAAAACAAACTACAGAAATCTTAAAAACAAGACTGGAGTGGGCAGAGACCTTGCTGCTGGTTTTTTTGATGCTGTTGAAATAGAGCCAACAGAGCAGCACAAGAAATCTTCAAGAAGCCAAAGTGTTATTAATTATTATTATATTTACATGCTAATGCTGGTAATCTTAAGTAACTGTGTGCGAGAATGTTTCAGCCTGGCTGAATCCAGAAGTATTGTGTACATGCAGTAACTGTCAAGGATATGAGCTGTGGAACAACAAAAGCCACCTGCATTGCTCATGAAGGTCTGGAACCAAAGTACCGGAAAGACGGGGTTACATGCCAAGAAAAGAAAAATCCATTCTGTATGTTCTACATATGGACCGAGGCATGAGGCCCATAAAGATGAAAAGCTGCCGCTAATTTTAGTGGGATGTTTCTATGACTAATGGGCCGTGTCAGTTATAAGTCCTCTGGACACACCACAGTGCCTGCTCAGAACTGAAGGAGAGTTGTTTGATTCCCAGATGGATACCCTGGAAAACTGGCATTCCCACGAACCATCGTGTACCTTTAAAACGATGCTGTAGCAATGGTGATGAAAATAAAACACAGTCAGATCCTGTGCTTTCATGGCTGGAGGCAGCAATCAGCAGATCGTCACACTGCCAGAGCTGACTTCATTTGCTCTTTGGCAAATCTGTGCAGCAAATCTGAAACCCAGGTATTATTATTTTCAGTCAAAATTCCAGCAACTGACATCTCTTGCTACTTTTCAAGTAGCCCCTAGTGACTCGCCAACACTAAAGGACTTTGCCATATTTGCAGGAGCACAGCCACTAAAAATAGTCAAGCATGTGCCTACAAGATGGCTTAGTCTGTGCAGGGTTATAAAACACACACTGGACATGTGATTTGCTTTGCTGTCGTATTTTCTGAGTTGTGAGCAGCAAGCTGCCAAAATAGAATTCATTTAGTGATTTCTTCAGAGCTGTAAGCTTAAAACTGGTTTTTCTGTTCTTAATTTATGTCATGGAGTCTCAACAGCAATTTAATTTGAAGCCTCAGAGTGGGGGAAAGCCAGCTACTGATGTCTGCAGGCTGGTTGAATGTGTGCTGGCAGAGGGCTGGAGTCAGAAGCTGTGTTGGTAACTGCTTCAAAGAAATGGCTGCTCAGTTCTCAGACAGTCTGAGCATTTTGCTTCAGCAGGTGACTTAAGAACTGGAGAAGTCTCGGTATGCAGATAGTGTACCCGAGAGTTATGTGGCCAACTTGGTATAAAAAAACAACAAAGTACTACTGCAGTGATTGAAAAAGCCACAAGAACTTTTTCACCTTCAGAGAAATAGTTCATGTCTTTCCAGGTTCATGCTTGAAAACATGGAAAGGGACTCAAACACTTTTAAATTTGGAAAATATGAAGCAAAAGTTCAGTTTGAAAGAAGGTGACTCTTAAGAAATTATATATGTCCGTCCTTCCTTCCTTCCTTCCTTCCTTCCTTCCTTCCTTCCTTCCTTCCTTCCTTCCTTCCTTCCTTCCTTCCTTCCTTCCTTCCTTCCTTCCTTCCTTCCTTCCTTTCCTTCCTTCCTTTCCTTCCTTCCTTCCTTCCTTCCTTCCTTCCTTCCTTCCTTCCTTCCTTCCTTCCTTCCTTCCTTCCTTCCTTCCTTCCTTCCTTCCTTCCTTCCTTCCTTCCTTCCTTCCTTCCTTCCTTCCTTCCTTCCTTCCTTCCTTCCTTCCTTCCTTCCTTCCTTCCTTCCTTCCGTTATAATGGTGTGTGGTGTTGTTTTCTTTACCAAACTGCAAGCAGTTTATACCATTGTCACAGATGTACTCACATACTCACATCTCAAAACTGAGATGTCTCTCTAAAGAGTGTTAAGCCTTGCAATCATCTGACTGTTCTCCAGTCTTTATCCACTGAAACAGAAACAATCCGTACTCTGTGTATAGAGTTTGGAAATGGTTGCTTCCAAATCCACAAAATCTGTTGACAAGAGATCATTGTGATAATGTGGTCCCTGTGATTCCAGGCATTAATGCACCCTTTCTTACATATAATAAATTAGCAAGGCATATCAGAGTTTATTTTTAATATTTGTTAAATTTTATCATACAAATCAGTTTTGACAGGAGCTTTTCATTAAAAAAAACAACAAAACAAAAACCAAAACCAACAAGAACAAAACAACAGCCCCCCAAAACAAAACAACAAAACCAACAAAAACAACAACAACAAAAAACCCCAAAAAACCAAAAACCACTGCTACTCAAGAGTTTCAACTCAAACATCAATGTGGGAATCCTAGTAACAAAAATAAAACCCAACCCCACCCTCCAAAAAGAAAAAAAAAAAAAAAGATAAATGAAACCTCAAAAATCAAGAAACCCAAATCCTATATGTAAATAGAATTAATATACTGGGACTGGATTTTGCTGCTACTGAAAAGAGTTCCTGGTGAAACCCCTGTCCCTGCTCCAGAGCAGCTCTGGCTGTGCCATCTCGTGCTGGCTGCACCAGAGTCACCACCATAGGGGCAGGAATTGCCCTCAAAAGCAGCACTAGAGTCAGCTGAGGCAAATTCCTGTGTTACTCTGGAAGTCAAGAAATATTACCAACAAAAGATAGCTGACCTACATTTTTGAGCATCTAAAGGTTTCCTTATTATGGTTATGTTGCATCAGTTTACTTTTTCTCTATACGTTTATTCCAGTTCTTTTCTTCCACTTCATGAAACTTCCCAACAGGCCAGAAATGCTTTGAAATGGCTCTTCCACATCAAAATCAGAACCCTTGCTCTTTCTGGAATCATGTCAGCATACTACAGTGTATTCTATCTGAATTTTTCATGACTGTAGTTTTGGAAAAAAATTAAAACTAGTAAGTAAGAGGTAATTTCAAACATCTACTAGTTCCAATGCTTCCATGGCAGGGGGAATCCTGTCAATCCCCATAGACTTATAGGGACCCAGCTGGAGCAGCAGATCCCACACAAGTTCAGGTTCGACTGGGAATTTATAATTCTCAGAATCGTGCTCCTTCCTTTATTTGCCTTAGCTCCAAAAGAAGATCCCTCCTCAGCAAAGCCAGTCTTCTGCCTCATTTCTTTCCTTCCAACATTTAGGAATTGCCTACTCCTATGCCCTTAGGAGTGGTCCTTAAAAAGCGACCAACACTGATGGACCTCAGCCTCTTCAAATGCATTTTCCCAGGAGACCTTACTCACTACTTCCCTGCACAGTCTGAAGCCTGCTCTCCTTATGTCCAGGGTGGAACTTTTGCTGGCACTTCTCCTCCTGTCAGCAGATTTTAAACTCAAACACTTCATAGTTGCTGTGGTCAAAATGGCCACGAATCACCACTTCACTTATGAGACCTTCTCTGTTAACAAGCTACAAATCAAGGAGGGCATCTTTCCTAGTCTCTTCCAAGCTAAAACATTCCATGAGTCCATGATTCCATGTCCTTTAAAGAAAAAAAAAAACAAACCTCAAGGTCACTTGCAAGATTTCATTTCCTAGTGGGGGTGGAAGACTCTCATAATTTTCTGTTTACTGTGTAGGTACCTAAATCTGAATTAGTCATTTTGGGTCCTCTTTATAGCCAAAAGAGATGAAATAGGTGCAGTTCTGAAGGGAACACTCCCATTTTAATATCTACTTGCCAGCTGAGTAACCTGGTATCCTAGAAGTACTTCCACCCACTGGGCACAAAGGGAGTGCAGAGTGACCAGCTTTGCTATAAACCTTCAGGCCACAGGTGGCTGCCTGGAGTTTGATGGATGCTGGTACCTCACACCACGCCCGGTTGTGATGAGTGGGTCACAGAAGACGTGCAAACCTCTGTTTTAGTCTCTGCTTGCAAAACTTTTCTCTTGCTGCTGTTTCCTACTCTGTGAAATATATTTTTTTGCCCAATGTATCATGGGGATGAAGTGCAGCCAATTCTTTACTTTGAGAACAGACACAGGGAAACCTAAGGAGCTACTGCTAAAGTTCCAAAGGCTACCCATAGTTATTGGCTGAATTTTTATTTGAAGCTTCACATTTGCAGGCAGATACAGAGCACAGGTGGTTCATACAAAGCCATTTTCAGCATGCTGTGAGAGGACAAGAATGATATAATGGCTATTACTTGCTTCTATTTCTTATTTATTAATGTGCCTGACCCATGGGCTCTCTTCCTCCCACCATACCCAATTTATGTGCATATAACATATTAATGGAAACCCAAAGTGTATCATTTGCTGCCAGCCAGCCTACATTGAGTAAGTACAAAACTGAGACTACATTACAGTGTGGGAAGTGTGGTATCACAAATGTGTACAAAAGTAAGGGCTCACCTCATAATTCATGTGTGAGGGAACAAATATGACACAGCTAAGATTTTCATTGTTAATTTTTTGCAAGCACATTTTAATTGTTAACAGGCAGGAGGGGTGGCTATGTGTGGTCCCTCTCCCATCTTCCACTTTTGGCGCTTGGAGGGTGTTGGTGAGGAATTTGAGCAGTTCTTGATGCTCTCGAATCACCCCATAAGCAGTCACAGAGATGGAGCTGTTAAATGAGCTAAACTTGCCAGCTCCCTTCCAGCTGCAACCACAGACCTGATGTCTCTCAAGACAGCAACCCTGCCTCCTCAGAGCCAACACACAATGTCTGATCAGATCAGAGCCCACTTCTCTGGTGTGTTATGACAAATCTCGTGGCTTATCAGCTACAAACCTGGTCCCACTGCTGTCAGCCGGGGAGTTGCCCACATTGTCTTTGATGAAGAAGATTGAAATAGATGTTGCTTATTTAAAAAGCCTGCTTTGATTCTGTTTTAAGTGTCTTGTGTAGTAAGTTTTCCAATTAAACGTCAGAATCATAATGTACCATAGGCATTGTAATTGTAGTTACAGATGTTTCTGACTTTCAGAAAAGATTTCCTTATGTCTTGTAATACTGCATACTCATGTGAAAAACAAACCCTTTACTTTTTTTTTTTATTTTCTTTGTGCATGGGGGGCAGAAATGTCCTTCAGTTTCAGCTTAAGACTTTTTTGTTTGTTTTGCATTGAAGTCAAATCCTTTCAAGATTTCTTTTCCATCTTTTAGGAGAAGAATATAGAATTAAAAAGATATTTTCCCACTTACTTTTACAGCTCCAGTAGTGATGGCTGGGAATTTTAATGGTATTTTCTAGCCTGGAGATAAAGCTAAAAGCTAAAAAATAGGTTTTCTCTTCAGTGGTTACCTCTGATTTTTGAAGATCCCAATTAGCTCTAACCTGACCAATAAGCACATGAATAGCTTTGAGAAAGCTGGCGAAGCTTTGGCTGTCACATTGAAATACACTTATGAACACATTCCTACTTCTTGTGGTTTTATGGTTTTCAGCAATAAGCCTGTTGAATTCAGTTATATTTTTGTCAATTATACAAAAAATTAGCAAAATACTTTTCTTTCTTAATGTCAAAAAGATATAATAATAAGAATGTAATCTGATGTGATGTGGTGGTATGAAACCAGTCTTCCAGAAAATTGATTCCAGCAAGCAGTAGTCCTGGGAAGGGATTCTACCCACCCCTCCATTCTCCTGCTGATGTCAAAGCCTTTTCAAGATTTAAATGGAGAAATTTCAAACACAGTGGTTTTTTTTTTTTTCCTTTTCACTTCTTTCACTTCTCCCTTTCCTTTAAATGAAACTACGTGCATCACTTAAAAAAAAATGAAGAAAAGCAAAAGTAAATAATACTTGGTGTCCCTGTTGTACACATCAGAGATTTTAATGGAAACACTGAAAAACCTTTCCCTTTTCAATTTTTGGTCATGAGAGTGATGAATACATTAAAAGAACTGAACAGCAGCAGTCTGGCTGTAGGCCACATGCCCACAGGATTTTTCTGAATGAAAAGCAAGAACAAAAAAAACAGTTAAAAGGAGAGATAAGTATTATCTGATATAGAGATGCCAGTGCACAAGCTGACTTCACACCTGAATTATCCTGACAGACATCCTCTGTCTTTGTCTTTCTCCAGAAATAATGTATGAATGTAAGATGTAAGAAATGCTTTGCATGCTTTGAAGTGACTCAGAAACAAGATTGTGCCCATAGTTTGATGATTCTTACATGAGATGAGTTACAGAGGTATTGTTGTTGAGAATCAGGTATCTTCTTCCACCTTGGTGGGAAAGCCTCCATTTAAATCACATTTAGTCCATGCTTTGTGGTTTTTTTAGGACTCAGAGGAAAAGCTTGAGAGAGAACAATTGTCTCTTGAAAGGCTGCAGATGTATGGTCGCCACAGATATAACTGCTTTAAGCTGAGGTTCTTCCTTTACTAAAGAGAAAACAAGGGACAACATGTATGAAGGGAGAGTTTACACATTCTTCCTCGAGTTCATTGTGTTTATAAAAGAAAAGCAGAGCTTTGTGGAGTGTGAGTCTTGGAGATTCTGAGAACATTTGTTTTATATGCTGTTCCAAATGCTTGCAGTTATGGTATATCTATGCATTTCAATTTCATCAGCATTCATAGAACAGCTAGATATCATCCACAGGACTGGAACACATAACTGAATGGAACCAAGACTGTTCCTTGACATAGCTCAGGGATGTTTTGAAAAGGCGTAGGTATGTATATTATGGGCAGACAGCTCAGGAGGAGTACATTTGGATGTATTAAAAGGTCTGTTTTAATGTTAATGAAAGCAATTTGCACATCCACTTGAATGTATTGCCATATATATGAGAAATTATGTGAGGAAATCTGTGTGAGCATCTTATACCTCATGTTTAAAAACATCCGTAGAAGTCCTAATTATATATGCAATATTTACACTTCGTATCATGTTTACAGGGAGTATTAGACATTTAATTGACAAGGGAAACATTTGACAATAAGAAAACCAGAAATTTACAGAGTTAAGCATGGCAGACCGGAATCTACATGCTTAATATTATCTGTCTTATTTGGCCTGAGTTTTGGTTGAGCCACACTGATACGTAGTGAAAAAAATGAAGCAATTGTAGCTAGACATGAAGGCAGATCCCCTTACACATATTAACAAATAACTTGTACCAGAATATATTCTAGAGAAGTCTGGGTACCTCATTATTCTCTGAAAAGCCACTTTTTTACTGTACTGAACCTACCTGTGTGCAACAGAAGCAGAACGGCATGAATGACATCATCATTATCTGAGTTTCCCTTTCTTCTTCTTCTGTAGTTACTATCTGTGGAAAACTCTGCCTTGCCCCCAATTTGAGGACTCATCTATGCTCCATAGCCCCCAAACAGTGCTGAGGCTCAAAAAATACCAGATGCTGGCCAAGGACAGAGATCAAGGTGGCCGCCGTTAGCTGTGCCAGGTTTTTATTTGGTCTGCAGACAGGAAGCAGAAGAAGATGATAACCCAAGAGAAGGCACGGCCCTTGCAGACAGCATCTACCCTAACGCGGGCCTGCAAATGGAGTTCAGCTCACCTGGCATCTCCATTGAACTCTGCCTCTCTGCAAAGTTTCTGCGACGCACAGAACTGCAGTTACAGGGTGTGATTGCCCTGCTCTGTTGGGTTCTGAGGGAGCCTGTCCATCCCCATCACGGCCTTGAGAGAGCTCATGGGGGTCTCTTAGGGCCACGGCTGGTGTGGGGCAGTGCTGGAGCTCCCCGGCCGCCCCGCTGTCCGCTGCCTGTCTCGCAGGGAACGGCGCTGCAGCCCTGGAAGGAGCTTTGCGGGGTAACGCGGTAAAACTCGTCAGCCGAGCTTCCAGAGGCAGCTTCCCCGTGCTGGTAGGCAGGAGGCGCCATTACACAGCTTGTGAGGGGGAAGGCGAGAGCAGGCGAGCGGGGCCAGGGGCGCCCCTGGCTGCCAAGCCCCCGCCGGGACCCGCGGCCCGGCCCGGGGCAGCACCGCCGGCAGCTCACACGCTCCGGTCAGCCCCTCCCGCTGCAAGGAGCAGCTGTTTCCCAGCTCCTGGCCGCGGAGGAGCAGGAGGCCACAGCCCGCAGCAGCGCAGCCTCTCCCGGTGTCTGCCAGGTGCGCCCCGGCCGCGGCTCCCTCAGCCCCGGGCCTGCTCCGCGGTGGCCCCTGGGCAAAGGATTCGAACCGATCAGCAACTGCTGATCATGGGGAACGCATCGGAAAGTATCGATGTGCTGCCTAATGTATGCTTGCAGTGTTTGAAGTCCTTTAGCGCAGGGGATAATTGTGGTATTATAGCACAGGTCTTGCCCCCGGCAAAACGCAACCGAACGCGGCACAGCTGAGCTGGGGTGGGATTCTCTCCACTGCGCTCCAGGACGCCAGCGGCTATTCCTCCTCCTGGAAAATTTGTCTGTCTCTCCTATTCTTTCCATTTCTCAGGTATATGAATTACATGGAAACTTGCCCTCTCCTTCTCGAAATAACAACACCAGCAAAAAAAGGTCTAACAAAAATAACAGCGAAATGCACCACCACCACAGCAAAACAAACACAACAACAAGAAAAACAAAACAAAAACTCAAAACCTGTGGTGTTTGCATTAAAACGTCAAAACCTGTTGGTTAGAAAATTTTGAAAATATATGTTTGAGGAGTTCTTTTTAAAAAGTCATATACTATGTCTGAGGGAGGGGAAAGGAAGGACAGACAAGAGAAAAAGAAAAAAAAAAGAAAAAATACGAGGAGGGGAAGAAAAAGGCTGAATGGAGAGAAAAAAAGGAAAAAGGAACAAAGAAAAAAGTAAAAAAAAAAAAAAAAAGGAGAGAAAATAAAATTTAAAAAAAGGCTGGTATTTCCTGCAAAATTTTGTTTAAAAGGAGAGGTAATTTTCAGGTGAAAATACTTCAACAGCAGCAATAAAAATGTAACTTTAGCAAGTAGTTAAACCACACAAATAAATTTACTCACCTGCATGGCATGATTTCCTTGTCTGAGCAAAGTTTATGAACTGCTCATGTGTCAGTAGGTTGGATTCCTGGTAAAGAACTGATTTATTTCAGTGAGTAATCCTAACACAAATTTGGTATAAGATCAGAATAGGTGTCTGGCTTCAGTGATTCCTGATTTACATCATTAGCCAGCGGAACTGAACTCTGACATTTCTCCTTAAACATGCTTAGTATTAAATGAAACCGGCTTGTTTGACCTAATGTTGTTCGCTGCTCCACGGAGATAATATTAAACTCTGCCCTAACGTGTATGTACATTAACCCTGATGATCCTAAAGGGAAGCTGAACTTGTGTATGTATCGGGGGGCAGAATTTACCCCTGTACTTACAATAACCAGAAATTTCAATTATACGTCTGGCACATGATAGATTTTAAATTGATTTCTGAATAAAAGCAAACGCTTTACTGGCTTTAGCACTCAGCCAAGCCAATTGGAAAGAATGTGTAAACTTTACCTTTTGCCTACTCCATCTGCCTGTGCCTTGAGAGTTGCCTTTGCATAAACCTTACTTGGGTGTTTGTTATCTACTCTACAGGCACACTGTGATCTTTATTTTTCTTTCAACCACAGCCACCATCGAATCTAATAAGAACTGGCATTATGTTGAGTTTTTGTAAAATAATACTGAGGTTGAGGCTTATGTTTAGGGATGACTGTAAAAGCCAGCCAAAGCTATGCTCTGAAGAAGCTCAGTAAGGCACAACATGGATGAGAGGAGTTCAGGGGTGCAGGACAAGTCACCCCTTCGGCTGCCTGGTAGCAAAACCCTTTGGTGTGAAGGACTCGAGGACTTGCAGGGGGGTATGTTTTGCTCGGTGAAGTTTCTCTCTGGCCGATGGCTCAGAGCTCCTCGAGGGGTTCGGGAGGCTGCGGGCTCTCCGCTGGCCCCCGGAGGGAGCTGCAGGCTGCAGCAAGCTCCTCTCGCCGGGCCGGGCACCGGGGACGGGATGGGGATGGGGACGGTGCGGGTAAATCACCGCTGTGACTAAACAGCCCGCGGTGGGAAAGGAGCAATCCAAAAACCGACGAGGAATTTAAGGTCTTTTTCCACCTACAGCTGAGAATGTGTTCGATAAGCAACACCTAAAACATGTTAGGAAGGAGACAGTTTGTTTGCTTGAGTGTGACTTTCTTGGCAGCAGGATTTCTCCCTAATTTATAACCATTATGTAAACTTCTGACTTCCAGATTCACACTGTGAAAATATTCAAGATGAACTAATCAGGGTGGAAATCTGAAATTGTTTCTGCATGGTTTATATCCCCCATCTGGCAGCACAGAACAAACAGTACGACCCTGATGGTGTTTACATGAGTTACCTTGTTGGAGGAAATGATTGTACTGAGAAAATTGTCCTTGCTTGAGAAATGTAACAACTTGTTGGCCTAAACAGGGTTTTATATCTTTTAAATCTCTCTCTTTTTTTTTTTTTTTTTTTTCATTTTATGTGTTTGAGGAGGGGGAAGTTAATAACTGTGAATTAGAGCTTTCACACCACATCTGTCTTTTAACTGTAAGATGACTTTTGATTAAATGTTCAAATGTTACAGTTGGTCCCTTTGATTACTCTCTATTGAGAGCAGTTTTAGGGAACATTCTGAGAAATCCTGGTTATTATTCTTATTACCTATTAAGACATTCAGTGTGACTCTTTCCCTCCCTAAAAAACTTGGCTGACAGCAGTTTCAAGTGGCTGTGTAAATGCAGCGTGCTCGGTCAAAAAGCATAGACGTGCTGCGTGATTTTCATTTTGCTGCACCCTTAAGTGGAGTTTCACTATAGCAAAGTTTATTATGGCCAGTTTTCATGGTATTTGATTGGATTTGCAGTTCTGTCACTCACCAAGGTTTTCTTTTAGGAAGAGTTAGTGAATAGAATATTCTCTCTCTATATAGAGAGAATATATATAGTATAGCTTGACAAATACTAATAATGATAATAAGACAAATTTGTCTTTGTGAGCTGTGAAGTTTTCAGCAACTTTAGAAGAGAAATTTTGATTCAGTCATTGCCTTTCAGTGCAGAATATTTTACATGTTTGTAGCAGAGTCTGAATGTGCATCCAGAAGTGTTGCAGAAAAAATATAAACACATAACATTATACCATGAGAATTCATAACCCTAAAAGGTAATTGTTTTCATTACAGAATGATCATTTAAGTTAGAGTTGTTGCACAAAGTTATCATGGGGAAGACAACATGTCTTTTGTTTAAACCTAAAATAAATGAGGTCTTGTGTAGTGAACCGTTTAAATTTTTTGGCTCTAGTTTGTATTATTCTGTAGTTTTCAGTTGGCCTTCTAGTGATCACTGTGAATTAATGGGATATGACTCTGTCATGTGAGCTTTCCAAAAAAATGATGGAATTACATTAAATTTATTTTAGTATGAATTCCATCTATGTTCTCCCAGAAAAATTCCTGGACACAAATAATTTTAAAAACAACAAAACTGGCTTGTCTTTCAGGCTGAAAATTATTTTCCAAACACTTAAATTCATAATTAAAAAGTGGGTTTTCTTTCATCCTAATATAAGGAGCCAAGAAAATGCATACTTTGCATTAAAATTTTGGCAGTTTTTATACAGTTATTTCTTAGTCCAAATCAAATTTATATGCTAAATGATTTACATTGAAATTGTTTTATGTTTCTTAGCTTGAATGTTTAAGATGATTTGAAGGAAAACAACATATCCAATATCCCAAAATGACTTTGCCTTAAGACCTGGTTACTAAATAAAGTATATATTTAATTTTTTTTTTTTTTTTTTTCTTTTTTTTTTTAATGAAAGAAGTGTTCTGTCTTGGAAGGAGCTGCCACTATATAAGGCAGTAAAAGAAGTGGATCCTATAGCAAAGCAAAAGTACCATTGACTCTTAAGAAAACAGAATTAAGGTCAAATTTTATAAAGAAAAAAGGGGAGATTTTAGACATAAGAAAGAAAAACTTATTTCCTGAATGCATTGTAGTGCTAGAGAGATCCTAAGGGTGTTTGAACATGACAAACATTAGGAACTGGGAGACGTGCAAGGACGTTGTGAGCATTTTAAATAAAACATATCCAGTTAATTTAAAAGATCGAATTACGTATTACTCAACAGAATGCAAGGAAGTAAAAAGAAAAGATTTCATTTTGGAAGTACTTTTCGCCTTGTTCATAGGTTTAATGTGAAGAGTGCAGATTTTTCTTTTGAATCACTTTTTTTTTTTTTTTTTTTTACAGACAGCTGAACGGCAACTTATTGTGAAATTTCCAGGGCTATTTTAAAGTGCATAGTTACCAGATAGATTTTAGATTTGTTGACATAATTGCTCTTATCATTACTTACAGGAAATATAAATTCTAAGGGAAGAGAAAACCTGGAGAATGTTGAATAATATCTAAAATAATATGGTAGAATGAGCGTTAATTTCAAATTCTTTACATGATGAAAAAAAAAAAGAAAAAAGTGAAGGTAAACTGCTGTTTAACAGCTTCCCACTGTTATATAAACTTTCAAACAACCATGAAATGTAGGTCTCTGGACATCACTTAAAAGAACCACAAATAAACAGAGGGTCGTACCACACTTCTGTTCCCTAATGTGTAACTAAAAGGTTTAAGAACAGAAAGTGTCTAAAACTCCTTTCTGTTTATCTACTGCCTTGTGTACCATAAACACAAATAAGCAAAGCAGGGCTGGAGAGGGGAGGTAGGATGCTGCCTGCCTGTGAATAATGCACAGAGGAGGTAAAAAGCCTGTTAATGTCTCTGGAGGGTCATCTTACCTTTGTGTGTGCAGCAGGCTGGGACATTTATGTAGCAAAGAATCACCTACTTAAAATATAAGGATGCTGCACTTAACACTGCTGTGCCAGAACATCTCTGGGGACTTGTATATCTTTCATGGAAATTTGCTGAAGTGTAACTGTTTAGCAATTACTTGGGACTTAGAATAATGGTGTCCTTTTAACAGAGCAAAACACAAACAGGGCAGTTGTATCTAATGTGCCTCCAGCCTGCAGGGCTGCAACCTTTTCGGACTTGCTGTGATCAGGAGTAGAAATTTTTAGTGGTTCTAAATCATATAAAATTCCTCTTGAATTGAAGGTGGCCCTGTATAAGCTGGAATTTCCTCCTGTGTGGAAGTGTTGGTACCTCTGTTGTCACTGGTGCTGCGTATGCCGAGCTGGGGAGAAAGGTCTGCTCCTGGGGAGAAACCCAGCTCTGGTGATGCCACAAACCTACTGCCAGAAAAAAATAATCATCTCTTAGCTGCACTGGTATAAAGTAAGAGGTATGCAAATTATCCAGAAGTATACAAGGATAGAAGGATTTATTTTTTCCAAAGATAATACTTGCAATACTCTTATCCTTTGACACCAAAACAGTTTAAATAAAACAATGCAAATAAAATGTGGAAAGGTAATTTCCTTTGAGTCTTGCTTCAAAACTGTCCTACCTTTTCCATATCCCTCATAAAAAAGAAATAAAAATTCTCTCCTTTGGGGATTTAATTTTTGCTTTTATTTTAGCAAATAAAATGTTTAAGTAGTGCATGATGAGCACCAGCATAAATCTAATAGTCCACTGAATGCAGCAAGTTTAGGAGAAAAGTGGGGCCTCTAGTTCAGACAGAGTAATTAATATCTATTGGGGTATAGACTTCCTTGAAGTATTCATTATGTGAAATCAGGTACTTACATGTGCAGCAATTAAGTTGATATATATGTGTGTATTATTTATTTATTTGTGTAATGTGTGTGTGATAAATTACCAGTGTACTGGACATACTTTGAAACCTGTTCCTAATCTCATTGCTGGCCATGTAACCTAAGAAGGAATGAAAACGTAGGCTCGAGTGATGATGGTTATACAACACCCCAACAAGAGCAAGATATAATACAAATGTCATTACAGCCCTGGGCTGCACACAAAGCCTTCTGACCACTCACAGGTTTCATTCGGGTGGAAAAAAAAATGTGTGTGTAGCAAGGATTAATCAGAGGATCATATGCTCCCTTCGTTCCCATTTACAGGAACATTTCATGGCAGGAGTTCACTGGTGGCATTTCCAGAGCAACGTGGTAGGTGGGAGACTGTGCAAAGGGTTACAAGCTGTAGAATGAAGTCAACAGCCTGCAAGCGACCCAATAATAATGCAATTTGCAGAAGGAGTATGTACAGAACAGAAAGGAAAAAATATATTCCCCATCTGGGCAGTTATTGAACATTTTTGACCGTGGAACACGCAAAGTGGGGTGGAGCAGAGATTTTCCTGGCTTGCCTTCCACATCAATCAGTTTGTTGGGAATTGTGCACAGCAAACACAGTTGTGCCACTCTGAAAAAGACAATGGATCAGAGAAACAGCAACAACATTTTTCCAAAATGACTGGTGGTTCTAGGGTCTCATTGGACATACTTTGAAGCTGTCACACTTTCAGGAAGCGTTGAAGCCCTATTCTCTGAAACTCAGGCCCTCTCAGTCAACTGAGGGCAAAACACATTGTGTTTAGGAAGGCTCTGAGTGAAGGGACATGAAAATCTTCATCCGAGATAATTGTGTTCAGGGGATTTCTGTCACTGCAGTAAACAACTGTGAGAATTCAAATCTGCTGTTCTTAATACTGATGTAAGTGATTTTCAACCAAAATGGAGAAAAAGCACGTCATTGCAAAACAGCAAAAAATTTTAAATTATAGATACCTTTCACAAATTAAAAGCATTTCAAGGAATGTGCTGATCTCTTTTAAGAGATTGCCTTTTCTGTAAGACATAATAACACACACAGGCACTTTTTAGTCATGAACATGATTTTCAAATAACATATACAAGTTAGACAATATTGGAGATCTGCCACTGAAATGACTTTGTGTTGACTGTTGAATGGTAAGTGAACGGCTTAGGGCCCAAAATGGTGCTTTTCACTTCTCAAATACTCTACAAAGGTTTTTATGGGTTCTCAAGACTATAATGGAGTTTCACTTTATTGAAATTCAAGCTATTTTTTCTGATCAAAAACTAAAAAAAGAAAACCAAATGTAACCAAACCAAAAAAAACCCCAAACCCAAAAACCAGTGTAAGAATGTTCATGTCTAATTTAGAAGACCATACTAGTACTGGAGGTTGTTGAATTTTCAGTTGAAGTATTCTTTCAAGGAAAATTCAATTTTGTCAACATTTTTAATTGTTAAAAAAGAAGCCAGGAAAGAAAGAAATTATTCTAAGTATTAAGGTTTCTTTACAAAAATAAAAGCCCCAGTTGTCTGCTTTTTATTTTTTCTTTCTTTTTTTTTTAGAAACTGAAAGCAGTCAAACCCCAGTTTTATGATCAACGAAAAACTGAGAAAAAGGGAGAAATAGTTTATCTTTCAAAAATGTCATCAATACATTTAATTATTACTGGAAGCTAAAGTCTCTGAGTGCTTGAATATTTTTCTTTTCCTTTCTTTCTTTTTACATACTTTTGTGTGTGTGTGCATATCTGCCTTCACAAGGCTGTAAATTGTGATTAATCTCCCAATCTATCACCAGGATTGAATTACACTTTGTACTGTGCTGCAAGACTAATTAATTTAATAGTCTTATGTAAGTGCAGTCTAGATGTGGTGGTTTTGAGCCTTCTCACACATTTTGAGACTCCGAACTGAATCTGAAACTTTTTAGGTTCATGTTCTGGACAAGCCTGAGAACATGCCAGCTCTGGCTGCTGTGGGTTGTGCAAGCTCAGCTCTGCCAGACATTATTTGGGTTAGTCAAGCAGAAGGACAAGCTCACATTTTCCTTCCTCACCCATCCTCTCAATCCCATGTAAATGCCCCATTCCTAAGAAATCCTCTCTTGACTATATTGCTATAACTAACCTAAATAGACTTTCCAGCTTACTGTCTTCTCCTCATGGTCCAGACACCTTCAGTTTTTTGAGCTTTGAGAATGGTTGGGCCAGAAGCAGTAACAGCTCCTCTGGTCTATTGTATCGCTGTAGTTGTTTTATGAGCCAAAACTTAAAGGAGCTTAAAATAGCACTGTGACTTGTGAAAGGTTCTTCCTCATCAACTCAGAGAAGTCACCAGAGAGGCAGAGGTAGAAATAAATTGAGCCCAGAGTATATTTTACTGTACTATTCCTATGAAAACAATGAAAAAGTCATAATATTGGACTAGTAAAGTTCTTTACTCAGGGAAGGAATTAAATTCCTCTTTCCACGCAAAAACATGCACATGCACATCTGATCTTATTTTTTGTAACACAGATGTATATTTTCTCCATGTTCTGATATGCATTTCCAAAATGACAGAGCTGGTTTTGTACATATTCTGTTCTGTATTTTCTAACATTGCTGTTGGCTTCCTGCCCATGGTGGATGTCTATTTGCACTGCTGGTTTTGACTGTGTACCTTTTTTTAAATTTTCTTCTTCTAATTTACATAGCATGAGCTTTTACTCAGCTAGAAATCCTGGCCTGGGTTTTTCCACAGTCCTGAAACTCATGAGCAAAGAGGAAGTTCATGAAGTGAAGACAAAAACAGAGATTCCAGACCAGATCAGTGGATTTCTTTACCCACTGTACATAGCTTGAAGCTCAAGACAATGAGTTGGAATCTGAAGGTATCCTAAGCCAGCTTGGAAGGACTCCAAATTTTCCTGAAATCTAAATTAGCCCCCTCTCACTGTCATGGTGAGACCACTGTCACCTAAAGCACTAGGATACCACTGCCTGGGTTATATCACCTGCATCAGTCAACAGCCTTACAATTTTGACATTTGGGAGAAAAAGTTGTAAGATTTTAATGAGAGCAGACACTTACCACCCCCAAGTAGCCAAATGGGCTAAAAATATCCCTTGTTTTGGTATTCCTAGGTTCCCTGAGGTTAGTGATATGTTTAATTTGCTGTCCATTTGAATACAGGAACTCCCTTGACAGATTCTTGACAATGGAGAGTTTTGTTAATGGTAAGGTTTGAATCAAGTAACAGTCCCACTCAATCCCCTTCTTTAACTGTCCTCAACAGTATACTGCTCATATTTTCTTCGTAAAATGAGGGGCAATAAAGATTCCAAGATCTGGCAGGTTCTCTATTGTTCTTTATTTTAAAAACCATTTCCCAAGAATTTTTTCCTATTAATTTATTCTGCTTAAGGCAAAACCCCCCCAAACAAACAACCCCTCTCAAAACAAAACACCAACACAACCCCACAACCCATAGAAAACCTTACGAATTGAAGAATACTTTATAGCACTCGTGAAGTTTTCTTTTTAAGATTCTCTAATTCTCTTACATTCCTTCCTTACTTATGGCTTCATGCCCTTTGCTTAGAAAAATATTCAGAAGCCCTTGATGAATGGCAGTGGGCTGACTGTGGGAATTATGGCAGAATATGGTTCTTCATTGCTTGCTCCTTGTTAGGAGCTGTACTGGCAGCAGCCACACTGCTGAAGATGCAATTGGTTCTGAGACCAGCAGCTTCTGGAAGGTGAATGTAGGTCATTTGCACATCAACTTTGTTCTAGTAGATCACATATGGAGCATCTAGAGGAAGGGTTACTCCTCTAGATGTGCTAAAAAGTGGTATTTTAATTTATATTAAACTTGCTTCCCTTGCGTGAGATGCATCTTACCTTTTATATGGAAAATGTATACCCCAAGCATTCTTTTCTCATTCCTCCTGAGGTGCTCCAGAGCCACATTTTCTACTAATGGTCCAGCTGATTCACCCTGTGAGTTATTTAAAACATCCCTGTTTATTTTAGCAAAATGAAAGCTTACTTTGTCAGTGGACTAAAGATCCAGGAAAGAGTCCTCAACATTGGTCTACAGGTACAATTTCTTTTGGGGAGATTGAACAGCAGAGAAGCTGGGTGGAGACCAGCCTTCCCCAGGTGGAAGAACTTACTTGAGAAGAAATGTGGACAACAGACAGAGTCCAGTCTTTTCTGGCTGAAGAGCTGTATGATTCCATATGACAGAGAAGAATTGGCACAGAGCAATGAAGATCTGCAGAGCAAAGGCCTGAGAAGTCCCTGAACTGAAAGCAAGGTTCAGCGCTCTGACAAATGCCATTGTGTCTTTACCAGGTGCTTTGCACAGCATTGCCCTATGCAATGTGCATGCACCTCACAATTCTGCACCCCATCCACTGCTCAGCCAGTGTGAGCCCTAGAGAGACGGTCTGCACAGGGTTTGGGAATTCCTGGAGGTGCCTCAAACAATTGTGCAGCACTGAAGGATATTTGTGTAGAAGCTCTATGATGTCTACAGGTCAACCACTATTTGCATCAGGAATTTATGCACAAGGTTGTGGTATTCCCACTGTTACTCATCCCACAGTCAGCTATAAAACATTCTGGAGTTTTAAGTGCTTTAAAAACCCCACATCTTTCTAAGTTTTTAAAGTGGAGCTTTATGTGGGGGGAAAACCCCTTCTGGATTTCTGCTACTATTGTCTTTCACGGATTTCATTTTACTTGGTAGGGTTTCTGGGAAGAGGCATCCAGAAATAGAGTATTCCTGTGCTGAGGTGCCTTAGTCATAAAGGCTAAGTTTATACTACAGGGCAAACAGTGCAAGTGCCTGTTCTCTGACTGTAGGACCAGCTGGCATCATCATGACATTTACACATTATTAAGTTTTCTTTATTTCCAAAATGTGGACTATTTCAATCTGCCTGTTCTGAGTGGTCATTCTCCCATATTAACTTCTGCACTGTGCCAGGAAATTGGGAAATGCTAGGTGATTTTAACAAAATCATATCATGGACCATTCTTACAGTTTAATCATGTAAGTGTCAGAGTTGCAATGCCCAGAATATTCCCTGGCATAGTCATAAAACAGGACTATCATGTCCATAATGATATGAACAATATGATGCCTTCTTGCTTGCAAACCAGAATTTATTTTTGGCAGTTCAGTTCCTGTGTCTTAGAATTACATTTGAGATAAAGACTAAAACAAGAAGGCAAATTAAGAGACTGTTTATCCAACTTCAGTATTCACATGTTCTGGGTAAGAAATTAGAGGCTACCCTTTCCATTATTTGAGGTTTGATTTATGTTCTCAAGTTTAGTTGATCTGCACTATTTCATTTTTCATTTTAAAATAGACCCAAAGACCCTGACCCTCTTAAAAAGAAAGAACATTAGCTTGTGGTATTGCTGTACAAAAAGTAAACAGCCAGTTTTATGAGGAAACCATCTTTGGGATGCATAACTATCATATGCCAAAGCCTGAATGTGGGATGCAGTGTGTGACAAAGATGCAAAATGAGGGACACACAAAAACTATTCATCCAGTAAATTTAAAATGTGGTGGGATCCAGTCCTGTAGTATAAATAAGCCTTGTTCTAACCACAAAATAATGACTCTTTATTTCTGATATAAATGGTTGTCAACAAAAAAAATTGTGGTATAACCACATTTGTGTGGAAAGCAGGAATCTGAATCTAAAACTAGATGCTGGAAAGGAATGTCAAAATATATGATATATACATATATATATATATCATACCTATTTAGTTCTTGTTATTGTTCGTGAAAGTCTTAGTTTAGCAGTGGCAACTGATTTTTCTACTTTTTACATCACACATTTTCATTGACTCCTCACTAATATAAACTGGATGTCAATCTGAAATCAACCTGCCAAAGAGGAAATGAGGGACCTGTGAGGCCATTCTGATTTCCACCAGTTGAGAGCTTGGACTTTCTTTATTCCTTTTTTTTTTCTTTTCTCTTTTTTCTGTCTCTTTTTTTTTTTTTTCCTTCTCATTTTAGCACAAGATAGAACTTTAAATTCCCACCAGCAAAATGCAAATAGAAACTGGTAAACAAGTTACTTTATACAAAGCTTTTTTAATGGTGTTATTCGATGTTATGAATGCTACTGTACCTAGTTGCTTGACTAGAGGAAGTCAATCAACTGGAAGACTTATTTATGTGCCTGAAGCCTTGCTGTAAATTGGAACTTGTAAGGAAGTGCTAATGCAACCTCTGTTGTGAGATAAGAGTGAAAGTGTGGTTAGTCATGTAGCTAACAAGCAATTTCTGTTGCTGTTTTTACTAAGTTTATGGATTAAAATCCATTAGATGTGATAGTAATGACCTGCTTCTAATCCAGACAGATTTTATAGTTGTTAGCACCTCTGACTTTAGTGAAACAATTCCAGGATCAATCTGATGCAAATGAGAAGAAAATCAGGCCGCAAATGCTGAAGTTCTAATGAAACCCTTTTCCCTGATCCTGTCTCTGACCTCCCATACTTTATCTTCCAAAGATCAGCTTTGTGGTGTTAATTATGGGGTAAGTAAGCAGTTACTTCCTAGAGCAAATCAGCAAAAGTCCAGGTTTGCTCTAGAGGTCCCAAAGATCAGAGCTCTGTGTTTCTTCAGGTTTCAATTTACCAGGCTCAAAACACTTAAAAGCACAAGGAGGAGAGGCTGGGGAGTGATCAGTTTACAAGTGACCTGGGAGTTCACAGTCTCCATCCCGTGAAATTACAGCCCATATAATAGGTCTTGTGCAGACAAAACTGCAACAAATTAACTCTAGCATCTTTGTTGGGAGGAGAAAAACACCTCTGCTTTATCAGCAATTCCCAGGTTGCCCTTCACTGCAGCCCCACACTCTTTCTTTCCAGGAGAAATGTTTTGGACATGACACACACTTTGCTATTCTGCCGAGAGGGTGGACAGCATTTACCAGTGTGCCTTGGTTTAAGTCAAAGCTCAAACCCCAGCCCTTCAAGAAGTGACGAGCACCAAGGACGTGTCTTACATGTGTAGTTATACCGAACCTCATCACTCTCCATCTGTTACCACTCAACTGAGTTCCCACCACGTTTTCGTGGTCAGAAAATTCTTCTGTGACCAGTATGAATTTAATGACACGTAGAAGTGTTTGAAAGACTTAGTGTAGGGTGAGCAGTGTGTTTTGTCATCACATATCATTCAGTGTGCTTGATGCCATCTTATAGGTGGGTCTGGGAACGTATACGTGTCTACATTCTGTTGACCTATACCAAAACCATGAGTGTAATAACTGGACATATCTAGAGGAAATTGACAGAGACAGGTCAGAAGCATATGCCTGTAAGAAAAAGAATGTGCTTAAAAATGAAAGAGTGTTATCTGCAAAAGTGGCAACATTTTTGTTAAGACTTTCAGAAAATATATTCTCAAGTCATATTCATTTTTTGTTACCCCACATTTATTTTTGCAGATGGCAAGTCTGAAAAATATTTTATGATTTTACTGTGAAATCTGCCAACTGTGCAAAACCAGGCAGCTTTAATTCTAGGGTTGAAAATTTACTGTTAGTTCCAGCACTGAATCCCATTGCTTCTTTTCAATAAACTTGTATTTGTAACTAGGGTGTGCTGCAGCAGTCCTGAAGTTAGACTGCAAGCCAAGATTCAAGGTGGTTAAATTCATCTCTCCAAGAAAAGTACATTCGAAGGTGTATATAATCTGTAATGAGGAATTTAAACAAAGACCCTGAAGATGAAAGCATATTGCCATCGCTGAGATTAGCAGTTGTTTCTAGGCCCTCACCTACTTGTGCAATATTTTTGGCAGTGTTCCGGAGGATAACTTATCTCCATATAGAAATACCATATAAATAACTTTAGGAATATGTTTCGGTGGGGCTCTGTGCCAAAGATGAAATTTTGTTTGGTGCTTCTGTGTGTTTGGGCGCAAAGATAAAACTAATTATATTTAGAAAATCAAATTAAATCAATTAAAGCCCAAAAGGGCTCAGAAGAACCTAATTATTACTGCATTTCTCTGGAGGTAAACCAGTCTGTAGAAGCAGTGAGGTGAGCAGAAGGCAGAGATGCACAAAGGAGAAATAAGTTGCCCTTTTATGCAGGTGTTGAGAACCAGAAATATCTTGTAAATATTGACCACAACTGTGTAGGTGCAGTGAATGTGCTTATCTCAAATTAACTAATTATTACAACCAGATGATGTTTTGCACTCCAGACATTTGAGCAGAGTTGTTTGACAGTCAGTTATCTAGGGTTTGACACTTAATATCTGTACATGTAGACACTAAAGAGTATGCATGCACTCAAAAGTCCCAAAGCCACTGGAGAAGAGGTGAAGGTTGTACTTTGACATGTAAAACAGCCATCTGCCTCTGTAGAGGAAGCCTCTGTCTGCCTATAGGAGAAATTTAGAGATGTGGTAGGGGAGAGAGACTTTGCTAATGCAACCAGAACAGGATGTCTCTGATATGATGGTCATGCTGTGCCGGAGCTAATTCAAGGATAGGGCACGGATGGCAGAGTTCTGTTTTGGACAGAGAGGAAGATGAAGGTTGCTTGGGGCATAAGTCCAATGGATGACACTCCTGATACGTTGCAAACAAATGGAACAGTCAGAAAACTTTAGAGATTATATTCTCACTCTGCAGTACTCACAACACAGGCTTAAATCTATGTCCTAGTGGATACTGTGTGAGACCTGGTTAGCATGTGATAGTCAACAGTCCTCCTGCCAGCTGAGGCACAGCCCTGCAGGACTCCCTCCTGCTCCTTGGTTCCTTGGGAGGGCATTTCTGCAAATTCTGGTTTGCAACTCTTTTGGCCAGGTGTTGGGAAATAGTTAGAGACACTTCCTCAAACTGTCCTTGATCATTTCAGCCTGCAAAACAGACCTGAACATCATATGCTAGCTCACCTTGGACCTTAGGAGCCCTAAGGACTTAAACCCCTGATATCGAGGGAATTGCAACCTTGTTTTAGGGCTGTAAATTTTTGCAGTGTCTGTAAGTTAGAGTTCAGATCCAGAATGCTGACCTGAGCTTGACATGCAATATAAATGTATCCTATGATGGGTTTATAACATCCTGAAGTCTGTTGTGGTTGTGAATCCAGACTGCAGACTTTTTAGCTGTGTCCTAAGGTTTCATTTTTACCAGCAAATTAAACAGGGCACAGGCACAGACACTAAAACTCCATTATCTGTAATGTTAAATGGTGCCTTGCCTGATTTTGACTCAAGATAACTAGCACTCTCCCTGATGATTCCCAGGTGTGGTTTGAGGTTAATGTATGGGATAAAGATACTCCCCATGTTGAATTTGAGTGTGGCTACCTTATTTTGGAGTTAAAGACAGATAACCATATCATGCTAAGTTAGCTTCAGGGTCACAATATCATTTATTTTACTAGTATAGATTCTCCACAGAGGCTCTGAGAGGAACCCATTCTTACATGGCCTGGACCCCAAGCTGATGGAGAAGCTGTTGTGTTGCTTGGGAGAAGATTGAAAGCCTCTCCGTGGGAAGGGTGCAATACATACATGCCCTAAGGCAAACTTTACACTGGAAATACAGAACAACAATATGATGAGGATGTTTGCATGGAAAAATCTAGATCGAGTTACTGCCTACTAGCTTCTCAAGGCAAATTCTCTGAGGCATACTCAGAAGCTGATTTTAAGGGTCGGTGTGTATTAAAGAGTTGTTATTATTATTTTATTTTCTAATCAGTTGCACAGCAAATGCTCTTGATGGTACAATTTTCCCTGCAAAATCTTGAAAAGCTGTGGTCTGTGCTTCAGCAAGAAAATACACCAAGGGACATGAGAAAAGAAGTGAATGAAAGCTAATCAGTACCTCATAATCCATTATAAAATGTCATATTTCTGCCTAATGTAGCCCATAGTTATTATCACAGTTTTGGATCCCCTGGCTGTCACTACTCAGAAGCTCATCTCTCTCAACACTACTAGAAACTCACCTCTCACAAACTATTAGAATTGAAAAGAACAATTTCTCCTTCAGAGAAATTATTATGATCAAAAAACCAGACAGAGAATAAAGTCTTCTGCTACTGGTGCTGTTCTTTCTCTAGCACCTCTAATTCAAGAGCTTGACTCTAAATCAGGACTGAAAATCTACTAAAATCTGAATATCTGCTTAGGCTAAGAGAAAGAATTTGAATGTACTGACATTTCAAAGACAGGCCCACTTTTTTAAAAAATGCTTCCATGACTTCAATTTTCATAATTTTTAACAGATCACTGCTATAATTACTCATGCAATTGGTTTGACAATCTTTTTATCTGCTTTATAGCTCTTCTTGACTTGTCCTTGCATACAATGTAATCATGCTTTGTCATAAACATGCAGAAAACAAAGGATTTTCTGTAAAATGTTCTTTCTTCAGTTTAGCAATTTTACTTTTTCTTTACATTGTATGAACATTCTCATTTGGCTGTGGAAAAAAGTCTTCTATATCTGTATTTTGACATGCAAATATTTAAAATAAAAATGTTTCAAGGCAGCTGTCAGATACTTTATAAAAATATTAGTTCAGGTTACACATATTTAGAGCACTGAAAACATGGGATATGAGAACTGAATTGAGAAAGAACGTTTTAATTGTAAACTAGTGGTATAGAAATTTTAAACAATAGTAATGAGACCCAGGATATAGACATCTTGAATTCTGCAACCCCTATTAAGCAAAGTACAGCCAGACTCAACAGTTAAAAATATGTAACCACACAAGTTCCCCATTTGCCCTCTTTTATTTGCTCTGTGTTTTCAATTTGTAATGACAATTTTGTATCAGAACAATAAACCAAGAGGATCATCTTTCTTTTGCCAGCTGTGACCCAAATGACTAGATTTGACTGTCCCACGAATGGAAACTGACAAATGAGACTTCAAAAGACTTCTCATTGCCAAGTTTAACAAAATTCTGCTATCTTTTAACCAAATATTTATGTATTACATGACTGTGCTTTATTATATTTATGTATTACATGGCTGTGTCGTATTAAATTTAAGTTTCCTCTGATCAGAGATACTCTCTTTCAGTGTCATTTGTAATATTTGGTTTCAATTAATATACATGGGACTGAAAGAAATGCACAAAACCTTGTTTATTTTCCAGCAGTTGATGGTAACTGATTAAATCATTGCACATGGCATGGTCTCCATCCCCTGTTTGCTGTGCAAGGCAGCTGGCAAGCCGCACCTGTCAGCCTAGGAGAGAATCTCATAAAACTGCCAGTAAAACAGTGTAGCTGAATACACATCTGCTAATAAATTCTTTTCATCATATCCTAATCAAACAGCATATGTAGTTTATGGCCTTGCTAATAAAGGGTTTGAAATATCTGCCTGTGAACTTGATTTTATCAATGTCAGCCAGCATAACCAGTTTTTATTTACTCCACTGCTCAGTGGATAGGTGTGTGGTGAAACAGACGATGCACAGGAAAAGGGGAAGGAACATAGGTTTTTAGCATAAACAGTGGTCAAATCCAGCCTTTTATTAATTCTCTTTGTACATTATGGGACTGCTTCACTGCCTGGTTTGCCAGTCATTCTGTTCCTGGTTCCAGCTGCCATGTGCGGATAATTCCCCAGTGGTTCACATGGGCTATATTCTAATGTTTACTGTAATACACAAAGTGTGAGTCACAACTTGAATTTAAAGATGTCCACGACCACCCGTCTGGTTGGGTGACTGCAGCTTAGAACATCAAATAATGATTGACTCTTTTTGGCTAGTGTTTAAGAACCAGGATGTTAACGTGGTGTTTTGGCTTACGGCACTGGCATGAAGATGTTGAATAATATAATCTCTTTTCACAGGACTATCCACTGATAGTAACCAAGAGTGGCTACGACTAAAATAATTATAGTTGAAATGAGCATTTGTGAGACAGATTTTGCTGTTCAGATTGGAACAGACCTCATCCAGTGTGGCTCTTCTGACTGATTTTCCTACTGGAACAGTACTTTTTCCTCTACATAAGCTGTTGCTGTTTTAATGTGTCAGCTCAGTTTGCCACCTAACATATTCTTCCTCCTTGATGTTTCAGAGAGGTTTACAGCAAAAGCATATTTCACAGGCAAATCATCTTCCTGTAAAGTTGCTAACCCAGCTGCCCTAACTTCTGGAGTGTCCTCAGAAGCTGTATAAAAGAGTAGTGATTTCGTTTCCTTACCAGTCCCAATGATCTTCTGCAAGTGTCCAGTACAGTTTGTTCTTTGCTCTGGTTATTTATGCTATCCTACAGCTCAGCCAAATATTTCACCATCAGATTTTATCTTCCACACTGATCTGGCAAAGTGTCTCCCTTAACATAGCTCCATGCATTTTTAAGGTTTCTGAAGATGTATTGTATGTTGTGTAGCCAGCTATTACATTTATCTGTTGTTAACTACAGACATGCACTACTTTTACTCTTTATCTTTTGTGCAATTCCATTGCTTTGTATAAGAGCAATGCTACTTTTATGTATTCAAATTGATATTCTTCTTCAGTGTCTTCCTAATCCTTCTGAAAGACCTTCTAAAATGTGTGGTGAATTTTGAAGGCAGGAGTTGGATGCACTTTGTTGTTCCAGGAGCCACATTGCTCCCTTGCACTCTAGCCCATGCACACCTGATGTCTTCTTTGTTACCTTTTCTTTGGCACCACTAAGTTGTGCAACATGGTGATATCCACTCTTATTTTGCTTATTTGCTTTTCCTGGATATCCAACACTGTCCTTCTGGCCTGCACATCTTACTCCTCTTGTGTGGATCTGTTATCCATGTGAACTACAATAAGTGGAAATTCCTCGGTATTCTTCAGGATATCCTTTGCTTTTTTAGTCATATGAATCTTTAAAAACGTTTTAGATATGAAAGGCAATCACACAGATGATTCAAATATGGCTGTAATTTTTTTGTGTCACCTTCTCTTCTTTTTTTGTTTCTTTCTCTTTATGGTACATTGTCATCAGCAGGAAGTTTCACTCACCTTGCCTCATTGTTTTTGAGTCTCTGGACTATAGATAAACCACATGACTGTTATCTTCTGTGTATCTAGCTCTAAAGAACCTAAAGAGGAAGGAAAGAGAAAAAAAGTCAAGACATTGGCAATGTCACAACACATCCTCTCTGAACTAGAAAACACCACTTTCCTGCCTTTGGAAAAAAACTTTGTGTGGAGAAAAAAAATGGGAAATACAAAGTTCATAAATGTTATTGCTGCTTCAAAAGAAAAGACACCCTCAGTTCCCCTACTACCATAGTATTACATCCTGAGTGTACATATTTTTAATGCAACTTCCACATAAAAGATTTTGTAATATCTTTAGAAATACATTTAATATACAGTAACAATATCTAGTTATTCTTTCAAAAAAACTGCTGTGCTTGATATGTCTGAGCTATTAACAACCCCTTTGCCATTACATTAAGGCTGACAGAGGATGTCAGTGGAGAGTTACTTAGTGTTTTCTGTAGTCTCAGCAAATTTTCCTCAAAAATCAGCCTTTGCTAACAAGAATAATTCAGTCCCTCATAATAGTGTTTCATAGATCCTAAATAATATTTTTGTTTATTCATGATGTTTAAAGCACTGTCAGTTTTTATTTTCACATTTCTTTGAGCAAAGCACTGTTTCCTGAGGTGATTTGCAGCACTCCAAGAGGACAAATACCTGAAGCACCTGATAGTTTTCCCATGAATAGAAAGAAGATGATTTTTGGTGCATAAGCAGCTGACTTAGGCATAGAAATAACCTTTTAAAGATGTAAATGTCCCATAGCAATCTCTCTGCCCCATCAGCTTTCTCCTGATCATGTTTTTTGAGCTCAGACAGATGTTTAACATCTGTGCAGAAAAAGCACCCAGCTGACAGTTCAGAATTTAAAATTAAATCTGCGCATCCTGGGTACAAGAAGACAATTTTGTCACGCTGTCTCAGATGAGAGTCCTCTTCAGGCAGGTGTATATCCTGTAATCACCTCTCAGGTTCAAAACAAATTGTCCCTTCACATGTTGGTAGCTTAAATTAGGGATGCTTTGGACAGGCCTATAGGATTACACTTGACTGGTGAGATAGAGTTTCCTAGAAAAGCTCGAGCATAAGCTGTGAAGCCTTTGACTGCAGCCTGATCACAATTACTAAGCAGTTTGTGACATGTAGAGCATGGTCATGGCTTAAACGTATCAACTGCAAAGACCTGGGTATTTATGGAGAAGGTGACATCAAAGAAACAATTCTGGGAATGACTACTTCCACCCCAGTTGGTGTCTATAGAGACTGGGAGATGCTTAGCCAATCTTGAACACAAGGCTTCTCTTAAAGACAGAAATGAAGCCTGTGAATTCAGGCAATATAGTGTTGGTGATTTCCAACCAGCAATCTAAGGATTTCCACATAGGTTATAAGCAGTCAACAAAGAACTGAGGAAAACAATGAGTGTGGATTTTTTGGACAGAAGCCGAAGGAATAAATTTCAGCAATAATCTCTGAATAGGGAAAAGTTCTACTTGATAGCTATAGCTTATTTCTTTTATACATCCTTGTAGAATCATAAAACAGACTGCAGACTCCTAGCTGATACAAGATAAATTCTCGTTTTAGTGCTACGCTTTGGTGCAGAGACCATTTCTAGGCAGCAAAGCATTACAAAAATGTACTCAATGGGTATGGGATTGAAACAGACCTTTTTAATTATTTAGGCTGTCACATAAAACGGCCAGTGGCCACTATTTAGAATGCTTTTAAATTTCATGACCAGGGGCTGTACAATGCATTAATCTAAAAACTGGGAATATAATCCCTCCTGGGCCAGTATTTGGCTGTAATACCTTAAGCAGATATGTGCAATTTTGTAATCAAAGCCAAACAAATATGAACTCTGACCAGAGGTATTCTGAAGTGGTTTCTATTTACAACTTCTGAAAAGATATTTCTGCCGTAACACTCATTTTACTTTTCAGCTTGTGAAATAATCAGCAGATAAAAGGCAAAGATTTCCAAAGAAGGGGGTAAATATATTTAATGAGTAAATATTGTATTATTAAAAGAAATGTGTCATACTTAGTTTCTGCACACAAAGCAAAACAGGCAGAACTGGACAGAGATCCTTTATTTAACTGTGGGGTTTCTAACTTTTACAAGCACAGAATGTGGTTTTGTGTCTGTCAGAATTTTTAGACATATACAACAAGCTACTCTTTGCAGTAGAGAAAAACGTGGAAAAAGAATCCATTTTTATCTTTAGAAATCTGGGATGAAAAATGATAATATTGTAGCAGGTGAGTCTGAGAAGAACAGAAGAAGTGACCTTATCTCTCCATTTGACCCAAGAAAAGATCAAGTAGACCTAAACCATTCCTGGCATGTTTGTTTAACCTGTTCTTACAACCTGTCAACAAGAAAAACAGCACCAGTTGCCAGGCGAGCTATTCCAGGGCTTAACTCTTCTCACCGTCAGAAAGTTCTTTCCACTGTCTAACCTAATTGTCCCTTCCTGCAATTTAAACATACTGTTTTTCTTCCTCCTGTCAGGGGATCTGGAGAACAGACAATTCTGTTCCTCTTTGCAGCAAACTTTTAATTACTCCAAACCGCAGTCCTCTTCCCCAGGCTGTCTGTGCCATGTATTGGGTCACTTCCAGGATCCGTTCTGGAGCTGGGAAATTGGGTGTCTTATTGAACAACCTGTGGTTCATTTTTTAGATAGTCTGAGGACTGATCCAGTGAATCAGTCAAGCATCCAACATCTATCCACAAGACTAGGTTTTTCAACTTATACTCTCATCCCATTGGACATTGCACACTTTTTTCTTCACACTGGATCCTTCTGCCCACGGTCTATACCCATGTTATCACTGTGAAGAAAATAATAAATATGACAGATGGCAAAGCATACATTCTTCACATCTAGGGCATGCAGAAAAGGTATGCCCTCTTAAAGAATACCAAAATTTACCAGTCCTAAAGTTGGGCCACTTGGGGGCAGGAGGAGATCCTAGCCCTTGTGGCAGGGTAGCTCAGGCTACCCTGGGCTGAGGTGAGAAAGGACATGAGAGGAAAGAAAAGGACTGTGAGAATATCCTGAGCTGCTGACAGGGATGTGGCAGGGCAGCCACAGCTGTGAGCGTCCAGTGGGAAGACTGCGATAGACAAACTTTGTGCAGATCGTGTGAGGTCAGTGCATCGCTTTGTGCCAAATCCATGGGGCAAGTACTAAGCCAGGCTTTGCTCCCAGGGCTTCAGTGTGTGGACACAATCAGTTCACATTGCCAGGACTGCACAAAAGCTAAGCTGATTGTTAGAAATTAGGAATGGAATGGGGGATTTAAAAGTGAGAGCTTGGTGTGCTACTCTATAAATTCACAAAAACTGGAATAGTTGTGCTTGGTGTGCTGCAATCACTCAAATACAACAGCAACACTGAAAAAAGTTTAGGCAAAGGCAGGGTTATGGATAAACTTCTTTCTGAAGACTGAAGAAATGGGGACTCTCAGGTCTGGGAAAGCAATGACCGGAGGGCAGTAATGGAAAAGTTGATGCAGCCTGGAGTGATGATGAGGAGGCCATAAGGCTTGATTTTTTAGCAGGAGCTAGAAGGAAGGCATAAAACCAGGCAGGAAGCTCATTCACTTGGGGTGCAATTAAGTGGTGGAGTTCCTTTGCATAGGATGCTGTATATAGCAATATTTAAGAGGAGAAACAGAGAAATTAAAGCAAGAGAAACCTGCTGAGCTTGGAAAGTCCCTAAATTATGAGCACTTGGAGGTAATGCAGTTTTACTAGCTGCTTACCTTGTTATTATGCTCTTGTCTTGACACTTGTTTTTGTATTTGCCTTTTGGTCTACTTGGGCTTTTTGTTAGATGCAGTACAACCAGTTCAAGGTAGGAACACTGTGGATGTGAGTCATTCTGGGCCAGTGACCTTTCGAACAAGGGGATCAGAAAGAAATCAGAAAGGCTGTAGAGACACTGACATAAAATTGTTGTTCCAACATTTGTCTTTTCCTACCACCCATTCAACCCTTCCATCCTGCTGTCTCCACCATAGCCACCTGTGTCTCCAGCAGCACTCTCTGCTAACAGCTGGCATTGCTCTTTGTCCTTGCTCAGCAACAGCTGTTTGTAGGTACCCTCATTTTTTTTGACTGGCAAGTCTTTGTGGCCCCTCGTCTTTTCCAGAGGTATTTTTAGGATTTCCCACATCCTCCTAAGGGCAGAGTTCATGATTTCCATATTACTATATTATTTCTTTTACAAAGACTAAACCTGTGCTGTCAGGAAAATGGTTCAGGACCTGATTTCTGGACCTGAGGGCAGACGTCACAGCGTGGATCACATCCGTACATCTAACCCCTTTCTCTGCATTACAAATTAGCCATATCCAAAGAATCTATTGGGGTTTATATGCTCACCTTGAACTGGGTTCAGCTGCCATCCGGGGAAATGGTAGCTGGCATAGACCAAAGGTTTGGTAACAATTTAAGAATATTAACAGTCACATTTCAGAGCTTGGGTTTTCTCTGGGACACTACCGTGGCAGCATTTTAAAGTTGGAACTGGATTTCAGAAAAGAAAAGTATTCTTAAGTCTGATCATGATTCAGAAGGGAGTGCCACATACTTATGAGAAACCTCCAGAGATGTCCCATTGTAGACAGTTTGGTAGAAATTGTTGTTCCAGATGAGAATTTTCTCTTTGACCATGGATAGTCTACAGTTCACATCTGCTCTAGATAGGATCTTAGGTCATGTTTCATCTTGGACTGTAAAGCTATCCTCTAGCAATACACTGATTTAGGTAATATTCCATCCATTATCTGCTTCACTTCTCTTTCAAGGGGAAAGAAAATATATGTGAAAAAATTATGTCTGCTCAGTAAGACTGCAATTATGGTTTTAGAGTTTGGCATAATATTTTTATACCTTTTTTGATCTATATAAAAAAACCCAAATGACAGTACATAGAAATGTATTTTGAACTTTGAGAGATGTTAAAGTGTGTATTAGCTCATTAATTAGTTAACCAATAAATTTCCAAATTTTCATTCATTTTACAATTGTACTCTGAGCAACCTTAAAAATATGATCTAAAAAAAAGACACGCTGAGTTTTTTTCCCCAATTGTCTCATAGCAAGGAAACCAACAAATGAAGTGATTTTTAGGGAGACAAGTTTATTTTTGTTTTTAGGGCATTAATATTTTCATTATTTTTAGTAAGACTAAATAGATTCTCCAAGTTTTATACATATATATATAACATTAATTATTGCACATGGTTAAGGTATAATATCCAAGCTGAGTCTTACTCTTTTCAGACATTCCACAAGTGCCTCTTCTAAGTGTTTAATCATTTTCATTGCTTGTCTGATGTTCTCATTTAAGGTACTAGTCTATCTAGAAGTGTTATACACTTTAAAATGTATGTCAGTTAAATGTGCTTTGGTATTAAAAGGTTTCTTAGCAAAAATAAAAACTTTAGTAATAACCATTTAATGAGAAAGTTTGGTCCAAGCATTGTACATGTTAGCTGTTCTTAAATCATTACAGAAATGGGTTTGGACTGCAGCTTTTTATTTCAATATAAGTTGGTGAGCAACCAAATTATAATCAACATCAATAAAGTGTACAGGCTAGAACAGTAAAAAACTGTTGAAACAAAATGGTTCATGTCAGTTGAAACAGGGAGATAGATTCCCATGTGGCTCATAAAGAAAAGGAAAATAGCCCTAATGAACAGTACAGTGAATCCAACCCTGTAGTCCTTCCTGAGGCAAATCTTCCCTTGACTTCAAGCCATGTTGTTTGTGTAAAAAGTTGACCAGGACTGGTGTGGGAGATTTTGCTTATTTCCAAACACAAACTCCTCCAATTTTCACGAGCCCTTTAACTATGTGTGTGTTCGTCTGCCTTCTCCCAGTGACTGAAGCTTCTTGTCCAGGAAGAGTTCTATTTCATTCTCAAGTTTTCTTATGTTGTTGGAAATATTTATTCTACCTTTTTTTTTTTTTTTTTTTTTTTTTTTTTTTAATGTGGAGTTTAAAGCAAACAGAAAAACATCCCAAGATTCAGAATCACAGCAAGTTCTTATTTCACACTGGAGATCATTTTGTTCTGTGTCCTACTTCTGGGGCTGGATTACTGGGTTGCAATGAGATGTTGGGCCTTTAGCAAATACAGACATTCCACTCCTTGTCTTTAATTCCCTTTTGAATATCTAATTTTGAAATGTCTGGAAAGCATAGTTTTTTATTGTTTGTCTTTAAATTACATTTCATGCTGAAAAAAAAGTAAGAAAAAAATCTAAATAAATGTATGTAAAAAGCTACACATTAATCACAGAAGAAATATTGTAAACCTCTACCTCATCTAATCCAAGCAGAAATCCAGGCACTGCCTTTCATGTTGAACTAGATGCATTGCTCAGGAATCATCAGAATGCTTTCTTGACACTCAGACACAGAACTTAGTCAGAATTCACCTAAATAAATGCATGCTTTTTCACTGGAAATCTCTAATCAGAGCTAGTTATTCAAACTCTCTTTTTGTTCCCTTTATAACATCTCTTTTGTAGTAGAGAGAAAGAGGAACCTCCCAGGATTAATCGCACACTAATGCAGGTTTCTAAAATGGGTGAGATAAATCCAGCCCTCTAAGCGTCTTTTGGCTCTAAAGCAATCCTGCACAGGCTACCTGAGGTTCAGATATCTAAACTGTAGACAACTAAAATTAACTGACTTGTACCCTACATAAAGCGTTTAAGTGCAGAAGAAATAATTGGACAATTTAAGACGTTAATTTGAGCAAAAATCTATGACCACAGAATAGTGTTTTTTTGGCTGAAGCACATCTTTCTGAATTTCAGCCAATATTATTATGAAGAGAAGGAGAATTCACTACTTTCCCTTGTAGATTCTTTTTCTGACTAATCTCCCTCACTGCTGAAAAATGTGCCTTATTTCCAAACTAAACTTGTCTGGTTTTAGCCTGCATCTACTGATTTTCTTCAGGCCTTTTTGCTTTGGTTTAAAAGTCCTTTAAGTGTTCAGAGTTTTTTCTATTCAAGCATACATATTCAAGCCACCCTTAAATCTTCTATAATCTAAATAGATTGAGGATTTCCAGTGCCCCACTGCAAGGCATTTTCTCCATCCTGAAATGATTTTTAAGGTCCTTTCTGCATCTTTTTCAATTTTCCAGCTTTTTTTTTTTTTTCGCCCAAATATGGACACCAGATGTGTATGCAATATTCTAGTATCAATCTCATCAATATTACACACAGAGGCAAAATCATCACCCTGCTTGTATTCGCTACCCAGTTTACACAACAAAAGGTTTATATATTTTCAGAATTACGTTAGGAATTTCTTATCTCTAGAGATTCATTTTAGAACTGCTGCAGAAGCTTGGCTCTAGTACCTGGTTAGTTGAAATTATCTCACCTGGCTAAATAAGTCAACCAATTTTGTGTATCAGTATAAGTTCTTCAGCCAGTTTTTACATCTGTCATCCACAATTATCTTCTGCCACTATCTCAGGAATATTTTACATTGCCTGTGGTCAAGCTTCAGCCGATCCTTGAGACCTGAGACTAGGGGTAGAAGTGTACCCCATGATTGGTTACTTTAGGGAACTCTCAGTCTATCTTAGCCTTATAAATTTATTGCTTTATCAGCTTATTATTTTTTTTTTGACTGGGATTGATGTCCAGTAACTTGCCTAATTCAAACTTTTTGTATATTGGCTCAGGATTTGTACTTTTTTTAGTCTTTTGGAATTTCACCAGTATTTCAACATTTATTCAAGGGCAACATTAGTGATTCAGCTGATTCCTCGGGAAAATAAGGGCTCTTGGATTCAAGCTACCCAGCCTTCTGATTTAAAAATATTTAACAGACTTTGCCTAAATTCCTCCTTGCTACTTGAAGGACTGGAAAAATCCTGATCATCTTCATGTGAAGTGATTAAATTAACCTGTTTTTCTACAAGGCAATATTTACTGAAACCTTATCCTTCTCTATGATTACTAACAGATTTAATATCCTTATCTAAAGTCAGAATTATATCACTTCTAGCACTTTAATAAAACTTTTAAGCTTATTGCTCTTTTTCATATAGACAGGAATTATTTTCCCATGATTTTAGTTTCTCATATTATTTCATTTTGTTGATAATTTCTCATTTTTACTGCTAAATAAATCTGCCTTTTTTGTTTTCACATTATACATTGCTTTTATATTCACGCTTTCCACAAAATGATGTTAGGCTTTTAGCCAAAGTTTGTTCTTTCTTGATAGTGAAGTTGTAGGGTTTAGCCATTTAATAAACTCTTTTAAAAGAATGTCCAAGTTTCATTCAAAGTTCTCTGCTTACATTTCAGTTTCCAGGAATTTTGCTCATAACATTCCTCACCTTTTAGAAATTATGCTTTTTTAAAGCAGAAAATATGCCTTTTATTGGGAATTGTCTTTCTTTACATTCTTAGAAGAGTGTAGATCATGATTCCTTGTCTCTAAGCTGTCACCATCCTGCAGTCTAGAGAGACCATTTTTTGTATTTTTCAATACAGTTGAATTAGAAGACTAATTCACCTGTATTAAACACCAAATGCTATATTTAAGCCAAAAAAAAAAAAAAGAAAAAAAGTCATAGGCAACATCTTTAGATGAATAACCATGTATTCATTTTTTAAGACTCTCATGGTTTTCAGCTGTCTGAACTGAACTTCCAGTATTCTTGTTCCAAGTTGGAGCTTACACACAGCAAGATGAATTATTTTGTTGGGTTGTGTAAGATACTTTGTAAACAATTAAAATTATTGAGAGTTTTGTCACCTGTATTTTAATAGACCCCATCCTGAATAGATATTGTACAGACTAAACTGTTTTATTCATTTAACTGCTTAGATTTAGGCATAGAAAATAATAAGAATCCTTTATGTCTGATAAAGTGATAAGCTCTTTTAAAAGAAACTAGAGCTGCAGTGAACTTTGGAAAACAAGCCCCCTAAAGCTTGTAAGTTTTATTGCCATTTTCCAGGTGGGCTTATAAGGAAAAGAGAGGCCTTAAAATGATGGAAATAGCCAAAACACACTCAGGGGTAATTCAGAAATTTGAAAGCACAGCAGCCAATACAAATGTCACGCTATGGTGAAGATGCAAGGCAGAACAGTCTTGCACTTCACTGAAATATGAAATTTTAACTTTTACTGAGTGCATCTTTGAGGAGACATGACAAGTAAGGCAAGTGCAGAGACAGAGGTAGAAAGAATGCAAAATAGGGGGGAAAGTATATGGTTATTCAAAATCCAGGCCAGATTGTGGATTTGCTATCAGTTATGTAAGAAAACAAATTTGTTAGAAGACACTTGGTTTATATAATGAAGCTGTGACTGTTCCTTACTCCCCTCCATCTGAGAGGGAAAACAGTGGGTATGAGAAATTGCAAAGTGTGTTTTACAGCAGGATATTCAGACATCCTTCTGCATCCTTCTTGAGTATGATTTCCTCTGGATAACCAGAATCCAGACAGTAATTAAATCCCAAGAGAAGGTGTCCCACACAGGAAGTGTAGGTGTTCCCCACTGTTCTGTGAGTGTGATATCCACTGATAGTCCAGAAAACAAAATGAAGTGTGTGCCATCTTATTTCAGTTGAACTGCTTGTGCAGTCCTCATTATCATAATATCTGGCTGCTACCCTGTCCTGAATGTTAGGTACTTATTCCCCACTAAAGATCCCAAAGTTATGGGGAAAGACATGAGGTGTGGAGGGGTGAATCAATTATTTCAGGTCTACATAAGAGACCTTCTTTTGAACAGAATTTGAGTCTCCTGAGTCCTGATTTCTTATGTACAGGTGGTAGCACACAGGTCCTGTTTTAACAAACATGGCAAGCTGCCCTTCTCTGCTCCAATTTTGTGACTAAAGATGCAGAATTAAACCAAATGCTTCCTGGCTATGGCAGGTCCCATATGTAGATCATCCTAGGAGGTTTATGAAGGACCACACCTGCTGTTAGGAGCTTGGTAGTTCTGCAAACAGCCTTGCTCCCTACTCAGGAGAGGAATAAAGTGCAAAGGTGGTGGTTTAGATTAGTTTAATGGTACCAAAGCATGAGGCACACAAGGTACAGGGTCTGATTTCATCCCCATGTTCATATGCGTATAGATCTGTTAAGGGAGACCCTTAGAGAACAAGAGAAAGAAGAATGAAACATTCTTAAAAAATGAAAAAAAAAATCCAGTGGAGGAAAATCAGCTTCTAAAAGAAAAATACTTAAGAACATTTTGTCCCTGAAAAGTTTCAGTTTTCATGTATTCTTCTTTATTATGAGATCTGGAGGAAACTGACCAGGAAGAAAAGATAAACTGCAAAATGTGTCGTAGGCACAAAAAGTCACTGCACTTTGATGTCCTTTTTTATGGTTCCCTCTAAGAGATTTTTGTATGTAAATAATGTAGCTGAGATCACCCAGAGTAAAGTAAACTTTTTCCATCAGATGCTCTGATTTCCTTCAAGAGCTGTTTGTGTACACGTGTGTGTGTTCCCATATAGCTGAGAATAGTCAGTGATTTCAGATACATTGAAACAGTACTTGAGAATTATTTCTGAGCCCCCCAGAGTCTTTGGTGCTTTGCAAAACAGGATATCCTAACTGCTATTTCTAAAGAATTTTGTAGTATTTTCTAAATTATAGAAATTGAGAAACCCAGCTGCTTTAGGGACTGAGGTAAAGAGATACAACTTTGTTATCATCATAGAGTTATTCCTCATCTAAGTCAGATGGGAATCAGATACAAAGATGTAATGTTTAAAAGTGATGGGTTTTACATTTGCTCCAGCATCTTACCCTGACTCGGTCAACTATAACGAAAGAGGAAAACCACAAATATGATGTCCAGAAGAGATGCTATTGCTATTCCAGGGATCTGATTGGGCAGGGCCGTTTCGGCACACAGCCTCAGTTATATCAATTACTGCGAAACTCAGAAGGTATTTGGCATCCCTCAATGAGTGGCAAAGAAACTGTTTCTTTGTGACCACTTCAGTCCACAAGCCGCACTCTAATGATCCAGCACAAACTTTTAGGAGCATTGACAGTTCTACATAGCCCTTTCCTGACCTCTGTGGAATATTTGACACCACAAAGGGTTTGGCAATGAGTTATCAAGTGGTAATTCTTAGGCAATTGTTATGTTCCCCCAGCACAACCTATCTTTATTCTGGGAGTAAACTGTCATTTCCATTAATGTCAGTCAGAAATGTTGAGGGTAGACCTATATTTTATATTTCAGAGCTGACTTTCCTGAGCTTCCAAAGTAATGCAGTCTATGCTTGCTTGCAACAGGGCTAAGAGTTTGCTTGGATTAGTGTTGATTAGGTCTGTTGGTTTGAGGTTAGACCACAATTCTTTCACAAATGGAAATATTTTTGGTCATCTTTCCCCATCCACAAAGGGCACTTTTTTGAAGAAGGATTTTCTGGGTGGGTAAGGAACCTGTCATTCAGCACTCTCCAACAGAACTGTCCCTGTTTGCCATCACCCCTTCTTCATTCAAGTCAGTGCTGTCAGTTACATTAGTTGTTTTCTGAGCACTACTTTTACCCAATAAAGGAAAACAAATAAACAAATTGGAAGCATGTTAAGCAATGTCTCTCTTTTCCCTTCAGTAAAGCATAATGGAGCAATTGTGTAAATAAAACTGTCATTTTTATAGACCTCAGGCCAACATAGTTCTCAAGCACATCAAAGTCTGTGGGATGTGGTTCCACATCCTCGTGGCTGCAGCCTGTCCTATTCCATGACCAACACAATGTTCAGTTCCTTGACCAGAGAAGGTGACACTGCCCAAGAGCATCAGCACCTGCTATGGGAACCAGACACTACGAGCTTCTACTCTATGTCAGTTCTGCTGGCTGCTGCTTTTATTTCCAAGACTTCAAAACCCTATTTTTCAGCAAAGTCTTATGCTGTAGAGTGAAACAGCATTTTTTTCACTCCATAGATTATAGGGTCCACACACTCATTTGGAGTGTGAAGAGAACCTCATGCAGCAACAAGGCATCGAGAGTATCGAGAGTCAATATGTCATGATTTTGACCTTGGCTCAGAGTCTTTCTAACGTGGTTGCTATAGGGCAGTTTCCATGGTGAATCATACACAGGACTGAAAAGTTTGAACTTGGCACATCAGCAGCATCAGCAGACATTTATATGGAACAAGAATGGATAAATTGTCATCTCCTCTAATGACTGACCAGTCTAACACCAGTGTCTTTGAAACATAGTGAAAGATACATTTATGGACTATTTTTGGTTGCACATGGCAGACCCTTTTGAAAATGTTTTTTCTCTCAGACTCAAACAGTATCCTTTGAATAAGTTTTAAAATACAAGCTACACTAACTTCATTACGGAAACCCTTATAGTCTGCAGCTGGATGCTTGTGGTGAAAAAACACTAACTGCTTTGGCACGTGCTAGGTGGATTGGGAGTTGTGAGATATATTATCCAATCAAACATTTGCATCTGGTCAACTGACATCCCACAGTGCTATAGCTGAGCTAATAAACAAGGCATTATCTTTATGTTTTTCATTCACTACTATTAACAATAAGGAATGAATTAATTGCTCCTGATTAGCCAATTTGTGATCAGCAGTGAAGGTAAAAATGAGAACATAAATGGTTATCATGTAATTTCATGCTTAGTTTTGTATTATCATTTGGCAGAATGCTATGTACCAATTTAAAACAGCTGGTCCAAGTGAGCTAAACTAGTTTAATATCCGGGATATATCACCAAGGGGATTACTTATTAAATTATAGGAAGTGATATTAGATTTCAATAGTGGTTTATTATTCAAAATTGTTTTGCCTTACAACAAATTGTAGTTTTTGACCTCAGAGTTTGCATCTTTCATTTTAATATTGTGGTAGTTTATTAGAATCATAAATATTAAGATATAAAAGTTTATTATCCCAAAATTTCAACTGAGACTTGTTGGGAACTATTATTCCCAAATGCTTTTTTGATGACAGTAAAATGTACTGTAAGCTAAGTGAAAACTTTTATTTAACAGTTCAGCTACAGTGCTGTTTCTCTGTTACATAAAAAAGACCACACCATTTCATTAGAAGCAAACTGCATCATTCCATCTTCATGTAAGGTAAGACTTGCTTCCATTTTTAAAATAGTAGGTCCAAATTCTTGCTTCCTACTAGGTTACTGCCATCAATTTTGATGTAATTGCTCCTGATTTGCACTGGTTTGAGTGAAATCAATAACAAATTCCAATCTTGTTCAGTAACAAGGAGAAAATATGTTTTCTGGTTCCCTCACAAAATTTACATCAGTTTTTGCTGAATGTGTCTTCTGAAAGATAGGAAGAAATGTGGACTTAAATGAGTAAACTGACAAACTAAAAGGAATGGTTTTGTCTAAAGCTGTGTAATCTCTTGTGGGCGTCATCATTCCTGCAGCCAGTCCCATACTTCGGTGTGCACTCTTGGAGAGCAGCTGCACCCTACTCATTTACTTTGTGCTGAGTAGATTGCAGAAAAATTTCTCAGTGAATCAGAGTGAAAAATATTCTATACATTTGGCTTAAGTCTTGTCTGCTCTGCGACTTGTTAGTCTCCCTGCACAGGATTCATCTGACTGGCTGGAGATGTCTATAACATAAGGGTTTTTTGTCTTTCTCAAGAATTCACCCTAAACTCCCCTTCCATAAATGAGACAAACAGGCATTTCTGGGATATGAGTCAGCTCACAGTCATTTAATACGGGCCAGAAGAATTGTGTTCCAAAATTGCTGACTTATTTTCGTGGGCTATGCAGGCAATCTATGGTGACTTGCTCACATAGAGTTATCTAAAACGTTGACATTAAAACTGTGTAAGCTGTATCTCACTGCAAGACGGTAATCTATCCGTTGGGTGAAAAAAATGCAAACTACCTCCTTTCTCAGCTCTCAGGATATGATCTCAAGACTGAAAGTGATTTAGCAGTTTACTGGAGAATGTAATCAAATATGATAGGCTAGGCCAAGTTAATCTCTTCCCAGAAGGTAGGACAGCTTCTCTGTATGGTGTTCCTCTACACTGTGCAGAGGGATGGACTGTTCAGCAATAACAAACTCATGACACTGTGGGACACTGCTCAGTTGGCTCCCACTGGGAATATTTACTCATCAGCAGTCCTTCTGCAAAATTCAATCCATAGCATTTCGTGGTTGCAGATGCCACATTCTGGAGAGGAAATGACAAGACCACCCTGTAGACAGTTATGTTGGACTTTGCTCTCCCCTGAAATGAATTTGTGGGCAATATTAAGATGCCCAGTTCTGGAGACAGTTCCAGTACATAATGCTAATGGATAAAATATAGTGATTTGTAGCACAGGCTTTGTCACACAATGTGATGAGTGATGCAGTTGGACACAGAGTTGTATTTTCTTCCCCACCTTCCTTTAACCTCCTTGGTGAGGAGATGCTAAGAAGCAGACATCTCCATGCTTATTTTCTTGCAAATGAAATTTCTCTTCATTTCAGTAGGCATAGCAAAACTCTTTGGCCTTTCCTACTTTGCTTTGAGTACAAAACATTTCCACTGAGCACTGGTTTATGTATGCTGAAACTATGATTTTGATGTCTTTCTGGTAAGGGCAGACTGAAGCTTTGACTTGTCTTTTTAGCCAAGTACCACAGCAATAACTGATATTAATAAGGACAAGAAGTTGGGAGTGATTGTGCTTTTTATCTGTGAAGTTTCACAGAACAGAGCAAGTGGAACAACTCCTTTGCTTATATTTTTAAAAGGTCAGATTCCAGGCCTGTTATTCATGGTTTATACTACTGAATAAAATCTTCTTCTGTATGAAATGTGAGAAATATTCACATATAATATTGCATGCTAGCTGGGGCCCAAACCCCCTTCTGTCCGTAGCCTCTTGCACTTGAAATGATTTGAGCTCTATACTTGGGCTGTCTGGAATTATCCAACTAATATTGGGATTAGGTCTCCATGCAAAAAAACACCTAAGTATGCAAGAATTTAAAGTTGCTGGACATCCAGTACCCACCTTTAAGTTCCCAAACTGGCTTGGAACAGGGCAAATCTGTAGTTGTTCTCCAGGAAATCATCTGTGAGCAGTCCAGTGCACTGCAGAAAGGAGAATTATGGAAAGCATTACCTTAGATGTGTCCAGTAACAGTTAAGAAGAAGCAGTGCATAATGGCTAGAGAAGGATGATCTGAATGCACTAGTTCTGGTGTTGGTCCTCTACAGGTCTGTCATGAAAACATATCCTCAGTGTGAATTTAGCTAAGAATCAATGGGGTTTCAACAAATGAGAAACTTCTGGCATTTCTTACTTGCTTTGGTAATATGTTTTAAGCATGATTTCCTTTCTTTCATCCTCGCAGTAACCCTCATAAAATATTCCTTTTTCTGCCTGTCCCTATCTTCCGATTCCTCAACCTGTGATTCATTGTCTGAGAGATCTGCTGGGAATATTGAGTCAGGTTCTCTTCTTCTTTAAGCCAGGATGACTTGCACTGCTACTGGATGTACTACTAGCACATATGGCAAAAACACCTGCTCCAAATTCTGAAGTTCCCTGAAACATCTCTGGCTTACACTTTGAACTGCTTTTCAACTAATCCCTTCCTTTAAAGAGGTAGGGAAGAAGACGACAGTGGTTCTTTGATGTTTTTAAACAGTACCACTGCTAGTTTTTTTTCTGGCAATTACATAAGCAGGTTTTTTTGTAGTGGATCCATAGCTTTGAAATACTTTGAGCGTGGCTTTGTAGTAAATTTGAGCTCTGAATGTGCATTTCCATCACAAAACTATTAAATGTAATTGATCTTTATTTTACATTTTTCTTTTTTCCATTATTTTCATAATGTTTTAATTATAAGTCTGATGCATATTGTTACTACACTATGAGTAAAGATGAGGATATTAGAAGAAACAGCAGAACAGAACATACAATAAATGTGAGGCAATGTGGAAAATTATCAGGATACGTTTTTCATTAGATAAATGGCAATTATACTTTTATGCATGAACGTGTATAAATGGCATTAAAGACTTCAAAAGATGATACTTCTGACAGCCAACACTGCAAACTCATGGGAGACAAGTGTTGTTTTAGTTTTCACCCTTTCATCATAAGAACTTATAAAAATGTTCCATAATCAGAACATAACTGACATCTTCAATGACACTCAAAGCAGAGGGGCATCCTTCTTGCTCCCCACATAGATTCATTGCCTTTCTGCTGCTGACAACAAATTTGATCTGAGGATATAGCTGAGGTTTGATATGTCACATATCAGATTTGCATTGCTGTTTTTCAGACAACTTTGAAAAGTGGGAGTTTCCAACGCAACCCAAGAAAGCAAATCACCAAGATTTTGGCCTAGCTATTTGTTTCAGAATACTCCACGTTTTCAGACCTGTATGTAAAGGATGGCAAAGATTTGAATATCATTTTTCAGTCCTCTCTCATTTTAAAGAGTTATTAAAATTGCAAAAAAATCCAGTTTTTCTTATGCATTGTATTTGGAAATTTACATGGAGTCTGACACCATGGATATTGTAAACAACTGAAAAAAGCTCTAATGCTACACAATCTAATAAGCAGAAGAAAATCATCTCTCCAGGTATTCCCATAATGTTGGGGTGTAGATGGCTTTCACAAGGAATTATATGTCAGTAACATCACAGAAAAAAGATTGGTATGGAATCTTCCAGTTTTCCTCAAGTAAGGAATTATCAATACATTGGGTAGAGGGTTTGATAGTTGACATGTAATATCTTCATATAAAAATGAGAGTTACACCTGCTTTTTTCTCTATATGACTTCTGCAAACAGGAATCCAGGCACATTAGCCGCAGTCTGTGGGGAAAATGTCATTTTGACCACTGTCAGATTGTGAAGCAGGGCAAAAATCAGGAGCTCTTGCTATATAAATAATCAGCTGAGATCTGAAACAAATTCACAGCCATCGAAGAGCAGTCACAGATGGAATCACATCTCATAGGCTTACTAGTGTAAGAAAGGGGAGCCTGGTAATTTTATGCAGGCTTTCCCATCCTCCCCACTACTTGGCTTGCAAGATGTAATGAACTCTTTTTTCCTGTCAAGTATGCAATTGCCTCCTTTGCAAAGGACATGAAATAAAGCATTGCTATGTTGTTTGAACTTAAAGCAGTAAAAAGATAGCAAAATTCACAATAACTAAGGTTGGTCATTCTGGCCTTGATTCAACAGTGCACTTAAATATGTGCTCAAGATCATCCCCATTAAGCAGAGCACTTAAGCACATTCTTAATTTTTAACATATGTATAAGTGCTTTTCCGAGTAATGATAGATTTAAGCACATGCTTGTGTGTCATACTGGATTGGGGCTAAAATCAGCACATATTAGTTCTTTCCAACAAATCAAAGCATCTGTTTCAAAAATAACAATGGGTACTTCATAGCAAACAGCTGTCTTCATCTACAAAGTGTTTCAACCCAAGGCATGACTTGATGTGCATAATAAGACAAATACTTTTTAAGATGGACCCAAGTTTTCAGAAAGGTATTGGTCCTTTCTAAAAATGAAAGACCAAAAAAATAAACCGTTGTTACATCTTTTGTGACTGTAATTTTTTTTTCTTTTTTTTGTAATAAGAATACATGTGCAGGCTTAAGGAAAATAAAAGAAAAATATCACAGTTTGAATTTCATGTCGCTTCAGTGCTGTATTTAGAACAGCTTGAATTTCAGTTTGCTAAAACATTTCCAAAGCTATGGCTATTTTCATTTTTCCAGAGGCAAAGGTTTACATATTTTTGGTGTCAATTCACTGTAATAAATAGGCACCCTTTAAAAAGCCGTACAATAGAGAGAATAATAGTTGTAACGCAAATCATCTAGGGATTAAGGACTAATAATATAACACCACTCATCCCAAAGTATTCCTAAACACTGGAATGACTTTATAAAAAGATATCAGTCCTGAATCACTCACTCTTTCCCTTTTGGGGTAAACCACAGTAATGATTTATCAAGGCATAGCATTACATTTAAGAACAGAAGGAGAAGGATATTATCGTTGACTACAACAAAAGAGAGAATTTTACGTACTGTAGACAGAATAATTACCCAAATTGGAGTTGGCCAGGGCAGAGGAAAAAAAATGGAGGAGGTGAACAGAAGGTCAAAATGAAGAAATGGGTGACTTCTAGAGAGCCATTTGTCACCTAAAGGGGAGAGGAGGAGGGGAGAAAGAAGCAGAGAAGAATTATGATTCTCTGTGGAAATCAAAGCAAAAAGTATGCATTCCTGCCTTCAACATTGTTGTTTGGTAATACAAGGTTGTGGGGAGCTTGACAGAGAGCCAGAAATAAGTTTCTTTTACCCAGAGAGACAAGACAGATATATCTGGGAAAGAGGCTTGGGAGCCCTGTAACATGCTGAACTTGAGCCAAATATTATTGGAAAGGACCTGGGAGAAAAGAGAAACTCCAGGCACAGCACTGGCTTTCTTTGTTGGAAAGATCAGATCTTTTTCTATGTGATTTGAGATGTTATAATATATATGAGTGTGCATGTGTGTGTGTGTGTATTTGTGGCGGCAGGGAGTGGGGAGGTATTTTGCTTTTACAGGAGCAGCACTTTACCAGAAGTAGCTCATCTGAGTCTTTGGCCATCTCCAGACATAAGGGTCAGCATAAATTTCTCTGTAAGCAGTTCAGGACATGTATTTGTTTGGCTTCAAAGCTCACAATGGCATCATAATGTTGATTGAAGACTACTGCTGCTACTGAACTATCCACATTCAAGTATGTTTTGAAATCTCTTGCATCCACCTGACAGGGCATTGCAGAGCAAAGACCATTAGGCTGAAATCTAAAGGTCAAACTAGACTGTTAGAAGATTAAACAGAAGGTTCTCTTTGGGCAGAAAGACGTGCTTTTCTGTCTACTAAGGTAGATTCTGCAATTAAAAGGTCTATAACAATTATTCATTGTTATCATACAAAACAAAGAGGTAGAGATGGAAGAGCTAAATGTTATACACACTGCATACCTTGCAATCACGGCTATGTAGATCATATTTGAGTCCCTATTTACTGAAGAAGAATAATTTATCATTCTAAGTAGTGTAGGAATTTGGAAATCTAATTTTGCAAATTCTTCCATTCCAAAATATGCTTTCATTTTAATCCATTTGAAAGCAGCCATAACAAAAATGGCTTGAGCCAGTGAAATGTTGTGTTTTGATAACAGAGAGATATTTTGCTTCAACCTTTTTTATTACATCAGATAACATTCATTTAAAAATGAAAAATCATTTAAAATGAAACATTCCTTTCTGCTTGTTTTCCAAATTCTTCTTTTTTTCCTTCTAAATATAAATGAATCAGCTCGATATGGCCAAATATGAATTAAGAGTTTAATGAAACTTCACACACAAAAATGGGACTTTGGTACGAGAATAAAAGAACACCTCTTTCACTTAGCATGAGGAAACCTTGACAGAGGGAAAGTAAAGCCTTCTAGGACTGGGAGATAGCTGTACAAGCCTGTGGGCAGGAATACTGAAAAAGCCTGAACTTAAATTCTGTACCATTAGAATTATCTTACTTCCTTACCTGAGAAGGACATTTAAAAGAAAAAAAAATCCACAAGTTTTTCTTGACAGTTTTAGTCTGAAGCATACGTAATATGCAAACATATAATAGATACTCTGGCTACTGTCACCTAGTTCTAATTTTCTTCACAAGACTATGCAGCTCTGGCTTTTGTGGCTTCTTTGCTCCTTTACTTCTAATCTCTGTCATTTTGCATCCTACTAATCCCACGTGAATCCTTTGACTTCTAGTATGGCACTGTGTGTACTGCTAATTCGAGTGATTATTCTTTCAGCTGTTTGGCTCCATTGATATGCTTCTGAATAAAGGGCTGCTCTTGGACTTACCAGCTTTGCTGAGGTTTCTCCTAACATCCAGCACAGCTTCATAAATAACTATCCCTATCTATCTCAAGCTTAAAATGCAGAAAGGGTATCTTGGACTAAAGAAACAAAAAGGCCACTGGGTTGCATAGGTAGGTTATAAAAATGTTTTATACTGTTTCAGTCAAGATATCTCCCTAATCCTGTTATCTTCAAACTAAAGGCATATTTTTAAAGTTACAGCAACTCTGACTAAACCATTTTGCAAGTGTCCTATAGACACGTGCATTAAGAAGCTTGATTTGCCAATCTGCATAATTGTTCATCATGGCATGATGTATCCCAGGAATTTGTGTGTTTCATTCCCTACCTGTCTCTGGAATTTTTTTCTGCCTGAAAAAAGGAATGTAAATAGGTCAGCCTCTGTGGAATAAATTCTTTTCAGAGACTGAAAAGTATTTCTCTTGCCAAGTAGTTTCCCTACCACCCCTGTTGTTTGCAGGAGAAACTATAAAAAAGAACATTTTGCTCATGGTGATCAAATGTTCAGTGCCAAGCCATCGTTATCAGAATGACAGCTAAGAGCATACATCCTATACAGTCATTCATACTTAGTTACCATCCTGACTTTTGACAGGTTTATTCACTACACATTTGTTTTAAAAAATACATCGGCTAGAACTTAATTTTTGTTGTGTTAACATTAACCTGGAGGTTTAGAATCCTGCCTGCATTACACATACAGCAATGATGTGGTGACAGGGAGAAAGCCAGACACATTGAATTTGTACCAAGACCTGTACAGCCAAGCTTTGCAGTTCCCTGAAGCTGCATTAACTCTAACACAAATTCACTGCACTGTAGTAACATTTTTTTCTATTTATGCCTATTTCTATTTAATAGTGCTAGGATTTGGTCTCTGGATTTGAAGCCAATTTGTACAGCCTTGCTAATCCATGCTGTAAAAATATCTTATCATTGAAAACTGTGTGGTTATGGTAAAACTGACCACTGTGAACAGCTAGATTCCCAAAATTTGCTGGCCACTTTTTTTTTTATTTTTTGAGTATGGTATATAGACTGACAAAATATCCATTGAAATTTGCAATAGCAACCAAGAAAATCTAGTTCTTGCACCTTGGTCTGGGTCCTACCAGCATTTGATTAGTCACTAGAGTCATAATCTCAGAGACCACCTGAGCTGTTTCTCTTCAGTCTGTACTGACTCATGAGAACAATTGCAGCCTGACAATTAGCATTTCCAGGTCATCCAGGCATCTTTCTACATCATGAATTTAGTGATACAGTAGTGAAATTGTTACTGTTTCACCACAGTTCTGTTTGTAATGTGTTATTTCCTGTATATTTGTGACAAGTAATAGTCTCTGTAGTAACACAAAATTGACATGGAAATCAAAAAAGTAAGGAAATAGATATAGGGCTAACAAGGGAAGAGAGGAAAGGGTAGTGTAAGAAATATGCCATGTTTTAGCTAAAATTTCTTGTAGAACAATTTTCAGACAATCAATGTTCACAAGATGGTGTTTGTCTAAATGCTGCTTCCATGAAGTGTTTTCTTAGAAATGATAAATGTCTTCAGTGGGTTATTCACTGTACAGAAACTTTCTCATGAATGACACATGTAAATTGGGTTTGGACAAAAATATAAGGCAGTGTTGGAGGGAGCAGTTTTTGACAGACGAAAGCAGAAACTCATCTCTTTTTAAGCCAGCTGTGGAGAGGTGAGATATTAGCAGTGAGAAAGACTTCAACATAGTCCTGATAGAGTATTAAGGGGAAAAAAATAGATATCCTGCCTTACTTATACATACTGATCTCTTTGCAGAGGTCTTTTTACATAATGATTGTTTATCAGCAAAGCCTGCATGCACAGCCCTTGTAAGCTGGTGTTCCGCTGAACTAAGTGAAAGAATTTCTCAGAAGCTGGTGCACAGAGTTACTTTAGCTGGACTTCTGATGTAGCTTAGAACCTTGCCAAGCTCATCACAGGCAGAACAAGGAGTAGGTCTTACATGTGATACTTTAGCCCATGGATGCTTCAGCTTAGCTTCTAAAACTAAGAAAAAATCCCGTGTAAAATGTCCCATAGCTTCTATATGGGCAAGATTAGAGTTGGCCATAGTTTCTTTCTTCTTTATTAACAGCAATGAGCATGATAATTCAGCAAGTTCCTAGTGCACATTTTTCAGTGATGTGGCCTTACTTTCTTGGGTTTCTTTGTGCCTCTGGATCCTGCCTGTTTTACTCCATGTGAGAGGTCAAACTTCATAGATTAACCCATGGGCTTCCAGTCAGTCATAGCCAAGGCACCAGGCTTGTAGAAAAACACATTTTAAGTGAGAGCTAGATCACCTGTAAATAATGAGAGAAACTAGTGGACCCCTCCTTAGGAGTTCAAGCAATCAACAGGAAGAGTCACTAGTGTTCTCCCGAGGTACACAACAGACTTTCAGAAGAGGCTGGAAACTCCTAATGTATTAAGACAAACCCTGAAAGAGGCTGGGAAGTGAAATGCCCAGATATTTCCCCAGTGAATTCTTCAGCAGATGTACAGATGGTATTTTGACACAATCTGAACCACAAGACTTGGAAGCAAACTTGGCACTACTGTGTAAAAAATGAAATCTCTCCTTTTATGTTTGCCTAACATTTCACTGTGATATATGGATAATGAGTGTTATGAGTAAAAAATATTTTTACAAATTATTACTACAACTCAAAGATTTTTATGCTTACACTTCTTTGGCATTGATATTGACATCAAAGAAGAGGGAAGAAAACTAATAAAAAAGTTATATGAATTATATGAGATAAAGATATATAAAGACATTTTTAAGAAGACCTGAAAGGTCTGATTCTGATCTAAAGCCTTGGGTTTTAATTACTTAATTAATAATCTAGGTAGCAGTTTTGGTAACAGTTTTATTTAACCCATAAACTGTCCTTCATTGCAGACAGGACTTATTTTTAAGATATTTAAAATGGGTTACCTATGCCTAAATCAGACATACATCAGTTCATCTGGCAAGTGTTGGGTACTTTCATTACATTATTGGTACTATACTATTTTACTATTAATATAATTAAAACTGTAAATACAGATAAAATTTTTAAAGTTTCATGGCTTTTGCACTTTCATTTGTTGAAGCTTCTCAAAGTGTTCACAAACATAAGATCAAGAAACTTTAGAGCATTAGTCCTATACTAACAAGTGGCAAGTGAAATTCTTTACCTCTGTGCCTATACTGTGAAATCTATATTGTTATAATTTCTTTAAAGTCTCATTACTGTAGGAAATCCAAATAATTAAAAAAAATGATGCATAACAAAGTTGCAGAAAAAAATCAGGTTGTAAAATGAAATAAATTATAGAAATAACTTTGCATTTTCCCTGATGGCTAATAACACGATATACAGCAAGTATATCAAGGTTCGATGCATGGGTTCTAAAAAATGCAGGCTCAGAGATATCTGAGATAGCTAAGTAAATAGCTGAGTGAGAATAGAAGGGACAAACAAAAGCATACAAATCTGTTTGTTTCAGAAGAATTTTTTTTCCCCGGATGGTTCATTCCAGAAGTGGAAATATTTGAACTAAGTCACACTAGCAATGATCATAGCTCTAGCGTCTTTTCTGCAATTTATTATAAATTCTTTTTGGGAAAGGAAAAGTTTTGTGTATTTTTAAAAGTCAAAACATGGCTTTAAATATTCATATTTTCTGAAAGAAAGCATATTGCTTTTCTATTGAGTCATGCTATGGGAATAGAACCCAGACCATTCTGCTGGGATTCCTACAAGAACTTTCAGTTGCTTGTGCATATTGTATAATCTGAGAATCAAGGGACTCAGCTGCAGTTAATTTTCATTTGCTGTTTGTATATAAATGCTTTTAGTACTTAAACTAAATTCAGATCAATTAAACTAATGTTGTTTGACATAATATTCCTTGTTCCAAAATCAATATCCCTTCATTTGACAGACTTATTCTTGAATTCAGGATGTTTATTATTCTTAAAGCTTACCTATAGACCTGGTTTTTGTCTTTGATGATGTAAACCAGTTCTTCCTTATGTACCATGAGCCAGAGTATAATGGGGTTCAAATTTCTCTGGTAAATATCTTTAATTGTAAGATCATGTCTGTTAACCTCTTTCCGTAGTGCTAACTTCCTATCCTTTCTTTTGTCTTTGCTATTATTTCTTTGAGACCATAGTCTCCCAAGGAAGATTCATTTTTTTTTTTTTTATAGTACGCTGCTACTGAGGATGTCTTTTGTCTGAGGTTGTGGTATTTAGTGATGAGTGCCCTCCACCTGGTTTCAGAGGATGAAACCTTCCAATCTTACTTCAATCAACAGATTCTATAAAAGTCCATGGTCAAAAAAATCTTTCTTCAGACTGAGTCTGATATGGTTAGTGTCACTGCCTAGAGACGAAGGAGGAAGGAAGGTAACTTCAGGGAAGCACAAACTCTTTCAGTGGTCATTGTGTAACACTGAGGAAGGTGCAAAGTGCTGGTTCCCTGGGTTTCAGAGTGATCCAGGGCTGAAGTGAGTTGTGGAATCAAGGAAATACTTGCTCTCCACTATTTGTATCACAAACCCATTCACAGTTAGGAAAGCTCTTGTAGGGAAAATCTGCACCACCAGGGCTGGCACTTCCTTGTCCTCCCGCAAAGAAAGCACAAATCACAATTTGCCACTCACTTGTGCATTTCTGCAGATAGTAATAGCCTTCAAGAGCTTGCCTGAATGATGTCTGGCTAAGGATTGAACAGAATCTTTACAATTTGGTCCATCAGGAGTATTTTTCTTAAGCTTCAGTTCTGAGAGGACAGAGCAGGGCTCATGCCCTTCAGATCCTCTTTACCCTCCCACTGCAACACTTATAAATCTTGTGATTTTGTTTTGTCTGGCCCTTGTCCAAAAACAGACCTGTCGAATGAAAGGCAGCTTTGGGATAATTTATCAATGTAACAGTGGGAATAGTGGGCTGAACAGTAGTTTTGTGCTGTTACCAAGTGAAACCACCATGAGCAGTTACCTAATTGGAATAATATGGCACATGTTCCCATAATTGCTCTCCTTTGATAACTTTACTTAGGTCATGTTTTCTTAGTTAATTATCATTAGAAAAATATCTAATGAAGGTAACAAGGACTAAGGTTTGCAAAAAAATGTGTATAGGCTGCAGTGTGACATTTTCAGACACAAATATTTTCTTTACATTAATGGTAATAGAAATTATATAACTTGGCATCAACTGCAAATGTAATCAACAGCTACAGTTCCCAGGTATTTATTATGACTGAAGGTCAGAGTGGAAGAGGGGTTATTAATGAGACTTAAGGCAAACTGTCTCAGTTATGCTGCTGGAGGGCAGAGTCCTGACCTCGTCCTCTGCAGCTCCCCAGACCTTCAGATGCAGATGAGAAATGAAAACCTACTGCTTCAGGTAGATCCTCTCAGACAGTCAATCCCTGAAAAAAAAAAAATTAATGAAATGGGTATTGTTCCATGCTTAGAACAAGAATGAGGACAGCATGGCTGCTGATAAATCACAACATACTTCTGGGAGAAATGTGAGAGAACATTACTGTTCTGAGCAGCACATTCAGGAAAAAAAAAAAAAAAAAAAAAAAAAAGAACAAAAACCAAACAAGTTTTTCACCCTTTCCACACTCTATTCTGTGGATAACAGTTTAGATTTTCTGACAGAACATTTTCTCTATGAGTTTTTCTTGAGTAAAAATCTATAGTTTAACCTAAAAGGTCCCTAAAAGTATATTTTAAGCTGAAAGATACACTGATGAACTTATTAGTATGTATTAGGCTGGTATCTCTTACCTTATCTCAGGTGCCTAACAGTTAGAGGTCTTAGTCTGACCTGAAGACCTCAGGCTCACTTTATAGTCAGAAGAAAAAATGGGCATTCCCAGATTGCAATCCGTCTTGTTTGAGCTAAGTACACAAGACAGGTCAGATGAATTGTGGCCTGGATTTTCTTCCACTGAGTATAACAGGAAGCCAGGGTAACTAGGAGAGGGTTGATGTTGAACTTTTGGATGTCTACATTAAGGTAGATGAATTGCACCCTGAAGTTATGCACACTAATAAATTAAACAGTAGAAAGGAGCATGCCCTGCCACTTTGTTGCCACGCAAACAAGTTGGATGGTACCTGGCTGCTTTTGACCCAGGAGTGCTGCTGCTGTTCAAACCAGTCCTGGAGTGAGTTGTGGCCAGAGGTTGTTGTGAACAGTTTGGATGTGCCTGCTTGGTGTCTGAGGGCACAAGAATTCCATGCAATGGATGCAGGCCTTTCCATGCTGGCTGGCTGCAGTGCCAAGGCACAGCTGTGAGAGCATTTAATTGTATCCTATGGACACAGGCTCAGCACCTACAGCAACCAACTCCTATTAAACCTGTTTTACCAGCTCCAGAAGTCCCACTTGCCCACAGATTTCAGGGGAACCAATCTCTAAAGAGATATAGGGATAGAAATCCTTTCCTCCAGTTTCCAAGGGCCTCCAGAAGCCATAGAAATCTCTGTTCATAAAGTAGGCAATGCTAATGCTACTGATAGAAAATAACAAAAATGTAAGCAACTGTGCGACAATGTCTAACTGAAACATTATGTTTTAAGGCCATGATTCTGTTCCCACTGACTTCAAAGCTACAGGATTTGGCCTGAAACATTTCTGAGGGGTTTTTATTTGTTTGTTTTGGTGTGTTTTTTGGGTTTTTTTTCTTTTTTTTCCTTTTTTTTTTTTTTTTTTTTCAGAAATGTTAATGGCCAGAAGTGAAGTTATTTTTATTCTTTATGAGAAACAATAAATAAGAGACCATACTTACTTTTCACTGGAAATTTTGAAACAATCAGTTCACTTCTGAGAAAAAAACCCAAAAACAAAACAAAACCAAAAAAAACCAAAAACCAAAGAAACAAACAAAAAAAAAACCACAAAAAACCCACATCCAAAACCAAACCAAAACAAACAAACAAAAAACCCAACAAAAACAAACAAACAAAAAACCCTCTCCACTGAATTTTTTTTTCCTCTATGGCCATGAACACTTTCAAAGAAGCCTGACTCAGGACAGCTGATGCAGGATAAAGTAAAGCTATTAAAACTTCTTTCCTCTCCTTACACGTTTGGGGCCTGTACTTTCTTTGTATATTTTGTCACTGGGAAAGAAAACAGCTGTGTTCTTGAAATCCCTTTTTCTCTTTCTTGCTAGGTCAATACTCTTTCATGCATTCTGTTTGGCCCTGCTGATATCTGTGAGGGAACCTGTGTTTTGATGAATAACATTTTGGGTTTTTTTTCCTCTAAACCTGCTAATTGGCAGGGTGGCTTTCATTAACCAAGATGGTAACTAGAATGAATTACACTAACTAAACAAAGCAGAGAGTAAAACTGTGGAAAGATGAAGATAATAAGAACTAAAGACCATCGCACACAAAAATTCTTCAGCAGAAATAACTAAAACAAACTTATATCATCTTTTTTGCTTTATAAATTATGTAGAAAAACAATGTACAATTCTGAGTTGCTACTCTGCTGGTAGAATCCTAGAATAATTTAGATGGGGAAGGACCTCTAGAGGCTTCTAATACAATATAATAAAGGCAGCATCATCTACGGGATCAGAGCGTGTTTTATCCAGTCAGATCTTGACAACTTTCAAGGACAGAGATTTCATTAACTCTCTTGACAGTCTGGTCCAGTACTTCACTGTGTCCACGAGGACTGAGCTTGTCTTGTTTCAGTTTGTCCTTGCTCTTCCTCTCCTCACCATGTGCTACTTTGAAGGGCTTGGCTCTGTCATCTCTCCAAACCTTCGTTCAAGGTCAGCCAGTCCCCTTAGTTTGGTTCTGTCTGCACACTTAATGAGGCTGCTCTCCAACACTTCCACCAGCTCACCAGGGAAAACACTAAACAGGGCAGGCCCTGTGACAAATCTCTGCAGTACTCCACTAGTTACCAGCCTACAGACAGAATATGACCCATTAAACCATTATCCTCTAGGCCCAGGCATTATATCAGATTTTAGCCACCTAGTTATTTATCAGTACAGAGCATGGCATCCTAGCTGGAATTCTAAAATCCCAGCTAAAATCCAGGGACATCCAAAGCTCTTACCTCATCTACTTACTCTCCACTGAAGAAAACGACGTTGTTGGGTGTGAATTTTTTTCAGTAAACTGTGCTGAAGTTTCATCTTGTCCTTTACATGCCCATGGATTCCAAGTTGACTTGCTTGACGATTTTCCTAGGGACCAAAATGGAACTCATCAATTTGTATCCTTGGATAACCCTTTTTCACTAAGCTTTAAAAATATGCACAGTATTTACTTTCCTATAATCTTTGGGGTCCTCCTCTTATCACCACGACATTTCAGAGATGATAGAGAGTGATCTTGCTCAGACACAGCCTACATGGTCCCAAGGACCACAGTGATTGAGTTCTCTTACCAGAGTCCCTGATTTGATCCTTATTCACTGCTTGTACCTCCTGTAACCACAAGACCCTGGGAAAGTCTCCTGGTGAAGACTGAGACAAAGAAAGCATTGATCCATCTCAGCCTTATCCATGGCTGCTGTCACTGAGCCACCTGCCCCGTTTAGCAACAGTGCCATCTTTGGTTGTCATTCAGCCTTTTAATATTAAAGGTTCAACTCTAAGTGAGCTTTGATTTACCTGACACCATTGCTGCATTTTTGGACAGCTTTGAGAATTTTCCTTTATGGCACATCTGTCCCTGTTTCCAGGCTGCCCATCCAGATGTCAGCAGATTAATGTTTCGCATTAGAACTGGGGTTTGCTATCTAAAGTCTTGTTTTCCTTAGAAATAATGGAATTTCACAAAACAGGTTCTGGTGGAAAGGTTTTGCCAAGAAATTTCATTACTGAAATAAAATGCTAACATGGATATTTAATTATAATGCTAATAGCTATGAAAATTAATTATTTATCCTAACATTCTTGATGGATCCAAAACCAGGTACAGGAATTTTTCAAGATAGTTATGAGTAATTTTTACTACAAAGTACTCAGGAATGATTTATGTTTTCTGATGGCTCATTATTAAATATCAACAGCTTTGGTTGGAACAAATGGTAGGGTTTTGTTTAGATTCATTGCTAAAGACCAGAATGCAGTATTCACTGTCACAGTGGCTAGCTTAAACAAATACATTTTGTGTAACCTAGTCAACATGATTTTTCAAAGAGTAGCATGAAGATATTGGTAAATTCTCAATACGGTTGAGAGCAAAGTTACTATTTCCCCTTCTTTCACTTGAAGAAAAAAAAAAAATGCAAAAGACGTAAGTAGGATGTGTTTCATAGAACATTTTGTGTCAGCAACATGATGGTCCTTTTCTCCAAAAACCAATAGAAATGCTCTGAATTTAATTCATATTTGAATCCTATCATGCTTTTCAAGAGTTTTTCAAGAATGTGAAAACACTGCATCCCATCTGAGTCCAAACTTGGCTTTTTGAAGGTTTATATAAAAATTAGAAATTATTTAGAACAAACTGTTCAGAGTTCTAAACCCATGACCTTTCCCTGATTGCCAGAAACAGAAAATAATATGACGTTTTGAGCTTCATGAAATATGACACCTTTATTTTCTTTTGCAAATGTAAGAGGAACTCTCACTACAGAAATATAATCTCTCTGCAATTTCAGGGCATAATCATTGTACCTGTTATAACTGGGATATGTTAAATGCTTTTACTATAATCAAAGTAGGAAGAAACTTGTAACAAAATTCCTGAAAGCTCTAAAATACATTTAAATGTTGCCTACCTCCCAGTGTTTTCCATGTTCTAAGCTTGCAGCATTATATTGTCTACTAATCTTCTTACTTAGACAAATGCTTGTGGGCATGCCTAAATGGGTTTAAGTCCTAAACCCCACTTAATTGATGCTTATCCTATTTGGAGTTTTATACTTCAAGTATTGTCTGGCTTCTCTGGCACAAAAGATTTTTTTTTTTGTTAAACCAGTTAGTTTTATCTTTCCCTTCAGGACTAAACCTGGTCTTGGTCTGGGTGCTTTCTAGCACTTCCTTTGATGGTGTCAAAGGCCTGTACAGGAGTGCTAGCCAGTAGGCAGTATGGATCCAACCATTATGCTCCTGAGGTAAAGAAATGTGATGTGTGAACACAAAGTGTGTTGTGCCATGCCTCAAGGCCAAACCTGGGTTTCTGTCAGGACTTCCTCACTACTGAGGACATCCTCTTTCCTTGTCCAAACAAATCCTTATTCTCCAAGAGATGAAAGCAACAACTCTAGTAGTAATTTATGGATAAAAACAGGGAAATATTTTAGGAGACAAGAGACCTGAATCCAGAGATCTTATAAAAAATGAAAATGTCAAAACAAGAAAAGAAAAATTCCCTCCTGCATAGCATCTAACCCAGGTGGTACAGTACTGGGAAAAGGTAGATACGCATTTAGTCTGTCCAAGGAAAAATAAGTGTGGACAATATTCTTTGACAACTAGGAGAAACCTAGGGCCCAACAGTCCTAGAAGTGTTTTGTGAGACAGAGTTTGTTAAATGGTCAGAGCTCAAGACATATTTCCATCCGTCCCTTCCTCATGACAGTCATGACCCTCTCCCCCACTTCTTGGCCTAGGTGACCTCCTATCCAGCTAGCTGGATTTTGACTGCTATTCTTAAGTGTTTAACACTCCCATTTTGTCATTTAGAGAAGTCTTTGTACCAAGGGCAGGGTTCTGCTCTCTGAAAAGGGTCATGGGTAGTAGCAGGGAAGCATTTCCAATGAATAATTTTAGCATCAAGAAGGATGGTAAAATAAGAGGAATCATCAGAATGGCAAAGTTAGCAAGTGCTCTAGTAAAAACTTAAGCCTTTTTGTTTAAGTCAATCTTTGTCAATCCCTCTTTCATCTTTTAATAATCTAGTCATTCAAATAGGAAAAACTAAGCTTGGAACAAACTCATTTAAATTTCTAGACATGGCAAGATCTGCCTGTTTCTTTTCTTACATAATGTTTCATCTCACAATTCTTTGGCCAAGCCAGCTTTGTTTACACATTGGAAAACTCCCTCTCCACTCTTTTTCTTCTGTCCCTAAAGAAACAGGTCATGGCAATAAAATTTTTTGCTCATCCACTCTGATACTGATATTCTGGGACAAACCAAATTTCTGGTCTGAAGGGAGACAAAATGAAATATTCCAAAATAGTTATTTGTGACCAATGCATCAACAAAACCCACTCTGGGTTATAATATGTAGAAAACTCACTTCAGCACACTATGTCAGTCCATCTCTGTTCAGGAAGCTAGTTAACAACATGCTTAAATGATATCTTTTCCTGGGATTCTTTTCTAAAAGAGACTCTTAAGTATTTTGTCTCAGGTGAGTTTTTAAAAATAGCTTTGAAATACTGTCCTAAATCATAGCTGCCATGCCAATAGAACAATTTTTCTATAAGGAACTGAATCCAAAGTGAGCCCAGCTATACCTATTTAGAGGATATATATACACACTTTTAAAATTGGTTATATATATACATATGCATTTTTAAAGTTGATGAGGGACTTCCTTGTTTTCATCCATTCTAAATTTGCTTGCAATGTATTAACATTGCATTCCTCATGTGTATTAGAAAAATATCTGCTTTGTTTGCAATGCTTAGTGTTAGCACCAAGGTGAAGGACATGCAAAAGAGTGACACCACAGTTTTAAATATGATGTCAAAATTGGTAATTGCATGAAATTTCCTTGCACTAAAGGGACTGTCAGGTCAAATTAGGTCCCAGATTTTTGTTTTGGTAAAGAAAACCTTGTAAAAGTCTTAAAAATGAAACATTATCATGATCGTTTGTTCGACATTCCAATGGGAATTTTTTCCTTTTTTTTCTCCCTTTTTTTAAACATAAATTTACCTACAGTATTCAAAATTCAAACATCACACTGTTGTGTTGATCACTGCTCTCCCATGATAACCTAAATCTCTGAAATTAATTTAAAGAAATTGTAAAGCTTAACACAAGAGACTGGTTTTGCTCTCAAAGTTAAGAAAAAGGGATAAATAACCAATATAAAAGATAAGGCATTTATCTTTTATATTCTCACATATAAAAGATAAATGGAAATAGATTTATTAAAGCCTGTTTGGAGAAAGATGGATTTGTTCTCTTGTTTTTTAATGGCAAATGATCTGTATTGAATATTCAATACAATAAAAAAATTGCAAACACTATGTTTGTGTTACAAAAATAATCTGCTTAAAAATAATATTTTTTATGTAGACAACTAACCTGAACAAAGTTATCTCCAGTTGTAATAGATTCCAAAATAAGACTCTGTCAGCGAATTAGAGCTGCAAAATGTAAATTTCACACATTCAAACAGGTTGTGAAATCTTCATATGTGGAGGCTTGTAGCTAATGTTTAATAATAAATGTTCTGCTCTATTCATGAGGATTTGATGGAAATATCTTTAGATTGAGGGGAGAAGAAAATGATTTGGCACTTCTATACATCTGCATGAAAGCCCAAATGTTGTCAAAAAAAGATTAGTCTTTGGTTCCCTCTTGTTTCCCATAGAAACTTGAACAATGAAGAAAATGATGTACTTATGGCATTAAACCAATGAAGTTGGATAGGTTTAGGGATTTTTTTAGCAATGTTGTAGTTATCAGAAATAGACTTTCATATTTTCTTAAGTATTTTTATAGAACATTTTAAAAGTAATACTTTGGTAATGTCAATAATAGAAAACACAGTAGTTCTTTAAAGGTGTAAGTAGGAATATGTATAGATATCCTTGAGACATCAATATATAGGGCAATTCAAATGGTGGTAAATATCCTCAGTAATTAGATAGCTCATACCTCTGTTCTTGAACTGACTGCCACGATTTGGTTTTGGTCTCATCTGGGTTTGGTCTTCCGAATGATCTTAGATTTTATCATCTCTATGCTACTAATCATTATTGTGAAATGGGTAGAATATTAAATCTGAACATTCAATTCCTTGTTTACAGTTAGAAATAAGGAGGTTTTATATACATAATGCTTATTAGTATTAGTATTTTACATAGGCCAAAGACTCAGAAATCCTAGAAGAATTTACTAAATGTAGCAGATTATTTCCTTTGTGACAGGAAAAACTTTTTGTTTTATCCAAGATATTGAGACAATATTCCTTTACTCTCTTCATAATATTGATGTAAAACGTACTCTCTTTTATGGAAGTATCTTTTCCTCACTACATATTTGTGCACTGTTTAAAATACACTCTAAATACATACATACAGAAATGTTTCATGTGAGCTATATGAGGTTGGATTCATAAAGATTCTTTTCAAAGTTTCTGATGAAGAGTCCCTCTCCAGCCTCCCTGTAGGCATGCTTCAGGTACTGGAAGGCTGCTATCAAGTGAGTGTAGAAGCAGACTTAAAGATGTTTCAAAAATCAAGGGAGAAAGATCACAGTTTTTATCCTTTGTCCTGCTTTAGTAAACTAGATCAACCAAAAAGCAATTTGTTAATAAAGCCAGACATATTTTCATGTCAAAATATAGAGGCATCTACAAGTTTGCATTATACTGGTAGCAAAGCAACTATAGTTGCTCTGGCAGAAAACCAGAATGAAAAATTACACCTGTACCTCAGAAAAAAAATACAATTATGTCTTTTTTGTTTTTGATGAGAGACAAGGAAGGGAAAAATCTCTTTGCCTATGTGACCTTGCATCAGCTTGATTCTAAATTTACAGTTTAAAAATTAATAGCAAAAACCTCCTTTAAGAGACTTGGAACTTATCTAGGGATTCAGAAGCTGTTTATTTCTTTTGAATGACATTAAAAGATGTTTTTATTTATAGCCTACCTACTGATTCCAATCAGTCCGAAATGCTGGAGAAAAATAGGAGGAAATGATTGCCAAGAAGAAATTTGCACAGAATCCCCCAAGTTATTCAGTGAAAGGGTGATTTATATTTTTATCCCTACTCCCATCTGTAGGACAGAGCTTCTCTCTTTCAGGAGCAGACTAGAAGAGAGCAACTCTTTGCCTTTGGGTTTCCATGTGTCCAGAGAAGCAGTGATTTACCCCATGTTAGCCTCTCAGTTCTCCCATATGTCTCTAATGGGTTATTCCCTGGCAGTCTGTCCTGTGGCCTTGGCACACATATTTTTCATGCTGCATGACCAAGCCAAGCAAATTTGAATGCCTAAATTAAATTTAGCAGCTTAAAAGTCTTTTCCAAACCAAATCATTTTATGATACAATGATTGCAGGAGTTCTTCCTCATCCAGTGTCTATTCTCAATCGCCTGTGTTACTTAAAAAGGGGATTTAAGTAGATTGGCATGACAATATGCCAGTACTTTCAGTATCATGTACAGAGGATGAACTTGACACATTGCAGCATAAATGTAACTTGTGAGATGTCCAGCAGTTGTGATGTACAAAATCTAGGCTTGCTTGAGTCCTGTTCCTAAGAAGCTTTGTTAAAATTGAATTCCTCTTTGTCATGCTGTTCATGGTAACTGTAGGCAGTGTGAAGCAATCCAAATATGCTCTAACCCTCCCAACCTTCCCCCTGTGTATGTATAGGTCAGGCTAAAATCTGGGTTTGATTAGGTTAAACACAATCTAAATCTTGAGCAGAAGGGAAAGAAACACCTTGACCTTTTTCTTTTGGTACAAAGCAGACAACAACACTGTTTTTAAACCAATGAGGATGCAGGATTTTTATAAAACAGTAATATTTACATGTAACTGTCCTGACCATGTTAGAGCCATTGAGTTCCCATGTTTATATTATGTGTTTTTCCTCACTGTAAAACTGAAAAGGATTTTTCACATATACCATGTTACTCAAACATTTCAGACTTAATCCAGCCTAATTTTCTATCTTTAATTCATTAAACACACTCTTTTTGTTCCTCTTCTACCTATTTTTCCAGTTATATGGTGTAAATTTTTGGAAGATCTCAGTGGGTTTTCTAGAAGACCAGGAGTTTTGAGCTTTGAGTCAATGTTTTAGTGGGACTGATTTTGCCGTTTCAGCCTCTCAAAACAAAATAATGCTAATAAAGACTGAATCTGAAGTATGACAGGTGCATATTTAAAGCCTTGTGAAATCACTCAAACACAACAGAAACATTTTAGACATGGTAGTGTATTTAAAGCAAGTTTTATATGTAGGAGTAAAACTTTTAAAACTTGCTGGTTAATAAATTCATTACCTCTAACAGAAACCTTTATGTTTGATAGACACTTCTTACTTTCAGGAGTGACAGGAGCTCTCTCCAGGCAGTAAGTTCCTACTGCAGTCTTGTGTTGACTTGATTTCAGGGAGTCTTTGCATGTGTAGCAAAATCAGTCCTTTAAAAAGAAAAACCCTCTGCAAACATCTTTCATGTATTTAATTTAGACCAATGTATCAACGTTGCAGCAATCTCTGTTTAAAGAAAGACATAGAAAAACTTTAGTTTCCCGTAGATCATATCAGCAGTACTTACAAGAAAAATAAAAAAGATTGCTGATATTTGTAGTGTTTTGCTGATTATTTATTTGTTTGTTTAGATTGGTTAGTCGGTGGGAATTTGCTACAGCTTGCTGCCTTGTGGGTTTCAGTTATCTGAAGGGCTTACATTCTTACAAAACTTTCTGTAAGTGGCAATTTGTCATCAATTGAGGAGGATTAAAGAAGGATCAGTTGCAAGACAGTCTGCTGCTTATATTTACTCAATCTACATCAAAACGTCCTCCTCCTACCTTAGTGAAATCACAGCCTAGTGCCTGAGCTATTTGTGGTTCTGTAACAAGTTTACCTGATATTAAGAGCAGATTGAATACAAACCACATATTGGAGCCTTTTTGTCTTCAATATTTGCCCTTTCCTTGTTGTCAGGAATCACCCATTGATTCCGAGAGCACAAACATATCTCGACGGTGAGAGTTAACCTCTTTTTCATGCTTGTTTACACACTCTGCTGAGTCCAAAAAGCCAGTTGCACTTTTCACCTTGGTCTACAAGTAGTCATGCAAACAAATGCCTCAAACCTGAGCAACACCCTTTTGTGTTCACCGTGTTTGCTTACCTCATGCTTCTGCTCCCTGTTCCAAGCTTGGTTGTAGATTCATTGTAGAGCTGAGACTCTGAGATCAAAGGGTCTGAATGTACACTGAAAAAACACGAGTGAGCAAAAGGCTGAACTGACCTTTGTGCACATCCTTTCAAAACTCTGTTTTCTGATACTCAAACATTTTGGTGCATATGTGTGTGTGTGTTTTTACTTGTGTATACATATAGTAAATATGAGTACTGAAACATTTTTCAATGCATTTAAATATGAGACTAATTCAGATGTTATCCAGGTGTATACTTCATAGTAAAAGAAAGATGGAGAGGGAAATAAAATAAAGATTATACCAGGGCCTGAATCCATTATAAACTATTTTGTATGTGCAATTGGCAAATCAAAAACCAAGATAATTATTGTCCCAGACAAAGAAAGATGGCCCTTTTTGGCGTAACTTCTAAGTCAGCACACGTTATTGTGATGACAGGTCCCTTAATTTCAGTGGCATGGGGCTGAGGACTTTAATATTTTATTTTTAGGAAGGAGCTCATAAGCCAGTCTGGCATTTAGAGAGTTCACAGGTTCTAGGAGCATAGAACAAACTGTGGTTGTTAATATATTGTTAATGCTGTTACAACACATTAACACATGTGAATGTCTGTATGATAACTTTTGGAAATTTTGTATATAAAGATTTTTTCCCCCAGGAGCAAAATCAGCAGATGACAACTAGTCCACCTACAGATTTCACTATAAGAGAGAACAAAACTCTGTTAATGGTGTCCCACTTTTTTCTTGTCTGGTGTCTAAACATTCACAGCAGCATCCCAAGGAAGAGCATTATCAATAAATAGTAATCCACCAGCTGTCCAGAATTTGGGTGAGACAGTAGACACATGGGCCTGTCTCCTTAGAAAAAGGGCATTTATCAAACAGTTAGCTTCAACTCTAAGCTTGACTCCACAAAACCAGACAATATGAGGACACTTGAAAGGTTTCTTAAGCAAACACAGCTGGTGTGAAATGGGACTCAGCAGTGACATATTATGCAGGCAGCTAAAAAGCAATTATGATTGCATAATCTACTCTCTCTGAGGTGGTTCTCCATCACCACAACAGATGCTTGGAAGATCACCACAAGGTGTCCACGGCTTTTCAGTCTTTCTCAAAATTTCAAATCCAAAGATGCCAGTAAAAATGCAGACAAATCCTGATATGCTGAATATTTGACAGTGGTATGATGTATAGTTTCCTCTTAAATCAAATCTATTCCCACCAGTTTAATTTCTATCTCTGTGATTTATTTTTTTTTTTTTTTTAATAAGGAATCAAGTGTGTGTCCAGAAATGGAATGTCTGCCTGGTTTGGCCTTGGCAGCCTGGCATGTCCAAGCACACACCAGACAAATCTGCTTATAGGAACTGGCAAGAGTCAGTGGCTTAGCTCACATGCACACCTTTTGTTGTGTGGATGTTATCCTGAGCCCTGGCTTTGCCTTGCTAGTGAAATACCATGGAGACACTACGAAACGAGAGAGCATTTTGTGCTACCTCTGCCACTCAGCCTTTGGGTAGACATCCGGCACTGGAACACGCTCACAGCTGTGTTGCATTTCAGGTTGCTTCATGTCATGAGGCAGCAGAGTGTAGGTTTTCCTGGTGGCTTCAAAGGGTGCACTGAGCTGCCTTGTGACACCTGGGGCTGGTTAGGGTTTTCCTTCGGGCATTCCAGATGGAGCACTTCAGTGGTGCTTTGGTGTGTGCTCTGAGGCCAAGACTGGTGTGCCTACAACAGCAATTTACTTCAGGTCAGGAACAGGCTTCTGAAGTTAATCATCCAGTTAACCCCTCCAACTGCTTCTTGGATTGCATCATGGAGTGGTCTCGAATCACAGGAAATCAATACTTTTTGGGTCAACATAAACCAAAAGGTGTTTTTTGGCATTGGACCTAACCTGCAGCAAGTGATAATGGGCTGAAATTTACAGTATTAAACCAGAGCTAGTTGAAAACCAAGCTCCTGAAGTGTGTATAAAGAGTTATTGCATTCTCAACTCTAATTTAAAAGATATGCTACCATCAAACCTTTCTAGCTATGCTTATGAGCATAGCTTGTGTAGAAAGTTGGGAATTTGAACTTGAGAGTGCTGCTGGATGCACTTTGTAATGGTTGATATTTCCTAAAGCAATGTAAGAAATCATGATTTGAGCTTTCCCAAATAGAGAAAAAGGTTTCTTTATAACCTCATTAAAAATATCAAGTGCTGCAACTATCCAGTGTTGATTTTGTGGTGATTGTTACTACAGAAGTATGGTACTTCAGTAGGAATTCGGTGATCCTATTGCACAGAGCGGTGCACTTCCACTGAATGACAAGATTTAATCCTATTAACTTCTAGTCTGAATGTAAAGCCTTTGTTAATCTATGCCTTGAAGCATGAGAGTTTATTTTGTTTCCATACTTTATTTCTACCAGTGGCATTTGTGCTGTGTTAGTGCAGCATATTGTTCATTCTTTTGGAGAATGTACTTGATGTTATGGTTCATTCATAGCGCCCCTGTTCGAGTGATGACTTGCTTCAGTGCTAACATGACAAAGCATGCTCTGTCAATCTTAAGATCTTTACACCTTTTCTCTCTTCACCTTTTGGTGGCATGTCTAATTAAAAAACAAAAACAAAAACAAAAACAAAACAAAAACCAAAACAAAAACCAAAACAAAAACAAAAACAAAAACAAAAACAAAAAAAAACCAAAACAAACAAAAAAAAAAACCCAAAAAACCCTCAAAGCAAAATTGAACAGAATGTGATGCATGAATTCAGTCCTTCTACCTTGCTGTACCAAAGGCTAGTTGAAGGTGAAGAATCATGAATGCAAATAAGTCTGAATACATATAACACAATCTTTGTGCTGTGATCTCTTTTTGAGATCATAAATAATTATGAAAGATTAGTTTGCATGAAGGAAATGTCTATGTCACTCACAAGTTCCAAACCCACTGAGTTTTGCATGATGACTATCGCAGATCTTGGAATCCAGGCTAACTTTCACGATCTTTCAATTAGGCTCAAGTGGGGAGTCTCATAAATCCTGAGCCCTTCTGAGATCTTGTTATGTTCCAACGACTGCTATCCGGATCCCACCTACTAAGTGATGATAGAAGCAGGCTTCAAGTTCCTAGCAGCTACTTAGGGCTCTTGGTTTCTATTACAGATCTATGTAGCTGACTTTGCCTTTTTACTAATTAATCTGGCTATATCTTAGCAGATCTTAGTGATTTAGTGAAGAAGATCTGAGAGATACTGAACTCTTCTACATGCAACAATCATGCAGGACCCAGGACAATATTTTAAAATATACTGAGGGACTTTGAACAAGTCCCTTGGCTGCATGAGCTCCTTTACTTTTTCTGTACTCTTTCTCTCATTCTCCCTCTTCCTTTTTCCTTTCTACCCATTATCACTGTCCTTGCTGTCAGCAGTGCTTAGAATTTGCTGTGGACTGATTTATAATTTCTTCACCTCAGAAAGCTAGTGCAGACTAAAAATGATTACTCTCCCCATGTTTTAACCCTACTTTTTTTCTCAATGAAAATCTCAGGTGTTTTAGGATTTAGATTTGTACCTCCCCCACAACAGAACCAAACAATTCCATAAACTTTTTTTGGACCTGCTTTATGCTTCAGTCTTATGAACTAATTTGGATTATTTAAGAGTATTTGGTTAGGTGTAAAAATGTAATCTTCTTCCTACTGGCAGCTATGAACCACAGGTAATAATGTAAAGTCTATAAAGAATAAAATTCCAGGGAGAAAAAAGGCATCATAACAAGGGCATCTGCATGCATAGCTTATCAAATTAGTATTACTCCACATATCAGGTTTTCAGGTACATCTGGTATTCCAGTAGCTCTAAAAGCTTCTCTTATATAAAATATAAATAAATGCTGGTATCTTCTATGACAGGAGTTTTGTTTTCTTAATATTACAATAGAAAAGGAAGCCAGCTGAAGACATTCATAAACAAAATGGATGCTTCCAATTCTTTTGAACAGGAATGTTGTTCAGGAATGATGGCAATTTGAAAATAGTTGTTTTTATGCTCATATCATTAGTCTCACAAAAGCATTTGTACTTTTTCCTTCTTGAAATCGTGACCAGAATTTGCTGGTATGTTGTAGCTCTGGTTTCGTTGAGTTAGGGGACCCATATTCCTGTAACATAGCTGAAGATCCTTCCTTTAGAATTTTGGAAATGGGAATATAAAATAAGTTTTTTGGGTTTAAAAAGAAAAAGGGGAATACTTGGAAGCAAAATATGGTAACATGGTAAGTAGGGAAAGCTGTTGTTGAAAACTAGTTCATCTCAAAGAAAGTAGAATGGAACCAAATGAGTCCTTACTGTGGGTAACATTTTAAATCACTAGAATTAAACCCAGAAAAAGCAAGACAAGATTTCAATATATGCTCAAAGATACCATCTGTATTATTAAAATATATGTATAATGAGGAGGCAGAACAGAGACACAATAGAAATGTCTTTTATTATTATTATATTTTAATTACATTATTCCATGGTAAATATTTTTCAGTGACATTGTTGCAGTTTTCTTTGAGAACTTTTAGACATGCTTGACCTATAATATGCACACTATAAAATTAATTTAATGTTTTACTACATTTGCCTTTGAACATGGGTCCTCTTCATTTTTTATGGTTAAGTGAAATGTGGAATGCTAAATTCCAGAGTTGGCAGATGTATACTTTAGTAGTTATTCATTTCTACACCACAGATTTTGTTTCAAAGGAATAATTTCTGAGCTGGATTGTATCCATTTTTCTGGGTGTTGTTCTACCCCCAGACTTGAGTAGACAATTTTATTCTAGATGATTTCTTAAGAGTACCAGAAACTGCAACTTTATGTATGGAAAATTAATCTTATGAATTTTCTAAACAAACTTTGTATAGATATGTATAAAATCTTCCATTGTTTTTCTGAATATATGGACTTTCAATATTTCTTCCTCAAAAAACCACAGAATTTCTTTATGTTAATTCTGTAAAGTTTTCCTGAAATTTTTCCTTTCATTGCAGATGAAAAGAAAGTTTTATTGATAGCAGAAAAAAAATCTAAATTTATTCTAGATTATAAGAAATTCAAAATCTTTTGTAGCAGTACAGATTGTTGTAGAGACAGAATTGCAGTAACCTGTGAGCAAAGTCTTGCCTCAAAATCTAAAAGAAACATTTTTGTAAGAGAACTACTCCATAAACATCATGCTGAATCATGTATCTTTGATACTGCACAGTTAATAAGTAAAATGGCGGTTCCTGTCAAATGGTTTTCCTGGAATGGAAATCCCAATTAAGTTTAATGGGAGAAACAAAAGCAGTTAATAAAGAACATCTAAACCCATAACTATTTTATTTGATTTCTACTTTGTATAATTATTTTCTGTGGTACAAAGAAAATTGCATAAGTTTTCAGTTACTGACTGTAAAACTTGCAGATTTTCATTCCAGTGGATCTAATCTTTTCCCAGTGATTTTACCAAGCTGTAATTAACTTATCTATTTCACTTGGGGAGTGGAAATTGAATAGATAAATAGAAGCCTTCAACATACTGGTAATGGATGTTGCTGTCAAAGATTGCATAATGAAATATAATAATTGTAAAAATTGTCTGGCATAATTCAAGTAAAGAATGGAATGCAAGAGGCCAAACATGCTGAAAATAATTCTTAGGGAGATCATCACACAAAACTTCAATCATTTAGGTCATGGTACAATTAAATTTCTTTCCCAAGGTGTGGAGATGCATAAAGCAAGAAAGGCCCTGCCTATCAGTTCTTCTTTCTACAATGGAACAGGATGGAGTGCAGTTTCAGTTTTGACCTTGAAAAGTTAGTGTATTTGAGTCCTTTTACTCCCAGTAGGTTTTAACAGAAGCCTGTTAATGCAATGTTCTGCAGAGGGAAGTTAGTTCTAGACTCTTACATGTTGCAAAGACAAATAGCTGCTGTCCTGTGGTAAATATTTTGGTTTTTTGAGAGGTGTTTATATGTTTCTTATGTTACTGTTGGTTTAGCTAGTAAATATTTCAATTGCTGTTATCTTTTTTTCTTTTTCTTCTTGTTTTAATTTCTGTGGAAATGGTTTATTCTTATGTATTCTAAACCCTTCAATCCTCACTGAAGGAATATCTCCTCTTCATCTGGGGGCTATTTATTTGAAGAACTATTTTAAAAAATAAATTTTGCAGAATAGTGTCTGACATTCTTCACAGAGATTTATTTTATTTTATAGGTTATCTCATTTACTCTGGACTTTTGAAATAGCAGCTCTCTTCCTGTAGAAAGTAAAACAGAAGTCTACTGTTGTTCCAACCCAGAGAAATGGCATCATCTCTTATTTCCTTCTCCTGCCCGTGAACTTCCATATCTAGCAAAAAATTTTTCAAAATGAAGAAAAGTGATTGCCATTTCAGAACCTGTGTTTATCCTTCTGTCTTTTCTCTGTAAAGCACCACTGTTTATGTTAGCTGTTTTGTGTTTTCACAGAATAACAACAGCCAGACATTTCAGAGATTGGTATCATGCTGATAAATTGCCATAGACTGAAGAAAAGCTGCAGTAGAGCCATCATTTCTGTTTCACTCTGCAAGAAGGAACCACTCTGCACAGGAATCACTCTGGCACTAGGACAAAATTCATGGCTAACACTAAGAAAACATAACATTTCCACCTCATCAAGAGCATTCTCTTGGCCTCTGCTCAGCTGTCATTTGCTCACAGCATAACACCCATTTCCATGCACTTTAAGTAAGAGCTGAGTGCAACAGCTTTAAAAGTACCAGTGTTGGTATTCAGCCATCACTACCTGCATACACATCAACTTATATAAAACTGGAGTAAGAAGCTGACAGCTAATGCATGTCACTTTGACAGGTCTGTAATAGAAACAGTTAAACTCTTGAAAGGGACAAAATGCTTTTTTTGCTCCTAATAGTCTGGTCCTGTCAAACTGAATATATTTTGGCTGCTTCATGCTCTTCTGTTACCACAAACCTGACAAAGTGTTCTCTTATGCCAGTACTGCAAATTGCATTTCTTCCCATTTGCTTTACCTTGTTACTTCAGTAGATCATTAACTACTTAAACTTGTATATCTTTCTAGATTCAAAATGATACATTATTGATACATCATCTATGAAAATAGCGTTGCATCTTTCACCTTTTCAGCCTTTTATCTCTTTTTTCTGTTTGACTTGTAAGTTTTTCCGAGCTGAGCTGTTTCCTAGTATATCAGTGAAGAGAATTTAGCATAGAGTGATGTTAAAACTCGGTCATCATTCCATGAATTCTGTGAATTAGAAAAAATAAGCACCATCCAATATGACTTTACTGCTCAGAAAATCTGAAGAGCAACAGTTTTATAAAATTTTTACCTGCAACAAGAAGTTTGTTGCACATTTGAGGAAGCACCCATGAAGTTTTAAGCATAATCACAAAATCATTTATAAAAACTTAACTATGTAGTTATCACGTTAATAAATCTTGCTTGTTCTCTAAGAGTTTTACAAGTTCTCCTTTATAATGTGAAATCTCTTTGTTTATTTGCAATAATCTAAATATTCTTCACCCCTTAAGTACCCACACTAACCCAGGAACAGTAACACTGATTAAAAGAAAATGAGGAAATTCCCTGGGAGAAATACCCTTTGGTGACCTTGTAACAAGTGTGTATTTGAAATTACATCAGATTTAAGTGTTTGACATGAATTGTACAAGCTATATATGCCTTTATCCCAAAAGACAACTGCAAGGAAAGGAGTCTGCATGTGCCAGTGCAATGAAAGTCTGGGTTCTTCTGTAATTACACAGCAATATAAATGTCACAACCTGTCTATATGGGACTGAGCTGAGTAGGAAGGATGAAGTCCATATAGGAGGGAGTCTGGAAGCCCAGTCTTCATTTTCAGCACTGTTTCTACTGTGACATCTCATATCACCTTTCTGATGCTCTTATTTCTTCATTAGCTGCTGATTGCTTTTCCCTTGTTGATGGCAAACTCTGTGTGATAACATCCTCTCATTTGTTTAAGATGACTATGGGAACCAAGGAACTAGTGATAACACAGATGGGGAAAAAAAAGGACACATAGTCACAGCAATACCTTAGGCAACAGAAACGCCTTTCCTGCAGTTGGTTTGCTTCTTATATCCACTGAAGGGAGAAGCCAAAGCTCCAGGGCACAAGTGTATAAATACTGTGCAGGAAATTGTGTCATCATTCCTTGCCCCACAATAACAATTTGTTAGTCTGGGGCCAGCTCTTTGCCAGGCATTTGTCTGGGGTTTTCCAGTAGCAGCAGCTCTGCCTAAGGCTTGTTCTTTGGCAGGCTGTCCTGATGCTCTTTGGCACTACCCTGTTGCTGGTTTGGTTGGCTTCTGTGCAATAGAAATAAGCTTAGAGTTAGCCAACTGCTGAGGATCTGGCTTGTCTTTATTTCTTTCTGACATTTCCTCTGATTTGAACAGAAAATGAAACACTAAATTCAGTTGGATTTCTAACACTGGCCTTGCGTTGCAAGGGTCCATTGCCTGTGGGTAGCTTGAAGGCACTGCTTTGTTTTGAAGGGTAGGAAGTTGAAGAAGGAGGGATGAGGTCAGCATGTGACATTGTCTCAGGTCTAGAGAAAGGGATGTGGGTTATTCAGGGAGCTCAAATGATCAGATCTGAGCCCACACCAAGGCTGAGACTTTCAGTTTTGTTAAAAACACATCATTACAAGTGGTGATGTTTTTCTTTACCTGTCAGGGGCACTTAGTTGCTGCATCCATTAATCCTGGTTGTGGAGACAGGTATCCTGCTGTCCTCCTTCCTTTTCCTAATCTGCTTCTATATGATGAGACTTTATAAAGCAGATCCGAGGCATAGCATGGGCAATTGTGGGGTTCAAATTATGCCTGGGGGTTTACAGAGTTCCCGCTCCCACTTAGCCTGCACCATGGGATCTTTCAGAATGGAAAGGGAAAAGCTCTATTTTTTCAGTGCCCTTGCTCAATACCCATCACTCTCAGTTTGCTCATGGATGTAGAATTCCGCTAGTAATTCTATTTTAATCCTTCTTCATATGGAAGAAGAAATTAAGTCACAGAAGGACATCTTTACCTATGGTAGCATGGGTAGCCTATAAAACTCCTAGGAATTCCCAGCTGAGTGCAGCTATACTGAAGAGAGAGAGGAGATTTGCTTTGGTTTGTGTTTTGTTTTTTTTTTTTTTTTCATTCTTCTTTTTAATGTTTATCCATAATACCAATAAAATGATCTGAAACATGTTTTAAAGCAGACAGACAAAAAAAAATACTTATCGTATAACAGCAGAAACGTTGCATTTGTAAAATGCATCTAATAAACCTGAGTTCTACTACTGCTTAAAAATGTGCAGGTCAACAAAGTTGATGTAACCTTGATGAATTCTGCTTAGAGTGTTTGTAATTCAAAAGACATCAAGGTAGATTGCTTAACTATTGGTTTCTGTATTGTATTCTGTATTTTCCATGAAGAAAATAAAAGTACATGTCTGGCACTTAGTGATAGATACACATACACTAATTCATACATGCACAAACATGTTAGAATTAGAAAAAAAAAAAAGTGCTAGGGGCTTTTCTTTTCAGGAAAATCAAAAAGCTTTTATAAAAATCATTCGCTTTCAGTGCAAGGAATTTTTTTCCTTTGAGTGACAAATGCAAAACAGTAATTCTTTCGATAACTTTTTTTTTTTTTTCTGGTTTAGCATGGAAAAGTTACCAAGGAGATCTCATTTAAAATCACATAATTCAATCTGCTCATGATTGCAGGAGACTGGTGTCAGGATAATTTTCTTCAGTTGATAACCCTTTCACCTTTAAATTTTTTTTTCACTTCAGGCTGTCATGTCTTCTAGAAGTCAATGCATTTAACCTACTAATGCAAGATCAGTTTTAAACCCCTTGACCAAAAAAAAAAAAAAAAAAAAAAGGAAATAAACTAAACTCCCCACACTTTGCTGTATTCTGCATGTAATTTTCCAGTTAGAGAAGTGCTTTTAGGCCACTGAAAAAAAAAAACAAAACAAAACCTGAAGGCTGTTTCAGAAATGATAATTGTCCATATTCATCTTGAAAAGAAGTATGCATTTCTTTTGCTGCTCAAAACCGAATCCCTCTCAAGGTGCTTAGCTAACAGTTACAAATCCTATTGGTTTTTTAAGAGCCAAAGGAAAGTGAGCTCTCCTGATCAAAATCCCCACAGCACTTCAGTGTGAATTTTTCAACACTACATACCTGTTTCAGGTAAATCAGTCCTTAAACCAGCTCTCTTAGGTGTCAGTATTGCATATGGATGTTTTGAAGGTTTTGCATTTGGGGGAAATTGTTTGAAATCCAATAGCAGGGTCTGGATTTTGCTTTACACCTAAAACTTGTTCACAGATGTAGTTCATGGAATACGACTGCTGAAACCGAACTGCTGCATAAGGATTTAGGACCAGACTGATCAATATTCACTTTCTTTGTAACGCTTTCAGCTTTCAGAAGTGCGTCTTCTGCTGCTTATAGCACCTTGCTGTGGAGCATACAAGTAGATACCCTAGATAAGGTTTGTGGGTTTTTCCCCTCACTTTTGCCAAAGAAACCAGTGTGCACTACAGCCAGTGTGAATTCTTGGAACACAATTTTTGTATTTATGTGTCTGTAAGATAATCTCACCTGGTATTTATTCTGGTTTCATATTGTAAATCAGGAAATAATATATATGGGAAAGACATGAAGCCTGATTTTGAAGTTGCTGTCACCTAGTCTTTCAGCAGGCACCCAGAATCCACTTGGATGGAAGCATCACTGCAACATAGGAGTATCACTCAAATATCTTACCTTAGGAAAGGCATATAAATGACCTCAATGAGTTTAATGTCTTTTGGAGATAAAAAAAATAACCATATATATACATGTGTCTAGTCACACTAGATGTGTCCCTTTGTGTCTTACAGCAGAGTTTCTGAACCTCAATATTTTTATTTCAGCAACCATTTCTTATATACAAATACAAAAATATGAAATATTCTCCCCTTTGAAGGCAGATGCATGCCCTCATCAGAGCCAAAAGCAGAAATACAGTAAACAGCATTTTCTTTCTTCCAGTAAAAGAAAAAACAAAACAAAACAAAAAACAAACAAACAAACAAAAACAAACAAACAAACAAACACCAAACCCCAAAGCAACCAAAAATCTCAGTGGAAGCATTTGGTGAGAGTTAACTTCCTGCAATCAACAGACAAATCCTCTCTGATTTTATCTGAAGGGTCAACAACAGATGCACAGCCTTTCTTTCAAGAAACTAAATTCTTTCAAACTTCATCAAGCAGTGTAAAAGAGGAATGGTCTTTGGGATGTAATGAAATCTTTTCAGAAAAGCCTGAATTGGAAAAAGGAAAAAAGTCTAAGTACAGTTCCAGCAAAGGCCAATTCCATTCAACAGAAAAAAAAAAAAAAGTTATTAAATTTACTTTTACATTGGTTTTTAATTTAAAAAGAAATTTGCCCACTTAATTTAATAAGAAAGATGCCCACCTTTGCAGATGTGTGGCCCTGTCATCTACAGTCTCCACTGAACACTATTTCTCCCAGGAAATTGTGACATGAATATGTCATAGAAACAGAGAGCCCTGGAGTCAAGGTTAAATTTAGACTTAAGGAGCATCATCTAACAGAGACCACTGCATGAGCAGCTTTATTAAACTTATCTGCTCATACTACACTGAAGCAGTCACTGATAGCAAGATATGCAGATAGATTCAGACAAAACTAGCATTTTTCCCCCAAGATTTTTGAAGAACGGTGCCTGTCCAAACTGAAATTCTCTCTTAATTCTCTTAATTTTAGCTGGTGAAACCCACACTGTATTCTATGGTCCCTTGATAATCCCTTGAGAACTGCTAACAATTCACCCAGAGCTCAGTTATGCTCACAGAGCTCTTCCTTGTATCCAGGTGTTTCTACAAGGTTCAACAGCACATTTGGGCTTTTCCTACCTTATTTTTCTCTTGTAGAAGGTAGAAATAAGGCTGCTACAGTGTGTGAATTTTCTTCTAAGCAGTTTTCAGAAAAAAAAAATGGGCAGTTGAAAGGGAACTAAATGAAGAAATAGTGTCAGATGAAGAGCACTGCTAGGGAAAAAAGTTCTGATTTGAAGTGGAAGTGTGGACAACACAGCTGGAAATGAAAGTGGAAGCAGTGCAGACTGGTACTGTAGAGTGAGAATACAAGGAAATGAAGTGATGTGAGATTTTTGGCAGTGATAAAGTTGTGAAGGGCTGTGAAGCTGAGTTCCTAGAGCCAACTTTTTCAAGAATGGCTTTTAATTTCAGGTATCTGAGCTGAAAGAAAAAGAATACAACCAACCAAAATCCCAATTTGGAAGGAGGCCCAGTTATTCAGAAAGCTTTGAGGATCAACCCCTCAAAGTTTGGAGATGATTGTGCAATAACTGAGAAACCTCAAATTATTTTGCTCCCTGAGTATAACTGGATGAATAGGATGTCTTGAGGCAATTTCACTGTTTATGAATTGGCATTGAAAGATCTGGAAATTTTAGGTCACTGAAAAATATTATCACCTAGGCACTGTAATTTATTGTCTTCAAAATACACTCTTTCACCAGAGAAAAAAGGATTTTATGAGCCTAAAAATGTAATATTTCCTTTCTGGTGCAGGTTTGACAGTGAGAGTCTTATCATTAGATAAGAATTAGAGTAGCTACCATCCCACATTCTCCAAATAGAGCCAGATGGTTTGAGGACTTAGTGAAAAAGCTCAGTCTTCAATCAAACAAAACAGTTTGCATCTTTATTGTACCATTTGTTTAGTATGCTGACATGAGATGCCTAACATCCTTAAATACCAGTATTTAGGCAGCTGCTTAATTAAATTCTCAAGGCTGCATTTTGATGGGGGTAATTCATTTTAAATGAACAACAAAACATAAGCCCTTTCTTGCCCTCCTTTTCTCTTAAGAGATAATTCTCTGTTATCAGTTGCTTCTGGCTCACCACAAATAACAGTGACAGCTTGAAATGAGTCACTGATCTCCACAACCCTCCTATCCCCTACAAATTGGTCTCAAAATCTGATGAAAAGTAACATAGGTGTTTTATAATAGCTTTAAAAGGAAAAAAAAAAAAAAAGGCAAAAAGCCATTTCTGGGTCCTTTGTACCACACTCAAACACCAAAATCTGTTCTGGACCATACCCTTGTTTAGCAGTGGGAAGAGTTTTGCTGAACAGATTTTATTTGTTTGTTGTTTTGGGGTTTTTTTTAACATAATGGAACAACAATATTACTTTACAAAAGGCTATTTCTTCTGAAAAAAAATTGAATAATCTAAAACTAAAAGTTTTGTTTTCTTTTACCTTATTAAAATCCATTGTGCTTCCTTTTTATATCTAAATGGCCACTCTTGTTTTTCAAGGGTGTCACGATTAAAATTGTCAGTGAGAACAAATCCATGTGCTGTGTGCAGTGTTTGCTGGACACAGGAAACACAGCAGCAAGGAGATGGATGCTCTGGCTCAAACCTGAACTCTGATTCAGCTCCAAAAAGACTTTTTCCTCAGACAGAGATATTCTTGTGCTCCTTATTGAGATATCCCTTTTTTCCTCTAGATACTCCTGTTCATATGTAATCTAAAATAAGCACCAATATGTCTATTTTTGCTTCCCAGCCTGACAGTTCAGGAGATGCCATTCTGTCCTATTTTCAGTGGACAAAGAAATGATAAGGGAGAGGAAACTGATAAAACTTAGCAGTATATCTGTTATTCATTATATACATATGTACATCTGCTTAATATCCATGTTTAGCAAATGTAAGAGGCACTCTCAAGTCAAATATGGTTCTAGCATTAATAAAGCCATTTAACAAACTTCAGGGTAGTTGTCATAAGAAATAAATATGTTCTCTTTTTTATTATTTGAACTTCTTAGAGCTAGGACTGTCTTTCATTTAAATTTCATACAACTGGAATCACATTGACAAATAATTGAAATAATTATGATTTGTCGTTGAGGTGAAATTATTAATCATGATATTGATTGCAAACATTTAAAGATGATTTATGTTTTCTAATAGAAGGTGCTCTACCCTGTAATATATTCAGCAAGATTATTCTTCATTTCCCATTGTGCTCTGCCCTGTGGTCACATCCCAGACAAAATTAGCTCCTACTGACTGCAGTGGCTTATCCAAGGAGCAACAAATCTTATCTGAATTTCACAAATACCTCAAATGGTAGCTTGTGACTTTGATTACTAGGAGAGTAGTCCTAATCAGATTCCTTTTCTTAAAACAGTGGTTCATTCAGATCCTTCACTTTGAGAGATCAAAGCTGTTTCTTCTCTCTATCTGCAGGGAAGCTCATTAGGAGGAGGTTGTCAGGGTTGTAATCATGCAACAGTTTTACTTCTGGGTTATAACACTTTTCCTTTCTTATCAGTCTGTGAGGTCCAAAGTGAGGGGAAAAAAGTAGGTATCACTGACATAAGGTAGTACTAATGCTTTCAGAAATCACAATGTTTTACTAGCTATTTAAATAATTTCTTCATTCTGAAAGTATTTTGCAAGTGTATCTCAACTATGCAACCAATTTAGATGAGATTTTACTTGGCTTATAACATTTTTAAATCAACATCTATGTAAACAAGTTACTTTCAAATTAAAATTTCATCAGTTTGATTGCATCACATAGCTGCTTGCATGAATTGATCTTAAGCATGATGTATCATTTACTAATGTCCTCATCCTTGTTTCCACGTATAATTTAAAATAGAAAAGATATTAAAATATATTCCTTTTGTAGACTTCAAAGACAATCTGTTACACTGTATGTCGTGCAGCTAGAAGCTATTCAAATTTAACTCTGCTATTGTCACTGCAAAGTTTAGTAATTTCAAAAACATTGCATTTACTGTAAAATGCTCAATCCTGATTCCAGTGTCTTTTTCTGTTTCCCACAGCCTTAAATGCTTGAAGTATTTGACTGTGGAGTTTTGGTCAGGGGACCACATTAAATGATAACACATTAATGATGATACTTGGTGCCTACTAGGTAATTAAAGATCGAACAGGATATTTTACAAGTAAAGAAATATGTATGGCTTCAAGCCTGCAAATACATGCTTCACTCTTTTATTCAGAACCCTAGTAATTACAAATGCCACCCTCATCCAGATAGTCAAAATGTAAGAGGAAGACTTAAGTCACAAATAAACCAAACCATGGTAGCATGAAATGCAAACATACTTTTTAGATTCTTCTAGTGAGCAATTATCTGAAAATAACCACTTTTCTCTAACTAGGAATGACTGTTGAAAATTTTCTCTGAATCCAAAATATCAAAACTTAATAAACTTGCCCTAAACTAGGACAGTGTCATAGCTCTAAGTGCATTTAAAAAAGAAACAACCCAACCCCCCAAAAAATAAAAACAAAACACACCAAACCAAATGAAAAAAAAAAACAAAAAAAACCAAAAAAACCCCTAGGATCTGTCTACGTTAATTATTTGGGAAATGGTGGGACTGGAACAGTCACTGAATGAACTATTCATGAAGCTGAAAGCTGATGATCACATCTAATGTGGAAGCCAAACAAACAGATAGCAATGTAATCTGAAAACAGTTACAGAGCTTCCAAGAACTGAGCCTGTGAGGCAGTGCCTCCACCACACTGCTGTGTCTCTGGCCTGCCTGTGTTTGGGTCTGAGTCTTCCAGTGCACTTAGAGCTCACTCTGCAGTGATGGAGTTTAATTCAGTGCCTTATACACCATTGTCATTACAGGTTTCTCCATATTCAGGCATTGCATATTGCACTGGGTTTGTCATCTTGCTTAGTGCAAGCTCTGCTGTCTCCTCCTTCATTCCTTTCATGAACTGATCAATGTAAAGCACCATCCTGTCTCTCCTCTGGAGTCCTCCTGCCATTTCATCCTCTGCCACTGCCACTTCCAATTCTTCCTTCCAGAGCTCTGCTATTGCCTACCAGCAGTAGCTCTTTCACACCATCATTCCATCTGCCTGCCAGAGAACAAGTCAGTGGGTCATGGAACTCCACTCTGTTGTCACAGTTAGCTTTTAAGGGTGGCATGTCTCACAGGCAGCATGTATTTTCATGTCATGATCTGTTTACTCCACAGTCAGCTCTCTGGAATTAAGCTGTATTTACTGAGTTCCTGGTTCCTTACACCATATTACACAACTCAAAAGTATTTGTATCTAATTTAAATAAAGTAAATAAGAATTAATTTTAAAATATTATATGGATTGGGGTTTTCCTTAATTGAGCATAGAATAGTGGAGAGGGTTTTTCTTCAGCTAACTGTGCAGAAGAGGGCGTGGTTTCTGAAAGCATTTGTTACCTGGTCATTTACTTGGTCAGAATGATGGAAGAAATTTTAGTGATGCTCATTCCAAAATCACACTTTCCCAGGGCATAGAAAGAATAGTGTTCATTTGAAAATACATAAACTATAAAAAGGGACTATTTCCTGAAAATCATCTCAGTTTAAAGATGCATATGCTAGATCAAGAACTATCTTGACATACAAATGGCACAAGGAATGAATAGTGCTGCTTTAGGAAATTCCAGATGGTGATTTGTTGTACTGGTCTGTGATATTTTCAAAGCTAAATTTCTCTGAAGTGCCCAGCACTGAACACGTGTCCATATTCCCACACAAAGCAGGAGCAAATGTTTGGCCAACTGGACTGTGTGATTGGCAGAACATTCAGACATTTAATTTTGGAAAAGAAATGACACTTCATGGAATGAAACTTCCAGCAGACTATTCCACTGCCACTACTAGAGGAGAAAGATTCTCTAATTTTTCCTTTCTATAAATGTAGAATACAATACTATTTGAACATGGGTATGTTCATACAGACTTCTGGTGTCTGACATATTATCCTACAAGATTATAGGAAAAACCTAATTGAACAATTTCTATGGATCTTCTTCAGCTTGTTCCAATGACATTGTGAGATTACTTACAATGATCAATTATACATCAACAGTTACTGGTTTATACTCTAAAAATTCCTATTGCTCTTCCACCTGTATTTAAAAAGTCCTTTTACAGAATGTACTAAGGAAAACAGCTTTCATCTTACATGAGGCAACTCTGAAGCACTGTGTTTAATTCACTTAAGTGGCCACCAATATGACTCTGAACGAAACCATGAAAGAAAGCAAAATGAGGCTTCTCTACTTGTGCCAAGAACAGGAAGTGTAATAATGTTCCAAAACAAACTCTATTATTAGGTCAAGATGTGAAAACGAAGCAGCAATTGATTCCTCTTCCCTCCATTTCACCAAATGTTGCAAAAAGTGATAGAACTGAAGAGAGAGCATACAGGCTTTCTTTATCAAAAGAAAGAAACCAGGAATAAGTAAGCTGTCCAGAGCTAGTGGGGTTTTATGGTCTTCTCTCATGAGTGTGAGTTTGCTGTCAGATTGATGACAGGATTTGTCTCACTTGGTGAATATCCCTAATAAGCTGTTTAGCTAAAGGAACCAGAACCGTCTGGGGCAGAGAGCAAAATGGATGAGGGTTTCTCCAAGAAGACCAGCAGCCTTAAATTTTTTTTTGTATAATCAATGGACTATCTCCAGTCCTAACCAAAATCTTGCCATTTCCCAGGAAATTTTTAAGATCTGGCAAGGTCATTCTTTACGACATGACAACCTGGGACATTTTAGTTGAAATTCTATGATATTTTACAAGAAGACTATAAGTCAAAAAAAACAACCAATAAAATTTGCATCCTGGGAAAAATAAAATACTAGTTACCCTATTCTTCAATCTACAGAAGGAGAGGAGAGAAGTAGTGGAGGTGTGTCCATCTCATCTGGAAATACTGTGATCTGACCAGAGACCTCCACCTTGGGTATCAGATAGACATTGCTTTTGCTCTGACAATTCTCTCCTAAGTGAGTATTTCTTGAGCTGCAGTCATGGAGGAATGTATGAGATGTTTTAGGGGGAGCTCTTGGACAGGCACCAGTATATCTCTATTCAAGTCATCCAGAACAGGAGCACAACTGAAAACCTCTTAAAAAAACCACCTCTTTTCAGCTTATATTTAGGGCAAAGATGGAGTGATTTTGGACTGAAGCAAGCAGACATATCTGTTTAGCTAATTAATAAAGAAGTTAAAAATAAAGCAGTATGCTACATCAAAGGGGTTACTTATCCTAATCCTGACTATTTTAAATTTAAACTCAGGCTGATAATTTCTAGATTCACTTTTAATTTCCCTGAAGTCTTCACAGGATGTCTTGGCAATTGAGCTCCATTTTTTTCCTAATGGCACAGATATTCAGAATAATAAGATAAGATGTTCCTTCTATTTCCCTGAATAAAAATATCACCATTTTCTTCCTGAAGTGAGCAAACACAGACTGTGAGGAGACTGGAACACAGTTTCTTTGATCTGTTTCAGACCCATCACAACACATTCTGACATTATTGGATACATACCACCTGTAAAGCTCCTTCCAGCAACTTCTTGGGAAGTTCTTGGGGACTTATAGAATGGAAAAGATATTTTTATGATTTTCTACATGTCTCTATTCCAGATCTTTTTGCCCTCAACACACCACCATCAGAACTGGTTTGGTCTCTTCTACTGACACTGCTTCATTCCCTTTAGATTCTTCCTGGCGTCATGGGCAGCAGCTTGTGTTTATGAGCCCAGTGAGGTGTTCCAAGGAAGCTTGACTTGACACATTAGCAGGTCTTGCTGTACATTTGAAGGCATTCAGTGCCACTGTCAGTGGCAAAGGAGAACGACTCGTCACTCAGGTTGACAGTGTTCTTCATGTATGTGAAGTGGGAAATATTTGATTCCCTGCAAACAGACTATCTGTCCATGGAAATCTCTCTACTCATTTCCAAAATGATGAAACCTTTTGAATTGTGATGAAGATGTGGAAAGGAGAGAAAGTATGACTTTGTCTTTATGTTGTTTCAACTATATATCATTTTTTATTTCTTTTTATTGCACTGAAATACTTGATTCATTTACCTCCCAGTGATACAGCTGGTATGAATATTTTTTATAACTTGTTTGCAACATTAAAAGTCTGAAAATATCCATTAGAGATATCATATGACTAAAAGCTGAATTAAAGGATGACAGGAATCTGGCAGTAAAAGAATATATAATATTGGCTTAGTTTTAAAGTGTATAGAATTACCTTATTGTTCCAAATATTCACTTGCTTTAACTAGCACTTATATTGTTTTAAGCAGCATAACGAATATGTAACATTCTACATACATTCATATTAGAACCTCCTGAGAAATTATGATCCAGATAAATACATACATATCTTTAATTTTCCTTTCCAAGTTAAAACTAATCCCTGTTCAATTAAAAAAAAAAAAGAAAAAAAAAGGAAAAAAGACAAAAATACAATATACTTGGACATTTTTCATAAACTATTTTACAACTTAAATTTTATAAAATGTATTACTTAATGAAAGTTTGTAGTATAATAATATTTAAGTTTTATGGAGATGAGAAAGATGGGGAAACAGATGCAAAGAAAATAAGTGACTTGCCAACATCCCTTTGCAAACTAGAGGCAAAGCTGTAAGTAGAATCCAGTGGGTTTTAGCTTGCAGTCCAATTTTCTCATTATTAAACCAAACTGTTCATAATTAAAATAAATAATTACATCACTAAAGATCTGTACCATTTCTTTTTTTTTTTAGTTGATTTCAGTGGTCTTATGCAAATTCTTCAGTGAGTAAATTCTGTTAGTGGGTGATGGTGAAACACTGAGATGTAACAGGATGGATGTTGGAGGGCAAAAAAGTTCAGTTTCTCTAACCTGTGGATGGAGAACACATTCTATTTCACAGCTAACAGCACAGACATAAGGATAACAATTTCTGCTGCTTTTCTGGAAGATTACTAGATATATTCATGACTCTGCCAATGGTGGATGGATGAGGCAGAGTGGGCGGAAGAAAAATGAGTGTCAGGATGGACCAATGCATACTATCAACATTTTAGGCTTGAAGAAATTTCCTTAGACGAGATAAAAACTCTAATATATTTTGTCACAATGAGAGCAACAAAGATGGAGAAGGGGCAGGAAGGAATGTCCTATAAGGAGCAGCTCAGGACCGAATGTTTGTCTAGTTGGGAGAAAAGGAAGCCTGAGGGGCAACCCTATTGCTTTCCACAGCTTCCTGAGGAGGGGAAGTGGAAAGGGAGGTGCTCAGCTTCTTGCTGGTATCCAGGGATGGAACAAGTGGGACAAAGCTGCACCTGGGAAGATTAATTCTGAACATTAAGAAGCATTTCTTTACTGAGAGAGTGCTCAAACTCTGGAACAGGCTTCTTAGACAGGTGGTCAATGCCTCAAACCCATTCATGTTTAAGGGGCAAGTGGACAAGGCCATTCTATTCTATTCTATTCTATTCTATTCTATTCTATTCTATTCTATTCTATTCTATTCTATTCTATTCTATTCTATTCTTCTGTGCTGTGCTGTGCTATCCTAACTCCCTAACTTCTTCGGTAAAGATTTTTTTCAGTGAGGAGTACAGGAGTGGAGGGTGTTCTTGATAAGGAGTTCTGCTCTCAGGAGACAACTGGTTGTGCCTTAGAGTGGACATGTCACATGTTCATGTCTGCAGTAGCTCACATTTCCCTCAGGTAGGGCTTTCTGGTCACAAACCATGCTGTGGGTTTGTCTCAAGAGTTCCCTTGGAAAGGAGACAAAGGCATGCATGGGTCTCGTGAAAGAGGCTGGGAAACAAAATACCTTCTGCCTACAGATGTGTTTGCACTCTGAGCCCACTGTGGTGAAAGCCTTTAATTTGTTTCACCAAAGGAAGGTGTTTTTATTGTTATGCAATGTGAGTTGAACCCACTGCTCAACCCCACTTTCACTGTTCTGACCATAACCAATTAGTTTCTATTCATTGGTTTTGGACTGATACCTTGGAAGAAATAATTTTTCTGGCATCGACATGCAGCAAGCTGCAACTGAAAAAAAAAAAAAAAAAAAAAAAAAAGAAGAGGAGAGAGACTATGTACAATCTATGCTGATTTTGCAGAAGTTTAGTGTCATGTCCTCACCCAACAATCCCTCAGAGGCAAAGGACCTTATCAACAGCCTTCACAGATCTTTCCTTAAAGACTCTCTTAAACTTTGAAACAACCTCAGGAACAGAGCAGGAGTTTGTGTGCTGTGTGCAAGTGCAGAAGGTGAGAGAAGTAATTAAATATTTATTGGGGCCAAGTATCTGATCTTGTTACCTGCTTTTAACCGCCACAGCTGGAGAGGACAAAATCGTATACTCTTTTCTCACTTCTTTCATGGATCCATCATCTATTGTTGTTGAAAACACATGAAGAATTTTGTATTATGATGTAATTTATGTAACTTGTCCAAAACAATATTAGATTTATTCCATTTGCTATATGAAAGATATCATTAGAATGTTGCCCATTTGGCAAAACTTGTCTCATAGTTCCAGGCAAGGATTCAATCACCTGTTGCTAAGATACTTAAAAAATATTGTCTGTTTTTAAATGTTCCTTTTTAATTGAATAAACTGTTAGTTTGAAATATTGCTGCTGAGGTTAAAAAGGTTTAGAAAATCGTATAATTTTTTTACTGGAAAGCAAGTTTTAAGAAGGCTTAAATGCAACAGCTGCAGTTTTTATTTATTCTATTCTTTAGGTAGACATTAAAAGTTGTATTGAAATAATGACAGCTTGAAGTTTTGGAAACTGAGTAAAAAGAACATTATCACAGATAAAATTAAAATTTTGATTACCAATACATTTGATCTGCAGTATCCATGTCAGCTCTCTAGAAATTATTTCCAGGAAATAAAACTGTCCTAGGGGTTCTGAAAATGCACAGGAGTGCTGTGCTGACACCAGTGCCCCTTATCTTCATGTAACAAGACTGAAAGCAGAAAGGCATATAATTCCTCTTGCTGTACATTTAGAATTATTTAACATAGTCATCAAAGATGTTTTTTTACATAATTAATAATATATCCCAGAGGGATATTGTGAGGAACCAGAATTACACTGACCTCATATTTCATTGCTAAAGTATGTATCTATTGTGAAATTCAGACAACGCAGAACAGTAGAGTCCTCCTACTGACTGGATTAATTTTTATCTCATTTCAGTAAAATTTACAGGCAAAAGGAGTGTTCTGCTTGCCTAATAAAATTGCACTTACTTTGCTAACATTTCTTAGTCCTGACACTCACAGGTAAACACTGAATAGGACTTTGGAGTCTGAAAAGAATTAAGGATCTGTCCTTTGAATTCATCTTTTGTAGTCTGTAAAGCAGAGGGAATGTTTTATACTACCACTGTGACTGCTCTGCTGGAGAGCTGAGTGATACCCAACAATTTAAGCTTGCAATTTTTCTATTTCACTGAAGAATTATGCCACAGAACAATTTTGATGGAGGCAGAAGACAATAAATCCACATAATTTTGGATAGGGGGAAGGACGGCAAATTATGTTCCTTATACTTCACAGATCTGAGACAAAAGAAAAGAAAATTTCATAAATCAAGATTAGAAGTTGCTATCAAGATTTGATTTATACCTCTATATGGGAAAGATCTGGTGTAAAACTTGGATCTAAATCTATGCTAAGCTCTCTCTCAAATCTGTTGCTTTAGAAACAATTTCAAAGAAAGAAGATTAGATGTAATGCTTTTGATTTTTTTTCTTTAATCTGGTATTTAAAGTAAGTCTGGAAAATAAAAAGAAAAAGCAAAACATTTTAAGTGCTTTTTTGTTGTTTGTTTTTTTCCCCCCAGAAGTCTTCCCCTTTGTCTTTTTATTAGCCCTATGAATAATGGGCTCATTTAGCCTGGAAGATACTGCTGGTAGGTCACGAAGTCCATTTCCCTGCATCCCAGCAGGATTGATGGCTTTACTCCTGAGCCATTCCCAAAGAGATGGGTGGCCCAGTCTTGAATACTGAAGTGATGGTGATTCCATGACCCCTGTTGGCAGTGTGCACCACATCCCTCAGGTTTATCTTGTTTTCCCTAACATTTAACCTAGGATTCCTCAACTGGATTTCAATTCCATCACATTGTGTTCTCTCTTTGAGGATGAATGTGAGCAATTGGCCATCTGCTTTCATCAAATTCAAATATCTCTGCACACAATACTTCATTATGAACTTATGAATTCACATCAGGATTGCTGAAAGTTTATGTAGGCCTGTGAGACTAACAGACACCAACAATTCTGACGTGCATAGTTTTACTATAAAAATTTTCAAAGAGCTATTTCATTCCCTGAAAACTTACAGTTTACAAATAATTGAATTAATGAAAGGATGTTTTAAGAATTGTAGTTTGTTACAAGAGCTAAATTTTCAAAATTTGTAAGCATATGTAGTGCAGAAAATTATATCAAAATAGTAGAAAGACTTTCCCAGACAGATGTATATATATTTAAAAATATGAGCAGCGTCTTCCCCAGACCTCATCTGGACAAAATGATTTACAGAGTGAGGCTATGTCCTAACAAACACATGTCTGAGCTGTTCAGAGAAAGAGGTTTTTGAGGTTAAATCTTGATGTCTTTATCTGAGCTGCTTGCTACACTTCCTTTACAATGAATGAAGAACATAGTCTCTTCTGCACTGTTATTCATGTCATCCTCATGGCTTTCAAACATGACTCACGAATCATGCCTCAAAATTCTTTGTTTCCTTCTGCTGTTAAGCAGTCTGGACCAATCATCTTACCTGGAGTAGCTGCATCTGCAGACAGCCTGGGTTGGATGAGATGGACATCCTCTTGTGGTCACTTTAACAAGTACCTACAAATGCTCTTTTACTTTAGCTTAAGGTATGTCTGATACACAATCTGCTAAATTCTTTGTAATTTCATTGTGCATAAACTTTCCAGACTTCAGTTGGAAAGTTTTCATAAAACCTCATTAAGAAATTTGCCATATTTTAAATTGAAATCTCTCTTTTTCTGCCCTTAAATGAAGACCGTATATTTACTCTTATCAGCTAAGGAGATGAGATCTCTCAAACAGCCAGGAAGTTTTTTCAAAGCTCTATCACTAATCCATGAAGCAGTTAAGTTTCTCTTGATTACCGGGAATGAAGAGGCTTTAAACATATTAGTTAAGTTTATTCAGAGGGCCTGGCTCTGACAAATTTGTGGAATGGCGGCTGCACAGGCTTTAGAGGGATAAAAATGTGTTCTCCACCTGCACACATGCACAGCAGCATTGTCCAACTCTGAGGCATTTCAAATTGATTGAAACTATAAATAGTGCTGCTGGCAAAACTGCAAACAGTAACTTCTGGACTAAACTTCAGCCTTTGCACAGTAAATTCCGTCACATCAGTGAATAGTTCAGTTTGTTGGGTTTAAGGTATGTCATTGAGTCCTCTGCTTCTCATAACATTGTCAGACTTACTTCTGTTTAATCTCATGAAGTAACAAGCTAACAGAGTTTAAATAAAAAAATCCCAGTATTAAAAACAAAAGTGATTATCTTTCAATCCCCAAAGGCCCAGCTCTTGCCAACAGTTAACTACTGATGTGTGAGAGTGACCTGTAGGTCAAAAAAGATGCCTTTTGTGAGCAAGCTTGGTTTGTGCATGAGATAGAGCTGTGACTAAAAACTTTTTACCTCTGGCAGATGAGGGGTACAACACTGGTAAAGCATAAAGATTAAAACGCAGGAGAAAGGAAGGAAACAAAAACTTCTGCTGTGCAGTTTTGCCAGAAGCCTAAAATCAGCTTTGTAGGACTAGCCTGCATTACTGGTTATAAGAAAATCATAGAAACTTGTCTTTGCAAGATAGGTCCCCGAGTTTTACAGCTACAGCTTAAATTTTCATCCCAAATATGACTTTTCAATTAGAAAAGCATGACTAAGGCTCAAGTTTTCCAACCAGCTCTCCCAAAAATTCTAATCTTACATCAGCTGTGTGACTGCAGGCAATTTCTCAACTCATTTATTTTCATTTATGATTATTTGTATGGCTGTATATCTAGGAGCCAGAGCCCTTTGTGCCAGGTGCTATAAAAGAGAACAGAGAGCAATTCCCACTGGAAAAAGCTGAATCTACAGCCAGGGAACTGGGAAGGACAATAAGAAATGAGTGACAAGTAGGGGCCTTAACATGTCTGCATTTGCACTCATCATACAAGAAAAATATCATAAAGAGGGGACAAAACCCCTAGTAATTTGATGCCTATAGGGGTCTTCAAAAAGTAAGACATGGGACTTGAGAGAACAAAGGTGCTAAGAAAGCCATCAAGGGATGAATCGTGCAGAATATCTGGGAACTGCCTTGCTGGTGAAGGTTCACCCATGGCTGCCCTGTGATATGAAGGAGGGGAGGGCTGCAGCAGGACAGCAGTGTGGATAGGAGGATGGCCCATGGGAAGAAACCCTTTGTCAGGACTGCATTTGTCAAGGCTGTGAAAGAAGGTCACAGCAGTATTCAACAGACAATAATGTACTGAGATCTTCCTTGAGGAGTAGCCATGGGGGTTGGTGGGAGAGGTCATATTTTAGAAACATTGTGGTGAAGGAAAATATTTCAGATAGAGCCTGGATAGGAATACCCACAGAGAAATGGCTCAGTGTTCGCACGTAAATTGTGAGCCTAAATGACAGGAGTGATGGCAGTGTGGTGACACTCTTATTTTTGAATTGTCAGTATTTTTATATCTTTAGGGAATGCACTGCACTTTCTGTAACACTTAGCAGGATGTAGCCCTTCCTACATCGTGGCAAAGAACTAGTAGAAAATAAGAGTATATAAATATGTCCCTCAGCTCTGTTTAAAATAATTTTATGGATCTAGGTGTTGAAAAGCTAAATTTGAAGACTTAATTAAGAAAATAACAAACAAGGAAAAGAACCAAATATATCCCTGACACCTGCATACACCATGAATTAATTTCCCTTGGCAAAATGTAGAAATACACATCTTCACAGTTAAGCTAACACAATTGTTAAGCTGGCCACCAGATTTCATGTGATTAATATTTATCATTGCCACGTCTGTAGTGCTCCAGGATTTAATTCAAAATGTGAATCTTTCCTAAATCACAGCACTTAACTTCTAATCTTGTTTGTTTGTTTTGATTAAACAAAGATGTTCTGCTTTTTTTGTAGAAGTGATGTCACCTAATTGACTACATGTTGGTTTAGCCTCTAAAGCCATAAAATGTGATTCTATTCTTTGTAGCTTTTAAGCTTGATTAAAGCAAGCTCCTCAAAGTTGTTCTAATAGCAGGCTCCCCAGAAATGGAGAGAGATTCTCAAGTGGTTTAATGTTTAGAAAATGAAGAAACATCTCCACCCCCTCATGTAACCACAGGAAACAAAGTATTAAAGTTGAGGAGGGGGAAGGAATGGAGAAAAAGAGAAGTCAGTTTTCTGTATTCCCCCCCAAAATGTGAACCACAAAGGATTGTTTTCCTTTCATGTGAAAAGATTTTAGCATTTCATTTCCTTAGATTTCTATACGGTACGAGCAAAACTCTTAAATCACTAGTTAGCGGTTTCGATCTAAATCTCATCATCTAATTATTTTTACAACGCATTCTTGGAAGGGTAGGAATGGTTCTGCCAGGAGATGTTTCACAATAATTAGAAGCCCCGATGGGTCTCTTAAGAATGTTTAAAGGGTTCCATATGCAGGCTGCTATGGGGAACCATGCTGTACACAGCTCTTTGTTTGAAGCAATAGGTCTTGACAGCTCTTGTTGTATTTTAATATAGCAAACAAAATCCATGCCAGCCAATCACGTTCCTGAATGCTTTGCCATTCTTTACTAGGAAAAATAACAGTTACTAGGAAAAATATCAGCTACAAAGACACCGTCATATCATTGCAAGTATGAGCTGCTTGAAAGGTGTTTCTCTCAAAGACTGTTCTTTGTAGCATAACGACTGCATTAAAAGGTTAATTTTGGAAAAACAAACCCCAAAACAACAACAACAACAAAACCCAAAAAGTGCTTTCAAACCAGTGTTCCAGTGTTCAAAGTTGTTTGCTTTCCCTTTTACACAATAAGAATGCAGAATTTGCCTTTGAAGTTAAAACATGTACACTGGAATATGCCTTGCTAACACACATAAAAGGCCAATTTGAGAGGCTCAGTCTTCCTCCTATTGTGTTTGTCAACCAGTGAAGAGCTGCTGTACACCTTTTAGCTGAGTATATCTTGCCTGCACAGTCTTTTTATCTATAGTAAGAGATGACTGAAGAAAGTGGCTCAGACAAGGAGGGTGACACTTTATGAATATCTTTGTCCGTGCTACATCCATGTTTAGTAATGGATAATTACTTTGTTAACAACAAGGAAGACAGAAAGCGAGAGCTCTTCTGCAGTGAAGGGCTGATAAGACTGTTCCTAAGGAACAAAGTAGCAAAACCAGGCAATGGAGGCAGAGAATAAAGCAGAAAACTCCATATTTGAACAGCTGCTATTACTACCAGGGCCTGCAAGAGCAAACAACTTTCCAAGAGCATCTTCTTCCTTATGGGTTTCACATACTGCTCTGTCTTCCCAACCAGCTCTGAGGGAACTTTAGTGAAGCTCAGTCTTGGTCCCTGATGGTAACAGGCATTTTTCTGGATAGCTAGCAATGTATGTTTTCCTGCATATGTGACATATTTGTGGCCATATTAGGCATGCTCATATGCACGCACGCAAATGTATGTGCCTACACTTTCAAATCCAGTCTGTAGTGACTTTGTCTTTGGATACAGGCACATCTCCAGTGTCAGCTGTAAAGTCACTGGCTTCATCTCTGCTTTTATTTTCAGCTTTGGCAAAGACTCTGTTTGAGACATCATAGTATGTACAGATATCTGCACATAATTTTACACTGAGCACTTTATGTGGTGTTGCCCAGTATTTAAATATCACAAGAGGTGGATTACTTCATTAATATGCTTCATTAAGGAGGCTAATTTTGTATATTTTTTTCAAGTAATTATTATTTTCTTTTGAGAATGTGTTTTGTAATTTTATAGCCATAATTTTAAAGTTAATTGAGTTATTTTGATGATTTCAGACAAAATTCAAATTTGCATGAGTTCTTTGATTAATTTTTTCTCTAGCATTTTTTAAAAGAGTGACTTAAATATCTGGTCTCTTTGCAAGAATACTCATCATTCAATTAAAGCCATCATTACTATTCCCCTACCAAATATAGGACAGATAAATATGAATATAAAGATAAAAATAAATATGAAAGAGGCCATACAAGACCTCCACAAGTGTAAGGTATCATACAGCAGGTAGAGTAATTCTAATTTCTCAATGTGCATGTTTTATAAGTGCAAACTTAAGCATTTCCTGAAAATTCTTTTTTTCCTACCTCCTGTGTCTTGTGTTTCTGTGTTTTTAATAGTTTGAGGAGAGAGGTAGACTTACTCAGAAAGAAAAAATTGCTTGCTCTCATGGTTTAAACGTCCCCTGATAATGTCCATCTCACTTCAGTGTCTGTAAGAGAAATCTAGAACAAATAACCCTTGAAGGTTAATAGCTCATAAAAGTGTCTCCAATTAGGCTTGAAGAGTGTTATTCTAACTTTATGAATCAATATTATTAAAACTGCCTGTTGCAAGTTGCAAAATATTCCCTAGCTTGCCACAAAACTCTAAAGTACCAGGTGGAAAAATGCTACCGAGCATTTCCAGGACAAAGGCCATTGTCAAGAGTAACATAATGGAATTTCAGAGGTGAATATGCTCAAGGAGCCCTGAAGAATGAACTGTGCCACAGAAGACTGCAGGCAATCCTCACCCACCTTAGACAGTGTGACTTGGGAGAAGGTTCCATCACTCCTGACTCCAAGCCTGGCAACTGCAAAGCTGAGCTGCACTAGTGCAAAATGTTAGAGGTTTTCCAGTGCCTCTGGATTCACCAGCACATCCCTCCTAATGCTGCAGACTCATTTCAGGTCTGTCTCCAAAGGAAAACAATCTCCCACTTCTTAGCACAGTCAATCTATGACACAAAGAATTTAAAAAAAAAATCTTCTCATCCTCAGCTGGGATCAGAAGCAATGTCAAAGCACAGGTTTAACACAGAAGAAATGCAGTGTGAAAACAAGACTCAGCAAATGGTGACCAAGATACCTTTAGGGTGTTCCTCAAGGGTATTAAAAAAAAAAAATCGTATTGCATTTTTTTTTATTTCCAGTTATAATGTTACTTTAGTCAGTCATGGAATCTTTTATTTATCCAAGGTTTTAGGGCTCATCTTGAAACAATTTAGGTTCCTCATGTTTACCTATCTTCTGTAGGATACTGTTTTTGAAAATTACAATGTGGATAACTAGAAATCATCAAATTTCTACTCAGAATTTTTTCATAAGCATTTTATGCTCATCCATCGTTTTATGCTATATCAATAACATCTTTGAAATGAAATATTTTTTTGTCTTTCATATTTATGATCCAGATGTCTTTTTTACAAAAAGTTTTATAACTTTAGGGTTTTTATGAGACAAAACAAACTAAGATTTTTTAAATTCTGTTTTCATCAGGTAAACTCTTTGTTATATTAAGCACCTGTCAAATGTTACGTAAATCTACTATCATTTAAATTATTTTTAAATTACTTACTGGAATCATATTCTTTAAAGGTGACCTTATCATTTTGCAGTGATATTAATTCTTCCCATTCCCTGTAACTCTTTTTATTAGTTTTTCCTCTTACCTGGAAAGAAATATCAGACAAAGTCATATTACATTCAAATTCTTAATCTTTTCAATGTAATAACTTTTGCTAACTTAATCTCTTTGTGTCTTAAAATCCAAAATATTACTTTGATTCTGTATAGAGTTGTAAGATCAGTTTAATTAGCTTACACTCTCTTAATCCATGAGTAGTTTCTACATTCTTCCATTAAAACCTTGTTTCTTCCTTTCTTTTATGTTCCTTGTCTCAGGAATTTCTTGAGAGAGAAGAGGTCAAATCATCCCAGGCTCAAAGTATCCCAGCTGGGGGTGGTGCAATCTCTCAAGAAATTTTATTGCCTGACTCTTATTATTAATGTGTGTAGTATTTTTTTCCTTCCCAAATGACGATGGTTTTCCTTCCCCAACACCACCTGAATATTAATAACATTAATAGTATTACTTAATTGTTTCATGCTATATTTATACTTTGCCTATGCCAGGTACTCCTTAGACAGTGTTTGTACCTTGAGAAAGTCAAATCCATAAAAGTTGTCTTGAAGGCAAACATCCTAAAATTCCCTGGGCGCTGACATTCTCAAGCTATTTGTTGACCATCATTATTTTGCCATTCATTTATTCATTCATTCATTCGTTCTTCCTGTCTGTGGAATTTAAGGTATTTTCTCTTTTCACTGTCTTCCCTAAGTTATCATAGCATTTTTTCATCTGTGTCATTTTAAGAATAGTCAAGACACATGTTCCAGAATAAGAAACTAGTTCCGAGCTCCAACCAATCTTCTTGAAATTCAGAAATATTTCAAACTCTGGATGGATTTTGTATTCTTTCTCAGTCTTCACTCTAGCAAACCTGTCAGGTAATGTATTCCAGCCATGTAGAACAATTTCTTATTATCAGTGATTCAACCTCTTGTCATGATTTTTCCATTCTCCCATGTCTCAGGAAAGACTTTATAAGGTGCAAATTTTATTGGGACACTTTCCCATAATCTCCCACAAATCCCCATGGTCAATCAGCTTCACAAAGAAATGATCAATGCTCTGTGTTCAAATCATAATTTTGAAGATGAAACATGAAGCAACCAAGTGTAATTCCTTAAAGTGTACTACTCTGAAAACAAAATACATCTCTTGAACTGTAATAATGTAGAATAATTCAAGTTGGAAATAACTGGAATTCTGAATCCCTGCTCAAACAACGCTAGAGTCCAAATTAGGTCAGGTTGCTCAAAGTACAGGACTTCTCAAATTTTGAATATCTCCAAGGATGGAGATTCCACAGCAACTTTATGAAATCTGTTCCTATGTTTAATTGGCATGGTTGTGAATTTTTTTCTTTTATATCAACCCAGAATCTGAATTTTTGCAACTTAGTGTCCACTGCTTGCGTTTCTTTCAATGTCTGCCTGCCAAAAATGCATAGATCTGTCTCCTCTACATCTGCCTGATATTTGGAGAACAAATAGAGTCCTTTTTAGCCTTTTTGTCTCCAGGTTAGGCAAACCCATCTCTCTCAGCCATTCCTCATGTGTCATGTCCTGTGGACCCCTACACATCCTGGAGGTTCTCCTCTAAGGTTTCTCCTGTATACTGATTCATTTTTTTTTTTATTTTTGAGGACCAAAACTGTTCCAGCAGCAGTCTCAGGAATGCTGAATTAAAGGAAATAATATTTTTCTTTGATCTACTGGTCATGGTGTAGACCAGTATGGGGTTAGTCTTTATTGCTGGAAGGGTGCAAAGTTCAGTCCTCTGCATCTGAGGAAGTGAACAGATTTTCCTGTAACGGAGCAGGAGTTTTACAGCACTCTGACCACTGCCATGATGTTTTGCACCTGGGAGGTCTCTCAAGAAGCTGACTTGCACAGCTAACTGAGGTGTCATACTGAGATCCTGGGAAGCTGTCATTTGTGAAGATAATTTTATTCCCGAGAGCTACAGATAATATGTTGATTTGTTTGGTGGCTATTTACAATACAATACTAAAAACCAGAGACATGAGGCAGAAGTAAAATTCAGACTAAACAGAATGTATCAAAATATACAGTGTTCTTGAGAAATTTTATTACTTTTATTCATGATCCCAAGATATTCCAAAATTAATCATGGCTCTGAATTGAAATATTAAATACTTTATTTTGGAAAATATTAAAATAAAAAGATATTTTTTATTGTTGTGGATTTTTTCTTTACAGAGACAGTTGACAAATTTGATGTTGGTATGTGAAATATTCAGGTCCTCATTTTTTGAGTGAAAAAACTTTAAAGTTGAGAACCTCCAGTTATTACACATCTTTCTTCTAGATGTTGATTTTCTCATAGAAAAAATAACACTTTTGGAAAGTCAGTTTTCCATTTAAATTTCTCAAAGAAGATGGATGAGTAGATTGGAAGAAAGATTACTTTTATTTCTCCACACAGAAAAAAACAAAACAAAACAGCAACCCATGTTTAATGGTGGGGTAGAATTTGGAGTCTTGACCAAGCCCAGTTTGGATCAAAGTTGTTAATTCTGTTATTGGCATAAAAAAATGATCAACAATAATTTATTTTAATCCCAGCATGTCTTCTAGCATGTGTGCAATGCTGACAGGCAATGTCAGCAGCGGATGTGTTGAAATGGTCCTCTGAAGCCAAACACAAGATGTTTCTACTGACACTTGAGCAGATGTGAGTGAGTTCTGTCTGCTGACTGCATGACAGGGGCATGGCTGTGACAGTGCAGCACGCACCTGGGCTTGAACAGCCTCCCAAATCATCTGCCTTAGTGGCTGACTGTACTTGGATGGGGTGTAGCTTTTTGGCAGAGTTCTGTTCTGCCTTTGAGGGAAATGTCAATAAACCCACTGCCCATTACTCTTGAAATCAGTCCAGAAACTGTAATTGCTTTCTTCCACCTTGCTTGGTTCATACTGGGCTCTCAAAGAACAGTTCAGAGCTTCTGTGATCACTTACCTGGAAAGATACAGCCTCTTTGTGCACTGCCTTCAAGGTCTGATTTAATCCTTCATAGAGTGCTTCTGCACTGGTTGATGGTTCATATTTACATAAAAAACACCATCATAAATTAAAGACCTTGGGTAATAGTAACACTTAAGTCTGATTGAATTGCTAGTTTGACTGAATATGCATCACAAGAAACAAGATTTTCTTTAATCCTGTCATAAAAAAGGATTTTTTTTACCCTAGAATAAATTTCCTGCTTTTTGCATAGAAATCTCTCATTGCACTATTCAGCAGCTGTCCTCAACTCTTTCATGGAAAAATTAGTCACATTTTAAATTGCAGCAAAGAACAATATATTTAAAGGTAAAGAGAATATATGATAATCTCATAAAATAGTGAACACATCTAAAACTAGGGACTGCAAGATCCATATCCATGATTTTTGTCTGGGAGCTAACATAAGAAATGTATGGGATCATGGATGAATAAACCTAAAAGTGTAGTTGTGTTGTTATCTGTCACATTTTGTAAAAAAACTCAGTAGCTTCATTGCAACAAAGAATCCTTGCTGATTTAATCATAAATAACTACATCATAAGTAACTACATAAGTATCTACAACCTTGATATCAAATGGAATCCTGTTTTCAGCACTGTATAACCTTTCCAGTAAAGACATTGAAAGAAACTTGCTTCTTGGCATGAATTAAATAGAAGAGCTTGGCTCTAGGTGAAACAATTTAAAAAATGAATGCACTCCAGACTGCTGCAACTAGAGGTAGTCTGAGTGACCAAAGAATCCCAAAACAGTGACAGTAAGTCCTAGGTAGGTAACTATGATTTAACTTATGATCACCTAAACAGGAATTTGTGGCCTAAAACTGCAAACATCAGTGACTTCTATATTCCTGCACATATTGGGGCTGATCTTTTAACTCTCAGTAAAGGCAAAAGCCTTAACTGATGAAACAATGGTTTGATGAAGGCTACCTGTATTTGTTTAACACAATTCAGACCTCCATGATTAGTAAAATGCCACTTGAAGCAGCTTTTGTAACCAAGTACTTGGCTTCTGGCCCAAAATTATTGTGTAACTATTTGCAGATTAGAAGAGGGGGCTGAAGACAAATGGTGTCTTGAAAGTAAAAACGTGACCTTTCCCAAACAACACGTTGCTAAAATGCTAAGCGGGAGATAGCCCTGCAGTGTGACTTAAAAGGAAACCACAACTTGTGTTTGGTTTTCAGCATCCACAAGCTATTATTCTGTAATAACAGAGGGAAAAGTTTTCTCCAGGCAACCCTTGCAGTGGTTGCAATCTGAAAATAACTTCTAACCACTAAATGATGTTTAATTTTTTTCTTTCCCCTTTTTTCTCCCTTTCTATTTCATGCATATCCATGTTTGCACAGCAGAGCAAATGCACTTCTAAGGATGTGTCACTCTGAATTCAAAGCAGGCTACCCTGAAGAACAGAAATATGCCATGAGTTGCACTTACACTCCAAAGGAAATGATCTCTAACATCATAGAATTATGGAATCATAAAATATGTTGAGTTGAAAGCATCAAGATCATTGAGTCAAACTCCTAGCCCTGCACAGGGCACTCCAAGAATCACATCATATGTCTCAGAGCATTGTTCAAAGTCTTCTTGAACTCAGACAGATTTGGTTCTGTGATCACTTCCCTGGGGAGCCTGTTCCAGTGCTCAACCACCCTTTGGGGTAAAAATTTTTACTAATATCTAACATAAAATGAGGAGAGTGAAGAGATCAGTGCCTTCCCCTCTGCTTTCCCTCATGGGGATGTGAAGGCTGCAGTGAAGTCTCATCTCAGTCTCCTCCACGCTGAACAGACCAAGTGACCTCAGCCACTCCTCATACGGCTTCCCTTCAAGGCCCTTCAGCTTTTTTTTTTTTGCTTCCTTTGGATGGTCTCTAATGGCTTAATGTATTTTTAATATTGTGGCACCCAGAACTGCCCCCAGCACTCGAGGTGAGGCTGTCCCAGAGCAGAGCAGGACAATCCCCTCCCTTGCCCAGCTGGCCATGCTGGGCCTGATGCCCCAAGGACAGGGTTGGACCTCCTGGCTGCCAGGGCACTGCTGGCTCATGCCCAACTTGCCATCAGCCAGGACCCCCAGGTCCTTTCTGCAGCGCTGCTCTCCAGCCTCTCGTTGCCCAGTCTGTGCACACAGCCAGGGTTACCTCATCCCAGGTGCAGAATCCAGCACTTCCCCTTGTTAAACTTTACATGACTGGTGAATGCTCATCTCTCTGGTCTGCTGAGGTTTCTCTGCAAGGCACCTTTGCTCTCAAAGGGGTCAACAGCAGTTTCTGTTAGACCAGAAGTGAGTCAGAGCTTTCCCATGATTTTCTGCTTCTTCATGAGTTACCATGGACAATTCACTTGTAACATCTCTGTGCCCCAGTGCCTTAAAATGTGATCAAGCAAGGATGATGAAAGATGGTTCACTGATTAGGCACTGAGTTAGGTTTTATTTTTCATTTTCCCACAATTTTAAATCTTACATTACATACACAACTGGGACAGCATGAAGAAAGTCAATATTGGTACAATATAAAATATTTTTTAAAAGACACATCAGTTCCAATATTTGTATTTTTATTTTATTAACAAAATCCTATGTTTTTTTACCTTTTATTTACCCTTTCATACTAATGTTTAGCAAGAGCTGGCTGTTCTATGTGTTTTTTACCTAGACTTTTTTTCAGATATTTTATGGAAAAGGAGGTAAGAACAAATTTGTGGATTTATTTCAGGTGTATTAATTTGCACTGGAAATAGAAAATCATCCTTGAATAAAGATGGACCAATTTTTTTCTGTTTGTAACATAGGAATTCTGCTGAATCAAAGCCAGTAAGGGCAGAAAAAATGCTATTATCTACCTTGAAACCTCATGCACTTACATTTCACAAGCTACAGATTCAATTTTTAACAGAGTATTTTGGGTTTTACTTACATATCCAATCTTGTTTTGAAAGTGTCATGAGCTGAAGAAAACTCTGTTTTGCTTATACAGAAATATTTCATTCTGCCCTTCTTCCTTCTACACTGTCACCCTGTGTCTGTGTCTGTGTTCCAACCCCCTTACCTATTTCTTTGGGTTTTGTTTTTTTAAAATTTATTTCAAGAATTTTGTTAGATGGTTAGAGCAGTGAAAAATTTAGTTAAACTGACTGTCCTCTCTAAATCCTATTGTCCACTCCAAATCCCATGCTGTAGTAACTGTTCCCACCAGCCAAGAAGAACACAGAAAAAAAATCAATAATATCTGGTTAAGGTTCAGACAAATTAATGTATTTCTGTAACAGCTATTTCAGTAACCTCTGTATTGGAAGATTTAGGAATAGTTCTAACAGCGGCAGTTCTGCCATGTCTTATCCTGGAAACACAACCCCAGTGGAATTCCATCCTAGAAGGTCACTTGAATTTTTTATTTTTTTTTTCAGAAGCTGAAATCTCAACAGAAGTGTATTTCTCATTGCGCCCTTGTGTTTCTCAGCCACTGATTTTGTTCATGTGTGTTAAAATCTCTTCTGTTGATCCTTGCTTAAGTTGTTCCCATGGCTGTAACTTGGACTTCATCTGAAGTACAACTGCAAGTAATATATGACATGGTTCATTTTATGCTGCACATTGAAGGTGTAGAACAGACTAAAATATTTAGGATTGCTGGCATTATCCCAGCTAAGGGCTAACTTAATTTCCAAACATTTTAAAAATAGAGCTGCAAGTTCTTCAACAGGAAGAATACAAAGGGTTAAATTTATTCCTTTTATTAATCTATTTCTTTGCAAACTGCATTGGTTGTAATGCACAGAAGATCCTTACAGGAAAAACAAAGAATATTACCAACACCTGTTTCAGGTGGAATGTTCCTTTTTTATGTCACCTGCCAAAATGGCCTTCTAAAAACGTCATTCAATAGTGTTTTAATGGGAATCACATGGCTTTGAGCAATTTGTGAATATGCCAACTGAAATGTGTGTATTCCCTCCTCTCGTCTTTGTTTTCTTTCTCATGTATGCCTTTTGGGCCACAGCCCCGTAATGAACTGCACATGCAGGGAGCAGTGCCTATGAAGGAGCCCACTGGCAGCTGCAGAGCTCCATGTGGAGGTGGGGGTCCGTTCAGCAGAGAAACCCTCCAGTTTGGGATGTTGGACACTAAACCATTGGCAGCAGAGAGCATCTTCATTTGTGTCCTGTACAACATCGGGCATGTTGCGGGATGCTTTGGCTCTCATTATACAATCAAATTATATATAGAAACCACATGGGCACAGTGGGGTTCCAAACAAGCTTCTTTACTAAATATAGAGAGCATAGGAGAGCAAGTTACTTATACATGGTGTTGATCAGGCAGGATTCTAAAACGTTGAATGCAACAGCATAGAAAAGTGCTAACAGACTACTTAGAGAAATCTATCTCTGCCCATTGCTGAGTCCAACAGACTACATCGTTGTCAAAAAAAAAAAAAAAAAAAAAAAAAAAAGAAGACAGAAATTGTCAGAAAATAAAAATGGGAATTGCTCCTGACTAAATATAATCAAAAGAAATTGTCACGAAATGGGTAAGTGAAAATTGCTATAGTCTGAAATCACATAGTTTTTCAATAATGCCAAACCACCAGCTTTAAATAGAACCTGATTTTCATTAATGATTCTGCTTTCCAGTTTTTTATGATTTTTTCAGAAGACCCTATGGATCATATGTAACAATAATATGAGACATGCCACAAAATGTCCATTTTTAGATGAGATTCCAGGATTTTTCTTGTATTTATGAGCACTGGATCCACACTCCAGTGGGACCTGCCAAAATTCCAACCACTCATTAACTCAAGCCATCAACAAATTTGAATAAAATGCTATTTTTAATGCTATTTATATATATTTTCATGCATACATATACACTTACACAAGCATACATGTATGTATGCATATGCTTATATGTTCTGTGGCTATGTATGTATGTATGTGTATGACTACACATATGTATATATATCTGAATATATATGATTACACTCCTGGAATAAAATTACACAAAAATCATTGCAATCCTCTGAAAGAGGTGAAAGTCTCTTTGAAGGCCCAGGAATGAAAGACAAAGTGTATGTTGAGCATTGAACTTTCTAAAAATGTCAAGATTCTCACTACCACAATCACAACCTCTGTTTCTAACTATATGGCAGATTTGAGACATTCAGAGACATGATACCATTTAACTAAGAGAACTCCTTTGAGTTATGTTTTGTAGTCCTGATTAATTTCTTCCTAGACTTATGGCCAATTTGAGACAACTTGGAGGCCGTTGACTTTAGGAAATAATAAGCCTGTCCTCCCTCTCCTCTGAACAATAGATCCACTGAATTTTAAGCCAACATCTTTGGAAAGCTGAAAGTTATGGCTAAAACCCAGGCAGTGTAAGTGAGATATATTTGCTTCATGTATCTGAATCAATCATTCCAAAAGTGTTGAAGTCATCTAAATTTGCTCTAAATAAAGAAAATAGATATGGGTGAAAGCATGAAGGAATTCCGAATGCCTAAAGTCAGGCACGAACAACTCCTCTCTTACAACTTCAGAGCCCTCCTTTCATCCATTCACTTCACAGAAAATCTAAGCACTAACTTGCAGCAAAAAATTGCAGGAGACACCTAGTATTCATCTGTAAGTTGGTTGACAAACTTATATTGAGTTCTTCCACAAGTTTCAGTACTGAGACCTGAATACTCCCTATACAACCCAAGCAGAAGTTCATAATTCACATGCTTAAATTTTCTACATACCATAAAAAAACCCACAGAAGCTGTTTAGGTTGATTTTCGCTTCAGTTTCTGACATGCAATAGCATAGGATGACAATATGAAGCTGTTAGCAACTTAAATAATATTTTACCATTCTTTTGGGATTTTTTTTTGCTTTTGTTTTGGTTGTTTTTCAATTTTGTTTTCATTATAGACGTATTAGATAAACATTTAATTCAAGACTTTAATGTATACATGGATTCAGGCTGAATTTACATTGCCTGAGGAAAAGTAGTCTTTCCTTACTTTCTATTTTTGTATACTTGACTTCAAGCTTTACCATATCTTTTACCACTTCTCTTGGGTTTGATTTATTTTATTGTATCCAGTCATACTCACCTGCATACAAGAGAGACATGGACATGCTGGAGAGAGTCCAACTAATGTGATTAAGGGACAGGAGCATGCTTATGTGGGGAAAGGCTGAGACATAGTGACCTTTCAGCTTATAAAAGTGAAGGATTGGAGGGAGTGGATCTTACTAGTATATATAAATACCTGAACAAAGGGTGCAAAGAAGAGACAGAGAGGCTCTTTTGAGTGACACACACTGAAACAAAGAAGGTTTTTCCTGAGCATCAGAAAATACCTTTTCACTGTGTGAGTGGCCAGGCTCTGACACAGGTTGTCCAAAGAGGCTGCATGTCCCTTCCTGGAGTATTCACAAGCTGTGTGCATATGCTTGGTCAGGGAAAGGGACTAGATGACCTTTACCAGTCTTTGATTCTTTAATTCTCTGATTCTGTGATTCTTTGTCTAAGGGCAGGCATTGTTTGTTTGTTTGTTTGTTTGTTTGTTTGTTTTTGATTTTGTTTTAGTTTTTGTTTCGTTTGTGTGGGGTTTTGTTTGTTTGTTTGTTTTTGTTTGGTTTTTTGTGTTTTTTGTGGTTGGTTTTTTTGTTTTTGTTTGTTTGTTGGTTGGTTTGGTTTTTTTAAATATGAGGAAGGCATCTTGAGACTGTTCTGGCTGTTAAGATGCTAAGTTGTAGTTCACAGCACTGTGATTTCCTGATTTTCTTTGAACACTGGATATCTTGATTTCTCAGATACTTAGTACAAACTTCATCGACTGAAGAGGGCACAAGTCCCATATGTGTTCCACACTTTTTTCACTTAGAAATAGGAAAAAAAAATTTAGTTATTGGCATTTCAGAAGAGATCTTCTTGATCAGCCTGCAGTTCAGCTAAGTACCCTAGTCACCTATACTTACACTTATTATAAGCTGAAAAAAGCATGAATAAATGTTGCAGACATTCCCTATTTCTTGTGAGAATGCCCTGCCTGTGAGATTGTGGCTGATTCATGAGAGTAACCATCTTCAGGGTAAGCAGCAGGAGCAAGGCAAACCTGGACTGCTGAATCTGCTTCTGTTATGAGTATATATATACTGGTACCCATAAACTAGAGTACAAGGAGCCATTCTCTGGCCCTGAGTCCAACTGGAATGACCTGGCCACATCCATTCAGTGATCTTCCCAGAACACAGTCTGGGAACTGTGGGAATTCTGAACTCTGAGAAGTACTTTGGAAAATGCTAACTGGGCCCAAGCCAAAACTGTTTTAGCATCCAGGATATCAGTTTAACATCTTAGCTGACCAAATTTTGGTGCTCACAGCCAATCCCGAAATCCACCTTAATTGCTATAATAAACATACTCTTTATATATATATATATATATATATATATATATATATATACACAGAATTCAAAAATCCATGGCCACGGGAAACAGACACCATATTTCCTCCAGCCTACAGGGTGCACATTACCAGAGCTCCTAGTGTAAATCTCACAGTTAGGAAACTAAGAAAGGAGAAGGTCCTAGTTCCAAGTTTTATCTAAAATCAAATTATCCATGTAACATTAAGTATTTAGAATTTCTATTGTATTTTGGATTAAGGGGTTGGTGCCACAAGTAAATATTTCTTTGGAAAGGGAGACCTCTGACAAGAGGGGTGCCCAGCCTTCTCAACTAGCTAGATTTAGCTTCCTTGTTCTATTTTGACCACTGTTCATGTGTTTTTCAAGAGCTACTCTTTGGAGAAAATAGACCCTGTTATTAGGTTCTGGAGCCTTGGTAACTACTCTGGTTGTTTGGGTTAAGTAACAGTGATCTTGCCCTATACATTCATTCACTAATTATCCTTATTACTGAAGTTACTCACCTTCATGTTCTCTTAGTTATGTTTTAGACTTCAGTGTTTTCAAAGCAGAAATCTGTCACCAAATCCTGCTTTTATTCCATTAGTAAAAATCTGGAGCATTTCCACTGATGGATTTTATAGCTCTTTTGTGGGATGTATTCTGAACAGTGTTCAATCCCTCAGGGCAGTGTATTTGCAGGCATGATAGAACCTCTTTACATCCACCCTAACATCAACAGAGTCAAACAGCCTCTGTAAAGCATTTGTATTTTGACAAACAGGCAAATTTCCATAGAATCTTTTTTCCTTGGAATTTTTATGACCAAGTTACCCATCATCTTTTTCACTCACGCATGAAAAATGTCAAAAAGCTATATAAATATTTAGTATGATTTATGATTGTTTTCTGGGCTTGAGAAAGGCTGTGAAACAGCTAAGAGCAAAAGAAATCACAGTCCAGAGAGAATGTGGCAAGGCATCAATTGCTGTTCCTTATTAATCCCCAAAGTACTGCCCAGTGAAATGAAATAAATTAGTTAAGCCTGTTCACCAGGCCTTACCATTGTCCCCAAAAGGAACATCTCCTGCTGCTTAAAAATCAACTGAAATGCAGATCATCACATTACTGAAACTGGAAAGATATGATTAACCTCTGAAGTTTTTCCATGCTCTTTTATTTCTGTAGAGACCAATACTAATTCCATGTAAATGGTATGAAAATCTGAAAGAACGGCTTCTCTTATAGAATTTCCATCTTATTTTTACAACACAAAGGATTTGGGATTCTTTGAACAAGGTTCAGAAAAGCATCCAAACTTTCTGATGTTCCTCCCTAAATTACATGAGATGCTAGGGACACATTAAAGGATTTAAAAGGGTAGGAAATGTACTATATCACTTTTTGAGTCCATAAGTGATTTTCTGTTCTTGCCAACTGTACTCATGAGACTCAAAGGCACAAGCAGACAGCCAAAGAGCATTTTAAATGGATTTTTTACATAAGAATTTCATCTAGTTCTGCTGTCCCTGCCTATGCTTTTTTTCCCCCACCACAAGAAAAAATTATGCTGTAGCCATCACTTCTTAAAAAAAGAAAGATAAAATGCTTAAGCGACAAGATGTGAGTTTATTTTTTAATAATCCCTCATGTTCATTGTGTTATGCATCCAATGGATTTTAAAAGATTGGCAGACAGCCTACAAGTAAAACACTAGTACTGTGGGATTTTAGTGTTACTGGTAAAATTTATTTTCAGGAATTTAAAAAAATAATAGCGAAACAAGGCATTTAAACAACAACCTAGCATGGTAAAAGGTAGATAGCATGCTATAGAAAACAGTGAGTTTGCTTTTTATTTGCTCACTCAACAGTGCATAGAGTAAATTTTTAAATTTGTATGGAGGAAAGCAGGTATTCCTTTATTTCTACTATTTTTTTTCTATTTAATTTTTAAGTTTGAGCATGCTTTGCTTTTGTCCTAATCCTATCTCACAGCAGAAAAATAAATAATTATAATAGACATTCTGATCACTTCACTAATTTTGAGAAACAGAAATTGGCAAATGTGAAACCACTACAATAATTTTAACAGCAAATTTCAGAGCAAAACTAACACTAGATTTTGGGTGGTGTTTTGTTTTGTTTTGTTTGTTTGTTTTGGTTTTGTTTTGGTTTGTTTTGGTTTGGTTTGGTTTGGTTTGGTTTTTTGAGTTTTTTTTTGTTTGTTTTGTGGGTTTTTTTGTTGTTGTTTTTTTTTTGTTTTGTTTTTTTAAGCAGTGTCTGCTGGTTTCAGAGAATCCTTCAGGTTTGTATAAAGGGTTTTTTGCAAAAATGTATAAAACATTAATGAAAAATGTTTCAATTTTTAACTGTTTTTAAAAATTTACAAAAGAAAAGAAAGTTCAAATTTGGGATATTTTCAGTAAGACTAAATGTATTTGAAGTGTCTCACATGAAACACAATTTTCAGTGATACACTGTTTTTAGTCTGTAGAATAAAATAACAAATATGTTAATAAAGTTTTGATGTTACAGACAAGGCAGATATCTGCTCAATTTCCCTGAACAACCTAACTATAATGAAGTCATACTGGTTTGATGGGGATATAATACAGGAGAGAATGACACAGCTAAACCATTTGAGAGAGTTGTGAATCTCCCAGCTCACAAGTATACTCTAGATTAATCAGCTGCAAAAAACATTGCATGGCAATCTGGATGCTTTGACATGCTTTGACCAGCTACTATCACTCCAAAACTTTAAACACCTCTTATGGCCATTTTCTATTCAAAATACACCTCACCCAATCTTTAACAGTAAGACCAGTTGTTGTCAACATGCCCGGGCCCCTGAACTGGAAGAGAGGATGGAGAGCAGAATGAAGATCCCATAATCCAAGGAGAAAATGTCAGTGACCTGGTATAGAATTTAGATGCACACAAGTCTATGGAGCCAGATGGGATCCAGCCATGGGTAGCAAGGGAACTGAGAGAAGGGTTCAGTGGCCTGCTTTCCAACATTTATCAGCAGTTCTGGCTAACCAGGAAAGCCTGGTTGACTGGAAGTGAGGAAATTGAATTATATTAAAATGGATATGCATTTTAATATAATTAAAATTTTCTTATCTATATTCTCAGGTGAGTTTCACGGAACATGTCCAGAGAAGGACATTATTTTCAAAACATGCGACAAAATCTCTCTAATACTGGTGATATTCATAATGCAATGTGCTGAAAAGGATTGTAATGTACAAACCAGAAGGTTGGAGAGAGCAGCAGTGTGAAATATCTGCTGGTGGAGGTGGGAACAGACCTAAGTTCAGATCAGCTTCTTTTTTCCATTCATCTGTAGACAGAGGAGCTCATGGGCCTACTTTAAAGTTTTCTTCTACCTGTTTATTCAGAACTGGATGTAAAACTAAAACATTAATGGGAAGGTGATGAAATGTGTAGTCATGTTTGTAAGCAGAAGCACAACACTGACACAGTTAATTGCTGTTAACTACTGGAATTAGCAGGCATTGTTGCCTGGCATAGTGTCTAGTTTCACACAAACTACTGAATTCATAACAAATGCTAGTTTCTGTCAGTGTAGTTCTTTATTTGATTTAAAATCACGGCCATGAGGTAAGAGTCCTTGGTCTTAATACTTGTCGTCTGTGTTAGAATCCTGCAAAATTCCAATTCAAAGAGGTATTTAAGTTTATTTATTTTTAAAACCCTTTATATAATTTAAATAGCTCAAGAAATGCTGGACCTAAAGAAAAACAGATCCTGCCATTTTATGGCTTTCTTCCTTTTTTTTTTTTTTTTTTTTTTTAAGGGAAGTTGAGAGAGGCTGTGCATGCTCAACATTTCAAAGGGCAGCCCTGTCACTGAGTTACTGCAGTGAACCTGACCAGCAGAGTCCAAAAAGTCACTGCATGGCAACTGCACCTCCTGCTTCGTCTGTAATCTTCAGTGGGCTGTTTCTTGAGTCATGACACCAAGCCTCCTCTTCTTCTCAGTTTACCTAAATCACAATTTTGGGAAGGTGCTTCTCCCCATGGTAGGGGAGGGCTGCTTCCTGTGGCCACGTATGTATGACTTTTTTTAAAGAGCAGAAGGAAAAACTTTACTTTTTAAGCTGTTTAACCCAGAGAAAGGCAAATAGGTAGAAATTTTCAAAGCAAGGTTTTAGTCTCTCTTCATGGACTGGAGGAAAGCAGATTTTTTTTTATTTACCATTGAGTTACACAGTAGTTCACTGATTTTCTCTTGTAGCTGAGCTCATATTATTTGTGCAACAATAGGGACTGGAAAGGATTTACAAGAAAACATATGACTTCTGAATCTTTGGTTCTACTTTTAGTCATGTTACCATGACCAAAATATATGCCAAATGCATAAATTATCTAGGGACCTCAGTTGCTGTCTTTCTAGTACAACAGCACAGCTTTGAATGGAGCAGTAAGCAGGTTTGTATTTCACAGCACACTATTAAGTGCTGGATAGAGACCTCTGTAGGTTAAGTTCCCTTCAGGCTGTGGAGATTTTGTACTCAGGTTTTAATATCTCACAGGTAAATCTGCTGCTAAGCTGACCACTTTGCAAAAGCCACTGAACACCACTTTCTTCTCCTGAGAGCTGTTTTAAAAGCTGAGAGAAAAGATTCCAGCTTGTGAGAGGCCTGGTCCTACTACAACATATGAGCTGGGCTTTAGTCATGTTTATGGGATTAAGACCCTTAGGGAAATTTGGCACCATGCATCTGAGTTCCTGGATCCCATTAAGGTCTGGGTAGATCTGGGCATGCACACAATGCAGAACTGCAGGTGCCTAGAAAGCATCCAGGTCCAAATGTGGTGTGACTGATGAGTTCAGATGTTTTCAGAGTTACTCAGATGGTGTGTTGGGATTGAAATGGGAGGAGAAAACAGAGTGATCTGCAATTTACATCTTAGTAAAAGTAAGTAATAGGATAGTATCTATATCTAAAGTATAGATAAAATTCTATTTCAGATAATTCTATTTCTCCATTTTTTTTTTCTTCTTCTGATCTGGTCAGGACTTTTAAATGCAAATGCAAATACAGAGTAGAAAAGATGGCCCAAATTCTATTTGCATGAATGGAAAATGTTTTGATTTATGGTGACATAAATAATAGAAGTTAGTTGAATAGCATGAAAAAAGAGTTATTCCACTCCACACTTTTCCAAGAAATAAATTCCCACACACACACCTCCCAGAAGGTTTGGAAATAAGCTAACTAGATACCAAGTTTGGGGGCTAAAATTCTTTGTTTGAGAAAGCAAATGAATCAATGAACATGAGAGGATAATGAAAACCAGATTTCCCTAAGTTAATTTCTGGGTATATCATGGCTTTGGCTAAAGTCTGGTATAAAATATTCATGATGCAAAATATTCTATCACCCATGGAAAAATACATTTTGTGAAAAGAAAGAAAAGTAAAAATAGTGGACTGTGCATGAGGCCAATATTTTCTGCTACAAAGTTGTCAACCCGGAATATTTTGCTTTTATACTTTTTTTTATACTTTTATATATATATATATGCAGTCATATCTCTACACCTACATATATATCTATGCACACAGTCATGAACAACTCTGTTACTACTGCAATACCTTAGTGTTTCCCAGAATCCAGTAAACCAATGTCTTGCAATTATAGCAAGTATTTACTTTGCTATCTATCTGCCCAGAATCCCAAATTAAGCCAAAATCTATAGGAAATCTTCTTACCACCAGTGAATTAGTCCTGTTCTTATGTAGTAAACCAGGTACAGCTTGAGAGTTGTGTAGAGACTCAGGGATGATAGTTAAACATGCTCTGATTGCTTCCATGCATTGTAATATAGACTAGACATATATTAAAGGGATAAGAGCCTGCTGCCATAGTCCTTGGAGCTAGATTTGTTGTGAAAGTAAGAAGTGCTGGACACTTATATCAAATTCTTTGCTAATCTTTGGAAAAATGGGAGACGAGTATGAATTTTTAGATCCTTAAATGTCAGTGCTGGAAATCTGGCCGCAGGCAGCTGAGGGTATGCCCACATCAGTCAGTGCTAATTGCCTGTGTGCTGAAATGGTTCCAGGCTGGATCACTCAGGACTGCTCCAGCATACCTTGTGTGCCTCTGCTACTCTGCCTGAATTATCTCCTTGCCCTGCAGCACAGCCAGAGGACATGTTTGCTCCTGTTTGCAGCATAACAGTGCAATATGCAATTAATTATGGACCAAAAGCATATGACATGTACTCTTCTGAATACTGACCCTCCTTTGTATTTCTTTAGTAATGTCATTACTGTCAGACCCTTGGAATATTACTGTTGTTCCAGCTTGTAGTCCTGCTGTAGATAAAAGCTCAAGTGTTTCCTCTGCTTGTAGCAAAGGCAGATGCTACCATCACTTTCATATTCTGTCCTACTTAGGCTCTGAGCCTGCTCTCACAAACTTGAAAACAAAACTCCCGTGTTGAACTTCCCATCCACAGAGCACATAAAAAAGACATGACAATTTACAACACAGGAAACTGAGGCATGCAGAGTGAGACATGACTCAATCTAAGTTAGACAGCTCAGCTAAGAAGAGAAGAAATTCTTCTGGAGGCAAGTGCTTTACCCTGTGGGTGCTGCTGCCTCTTCAATATTTGTATATACTCTGCGATTAATGAATCATTCAGCAACTGTAAAGGTGGGAAAAAAAAGATTTTACATAACTCCCCACGGAGTTCATAATTTAAGCAAACAGCTTAAACTCTTTCAGCACAATAATTCTCATAAATAAGTAATGATTGCCTTCCCAAAGACAATACTTTGCAGTAATTTGGAGCAAGATTGTTAGATAGAGTGAGAGAAACAATGTATTAGGTCATAGTCTATCTGACCTAAACCTACATATAATTGGGTATCATTCAATTATGTTTAATGTCAATTTTTGTTTCTTTTGGTTATATTTCCATGGAGGTGAAATGTTTTCTAATGCATTCCATAATCCCTGCAGTGTTAAAGTTCATTTTATTGATCTTAGAATAGAACTTTCAATGTACAACCACCTGATCCTACTTCTGAACCTCTTTGGAGATCTCTTGGTGTCAGATGCCAACAACATGAAGCAGCAAACGGTCTTACAAAGTCTTGGATTAGCAGATACATTTCTCAGATCTGTCTGTGATGCTAAAACCTAATTTACCCACACATCTTCAGGCTGGGAAATGACTTGCTTAATAAATAATCAAACTGAAACCAGTGTGATTACACATGAACAAGAAAAAAAGTCAGATCCTCAGGATCATTTCCTGAACTGGAATATGCACCTAGTACTCCAGGGAGAATTTTCTGACTTGAAAGACAAAAAGTTCTAAGAACTTTGGTGATCTGTAAATATTTTAATTTTCATTACAAACAGGATGAAGGAAGCAGATCACTTTGCTCTCTTGATTCTTCTTAAAAATCAGCTTCCTATACAGATGCATATTTTAAAGCACAAATGGCATTCTGAGGTGGAAAGTGTTCTTTATGTCTAAGATATACTGTCAAACAAGCTCCAAACCACAAATGTCAGATCTTGAACCAGATATGATCTTTAATTCCCCAAAGGATTTGTTAGTGGGGGAGAGATTGGACAGTACTGGGTCAGGAGTTCTGTCTTGGCTCAGCATGCAAATAAATTCAAGCTATAAAGTTTGGATCCAAATTTCCCCTGAAGTTAATTGGGGTTTGGATCAAATGTTCCATCTCTAATTATGACTCATATTAATAACATTCGGGAGTGTGATTTTTTCCAAAGTGTTCAGAGTTGCTCTTATTATGATCCCATTGAATACTAAGCTAAAATTCTTATTTTTAACAGAGAGAAAAAAAATCTGCATTAAGCACTTATGAAAATCTCTTCTTCCTGCCTTCCCTCCTTGTTTCCCTGCACCGCCTCTCCCCCTGCTCAAGTCAATGTGTTTAGCTCATTCTGCGCAGAAATTTCAAAGTGGTGAAAATACCATCTGTTAAAAATTCCAGTTCTGTGTTTTTGATTGAAGGGCAAGCTGAGAAGTGGAAGTTTCAGTGATGGCAAGGAAGCAATATTTGCATCAATACTTTTGGAAAACAAATCCATTCAATGCGGATGAGTCTTATTTATATAATTCTAGGTTAGATCAGATGCTTTGAAGTGTGCAAAATTTTCTCCAGTAAAGTTCTTGACATTTCAATGGGTTCAGTTAAAATATTTTCCTTCAAATTTTCTTAGAGCTAAAAACTGAGGGGAGGAGTTACTTATAGAGGTTTTTAACTAGAAAAGGATCAGGAGATAAATTGATTTGTTATTGTTGTTGTTGAGAAGAGAACTGGAATGATTAGGAAAAGTTTTTGCATTCTTTAGCTTTTCAGTGGAAAACTTGAGGTAGAGGGGTGGTGTATATGTTCTTATTTCTGTTATGTTTTGGGACGATTGTTTTGATTTTTCTGTGGGCAATATCCAGTATTTCCAATCAGCTCAAGTTACAGGTGCTGCTAGGAATCTTTGTAGACTCCAAACCCATTAGAAATTCTTTAGCTTCTTTTTGTTGAGTTCATGTCAGTATCTGCACACCATCAAAAAAAAAAAAAAATCAGGACAGTTTAACCTAGTGGTTATGATTTTGAAAAAAAAGCTGCTCAAGGCCTCAGCTAAGTCCCACATTGGCAGTGAATTCAAAGACAAGTACCTGTTTGCTCCAGCTGTTCCCAGGAGAGCTCAACCGATGAGCTCAAGCTTTTGCAGAGTGGTGGTGGAGGGAAGGAACCAACAGAATATGTCAGAAACTGGACTTTCTACAGTCTCCCTATGATATTTCCCTGCAGTACAGCATGTGTACATGATGATATGTTTATTTATCTGTCTGTGTATATGTGCATGTGTGCAGCAGTGCAGGAGTAGTTCATAAAAGTAGAAGTTAAAGAAGTGGTATGGTATGGCAAAACCAGCACATGCTGTCTGTAGCCTCCATCTCTACTCATCTAAACACTTTTCTAGCAAACTCATGAGCGGGGCCATGCAGGAGGTATACATGTGTTTAAATGCAAACCACTTAGGCTCTTTATTCTCTGGCTTATCAAGGGGAAAAGTTGTGCATGAGCTGAGGTGAGCTGTTCAAGCCAAAATTTACGATGACATTTAAAATCAGCAAAGGTTGCTGTAGCCCTGAGGGTTGAAGCATACATGCACACTTCATATAATATGATCCCAAGCACCCACCAAATTGGAGGTTAAAAGTATTGTATACATTGCTACCAGTTACCACATCAAGATTTCAGATATGTTGTGATTTAAGTGCAGATGACCTGGAGCCTGCTGATGCCATAACTTAAATAGCAATTGGGCTCTGTGCTGGCTAGAACAACAATGCAGGCATTATAACAATCTCACTTGAGCGCCCATTAAGACATCTCCAGCACACTGTTGTACTACTAAAACATAATTCCCAGTAGACAATAATCCTAGACCCCTTGACTGTGAATCATGAGCAGTAAATGGCTGATGGGCAGGTTAACAATGGGCTCTGTGGGCAGTCTGACATTGTACAGGTGCGCATCATCACAGTAAAGTAATTAACAGGTACTTAAAGGAATGTACATTTAAGCTCAAAAAACCTGTTAAGAGACTTCCTAAGTGGACTGCTATTTTTTTGTAAACCCCACTTATATTTTATGACCAGGTAAAAGGACTGCAGAGCACAAATCCAATCTAAAAGTAGATCTGCAATCAATAGCTCTCCTATCAGCGCTGGGCTGCTCCATCAACAGTACTGTTTTATAACTTTGTGACATGTTCCTGACTCAGGATTTAAAGCAATTCAACAATGCAGTCTGACCCCTATAAAGAAAGAAAGAAAGAAAGAAAAAACCCAGCAATTTAACATTTTACCCAGGAAAAGGCTGAAAAAATATTAAGAAATGCAAATTATCATAAAGATAATGTAGATATATAAAGGAATATATATTTATACATGTGTGTATATATACTTACAAACGTACACAAACCATGAACTCCACCCAGTATACATCTGAACATTTTTTTGGATAGTATTGGACTTATTTGGGCAGGGAACAAAGGCCCAATATGGAAGGAGAGGCAGTGAGTTTGGGTTTGCAGCAGGGACTGCAATTTTATGTGCTGAAATAATGAGTAGTAATGGGAGCGGCTAGAGTTCCCTCAGCATTTCCTCTTCTATTTATTCTCTCTCTGCTCTAGTAAATCCAAGTCTGGCATATATAGCAGATAAAGAGTTTTAAATGTACAATTTTATCCAAGGCTCTTTATAGGAGTAACAAGATCATCTGGTTAATAAGTGCTTGATTCAGTCCTCTGCCTGCAAAACTCTGACTTAACCTTCTAATCATCACAGGATCATCTCCAGGGGTTGGTACCCTGCCTGCCTGGGTTGGCCAGTCCAGGTTTACCAGCACTTTCCCTAATGGCAGATTTGGACCTGGTGGGAAAGTCTGAGGATCAAACTGATAGCAAACCGAGAAACAAGTCTATTTATTGAAAACATATTTCACCACAAAACAGCATTTGCATAACACTTGTGAATTATCAAGAAACAAAAACAGCCACTGTGATGTTATCACCCTGTGTCTGATCACAGGTTTTTAATTTTTGAGAATAAAGATGGGGTTGGTTTTACGTGACAGGGTGCTGGTCCCTGGGGTTTGGAGAACCCTCCTGTGTCTCTACTGGTAAAAATGATGGGAAGGTCCTGCCTTACCCCTTGTACTGAGGTCAATTTCTTTTGATTCAGTACAGTGACAGTGCACTGAGTGCCTGCAAAGGCATAGGTCTGCCTACATCTGCCATGAAATTTCTAACAGCTTCCTTCTATAAAGCAGACCTACCCTGGTTGTCTTGCATCTTATGCCCAAGGAGAACACTTGGACTCCTCCCCGTCCAGGATGCAGCAACAGCTTTGGTGTGGAGATTCTGCATTACCACAATGACACAATACTCCTGTTTCATTTTGGCATGGTAAAAATACTCCCATGGAAAGTGCTTCAAACACTCTGGACTACTTCTTCTGCTGCTGTGGGAGTCAAACCCTGAGGAAATCTGGCTCATTTGTTTGGACATTTTTGCATTAATACATTTACTTCAAAACAGTATTAGCATGAGCATATGTTTGTTTTATAAAATTTTAATATCATCCAAAAGAAAATGCTTTGGAACCATTACACAGATACATGTCACTAAGTGTACTTTCCAAGCTCTCCATGCACATCTCGTGCTAAGCCTATGCATTCTATACTAGATGTTATTTTTGTCATCCATCTTAGTACTATCTCATTTTTCCCTTATTGGGATTTTGATTTCATTTAATCTCCTCTAGCTGAGGAAATTTTCAACTGAAGCCAGAGTAGTTCCTTTGTGTAAAGCAAATGCAGATAAAAAATTCACCCTGTTAAGTTCTGAAAAGCATTACTTGAAACCATTAAAATGTGTTGTTATTTTTATTCAAAGTAGATATGGTAATATTTATTAAAAGGAAAAATCTCCACCTGGAGTGGGTTTCATTTCACTTACCTAAATCTTCCTGGAAGTTATACATGTTAAGTAAACCACTCCCTGGATTTCCGTCAGAATCAAAAGATACAGGCTCTGACAGCTTTCCCTAAGAAAGATGTGTGTATCATCCTCTAGAAGTGCCTAATTGTCCAAAATATAAGCTTAATAGAAGATTAAAATTAGTTGATACTGATCATCTGTATTGCACATCTAAATCATCACATCTAAAATCATGCAATATGAATTTCACCTCTCACGGAAAAAGCATCACAGAGTGGATTAATGTGAAGCTGCTCTTTATCAGATAAGAATATGACTAAAAATGGGTATTTTTTTCCTTCTTTTTTAATACATATATGCAAATAAAAAGTTTTACTGATGACTAATCTTAGCAAAAACACTGAAATGTGGTATATGCTATATGTAACTGAAAAATAGTTTTAATATCCCTTGTGTTATTTTTCCATTATAAGAACAATATAAGCAGAGAATAAAAATATTTCCAAATATTCAGCATACTTAGCTAGTCCAAACTGAGCCTCAAAGTTTGAAAAGTGCAGCCCTTAGAGCCTTAACTTTTTGCTAATCAGGCAATTGATGTAATTTGCGATGTTCTTTGGACATAAAAAGAAAAGAAAGGTTAAGGAGGATACCAGTTACCACTAGTATATTCGGAAGCAAAAAGGCTCAAAAAGATGAAATCTGATCAAAATAAATAAATACTTGCAAGCTTTCAGGTTATCACTTTCAGACAAAAATGTCTCTAATGTTAATAAGGGATGTAGGCCAAGGGCTTTAGAAGTTGCTATTCTTAAAAAAAAAAAACAAAAAAACCATGATTTATTTGATTTTTTTCCAACTTGAATGTCATGAACCAGACATACATAATTATATTATTTGTCTTATGCAAGCGAACAAGAATAAATTAAAACTGGACATGTTGCAACAGGGCTGTTGACATTATATACAAAGTCTGCTTATTGTCATAAGATACTCTTAACCTTTAAGCCAAAATCTTTCAAAACTATTAGTGTTAAATCTAGCAGCTGTTGTCAAATTTTTCCCTTTCTCTGCTTTATGCATTGTGCTTTATTTGAAATGTTTGTTATATTTGTGTATATAACTTTCTGCAAGCTGTCCCTTGAAAGCTCAAGGGATTAAATAAGTAGGTTGAGCTGGTTCAAAGGAACAAAAGTTAACAAATTAAAAGAAAACTTTCTAAAATGGATGTGTAAACCATTAAAATATTTAGCTGTATTTGCATTGGATAGTTTCCTCTATATAAAACAATATAGATTGTTTAAATAAATGGGGTTAAAGGAAACTTATTTCTACTGTAAAGTTTATTAAAGCTTTAGGAATGATGACCTCCATCCCTCAAACGCTTACGTGTTTAACTTGAGGCATGGAATAATCTCATCCTGGCAGCACTAGACAGGCCTCACTGCTTCATCTTCCAGCAAGACAAAGACACAGAGGGCATCCAAAGACTGGAAAAGGAGGTTCTGGGTTCCCCTGTGTTTTTGTCTAGCTCTTGCCTTAATGTGTAAGCCACAGTCTAGAAACTGTTTCCCAGCTATCTGTGAACAGTGAGTGAGTCTCTGAAGATGTTTTTACAAGAAAATGCTCAAGTTGGAAAGACCTCAGAGATCACATAAGAAGTAGAAGAACTAGCTGGAAGCTTTTGGACTATTTCAGTGTGTGATTTTTACAGTTAGTCTGCAGGCAGATGAGGACATATGCCACCCACGTGTCTTGTGGGGTAGGGTGTGGGCTGTGCCATCTTATAGCATGCTGTGAGAAGGGTTTGTAAGGTTCTTTGACACAGACCAAAGCACAAGGATCACAAGTTTTCTACAGATGGTGGCCTGGAGAGAAAGGCCTGGTTATGAACTGAAGCACAGTGATGATCTGGGGCCCCTATGCCAAGGCAAATTCCTGTGCCTTTCCCTGGACTCAGGTTCTCTCTCTTTGGTTTGGTGCTGTGGTGCATTGGCCACACAGCCATGGCTCAGACAGAGCTCCAGTGCTTGTCTGTCTGAAGAGTGAACAGGACACATGGAGTAAACTGATTTCTGATTGAACTTCACACAGACCCTCCCATGATCAGAGGGAGGGACCACTTAGGGTAAGATGAAGCAGAAAGCAAGGAGCTGTGAGAAGAATTCGAGGAGATAACAACCACAAAGTATTCGGAAGGGAACAGTAAAATAAGTGAGTCCCTGAGACAATAGAATTGTGTGTATGAAAGAAAGACCTTTCCGTTTGGAAAGCTGACTTAGAGGATTCCCAGAAAGGGGAAAAAATTACTTTAAATCAGATCCCATTTTCTTATTGAGTAGAGCAATACACTTTATTTGCAAATAGGCAGGATTGCATCTATCTCAATCTGTTTTAAGAATTAAAAGGTGTTCCAAGGTGCCAATCCTTGCCTTGCCAAATTCCAGTTTCAGGTTCAAAAGGGCAGAACTTTCCAAGAACTTCACAGAGTTACTCAGTAAACCCAGAGAGAACTTGGTACCTATTGTTTTTCCATGTCACTTTGATATTTCCAGCCAAATTGAGTAACACTCTCCCTGAAATTTATTTCTTTATAAGTAGAATTGTAACTTGAGGTCCAAATGGCCTTTCAAATCTAGACTGGAGGTTGAAGTGCATATATCAGAACAGTCTTTATTATTGTATGTGCAGGTTTTTAAAATACATTTCCAGAATTGAATCAAAGCCTTCTCTTCCAGGGGAAAATGAAAAAAAAAGATGAGAAAAGAGTCTATGAAAGGTTGTGCTTTCCTATGCAAGTCTTACAAATATTGCCACTAGATCTAATCAGCCTAACATGCTGAGTACATGACATTTAATACAGGATTGTTTTACAACTCTTTCTCTTCATTATTCTTGCACTATCTAGCCTATTATTTCTCATATAACTGTTAAATAATTAAGACCTCTTACCCGGCATCCACAGCCAAAAACAAAGAATGTTGACTTAAGTCATTAGTCAGTCAGGTTCCTCAGTTTTCCTTGCAGTCTTAAGCACTGACATATAATTACCAGGAAAGCCAAGCAGGTTATTGTTAGGTATATAAAGAAACCCGAATTCAGATAAAAAATGCCTGATCATGTAAAAACACTATAGTTCTAAAAAATCTACATTACCAGGAAAATTCTGAAACTGAAAGTTTAGCATCACTTCAGTGTTATTTAGCTGTAATTGTTGGGAAATTATATGGGGAAAAAAAAAAAAAGAATAATATTAATATCTGCTATATCTCAGAGGTTGGCACTAAGCACACAGGGTGGACTCCTTTAGCTCTCTGAAAGCCAAGCATAAAGGCCAGGTTGTTTCTTTAAACTCTATCTGTAATCAAAGGTGAAAATTATACACATCTAGAAGACATTTTACTTAAAATATTCTCCTTGGGTGTTGCTCTTTCTTTTCATCGTGACAGAGAGATAAAATGCTTAACTTTATTTGCCTTTTATGAATTTTATCCTTATTTTTCTTCTAGCTGGACAAACCTGTGCATCAGAGTCAATGCAGCAGAACTAGTGCAGCTTACCAGAGATGATACAAGTGATCTAGCAGAGTTTGCCACCAGGGAGTATGTCCTGCCTCTCAGTAAATTAGTACTGCATACATTTCAGTGGTGCAGTGACACCACTGGTGACCACTGGTGAAAATAGGTCTGGCTGTGTTTTTCTATCCATCACTACACTAGCAAAAAACCTCTTGTCACGTAGAGGAGATGGCAGGAGAAGCTGCCCTCACCAGCAAGTAAGAGAAATAGATAATTCAAAAGGGTGCTGAAAATGATACCTTAACAGAGGAAGCAAAAAATATGAGAAACTAGACACAAGACTTTGTAAATGTTTTATTTTTTCCTGGGATTAAATGCTAATGTGAAATAGGTAGGAAGGATCACACAGAGAGGACTGGGAGGATGGGTTTTAGAAGCCAAGTGGGACGAGAACAGAGAATCTGCCAGGGATGCTCCATCAGCAGGGAGGTGAGAATACTCCCTACACAAAATGTGCAGAGCATCCTAGCAGTGCTCAGAGCCCTGCACAGTGGTCACTATTGCTGTTCAAGCTGCCTGGAGAGTGTCACCTCCTGCTTCAGGCACACATTGCCTCTCCTGACTGTGTCAGCTGCCAGTGACCCACCATTGTAACAGCCCCTGGCAACCAAAAAAAAAAAAAGTGTCTGCAGTTCAGAAACCACCTCTCAGGGAAAAAAACAACTAAAATGTTTCCTGGATTTTTTTCAATTATTGACCCATCAGCTGGGCTGTGCTCTTATGTACTAAAGATCCACACATGGAGAGGTCCTTGGCCCATAGGTAGTCTCCCTTCTGCACCAGAGGGAACTAGTGGCTTGTATTTTATTGCAATGATTCCTGTAGCTTTTGGATGGCCTCCTCTTTAGAGAATGTGATATACTCAGAGCACCTTCTGCTTGCTGGAAGAGGCTGGGAAGGAGGAGGTTGGGGAGCCCAACAGTAGAATTTTGTAACATTTATTTGTTCAGATAATTTACTAAGGATTTACTAGAATAATCCCATGGAAAGATTCACTGCTCTTTCTTATAACATAGACTGGAAGCTTAAATTTGTTTGTAAAGCTCTAAAGTGACCTTAGTCTGATGGAAGATACATTATTTAACAAGCTCACTGATTAAAATAAGAAGCTGTTTAGCAGCAATGAGCACTATCATTTGGTATTGACTGAGGTTCAAGCTCAGCTGTCTGGACACAGGCAAGATGCCTGCTCTCTGGTGTTCATGAGGCAAACTGGGAGGAAGAAAATGTAGATCTGAATAGGAGATATAAGGAAATTGTTTACCTGACTGAAAAAAACAAAAGAAGATATATTACAGAAAACATATGGTTGCTATTTAATTTATGCTTTATCATTTTTCATTCTGACATTAACATTGTTATGAGGGGGGTGAGAGCACTGTATATTGTACAATGTAATATAAAATGAGGGCTACCACTCCTTGCCAGAGGAAACGTGATTCAGAAACAATTTGGGGGCAATTGCAAGGTGATGTGGCACAGAGAACCAGAAGCTATTGAAATTTTAAACATCATTTCTGGACAATATAAGACTTGCACTAAAATGACTTGTAAAAACATGAAAACGTTATTTTCCTGACCCCAGAGAATTAGAAATCTTTAAATATCAGTTCAAACAATGCCTCTTAAAGGGCACCACACTTTTTCATTGCCAGCTACCATTACTTTTAACAGTTTGTTAAGCATACCAAAATGAAGAAAGATTAATGGCCACGATATAACCCAAAAATGCAAAGGGCCACATTGAGATCTGTTACATGCAGGACATCCATGGTGAGGCATAAATGGGGTATTTAAATAGAAAATTCAGCCTCAGAACATTCAAAAAAACCCCAAAATACGTGGTTGAAATGGAAATTTAATGTTTGGGGAATACAGAGTAAAAAACATGAATTAGAAAGACAAAGCATAAATACTTTATTAAGGAGAATTAAAAAGTATGAATGATAAAATACTTGATAAAATGAAATACTTTAAGGATTGAAGAAATAATACGATTAGATAAGTATTAATAAGAGGATGAAGACATGACAAAAATATATTCACAAAAATATACTTACAAGTATATTACTTTTTCATTCAATCAGCAAAAGGAATCAACAACACCTGTAAGTCATGTATTAATGATATTTTCTAGAAACATATCTTATTAAAAAAAATTGGTAGAAAAGTAGCTTAAAGAACGTAATTAACCTCACACAGTTGCTGCCATCTAAAATTTCATTGCCTATTTTAAAATTTCTGAAATTTTTTCCTGAAAATGAGGAGTGATAGGAATTTCTGAAGAAAAGAAATTAGTTTATTTTTGAAGGATGAAAAAATATCCTGGAGGATGAATACCTGAAAAAGTCCTGAAAACAAAACCAAAACAACCAAACCAAAACTCAGTAGGCATTTCAGGGTATATTTTAAGAGCATTTTTCATTTCTGAGGTCTGAAACATATTTCCATTATGAATTCTCACAAAATAAGAAGATTTGAAGAACTGGAACTTTAAGAAGTAGAAAGTGAACACTGTTTGGGTGCGTGTTAAGGTCCTGCAAGTATTAAAGTGTTAATAAGGGTCCTGATCATATTTCAGTAACCAAACCAATCCTTGTTTAAGACTGTTGACAGCTTTGGTTTTCCTTACTATAAATACTAATTTTTAAAAGATTAAAAAAAATCTGGTGTTTTTTTTTTTTCATTTGTGAGATGAAAAAAATTAGAAATTCTCAGAAAATATTTAATATTAACTGAATAACAAATTATGTGTGTGCATATATATACACATACATAATCTATGTAAGTATAAAGCAACCCGATACATGAAGTTATACACCAGTTCAGGCAGAAATTCTATTATATTTTCTGCTGCTTTCTGGTCTCCAGAACATCATTGACTTTTGCTTTCAAAAGTTCTGTTCATTATGAAAATACTGCAAGCAGAGCTGAAGAGATGTGCCCCTGTTCTCTTGAAGGGACATTTATGGGACATTTGCCTGATGCTCACACTCATCATGACCAGTTCTATCTGCTTTGCACACCCTGGTGGGAACAAGGCTGGTGCAGAAAATGCAAAATGAACTGCTGATTTTCCCCTTGCAAACCAAACTGGCAATTTGAGACCCTGTTTGACTCAGATTTATAGCTTAAGAGAAACAGTTTAAACTACAAACACTGAAATTCTGCTCTCCTTCATTTCAATGTCTTTGAATATGGGTATCATTATTGTAACTATTTTTATTTTCATATGCACAGCATAACTTTACCCATGACTAGAAAGGTCTTAAAAGTTTTTACAGATGTTGATGAAATTATTTCAGTAAACCTAAAGGCAGAAAAACTACAGTAATGTTTTATTAAACCTGATATAGTAATCAAGCTTAGCATTATGGAATATCTATAAATAATGTCTGAAGAGTTGATACTTAAATAATAACCTTTTAGTAAAGGCTAAATAATTTATTAGAAGCTATTATATACTGGCCAGATCAATAACACCTACTAATGTGCCTGTAACCATCCATAACAAATACTACTAAAGTATATAATACATTTCTGATATCTAGTATACAATTACTAACCTCTGTACAAACCATTTATTTGAAACCTTAACATAAAGTTTTATTACTCTATTAGTGATTTACTTTGTCGTGCTTATGTGGTTAATTTACTCTATAAATCTTGCATCTGATCCTACCGCCTACATTATAGAGGAATCCTCTGAGAAGTCATAAAAGAGAAGTTAGCAAGAGAGGCAATTGTTGGGTTGGGTCTCTTATTTTCTTACCTGAAATGTTTAATGTGTAATGTCTATCTTTGACAGCAGGCTGACATTTTAAATTGATTTGGTAGGAAACTATCCTGAAAGTTTGCCCTTCAGAAACAGATGAATGAAAGCAGTGTTGGCTGTTCATGGTCCTTGCATGCTGGAGAAGCTGGAGTCCTGGTTTTGTGTCACTGCCAGTGCCAGCTGCCATCAAGTCAGCAATAAGCAACTGGGTGGTGGGTATTTCTGAGAAGAAAATGACCTTTTCAGATTTGAGGAGACTTGGAAGTCTGCAAACAAAGTTCCAAATCAAGTGAAACTGATTTTAAAAAAGTAAGGAAAACAGTTTGGCAAGCTTAAATACATTGGCATATCCTTAATGTATTTGCCAAAGATCTCATTTGAGGCTCGGGAAAGGGGCTGCATAAGTAAGAAATTTTGTTTCTAATACTGAAGTCAAAATCTGCTTCTAGATGCATTTTCAGCACCTGTCTTGCTTCACGGTTGGCTCTTCCTTTTGGTGCCTCCGCTGAGGTTTCTTAGTGCAACAAATCCGTACATGCTGACAAAATAATTCAAAATTGGATCACCTATTTCCTGCTTCCTTCTCCTTTCTGCAGCACAAATGAAGGCTGCAAAGCTATCTGGGATATTAAATACTCCTATTCAGCTTTCCTCTGAGCTCTTTTGGAGCAAATCCATAACCTTTTGCATGAACAGAAGCAGGGACTGAAACTTCAGCCTCTTCACGCAGCCCTCTAATCTTAGAGTATTGAGTTCTTCTAGCTTTTTCTCCTTGACCCAGATATTAATTAAAAAGTTGGCATAGCAGTAAAATTCCACTTCAGAAGAGTCTGTAGCCCCTTGGCTGAGGTACCTCTGCAGGAGATGAAGAAAAATGCAGTTTGAGTCCTGTTAGAACTCAGGAAAACTTCTGATTTTGGCTCAAATCCAAATATTCTAATTCCCCCCATGACTAGGGAGAAACTGATTAGAGAAATGAAATAAAAGGAAAGCTGTAATTTATAATTTTAAAATTGGGAGTCCAAAAGGGGAGCTGCGAAGAAATTTTATGATTGTAAAATCCCGTTGTTTGGAACTTTGGAAAATGTTGTCCACTATCTTATTTGATTTCTGCAAGTGATTAACTATCATCCAGAGAAGATGACAACCATAAGTACAGTAGCAAATAATACTGATATGATAAATTATACATTTTTCACTTCTTCAGAAACTGAAGAAATGAAACAAAACAAAGCTTGTTTTCAATGTTGTGTAACTCTGATTTACCAAATTGTCAGTTTCCACATATCTTTCTTCCCGAAGACCAATAAAACCCCAACAGATTTAAACTAGGTTATTAAACATTTGTATGTTTTTGGATTTGAATACATTAACATAATAGAATAATGGATTGTAAGTAGTTCATCAGTAAATAATCCACAATTATGGAGTTTGTAGACTGATTGAAAATAAATAGCAGCATACTGTATAATTAAGCCATAATCAAATGTCTTTCTATATACAAATGATAAAGTGTCCCCTTGGGCCATGGCCATGTGCTGAGGGTTTTATTTAGTTCAATAGCAAAAGCCTTTCTGTGCCAAGTTTACACAAAAGAAAAGTTAGTGAATTGCTAGGAATAAAGTTGACTGATCTCTCCATACAGTGTAATAATTAGAGCCAGCGTTACTCTGTGACTCTGTGCACATTTTGGATACAGTCTTTTGCAACAGCTAGCAAGATTAACCCTCTCTGCTACTCCGCAGTAGCTTTCCATGAGCAACAATTTTTTGGTTTGTATAAAAAGCCAGTAACATTTAAATTCAATTATGCTTCATATTTCATTAGTAATGCAATTCAACTTATCTTTCAAGCAAAGAAAGTTGAATTTCATACATTTTAAAGTCATCTCAAAAATGATGGATTTGAGATTCTTAGCAGAACTCAGTGTAGGTCCTGAGTTCTGTCTGAGACTCTGAAGTGATAGGTTTGGACATGTAAGAAGATATAGGAGTTCATTGTTTCTGTTTACAAGGCTAGAAACTGGTCAGAAATATTTTAAAGTAAGAATCATTGCTTTTCCTGTGTAGTCCTTCACTTGGAAAATCATGTGGTGGAAGAAAAGAGTTGATTACCTTTCTTCTGAAAGGCGGTTTACATTTAAGAGTGAGAACACTTAGCAGAACGCCTAAGAAGGTCAGAAAATCTTGAAACAGGGAAAAAGTACATCAGCAAGAATATACATCAGAAAATATCTTCTTTCCAAGGAAGTCTAAATGCAAGCAGATGAATGTCACTGAAAGGATTGTCATTTGCAGCCTCTCAGTCCGTGCTGCTAAAATCTCTGTGATAACTATGCATAATCTGAAGGGGCATAAACAGGCATAAACTTGGTTTTCTTTGTTGGTGCAGGCACCACTACTGTCTCATATTGGACATGTGTGACACCCTTTGCTTACCATCATCCATGCTGTGTGCCCAGGTACCAGTAACACCCCTCAGAAATTGATGCTGCCTTCTAACAACCTGAACTTTAAACACCCCATTGGTCTAGGAAAATTAGTCCTGGGACTAATGCAGCTGCAGGTGGTTTTTCAGGGTTTGACTCACCATGTAAATTATAACCTTTGAGTGGTTCTCTGGAATTAAGAACTCATGCAGTGTTGGACAGAGTTTGATAAAGCCTTGAGCCACACTGGGAGTCACAGTCCCTGTGGGGCTGTCAGTGCCTAAAGCCAGTATCTCCAGGAAAAAACACTCAGGGCAAACTCCTGTGGCCTTAAGCTGTACTGGAGCAGTGTTACACAGAACTGCTTTACATCTTAGCTTTGATGCCCCTTTTAGTAATCACATCACCATTCTGGAGTCTGACTTAGTAAGGGAGAGAAGACGAACTTGTTCACCACAAGGGACTCTTTGAAACGACAGCACGGTTTCTTCTGTCTTTTGATTCAACAGTTTGCTTTGTGCCATGAAACTCCTATACTACAAAGCTCCCACAATTAATTGCATGATGTTGAACCCTGTGTTTCATATTGACTTCTTGAAGTTTATTTATTTTCTCATCTCTTAAAAGCTTAAAACCCATTGCTGGGACTTCAGATGGACTTCTGGACCACAAGGAGCACCTTTTGCATTCTTACAGTTTTCATGGAAAGTTTCTGCTCCATATAAGGCAACTGATTTCACTGAAACAATTAATTTATCAGAATGAACCAGGTTTGTACCTATATTTTTCTTACAAATGGTTATAAAAAATTAAACACAGTGGCTGCTTCTGTTGAAGTCAAAGCTTTGGAATAGGTAGCAACTCATCTTATGTGCTACCTTACTTGTTCAGCATTGTTCACAGCCATATGAATAATTTACTTGGAGGGAAGCCAGATGAGAGCCAGAAAATTAGAGCTAGGCTACTCTGAGGTAAGTGAATATATGGATTTCTTTTTTTTCTGCAGTTAATGTGATCTCACTTGTCCCCTAATAAAAGTTCATGAGAGGCTGGAATATAAATATTACAGAGCAGCTGCTGTGAGTTTAATCCATGTTCCATTAATGAAGACATTTTGCTCCTAGTGCTGGATCAAAATCTGACATATTGTTTTCTTGCATTCATTGCTCTACACCTGCAAGGTTTTTGGTTAAAAATATGTGATATGCTTTAGATAAACTGTTTTCTAAAACTAATTTTGGAATAGTTATACAATTGTGAAATAAGTATAGCTGTGGAAAAACAAACTACTGGATTGTGCTCTGACTGTATACTGAAGAGAGAGGGCTTTGCAGGCTGAGTATAAATATACTACCAGGCCTAAAAGAAACAAAGCATAACACACAGCACTATATGAGAGACAGGAAGGCACAGAGTCCAAGAAGCAACAACTTCGTCAAGACCTTCTTTCACCTCCTTTAAATCTTGCAAATGCATATCATTCCAGCTGAAGTATTTATTTCCCAAGGTGCTGAGCAAGATTTGGTTTTATTTGAATCAGCTCTTGTACCACCTATATCATTCTCTTAAAAGAAATATGAAAAATAAAAGAACCCCCCCCAATCCTTTTAAAACTGGGAAAGGGAATTCAGAAAGGGGGAAACAAGTTATCATGGTTTAATTTGCAGAATAAGCCAAAAAGAAAAAAAGAAAAAAAGAAAAAGAAGTCCCTGATAAATGAGAAATAGTCCCATTATGTTATTATTCTGTTACCTAAGAAACTATCTTCAAAACAGAAGCCCTCATAAATACTCTGGAGATGCATCAGACACTTTTCCTTGCTGTATGACATTGTGTATATGGTTTGGCAGGAGTTCATCGTGTAGAAGATAAACTAGCACGTAGTGCCAGGATTCTATTACTCTTGACCCTGACCTTTGGCTGCATGCTGTTTCCAGTTGCACTCCATCTTTAAAAAAAAGACAGCGACCATTTTTTTACCCTTTCTTTTTTAACTTCTGTTTTTAAACTTCTTTACCATAATCTACCCTTTGTCTGATACATATTTGAAAAACAAGTTTTCTGGTCTCTTTCTTCTCTTTTTTTTTTAACTTCTGTTTTTCATTCCTTGAACCAGCCGTAATGCTCCTGCCAAAGTTGGCTCTCCCATTCAGACTTCTCTTCTTTTTTTCCTCTCCAAACAGTAACTACCTCAATAATGTAAGAGAGCATAATGTATTCTAGCCACAGAGAAATACATTCTTGGAAATAGTTTGTTTTTCTATGCTATATTTACTATTCTGTGAATCCAAGATATCAATTTATTGTTATTAACTAAACGTGTTAGTAGTAAAGTCTTGGGAGAGGAGGTGTTATTTTCATTGATACAGAATCAATGTTCAGAGCTGTAAACTCTATAGAGAGGATCATGGAGCTTCGCAGGGCATGTGAAATTTTTAATTATGTTCTCTTCCTACAAAATTATGATCTTTATTAAAAGTCCAAACGTGCTGCATAAGGTGGTGGTAATTTGCAAAGCACCTGATACAGAGCTACAATAAAAGTACTTGGTAAACTACAGAGAGTAGACTAGGCCACAGGAAAGCAGAGGGATATTCTTGAAAGTTTATAAGGCTGCCTTCTGTGCTCCAGTTCAGGCAAAACTCCCAGTGAAGTCACTGGGAATTCTGTTTGTATTAAGCAGGACAAAATTAGGTCTCTGTTTTCCCAGTAGGGATCAGGCTAACTGCCATGGATGAAAATGTTTTCAAATAGAAAGCAAAATAAACTTTTTTTTTTTAACTACCTCTGGCTGTCTGGAGTGGACTTTTAAAAAATTAAATACCAGTATATCCAATGGCTTTTCATTTTGTGAAATTTGCAGTAATCAGAGTATATCCTTTGTTTATGCAACTTTTAATAATAAAACAGAAAAAGAAATTACAAAAACTACCTCCCAGACATGTTTGTTTTTTTTTTTTAGAGGATAAGTGAGAGAGAATCAATGAAACTTTGCATAAATGCTATACTTGCAAGAACAGAAAAATTTAGAAACTAAATGTATCGTAAGTTGACAAAAGTCTCTGGTGCATTAAAGCCAACAAAGATGTGTTGCAATACAGCTTTCCTAAATGTTTAGCTTACTTTAGAAAAAGAAAATGTTAACACTGTAATTATAAACTGTTAATACTGGTTTGTATTTGGAGGCCAGGACTGAAAATGATATAAACAAACTGTTGTTACAGAAATTTCTTCTTTGGTTAACTCTTTCATTCTACCTGTATTTACCAGAAAGTGTGGTATGATAAAAAGGAAGAAGTTGAACACCTGAAGGGAATAAAGCCTAAGATCACCTCAAGTCTTAGTTTATATACTTGATGGTGCTTTGACATGCAATCAAAATTAAAATTTGATTTTAATAGGAAGTTAAGTTTTCATTAATCTGTTTTAAGAAGGAATTTCCAATGAAAACTAGGAAGTCATAATTGGATAAAGGTCCTGATTTTATTACTGTCAAAAAATTACTTAGCAGAAATACTTGCATTTAAACTTCACAGTTATAAAGCTTAATCCATAGGCAGTTTTTCAAGAATTTCAAAAATTATAGTAGATAATGAAAAATAGTAAAAACATGACTTTAGATTTACCTGCTCCCCTCAAACTGTTACATCAAGGCTATTTGAACAGAGGGTAACAAGGAAAGAAATATCTAAGCCCATTTGTTGGCATGGAAGCCAATTGACATGGCCTGGCCACAATCACACTAATAAATTCCTTTACATTACAGATCGGGGTGGCTGCATCCAAACTTTCCCCTGGGAATGGTCCCTTGGCATGTGCTAGTTCCCAGACAGATAGTGCAATTTGACATGAGTCAAAAGGGCACCAGGGAATAGATTAACAATTTAACCATACAGATAACAGTTCTTGGGCTGCTGCCCTGGTCCTGTCCACTTCACTAGTACAACTATAGTCAAAGATTCTGGGTTCAAGATGTTTTACATACCAATTTTGAAAATGGAAAATCTCAGAATCTCTACATTGTGTGGGTGTATAACAGATATTAGAGGAAATAACACTCCTATATTTCATTATGCAGTTAGAGACACCCCAAAAATTCCTCTTCCAAGTAATGTAGAATTTTATGAAGAATTTGCTCTCCCAGATTCTCTGTTCTCTCTTCTTCTCCATGAAGTCTTGATAAAATCTGGTCCCCAAGCCAAAAAGACAAGGAATTTTAACCAAGGCTTTAAGCAGACTTCCTGAAATGTATCCAGTTCACATGGAACTAAGCTGAAGGAATATCTAGCCTGAGCTCTTCCGGATTGTGGGGATCACCTAGACGACTCAATTTTTATCCATGTTTGAAGTAACACTGTGACTGGACAGTAAAGTGCAAGAAAAAGCTGACAAATGCAGTAAGTTTTCATCTGAAAGAGGACATATCTACCTATGTACAATAAGTAATACATTGTCATGTAAAAGGAAGTATGCAAAAATTCACTTTTTTTTTCTTTGTTGTTCAAAGCAACTTTTTCCTGCTGCTGCTGCTATCGTTTTATTTTCTTATTCAGGTTTCAAGGATGGTTAACTACATTTTAGTCTATGCTGTTATAAAAGGCTTTAGTGCTCTTTTTTACCTTTTCCCCAATTATGTGGTCATGTCCTCTTCCTTGTTCTTGGCAGTACACAGTTGCTTGGCTTAGGGAGCTCATCCAAAAGCCTGTGTAATCCCATGAGTAACTGCACATGCAGAAAAGCTAGAAAACATGACCATCTCTGAAAAATTGACAGCACTGGACATGTATAACAAAAAAAAGAAAATGAGAAGGAAACACACTGATTGTATTCAAACCTAATACAGGCTTCTGCAGAGAAGAAAGGAATCTGTTCTCTGTGCAAGAAGAGGATAGAACAAAAAATAATGGGCTTACATTGCTGCAAAGTTGATTAAAATTAAACACTAGGGAAATCATTCCAGCAGTACAGATAGTGCAGGACTGGAACACATTGCTTAAGGAGAGTGTGGAATTACCATCATTGCAAGCCTTTAAAACAGCTGTTTTTCCAACAGCTGTCCACAATGTCCTTAGCAGAGCAGGTTCTGCCTTGGGGCAATGCAAAGTACCACATGACCTCTCAAAATCCTGTTTCAGTTCCATTTTCTGTGACTGCATGATTGGCTTCAACAAGTTGTTAATCCATGGCCTGTCACATTACACGATAAGTAGAAGTTAAGGAAAGAGTCACCATCCAAAAGAAATATCAGCTTGTTTTCTATGCAACCTAAGCCTGATTTGCCTGATTTCATCACACAGGCCTGAGTGGGAGAAGAGAGACTGAGTCATAGGATGCAGGAGTGAGTTGTGTCTGTGACAGGAAGAGTTCTCTCTGAGAACCACAGATTCTTGTGCTTAATTTTTCTTCTTCCTAATGAGTATAATTCTTTCCTAGAACTAATGACTGTGATTCTCCAGATGGAAAACTTTGCAGAAGTATTATGACATTACTGTTCTCTCTTATTTACAGACTCCTGTCCCAAAGTATTCAGCAAAGATGGTATCTAAATGCAAATCCTTCAGTTAGGCATATGAAAGAAAGTCTCCTCTAGAGACTTTCTAAAGTACTTATCAAAGAACAGTTTCTGCTGGCAAGTTAAGGAACTTGTTATTTTCAGGAGCAGTTTTTTCCCTAATCTTCAATAGCAGTAAGTAAATTAAATATGCCAGGGGCCACTCTCTGGCCTCCAAATCAAAAGTCAAGGCCAGGCTTCCTCCATACTATTAAATTACTTGACCCTACAAAACACCTTTTGGAAGAGTTCCTGCTAAATCCCGAGTTGTAGTAGAAATTGTTCTGAAATGTGTTGATTGACCTTGTTGAAAAATCCAATCAGAGAATTAATGGTGTAGCTGCTAAAATTTCAGTGGCTGGGAGTATTTACTAGTTTTATTTAAGCTACAAGTGTGGAGGGCACATAATGGCTAAAAATTTGGTAAAAGCTGCATAGACAAATTGAGATTGAACTCCACCATGAAGTATGTTGAGTATAAAGAGAAGCAGAGAACATTTGAATATACAATCACAGAATCATAGAATGGTTTAAGTTGGAACGGACCCCAAAGATCATCTAGATCCAATCCCCTATCGTGGGCAGGGACACCTTCCCCTAGATCAGGTTACTCAGAGTCCCATCCAGCCTGGCCTTGAACACTTCAAGGGATAGGAAGTCCATAATCTCCCTGTGCAACCTGTTCCAATGCCTCACCACCCTTCTAGAGCTTCTTCCTAATATCTAATCTAGACCTGCTGTCTTTCAGCTCAAGGCCATTCCTCCTTGTCCTATCACTTTATACCCTAGACAAAAGTCCAGCTCTCCTGTTGCCCCTTTAGGTACTGGAAGGTGATATAAGGTCCCCCAGGAGCCTTTTCTTCTCTGGGCTGAGCAGTCCCAACTTTCAGCCTGTCTTCACAGGAGAGGTGCTTCAGCCCTATGACCAACTTAGTGACCTCCTCTGGACTGATTCCAATGGGTTCATATCTTTCTTGTGTTGGGGACTGCAGAGTCAGACACAGATGGAATCCAGATATGAAAAGCACCTTTTCCTTCAATTCTGTTCCTATGGCTTTGTGTGTTTGGACAATATTCACTGTTTTGGTAAGCTGAAGATACTCTTTACAGCTTTCAAGGAGACTCATGAGCCTGCTGCTGAAGAAGTGTACACCTCGGTGATAAGGGGCTTTGCAGGAGGCAGTTGAGTACATGGGGAGGAAGGTTCTAAGAAGACTGATAAATTCCTGCAGATGCAGCAGTAAAGATAATCTTGGTTCAGTCATAAAAATCCTGTTAAAAATTAACAAGCACCTGAATTTTTCCTTTTCTCAGATAGATTATCTGTGCCATGGTGAAGTCTGGGGGCATAACCCCCAAGTTTATCTGAGAAACATACTTCCAAGACCTTCTTCAGTACATCAGCAGGGCGTGCAAATAAAAGAATTCACATAAAACCAGGGAGATTTCAGGAGATACCTGCTCCTCAGGTAAACACTGCACAATCTCACACTCATTAGGGGATGAGTCAAAAGAGAAATATCTAGGAAACTGATACAGCAAGAGTAACTAAATGTAAAACTATTCCAAGAACTCAATTTAATATTTAGGGATATTATTTAGTAAATTTAAGAAACTAGAAAAGCATTTACTTATCAAGCCTTTTTTTTTTTTTTTTTTTTTTTTGGCAAAGAAACAAAGTGAAGGATACCTAAAGGGTTCAGTTATGGTGGAAAGAGAGCTTAAGGACAATAGGAAAAAAGCAAAGCAAATTGGACTATTTGTATTTGGCTACAGAAGGAACTAAGGCAACAAGATAAAAAGACAGCAAGAGGTACCAGGTTGAGAACTTGGTGTTATGATTGTGTAGGCAAAGTTCCCAGGACAGTTGTGAGGGAGAGAAGGCCCCAGGAGAGCAGTCACAGGGAATTACCCATTTATAGAGACAGTTTTGGTTTAGGGAGTACTGTATGGTAGAAATGATTGATACACATTTTATTTATTTACAAGTACCATGGTTACCCAGACGAGTTTTGGTCTCTGTGTTCTGGGCACTAAGGGTAGATGAGGCTGCCCACACCTCAAGAAGCAAACAGACCATTCAAATGGGGTAGGAGGTTTAGATTCAGCTGGAAAAGTTATCTCAGCACAACAGGAAGCTGAGACAAAACCACAGAGGTTCATCAACCTGAGCTTGCCTTAGCCTCAGGACAGAGCAATGTCTCAAACTCAAATATACACCTTCTTAGCCATAAGAACACAAGATGCTAGAAGCATTTTCGTCTTTAAAACAAGAATATGGTCACCACCCATGGCTGGAAGTTCATTACTGATGCTTTGAGATAGGTACTACCCCTGGTACCTGTGCTGTGCTGCGAAGATCCCAAGAAGAACCAAATAGATATTTCCAAAGAAGGCTTGATCTTTGTATCCACCAGCCAGCAGACCTATGAAATGTCTCCCCAAAGGATGACATAGATGCAAAACCTTACATGGGCTCAAGGGGAGACTGGACAAGGACACAGAAAAGAAATACACTGAGAATTAGTGACTCAATAAATTGTGTCAAATGCAGGAAATCCACTAAAAATAGTTGGAATCTCAGAGAGTATTTGGGGTTGTTTTTGCATCTCTTTAGGTGTTCCCTTGCCCAGTGTTACAGATGGTGTAACTGTTCTTATGATGTGTGCTGGAGCAGCAGCTGAGGAACATCCTGATTCATACATGGATTATGTCCAAGGTGCACGTCTTGGTCTTGTGTAACAGGGACCACATGGCTCCACATGAAGCAAGAGCATAGCACGTCAGCCTCCTTCTTTCCCATTTCTTTCACCCCTCCTCCTCAGCAATACTGTGGAAGCAGATGTTTATGTTACTCCTCCTTGGGCCAAAGAATGAATGATGTCTGCATTAGTTTGAAGGAATCCCTCTTTGAAGGAATTCCTCTTTGAACTGCTTTTTGACTTCCTACATAAAGGTCATTCATCCTTGCACAGAAAGCAGAAGAACCAAAGCTTATGGATGTATATCTGAGTATTAACATTAAAGCAGAGATTGATATTTATTACTTGTTTTGAGTGTCAAGAAGTAAAGTTGGAGTTCTGAAAACTAGTCTCATAGGTATTGGTTAAATGGAAACATAAAGGAGTCGTATTGAACTAATTCATCATGTGCACTACATTTTACTACTATTTCCTAAAATTTTCAAGTTTATTTCTATACTGAGAAGAAAGCATAAAACAGCATACTGCAGTGGAAAAAAAATAACACTGTTGCTAAAGGAATAGTGATAAGAAGATCATTTGATAGAAGCAAAGAGCAACACATAGAGTTGCCACTTTGGACAAACATCAGCTGTTCTGCTTAGACCAGTCAAGAACCAAGGGACACTCTTCTCTCTACTGTCCAAGAAGTTTTTATTTTTAAATAATCTAAAATACAACAACTTTTGCATATTTTTCATGAGCATATATAAATTTATATAGATGCATATACATATATTTATATTCCAGCACGCACACACACACAGACACATATATATTTTTGCAACTATCTATCTAGGAATAACTACTGTGTATATTAAACTTATTGAGGTATGTGTTAAGTAAGTAGAAATTACTCATTTTTATAACACACTATAATCCAGAATGTGAGGAGGTAAAAATATAGTTCAGAGTTAGGTAAGATTTGAAAAAACTGTGGGTTAGACAACAAGTGCTACAGACAAAGCCAAGTGCACCAGAAGCTACCTATTTTTCAGGTTTCCATCAAGTTTAGAAAAGATTCTGTATCATCAACTTTTTAATTTCTTTTTTGTTGTTGTTGTTTTTGTTTGTTTGTTTGTTTGTTTGTTTTGTTGTTGTTTTTGGTTTTGGTTTTGTTTTGTTTTTCTTTCTTCACAGCATGACTGATCATTTTCAGAATATCACTAGTCTATTACGTCTATTACGCAGAGCAGCTCTTGTGTATATGAATAAAGTTTTAGGTACTTGTTGTGGAGATAATTCAGAGCATTGTTAAAAAGTTTTAAACCTAGCAAGCCATGTTAAGTCTCAATTTTGATCTTATCTTGGTTTCCCATTGTCTGTGTGTGCATTTATGCGTCCCCTTATATGTATACATTGTATTCATATGCCTTTTTAAATTTGTTCATGCTAGATGTTTGGATAACATTGCATATCCTTGAAAGATATAATCAAATCACATTGAAGTGTCTTTTTTAAAGGATTTTGCTATTAACGAAAATCCAGAAAGAAATGTATATTCTTACAATCTTCTAAATGCAGTCGGCAAACAGGTTCAATAGAGCTCAGGTTCTGCTTCCAATTCAATTTGAATCCAGCTATAATCAGTAGATCACAAAGGTTTTATATATGTATGTGTGAGTATGTATAAAATGCACAAGTCAGTTTAAACACTGAACATATTTTTAAAATTAAGTCTTAATTTCCAGCTCCATATTTACTAAAATAAATAAAGTCTACAGTACAAATATATAAGTACAGCCTGACATCATGGAAATAAGTTTGACTTAAATGAAAGCTCAAGTTCACATATTTTCCAGTCTATACCTGGAAAATATCACCTTTTATTGCAATCTATCTGTAAGGGCTGGTTTATAAGAATTAATGCAAATAATAAGAGGTAAAGTAAGATTAAATCACCAAGGTTTCCCTCTACATGAAAATGTTCAGATTTTTCAGACCCATGTACTATTACTGTCTATGAGCCTGGAAAAAAACCCTGATATAAACACAGAATCCAAACCACAGAACATGACTTGTTTAAAAAGTTAAATTCTGTGAAGTAAGGCAGGAAACGAGATTTATCCTTCTGGGATTTTTTTGGCATGAGCAACGAACTAGGCATGCTCAGTGCATGTCATATCCTTCATCTATCACTGCTCTCTGAAGTAAATCAATTTTTTTTTAAACTTAAACCAAGAGAAGGCAACACAGCCACCACCTGAAATGTGTAGAAATCCTTCTGTTTGACATGGCATTAAACAGAAGAAGGCAAATTACAGTGTGTTGCCTTTAAGGATTATTGTTGCACATTTTGTGCCTTCTGGCTCTGGCAGTATTTGTTCCTCCAAGTGAAATTAGCAGGGCCCAATCCATTTTGCAACACTGTAAAAATAAATTGCTGCACTTGATAAGTGAATGTTAAACTCGTCACTCTAAGCTAACTGCAAATTGTTTTTAGTGTCTTCAGGATGAATTGGCAATCTCTGATTGGAGCTATGCAGAAGGTCAGCTTTGTCTCTTTGAAGCCAAGTTTAGGTTGCAGCTCAGGAACCAGAGCAAACACTCCTGATCATGGGAAGGAATATTTCCAACACAGTCCAAAGCTTCCAGATTAGACAACATCAAGTAAAAAATCTGGGATCGTGCTAACACTTCTATTACATCATGTTACACTTGTAAGACAATACTATTTAAATATCAAGATGACCTGAAGTGCTTGCTTAGGAAACTGGAGAGGAGGAAAGTGGTACAATAAGGAAAAACATGAGGAAAGGATCTCTGATTGGCCATTTTTCCTATGCAGTCAGAAGTGCTTGCTCCTGCAACCATCCTTGGTGCCAGCCTCTCAGGACATTTGAACCCCAATTGAATGTTGTATCCTCCTTCAGATATCTGCAGGACTGCACCAAGAAGGAAACGATGGTGTAAAACCATCACCTTTATTTGGGCAAAAATTTGGCATTAGGTGCTTTATGTACACAGCCTATTTGGCACTACAGCTGGAACTCAGCAGCTTTTACTCATGCAGACTTGTAAATCTGGGGGTCTGTCAGTCAGTCAGTCAGTCAACTTTTTTGTTGGAAAGTCCCACTTCATAAAGTCAGCATGTCTCTTGGGGAACCTGGCATTTTGCTAAAATGACAAGTGTTTTATTTTTACGGGGAAATACTGAAGCAATGTATTTCTTATTATCCACCTCAGGATGCCTGCACAGAGACAGTTCAGGTGACCTGCAAGCCCAGGCAGGCTGCTGGAAGGAAAGTGCAGGGCTGGAGGAGTCAGCTTCAGCTTTCCCCATGTTGCCTCCATCTAGATACTTCTGCAGGACCTGGCTTGGGCCAGAAATGGAGCAAATGGCTCCTCACATGTGTGTAGAGGACCCCAGTCAGATCCTCAAGTACACCTGGCAGTCCTTCCCCAGCTCTGGCAAGTAGAGGGAAGAAAGTACAACTCCACTGCTGTTTTTAAGGGAAGCTTCCTGGAAACATTGTGAGGAAGAAAAAAAAAAAAAATACCTGAAACAATTCTGTCTGTTTATTATTAAGGAATCAATAAAATAATGTCAAATGGTAGATTTGAGAATGAGTCAAGAAAAGAGAGGCAAAAGAAGATGCTGGTTGGGATATTTCTCTTCAGCTCCCGTTTTGCAGATGGGTTCCTTTTTTCTGAGTGGTTTTGTTAACAAGCGGGAGCAGTGAGAAATTTTCACCTTCTGCAGAAAGCTCAGAGAAATTGAAAGATTTCCAGCACATGCTTATTACATGACAGTGCAGCCTTACAAGTGGTCTCAAGTGGCCAGAGGGGATGAGACAGTAGTTTAGAAACTCAGCCTCTGTAGGCCCTGGTCTTTCTCTTCCAAGACTGCAGCTACAGATGCTTTCTCCAGCAGAGACTTTTGTGATAATGGACACCTCCTCTGGGACCTGGATTAAGCCCAAGTCACTATAGCAACAAATTTTACGGAGTCATTGCCAGTAAATATTATGGTAATTTGTTACTGAAATCTAGTCATTATTCATGGTCTCAGCATCAAATATAATGAAGAAACATATTTAATGGTGACTTTTCTAGACCAGTCCTTGCAAGTTTCTGCAGGTAGCTGACAACATTTTAAAGCACATAATTAAATAAGAACAGAGATCTGTAATATAGCAAAAATGCACAGTATGACTGAAAGTTATAATGGCACTCCAAGATATTTTTGGGGGTTTAAAGTGAAAACCTTTCCAAGAAAAGGACAGGAGATATCCTGGAGGTTTAAAATAGTTTCTTTTCTAAGACGACAGAGATAATAATAAGTCAATTATGTAAGCTGGATGAGTTTGTCCACTGAAACACTGTTACATATTGCCTTTTTCTTTGCCTCACCAGTTTTACTTAGAACTTACAAAGCAAAAGCTCAGACAGAACATCTACAACTCCTGATAAATCAGTTTAATAAATTTTTTCACCCTTTTCACCATTCATTCTTTTTAATTTTTTCCTTCTTCCTCCTCCTCCCTTCCTCTCCTGAGACACAACATCTCTCACTTTAAAATTATTCCTATTGCTAGTAACAAGAAACTGGTACATGATCAGCTGAAACTTCTAGAGAATAGCTTTCAATTGTGGTGAAAATGAAGAAACATTTAAAATTATTCTGGTATTACTGGAATTGCTATTCTCACAAAATTTCCAATTAACTTTCAATCAAGTATGTCATTTCATTTATCTCAGAAATTATCTGCTGAGGTAACTCTGAGTGTTTAACAGCAAAATTTGGATCAGGAATTGCCTTTTGATTGGCATTCTTTGTAAGATAAATACTTTATTGTACTTCACAATAATATAAGCTTAATGATGGAAAGGTGCTTTTGCTTCACTGTCATGATATTGGAGAACTGAAACTAGTTTTGCCAAGCAAACAGATCAGGATAGCCTGAGAAAGCCCCACAGAAACTGTAAAATATAGAAAACTAAAATGCAAGCAAACTAATGCATTATGGATTATTTTGCTTTGTCTCTTAATTTCTGAGACATAACAGTGCACACAGGTTACTAAATCAAAATTTTCCTTGCTATAGCAATCATAAAATCATAGAGTGCTCTGGGTTGGAAGGAACCTTAGAGACCATCTGGTTCCAACCCCTCTGTAGAGGACACCTACTAGTCCAGGTTGCTCCAAACCTCATCCAACCCGGCATTGAATGTTTCCAAGGGTGGGACTACCTCTCTGGGAAACCTGTACCAGTGTTTTATCAGGCTCATTGTAAAAATGTCTTCCCTACATCTAATCTAAATTGACCCTCCTTTGGTTTAAAAACATTATGCCTTGTCCTATTGCTAGAGGCCATGCTAAGGAAGTCTATCCCTGCCTTTCTTATTGACCCCTTTTTAGGTAATGGAAGGTTATATAATTCTTCCTGGAGCATTCTCTTCTCCAGTCAGAAGAGCCCTAACTCTCTCAGCTTCACAGGAGAGGTGCTCCATCCTCTGATCATCTTCATGGCTTCCTCTAGACTCGCTCCAACAGGTCCAGAGGATGGGCACCCCAGAGCTGGATGCAGTGCTTTGGGTGGGGTACAAGAAGAGTGGAGTAAAGGGGAAGAATCCCCTCCCTTCACCTGCTGGCCAGGCTTCCCTTGATGCAGGTTGGCTTTCTGGGCTGCAAGTGCACATTGCCAGGTCATGTTGAGCTCCATGTCCACCAGCACTCCCAAATCCTTCTCCTCAGGGCTGCTCTCAATCCATTCTCTGCCCAGACTGTACTTTTGCTTGGGATTGCCCCAACTCAGCTGCTGGATCTTGAACTTGGCCTTGTTGAACTTCATGAGGTTCAACACAGACACACATCTCCAGCCTGTCAAGGTTCCTCTGGATGACATAATTTCCCTCCAGCATGTTGACTCCACCACACATCTTGGTGTTGGCAACAAATTGGCTGAGGTATCCTCTGTTCATGTTGCAAGAAAAGATATTAGACAGATCCAATCCCAACATAAACCCCTGAGGATCACCATTTGTCACTAGTTTCCACTTGGACATTGAGATGTTGACCATCCACCCAATTCCTTTTCCCCAAGTGGTCCATCTGTCTAATCCATGTCTCCAGTTTAGAGACAAGGATGTTGTGCAGGACAGTGTCAAATGCTTTTCATAAGTCCAGGTGGATGATATCAGTTACTTTTATTCACCAACACTGTAACCCTGTCATAGAAGGCCATCAAAATTTTCAGGCATGATTTTCCCTTAGTGAAGCCATGTTGGCTGTCACCAATCACCTCCTTATTTCCCATGTGTCTTAGCATAATTTCCAGGAGGATCTGCCCCATGATCTTACCAATCACCGAGATGAGATTGATTGGCCTGTTGTTTCCCAAGTTTTCCTTTTGTCTTTATGAAAAGATGGGGTATGTTTTCCCTTTTCCAGTCAGTGGGAACTTCATCAAACTGCCATAGTTTGATGTTTCAGTTTCTTGTTTTCAAACAAGATGAATAGTGGCTTAATCCCTTCATCTGCCAGTTCATTCAGGACCTGCGGATGCATCTGATCAGGTCCCATGGACTTTTGCACCTTCATGTTCCTTAGATGGTCTTGAATATGGTCAGCTTCTAGGGTGGGAGAATGGGGATTCTATCCTTCATTCTCCGAGAATCAATCTTGATTGAATCCTGAAAAGACAAGAATTTTTTGTTCTACTATGGAAAGTCCTTTAGCCCAGCTGGACAAAGAAAATATCCTTCATATCTCTTCTTGATCAACAACAGCTTTTCTGGTTTTGGTGGGTTTGGGAATTAGATTTCATTTTCTAATACAAAAAGTTGAGGGGTAGAAATTACTTTGAGGTGTTTTCACATGTCCAGCTCTTCTCACTTTTTATTGAAACTTCTCCTGCAGTGCTTACACAGATATGTCAAAGGTGGAAATGAAAAAACTGGGTTCTTCCGTACCATGTAAAAGGGGTTGATGTTGATTAGGGTCTTGTGCTTCAGAGCCAAGCAGCAAAAAATTCTATCAAGTGAAGAACTGATTAACCTGCCTCACAGGAAATTTTCTTCTTCTAGTAGCTGAGCTTACCTTCATCTCTGCAGTATGAATATAGATGACAGTGGGTGTACATGCTGTGAAAAAACTTATGCCTGAACAGAAATGGAGCCACAGGTCAGAAAATAGAAAAAAAAGTTGAAAGTCAGAAACAATCCTGCCTTTATATATATATATATTATTTGATTATTCTATGACTGAAAAAAAAGTGCTTTATCCTTTTTCATTTATGAGCTCCACTTCATAAAAGAATTATGTCTGTGTAATGGAAGATTTTTTTCTTTCTGGGGTAAAATTGTTGGTCAGCGAATGTACATTGACAAATATTATTTTAAAAGAGTTTTTTTGCAAACAACAGTGTCTGTTGGTGATGTAATCACAATTCAAATCATATTTGGGGTCAATATTTTTGTAGGATTTATAATCTAGTCTTGTTTCCATAACAGAGATTGATTTTGACTAGCATACAATTGTTTTTTACTTCAGTGATTGTTGAATTAATGAGTACCTTCAACATAAATGTCTCTTCCCTTTTTTTATTTTCCTTTTGATTTATGACACTAAAACTTGAAGCCACATACTGACTTAGGCATAAAAATCAGAATATCTGTGGTGCAATTTGATAGTACATTGAAGATCACTTTCTACTTCTGTGTGTCAAGACCTACTCATGTTAAAAGACTGTAGCATGAGAGCTTGGCCTGCAGAGCTTTCTCAAACACACCACCTCTTTCTAGGCTTACATGCAAAGGACAGAGCTGTAAAGAACAGGATTTTAGAGCATGCAGAAGTCCAAGCTGAAGTATTACCCGTGCAGGATGCTCCTTAATCCCTTGTCCAGTTACCCAGACAATGACCTCTAAAGACAAAAAACTTGGACAGTACCTGCACAGCATTTTGTGGCAGCATGACACAGTATAACAAATACGTGAGCTTAACATTGCTTCTTGTCTTGGCAGAACTGCAGCAACTCTGGTGTTGTTCCTAAAGCAGTACATGGGCAGGCAGCAGAGCCAGGAGAGATGCAGGTGTGGAGCGGGGAGCATAGGTGGGGCTGCAGGAGCAAGAGACTTCAGGGAAAAGCCATCATCCTGCAGCCAGGATGAACCTTCCTCCTGCTGCCTGCAGATGTGATGAAGGTATGAGTTACTGGGGCTGGAGCTGTGGTTACAACTTATACCACAGCTCAGTTAATGCATGATGCTGGTTAAGTAGCAGCAACCTGATCATGTGTCTAGGCTGTAATTGGTGTGGCTTTGTCTACTGTGGTGCTATCTGATCTGGTAAGGGAGATGACAAATATATGGATTTATTTAATTTCTTCATTTACATTTACGACAATTTAAAAAGATGCCTTTCCAAGGCATCTAACCTCCCCCCGCCCCCACATTGTTAATAATTCTATAAAGTAAAAGCACCATTAAAATAATCATTTCCACATGCACTGAGTCAGCCAAGTGCCTTCTGAAACTCCTTCCCACTCCTTTATCATTGTGGGAAGCCTACAATCATCCCTCTCCAAAATCTCTATCAGAAAAATGTCTGGACAGAGTGATGCTGCATAGCAAGGCTGTAAAACGTCTTTGTGGAAGGCACAAATCTTTTTCAGAGCACAACCAGATAGCATGAATTTATGTCATTTTCAACCTGTAATCTAGAGCTGTCTTTGAGCTGGGTGCCAAAAAAAAAAGTTCCCATTAATACTCTCTTTTTCACTTAATGGTTGTTTCTTCCAGGAGTTTAACTCCAGGCAACAGTGAATCAGTTTTCCTAAGTTCCCTCACCCCACTACAAATGGCCAGTTTGCACTGGGGACTGCTCAGCTCACCATTGGCATGATATGACAGCATTCTTCCCACAGATCTGAGAGTGAGAACACCTTGATTATACCAGGTTTTTGTTGCAGTGTCCCCAGTACACTGATGTTCTGGCAAAGGTCTCATATGAGTCTCGTCTTGTGCAAATTTTGTTCAAATTACACCAGATAATGTAATAGAGATGGTGACTTTAAACTGAGCAATTCTCAGTTTCTGTCTCTGTGTATAGACCTGTAGAAGTGCCATCCCCAAAGTCAAACTGTTCTGGGATACCAGAGGATTGGTAGAGCCCATTCTAACAGAAAGTATTACATATTACTCATTAATTCAAAGCTATAAACATGTAAACATGTATGAATGAAAAAACCTAATCATAAACAATAATATTGAGATAAAAAAATAGATTAAAATTGGCAAAGAATCCAGGCTGACTGTTTCTGAGAATCAGAAGAGTTAGTGGATAGCCTCTCAGGAACCATACTGGGAGTAAAATACCCTATAACTTTTAGATGATGAGCTTAGAAAAACTTGTGCAATAGGAGGAGACCTGATTGTGATCCCCCAAACCAGACCTTACTGCAGCCTTATTACAGACACAAAATAGTAAAATATGAATTTGGGATAAAATATATTTATGTGTGAAATGTATCTATGTTAGCACTTAGCATTATTGCTTATAGTATCATACTGTGTGATGGTTCTAAGTGCAATAACCACTTGTACCTATGACAAGGTCTGCATTCCCGGAAGACTTTCCAATTGAAGCTCCTCAGACTACCCTAGTCTTGGCAGATCCCCTCAAGTTCAGGAGTGCTCTTCAGAGGTTCCTCCACCCAGCTGCAAGTCACTCTGAATCTACACAGATGTGTAGATTGAACATATTTACTGAATGAAGATGTACAAGAGCATTAATTAATCAAGAGGTACACAAATGGTTTAATAGGTTCCCTAAGAGGCTGTTGAAGTGAAGTGAATCCTGCTTTGGGTCAGAGAGGAAGAGCAGGTTTTTTACAGAGGTTTCTTTCCATCTCAGTTACTCTGCTCCAACTTTGTGAACATTGAAATATCTTTTAGTAAGCCATGATCTCACTCAAGTTGCATCAATCCTGCCATGTTTGTGGACTAGCAGAGTAGCAAGACAGAGACATGTGCCAAAAGAAAAAAACAAATTGTCATTTACTAAATAGGAAATCATCTTTCCTCCTGAAAACCACAGTGCTAAAAAAGGAAAATGTTTCTTTTCCTAATAGCTTTGTGATTATGATATATAGAGGCAATAAAATCCCAACATGCAGAGAAAAATCTTTCTTTTTCAGAAAGCGGCAAATTGTTGTAACCCAAAGTAATTCAAGAAACACAACCATTTCCTTCAATCTTTCTCCTCAGCAGGGAACAGTGTTCCTAGGGAGGGGTAATGAAGCTCAGCTGAGCTTTGGAGAAGGTCTATAATAAACTGTCCCTGCATTACACATTTCTCAAGCTCTTATACTACTGTATTAAAGAATAAATAATTCTGCCACATAGACATCAAGCCTGAAGAGACAAGCATGAAAAAGGATCACTTTTAAGTGATTCTCTTCTCTATGTTTTCTCAAATATGATTCTCACCTGTGCCAAGAAAGAATAAAATTTAACTTTTCTAATTTAAAGACGGGCGTATGCTGAGGGATGGTAGGGAGTTGGGTTTATATGTATTAGTGTATTTCTATTTCATAAAAGAAAAATATTTAACAATGGAAATAAAAAATAATATTTCTCCCATCTCCCCAGTTTTTCTTAGGTTCTAGTTACTTCATAGTTCAGCTTGGGAATGGCTTTCCCCCACTGTCTCCTTCCTACAAGCAGGATCCTATAGGACTGATCCCTTCACTTTTCCATGTTTTGAATTACCTTTGCTAACTATCAAATACTAATTTATCTCAAATTGAAGTTTCCTGACCTACCAATGCTATTTTTTTCTTATCTCCACCAGAACTGCACCCACAGATGCATAGTATGCATCATAAAGTTTTCTCACAACAACAACACTCTTCTGAGATATTAATTTCCATTTTTAGCCTACCTTTATGACTGTTTCTGAGTTACATACACAGAACTGGATGTAACAATCACCTATCTCCTCAACCTGCTCCTTCATTTCCCAATAACACTTAACTTTTAAATTCCCCTGGAGATAAAATTTATGTGCTTTACAGGAGTCTTAACAAAAAAGGTTGGTTTTGTCACAGAATTATGTGATGTTCTCTTTTTTATTCTTTCTCCTTTCACATGCAGGGGGGATCCTCAGTGCCTAATCCCATACTAATGCAGCAGCTCCAAGTTTGTTGGTTTGCACACAGATGGTCACACAAGTGCCAAGTGCATTGTTGAATGTTACATTGTGCAGTCAGTTTACTGTCAACACTTTAGATGTCACATTTGGCACTGATAGAGTCTAAAGGGAGTCAATATGTTGTTGCTAAGCTTTTATGACCTAAATATTTTTGAGTTTATTTGAGGTACTCTGCAGTTTCTTTATTTTTTCCTATATGTTAAAGATAGGGAGATACTCAGTTAAAGGGCAAGAGGCAGTCATTAAAAGAAAACTCTGGGGGATGTGGAAAAAAAATGCTCATAAGAGGAATTAAGGGCTGGAAGAAATTGACCAGAGAGACAATGGAATCTCCAACTCTGGAGACTTCAAAAGCCTAATAGAATAAGACTTAGAAATGTGGTCTAAGATGTTAGCATGTCTTTTGAGCAGAAAGTTGGATTCTTGGCCTCTGGAGCTCCCTACAACACTGATTTTTTTTTCCTGTGATTCTAAGGTAGAGCTTTTTTATGCTATTTAGCTGCTGCAAGGGTGTTTTTTGGGAAGAGGACAGGGTTCCTGAGTTTTCTTTCTTGTCATCTCAGAGCCTGGGTTTACAAACCTTCCAGGCATGCTGCAATGACCATTTCTTCGCACAGACTTTTAACGCCTCAGCGATCAGACAGAGGTGCTGTCAGAGGGATTTAGGCGAAGGTTTATGACATCGTCAGGTAGCACTTCTGAGGGAGGATATTCAAAAGCACCTTGTATTGGCCTAAATAGTTCCACTGACATCATGGGGTATTTAACCATGGATGTGAAAGGCAGCAGTGTTAGGGCAAAGCCTTGTGCTTTAGAAAATCCTGTGTTTTGGGATAGTCTGTGGTTTGGAAACCCCATAATTAGAAACTTAATGAGTCAAACTATCATAATGAACATTGTGAATTTCCTAGCTAAGCATATTAAATTTTAGGAAGTGCCTCTAACTTCCCACAGCCACCAAAAAAAAAAAAAAAAGGGCAAAAATAAATAATTCTCCAAAGTTCTCTTTCCAAAAAACATACCAAGAGAAAACAAAAGGGGTACAAAAATATTAGAGCTACAAAGAAAAATAAAAAAGGACCTTCAAAAATAATTTTATACTATTGATAACAATACAGACTAATTTGAATAATTTTTCAAAATGACAGCTGTTTTACTAATGAATCACTAAAATATTTTTTATTCAGTCAAACAATATTTTAGAAATTGTGGTACATAGAAAGGATATCCCTTGCTGTGCAGAGAAACATAATATGTGCTCCATGGAGTAGGAAACTTTAATGATATATGCAGTTTTGTTATTAAAAGTGAGTTATATATTTTGCTGTACAGTGGAAAATTGTGACCCAGTATAACATATCTTCACATTGTTTATAACTTGAGGAAAATCAACATTCTAGGTTCTCAGTTCGCACAGTAGGAATTACATTTATTTTGGCCAAATGTAATTTATATAACTGCAAGGAACAATAAAACATGAACTTTATAGTGTTTTCTTACCTAAAAATAATATAGAGCTTGTAAAAGTGAAGAGATTATTATTGTTAAGGAAAAGACAGTAACTTAAAAGCTGAAACTCATTTTAAAGCTATGTAAAACTTACCCCAGCTCAAGTATTAAGGCACCTGTATCCTCATTTTCATTTATGCACAGTGATCTCTAAAAGTAATTTTCTCAATAGCAGCAATCACTGCTGAAGGAAAAAGCTTAGTATCCCAACGTATCTTCTCTTATTTATCAATAAGTTGGATTTGCTGGAATCCTAAGGGACTCTGAGAGATTTGTACCCTCCAGTCTCCTTTCCTTTCCTATCCTGTCCCATCCCATCCCATCCCATCCCATCCCATCCCATCCCATCCCATCCCATCCCATCCCATCCCATCCCATCCTTTCTTTATGGCCTTGTCTATATTAATACATTAAAATGCATCAAAGCACAAGTGAAGTCTGTGGAGCTGGATTGTGGCCATGTCTGCTTTTGAGTGGTTTGAACAGCCCAAAAGAATGAACTCTTTCCTGAGTGACTCTTGCAGAGTTTACAATCTAGCCTGGAGCAGGGATTATTCCACTCAATGGTAGGATTCAGTCAACTTGTTGTGGAGGAAAAAGTAATGTAAATCTTATGGACAGACTTTGTGAGTTGGTCACTGGGACAAGGACTGAGCTTTGACACTTGTTATTTATCATTTATTTTGTTATTATTATGTAATGATTAAGCTGAAATATATTTGTTGTATCAGAATGCACTTCAGTGACATTGCCAGTAAGAGAAATAAAATTTCACAAGTGATGAATTATTTTTCTTATTCTTTCTTTGATGGGAGAATATACACAGGGAGAAGTACTACTTCAGTTTTACAGACAGGGGAGATGAGTTGCAGAGATATAGAAAAGAATCTTCTAAAATTTCATGAAGGATTGTGTCAGAGCTGAGAACAATTGCCTTGGTCTGTTATTTTCCAGTCCTTTGCTTTTTTTCAGAGTTAATTTAAATTTTTTTCTTGCTCAAAGGGGACACTATACCATAATTAAAGAGAATGCACTATTGAAAGCACAAAAATAGAACAATAAAAAACATAGTCAATGCCACAAATGACAGCATAAACTGTAATCTTGCAAAAACATACCACAACTAAGTCATACATATGCTGTCAATGAGTCTTCCAAATCATGGTCATGAAGCTTTTTAATGCCATTTTTAAAGCTGGAGATGGTTGATTTTCACCTCTGTGAAGAGACCTAAATGGGACATGAGTGGTCCACAGATCTACCATTTCCTGCTGGGCCTCCTCCTTCATTCCAGCTCACCCTGTGCTCATCTGATCTGCTGCTCACACACAATAGGCTCGAATGTAGCAGCCACTTGCTCAGAGTAGATTTTTTTTGTTGTTGTTTGTTTGTTTCTAAAGGGATTAAGTTAGTGATCCAAATACTCTGATCTTACCTGATTACCATGCATTAATCATGAAAAATAAAGCATGGAATATTCTGCTTTAGTGTAGCACCAGAATATCTGATTTTTTTAAAAAAAATATTTTTTAGAAACTGCATTCCTGCTATAACACTTACAGACACAGATATTTTGCACACTTAGCTTTAGATATTTGCAGAAGGTATTTAAATTAGATATCAATAGAAAGATACAGAGATCTGCAAAGACTAAATCAAACTACTTGAACATTCTTCTAGACTAGTCCATCTCTTACCTTTAGACACAAAGCAAACCTTGGTTCTTATTTAAATACCACAGCTGCATAGTTGATGTGGGATGAATCTAGAATTTACACCTTAATTAAAACCACAAATGTAGGTCCTCTGTTGTTTGTTTTTTTTGTTTTTTGGTTTTTTTTTTGTTTTGTTTTTTTTTTTTTGTTTTTTGTTTTTTTTTTTTTTGCGGGGTGGGGGTGTTGGTGTTTTTTTTTTGGTTGGTTGGTTGGTTGGTTGGTTGGGTTTTTTTTATTTATTGTTTTTTGTTTTGGTGGGGTTTTGTTTGTTTGTGTTTTTTTTTTGGTTGGTTAGTTGTGTTTTTTGTTGTTGTTGTTGTTTTTTTTTAACAGTAACGCCAGGAGCAAGTGACGAGTTTGAAAAGTCCTTGCTGATTTTCACAAAAAGCAAAAGGCTTTCCCTTAAATTCTAGTCCTCCCATCATTTTTTATTTTTCTCAATTAATTCCTCCCTGAGAATCACTATGGATTTACTGTTGATAGGCAATAACTATGAAGCAGTATGGCTGGAAAATATATTTGAGCCCTTACAACTGGAAGCCAGTCTACACATTTTAAAATCTACATAATTTCAAATATTTTTAGTGTTAAAAAAATTACTTTTTCAGTTAAATACCAGCTTTGATGGGAAATGAGTGTTATGAGAATACTAGAGAAAATGCATCTGATGTACAGGAAGCCACTTTTCTTCCCTCACCATTTCATATCATTTGGGCTTTCTAAACCTCCCTTCAGGCAGTCCTCTTCATGCTATTAATGACAGGGTGTATTGCTGTCTCATCTGGGAGGTTTCAGACAAGTACTATTAAAGAACAAGGGCAATATCAGACACCTTGGAACTCCAGTTACAAAAGACACAACATCTCACTTGAAACAGTATTTCAGTATTTGAAAAAATACTTTCACAATTTTGTGTATCCTCCTTAAAACAAAACAAACACAACACAAATAAACATACACACAAAACCAGAAAACCCACACAAAAAACACCACTCCCTCCAAAATCTTAAGAAGCAAAGGATGCTTTAGGAAAGAACCACTCAGTTTTCCAGAGAAAAAATTAGGAAGTTTTTTTATCAGTAAGTTTTTCTCATTGGCAAGTTGAATAACTGGGACATCTGCTTTCCTTCCTTCCTTTCTGGACATCGTTGGTTATGCACAGTAATTTTATAACATCTAGAGGACATCATTATTCCAAAAGCATGGATTGTCAGTAACAGCCCCAATACCTTGACCAGGAGCACTGGGCACTCTTTTGGATAATAGAGGTTTAAATAGATTAAATAGATTAAATAGATTTCCCATTTTATTGTGGTTTTATCATTTTTGTGGTTCATTTTTGTTAATTGTCACTAATGCGTGGAAAACCCATGAAAAATTACTGAACTGCAAAGTAGCAATAAAGTGAATAAATGCAATAAAAATGAAGTAATGGATCACAAAATGTACTTTGTGTATTTATTTGGACAACTGTAGCTTAGTTTAATTTTTTAATGATGCTCTATTGTATCCAGTAAATGCTTCTAAGATCTAGTTTGTGAGCAATAATAAAACTTTGGTAGCACAAGTTCTCAAGGCATTCCTTCCTAAGGGAGGAGACAGATGGATCACATTTTTGGCATGACTTTTCTGTTTCATTTTCTGTAGGGGAAAAAGCACAGAACTTTTGAAGGAAAATGTAAAAACAAAGGGATGATTTTTGCTTACAATGAGGTCCATTTACATTATCCCAGCATTGTATAGAGTTTTTATAAACTAAATGTAAAGATACCTGAATGTATCATGAATCCAGTGTAACTACTATGAGTTGCCTATGAATGAGCCCAGCATCTCTCCTATGAAGGAGCTGGTAAATTGTAAGTGTAAAACACAAAAAAGAAATGGAATTGCTTTTGGGGTCATAGCGGGGAGGGAGAACCAACTTGTACATGGCATGAAAAATAACAGGGACTGGGGAAAGAAAATTCTCATCAGCTCTGGGGAAAAGTTCTGTTTTGAGGTCAATTCCTACTGTCTTTAATTCCTGAGGCAAAGACGACTGCTGTTAAGGAGTGCAGGGCTGGCTCCCTTTTGAAGAGCTCTATGAAATCTTTAATGTTCATTGAGTCCATCACTGGCCCCAGCAGAAAAGGTCTGAAAAAGGGGCCTGGAAACTCAGCAGCTTCTCTGAGGTCATCCTGTTCAAGGTGTGGGGTTTCCTGTCAGTGCTATGGCCAGGCAATGAGCCTCCACATCCATCAGAGAAATCCTGAGAAGAAAGAATTTCATGGATCTGAGAATATCCATAGGGGGCTCAGCCTTTTAATCAAAATACTGTTTTTCTTTCAGTATTTTCCTGTATTATGCAAGGGCAGTAAACATGTAAGAATGCAAAGTTATGTTTCCCATATGAATGTAATAAAAACATTGAAATTTCTTACTAAAATCTGGTGATATCCTTTGCACGTTGTATGGGAAATATACAGCCCTGGAAAAATGTGATTAAAATGTACTTCCTGTTGGGTTCTGATAAGATAGCACACAGTTTAGTACTCATCCCATCGTCATGTATAGAATTTTATTACTTATTACTATGTTTTGCCTATTATTTATACACAGTTGCAAATAATTGTACACATGCAGAGATCTAAATACAAATAAGTGTATATATATATATTTATATATATGTGTGTGAATTAGAGGCATACACTTTGGAATTATGAAGAACTCTAAGCTTCCTTCCTTCCCCGAGCCCATCTACATCCACTCAGCTTTATGAACAAAAGTTATCTTCCTGACATATTCTGTGTAAAACCATGCTTAAATGCAACCACAGTGAAGAGCTGTGAAGAGCCTGAGAGGAATGCAAGACTGTTTTCTTTTAGTTTATCACATTTATGATATGGGAGAGTATTTTGAAAGATTTTGAGCTCTAAAATCAAAACTAAGGGGTAAAATAGCTGGGTTTGGTTGTTGGTTTTTTTTTAATAAAAGAGGTGTAATTGCAATACTGGTATTTTAGAATGGAAAATGTTAACTGTCTGTCTAATAGATGCAAATTTTGTACTAAATTGTACCTTTTCTCTGGCAACATAGAGAAAAAGAGGTTCCTGTTTTCTGGTTCATGATATTTGCACTAGACTATGCCTACTTCTCTTCTTTTTTTTTTCTAACTGATAATGGCCTTATTTGTACAGGATATGGAACATGAGAGAAACAGCTACCTTCAATCCTAGCACCATATTCCAAAAAACATCCATGAAGCTGGACAAAATGAATGATTTCCAGTGATGTACCCACCGTAACCACTTGCAGGTCATGGCAGGCTTTGTAAGTTAACAGATTACTGAGAGAGAAAATTATTACCTTTAAACCTTACCCTCCTGGGCTGGATCTAGGAAACCACAGCTACATCCTGGTATATTGTTCAGACTGGGAACCATTTTATCACAGAAGCTCTTAAAGTTTTAGTTGCAGCTGGCATGAAACTACTCTGCTCAGTTTTAATCTATGTGAAACACCTAATGTCCAGACAGAGGGCCAGGATCATGATTGCTGTCCATTAAATTATTTCCTTTTGGTCAAATAGCCAAAACTCTGGTACGTATCGAGCACAAAATGGGACCCTCAGAAAGTGAAGCCAAATGGAAAATAGTGTCCTGTATTCAATAATAAACATGGGGAATGGATATCTCATGGAAACATACAGAAGCCTCAGAAATGTATTACAATACCTCCATTTCTTTAATGGATGAAATGGTCATTTAACTGGGTCACACAATGTGCTATGGTGAAAGCTGGGCTCACAAGGGTAGCATAAAACAATTAGTCATGTACAAGAAAAGAGCAACACTACTATTTAAAGGATTTTATATTAAAATAAACATGGTCTGTTTATTATCTCTGAGAGTGGAATTACCCCCTGTGAGCGGGATTAGACATTTATGAGACTGAATGATGAAAGCTATTGCATCATCTTGTATTAGTCTCTTTTTTATCTTTACTGACATACTTTTGCAACATGCTTGAAGTAGTAAATTGCTCTTTTAAATGCTCCATTTGATTTCATATTGGTCCAGTAAAACTCCCATACAAAGTTTTTGCATTTTAAAAAGGAAGTAGCTATCTCCTGATTGATATAAACCTGTGATACTTTTATCTATTTCTAATATCATGTGTTGTCTAACCATGTTGATCCCACACAGGGATCAAATCTGGGGCCTTACTGGCAGAAACAAGAAAGAATATAATGTTTGTCCCACAGACAGTAACGTGTTTGAACAGTTTGCTCGGTAGGAAGCAGTATTAAAGAAATTGATGGACTAAGGAGGAAGTAGGGGCCATGTTTCACATGCCGTCCCTGATTCTGAAGGATTTAGAAAATATCCACTAGTGAGCTGATTTTGAAAATAAAACTTGGTCTGAGGGTGGAATTATTGCTGGCAGGAAGAGTAGTGCAAAGAAAAAACAAGGATCTGAGACCACAATTGAATCATGTGGGACTGACAGTGGAGGAAAGCTTTCACTGTCAAAAGAACACCCCAGGCAAAATCTGAGTCTTGGGACTCTGCCACTCCCCAGATCCCCGTGTATAAGTGCAGCAGAGAGAGAGCTGCACTGACACTGAAGTTCTGTGGGTACATCTGCTGTGCCTCAAAAAAGCTATTAATCTTCAAGCCTGCAACATGAACATAGGATGGCCAGGACTCAAACTTCAGCTGGGTTCTCAAGCACAAACACAATCTGCTGATGGCTCCCCAGCCCCTTGGTCACCTCACCCTTGTTTAAACAGCTTGAACATTTCAGCTCAGGCTGAAGCTGAGGAAACAGCCAAAGGAGTGGACAGATTGTGTACAGATCATCTGGTTCAGACAACTCACACCCATTTTCAAGACTACTCCTCACCTTTCAGTGTCTCAACTTGCCTTCTATCTCTCAGGGACTAGCCTGAAAAAGTGCAAAATTACTTCTATTATCCTGTAGAAGTAAGGAGGAGGGTCATCAATATGTTTGAAATTCTAGAATTCAATTCTTGAATTGAGAGGACCTAATTTATTATTAAATAGCACATTGTTACTTTTTTATTCCAGTTTTCTTAAACCAACTGTTGCTTTTTTGGTTTATGATGCAAGTAAATATCATAGACAATATAATGTTGTTAAAAGGTAATTGTTTGGGAGAGATTCATTTTAGGATAGCCTAGCTATCCTAAAGTAGGAAGCCAGTTCCTCTGAATTAATCATAGAGCCCAAAGGGAGCTCTGCAGGAGCTTGCTGTCTCAGTGGTCTGTAAGAAGCCTGAAATGAATGTCTGCAGTCAGGCAGTGTGAATCACCTCCTCTTCGATCTCTGCCTCCCTCCTTTCTGCCATTCTTTCTCAGATGCCTCTATCTGATCTTTTAGTACAGGGAAGCATCTCAAAGTGCTTTTATTTTTCTTTTTTCCTTTTTGTAGTTTAGTTCTCCATGTGCTCTGAGATGAGCACTGCCTCCTCTCTGAGAGAAAGGGGAGGGGGTCTAGTTCATGAGTGATCAGCATGCAGCGTTCTCCTGCAAAACGTGATGTTTTGTTTAAGCATCGCTGCTGGACCTAGCACAGCTTGCAAATATTTCCCGCTGTCTACATAGCTCAGATTTCATTGTTGTCTTCAGGGTTGCTCTTCGTGCTGAACCTAATGGGAGCATTTAGACTGCAGGGAAAAGCAATCATGCACACTAAATATCTTCAGATACACAGCAATGGGACTTCTCAGGCAGGAAAAATAGGTCAAATTTCATCTGTGTTCAACAGGTGAAGCATCTAGCTTGAGTTGTGTCTATGTGACTATCATTGAGCCTTGGGATAAATATAGTTGACTTGATTATCTGTAATTAGCTGGGTATTTTTTTCTGCAGTCTGTAGATTAACCTTGTTATGCAGGCAGAGCCTGAAACTGGCTTATTGGCACCTGCAAAAATGATGCTGTGTGAACCTTGATCTCTTCATCCCACAAAGAGCTTTGTTTAAGAAGCAGAGTCATCAACCATGAATTTATATATATATATAAGTATATATATGCAATTTTTTTAGCTTGTCTTCACAAAGCTTAGGGCGGTCTCAAGCAAAAAAAGGAGTTTCATGAGTATCGTTACATGGTGGTAGCAAAAATACAGGAGGAGCAAGGTTAAGGGACATCTAAATGGCTTCACATGAATCAAGAAAGCAGAAGCAATTGCTAACTTTTTTGGCTTTCTCAGGCCCAGTTGGTCAGACTAAATGTCAAAAGTTAGGCAACAGGAGATGTCCTGGTGACCTGAAAATAGTTGTTGTTGATGTATTACAGTATTGGCATGGATAACTTAGTAGAGTTGAATTTTAGATAAATGTTATTTGTATTGCAAATAAAAATGTCAACAAAAACAAGAGACAAATATGTGAATATATACAGAGACTCTAGAGAATTTATGAGAACAGATAAACGATGTAAAAAGGGGAGAAAACAGTGTAGATTAAGTGTCTTGCCAGAAACTTCAGGGAAAAGCATCTGTAGGGGGGAAAAGTTCTGCAGAACTGGGAACTGACCCCACAACCGCTGAGTTTTAGCCTAGCACCTTCACTGCAGTGTTGTGTACACGGGGGTAAAGGCCATGTACAGCTCTGGCTTTTGGCAGTTAAAATATGCTTAAAATCCTGGCCCAGCTAAAGGCAAGAGGGATTTTACCCCTGAGAGCAGTGAGGTTAGGGGCCCTCTGACCCAGAGGAGTCAGAGGTGTCAAGGAGGTGTTGGAGCTTGTTGTTGGTGGCCACCACTGTCTCCTGACAGGCAGTTCACATGCCCTTAAAGGCTACCTGTGTCCTAAGGTATTAGACTAGATTTAAGACTCAATGGCCTTGTTCCTTCGATTCTCCCAGCCTTCACTGAGGACATAAAGAAAAAACATAAAGGTTTTATAGGAAGCACTTTTCAATTACAGAGAAACAGAACATTAGGCTCTTCAAAGAAAATAGAAACACGAATTACTTTTGTTCTTGAGGTTCACTGCATGAGACTCTTTTCTTGGCCATGCACAGTGATCTCAACATTCAGTTAGGCTGTTATAGATGCCATTTCAGCTCTTTAATCTTTTGGACATCTGAACTCACGGCTCTTGTCTCTTATCAGATGACTCAAAGTAAGGTGGCTGAAATGGGTGGAAATGAATCTGTGGGTGAAGGGAGTTCTCTCATTTTCTGTTTCTTGAGCTCTTCATACAAAGGGTCATTAGCAAAAAAAAACCAGTATAGGCTGATACACAATCATGTAATTTAATGGTTTGAGGACCCACCTCATTTCCTGTGTTGATGCCAAGGATGTGTCTATATTTAACTCACTCCTTTAAGGAACGTTTTGGCTTTAAGATCTCCCTTTAACAATGAAATCCCTAATCACTAATCTCAGAGTCATGCTTATGCTTCATCATCCTCACTGAACCTTGAACAATCTTCGATGTATTAGAAATAAACTAGGGAGGGTGGAGAATAATGGATGAGCAACTTCTGGAATTCCCCAAAAATACCATTTCTCAAAAGCTAAAAGCCTGGTTAGGAGTTTTAAAATTTGTTTAGAGGAAACAGCTCATGTCAACACAGAGCTCATGATTCAGCTTTCAAGTTTATTCAGAACTACTAAACTTTTATCTGATGAAGTCAATGGCTCACAGTATGTGCAAAGCATGCCGGTGGCCTTCAAAGCTGTGGTCAGTTGGCAAGCTGATCTGATCCCTGCAGGACAGCCTCACTCTCACATCAAAGCAAGAATTTAATTTTTTTTTTTTTTTTAGAACTTTCCCAACACTTCTACAGGAATTTTTCTGGCTTCAACATAGGCAGGACTTGCCCCCTAAATAAATATGTGCATTAAACACTGAATTAGAAGGTAGTTACTGATAACAAATTGAAGTAGCTGACCCATATTTTCAGGCTTGCATGATTATTTGTCTGAGAAGGTCACAGGTAACAATTTGACCATGACTATACAACCAGGTCAAGAATTTTATACACACATGTTCCTTGTTGGTTTCAGTCTTAGCTCACTTCCTGATCTGGAAGATCCAAATTATCTTTTTTAATTGCATCACAGGTAACTTTTAGAAATTTACTGTCAGATTGCCCATTAATGAACTACTTTTAGAATATGTAAGCCATGCTAACTATTGCTGATAAAAAGACACTGCCTGCAAGGATAGCTCATATAGGAATTTTATGGCAGATATTGCAAAATGTTAAAAGATCAGCTTATTAGTGAATACATATACTTTCTCAGAGTAATTCTTCTAAATTTGGACACAGACATATAAGAGGCATTGGAGTAACATAAGGGGAAAATGATATTTTGGTTCCACTACTGTTCAGTAGAGACAATTGAACTGGACTTGAAAGAAGTGCTTCTCGTGTTAAAAGAGCTGTGTTAGGAGCTGTTGAGCTCTAGCTCTAATTTATCTGAACTTGGCAGTCACTGATTTAATTTTGAAATATTTTGTTTGAAAATAGTAATATAAAAACAGCTGCAGCTACATGCACAAAAACTCATCCTGTGTTTAAAGTCTCTAATTCTTACCATGCATTGAGATGGCATCTGTATTTAGACAGCCAGCTAAATACTGACAGCTGTTTTTCCCAGTGTTTTTGTGGACTGATAGAGAACAAGAAGTGAAATTCTAGACAATGATGCAATAAACAAGAAACAGAATCTTCAGATCTTGCAAATCTTAAATTTGTAAATTATCAATGCTAAATGAATCTTAAATATCAAGGAGGTAGTAAAAAACCATAGGAAAATGCCAAGGCTTTAAATCTGAATGAAAAAAAGTCTTTCTGGTCATATAGTGGAAGGAAAAAGCTGTAAATACAGGGACTGGTAAATAAAAGCATAGAAACCCAGAAGCCAAACTAATTCCCTCACTTCACAAAAAAAGGCCAAACATATCTGTTAGAAAACACAAGGGATCAGATTCTTACTGCTCTGAAAGATTATATCATTTTTCATTTCCTAAAATCATGTTGATGTAATGGTTCAATGCTTACTTGAGGATAATAATGTCACTTTTTGGATTGTTAGACCTAGTTTGGAAGTGCACAAGTTTTCTTATATAGATGCTATGCTCATGCCAATCTAATCAGCTCTGTTTAACTGTGGAGCTCGAAATGGTGTTGTTCCATGAAATCAAAGTTTCCTTCTCTATCCCTCAGGAAGGCAGATTCACTAGCGGTGAGAGAAACAAAAAAACCCTACCAAAAATTAACTCAAGGGAGGCAAAACTGAACGTATATTTAATCTTAACGCTTCCCTGGAACTTACAATATCGTAAAATAGGAAAGCTTAACATTTATTGTTACGAATGCCCAAGTGGATCAAATTGGAAACAATCACTGGATATTGAACTCCAAGTAAGTATAGCTTGACTGCCAAATCTAATGACCCTACACCAACTCGCAGTTAAGATCATAAAGTTTTATTTTATCTTGTATTTTGGCCACAAACAGTCTTCATTAGCAAAGGCATGGAAATAAAATGTGGCTGTAAAACCTTGGAATGAAACATGAAATTTAAGTATAAAAACAAAGATAAATGTAGTAAATACTGCTGTAAATGGTGCCAGTTTTCCTGATTACCTAATCCTATGTAGTATATTATTAATTAATAGCCAAACAATTAGAGATGCGAGCTGTGGCAGAAGAAAAGCACAGAGTTAGCAGAGAAATATAAATCTCCTGTTGCATATCAGGCAGAAAAGGGGTAAATATGTGCAGCTGCATGTACTTCAAAGGCATGTCAGCTGCATGCTTATTCAGGGAACAAGAGGCCCATAAAGTAACATTTCCATAGTTTTAAAGAGACACAATCCAGCTCAACCACCTCGCAGTTACTGATCTCAGGTTCCAGAGAGAGCAGTCACAGACAGGGCTAACCTGTGCTGGGCTCTGGGTTCAGTCTGTGCTTAAGTGCTCCCCTGACTTTCTCTGAGGAAAGGATGGATGGTCCTCACCTTTGACACATTTCATCATGGATGTACAAGTTCTACACCTGAGTGGAAGAAATTTCCCATTGGAAAAATTACTTGTGTGCAGAGAAGTTGTGGATGTCCCATTCCCAGCAGTGTTCAAGGCTGGGTTGGGTAGGGCTCTGAGCAACTTGGTCTAGTGGAAATTGCCCCTGCCCATGGCGGAGGGGTTGGAACTGGGTAATTTCTGGATCCCTTCCAACCCAAACCATCCTGTGATTCTCTGATTTGATACCTGTTTTGGAGATGATTAGACCAGTGCCCTTCAGGGTTTTGTTCTGTCGTTCTAAACTGTGGTGCTACAAGCGTAAGAGTAAGCCTGGGCTCCCTCCTGTTCCCGTATCTCAGGAGCCATGAGTAGGACTCAGCTCACCTTTAGACATCAGTACCTCAGGACTGGTCATCCAGCTCCCTTAGCCAGCAGAGAGAAGTGGCCACCACTGGCAGTGTGTGCTATTCAGAATGCCAGGTTGGGATGAGGTGAACTACTCTATTTTTCCTTTTCCTTTCTCTCCAACCCAATCTTCATTAAACAACTGAACTTCTCTCCCCCTTCCCCCACCTCTGCCAACAGAACAAGGAACAGAACCCAAGAAAATTAATATTATGAATAAACTTTTATGTGAAATTTCACTTTGGTGTTGCCCAGCTTTAATAATTCAACATGTAGAGATGTGAGGACCTGAAACAAGTTGATGAAAACCTTTTCTGTATTATGTAAGGATCATTACAAGATTTTTAAAAGACATAAAGCATGTCCAAGTAAAATATGTTAAAGCTTCTCCTTTCTTAGAAGGCTTTTTGGTAGCAAAAAGAAATGGAAAAATATTACCATTCTCATAAGTCCCATTCTTAACGCAATTTCAGTACATTACACTTCAAAAAAGCAAAAAGTGAGGAAAACCCCACTCCAATATTTTTTGTCAATTATTTCTTTGGGAAATTCTTGGAAAGAAAAACATAAATAGCTGCAATATATCTTCCAATCACTTTAACTTATGCTGTTTTGAGGAAATGAATTTGTGCCTAAATATTGACCATAGATCAGATCATTCATAGACATGATCATCCTTATTCTCCTTCTCTGTGTATATTACAGGCCTTCTCTGCCCTTTCCGGGATCAGAACAACAAGATGTGGAAATATGATCTTACACTATCTTTTTTTTTCTACTTCAGTCTCAGATAATTTTCCAAATTTTTTCACTGTTCAATGTGTTTAAACATCTACTAAGGTAAAAGTGGGTATTGGCAGAATTAACTTTGAAAGCTCTTTCTTCAGAGGAACATGTCTAGAGCATAATGTGGCATAACTGAAGTTGGGGTTGTAACAATAGTTGATAATCAGTACCTGCAACACAACTCTTAACAAATTCAGATATTTTAACCAACTCAACATTAATGTAGCTCTTCTTTTACAAAAGAAATGTAAGATGAGTTTTTGAGAGGATTGTTTGTTGGTTTGGGTTTTTTTTTTTTTTTTGTTGCAAAGATGCTAAATAAAAGTTCCAATAAATATATTAATTATTATGACAGAAAACATCAGTTCATCTCAGATTTGTACCAATTTATGCTAGTTCTCATCTTTATTTATTACAAAGGTAGTTTAGAAAGCTAAAAGGCTGATGCAGAAGTGTCAAATAAGTGGTTACAGTTAGAGTGAATGAAGCCAATGCATTATTATACGTCAGTCTGGCAATCTTTAGAATTAGTATTTTCATAAAGATATTGTTGTGATGGATGTTTTTCACTGAGAAAAAGAATTGAAATAAAAGAAGCTATAAACCTCTTTTCTAGATATTTTTTGTGGTTTGAATTATCTACCATTCTTAAGCACAAGAACAATGATAAACAATTAAAAGTTAAGGAGAGGAAAGAAAATGCACTCTTGGTAGTTCCTTTTTTCCCCTTGGAACCTGATTTTGTTTTTCTATCCCCATTTTCCCCTTGTTCAGTTGGCAAAACTACAAACCTGCAAATGAATATCTATACTTTTTAGTCTGAAAGTATGAAGAACTTTTACATCTTAATACCTTAGGAAATAAAACTTTTTGTACACTTTGTCAAAACAAAATGAAGCAAAAAAAAATGGTGGATTTTTATTTTTTGTACTACTTTCTCTGTTCTTTCCTTTCTCTAATTACTCCACTGGAAGGAATAAAAAAGATAGAAAGGTGGAGAACTACAAAAATATATAGGTGATCAGACTGTCAAGAAGCCATGTAGGAAAGCAGAAAGCCATGAAGAAAGGTTTGATTTTTTAAACTAAGGAATTTTGAAATTTCAATATTTCAGTCCTTTCTAAAGATAAAAAGCTTTCTAACCATCTCAATTTCTAACACTTATGCAGAGTTTGCTTATCTTTTTTTTTCTGAGGGCAAGTATCTGGCCTAAATTTAGCTCTTTCTCACTCACTATCAAAGCTTCTGTGCATACATAAATGTGTGTGTATGTGTGTGCGTTTAAACCAACTGTAGAGCACTAGTGGATTTGCAGTACTTCTATAATTAAGTCCATGCTCCTGCATGTTAAGAAATCACCCTATTAAGTGTTTCCATACAAGCAGTAGGTGGGCTTAGAGTTTATATTTTCTTCCTTATTTAAAATGTATATATTAATGTTTGAAAATTCCCAATCGGTGTACGTAGTACATTGAGACCAAAGCCAAGAGCGTAAAACCACTGCCAACACAAACTGAATATGTAAAACAGGTTCTGTTAATTCTACATCAAAGTTTTCTATTGCTTCGTAAAAGGAATCTACAACAATAGCAGGAAATTGTAACAAATATGTGATGGGGGATGGGGTAGCTTATAAACCTAATCTCATTCCTGTTTAAATTAATATATATTGTAGTAGTTTAGGGGCTCTTGTGCATGATTAGTCATATGTTTCAGAACAGAGCCTTCCACCCAAGAACAGAAGGGAAAAGTGAGGCCCACCTGAGGGGGACTAAGAGGGGCACTTTGTCCCAGCTGCCTTCTTGGGCAGAGGAGGGAGGGGTCACTGGGCAGCAGGGACGTTTCCCAGAAGACACCAGATTTTGTCATATATAGGCTAAATTCAATGAGTCCCAGAAAAAAACCAAAACATTAGGTTTGTTGTGAAAATATGTGAAGTCTGAGGCTGTTAGACCTTGAGTCTCCCATGGCTGAGTTTCATGGTGCAAACTTCCATATCCAAGACTTCCAGGCATGCATTGATCCCTGATGAACAGTCCTGCAATACTCTTGCTTATATGTCAACCCCTGTACAGTAGTTCCAGGACATCTCATTAATAAAAGGAATGTTACATTTCCAGAAATTTTGAACAAACCAAGCAATTTTTTCAAAACATACCCACATATTGTTTGTAGGTTGGACTAAAAAAAGGGACACAGAATGTGCTGGGACAGGAATAGACTAGAGCAAAGGGAGGATTTGATATTTAAAGTCAGCAAAAATGCAGAAGTGAAACTTTGAGGAAGTGTTGGCCTGCCCATGGTTCATATTGGCGCTGGGTGGTACTGCCTGATTTTCCATGATGCCAAAGCCAAGCCAGCTGTCACTATATCATGTGGTGAGAGCATTACCCTTAAACCTTTTGGACAGGGGTGAAATAAATACTCTTGAAATACGCTTGTCTATTGTGTTTCCACTTGTTGGATGGGAACTTATTGACACTCTCCATTTCTCTCTACTCAGAGACTTACAGGTTATTTGTACACTAATGAACTAAATGCTGACAGGCATCACTCCCAGGCACTGGCACATAAACATCTCTACAATTACACTGTGAAGTGCCCTTGGCATGTTTAATGCACTTGCCAACTAGTGTTCTCTCAAACAATGTCCAAACATGGTTTAGAAGTTAGCACAATCCAAGGACCATTCCCAGTAGGGAATGAGCACATGAGCACTGCTGGCTCATGCCCAACCTGCTGTCCGTCAAGACCTCCAAGTTGTTTTTTTCTGCAAGGCTGCTTTCTCTCCAATTGGCCCTCAGCCTGCACCGTTGCATGGTGTGAACTCATCCCAAATGCAGGATTTTCCATTTGCCTATTTTGAAATTCTTGAGGGCCTAGTCAGAGCATTCTCTGTTGAAGTCCTTCTGACTGGCAGCTCTGCTCCTTCCAATTTGATATAGACTGTAAATTATCTAAAGATGTGCCCCAACATAGAGATCACCTCAGTAATTAAAGCATTAAAAATTTCTGGGCCCAATATAAATCACTGTGGGACACCACTAGTAACCACCACCAGCTGGACTTCATTCCACTAATCACAAGCCCTTGACAGATGGTACAACCAATCTTTCCACCTACATGATCATCCATTTACACAGTCCATCTTTCACTAGTTTGGTTATTGTGAAGTCTGTGTCAAAGTCACTCCTGGATTCAAGCTGAACAACATCCATTTTTCTGTCTTTGTCCACAAAGTATCCAAAGGCAATTTGAGCAGTCAAATATAATTTCACCTTTGATAAGTTCCCATTATTGCTGTTCTTCTGTGCTGTTAGAACAAAAATATCACTAGATAGCATTGTACCAACTCTAAAGAGGGGAGCAGAAGTGAAGGAGGAGGGTGGTAGAGCCACAGGTCCAGGCAGCAGATAAATGAGAAGACTGGGTCAGGAAGAGCACAGAGATGCAAAAATGTAGTATCAAGAGAGGCATGAGTGATATAGCAACAAGTAGAATCGTAGAACTGTTTGGGTTGGGAAAGACCCTTAAGAGCCCAGCTGTAAACCTGGATCTACCATGCTAATAAACCTGGATCTAAACCATGCTACTAAACATCACATCTACATGTCTTTTAAATATCTCCAGGACTGGTGACTCCACCATTTTCCTGAGCAAGCTGTTCTAATACTTGACAATCCTTTCAATGAAGAAATTTTTCCTAAAATCCAAACTAGATGTCTCCTGTTGCAAGTTGAGTAGATTTCTTCTTGTCCGATCAACTGGGAGAAGATGCTGACCCCACCCCAGTAAAACCCCCTTTCAGGGAGTTGTAGAGACCGGAAAAATCTAACTTGAGGCCCTTTTTCTCCAGATTGAACAATTCCAAGTCCCTCAGCCTCTCCTATCAGGAGTCGTTCTCCAGATGTAAGTAGCTGGGTTATCATTTCATACAGTGTAAAATTAGAACCATAGCACTGCAGTGGTGTGACTATGTCATCCACCATCAGCTCAGAAACACAGAACATTATGGTATCTCTGACTTTCATTGAATACTGTGCAGCTGAGACAGAAATCCTGGTCACTGATTCAGGGATTGTATTGCCAGGTCTTGCACAGAGAATTCCATGAATACAAAAAATCCCAGTAACTAAATTCCATTGGCTTTTGGTGGAGACAAGAGACTCTGTGGGTATGGTTTCCTGTAGTATTAGAGAGTGAGTATTCTTGAGAAAAGCAAAAGGGAACTATTGAGATAAGAGATACTTTTTAATGGAATTTAAATGCTACAGTAAGCATAAAAGTATCACACATACAGGCATGACTTGGAAGCACAAATCTGATCTATACATGTAGTTTAGGCACAGAAGGATCCAAGTCTTACTGCTTTTCACTGGGGTTGCTGGTTAACAGGGCAGCCTAAGACTGCTGCATTGATAGGGCTGGGGAGATAATTCTTTGTCTAAACTGCATAAGTTCCTCTTTCCAAACAGGTGACAAAGGGAAAAAAGTACAATAAGAAGAGAAGATTTTTAAGGAATTCAGAAAACAAACATTCATTCTGCACCTTCATGCAGTCAATTGAGAGAAGGAAAATAATCTAATGGCATACTAAAAAGGGGCTCATCTTTCCAAAAAGAAGCTGCTTTTTGTTACATGACCTTTGAGCGACCCATAATATCCCAGTCTGTGGTCTCTATAATAAAATAAGAAGATAGGGAATTCTACATAAAGCTGTGACATATCCCTGCTGGCTCAGAGACACTACATTGTGCTGATTATGTTGATGCTTCCTTCATATTGCTGTACTTGGCGCAGGATCACAATGAGAGGCTGAAACACTATTTTTTGCTGGCACAGAGCCACAGGAATAGTAAGGAATAGGACAGAGAAGTTCTCTAAGATATCTGTTGTCTTTTTAAAGAAGAAAAGAATAGAACAATGCTTAAGAGTTGCAAATTCCCCACTTGCAGCCCAAGGGAATTAATCTCATTAAGACTGCAAGGTCAGTAGGGCAAGTATTCTGCTTTAAGCAACAGAAAGCATCACCAGCAAAACTAACGTTATAGGTGATTGTCTTCCCTCAGCAGTACATCTTTGCCTGTAGGGCAGGGGGATATTTTCCTCAATCTGTGTATGCAACACTATGTTTCAAGCACTGCTGAAAGCAAGGTTTTAGAGTCCTATTTTGTAACTAGTCCCTCTTGGACTGGCAGCTTGTGTTATTTTCTCCCTTTTTCCATGCTCTGCAGTGCCATACTGCACCATGCTGCTCTGGGAGAGCAGAGTTGTTGGGGCTGAGAGATTTGGACTGGTATATGCCCCATCAGAGGTTTTGCTTTACATCAGTCTCAAGACTGCAAGGCCTGAAGTGGGGTAGCTCAAAGTGAACTTTTGCAAGCTCTCCAGAGGTTGAGAGCTGCTGCTCCACAGCTGGGATTTCCTATGAAGTCCTTCCACCAGATTGAAACGTGGAGTTTTGTTTGTTTGGATATTTTTTTAAGAAGCAGAGCTAAACTTTCCCCAAAGGACACATGTATCGTTCCCTGGGTACTCTCAGAGCAACTACCAGTATGTAATAAAGGGAAAGGATTGTATGTTCAAAGTCCTGTGACATTCAGGCTGTCACCAAGAAATCTGTTGCAGCCTGATGTCCTTATTTATTAGGTTTATATTTTATCTTTCCTTTTTTTTTTTTTTTGCAATGCATAAGAGTTTTTCACTTATTAAAATCTACCAATAAGGTAATTATTTATATTATTATACTACTACCTTCTACTTTGTCCTAGCTGTAGCCTAATTAAAATTACTTTAAAAGAACTAAGATTTTGCACTAGAACCTCAGTGAAACTTGAAGGGCACATAGTGACAGGACAAGTGGTACTTAATCATACAAAATCATAGTGACTAAACCAAGTGTAGGTTTGGATTGGATATTAAGAAGAAATTCTTTATTCTGAAGGTGGTGAAGCTGGAACAGGTTGCTCAGAGAAGTTGTGGATGTCCCATCCCTGGAAGTGTTCCAGACCAAGCTGGATGAGTCTTTAAGGAACCTGCTCTCATGGAAGCTGTCCCTGCCCACAGCAGAGGGGCTGGAACTGGATGACCTTTTAGGTCACTTCCAACCTAAACCATTCTGTGATTCTCTGAACACTGATAGAATATTCAGCACAATAAATCTGGTATGTCGAAAGCATGGTAATCAGTAACTTGTTCATTTAAAACACTTTTTCCACTCTTGTTACAGTCAAATTTAGTTCACAAGGACAGGACCTCAATGTTTGCCCAGCCTGTACAGGGGCATAGTGCAAGCCAGTCATGACCTATATCCATCATGTCTTTGAGCAGCAGCAGTGTTATAAATAAACATCAGTTCTAAGGAGAAAATACAAGCAAGAATCTTCTCTCAATGTCAATAATTACCATGTACAAAAAAACACATAATGGTGAATATCAGCTAATCAGGATGTGTTTGTTAGATGGTTTGAAGTTTAGAAAAGATTTACATCAATATGAAGAATGAATATCTGAACAGTGTAAATTTAAACATTTGGAATGATTTCATTAAAGTTGTTGGTTCTCTGGATGGTGCTAATCCTATTCAGGAAAGGGGGACCTCACACGAAACTCACAGAAGGAATATTTAACTTTCCACCTCCCTGTAGCTCTTGTATGTCTTTGAAAGAAAATTTAGCTTTATTGTAGGCTGTGAATACTGTGGCAGGATAATTTTATGTATCACATAGAATCAGTTCCCTTTCCAGAAGTAATATCAATTACTTAATTGATAATTGGTAAATTTCTTTCTTTAAATTTCCTTTGCACAAGACAGTCAGAAAGGGTTCATTTGCTATTTCCAATTACATATCTGTTTGTTATTGGTGATAAACGCTGAAAATATGCTATTTTGGTCAAAATATTTTGTATGATTAAGTACCTGAATTACTAATGAATGCTGACATCTTCCAAAGGTTTTTTGATTAAGAATTTCCTAATTTATCTGTAGAGTAAGGTTTTATCTTTGGACACTTAGTTTTGTAGTTTCTATTGACTTTGGTTAGAGTTTTTCTGGAACTGAAGAGGGGCTGGATTGGGCTGTTGCTTTCAGTTTTCGACTTAGTAAAAAGTCTGGTTTATAAATTCAGGCAGAAAGGAGAGAAACTACCAACTTGACAAAAAGCTTTGTGTAGAGGATGTGTTTGTTAGCAAAATGAAAGCAAGACATCATCCCATCTCTCTGCATGGTTTGGCAGTTTATGAAACAAGCCAAAGGAAGCTGCGTGTGGCCTGGGCCATGCTAAAGACAGCTCCATAAGCAGGCAGTTACAGGCGGTTTCAACACAAGGAGTCAAATGGCTATTCCTAGGACTAGGCCTTTTTTAATAAACAAAAACCAAATGAAAATGTCCCAGTTATTAACATTGGAAGAGCTGGCTACTGTGCACATACAGTATATTTCCATTACATTTTAAAATCAATTCATAAAGCTGCAGGCCAACATTCCAGAGAAGTACTGCTGGCCATGAATGACGTCCTGATTGTGAAATGGGATGGAAAATGCACTCCTAAATGCACAGTGGACACATTTTGCTAAATGCTAACAACTGGGACATTTTAATTTGTTTTTGCTTATTACAAAAATAAACAAAGTAAACAAAAGGCATGAGTGCAAAGCAAGGGAGTTATTAAAAAGAGCCTTTCACTTAAGTCCTTCTGGCTTAGCCATCTTCTGTACAATTTAATTTCTAGAGGGTATTCTCTCAGCTGGTTTCATTTAGTTTTGACTACCAGATGTGAGCATGGGTCCATTCCTTGGTTTAAAGAGACAGCAATGTAGGCAATTAGGGCACACTCGAATCTTTAAAGCATTGTTTTCGCCATTGTAAGGAACCTTTTTTTTTTCTTTTTTTGATTAAGGCAGCTTTGGGACCATGCTGCCTAGTGAAGAGCTGGGTTTATAGCTGAAGTAGTTATCTCTTATAGGTGTGAGAAGGTATTTCCCCTCACGAATACTCAGCTCAGACTGCCATCTTATATGCAGTAACTTGCAGAGTTTAAATGTGCAAAAGCTGTTCACTCTATGGGAACAGGACAGACTGGGGGCTGAAGAGGAGAGGAAGTCTATAAAGTATGGTGTGTCCTGTAGGGAATACTAGAGGGAAAAGCAGATTCTTCCCACCATTTACAATTGTACATGGAAGTCTGACCATCAAATTGAATAGGCCTGAATGTTTCAGAGGTTTAAAGTACAAAGGTATTCATTTACAAGGAAATGCAGGTCTCTTGTGCAGCTGTATGGAACACAGGAATTTAGAACTGAGAAGGATTTTCAGATTTCACAATTTGTCCTCATTCACATTTGGAAAGAAACCTAGTTATTTCAAAGGACTCCATGAAAGACAATGAAAATGGTTTGAGGTCAGTCAAAGCATTGTATTACAGTTTCGAGTTTTGTATTATATAATATACTATATATTAAAAACAAATCAAGAAAAGAGTCACTCTAAAATCAAAACAGCTTGTTCTGGAAAGCTGTAGTGGGAGGCTCTGGCTGTGTCCACATGAGCAAGTCGTGCAGCCCAGGAGTGGGTCTGCAGCGAGAAGCTGTTGGTGTTGAGGACCTGACATCTGTACTAGACACGCTTTCAGGGGTTTTGATTCACACTAGCTCCAGTCTGTTCCCATGGTTTAAACATTTGAAGCTGTTTGGAGTACATTAGCTGTGCTTCTGGAGCACATCTTCCAGTTGAATTTAATCCGAAAGGAATCCAGTTCACTCGCTCAGAGACCGCTCCGTGATGTGAACCGGAGTGTGGTAAGTGGGAACAAACGGGGGACTCATTTCAAAAGTGCACTCGAGAGCTGAATGAACATGCTGAACCAGACTCTCCCTTTTTCTATCTTTTTAGGGCCAAATTTCAGAGAAGAGGACATTTTTTCCACCAGTTTTTCAACTCTAGCTGAAATACTCTTTCTGACAGAGTGCTTTTGGGAGTTCTTTTTGCCAGCTTTATTTAACAGTTCTCCTTTCAGTGGGAAATCAAACGAGAAGCAGGCACCCAGTTCAGTGCCCTACCCCCAGCTGTATTGAGGGCAGGATGGCTTCTTCAGGCCTTGAATCGCTCTACAGCAATGTCACCAGATCCTGCCATATCTGGCAAATTCCCAGGGCAAACATATGGGAAGCATGTGTCATGATTTGGGGCAGAGGTTATTATTTTCTTAATCACTGCCACAACTGTGCTCTATGTTTTTTCTTTTCCCTGAAATGCCACTGGATTCAGTTTGAACACAAGTGTTACTCCTCCTCCAAGAAGCCCCTCTGCTTCTCGCCTTGGAAACTCTTTCATGCAAAGGCTCTGCTTCACTCAAGTGGCTTAGAATGAAGATGAACTCTCAGAGAGATTACACCCTGTAGGACTAAATCATTTTGCACTATCTGTTCCTCATTTGTCTTTTTCCTTTAAAAGAAAATAACAAAACCTCTTTTCCATTCCCCAGTAGTCTTTCGGAGTTTTTATTTCAGCTAGTTACCAACTCACTCTCCTTGTTTTCCCTGATGCTTTTCTTTTTCAGGTACAACAAACTATCAAACATATGGCTGATATCAAAGTGGCAGGAAGGGAATTTCCCTACATTAAGAAGTTTATTTAACTGGATTTTGGTTTCAGGTCCATTCTTTTACATTTCCAACTAAAATAATTGCCTTTGGTGCAAGTAGAAGCTGGACTAATTTTTTATTATACAAAAAAAGATTTTTTTCTGGAGGACTTTTGGGTGCAAAACATTAAAGAACCCTAATAAAAATTTCAGAAACACATTCTGGCTTGGTTTTGAGCAGTTTAAATTTGACTTAGTGTTTAGCTAATTAGCAGAACTTAGAATTAGTTACTGAAATCACCACCTGATTTTAAGCTCATGTGTCCATTCAAGCAATAAGACATAGTTGTATTGGAATACAGAAAGGGGATTTTGATGTCAGCTCCAAATCATGATAGGAATTATGGCAGAAGTACCTTGATTATATGGAAACTTTCCTGTATACATTTATAAATGTCCTTTGTTTCCTGCTTTCCATTTCTGACTGTGTTTTGTAGTGGATTCAGTCTCTGTTCTGCACTGCTGTCACAAGGCATTTTCTGAGTACTTAAATTGTTGCTCTGTATGACTGCAAATATTCAAAGACAGACAAAAGGCAACGAAGTTCCAGGTAGAACTTGGGTCAAAAGTTCTTGAAAATCAGAACAGCTAGAGTGCAAATTTCCACACAAGGAGTGTATCTGGAACTGGTACACTCATCACTCAGGAAGGTTAGAGGAAAATAGTACTGGGAGCAGAAGCATAGTGTTCAGTTGCTGAGTGGTTCAGCCAAGAATACAGCAATTATTATTAAATATTATTGTGTCTTTTAGTCTTTTTTTCCTAGATGACCTTACTGTTTAAATAAGGGCATTCGCTGAGCTAAGGTTTTGACCTGAGATAATCCTTTTGGCTGTGGATATTAAGATAGAAATAACCATAGCAACCATAGAGAATTTCATAAAACATTTGTTTGCTTCTGTTTAGCTAGAAAAGTCCAAATAAAAAATGTCATATATATCTGGTGTGTGTTATACATTGTGCCATAAATGTCATTTGTTAGTTGTTTCTCTTTTTGTGGTTTGAGAGGAAATTCCAAATGTAGCTGAGGGAATCTGGCTTTAAACACAGAGAGCCCTCATTCACTACTGAAATGCATTCTGGGAGGACTGCAAGATGTTTTGTGCAAGCAAAATTTGCCTGCACATGATAAGAGATATTTTAGGAAAGCAAAGTACAATCAGAGTAACAGAGAAAACATAGACAAGTTTCTTAAAGGGATATGCTTATCATGATCCAGAAAAATATGTTGTTTCATCGATGTATTCACAACTGGAAAAATTCCTGGTATCTCAGAAAGACAGAGATAACAACACTTTTTTTCCTATAGGATAAATTTCTGTGCAACCTTTGTCCCTAGCAGGGCTTTGTCTAAAGGAATATTCCTCAGAAGACTTCCCAAGAGACTTATGGATGGTATCATGTTCCAAACACTATTTAAGGCTACATTTTATCTTGTTTGATTTGTGACATGAAACATAAAATAAACATATCAGCACGGAATAATCCTAGTTTGAGACTGGTTTAATTTACCCCATACCCAAAAGGAATGTAACTGTCCAAACTGGAATTATCTTCCAGCAGTGACAAGGCTGTGTTAATGACCATAGCTGGTAAAAATCTGATTTTGTATCTCATCTGGAAAACAGCACTTACAGTAGCATACTGTGGCATTGTACTGCACTGCTTGGTCAGTGGAAGAGGAGAGATCCCCTCAGCGAGTAACGCTGAGATTTTGAAAAATCCTGCTTCTACAGTCTTTCCTCTAAAGCTGAGCATTTAGTGAGACCCACAGGATTTGCCCAGAGGGAAAGATATGCAAAATTGTAGTGAACTATAGGCCTAACGAAGGCATTCTTCCCTCCCTTCATGTATTGTGTTCCAGTAAGAGCCCAGGGAAACACTAAATTCAGGTATTTTCAAAACAAAGCTGGGTAAGCTTAATAGAGCTGTAAACACGGTGGCTCATGACAGTCTGGTGAACCAGAAGGTTACTTTTGTGTTATGTCCTGTGCTTATCCTGTGAGAAGACAAAGTACTTTTGTGACTGAGATGGGATCAGGACATAGCTTCACTCACCTGATAAAGTTTCAGAAAGACAGAGAGAGACTGGCTGTATGAGACAAATAGGCAGGGTGCCACAGGGAAGTTCTCTTGACAAGACAGGACACAAGGACGTCTTTGACTCATTTCATACCTGGAATTGTCTCTAAACTGCAGGCATAATGTGAGCTTTGATTTGAAGCTAAAGGAATGAAATTAGTTTTATTTAATTAGATCTCAGTGCCTACAGAATCCAGTAAAATCCAGCTGTCAGTGAAGCTGGCTTCCTGATGTTTTCACTGCTTTCTATATTTGCACATTACTCTTTAAAAATAGAGACAGTGGCCCAGGTATTGGTAACTGTGCAAAATACAGTCAAAAAAGAAGCAGGAGTTAATCTTATTCTGGAGATATGCCAAGCACTGCTTAAATCAGGAGCCGAGTCAAAGGAACTGAAGACATTTTGACATCTTGATCCAAGTAGGAAGAAGCCATCAAAGGCAGCTTGAGGCAAAATTCACTGGCTGCACACTTTGGAGTACTATCAAAGAAATCTTTGAGGTAACCCAGCCAGCATCGTGAAGAGAAAGCCTCAAGTCTCTCTGCACTTCAAGGCTCACCATAACTCATGCTTATTTTCAGAATGGCTGGTTCCTCGCATTATGCACGGCTCAACCATTTCTGCTGTATCTTCTATTGTTGCAGAGTTGTATGACAGCTCGGTGACCTTTCCAAAAGTGCAAATATCTGGTAATACATGCTGCAATGTAGCATGGGATATGAGTCCAGGCTGATCACAGGAGCAGTGGAGAAAAATTGGAATGGATACTGAATGTGTTCTGGGCCTCAAGTTTCAACAAACATTACCCCTTTCTAATAATGATTAAATAGTATGTGCTTATTAGGGAGTAAAATTGTCTTTTTTTGTTCCTTTTGTGGGGGTCATTGCCTCTGCCTCAGGTGTCAACAGACTGAACAGTTATAACACAAATCTCAGAAGCTCAAAAAGACCCCAAACAAAGAAAACTGTCAAATGATCAACAAGTAATGAGTTTGGGCCTTTATAAAATTAAAACAAAACACTGTGAGGAGCTTCAAGAGTGCTAAAAGGATGACAAATAATACAGACCAATTCAGAATGAAGACACAAATTGCAGTGCATTTGGACAAGAGTGAAATATTCACACACAGGTTCCGGAATATTTTCCAAGAGGGATGAACATATGGTGCTTCTGCAGATATTCACAGTATTTTATCTTCACCAGAAATATTTACATCATAAAGAACAAAAGCTATCTCTCAGCTTATATTACAAAGCCAAACCCAAGAAATAAGTATGAGTTTTAGGCTGAAAAGAGAGGAGAAGTAATCTCAGCAACTCTGAGTCTTCCTTCAATGTTATTATATATATTTTTTTTTTGGGTCTGTGTTATTAAAATAATAAAACTATTAAAATTTTGCCAAAGGAGCATATACTAAGGACATTGTTGATTAAACACAATCAATTGACAGAAAAAAATTAGTGTTGTTAATTACATTCTTTAACTGCTCCTAATAGAAGAGTCATTTGCTTTTATGTAAATATTGTCTTAAAAGATACACTTTTCTGCCCATTTGGAAGTGAAGACTAGCAGATGAATTAACAGCTTTAACCTGTTAACTTCTCTGAACTGACTCTTATTGGATCTTAAGCCCACATAAAAATACCAATTGTTTTTGTGGCATTTGACTTTGATTATCTCATGCCACTGATCTTAAAGATATGTCACTCTAATATATTCTTTGCAAGTTTGTATGCTCAAGTGATCAGAAATAATAGATGATCACTTATGAATCCTAACATCACTATGGCTGTTGTAAATAGTCAGATCATGCAGGTGTTTTCCTTAGGATAGGAAGAATTGTGATTTCTTCTATGCCATAAGGTAACCTGTATCAAGTGTCACATTTTAAGAAATACAATATTTGAAAAATCTATTGTCAGACAACTTCTTTAATAGCTCATACTTCTGTTTTACTATTCTTTAGGAAGGACTGAATATCTTAAATGCACCATAAAGGACTGTGTTTTGCTTCAAGGGGTGACATTCACTCTACCTTAACTTCATCCATCTAAGTTATTACTGTGAATTCTCCTGGGGGCGTACCCTACATTTGCTTGTGACCAGACACTGAATTTACACTCATAAATTTTAGTTACTGAACTCAGGTTAAATTCCTAAAATAAACTCCATAGTACATTTTTAAGTTGTTGTTTTAATCTTTGAGTTAGTAACACCAAAAAACTAACACCACCATCAGACACTGCTATGGCCAGGTTGGCCTCAGTATGTCTGTTCACCTATAAAATAAGTATGAACATCCCCAAACTCATGAAACTGAGACTACTCTCAACAGACAGCTGAAGAGCTTTCCTTGTGGAGAACAGGGACTGCTTTTCTTATCTATTTTCCACAGCCTTACTGCAGATGAATAAACATCTCAGCTGTCCCAGGACTGGATTCTCAGTTAATTTTAGTTTTAACCTGCAGATACGAGCACCTATGACAGGTTCCTTAGACTGAGGACAGGTTCAGTGATTCACCACAGGAAGTTAGTCAAGGGTATTTAATGCCAGTTTGTAATGGGTGGAGGGAGTATGGCGGTGGAAGATTTAGATTTTTATTTTAAGGAAAAGGTGTATCACTGTTATCTTTATGCATACATTTGCCATCTAGTTGTATGCCAAAGTATCCACTTCAGTCTGAGCTCTATGAATATCAAATAATGCATAAAGACAGAAGTAGATCTCGAGAAAATTGTCTGCTCAGACGGAAGACAAGTGGTGAACAAAACTCGCCACCCAATTATTTTTATGCTGATATAATTTAAAAAAATCATCTTTGAGACATTAGTTGCACACACAGACTCACTCACAGAATCACACAGAGTATCCTTCAGTATTATTGCTTTATGATCTTAGATTTCAACTAACTACTATTTCTATTTGAAATATTTGAAGGTATTTTCAAACAAAATATATAATTCTTCTATTTTTCTGCCTATCATAATTGAGATGAAGGAATCACATATGAATTGGTGGAAAATATGCTGTTACAGCATCTGAGTGAGGTTTTCAGCTTGGTGGACAAATTTTTTCCAATTTCTTTCTTTGAATGAGTATTATTTCATGTTCCTGCTAGGAGAAAGGGATTTATCACCTAAGTTGTTCTAAACTAATAAATGTGAATATTAGTTTAAAAAGTCAGGAGTGTCTGCTCCATCTACATCAGGGTTAAACTTTTTGTCATTACCAAAACTGGGGAGAAGTGATTCTTTGGGAAAGAGTCCCACCAGTAGAATGAACCCTCCCATGTAACAAAAGAAATGACATTGAAATCTGGAGCTATTTCATGCCAAGGAAAAGAAAACATTGGTTAGCAGAGGAAGAGGGACTCAAAAACCCAGCTGCAGGGAAGAAAGCTTGAAAGCTTTCATTTGTCAGAGGATTTGTGTATAACTCTATTTTTACTCTTGAGATCAAGTTTATTCCCTTCTTATTGTTCTTTAAAAAGTTATACAAGTTTCCTTCTTCATTCTTAATATGTCAAAAAAGACCTGCAAATCCTGTAACATGAAACTTGACACAGATTTGTTCAAACTTAAGGCTTCAGCCTGTGACAATCTGAGTATCATTGACCCATCCAGTTCCTTAAAAATTCAAATTATGAAATATTGATTACATCACTTCTCCCACTGCAGAGTTTTGTGGCACACTGAACTTGAAGAAGATTAGGAATTAAAGTAATGGAGAAGAAACATGGCGTAAGAGGAAGATCCTGCACATACACACCTGCATTCCTTTTTCAAGTATAACATCTTTGCTAGACGTGAATTACAATAACAGACAGGATAACAGCCAGCTTTGAATGGATTGGGACAAATTAATACTGACAAAATGCATCATAGGATACTAACAAAGATATATAAATTACCTTTTCTTATACTAATTGATGTGGCTGTAAAGCCACAAAAACCCTTAGGCACACGGGTTCCATATTAGGTCTAAGATGTAAAGCCCCAGTTTAGGCATAAATAAGCCTTTCCATGCCCCATACCCTGACTTTTTGCTCCAGTTTTCCAGAGATTCTAGTTATTATTCTTGTAATGAAATGAAAAATGTCACACTTTTCTGAGACTATATTAGGTTAGCAGATCCCAGATCAGAGTCTGAAACCTTACCTTGATTTGTGAAATTAAAAAATTAGGGTTCTTGGCTTTTAGTAGAAACAGTTTAGGAAGTATTGGTTTGGAAAATCAAGTCAATTATAGTTGCAAGAAATTATCCAGTATTACAAAGCTAATGGATCCAACTGGCCAACCTTTTTCACCAATATTAGCTTTTTATTATCCAAATGAGGTCACATAATTCACATACACCTCAGCTAGTCTTTTTCATCTACATTCAGTTCAGAGGAGAATGTGCCTCCCTTACCCCCAAATATTGGCAGGTATGGAGGAGTAAAAATTTCTATTAAAAATAGATTTATTTTGGATGACATTAAGACTTTAAAAGATCTGGCATCTATGGCACCTGATGTCTATTCTGTTTGTGCTTTTTCTCTTTCATCGCAAGCTTTTACAAGATAGTATTGAGTCTTTTAAATTTAATTAGGACCTTATTTGATTCTCTTTCTGGATCTGGATTTGGCTCTGCTAATCATGATCTGAATCTTTTTCTGTTCTCCATACCCAGTAAAAATATTATTAGATGGCTCTTTGTTGTGGTATTTTGCAATCTAAAATGTATGCTTCTCATTTGAAAATATTGTACACATCACTTCAGCACAGTATTTCAGAGAGAATCATAGCTGAGCTGAGGAAATTAATAATTCTCATGTGAAGTGCATTCTTTAAATATATATTTTAATTCTGCATTTATTCAGAAGTAGTTCTATGGATTTCTCACTATTAGCAAAAAAATAGACTTCTCCCTGATGTTTCCATTGCCTTGAGACTTCTTAACCAAGACATTACTGACCGTGAGTACATGGGAAAATCATGTTCCAGTGAGTTACATCTGTAGGGAAAAACTATAGGGGGATACTGGCTTGAGCACTGGAAAACCATAATGTGAGTGCAAAAACAAGAGTTTAAGTACGAAGACAGAAGTTACACAGTTCCAAGCAGTGGGCCTGATCCATACTAGTAAGTCTAATAGCTCTCATATCAAATATAATATTAAGGTTTCTTTACACATTTTTATATACATATTGTCATCTTCTGTTTTATTGAGCTTTGGCACATTAGCCTAAGAAAACTGCAGTTACTTTGGGTTGTAGATCAATTTCTTATTTTGAATAGGGAAGATGCTGCTCCCTGACGCTTATCGTAGGAACCATAATAGTCAGACGAATCTCAGCAGAGACTTAGGTATAGAGTTAGTCAGGAAATGTTGATTTCCATGAGAACATTTAAGAAAAAGCATGCCTAGTGTATTTTGGTTACAATTTTAAATACTTCAGTGTTAAAATAATAAATCACTGCCATACATTCCTCTTTTCACATATAAGCTGGGTTTCCCTCCTAGATGTCAAATACTGTTTTATTCAATAGGACCACTCACACAACTGTGGGATTTTGCAGCATATGACAGTTTGAGGAGCCACACAGAGTGTGGGAGCTTGTGAAAAACACACTATATATAATACCCCAGTATTTAAGAATCTTTTCAGCAAATGTTAGTATTAGAAAAATCTCTATTTTGCAAAGTATAAATTTAAAAAGGCAGCAAGGAAAATCTAGATTCTTCATTCAAATACATTCGAAAGAAAAAAAAAACTTACTGTACAGTCTCTGACACATTTCTATTTCCAGTCTACTTCCTTGATGGATTCTCATTTTGCTATGAATATTATGATAATAAATGTAATTTGTTTGTTACATGGTAACTCTCAGCTTCAGATGATAGCATTATGCCTACAAAAATGCAGAAACATTCCAATGCCAGCACTGTTTCCAAGTCCTTTCTTTAAAGAAGTTCCACATACTGACTAGAAGAACCAGAATCCTGAACCAAACTTTGTGGATCTACAAATGTAAGGATTTCCCCTAACTTAAACAAAAATATACATTCCAGAAGAGATGATCCATGCCCCAAAAACACAAAAAAACTAAGCAATGTGTAGGTTGGAAAAAGAAAGCATTGTCATTGCCCTTACACAAACCATATTTTTGTGCCTATGAAGAAGAGAAATTTGTGTTGTTAACTCCATGTAAGTCTATCTCATTCTACTACTTTGCCTGGTGGAGAATCAATCAGTACTAGCACTGAACTCACCTTTTGCAAAACTCCTGTTAATAGTCCATCACTAAAATCAAACATAGGGTTACAATAAATCTTCACATTTTCAAGAGATCCTTAAAGATGCCTACAAAACAGTAATACAGTTTTAATTTTTCTTCTTGTCATTGAGGTTTTCTCTATAACTGGAGAACTCTGTTTTCCACTCCTATATTAACACTACTGAGTCATGAACTCTTCAAGAACAAGGGCATAAACCCAGGGAATTCACTCAATGTCATACCTGGGGTTCTATCTTTGATATTTGGCATCACCCCAAGCAATGCAGAACTTTAAGGCATGCTAATGTAGTATTTGCATATGAGCCAAAAGACTTTTTTTCGTCTCTGGCCTGTCTTTATTTGCCTTATAGCTTAGGCATTCTTAAAATGCATTTGTGTTGACGAGCTAGTGCAAAGGAGATTATTAGTGCTTTTTGAGCAATGAAAACAAGCAAGCTAAGCAAAAAACACTTCTGAATTTTTCTAGCTTTACGTTGTAGGTTCACGGCTCCTTCCACATTGTGCTGTCAGCGTATTTTACTAGCCTATATCATTTTTATAGATCATGAACAGTAGAGGCCTAAATTTTGACCCCTGTCGGGCCCCAGTAAATCTAGTTTTCCACAATCTAACATAGCTTCTCTGTTTTCTGTTTTTCCATCAGCACTTTATCCACTCCCATGTACTTCCCTAGATCCTGGCAACTTTTAGCTTAAACAGAGACCAGTAGTATGGAACTTTGTCAAAATGTTCTGAAGATCCAAATAAATTATGCTGTGTTTTATCAGCTTTGTCTGCAGCCTCCTGAAGCATCAAGTTAGCCAAGACCTTTTCTTTCTAAATCATTCTTGTTATCTCTGTTAGTTTAGCACTATGTATTTACTTTTATAATGTGTCCTCTACTATAGTCTGTATTAAATACCATAGTGATGGGACTGCAGTTCCTTGAGAATGCCCTTTTCAACTTTGTGTGGAGCTGTAGTGTATTATCCATTCATTTCATTTGTGGTATGTTAGCTGAATAAAACAAGATTTCCAGTACTCTACTGCAAGGCAACCCCAAGTGCTTCATGAATCCTAGTGCCTTTTGTTTCCCTGATTTCTATTTAATGTTCCACAGCTCCACAAGATTTCCACTGCTGCTCCATAAAGTTTGTACAGATTCATCTTTGCAGATTTATACTGAATATGGTGAAGCCAATAAAGTTTTTACAGCAGAAGTTTTCGAAATGTGCTCAGCAATGTATAAAACCTTTGAAAGATAGTTGAAATATTGTAGACTATTGTTTTGTTGTCAGAGGACCTCTATGCTGTGAGTTAAATGAGTTTTCATTACAACATGGATTACCAAATTTTGTAATGATTTTTGATTTGCCATCATTTATAAAGTGAGCTCTTGCTGGGATAAAACTTTTTTTACTAATGTTTAAAACTGGCTACTTTGTGAATCTCAGTGACTTCATATGAAGCCAAGTTTTGAAGAATATTGAAACAATTCAATTTTCCAAATGCATATAGGTGGAAATTTTCTGTTCTTAAAAATCCTTTCACGGAGCTCATTTTAAACATATGTATGGGACTTCCATATTTTATCTTTGAAACTGTAAGTTTCTTCAGCCTTTCTTTTTACTTCAAAGCTAAGGTAAAGAATGACTAACAGATAAATTCTGTTTTTTTGAACCATTGGAACTACTTTCAGATTCAGCAGATTTCCTCTTATTATAAACCAGATGCACACATGATGGTCAGAATAAATTTGGTTTTATTAAGTAACTATTATCTGTGACATCAATGTGTCAAGTCAAAATGAGCCTGAAGCTACACTCCTGTTAGCTCTCAGGAGCCAGCAGAGATTCTTTACTAAATAAAGGACATTGGGTTTGCTTAGAAGGCTCAAATCAATTGCAAGGTGTAGGTTTCCAGCAGCACTTGAGAAGATTCACTATGTTCTCTAGAAAAAGTCCTCCAGAAAAGGATATAAATCCTTATAGTTTTTGGGCCATGCCTACTAGACCTTTGAAGATGTCTTAGGCAATCTGCTGTGTCAAAAGTGGCATGAGATAATTGAATTTGCAAATAAAGGTTTAAAGATTCCTATCTTTAGATACTGAAGATGTTTTGTCTGGTCTATTCACCTTAGATGGTATCTATTATCTATCCATCTATTATTTATGGCCTAGTGAGAAATAGGCTGTTCTAGTGCACAACCCATCTTCACTTACTGTAGAAATCATTGAGGAGAAATCACTCATATCCAGGAATCTTCTTTTCTCTCCCTTACTTGTCTCTTGGGTTCTGTGTAGATCCTGTGGTACAGGTTTTGCTGGCCAGGATGAATAGTATGCCAAATAGTTCTGGGCAAATAACAAAATCCATCATCAATGCAGTGCATGAGACACAAATGGGAAGCCCCATTGCTCCAGTGAGCTGATGGGTGCCTCACTTCAATGTAAAAGAACACGACATGCAGAATTGGGAAACAACACATTTATGTCCACATGTTCCTCATCCAAGGCACTAAACTCTACTGAGGACATCCATCCACACAGGAGTACATGAAAAACCATGGGGAAGTACCATTGTACTAAACTCCTTTTGTTTAAAATTTTATTTTCCATAACAAAGTTATTAAGTGAGCAAGTTTCTTGGTGATACTTCCATTTCTAAACAGAGAAGGGATTTCAGCCCAGGGTTATACTCTGATTCTTGGGCTATATTTCCTCCTGGAACTAGCACTGGAATATTACAGTCTACAAAGAAAATTTTACAGAGCTATATAAACAAAAGACTATCTAGATGTGCTGTTTACTTTAAGTGTATTCAAAGAAGCAGCAGCTGTAACACTTAAAAGCAAAATATAAATTGATCTAAATCCCTGATCAATTCACCCTCATCTTTCCTGTAGTGCTGTATTTTACAGCATTGGTCAGCATGACTCAGTAATTTAAGAAAAAATCTTGAGGTTACTGGCTGAACTACTGGCCTTTTGCTAGCTTGCTATGACATTTAAACTGCAATTTAAATTTTAACATGCAAGCCACCATTCAGAAGGAAAACAAAACTAAACTAAACTAAGCTAAACTAAACTAAACTAAACTAAACTAAACTAACAAAAAACCCAAACAAAATATAAAAAAGCCCCCCAAAATAAAAAAGGATAAAAAGAAAAAAAGGAAAAAAAAAAGAAAAAAAAAAGAAAAAAAGGGAAAAAAAAAAGGCAAAAGCAAAACCAAAACAAAAAAACCCCAAACACAACAAAAAAATCCAACAAAAAACTGCACAAAAAACCACAAACAAGAAGAAGGAATGGGGGGAAAGGTAATAAAGACAAGACTGGGAAAAGAAAAAACTGGCTCTGTTCAATAATTCCACATGGTCATTAGCTGTAGCTTTTTTTTTTTTTTGGCTTTTTTTTGTGTGAGAAAGTGTAATAAGCCTGCATTGATCTATGGACCTTATTCTTTGGGGAAATATGAGTCACAGATGCATAGTTTGGAGACACTCTTAAAAATATTATCTCTCAAGTGTTGTGTGAAGCTTTACAGACTTCTTCCTGCAAATCTTCTATGTCACTGTTAGAACCAAGTCCAAAATATTTACATCTAAACAACTTATGGCATCTGTCAATAAAAAAACGGTCTGCTCCAAAACATTTCTAAGTGCAACATTTAAAACTGCATAAACAGGAGTGAACTAGTAGCAGTCTAAAGTTGTCATCATTGACAGTTATGATTTATCTTAACTCTCCCTAGCCATTTGGCTAAAGTTTTAAGTAAACACTTTCAGTCTTCCTCATGTTCTCTTTACTGCCACCTCCCACTAATAAGAGATGTTGCCAAGAAAAGCAGCCAGACAGTTCATTTACCTCCCAAACTTGCCTGAAAGTAGCTTGCCTGGTTTAGACAAGGGTCGAAACTACTACTGCACATTTTCAACAGATGGAACAATGCTTCACAAATTATTTACATTGAAGTTATTTGCTTTCAGGATGTATGTTTAACGAATGGTTAGTTGAATGAAATATTGCAGCTCAGACAGAGAATGCAAGCAATTCAAGCAAGCCATTTATGGTGATAGATGTAGCTGTGATACTTAATTTTCTACAAAGCATTGCAGCACTTTGTCCTCATTCTTCAATAGCTCCTTGAATCTGACAAAAGTATGGTTTCTATTTTCACCCTCTTCCTCCTCTGCTACCCCCTTCCCTGCAGGCATATTTCCATTAATCAGCTGTGTTGCAATAATACCTTACACTGATAAGACACTCTTTCATTAACAGATCTTCAGAGATCATCATAGATATGATGAAGAACTCATAATTATCACCATTTAAAAAATGAAGACATGAAGGCATTATAAAGTTTAATGTGTTAATTGAAGCCAGCCAACAAAATACAGACATGAAAGCTTAAAACCCAGCTCCTCCTCCTCTTTTCAGTCTCAGATACTGTGCTATTTTTCTTAAGAAAGCATTTGAAGTAACATCACTGCTGCTAGCTCCCATCAACATGGTTCTGAAACTTAAACCAGGACAAAGAATTGCATAGGAACTTCATTTCTAGTGGTTGCTGAAGGAGAAAACCCATATGGAGTTCCTCTTGTCACAATCTACTTGAATTGAACAGCATATCACTGCTACGTAACATCCTATTTCTTCAAAACATTTATTAAAATAACAGAACCCAGTCACCAAACATACTTAGGTAATTTTTGGGCAGACTGCTGTGTCGAAAGAAAATCAGAGAGCAACTTCAAAAAGAAGAAGCACTCCATCTTGAAATATTTTCTTCTCCATATCAACCCAAAGCAAAGAAGTCTCCTGTTGCATTTAGGTTTCAGATTTAAAGGTGCCTTCAATATTCTGTTCTTCAATATTTGACCAATAAATAATTTCTCTAAAACTTCAGGCTGCTAATCGTATTAGGAAAAATTTGTTCTCAGTCTATTGAAAACCATAATAATATTCCTGACATCAGTAGACTTCTGTTTGGGCCTGAAGAGAGGGGAACACCATATAGAATCCCAAATAAATGTTTAACATTCTGAAGAATGAGCAAATATCAAGAAAGGATTTACCTCAATTTGTGAATTGCCTTGTTACTTTCTGTTCTTCCAAGAGGAACATGAGATAGCACTTGCCAGGAGGATCTTCTGCCTTTTCATTGGAACTTCATGGTTCTGTCACCCTTGTAGGGAACACAAGGTGAAAGCTAAGATTTACCAGCCTTTCTTGGGCTGTGGATATCAGAAAGGACTTGCCTGAAACATCCATTTTGTCTGAACTGGTGTCTTAAAGATTTATTCTCATGTCTTTGAATTTACCCCCAAATAATTTTATATCTAAGACAAGTTTAAAACAGAAAAGAAATTAGGTTTTAACCAAAAAGGTTAAGTTCTTTATGAGAGACATGGAAACATCTACAAAAACATAGAAAAAAAAAAGTCTCATCCCATTATTTAAAAATAACTTTAGCTTCTCCACTGAGATTTTCTTGCACCCTGTATTCTTCCTTTCCTAAGCACAGTGTCAGTGTTACCTTCTTTATCTTTTCTTTCACCAGAATATTCTTTTATGGCTTTTCTTTAGTAGGAATTAATTCCACTGTGAAGAAATACTTACAGGATGTGTCCTTTTCCCATTCTTTCAGCTTGGACTGGGGTTTTCCTCTTCCTTGGCAGTTTGTTCTGCTATTATACTTATTCATAGTTATATCCTTAGCTAGCATATTGTTGCTTTAGTGAGCAATCTGTAGTATGCAACCACTTACAGGGGGTTGTTAAATTTTATAAATCATGTCTGAGAAGGTTTCACAGGACACCTGTTTTATCAAGCCTGTTGGACCAATTCACATGACCTAGCTTTAGGCAAAAAGTGCTAATCCCTTTAGGGTCCCTATATAAGAAATGGGGAGAGCTAGACACCTCTATAGAGAAAATTGGTGTTTGTAGCTCGGTGGGATGTAAATCCATAAAGCTTCTTAATGGAACTCAATGCAGTGAGGAAGGCTGTACTGGGTTGTACCAACAGAAGCATAGCCAAAAGGGTGAGGGAAGTGATCCTTCACTTGTTTGGCACTCATTAGGCCCCATCTGCAATACTGCATCCAGTTTTGTACACCCCCCCCCAGCTCAAAAGACATCAAAAACTGTGGTGATCATGGCTGGAGTGCATGACCTAGGAGAAAAGCTGAGGGAACCGAGGCTGGTCCAACTGGAGAAGAAATTACTTTGAGGACCTAAGAGTATCCTACCCATATCTACAGGAAGATCAGGTACCTCACTGAAGTGTGGAGTGCAAGGATGAATGACAATGGTCATAAACTGAAACATGGTAAATTTTGACCAACTATGAAAAAAAGCATTTTCACCATGAGGATGGTCCAACACTGGAACAATCTGGCCACAGGGCTGTGCAGGATCCACACTTGTAGGTTTTCTAAATCATGCTAGGAAAAGTCCTGAGAAACCTGACCTCATATCTAACCCTGCTCTGAGCAGGACATTGAAGTGGAAACATCAGGAGGTTCTTTCCAATGTGGATAGTTTTAACTTTCTACAAAATTTAAGAGGAAAGAAATCTCTAGTTTCAATCAGGATCAAATACAGTCTTAAAGCCCATAAGTCTTTTGTCTTCCATCAGTGTAAACCAAGATATAACTGAAGTTCATGGCTACAAAATGGAACAAAAATGCTAGATATGAAATAGAAATAGGCCACTTGGTTTTATGTCTGCGAGGATTATTTCAGGCTGGTGTTGCTTACCATAAAATGAGTATCTCCCTTGTGTGCTCCCTGCCACATCAGAAGACATGGTATCTGTTCCCCAGCATATGGGCTGTGGCACTTTTAATTGGTTTCTTGTGTAACATCAGGATAAGAAATAAGTGATATACAAACATTTATCCAGCAGTATACATGGCATGGAGAATGAAGCATTGCAAGCTACTAAAATAATGGAGAAAACGAAGCAAAGAGGGACTGAAAGAATAAAAATCAACACTAAATAATTTAAACACACAGTCATTGAAATACATCACCTGTATCCAAGAACACCTTGAATGCTAACGTGTGAATGTGAAGGATGGAAATGAAAACACAACTAAAAACTTCATTTACACTTATCTGAGATGCTTCTGGCTGAGAAGTTTGTATGATCTTGAGAGCTATTCTAGAGACCCTAGTGAGTAGTTCAAGCATATCTTGAGAGAAAAAGAGTACTCAGAAACCATAAAAAATACTAAAAGTCTTAAAAATTGATGAGGAAAGGCAGGAAATTTTGTTTGGGTGCCTATTTAAACAAAGGACAGCTTGATAACTGCCAGCTAATATTTTTAATTAGAAAGAAATACTTCAGTTGTCTAACAGCAGTATCTGTAGTGGTTAGAAGCCCAAGGACAAAGAATGTAGGAAACACTAGGATAAGAATGGAGGAATTTGACTCACACCTGAAAAATTTTCCATGAGTGCCGTATAATATTAAATAGCAACATCCTTCCATCATTTCAGTGGTCACTTCTTTAGAGGGAGTTGAACACAAATTGAATAATGAAAAAAGTGTTTGGCCAAGAGAGGTTGGAATCTACAGTTTACAATGTTGTCCCCAGCAATGAAAAAGTGGCCACTAGTAGTCAATATCCCTTCTTTCCGAATAGCTCATGTCTCCAAACTGGGAGTGCTGTGCATGTTAAAACATGTATATGAAATGTTAATATAGCACAGTGAGTCATATGTAACATAATAGCATCCAGAGCATGCTGAATAAAATTAAATGGGAAGTATAATTTTATATTATTAAATATTTATTATATTGCAACTATTCTAAGTGTGTGTAAACTCATTTATCAAAAATTTCTGTGCATGTTATTCAGAGAATTCAGAGGTTATATTCTGTATATGATAGCATGTCAGAAATATGCAAAAGAAGTGTGATTTTGATTCATTTTGTCACAAAGTGAGTATTTACCCACCTTGAAAGGCATCTACTTTCTTACAGAAAAATGAAAGAGCTCACACTCATTATTTACCTTTGGAAATTATAATTTCATCCACCTCTGCAAGTCCTAAAAGTGAGCCTTGGGTTTAGCAGAAAACCCATTTGGAGTAACAGGGCAAATGTTTCAGTTGTGGATCTCCTTGCAGACATCTTCAGTTTAATTAACTGATTTTGCCAAGGAGACTGCCCTGAATGCCCAAGTGTGACACTACTTGGGATCAGTGTCACAGATGAATTATGCCGGTGAATACCAGCTAAACCAAACCATTTAAATACCATGCAAGAGCATCTTAATAACTTTGGAAAGGAATGGAAGCCAGCTCTGCACTGGGTGCCTGCATTGAAACCCTACCAATCAGAAATAGAACTGTATTAACATTGGGTAGAATCAGGTGGAAGAGGAGTATGATATGATTAAGTTGTCATACAAAGTCAAAGTTTATCAGTAATTTATGATAAGAAATTAAAAAAAATGTTCTATTTAATTAAATAATTTACTGAGAATTGATTAAACCAATGTACTTGCACATACACAATATCTAAAAACATCTATCCTTTTATTGCATTTTTTATAACTGCTATGTAATCTTGAAAACAAATTACAAACATCTGATAGTTTTGGGCGGATAATGTCTATATCTGGTCGACTGTGGTCATTGCTGTTGGAGTGTTTGGCCACAAATCACAAATTTCAAATAGCACATGCTGATGTGCAATTGCTAGATCATGTAGACCACTTCCTCCTCTTTGTATTTTTTTCTTGCATTTGGCAAGATGACACATGCTTGGATGAAACAGCAAGCCAACAGTTAATTTGCCCATTTGTTTTGTGCGTGCGGACAACGAAAACCACTGAAAGAGTGGAGAAGTTCAGTTTGGATCAGAATGCTGCAGTTCAAGCCCAGTTTTTATATTTTATCTTTGACTCACAATATCATTATTAACAACATGTTTTTGCAGTTTATTGTGTCACTGTTATTATTTATATAGTATCATAAATGTACACCGAGGTTTAAAGCAATGATCCATAAAACATAACTGAATGAAAATGGGACAGAAATCAATCCTGGCACCTAAACTGCTCTGAGCTTTGGAGAAATGCTGTTGAAAATGCAATGTTAATGGGAGAGCTTGCATTTTGGAGAGGCTGGATCAAACCCACATGCTTGAACTTTGGAAAAGTTTGGATCCAGACCTCAACTTTTCTAGTTCTTGGTGCAGTTAACTCTGCAGTGCATGGTTACCAAAGGTCAGAAAAACCTCCTCTACTCTTCAGCCACATGCATCACACAAGATGAAGCATTAATCTTCTGGTAAGTTCCATTTACTGTGGTCTTTTCAGGAACAAGTACTGAAATCACTGTCTGATTACAAAAATTGCTGAAATAAACATGTATTAAATCATTAATAACTAAACATAAATATCATCTTGGCTGCTTCTCGAGACCTCAGTGTGGTATGGGATAAAAGTGATGTCCCTCAATTTATTGCTCTGATGACTCTAAATCTTGCCACTCTGAGGCAAGCTGAGCAGCTGAAACACCCACATGCAAGTCCTGGAATTAAATTTTCTAGCACTTAGAAAATGAGCTGACACATTTGCTTGGCTGGTTCTAATCAAGTCATTTCTTGGTCAGGTCTAGAGCAACCTGAGAGACTGTTTCATGCCCAGTTTACTGGGCATTTTTTATTTTAACAGATCATTATATTATGACAGAGTTTGCCTGTTTGTAAAATATAAAAAGGATGAAGAATGATAAAATGCAAAATGAACTGAATTTTCAAAATTCTTTATGGTTTTGAGGTAAAAGAGGCACAGATAGTTTTAATCTGTTTTCCTACAATTTCAAGTGAAGACATTTTATACTCTATAAGATTAATAGTTTCCTAATGAAATGGTCCTGCAGCTTTTGAAAGCAAGTGTTCAACAGAAATAGACTAAGTTTCTGTAAAAGTTGCTTGAAGTAAATCATGAAAAATCAGATATTAAAAATATCTCTAAATCATGTTGTGGAGGAGTTCTATGTGATGATTGCTTTGATAAAAACACTACTGAGGACATACTGTCTAATACTATGTTTTCTGTTGAAGTCTATGAATATTTCTATAAATCTAACAAGAAAGGCATTTGCCTTATTTTTCTCACTTGGAAAACCAAGCCTTTCATCTAGTTAGAAGGAAAGGGATCCATGCCTTATAAACAAGTCCATTTTCAGGCCTCAAAAAGCCGTAAATGCTAAAATGGAATATATAAGAATCATTTACTTTCTCTAACTGGTAAAATCCTGGCTCAAATTAAGATAATTATAAGAACAGCAGTAACAAATTCTAAAGAAGTCACTTGTACTATGATTGGGATGTTTGTGCCATAGACTGTCTCAATCTATGATGTTTAGCAGTTTTTCTACAGGCCAGATATAAGCATTCTGTATAAATATTTTTAAATATTTGCTAAAGAACAAAACCATAGTGAAGACATATTTTAAAACTTACTTTAAACTGACTTTAATATTTGCATAGTCACCGATGTTTATCCTTTGATTTGACACAGAAGATCTAAATCTTAATCATTTTCTATCACCAGAGGTCATTTCAGACATCCATACAATAAACCTCAGCTTTTGCCAATCCTCCAATTACTTAGTGGTGATAAAAAAAAGAGAGAGAGTAAAGAAGACTCAAGAAAATCTGAGCTTTCCCTGCTGGCCTTCCTTATTAATGTTCATTGCTCAGAGCAAAAGACATCACCTCCAAAGCAGCTGGCAACTGGAGATGCATGAGGCAGAAAATCCTGCTCTGAAGAACAGCACTTGTGTGATGATTTTGTTAGGTGTCCTTCTCACTTGCTGAAAGGGTGACTGTACTGCTCCTAAAAGACTGCCTAGATCCTGACTGTCTGGTTTTTGTTGTGTTCCTTCTCAAGGTCCAGCTCCCGGACTTGTGACAAGGTGTTCTAACTTAAAAGGGAGAGAGAAGAAAGGACATGTCAAGTTTCAGATTGTGAAGAAATGGTAATAAAATGTGACACCATCTGACCTAATGACTAAGAAAACAGATGGCCTCATTTTTATTTATTTTTTAATGAAAAAAATATTATTTTGTTTGTTGCATGGCTTGTGGTTTCTAAATGAATCAGGCCAGAGACAGGAGCTGTATCATCCCTCTGCATTTGATTCATATATTTGCATTGTACTTTTTAGTCCAGACTTACAATCACAGCTTTGAACCTGCAAGAACTTCCTTGTTAATATCTATTAGTTTTATCTCTAACAGGATCTCAAGGCTTTCTGGCCATGCCTCCACATCCTCTTCCCAGACCTCTTCAGCCCCTATGAAACATGCCAGGTAGTTCTAACCTTAAGAAACTAGAAAGTAAGGCTTGTAGGAAAATCTAATTTTCAATGTTTCTCTTCCACCTAAAACAGAGCAACCTTTCAAAATACTTTTTTGCATATATTTTTGCATGCAATTTTTTTCTGAATAAAATCATTTAGACATATCAAAGTGTCTGAAATCAGTTTGTCTTTAAACAGTATTCACCTGAGTCAGTAAAAAGAGCTATAATTTTGATTATTCATTGTCACATTCTTATGTTCTAACCTACCTGTCTAAACTGTATTTCTGAAAATGCACATGCTTTGACATTTTTGTGCCATTTCTGTAAGTTCTTCTCCCCTGGAAAAAAAAATTGGAGAGTTTTTGTCTTAAATCTTCCTTTAGCTAAAATGTGATACACAATTCTAGGAATAAACAGGGATTCACCTTCCTGTAAGAAAAGTCTTACTGTCCTCAATATAAGATCTATTACTAGTTATTAATTCCATTAGAGTTATGTGTTGTAAATCCTAAAGAATATTAAAGTATAATCTTGGTGCACATTAATATCCACAATGCTGGTATCTCACCGGAAGCAGGTTTTAAGGATAGAAAACACTAGCCTGACTGAAAACGTAGTTGAGCATTTCTTCCCAAGCATAAGGGGATGTGGGAGAGGGTGCAGAGGCGTCTGTGATGATGATAAGAACTGGCACCATTAGTGAAGTGATGGTGAAAGTTGACTGAACAATCCGACATTAGATTTGATAGGGGCTGTACCAAGGATAAGCCAAGGCCAAGTGTTTGTGAAGAGAGTGGGAAATAGTTCAGACTGGAACAATGCAGGATTTCTAATTAAATTTAGATTTGTTATGAATTCACTGGAAACTACAAATCCTATCATAAATGTGTAGTACACATACATGGAAGAATTAAGTTGTCAGAGGAGAATAGGGTGTCACATTTTTATCCAAAATCTTACAGACAGGATATTCTGGCCTGGCCACAAAATACCTTTTCTCAGTTCCCGTACCTGAAAATTTAATAGTTTTATCATACCATCTAATACATTACCAAAATGATGAATTCCTCCTAGTCATAAGACAGTTCTAGCTCACCAAGGATAATAGTATGTGTGCCAAAGCACTGATCAGCATTTCCTGGGTACATGGGTAATTGCTGGGCCAAAAAGTCATTTTTGCTCTCTTGTACTCTCTCTTAATGATCATTTAAATGCACATAGTGATCTAACTCCATCGTGAGTGTTTTCAGCCTCAGTGAAGTTGACTCAGTAATGAAGATACCCAGCTGTTTGCTGGTGACTTTGGTTCAAATCCACCCACTCTCAGCTTCAGAGCATCACGTCTTCTTCCCACCCCTGTGCCCTGCAGTTGTATAAGATAAGATATTTTTATGGAAGAGGTAAGAGATGGCTTCTGATGCCCTGAAACAAATTAGAGAATTGAGGCAATTCCAGATTTCTTGGCTGTGTTCTGTAAACCTCTGCTGTTGGGTAGGAGAGAATTAGTCCTACCTTCTCCCATTGAGTTTGATCAATTTAGCCCTCACTTTCTATTTTCTGTTGGAAAAATGAAAAAAGTTAATTATGGCTTAAAATGAACCCACTACACTAAACAAACTTTATTTTATGTTCTTAATGTGTCAAGATATGCAAAACTCATCACATTTGCTTCTCTCTGTAAAGCCTGTTAAGTTACACATATTCACATAGTGTTCCTATAAACATAAAAAAAGATAAGTCTAATAAAGTTTAATTTTAATTTCAGCATCCAAAAATTAAATATATATATAATTGTTCTTTTTTATTATTATTTTTATTTTATTTTAATGTAAAGGTCACCAAAGTATGCACCCATTTGGAACTTTAAAAAGAAAGCCTTAGGACGTTTACCATGGTAGGCTGTGTAGGAAAATCGCTGAATGCCATTCCCAAGTGACATGAAGTCATACATGTTTATTGCCTCTGATTTCAGCTACTATTATGTTACGCTTTCAAAGTGTTCTGAGATGAATATGACAAAACTAAGGAAAACCTTCTGTAAGGTTTTCTTCCTTTTATGGGATGCTATTTTGTTCTGAAAAGATTGTGGGGGAGAAACAAACCAGTTATCCTAACTTCACTATATAACTAAATTATAACTTTAATTTTTTAATGTTTAACTAATACACTCTTTCCAGAAAGACATGCTCTGAAGATGTTGTGAGATGAAGCATTCTGTGGATCTACAAAAAGTTGATTGGTGATTCTACATTATTTTAACATAAATTTCTTTTCCAATTGCTTTCCATAAGCAGTATAATTCCATTGTTTGGCATCTTTCTTCTATTTAAAGCTTAAAAATCTTTACTTTCCTATTAATTTAGTTTCTACAGTTCATCTGTAAGTGATTCTAAAATCATATAACAGTTTTTTTAATCTGCTAATCAACAGAGCTCAGGGTCAACTGCCCTTGAAAGAAAGTTACTACAGGTTGAAATAATGAAGGTAATAGAGAATGAACTTCAATGCTAGTAATGAGGATGAATGAGCTTGACCAGGATTTTGAGTAACATCAAGATGAAACTGAATTTTGAGACAACAAATACCCTTTGGTCTCTGTCTAACTCTCAGAATTAATTTGTCAAGTCATGTCTGACAATGCTCTGTATATTCCTGGACTTATGTGACCAAGCTCTGTTGTTGTGTTTGGCTATGGCAACGACTGCACTCAACATTTTTATCAGGAACACAATGGAAAGAAGTTTGGTGGTTTTCTGTCTCTTTCTACATATAATATTGTTGTTGTTGTTGTTGTTGTTGTTGTTGTTGTTTGGGATTTTTTTTAAAAACCTCTTCCCACTGTGCCCTTTCAAAAAAACTTATTTCTGTGGTGACCCTCAGGACTCCTGGCCTTTCTCAGTGCCACAGCCTGGCTTTGTGGTGACACAAAACAGGCTGCTCTGCTGGAACAGCCTGTGCAACCAGCTGCCACATTTTCTGGTGATAGGCTGGGCCTCATGTCTTGGTGAAGCAGTCCTGATATCACATCCCCTTCTTTGGGAACTGTGCAGACCATAATGCCACTCATAAAGACTGGGACAGTGGCCTGAATAACTGATAGGGAAATCCCCCTGAGGGTAAAATCAACCAGCAGAGTCCAAGTTGCATCAGGATTTTTATTTAGATTTTCCATACCCTGATATTGTTGTGTTTGAGCCTTCAAACCACTTTAAGACAGATGCAATTGAATAACATCTAATCATGCAACAAGGATCAGAGAAAGCAGGTCATTAAATCAGACACATAATTAATTTTTCATTAATAGGGAAAAAAAACACTGTGAAGAATAGTTGTGATCTTGTTTGAGAACAACATTTTTAAGCTTTCATATCGCATATTTATAAAATATCATTTAAATTCCAGGGAATCCTTCATTAATTTCCTTTTTGAATGGCTTTAATTTAATATAGGCATAATTTTAAACTAATATATTGGGCAGTCAAACATCTTACCAGCTTCTTTCTGACAAAAGCAATTCAAAAAAATCAAGATAAAGTCATGAAAATTTTTGGTTGTTGGGTATCTGTATTGCAAAAAACTGCCCAAAAGAAAAAGAAATACTTACATCTACTAGAAAAAAGTCTTTTTTTTTTTTTTCTGTAGAGCAAACAGAAGAGTTTATTATGACAGATTCTGATTATTTCTAAAAGAAGTAGAAACATGCATTTTCATACACTTTCCTAACTAACCACGAAGCTTTTCATATGAAAGATAAAATATGCAAAGCTGTCCAGAACTTTAGGAGGGAAAATACTATGAAATTTGACAGAAGTTTCCCTCTACGGGTCCAGTCAAAATTTTAATATTACAGTGACATCTGCTAAAAAACACACGAATATAGATAAAGACAAGTTAATTCTTGAAAATCATCTGACTATTTAATTGCAATAACCAAATGCAGATTTTCGTGTCGTAGTTTCCATCTGGAACGTTGTTAAAATGCAGCAAGGCCAATTAGTTATTGAGAAAGCAATGCAATCAAAACCGAAAACAATAGGTGGCAATATCTCCCAGTGAGCCTGATGTGTGAAGTTCAATGCCATGTGCAATCTGCTGCCACATCCACTATCAATACTTTCCTTCTGAGTCACATGTGAGTGCTGAGAGCACAGAGTGTGTCCACAGAACTCGATGTACATCCAGCAGGACGGCGTCTGTCCAGCCCTGCGGAAGGACGGACGTCAGCGGGCTCTGCTCAAAGCCACTGGTGCCTCGTTCAGGCAAGGGCATTCAGGATCTATGGCAAGCAAGAATTTAATGGCTTTTTGTTCTAAGCAAGTGCTATTCTACTTTATGCCTCTCCGCTTAGCTGCAGAACCACTGCAGAGTCTCTAGCTTGCTCACTTCAGTGAAGTAGTAAATGAAAAATAGTTTTCTGCAAAGAGATAATTTATACCAGAGCAGTTTCTAGGCTTCTTTCTTTCTGTCTTTCATACTTTTTTCAGCTGGCTGACTCATATGGGAATGGATAGACCAAGGCAATTCATTTGGTGCTAGTAGCAGAACAGAGGTTGCTGGAAGCCAACAGATCCAGATTTTATTCCTGGTTTTGTCACTGAGCTGATATTTTTTTGAGGCCTCCAACACATTTTCTGGTCTATTTAGAATGTGATTCCTCTGGATTAGGGTTTTGGGGTTTGCTTTCTTTATTACATGCCTGCAACAGGGCCTCTTGCAAAAGGGTCCTGATTTTGGCAGAAGTGTTTATTAACTTCTGGAAGGCGACTCAGGGAAATTTTGTTGCCTTGGTGCTTCTGGAAGGCAGGATCCTTGCTCAAACAGCAGGGAAATGTGGGAAACCAAATACCATCCCTCATCTTCCCTTCTTGCTCACTAACTTCTACTGCATTTGAAGAAGTGACCATGCAAAGCACATTAGAAAAAAAAAATCAGATAGCCCTCTCTGGATTTTCTATCCTAATCTATAAATGGAATAAGGATTCTTGGTACAGAGAGCATCAGTTTTTAGCTTTTGATCTGCCTGATAAAATACTTTTTGGGAGAGAGGTGATGTGTGCTAAAGTCAAGAAAGAACATAGGGACATAATTGACCCTCTATGTATATCTCTGCAGCTTTGAAAGAGACACATAAACCACCTTCAGATATAATAGGATTTTCCAGCAAGATCTACTCCTTTGTGCCTACTAACTGACTGATAAAAAAAAAATAATAAAAAAAAAAAGACAAAAAAACCCAAACAAATCTCCATAACAAGCAGCTGTTTAAAATGCTACTGTTTTTGCAAGCCACAGATTCTATGACTAATTCTCCAAGGAACTTTGCAGTATATTGTGGGAGTTTAACCACCTACTTAAGAATCACCATCCTACTCTCTTGTGTAGCTGTTACTGTAGTGATCTCTATCATAGAGCAGCTACAGATGGATAAAGCTATACACTTTGTTTTCAAACCTTAAACTAATGATTTCATTTTGAGTCTGAATTTTGGTCTTCCAGCTATCGATTTTACACTTCTCTCTCTCTTTAGAATTTAGCCTAGTTCAAGATAGGTTGAAGATGTGATTTCCAGAAATATTCACCAAGCCCACTACTTTCCAGAAAACTAAATCAGATACCAGCACTCAGTGCATGCAAAAGTCCTTTAAATTATTTACCCAAAATGAAATTATTTAAACTGTCAAATGATTATAGTAAAGAAAAGAAAGGAACTCCTCATAGTATGCTTTATTTGATCATTTAATCAGACCATTTTATGGTGACACTACAGCCACTACAATTCAGGTCTGAAAATCACAAACTGCTTTTCATATCCGCTCTGTTGATATTCATCTGATGCTATTACTTGACTCCAGGTTGTATTCTGAAAAATGGTGACATGTGGTTTGATAAAATTGGTGCTCAACCAAGAGAAGTCTTTTGAAATTAGCAATATGGTAAAATGAACTTAAAATATACACACACCTGTTACTTTTAGGTTTTATAGTAGGTAAGATGTCCACAAATTATACATGGAAAAATAACCCCTCTTTCAGAGAGAGAAAAGGATGAATTAAATTGTACACATTAGAAGAATTGAAAGTAATAGCTGTTTGAACTCCTGTATTGTACAGGAGACAGGATTAGAACATGGTGATAATTCCATGATGCTTCAAGGCTGTGTCTTTTTTCTACTTCACAGTCCTATAAAACAACTTTGATAAATACATTAAAGGGTCATTCTCCATGTTTCTACATCTTCTAATATTAAAAGAAACTACAAGCTACATAGCAGAAGCTACATAGCAGAAGCTACATAACAGAGCTTGTGTAGGCCAGAGCTGGCAGATCCCTGACAGCCCTAACCCAGTTAGTATGAACCCAGTGGAGATTCTCAAAAAGCACCTGCACTCCTAACCCTTGTCACAGCAATGATTTCATTGCAACTGCTACCCTTGCTCCTACATTCCAGTAATCATCCCAGCGTCTCGCCCGTAATTATAACCAGACCTCCATTTGATTACCCAGGGGTATCTCAATAGTGGCTTCATTAATGAAAACAGGCTGCTCTCTGTCCCTGGGACAAGTGCAAGAGAAATATTGATTTGGTCTCCAGTTGGAGGTCTGGCCAAGCTTGGACAAAACCTGCAATCTGTTTTGGCTTTTGTGGTGTGAGAGGGAGAGAAAGATCTCCTGAAGTAAGCAGTGTGATGAAAAAAAAATCCATTTTTTTTTAATTTAAAACATATAATTCATATGTGTTTTTATATTATCAGCTACTTCATATCTTTAATCAGTGACTGATTTAAGTAACTCAAAATGTGTTAAATGAGTTATTTGCATCTCTTTGGAACTGAGCTTTGATTGAGTGATCAAATCTCTTAAGCTCCTTTTAAAAACAACTCTTTAAGTTTCTTGGGAAAGTTGCTGTTCAAATTGAACAAGAAAAGGAAATGGGCCTGGGGGAGATTCATAGGGTGGAGACATAATAAAGGAAATGAAAAACTGAATGCTTTTCTTTCTGTAGCTTCACGAACATTTGTTAGATATTTAATTAACTTCATATTTGGTTCTGCAGGCTGGATCCCACATTAGTAGCTTCAGTTGCTAAATATGCAAAATCTGAACAGTTATTACTGTTTTAATTAGCAAAGTTGTTAGCCATGTTCTCTTGGTGTTGGTTTAGGGAGGCCTCATGAAGTGGTACACAAACATCCAGTGTCCTGCCAGTTTTGTTTCCTATTTTGGCTGATTAATTCAGACACAGAAAAGATATTAACTTCCTTGCTTTTACCGAATTATTATTATTATAATGTTGAGAACTGATGTCATCTCAGTCAAGTGCAGACTGTGAGCACTGTTGTGTGCTTGCTACCTTTTTTTTTTTTTTTTTTTTTAATAAAACTTATCTTTTTCCACAACACTCTTCTTACCTCAGGGGACAGAGCTGATCCCCGACCAACAGTGTGTGCTGGCGGCCACCCAGCTGGTCCACAGGGAAAAGGGGTCACCTACTTCTGAATCTCTAAGAGACAGTTTGTGGGTTTTGTTGCCTTTTTTAGCTCTATCTCTATGATTTATGAAATAATCATGTCAACCTTCTGCAATATAGGAATTTGTTACAGATTAACACTCAACTATCAGATCCAAATGGGGGAAAGGCAAACGGTTGATGCTGCCTAACTTGGAGAACTATCTGAAGAACTGTGCCTGTAGAGAGGATTAGAAGCCTGAAATGTTTGCCAGTAAAATCATAGCCTTTGATTTAATAAAAAAAAAAAGGCCTTGCTCTTATTTACTGCATGCTACAACTTAGTCATCAGTACCTCTCCTTTACTTTGGGGGTTGTTTCTGAAGTTGAAGGAAGAGGTTTTTTTATCCTTACTTCAATTTCTGTATATTTGTATACCAAAATATCTCTGTCCAACAGCACTCACTGATCTGTTCACCTGAGTTTCAAGTAACGAGACTATTTTGGAGGAAAACAAGCCCATATTTCAGTCAAAGGTAATTCCATTCTCTCCAAATTCCAGCATGTAGTTTACCTTTCAATGCAAATACAGTCACTTGTATGTAGACTTTTCACAGTACAGCCAGTAGTGGCTTTGACAATTTTAAGGCTCTAGATATTATTGAAAAAATTCACTTAAATATATTATTTCTTGCAAAAAAATTTTGCAGTTATCCTCTTTTAACCATAGCAGTCAAAACAATAAGCAGATATAGGTCTAAAAAAACATGAGTTTGTATAAAATAGGCTTAATTTATGGCTTTCTAGTTTTACGCTGCAGAAGCTGTTTGCCTGACGGGACTTGGGTAAAACTTAAGACTGTATTATGAAAGATTGGGAGAGAAAGATGGGAAACTGTTAAGCTGTAGTTTCACTACTTTGATTCCCTAAGTATTTAAATTATACTGTGACTTGCATATGATTTTTATACAGTTTTGATTATAATTTTAAAATTTAAATATAAATTTTGAAGCATTTTTATGCAAATAAATGAAGTCTACATGGAATAAACTCAGATTTCTACATTCTCTTTTTTTTAATCTTTGCTTCACTCAGCTGGTACACTAAATATTTCTACCCTTACCATAAAATAACTTAAAACATTTGGACACCCATAATGTGATGGAATATTTAGTATTTTTAAGAAAAGCCCTGTACTGGATTTTTGTCTCCTTTTTATCTACCAGTTCCTCAGTCTGTATTATGTATTTGTGTGTAAAACCTAAATGCAATGCTTCGACCATTTGTCAGAGTTCTTTTAGAAACAAGTATCAAGTATCCATATCTAGTGTTCCTTGTCCACCTAAAATTCTTTTGTCAGTAGAAAGACTGGGAATATAGAAATGGATCCCAGGAGGGATATATAGTAGCTATGAATAGTATGTTAGCTGACCACAAAGCAGAGCTGTTACTGGCACAAAACAGAGACAGCTCATTAGAGAAAAGAATATTGTAGTAGTGGAAGAAGTTTTGCTCCAAATTGCTTTCCAAATGTGGCAGTCAGAAATGAGATGGACTACAACACCTAAAAAGGATGGATGATCTCTAGGTTAAGTTATGGGATTTTAATTCCAGGAGAGATCTTTGCCAGTGAGATTTGTGCTAATGGACACACTACAGGCTCTGCCTTTGCCTTTTTTTCTAAATGGAAGTTATTCCACATGGGGGTAAAAAATATTTCTTCACTCTAAAGCCCTTAAATGGATTGTAAGATCGAGCTGCATATGTTCTCCTATCTTCAAAAGAAAGAGTGAACCATGTAAAACTGGACACTTATAATTATTTACCTGGCATATGAGTTACTTGCGAAAATATTTGTGCAGTAACATTTTATAGGGAGGTTTAAAAATGTGTTTGCTCTGTTGAACAGAATAAAAAAATTTACAGCATTTTTCTGTTTTCAGAAACAACAATCCTTTCGTATTTCCCAGGCCTAAGTACAGAACATAATGTGGCTTACTCCGTCACACAAAATTTCACAACATAGATGCAGGAGCACAAGGGAGGTCAATGTTTCAGTATAAAAAGTCTGCACAGTTCCTGCATGAAATATGAGTTTTCCCAACCTTCCTATCTGAGACTCAAAAGGATAAATTATGTCTTCTTATGACAATGTGAGCTCTCTGTCACATTTACATGATTACTTAATGTGCTATAAACTACTTGGAATATCATATAAAATTATTTGATTTCTCATTGTTTCCTCTTTCATTGTAGCTTTCAATATAAAAATTCAGTCACCTAAGTGTTGGACTTATTCCAAGTTCAAATTAAGTTTCTTAAACACTTGGTATGCTCTCTCATTAAGGAGAGCATAATCCCTTTTGCTATGGCAGGCAACTGTAGATAATAACTAGAAATACTGCATTTCTAAAACCTACTTTTTTATGGTTCTAGTGTGCTTTGCAAACCTTTGGTCATTTATGAGCTCTTTTAACTGCATTTTCCTCATACCTTTTAAACTTCATGCTTTATGTAGTACACAGTAGATCAGCTTTGTGTAACCCACCAGAAATATTTGAACTGGGTCATAGGAGGCTCAGTCTAAATTGTTTAGCTTTTCCTTATCTTGTAAGCCTGTCTTTTCTCTAACTTTAAGTTTAGAGTCCTTTCTTTTGATGGTCACTTTGTTAGATTTCAAAGTTTAAGTTATTTTTCCTTCCTTTTACCTTTTACGTTTGCAATGTTGAGATTAGTACCAGAGGAACACAATATCAGACATAAGGGGTACATCTCTTCGAGCACTTGTCTCCAACAGTGTCCATAAGCAGATAGATCAAAAAAATAATACAAGGTTTGGCTTTATCCAGTCTCACTAAAACAGTGACATATGGGGTAAATAAATTTTGTACTTTGCTAACTGTAGTAGATTGAACAAATGGGATTTAATCACCTAACTATAAACAACTCCAGTCTAGACATGCACATCTGAGCTTATCACTTCAGGCCCCTTATAGTCAGTGGGGAGAAAGAGACCCTGCTAAAGTGCAACTCAGTTTATCCTAAAGTCAATGTCTAAAATGCCTAAGATGAATTGTACTAAACCATCTATTTTGCTCCATTGAATCTGGAGGGAGCTTAGGGAAGATACAGAGAGAAAGCTTTTACATTTGGTCAGGCTACTTTCACTTGAGGTTTCAAACATTATTTTGTATTATGCCATCTGCATCTTTTTGCTGAAACTGCATTTTTCAGACTTAAATTTAAGTCATACTGTTATGGAAATAAGACAAAACTTGGAGTTTTCAGAATGAAAATGAAATGGTCCTAGGTCAGCATCCTATTTTATTGGAACATCCTTAGATGGTAGGAATGTGAGAGTGTGCTGATCTCCATTTTCCATACATTTATGATACCTTTACAAGAGCTTTTGTTGTCTATGAGTTCCCTGAATGGACAGATTTCCTCACAACCCAGCATCTTATTGTCCTACCTTCTCTCCAAGGAACCTGAACCCCCAGGGTGGTCAGATTGCTTCAAGACTTGCCTTCTTTGCCTGAGTTGGTCCCCACTGTGAAAACATGATTGTTAAAATACAAGCTTGAATCTACATATCAGTCCTTTCTTTACCCATCTCAAGCCAGTATCTGTAGATTGTCAATCACATATGTTTGGCATTGAAAATTTCATTACAAGTAATAGATCTCTTTCAAATAGTTTATGCTTTATATAAAGCAGTTTAGATGGTGAAAATTGATGTTTGACAAAAACTTCAGGTGATATGTCTGTTTGACAAGCAGGTCATTGGAGTGACCTGGCATTGTGATATATATGCCGTGCTACAGCAAGCAAGAAAAGTTAGGTGACTCCTAAAAAAAAAAAAAACATGTATAAAAGCCCCTCCCCATATGTTTTTATAAAAAATTATTTGCTGATGCTGATTTTATGCCAGTCACAGTCTAAAGGTCCAAGTCTCAGAGGGGCTGGGCCTCTCATGTCCATGGGAGCTCAGCACCACAGAGAGTCTGAGCCCAGATATATGGTCCAAAACTGTCAAGTAGACTGACATCCCTCTAAGGGAGACAGGATAAACAATTCTGTCCTGCTGTAGCTCCAGTGATGTCAAGGCTTGGCTGGCTAAATCCATACCTCACTAGGCTGCAAACCAAACTCAGGGCTAGGGAGTTTGTGATGCTGCTGTCAGCCAGCAATGCCCAACAGCCAGCTAGAACCACACCGTACTGTAGAACTTTCCAAAGAAATGTGAGGGGGGAGAAAGGGCTTATTGGATATGTTAATCCATTTAAAAGAGAGAGGGTAACTACTTTCTCTTCCCTCTAGAATTGTATTTAGAATATTTCACATTGGAATTGTAAAGTGTAGCAATTTGACATTTTTACCTTGGTAGACCACATATGTATTCTCAGTGGAATAAGTGGCAAATGCTACAAGGACTTCTGAAATATGAGATGGTCTTTTCTAACCTAAAATTATTCTTTGATTCTGTGTGTTCAGGCTGCTGGTGGCTGCAAGTGAGCAGTGGAAAATCTATGCAAACTCTTTCCAGCATAATGTTCCTAATGCACAAACCTGCAGAAACACTTAAATGTGAGTGCATAAAATTACATTGAAATGTATCACTTAAAATATGTTTTCATTATTGCATTTTTATTTAATAATTTGAGTCACTAAATGGTATTAATAGAGAAAATATTTAATTCAATGGTTCTACAATGTGAGTCAATGAAAATAGGGTTTTAGTTATATAAACAGAAGCTAGCATTTTCTCTTTCACAGCTATATGCTTGCACACACATTCATATAATGCAGAAAAAAAGAGTATTTTTCTTAAATTTAAAATTTTCAGGCAAAATAATATTTTAATTTTGCGACAACTTTAGAAATAGTAATGCTTTAATTTCTCTCAAACTCATCATATGTGGAAATAAAAATATTTTAGCAAAGAAGGTATAGCTTATGTTCTGGTAGAAATAACTATGTGAAACAGCAGATATAAGGGGTGATTAATCAGGTGTTCAAGAACTGTGTGCTGAAAAAAGGTACTTTTGACAATGTTTTAGAAAAGGATGTCATTGCAAAATTATCTGGGAAAAATTAACCCAAAGAGGCTGAATTGTATGAGCCCTGTGAGGATCTTCTTCAGGTACATTGGTTGGATTTCCCAAAAGTTTGGATGAAAATTGTCATAAAGGCCCCAGAACAATAATATTTATTTTTTCCTGAATACTTCTGCCTCATTTCCTGTGCTGTACAATTGTTGATAGTGGGTTTATCCTTATTTAATAGCATCTACCAAGAGGTGGAGAAGTTCCTCACTGTGCAGGACTCACTGGTATCCCTAAAGAAAATACTATGGATGGCCTATGAGGTCAATAGCAAGGACAACAGGAAACACGGCAGCTATCAGATATTTCTGAAAACAGTTAAAAATAGTGTTCTACATTTTGGGAAAATTAGTCAGTGAATGATTGTTCTGATGAAGTGGCAAAATTTAGCTTTCTGACTTCATTTTCATGATAATGTTCTGGAACTGGGCAAAACTGGGTCAGTTTTACCTCAAGCTGCTCATTGAGCTGAAATACCTTCTCCCCTTGAGAAGAGCTGTTGCTGCTCTTTTTCAGCTCAGACTCACAAGTGTTGTGAGGGATTGTTTGGAGTTTTAACATTCAGAGTCCACATGTGAGGAAAAAACAGTTCTCTCCAAACAAACTCATGGTTCCCTGGAGATTATTCCTTGGATCCAGATTACTAACAGTGGGAGGAAGGCCAACACAAAGGCATAAAATATAATGGAATGACTAAAACAATGTGGCATGGTTTTTAGGATGAATTTCCATAACCCAGTATTCATGGATGTTGACTGTTTGTTGCACAAGATGTGGTATAAGATGTTAATTATTTTATTCATAATTGTTGAAAATATTCATTTAAGTTTCAAAATAAATGTGTTTATGCCTTTTTGGTTTGTTCCTGACTTCCATTGTCAGAATTAATTTATTCATGTGCTCTCCTACTATATGTTCTCTCTCCTACTTGTTCCAACTGTAGATTTTCAAATTCTGTACCAAGAACAGGACTTTCTATGTCATACATCAGCACAGGACTGTAGCTGAAAAAAGCTGTAGTTGTGAGTAGATCTGTTATAGAAAATCAAATTGCACACTGGAATGAAATGTGTATGTAATTTGAATACTTGATTTATAAGTTTGAGCAGGTAGGAACTGGAATGCTAATTGACCTCATTAATTAATTCAGATTTCTATAGAATGGTTTTATTTCGTCAACCCACAATTTCTTATTCAATGTGTCTCTGTATACTCTGAGCTACTATTTGAGCAAACACAGTAAAAGAATAAGCTCTTTTAAATGTTTCACAGAATCACAGAATATTCGGAGTTGGTATCTTCAGATCAATATAAATACCCAAAACCAAATTATGGTCCAAAAATGGCAGTCCACTGGCAGATCTCCAGTGAGGGTATAAGAGCTTTGGCGTTGTGTCAGACCAGGGAAGTCATTAAGAGAAAAGCCAAATGTTTGGTTGGTCAGTCTGGTGGGTTGTTATTCAGCTGGGCCAGCAATTTGGAGACAAGGACAACTATAAACACAGACTCTTCCACCTCCCTTCAAGGGCAGAAAGAGGGAATAGGCAAAAAGAAATCTGTAATGGCCTTGGCTAGCGGGTTGGGGATGTGACTGTGAACGTATAACTTCATCAAGGAGATATTTTTTTTTCAAAATTCAATGAATTTTGGTGTAACAAGGCCTGGGCTTCCAGTGACTAATTATTTGTTCCTGGATCTGAGCTCTGAACAAAAACCTTGTTGTAATAGAGAATCTGAGTTGAGCTTTACTGCCCAAGCCAGGTTTCAAACAGGAGGAATTTCTCATGTAAACATGGGAACATCCTGTGGTGCCACAGTGGAGGGTCAGAGTGCTACATGGATAACATGGACTGGTCACATATACTGGTCACGTATAATGTACTGGTCACAATAACATGGACTGGTCACAAGTCCACAAGAGCTTCTATGCAGCCCCGTTGGCCCACAGGCAAGTCAGGGACTGAAGGGTCAGCAGAAATTTAGGAATCTACATGGCCTTTGAAGCACTTTGTGAAAACTGAGCATTCAAAAATCATTCAAATTGGAGTTTACTTGTTGAATAGTAGTGGGGCAACTGTCCACTGGGAAAAACAATGAGATTGATGTCAGAGACTCTTTCCATGTATGCAACTTGAGAGATTTTAGACAGCATTAATCTGAGATAGACCTCCACTTTCTCTCTAAATCCAAACTGCACCCGTGCTTAGTGAGGGACTCAGAAGTGGACTTGAGCCTCTGCTGCTTGGCTGCAGTGTAAATGCTCCAGTAGAAATGTTTAATGGCTATCACCAAAACTGGACAAGAATCAGAACAAAGCAGACTGGTAAAATCTAAGGATTTCATTACTCCTTGAACCATTCAACCTCTTTTGGACCAGGTTCTCTGCCAATTTTCTCCCAGGTGGCATTGCTTTGCCCCAGTGTTCAAGTTATTTAAGAAGCACCTCTTTAAATGAACACAGAATTGTGTAAGAAATACAAACCTGTTGAGGTAAAGCTCAAATTTTCTCTTAATTTTTTAAAGTTCATAAGGAAAAAACCAAGACTTAGACTTAGACTCTTTCTATGCCAACAGAAAGACAAGAATTTTCCACCTTGCTGCTTAATTGGCAATATAATGGTTTAGAATGTACTTTTAAGAGGTTTGGAAACACTAGCTGCTCTTATCCCATCCAAATGGAATTAGTGCTTTGTTAACACTCACTCATACTGCACTTGACATGCAAAGAACATTCTTGCTGTGGTATCATAAGGCTAGTTTCTGAAATGTCATCAAAATATTAAACCATTGCTTAGATGAAGACTTAAATGAAACCTTTGGCATAACTAAATAATCAGAAATAAAATATAAATGATCATTCTATAAAATATTACTTTTTTTTCTAGTAGAAGTTTAATTTTTTTTTTGCTTGCCTTCATCAAGATGTAGGTGAGCACATTTTGGCTGAAAATGATGTTCCCAAGTTCATGAGATGAATCTGCAGGCTCTAAGTATGCAGACATGAAATCTGGCACCTTCCAAGCTTCACATTTGTACTTACAAATTCACTCAAGATTTACAGTCATTACTTACAGATGATGTCATCAGCCATTGCACATATTTCCTACCTCATTTTCCCAAGGTAGGATTTAAATTTTTTTGAGGAATGAGGAACTGGCAATGAATACTGATAATGAGGAACAAATATCAGGGACAGTTTTAAATTATTTTTAATACCAGTATACAGTTCCTTTGCGTGTTAATATTCTGCAAAATGTTAATGCATCAGCAACTTTGTTAGCACATAAATGCATCTACCACAAAATTAGAAGGTTTTTTTCATACCTATAATTTCAAAACTGCTAATGCAGCAAGAAGGTGACCAGCTCAGAGAAGCTACCCTCCAGAGAATGGACATAAAATCAAATCCTCCCTTAATCAGGCAGAGTTACTTTTAAGATTACTAGAGAATTTTATATGAGTTAGTCAGGTAGGTCTTGGCCTGTTTTCACTCTAAATAAGTATAATTTAGCCATTAATTTATGGTAATGGGCTAAATTCTGCTCTGTAGTGTTTGAGTAAATCTGGAGTCACTGTATAGCTTTTCAGTAGGCTTTTTTCTGGATGGTCACCAGTGCAAATAAGAGTAGAAGAATCTGGCTCTTTTTACATAAGGTTGCTATTTATTCAAAATATGCTCCTACAGGCTGTTCACATTCCTTCTGCAAATATTTTAGTTGTGACACAGGGCTATGGATTCAATGTGAAGTGGATCACAAAAATATCAGACTTCTCATGAACAATACCTACAGTAAAGATGAAATCTCTATTGAACAGTGATTTAAAACAGTGCAGAGACATTTTTTGCTGCCCACGAAGGACAGTCATTACTTACTCTTGTTTTATCATAATAGCCTGCTCTACCCAAAGGCTCTATTTTCCCAAAAGCCTGCACTTTGAATACACAGCATTTGTGTAGTTCCTACACTGACCTTGAATTGGATTAGATCCTTGTTGTGAGCTGGCAGCAATGTTGAAGCATCTCTTGATAAATTCTTTGGGGTAAATAATATATTTAATATATTTATTTTTTATTCTGATTACTGATGTTCCAATGACAGACTTTCAAAAAATATGTGTATTTTTCACCTGTGAAATAAATGTCAGTGTCTAGCTTTAAAGTTTTTAGTACTGAAAACCTAAATGTTGAGTTAATGGGGGAAAACTTTTATAGAGCTATTTTGATTTTGCAACCATACTGAAAGATCATGCCTTACTGACTTCATCTAATATGCTTCATTGACAGCAGAATAGCACTTCAAAGTCATTATATTCCTGGGACTGACCCCTGGAGATGTTCAATCTCTCCATTGACTGTTGAAGGGGATTAGAAATATTCCATTTGCACCATAGTAAGTATTTAAATTTTCTGGAATGAACTGCAACCAAGTGTCTGAACCCAAATTTTATTTATGCTGGAAATGTCTATGCTTATAGATATGGATTTTTATTGACAAATTAAACTACCACTTCAGAAAGTATCATCATATTTTTAAATTTCACCTAGACATTTCCATAATTTATTATGTCAGCTTATCAAAATAAAGCATTATGGTTTGTCACATGATATGTTTTCTGGTCAAGGAACTAAGAATCGTGCAAACAGTATGGTTTAGGTCTTCAAAGTGTGCAGGATTTTCTGGATAGAAATGCTCGCTGTTTACCCAAAGGAGGTTTTTTTGTTTAATTTTGTTTTGTTTCAGTGAGGGGATTTTTTTTTTCCATTTACAGTGAAAATTCAAAAGACATTAAACCAAAATTTCTTCTGGTAATATTTTTTTTTTTTTAATCTATCAGAATAAATAAATAAATAGGAGATTTGGCTTTTTCCCACACTACACATTAAAACCTATCAAACATAATATGCATGACATACCAACACTAACTATGAACTCCAAGATCTGTGAAGTATGAAACCTCTTACTGTGTTTGTTTGAATCACCAGTTCTCTTCGGGAAAACCTGGTTGCAACATAAAATGCTGTTAATTAAAATATCAAAGTCATGGCCCAGATACTCAGCTGCTGTGAGCCATTTGAGACCCAGCCATTTAAACACTCTCAGGAAAGGGACCTCGTTTTACAACTGCTTTCACTGTGACCCCTTATAACTCTGGCTGTTAAAATTCTGCAAAAATAATTTCTCAGAACCTCACATTGTTCTTCTCTTCTCTTCTCTTCTCTTCTCTTCTCTTCTCTTCTCTTCTCTTCTCTTCTCTTCTCTTCTCTTCTCTTCTCTTCTCTTCTCTTTTCTTTTCTTTTCTTTTCTTTCTTAAATGTAGAAATCATTCATTATATTTTGTCAGCATTCAGCTTGGGCACAGCCTTGTGCAACTCTGTTTCAGTTCAGAAGATCAGAAAGGCACAACAGTCAGCTCAGTGTTCAGGCTTTCTATCCAATCCTCATATTACATCTTTTTTCTTTTTTTTCTGTGTACATCTGGTAAAGTAGTTTTCTAAATTTGTAGCTATTAGAGCAATGCAAACTATTTATGAGAAGATCTCCAAAACACATGGAACTCACCTGCTTCCATGGTTCATTATAGAGATGAAATTCAGCCCAGTTTCACCAAACACTGTACAAAGTTCACAAATCTTTCAAATACACCTGGCTGAGGTATAGTTCTGTGATTGTTATCCAAAGCCCAGAGTTCCTGTGAAGTCAAAGGAATCTCTTTAGTTTTTGCTTTTAAATTCAGTTTTGTTCTCTACTGGCTCAGCTTATTTGGGCTCCAAATTTGAAATAAGACTTTTCCTTCTCCTCGAACTTTCACCCAGCTCTTCTCTGTCTGCCAAAAATGTCATCAACAGGAATAGCTCTGAAGACCTCACCTCAGGCAAAGCTCCCATTTCTATATTCCTCAAGGGAAGCTTGATCTGGCTAAGATGATGGATAATGAGCAAGAAATAGTAGGGGCAGCCTCAAGTATTTTTAACACCAGAATGCTACTCCCATGTCGTCAGCGGCCTGCTGTGAAATGCATCAGCAGTTTTGAAACTGAAAAAGATGCTTCCCAACAGAAAGTCAGTACTTGTCTGCAGTTATTATTTGCTTTTTGTTTAGCATGGCCTGCTCAGAACAATACAAGGCTCAAAGATGTGTAAACTCCAACCAATTACCCAGAGCATGAACAAACATAACAGTATTTTTATCTGAGAGTTTAATGTGTCCAGGTTGATCTGGCCATAAACAGGCTTAGAAAACCCAATTTTTGTGTCCGAAAGCACCCCACTAAAAAATTAGACACTTTCTATACCATTTAGTCCTAGGGAGAATCTTATTCCTCTTCATATCCCAATGCCTTTCTAAAGAGCATGATGTCATGTAACTAATAACTGTCATATGCAGTTTATCTCTCTGCAGGGTGAGAAGACACTCCATGCATATCATTGCCTTTGGGTGACAGTTTTGGGGAGGAGCAGTGGGAGAGCTGAGTGATAAATGAGCTGTATGTATCTAGTGGAAAAGTGGGTTGGATGAACGGTATGTGATAGGCAGGACAACATGAGCTATCCGGGGGTTTTCAACATTTCTTTTCCTGTGAGAATTAGTTCCAGAAACTTGGACCAACCTCTTGAAAGGAATGTTTTCTCCTCTGCTCAGACAAGTGTTACCTTCTGGGTAGAAAGCCTGGGGAGGGGATTCTGCATCCCAGGTTCCCACCCTGGTTCCAGAGACACTCTTTGAAAGCCTGTCCACACTGCCAGCTGCAGACAGATTCGCTCCTCCTGTGTTAACCCCAGAACCAGAAGGGTGGTTCTGGATAAGCTGCCAAATCAGGCCTGGAAGGAGAATAGTCACGTTCACACACAAAGGGCAGGGTATATTATCTTGGGCATGGTGCCAAGAACATGCAGCTATACTGCTTCCAGATGCAAACTGGTGAGTCCACAACGTCCTATTCTGCACTGCATGGACTCACTAATTTTGAACTCTGGACTGTGGTCTATTTTGCCCTTAGCTATCCTAAGCCTGGGCCATCAATCATCTTACAGGAAAGGGGAAAGACTTTCAACTCACTTTTTTTCCTTCTTAGAAGAAGACAGTGGAGGCATAGGATATTCTGGGATATTTATAATGCTTTTGTTGGTAGGTTATGCCACTGCGTTTAGATGCAGATTCCTTAGTTTAGTTGCAGATGGCTTAGGGCCCAGGTATATCACATTACTGAATCCAGATGGGAGGTAAAAAATTTTGTATAAACTCAGACGAAATCTTTATCTACTTGGAGAGATTGAGTCTACTTCTCAGAAACTAGGAGCAGAGGAAAAGAAAAAAAAAAGTGCTGCATTGAACATTGGAAATGTTGAGGCTATTGGCTAAGAATTGAATGGATGAGAATAGAATAGAATAGAATAGAATAGAATAGAATAGAATAGAATAGAATAGAATAGAATAGAACAGAACAGAATAGAATAGAATAGAATAGAATAGAATAGAATAGAATAGAACAGAACAGAACAGAACAGAATAGAATAGAATAGAATAGAATAGAATAGAATAGAATAGAATAGAATAGAATAGAATAGAATAACTTCAGTTGGAAGGGACCTGCAACAGTCACCTAGTTCATCTGCATAGAAGCATAGAGTCATTTAAGTTCAAAAGGACCCTGGAGACAATTTAGTCACCTGTAAACCCAACACTGCCAAGGCCGCCACTAAGATGTGCTTAAGAGACACACCTACACTTGTCTTTTAAATACCTCCATGGATGGGGACTCAACCTCTTCTCTGAGCAGCCTGTTCACTGCTTGACCATTGTAAACCTCCCCTGATGCAACCTGAGGCAGTTTTCTCTCATCCATTCCTCCTGTGATGAAGTTGCTAAGGCCTGAGCAATTGGGATGCTCACAGGTGACAGCACTGGATCATGGCAGTGAAGCTTGGTGAGGAGGTAAAGCTGGCAAAATACCCACAAATATCAGCTTCATTATCTGGAAGACTTACAGAAATTCTACCAAATCTTTGCCTAAAATTATTTTCAGGCCAGACTAATTTTTCCATACATATAAAAGGGGGAAAAAGTCTTACCCAAGAACAAGGAACAGACAACCAATCCTGTGTCTCGTATTGAAGAAGGCTTAGAGGATTCAGAGCAAACCACTGCCTGTCTGAGCAGAGTGCTTTCTTTACTCTGTCCCTTTTTTCCACGTGGGGATTTCAAGTTAATGAAAGCCAGTGGCATTTAACTCAAAATCATGCTGTGTTCTTAATATCCAGAAAGAATCCTAGATGCCAAGGAGTAAGTAAGATATGGTTTTATAGAAACAATTAGCTTTTCGTCCAAGAATGGGGATCTCAAAAGAAACCGATGACAGACAAAACAAGCAAGAATTGTTTCCTTCTAGAAATCTTCCAAGCTAAATAACCAAAACCAAATCTGAATCTTAAAATCTTAACCACCTTTTCAAAAACAGCTTGAAAAAGGATACAGCTACTCAGGAAACCACATTGCCATCCTTCAGGCAAAAACAAGATATTGAAAACTTTCCTTTGGAGAATTAGGGTGAAAAAGCACAACTGAAAACAATATTCAGAATGTCCCACCCAATCTGTAGAAAGATTTTATTGTTCTGATAATCTCTAAACAGTTTATTTTAATTATGACCTAATAGTAGCTGAAATTATGAAACAAAAGCCTTGTGAAACTGAAAAAGCTGTTATTTTCCATTTTGAAATACTTAAATGCAATAGTTTCAAAAGTACTTTTAAAAATCTGATTGTTGCCCAAGTGTTAAAAAGTTATTTCAAACGAACTTTCTCCACAGAAAGTTTCAAGCTGAAAATGGTAAACACACCAGATTAAAATCTCTCTGTAATCCTGCATCAGGTGCAGAGGCAGTGGTAGCTAGAGATGCACAGATTATGGTGGTCACCATTGGAAATAGGCATCATTTTAGCAACCTCCCACTAATCTGGTTTTGTCAATACAATCCCACAATTTTCTCCTAAAGTCAATAAAACAGTGGCCATAAGCTGCAGTCCCCAATGACTGGCAACTCAGAAGCTAAAGCTAAGATTTCAGGACATAAACATTTTCAGCTTTGTGATGAAAATCCTCAGCTACCCTTAAAGTGGATTGGAGATTAGAGGAAGGGGAAGCAGATGTGTAACTAAGGACTCACACAGGAGAGGAAGGGGAAATCTCCTCTCCTCACAACATCCACCTGCTTATTATCCACTAAGGTAAAAACTCCTCCTGCTTTCATCCTCCATAACTATTAAACTGAAGGGGAGTTAAGTGAATTTAGCTCCACAAAGGACTGAGATGTTAAAAAGTGACATTCATTCCACTCATTTTGTCAACACTAAGGCAATGACAATTTTCCACTATGTGTGTTTTGGTTTTTATATCTTGTTAAAGGCAATCCAGATTACTGGGGTTAGAGGGAAGAAGTTGGAATCATTCATTCCAGATCAAGGTGAATGAAAGAAAGGAGATTGGAAAAAATTAGTTTAAAATGTAGTTTGTGTAACTGACCAACAGACAGTACATCAGAGTTATAGCAAACACAACAATTTTAAACTGAGAGAAACTTGTACATGATAGTCTATTTTCTTTTAAAAAGAATTGTTACTGAAAGCTATTGATATTATGAGCTTAATGTGGTTGAGAAAAAGAGTCCATATAAACATTTTAATAAATATTTAAAAAAAATAACTCTATTATGTCTGGAAAAAGCAAATATACTTCTACTTGAACTACACAAATTTTGTGAAATCAAAACAGGGGATCAGTCTTGGGCAAAATATGGTCTCTTGTCCTGTAATAGTCACATATCCACTTTTCAGGTTCACTTCATTCATTTTTCATCTCTTTTTTTCTTCTTTTAAACATATAATACAATTCAAATGACACATAAGGAATGCTTATGAGGCTTTACAAGAAGTCTGACACATAATTACAAAATTTTAAACAGTATAGGACATTGGTTTTTCAGAAAAAGTGTTTGTCATAGAGTTCAAGTCAGATTCTTCATGAAATGATCATTTTCACCAGAAAATTTCTGTGGCATCCTCATGACAGCTAAGACCAAGTGGAATTTGAACAGAATCATGATTATTTCATAAAAACTCTGGTCTTACCAAGAACTTCCAGCAAGGATAGTATTTATATCTCTAAGCAAGCAGCTCTTTCTTCAGTTATTGTGGCATACTGTCAGCTTTTTACAGGAGAACAGATTTCTTCACTGAAAACTGAAGGGTAAAATTTGTAGGTATATGGTAATTAGCATGAATTTTGGAAACAATTTTTCTGGTAGGAATTAATCTCAACTAGATATTGAATAGCTGATTGATAGTGAAAAACAGGAAAAATACTCCAAAAGCCATTAAGTTTTTATTCTTAAAAAAAAATCTCTGGAAAAAAAAATTAGCCTTTTGAGGATTTAAAATAATAATGAAGCCTAGTGTAATTGCTTCAGTATTAACTGCACTACTGACTTTTTACGTATTTTCCAAGGAGAAATAAAAAATTTGAAGGCAAGGGATATTTTTTGTTTTTAATTGCTTTCTTCCACTTGGGAGAAAGAGAGAGAAACTCAAATCAAGCCAAACCAAACCAACCAACCAACCAACCAACCAACCAACAAACATACAAACGATAAATAAATAAATTAATTAATTAATTAATTAACCCCCACCTTCATAGAGATTTCCAAAACACTATCTGGAAGGAATTCAGCTAATTTCTTTGATTTGCTGGAATATACTGCACAGTGCTACAGCTCTGATTTGGATTTTAGACTGTCAGTAACAGTAAGCAGTACTCTAGGAACTGGTGTGAGCACTAAATTTGTCAGTGGAGGAGATGATTGGTAGTGAGGTGGAGGTCACTGTGGTAGCCTGCAAGCACAACAGCAAGAGGTGTCTTTGAGGGAGTAATTCACCCCATCCTCCCACGTGCTTAGGAGAGGTGTGCTGGATCAGCAGGGGAGATGCCATTCCTCTCCACACCCTGAAGAGAGGTCTCTGTGTCAAACTGTGCCAAGCATGAGAAGCTGCCAACTTTCCCAGTGACTAGAGTCAGAGCAGGATATATTGTCTTCTGTTATAATTGTGTTTTGAATTATAAAGGGAAAAAGTTTGCAGAGACCAGAGCTGCTTCTCAAGTAAACCAAACCAAAACCTTCATTTTTATTTAGAAGTGTTCACATTTTAATCAGCATTACAAAACTTCTGTTTTCCGCACATCTACAGCACATTGCATAAGTGTATCATAAAAATATTTTCCCGTTATGGATTTCCATTGTAAGTAAACTATACAAACACAGTTTAATACCTCCTAGTATGTGTCATATTTCTGAAAGACAAAGGTTGCCTAGGTTGAAAGTGTGAAAACACTTGTATCCTGAATCTGAGTTTCTTCTGAAGAGGCAAAAATGACATGATTTTCCAAGCATTGCTATTCAAGTGGGTTCATCTTCACATAAAATTCCACCTGAAATAAGGACAAATCCTTTGGCTGGGCCCCACTTGTGACTTGACCCAGAGTAGATTAGAAGCTCTGCACATTTTTTTTTTTTTTCATTCACCCCTAATTGATGTATTTCCCAACAGAGCATTCCTTGGAGTCTTTAAGAGACAGAGATTAAGCTCATCATCATGACTTTTGTTATTACTTGTAGAGGAAGAATTATGATAACAGGTCTGGTACGTCTTATGTTAAAAATAATACTAAAATTTAGAGCTGTATTTAAGTTTTGAAAAGTTGAAGTTTCAAATTTTTGGATGAGATTTCAGAGAGAATATTGTCTGATATTTTTGATAAAAACCATTGTGACAAATATTGCCTAATAGCGTGGCCCTCACAGTGTTATTTCAAATAGTTTATCTCATTAATTGTTCCATTGCAACTTCTAACACCACTCAGAAATGCAACATGTAATAAATACTATTTTTCGATAACACATTGTACTTTAAGGTAATTCTTTGCATATAATACATTCTGCACAGTCTGCTATCAAATTTAATTAGTACTAGGTACTCTGGAACACTGATAAAACTAACATTCAGAATATTTTTGGTATTTTCCTTATTATTTGGCAAGATGACTACCTGATGCAAGGAAGCTTAGGCCTACCAAATTCTTTCTTATTGTGCACTGAGAGCTGGCACAATGAAAGAAAAAGATATTTTCAAATGTTAAACCAAATTTCAAATGGTGCACAGAAGCGTGAAATAGTAATTTACAATATTAAAGCTTTTGTCAGATTTTAATGTGGAATAAAAGCATACAACACTGAAAATTAATACAATTCATCAAAATTACATTGTATTTCCATAGTTGGATATCCTATACCTTACAACAATTTTCTCATGATTATGAAACACCACGGCAAAAGACAAAGAAGTAACAAAAACATAAATGCTTGGATATATTCACCATGTTATTTATAATTTACTAGCTTTGGTAAAACACTCTTAATAGTGAGAAATACAGAGAGGTAAAATTCAAATTCCTGCTAAAGAAATTCCAGGAACAACCAGCCATACAAGGTAGGTGGTTATAAGGAATGGAGTGGATGTGGGGTTCAATTGTGGGGTCAAAACTGAAAAATAGAAACAGAGCAAAGAATATAGACCAAAACAGTAAACCAGGTGTGGTGTCTTCCAGATATTAACTAATGATGTAATTTTCCATGTGCTTTTTTTTTGCACAAGATGCTAGTTGCAAGGACACTGCATCACAGAAATGTCTCCTAAAGCATAGTACAAAATCTGTGTACCTCACTTGAAGTTCTCAAGTTGTAGATGCCAGCAGCTGCTTATATCTCAAATACTCACCTTATAGTAAACCTAGACTGTCTTCCAGCTTTGGAAAGATTAAGATAATTTGGTGAGAGGTAATATTAATAATGTAGAGTCTGTTAAATCTTACTTTGAAATTTGTTCTTCGGAGCTAAACTATATGCAGATGTTTGGACACAATCTTTCCAGTAATATCAGGTGTATGAGGGGAGGAAGGAGGTGCAGTATTTTTCCAAGAATTCAAAGGTGTCACAAAAGCTTACTACTTTTGTAGACCTGAAAAAAGACATTGTCTTTTTAATATATTATCGAGTACAGGTTATGCAGTTACTCTACAGCAAACAAGAAATAAAAATTGGTTCCAGCTTTCAGTTTATGTAACTTTTATAGCTCAGTGATTTCAGTTTACCTTAACCAGCTTGGCCAGTAAAGGACAGCAGCTAACCTGTGCTGAAACATTAAAAGGAAAAGAAATTTTTCTGGGTACTGAAGGATACTGTTGCTTGCTCTAGTTGTTCTTTTGGACCATCAATAATAATCAGTCACTCAAAATATTGTTAGTCTTGAGCAGAGATAATACACACATTTGAAAAAACAAGCACCATGGCAGAAGACAGACAGCTCAGTGCACTTGTAATTTTCTAGTGTTTCTAAAGGCCAGCTGAAGAGATGCTTGAGGGTTTCTTGCATTGTTACTAACCCATGAAAGATGACTAAATGGCCAGGGAATGGGTATAGGTAACTACTAATGCATTTCAGTGACTTCTACCTACCAGTGTCACCCTTGAATACAGCTTTGTTCTGCTCATAATTTTTATATTTTAGCACTTTAGGATGTTCCAAACTGTGCTGGAAGACAAAAGTATCAGTCTGTGAAGAACCCATCCTTTGTTTTGCTCCTTCCACTGCACTGCTCAGCCAAACCTGAAATTTGAAAACAGCAGTGCATAAAAAAACTACAGCACATGGTGAGTTACAATCAGGGCATGATTTGGCTCACTGAAGGCTGAAGGAACCACCCACCTTGGGCCTGTGATTTACTCCCATAAAAGTCAGTGGGAAAAATTCAACTTGAGTGGAGTTGAATCAAGGCTTTATATCTGTTTCCAACCTTTCTGCTAATATATTGAGGAGATAATATTCCAGAGTTTGAAAATCTCCAACTATATATGTTGCATATACATAACATATATTTCTTAGCAGTATTTATTCTTCAAGGATGTCTTGGACAGGCTGCTGAGTACAGACTCCCTGTTAAACAGGCATATGCCAATGAAACATCTTGCCCAGGGTTTAGCTTAATTATGTCTTCACCAACCAGGAGGTAAGACCAGCTGTCCATTCCAGCATTCACAGTGTTGTGGTCTGTAATTGAAATGTCCTGAAATCATTAAATTTATACAGGGTTCAGTGACATATTTTAATCTACTGATCACTGCCCGGAGTGGATTTGACTGACCTTTCTGGGTAGAAGAATGTTCTTTTACCTTATAGAATTAGCAAATTATAAATCTTTCAAGATTGGATAAAGCTGAGATTAGGGAACAAAAGGCCACATGTTGTAATATGTCTTTTTCCTCCCTTAGTAGCTATTTTTGAGCATTCATTACAGTGTTTTATTCAGGATGTTGCCTTTTAAAGTTGTGTCAGCACTTCCATTGAAGAAAATGTTTCCAGCAATATAATGTGGTTTGAAATTTGTGTCTACAAAATCTATCTTTGAAAATAATATTTTTTTAATTGTAGCAGGCAATTTTTCATTCTAAATTAAATTTACAGTAAGCAATGTCTTCATTATTTTTTCTTGGCTATATAAATCCATTTTCATAAAAATAAAAAACTGACAATCAAGCTTGTACGAAAATGAGAAATGAGCCTGAACCAAATCCCAGGACAAAAGTATAAGCAGGAAGTTTGCAATCAGGCCATCATCTCCTTTTCAATCTTTCACCTAGATAGACTCTTCGGTTTGAAACAATATTGAATGCTTTAGGTGATACTGGGATGAAAGTGTTACGTCCATATTGTGATCACCCTTTCCCTGTGTGGGCGAGACCTCCACGGGTGCCAACAAAACGTGACCTGCTCAGCACTTGACAAGCAGCCATGCATCAAATGGAGCAGCTCAGGTGGGGTGGCCCATGGTAGGACCAAACATGGAGATCATTGGACTCAACTTCAGACTTCAGCGTGGGCAAAGGCTCTGTGGTAATTGCTGGCCTCCAGCTACTAATGAAACATCTTTTTTCTATATCGTTGTAAGCACAAGTTGTCCACAACACAGTGTTGGAAATGTGGCACCTCATCCTATAGTCTCTGTTGAGACTACCCTTTTTCTTAGCTTCAAAGCAAGTATGGGAAGGGGATTGGAAGACTCAACAAATCTTGTCCTTTTCTTAAATAGTGTTTGAGCTCTTTGCCTTTTATGCTTCATCTCCCTACACTGCTTGGAAATAAAAAATGAGAGCAGCTCATCCTGTCTGCTGTTCTGCTGTGCAGGAATCAAGAAAAATTTCACTGAAATGATACAAGGAATTGATTTCATCCTTTATGTATGTGACATTTTTTTCATCCCTCACCCTGTTCTCTATATATTGCTGCTCTGGAACTATGAACTGTCAAGATTGCTATTTATGGGGGGGGGGTGGTTGATATTTATTGGACCTTTTTTCACCCTCCCAAGTCTCCCAGGTTTTCTGGCTGTCCAAAATAATTTGTATTAAAATGCATAAGAAATTTCATGAGGCAATTCTGGGCAGGTAATTTCCCATAAGGTCACTCCCTTCATATTTTTCAATGCACTACTGTGGAGATTGTCCAGTAAAAAAGGAACTTCAGGGTGTCTTTTATTGTCACAGAGCCTTACTTCTGTGGTGTGCTTTTCCAGTAATGCTTCTGGACCTCTCTAAGGAGACAGTCTCTTTCTTTAAATCATATGAAATCAATCTTTTTGCTGAACAAAAGAATAAATTGAAAGTAACAGCCCACATTTTTGTTTTTTTTTTCTTTTAATAGGAAAAGTCCCATCAAACTTCTCTTTTACAAAACATAATTCAGTTGTATTTTCATTTTGCAGGAAATCTTGATGCTCCTCCACCCTTCTCACACTAACTTCCTCAAGGAAACAAGGACCTGCAGAGGTTCTGACCAAAGGGTCAGTTTACCAATTCCCTAGTTGGAGATATGTTATGTTCAGAGTCTTGAATATATCTTATGATACTTCCCCATCTCTGGAGTATGTAGCTGATCCTCACAAGATAAACTCTGATGCCACCATATCTTACAGTCTTGATAGTTGAATGATCATCAAACTGCTGAGTTTAACTCAGTCTTTGGATTCTATCTTTCTCAAAACCAACTTAATTTCAGGTCAGATCTCTCACATGGCATTCTGACCTCAATAGCATCAAATCTTTGGCCTTTCCTTCATTTTTAGGGAATATGGTTTCACAAGGGAAAAGTTGTAATTGACAGGAGAGAAATGATTAGCAGATCCATAGCCAGGGTTTGTAGGCAAGAAAGGAGATTGTGCCTAAAGCATGCACACCACAGACCATGGAGCTCTAATGCTTCCTTTTGCTTCCACATCTCCTATCACTATTTAAATATCTCAGTAATATCTGCACAGTGTCTCCAGACTTCTATCCTTATAATCACTCTACATGCTAGCTCTGGATAAACCATGACTGCTAAAGGAAATCATTCATAGACTTTGTAAAGGAACTTCTTAGACTCACTTATTAGTGAGGCTTTTCAGTACTTAAAGAGGGCTTATAAGAAAGAAGCAGTGACATTTTACAGGTACAGACAGTGATTGGACAAGGGAGAATGGCTTTAAATGAAAAGAGGGGATATTCGGATTAAATGTTAGGGAACAATTCCTTACTCAGAGAGTAGTGAGGCCCTGGAATGGATAGCACAGAGAAGCTGTGGATGCCCCATCTCTGGAAGTGTTCAAGGCCAGGCTGGATGAGGCTCTGAGCAACCTGCTCTAGTGGAAGGTGTCCCTGCACATGGCAAGGGGTTGGAACTAGATGATCTTTCCAATCCACTCTATGATTCTTTCATAGGAAACACAAAAGAATTACAAATCTGCAGAAGAAACAACACTGTGTCAACTTTTTGACATATCTGAAACTCCCTGGCCTTCAGTCACTTTTGTCATCCTTCTTCTATCTCATCAGCCTTCTTTCTATGATATTTGACTGATGATCATGACTATTAAATATTTGATTATAACTCTTCTTCCTGCTATTTTATCATTCTGTTAGAGTTCAACTTCATTAGAAAAAGTCCTACTATTATGGGGATCATCAATTATTGATGCCCCTTTCACTTCAGATATCAAGCTCAGCTTTCATAGAAGAGCTTATTTTACGTTAATATGGCATTTGTAGTACACTTGGAATGACATAATCAAGGTGAGAGTGGGTTTTTTTTTAATTTATTAACTTGAGGCTGAAGATGCAGAATAAATCAGAACAGTAAACTTTTTCTACGTGTGCTGTGGCTCAGCATGTACTACATGCAAAAGATAAAACAGTAAAAATTGCAGCAGCAGTAGTGCTTCAGACTTCAGCTGGGTGTGTTCCTACAGGTGAGTAAGGAGTGCATTGACATTTCCAAAGGTAAAAACAATAATAAAAAAATCCTAATGGTCTAAATCCTCCAAATGTTTAGTGAAAGCCTCCATTGCTTTAGAGCATTATTACTTATTTGGCTAAGACACCATCCCCTGAAAGTTGGACTAGGATGCTCTTGTCAAACCACTGGAATTACTCACTTTGGAGTTGAGTAATGTTACATAGTATTCTTTTGGGATCATTCATTTAAAAATAAATAAAAAGACCAAAACGATCTCCCTTTTTTTCTGTTCCTCACTAAAATCATTGACAGAGGATTGATGGTCTTAGTCAACAGCAATCTGTGTGAGGCCATTACTCCCACTTGGAGGAAGGAAGAACCACAGATAGCAACTGTTATTTTCATACAAACCACGCTACACCAATAGTCATTAACAGAGAGAGTGGGAGGGCAGACAGGTATTATAGAGCATATCCTTCACAATGATAATGTCAAGGCTTCTTTTGCACTGAAGTTTACTGTTTTTCACCCTTTGGGATATCAATAGGGTTACATCAATAGCAATTCTATGACAAAATATAGCTTCATGCTTGATTTTTGTTACCTGAGGGTATAATGGACTTTGTTTAGGCATGTGAGTTTTCATACACTGCCAAACATAAACCAGTTAAGTACATAAATATGTCCCACTTCTTTTCTTCTTCCTTTCATACTTTTGATTGTAGTATATTTAAGTTATAGACAGATCTCTGATAGGACCATAGCAACTGCTTTAGGTATTGCATTATTTTTGTGGTAAGAGGGGTAGGACTTCCTGCCTTGAACTTTCTACTTTGGTATCTACAATGTGGATGCTTCACTAAGCCCCCTTTGGAACCTGTGGGTGAAATCTGTGGGGAGGAACAGGAACTATGAGAATGGCTAATTCTAGGTATCTAACTTAATGTGGGATAAATTGAAGTCTGGAAGTGCCCTTTTTCTTTCCACTGAATACAGTGAGAGCTTATAAGGACCAATTTAGATGTAAACATCTATATTTGGCCAGATGGAATCCGTCTGGCTCTCATTATTTCTATGTATTATCCAGAAGGCATCTAATTTCAGATGTTAAGCAACTAACAATAGTAACAAATGCTTTACAGAAAATATAGCAGCAACAGGCTCTTTTGGACACAATGATGTGTGCTGACACTGGTCACAAGTCCCTACATACAAAAAAAAAATTAAGCCTGCATGAGTTCCTTAAAAAGCAAATGAGGTTTTCCTCTTTGAATGTTAATTGATAAATGAAAACTCCAAAAAACATCAAAATGCTTCTTTATTTTTTTTCCTTTTCACTTACATACCATCACTTATCACATTTTTAGTGGTTAAAATCCAGTTACAACTGCTCTGGCAATAAACTCTGTGTCATGTGTTATTTGGAAGGAAAGAGCAGATGATCACATTGGCACACAAGCTCCAAAACTAGTCTCTGCAAACTGAGGAAAGAGCACTCCCCTTAGGACAGGATGATATTTTAGCAAGAGTGGGGATGCAATCCCAGCCCCAGCTCCATGCTTTCACTGAACAGACAGCCCTGCACCTGTACTCTCAAACCTCATAAATTGCCCGTGTCTTTCTTAACTCACTTGCCTGCTATGTGAATTCTTTTTAAATCTTCCTGAGACAATTTAAATCTTTCAGCATCAAGAGAGCTACTCCTTATTGGACTGAGCCAGAGTGCAACTTCTCTGTCAAAATTGCTGTAACAATGAGGTTTTGTGCTGGGTGTCTTTGAGAGGTATTTATTACTTGAGGCCATACAGTTTTTTACAGGCCAACATACGCTCTCATTGTTTTATGTGAAGAAAAAGTTACGCAAGGCTGAGTTGGAAGCTCCTCGGAAGCAAATAGAGAACTATTGTGTAATAACAGATGTTATTGTATAGCATTTTTCAACATTTACTCTAGACCAGAAAATAAGGACCCACTTTGAATGGGGAGCATTGCATTGACATGCCTACAAGTCAAGGCTGTTCTTTCTGTAAGTGCTTTTTAATAAAAAGAAAAAATGTATCAAATATCTAACATGGGCAACTCTGATAAAATCACTAATGGTAGTCTAAAATATTGGCAGTCACAGAATGGCATAAATGGGGGTAACATATAGCTGCTAATAATGTCTGAAAATTTTAGATTAAATGAAAATGACTTGGCTGGATTTGGCACTGGAATGCTGAACATGGCTAGCGATGAAGGATAACATTCCCAAGACATGGACACGATGTCACTCATGTAGTGAAATGGCACCTACTCTGAGAGTAGATGCAGAAGAATATTTGAAAGGAGGTAACGTGTTTGGGGGTTCTTTTAGATAAAAAGCCCTAATTTTCCCCCCCACTGAACACTACTCAGATTGTTTCCCAGATAAACTGGCTTTACCACAAGCTACAAAGAAAACCATGAGTGCTACTGCTCAACTTGCACTGAGGCAGAGGATTAACTTGTCTTCTGAGAACCTCACAGTGTCCTTGAAATACATGGCAATGAAGAGAGGGTTGTTTAAATAAACTGAGACACAATTTCAGCCTTTGTACTTTTATTAGTAACCCACACATCCTTCTCTTGCTCGTTTTCATCTCCATGAACTCGAATCTTAGGACATTTTTCAAAGCACCCAAAAGAGCCAAGTGTGAGATTAAATTTGATATGTCTAAAGCAGAAATCCCCACAAAACATGCCTAGTCTTATTTTTAGTTTCTACAGAAAGCAGCTTGGCACTATCTACTTACTGTGAAACAGCAGTCATAGCTGAGCTGGAATTTTTTTCTGGATGTAGCATTTGTCCATATTGAATATTTTAAAGCTTGTAGCTTCTGGTAGCACACCAATAACTTTAAATGTACTAATTCACCCTGCTTCTCAGCTTAAAATTAATCTTTTTCTGTCATGAATTTATTTACAGATATTTCAGATAACTAACGTGCATTTCATTGTGTTCTGAAAGGTTTGGTTTTGTTTTTTTTTTCCCATAACCAACTTATATAAGGCAGAATCAAAATGAGTTGGATGTCAATACAAACTAGGACCTTTTAGTTTCTCTTCCTTTCCCTTCTGTGGTTTTGATATAAATCTATCCCTTTTTACTTAAAAAAAACTTTCAGAAGAGTGTTCCAAACATCATTTTGTTGGCTATTTCAGACCAAAATTTTCCTTTTTTTAAACTTTAGCTTATTGTCTTTCATGTCCTGCTCCTCTTTTAGTTCTTCATCTTTCTCTGACAACAAAACGTCACCTGCCATGTCCATCTTCATGACACTCAGCTGAGGGGTTGGAAACCTGTGACCAAAGTAGTTACCCCACCCACTGTGGCTCATGTTCCAACATCAGCTGATGATGACAACAGTGCTTTAACCCCCAAACAGCACTTTTTCTGTCCTAAATGATCCCCATCTCCACCATCTGCCAGTCCAATTTTACCAAAATCAACTTTAGGGTTTATTCTTGCTACTTTTGTGTGGAAGAAGCATCCACGCATATCAGGACATATCATGATCCTTTTCGAACAGCTTCTCTTTCATAACAGCCTCAAACAACGTGATAATGGTTGGCCTAAAAGTCAAAAGTATTCTTTTCATACTGTCATTAACAAACTCACTTCCTCCTGTTTCAAACTCTTCAGGTATGGGCCCATATTTCACTATGTGTTTGTACAGTACTTAACACAATCCTACTGACTGTCAGCTGTGGGTAGCAGTTCAAGCAGAGCTTGAAACACAGGAAGCAGAGCTTGAACAAGATGATCCAAGGAAAAAGAATATCATATTACTTCTCCAGTTACATATGCTCTGTGGGACAGTTTCTCATTTCAGCCACCGCAGTGTAAATCTGGAATAATTCCACTGGAAAGCTGCTCTTCTGCAACAGAACATGGTGTATTGTATCTACTGTTTGCTGTTAAACACGGGGGATGACTTTTCCATTTATACATCATTTCTTTCAAGCTTTAACATTATTTCAGGCTTTGCATACTAGGCTAGTTATGATTCATATGGCACCAAAATAAATCTCTTCCTCCTGCCTCTGCCTTTTTTTTTTTTTTCTTATTCTACAGAGGGGAAGATGTGCTAATTAAGTCTCTTTTTTATTGAAGACAGATGCACATTTTCAGCAGTTTACTGGAAGTGTCATTTCTAAAAAAATATGGGAAACTGCAAAAAAAAATAAAAATCATCACTTCAAATATGCCTGCAGGAAGAAGTGATACTTCTTATCTGCTGTTTAGAAGTACTTGTGTAATAACAACAGGCAATTGCTGTAGGGTTTCACCTACCCCAGGTGAATCCTGTCCCTCTGAGGTCCATCTCAGGTTTATTTACACCCATCCTATGTCTAAGTACATTCCTCCAAATCTGTCAGCAGTGTAGACAAGGGCCTGTGGCTGGCAAAAGGAGCTTCTGGTTGCCCTTTGGGGTGTGAAGCACTTTGGAGGTTTGGCTTTCAGAGCACATGTAGCAGAAAGGAGGAGGGTGGATGCGGATGGCAACAAGAAGTGTCAGCTGGGAGGGACCTGCACAGAAAGGACAAGGGAGAGGGCTGGCAGCAATGCAGAGATGTCTGCTGGGGAGTCAGGAGAGTCTGTGGCAGATGTGTTGCTCTGGAGCAGGAAAGGTCACTGGGGGTTTGGGATGAGAAGGAGAAAGTGGTGGAAGCTCAGGGCTGGTAAAAAGCTTTGATTTAGAGGCAGAGGCACAGAGAAACCTGCTCTCTTCTTGTTTCTCATTCCACAGGCTTTGTCTTTGCTAGTAGGAAACGGTCAACTGACATTATTGAAGTAATTTCCTCAGAGAGTAACAGTGCTCAGTTCTGACTGCAGCTGGGGGTGTTCAGAGCAGTATGCTGCATTAGAGGAACCTGCATGTGATGTGCTTTGATTCTTCAGGTTGTCCTGAGACTCTGAAAAGTCAGGTGATAAAAGAGCTATGTTGATTTGAAACCATAAATTTCCCCATAAATTTTTGTTTAATAAACTAAACTATTCAACCTTGATTTTAAAAATGAATAATAATCAGGAATAAGGGATAAAATCACTGATTTTTTCAAATTAACTTATTTCCAGACAGATAAATGTCTTCAAAAAGTCACTGATCAACTTAGACAACAGAACTAGAATGCTTTTTTCCCAAGAATTTCAAGATATTCTGTCCAGTGGCCATGAAAGAAAGAGAAGGGTGTTATCTGGGAAAGAAAGGTACTTTGGTAGTTCTATTTATTTACTTCTGGTAACATCCATTTGGCAAGTCAATTTAAAAAAATAACAACCACTATAATTCTTCTAAAAACAGAAGAGTAAATAAAGTTTCATAGAAAACAACAAAATAATAACAGCTTAAATATCTAATTAGAAATTGTAGGTGTTTTGATGGTATTCTAACTGGAGACATTATTTTACAGTGAGAGAAAGCACTGGGACTGCCAATGAAGTACCACAAAGGGATTTCTGAAAACTTCAGGGATGTATTGGCACAAGAACAGGTTTCTGAATGTGTCTTGAATTTCTTGGTGCCAGTTATCCTCTCTGATCTGTGCAATTTTCAGCATACAAACCACACTGTGCAAGCTTTTTAAATGTCCTGTGTAACTATAAAAGTTAAAGTTTAAACTGAGTCCTTTCCAAAAAGCATGTGGAGACTCAACCATCAGACAAAGTATTGGCTATGGCCAAATGTTAGAAAGAAGCTCCTAAGATCTATAAATAAGCAAAACCTGACAGATTAGCTGAGGGGAGCAAATGCATGTCTCTGCTGACTCAAATATTCACTCCTGCTACTAAATAGTGCTTTTATAAAGAAGCAATAAACTATATCCACTAACTGTCAATGTCTCTATTCTCAACTCCGTGTTATGAAGATCTCTATCTAGGAATAAACTTCCTCTAAGATAAAACAAGACTGTGAGTTTTGGAGACAATAGATAGATTGTCCTTGTAGCTGAAGAGACTAATCCTCGAGCATTTTAAAGAATACAGTGTATTCTTCAAATTGTACCTAACACAATTACACTTTGTTAAAAATTGGCTCTTGGTAATATGGGGGATGGAGGAATAGATACAGTTCTAACTTTTTTTTTTTTTTTCTTTCAGAAGACCAAGTGGCCACATTTTGTCTCTGATTATCCTTTATTGTCTTCCCAAAGCTGTATATATGTACTTTGAGGGATATTTTTCCATACGGCCTTGGGAAGCACAGTACACAAATACATTTTTGTTAAATTAGTGACTCTGATACAGATAGCTGGTATTAAATTATTGCAGTTTACACAAATGAGTGTGGACAATATAAATCTAAGCTATACATCAAGAATATAAAAAGAAAAAAAATCATGTTACAATAACTGCTTTTGCCAGTAATGCAGCTGGCAATACAGCTGTGACTTTGCAGAAAATAACTTTTATCTCCAGTCTTTTTATGTAGAGCAACAATTAAGTAAAATAGAACCATATGATATTATGGATGGGAAGGGGTTCTTTGAAATACTTTTACTTAAGAAAAAAAAGAAAGAGTATGAAAATATGTACTGGTTCCACTAGATCAATGTCAAAAAGTGAAGGGGACAATACAGCAGTCTGAGACTGATAAAATATAATTGGCTCTGTTCTGCCTGTGGCACATGTAGAACTTATGTTGTTGCATAGTTTGAGCTACTTGTATACTGTGACATTTCTAACTGCTTCCAGCTCCAGCTTTGTCACACCCATGGTGCTTCCTGTCTGGGAGCTACCTTCCATGCAGCACACAGGTCACATCCATCTGCTCCACACCAAGTCAGGATGGCCTGCAGCTCTGATGATGCTGAGCTGCTTGTGGAAAGCAAACACTTCTCCTGGACACAGTGTCCTGCAGCTTTTGGAGGGCAGGGTGCATTCAGCCTCTCTGAGCCACTCTTTGGAATCTGGAAGGATGTGTGTTCTCAAATAAGTGTTGATGGTCTCTGCCAGACAAAAGCTTTCAGCTCTTCCAGGATCTGAACACCACAGGTGATGCCCTCTGTGATTCCCAAATACAGCTTTTCCTGCCTGACACCTGTGTGTGCCTCTGTACCAGAGAGATGTACAGAACAGCAGGTGACACAGCACAGCCACACCCCTGACATCAGGAGGATGGCCTGGTGGGCTGCAGCTTCTGTGAGGCAGTGCTGGACTTTGCTGGGGTACAGTTAATTTTCTTCATAGCACCTGGTATGGGGCTGTGTTTTGGAACTGTGCTGGAAACAGTGATGGTAACACAGAGATGTTTCCATTATTGCTGAGAAGGCCTCACATGGAGTTAAGGCCTTTGGTGCTCTTCACCCCACCCCACCAGCAACAGGTGAGCAAGGATCTGGGAGGGGACACAGCCAGGACAGATGATCCCAACTGACCCATGGGATATCCCAGACCATATGGCATTAAGTAGAGCATATAGAGCTGAGGAAAGAAGAAGTGGGGGATGTTTGGAGTGGTGGAATTTGTCTTCCAAGTCACTGTTACTCATGATGGAGCCCTGTTTTCCTTGGGATGGCTGAACACCTGCCTGCCCAATGTTGAATGAATTCCTTGTTTCTCTTTGCTTGTGTGTGTTGCTTTTGCTCTCACTATAAAGCTGTCTCACCCCACAATATTTCTCACTCTCAACCTTTAGATTCTCAACCCAGTTCCACCTCCGGAGCGTGAGTGAGAGGCTGTGTGAGGCTGGGGTTAAACCACTGAGGAGGCACATCTAAGCCATGGTGAAGTAAATATCTCCATCATCCCCAGCAGCCAAATTCAGTGGTGAATATGAAGGGTGCCCCACTCTGGTAAACTCTTACCAAAAGTGTTTTGCCTTCTACTAGGCAGAAAGCAGCTGAAAACAATGGCTGTCAATGCAGAAGAATTTCTAAATTTTCTAAGTTTTCTAATTTCTACACTTTCTAAATTATAATTTACATATGAACAAAAATCTCAAAAAAGGAGAAATGCCTTCTCCACTTTTATCCAAGCAATGGTTGCCTGTGTAATCGCAATTTGCAATGCAACATATATCAATCAATTCAGCATTAGATAACATTGATATTAGGAAGTTTTGAGGGCTTGTTCCTATGTATGAGTGAGTTTGATGTAGATCCTGTATGGACATTAGCTTTTCAGAGGCAAGGGGAGCTTCTTTCACAGTAAAAGTGTTATGACACCAGATGAGATTGAGCCATTTCTGTCCTCCAAAATGTTGTAACACAACTCAGCGTGAAGAGCAAGAGGAATAACTTTCTCTGTGTTGTGAAGCTGCTACAAAGCTGGCTGGCAGACTATAAGTATTTGCTCACATAACAGGTCTGTCAGATTCGAGCATATCATGTGGGTCTGAGAAAATCATTGAAGGGCTTTGGTTCTTGTCAACTTGTGACTTACACAACTCTGTTCCCATATGTTTTGCATTATTTGAGAGAAAGCTGGATCCATTTTACTTCAGATGAATTTTAAAAGAGATAAACATGTATAAATCTGAGAAAGAAAAACAATTTGGTATTTTGTCTTGCAAGACTGGCCTCCTGAGATGGGGAGAAAGGCATCTCCCTCAACAGGAGCAGTGGGCTAGAGATTACGTCTTAAAAGTCACTGTGGGATGTAAAATTGTGGTAATGCAAAGTCACCCTCTTGGTCCAGTCTGGGAGTAGGGTTTTGTCTCATTTTAAGTTACAAGAAAACTCCTGGAGCGGCTTTTATTTTCTCTCTTTTCCATGTCTCAGCTTTGTCAAGACTTACCTAAGCTTCAGCATATGGAAATATTCTGGTTTTCACCCCAACCAAAGCTTCATGACAAATCAGGAAATGTGCAGGCCTCTCCAGAGCACAGAAAGTCAGCTTTCTGTAAAATATCCACTCTGATCTTAAATTAATGTGAAAAAACATGTTTTCAGTGTTCTGTGAGGAAAATCTAAGCCCCGAAGTGCGTCAGAATTCAAAACTGCGCTGAGATTTTTGTGGGGATTTTTCTCTTCCAGAAGGGCTCTATAGCCAAGGAAACCAATAACATTTTGCTGGACAAAGTTTGTTTGTTTTGAACTGGGCTGACTCAAACAGTAAACTTCACAACTTTGTTTTTTCTTAATTGCGTTGCACGTTTTGCCAAATGTTCTTGCTGATAATCAAAGCAGAGATCTCTCCTCGGAATCTGCCAGGACCATTTTCCGCTGCAAATTTATAGATGCTCAACCAAAGTATACATTTGAACATAAGAGAGCAAATCTGAAGCTGAAATCCTCATGTGTCAGGAGCAGGTGCCTCTTGATATCAAACATTCTGCTCCCACACCCCGGGGCCCAGGATGAGGCAATGATTGCAGATGAGGCCAATGGCAGCTGCCCTCACAGGATGGAAATGCAGGCATTGACTTTCTTATTTTTAAAAAGATAATTGAAACCCTTTGAGCTGCAATGGGATATTTTATTTTTTTGGTTGGTTGGTTGGTTGGTTGGTTGGGTTTTTTTGGTTTTTTTTTAGTGGAAAGGGGAAAGGCTGGGGAGAAGTCCTGTCAGTCTGCTTTTAGTTTTGTAATGAACACTATTTCAGTATAGTTTCCTTAAACTACAAAGATGTGGTTATTAACTGGGAACTATTAGCTATAAAGGAAAAATTGCAACAGGACAAAAATAGGGTTTAGTTCCAAGAAACATTTTAAGATTTCATACTATTTTACCCTGAATTTAGTGTTAAAATTTTAAACATTGAAATTGTTCTTCAAGGGAGAGCCTCCAACTCAATGTGAGTCACTAGTTGATCACTATCATGTTCTGATGTTTTGACACACTTTTTTGAAAAAGAGATTGACATCTCTGAAGCTCATTGCTTAAGTTTGGTTTATTGAACAAAGAGTTATGCCTGATACTCCAAACCATTTCCACATCAACTGTATCACTCCCGGAACCCTACTGATCCATTCAAGAATTTTGCTTAAAAAAAATCTGGTTTTAACATGTGGATCGGACTTTTAGGCCACAGTATGTTTCCTGCAATGTATTATCAGATGTATCAAAGGGAGACCGTAAACATTTAATTTAAATATGAATGTTTTGTGTCGAGCCAGCAAATTAGTAGTGCCAAAACTCAAGAACGCCTGGGTTGGACAGACCTGAAGCAAAATTCTGAGCTTTGGCTTTCCCAATGAAAAATAATTTTTCCCTGTAACACCGAAATTTACTTATGGAAAAGAGAACAGTACACTAAAAATAATGGTTCTTGAGCTCTCATGTGTATGAACTGCCCAGGCACTGGATTTACTGTACAAGACTAGTTGTATGCCCCTGAAAATTGGGGGAAGATGTTATATATGTATATATCAGGTCTCATATAATGTTTAATCACATCAGAGACAAAAAAGGCCACGTGTCCTTATAAGAACACAAGGGAAGAGAAACAAGACTTTCTCATTATTTTGAAATGAGAAACTCCACCAAAAATTTGTTGGATAATTTATCATGCTGACATTACCATTTCTGAAATGTTTTATTTTTGTAAAAGACTTTTAAAACCAGTTTTTATCTCCCTCTTGGTAGCAAAAGACACTCTGAAACTAGTGAATGTATGTTAGAAAATGTTTACTTGAACTTTCTAAAACAAACTGTTCATCTTGGGTGTAACAGAAATGCTCTCTTTTATATTACTGTTCCCACGTCACTCTACAGCAACTGGCCAACCAAAACACCTACTTAAAAAGATGAACTATACCATTGCAAGCTCCTTGGCTACTCTACCATTGAATTTCAGTCGATAAATTTGCATTTAGCTTATAATTTGTTCAATATGCCTTACTAATTTGGCAATATTTATTTTGGCACATAAAATAGAAGGCAGCTGCTTTAAATGTCCTGCTAAGTTCTTTGTTTTGTTTTGAGAGGTTTCTTTTTTCTTTCTCTTTTTTTTTTTTTTCTTACCCTTTTCTTTTTCCTTCGTAAAAGGATCTAAGATATGAAAAAGCTCCAGTGTCGTGGACAGGGCTGAGTTTCCTGTTTATGAGTCACCATAAATATGAAAGGTGCTGGTTGACATTTCTCAGCTGAGGGATTCGACACAAGTCTGTGTTGAGAGCAAATCCCCAAGCAGGGTGGTCTCGTGTTGACTTGTCGACCTTGTACATTGTTGAATGGAATCACTTTTAAAGAACAGTAGTTAAAGGAAAAATCAGCTCCTCTAGCAGCTCTTCTTACTGTTACTCTATTTAGAAAAGTGTGTTACTGTATCTTTGCTGTGTAGAAGTGATTGTTGAATCATGGCTTTTAAAGAGAGAGCAATTAGCAATATATACTTGGATTTATTCTTGAAAAGACCTTAATTTCCCTCATTTCCTAGTGTTTTTACATTCCTTCTCAAAACTCAAGTAGCCAAAACATTGTGTAACTGTTGCTAGTGGGCAACCAAGGTAAACACAAGTAAAATTTTTTGTGTATTTTGTGGGCACACCTGCCTGGTGTGTCTCTCAGCCACAGCAGTGCTTTCATTACAGGGATTTCTTTAGCTTACTAATTGCAGGTGCAAAAGGGGAATGTAGATATGGTTAATGTCTGCTGAAAACACTGAGCTAGATAGAGGAGGTGTTGTAAAGAGCATACATGGAGGTTTGTGCTAGGATGTGACTGAGTCATAAATCAAGTGTAAGTAAAGGAATGTGCACTGGTAAGAGTGTCACTCAAACTGCCTGCTCTCCATGCTGAGCAAGGTACTAATTGCTGTGAGTGCGAGTGAGTTTTCCATCTAAACTCCAGCACTTTTTGGGTTTAGCTTTAAATAACCCTGGGGCCAATTCCCTTTGTGGCAACATGATGCCGTAATATATCAGCAATTAAAGCAGCAGCAGGTATAAAACATACAAGAATATATGTGGGAGGACACACTGTGAGATACCTCCAGTAAGCTCTGAGCAACACTTCCTTGACATACATGTGGAAGGAAAGGTTTCACGTCAGTGGCCACAGCAGTAAGAAAAAGATACTTACAGAATTTTTGTATTCCTTGATTTTATTGTACAAGAAAAAAAGGCAAGCATGTATTTTTGGTCCATAACATTTTGAAGGTGAGCAGCTCTCCTATAAGAATTTAAATTAAAGGCTAGAAAATGAAGAAGGTGGAATAGGAAGGAAGAGATTGAACTAAGTATCTGTGTAAAAGACAGGAGATAAGCTGATAGAAATGTTAGCCAAGCAAGCTTGGGATAAAGACTGGCAATGGCTAGTGGCAGTCATAGTTAACTTTTCCAGTTTCAGAAAACTAAATTTATTGTCTCCTTTAAAATTTGACGAAATTTTAGATACTTTAAATAAGTTTTATATTTATTAAATTTCAACTACATGTTCAAAACAGAATTTAAAATTTAGACTGTCAATATTAAAATTAGTATTTAAAATTAAAGAATTATTAATATGATATATGTACTGTAATCTGTAACATTTTTATTGATATTTATTGATTTAGATTAACATTTAAAATATAAATGTTACTCTCTGTCTGTAAAGGTGCAGTTTTCTGCATTTAACTATCAGCAGCTTTGGAATATCTCCTTTTTATTTTCCTTTTCTTTTTCTTCCCAAACTTTGTCAGCTAGCATATGCAGGTGATATTCCAAAGAACCAAGGCTTTACTTCTCATTTAGCCAACATATGGCTGAATAAGTCAAGTCCCAAAAGCTTGCTCCTGATCTTACCTTTCTTAGTTACACTTGTCCATTAGAAAAACATGGTAAATTTACATGTCTGAGTTAGAAATAGGAAAAAAAAAAAAAGCCTAAATCCACTTTGAAGGTGCATTTGACAGAGATTGAAACCATGGAAATACCACGATACTACCCTACTGCTCTCATAATTCCATTCTATGGGGTGATGCACAAACTGTGATCCAAACATACTATATCAACCATCATTCACAGGACAATTTTCTTGACAGTAAAATTATATTTCTGGATAAATGCTCATGGGACACATGATTTTAATCTTTTCTGGAGTGGGAGGGAGGAGACAAAGTTCCTCACTTCCCTCCTTTTTATTTTTCCTGGTGTCCCCCTATAATGTTCCCTAATAATTTCTCCTGTTCTCCATTTCTTTTTTTTTATGTTACCATAAATAAAATTATTTTTAAAATACTAAGTCCAGAATTCAAAAACATCAAGGATTCTTACCTCTTCTCATGTGATTGAAAACAAGTACTCAGTGAAATGGTGCCAGGGTTAAATAACTTGACAGGCAACATCTGCCCGTGTCAAGACAAAACATCCCAGGATACTTTCATATTTTGAAAGAGGTAATCTGTTTTTCTTTCCCAGCTTTGGCCCAAGTCTTTCTTTGATTTACAAAACCTGAGTAAGTGGGTAATAGTTTGACACATACTCCTGCAATATATTCACAGCACAGGAGAAAACATGTTATTCAAAGTAACAGAAAACTTCCAGAAGGGCATAGTTGGCCTCACTCCATTTTGAGGATCTAAAATGCTGTTCACATTCTTATTCTCCACCATGAGATGCAGTATACATAATATAATACATAAGAGGAAAAAGCTGAAATGCAATTTATGTGGAAGGCCCTTGGTTTATGTAGGCACATTAAGAGGAAAATCAAATTCCCATCCTAATTATCCTTTCATACATTTTCTTATTATGTTCCTGTAGGTAAATATAAGGGAAATTTTAAAGGGAAACCATAATTAAATATTGATGGCTCGTAATCTGAATGTAATATTCTTCAGTTTCAAATATCTGTTATCTAAAGATAACACATTTTGCTCACCAGTCATTTTAGTCCTTATAATGATACATTATATTAAATAATTCCAGGTAAGAGTCAAATCTCAGTCAAATCTAAAATATCCTGTCAATAAAACTAATTCCATACAATTTATTTTCATTCCATGTTTTATTGGTCAGCTTGTGGCTCCTGTGAAATAAAAACAAAACTTCCCACAATGGTGGATTATTTCCTGGCTTTAAGAGATTAGATAAAGTTTTCCACAATTCTTACCAGCTGCTGAATTGAGAAGAAATACAATGTAGGTCAGATACTGCAAATATTTCAGGGAAGTTATTCGGAGTAGTTTCTGATAGCACAACCCTAAAGAAACAGAAAATACATTTCTTTTGATGGTCTGACAATGACAACATGTAGCTCTGGATCCCTGCATGCTTTATTGATCTGACCCATAAAAGGCCCATGGTTCCATCTCTTGTTTGTATTCTTCATTTTATTATCATTGTCTCTCTGAGGTCAGCTGTGCTGGTCTCCCAGAGACCATTAGCATGCTTTTGCTTATTTAATTCACTAACTGCTGAAGTGCATGCTGCTTTTAGTGGCACTCATACAACTCCAAGCACTGAACAGTTTGGTTTCATGTACTTGAACTCAAGTGACACAAATATTTCAGTGGTGAATCAATACTGGGAAAGGATGGTCAGTAAGGTAGGGAGTGTTTATAGAAGATATTTCATCACTACTAGTAAAACATGTCTTATTGTTAGTTCAGGAGGTGTTGGTATTTAGCTCTTTGAAGGAGGCTTCTGACAGGCCAACAACTCTCAGCCTGCTAGTAAAACAAAATTTAAAAAATTGCACAAGGTTAGAAATGCAGTTTTTTGCAAAATGTCTGCAGAGTAGCTATTTGGGAATTCTGATTTCCATAAAAGGAGACAACCTCTGCTCCCTCCCCATGAACAACACTAGCTACAGGTAAATGTTGAACACAGATAACTGTATGGAAATGTTGAACATAAAGTACATTTTTTATTTCATTTGTCCTGATTAATAAATGAATATTTACTCTTTCCCTACAAAAGCCACCTTGTAACATTTTTACAAATGTTCCAGGAGCCCCTGGAAGTTGATGGTTCTCTCACAGGACAATCCTAGCTGGAACAGGAACAGCATTCCTGTTATCTGCTCCAAAACCAGGCTTTTACTGCTACATTCATACTGAAGCACCAGTAGCTGTTAAGGCAGCTGATTCTGATTCAGAAATGGCATTTGAAGGAATTTGTTCAGCTCTAAAATACCCATTTTCCTGCCACATAAAGAAATCCATACAAATTATTTCATACCAAAGACAGCTATCGGCTTTTTGCAGAACTTCTTCAACTTCAAATGACCTTTTCCATTTATTGAGAGAAGATAGACAAAAAAAGGGAAGCAAAACTATAAAATATTTTTGTACTCTAATATTATACCTGACCTGAATAAATTAGACTGAGGCAAATGAAAAGCCATTTTTGATTTCCTGTTAACACCACGAGGAACTGAAGCCCTTGAAGCACACTTGTGGCTAATCTTGGGTAATATAGCTGGCAGAGGGACCAAAAGAAGATTACAGTTATAAAAACACAAGGAGGCCTTTGCCAAGAAATCCAAACAAAAAGGAAATATTTTAAGAAAATAAACAAAGCTACCGAGTAAAACATACACAGGGAGGAAAAAGGGAACAAAAGAACATTTGAGTCTTGATGTCTTAACATTTTGTGGCAACATATGTGATAGTCCAGCCAGAGTGTGTGAAAGAACGTTACAGCTGTGTAAGCTATGAGATATCCACACACGCCTTGAGATCAGCAAGCCATCAGGAAAGCCCACCTAGTTTGCCAGCTTTGCAGGTCTTCTCTGATTCTACTAAAAATAATAAGTTCCATCCAGTCCCCTCCATGTGATTGCAAAAGCTACACAGCAAGTCAAGGGGCTGTTTGCAAAGGCAGCTTTAAATAGAAACCCCTATTCTTTTTCCAAGGTGCAATAGTTTATAGCAATTTCCTGAGGCTATAAAATATATATTTTAAAGGAAGACAATCTTCTTCTGTTCCACCTAGACTATGTTACTCTGCTGCTATTGTGGTTATCTGCTACAGATCAGTAAGTGGCTATTGGAGGCAGAAGGCTATCATAAATATTTGGTCAATTGTACAGCAGGCCATGGCAGGTGTTATATAATGCATTAAGGGAAGAGTGAAATCAGCAGTTATTATGACCCTCCAAAAAATTAAATACACTAAAGAATCCTCATGTGCCAAATTCTCCATTCATCTCCATGGTCTTCCAGACAACATCTGTATCATCAGAAACTGCTCTGGAGCCCAGTCTCAGGTTGAACACATTACCTGGGCACTGCTTTGTGCTGTGGCTTCTATTTAGAGCAAGTCTTTTGCTCCCTTCTCCCAGACTCACTCCACCTCAGGCCCTGTGGACACAATAGTCTCCAGCTCAGTGCCTCAGTCTTGGCTGGTGTTGGCTGGACCTCATCTGCCCAAGGGACTGAAAAGCAACCACATCACTGTGGTGCAACTCAAAGTTTGCACTTGCTGTCCAGAAACCCATGAAAAAAAACAAGTGGCTTTAAAGATAAATTAATCAAATTGAAGATCCAGGATCAGTATCTTAATCTTTCATTTCTCCAGGCTATAAAGCATAGGGTGGAAGAATGAATGAAAACAGACTGGAATTAAAGACAAAATATTTCTGTAGCTGCTGTTTGTTTTAAAAATATGTGTATAAGGAATAACACAGAAGCTTCATTTTAGTGTTTTACAAGAGGGTTTGGATTTCTTTCTTTTTTTTTTTTTTGTATTTTTTGCCATTTTTGCAGCAATTTATTAAAAAATTCCTCTGCATTGTATACTATTTCAACTGGACTTTTTTTTATAAAGCAACTCATATATGTTCTTTTAGTTCTTACTTGCTTTGGACTTTAGAATTATGAAAAATTATCTGCTCTCACTATCTATGACAGGGTGTCTTAGAGCTCTAAGGTAGCAGAGGTCCTCCAGAGTTATCAAAAAACTGCTGAGGAAGTACACAATCAAAATCTTTGTAGCATGGCTAAAGAAAAGGAGACAGAGAGAAGAAAAACAACCTTTTGTATATTCATATCCTGTCCTTTATTCTTGCACTCTTTCTAAACAGTAAATGAAGATTTGTGACGTAACAGTGGGAGAAAATTGATGTCTAGAGAGACACTGCCTGTATGAGAGTAGATGAGCACTACTGTGGTTTTAAGTTTATGTGAAGATATCCTTAATATTGCTGCAATCAACCCTGGCAGATTGCTAGAGGAACTGAAAGGTATGAAAGATTTAGGACTAGAAAGACCTATTTCTCTGTCATACATTTTCCACATGACAGTCAAAGACATTTTTAGCTATGTCAATTTAGTTGAATTTTTTTTCCACAAAAACATTCATTTTAGACTAATTTTGTAATAAATTTACTATTATGCAGTTGAAGTATGCAATATTTCTTCATTGCCAGAGAATGGAAGGCTAAGGCTGGATTTTCTGTTTTACTAGAGACTTCCCACTGAGGAATTGTTTTGCTCATGTTTTTTATTTTCCTGTAAATGGAGAGTAAGAATCACCCTCTGCCTCACAAGGAGAATAAAAATGACTAAAACACTAAACTTAGACGACAATGAGAAGCTTACAAATTCATATTTCAGTTTAATTACTTATCATTTGTCATTAATTTGAATGTATGATATTTTTATACTGTGCAAGAGCAAAATTCAGCTGCCTAGGCACAAACAATAAATAGGATTTAAGATTTTCAATTTCTTTTTAAGTACCCAAATATGTGAACCAGCCAAGGCTGGCAGAAACCTCATGGAGCTGACAGAGTATTTGAATGGCAGACTTGGAGGTTGTCACAGGGCATTTCGAGTGTTGTGGGATGCAATCCCACCCTCCTCAAGAAATAAGAGACCCTCAAGCCCCTGACTCCTCTACAGACTCTTACATGGTGGGACCTCAGACTCAAACTGGATCTTGCCCTGGGTAACTTTGTGAGCCCTCTGAAAACTGCTCCTGTTACTGACAACAGGGTCCTTATGCTTAAGCATATGAAAGCCTGGAGTTTTGAAACTTTTACCTTCAGGAGAGAAGATCAAGTCCACCCACATGCATACAAAATTTATCCAAACTGACCCTGCCCTGAAGTTGGCCCTGTCATAGATAAGTAGGGAGAATGTTTGAAAGAGGTTGAATTAATGTGAGAGGTGTTAATTCAAAAGTTCATATATTTTATGCCAAGAGGAATGCTTGTCAACATCTACAATAGTGATTTTAGATTATTTGTTGCTGTTGATATTTGCAGCTACAGTGAACATACAGAAGGCAGTAGGATTATTTCAAATTTTATTATCAGCCAAGGATAATTATTTCAGCTGTGGCCCTATTTAAGACTTGCTGGTATAATTTCATTTAGTATTGTGCATTCAGTTCTTTTCCAGTTCATAATTTCCATTTTAGGCACAGTATATTTTTTGAACAGGCTGTGCTGAATTTATCAAATTTCTAAAAGGTAAAAGAAGTTATCATATCTTTGTTTAAATTGTACCAGCTTAATGATTTTCACCGTCAAAAATGTCTCTTAACTTTCTATTGTGAACTTGAGTTCAGTATAAAAAAAATTAGATAAGTTGTTCCTTATTAAAAAATCAGTCTTTTGAAAACCTCTCAATCATAGTTCTCACTCTAATTTAATTGTTTCAGCTTCTTCAGTGTTGTTAAAAAGCACGCTTTCCAAACTTTGAATGCTTTTAACCCTATTTTTATACACTTTTTCCAGCTGACAAGTCCTTAAGATCCTGTCCATAGGAACTTGATTAATTTGGTTTTTACTTCCATAAAAGTTTTACCAATTACACCTGGCCTTAAGTTGCAATTCCAGAAGAAAAGAAGTTTCCTTTAGATCTGGGGCTACATCTGCTGTTCCTGCATGGACATCTTAGATACACCAGGCATTTGTGGCTCAAAAGAATGGACTCAGATTCAAGAAATATTGAGAGCATTGCAAGTATTGCCTGCAGAACTAGCATAATGTACCACACCAGTATGTGTGTGTCACATGTGTGAAAAGCCTTTGCTTCCAGGCTACAGCTCAGCAAGGGCTTGACTGGCTACCTGTAATGACCAAAAGGTTCTGCTCCACTAAGTACCTTCTAAAATAGACTCACATGTTTTACAGCTGGGATTCTCCTTCTGTTGTCTCGATAGCTCAGCTTCAGTAGGAAAATGATCTTAGATCAAAGTCTTAGATCTGGAAGGTTAAAGATTAATTACTTTGGTTTACTTGCCTTTCTGATAATACTCTTGGTGCTCAAAGCTTTCATGGTCAACAAATACAGGGTTTTTTCTTTCTCATTTCTGTCTTGCTTCATTTCAAGACCACTATTTCTTGCACTGTCCTAAATGGACAAAAAGAACAAATTATTACCCAATTCTTTGAAACACAATTGTACATATTTGAACACTGTTATCATGTCTCCCCTTCATCTTCTCTTCTCTAGACTAAACAAACCCTCTTCTCTCAATCTCTCCTCCGAGGTCGTATTTTCTAGACCTCAGATCTCTGTGCTGGACACTGTCTAATGGCTAAATGTTCTTCCTGATGTGTGGGTTCCTAAAACCCAGAAAAGCTTTAGAAAAGGATTAACAACGTGGAGTAAAGGGATTACAAGTCTTACACTGAATTTATCTTCTGTGTACTCTTTATATATGAATCTTGCCCTTTTTTTTTCAGGAGACTATGACATCATGTTCCCAGCATCTCCTACAGGAGATGGCCAAAACCAGACTGTAAAAGTATTTTAAGGAGTAAAATGCCAGCTGAGAATTTTTATTAGTATTTGGCATTAGTGTAGTGTTGAATCACATACAAGACCATGAGCATTTCTCTTAGTATCTGAGTTATATTTTCATGACATTCTGGTTTTCTATCAAAAGAAAACCATCTTCTTGGAAAAAAAAAAAAAAAAGAAGCATTAGACTGAAAAAGCATTTTGCATCACAACTATAATGAATCTAAGTAAAATGTCTTAAATAATAATAATAATAATAATAATAATAATAATAATAATATTTTTCTTTTTCCTGAAAGTAATTCAACAACAAAATTTCCCCATACTAGAGATAAGTATATTTTCATTTTTCATATTAGGTTTCAACAGGATTTCTTCTTTGCCATAGTACTAAAGTTTGGCATGTGGAAAAAGAGGGAATGTTACTTTTATGTATTATTATTTTTTTAAAACATATGACCTCTGAAGATATTTAGGTGATTGCTATAACTTTCATCTTGAATTATGTTAAAAATAAATTTATTTCTTAAATTTTAATCTTTTTTCCTAAATAAAGGTAAATTAAGGAAATTTTCACGTGGAAAAAGGGAAATTCCATATGGAACAAAAGGTGACTCATTCACCTACTCCTTGTGTGTTCACTTGTAATTTTGACCATCGTGCAAAACTGAAATGCAACAACATTTCTACTGCATGTTCGTTGCAAACTTTTCTCTCTACATGTATACAGTATTATTCAGTGTTCCTATTTAACTGCAGATTACTTTAACCTTAATCTATGCACACAGAATGAATACAATACATTTGACTCAATACATCTTTCCACAACTATTTTAATGTGAAATGGCAAGCTTAGCCAGCAGCCCCTCAGCCTTGTCCTTCAGACACTGATACATATGGCTAACTATGTCCATATGAGTGGTCCCACTAACTTCAGAGAGGACTTTCAGACATTCTGAAGTGACTTAACTCAATCCTGCCTGTCACTGGGAAGCATTATGGATCTGACAGGGAGGACCGGGGAATGAACCTGCCACGCGCTGGGCACGTCCTGGTCAAGCAGAAAATGGGGGTGGGTTGTGTTTCTTGAGCTGAGCCTCAGACTCTCACTCAGGGGTCACTGCTCTGGCTATAAGAATCTCAGCACCCGGCAGCCCGTATTAAAGCACAGATAACTAACAAGGATGATGTAAACTCATGCTTTGATTTACTTTTTAGTCACTTAATGCAAACTGTACCATTAAGAAGCAAAGATTTCTTGTTTCTTAAAATCACAGGATTGATAAAACCTGTTACTGTCTCTGAATGTTTAGAAATGAAATTATAGAGATGGTGTCACAACTAGTCCCAGTTCAATGGCAGATACACCTGAATTAAGGCCTCTCTTGACACATTGAAGAGACAATCACAAAAGCAAATAAGATACTCTTTCTAGAGCAGAGAAAACACTGGACGTTTGAGGTCCTATCTATGTATAAGTAATTATAAAGCAATTATTAATTGCAAGTATGGATGGATTATGAAACACAGTTTCTCTAAGTAAATTTAAACAGTACCCTTGATCTCTATCAGTAAGTCTTTTTTTTCTGTTAACTAATAACACATTGAAGCCAAACTTTTCACTGCCATCTGTTCAAATGGAAACATGTGGTAGTAGAGCTCTAATACTGTGCCCTTGGTAAAGATATACCTTGGAGATTTCTTTTGGAAAACTTCATCGTTAGCAAACAATTTGCGGGCAGTTAATTTGCTCCCTTGCTGGGCTTTGCATTCCCACGTGTGAAATGTGCTATTCTGATGGTAACGTTAAATTAAACGAATGTACACAGGGCCGTATTTACATAATGTGGATCGTATTTACTCTGTGGGAAACTTGACTGTCCTGCAAAATATCATTATTGAACAGAACTGAGAGTATTTGAATTTATTTTTGTTGTTCTTGAGCTCTTCCTGTAGCAGAACAGATTGTAGAACTAAACGTCCTCTTCTTGCACCAGTCCAAGCCTTATTACACTGTAGAAATGAAAAACACCTTCAATATATGCAAATACACATGGAGCCACACACACTCATTTTGCAGTACAAATTCTCAGGGGGTTATACAGACTGAAAAAGCATAATTTATTCACACCATAAACACATTTCCTTTGTTGTTGTGGTCTTTTTCTTTTTCCTAACAATCACAAAACAAACTATTTTGAGAACTTCTTCAAAAAGCAATGCCAGATTGTGACACTTATGGTGAACAGTGTGTTTCCTCAAGCAGCAAAATTCTTCTCCTGTGACTATGGTCATCACAATTTTACTAAAAAATTGAATAGATCGAGCAATAAATATATTTTGTGATCAAAGTTTATCAACAGTAAAAGCTATTAATCTTAAAATCGCAGGGCTTATTGACCATGTTTACCAAAAGAAAACGAAGACTTAACAATGAACACAAACATTCTACAAACACTGTTAAGAGATTGTTTCAACAGAAAGAAAAAAAAATATTATTCAAGCCCTGAGATTTATAAATTAATTCAACAGATCACCTGGTCATTACCAAATTAATAGTTCTAAAAACCATTAAAATATTTAAAACTAATTTAACTTCTGTGGGCTAAAGTCCACAAAATATGTGCCACAATTATGGTTACAGTTCTCAAGTCATTGCCTTCCAGACCTATTTTTTGTATATGGGGCAATGCAACCCTTTCTTTAATGTCAAATGTTTGGGCCCATCCCTGCACCTGCCAAAACACCACCTGCCTGCACCCCTGGATAAAGACCATTGCCAGCAGGGAAACTGGGGAAAGGAGTTCAACAAGAGCAACCTACAGGAATATTTCTTTTGCTCCATCTTAACTCCATTTTCCAACAATCAATAGCTAAAAGGCTTTCAGAGAGGACAGTCTGTAGCTGCATTTCCAAAATCTAATTCTTCCATAACTTTTTAAACCCCTCTACACTTTATTTAATAGTTATATGCAACAATAAGTTCCATGTTACTGGGAAAGTCTTTCTTTGGCAGCCCTTTTTACAGGTTCATGTTATGAAAGCATCACTGTAGCTTTCTGACAGAAGATTCCCATGCGTTATGTTTTCAGAACATTAACAAAGTCTCCCCCTTTTATAATATTGCAACACACTGAGGTAGCAGAATTTCTACCACACAGGGGCTCATTTCTCTAACGAAGTGTCTTGCTTGAGTGATGTGACCTAGACAAAATTGTCCCTGTCCATGGCAGGGGGATTGGAACTAAATAATCTTCAAGGTCTCTTCCAACCCCATTCATTCTGTGATTTTATGATTACCTTCCCATTTCCTTGCAGGCTGATTTCTGATCTTGCTGTGTTTGCCCATGCAGCTGTGCTTCCTTCCTCTTTGGCAGCTATACTCTCAGCCATCTTCATGGAAATGTTTCTTGTTTTCTGTAAATTAGGAAGTGAAGAAGAAGTAAAGCATCATTGGGGTGCAAGCTTGCATCTTAAAAGACAGTGTAGCATTCACTGAAATGAAAATGTTACTGGGAACATATTTTTCTTAATGCAAAGAGTGTGGTTTGGGGAGTTTACATGCAAATATGCAGAGAATATTTAAATGATTCAAGTTTTCTTCATAGAAATATTCCAATAAATACAAAAAATGCATATTCTTACAAAGAATTTAACTGTCTTTACTGAATACTGTTTCTGCAACTTTTGCACATAAGGTTTTCTTGTTTTGATTTTAAGTGATATCCTTGACATTTACAAACAGAACTTTCCAGCAAAAGTAACAGTTGAAAAAGCCACATATTTCTCAAAGCCGAGCTGACCTAACACAGTGTTACACTGAAGTTACTTTTACATGACATGCTGTTTTGTTTGTTTTCAGTGGGGTTACCATCTTATAACAACATTTGGAAATGATAAAAGGATAAAGTGAGGACCCCCTGTCTGTTTATACTAACACTGTATATTCATAAACAGGAACGAATCAGTGAGTACAAATCCCCTTAATTGTTTTATGGTTTTATTTATTTTTACTGCATTTTATGTATCCCAATGAGAAGCACTAGGTTATTAATCATGTAGTAAGCCATATTATATATTAACAGAACTGTATGTAAAACGCCTTCCAGTTTGTTTGGCTGCCAAAGAGATTACTCTAAATCATCTATAAAATAACTCCACTCCTAGTATTTATTATAAATTGGCTAATATCACCAGTGTATTAAATATTTATGGTATTTTCTAAAGTCATTTGTCATGATAGAGAAGATATAACAAATAATGAAGATCTGAAATATTTCTAAGATCTCAAAATTGTTCAATTCTGGCACTATTCTTAGGACAATTTCTTAGCTGAAACCTAAATCACCCTCTGGGGCTTTTAAAAATTATATTTGTATTGTAACCTTTTCAGAAGAATGTGGAAAAGGGATCAAAATGTATGGGAGAGACTCTATGCTGTCTTTGTGAGCAACATTCAGTTAAAGAATCTTCACATGCTAAGAATAAAATTCAGTCTGAGAGAGAATATACTGGCCATCCTGTGTGCACGTGATGCAGATGGACTCATGATGATTATACATGTATTAGAAATGTGGTGGATTTAGGTGGACATGAGAATAGCACTTTTTCATTCATTGAGCTCAGTATTCTGACATTCACCATATAGGAACTCACACTGATTTATTCGAGGCAATTAAATATGTAATTTAATAAATCATGAACTGGTTTATATATGAATAGTATCTGTTCAGCATTACAGGCTGAACTGTATTATCTGGCAGAAAAAGGCATTCTGCCTTAGAAGGCTGGCTTGTTATTAATCTATTGACCCAGAGCATCAGGCTTTGAGGTGCACAGCAATAACTGTTTTAACAGTGAACAGGAAAACCATATAAGAGCTTTGATATAAACTAGAGAAGGAACAATACTGAAACCAGATGAAAACTCAGGGTTGCTTTTAGAAAATGTGAATGTAATCTCACAAAATATTAAAACTATTAGGATAAGTAACCTTTCCTGTAAAAAAAACACTGTTGGATGTTTAACAAGATAGCTGGACTTCATTTGTATGCAATACTGTCCTGCTTTCACCAGGTGATGAAATTGCTATTTCAAAAAGAAAGATGCCTTTTTACTTTGTGCACACTAACATTGTGGCCAATTGAAAAAAAGTGGTCATCGCAAATTGATTTGCTCTGGGAAGAAAAGAATTCTTTGTTTGGGTGTAGAGTGGAAAGTCACATTTTTATAGCTCTGACTCATTACAATGTTTGATCATTCAAATAGAGTAAAGGATCTTTTACTGTGTGACAGAGCCAATTCTTACTTCAGAGGTATGGAACAAATTAATTCTTGCCTGCCTGGGTAATCAAGGCACCTGTGATGTCCTCATCACTGTAACACTGGCAGTAGTGTTTGCTACCTTTGTACAGTTATTTTCCTAAACTTATTTAACTACAAAATAATTCTTATTTTCTCATCAAAGCATGCATTTCAAGTATATCTTCAAATTGTTAGATTTTGGTAGCATCAGTAATCAATTCAAGTGAGCACTCATAGAAATTTAATTTTAAAATATTGTGGATTAATCTCCAAATAGAAATATTTAAGGAACAAAAACCGTTGAGATAATTCCAATCAATTACAGATTAGTATTACAAGAAAATATGAATTTATGTAGCAAAGCTTCATAACAAATAACTGAAGTAGAGAAAAATCTGTTTACTGACATCCCTGAAGCAAAAAAAAACCACAAAAACTAAAATAGTTTGAAAACTTTGATTCTGATCAATTACTTTCCTTTAAAACAAACCATAAAGAACCTAGCACCATCTCTGACATGTCGCTTTGCTTGTAAGAGAAAGAATCTTATTATTGTGAATTACTATTCACAATCTTCAGTTCTATAAACACCAGAGGTTTTTTGAGGACTTTTGGCTCATTTGGTGCACAAAGAAAGTCACTAATGGTTTGCCTACATCACTAATACTTTGAAACTTTAACTATGTCACAAAAGTATCATTGCTTGTTCAGTTGTCTGGTTAAATGATATACCCCTAGTCACAATGGAAATTAGACGTCCTGACAAAGAAAAAAATAATAGAATTTATGTTCTGAAATCCATTCCTTCTGGAGTTCTTGCTGGGAAGGCCCTGCATGCATGCCTGGGATTCTGCACATAGTCAAAGTAAAATACTGTTTGCACCACTGCTAACACCCAGTTGCAGTTGCAGTAGGCTGAGAGATGCTCTTCAAATACCAATAAAAATATCCTCAAGAAACTTCTTTCCCACTCACTGAATGACTTCATTTTATTTCACTAATGTATGTCATTTATGTTTGTTCTTGGTCCTTTGCACTCCATTGCACCAATATTCTTGGCACTGGAGATGCAGCCTCAGGAAATGGTGGCACATGATGCAGAGATCCTCAAGAAATCAGCTGGAGGGGAAGAGAGTTTCCCTGAGAGGCCTATGGTTGAGGGATGGGAAGCAGAGTACATTCCTTTGGGCACAGGACAGTGACACCTGGGCAGCATTACCTGCACTCTGCAGACAAGCAGAGCTAAGGTGTGGTCATCCTACCACGGGGTGTGGTGTCACCTCTGCTGCCTTGGCACAATCTAATTCAAAGACTAGATGATTTAGAAGAGTTATTGGCTCATTTCACAGTGCCAGAGTTATATAAAATTGTCTTTATTTTAGCATGTTTGAGCCAACATCATAGGTGTTTTAAATCTATTTAAAGAAATTGATGCTGTGATTCTGATCTTTTGGTTTCCTAATAGTTAAATTCCACTGGAGCTGCTTCTGATTTGCAAGGGTGCATTAACAAAAGGAATCAAACTAAATCTATCCTTCCCAATCTCTCTCACACATCTTTGTACCTTCAAAAATATTTGTATTTCTTTAAAAGAAATTCCACTTGATGTTGGAGGGAATAAAAAGTTTCCAAAACACATTATTTCCCCAGACTTATTTTGTTTCCGGCAAATGTAGAACAATGCTCAGAACTGAACTGGAATAGCAAATGTCTTTTATTTGAAAAGAATGCTTACATTGTTATATGCAGTGTTGAGTCTGCATAATAGGAAATCATGAATTGTGCATCCCAGATCAGTAAAACACTCAAGCATTTGCTTAAAATTAAACTTAAGCATGTGGTTAAGTGGTTTTTCTGACTTCTAGCACTAATAAAGATGGAATCTGAGTAGGTAACCAGCAAGACAGTAATATTTTCAAGTTTTTATTCCATGGGTCTAAGCTGGTATAGCAGCAGAAGGTTTCAGATGCCTGGTAAAAGGTTGCTTAGAGATCTTTGATACTTTTAATGGCCTACAGAGCTGTAGAATTTTATCCATTTTATTAATTTCCTCAGTTTTCCTGTCATGAATTTCTCGTGTGAGTTTTAGATAGCCATTGAGAGTCAATTACCAAATACATCAAATAAGATTTATAAAAATTCCTTAGCAAGCTGAACTTCCTTAAAGGTATTTTTAGTATTATTTGCTCACTTTAAAAATCTAGCCCAATGTATTTAGCCCATTTCCTGGGCTAAAATTATTATGACACTTGGAAATATAACCTAAGTAACACTATCCCATTGATACTTTTGACCAAGCATCATTAACATCATTAATCTCTACCAAATTTTCATGAGAATGGGTATAATATATTTAAAAATACTGAAATAGATGTGACATAATTATCTAAAATAATAGTTAAAATAATTGTCACACTCATGTCTTCATGATAGCACGTTGACCTTTCAGAGTCTATTATTTAGGATTATTGAATATTTTAGCCTGAAAGGGATTTGAGGAGGCCAGTGGCACCTCATGCAAGAGATAGGGTCAACATAAGAATGGTTTCCAAGGTATTCTGGGGACCTGTTTGCTCTTACTTCACTGTGGGATATGTATTAGGGAATCATAAAATATTAAAATGGTTTGAGTTGGTTGGGACTTTAAAAATTATCTTGTTCCAACCCTCCTGCCATGGGCAGGGATGCCAATCACTAGACCAGGCTGCTCAAAGCCCCATCCAAAATGGCCTTGAACACTTCCAGGGATGGGGCATCTAAAGCTTCTCTGGGCAATCTGCTGCAGTGTCTCATGACCCTCACAGTAAGGAATTTCTTCCTAATATCTAATCTAACCTGGCTTCTTTCAGTTTAAAATCTTTCCCCCTTGTTCTGTCACAAGCTGCCCTTAGAAAAAATTCCCTCTCCCTCGTTTTATAAGTCCCTTTTCAGTACTGGAAGGTGCAGTAAGGACTCCCCAGAGCCTCCTCCAGACTGAGCAGCCCCAGCTCTCCCAGCCTGTCTCCATAGGAGAGATGTTCCAGCCCTGTCATCATCTTCATTGCCCCTCTCTGGACTGGCTCCAACAGGTCCATGTCTCCCCTGTGCTGGGACCCTAGGGCTGGATGCACCCCTGCATGGGGCTATCACAAGTGCAGAGCAGAGGGGCAGGATCCCCTCCCTCACCTGCTGCCCATGCTGCTGGGGAGTCAGTGCAGGATGAGGAATTGCTGTAGTAAATCTTTGTTCCTCAGTATCCCATTGGAATCGGGGTGGCTGTATCACTGCTTCCTGCTTATGCACCTTGTTCATCTTTTGTGAGCTAACCCTCAGCTCCCTTGTCACTCTTCCTGGTAATATTCCACAGTGTTGAATAGCACAGAAAATGGTGCCTCCCTTTTGCAGCATATAAACTTCAAATTGTATTCACATTATTTTCCTTGCTCTAATGCATTGCAAACTTACTTAGAGTGCTGCTCCCATGATTCTGGCTCCCTTTGATTATTAGGTTTAATGTAATTTTTCACGTGATGCCTTTGTACGTTTTCCAAGATGGATCTCATTTTGTCATTCTTCCTGTTCATCTTTCTATTATTTCTGCTGATCTGTTCCAAAATTTATTGAAGTCAGTGTGAACTTTGGATCCATACCCAGGTTCCTTTTTACTATCTGTCTTTCATCACCTTTTGCAACTCCACCCTCTTATTCATCATAGGGGACTTTCATTAATGGGTGACTTACTTCTTCTAGAGAAAATGTTAAATAAAACCATACTGAATACAGATCCCTAAAGTCCCTCACTAGGAAAAGACCTTCCCACAGATCTATACTTTAATATTTTGTCTCCTGCTTTTGTTTATAATCTTTCAGCCGCTTTTCATTCCACAAGATAATGCTCATGCCCTAGAAAATTTAAATTAATTCAGCATTTTCTATCAACTAGTTTCCATGTCCTGGGCCAAACTCTTCTCCAGTTATTCATGCCCACACTTCTTGATGTCAGTGGGACTACATACAAGAAATGTATGAAAGAACCTGGTCTTTCCTCTCAATTACAGATTTTGAGTTTTGTTTTACAATAACCTGTAATCTGAAAATCAGTATATCTGTTCTCTGAATTTTCTGTGACTGCATTGCACACTTCTATCTGAGTAGATGGCATAATCTAATTGTGCCAAAATATTAAGAAAATACTTTCATAATCTCTGAAGAGTGGGCTTAATTGATGATAAAAAACATTATGAAAATTGAAATTTTACGTTTAGGAATGACTGTAAATATACATTTATACATTTATTAGAGACAAAATTTCTTCTCTTTCTACAATCTAATTAATTCTATAGCAGTAAATATTTTTGAAGCTGAATTTTCTTTTGGAAGAGTGATGCCTATATTCAAATTAATATTTGGAACTTTCTGAATTAATGGACTGAAGCTGAGTTTTTTTCCCCAACTTCTTGTGTGTTGAAATAACTTCATTGTCATTATATGGATCTGACACACTGCAGAAGATGCATCTTGAAATATTTTAAGTGACAATCTGAGAGAAACGGAATTTGAGTCAGAAATCATAAAGTTTACCGTAAGATCAGCCAACACAATGCCTTTTTAATAAGCATCCTATCTTGATACTTAAATAGTATCCCCAATTAGTACTAATAAAACTTGTCTAAAACCAGATCTAGCTGGAATAGCTGAGGAGCCTGTTGGTAGAGTTCCTAGGTCACTGATTAAATCCAGTACAGATCAGTAATGACTGAAAACTATGTTTGGAACCAAACATGGAACGTTTTGGTTTATTCAGCCTAGTATCCAGTACAAAGGTGACAATATAATTAAAAAAGACATATTTGAAACTATTGTTACCCTTGGGAATATCTCAACAGAATACAGAGCTTGCAAGAGACTTTCCTGTGATCACAATAGAGAAGTCACAAGTTGCAAGATGAAAAATATTAGCAAATAATCTTGCCCAGCTGGAGTCTCCTCTTTCTCTGCTATGTTCATCAGCATATATCAGTTGAATTAAGTAAAAAAAAAATCATCATCCATGGGTCTTCAAAGGCACCTATCTCTTCTCCTTAACTACACAGAGTCACTTATTTTATGCAAATGTCTTCATTTGGAACTTTAAATTTGAGTGAAAGTCATGTGCCTAAATTAGGGAAACTGAGTCCAATTGAGTCCAGAAGAATTTTTAGATGTGTCTATTCAGATGAACAACCCCAATCCACTTAATTAAATGTTTCAGTTCAGTGTTGAAAGTTTCTTTCTGTGAGGAAAGGCAAGCAGACCAGTGTGCTTTCAGGAGTTTAGTATTCACCCATTCAACATGGGAAAAAATGTAATTCATACTCATCACAGCCTGAAAATTGTATTTTTGATAGAAACCCTTTCAATAAGTAACATAACAAAAATAAACAGAAGAAAAGCTTTCCTTTTTTATGGATGTCCTACCCATAGAGATCCTCTTGTGTGAAAGCTGGGTAAGCACCACCTACGGCACCATCACCTCAACCTCACTCTTCAGTTTTCAGGGGTGCTCGCACATCTGTTGGGATGGCATCAAAATTTCAATGGAACTGAAATACAGGCTTATTTTACATCTTCCCAGACTGGAGCACTTGCAGGATGTTCCAAATTAATCCCTTATCATATTTTTTAAGGATAAAAAAAAAAAAAAAAAAAGGTGTGTGTTTCAGAAAGGACAGAAGAAGAAGAAAAAAGAAAGAAAGAAAAAAAGAAAGAAAAAGAAAAGAAAGAAAAAGGAAAAAGAATAAGGAAAAAGGAAAAGGCAAAGGAAAAGGAAAAGGAAAAGGAAAAGGAAAAGGAAAAGGAAAAGGAAAAGGAAAAGGAAAAGAAAAGGAAAAGAAAAGAAAAAGAAAAAGAAAAAGAAAAGAAAAAGAAAAAGAAAAAGAAAAAGAAAAAGAAAAAGAAAAAGAAAAAGAAAAAGAAAAAGAAAAAGAAAAAGAAAAAGAAAAAGAAAAAGAAAAAGAAAAAGAAAAAGAAAAAAAAAAGAAAAAGAAAAAGAAAAAGAGAAAAATAAAAAAGAGAAAAAAAGAAAAAGAGAGAGAAATAGCTCCTGGAGCAGGTATAAGATAAATATACCGAAGCCATGGACATGAAACAGACACTGCTCAGGTACACAGCAGGATGCCTGTTTAATGTCCACTTTGTACCTATTGCTTGTACAAATAGAAAGCAGTGGCTTCAGACACAGCTTTCACTTTACCTGCTCCGATATTGAACAGAGCTACTTTGCTACAGGAGACAAGAAGCAGTGGAAGTACAGGTGCTGAGAAATAATAGCCACAGGAAAAACCTGGACACACAAAATCAAACCAGTGAAACTTGGCTCTCACATCTTGGGAAAAACAACCCAACCCTTTACGTTCTACATCAGATGCAGGAATCCATTTATATGCACATAGACACACAAGACCATATATATATATATATGTACGTGTGTATGTATGTAGAGGAAAGGATAGACAGAGGAATGCAGATAACAGCTCATGTCATTTTACTAATCTAGTTGGATTTCAGTGCCAGTTTGATTGTTTATTACCTCATTCTTTTCTTCACTGACATCTTCTTGATACCAATATTCTAACAATATGTTACCTTTATAAATGATAGCTTGAAATGAAATTTCAAAAACTACCTATATTATACCAGTTAATTGTCCAGTGACTGTGGAGAAATGAAACCAGAACTATGTATTTCAAGTAATGCCCAACACATGGCAAACATCAAGTGAGGAATGCAAGGCCTATGCTAGTGAAGAATGCAATAAATATAGGCCAGATCATAAACACTGCTATAATAAGACAACTGAGGAAGAAGATTTGAAAAGATATAATTGATTTCTGTACCTTTTCTTGTGCAGGTTCCACAGAAAATGGATAAGCTCAAAACCATCACCTCCATGTCTAGGCTGACATAAGCTTTTTGAGCTCTGTTTTCTTGACTTTGAAAAAGGGAGAAATATTGTCTCCACAGCCTGAGTTAATCTGAAGAACTCTGGCTTGTGTTATGCAGGAAATAAGAGCTAGATGTTTACAGTGCTACCTCTGGTCTTGAAAATCTGTTAACTTTGAAATGACCTGTGCTTCACATCATTTAAACATGGTAGTCCACATCTTATTTGCTTCTGCCATCCACCTTACACACTAAGACTATTGCAGAGAGCTAAACGGGGATATCATAGTGCCCATTTGAAGTTTTATATTTCTCAGTCCAAGGCTAATAATTCAACAGTGATATCAAAGACAATTGGCATTGTGTCAGAATAAGAATTATATAACTTGGCCCTGGACTGTAAGGTCTTCACGGTAAAGTTGTCTTATCCTTTATTTCATTATATCCTCAGTTTTTTGCATACCAGTAACAAAATGTGAATAAAACATTTAAATCCTCTTTCACTGGCCATAGGGAATATTATGCCAAAGCAAATGTTCACTCTTTGTACAGTTTTGCTGATCAACAGAATTGGAAGTTGTCACAGAGTGGCTTTAAATTAGTTGAATATATGCTGCATTACTATGCTTCAAATTCCAGTTTAGCTTGTGATTGCTTTAATATATACCAAAAGAAGGCTTTATATTGAAGGGGTGCTGGATCTATCAGTTTGGTAACAAGGATTGTTTTGTCAACCTGGCAATATGAACAATCCAGAGGTTCAGCTCCAACAGTCCCATATATTTTTACAGGATAAAAAATAATATCAGTGGTCTCCACTAATCATTCTACAGTATAGCAGCTGCTGACAAGCACTGAGCCCTTCCATGAAGGTCCTGACACCTTTAACCCTGTCCACAAGAATTGCTTGCACATTAGTCTGCGATTTCTAATTGTAAAATTAGGATATTGGATATCTGCACCCTGCTTCACCTTTCCACCTCCTAACTGATTCTCTGTATGTGCTATATGACAGTATTGTAAACTGTCTGTAATAAGACTTACACAGAATATACACACAGAGTGAGGGTTAATTTTACTTTTTCTAAAATGCTTTGAGATTCTCAGATGAAGAGCAGCCACAATACCTGGAAAATATCAAGCTTTTTATAATCTTAATAATAAGCAGAGAGATAGACAAGTTGTACTGCACACAGAAATCTTTGCCATACATATTTCTGGTTTTACATATGGAACATTTTCCTTCCAAGGACAAATGTACAGTATGGGTAACATTGGGGAGGTTCCACTGACCTAGTGTACTAGAGGTGAGGTGTACAAAGTCCATCATTCATTGTGAGGTCATGTGTACCTGACACTCACAGAAAGAGCAAAGTATCTTTGCTTTCAGTGCTTCAGGGTCAATGCTTTCATATTATCTCTAGTTAAATACATAGAGCAAGTGAAAATACAGATTCAGTATAACATCTTCTGGCTCCCTTCAGTTCAGATGGGTGCTCTTTTGCAAATATGTCCCATTTTTGATCCAGGAAGAGGTGTTTTGAGCTTACAGTGTTTCAAGCTTCACCTAAGCTTGAAATCTCAGGTCCTAAGCATCTCCACTGACATCAAAGCAAAGCTCCTCTGACTTCTAAGCTGCCAGTTCAGCCCCAGCTCTGCCTGTGGGAAACACAGATAGACAGCAGAAACTTCCCAAGCCTGAAAGTTTTCACCAAAGCTCCAGGAGTGAAAATGTTTCAGCAAAGGCCCATGTCACTTCACATTAGTGGAGACTGGACCTTCAAGAGGAGGCACAAGTTATCCCTTGGTCTTAGGGAGGAGATGGAGATGGCTAGAAATATCTGTCTCTTACCTTCAGGAACAGATGATTGAACAGAACAAGGTCAGAATTCAGCAAGAAATTCAGACACCTTTATTTAACTCTCCCCATGTATTGCATAGACCAGGGGCCTAAGCGCCCTGAGTGGTCAATGAGGATGCAGTTAACAAAATCAAAGGAGCTCAGAGTGATTCATCTTCCTACAAGCTAGGGACAGACTCAGGTGCCTAAACACAAGTTTCTGACGCCTTTTGAAACACTGTAGGACAGCACATTATGTGACACCTCCCCTCCCTAGACTAGCATCTGGGTGGTAGCAAGTAAAGGTGTCCACAAAAGCATCATGCTTTGGTGCACATGTCTGAACACACAGCTGGAGCAGATGAAATCACTCACTTCTATTTCTCCATGTTGGAAGAAAAATTTAGAAGATGCTCCCAATAATTGTATTAAATGCATAAGAAGTTTTAAATGACAGTGAAAATAGGCCCCACTCAACTCTTGTGGCTGTTGTGCTTTCTGGTACAGATGTTTTTGAGTTTCACTATGACAAATACATCCTGACTATTATTCTATTGAATATTTAAGGAGTGAGACTCAACAGCAGGACATTTCTGTTACAAACAATGACTGACTCAGCAAGGAGAAGTTTGAGCTGGATTTGACCAAAAAAAAAAAAAAAGAAATAGGCATGGACTGTCAGAAAACAGAGTTTCTAGAAAGCCATTCCAGTTGCCTTAAAGCTTGGGCACACAGATTGCAAAAATAAATTTCCTGTTCCAGTTATTTAAAACTGTCATTTGCATGTAATCATTCCAAATTTTGGCATCAAAAAAGAAAACCAACTGTGGAGACAACAGTACCATCCTACTCAGCAGCATGGCTAAATAATTTTTAGCCATACATACATAAGGTGTAATTAAAACTTTTTCAGAATAACAATCCACTTTGAAACGAAATTGAATACATGATGCTTAGTTTCTCTGAAATGCTATATTTCAGAGTTTTTCCCTATCATATGCTGACACATGTGGAACATGTGAGTTTATAGTCACCCTATCAAAACATTGTCCTATAGTCTCTTTAGCCATGAGCCTATTTAATCCTGGTTTCAAAACCTACTGAGGTCCTGATCACCATTGTATTAACTTTTTTCCTCATTCTGGTTATCTCTGGCATCAAAGTGCAGGGCAAATATAGTCTCACTTGAATCTATTAGCCCAATTTGTGATTGCTGTAGAACCAGACTGAAATCGGGTCAGAAAACAATAAATGGTAGAGCAAAGTCTCTCAAAACTGCAATTGTAGCACATGCAAAAGAACACAGCAGCACCAGTGCTTGGTTTCAGACACGTGTGGAAACCTCGTACTCCACCTCTTGCAGTCAGTAAGCTGTTTAAGAAAGGCCCAAAGTTCATCTGCTCAGTTAAATTTTCGCAGTCCTTTGGTCTGTCCGTATCCCCTAGTGACCTCACGAACTCTGGGCATCAGGATACACTGCACCTCTCTAAAGTTACCACTTATGCAGGTTTTGGATTTGCAGCATCTACTCTGATGGCATGAGTGACAAAATCATATGGTTGTTGGACAAATTTTGATAATAGGTGGGCTGAGTTTGACTAAAAGAGCTGAGAAATAAGTTGCTCTGAAACTCAGTCAGAAGTTCTGTGATGGGATGCCAGCAACTGCAGACCGAACTTTGTTGAGGGAGAAAACATTAATTTAAGACAAATTCAACTCCTACAGGTCTCTCTGGGAAAAAGTTATTTTCCACTTGCTTTGATTCCGAAGATGTTGCTTTCAGACCAAGGGGTTTTAATGCAAGCTGAAACTATGGGAGCATATAAAGAGAAAGAAAAAAAAAAAAAAATTAATCTCTAGGTGAGGGAATACATCCTAATTAGTTATGTCTGCTCTGATGTCTGGCTACCAGCTGACAGACCTGACAGCTGATCTCTCTGAACCAATCCAAATTGGAAAAAGATTTGGGTTAGGGTCACTTTTTGAGTGGGCAAAGGTTGGGGCTGGTTGTTATTTGAACTGAACTAGTTCATTCATCTCTGGTTACCCATATGTCAATACAATAGATTTGCTTAACGTAACATGCCATGGGCTAGAATCTTTCTCTTTTCTTTCTACCTGCACATTTTCCTGGGCTGCTGCCAGGAGATGAAGACAATATGTCCTGGGACAGGAGGAAGTTCTGGACACTTCTGGAAGAGACCCAGAAGGCACCGTAAGTACAGACACTTTGGATGTAAAGCCTTCAAGCTTTGTGTGCTTCAGGTAGAGGTCAGGTCAGAAGCTCATTTAAGTGCCTATGAACACCACAGTCTACAAGAAGATTGGGGATTTTTATACTTCAGACTCTCTGTCACTATGTACCTTTTAGGATGTACTGGAATGACTCACAATAGAGACTATATAAAATGCAACGAAATCAGTAGAAATTCTTCTATCAATTTTAAAGGAAACTGGTTTAATTTTTCATCATCTAGGTCCAGGGAAAAAAAAAATCCCCAAAACACTGAACAACTGCACAATCAGCAATCATTATTTAATGAAAACAGTCCATTTTGCTTATCATGCCTTGATCTCTAAAAATTCAGACTCTAAAAATCAACCTTGTATCTTCATTATTAGTCTTGCATAGTGACTTCTGGAAAAATAAAGCTGCTCAATTCATAAATGAGAAGAAATATAATATCTGAGAGTCAACCTAGGTAAATCATTAGAGAAAATTCTGCATTGGATATAGAGCTCATAAGTCCCCAAATCTATACCTAAAAGCACAGAAGTAAGAATCAGAACTGACAATGTCCTTTAAGTTAGTATTATATTGCCAAGATAGAGCAGGACTCCATTTCGAAGATAAGCATCATCATTATCTTACTACCATTAACATGAACACAGGTAGCTTCTCTAAATAAAGACTTTTTTTCACTACTTTTTGTTTCTGTTTCAAGGACTGAGGTATGGGAATATTTGCATTACAGATGATAGAGCAAAACAGGGTGCGTATATTAAGTAAATAAATTAAACTTAATAAATAAGTTTAATAAATATATTAAGTAAATAAATTGTCTAATGTTGGCCCTTCCACAAGCAGTTCCTGGGAACTGTTTGGAAGTACACATGGGATACATGGACCAGGGATTCCCCAGGTTCAGTGTGGTTGTTGTCCTTAGGACCCTCTGCAGACTGAAGGGCTTTGACACCTCTTTGTGCCACTGACCCCAAAGCCAGAGAACAGCCTGTATAGAACATGTATAGATACAGCCACAGAGCCCTGGGAAGTGCCTCCAAGATCTGTAAGTGCTCTGCCATCCTATTAGGAATAAAAGGCAGAAGAAATTAATATTTCAGCATTCATATCACATGAAAAGAGAAGATTTTTTTCAGCAAAGCATTTCCATTTTTACATTGACTGACTTATCCTCCTGAGGTCATAAAACAGACAAAGCATAAATAAGAAAGTACAAAACAGTATATTATATACAGCATATTTAAAGCCTAGAAAGGATCCTTCATTTAAGATTCCTCCTTTTTTACAGATGGATGACTGGGTGGTATTGTTTTGCTACCTTCCCTTAGCTCTTCACATCTGTCCTCTGACATGCTTTCCAAAACTTCCTTCTCCTGACCCAGCCCCATTGCTGTATCCCACAGCATATGTGTAGGATGCATATAAACTTGGCTATTAATTACAAAATCTGTTCCACACATTTTATTAGAATTATGACCCATTACACTGCTGATTACTTGCTCTCCAATACATAAGCTTATTATCTTCTTCCTTCTTGTATTGTTGAAGGTAACAGGGGTCACCAATATAAATTCCGAGCATGTACACTCTGGATTTTCATCTGGCAAACATTACAAACTTCTGCCTTCACGATTATTTTCTATCTTTTTTTATGGTTTTAGAGCACTGCTCACTAGTTCCACTGATTATAAATTACAGGATTGGGAGAGATCTTATGAAAATATTCACCTCTAAGCAGCCCAGAATTTTATGTCTGTGAGAAAACACATATTTTTCATTGCTAACAGATGCAGTCCAAACCACAGCCAAACAACTGCTCATAGCACACAGATATACACCTATATTACACACATTGCATGTACACGGGAACACATATCCTGTATTTTCACAATTATCCAGCTTTCACTTTATCATCACCAAAAAAAAAAAAAAAAAAAAAAAAAATTGATGAACAGCCCAGAAGAGACAACACTTCTCTGTGAAGCTGTCTGGAACATCCAGGTGACAAAGAGAAATGGCCATGACATCAAAATGAGTCAAAATAATGAATGACAGCTGCAGAATTCTTTTTCCTCATGCCAGAACTCCTAAATGAACCACTTTTAACATACCAGTACTCTTTAAGATCCATTTCAGCTTTTGGAGTTGGTACTCCAAACATCATCATCTTGTTTTTAACTGGAAACTAACATTCAAGTTCTATATTGGGATGCCTGTTCACAGCTAAATGCTTCAATTTCCACATATGAAAAATGGGAAATAAGATATTGACCTTGGTAGAGCACTTAAAAATGCAAGGCAAAAAAAAAAAATCAAGAAAAGCTGGCATTATTTTTATTTTTCTCTTACCATCTGTGGAAGTAAAAAAAAAAAAAAAAAAGGAAAATTGATACAACAGAAACAAAGAGAGTGTGTTATGCTTATCTGGGTGGAGGGTGATCTTTGCATGAGAACTTCATCAGTTTTCAAGAAAAAAGGCTCCAAAAACTAAAACACAAGAGTTTATACTGCACACCACTAACATGTTTTGGGTCTGACTTAAAAGAGGGATTGTAGACCAGTTAACATTCTATTTTTGTTTGGTAGTTTTATCCAGCTGTTGCAGACATGTAGCTAGAATTTGGCTTCTGGAGTCCTCCTCCATGCATGTCAAGATTTGAGACCTGGTTTTCCTGTTTTAAATTGGGCAGCCATCCTGGAAACCATAATAAAATGCAGCACTGCTGACAGACTTTCTCATGGAAAGTTGAACAAAATACTATAGAAATTGCTATATGCAGAAATGTAGTAACAGCTTTCAGTGTCTCCTGAAAGTCCCTGAATGTTGTCTTTTTTCTACCTTTCAGTGTTCCTTTTAGTTCTTTGCTATATTTTTTTATAAGCTCGCTTTTATCTCATCAAAAAGTAGCCACTTTGTCCAAGTCAGTTGTCATAAAAATCAGTGACAGGCAGATCTAGAGGACCATGTGGATCTGGGTCATATATATCTTTGGATGGGTTAAACCTTTTTTCTTTCCATTGGCTAATGAGGATGCCCAAAAGGCAGGCTCAAACTAGATGTGTCTGTGTTTGATGGCGTGGTGAGACTCAGGTGAGAAAAATCCCACTCCTGGTTGCACATAATAATGTGAAAGTCTTCACAGAAAACAGAGAAGCAAGGTCCTGGCCTCCAACCTGGAAGCTCAAATCAAAGTGATGGACATACCAGAGAAGTGAGGGTATTGCAGCAAAGGCAAAAGTTATGGAAATAGCAGTACACAATTACTCATTTTAGGGATCCATCTGGTTAGGTGTGTTGTTTCATTTAAATGATGTGTAAACGCATTTACTTAATGGCCCTCATTTATACATTTGTGCATGTCATGTGAGCACTGCAGCACACACGGTTTTAATTTGAAGACCTAAGGCACAAGTAGCAGACCTCACCTTTGCTGGATGCCGTCGGGTGTCAAAATCGAAAAGTTCAGCTTGTGCCCCTTCCAAGGTAATATAATACACACGCATCTGTGCACCCTGAGGTCTGCACACAGCTGCACAATGTTTTATGAGATGTTGCAGTGGCTTCTGCTAGACTTCCTGACGTAAAACTACAAACAATCAAACCCTCCTTCCCCCACATCCCATTCTCTCAATCAAATGCCTGAGAAAGGAGATTTTTTTAAGCCAACTATGTCCTTTAAACACTTTTTTCTCTCCAGAGCAGAAGTTGCCTCAGTATTTACAGGAGAGCAGGATCTTGGGTATTTCAACTTTGAGCGGAAGGAAGCCAAACTTCTTAACTTTGGTTCAAAACAAAAGTTTCTCTCAATAAATTCTAAATCAACCTTGGAAGGCAGAAATGAGTATGCTCCACTGAGCAGAAAAGCATGAGCTGACATTTAGAAACTGCTCACTGCTCTCCCAGCCACCCAAGAGAGAAATGATTCTGCATTAACAGAAGAAAAATGCAACCCTGAAAATTGATATCGGTGTATTTACAACAGGATAACTGCAACACAGTACAATGCCCTGCCACTCTCCTTTTTTATATTCTAACTTTTTCACTCAGCTTGTATAATTCTTTAACCAGTTCCAGGTCAATAAAATAGAATAGCACTTTTTTCTTTTTTTTTTTTTTTTTTTTTTTTTTTTTTTTTTTTTTTTTTTTTTTTAATTTGAGAAACCAAAATATTGCCCAATTGGTGCCAGTTCTGGAGAGTGAATTGTTTTGGTTTTTAACTCAAAGACTAAATTTTGATATTTTCAGAATGAATTAATTTAGATCCGTGTAATTTTGCAGTTTGATAGAAGATGGAAATCTCTCTAACCAAGTAAGCATATAAAGTGACTTCAAAGTCCTTATTTTTTTAAACTATCAAAAAATGAAAAAAAAAAATCAGTCAATATCTCAGCTATCTCAGATACCAGAAACCTGACCCCAGATAAAAATACAGGATACACCTTGGATACACCTTGAGTGCAAAAATATTTTAACATTTATTTTCTTTTTCCCAGAAAATGAACATGAAGTTGTCACTACAATATTTTCAATCTGAAGAGCAAGATGCATTAGAAATGAAACTAATCACCATCAGGACTCCTCTGAACCACCCTTCAGATGAACACATCCACATAAGTTTCAAAAATAATGTTGTAATACAATGTTTATTGTACTTGTTATCATATAGGAAACCAATAAGAGACTCCTTTTATCAGAGTCACAATTCCAGTGATTAGACATCAGATGCATGAAACGATCAGGCTTTCAGTCATTTCACAGTGTCAGGGACTCTTAGTGTTACTCTGGGATTTCAAAAAACCTTGGACAGAAAGAATGCAGATTCTAATACAGTTGCATGGGAACTGAATGCCTAATTCCACCAATCTCCCCTGAAATTTCAAGCTTTGGTGCTCTTATACAGATATTTGCATTTTCACTCAGCAGTATCCACAACAGCAAACTTCTAGGTGGAAGTCCTTTGATGGTGGCCCTGCTCCTGGGAAATGACAGGGAAAAGAAAAAGTTCTGTGAATGACATACCCCCCAGTACCACTTCAGTCAGCAGAGCTGCTGCATAAAACTTGAAGCACAAAGTCATGGTGTTGTCCTGCTCTACAAACGCTCAACAGCCTGACTCTAAGGGATATATGATCACTCTTCTCAAGTGTTACCCTGGAAACAATTTGCCTCTTGGCAGACGTTGCATACTCATACAGGAAACTAAATTTAAATCCTTAGGCATAACATCTTGGTCATGCCTGCCCTTTTGTTTGAACTCCTTTAATAAAACTCTTGCCCTCACACTTGGCTGTACTAAATCCAAATATGATCTGTGCTTCCTCCTCATTATTAGTTCACAGGGAACTCTAGTAGTTGTATGTGGGGTTATCCATTACCTAAAAGGAAAATGTGCCAACTTGGAGCTCTGTTCATTGACTTACATGATGTTTATGCAAGGATTTTCATGCAACTGGCTTATAATGGCCATGTAATTTGCCTCTTCTGAACAGCATTACAGAAGAGGTATTCATCATCAACTCAGACTTTTCAGCATACAACAGGTGAGTCAGTTCATAGGTGAATTGGGAATAAACAACGGATCAGGGTGGAACATTTTGAAAAAGAGAGCTAGGCAAGCAGAGTTGGTGCAATCAGTCAAAAATATGATCCTTAAATGAGTCGTTTCAGAGACAGGTGACGACAAATGAATGGAAATGTTATGTACACAACTTAGACTCATACCTGGCTGAAGGCATATAGTGCAACTGGAAATTTTAGAAAGAAATATCTGCCCACCTGGCCAGCAAGAGCAGCACTTTCTAAACAGAAGAGAGACCAAGCAAGCTTTCCACCTTTGCTCAGAAACATGGGCACACCAAACAGGACAAGGGAGAGGAAAACAGGGAAGAGAAAGAGTGAAATCTTGTCGTTCTACAGTACACATAGGCTTGAACTCACACCCTATCCTAACAGCCATCCCCTCTCAAACATCTTCAGAGTGACAGTGGGGGTACACAGCTCAGGAGCCCACTCTGTCCTTTAGTGATGGCAAACTGCCAAAATTTGTGTCCAGATGAGCACACAACATCTCAGAGCCCTACTGGAAAAGCTGAGACCTCCCACATTAATAAGGGGGTTGGGAGATTTTTTCCTTGCTTCTTGTAATTTTCTTTTTTTTTTCTTTTTTTTTAAATTGATGCTGACGCAATCCCAGTGGACCTGGAAGTGCATGCAAAGGGAAGCTAAATTGGATCCAAGTCTCAAAAGGATGAAATAAGGATTTAACAATACCTCTCAGACTTTGCTCCACTGATGAGGTAGGTGCTGGCAGGGGACTGTGAGGAATTATGGAGAGTGTTGCCTCCTGCTTTTTTTTTTTCCTTCATAAAATAGCCTGTAAGGCAGAGAGTGCCTAAGACATGAGCAATGTTTTTGTTGGGAATGGATGAGTTTTAGCAGTGGGGGGAAAAATAATTTTCAAAATTTACTTTTCACCACTGTGCAACACCTTGAAATATTTTGACGAAAAAGCCAAGTGTTCCAAGATTCTATCAGAGGCTCAGTTTCTTAGGCTGGCAGAACAGAAAATGCTACCAGCATGTTGGAGGAAATAAGAACAGCTCTAGTCAAACTGCTCAACCAGGAGCATGTGGACTTCTCTATGTTTCATCTAAAGCATCATTAAGCATGAATTAAGGACAGTTAACTTTTAACTTTTTCCTTTTTTTTTTTTTTTTTTACAAATTCATCACTAATTAGGTGATGAACTTGTAACTGTGTATTGTGCTGGGTGCTTTTCAGAGACGTGCCAGGAAACAGTTGTTGTATAAATATGTCAGTATTTAATGCAAATAAATGGGACATACCAAGCAAGGATGAAAGAAAAAAGTTCCACGGTCATTTTACATGTCATGATCTGGAAAATTATGTCTTCCAGAAGTTCTCACAAAAAGGTTGTGATAATAAGGAACTGCATGCAGAGCTCTCAAATCTCATTCTAAAGCTAAGAATGCAAGCATTTTCTTCTCAGAGGTATGCTCTAACTTCCTTATGCACATAAAAGGTACTACATCACTGATGGCAAAGGAATTATTTTTGCTAAATGACACAGGTAAAAATAAAAGTCAAAGTTGGCAGAAAGCATAGTCACAGGACCAGATTCACCAATATGTTCCAGTGGTTTTATGTTACCCCAGTGATACAAGACAGCTATAAAACTAGATTAAGTAATTTAAGGCTGCTGTGTGTCACCAGAAAAGTAGAGCAGCTGCAACATATATGGGAAATCTGTATTTCAGTGTTGTACCATTCCTACCTTCTCACTCTTCTGACTTTCTCATCAAAGATTAGTACCAATTCCAGATGCTATGAAAATATATGGAAAATAAATACTAGGAGAAAGAAAAACCAAGCATTTAACAGCAGTAACCCAAACAGGTCATAATTTCTGCTTCTTAAGCTAGTATGCAAGCAGATTTTCACCAATGTGTTTTTTAAATTTGCTAAAACCAGATTTCTTTGTAGAAAGAGACAGCAATATTGAGTTGGCTTTTATTAGCACCATGCCATACTCCACAACTCTGAAAACATGAGCTTTTGCGAAGAAATACATGAGGTCAAGAGTAGGCTGAGAGCTTGTTAACAACTTATTGAAACAATTTCCAAAGATTTCACATCTGCTGTCTCTCATGTGTATCAGAGTCAGGCAATTTCATTGTGCACAATTATCACCATTTGAAAATCATATAGATCTGTAAAACACACTTGGAAAACAGTTTCTTGCTGTCTAAGTACAGTCTAAATTCCATACAGTGAAATATATCTAAGTTTTTCTTAAATGTAAAATTTCAAAAATTACAAATAAAGTGAGAAAAGATATTCAGCCTTCTCAAAAATTTCTTTCCCCTCTTCAGACAAATAAAAAATTTCAAATATAAATTTCAAAAACATGGGGGGAAAAAGTCTTAATAGTCTGTATCTGAGGTTGCTTTCCCATATCAATTCATGTAGTAGTGTATTAAGGCTTCAGACTGAAATCTGAAACAATTGCAAAAGGGCAGAAAAAAAATCCTTAGAAAAACTTAAATGAGTTAGAATTTCCTAGCAGTGAGAATGATTAAATATTGGAATGACTTACTCATACTGGCCTATCTGTAAGAAAAGACAGGAGATGGCTCACAGCCTGTGCGCAAGGAGGGAAGAAGATCTGGCTGAACATTGTGGAATGTGTCTTCCTGGCGTGGGAATCTTGGAATCTGGAGTCCTCTGTTCATCCCTTACCTTTTGTGCCATGAACATTGCTGCAATGTTTGCTACTCCATAATAAGATAATGAGGCAGAACATACCTTCAGGGAATTTGAGGATTATAATAAATGAGGGGAAGTCAGTGAAAAGCTGAGTTTCTGAGATTCAGTTCAGAGGAAACTGGGTAAACTTGAGGACAGAGCCAACAGAAAACTCCTGAAGTACAACAAAGAGAAGTGCAAATTCCTCTACTTGAGACAGGAAAGTCCAGGCTATAGCACAGACTGGGAACTGTCTCAATAGTAGACCTGGTGGGAAGGTGAGCCCCAGATTGAGCCTGAGCCCACACAGCACTCTTATTTTGAATAACAGTTTGGCTGCAATAGGAGGAGAGTAGTAAAGTGTTCACTTTCCATTTGCCCCCCTATTCTGTCCTGTTTTGAGCTCTGTCCTGTTTTGAGTACCTGTTTGAAGTTAGACAATGGAATTGGGATTTAAATATTGTATGGAACAATTCTGAGGGAAATAGATTGTTGTGTTAGGGTTGCAGATATTTAATGCTTTGGGACAAACAGGAGGTCCAGATGAAACAGTTTTTGCTTGTCTCTTCTGTCCCTAAATTCAATGAAATCTAAAATAAATAGCTCTGTGAAGTCAGTTCATTTCACTGATGGTTTTGGCAGAGTTCCTCTCCCACCCTGTTGCCAGAAAACATGGCAGAGTAAAATGCCTGTTGGACTGTCACAGCTTTAGGCCTTATGACTCTGAGGGACAAATGCCAAGGCAATCAGCGTGCCGGGGAAACTGCACACTGCACAAGCTCTGCAGAATTACGTGACCTTGCAAAAGGGAGAAGTCACGAGGTCAGAGGAGAAAAAAAAAATACATGGAAGGAAAGAGCAAGGAGCTACAGAGCAATAAACTCCCTATTTAGCCTGCATTGGACTACTATAGCCTCTATTTCATCTGAGCAGAGGCTATCTGAGCCGATAATCTGAATACAGAGAAATTCAGTGATGGCAGCACGTTATCCTCTCCCTGTGTGAGAAAAAGGATTGTGATAAAGGATTTTGCAAACCACCAGACTCCACCTAGCTTTGCACCTTGCCTATCCTTGCTTTATATTGTCTCAGTTTGTCTTGCCTTGCTTTATCTTATCAAAACACTATTGTCTGAACTAGCTGAGAATGTCCCAATCCCAATTTTTCCACCAGATTTTCCAGCCTGTATTAAATTTACCACTCATGGATGAATAATCTGTTATCCTTCTGCAACAAATTAATTGCAGGCTGTTACAGAATAAGTGATGTGGGTACAAATTCTGTAAGTGTCTGCTATATAAAATTCAATATAGCCTTTGCTGATGGGATAATCCTGTGCCAATATACTTGGCAAAAAAATAGAGCATGTGTGCACACAACACTAAAAACAGGTCAGTTGACAGCTGCATATTTATATGCTTTTCAAAAAACTTGGGAAGTTTCTGAAAGAAGACTTGGGAAGATGGTTCTAAAGTATTCCTGCTACCCTGTGTACTTTATAAACTGCCTTGGGTTCAACATATGGTGCTTTTTTCTAAATTATATGTAAATAACTGCTTCTGATTGCTTTCAGAACTGCACTCAGCTCATCATTGTAATCCTACCATAAAATATATGTCAGTTATTAAAAAATGAACAAAAAATCCACAGGCATGTGCATGTCATGTTCTGCTAACCTGGCTTTGCCATCTACACATATGGTGCATGGAGGAGAGGAACAGCTACAGTATAATTAAGATTCAATCCTGCAAATAACTTCATAAGCTTAACATTCACTGTTTGAGGGATGGTTCTTCTGAGGTCTGTACTATGTCTGCAATTCATACCACTTGCTGAAGCTGATTTGTCTTGAAACTATCTTGTTAGGTACTGCTAAGAGTGCAATTATCCCAGTACAGAACATAGTATGGACAAATTCAATGAATCTTTACTCAGTCTTCTTGTGAGTTTTGCATCTTGAATCCCTTCCTATGTTTCTAGCTACATTTCTGGTAGGTGTCCAGGCCAGTTTATTTAGAAAAGGCTTGTGTCTACATGTATAATTTGTAAACACAGTACAGAAAAATCCTCAGGCAGTGAGAAGTGTTTGACACAATTAGTCTTTTGCAATAGTACCCATGAAAATATGTTTACACATGGATATGGATCTCTTCTGGGGACAAAGATTCCTGAAAGGGGTATAGCTACAGCACTGAAGAACATGAGTCCCTGCACTGAAGGGAGCTCTACCCAGAAACTGTGGTTAGTCTCAGCTTAACACAACACTGTGTGTAGTGAATCTGCAACCTCAGTTGAAATCAGCAGGAGCTGCATGTGTGCAAGGGAAGAAATTGGCCCATTAGGACCTAATATGGCACATCAAAGGAAGATAGAGCTGGCATCTTTCAGAGGATTTTCTGATATTCACATGCAACTGTTCACTGTGGGTGGCATTGAACTGGGTATGAATGGATTGGAGCATAGACAGGAACCAGAGCCACTGCAGCTAAGAGGAGGTCTGCAGACCACCCCTAGGATGCTGTAAGACCACCAGTTTCCTTCAGAACAGTGAAGGAGGCAGGGGGAAATGGAGACTACAGGCATTACAGTTTCTTGCAACAGAAAGCAATTTACTCTTACACCGATGGGAACTGCAGCTGGGAACTGTTTTTTTCCTTTTTATTTTTTTTTTCCTGGTACTTGAAACTAGTTCCTGAGACCTTATTGAGGAAAAAACCAGTAAACTTGGCAAGAGATGAAAATGTGCAGCTTGGGCAGAATGGGTTCTCTGATTCTAGTGTACTCAATTTAGTAGAGTTTTTGTCCAGCCATTTGAAGATCATATCTTGTTGTTATGATGAAGTGCACACAGAGCAGACTGATGTTATAGTTTATTCTTGTTTCATAATGCACAGGTGTATGAACACATGCAAGCTATGCTCTTTGTTTGGAGACTGGTTGCTCTTGTCATGGTCACAGCTCATAGATAAAAACCACATATCTGAATCCAATATGCTGTTTAAAACCTTTAGATACACTGCTTTCTACACTCTAAAGCTGTGCTCTGGTTTCTCCTTTCCTTATGTGTGTGGGCCATTCCATGCCCCTCATTACTCCTCAGATTCATCGAGCCAGACCCCTCTCATGCTGGCAGCAGCAGCATGTACACTTTGGTGATTTATAATACTGGGCTCCTTGGGGAAGAGTGTGTTTCACTGGCAGTAAAAGGAGTTGTTGTGCAGGTGGAAACTTGTTTAAACAAATCTGAAGTTGTGATATAATGGAGGTTGGTAGTTTAACATAGGCTCTGAGTGTCCAGAAAACTGATGTTATTTTATGCAGAAGAAACCTGCCTGAGCTCTTCATTTCAGAGATTTCCATCAACAGAAAGGAAAAAGAAAGTACTATTGGGGCAAATCTGAAACTAAAATCAAGTGTTCATGTATATAAGACTGCAGGTGACATACCTGAGGCAAAAAAGTCCCAGTTCTTGTTGTCAGCATGGTTAACGAAAGCGTTTTCACACCTCACTAAAGCATTTGTCTTAATATCCTGCTGCCTGTAAACATATTTCAGATATAAAATGTCTTCCAAATACAGACATTTGGCAAAATACAGAGACTATAAGTGGGAGAAAAAATAATGTACTGGTAAATAAATCTCAGATGTTGCTGTCTAATTGCTCTTCTTCAAGTGATAACAGCACCCATTATTGATAACAATAATGTTGTTATCCACAGGTTATAAATGTGATTTTCTACTCTGAAAGTTGAATGGAAAGGTTCAGAGTGCAAGTTGTGTTCGGATAACCATCCAGAACTCTGAATGTTTATTATGAAATCATCTGAACCTATCAAATCTCCAGTTTGAATTGGCAGTCTCTGAAAACCAGAATTTTGTGTGAGATTTCTGGCACTTACCTTTCAGGTGCTGGCCAGAAACATCATTTTTGTGGTGTTAGAGTTTCAAACCTTGAGGACAGTTCCTATTGTCATAAAAAAGCTCTCTCTCTACTTGCTCCAGAACTTCAAAAATATTTGGTTGCAGTTTGGTTCTGAAAGTGTGAAAAGGTTGAAGAGAAGGTTTTTATTTCCTTTTCCCTTATTTTTTTCCTGATTCTTTTTGTCTCTTTTGGATCAGTTATTCATTATCTCAGACGAAATGTCCCAGTAGTGTAACAACCTTGAATTTTGCTAAATCTGGTAGTTCTTGTGCCTCCTCAAAACATCAAGACCTATAGAGCAACTGTTACAGTAGTTTGTTTCTTTGTCATCAGCTCTGTCTGTTAAAAATTAAAACATTTTCCTCATCTTGATGTGTGGCATATCTGACTGTGAAAGGCCTCACCATCTGGTTTAGGGCCTGCAGAACTTAGCATGGAATGTGAGCACCATTGTAAGAAACATCCAATGTTTGTTTTATTTCATTTCAGACACAAACTAACTTTAGAGAATCTCAGAGCATTTTATTTATTTATTTACTTATTTAATATAAACTGCTTTAGATTAAAAAGATTTCGCATCCTATCCTTTTAGGCTCCAGGAATAATCTGACTAGGGAACTATTATTTTTACAAAAAAAACCTGACAAAACTCTGTGCCGTAAGGCAAGGCTGAGGTTTCTCTCATCTAACTTTAGCTGTTTGAAACAGATACTTAGCTGAAGCTAATCATGTATGTTCCCTCTTTTGACTAATGACAACTCACACTAAGCTTGTCAAAATCTGACAATCTGAATCCTAAAGTTTGGTCAATCTGTGTGGAAGAAAGAAGTATTTGAATTTTGCTGCCACAAAGTTTCCTCAGCATTCAGCAGTGTATTCTACCCTCTGGATCTTGGGACAGTTTAGCCTTTAATGTTATGCCTTTGCAGTCAAAAAAAAATCTGTAGCAATAAAGTAATTTAACTGATAACAGCTCAGTTAATTGACAGTATCATATTTACTGGTACAGGAGCTGCTATTTGAGGCAAGAGAAGCTTCTGGACTTTCCTAAATGGATGAAGCCATGCTTCATTTTTAAAAGGCCATTTCAAGGCTATCAAATTAAAGGACAGAGATATTCTCCTTAGTTCAAAGGTGCTGTATGCTCTTCAAGCTCATGTATGGTCTTCAAGCTTATATATTGTCATGTAAAAACCTGTGTTTACTTCAAGCTTTGTTTCTAGTGTGTATTTATTTTCCCAGGTTTATCACATCTGTGCCCATTTATGCCTGTCCCAACACACTCAGACAGGAAGAAATTTGTGTTTCAGTTGAAATATGTTTCCTATAGAGCCTGCAGGTTTCCTCACTAGTTAAACTGTGACAGGTAAAATTTTGCATCCTGCTTAAAAATCTTCACTGCCAGTCCCATGACTTTAATTTAATATTTCAGAGTGAGTTCTGACAGTGTTCTGTTAACTTTCACAACTCAGCCACAAACCTGGACGCTGACTATTCTGGCTTATGAAACCAACTGTGAAACTTAAATCTTTAAACAATTATTGAAGCCTTGGGGTTATAGTGATTCCACATCAGTTAAACTAATTCTTCTAAGACATACCATCAGACTTGGCTGCTAGTAAGAATTTCTGGAGTAATGTACAATTTTTCATATACAGAACAGGAGAGAATTATTCATTCTTTATCTCTGACTGCGAGTTTGCTCGAAATCTTCTGCAAAGTTATGTACCATTAGTCTAGCAACTGAGGGTTATTTGGCACTCAAAAAAAACCTAATAACTCCTTTCTGCCTTTGGTACACCATTGCCCTGAAGTTAAATCTCCTTCCTTAAAGCACAATTCAGATTTGAAAACACTGACTCCCAAAAGAAGTTTCATAAATAGCTTGAAGATTAGGACTCATTTGTCAAATAAAGAAAATATAAGCAGGTCTTAAACAATATACTTAGAGTGGGTTTGAGTGTTGCTTTCAACTTAACAGCTCATCATCAGCTGATTATGTAGAATAAAAAAGAGCAAGTAATCCAGACATCACATGTTAGCATCTCTTTACTTAGAATATTAACAACAATGGAGACTGTCTACACAATCAATGGGAGATTAAAGAATTCTTTCTTACTCTTAGTGCTTAGAATGCAATCATACAAATATGAAACCATTTGTGAAATGTTTCAAAATATTATTATGCCTATGTGGTAGACAGAATCTAGTAAGAAATACAGCACAATTTCTTGATGTCTCATCATCCTACTGATGAGACATCTACTTTTTTTCTACTCTTCAAAAGTAGAAAACCCAACAATTCTGGGCCTGCTTCTTCCTGAAATTCCTTAGAAATCAGAAGTTTTCAAAAGTCTTCAGATTTCATGATATTGAGGCAACTGATGCTTTCCTCCAAATTATTTTTGGAAAACTGGCATTCTGGGCACAAACCCATTGCCCTTTCATTCCCTTTTTGGTCTCTCAAATATATAGTTTATGGAATACAGGGTGTAAAAAGCTATTACTTTCAGCTGTGTGATATGTTGAAAATAATTTTCCCACATTCTCTTTTTTTCTTTTTTTACAAAGAGTTCTGTCAACATCCTAGCAACTTCATAATGCATTGTCTGAGGCCAAAAATTAAAAGTCCATTTATCTTGTAGTTGCAGACACGCCTGTTAGTTGAGTGATATAGTAGCTGGTCAATATTCTGTCAGTTCTTACTTGGGAGAATATCAATAGAGGCCTTCTTGAAGCTGTAGCGGTTAAAAACATAAGGATTTGGGTTTCTGGCTGTCCAGAGATTGTTTCCTAAGTCAAACCTGAGTATGGAATTGATAATCTGTTTTAAGATTGTTTAATTCTAAGGCATTGTTTTAATTTTCTACACATGTAGATTTTGGCAAGAAGTAGTGAGCGTGCTTTGTTTGACATCTGCTGACCTCATTTAATAATTGTTATTAATTCTTCTATTGCAACTTCATTAGGATCATATTCCTTCCCATGTGGATGCCCTCTGGTGGTGAATTAACACCTCACCCTGTGCTGATCATCTCTGATCACAAAAACATTGAATTCTTTATTGCCTTAGTTGTACAAATAAGCTTTAATTTTATGTAAAGACTCCAATTAGAGATTAGACAATTTCTGAAACAAGGATGCTAATTTCAACGTGAGGGAGAAGGAAGAGTGTTTGCTGTAAGCAGAATATTAATGAATAATTATTCAGTTGCTTAATCAAATTGAAACTCAAATTTGAACATTGTTGAGAACATACAAAATGGAAAACTGCTTTGGCTTCAGTTAAGATTGGAAATCTTGAGAAGAACTTCGTGCCTTGTTAATCTGCTATTTCTGTTTTGAAACTAAAAGCAGGAAAGTCAAGGGAGAATAAAAAGGAAAAACCCTCATAAAAACGGAAAATCAGAAACACAAAAAAGTTTGAAATTAAAGTAAATGTCAGTTCTCATTTTATTCAAATGAAGTTTGGTTCTAATCTCCAGTGCATTTCTCCATCCATAAAAGATTTCTGCTCCTAAGATATGCATTTTCCTCTTCATGTGACATGATTGCACACAGAGTCATCAGACACTGATTAATATTTCTAAACATTTAAAATCATCCAAAACAGAGTATGCATTTAAAGTAAAAGCTGAGTTAGGAAAACAAGTGGTCAGATATTTAGGAGTGTGATTTGTTCTAAACACTCTAAACGGAGGGGAGTTAAAAAAAAAAAAATTAGGATAAACACATTCCTTTCTCTCCTGGGGATGAAAACATGTGCTAATTTGTCAACTATCCACAGGCATGGAACTGATTTTTTTTTTTTTTTTAATGGAGGAGAGGAGAGGAGAGGAGAGGAGAGGAGAGGAGAGGAGAGGAGAGGAGAGGAGAGGAGAGGAGAGGAGAGGACAGGACAGGACAGGACAGGACAGGACAGGACATTAAACCTGATTGCAACATTGAGCAATGAATAGTGGGAAAAGTGAAGTCTGAAATACCTTGAGAACACACCTCATTAAGACAACCAGTGCTATTGAAACCATGCAAAATCCTTCACCTGTGACAAAATTTGCATAGTCGAGGTGAATAAATGAGCTTTACTATATAAAATTTTAGAGAAACGGGAAGCAGAACACTCTTGGCATCTCGCATTCCCTTTTGTTGTCATATGTTGTCTCATGGTAATGGGATAAGTGAATTTTGAAGATTTGTCTCTGTGTCTGGCAAGGAAGTACACTTCTCACAACTGAAGGAAAGGAGAACGATGCAGCTTACTTCTTAGCTTCAGTAGCTCGTGCTTATTGGGCTGATGGTTCCTGTCCAAATCCTTATTTGTCACCTGTCAAGAGGGCTGTCATGCTCCTTTTTCTATTTCAGGATAGACATTACAACATTTCCTTACTGATGTAATGAAAATTTTGCCCTTTGATAATGTGAACATATTGTACAATATGAACATATGGTTAAATATCAAATCTGGAAATTCCTTTATAATCCTATCCCAGTGTTACACTTTTTTTGACTTTTTGCATTAAATAATGATGGTTTCCAATGCTTTTGCACTAAGAATTTATCTGTTTATTTATTTATAGTTTCAATTTTTCCTCTGTTTTTTGCAGTGTTCGTAAGTTACCCATCCCAAAGAGAGAGGTCCTCACTGGATTACATGAAGCCTCCGATACTTTGTTGCAATAAATGTCTGATTGAGGTCATAGATTGGGAAGCAGGGATGAGATGGGATTTAGAAATAAAGGAGGATACTAACATGATTATAGCCTTCTTGGTGAGAAGGTTACATGAGGAAAATTTTGAGACTTGCTTTGAATTTCTCATTCTGGTCTGTGACAGCATCTTTGCCCCAGATCCCTGGTGTTAACTAGTATGTGTTTTTTGATGGACTGCAGTTTAATATGTCTTATGTAGCTGAAAAGTGATTAAAAAATCAAAATCAAGGATTAATCCAACTCTGAATCTGAGTAGATGTCACTAGAGGATTCATATCATTAATCTGAGGCTCTCATGCCCTGTCTGATGCCAGGAGGGTGGCAGTTGGAAATTTTACCATACTCAGTTTCAGATGAAGCCTTTAATGAGGTTGCAAACATATAGAACACTGGAACCTTTCCTCCTTATGTCCACAGGAGGAAAGGATGCCATCTCCTCAGAGAAAATTTCCTCCTCTCTTCCTGAGAGACTGGAAGAGAAAGAACCTTATCCTTCAGTGAGTCACTCTGACTATTCTGCCTTGGAAAGATGTGAAACAACCTCCAAGCAGTGAGAATAAGTGTTACATTTAGTGTTACTGAAGATAATGCTACTAATATTTTCATCTGGATGCTTCATTGGGAAAGAATATATGTGCTGGACATAGCACCTGTGGGCACAGAATTCAGGGCTGCATGTGATGATACAGCAGCTGGACCAGCCAGCATAACCAATTTCCTTCATTCATCAAACCAAGAAAAGTCAGATTGGATTCCACCAATCTTCTGCCTTTGGGCTCTGAGTAAGGAAAGGAGAACATTCTGGGAAGTCAGAAGCAGCTGGAGCCATTTCCCCTGGGTCCTGGGGGAATCTCAATATTCACTGTAGCAAAGCAGAAGAAGTCCAGCTTACCATGGAGATATTTCTTGTGGCCACATCTGTGACCTTTTAGAGTCACTAATGCCACCCCCATGTTCTGGCTTAGTGTGAACTGTGGCAACATAGATGGCCATGTATTGAGTTGGGTAGTTAACACTTTCTTTATAACTTTTGCTAGTTTGTGCTAATATTCACCTTCAGCTTTTTAAGACTTCTTCCTATTATCCTGCATTCTCACCCTTTTTCTTAATATACTTCTTTTTATCACCATTCATTTCATCTTGGCAGTAAAAAAATAAATGTGTGAATGAGAGAAATTTATTTTTTCTTATGTGAAGAAAGAGAAAACAACTGGAAATATTTCATCAAAAGACAAAGAACATGTAAGGGATTAAGAAGGAGATTTTTTTTCCCTGGAAATTTGTCCAATATTTTCCAGCAAATCTACATAGGCTTTTTTATCGCTTTATATATTAAATATATAAATGTGTATTCTAAACATAATTCATAAAATGAATCTCACAATTATGATTCCTAGAAAATAAAATACAGTGTGCTTTATATCTCTTTCCTTTTAAAAGTATTGGTGTTCTGGTGCACTGAAGGAATCAGATCTATCTAAGACTCTTATGTTCCAACATAGATGTGATTCTTCTGTAGTTCCAAACAGAAGACACAATCTGGAAGTATCTATACATGTCTTCACATGTTTTAACCCAGACTTGTAGTCAATTCAAAGCAAAAAAAAAAATCTTACATTTCTTTTTAAAAGTGAGATAAGTGAAACAATTCCAGAATCAAAATTAAAGCCTGGAATTATAGACTTTGTTTGGGATCTTTGTTCTTTTGGAGTTCCTATTTCTTGAGTTGTTCTAATTACTGATTTCTCCCACATTTTCATTGAAACTAATAATAGGTTTATAAGATGGTAAACTCACCTCTCTGGTCTTCCACATGAGGAACGGAACCGGTGAGCACATTTTCCTTCATGAATTATTGTAGTAGGAATCTGTAACTGCTGACCTGTGCCTCTCCCTTCAGTTGCACCTCTGGCTGGAACACACAGTCATTACAGTTCTTGGTGCTTTAAATTCCAAATTAAAGAGGTATTTCTAACAGAATCAATTGCCCCACACGACTCCTCCAAAAATAAAATACACTTTGAAAGAATTTGCAGTGTATTTTGTAACAATACCATTTAAACAAATCATTTTTGTGTTTATAATGTGGCAAAAATTGAGAACAAAAAACCTAAATTATCCATATTGCTATCATAGAAAACTGTCAGGTTTTGAGTCTCACACATCAAGTCAGTGGCACTAGATGTCTTGAGTTTTAGGAGTTTTACAAGCCAGGATACATGTTATGATTTTCTGTGCAAAGATATGGGAAATTTAAACACAAAAAAATGTTTTAGAATCACCGGAGGATCAGTATCATCAATATTTTTCAGTGTCATGTCTCCTGCTTTCTACAGCCCTTTGTTATGGCTGAACAGCAGAAACCAAACAATATTTTATTTCATGTATTTAGATCAGAACTCCTTGCAGCCTGAGAACACAGTGACTTTAAAACATACATAAACTAGAAATGAATCATTTAATGCATCTTTTACAAGGAACATGGTAGTACATTCATTTCAACCAAAAAAGACAGAGGAAAAGGTAAATTATGTTGCTTAAAAGAAACAAACATACTAGAAGACTTAGTTCCCTTAAGTCTTCCTAGATGTAAAAAGTTGTCCATATTAACAGTGGCTTTCCAAACAAGAGACATTTATATGAATCCATGTTTATTTGAAGTGCTGATATCACACAGTGTCTGTGTCTTAGCTCTTACGGAAAATTTCACAACACCACCTGGCTTTGTGATGGGCTGTTACATGTTTAACATGAGAGCAAGAATTTGATGTGAAAGACTGTTGTCCTCACTCACAGAAGGAGAAAAAAACAGTGCAGTGAAATTAAGAGCACTTTGATAGTTTGAGATAAATAGGTGTACTCTTAGTTGCAGTGAGCCTGGCCCTGTGGTTTACAGTGGAGGGTTGTTTGTTCTGCTCCTCAAGAAGATGGGTGATGGAAAAATCTGCAAAATCCTTTTCTTCCAGGCCTCCAAAACACTATGTTCTGAATTTGTACAGGCATTTTTGAGGATATAGAGTACTTGCCAGTCCTTATTCACCCAGAATGTGCTGGCTTTCTTTATACTAAGAAGTTAACAATCCCAGGAACATTGCTAAGACCTGGAAGTTGACTCTCATGACTGTGAAAAATGTTAGACTGGTTGCTGGCAACATTTTCACTCAGACCAACCAATACTGCCTCCATTAAAGAACTCTCAGAATGGTGCAGCAGCACCCTCAGTCCAAACGCTTCACTGGATGGGGACCTTGGATGGAACTGATATGTTTTGGAGTTTAATACTGTGCACATTGTCCGACTGTGCAAGCTGACCTTAACATAGAGAATGGACTCTGGAACAGTGATGTACAAGCAAAGGAGGACTACTGATTGCAATCCAGTAACACATCTTTTACTGGCCTGTAACACAGGCATCATGATTGCACACACAAAGCAGAGCACATGGGTAGAAACAAATATTAGTGCACTCTCTGGTAGGTTTTCCAAGCATTTCTGATTTTTGACTCCCTTGTGCTTCTGTCCTTGCTAGTGGTACCTCTTTCAGTTGCCAGATATCCATTCCTTAATTCTTATCATAAGTATATTTGGTCAAGGGGTTCCCTGAATAAATCATTGGTTTCTGCATGGATTTCTTAAATAGAGAAAAGATTTTTATCTTAATTCCCTCTTGAAGTCAGGGAGATGTCAAGCCTTCCTTGATGCACCTCACATCCTGAGAACAGGTTTCCCAAAGCAAATATGGAATCACAAGTTGTGTGAAGCTCCACAGTAGCCTGTGAAACCTTTGACCACAGTATCTTTGACAACACAGTGACAGGAATGTTTTATTGTGTCTATGTGACATTGCAAATATTCCCCTCCTTGTCTTGGCATCAAATATCTTTAAAGCATGTGAAGCAGTATCTGTTAGAGATGTTAGAAAATGGATTGAAGCAGAGTAGTACCAGATTATTCCAGGAGCCTGTGGAGGAGCCATTTTAAAATTATTTTGTTGTCCAGAATTTGATGAGACTTCAGGAGTTGATTAAGCCTCATAAGTTAGCAACTAACAGTCCATGATCTGTGGAGAGGGACCTGGCTGAGACTGATGTTGTGCAGCCTGGAGAAGAGAAGGTTCTAAGGAACTCATTATTGTAGCCTTTCAATATATAAAGGGGCCTTGTAAGAAAGACAGAGAGACTTTTTACCAAGGGATGCAGCAATAGGACAAAGGAAAACGGTTTTAAACTGAAAGATGGTACCTTTAAACTCGGCATAGAGAAGAGATATTTTTACAAGGATGGTGAGACAGCTGAAAGGTTGCCCAGAAGTTTTAAACATACTGTCATTGAAAATGGAAGGAATTGGAATGGAAATGGCCTCAAGTTGCACTCAGGGAAGTTTAGATTAGATATTAGGATTTTTTTTTTCCACAGAAAGGATTGTAAATCTTTAGAACAGATTTCCCAGGCAAGTGGTGGAGTCATCATTCTTGGAAGTGTTCAAAAAATATGTGAATATGACGTTTGAGGACATGGTTTAATGGTGAACACAATATGGTGCCAGTTTGACAGCTGGACTTGATGATCTTAAAGGACTTTTCTAACCTTAATGATTCCGTTACTGATTGGATATGTTCAAGGTAGGGTTGAAAGGACCTCTGAGCAACTTGATCTAGTGAAAATGTCTCTGCCCATGTGAGGGGGTGGAATAAGTGAGTTTTAAAGATCTTTTCCCTCTAAAAGTATTCTGCAATTCTTTGAGTGTAAGCATCATTAGGAAACACATTCAGCCCATCCACAGATATGACCTGCTATCTGGAAGCACACCTCTTTCTTTACTGGCTACAAATGGAACCCATGGTGGTTTCGCACTTACTTTGGTCTTTGGAAAAAGAATTGTTATTCAGAGGGGAATCTAAATTTTTGCCCTCCATTATCAGCATTGCCTGAAATTCATTTATAAGTTACAATTAGCATTGAGCTTCTTTGCAATTATAAAAGAAAGTGAAAGAAAATTAAAGTTTTGGGGTTTTTTTGCTGCACTGTGTTTAATTTACTATCGTATTTACTAGAAATAGGCAAACAAATAGATAAATTGACAAAACATATATTCCATACACAGTTTCTCCAGATTTTAAAGATGTTGTGGTCTATGCCAAGAACATATATGTTGCTCTGGTGCTGAAAGGATCATCATTTCAAGCAGACTCATTTCTCTGTGGTTTTACTTTGCTGCTGCTGCCTGGATAAAGCTGGACAGTGCCCATAGGTATGGAATCGTTTGCTGCTTCACTCAAATGCAGATTGATCAAGGAAAGAACAAAGCAACTTTATTACAGCTTGAAACAGCATCACACAACTGGAGTTAACCTGTTAAAGGAACAAGATCTGTTAGAAAGGAGTATTGGTTATATTTAAATATCAGGAATATTTAAATATTGGAATATTGAAAGTATTTCAAAATTCATCCAGTTTAGAACTGGTTAGAAAAATCAGAAGCAAATATCACAATAATAATTTCTCATATATCTCTTATTCATGGGGTTTTTTACACTAAAAACATAACAAAGTTGTAAAAGTCGGTCACTCCTCACATAACAGTTTTGGAAAGAAACAAACACAGACTTAATTTTTGTTTGGATTTGTAAGAGACATTTAGGTAAAAAGAAAAGAATAATCACCCTCATAATTATGGTAGGGTTATTCATCAACCATCTTTTGAGTGTAACTGAATATTATTTCTAAGTCCTGGTACTCGTTTGTCAGTCAAGTAAGACTTCATATAAAGTTCTGTCATTGGAAGCATCCACTTAAAGTGCTTTCCTCACTGGTGCAGCACAAACTCAGATGAGTGGTGGTTTGCTTCACTGCTGTCCATTTGGGCTCTAGCAGGACTTGTCTTTACCAGCAATGGAGTTCATGGCAGCTACAGGTGCCAGACACTACACAGTCATGCAGTTACATCCTGAAGGATCAGACACCCACATCACCAGTGGATACTTGCAATAGTGTCTCTGAGAATGGCTTCAAGTTCCTGCACTGAAAAGTGCTTCAAGTGCTTCAGTTGTGCAATTTATGCATCATAAGACAGCAAAATGGCAAATGAAATGGCAAATTTACACCTAAGATGGACCCACTCAAGTCAGTAAATCATTAATATAAATCCACCCATTACATACTAGATTTAAAGAACTTGATATAAGGTAATGGCACAGATCTTATCCCTAGTCAAAATGGAAATGAGAGTTCATCAGTTTTCAAAGAGAAAAATTTAAGCACCGTGGAAACTTATGGCTGGAATGGTGTCGTGAATCACTACACTCTTGTTCATATACAATGGTAATTACAAGTTTTCTGGAAATTCAATGATTTTCTTAGTTAAACATATATAAGAACTTGGCTTCTATTTTAGTTTGAAAGTTTTTCTGTTATCTAGTTATAATTTCCTCTTTTTGAAATTGTCAATTTATTCTTATTCCGCTTATGAAAGGCATGGAAAAAAATTCTCAATCTTCCTCATCCTAGGTCTTTTACATATCTTCTTGTGCCACCAGTTCATGTCCCACTCCACTCAGCTGCAATCTTCCCCTTAAAAATAGTTCTTTTCAAATTTTTAGAGAAGTCATCAATCTCTTGTCTCAATCAGTCTTGGATTTTGTCTCAATCATCAGTCTCAATCTCTTGGATTTTGCTCATCTTTATACTCTTTCCAATATGTCTACATGCTTCTTTAAATGTCACACTTAAACAGGGCAGAGTATTCCATCTGAGGGCTCCCTGGTACTGAGTAGAATGGAATAAAAATCTGCTTTCACTCAGAGGCAACACTTCTGTTATTAAACTCCCAAATGAGAGTTGTCTTTTTTGCAGTAGTTTCAAAGAGCATTGGATGAATTTTGTGCTCTCCTAAAACTCCTGGAGACTTTTTCACACTGGTGCTTTCTGACTAGTCTGTGCAGTCGGCTTTTTTTTCTTTCTTAATGATCCAGAGTTTGTAGAGTGCACCTTAATGATAAGGGGAAGAGGATGGTTTACACAGAGAAATCCTTCACACTGAGGTTCATTCAAGATAATTTGTATGCTGAAATTCGTGGAGAAAAAATGTTTGATGAACTTCTGCAAGTTTTGTAGTAATCTCCCAAAATGGGTCATGTTAAGTGTGGAATAACTCAATAATAAAACCGAAAAGTATAAACTTGGTGCATGTGATTTGCACCGTACCAGTCTGCTTATGCATCTGTCATCTAATTTTTGGGTCTTACGCTATTTCGTGAGGAGTCAGTCTTGGCTCACAGCCTAACACCCACCCAGCTGCTCCCTCACGTGTCACTGTCACCACCACCCCTCACTGGGACAGAGCAGGGAGGAAATTGGATGAGAAAGCTCATGAATAAAGAGAAAGACAGGGAGATTTCTTCCTAATTATCATCACAGGCAATACTGAAAGTTGAGGTGGTGGGGGAGGAAAGAATAATTTATTGTCAATTAAAATAGACTTTGGTAGTGAGAATCAAAAGGGAAAACACTAAACCAAACACCTTTCCTCCTCCTCTACCAGACTCAACTTCACTCCAACAATCCAGCCTCATTTGCACTCTCCCCAGCAGCACAGGAAGGATGGAAGATAGAGGTGGTGATCAATGCATAACAGGTTCTCTCTTCCACTCCTTTTCCCTCATACTTTTTTCCCACTTCAGCACGAGTCCTTCACAATAGCTGCAGCCCTTTAGGATGCTCTGCAGAGCACGTGTTCTTCATGGGCTGCAGAGAACAACTGATCTAGTGCTTAGAGCCTCCTTCTTGGACCCTGGTACACCCACTCTTGCTTCTCACCTGATTCTGCTCCCTCCTCCTATCTCCTTCTTGTATTATTTACCCTTTCTTGAATGTGTTTCCTCAGCAGCACCACTCCAGAGGCACTCCCCAGGTGGGCTGAGTTCTGGCTCATTGAATCTGCTGCAGAGGTGGCTGGAAGTGGCTGTGACAGGCACTGGGCAGCCCCTGGCCTCTCCCTGCAGCCTGCCCACCACCAAGACCCCACCACATAAACCCAAAATATCTCTGAATGCCCCTGTGACACTCACCCTCCCCTGTCTTGGGACATGCGGTTTTGATGTTATCCAACCTTTCCTACAGCAGCATCTCAACAGCTGTGCAAAGGTCCCACCCAGCCTTTCTCTTAAAGCTCTGCCAAAATCAAGGGAAGAGACTAAGGAAAGCTTGAGGAAAGCTAAAAGAGAACAAGGTCTTTGCTTTCAGAAAAGGCAGGAAGTATCCATAAGTACAAACCCAATTCAGTTTAGAATATTTAATAAATCAGCTACAACAAGTATAACAATGCAGTGACATAATGGCCATTTCAAACCAGAGCAGAAGAGAGCTATATTTACTGCAATACCAGTTTTATGGCCAGAATGTCATCCATGTTATCAGTCTGAGCAACATGCTACACAAATAATTTGTGTTGAAATTGTGAGAGTATCGTTTGCAATAAAGTGGTTTAATCCATGTCCATTTTATTAGTAAGCATTTCTCTGGGCTTTTTATTTATTTCTGTTATAAAAACAAAGCATGTTTACAGATGTTATTGTGCTGATTTATAGTATCTTTAGAGAAAGAACCTTTTCAGGTAACAAAAATTATGTCACTTTCATTTGTATTAAAGTATAACTTTTCTGTGGTCATTAAACAAATTATATTACTTGAAGTAAAGCATATTCAAGGATCTACACATAAATAAAACCAGGTACATTACAAGCACTATTGTGATATTTATCACTGATGGAGCTTATGATTGCAGAACTATATAAAAATCTTTAGGGGTTACCTTAGCTTAATGGTGTTCTTCCCTTTCACTCACCATCCATTTCTTATTGCAAACATCTGCTTGGAAATAAAAAGGGTTTTATATTTCCCTGGGACATACTTGGCTCTACAAGAACATTGCTCATTTTATTTAAGAAATACTTAAGTCTAATCAAGTTTTTAATTCCAGAAATATTACAGCCACTCATCTTGAATGACTTGCAACTCTAATCTATATATTTAAAAATGTCCTTAATGAAAAAGAATAACGTAATAGCTATTGTTGGATTACATGGCAGAAAATGAACTTCTTTGCTTTCTCTCTTGATTAGTGCTCTGGCATTTATTCAGTGGCTTGGCCTTGCTCATTTTAGCCTTGGTAATAATAATAACAAATGAACCCTATTACTCTTACTGTTTGCTTACTTCTGTTTTAATGTTAGGTACTCTCCAGTTCATCTTGTAAATTACAGCTAATATAAGGGAGAAATATCTCTATATGAATAAAAGAAAACAAGTTCCTTATAAACTTTACAAGAGACATTCTTTTTGAAATAAATCTAATGGTTTGGGGGGAAGAAAATTATGTGTTTTGCACTCACACTGATGAATGCAAAATTATATACCGTATTTCACTTACTAATATGAACTAGTAAAATTCATGGCATGCTGTTTTACAGGCAGTAAAATACTTTTTCCAGATGTGGCTTCATAATTCTCCAAAGACTATCATAGTTATCATAAGATTTATGGGGGATAATTTATTAATCACATTTTTTTAACTCTGGAAATCTGTTTAGTAAGATGAAAGGGAGATTTAAAATTAGTCATTTTAACCAAATGTGGATGGCATTATGATATCAAGTTACTCCTTTTGTTCAAATTATTTTTAATGACTTTATTTGTTTTATAGCCTCCACAAGTCAGTACCAACTTGGTGGTAAAGATATATCCGGCAAAACTCTAACATTTTGAAAACCAGCAAGAAAACTTTTTCTAACACACTAAATTAACTTAACTGTGCTATACTATTGTTACAGCTTATTTAGGGATATGTAAGCTACTTAGATTTATTTTTATAAGATTTGAAGGAGACAAAGCTTATAAAAAGCTATGTCTCATGACTTTAACCCAGCTTCCTTAATGAAAGTTTGTAAGTGGATCATATGCATAAAACACTGCAAAGGCCAAATGCTGATTTAAATTCTGTACTTTACAACCAAGTTTATACTGCTGAAGCAGTTTTATTAAATCTGTAGTGAATGTTCAATACATGATAAATCTGATCCTGGAAGCTATTTCATGCACAGTTGGCTGTGTGTAGCATGGCTAGGGGAAATAATTTTCTTAAACCTTGTACCTTTGTGCCATTCCCAGAGCTCCAGGTTAATTGACTTCAGCACCATTTCCATGCCAGATCAATTCCTTCATCAATCCTGCTGGATCACGGGAATGGTGGCAAATGCAGATAGCTTGTGTGTGAAATTTGGGAATGACATCCCAGACCACAAGGGCTCAAGTTCAGTTGCCAACAAACAGGCATCTGGTGCCCACTGCTTTGCTTTAGCCTTGTGCTAAGCCTCCAGTGGCTGAACCAAGACAGTTCTGTTCCCCACAAGGCTCACAACTTCCAGTCCTGTCCAGTTGTCTGAAGATATTTTACTGCTTTTTAAATTCCACTACAAGCCTAGGTTTAGAGGAATGAGTTGAGCTTTAGCTCTCCATTTGCTCTAACAGGATCTCAGACACTCGCATTCTTGTATCTGAAATTCCTGTTTCTAAAATCCATACTTCCTGACATCTAAAAACACCTCAAATTGAATCCTGCCATGTGGGTCACCAAGCCAAGAAGGAGACATGAAGGCAATTTGATACTAAACTGACATTTGTCCTATTGAGTGCAACAGAAATAAAAAATAAAGATTTTAAATAGATTGGGGTTACTGGCAGAAGTGTGAGAGAATACTGAAGAAGGAACTGGAGGAGATGGTAAAGGATCACATCAGGTCCTGTTATGGGAAGGTATTCAGCACTTGGAATACAGATTTATAAATGGATGTTCTTAAGTAGAAATGATGGTAACAATTTCCCATCTATCACATATGACACAACCCGAGCTTTATCTTTGTTGTGTGACCACCATGACACTTATCAATGCCTTCACCACTACACAACACACTTCATGCAAACAAAGTGGAAATTAAGCATTTCCCTGTTTCTTAAAGATTTTCATACAGGCTTTAGAACTCTAAATATTTCACCTTCTGTTTAGCACTGCCTAACAGTTAAGCAACCCCTTAGCTCTATTTCTCATAGAATAGTTCTTATGATTCTAGGATCTGAGAATTAAACTGGTTAAATAATTCTACACCTTGTGTATTGTAAGATGATGTCTCCAGTCAAGTCAGCCTTAATAACCTTCTGGTGCAGAAGTCATCTCCTTTTGATTTCCAAACACATGTATGAATGAGTTGAGGAAGATGATGTGGCATTCATCTGGAGCTGAGCTTACAAAACAAGTGCAGAATCTTTACACCCCAGTGCTGTTGATATTCTTGCTCAACTGCATAGCACTAATTTGAAAATCTTGTCTGAGTAACATGAGTTGGTTTTGTATGTGATATTGCAAAGGCAAATTATCAAGATGAATATTTCTGATATAAACCTTGATAGAGGTTATACATCCTGCACAGGCACAAGTAGATACATGTATGTGTGCGTTTGCATGCATAGATTTTGAGGAAATCTAAACTTCATAAAATTAAACCATGTAGCTGATTTCTGTACCCAAATTTGCAGTAGAGAATCTACATGCTATTGCTATGCTATAGCTCTAAAAATAATGAAGGTGTCTCACCTAACCGTAGACTACATTAAAGATGTTTACATCTAAGGTAGTCAATCATATCTATTTTTGTGTTCAACAGAGAAAAATAAACATTTTCTGGGAGTAATTCATCTGGGCCATTTCTGATGTGTTTTAGAATGCGGACGAATTGTTCTGTGCAAACGCCTGTTTCTTTTTACTGATTACCTAGGGCCTGGAAAACCAGTTCAAACTTAGATGTCTACTTTGTAGATGTCTAAATTTAGGCAAATTAATCCCATACTCTGCGTTAAAATAATTTCCTACTGATTTTGAGTATTCCAGATGTTCACAATTTTACCATATCACGGTTTTATTCAGGCTTACAAAAGCAAATAATCCGTGTTAGGGGAACCCACCTTTTAAATGAAGTGGGTTTTGTTCATGCTGTAGTTCTTTTTTTTTTTTCTCATCCTTGCCAAAATAATTTCCTTTAAGAGAGTGAAGAAGTATAAATCATTTTTACAGTTTTGGAAATTGGTTTATAGTATTTTAAAATATTTTTATGATTTTGGAAAATTCTGACAATTTTTTCTCTCCCATTTCTAGAAAGACTGGTGTGATATCTGAAAAAATGAGACATCAACATGCTTATTTAATTCTTTCATATGGTTTTATTTTTCATTTCCAACTGATACAACAAAAGCTGGAAGGAAGTTCACAGTCTCTAACAGCAAGTTCACACAAAGCTTTATATGCTCAGTGAAACCCTCTTCACTGTTGGTACAAAGAATATTGGAAAGATAACTTCTTGGAGTCCTCTACAAAAAATAAGATTTTTTTTGTTGTTGTTTCTGACACTTAGCTAAACCTTGCCTTGACAAATAGTTGAGTAATGAAATTTACTGGTAGAAGAGAGATTGTATTACAAAAATATGTGTTTATCTTAAGAGTGGGAATATTTCACAGATGATTCAAACCATGATTGGGTTCTAATAATTCAGGCCGCACAACTCTTACAAACATTAAATATCACAACTTTACTACTTATATATGGTTTCTATTTTATAGCTTCTTTTATGCTGCCCTGAGGGCTAGAAGAACTTTTTTCAAGTGAATTCTGGCATTTTCACATTTATATAACTCATTGAAGGAAGAGAAACTACCAAAGATCACCAAATAACCATAAGAAAAAAAATCTGTAAACTGGCAGTCCTGTACCATTCTCTAAGAAGTCTTACAGATCATTGTGTCTTATCAAGGAAAGGTGGTAAATGAAACCTGATTTTGACATTGCTGTTGAACATGTTGGCCTTCATAAGTCTTCACATTTGCTTCACATAGAGTTTGTTTGCAGAGAAGGTCTTCAAGACTAATTTCACTGAACCTCAACACCTGAAAGCAAAAGTCTGCTCTCTGTTAGAGAACTTTGCCCCTTCATGAAATAACAGAAAAAATGGGCATTTCCAGAATATCAACTCATTTACAGGTGAATAATGTTCTGAAGGTGCCTTTTTCTCCCTGTGAACCTAGGGAAATATTCCTAGAAAAACCTAGGAAATGTTTATGAATCTCACTCTCATTGATTTTTATACAAAATAGGTCAGTTTTATTAGATATCTTTGGAGTTTCTGTTGCAAAGTTTCACCTATATTTTTATTTACTTATTTCCTGTCAGTCATTTTTATAATTTATTGGAACTGAATTTGTAGGACTTCATTTTGCATTCAGAATTACTACTAACCTCCCCTGAAGAACAGCTATTATCTTGCTTTACGTACAAGGGCAAGCATGATAATAGCTATAAGAAAAGGCTTATGCATAACACTAATCAGGTATTTAAGTTATTTGTCAGATTTCTGCCAAAAAGTAAATTGCCAAGAACAGAGCTTGATGTAAAAAAGTTACACTATTAACAACCAAAGGACAATCATAAAGTCTAGCTCTCCCAGATGTGTACTATAACATACATAATAAAATCTGCACTGAACTTTAAACTATTCTCCTTGTTAACTGAAATGTGTAAATTATGAACTGGTTGGCTATTAAAGAAAACATCCATGGATAAGACATCTTCTCTAACAAAAGAATGATTGTAGCCCATTTCAAATTATTTTGGAATCATCCCAGATCGGAGAGCAATTCCCAGCTCTCAGGATAGCATGATGGAGGAAGGCAGGCATTCTTTTAACAACCATGTTGGAACATGATCAAGCAAATTCTGCATTATCTCAAAAATGCCTGACAAAGATACCTGAGAAAATCTTCTAGAGTATCTGATTATAAAAACCCAGAGTACCTACTCCCTTAACTGATCAACAACTTTATTTTTCACACTGCAGTTGCATCCAAAAAGAACACAGAAATATAACAAGATATCATTAAATAGAATAAAAATGTCCTTGACTAGTGTCTCATTAAGAAGCTTATCAGCAGAACAGAAGAGGACATCATGATAATTCTTTGCCTCCAATGTAATCATCCTTTGCTGTAGGACCCTGCCAAGGTCTTACAATATTTTAACATTCCTAATTTCTATTCCAGGCAAGATCTGTACTTCAATTTTCTCTTTTCATTCAAGGGCATAACTACCATTAAAACTACCATTAAAAACATATCACACCAAACAGAATAAAAAAAACAGACATAGCCTAAAGTGCCTTGTTCTGGCCTTCCAGGACATCCTTTATAAGAATATAAACCCTATTAACTCCAAGATGGATGCAGCAGGTTAATTCCAGAAAGGTTTTGTAGACCAAAGAATCCCTCTGGTTTTCACCCTTGTTTACTAGTACAGCACAAAATAAATTAATGTTGCTCTTTTACTGTCAACAGCTTGCTATCCTCAGCTTGAACTTGCCTTTTCAGCACTGACTGAAAAGATGAGCAATTCAATCTAGATATATACTCTGTAGGTAGCTGACTTCAGATGCAGTAAATCACTTCCATTTATTCCAGAAAACAAATTAGTCAGGAACCATACAAACTTTCTTTTCTTTCCTCCCACTCCCTTCTGCCAGCCCTCACTACTCTTGTCTGTTTGGGGATCCTGCTCACTGCCTCTTCCTTGGTCTTGTTCCCATGCCAGGATCTGCTCTGGTTCAGGAAAAGCAAAGTGTAAGATGCAGGGGCTTTCAGTGCAGCATCATCTGCCACAAGCAAAAGTAGCTGCCAGCAAACTCCAGAGCTCGAGACTGATTCTACCATTGTCCCAGGGCTTTCAGGTCATCTCCATGCCGTCCAGATGACTCTTTAAAGGGAGAGGCAGAGAGCTGGGAGGAGAAGGACCCACCCCATCACACAGCAATGAGACATGGTGCCCACAGGGCCATTTATCTGCTCTTCCTTCTGACTATTACAGTGCCAGCAGAACAGCACTTGAGCCTCATCTTCCTTATTCCAGGGTGACACCAAACCCCCCTGGCTCTCTGGGACTTGCTGACTGAGAGGATCTGCACCACTTCCATCTCAGAAATGCAGCTGTGGTGTGCAAGGGGCCTCCAGGAAGGTGGGCAGCCCATTTGCAAATTTGTATTTCAACTCTATTTTCCTAACTCACAGTATACCTTTTTAGGTTTTCGTGTTCTATGAAATGAACTTTCAGATTTTTACATTTATCTCCAGTTTCACACTGTTACTTAATTAAGATGATATTTTGTTTCCTTCTCCCTGACTGGGAAGAAAGGTAGCAACACCATGTAAATTCTACTGTCTTCATTGCCTTTTTTATATGCTCATGGGAGGGGGAAGAATCACTGAATTTGTTAGATAAAACCAGCAAATCTAAACTAACCCTTTGTTGATACAAATGCCTGCCTCATGGCTTCAGACAGACAAATCATGCTAGGCACTGAGAGTTGTTTACAGTCTGAAAAGTCACAGACAGGTACATGAAGTGATACCACATTTAGTTTTTAATATTCAGATGGGAATTCAAAGGATTACTGAACAAATTATATACTCTGATTTCTTGAAATTGACAGATGAGTAGAAGTAATGTTGTACTTATTGCTTCTGATTTTACTGCTTGTAAAACTGATATGAAAGACTTAAACAGTAGGAGGGGACCATCTTTACTTAATTTCTACGTTTTATTCAACCAAAGGGAACTTTTTTTTCTGCCTTTTCTAGGAGTAGAATGCACAGTGTCTTTTGATATAGCTTTGCACACATGTTCATCATGCCTCATAATGGCGAGCGGTTTCTCATCTTTATGCCATCTTTTAATCGTAAATTTTCTATGAATCACGGAATGTTTTCACTTGAAAGATTCATGGGATCAACATCTGTTGTAGAGAATGATACAGCTGAAGAAGACCTAATGCAGGCAGTTTAATGTTACTTAAAGATCAGAGATTGCAGGGAAAGTCTTTATACACACTCTGAAGCCGTTTATGCGTCTTCCACAGATTCTTTCCAATCTTTCTATCTATCCCATCTCACAACAGCCAGGCAAACTTTCCTTTTGCTTCTCTTGTACTTTTTAAATTAGAACAAGAAAAAGTGTTTGCTACAAGAAAGGAATGAGTCACTGTTTTAAATAACCAACAAGGAAACCATTTTGCAGAAAAATGCTTTGTTAAGGCTTATATATTATCTAAATGCATGAACTTGATATTAGTTATGAGCCAATAGACTTTTGCTAGGCCTAAGGTTCAATCTGTTCATTTGCAGGTTTATTTGCAGACATTTTATTTTAAAAAGTGAAGTCAGATAAATTGTGGGAGAAAAAAGGAAAGGTGGTGGGTTTTCTTTAGTTTTCAGATTCCAGAAACAAAGGAGCAGAAATCATATATTACTTATTTAAGGTGATATACGAAACCTATACCAGAAGCAGGAATTGATTTTTTTTATCTTTTTTTTTTTTTAATCTAGGAACCCTACCAGAAGTTTATGTCTTGTCTCTTGTCTTTAAATTCAGCCCATCATCACATTGTAGTTTTTCTGTTGAATCTTATCTGATAGTTTTGCCAACTTTTAGACTGTGGCTTGGGAGATTTCCAGGTTCTGATGTACAGTGTACATGTTTGTTTCTTTGTGTGTGGTGCTGGGTTTTTCTAATAAGAGGTTCAAGAACAAATAAAGGCATAGACTGACAGTGAAAGAAATAATTTTCCACATCACATCTTCCAATTATGTGTAATCCATTTTGCATGTCATGTTTTCTGCATCTGCAGATAGTCAGAATAGGTCTCTGCAATAGCATGTGTGCATTCAGAAAACTTCTGTTTGGAGCACTACATAACCTATATTTTTTGTAGTCTACCATTTTTAAATGGCAAAAGATTTCAAAAAATCATCAAATGTTTACTATGTCAGACAAAAAGGATCGGGTACACATGCACATAACTATAACCTGCACATAGAGAAAAGATTTAATGATTGATATTTATGTAAACTTTTCAACTAGATACTTCTAAAAGCTTTTCTTTTAGATGATGCCAGACTCTGCTAATATTGCAGAGTAGTTATGAGTTTGGTAAAAGACCACGTTCACTTTAGACTCACTATGTAATAATACTGAGTTCAAGTGTTACAAAACTTGCAGGATATGCTAGAGGGCAGGTCTTCCCTGGATCTAGCTACTTCTCATTACCTGTAGCCCAGGAATTTGACTCAGATGGTGTCCAGCCTGCCTCCACAGTCTAAGTGATCTTTGGCAAGGGCAAGTCCCAATGGAACATGAAGATGTCTGGATCCATGGAAACGCAGCTTAGTGCATCTGGAAGTTAATAGCAGGCAGCAAAGAGAATGCTGAAAGAAAAAAGGTATGATTGAAAAAATATGACTGAAGGGTGGGATGCGGATGAAGGAGACTGGCAAAGTGGGGAGAAAAAGGAAGAGTTGTCCACAGACTGGTAGGGAAAAGAAAGGGGAACTCATTCCTTATATCGAAAATTTGGAGCTTACCAGAAAAAAGGAAAGGGATCTCTTGACTGTGTTTTAGTACAGTGGGTATAAAGCCTATGTGAGTCAAAAAGACTGAAATCAGTCGGATGAAAATACTGCTGAATTAATCCTAGTCCTTTGTGCTGTCAAGCAAGCTATGTCTACCCATTATTTCTGTGCTTGTCAGGCTGTCTTGGCCAATCTGAAGCAGCCCAGAGACACTCCCAGTGAATCTGTGCACCCTTGGATTTGGTCCCACAGGGGAACCATTTCACCAGCCTCTGAAACCCAACACTTCTTGCATGAAACACAGCTATTGTTTAACAGTCCAGAGCAACAAGTTGAGGGCAGGAAATGAAGAATAATGTCTCCACTTGAAGCAGCTAATTATACTTGTGTTGATCTAGTGTTAAACTTGCCTGTTATCATTGGCTATACAATCTTGTGTATCTTGCTTGTGCTGAGGTTTCTTAGTGGCTTCATCTTGGGCTGCAGGCTATGTTATGCAGAAATGTGAGAGAGCCTTTTTTCAACACCAGCTGTGCCCTGCACTTCTTCAAGCCCTGCTTGCCAGTATAGCTGTACTTTTAGCACCAGACTGCTTTTGGTTAGGATGGAACACCACAAAAGAATGATAAGAAATTTAAATACCACCTTGGATAAATATTATCAGCTAGCAATAAGATCTGTCCAAACAGAGGAGAACTAGAGGCAATAATTTCAGTAGTAGTATCCTCTTTAAAGGAATATATAAAAGAATCTTCATAAGCACAGCACCTTTTCTTTTATCCTTCAAAAGTTCAACACTCAATTTTTTTTTCATCTTCAAGTCAAGAATCAATTTCTAAAATTAAATGTGAACAGGATGTCTTTGTGGCAAAATTAATTCATTTAATCAGCAGTAACACCTCTGTGGCAAGGTTAGCTTAGCCAGCGACAAAAGAAAATTATAGCCCCATAATGGAGTCCTTCTTAGGGCTGCACTTAGTCACAGTAAAAATCTGGAGGCATTTTGTCCTGAAGCTACTTGAGGTATTCATGATTTAACAATAAATTGAGGCTCTAGCCTCTTCGGTATCTACCCACAGTTATCTTCTTGTCTACTGAAAACTTTATCCAGTTGAGGGATCTGTCCTCATTTCACAATGAGGGTGAAATACAAACCTGAGCTTCAGTTCCTTCACTAGGTGCCCCACACTGCACACACCACCAGGATTCAGTGGTATGTGTTAAATGCAGAAGTTAGATGTAATATCCAAGCCCACTCCATAATGAAGGCATAGCAGATGTACATATGTGGCTTTATGTTCCAGCTATGATCAGCCATGTATTCCAGTGTACCCCCAGGTGCAGACTGGCATGAAAACTCAGAAGTGCTCCTATAAACAGCAGTGTTCAGGCATCAGGTTTCCAGGAGTTGTCCAAGAAACGTGTTTGGGTGGAAAACAGAACTATTCATTCAGGCCGACATTTGAAACCTTCATAATTTGGGATGAAGAGAATGCTTCACATTGTTTTAGTTTTGTGAAGAGGATTTTCGTGACAAACTTGTATTCTATTGTTCACATAGTGCCTTCATTTGATAAAAGGAACATTTTTGAATGACAGTAGTATATTCCCCTTCCCATACTTTTAAGAGTAGCTGCAAGAGTATACATGTGTTCCCAAAATTTAGAAGAAATTTAGTGTCTTTTTATTCCATTCTGCAGTGCAGAAGGAAAATTATGTATATCTTTGCAGAACCCAGGGTTTTTATATGTCTCCTCTCAATATTGCTGCTTGTGTCATTGTCTGACTGGCATTGCACTGCTTTCTATAGCTCCTACCTTTATATAAGCATACTAAACAAAGGCAGGCCATGACTTTTAATTACTAGAACACCTCTTGGTACTGTTTTGATCCAAAGTAGTACTCTTCCAGTAATGTCTGGACACAGCTTTCAGATCTTAGCTGACTCAAAGCCCAACAGCCTGTTTGGAGGCAGTCAGGTGGTTTTGTAAACTAGAAGAGTTCAACTGGCTGATCATGAGGTCACTCATGTCAACTGGTCACAGAGCCAGAGCAGAGCCATGGTCCTGTTTTATTTCCTGGAATAAATGCAGCCTCAGAGTACTGTGTTGTGGCTACAACACAGTGTTAATAACTACTCCATGTTTTCTCAGTTCAATTTATATGTAAGGAAAAGCAATTTTATTTTTTAGTTTCCACAGCAGCCCCAGAAGTTTCCATCCTTTGCATTAACACAGTGGATAACATTTTTTAAAATTTGATTTGCCTTCTGTAGGTAGGTACGCTACCAATTTGGATAGCTCCCATTTTGTTGAAGATGTAAGTAGCCAGGAAAACAAATGAAAAATAAAGGAAAGAGAATTTTATGCAGTGTGAATACATGACAGATGAATAACACAAGTATGCCTCTCAGCCAATAGGAAGAAATAGAGACTGGCCAAAGGTTACAGCTTACAGGCATAAATTTATTCTTTGTGATGAAATGTAACTGGATCCTACCAGTCTCAACTTTGAAGTCTTCCTGAACTTGTAAGGTTACGGGTCTGAACACATCTCCACCCCTACTTGGATGTCTCTTGATCTTCTGCATTTTTTAAAATGTAAAAATATAAAAAAGAAACTAAAACAAACTATGACATGATAGGAATTTCAAACTTCCTAAAGAAACTCTGCAGATATATATTTCATAGTACAGTTAATGATTCTTTAAAAATAGGGTATATTTATAATAAAATACAATACCCAATAATTCAAGAAGACAATCCTTTCACACATTTCTTCTTAAAAAGCATGTATACAGTTAAACAGTAACTATGGCATCTATCTTAGGAAAGAGGTCTGTAATTCCTCCTCCAGGTGCTGAAAAGATTGCTTTTCAGAACTTTATCATTCACAATCACCCAAGTACAATGTGAAAAAAACCAATGAAGATATAGCATAGGACAATGAACTGTCTGCTGCTATGTTTCTAGGATTTCCTAGTGAAGCCTTCTATTTCAATACTAATATTAATGTGAAAGGAGAACTAACAAACTCCCTTGGTAAGGGTGATGAATGCCTATCTTCTTGAGTAAAACTGTCTGTATTTCCCATCACAGAGTACGTGAATCAGCCCTGCTACACAATCTTGTCCCAGAGGACACTCCCTGAAATCACTGAAAATACAGACAACACCTCCATTTACAGGAAATAAAAGTTTCAAGAGCTGCTCAAGATGCTGGAGAATTTTCTTACATAACTAGGTGGCAAGATGTGAACCTTGCCTAATATAGCTGCGTCAACAGTTGTTTCAGTAATTTAAAATTTTTACAGGATAGTGTCATTTTGTTTGGAGGACAAAGTGATGTTTCAGTGCAACACATAATTAATCCTTCCTGATAATGAGGGCTGGAATGAGATTCAGGTAAGTTAATGCAATGGTCTGAAAATTTAAGTCTTATGCAGGCTTAAGACTTACGCACAGTCCACTTTTATTCAGTGGAGAAAGAAGTGCAGGTACCCCTAGAATGCAAGTCCAAAGCCAGGTGTGGTATCAATCACTTTGTCTCCACTGGCAATAAAGGCAACTGGTTTTGTCTGAACTCTATAACTTCAGACTTGAGAACATACAGCATGTATTGACTCTGATCAAAGGTCCAGAAACTTATTTTGCTGCATTCAACAATAGACTGAGTGAATTCAGAGCGAATGTACAAACAGTGCAAACATCTGCAAACTTGTCCCATTCCTTCCTTTTAGTTACTGCTGTTGGGATGCTTTTTAGTACCCAGTCATTCCTCCACCTGCAGGTTTCAGAGACTTTCTCAGAAATGTTAAAGGGTTTTTTTCCAGTGGATGATCCAATTTTGAGTAGTAAAGCTGGAAAAGGTTAGATGAAAACACCATCCTCATCCTGGGGGATTGGATGGTTAGATGCAGAACTGGTTGCTTTTATTATTCCCTGAGTCATTTCAGCAATATTCATTTCCCTGTTAGAAGAGTCTGCTGTCAGTCTGTATGGTCAGAATCATCATGCAGCTCAGCAGTTCTGTGCCACAGGAATGCAATGCTCAAGTTTGTGTTTTCACCACAGACTTTTTTTAATTTTCATGTTTAAAAAAAAAAAAAAAGATTGTCAATTAAAGTCATAAAAGCTGTTGGGGAAGCAGTTTTAAAGTTCCAAAGTCAAACATCTGAAATCTGGAAAAATTCAAATGAAGCATTCCCTTTACCACATGAAATGGACCCTCCACACTAGAGACTGACTCGTGCAATGCACAGAAAGGATCTAAGCTGAGGCACAGCCACCTCTGTGAAGGGAATGGTGATGCAGCATTCCCTAAGCTTCACAGCAGCTGAACCTTTCATCCTAAAGAACTTTCAAATCAGTAGACTGTGCATGTGCACTTCTCTGTGCAATATGAACTCTGTTCTACAGGCAGTCAACTCCTTCTGGTCCATGTCCACTCTGATCGAGCCCAGGAAGGGCTCTGTGCCTGCAAAAGACAAAGCTATAACAAAACAACTTTAATTGCAGTGGGAGTGGCCTGTGACTTGTGTCTGGAGGTCAGTGCAGAGCTCTCAACGGCCTCCATGAGGCTTCAATTTGCTCCATGGTCATTAAACACCTGATCCCCAGTGAAATGGTATTCATTGCATAGGACAAAGCTTTTAAGATTCTGGAAAAATCTCCAAGTCTCATTCCTAAAAATTAGGGATATCATGATTAAATTCCCCAAGGAAGGCTCTTTCCTGTAAGCAATACAGAGCAATTAAAATTTTCTATACCTATTTTAGTCTTAAGAATATATTCTCTCTTATGGTTCTTATTTTCTAATAAATTCATAAAGAGAATATAAATAATGCAAATATATCTTATTCATGAAATTAATCCCCCACATTTTTACGGAAATTTAAAATTTCAGGAGCTCTGACCAACTAACATAAGAAAGTGATGTGGAGTTTTACACACTCCTCATCTTATCCATAAGGTTAGAGAGATGAGGCAAAACCCAAAAGGACTGAAATCCTCACCAGAGACATCTCCATGGTCTGGAAATAGCACTGCAGTAACCCCAACGAGTGTGAGTCATGAACTTTGTTCAAACATAGTGGCTTTTTTAATTAGCCAGGAGCCTGTTACGTGGCTTTGGTCAGCCCTACCCACAGCAAGTTGGGGCTGCTTCAAGGGGAAACAGGCAGCCCAAAAGCAGAGTGCTCAGTTACCTCAGTACATTTATTTCCTGACAGATAAGGAAGGCAATACTTCCTGAAGTGCCCTCACTGGATCTACACCTCTTCTGTCCTCCCAAGAGCTCTAGCAGCAGGGAGCTTTCTCTCATGGGTCCAGTTCTCCCAGCACAAGATAAAACAAAAAATTGTTTTTATTCCTAAATCTCTCTGCTGTTAAAATTAATGCATAAACCATATGCGTAAAAGATTATTACCATGATTAAGTTAATTTTTGAGGACAACATATCAGTTGTACATCAAAACTTAATGAATCTAAAGATTTCTCACAAATGTTTTTCTGAGTACTGTCAGGACCTAAGCTATTTTCATCACTATAGAAATATTTATGTTTTAAGTCCCTGGCCATTACAAAATCCTTTCTAATTCATGATCAAGATATATAAAAGAACATCGTTTTGTCCTGAAAGCCCTTGATCTGAGATTATATTATATTGTCTATACCTTTACAGAATTTTGAGGGTCTATATGTTTATCAAGGACATTTTTATCAGACACCTAGGATTTTAGGGATTTGTGATATTCATGATACAAGAACTTTTTCTAAGGTTATGCAAGTTACTTTTGGAATAGGATCAAAACATAGCCCAAAGCTCCCTACCTCCTTACTTACAGAGCTCCTGTTATTGTATTTAGGTTTGGATAAACTTTCCTCTGGAAGGTGATTGCTCACAGCAGTTAATTTTAAACTTGCAGGCTTAGATCTGGCTCTGTGTGTGTGAACAGGCTGTCATCATGCATTCCAGGTTACTCTTAGAAATGAATGTGTCTTTCCTCAACATTTCTCACTGCTGGGGCATCAGACATTCCTTCTGCTCTGCATTAATCCAATTACTAAACACCTGCAGACATGCAATAACAGTTTTTGTGCCAAGTCCCTTAGAAATGGTTTTATAGGAGAATGTAATCTGCTGTCCTGCTATCAGGAGTCACATTACACACCTGCCAAGTCCTGAGCTGAAAAATAACAATCAGCGTTCTAATTCAATGCAAGAATGTTTCGGGGCACATTAAAGAGACAAAATGACATTCTTCTTAATTTTACTGCCATGGAGTCCATTAAACATTTTGAACTTGCAGTTAATTTTATTAAAAGCCAATTTCAGTACTAAAATATTTACAGTACAGCATGATAAAAACGGACTTCTTATGGCAACTTAGGCAAGTTCCAAAAGATCCATTAAAGAGAGAACTGTTTCAAGCACATATATAGTGTCATTCCAATTCTGTTCTTAGGGATTTATCTGATAATCACCAAAATGCACTTCAAAGTGGAATTCTAAACTATGAAATAATTTGTTTTTCTTGTGCTTTTTTTAAACTTTTCCCCAAAGATGTGTGCTGTTTGTATCTCTGTTTTTAAAGTGGTTGTGCTCCTCAGAGCTGAAACAAAACCTGGTTTGAGAAGGAAAGACTTCTCAAGGCACAAGTTTTGCTGGATGCCAAAGAATAATACAATAGAATGGAACAGAGATTTGGAGCATAAGTCAGCTGCTGACTTCACCACAAGTTTTTGTACAGCCTTGGGTAGGTCGTTTCAGCCTTTTGTGGCATATTAATTTGTAAAATGCACGTCGATGAATCACAGGAATGTCAGTATGAATAGTAAAAAAAAAAAATCAAGGCATTCCTAGAAAGACTCTTTGTGAGTTCTAAGTTTCCTTCATGAAAGTGTGTCCTTTACTAAGCTGAACAGCTCATCTTTGCATCTGTAAATCTATTTATATGCACCCAAATATCATCTTATTTCATCATAGCCCATTAGCCTGAATTGCTAAGCAATTCAGCATAAGAATTAAACAGTTCAAAATTATTAAAAGAAAGGCAACAATACCAAGTACACGTTGAATGAAATTCCCCAAAAGAATCTGTAAGATTGTTACCTCTATTTACCTTGGCAAGGAATATGCAGCAGTGATAGCATGTACTCTGTTCAGGAAGAGAAATTGGATTTGACCAGAGTCACCTGCAGTTTATAGCCCTGCAGTCGCTGCTGAGGGCTGTACATGATGTCCTGAGGGGTCTTTTGCACAGCTGTAGACAAGACAGCAAGAGAGCTCTGGCCAACAAAGAGCATTCCAAGGCTACGGCCCCGTGTACTAACCCCTTCCAGCTAACTTTACATTCCCCCATCCCATATGTAACCTTCAGCCCCCCACTTGAAGCAGGCAGTCTGACAGTAATAATAGTAGTCACAAGAAAAGGTAACCTCTGTCATACTAATAATTTTTGAAAACTTAAATGCCCATGATGTGATTTTAATTAAAATGCACACTGCCTGGCTGGTCTGTTTGCAGGAGAAGGTTTCTCCTGCAGGAAGATGGTGACCTGTTGTACCTATTTGCCTCCCACCCTCCGAGGTCAGTCGCATCATTACACAGCCTGATTTGTACAGAGCACATACAGTGGTATGTAAACATGGGGATGAATCTGTTTTGCTTTAAGTTTGGTTTTGCTCAGTAACCTTTGCACGAACAGCATTTTGGAATGATCAAAATAGAGGAGAATTTATTTTTTTTTTACTTTGAAAGCTCCTGTTGGTGTTACAATTTTTTCAGTCTCTGGTATAGTTTCTAGTAAGAGGAAGGTATTTGGCTATCTGGCATCCATTATTATAGTTTGCTCATAACTAACACATAGGGATGATGAAGTATGGATTTACAAGCAAGACAAACTTCTTCCATCAGTGTGTGCCATGCAGAGAAGCACGTACAGAGTTTTAGCTCTATAATTGTATATATCTGCCTCCACCCATTACAGTGTATCTGATTCTAGGATTGGATATTTCTTCATTAAGATCATCTTAGGGTTTTATATAACATTTTGGAGATTTGCTCTGTTTGCTTTGCTTTACAAAAGAGAGTCCATATTCTTATGTCCTTTTGGAGGCAGTTGGATGTGGCATCACCAACACCTATGTTTATTCATGAGCAATTCTGAGACAAGAACTGAAGTTTTTAAAATCAGTCTTAAGTGCCTTAGAGCAGGACTGCAGAAGCTGGAAAACTCATACCATGTTTTCCTCTACCTACAAAATTGTATTTTTCCTTCTACAAAAATGTATAGCAAACTCTTTCCCAAGACAGTGCCGGTGAAATTCTCACAAGTTATTATGTTTATGATCTGATAGCGATTCTAAGACGCTCAGAGGAAAAGCTTAATATCACAATTTAATATACAAGGATCTTCTTCTCCAAAGCAAAGAATTGCTTTGCCTCAGGCTTTCCAAACCCATCTCTGTTGTCCCACTCTAGGGACTGCCCTGTGGCACTGCAGCATCTCCAGATACTTTACACACACAGAAGCTCGATTTGCAGGAAAACTGTAAAATATCCCCCAGCGTGTTCCAACTAGTGTGCATTTTAAATAGTCTAAATATTGCATTTGCATGAGTAATTCTTATGTTATGGACTTTCAGAGATCCACATAACTTTCCTTATTTAGATCCTGTTTTCCCAGAGGCAAGCTTAATGCCCAGTCCCCTTTACACAGAAGTCAATGACAGTACTGATGCTTACTTCTGCAGGAGGAAGATCCATACAATTGGGAGTCCTATGCTGCCTAAAAATGACACAATTTTTGGACAGAGGGAGGTCCCAAAGGCTCCATATGTTGCTCTCATGCTGGGCTGACTTATTTGAGGGGAAGGTCAGCCCATTGTGCAAAGGGTCAGGGAGTGAATAACACATTTGCTACATGCCTGGGAGAGGAAGCTTGAAGCTGGGAAGCAGGTCAGGCTTTTAATTCCCATCAGGCCCAGCATCCTTCAGGAGTTATTCCAACTCAGAGTCTGTACAGCTTCAGCATGTGTTTTCCGATAGTTCTCTTTTTATCCAAAAGCAAAAAAATCTCTGGGCTTTGGAGGATTAAAATGCAGGCCTTGATTATGGATCAAAACAGGAGTCTTCTCTATGCTGATGCTGTGCTTGAAAAGACAATGACAGATGTGAGCTGAAGAAAGAATTTTTTCCTCCTCCATCTATTTACTACAACACTATGTGAAATGGTTGTTCACAAAAGGTGTTTCAAAGACCTTCATACCCAGATTTTTTTTTTTTTTTTTGCATGTGTGAATCAGCAGATATATAGGAGGACATGAACTTTATACCAGTGGATTACTTTTCACAGGAATCCATTCCCTTTCTATGATGGTCAGTCAAAACCTTCCCTCTAGATAGAGAGTAACTTCCACAGCTGTGCAGTCCAAATGGCACAAAAGCTTCTCTGACAGAAATTCAGATGATATTATTATGCATTGGAGAGAAAACATGCATGAAAAACAATCAATTTGCTGTCTGAGTTGTTTTTTTGCCTGTGTATCATTTGACTTTTTAAAAATTGTCTATTGGTTCCAAAATCAAGGTTAAAATAAGTATAAGAATTACTGTTTGTATTTCAGCAGACAAAAGTCAGCAGTTTAATATTTTGCACAGAAATAGAAAATAAGTACTTTGACTACCTGCAGGATTTTTGCTTTGATTAGACTTGAGCACAGGGAGAATGAAGAATATTTAAACCTTTTGGCTGAATTTACTGAAATGAAACTAAATCACAAAGGACAAAGATCACCAGGTAATCTGACTGTAAGGGACAAATATTGCCAAATAAAATGATTATTTATTTGAGTTATCATCTCATGGAAGGAATATGTATCATATGCTGGAGGAACTGATCAGATAGAGTACCAGAAAGCTGTCTTGAAAAGAACTAGCTACCACTACAACAAATTATCAAAATCTATGCACAGAACTAGGAGATGCTTGCAATCTCCTAAATTTATACTCTTGCCTTGAACTCACCCACTTATCACAGCACACTCATGTACCACATCTAAGCTATTAGGGAGCCAGTTGCTACCAATCATCTTCAGCCCTTCAGTCCACCAAGATCCTGTGCTCTCCTTTTGTACCCTTCATGCCATAGGATTATGAATGCCAAAAAGACTAATCTCCAGTTTAATTCTGCACACTGAACAAAATCATTTGGCTGAGGTAAAAATTGCTGAAAGGCATAAAGCTGCTTTAAAATCATGGAAACATCATCTTTGCTCAAATTATTACTGAAAGAATCAACTTTGTATGATACATAGACACGACAGTCACACCCCTCACTCAGTGAACTGGAGGAACAATTGAAAACCTGCAAGGATAAAGCTGTTTTTAACACCAGCATTGAAAGGAAGTTTCAGCAATACACATGGTTCAATATACTACACCATCTACCCAAGGATTAAGTGAAACAGCAACACTTTAGAAAATGCTGGAATGCTTTAGAACATTCCAGAAGCATAACCCAGAGCTCAAGAACTGGAGCAGATTAGAAAAATACAATTTGCATTACACTTTTGAGAGTATTCATAAAGCTTCACGTGACCATCACGAGCCTGATCTCTCTAGACACATCCTCCCCAGGGAGAGAAGCAAGGTGGGCTTCTCTGAGGAGCCTTTGGGAGTGACTTTACCAGACTCAGTGAACCTTTGTGAGTAACCCATTTCAATGTAACATAAACACCCTGTTTGGGTGGTATCCCCATTCTCAGGTCACCTCTAGCCATAAATCTGAATGTAATTCAGAGTGCAGGCCACATGGTAGTCCCTCCCTCTTGGCTCGAGCCCAGTGGCTCTGTGTGAGCAGTTTTTTAAGTGCTTTGCTGGAGTAGAGCCACGCTGCTCTGCACCTCACTGGATGCAGCCCCAGAAGGGCATGTGCATGTCTGTGTACAGGAACTTCCCTGAGGTCATCAAGGAGTTAAAATCAGACAGTACATCTACCACAGCCCTTTGAGCTGTGATCCAGTCAGATTTTACAAGGTAAACAGGATCAAGAGGGGTCATACAAGAAGCAGAGACATATAGAGATCCCCTGAGGCTGCAGGGAGTGATTTTAATAATGTAAGAGGTGGCACTTTTTTCTCAGTGCACTGATACTGAACACAATTCAGATTCCCCAACCAACTGTAACTACAAAAGGATGCACAAACTCTTTGGAAACAGGAAAGAAAGCAGAGAAAGATGTTCATTTTAAAGTCCTGGCAGGAGACTGGTATACTCCTGTTACAGTTAACTGCTACAGGTAACCAAAACCAAGTAAACCAAGTAAATATTTGCCATGAAAGGTTGTAAGTGGATGCTTTCCATTTTCTCAAACAGAAGAAAAAGAGGATGCTTTCAAATTTCTCTTTGACTTTTCCCCAGTTTATGCTTCTAAACAACTAGTGAGGCCTTACCTTGAGTATTGTGTGCGGTTTTGGGTGCTACAATACAAGAAAGATATTAAACTATCAGAGTGTCCAAGGGAGGCAACAAAGATGGTGAAGGGCTTTGAGAAGTCGTGTGAGGAGCAGCTGAGGTCACTTGGTCTGTTCAGCCTGGAGGAAACTGAGGGGAGACCTCACTGCAGTTGCAACTTCCTTGTGAGGGGGAGAAGGGCAGGCACTGATCTCTGCTCTGTCATGACCAGGGACAGGACCTGAGGGAACGGCCTCAGTTCAGGGGAGTTTTAGGTTGGATATTAGAAAAAGGTTTTTCACTCAGAGGGCAGTTGGGCACTGGAACAGGCTCCCCAAGGTGCTGATCAAAGCACCAAGCTTGAGAGAGCTCAAGAAGTGTTTGGACAACACTGTCAGGAACATGATGTGACTCTTAGGATGTCCAGTGTAGGGCCAGGAGCTGGACTCAGTGATCCTGATGGGTCCCTTCAAACTCAGCTTATTCTGTGATTCTGTGATTCCATGAACAACAAATTTTTTAAAACTACATTTTAATTAAAAATTTAAATGAAAAATATCCTCAAGTACTCATATATCACAAGAAAGGTCATCTCAACTCTGGTGATTCTCAAATAGCTTTAGCTATATAAACAGTTTTCTCACCTTTTGGTCCGAAATAATATACACAATTCTATTATATCTTTGGGGGTGGGAGGGGTGTTCAACTAGTGGTGTTGTTTGGGGGTTTTGTTTTGGTTTTCTTCTTTCTTTTTTCTTTTTTCTTTTTTCTTTTAATTCTGAAATGGAAATATTTCAATGCACAAAAGTAGAAGTCTCACACATGGTTATCAGGCTGCAAGGTGTTTGGGGACACCACCAACTAAAAGACACTAATGCACAGCACATTATGCAATACAATACAGTCCAATCACAAAGTTGAGAAGAATTTATTCAGCCACACAGGAGCCAATATTTTCAGCCATTTAATTATTAGGTAAGTCTACCAGCAAGACAGGCAGATCCAAGGCTCAGACCCCAATGTTTACTGCTCCCTGCTGACCCATTGTGTGTTTTTGCTAAAGCAGGAGGGCTGCAGGTTTCCTGCCCCAGGCCTTTACCATCAGCAGGATGCTGAACACCCAAGCAAGACATGCTCCCTTGGGTGACCTTATTGCAGCCTTTCTGTACCCAAAGGGGGCCTACAAGAAGTTTGGAGAGGAACTGTTTACAAGGGTGTGCAGTGATATAACACAGGAGAATGGTTTCAAATTGAGACTAGGTTTAGATCAGATTTTAGGAAAAAATTCTTTACTGGGAGTGGCGAGGCTGCGGTACAGATTGCCCAGAGAAGCTGTGGATGCCCCTTCCCTGGCAATGTTCAAAGGCTGTCTGGGGCTTTTTTAGCCTGGTCTAGTGGAAGGTTCTTGCCCATATCATGGGGATTGGAACTTTCACGTCCCAACCCAAATTTTCTATGATTCTACAATTCTCTGAAACCTCCACTCAAACCAAACTTCCCAGGAAACGGTGTCCAGGAAACAGAATAGCTCTTCAGGAGAAATTGCAGCAAGAAAGCAGCTTTGGTGTTTCTCCTGACAGCTTTTCAAACGAGGGCCTTGGACCAGAGGAAGCGAGAGCTGCGCGGTGCTGAGAGCCCGCCGGCTCGGCTCGGCTCGGCACGCAGCATCTTCCAGCGCCACCTGGTGATCCCCAGCACCTCTCTCCTCCCTGGACGAGCCTTTCCAGGCTGCTTTTCGCCATCAGCATGATGGAGCTGAGCATAGACTTAAATACTCCGAGTTCTGTTTCTGTAGTGGACCTAAACCACAGAAGCTGGCTGCTGGATCTGCCTCTGATATGGGGGTTTTTTTGTACCTTTTCTTACTAAGTTTTCCTGGGGGGGAAACAGAACAAAATTAATAGTTAATGGAAATTAATTAATTTCATAGATAGGACCCTGATTAATTAATAGCAGCTTACCTTTCCTCCTGGTGCAGAAAAAGAACTTCAAATGGCTGCCCAGTTCACTTTCTAACATGGAAAGGAAAGAAGAAGTTTTGAAACCAGATTTACAGTCAACTGTCAGGAGACAGATGAGAAGACCAAACAAACTGTTGCCCTGGGAGTAAATCATGCACCCACTGCCCAGCAAAAGCATTCAGGCACTGATTCCAGAAGGAGCTGATTGTGCTCAGTAACTGCTTATCTGATCACCTGATCCATGCCACATCACATGGAAGTGGGCATGTACATGCCTCTAACCCTACAGGAAAATAAAACAAGGTCTAAATCTGCAGAAAAATTGTCATGAAGGGAATGAGGATTATAATAGAAGTCAGAGTTGTTTTTCATAAAATCATCAGTTCATAAGTTCGTGGATTGAAACAAGGCCGTTCAACGTACCCCTGATACAGCTCCAAAATTAACACTAAGGAAAGGTCAAGATCTTAACATTTTTGCATTTTTCTCTCTCTATTAATAAAGAATATATATGGAATATAAATCTGGAAGGAAAACAATCACCAAAAAACACAACTGCAGGAGTAGTTTCTTAAAAGCACTTATCCACCTGTTATACACAAAATAAAGCTTAAGAACAGTGAAGTGACTGCATTTTAAAATAATGGCTCTGTGCAGATGTCTGATCTAAACCTAGTCCCAATATAAATATCTTAGATACATAAAAAGAGATGTGTGCAGGAGTCTAAGTCTTGCCACTTTCTACAAAATAAAGAATTATTGTGGAAAAGACACTAACCCCTTTTAATTAATCCAAGAACCTATAACAGTAATCATATTTATTCATGAGATTTTACTATAGAAACAAACACTAAACACAAAACCAGTCACTGGCTTATTTGTTTCACTGAGTAAATGAATCCAGCCAGGTCTTCAAACATTTTAGTGCTCTGTCTGTGAATGAGTAATACAAAGTCAAGTAACCCTGACAAAATATGTGATGAGAGTTTCAAAGTATGGGTCTCTGATGAATGTCTAAACTCAACCAGTTCACCTAAAATAAGTCACAAATTTCTGTCTAAATGCCCTGGACATAGTAAACTAGGAGTTCCTAGGTTAAATTCTTACTTTTTCTGTGGCTATAAAAGTCACACAGACAGAACTTTTCTACAGGCACTCAAAGGCATCCATTCTTACCACAGACTGTGCTGGAGGACTGGGCACTTCCATTAGGAGGCCTGGCTAACTCAAAGTGGAAGCTGACAGAGTTCAAAAAAAACACAGCAGAATGCTCCCAAAGAGGTAAAATGCTGTTTTATTGCACAATCGGTGGTTTGCTTTCTGTTTCCTCTTTATGAAAGGTGCAACTGCACACCACCTTGCAAACATTTCCTAACTCTTTTCAAAGGCCTCTTGGGACCTTGAGGAAGAATGGAATGAAACTCATTTTGTGCTCCTGTAAAATTTGTACAGTTGGCCTGTGGAAAATCAAAGACTCCAACTGATTTCCAGTCTAATATCTGACGTTGGTGCTACTCCAGCCTTGGCTTTTATCTATATTCTAGAGCATGTGGGAGTACTTCTGGCTGCCCTGTTCAATAAAATGCAAACAAAATTAGATTCTTTCCCCTTGCCCATTTTAGCAAGAGTCCATCAGAAAACACATATAACATTTGCAAACATATTTTTATTCCTAGTATTTATTCCAGTGGTTTCTCAGCTATTTTAGCACCAGTCTTCTGATTCTCCTTAAGCTAGTTTTTATTTCATTCTATTTAAAATCAAAGATATGTCCTCTCCCACGAGGCTTCTTCTCACCATTGAAACAGTTGAGTTTGAGGAGTGTTAAACATGGAACAAAATCACTGATATATTTGAGGTGCATGGAGAACCACTACTGCCCTTCTTACTCTTTTGGAATTTCTGACTGCAACCTATAGTTTGTGTGGGCATCCTGCATTACCCCCTTCACATGAGTAAAGTCCAGTCTATGGCTGCTAAATGCAGCATAGCAAAGGGTGAAATATTCTAGTTTCTACTAGGAAAACAGTTTTACCAATGCTGCCTATGCCAGCCCCAGTAGTACACTTCCATCAATGTGTTATGCCTTCCTTTTTTATTTTTTTATTTTTCCCCACAAGACAATCTCCCCTGTTACATACATTCTGAATTTACCTTTTTTTAATTCACTACATTTTTTCAGTGAATTATTTCATAGTAGGAAAAAAAGTTTTCTTTTCTTTTTAGACTTTAATAAGAAGTGTGGTTGAAGTACTTGAGAGATCATTTCATGATAGTCAAGAAAATGAAGCCTTTTTTCTGACAGGTTTGTGTTTCGTGTTTGGCTCAGAGTTTTAGATGAAAGATACATATGTTACAGCATTAATTCCCTCTTGATGGTCTTTAGACATGGGGGAGAGATGCTGTGAATATTCCAAAGTGAGGGAAAATAAATTATTAGATATTCCGTAGTCCTTAGAGGAGAGTATTCTGCATCCTCCAGTGACTAATTACAAGCACAGATCACATGACTTTTTTTCTCTTGTTTCTAGTGTAAGTGGAATTTGTGTCATTTCTTTTCCTTCAGCAGCACTAACAAGACCTCTCCTACCTTTTCCTCAATGTCTGTTTTCACACTGCATGATGGAACTTCACTCCCAGAAATATATCAAATGTGTCTGAAACCAGTCATTAAAATCAAGAGGAAGTTCTATTTCTGAGCACACTAACTACAGTTTCTGAGGAGAAGTGAGGTAGAATTTATACTGTACTGTCCTTGCTCACTGTGCTGGGAAGAGTCAAGCACTGTTTCCTGACAGCAGACATCTCTGGCATTGCACAGCCAGTAAAATTTGCAAAGCATTTGTGGGACATTTTCAGTTAGAAAAGGAGGTGTCTAATGCTTTTAGAGGCCTGAGTCTTAGGAAGAAGTTGAACACACTAAATTCTGCCACTAATCCCCTAAGAAAATCAGGTTAAAGTAGTACTGAAAGCCTTATGTTCCATGCATAAGCAGCTTTTATTGGCTGAGTGAAAAACTAATAAGATGTAAAAAAATGTGAAAGATGTGAAAGAAAATGTGAAAGAAATTGCAAACATGAAGACTGATTTGATACTGGCTAATGCCATATCTACACTAGAGAAGATCAGCATGGCCAAGAGGATGAAAATTAACAGGCTGCTCCATCCAGTAAACATCTAGAACCAGATTTCCCTCCTCATGTTGAAAAGTCCACTTCATGAGAGAGTATAGACAGAAGAGGCCCAAACAGAAAACTTACAATATAAGCAAAGCATTTTGGCATAAGTCCTTAAGAATGCAGAGAGATTATCATTTTGTGACTCGCAGATTTCTGTTGTACATTTGTGCTTAGGTAATCTCTTTCCAGATGTACATCTTTTGTTTAAAATGGCTTATGGCTAATTCTTTTTGATTCACAGAAGGATTTGATTGAAAAGAGTGAATAAAGCTGGAGAAACCTTACAACTGCAATGGCTGGGATCTTTCTTTTCAGTTGCCAGGGCAGAGGTTTCCATTGTTTGTTTGTACAATAATTTATCTGGAACAGCAGAGGGTGTTTTCAATGAATGAACCACCTGTGTAGCAATATAGGAAACAGAAGAAAGATAGCTTTCAGCATTAGTTATTTGTATATGTAAAAAGAAAAAAAATGAAAGAAATACAGTTTATCTCTTAAATAACTGGATGACTTTCTGAGGATCACTTGGGAATACTGCATAGAGAAATGCTACATCAGTTCCTTTCTGTGTGCACACACTCTGCCAGTGAGATTTCTCAATTAGATATTCTGTGATAAAATGTTAAGTTCAATCTTCAGGCAATCGTGCTGTAAACTCCTGTGACTGTCTCCTTGTGTTCGTGCACTTTACTTGATCATTGTTAAAGTACAGCAAAAGAATATTGAAAGTGCCTTATACTGACAACTGCCCCCTTCTTTCCTCTCACTTCCTTTCCTACCTTCTTTCTCCATTCCACTCTTCCATTGCTAGTAAGAAATAATCTGAATCTTTTCATGATTACTTTAGTTGTGTGAGTAGCAGATCTCTATGTATAATGGGGGAGGAGTGAATTGAGTGAATAGAAATAATTCATATTAGAATTAAAGTGGAACATTTTCAGGAATCTGGTAAAAAAAAAGAAAGACAAAACAACTGGCTTGGAAAACTGTTAGTTATTTAAAACTTTTCTAATTCACTTTGGACTGCCCTTCAAAAAGAACAAAATGTTTTTTGTCTGTTTTCCAAAAAATTATACATAAAAAGTTAGAACTTCCATAAACCCCACAGAAATAGGAATAAATTGAACTGTGCAATCCCTTTCATACCTGAAAATGCATACAAAAAAACCCCTAATTTTAAAAATAGCTTTAGTCAGCTAGCATTTTATGTATTTACCTCCATTTTTCCCAAACTCTGTTGCTTACCTGTGGCTTATTTATTTCTTAATGTACTTACCTACAGAGGAATACGTGGTTCTAACCCTCCTAAAACATACTGAGCCTCCCAAAATCAAAACAGAGAGCTTTATTGAGTTTAATATTTCTAGAAGCTTATGCTGAACTTTTAAAACTGAAAGAAAAATCTTCCCACTGTAACTTTACACTATTTTCTTCAAAATTCTATCATGTATAAAGCACATGGTATTTCTGTGCTGGGTGAAAATTTTTGCCTTCTTTTCTTACTTTCCCTCCCTTTTTAGCATGTGAATGAGGATAGTTAAGGGTGAAAGTAGTTTTATCATTCCAAAGGAGTAGTCAGGGTAATTCAGGCATTTCCAGTGAAGCACCCAGATAGAGGGCTCCAGTTATTATCACTACTGCTACGCATTCATCTGGTGGCCAACACTTGCACAAGGAAATAAAGGGAGGAGAAGAAAGCTGTGGTGTGTGTGCCCAGTGTGTGAGTACATTCTTCTGAGTGCCAAGTACGTCAGAGTGGGAAGCAGCAAGGGAGTGGAACATAAAGCCCATCTCACATACACTGGGAGGGCTGCATTTGACTCCACTGCAGTTACTTCTGATTTACTCAAGTGTCAGCTGGAGAAGGACCACAACCCATGCTTTAAAATGTTTTTATATGCTCCTCTGAGTAAAAAACTTGGAGGACTTTGTGAAAACAAGCTACTGTTGCTGATTTGCCAGGTAGGCAACCTCTCTGAGCTCTGGTTTAGAGCTGATCCAAATAAAATGTTTCTCACAGCTATGACTGTGTTGCACTAATTCAACTAGAATAAACAATTACATCAGAAAAATGTGTTTACTTTGGTTCTGGGCCACAGAGACTGGGCCCAAATATGATGTAGAACATATGCCTGTTATTGCTTATAAGAACAAATAATTTTACAGGTGGACCTCAACATTCCTTCCTTTTGCTAAGTATACTCCTCCTGGCAAAGTACCTGGAACGTCTGTTTATTATTTATGGAATTATACATCAACTTTCTTATTTAAATAGACAGTGCAAACAGTAACTCTGAGATTAGAAACAAACAGAAAATTTTATTTCTCTCTGTTTACAGGTACATAACTATGATCCTTTCATTAAAGCTACACCTGTTTACACCAACAAGGACTGACATCTTCACCTCCTCAGTAATCTCACACTGAGGTAACTCAGATATAAAATAATCAAAAGCCAGCAAAATTTCACTCATGTAAAGAGAAGATTAAAATCAGTTGTGTACTTTTTTTAACTCAATTCATTGGAGACTTGATCCAGACAGCCAAAAGCAAAGGGAAAGTCTATTTAGTCAGACTGTTGGTTCATGTCATACAACATCATTTCAGTCTAGAATTTTCATCTCTACTACCAAGGAAGTTAAACAGAAACATTACACTCTTTTTATTTACCTAGGTTTAGCCATAGTGATCCAGTACGAAGGTAAAGGAATTATAAATTGCAGTTTAGTTTAAAAATGCCTAAACTATCTAGGTAAAGGTCCTTTGTTTATTGGTAAACTTTCTAATGTTAACAGAGTTGAGTATAAACAATCAGTATGGGAGAAACTTTAGAGTAAATATAGGGGATACATATGTATGTATGTACTTAAGCCATTGTAACACAGCAGCTTTTATATACATGAAACAACAAAGCACTTTTTTAACTTGCAATTTAGGAATTAAATAAAAAATTACAATGAACAAAACAGAGTCTAAAATTCTGCCCACATTTGTCCCAAGCTTGAGGCTTGTTTTAATCTAAAGTTCTGGGTTTAATCTATTGAAAATTGTAATAAGAGCTGTACTAATTTAAGCTACATAAAAATTGTATCTGTCTTTTAGTTTGAGAATATCTCCATCACAGAGAACTAACAAATAGGAATCTTTAGCTAGTACCAGTGCCACCAACCCATACAAAATTAAGCAATAAACACCCATTGGAGTGGGTGGGAGATTATTGCCAAGCCAATTTGGATGAAATAAGGATATTTCTGAACTTTCATTCTGTTTTTAAATTCAAACCACAATTTTTCTTGAAGTTCCAGAATTGGGAGAAAATAAACTGAATTTCTGGGATATTACAAGAGCAGCTGCTAATACATTTCTTTCTGGCCAACCTGATCTCTCATAAGAGTGTTCCCATGAGATGCCAGCCCCCCAGAAAACACCAAAGGCATTGAAATGACCCACATGAGCCTTTGGAGTGCTTTTAAGTTCACCTAATTCTCCCACCTTTGGAGATCCCTTCCATTTACTTCACTGACCATGTGCAGGGTCTCATTGAAGTGACCAACAGCAGACTACCTGAAGACCTAGTGATGAGTAGTGACCACCTCGTGAGAGTAGATGGAACAAATTAAAATCCTCCAAGGGAATTTTGTAATCCTTATCCATCCATCCTGAACAAATTCAAACTTGGGTCAAAGCACTGTGCCTTATTCCCCAAGCAGCTGCATTCCCATGCAACAGACACACATTCCTTCCAAAACCCATGCAGCTTTTCAGTGCTTGCTGAAACTGATGGAACAGTCACAAGGGCTTTACTGATCTGGTTTCTAACTAACATAACAGGAATTTTCAGGAGTATTCACTGTAGATTTTGAGTGTTGTTATTTCTTGTCAAATTTTGATATGGATAGCACTCTTTTTTTCAGAGAAAGAGCTACATTGGAGGACATAGGAGAACATAAAATCTCTTTTGCTGTGAAAATCAGCTCTACACAGTCCCCAGGTATGGAGTAAAAATAACCCTGACATGAAGGGGCACTTCTGAGAATGTTGTTCTTCCTGGCAGAAAGTGAATTGAGATCCTCCCATGCAAAGCAGCAGAAAAAATCAGTGTTTTCATAATTGATATGCAACCTTAACTGCTCTTTTTTGTGTTGTATGAGCTGCAAAATGGCTAAAATGTTACTGGGAATGTCTTCATTTTGCACATTAAGGAAAAACTTACAATAAATTATGTTTGTGTGCTTTTATTAACCCTTGAACTGCTGTTGAGCAATGCATGTGTTTGAACAAGAGTTGAAATGCTATTAAAATATTTGTTTAAATACTTTACTACAGCCTAAGAATTGAGCTCCAAAGCCTCTGGGATTTGGAGACTCACAAGAAAGTTAACTAAAGGAAGTCTGGGAGAGGTCAGCACGCTCAAGCATACTCCTACAAAATCTTCCACCTCCCTTATCAGCTTTAATAAACTTGACTCCTACTTTCCGCTCTTGAAATTCAAAGGACCCATGCAAAGATTTCCCAGCTATTTAAGCTGTGTTCACAGCAATCTCATCCTTGCTCCACGAATGTAGAGTCAGTTAAATGCCTAAACTTTGGGCTTATTTGCTATTAGTTTATTCCAATTTTACACTTTCACAGTTGGCTGCTTTCTGTAGCATTAGGCTACACAAGAAGCAAGCCACCTGCAGATTTTATTAAAAATGACATGAGCTGTGAAACTACAATATTACCTCTGATTTCCTTTACTCAAATGAAATACTTTTCCCCCTGTGAGACATATCTTTTCTTGTTTTTGCATTTCATACACTTTAGCCAGATTTATCTCATGCCAAACAGTAAAACAGTTCTCACAGCACTGCCTGTAACCCAGTTCACCCAATTCTCCCTATGCCTATGTCCTTAAGTCTTTAATCACTAGCAATCAAATATCAGAGTCACACCTGGTTTTCTTTTCTGGCTCAAGAAATGTTTTAATCTTTCGGCCTGATAGAAATCTCCAGCAAGAAGGTCAGAGCCCTGTGAACAGAGTTACAATGCTCCTGGAGAGGGTGGGAGATGTCATTCCAGAATCTCACAGGGTAAAGGGGACACAACCCTCCCTCTGCCAGGGAGACTTGGTCACAGTGGGAGCTTTTGCCTGTGGTTTTGAAAGATGCCATAGCAACATTTTGTCAAGATTCTTCTTTTGTTGGAGCATGTTGGTACTCCCTGAGAAGCCTCCAGCCTTGTAATTCCCTGAGGATTTGAGAGACATCTTTCTGTTAGAGCTTACTTGAGTCCAAGCACAAACTAGGTGACGAGCCACTCATTAATGTCACAACTGGGCTAGTTCTCTATGTGAGAACTGCCCAAACACAAACAGTGGGATTCATCTCAACCAAATATTGACCTTTGCAATGTAGGAAACCATGCCTCAGCCAGTACACTTCGCCAGATTTTTTTTATTGTTAGTGAAGTCTTATCACATCTAGTTCAGGTATTTACTTCAGGATGAGACGAATGTCACCTTAGAAGCAACTGTTTCACTTCACAGGTGAAAAGGGAGTGTTGGCAGCAAGCTCAGAGATCCCTGCAGTGCAGATGACTGAACTTCATGAACTCCACCTCCACACCTAAAGAATATTCATGCCAACAACACTGCACCTGGAGGATACATTCTGGCCACTTTTGGATCCTATTTGTGAGTGGACTTGGGTGTTTAATCCTTTATGGAACATAAAAGTTACACTGAAGTCAGACAGTCTTAAGCACCTTTTAAAATATTAACTTTGTTTTGTCATGGTAGGAGCAGAGCAACCAGGTGGTCATGTTAAATAATCTTACATGTCATATAATCTTACACATTCTCTTTCTTAGTCTATGAGGAATACAAGCACTTTCAAGGAACGTTACACTGTTAGTTTTTTGTGTTCAGACTTATGAGGGATCTTTTGTAAACAACCAGGGAGTTCAACCTATCTTAGGCTCTCTGATTAGATTTAGTTCTTGGTGAAAATTATTTCCTGAGAACATGAAAGTGGCTTTTGGGTTAAGACTTCTAAATAAGATTTAGCCTGCATGTAGTCTGTGACCACCTATGTTCAGTGACCATTATACACAGTATAAATAAATTACTCTAAGATATTCTGTATCACTGATTTCTCCCCTGATAGAAAGCTGACTTCCAAGCCTTCCAAATCCATCAAAAACGGGCAGTAGTGTTGTATTTCAGGGTCTATCCTTACTTTCCCAAATGCGCACAACTGCCATTAATTTTCATTGAAATCATTTGAACTCAAATGCAAAATAGATGTTACTCCAGAATGCACTCAGTCAATATATGAGAAACTTATGAGCCTTAGAATCAGTCTGTGTTGTGAGTGGGTTATTTGTTTGTTCATTTTATTCCTTATTTATAAAAGGGATGATGGCCCACCCAGTGGAATTTTCCCATCAAAAATAGTATGAAACAGAATAATGGAATGCAAGATTGATTAGATGGTGTGCTTGTTGGCAATGGGTGCATGTACTTCTTAATCTTAATGGATCATAAAAAAAATCCTTTCATATTTGCCATAATGCAATGTGCTAAGTTGTGGGTTCCTAGCCAATGCAAAGAAATATTCTATGATTTCCAGAGATGCAAAGTAAGAATTTCATAGAGCACATAAATGGGGCCTCTGTTTAAATGCATAAAGATAATTTCTTAATTATGGCAGTGATATTCATTAAAAAGCTTTCCAATAGTACATGCAGTTCCCACACTGGTCTCTCTCCCACTGTCTGACAGACAGACAGCTTGGTTACACATGCTCAGAAAGGAGGGTGGGGGCCCAGATTTTTGGCTGTCTTGAAGTGGCCACATCCTGCCATCTGCTGCATCCTTCTGCTATTGGCAAATCCAGGGAAGAATGTTTCTGAGGTGTCTTAAGATACTCTACACCTCTGCAGAAATGTTTTATGTAAGTACAGGTATACAAATGCTTTCAGGGAGAGAGAAACCAGCTTAAAATACTAAGAAATAAAAAAATATACATTTTTTTTTAATCCCTAGGTTTAAAGAAAAAAATCACAGAATCGCAGAATATTCTGAGTTGGAAGAAACCCACAAGTATCATCAAATTCAACTCCTTGCCTTCCACAGGACAGCAACAACAATCACACCATGTACCTGAGAATATTGTCCTAACACTTCTTGAGCTCTGTCAGGCTTGGTTCTGTGACCATGCCCTGGGGAGCTGTTCTAGTGCCCAAACACCCTCTGGGTGAAGAACCTTTTGCTGATATCCAACCTAAACCTGCCCTGACACCACTTCAGGCCATTTCCTCAGGTCCTGTCCTGGTCACCACAAGGAAGAGATCAGTGCCTGCCCTTCTCTCCCCCTCATGGGGAAGTTGTGAGGCAAACTGCCTTGAGGTTTTTTCCTCAGTCTCCTCCAGGCTGAAGAGGCCAAGTGAACTCAGCTACTTCTCACACGACTTCCCCTCCAGGCCCTTCCCCATCGTTGTTGCCCTCCCTTGGACACTCTCTAACAGTTTAATGTCTTTCCTATACTGTGGCACCCAAAACTGCCCCCAGCACTCGAGGTGAGGCTGCCCCAGTGCAGAGCAGAGCAGGACAATCCCCTCCCTTGCCCGGCTGGCCATGCTGGGCCTGATGCCCCCAGGACAGGGTTGGCCCTCCTGGCTGCCAGGGCTCTGCTGGCTCATGCCCAACTTGCCACCAGCCAGGACCCCCAGGGCCCTTTCCCCAGCAATGCTCTCCAGCCTCTTTTTCTCCAGCCTTCTAATCTGTCATGGTGCCTCTGCAGGACCTCTCAGCAGCTCCCAATTCTGTATCATCTGCAAACTTTCCAAGTAATTCTTATAGATATGTCAGGAAGTCTCATCCTGATGGAGGGCTAGTGTCTAAACTTTACCATCACAGGAGTACAAAAATTTCACCCGTCAGATCGTTTAAAAACTTGTTAAGTCAAGAAAGTGTCCTAGTTCATATAGGAAGAAAAAAGACAGGCGCCTTGGATCACCTTTTGTTGCAATCACAGCAACTGCATAATTTTTAAGCTGCATATATTTACATGTAAAATTAACTGAAAAATTTCTAATATTTCTTCATTTTCCTACTCCCTTTCTCCATCTCCCTTTTAAAAAATGAACTTGGGATTTCCTCCAATAATTTCTTTGTTGTCTAAGAATTCACACTGTAGGTTTCTCACTTCATCTCATGTGACCAAGATTCTCTCCTGTTCCATAGCTGTCATTTAATATGAAAACTGTCATGCTCCCTAGAAAAAAAAAACAACTCTTAATTGTCTGGAAGCACTCTGGAAATGAACAGAAGAAGATAAAAGAACAAAAATATCCCCTCTGGCATCTGAGCATGTTGCTTTTGCAAACCAGAACGTCTTAGACTGAAGTCTCCACCTGCGTGTTCCACACCTGAAGAACTTTTGTGAAGCAGGACTACATTCTGTATAAATGAGCCTGATCAAAAATTCATTGTCCTAACCTCTGGAGTATGGTTCTTGTGCCATTTTGTCTTGGGAAAATTTTCTTTGGAGGATGGCCCTCCATTATTTCAGAAGCTAGTATTTTTTTTAATTCAGTGTTAGTTTTAGCTATGCTAAAACTATTTGAGCTTTTTTTTTTTTTTTGATTGAACAAAATCCCCTCTGAAACAAATGACAGCTTTACTTCAATAGGTATGTTCAGGCCAGGCCCCAATTAATCAGCACTGACATTTACAAGAATCACTACTCTCTGCTATGCCAAAGGGCTTGGGTTCAACTCCCAGGAGCAGAGGATTTGGACCTATTTCATCATAAGGACTTCTTATGACTACTTTTCTCTGTCATGTAGCCCAATTTTTAATGGAAAAACACTATAGAGCAATAAGTATGTTTACAAAATAACAGAAAAATGTAACCTTCTGAAAAGAAAGTTCTCTCTATAGATTGTAAATGTCCACAAAACTATTTTCCTTTTTTTTTTTTTTTTTTTTTTTTTTTTTTTGTAACTGCATGTGCCTCTTCTGAACTGGTATTACAACTCCTGATGTAAAGTTTGTTTGAAACATGCCCATTTAAACTGGGGTCCATCCTGCAATGTTTTGCTCCATTGCAGTATTGTTTTTTCTCTTAATACTAAGGTGACCTCTAGAAGAGTAAAAACACATGCAGATTCCTTAATATCGTCTGAAGGGAAGCTAGAAACTACATCATGAAAAATTGATCATGTGAAAATGATATTTGACCTGCTGCAAACTGCAAACTATGCAGAGTATCTCTTGGAATAGTCCAAAGCCCAAAGCCCAAAACTATACTAGCAACTGTGCTAACAATTTAATAGTAAAAAATAAAACTAACAATTATCATCACAAATGGATAATGCCAGGTAGGAGATCTGCTCTCCAATTCTAGTTTTGCAAAGAAAACAGCCTTGTCTACAAAGGAGGAAATGGTTCATGACATTAACTTTCTTTTCTGAAGCCTTTGGGGAGGTTTCACAGGCTGCCTCCATGACCTGGACTATCGAAGAACTGGAGATCCCCAAAGGGAAAATCTCTCTGCAGATTTGGAGGTTTGAGCCTGGATTTTCTTCATTCTTGACTTTCACATACCTCTGTGATTCCATCAGCTGCCAAAACTTCATTCCCATCAGGAGGATTCATAAAAACTGCAGGCTGTCCAGGCTGCCAAATTCTGGGACAAATTGTTCCCTTCAGAGAACTTTTGGAAAGGACAGAAACACAGGACTGATAATTATATTATGAAATAATAAGAATAGTTTATTGGGTTTTTTGGGTCAACACGGGGAGAAGAAATTATAGTGATAAAATCTATCTATTGGAATTGCACCTTCTTCAAAAATCATCTCTAAAAGGCCAGGTATCCACAAAAGTCTGTGTGAAACATTAAAAGCCTTAGGGTTTAAGAAACATCTTTCTTTTGCACTCATATCCCAGCACATGGTACAAAATCCAGTGATACTGCAGATGCATCTTTGTTTGCAGCTGCTGATACGCTGTCAGCCAGACAATATATCCTGTAGGGTCTTGTAGTCTGAGCAAATTGTGCTGCAGCTGCAAAGTTCATTCCTGTTCATCTGGATGGGTTTTTAACAATGGTCTCTGCTCTCCCACTGCCCAAACAAAACTATCTATAAATGGAAAACTCCCTTCCTCTCCCTCCAAGGCCCTGAGGTAGCAGAATGAATGCAGCACACATGGTGCTAAGTGTCTCAGAGCTAAAACATGCTTAATACATGCAAATACCAACATTAACCATTATGAACAGGCATGATTTATGTGCCTGTCAGCAAGACATCAATCATGACTGCAGAGAGTCAGCAGCAGTATCAACAACAGTAGCAGGAGTGGAGGGTCAGAGCCAAGATGGGATGGTCCTTCCCAGCCACCCGGGGGGAAGAGAAAGATGGATGAAGTAGTAAGAATCCCCAAACAGTGTCTTTTAGGGAAAAGGATGCTAAATTTTAAACCATCTCTTGAGCCCAGTCAATGTCCAAGATTTCTTTTTTAGATCTATAAGAGAGAACCAGCAGGGACATTTGGAAATGCCATCGGAGAAGGGACCTGTACATATGAAAAAGAAGTCAGAGTTTTTAAACTGTGACATCAAAGGTATTTAAAGGGATCTTTTTGGGAGACATTTTTACTAGTGGGATCTGATTTACTTCCCTATGCAGATGGCAAGTGTATTTAACTGTGAAACTTTTCTTTACCACAAATTAGAGCCAAGAAACAAACTGCATCAGAGCTTTCTTTGTACAGATGATAGTATATAACCCAGAGAAAACACACTTAAGGCCATTCTGTGATAGCTAACTTTGGCTTCTGAGTAATCTAGAAAATACCAGTTCATGTTAAGAGCAGGGTTGGGAACTTGTTACACTTTGGATTTTTTTTAATTTTTTTTTTTTTTTAAGTTGGCAGGAGAAGGCTGAGCTAAGAGGAGATGTTGGCTGAGATGTTAGTGAAAACAATGATGTTTTATTTAGATATCTCAGGCTGTACTTGCAGTTGGCTGGAGACACTAGATAAAAGATAGTTAGATTTTACTAATAAACTGATAAGGATGGAAACTGACATCCCTGAAAAAAAAAAAATCTGTCAAGAACAAATAGAAATAATTCTGTCTGAATGTGTTAAGAACAACTGGTTTGGCATATTTGGTCCCAGTTGGGACATACAGCTGAAGTGTTAAAAAATGTCTCACAATTGCCTAAAAATGGATTGCCTGTCAAATTTACAGGCTCAGACAAATGCAGGTAACATCTCATCCCCAAACTGGGTGGACTATAGATCAAATGATGAATAAACCTTTTGAAAGCAAAGGCAAAACTACTACTAACAAGAACAAAGCCAAAAATGCATCCATTTTTTTTTCTGTCATGCATGGAACAAGGGGTTTTGCTAAAATATATCCTTTTTTGCATCTCCTCAGATCATCACCTCAGAGATATTGAGCAAGCTGATGAAATTTCTCAGCAAAAAAACACTAGAAATATCATAAATATATTGCAAGTTCAAAGAAATATAAAAAAATAAGTATGGAGAAAGGCAAAAGAATGTATTCATTACAAAGGAAGGAAAGAGAATCCAATTGAGGTTACATTTTCTGAGAGCACAAATATCCAAATTGTGCTTTAAACAGTTGACATCTTAAGAAATATGAGCAAGTGTAAATACCAGTATAAAGCAGGGGAAAAATCTATCACACAGTACAAAAGACCTAATAACACATGCTGTTGTGTGATGACAAATATTTTAAGAATTTTTTGCTTGTTTTCTTAATAAATATTGTAAACTGTTACAGACTTTCTGGGCTCTGCTGTAACCTTGTCAACTGTAGAGCATTTTATGGTATTGGTTGACAAAAATTAACAAAGTTCAATTGCACAGTTTAAGTATCTACTTCATATATACTTACCTGTAGTCCTTTAGGAGTCAAATTCATCCATGTAAATGCAAAACAAAGCTGACAATTTCTGTTTCTCCATTCTACAGCTGAACTTCTCTTGACTGAAGAAGCATGTGTGGATGATTACCAATGGAAATATTCAGGATTTCTAAAGCTGCAGGGAATTTTTACTCTGCAACACCTTTTGGTAACTTCTGTTTGTGTTTGTCTCTCTCATAGCCATACAGTTTTGATGGAAAGATTGATATTAATGGACAATTGGTGACATCTATTTGCAATTTTTTTTTCAGTTGTTAACTGCCTTCATTGTTAAGTTCACCTCATTTATAGTTTGATTTGGCCACAGGACTTTTGAGGCACAATTCTCTAAAAACAGAATTAGATGTGAAATCATTGCTTAAATAGTGCCCCGAGACATAGCATGTTATCAGCTCCAGACATGGAGGATAACTTTTATACTCTTTGTAAAATTCTCAACACATTGCTTTGCCTAACAGGAAGTTAACTCATGCTAAAATATGATTGCTAATTTATTGACTAATTATTTCTCCAGTTTTAATTAATATTTATTCCTAATATCTTTTTTCCCAAATCTTGCATAAATTGTCCATGTAATAAAATGTTTTCTGATTACAAACCAGTCATAACTGAAAAGCTGTTTCTTCTACTTTAAATATTAATGCTGCCTTTTTGTTTCAGACTTTCTGTATATATTAGTATTATTAAACAGCTCAATGGAGTTCAGTGAACTATTAAAATAAAATGCCCTTTTTTTTCAATCAATCCCCTCAAAAATTTTGTCCTGAGAATTGATTTTTAACCTAAATTAAATTACTTGTTTAAATCAGGAATAAAAAATGTATAAAAGAATTTCATTCAGCTCCTTGGACAACATTAAAATTGAAAGTTTGGTGGGGGTGGAGGTTTTTATGTATGCATAGCAAGATTTTCTGTTAGGTTTGATATTTGAAAGAGAAAGAAAGAACAAACATCGTATAAGATTTAAGCATTCAGTGAGTACCCACAGTTTTCCTTGACTTCATATCTACCACAAGTCAAAGAAACACCCAAGGATGCAATTCTACTGGACTGTGAGTTCCCAAGATTTTATAGCTGAATCACAGTTATAAATCTACCCATTGCTTCATTTCTCCTCTTCCCGTGTCCTTTTTGCTCTTTCATAAAACTGCCTTCCTCTGGAGTGTATTTGCATGTCACTGGAAAGGCCTGTCTCACAGGTTAGAAGTTAATTTTTAGGTTACAGTTATCCTAAGCACATCAATTACATCTTAAGAGTGACAAAAACTTGTCTTTTTTGTACAGTATTTCCAATATTATGCTGTGGTATTTCTAAATAGAGCAGCTAAATTAGTGCAATCAGTTGAGCTTTACTATCCAAAAGTAGAAATCCTATGGCAAAGCTACTAGTATAAACATGTCCTTCTCTTTGGTGATAAAAGATCCTCTGAAGACCTAAGCTGTCAGAAGATACAGAGATGAATCTGTCACGTGAAACAGAAATACGTGCAACTTGTAGGGAAAAAAATAGGTACTTTTGTATACAATGGATAACTCCCCTGCCACTTGCTTTGCATAAAGGCAACTGCTGAAGGCACCTGGGAAACACAAAGACTCTTTAAGAAGGCTTTGCTTATGCTTTGTTTTCATTACAGTAAAAAGCATTGTTCAAAATCTTTCATTTTAAACCACTCTGACAATTTCCCTCACACGTTTGGAGATTGAATCTAATGTGCTGAACACCTTTAACAAAAAGTTTTTCTCTTTACTCAGCATGTATGAACATTAACACTTGTCTATATTTAGAGGGGTTTTTTGTATAGACCAACTGATGTAAATATTGCAGAAAGCCTTTTGCAGTAAAGGTACTTTTTAACACCTTAACTCTTTTCTTTTCTTGTTAGATTAAGATCATAAAGAAAAAGGAAGGGTTTGTCAGTGTAACTGCAGCTGGAAAGGAAACAAACAAACAAATGCATATCTATATGTATACCAGTATCTCACTGTTGCTATTTTTAAGTATAGACAATACAGGTTAAAAGTAAAAGGATGACTAATAAGGGAAGATTTCTGTTCTCAGATACATCAATATAAAATTTGAGCACATAGCTCAGATGGCTCACATTGCTAGAGATGCTGTAGCTCTGGCAAGAGGCATCTTTATGAGGGAATTACAGTAACAAACCATTTAATTTGCCCAGTGTTGTGGAAGAGGTAAAATAGAGTTGGAAAATGCTCTTCATCATTATTTTTCCTTAAAATGTTTTTGGCCTCTTAAATCGTAAGCTCAGTATGACTGCAAAAGATTTGGGCATGGACCTCACTGTATTTTGAGAATCAAAAAAATCATAAGTAGAAGGGGATTGGGTGTTTCTGAGTGTGTTGGGGAGAAGGTGGCCTTGAAAATATCTTCTTATTCCAGATCTGTGTATGACTTTCAGAACATGTTCATAATCCTGGTCTGTGTACCTTGTGTAGTCAGGTAAGCTAAAACATCTGTGAAACACTCAAATATACCAGAAATTACAAATACATATCAAAATATCTTCAGAATAGCAATCAAAATCTCATGAGCACTTGTAAGAGACCACCTAGAAATATTTCCATAAAAACAGAATCTAATCTGTAGCAGAACCAACTGTACATGTGGACAGATCTTAGACGTTTCAGGTAACATCTGTAAACTAAAGAGTGCCAAGACCCTTGGGCTGGCCAAGTGGCACAGTTTGGCCACATCTGTGAAATTAAGGTTTTTTAGCTTAAATTTTAACTCCACCCAGATTGCCTCCTGGCAATGATCCCCCAGCAATGTTGACTCCTGCACATTATCTAGGAATGCTTGGGAAGGGGTTAGCTGGAGAGGGTCAAAGCCATTCCAGGGTCTGTGCTAACAATTTTACAGTGCAGAGTTTCAGTGTCTGGGAATGTTTCCAGGTAGTCTTTAACTTGCCATTATAGAAGCAGTTTCAGAACTCCAGAAGTTGAGCTCCTCAGCCAGATGTTATCTTGTAGCCACAGCTTGTGCCTGCCATGTTTTGGTTTCGGGAAATTCTTTTCCCACAGGCACCTGTTGTAAACAGGAGCATGTTATTATAAACTATCTTGTTTTTCTCCATTCTTTCCCAAAGGAGGGATTTCGCTTGATGGCCCTTTGGGGTGACCAATGGGCCAAAAGATCCCACCTCTTAGGTGGGCTCATTGTAAAAAAGTATATAAGGCAAGTTTGAAAAATAAAGTTTGAACTTCGAGTCTCACAGCCTTCTGAAAACCAGAGTCCGTGTCCTCATTTCGTGTCCCACAGCGACATTATCTGGCTACACCTCCTGCCATATTTCCTTTTCTAGTGTGGTTTGTCCTGTACTATTGGGAGGGGAGGGGAAGGAAAGGGAAAGGACAAGGGAGGGGAGGAAGTTTTTTTCTTCAAAGTTATTCACTTTGACATCATTACTGTGTGGACATCACAGTTGAAGAAATTCTGACATTTTCCACCTGTTCATATTAGTAATTGCACAGGAAAGGTAAGAGAATAATAGGACAAAAGACTGTCTCTCTTCAAGGTGGTAAGTATTTTTAAGGCTTTAGTATCATATAAATGAAAACCAGATATTTGTACCTATATATTAACAATGGATAAAATTAATAACAACAGCATCTTTTATGTCAAATATACTCACCTATGTAAAGCTCGAAAAAGTGTTACTTTCTTGCTTCAGATGACAGAAATTTCATCTTCATTATTGTTCACAGGAAATTCAGGGAGTTAAGTCCTTACACCAAGAAAGTTTAATGTTCTGCTGCTGGTGGTGATGTGTTTCACTTAGAAATGTTAGGAATACCTTTTTTCTTCAGTTTTTATATCTTAGTCTGGCTTTGCCTTCATAGGCAATCAAAGCAGAACACAATCTTAATGTTAGCTTTTTAAAATTTGACATTGAATAATATTGTCTAATTCTGAATGACTCCTAATGGACTTCTGAGAGAGGAAAGAAGGAGTGCAAAGTGATCTATCCAAGACAATCTCTAGACAAGAATCTCAGTGTGATGGGAAAAAAAAATACTTGCTTATTTCTAGCTTTTAAAGTGGGATGGCTGCCCGAACCAGTTAGTGGAAATAGTCCCTGATATTTTCAAACTCCAAGAGTGTGCCCAGTGATCATTTAGGGAAAATATGAAATTACCTAGGCAAACACATCAGGCACCACACTAGCAAGGAAATATGAGTGGTGAATAAATTTGTGTCCTGAAAATGCAATATGTCATGGTTTGATTTAGTAGAGGGGCATGGCTATTAAGAGTGATATGGTTTAGAATTTTCATAACGGAAGAGTTGCAGTGCAGAAAAGGAATGAAGTTCAAAGATGTAAATAAGGTGAGAGCACTGGTAACACAAGGAGTATTGTGATAAAACATATATCAGCCTTCAGTACGTAGTTACAGTAGGCTCATTTAATCAGATGATTAACATTACATCTTGCATTTCTAGTTGGGAATGACTTATACACAATGTTTAAAAATTCTTCAAACTCTAGATACCTGTTGTCCTCACCTTTCTTTTCTCCTCAGTACAAATATTGAATTTTTTGTGAAACAAAAACTTAACTACTGCAATCTAATGTTTTTAGAGCAAATTAAGATTAAAGCTAGTTTACCTTGTAATGCTAAACTCTAAAGTGCAGAATTTACTTCATAAACAATTATTTTTCTCATACAACAGGGCAGGATAAAGCATTCAATGTATTAGCTTTATGAGATTTTTTACTATCCTACTTATGAGAGAAAAGCCTTAACAGGTGGTACATGGTAGTCATACCAAGAGCTCACCAGCTAATAAGTGGTGAATGACTGGGAATATGCTCCACTACCACTCTAGTGTAAATCATGTGACTTGAAACTGTGTGTTTGAGAACATACAACTCATTACTCTAATACCAAAGTCATTCTATATCTCTAATTTATGTTTCCAAAACTTCAACTGGAAGTTGTATCTATGAGACTTGTAAATGGTGAGATAAAGCAATCGAGTCAGAAAAAAGGTTTGCAGCCAGTCAGAGGGATGGACAGGAGAGGCTGAAAAGTCAGACACAGACAGGAGTAATCCAGGACCGAAATTTCCAAGAGATGCATATTTTCAGTACTAATCTTAGAAAATCATAAAGAAAAAACAGATCTCTGTGAATAATCTGAACTGTTATACAGTATTTCCTGACTACTGACATGACTTGAATTATTCCTATTCATTTTCTGAAATAAATCTTCTAGTGCTGATCTGTGAAAACACCTAAAAGCAGATAAAATCTTGACATTCCCTGATCAGCCTCTCCACAGACAGTGCTGGTAGCTTTTTTTGGACTGGAAAGCCCACTCCCTAGTGAAGCTAAAAGCCATAGGCTTTAATGATGGGAGACCTCCTTCTGCACGGAGCCATCTGCCCGAGGCACGCTGAGCCTTAGGACTGTTTACCATAGATGGATCTACAATGCTCTACACAGTAAGATGCTGGCACAGTGTTCACAGTATGCTATGAACACTAGGAAGCCACAGCAATATTGGTCAGTCCTTCATAACTTCATTTCCCAAATGTTCGTAATTAAACAGTTTTTATTTAAGTAATCAGCATGAAATCCTTAGCTTTGTTTTTGCAACCGGTATTGTGTTTATGGAGCCAAATATTGAAAACTTTGATACTGAATACCTTGTATGTGTTAATTTTGGCAACCTTTAAAGATTCTGTAGATGCCTTGCTATGTTACCACCACCCACTCTTCAACCCCCCTGGCCATCAGTCCCTCCAAACCACAGAGACATGTTTCTCTTTTAATACTTTCTTGCAGTATTTCTCATGAAAATCACAGGGAATCGTGTGTGATTTCAGCAGAGTGAAACTTGATCTCAAAGTGTCTGTAGGACCAGAAGTTTTTAAAGAAAACATTTCTTAAATCTTGTGTTCACTGCTGCTTCAGCAGGCCAATTAGACTTGATGGGAATTCTAGAAAGCTGTCGCCAGGCATTGCAGCAGGAATAGCAAACAAGGCCCAAAGCAAATAAACGAATGGGTAAAGTGTGGCCATCCTCAGAACCTCCTTGCTGATGACCTTCTCCTCTGTGCGAAAGGATGCTGAAGGTACTGGATGAAGGGACTCCAGGTTAATTAGATTTGACATTAGTTAACAGCAGCAATTACTAGAGAGTAATTAATCAGGGAAAGTCTCCAAACAGAAGGAGAATAAATAAACGGGCGGTAACATTCTGATCCATTTACCCTGCTAGATAAGGATGTGCCCCAGGTGTCAGGCTGAGGTGGGACTAATCTGTCTTGCTCAGTTTCTCCCTGGAACTTGGGTGACTCTTCACACATCCATCTTCCTTCACATGGAGACAAACAAGCATTCACTAAGCCATTAATAGCACCATTCCTATAGAAACTCAGGATAGAAAAACATTAAAATTCCTCTGTCCTTCCCAGATTTTTTCTTTACTCCTCTCCTTTCTTAAAGAACTCTTCAACAAGGTTCTGAGAATGCAAATGACATCTCTTTCTACTTTCATTAATTAAAATAATTTCAATACCCTAGTAGCAGTGGTTTCTACATCCATGGCCAGCAGTTTCTCATTGCAGCCAATACCAAAAGGTTTCAGCTACTTAATTTGTAAAAGAGCAAGTTCCCTGGTTTTCATCCTCATCCAGGCCAATGGTGGCGGGTAACATGGAATATTCTAAAAAAATACAGTGAGCACCACAAGCTTATCTAGGAATCAGCCATGGCCTTACTACAAGCACAGGCAGTTGCATTGCCCAGAGGCAGCTCACTAGGTTGAGTTGTGATGCAGTTCCTGCTCCTCTGCACTGATCCCTGGGAGTCCTGTACCTGGCAGAGGTTATTTCCACTCCCATGTGCCAGCTCAGCTCTGCTGGCTGGGGCAGCATGGCAATCAGATACAAAGCTCAGAGCAGTCCCACTTACATGGACCAGGACTAACAACACAGAAGGTGCTTTCCCTGGCACAACCAGCTGAAAGATGTGAATACTCCTTGCAAGAGATGATTTCCAAGCCCTTTCTGCCTTAGTTATGAACTGAATTCCAGCCTCTCTGAGTTTATAGGGACAATTCTTCCCCCAGCATACTTTCGAATGTAGAAGGACAGAAGAGAGTTCAACAATTATCATACAATATTAAGGGCATAATATTCAGAGTCATATTGCATTTGGTTACTTTATTCAGTAAGACAGGCATTCTACAGGTATTGTTAAATTTATTGGGATTTCTCCATGAAGATGTCTTCATCTTCACCATAAATAAAAATCCATGAAATATTGATACAGAACCAAAATGCTGATACAGTATTCTAGTATTATGGACTATACAAATTTGATGTCATTCTGTGCAGTGCATATTTTTTTAAAAACATAGCTATTTAACCCTCTTAAATAACTACATAAAATCATAATTAAATAAATACCCCTTGATTGTTTAGCTTTTATATACCTGACAACATTTTTGTGGGGAAGAAGCAAACAAAATTTTAATTACAAAAGTATGGTTGTTTTCAAATGGTTTACTGAAAGAAGATAAGTTTATAAAACTCTGCAGAAGTCACTAAAGCCACTATGGAAAAGAAAAAAGGGATGCAAGGAAGAAAGAACTTAGATAAAAATAAACATAATAGACCAAGTTATGAAAATGAAGGGTAATACATCTAAATAACTGCACTGTGATTAGCAATTAGTTTTTGAACCTACTTTCTACCATCAAACTGAAAAAAAAAAGGCAAATAAAATAAGCAACGTAGATTTTTGGAAGATGAGAACACATCACACAGAAGGTCTGTGGGTGAAAATCTGGCTCCTCTGAAGCCAAAGGCAAAATTCCTATTGACTGCAGCAGTGCTGGAGTTTTCTCTAAGCACGTAAACTCCCACTGACCTGGAGTGCAGAAGCCAGCCTCTATTCCCTTTCGCCTTTCAGATTTTTTTCTTTCCTATGGCTTGTCATTATCAAAACTTAGATTGTGTGTTGAATGGTAACTCAGACAACACATAACAAAACAATGCAACACATGGAGGTTCAACAGTTGACCAGCATTCTCTGAGCTTAAACTATCTCCTGCCAAGAACTGCAACTGGGCAACCCCAAGGTTTGCTCGTGTTTAGAACAAGTGTAGAATTTGATTTGTATGCTGACACATCTTTATAACCTGGCAGAAGCAAAGAAAGGGAGTGCTAATCTGAAGATGGGGCAAGGTATTTGAAGCATTTAATTTGTCCTGGGATACTACTTAAATTATTTTGGCACTGCTGTTCAGTTTATCAGTGAAAGGAAATGGACAGCTCGAGGGGTTTGATTTCGATGGAAGTAAATGCTTCAAGTTACCAAGGTGATTACACTTTCCCTGGACTTTCTCTGTGACCATAGGTGCATCACTCAACCTTTTTGTGACTCAATTACTCATTTGTAGACAATTTATTATAGTTTATTTTAGATGAAAAAGTTCAACTCATATTGGTGGAGACGTGCAAGAGTGCGAAGCAGGGACAGCCCCTCTGGTTTGCAAAGGACATCACTGCATTTATGCAGAGCTGCATCGAGGGAAGAAGGTCTGGAGCAGCTTCAAAGAGGCACAGTCACAGCAAGGCATGAGCATGACTGTCCTCTTTATGGATTCCTGTCACTGTGTCTGCAGGGTGCTGATAGACACGGAGACTTTACTGACTTCCATTTCCATGAGAACAGGCATATTTGCCTCACTCCACTGCAAATGTTGACATGTCCTTAGGTTTAAGGAATGAATGATCAGAGATTCTAGGTGTAAAGCAATGTGAAACAGAGGGCTTGGAGGATTTGGGGGGGTGTATTTGTAAATACTGCAAGATGATTTTTTTTCCTACTTCATTTTAAGTGCATTGTAACACAAGAAAAATCAACGTTCCTTTTCCTACAGCAGTGTGAGTCGACACAAGGCACAAATACAAAGCTTGGTTTGTTGTTATTTAAACTTCTTTAATCCTGATTACTGGTGCTTGTGGAGAAGGGAGGCATAGTTGGAGAGAAGCCATACTCTTTCAAATTGATTAAAAACACCTTTTGAACAATAAATAACTTTAGCTGGCTGACCTCTAAAGCAAATGATACTGCAGTGTTCTGCAGTATAAAATAAGATTCCTTTTCCCAACACTTTTGAATGTTGGCTTGTCAAGTATTCCTTTTGACAAGCTTCCGCCTAAAAGTTCTGTTGTCAAACAAGTATGCTTCCAGTAGACTTTACAGGTTGAAAATATTCAAGAGAAAACAACGTATTTTTTGCTCAGTGTGGGTAATTTAAGTGCTGTTTGATCACATATAGATAACACTGGAGAAATTGTTGGCATTGTTTCTCGTCATCTGATAAAACAAGGCAATAAATTTTACTGCAAGTTGGCAGCAGGAAGAGCTGCTGCAGGTCAGGTTTGAGGTGAGCACTACTTTTATAAGTATTGAAGGAGACAGTGAAATTAAGTCAAATTGCAGGAGCTGGAGAAAGCAAAGAGCATAAAGCCAAGCATTTTAACCCAGGTTTTATCTTTTTTTTTTTTTTTTTTTGGTTTGTCATTTTTGGTTTGGGTGGTTTTTTTGTTTTGTTTTGTTTTCCTCTGCAGAACTGACTGGCTTATAAATTGGTGCCATAGACATTCAATCCACAACATCTGTCAGTCATTTAAAAAAATGTAATAGTTCAGAAAAGCTCAAAAAAGTACGCGGGGTAGCAAGAAAGTGACATAAATGAGCAAGGAAAAAGGCATCTGGTATGAAGACACATTAGTTTGCTCTTTGAGAGGATCTCACTCTGCAGGGATCTCACTTGCTTGTAAAGCTTGGCTGCCTAAATGAAGAGTCTACGAATGAAAAATATTGTTATTTTCACAAATGTCACCAGGCTGCAAGTGCTTGCCTACTGTTAACCCAGCTGTCCACCCAGCTCTTCTTGCTTCTTCCTTTCTATTTTTTTTTCCAGCTAAACATAAACTGATATAAAAGGTCTTCTCAGAAAAAAAGATTTTATGTTATTTCCTCTCAGTCCCAATGTATCACGTTTCTAACTGTTTTCCTCAAGGTCTGAGAGGACAGTATAGCTCAGCTCTTCTCCAGCAAAAAGCCTTTGTATTTCTCCACAGATAACCCTTTAGCAAACAGTTTTTATCACCATATGTGCTGCAATTTAAGGTGAAGGAAAGAAGTTGCATTTATGCTTTTTATGAATTTCAAATTTCATATGAAAGCATCAGTCTCAAGTTCAAAGTCTTGAGTTCAGTATAACCTCCTCTCTCTCAGCTACAGCTGAAAACTTTGGAGCTGCAAATGTCCTCCATGGGTTACCAGGTTCCATTGCAGTTTACAAAGAAAACACAAACATCATTAAAGCAAAGCATTTTCTTCAAAACTGTTTATTCAAGCTCCCAAGAGTCCTTTACAAGACGTGGCAGAGAATCTAAATTTCAAAGTCAAAGCATATGAATTCTAACCTAAGCATTCAAGTGCTGCAATAGGCCCATTTCTTCTTGTAAGAAATGCTATTTCACAGATATTGGAAAGTTTATTTTGCCTTTTGAAAGGATGCAACACATTAAAAGTTAGCTAGGAACTTAAATCTGGTGTCAGCTTCTGCCTGTGGTACATGAACCAGTAATGAATCAAGTCCAGAAATCTTAAGAGCTAATCCATTATTGCACATAAGTTGCATCTTCATATCCTGCAGTGACAGAGGTCATTTGCAGAGAAAAAGTAACTAAAAAGAAGGCATATCTCTAATTGTGACAAACTGTCTGAATTTATCTTCTTTTCACGATCTCAGAGAATTTGTAAATTCAAGTAAATGTGATGCATCTTAGAGAGCAACACTACAGAAACTGGGGCATCCTTTTGCTTACCCCCTCATGTAGACTCTGGAACTTTTCAGTACTTGACATAAACACAGGCTTCTTTTAAGTTATGTAACTTCTTTTATAGGCCACTGGAGCATTTGAGATAGACACTCTGAAACCTGTTTAATTGCATTAACAATTAATTAATTTTATTGTATTAATTGCATTAAACTTTCAGCAGAACAGAACTATCATTTACAAAGAGATAACATTTTATGCCAGCACAGTAATTTTTTATGAACAGATGAACATTCCAGAAGGTTTAAAACCCACTATTGTAATTCATAATTTTATCTAGCATTACACAGGATTTGCATCCCTCCTCTTAATAAAATGCAAAAGATCAGAATCCTGGAGGTTCAGGTGTGCAGTTTATTACACTGGGAATGCCCACGACACAAGAACAGTCTTCTGAAAGTTCCTTAACACAAGCTTAGATTTTGCCTTATGAAAAGAGAGAAAGAGAGAAAGAGAAAGAGAGACACAGACAGACAGAAAGACAGACAGAAAGAAAGAGAGAAAGAGGGAAAGAGAGAGAGAGAGAAATAGAGAAAGAGGGAGAGAGAGAGAGAGAAAGAGAGAAAGAGAGAGAAAGAGAGAGAGAGAGAGAGAGAGAGAGAAAGAAAGAAAGAAAGAAAGAAAGAAAGAAAGAAAGAAAGAAAGAAAGAAAGAAAGAGAAAATCTATCTTACTAATTTTGTTTTTCATACAATGCTCAGAAAAGTAAAGAATTATTTCTCCTTTTTCATTATTATTTTGGATGAATTCTCAGTTCACTTTAAAGATGTACATTACAATCCACAATACTTAAAGTCTTGAGTTTAGTTTTAATTTGTTTGTTTGTTTGTTTGTTTGTTTTTTGTCAACATAACAAATTTCGGTGAAAAATAGAAATACTTTTTGATTTATTTTTTTCTAAATTAAAATATTTCAAATCATTGTTTATAGAATGTTTGGGTTTATACAGAAATTCTGTGCCTCTTAAAAAGTGACATTTATTTCTGTCTGAACACTTGCAAGTCTAGTCAAAGTTCTGATATTCTGGTAAAATATCAGGTCTGATATTCTGTCCCTTCAGGGACATTTAAATGAAAATACCATATAAATCACTGCTATTTCAGCCAGCTTAAATCTGCTCTTTCTTGAGCTAGAATCTGTTTCCTAGTACATCTGAGGTTATTATTCCTTCAGCCACGACTCCTGTATCAGTACCAGAATAAAAAAAGTTTCATACATCATTTGTAGAAGAAAATCACTTTACTTTATTCTGCAGTGTTAATTGGAGTTAACTCTAATTTGAATATGAAAAAAAATAGTCATTGTAATAGCTCTAAGTAGTGGGTATTCACATCCATCTCCAATTCTGTTGTCATCTACAACGCCTGATAAATAGAAGTAAACAAATGATTTATTAAGATGAGTTTATTCAGTGGTTTTATCCACTTTCTATTCTCAAGCTGTGACTCAGTCACTTTAAAAAAAGGAGAATGGGCATTTTTTTTATAGTTGGTTTTAATGACTGGAGGTTGTTTGTGTAACCCTTGAGAAACTGGCACTTTCAGAGTGATCAATCTGTTGTCCAGTGACCCCATGGTGAAGCCTTAGCCCAAGGTCAGTGGGACCAGGAGGGCTGCCAAGAGCTCAGCCACTTCCCTGGGATGGGGGAAGCACCCAGAGAGGCAGCCCTGCTTCTCAGGAACAAAGACAGCAGGGTTTCCATCTTTGCCTCAGTGTTATTTTTATACTACCAACAGCAAGGAAAAGCAGCGTGCTTAAGTCTTTGGGGGCTTCACCCCTTCCTGCTCAAAGGGTTTTCTAGGTGGCACAGTGATGTTTTAAATGACAAATGTGGTACTCCTTTTCTAACTGATATATAAGTTCAAATTGTACCATTCTAGTACAACAAAACTGACCTTTCTAGGTTAGACACTGTTCAACCTATATAAAAATACTTACACTGAGAAATTTATTATCAGTATATAAGGACTTTGCCATGGTAAAACTGTCATTTCAGCAATGTATAGTTTTGTCTTTTTGAGTATGCCACAAAAAAAAAAAACAAAAACAAAAACAAAAACAAAAACAAAAACAAAAACAAAAACAAAAACAAAAAAAAAAAAACAACCCTGTTTGAATAGCTCAAACTCTCTAACTTAACCATTTCTCAATATTGTAAATAAAGATAGTCAGAAAAAAAAGATGAGGAAGGAAGGAAGGAAGGAAGGAAGGAAGGAAGGAAGGAAGGAAGGAAGGAAGGAAGGAAGGAAGGAAGGAAGGAAGGAAGGAAGGAAGGAAGGAAGGAAATTTTCTAGGCCAGTTAAATATGCTTTCCAAAGAATAATTTTAACAAGATTTTACAGCTAAAAACAAATTTTAAAATAAGTAGCAGTGAGAAAAAATCTTTTGGAAAATAACAAAATCAGTTGGTTTGATCTTAGCAAAATAGCTCTGTATATTTCCTTTATAAACCATTTCACTAAAACTTTTCCCTCTGTAGAAGAAGTTCTTGGTGAATCAGCAATTTTCCAGTGCAAATATATTCTGTGGGAAAATTTCCAAAAGCTCTGGTTGTAAATATTATCAATTTTATGGTACCTGTATAAAAGAGCAAGCAGTAAGTGAGAATATATGTATAAATATAAGTAATGTAATCTTGCTTTAATTCAGGATTTTGAGACAAAATGAGTCCTTTACTATTTTTTAATAGAGAATATATGTTAAATTCATGTACATTATATTCTGTTATCTATTAACATTTTTGCATACATCTTCTTTCAATAAAAAATGTTTATGCATTTCTGGGACCCAAGTTCTGCTACTTGTTTATAAAAGTGTTATCAAAATATTGGTCCACATTTCCTGTGTTATGAAGTTGAGACTCCTCTGTTCACACAAGCACACACATGCACAATGGTGAGTTCAGCAGTGAACCTCTGAACATCTATACAATGAAAACTGAAAGCACACTGAGATTTACTTAGGCAAAGTTTTTATGTGGGAGCTAGTAGGAATCATAACAATGTTGGTCAAAAGAAAACAGCTCACAAGAAAAATAAATGGCTTGAAATGTATTTGAATACTTGATTTTTTTTAAGCAATACTTTAACCTGAAGAAAAGAAGCAATGCATCATTTTTTTTTCCCCACAAATTGATCATCCAATTACAAAGAGCACCACCACATTTCTTCTCAAAGACCCTTGCATGCCCTGCACAGAGCAGTGAGCAAATTTAATTCTCTACCAAACTGGAAGTACCTGACCAACTCCCTCCCACATCTCCAGTCCCATGAGATTTCTGCTGTCTCTGTTATTCTCCATTTTGTTAATCCTTTAAACATAAAAATAGAAATGAGGAAACAAGCCTAAAGCTGTGAGGAAAACAGGGGGGAAAGGGGAGGACTTAACAGGTTTTTGAGCCATACACATCTTAGCACATGGTTCACATTACAGGCCAGTGTGCTCAGGGTAGACCACCACACCACACAGGTGGGAGTGTGAGTCTGGGAGCCATTGAAGTTGGAACAGTGAGAATTTTCCCAGTGTATCACAATTACAGAAACATCTGTGCTAAACAACTTTGTGCCAATCTGATCTGAAAATTTGGTGTTCAGCAGCCCCCAACATTTCTAATTTCTTACTTGCTGTGGGGTGGTCTCATGTGATACATGGTCATCACTGGTTTCAGAGCTATGAAATGGGTTCTTTTTCCCTCCTTCCTTTTATGTGTGTGCTTACCAATTCAGAAGACTTTCTGTTTTCATATATAGCATAATATGTACTTAAAGATAAGTAAAAATTAGGTTAAATACATATATAAACAAGGGAAAGTTCTTGTGCTGGATTAAACATATTAAACAGCTAAAAATATTAATTCCAGGTTTAGAAGCAAAAATGTAATTCAAAACTGATCTAGTATTGCCTAAGGAAGTGAATATGGGAATGAAGGTAAAAATTAACCACTTTTTAAAGATAATTTTCCACATTTTATAAAAGGTCAGAGAGTGACCTCTGTGCCACCTAGGGTACTTTTAGCATACAATAAATAGTACTAACAAGACTGCAGCAATTTCCACCTGGAATGTGGCAGAAATGAGAAGAAAACGTCTCTGAGATTCAGTATTCAGAGAAACTGCTCCTAATTGTGTGATGTATACACAGCTCCCTCACATGTCACCTGTCCCCTCTCACTTCTGTTAAGTGGCATGGCCAAATCTTGATATTATTGTAAATGAAAAAAGATCATTTAAAAAACTGCTGAATTCAACCAATAAATTATGTGTAACTGATATTGATTTTAGAGAATCTGATCTGGGATTTGTCTCATTCACTTTAGCAGCTTAAGGGTTAGGTGCCTGCAGCAATATATGAACATCTCTCCAAAACTCAAAGAATCAGAAAGGTACCTTCAGAGCACAGTCTATCCTGTATCACCACCATTGTCTGGAAACTGGGGTGCATCATCATCCAAAAAGACTCATATCTATTTCTCCACTGCCTACACAATATACTTTAGTAAGCAATTTAAACCAAATGCCTAATATTTGAACAGTTAAAATCAGGTGTTAAGGATTCCACTGTCAATGATGTTGTTGGGTCAGAATTTATAGCTGTGACAAGTTTCTTTGAGGCATTTTTCAGCTTCTCCTCCAAACCTGTTCTTTACTGTGCTGGTCCTTAGCTGACAGGTGGCTAGCAAAGCCCACAGGCTGTTGGGATTAACCCTGATCTTTTCCATCTACAGACAACCAGTACAATTTTGCTCAATGATAGATGGATGAAGACGAGAATAGCTTTTCTAAAAATCTTTATTTTTCTTAAATAAGTGATGCTGAGAATATATCTGGGGTAAAATCAAACTATTTGGCTTGCTTGCTTAACATTCCTCTCAAAAAAGGGATCTGATTATTTGCACTGTATTTACAATTACATATTCAGTCAAATTGAATCCAGATGTCAATAAATGCCCAAATACAGAGTCAACAAGAAAAAGGTAGCAGAAGCAGAAAATTGTACAACTGGTGATCACTGACCATTCAATCAAAACTTAAGCTAAATTTCTGTTCTTAGTTTAGAGTATATGCAAAATCCATGCAGTAATTAAACTCTGAAAGTTTTAAAATGTGACCTACTAAGATGAATCCATCCATACTTTTAACAGAGGCGTTTCAGTAATGTTGGATATTCTGTGTGTCAAAGACTTGTTTGCCTTTCAAGTTTTAGGAAGGCAAAACCTCTGTTTAACCCAAATTTTTCTACTGTTTCTCACTCACTGCACAATTAGTTCCCTGAGCAACAGCTCATAGCTACATGTAAGAAATATACTCCATGCAAAAAGAGCTGAGATGCCAAAGATTCCCATTCTGGTAAAAATGTAGCCGATGTTTACCAAACCAGTTCATCTCAAAAGAGGTCATTTCTATAACGAGTTATGTGCCAGATTTTCTGCACATGAAAATGACCACAAGTCCCGTTTTTCCTATTGACATTTCCCCATTTGCAGCAAAAAAAAGTATTCAGCTCTTCATCCTCCTGCTCAGGCTATCTTAATGAGGGCTGTTCTTAAAAGACAGACTTTTTGAGTTATTCTTTTTATGGGGAAAATAATGGCTTTTTTGTGGGATTGTTTTGAGTTTTGAGTTTTGTAGTTTTGTTATTCTCAAGAATTGCTGGAACATTTTTTACATAGATTTTCACCAAAAAAAATCACTTACAGACAGGAACTACGAATACAAATGTTGGAAATGGATAATGATCAACTAAGAAAACTATGAGTGAATTAAAGAGCGGATAGAATGGAAGAGTTATGCAACTTTAATTATATTTGCCATTGCTCTTCCAGCTATCAGCATTCCTAAGTAAAAGTAAGTTATGAATCTTTTTAACATTAATTTATATTATTGCTTCACATTATTACCCTTTGGCTCAATGATATAAAAAATAAATACAGACAAACCAGTTTGTGTCTGAAATATTGGTTATTTCAAAGTAGCATGTTACTAATCCAAGAATATTGAGCCAATAAGGAAATTAATTTGTTATTTAGAGTCATTAGATTCACAATATCCATTTTGGCTAATAAACATTCTGGAAATGTTCTAAAGGATTTTTAGGATACAATACACAAAATGGGACATAGCAGCAAATTGAATGAAAGACGGTAGGAAGATGTACAAAAGAATAAATGAAATCTAAATGTGCTTTAAAGCTAACTTCTCATCCCTTTGTATCTTACATTCTAATTTATAGGATTAACTTGAAGCTAAAAAACAGCATGAAATGCACATCCATGCACCCATGGCAGCAGAATTGAAACTAGATAGTCTTTATGGTCCCTTACAATCCAAAATATTCTCTGTTTCTATGATTATGTGAAATGTAAATTCTAGATAAAAGAAATCTGTTTTAAAAAAATGTGGAAAAAAATAATTATCAAGAAGACCAAGAAGAACAGGGTTTTTTATCCTTTCCCTATGTAAGGGTACAGTTGGATTTCTTTCTATAGTTTCAAGAACAACAAACAGTCAAACTTATATAGAGCACTGTAGGGTGTTCCCTCACCTCACTCAGTGTAAACACACAGTCAGTGAAATTGCTGTAGGGTAAAAACAGAGTTGCAGGCAGATGAGAAAGACTCCAAAGCTGCAGAAAGATTCACTCATGCAACCTTCAGTGCAGAATCGAAGCTCAAAACAATGGCAATATAAATTGTTGCTGGGGAGGGGAAGTGAAAAAAAAAAAGAGAAAATAAAAAAAAAAAAAAAAAGAAAGAAAATAATAAAAAAAAGAGAAGGAAAAAACCAGAAGGAAATAAAAAGAAGAAAGAGAAGAAAAAATAAAAGGAAAGGGCGGAAAAAAGAGCAGATAGTGTGATTGCATCTCCTCGAGTAAATACTGGAGGCCAGTCTGTGGCAGGGGGCCAAAAGGACGTGGCATGACTCACACTCTCACCACATCAGCATTGCTGCAGCCAGATCGCTCAGGCAGCTCCCCAGAACTAGCCAGGCACTGTGCAAGGAGCTGCTTGCTGTCCAGGGCTGAAACCATGCCCAAAACCATGCCCAAAATTGTGCTCACAATTTAACAGCACGCCCTGGCCATGTTCCACTCACCAGTACTGACACTGCCACAGGGAACTCATTTGAGGAGGGGTGTTGGAGGAAGCCTTGTGCAGAGAACACCAATGCTGTGACTGTATGGGGAGTTTTGCCTGTGAGTTTTTGTTCTTCAGCTGAAAGGCCAACTTCCAGGGCAAAGCTGAACACATTTCAATAGAAGATCAAGTCTCACAAAGGGTTGCCCAAGTTCTTACTGCCTAATAAAGAGTCAGCAAATTTATGTTGTAGTAAAAACAATTGGGAGTAAAATTTCTTTAAAAAAATACTCCATTCATCTGACTACAAAGTGAGTTGCAATAAATACAGTATTGAGAAACAGAGCAGCTTAGCAGGGTTTTAAGTAGTCTCTGCATTCTCGCTGCTGCTCCCACACATGCACACACACACAGGCTGCCACACTCTCCTCTCGTGCTGCTAAAAGCAAACAGTGGATATGATGGACAAACATTGCAAGCACAGATGTGTCCATTATAACCAGCGTGAGCCATGCTCATGAGGAGTGCTGTCACTTCTGAAAATCCAAGTGTGTCCGGCTGCGAAAAGGCAGTGGGGTGTGAGAACAAAAGAAAGAGATGTTGTGATTAAGACAGGGCTAATGGTTCATTAACAATATCCAAGGCCTGGCTCTACAGCTTAGAAGTTAAGGACATATTTCAAAATTACCTTTTTCCTTTTTTTCTTCTTGTTGTTGCTGCTCATTTCTTTTCTCTGTCTTTTGAAAAGGATTTGTAGCTTCCTTTCTTGTCCTTTTGTCTTATGCCTCCTAAAATATGAAGCAAATGAAAACATAGATGTAGTGAAAACAATATTTTTTTTTTCTTTCTGATCTCTTTTCAACTCTCTCTATGATGTGTGAGTCTAAGGCCAGGATGGGGGGGAGAGGCTGCATTCCCTGTTTCAGTGATGGTCCTACCCCAGCTGTTAGGGGTCCCGCCTGGCAATCTGAGGGCTTGTGTCTGTGCTGGTAAATGAAGGAGGCCAGTGAGTGGTCTCTGGTGCAGTAGGGCTGCTGTCAGATGTCCAGGGACAGGTCACAAATTAGCATGTGCCAAAAGCCTTGGGTCAGCCAGGTTTTGGAACAGGTTGCCAAGACAAGTTGTGCAGTATCCATGCTTGGAGGTTTTCAATCCTATCACAGAATCATAGAATAGTTTGTCTTGAAAGGGACCTTAAAGACCATCTCACTCCAACCTCCTGGCATAGGCAGGGAGACCTTTGACTAGACCATGTTGCTCAGAACATCATCCAACCTGGCCTTGAACACTTCCAGGATGGGGCATTCACAGCTCCTCTGGCTAACCTGTCCATGTGCCTCATTACTCTCACAGAAAAGAACTTTTCCTAAAATCTAAACTAAACCTGTCCTCTGTGAGGTAGAGAGCTGAGGTGGCTTTCCTGTGAAAGTTCTTGTTTCAACCCATAAATAGAATAAACAATTTAATCAACTACATATAAATCACTAAAATTTGGTGAGAAGTATTGCACTCTTGCATCCTGTCCTTTCTTTTGCCTACTGAGATTCAAACTTTCCAGTGATCATGTCCTGGGATGCTCCTGGAGGCCAAGGGACATCCAGAGGATACCTTGTGCAGATAGCTGTTATAAGATACATGGGTAATGCTTGTATTACCAAATAAATTGAGAAGAAGGTGCTAGCTAAAGCAGTGAGCAGCAATTGCCTGTACTCTTTAGCTGTTAACATCCTCTCTATCATGGCTGTAGCTCCTGCCAGATGCCAATCTCAGACACAAATCTTGGCAACATTTGGAGACTACCTTTTTTGGGCAAAGACAGAAAGCCAAACTGTGTGATTGCAGGCAGTGCTGTCCTGCAGATTGGAGAAAATCTGTAACAGGCAGTCCTGCTGCCCTAACCATAGCCAGTGGACAGTCCTGAGCAAAACTGGTAGGAGTGTAATCCTTTCATGATCACCACACTTCAGTTTATAAAACCTGTTTTATTTTCCTAATAACTAAATGACCTTCCTGTGTTAGCTTCATGACTGGAGATTAATACACTCTGGGATCACTGCCCAGTCACTTCTGCCAACACAGGAGCCATTCCAGGAGACATGTTCCTCCGACTCCCTGGTTAGATTTCAGTATATTGCAATTTTCCATTTGTAGATTATAATTTTTTCCAGCCCATGGTGTTCTGCTAACGTGCTAGATCTCTTGGAAAGTAGAATCAGCAGCACTTTCCCATGCTAATTTATCTGTCACTGTGGCAGTATCTAAATGTCCACTTGAAATCTCCCTGGATAAATAAATCTTCACCTATTGTAGTGAACTGTGCAGTAATTTGTTCTTTACATCATCCTGCTTTAGATGTTTAGCAGTAAAACTGATTATTAGAGAAAAAAATCTGTTGTGAAACTGTACAGTACATATTCAGCATCAAAAAACTGATCACAAATGTGAACAATGCATCATTATGAGTCTGATCTTGCCAATCCTTCATATATTTTCAACTTCAAGTTCCTGTGGGAATGCCTACAAGTTTATTTTAAGACACAAATTAATAACAGATACAGGCAGCAAATATACAGGCCCTTCCCAGGCATGACTGGAGGCCACCACCACCCTCTCAGCTGAGCAGATCCCTTTAAACTGTTAAGATGACACTGCTCAGTTTAAAGCAAGAAAACCATGAAGTGGTACAATGGGTTAGAATCTCTCTAGGGTTGCCTGGATATGAGGCAGAGGCCTTCTGAACATACTTCCCTACCCCTGTTCTATTCCAGATGCCTTTTTACCAAATATATGGGTATCCATATTAGTGGATCAGACAATTTTGGGATGATAACAGAATGGAAATCCTTCAAAATTAGCATCTTAATCAACACCTCAGAAACCATTCACTTCAATTGCAGTAATGATGCTAATTTTAACTAAATTATTCATAGAAGAGGTCATGATATGTGGATCTTTAAATTTCTCTTGCCAATATTAGCATGCAGTTCTCCTTTCTTTTATATGAGTGCCTCACTGATATGGTGAGAAAGTACTACCCTGCCAGTGTAAGGAGCTGTGGCTGACATTGCCCTGGCTTAGAAATAAAACTGGCTGTGACTCTCTGGGCTGCCTGCATTGATGCACCATTGTAAGCCTGCAAGAACTGCTCTATTCAGACCAGCAGTAGCACAGGTGTGCCCCAGGACAAAACAAGGTACATGGGACAGGGACAGCAGCACTGGTCTGCACACCAGGAGGATGTCAGGATCCTGGGGTGGTTTTTCAGGATGGGTTCACCACTTGTCCTCCCTCCAGGGGGATATCTTCTGCTAATGAGCCATTAAGGCTCACCAATGACATGACACATTCCATTATCCCATTGTGAGATGCTCCACCCAGTGGGGGGAGCCAACCATTCCTACCTGGATAAAAACTGAGACGTAGGAACATGAGGTATCTGGTTCCACTGGATTCCTGGAGGAAGACTGGACCCTTCTCACCATCACTGGACCCTTTTCTCTCAGGATTATCTCTACTCCAACAGAATCAAATCTGCCACTTCAGGAGGACTTATTGTGAACTGCTTCCAACACCCTGACCAACAGGGTTGTAGCTCTGTCAGGGTTTCTAGGATTTTTTGTTTGTTTGCTTGTTTTTTCGTACTACTACATTTGTATTGTTAATGTTCCTAGTAAAGAACTGTTATTCTTATTCCCAAATCTTTGCCTGAAAGCCCTTAATTGCAAAATCATAATAATTTGGAGGGGGTGGGGGGTTTACATTCTCCATTCCAAGGGAAACTCCAGCTTTCCCTGTCGGATACCTGTCTTTCCAAACCAAGACAGATTACATCCTTTGGGGACCACAAAGAAGATATGGAGGTCGGAATCAGGAGACAAGGAACTACTTCTGAGGGCAGTCCTCAAACAAACTCTATTTAAAAAATACCTGGTTTATTTCACAGACTGCCTCCCACCACTGGTAAGCAAACCAGAGCACCAATCCCATGGATGCTCAGCTACAAATCAAGGGCAGATCTTGCTGCCAGAATGGGGACTGACATGAGTGACATTAAACATGTGCATACAGTTTGGGTGCTACTGTGATATGCATAATAAATAATAGCATGCATAAAAAGAGACCTACCTTTTAGCAGTCATATCCCATCTATATTTGTAAATCCACAGCCATAAATGTTATAAATATAGCTGAAATTGCCCAATGTATATTCAATGCAGATATGCCAGGATGCCATAAAACACGCAGAAAAATGTGAATTGATTACATAAGCAGCTTTTTTAATGAATAAGGTCTATAGATTTTATAGTGTTCCTCTCTCTTAAATCTTGTAAAATACATGGAAGTCTTAATTATATCTGAAGATATGTGAACTATGTTGGCCTTTGATTTTATAATACAATATGCAATTCCTGCTCACATAATAAACCAATAAATTCAGTATTTGTAATAAATGAGTTTAAGTTTATAAGACTATCAAAATACCTCCTGGCTCCTGTTAATGTTTAGGAAACATTTCAGAAATGTTTCAGGTTCCTGGCTGGTAGAATTGCCTCACTTTCTGCTGAGCTTCTCTTGATCCAAAGTCTTGAAGTAATCAACAGTTATATGTACTATAAGAGTAACACACATGCAAATGTTGTGTATGTAGCTGAGAGAGGTATAGAAGGAATGGGAGAAAAGCAGAAGTAGTAGATTGTGTGTAAGTACTTCCTCCAGTAAGAGGTTTGAATCCAAGAGGCCCATCCTGAGCCAGTTATAAATCACATTTTGCTTCAGAAGGTATGAAAGAGATGGGCTGCATTTCAAGCAGTACCCTCAGATGCCTGCAGGCCCTGGCCATGGACATTGAGTTTTCTAGTGTACAGCCAGCTGGTGAAATTCATGCAGAACTACAGTCATGTGCTTGGCTTTGCAGCCTCGTGTTGGGACTTCAGCTCTTGGTTTTTGGTCAAACTCAATCAGCAGTCATGTGAAATGCGTTCCACTTCTCAACACGGAGATAATTAATGTCTGGCTCACATCAAAAGGAGCCAAGAATCAGGTGCTGTAGCTGAATATAGTTTAAAAATGTTGCCTCTCGTTCTGTGAGTTGATGCCCCTCGATGTGGCTCCTGCAACTGCAAAGATCCAAACCCAGAGTTGGAAGAAAAGACAGTAAAGGAGATGTGACCTGTCTGCTTGTCTTACCAGGTGATATATGTAAAAGGAAGAGGCATCTGATTCTGCTTTTAAAACTCAAATTTAGAGCATGTATTAACATAATCTTGTAATGTTTTGTGACAGAAAAACAGTAAAATTTTCTTGTCAAAATACTAAATACCACATAAAGGAGTTACAGATGCTGTATTTAGGTAGATTAGCTAAATCATGGCATAAACTATAGTTCCTTGAAATTTTATCCCCAAGGCAAAACAAAAATATTCAATGATTGGGGTTTTTTGTTGTTTGTTGGTTTTTGTTATTAAACAAAACTTTGAAAATATCTTGCTTATAAAGTGTTATACCTTCTAAATTATGCTGCCTTTTGGCTAGGTACATGGTTTCAGTTGAAGTTCACACCACAGCCTGGACATGTTAATTTAGGGTAGGCGTCTACTCAGTCAGCTGTTCAGAAGAACAATATAGAAATATCCATTCAGGTCCTTTCATTCCCTGGAAGCCTAAGGAACATTTTGGATATTGCCTTTCAGAACTAAAGCTGGTCAGCTTGTGGTAGCATTTTCTCATTTCAGTTTTTGCAGGTCCAAACCACAACGATCCACAAGGGGATTAAAGCACATATTAATGAGCTTTTTAGCCCCTGTAGATTTTTCCTTCTAATTTGCCAGAATTTTATGTACCCCTTTCCTGACCCTAGAAGTGATATTTTCTTCCATCTGGAATGATTGTTTCATGTTAATATGTTGGTTTGAATATAAAACATAAGAATGTTGGTTAGCACAAAAACTAATGAAGGCTCTGGGGTTTTTAGCTTTTTGGCTTTATTTATTTTTTTCCTTAAAGAAACATTACTCACTTATTCAGGCCAAGAATGTAAGGCTTCAAGTGTTATTCATGCAAATCTAATGTAAAACACAAACATCAGGCAGTAAATCCATATTTAGGCACCTAAATAAGCAGCCTGATTTGACACATTAGCATTCTGGTAAAGCCCTATATTTTATTTTGTGACCCCTGTCATCTGAATTCAGTCAGTCTTATTAAAAATTCAAGCTCCATCTCATAGGAGGGACCAGTGTACTAACTGCTATAACCACCGTTATGACAATTAGACTGGAATAAGATCCCAGAGAACATTAGAATTGGACAAACAAACAACATTTTATTTGGGTCTTTCATCTTCTAAATGACCATTGTAAAATGGAACCATACTTGTCCAGGCTGGCTTTTCATACAGTGGAAATGTATGAAAACATTATCTTTTGCATACTTAAGATGCAACTTATCTCATAGAGGGCCTGGTAGCCAAGTATATTTTTGAGGTCAGAGCTTTCTTGTAATGTTCTCTTGCTGAAAATTTCAATTTGTTCCATTTTTTAAAGTTTTCTTTATTTGGTTGGGGTTTTTATTTTGTTTTCTTCCTTGTCTTGTACTCATTACAAAATAAAAGTGTGAGTCTTCTCTTGAGGTAATGTAAAATCAGTAATCATTGGGCCCACTGAATTCTTAACTAAGCAGTTCTGCAAGAACAAGAAGGAAAAAAATACTCAAATGGTAAACACAGAAGTGCTGAAGTAGATACCCATATACGGTAAAACATATGAGTTAAATACTGAAATATTTGGCAGAAACACATGACAAGAATCCCTGTCCAGAGCCAAAGCCTCATAGACAAAGGGCAGAATTTACCACAGGCTTCCCTATCTCAGCTGCACGCAAGGCACGTTTCTTTTTGGATGCATCTGGACCATCATCCATTATGCATTCCATATGACACACATCTCAATGGGGTTTGCTTCACCTGCTTTCATGAAATGAACCTTATTCTTCTTGCTCTCATATAATAAGAACATTTGCTACTGAATATTAAAACGTGGGAAACATGTGGCAGACATCTGTGGTGTGCTGCCATTGCACTTGACTTGCACAACAAAGCGAGCCATCTCACCTTCCAAAATCAACCCTGCCCCCTTCAAAATACATCTTATTTCACAAATGCAGGTGCAAGGCAATGCACCTCAGCAAACACCGAACATTTAAGAGCTTCAAAGAGATTTTGTTCCGTTGAGTTTTGCTTAGATGTGTCATGAAAAAGCACAGGAATCAGTTTTCACTTGGTCTATTCCAGGAGTTTTCAGTCAGTTGGGCTTTGGTTTTTTCTTTTGTTCTGCTTTCACTCATTCTTTTTTCACCAAAATTTAAAATTACCCCTAAAAATGCAGGTGACTGTTAGTGGAAGGCAGTTTCATGGATCCACACCAGTGTGATCCATCAGCCAAATCATGGCCATGACTGGATTCTTTAAACTCCAGTGGTGAGAGTGATGTGAAATGCATGATCTTCTCTTACAGTAAAAGGCATTTGAATGAATACATCTTAATTCAGAGTTTCAATGTCTTAAGAGCATACACAGGCCAAAACTTTGTAGCTTGTGTTCTTTTAGGAATCACAGTAAGATAAACAGAATTGAGATCCTTTCCTATTTTGTGGGTTCCTGAAACCTTTTCATTATCCTTACCTAATCCACTTCACCATCTGATTCTCACTGCCTCTCCTGAGTGTCATTGTCTCATCAAGGTCTGGCTTGCAGATATGGAAAGTGGAAAATCTGTCGCTGCTCTTGGGCTGCACCCAGAGAAGATGTATGTGCAAATGTCAAGCCTCTCATGCCCAAATGTCAGCATGTGCTGCCTCTGTTCACATAACTTGGAGTAATCACTTACACCTGTGCCATATGAGTTCAAAACTCAGGGGTCTCACTCTTATTTGCTAATGTATAGACTTGAAATTATATTTTTTTAAACATCATTCTAATTGACCAGGTAGCATAAGAGCATATTAAAATAAGTTTTCTCTTCCTCAGATCTATCACCTGGTACACTTTTACACTTGCCTTGCACTTTCCTGGTCACCAACTTGAGGTGCAAGAGCCTGAAAAACTCAAATCATTTTGTGTAAAAGTTGAACTTGTGTCTTGTATTACTTTCTTACTTACTTTCTTTGTATTGCATCAGAAATTCTTCCCCGATCAGATACTAGTATGCAAATGAAAAGGTATTCAAAATTTGTTCATCTTCCATTAGAAAGAGAAAGATCACAAAATACATTTAAAACAGACAGGATTTTTGGAATAAGTTCAAATAATTCAAAAGGAAACAAAAGAATTTCCAATACATAAGGAATTTCTACAAGCAGGTCATGGGTCATTCCCATCTGGTGTCTGCAGGAGAGACAGATCCAAGCTGATTGTTCCAGGATAGCTGCATCTACCAACTGACTGTAACCCTGTGCAATCTCTGTTAGTGCAAGAGGAGGTGATGCTCTGACTGCTCACAGACAGGAACAGGAGCCACTTGTGTGGGCACCATGTGCCACAAGGTCTGTTTCAGCACCAAAGGCCAATGCATGCAGACACATATGCAGTAAAACACTTACCCTTTGAAAAATACCTGAAGCAGTTCATTCATCACTATACCTAGCTCTGTGAGGTACCACTGTGAGCTCTGTCATGAGTGGTGTAGGCATGGAACATTTGTAATGGATCATAATTACCATTATTAAATTAATGATTACAGAAATTCAAAGCAATTTTGACTGAAAAGGCCTTATTTTAAGTCACAGTTGGAGCACTTCCACCACCCTTGCAGTACAAAAATACCTTAAAATGATATAAGTAATCCAGTAATCCTAATCAATCCCTCTCCAAGGGACATTTATGCTGTTTTAGTGCAAAAACTGAAGTTTAGGCTGAGAAGAATTATGTGTGCAAAGCACTGGACACATTGCTGTTGTTTCTTTGATGGCAGCACTTCAGGGAAAAGTGCTTTAATCATTCCTCACAGCTTCACCATATCAAATCAAATATAGAAACAGGCAAATATTTCCTAGAGACATGATCAATGCCCCATGTCTGTCAGTGTTTAAGAGACCTTTGAACAATGCCCTTAACACTTTCACTTTTGGTCATCCCTGTAGCTGTCAGGCAGTTGGATCAGATGATCATTGTAGGTCTCTTCCAACTGAAATATTCTGTTCTACAACATGTAAAAAAAATAATAAATCAATGGAAGCTATATACAGTCATATCCAAACTCATGATACAGTAAAGTATTAAGATTACCTTAAAAGCATCATAGAAATCAGAACAAACAGTAAAAAAATTATACAGAAAAATTAGTCTAGTCTAAGTAAACATAATGTATTTACTTTAAGATACTCTGAGGCTTTATGATGTCACAGATTTGTCATGAGGGAACTGCTCTCTAAAATCTCCAACAAGCGACTTCAGGCATCTCTGCATTGTTTTTCCAGGTGAGTCCCCAGTTATTTGTTCCCTAAGGGTCTGTGAACATTTGCACACCTTGTGCTTGTCACAGTGTGAGCATGAAAGAACAGTGCTTGGCTCTTTCTCCCCTGTCAGCCTGCACTGCTTTTTGCAGTGGCCAGGCCAGCTGTACAGTCACAGCCATAGGTTGTGTTGCCAAGAACTTGTCTTGGTGGCTGTGAGTGGTCACACTTGGCCATAGCGCCACAGATCAGCCCCACATCACTAGTAGGTGTCTGTAATTTGGTGGGCACTGGTGGGCATGGAACACAACAGATGTGTCCTGGCTTCCCTTGGTGTAAGTACCCTGCACAGAGCACCCCTGAGTGGCAGCATCCTGTGATGCCTGGAATAAAACACAGGTCTTTCCCAAACAGCTGAACACCTTTAGGCATCACCAGAGGCATGGGGAGCTGATTCAGTGCAAATTCAACCCCCAGCCACGCCAGTCATTCATCTGCTGTTTTAGGCAAACCCCTATTCCTCCTGCTTTATTAGGATGGTGAACTATCCAAGGCAAAGTCTTTTACTGGATATCAATTTGCCACCTGAGTTCATAGAGTAGAATCACAGAATCATAGGATGGCTCGTGTTGGAAGAGATTGTTGCAGTGTGCTTTAAAGGCTTTCAAGGTGAGCTCCGTTTGGGGGTTTTTCCCCTCCCCCAGGGTAGGTTTTTCCCAGCCAATCCCTAGGGAATGATTATAATACACAGGGTCTCTTGGGCAACCTGGAATTTTGCAGGGGCTGGTCATCGAGGGAATTGGCCAGGGCAGAAAGGGCCCACCCTTCCTCACAGGTGATTTGGTCTTTAGGCTGCCCTTTAGCCCTCGGGTCACGCCCTGTCCCTTTCTGATAGGCAGGCTCACTGCCCTCCCCCATCCCCCTCTCCCAGGTTATAACCTGGGGGCAGTCACATATCCCTTTGTTCTGCTCTGGAAGTCACACTGTTCAGAAGCCTAGCTGGAACTGGAATAAACCTTTGGAAGAGACTTTCAGGCAGTCCCGGTTTCTTTCTCCACTGTTCCTCCAGCCTCTCTGAAAGGGTCACCCAGGATTCATTTGCTACATTTATCTCGCCGCCGCTCCTGGGTCCCCCTGCCTGGAGTCTCGGCTGTGTTCACAGTGCCAAGGAAATACCCTGCTGTGACCAATCACTGGGCTGTTTCCCCCAGCACAGCAACCACACAGACTCCTCAATATAGCAGTGATTATTCGCTGTTATAAGAGATCTTAAAGATGACCCCATTCCAGTTTCCCTGACATGGACAGGGACACCTTTCACTAGAGCAATACTTTGCTCAAAGCCTCATCCTGGCCATGAGCACCACCAGGGATGGGCCATCCACAGCTTCCCTTGATAACCTGTTCCAGTGCCTCACCACCATTGAAGAATTTTTTTCCTATGTGGAAGTTTATTGATTTTTGTTAAATCCAATAAAGAGGTCCATATAAATGCAGACATGGTATCTAACAGGAGGCATCATGTGGGCAGGGCATTTGTATAAGTCCCTGTACCACCACACAAGCAGAGCTGAGCAAGGCATGGCAAAGCTTCGAAGGAAAAATTATGTGGATGTTGGAAGTAACAGAGCCGTGTTAGCACACTGCTGCACCTGAACTAATAGTGCTGGCACCTGAACTAACAGTGCCATGCTGAGGTGATCACATCCTGATGTGGGCAGAGTAAGATCAGTAGTTTTACATTATACTTTGTAATGTATTTGTGCCACGGGCTGTCCTTCCTCAAAAAAGTCATCATAACACGGCTGGCTCCAAGCTTTAAAGAGGGGCACTTTGTCTGTTGTTTGACTAAGCAAGGAAGATGCCATCTGTCTGTGCTGAAGGTACAGCTGTAGGTGGTGTTGCTCATACCAGTCTAGGGAGGAATAGCTTCCCTGAGGACATCAGAGGCAGAGAAATAGGGAAAGTGAGATGTGAATTCAGTTGCATTCATTTTTCCCTGTCCCAGCTGATGTGTGCAGAGAGTGAATGATCCTTGGCAGCAGACCAGGATGAAGGATATTGAGATCAAAGGAGAAACCAGCACACTACTCTGTACTTCACAGGATAGTGTGTATTTGGCACAGAAACACCTCTGATAAGCATTAAAAATATCTTTTTAATGGATATTTTATTCTCTTGACAGAGACTATTTAGGTTTGAAAGTGACACAAAAGTAATTTATCCTCACATGTAAAAATGCACTCTGCAGATAGAGATATCATATTAATTTTACTTATTCTTGTAACACTCCGAAAACTAATCTTGGGTTCCTCCCTCAACACTGTAGAAAGAAAAAATTAATTGACTTGGGTACAAGGCAAGGAATTAATCTCCACCTGCTTTACTTTGAGATTCTGCTTTCCAAGTAAAAAACCTAGGTCATCTGCAAACAATAATTTGTTTTCTACTACAAATTATGCTTCATAATATATTTAATATGTCATTTACTTATTAGCACATTTATTCATTAACTTCTATTTCACAGCACACTCCACAGTCAATCATGTTTTTAATTTTTTCAATCATCTGACATACAGTACCTAATGCAGCCATGGTTGCACTTTATATACTCCCTTTCAACCAGAAGAATCCCAAAGCAAGTTCATAAACTATCTTCTATGAACAGGCTTAAAAACAATGGTTTAGGACAAATGTAATTATGAATCTGTTATAACTTCATATACATTTTTCCTGTCCTGTTCTAACTGGACATGCATTGCAGATCTGTCATAATATTGGCCATTTAATACTTATTTTTCTTGCTAATCAGGAAGCTTTTTCTCCTCTTTTCCACTTTGAACTTTCTCTTGGTTACTCCTGGTGTCCTTATCAGAATTACAAAGCACGGAAAAATTTAGCAAGACATTGCAAAATTAGAAAAACTGACAGTGAAGGCTACAAAAGAGAACACTGTGTGCTCTCTTTGCAAGACTTCATTGCACCAAAACCAAAATAGAGGCCTGTGTTTGAAAACAGAAGTCTCCTTAAAGGAAGTAAATTACAGTTCAGAGGTAACAAAGGCAGGAGATTATTGGAATTGCCTATCTCCCATGGGGCAAATTTCAAGAGCTATTTACACAGCACAGTGAATTACCTAAGTCTTATGGAGCAGAATGAGAAAACTGCAGTGTCATGTGTTTCCTTGCTTAAAGACAGATGGACCCAAAGCTTAAACTTGTACTTTTTGCAAGCTCCACAAAGGACAGTCCTATCACGTGCAGAAAAGATGATTTTGCTTTGAAGTGAGATTAACAACTTAAGGTCAGTGTCACATTCATCTGTTCATCTGTTGCAAAAAGCAACCAAAGTAAGTATACTCCCCATATTTCTATACAGGCATGTTTAAACATGGACTGCATCCTTGGAGAGTAGATCATACAAGATAGATTCTCTCTAAAATGAACATGAATATATTTTGGAGATATGGTTTTTCTTGGACAATATTAATGGCAACAAAACTTTTTCATCTATTTTTTCAAGGAAATCAAGCAGAATCATAGAACCATAGGATATACTGAGTTGAAAGGGACCCACCAGAATCCTCAAAGTTCAATGCCTGACCCTGCACAGGACATCCCAAAAATCACAATATGTGCCTGAGTGGGTTAAACAAACAAACTTCTTGAACTCCAAAAACAAAACAAAATTTTAGAAAACACTGCCTCTGAAATGGTTCGGAGGAGCTCAAAAACCAACGGTTCTGATGCCAACTACCTTCCAGCTCCTAAGGCTCCAAAACCAGGTTACATATTTTATTGCTGCCCCTATTCTGTCTGCTCAGTGAGCTGCTGTGTTGTAATATGGGAGTCACTGACGTTTTAAATGATGCCTTCATTAATAATCTCTTCCAGGGAAGAATAAAGTCTTGAGATTCCCAGAAACACCTCAGTAATATTTAACAATATCGTTCTGTGTTTCCTGGGCTACTATTTAAACAAAAATCCATACTTTTATAGGCAGAGCCAACACTTTCTTCTAGAGGGCTACACTAGAGACTAAAGGCTTGAAAATATTAGTCTGGGAGATTTTGATGAATCATGCAGACTGGTGAAGTTCACAACTAACCAAGGCTTACTCAACTTCTGTACCTTTTCTCTGAGCCAACAAGTCATCCAGCAGCTGGTCACACACACTTCCTTTCCTTTATTAGTATCACCACCAGCAGATATGCTGGATGAAGTTCTCGTCCATGAATTTCAACTGTATTCTTAATGAAACTGTGCTAGGTACAGCACCAGCCAGGTACAGTCCTGTGATTTTCCCTGACACTGAATTCCTAAGGTGTTTTTCAAGGTACAGCTCTGGATGCAATGACTCACGGTGCATGAACACAGCTTGGAAACAGCACAAACAAAGCAACATTCCCAGCCTAGACAGAGTCAACCCTCTTCAAGGGGTCCTGTTGACAGGCATCACCCTCTGTCACGTAGCTTCAGGACCAAACAGCAGCCCTGCCTTATTTTATTTAAGACTATGGAAGTCATAGTTGTTAGATGAATGATCCTACAGGAGTATCCTCCCATACTTCTGTTCAGATGCTTTGAACAGTCTTCAGCAAAACACACACTTAGGAAGTAAGATGAATTGACAGCCAAATGACTGATAGTATTCTATGGTTTGCCACAAGTTTTCATGTTGCAGCTCATATCAATTACCCTGTGAGTCTAATAGATTTTTAGGTGGCAGATTTTCATCTCCAAATTCGGCTACATGTATCCATCAGACATATTTTTTTGGTGAATGTGATTCTGTTATTAACCCATGATAGAAATTCCAGGGTCTTCATTTCATATTTTTAGTTCTGACAGTCCTCAGTTTAATCCACAGAGCATCACATCTGTCTCTTTAGTATATCAATCTTCAGCTGTTGATCTTACATCACTGTTAGTTTCTGAGATGGAGTGTCCTGGCTCTCTAATCTTACAAGGATCTGATTTCTCAATAAGCAGGTTATGAGATTTTCATATGAATGTTCTAAATAAAAGTATCACAAAACATTCTCTAATGACATTGTTACTTACATTAAGTTATTTGGCCATTTTAGTCACTCTTAAATTAGTTTGTTGTGTATGAAAGTATCCTTTCTACACCAAAAAGCCCTGAAATGCAGTAAAGGCATATGTGCAGAGTAGGGTTAGATGAGATTCATCATTCATGCATTGAATTTCATTACATGTATACAAGGCTCACTGTCTTCTGTGGTATTTCAATAAGACTTGAACCATTGCTTCAAGTCAAACTTGTTCTGTGTTGTTTTCCTGAGCAGAAATGGGCTTACATACATCCCCCCTTGGTCTGCTGAACCAGCAATTCTAAGAGCAATTAGTATCAGCATTAAGACCCCCACCAAGACATGACACCGAAATTCAGCAAAGGCTGGATAAAATTGCAGCTTGCATTCTTTAAATATTTATACAGTACATCAAAACAAATGAAACTGGAGATTCCATTTCCAGCATGAGCTGCAACATTGCTCGAATGGGGTCTCCAGTGTCATGCCACTTATTTTCATTTCTTTGATGATTTTTTTTATGACACTTCTACTGAATTACTAATCAGGGACAAGGGACAGAGTCATACTGTTTAAAATCTTCAGTATTCCTAAGAATAAACAGATATCCAGTGAAGCAAGTTGGAGTGATCTTTAATTCTGAATTATTTTGAGAGCACAAAAGTCACTTGCACAGATCAAGTTTATCACAGCACAGAAAAGACATGTTTGTGTTAAAATTTGTATACTGGAAAAAAAAAACCCACCTAAGGTAAATCTACCCTTTTAAAATAAATTCCTCATTTAATTAATCTGATACATAGTTTCTGATGCATAGTATTCTGAGATATATAGTTTCTCATGGAGGTTAATACTGTCTCTTGCAGGAAAAAGAATGGCTGTAGATTTTAATTGCAAGAATAATTTATCTATTACTTTATTTCTCTATTTTGATGTAAAACAAATGCAGTAGCAGATCAGCTGTAATATGAGTGACCTCCATGTGAGTATGACACTTGCAAATATTTGATAAAGGATTTCAATAAGTTATAGAAAAGTAAAGTCTACTCCTGCCACAGTGCTCTTTTATAAGCCCTTGAACTTTGTGGTTACACAGAATTGTGGAATCCAATCCAAAGCAATGGTGTGCATGGATAAAGTTCTGCACACACATGAGTTTCTGCTGTTGTTATTACTTCTAATACAGATTTTTTCATCACTTACATGACATATTTTTTTTTACTAAACATAGAATGGAGTATCCAAAATAAGGTCTTATCCCAAATGTGAACTCAGTGTACAAAATAAAACCCTAAAAGAAGGGCATAATAACATATAAAAGACTGCATCCAAGAAAATGGGAATAATACACTTTCTACTGAGGCTAAGCAGACCAAAAATAAGAGTATGATGAAATTGAAACATGGAAGAGCCATGTTGGGCCTTAGGTAATCACATTCAAACAGAAGTAAGATTTCTGGGGAAGTCATAAACTCCTCTTTATTCAGGGTCTCTAAAATAGATTAGAATTGCTTCTGTCAGAAATTACAGAAGAATGACCCTTTAAGGCAGGATAGGTAAGAATGGTAAGGATAAGGCAGGATGTGGGTATTTCTTGAGATCACTACCAGCTCTGTGATTCTGTGAGCAGTTCTTGTGCTGGTGCTTGGAGGAGGAAATGGGATGCTCTGAGTTTTTACCAGAATGGTGTCTGTAAAATTTATCCAGTTGCATATTGGAGGAAATGTCATTACCATATTTCTCATTAAAGAAAGCAGTGTTTGACCAAGATCCCTGGGTTTTTTCTTTGGTTCCCTGAAATGTAGGAGCAGAACAGTGTCATCCAGATTTTTGAATAGTGATAATTTTTACAGGAGAGAAACCACAGGACTAAGTCAATAAAACCTTCAGCTGGTCCAGTATATGGACTCCAGTGGTGGCCAGTAGAAAGATGACCACAGAGGAACAGAGAGAACAGTGAACCACCATTCTTTGTTGCCTTTTTCCTTGCTTCACAAGATTCTACAGACTTTTTCCAGTCCATTTAGTTTCTTTCACTGTAATGTACCATACTGCCCCATTTTGAAGAAGATGGACAAGGGAGAAATGATGGCTTGACTCTTTTATTCTTTTTCTGGTAGGAACTGAGCATTTTTAATGACAATAAGACCATTAATTGTAGTGAGTTAACACAGCTTATTAAATGTTTGAAACCTTTGACACTGAGACCCTACAGCCATGGATGTCATTATTTCCCTGCAGGGGGAAACGAGACTTAGATTCTGTCCAAATTCCAGTTTACCTTCTAAATAGTAGTTTAGAATTCATGATATGCCAGGAGGATGACTTCCCACCTTATGAATCTTACCTACCTTACAAATGCCATAGATGAGATGCCATATTTTAAAGCCTGTACTGAAAACAATTAAAATTTTATTCTCTTATGGCAGTGAAAGCAAACTTTTTCTTACAACTTTGTTGATAAAGTTACAGTCCACACAAAACTATCAAGAAATGTCCTGAGCCAGAAATAAAATTTCAAAATAATCTTCCAAAAAAAGAGTATTTTCCCAACAAGGATGTCTCATGTAAACATGATCTCAGAGCACCAAAACTAAAAGCTGTGAACCCCCTGGCTGAACTCAACTCTAATTCCCATCCATATGAATTTGTACTATTCCAACAACTTATGAACTTGTGCAGAATTTCTTCAAGCCCATGTTCATTCAGCCATTTAAGCCTGAGTTTCAGCGTTTTGATTTCAGAAACCTCCTCCTGCAAATTCAGAGCTAAACCAAATCCACCAGCTGAATCTCATCTGTTTATGTATTTATTTATGTATATGTATCATTTATTTAATTATTGTCCTAGAATAGAAAGGGTATGAAATCCCCCGCCTGCTACTAGATTTTGTTAAACACCATCTGCTTGAGCCAGGCTTACTAAAGGATTGCTAAGGTTTGTGTTCTGTCCTTCCTCAGCTCATTGCAGTAGTGGCCAAAGGCCAGTTCTTTCTTCCTTGTCTCCATTTTCTCTCCCCAGCCTCATAGCAGCACATTACAGTGAATTTGCAGTCTCCCTCTGCCCATGATCTGAGCATGCTCATGAGGTTTTCAGCTCTCAAGTTCCTGAAGAAAATTCTGATTTGGCACAGCTTCAAGTTCTACTTTTAAACACAAACACTATCTTCCTTGCCTTGGCACTCTCCTTGTTTTTTCTGTCAGCCTTTTCCCCTCCCTTCCTCCTTGCTGTGTCTGCCTTCCCCCTATCTCCCACTCAACTCCTCAGTGAATAAAGCTAACACTCTTAGAAATATCCATGTTTATACAGTGATTGTCTTAGCTTAGAGCAGTGCTACTGGGCAACATCATAAATAAAACACTGTTACAGGGCACTGTTAGACAATCCATATCTCGCTCTTTCCTAAACTTGTATGTGTTTCTCTCATTTGGAAAATTGCTTTACTCCTTGTCAGTGTTTCCAACTGTTCTAATTTTGTAGGTTTGGAATGATGCTGCTTAAGGCTTTGCCTCACTATTGTGATGATTTTAGGGAAACTTTAGAATTTGAGACTGAGCACTGCAATTTCCAGCATTGGTAAAGAACTTCTCTGTGACCTAAAATTTTCAGTGGTAACTGGGTGCTGAGAAGAAACATCTGTATCAACATCAGGAACATCAGGAACATCAGTGCAGACAGACCAGGAGCTGCTGAATGACACTTGAGGCAGCTCCACTCCCAACAGGGAGCATTCTGCAGCATGTGCCCAAGCTCCCAAGGAGCATCTGGTCATTAATGAAGAGGATCAAATGATGTAAGTGAACTTTGCCAACCTGTTACACAAAAGTCCTGACACGAGGAGGCTGTTTTACAACTTCCCAGTCTTTGCTAAGTGTACATGACCATGCATGGTTAACTCTCACCTCGTGAAAGAGAAGTATTGCTGTCCTTGCACAAAGAATCCTTGCCCGGTAAAATTAAGGCTGGAAGAAACTGCTGCTCTGATGGATTCTGTGGTAATTTTGCAACTGATCTCAACTGCATGGGGATTTTCTTCTTTGGTTAAGATAAATGAGGTCTGTGGAAGGTTCTCTGAAGGTGACAGACATTTTATGGACAAAATAGAACTTGCAGACCATATTTGGTCTTTTCAAATATTTTTCTGACATGTATACTAATTTACTAATTAAACTGCATTAAAAATAAATGCCTACATACATACTAATGTAACTTTTTAAATAGAATATTACCACATATTAAATTACAAATATATCCTTCTTATGTTTTGTTTGGTTGGGGTTTTTTTTGGGTTTTTGTTTTTTTTTCCCTCAGGGACTACATCTACTATTTTTGATGGTTTCTTTCATTTGCATTTTTATTTTGTGACTTTCACAGGAGCAACTAATTGCTGCATTTATTGTGATTTATGTGCAAATGGAAGCATATTCATATTAAGCATATAATGAGAGACCCGGAACACTAGTTTACATTTTGCTGGCAATCACAGTGACTTTGGCAACAGATTTTGGATGTCTGTGACATCCACATCTAAAACGCATCAATAGCCAGTCTCAGCCTTCACCCAACCATTGATCTTTTAAAACAGTGAATATAAGATAAAGATCTCTTGTGGTTCTCTTCTCAGCTCTTCATAACATTTCATAAATAGGTCAGTTTTAGCATGTTTTTATAAATTGATTTCCCTTCTGGGAATCCTTGGCTGTGATAAACGGTTCTTTCCAATTAGTTTGGGGTTTTGGGGTTTTTTGGGGGGTGTTCGTTTTTGTTTTTGTTTTTTTTTGGGGGGGGGGTGTTGGGGTTGGTTTGTTTGTTTGTTTATTATGGTTAAGGATTACTATTACAGCTAAAAATATTTTAAATGTAAGTATCTGCTAAGTCAACAAATTTTTTCTGTCTGTTAGTGACAAATGAACTGTAAATGCCTGCTGTTGTTCACTTGAAAAGCAATATTTCAGTCTCTATGCATGTGGATATCACGTTTTTGACAATACACAGCAAAATGAAGATCTAGCAGGGAGCACAGTGCCATGAGCCATTTTAGCCATAAGGAAGGAATGATTTAGGGCCAATGAGGCTTCTTTGGTTTTTAATTCCTGACTTTGACATCTACAGGATCAAATATGTTTTGTCATATTTGCATTAGAAGTCATTCTGTTGGCTTACAGACTTGTACATTCCTTAGATGACAGCTATCCTTTTAATTCTCATTAACAATTATTTGATTTTGTTGTCAGCTCTATTTCTAGAAACAATTTGCATGGAAAGTCATGTCAATTGGTGAATAGTCATCCAATAACCTTCATCGGCAATGAGTGGCACAAGATGACTCAGATAAAAGAAATGGTAAGAAATCATCACACAATATGAGTGGACTTCTAGGTTTTCAGCCATTACTTCTCATCTTGATGATCATATCTTTCTTCAGAATACTTAACAGAAAGATGGTGACAAATCCTGTCCCTTGACTCCTACTTTATCATATCATTGAAGCTTGAGGGGAGAGACAGAGGCTCTGAGTGATTCTAGCTCTGCAGCTCAGTTTGTGGTAGGTTAGATCTGACAGCAGATGGAATCCCTGAGACATGTCAATTTAATTTTAGGTTGTGTGTCTAATGCACATGTTGCCAATTACAGTGGTGTATGATGTCTTTCTAGAGAGGAGGTCTTTCTCTCTCACACTGGGTGAACAGGCTAAGGATAAATTTTGTAAAGGTTTTTTTTAAATCTGGGCTCAGTCATGCTTTAACAGCCCACATCAATAGGGGAATATCATTCAAAGATTATTTCTGACTCTCTAGAAACAAGAGATGCCTCTCCCTCTACTCTCTTATCCATTCTCTTAGCAATAGTGCACTAGAACTCCCAGAAACAGAGCAAAACCTCCAGGTTTCACATGGACTTCAGACTTAATGTGGTTGAACAGTTTCGATCAAGCAAGGAACTTCAAACTTCGCTTGCTACTATCCCAAGAACACACATAGGAGGAAACAAAAATCCCAAAGTGGGCTCTCAAATGAGGGTACAGACCCAGATTGGTGCTATCTAGCTCCTCTGTGGAGAAAAATACAGAAGGAGCAGGAAACTAATACTGGTGTCCAAGTCAATCTACTGTTACATGCAGGACAGCTTCTGACAGCACTTTTCCTGGGAAGGAGGAGGAGGTGATGTTTCCCTAATCCAAGTCTACTAGCCCTTGGGAGCAGTGAAAGGAAGTTCTGCCTAGCAGAGTGAGGCACATCCTTTGCCAGAGAAACTGTGGTGATTATCACACTGCTGGGTAATTTGTTAATTGAGCAAATATCATACCTATTGCTAGTTTTATGTTCTCTGTTCTAAAAAGACCTTGCCTGTTTTCCTCTCTATCCCATCACTTCTGGAAGCCTCCACTCCTGCTCACTGCATTGGCCTGGCTCCACACCCACACCAAACTATCACAAACAGAACTCCAAATGAGACTTCCACCAGACTTCCTTTTAGCAGAAGGGTATAAAAATCATTACTCTTCTTCCTAAGGAATATATTAATTATACAACAGCTATAATTCCTGATTTTGAACATTGTCCTACAGACATCATAAAAGGTTGAAATTATTGCATCCCTAAGATTTTTTAGCAGCGTATGAAATACGATGTTTTTGCTGTATAAGCAAAGACTTTAAGTGTTCATTTTAACTGTGTATTCATAAGTCTCAGAGTCAAGAGAGCCATCCCTGACCCACTCCACAGGCTGGCACCTTCAGAAGCATGTTATCTAAAAAGCTAACAGCCATGAGCAGTTTGGATGTTACCCTTAAGACAATACAGGACACTGAAGCTGGGTTTTCTAGAGCTCAAACCTACCATTCGACCTTTGCCATAGCAAGAAACAATAACCTTGTATGTGCAACATATAACTCACGCTCATGCCAGCCTACACAGACATCAGGTCTACAGAGCACCTGTAAAAATTAAGTAGAACAATTTGCATATAATGTAGATGAAAATGTCAAAATATTTAAGTAAAAGTATTTTATCCTCCTTTTCAAACTGCTTTTTGCAACAAAATCTGGTTGTGGAGATTGTCTTAAAAATAGACTCTGAGAGATTCCAACTTGACTATAAACCCTTCAGCATGATCATGATTTTCGCTTCTGAATACATGGATATTTGTTTGACCCTGGCAAGACACTACTCTGTGTCTGGAATTAAAGAGAAAAAAAAAAAAAAAATAAGACATCTGGCTTCTGGTTTGCTGATATGAGAGGAACGACCAAGCACCATCCAGCCACCACAAATACAGTAAGTTAAGCTTCACCTCTGGTGCAAAGTCTAACTCTAAACACTACTTTTTCTCCTGCCAAATGACCCCTTTCTACAAGTTCCCAAGTTTCACAAGGAAAAGGGCAAGATGCAAACTGTGTTCAAGTCCAACTTGAATCTGACCCAGTTGGAATAAGAGAAGAGAATAAACTGCCACCCACACAGACTTTTCAAGCAGGAAATAAAATTCAATTGTTTTATTTATGTATATTTATTTCTTTATAAGTATCTGCATTGTCTGTTACCAGAGAACGGGTGTCTGGGTGTTAGGCTGGGGAAAACACTGCAATTCATTTTGTATAGAAATATCCTTTTACTGTGTTCATTAATTAATATCATCAAGCCACAATTTCTATGAGCTTTGCTGGCATAACAGATTCAGACATCACTTTAAAGGAGTCATATATGAGTATTTGTGGAACCCAGAACAGCAAAAATATTAATTGGAAATATTACTCACACATCTAATCAGGAAAAAGGAATATTGCCAGGCAGCCAGTCCAGCCAGGGACAGTTTGAAAAGCAAATATTGGCTATCCAACACAATTTATGTAGCAAAGATCATTTGGACAACATAAACACTAAAATACTCTCATATAGTAAATATTTGTTCATTAATTTGACTAATTTTGTATTATGCTTTAAACAAATGTTCTGAATATATTTTCATTTTCTCCACTTTTGTCAAACTTCTGTTACAGATTGCTGTATTTAAGTTACAGACTTAAAACACAAAGCCACATACTATGTGGCTTCATATGCTGTGCATATAGAAGCATCAGTGCTAAGTAAAAAGAGTGGCTGGTTTGATTAAAGTGTTTTCATTCGTTTTCTAATTCATCCTAGATCACAAATGCTGTTTAATTTTGGTATGTCTTCAAGACAGACTATCTAAAACTTTGACTTCATGTGGGTAGATATGGGACTTTTGAGTTGTCACTGGGAACTGTTTCCATGACAAAGATATTAAAAGAATACAGGAAAAAGGTCTCAAATTTAAATATTATTAGGTGGTCTATACTATAAAGTGATCAAACAAAGCACTGGTACAACCAGCTCACAACTTCAAAGCCAATGCCCATTTTGTAGCAAATTTCTTTTTGGCAGATCAATCCTCAATTCACATCAGCAGAAAAAGTGGAAGAGTTAAACCTAAGATTACCTTCCTCAAATAGCCTGTCAGCATTTTGAGGGATTAATTCTTCCCAAGATCCTAAAAGTCTTGAAATTCTCTCTAAAATAGTTGAGAAAAACTGTAAGCTCTACCATCTAGACAAGAAGTTCCCCACAGGTCAAAAATGATACATGAAAGCAGCCAAGGAGCCATGCACGTGCCTTCTCACACATGAACGTTCAGACAGGAATTCTGCCCTCAACAATGCCAAATTCAAGAGTAGTACATATTCTCAACAGGATTTGGTAGCTCTTGCTTCTGAGAGCAATCCAAAAAACACCCCAAAGATGGATAGATACTATTTTGGAAATTGAGAGCCAGACTTAGCATGTCTTAACCACCTTTTAGTGTCTAATTTATTATTTTTTCAGTCAAAAGTACAGGTTAAAATTCAGGATGTGTTGATTTAAAAGTCCTTTTTATGCCTATAAAACTAGGCAGAAGAAGCACTACAGTATTCTAGATAGTGTTGAAATACCTCCATAAAGTGAATAATTTCACCTAAATATATTTAAGCTGTATTTCTGCTTGGTTTTTTTTCATTTATGTGACGTATTTTTGTTTATATGAATATGCCAGTATGCCAATTTTTCTTGCAAAGGTGTTTCAACATTTGAGCTTTTTGTAAACTGTGCACTTTCAATCGATTATGTAAAACTTTTTACCTGTGTTCCAAGAAGCTATTCTGCAACAAGTTTTTGAATCCAGATCAGGAAAACAGCATTTTAAAGGACTAAACTGATTTATAGCTTTATTAAGTCAAATGTGTTTGCATATTTTCCTTGCTTTGTATCTTGACAGAAAAAAAAAAAAAGAAAAAAAAAAAAAAAAAAAAAAAAAAAAAAGGGGGGGGGGATATGGAGTTCCCCACAGAGATCTCCATCCAGCACATGAGAAATAAAATACTGTTTACATGAAGAACTAATATAAGTTTTTGATCCGCTGAGGTTTTTGATAACCAGTTTAACAGTTAATAAACTTTCCTTCCACAGAGACAGCACATGGAGAAAACAGCATCTCATAATTTTCTTTAAATTTGACAATGTTTCGCTTCTGAGGTTCACTGAAGAGTACAAGCAAATACATCAGTATTGCAATGAGAGCCTGATACAAAACTTTGCACAACTCAGGCTGACCTCCAAGTCTTTTATCAGCATAAAATCTAAATGTAGGAACTTACAATGCAGTTTACATGACTTCTCTTACCCCAGCTAGAAATGGGCTAATTCATGTTCTGTGGCACTGCAGCTTGCTTTCTCCATAGCTGGGTTTTCATTACAGCAGTTGCTACATTGACTCATAGGGCTCAGTGTCTGAATTAGGATTCAAGCCAAAGACAGAGTTGCTGTGCCACAGCTCCCTCTGCAAAGCAGCAAATGATGCTGAATGCCTGGACATTTTAACATTAGTGAATCTATGGCATTCATTTATTAACATAACAAGGCTAGGCTGCTGACCTAGTTTGCTCGTTAAATTAATGGAAGTTGGAGAAACTAAAAAGAAAATCCTAGAGGGGTTTCATTTCTGTGCCTACTTGGTTGGATCAGTAATTCCTTTTATTTTCATTTCTTTTCTCCTGGCTGTACAACCAGATGAATTTGTTTTAGATTATTTTCCTATTAACTAAAATTTCCCAGAGGTTCCTGGTATTTGCATTCAGCTATTTCAGTAGCAGATATAACATTGCACTGGATACACCATCTACTGAAACAATGAAGTTGTAGAGAAATCAGACACATGTTCCTTACAGATGTTTGACCTAAAGCATACTGGAGTTGCCAAATCCACCTTTGGGTCACACTCCTCTCCATCTGGAGACAAACACTGGTCCAAATGCAAGGAGTGATTTATAAACTAGGTGCCCCACTGAAACTAACTATCAGGAATTCAAGTTCCAAAATCAATGCTGTGAGTGCTAAACACTTGCAGCCAACAAAGACTTTAGTTGGGACTTTCTCGCATTTTGTGTCTCTGAAAATTGGGGCACCATGAGTTTGGTGTTTATATGTTAATTTTAGAAGTTTGGCTTTGGAATTCTAATTTTCAAATCCCTATTCACACTTCCAGGTTTAGTAAAGCCTCTCTTGATCTTCTTCTTCCATATTGTCCACAGTGGCAGTTATTGGACTGAGAAATATGTCAGGGCCAGACAGACTTGCACCCATCGTTTCTGCTTCTTTGCTTGGCCATGGAATTGCCCAGAAGAGGGGCTTGTTCTCTCATTCACCATTCAGTCCCTTCTGGTGCATCTCATTGCTCTCACAGGAGTGTCAGCAGTAATGAGAACTTTGTACTTATGATCAGCTTTATCCGTGCTCGTTTTACCTTTGCAAGATTGCTATTGAAGGGAACTTGGTAGGTCTCCTGCACCCCAGGAGAACAGGACAGTATGTTCCATCCACCCAGGGATAAAATGCCTATCTTATAAAAATCACAATAACTGTATAATAGATATTTCTCCCAAACTCAGAAGAAGAAAAAAATCCCCACCTGGTAAAGAATACAAGGCATCAGTAAACAAGACAAAAAGTCTTAAGCTATGTTTAAGACTTAAGCTCTGTGCCAGAGGAAAAGAGAAGGAGGCTTCTTGGATCACAGAGTTTCTGACTAAAAGGCAACAAGCACCAAGTCCTTCCTGGTGACTATTTTATACTGAGTGAAATCTTTGCAGAGATATCATGCTGTTTGCATAATGTGATAATCAAGCTGATACCAGTTCAGTGGAAAGGTTGTGTTCCAAAATATTAACATCTCCATCTGATTTCCCCTTCTATTCTCTCCAGTGGAGGGAATTACTTTTATTACTCTTGGTGTAGTTTATATACTTGATTGGGAACATTGGGAAGCTAAGGAAACTGAGCCATTCATTTAAACACTGAGGTGCAGGAAAAAGAGAGTTTGATGAAAACACTGTGTCTCTGTGAATTTTCTTCCTTCCCCATTTTGAAAATCTAGTTTTCATTTTTGCAGCACTTTGAAATAGACTTATTAATCCATTGAGGGAAATAAACAGCTGGAAATAAACATTTCCCAACTGCTGGAGAGAGACTAACTGTTTCCTAAGCCATATCCAAGTGGTCACCAAATAAAAGCATAAGGGAAAACCAATTCTTGGCCTGGATCTAAGTCTGTGCTAATGAAGAAATCAACAGTAGAGGGCTGGGTGAGTCATTCTTCTTTAAGGATCATCAAATATCCAGCTTCTTAATTATTTATTGGTTGCTAAGACCAGCAGCCAGCACTGTGCTCAGAGTTGTTCAGGGCAGCCTTCACCACAGAGTCTAAATTTGGCATACCAACAGTATCCAGCAACTCCCTGGATGTTCAGTAGACATCCAGCAACTCACTTGAGGGGTGGTGAAAGCCAGAGATGTTTGTAAAGTGTTAGAGAAGTTGTTTTCCAAGTGAAGTGCATTTTAAGGAAGAACACAAAAATAAGTACACAATAGACACCAAAAGAATTAACTGACAGTTCAAAGGGAAGTCATTGAAAGTGGCACATTCTTGATGGTCTGTGATTTCTCCTTCTGCCACAGACCATGTTATTTCTCATGTCCCTTTCAAGAACACTTACATAAACCCAGTTTCACATGTGCAAAGAGATAGGGAAAAGAACCTGCCAGCCTGTAGCCAATATAGTTTCCCTCATAACACAAAATTTCCCATCTGAAGTGAAAAAAAAAAAAAATCATCTTGGGAAAAAATGAAGAATCTTGTCAAAGTTCAGATCAAACAATTCCAAAACAAAAATGAAAGTGTGTAATCAGCTGTCCTATCACCATGCTCAGTTACAATGGAATGCAACTCACAAGGTAAAAAACATCTTTAAGCCCTCATGACGGTATGGCCAGCTACAGCAACTCTTGAGCAGAGATCCCAGTGAGATCAGATGAACGTCAAGACTGGAAGAGGCACCAGCATGAGGCTGCAGGTGCTCTCTGCATGCAGCAGAGACATCCAGGAAAGAGGAAAATGTGCAGAACAGAGGTGGCTGTGCCTGAAATGCTGAAGTGGCCTCAACAGTCTGTGTAAGTTTGGAAAGAAACATGGGGAATTATTATTCTTGAGGTTTGAGTTTGACTAATATGAGATGGAAGAGCCTGAAAGATACTTTTTCCTGGGCAGAGGAATAGTCCCACAGCCCTGTATAGCTGTGTATTGCTGACACCCTGCTTTGTTCTCTGACATGCAGTGCAGCCCTTCCTCTGGACCTGTGTCTGACCAGCCTCGAGGGAGGAAGGAAAGCAAGGTTGGGAACACACTCATCAATTTGGAGCTATTCCCAAAGGGCACTGTTTAGCACACAGACCCCTCCTTCCTCATATTACTTTAGATGAGATCTACTTTTACCTATATTTATATTTCCTTACTGGGAAGTTTTCTTCTCTCTTCTCTGAAAATGTACCTGAGACTTCTTTTTTCTAGCCTAGTACTGAACTCCTGGAGAATGAATAGATAAAAAGCAAACCTCAAAAGAATTTCTAAGACATATATAAACTGAAATATCTTTAAATACATTTGGAAGAAAGCCATGTTGTGTCTGGACAATCCTTGAAAGGATAAAAAAGTTGTTAAATAGATTAATCACTCACTCATAAAATATGACTTGAGCAGCTCCAGTTTGAAACCAAAAGGCCAGAAAGAGAAAAGGTATCATGATGAGAGAAGGCTGGAAATTATGAGGTTACTTGAAACAAGTGAAGAAAGCAAGAGGATGAAGAGATGAATTTATTCAGAGACTTGGAAAAAGAAAGATTTGTAGTGAATTTCATTCACTAACTTGAGCTTGATGAAGAAGACCAGAAGGTAGCAAAAAAAAAAGGCCACATTGAAGTAGAGTCATCAGATCCAGTGATGTGACAAACAAAAATAAATTTTCAGCAGCATGCAGGCAAATTCAAATGGAGCTGAATAAGAGGCAAAAACACAGATTGAAATGGGCAGGACAAGAATTCTATCAACATTGAGGAAGTAAAAAGATGAGAGAAAGAAATATTAGAAATGTGAATTTAAAAAAAGGCAATATTACCTGATTGCCTGAAAAAAAAAAAAAAGATTGAAGAAGGAAAGAAGAAAATTGAAAAAGGAAAAAAGAAAAAACTGATAATCAAGTCTCTATTACAAGTTCATGTATCCTTTTGAAAAGCTAGTAACAATTTCTTTTCTTCTCTCTCCTAAATGACATACAGACTAATAGGGACAGAAGACAAAGTGGTAAATTAAAACCTAGGAAAATTAAAAATAGGCAAGAAAGTGATAGTTGGTCTCAATAGTATGGATTTTGTAGCTGCAGCAAAGCCATTACTAGGCCTAATTCACAATTTCAGCTGTAAAACTAGAATAGCTCCATTTGATTCAGTGAAGTCAAGTTGCTGTAAAAGAGATGAACAAACCCATAAACTCAGATTTCATTATTACACACATATAATGTAAAAATACTGAAAATTAAATGTGACTTCCATAACTCAAAGATCTAATAAAGACAGAAGGCACATTGGAAACCAGGAAAATAGGCATGACATTCATCCCATGGGAAACAGCTGAAGTCCCTCCTATGAGCAGAACACGTTCCTCTACTTAGCAATACAGTTGTTCAAATTGACTTGTTCCTTAGGAGATGCAATAAGAAAACAGAATGAATTGACCTTGCAAACAATTTAACTGATTAGTGTTGACAAACTCTGTAGACAAACTTTTGGTAATCACTGACACTGATCAAATTGTTGGTTTATTTTTCAATAGCCACCGAGTCAGGAACTGTAATCCTATTATTAACTTTTGTATATGTTTGGTGCAGTGTCAGACTGCAGCTACAGCATAGGGGTAAAGTGTAGGGGGAGTCAGCACCAGCAGCCAAGTCACAGGTGGAGGACAGAATGCCCTTTTTTGGTGATCTACCATGTTCTCATCAGGGGTAACGGGCAGTGGCTTTACAGCCCCAGAGAGCAGCATAGAGGGAAGTGTGAACTGGAAGTGTCAGAGAGGTTTGAGTATGAGAGGGACCCTGGAACAGCCAGGTCTGTCGGGGCAGAGGGAGCAGCCCCACACAGCAGAGTGCTGATGCCACTGCTTTGCTGCAGGCCTCCTGCTGGTGCTCCTGCAGGGCACTGCCCTCTGTCATGGAAACAGCTGTGCTGGGGATCAGTGGCACCTGCACTGAGACTGCAGACAAATGCAGAGTTCCATCAAAAGCTGGGAACATTTTAGAGCAGGCTAGGCTGCTGCTTCTTTGAAGTTCAGCTGGATGCTGAGCTCACTTCAGCTGCTCCTTGAGTTTAAATAAGGTAAACTTTACTGTGCAAAACAAATCAATGGCTTTGTTTGTGTATCCCAGACTGAGAAGTGATTCTTCCAAGGGAAGGGAAGCTTCCTTCACTGCTGCAGCTCTCTGAGCAGTTTAACGTGCATGTGGCCAAACTTGGTCCTTGTAAAACCCAATTGACTTCATTCAAAAAACTCCTATAAAGATGACTGATGTCATTGGAGTCCCACCAGGGATGAATTTGGCCCATGCCATTCCTCCTGTGTAGTCACTGGATAGGAATGTAGAGAAGAAAAGCACACTGGGCTCTAGGACTCCATCTCTCAACAAAACTGCCAGGGCTGGAAAAGAATTACACGTAAATATAAATTTGTCCTACACACTCCATTAGATCACCCAGATCAGCCCCTGCTTTCAGCTGCCCTCATACGAATTGGAGTTTCTCCTTTTACTACTGAGGGCTGAGCAGGGGTTTCTACATGAGTGTGCCAAGTCTCCTGGGAGCAAAACCAGCAACATTACCCTCAATTTACAGAAAAAGAAACCGAAACAGGGGGCCGAAGTGATTTGCTTCAGTTTACATGTGGTGACAGAGGTAGAGAAGGTATTGAAACTACTTATGGCTCCTCGCCACTTCGGCCATGTATTCCTGTGATATATCTTTTTAATTTCCCTCTCCTTTCCCCATCTCCCTTCTCCCCTGCCCCCAACCCCATCCACATTTTCTCTAGCCACACAACTGGGAAGCTGGGATTAATCCATCCCTAGGGAAACTGGGATTAATATACAACTCATGCGGAACCTTTAAAAACCCAATGATTTGTGGTCCCCTTTTCAGAGGCACATGCAATCCACAGCTGAAAAGTAACTATTTGCTGTTCCAGTGCACATTCTGAGAGAGGCTTTTGCTCTGTTTCATGAATGTACACTGAAGACCCCATCTGACAGGATTTCTTCCTGCATCCAACAAAAAAACAGGCTTAGTAGGCTGTGCAGAATCAGGCTCTTGCCGAGTACTAACAGTTTATGGGCAGGAAAAGAATGACTGGAATGCAAAGGGGGGGAAAGAGAGCAAGAGATGTGCCAACACATCTTTATGTTTTCCTTCTGTAACTGGAAATGGTTAAAAAAAAAGAATTAAAATAAAAAAATCTCTGTTTCCCTTATAAATCTTACAGGAAGAGGCAACTAGAGTCAGGTGCCCAGTTTTTTACTCTTGAAAACTCGCATTCAGTGGTGTTTTTTATGATGAAAGTGCAAAATTTAAAGCAACTGTGAAAACAGAATCAGCTCTCAATTGGCAGAGAGAGGCCTAAGTAAGTTTTATTCACTGCATGAATGTCAGATTAAAACACATGCAAAGATAGAAAAGAAAAAGGAGAGGGAAGGCAATTAATAATTTAAATTGTGATCCTGATTCAAAAGGCACATTTCCCATCTAATTCCATTCATTTATTTTGGGGTTTAGTACAACTTATCTCTTGCGACTGTCATGATTTCATCTCTACTTTGCTTTCCTTGGAATCGCTGGACTGATACTGCCTAGCAAATTTCAAAACACTGGAGGGAAAAGGCAAACTGTTCCCCCATGCAGCTGGGAGCATGACCAGGTAGATAGCCTTTGTTAGCACCAGGGCAAAAGTGGCCTTCTGGGAGGAGAAAATACAAACACATTTAAACGTAGTACAAGTGACATTAAGAGGTTGAATGTGCATCCTGTGCTCGGCATGCTTATGTAGTTTTAATACATCTGTATTTCTAATTATGTCAGTTCTGGAGGGGGGGGGGGGTTGTTTGGTTTTTTGTTTGTTTGTTTGTTTTTTCTTTTTAATTGCACATAAAAATGCAAGTCCCAAGAAATTCTTGGCAGTCAGATCACCAAGCTTCAGCTCATCAAATAAAACCTTTCTCATGCCCAGCTGGGAGGAGAGGTTTCTCCACCTTTGCGACCCCGCAGCTCTAATGGTTCCCCGGAACCAGTTACTGACACGGTTTCTTACCTTGCCACGGGTGTTTCACATTCCCGGTGTTAAGGAGACGGTGGAGCGACCGTGGGAAAGCCTCGGTGGAGCGACCTGAGTCCCTTCCTCCCTCCCTGTGGACCCGACTCGGATTTCTGCCTCGCAGTTACGGCCCCTGAAAACCTGGCTCCAAGCGGCAATACCCTTTACTTTGTCGCTCGGAGACAGGATCCCGGGTGCATCCTTGCTCCCTTTACTTAGTGCCAGGAGCGGCACAAGAGGGACGGGGAAGTTGATCGGGGATTTTCTCTCTGATTCTCCGTTTAGAAGGGCACGGAGGAGGATGGACCACCCAGCCTTCAGGCTGTCCCTTAACGCCGTGTCAGAGCTCGGGGCTGCTGGTCCGCCCCCGGCGAGGCGCGGGATGCGGTGCCCCTGGCCCGGCAGCGACCGGGGCAGCGACCCACGCCGGGGAAACGCGGCCGCTCCTGCGGGGGCTGTGCAAGGCAATCCCTCCAAACGCCCACGGAGGACCGGGAAGAGGCGCGGGAGACACCTCCAAATTGCCTCCGAGAAAAGCTGCCGAGCAAACACCCCGGCCCGGCCCGGCCCGGCTCGGCCGCGCGGGGCAAGCGCCGCGTAGGGATGGACAGACGGACGGACGGACGGACGGACGGACGGATCCGCTCCCCGCTCCGGCCGGGCTCCGCGCAGGAGATGCCGGCGGAGCGGCGCGCAGGGCCCCGCGCTCGTCCCGCCCTCCTCCCGGCCCCGGCTGCCGGCAGGTTACTGCGGACTGCACCCCGCACCCCTCACTTGCTGCTTCTCAGATGCCAAAACCAAAAGTCTTCACGCGGTGTGGGAAGCGAGTGGCTGGTGGGAAGCAAAGCCAAAGCAAGCCTGCTTCAAACTCTGCCCGTGCTCCCAGCCCCCGGAGCTGGATGCAGGCACAGGCGGCACTTCGCATCCCGAGCTCCCCGAGGGCCTTCCCACGCCGGAGGTGGGTCCGCAGCCCGTCCTGCAAGTGCCTTTTCATTAGTTTCGGTGCGCTCGAATGGGTGTCCAATAAATAAAAGGGGGAGAGAGGTTTCTCCCCCCTCCCCTTACATTAAATGAGTTACAACCGCACCTTTTTTCCTGTCCTTGATAGAATTCTTTGACCAAATAAAGAAATAATTACTAAAGGCAGCAGGGGGAAAAGGGAAAGGAGCCGCACTGGACCGAGCGGCTGGCGCCGAGGAGCATCCGCGCCGCGGCCGCGCAGGAGCCGCTGGGCAGCTCCGAGGTCACCTCTGCCGCATCGCTAATTTGCAAAAGAAGAGGCTTCTCTTATCGCGGGGGCACTGACTTGTGACGGGAGGAGGAAGGTTTAGGGTTTGCCGAGAGGACGAGAAAGGACGGCGGCCAGAGGCTCTTCAAAGGCTCAAGCGGATGCCCCAGCACTGAGCTCTCTCCCCCGTCTCTATCCAAAGAGGTTTCGCAGTGGAATAAACATCTCTGATCTAAGACAGCTGCCGGGAATCAAAGGCCGCCCCAATCGGCGCGGAACCGGCCGAAGATGTGGCTGAAAAATGCCCGCTCCTGACAAACGCAGGAATGGGGTGCGAAGGCGTCTCTCCCCGCAGCGCCTCCAGGCTCCGAGAGCAGCAACAGTTCACCCATTACTCATCTGATTTGTTTTATAACACTTCTGACACCTAATCTTATCAGCTAATACCCACGATTTAGTTACCCAGGATAGGGGTTTTTTTTTTCCTCACTAGCAGCAAAATTATTTGACTCTCCGCAGATGTTTATTTTTGTCAGCCTTAAGAAAAGAAATGGAAAAAAAAAAAGAAAAGGGAGAAGAAAAGTAAAATTAAGAGGGTGGAAAGCTAATGCACAGAAAAAAGATCCAGACTTTCCAAAACTGGTAGAAACAACCACCGAGGAAATAAAAACTTAAGGAAAAAAAATCAAAAAATTAACAAGTTCTGAATATTGACAAAGAGAGTTTACCAGGGAAGAGATCAGAAACCAAATGAACGCATATGTAGTCCATGCAGACTTGCCTGTAAAATAACAATTTATTTTAATACTTAAAAACCACACACAATCCAGTGATAAATGTCAATTACCAATAATCAGCATAAAGTGCCAAACAGCCATACAACTTTTTTTTTTTTTTTTAATAAACAGAACATATTGGAATGTCTCTTAATTTGAATACACTGTTCAGAAAGCCAGCATTTAAAAAAATACGCTCTCAAGTTGAGATTTGTTCTCTCACACCAGGACACACGAAGACTTTAAGTACCACTAAAACCACGTTGTGCATACCATCAGTTTGACGTATTGCCATCTTTCTTTCCTCTGGGTTTTTTAAATAAGTCCAGAAGTTACAAACTTCCTCACAGCACACTAGACCACAAGGTAATAAAAAAGGTCTCCATGTCCCATGAGCACTGATCTGTCCCAACACCAGGAACCCGTGGGTCTGAGATCTGGATGCATTTTCTAATGCATGATAGGACTCCCCACTTGAGAGACTTAGGTCATTTCCAAACATTAATTTTCTTCTCGTTTTCTGAAAACAAACTAGCAAATGAGATTTGCAAGTAGCCCCTCTCCTTGTCTTAATGGTGCTGTGATGAGAAACCACTGTTTCAGTTCTTAATCGTCTTCTTGAATTCTTTGTATTTCCTGAAGTGTAAAAATAAGAAGCTTTATACAGTCAAAAAAAAAAAAAAAAAGTATAAAATAAGAGTTTGGATTTTCTTAAGTAATACTTTTGGAAGATAAGATTTTGGTTTGGGTTTTGGGTTTGTTTTCTTTGGGGTGGGGGGGGGGGGTGGTCAGGGGTGTCTTGTGGGTTTTTGTTTGGTTTTAAAGAGATTCCTTTCCGACACGTGAGCACCACCTTTTGGCATAAAGTTTATCAAAGCCACACAAGTCAGCTAGCACTCTCTGTATCATTCACGTATATTTTAAATGCAAAAAAATCTTTTCACCCACAACTTAGGAAGTTAATTGCTTGGATGGGGGATTGAAGGGGGTGCAGATTTTGCCCTTTTTAACGTAGAAACAAAAACAAAGCACAAAGTCCAGTGCTCCCATCCTGAAAGTTTTGTTTCTGCTCTAGTTTCGGTGTAAAGTCTGAAGGGGAGGAAAAGTTCATAGAGGTTGGAGATTCAACACTTAAGTTTGGCAGGTTTCAGTTCCTTTACTTGCGTGTGCAGTGTCTTGTGGACTGCTAGTGTTCTGGACTGGCAAAATCCTTTCCCGCATTCTTGACACTTAAAAGGCTTTTCTTTAGAATGGATATATCTAGAGAGAGAGAAACAATTGAAATGTCAGAAATACCTGGCCTAAACTCAGCAGTGAGCCACCTGACAGAGAATTTGCTGGAGATTTCTTACACCTACTGCTGAGATTGAGAGTGCTGGAGCGCAGTTTTTGGGCAATTGTCTGTATGTATGTGTGCAAGAGAGGGGGCATCAGAGGGTTATAGGGTGCCTTTCTTAGGGATAAAGAACTTCTCTCTTACTTTGAGGTCACCAGACTGCGTGTCTTCATGACACTTCTGAATGACCATAGAGGCAGAGGACACGGTGAAATGGAGGGTGAAGACATCTTTGGAAGCTAAAAAGGAGGTTGTGAAAGTTGTCTGTATGGAGTGAGTAAGGTATGTCTTTCACTGCGAGTTATCTGGCCTCTTCCACCAACAGTGGGCAAAGGAAAACCTAGAGGGAACGTGCTTGGCTGAACGAGTACTTAACTTTTCTTATAAAAATCTTGAGTGTAGAGGGGTAACTGGGAGAGGACGAATACGCAAGGGAAAAAGAACAGGAAAAGAAAAATAGTTACCTGTGATCCCTCAGGTGATCCTGTCTTCTGAAAGCCTTGTGACAAATATCACATGTGTAGGGCCGTTCGTCGGTGTGGGTTCTTTCATGGATCAAAAGGTTATAGGACTTGGTGAAGTGCCTGCCACAGAATTTACACACAAACTCCTTCTTGGTTTTGGACGGTAACCTTCCCCGCGTGGGTTTCTTTTCCGGAGAGAGTTTAGTCACCTCGAGCAAAGACCCCAGCCCTGCAGGTGAGCCCTGACCGTCTGCCTGTCCCAGTTTAGAGTGGTCCTCTTGTGTGGCAGCCACTGCTAAGTTGGCAAAGTCAAAGCGGGGTTTGGCTTTGAGGGTCATGTTGGCAGCCTCTTGCTTGGGCTGGATGACGTGTGGGAAGAGCGGGAAGGTCGGCAGCTGGAACCGTGCGTCCACCAGGCTGGAGACGCTGGGCACTTTGGAGAAGGAGGAGCGGGGCAGATGCATGGCCGGGTAGCCCAGAGTCCACTGGTGCAGGTGCACGGCGTGCAGGGCACTGAAGCCATAGAGGTTGGAGAGGTGGTCGGAGGGCACGGCGGGCAGCCCGTTGAATGCTTGCAGGAAGGAGTAGTTGGTGAGCTGGAGGGAAGGATGGATAGGCACTGGGGCCGGCAGGGTTTTACTTCCCATGGCGGCCGCTCAGGAGGAGGATCTTGGGAACAGGGGAGGAAAATATCTGGAAAATAAAGACAGAGGGGGGGAGAGGGAGAGGTAGATTTACATGAAAACAAAAGCACCTTACGTCACCCCTAATCAATACCCCTCTCCAAAGCCACAGGAGGAGCTTTCCTTGGAATTTGAGAGGCCTGACCAGGTCTTTAATGTGAGTGTATCCCCAGACTCTCTCTCTCCCTATCTCTGTCTTGCAAACATGTTGCACCGCATCCATAATCATTCACTTCCCAGCAGCACCCCCTCCTATGCAGACTTCCAGCAATCCTGTACGCGGGGACAGCCAAGATGCCATTTTGGCCCAAAAAGCTCAGTCATCTCCTAGTAATTCAAAATCCCTTCCTGGGTGACCTCAGCCTTTAGAAAATAGTGAGATACTGCCCACTACATCTGTCCAGAGAAACTGTGTTTAGCCTCTCGAGGTGATGCGGGGAAGGGTGCGGAGCTTTCTGCCCCTGGGTTGCTCAGCTCCTGTGGTCTGGTCTCGGCCAAGCCTCTGAGATGATGGAGGCACTTGAATGCTCAGAACTGAATGTTCTTCCTCTTTCAAAAAAATAAAATAATTTTGGTGAAAAAAGCATTATGGGGAAAATACCAGCCAAAGACCTCCCTCTTGTGTACTCCAAAAAGAAACAGGAAAATTCTGAATTTGGGTGACGAATCTGAAGTGCCATTTGCTCTTCCCAGGGAGAAGTGTCTGGCTTCAAGCCCACGTCCTAATCTAAGCAATTGCTTAATTAGAGCCCTTCAAAAGGCTAAAAGATGAGGACTGGCGAGATCCTTCCCATGGGGCACCAGACCAGCAGCTGCAGGGCCTCAGCCCTTCCCTGGGCTGGGTGCCACCACTTTGGTCTGTGTTTCAGGGTCCTGCCAAGCCCCTAGCCTCTCTTCTGGGCCAGATCCCTACCCGTCCCACCCCACAAGACGGAGGGGAAAATGCTACAAGGCAGCAGCATTGAGGCACATCTGGCCCAGTCTGAAAATTCAGCCCTGGCTGCTGTCAACCATTTGGCAAGAGATGCCTCCTGAGGGTTGTTGGTGGGGACACAGCTTCCTCCCTTTGTGGGTGTGAGAGAGCACCCATGGCTTTTGGAAGCATCACATCCCTGCAGCCCAGAGAGCCCCCTCCTTACTCCAACTTACACTCATTTTCCCCTCAGTGAGCTCTGGGATTTGCCTTCAATGGGGATATTTTCTGCTAGATCCCCACAGGTTTGCTGCAGCGTTCCCACAGGATCCACGCAGAATCTTTATAAGATCCTGACAGGATTCCTGCTGAATCATGGCAGGTTCCCCCACAAGATCCCCACAGGGGACTCCAGCATGGTCTTCACAGTATTCAGATTAGAGTTCATCCCCAGGTGAAGAGTAAAGCCCCTTTGGACAAATAGAGGCAGCAAAGTACAGCAGAGAAGTAATTGTCCCTCTGAGCTGGAAGTCTGGGGGTGTGGAAACTGCTGGTGGAAGAGGTCTAAAGACCAGGGAAACAAATCTGATTTATATGTGTGCTGTTGCCTGGAAAGAGGAGCTGCGGCTGGGAGGGTGTGAGAGGGAGAAGCTTACTCTGAGCAGCTCTATACTCCAGGCCCACCTTTCACTCTGCTTTACATAAATCAGCAGCAGGAAGAGAGGCTCAAACCTTAGAGGAATTCCACTGCAATGACCCACAGTAAGAGATTGTGACATTTTTTGTTTTTCAGTTGGATACATTTCTGATAGTGACTGATTGAAAAATGCATACATTATTTTCTCTATTCTCCTCCCTTTCTTCTTTTTTATCGCCTCTTTTTTTTTTTTTTTTTTTTTTTTTTGAGGGGGTGTGGGGCTGGTGGTTAAGTTGTTTTGGGGTTTTTTTGCTAAACTGTTTAGGGCTGTTGAGCCAACCGGACTGTTTTGTTGTTCTACTGGGGACATACTTTCATTTAGTTAGTGCTGCCTATACACTAAGCGTGTCCACATCACAGCACAAATGCCTCAGCTGGTGACCCCGAGGACAAAGTGCAGAGAAAACACTTCTGTCCTCTCGTCCAGGTACCTGGAAATGTCTGTTTCTGTCTGTCACAATGGCTCCGTGTCTGTTTCCCTGTCTAGGTAGCTCTAGATCATGAAGCAGGCTACTGAAAATGAAATTTATCCATCTTTCTTACTTTGTATCCTTAGAAAACACTTACTATGGAATATATAAGCAGAAATCTACTATGTCAATATGGAGAGATTCTCCATTGAAAGTGTTCAAAAAATTATTTTTCAATTTTCCCAATAAAGAACAAGGCACAACACAAGGAGAAATACAGTCAGATCATAATAGCATCCATTGCACCCATAGTTTTTTTGGTTTTTCCTAGAGCAGCTCTGTCACATTAAAAAAAAAAAAAAAAAAAAAAAAAAAAAAGATGAAAAAGCAAAAGACAAAAAGCGAGGGGGGGAGAGGGGGGAAGAGAGAGGAGAAGAAAATAAGAAGAAAAGAGGAGGTGGGAGCACAGCGTTCATGTTACTACAAGGTTCTTGGCACTTTTCCAGAAATATAAGCTACACTTTTGCTCTGTACGACCGGGATAGTCAAAAATACGGATGAAGAGCAGGCTATTTCATAAAGAAGTCCCCTCACTTCGGGACATCAAAGCGAATGTGTTTCACAGTGTAGTAACTCTCTGGTCTCCCACTTGCCCGCAGAGAGATCAACGTTTCTTTGATTTCGGTGCCACCTCCACCTTTAATTCTGCTTCATGTAAACAGATCGTTATCAGGTCTTTTTTTTTTTTTTTTTTTTTTTTACAGAAGAAGACCCCCGTGAGTTCTCTGCTTGCATTCCCCCATTGCAATAAAACTGTGTGGGGTTTTCTTTTTTAACACAAAGTAGATCGATGAGCAATTAAGAACGAACGTCTTATGTTCTGACTGAAACAAAACCCACTCATGCCAAGATAAATTTACCCTGCAAAATAGGATCATAAACTTGAAAGTCTACATCTGTCTCCAGCTTTCTTACCCTTTGCCCTGAGTGAAGATACGGTAATGCTATTGTCCAGTTGCCACTGTTTTAAGACCATTTCAATCTTAACTCTCCAGATTAAACTCTACCTTCTCTATATGCCAGGAAAAAAAAATCCACCCGGCTTTCTGCTGGTAGCATAGCAAGAGGGGAAATTAAATGGATTTTTAAGTAATCTTGTGGCTAGTAGGTATTTCTCCTTTCTACATTGAATTATCAATTTCCGATGTATCCTTTGAAAGGGATATTTGTTACATTAAATACCTGACTCATAAATAATGAGGTTTGCTAATTAGTTCCACATGGAAGAATGGAGGAGGTAAATTACCCTGAGAACATTGCTTATTTTTACAAACATGATAAAGTAGCGAGCATAAAATAATGCATTCTTGCGAGAACCTCTAACTACAGCAATCAGGTTCTTCTGTCAAAGAAAGTTCCCCAGTTTTGCCTGAACTTTTTCAAGTCTGGTAGTCCCGTCCTTTCAGCTGCACGCATCGGCGTGCAGTATTTTGCCACCAGGTCGGCTATTTATTTTGTCTCCTTTGAGGGGAAGAAAATTTCCCTTCCTAAAGTCAAAGCGATGAAATGAAGCTTACAAGTTATCTGTGTTTGGGAAACTAAGTGGAAAGGGAATAAAACTGCCCGTTAGCTCCGCATTATTCGAGCGTGGTGCTCTTGAGGAATAAAATGCATTGTTCAGCACAGATTTATTCAAAGTATTAATGAAGTGTGCAGAATCTATTAAAGCAGGTTTATTTGGGGCTAATTGAGCGTGAAAGAGTTAATTGCTAACATTAATGAGGACTGGAAGGACTCAGTCAGCGTGTGCCTTGGATATCTCCGCTCAATCCTTATAAAATCATCATTCACATTTTATCACGAAATCGGTGTTGACAAGTCTCCCCAGACCACCACGGCGAGCGCGAGTGAACGAGATGGGCTTTCGCTTCTCAAATAATAAATAATAAATAATAATAACCCGGGGGGTAAGTGCAGCGGCGGTGGCTGCACTGCCCGGGGCAGCCTTTACCCAAACCAGCAAAGCTCCCCGGGCTCGGCCCCGGAGGGACAGCGGCTGCCAGCGCACGGCGGGCGGGGGTGGGAGCCCCGGGGCGGCCGCAGGGCCAGGCTCCTCCGCCTTCTCCCCGCAGAAGTTTTTAGGTAGGTTCGGGGGAATTTTGTGTGTGTGCTTTTGCAATCCCCTCGGGTGTTGAAAGGCCCCCAGCACGACATTCACCCAGGCTTTCTCCCTAGAGAAACACCCAGCGCGTCCCCTACACGGGAATAAATCGTCCTTCCTCTCTCTCGGCCGCAGGGAGGATTTCTCCCCTCTGAACTCCTCGCTCGCCGTGGTCACAGCACGCACAGCCGCGGGCAGGGACAAGGCTTTGCGGTGACAGCCCCGGGGGCAGCCAGGGCCCGGCGGCTCGTCCCGGGGCCCGCAGCGGCACTGCCGGGGAGCCGCAGCCCCGGGCCCAGCGCTGCCTCCGGGCCGGGCCTCTTCCTCAGCTGCCTCCGGACCGACTGAACCGGACCGACTGTGCACCTGTCCGGGACCCTCCTGCCTGCCTCGCGATTTATCGAACAATTCCTGCAGTGCTACGATAATCTCCAAAATGCTCTGTTTTTATCGTTTCCCTACCAAAAGCCAACTATAACAACCATACCCTAATCCTCGGCTTGTCACTGACACTTTATAGGCTCAGCCTCTAGAGAAGCTTCTTCTCTCCTGCGTTGAACTTGTTTCAATCCACTCAGACAAATATAAACATCAGGCTCAATTCTGTTGTGGCCTTAGGAAGAAGGAGAGAAGCTTTTCGGATCCTAAAACACTGAAGTTTCAAGAAAAGGAAAAAAAAATAAAGAAGAAACCTCGCAGCAATAAAGAAAGAAGAGAAAGAAAACGAAAGAAAAGGCAAGAAGAGAAAGGAGAAAAGCTGGAAGTTCAAGGCCGTAAAGGACATGCAGGCTTCTGTTTTGCTCGTATGTGTCATTTTTAGCTCGGGTTAGAAACACTGCTTCTCCGCAAGGGGGGAGACACAACTTTGAAAGGGGAGGACAAATCTTTAAATAGCATCAAAATATCCGAGACCCATGTGAAGGTTTACCCCAGCCCTCCGCCCGCCCCAAAGAGAACAGTCCTCCTCACGTGAAACACAATTTCCACGCTTCTGCACCATCCAGTGGACCGTGGGAGGGGATGGGGGCACAGAAAGAGAGGAGGTAGAGTAAAGGAAGTGTTTGAATCGATATCCCCAACCCCCGAGGCTTGGCAAAATAAAAACCAAACAGAATGAGTTGTTCTTTTTATTTACCTAATCCCGATCTGTGCTCCACCGCTGGCAGCAGTTAAAAGATCCTGGGCTAATTTGGAGCTGGTAAAATAAAATAATGAAAAAAAAAAAAATAGGGGAAGAAAAAAAAAAAAAAAAAAAAAAAAAAAAAAAAAAAAGAGGTTGGGCTAGGTCAGTGTCTGTGCTGGCCCTGGGGGGCACAGCTCACCCCACCCACCCCACTGCTCCTCCAGCGGGTACAGGCAGATCCGAGCGGGGCCAGGTGTCCAGGTGCTCCGGCCGGCGCGGCCGGAGGTGCTCTCCCAGCTCCTGCTCCCGGAGCCGGCTGCGTGCGCTGGAGTGCGAACGCGCCCGGGAGCAGCCGCGCTCAGACTGAACCGATCCCTTCCCTCCTGCCTCCTCCTTATTTCAACCCCCCCCTCCCAGCTCCCCCCTCAACCTCCCACCGCACTCCGGGCATGCGCACGCAGGGAGAAAGTTCCTGGCTGGGAAGAACCAACTTTTCAACCCGCTTCTCCCGGAGGCGCAGCAGCGCGGGGCTCGCAGCCCGCAAACCTCTCATCTCGCCCCCCCGCCCCGCTCCCGCAGCCTCCCCCGGAGCATCTCCCCAGGGCCCGCTGCGCTCGGCGGGGCGGCCTCCCGGGGCCCGGGACGGGACGGGACGGGACGGGACGGGACGGGACCGGGCGCTGCCCCAGCGCCGCTCCGGCCCCGCCGCTCCGTTCTGCACCTCACGGCTGCGAACCGCGCCGAACCGAGCCGAACCGAGCCGAACCGAGCCGAACCGAGCCGAACCGAGCCGCTCCCGGCCGTCGCGCTGCGCCCCCTCCCCGCCGAGCAGAGCCGCGGGACAGGACTCACCGGGACCTGCCCAGAGGGCAGGAGGGGGACAAAGGAAGAAAGGATGAAAAAGCGGGGGTATGATGGAGGGAGGGAGCCTGCTCCCGCTCGATGGATTTAGGCATCTCAAGTTGTTCTGCCTCTCTGAGATCTTCAGAGAGGATCCCGGGAGCGGCTTACCTGTCAGGGGTCCACCCCCGGCGTAGAGCCGCTTCCTTCGCTCGTCCCTTCATCCTTCCTGATCCCCATTTTCTGCTCCGGCGCCCCTGACCTGGGTGCCTTCCTCCTGCCCTTCCTCCCACGGGCCGGGAGGGTCTCTCCCCGCGCCCCGGGGGGGTTCCAAGGCGTGCGAAACTCCGCGGATTCCCCGCGGACAGGGAGCCGCAAAGCTCTGCTTAGGTCCGGGGGCGACTGCCTGGGCGACACAGGAAAAGCAAAATAACCCTCGAAAGAAAAAGGTTAAACGTGCTTTATAATTAATCCTGAGGCCGTAATCTCCTCGGTTATTTGTTTTTCTATTCATTCATCCATTCACACTCCTTTAGATCCGGGAAGGGGGGAAAATTGCTTGGGTATATTACATTGTCCCGAGAAGCCAGGGTAATATAATACGCGAGCGAAGACAGATCCGTCAGGTACCGTGCTCAGGGGCACGCATGTGTCTTTTTATTGTTCATGACACTCCTGTTATTACACCTTTTTTTTTTTTTTTAAACCATCTTCGAAGGAAAAACAAGCAAACAAATAAAACCAAAATCAACAAAACAGCAACAAGAAAACACTACGCTATCATCCTGCAGAGTAAGTGTTCATGAACGTGACAGCAGCGTGGCGAAGCAAGCCTAGCCCTGCCATTTCAACCCCAAATTCTCTCTATTTTTATTAACAATTTGGGATCCAACATTGCACTTTGTTTCAGGCAGGCAAAGAGATTTTCGTTCCCTTTTTTTGTAAACGAGTGGCATTTTTATGAAGCAAAGGCGAAGCAAAGACGTTCTCAGTTCTTCTTCAGTTCTCTTGCATTTCGTGCTGTTATTTTGTCTCTTTCTTTATTATACTCACACAAAAAAAAAAAAAACCAACAAAAAAAAAAAAAAAACACCACCCGAAAGAAAACTACACAACCCTCCCCCACCACAGAACATGAAAAAAAAAAAAAAAAAAAAAAAAAAAGAAGACCCACCAAACCCAAACCCCTAAACCTCGTATTTTCATTCCTGGAGAGAATGTGATTAGCTGCTGTAAGCTGACTTCTTTGAATAAGTTTGAATTTTCAAATATAGCTTAAATCCAGTTGTCTGAACAGAAATGCAAGATTCCCAAGTGTCCCCAGACCAAGATACAGACCGCAGTTAGGCTCTTCTAACTGGAGATGTATCTCTTCCCATAGGAAAAATCTTGTTATAGATGAGGGTGGGTACGTGCTCTAATAAAACACAAATCGCAATTCTTTTTATAGAAATAGAGGATTAGCTGAGACGGTAAACAGAAAACCAGGTATGATACCTGCACGTACTGCCTTTGAGGGAACAAAATAAAACCACGCACTTCCAGATACAAACCCCATCATTCCGAAATAAATACTTAAACATCGAAATAAGTAGCAGTAAATGATCTAATTGTCTACGGGAGAGGGAGACAAAAAAAATATTCCCACGTGAAAACATTTTATAATCAAAGCAGGTCGTTGAGATACTATTCTGTTCTAGAGTAGTCTTGGAAGCTGTAGCTGAAAGCTGCCTGGATAATGTGTCGTATGATATTTACGTATTTGTTAAAAAATAAAAATATTTGGACTTGTCAACCCACTGGCGATAGAACCGAAGTTTCAGGTTAACTGTCTTGTTAAGTGCATTTGTTTTAAATATCTGGTGTTTAAGTTACGAAGCGTATGTTGTTCCAAAACCTTTATTCTAGAATGGATTTTTATGATGTCCCTTGCTAATTTGCATTATGTCAACTTGCAGTGGTGGGGAACCTAATACCGGGAACGGGGAACAAAACCACTCTGACATGCAGGGAATATGCTGCGCTTTTCCACAGCGAAGATCTGCTGTCGATTAAGAATGTTACGACTTCAAGAGAATTGTGAAAAGTGAAGGCATCTGCTCCCAAAGCTAGCCACGGTTGTAGGATTTAGACGTGACAGCGAAACCAAATTCGTTTCAAGAGAAACCTGTGGGGCGATTAGGGAAACCGGAGCCCCTCTTCCTATCTCCTACCTGTATCCCCTTCCCCAAATCATCCCCGTCCCTATCCTATCTGCAAGTCAAAGGCCCCCAGTTCTGTGCGCCCCATTTTCGGGGAGCAGCACCCCGGACACCAGCCCGAGCCCCGCACACCGGGACTGCCCTCCTCTGCTGTCCTCCCGCACCGCCCGAGCCCCGCACACCGGGACTGCCTGTCTGCTGTCCTCCCGCACCGCCGGAGCCCCGCACACCCGGACTGCCTGTCTGCTGTCCTCCCGCACCGCCCGAGCCCCGCACACCGGGACTGCCCTCCTGTGCTGTCCTCCCGCACCGCCCGAGCCCCGCACACCGGGACTGCCCTCCTCTGCTGTCCTCCCGCACCGCCCGAGCCCCGCACACCGGGACTGCCCTCCTCTGCTGTCCTCCCGCACCGCCGGAGCCGCCGTCGGGCGCTGCTGCCTCGCCCCGGTGCCGGCGGTGCCGTCGGTGCGGTGCTGGTGCCCGAAGCGGGGGGAGCCGCTTGTGACCCTTGCGGAGCAGACTCAAGGGGCACGGGGAGAACATCTGAGGGCATTTACTCGTCTCTCCCGTGGGGAGACTGTTGCGCTTGTCACCTTCTCTCTAACGAGTTCTGGGTTCAAGGGCTAACCCTGCGCACCGCGGGCACTGGGCATCGCACCTCCTCTGGTTCACGCTCCTGTGGATGTCGGTCATCCCTGGACGCACCTACACGCGTGCTGGGAAAAGGCTACACAGCCTGACTGATGTTCCGCTTCCCTGCTGCAGCTGGGATACCCAGCTTCACCCACTTAACCTTTGCAAGGAAAACGATTCCCTGCCCCATTCCGTAGCCATGGGAAGGATAGAACTCCCTTTTGCTTCCGTGGGACTTTCTGCCCACCGGGGAACTACGCTTATCCCTTAAAAATTCTTTTACTGAGAAGCAGCGAGTGCGCTACTCGCGAAGCATCATCCGCCGCTGGGGCTGCGGGGAGCAGCGGCTCCGGAGGAGCGGGGGGAGAGGTTCGTGTGCTCGGCGAGTCCCGGGGCTCCATCGCCCCTGGAGCCTGGCGGACGCGGAGGCGGTGGGTGGGGATGGCTGGGCAAAGCCGCCTCCGCTCGGCAGCCCTGCAGCTCCCGACGCTCCTGGGGAAAGGAAGCGGGAGCAGGACTGAGCAGCCGGCAGCGCTCGGAGGAGGTTCCAAAGCTGCTTCGCTCCAGGAGCTTCGCCGGGAGGATGGAGCAGCCCGGCGGCAGACACGCAGGGGAGAGCAGGCACAAGTGCACTCGGCATTCCCCTCCTTGTCCTCACGCCTCCCCGGGCAAGGTGTAATGAACCCGTTATCTGTGGCACTGGGGATACATATATATATATGTGTGTGTGTGTATGTATATATATATGTATTCTGCTTTTCTCTCTTCGCCTGGTCTCTCTTCTTCCTCCGATGATGGTCGCGGTGAAGGATTAGAGTGTGTGGACTCTGCCCTCCCTGGAATGTCCCGGACTGAGGTGAAAAGGGAGAGTCAGGAAGGGGCAGCAAAGGCTCTCGGGGCCGAGCGCGGAGCGTGGCCGGGAGCTGCGGGCGGCGGTGGGCGCGGGGCAGGGCCCGCGGGCAGCCCAGGCGCTCCCGCACCCCCCTTCCCTTCCCAAACTGACCCCCGCTCCCTCCCGACCACAGCTCGCTCCTCAGGTTCCGTGTAGCCTTAGTATTTTAATAGCTGCTAATGACAAGAAAGGGAAGAACAGCGGCAAACAACGCGGGTGGAAACTGCTCCCGCGGTGCGAGTAAACGCTGTTCAAATAGCAACTCCCGCCTCCATCCCTCAAAAAGAAATTCGGTGCAGAGATGCATATAACGCTGTTCTGCCAATTTTGATTTTTTTTTTTTTCCGAACTTCTAGGGCTCCCTGAAAATAAAACCCAAACTTTGGAACATCTCCATTTTGTTAACGAGGGGTAAATCGTTTTTGCTTGATTGCGATGCTGAGATGTAACCCGGCGCTTTGACATATTGCCGCCCTTCTCTAGAGAGTTTCTGCGGCCGGGGAGGGATCCGCGGGCGCGCAAGTCCCGGCTGCCCCCCCGCGCAGCCGGCGGGGACAGCCTCTGCCAGCAACTTCTGCGGAGCAGGAAAGAAAATCCAGAGCACGGAGCAGAGTGATAGGGGATTTGTCTTCTTCAAGAATCACAATGGATTTTGCAAGCAACTAATTAAGCGCAAGATCTCCCCCCACCACTAGTCTCCCGCCCCACACACCCCTTGTTTGCAGAGCGGTGCGGAGTCGGTTGTGTAAATGATTCCACTTTAACTTCCAGCCCCTTTAGATCACTAATATTGCCGTGGTGGTGCTGCTCACACTGGTGCAGTGAGAGTCAGCATTTCCATTATAATTTCCTATTTTCAGGAGTTTTTACAGTGGTCATAAAAATTCAATCCAGGCTCAAACTTGGCATCCTAGGGCTCCTCCCAGGAGTCATTTCTTTTTGTTGTATTTGAAAGAGGAAACCATTTATCTGTTTTTACATTGCGAGAGAGCAACAAAAGGAAGCAAAAACAGGGTTTGCAGAACATTTTTGTATTTTATATCACTTGCTTTTCCTCAGCTTTACAGTATCTGCCATAGTTGTTAAAGGAGTACAGTACACAGTAATTAATAACATATGAAAAACCATCAGGTTATAGAGAAACCAGAGTATGCAATCAGAACTGGTCATATAAAATACTCTTTATCATTCTGAAATCCTTTTCCTTTTCTAAACCAATAATTTATTAGCAATACATCCAAAATGTAATTTGATGCTGGGTGTCACTTTGATTCAAAATTAACTGATCGTTTTTTGAAATCTGAGAAAGTTTTTGTATGTGTTCATCTTTAAGAAAAAATTTCTAAAAGTACAGATGTTTTCACTGCAGATTTGAGGGGTCTATCCTCCAGCTTCCTCTAAGCAAGTATATGTATAACAGTCAAATAATCTTTGGATTTAGGTGTCCCTAAGTATTCATTTATATGATGGATTGTAATGGCTATATGGTTCCCTTGAAACCATTATGTTCTATCAGGTCAAAACCAGCTTCTTTAAAAAGTTCATTTAATACAAGGGTGGCTGGAATGATTTGTGTACACCACATTTGCTCACATACAATTCCCATATCTGGTGGAAATTGAGTAAGGATTTAATGATCCCAGAGGAACTGAAGGCTTTGGTGACATGAGTTCCAAAGGGGCCTGTGAGACAAAGACCAGTGTGAATTGGGACACTGAAGTAGAATGCCAGTGCAGCCTGGACATCACATCATTTTGCTGTGGATTATGCCTATGCCACATGTTTTAAAGGGAAATCCTTTCTCTACTGCTATAAAATGTACACTTCTGCTAGCCTGGAGACTCAGTAGTGATATCCTCGAACTCATCCAGCTCTGGTTTGTCTTTGAAAAGGATCACCAAGAATAATCTCTCAGACTTCAAAGAGTTACTTCTAGGTAGTACCAAAGGATATGTATGGAATTAGACTGACATGTGTATGTGTATAAATACATATGCACGAGCAAAGGGAAGAACTTTTGTATGTATTTGTAGGTACAGAGAGAGATTAACACAGACAGCATTACAGGATACACAATGGAAATAGGAAGATATGTATATTGAATCAAGGAATATCAGTGACTTCTTTATTTTTAAATCTTTTTTGAATGATATGTAACTTGATAAGGTTTATATTTACTGTTGTTAACACCTAAAAGAGGACTCCATAACTTTCAGTGAATAAAGGCAACATTTACTTGCCATGGTCTGTCACAGGACTGGAATCAGAATTCCACAAGATTTATCTTCCATGGAGTCATTTCATCACAGTGACATTGGACTAGGAACCTCCAGTGGATCCAGCACTTCCTGAAAGGAGGAACTTCCTGTTGAAATCATTTTAGAGAAACCTTTCCCTTCTTTTTTCATTGACCATATGCTGGCACATACACAGACCCAATGGTCCTTGTTTTAGGTACCTCAAATCATAGCCTGAAGGTTAGGGGATGGTTTTAAGTATTTTCTATTTCTACATTTTTATCAGGCTTTATCTTCAGGACTTAATGAAGTACATATCTGCAGTAGTTGATAGGTCATACACCTATGTGACAACATGCTTGCTACAAATGAAAATATGAAACATTTTCTGCATCAGAAGTGGTTAGAAAAGCTTTTCTTAGGACTTAATTACAGTAACATTTCATGGCAGCAGTTCAGCATCTCCTTTGGAATTAGCCGGACTAGAGAAAGAGTACGAGTTGACAGGACTCCACAATTTACATCCTAATTATTTGGGATCTTGTTTTGGCTTTGTCCACTGCATAGGTGTGTAATGAAATGAGGTTCTGAGTTCAGTCAATTGCCAGTACTCCTATCCACCCATCCCAGGCTGGACACTGGAGCCCAAAGGTACATTCAGTCCGTGTGCAGTAGCATGAGGGGTGATTGGACCATCATTTGAACTCTAACAATCTGTCAAGAGCTGTGAGCTTCCCATGCCTTTGACACAACAGCTGCCATGCCTGTCTGGCACTGCAAGCAGGGGCAAGAGGTGCTGAAGGTTGGGAAGATCTTGTGCAAACCCTCTCCACAATCTTGGACAGGCTCCAGGGGCAGATCTGCTGGGTCAAGTCTGCAGAATCACAGCCTACAGCTCAGAAATGTGGGTGGTGTTTTAAGTATTCCAAGTCTGAATCTTGGAAAGACATCCAGGAGGGCAGAACCTGGCTTGGTAGCCAGTGGGAGTCACCTTTAAAAACAGGTTTTTGTCCTTCACTGTTTCAGCAAATATTTGAAACTGCCACTATTTCATGTCCTGTAGAGTGATAGAAATTCTCTAAAGGACTGAGAGGTTCATGCACTGGGGCCATCTTCCCTTCCCTGCTCCAAAGAAATGTGTAGTCCATAGCTGCTGCTCCCAGCTCTGCTGCCCACTCCCTTTTCTGCAAGCTCATTGACCAGTGCTGCTGGCAGACACAATGGCCAACTCTCTGCAGGGGACAAGGGTATTTTAAATTCAATTACATCAGTTCTTGGCCCTCTAAACCACATAAGTGCCCCTCTCTTCTATAATATGATGATTACCAGAGGCCAGTTGGTCCTTAGCCATTTGTACACTGCTGACATGACTGCATGACACTGAAGCAGCCATGGAGTTTAAGCATTCTTTCTCCCACAGAAAACTATGATTTTTTTATGATTGATTTCAGTGACATTAATATCTAACAACTGCGATATGGTGTCACTGCAGAACCAATTTCTTGGCTTTTACTTAGTGGAAAGGTGTTATTTTAACACAAAGTGTTGTTTTTAATAATACAGAAATAGTGCCTGGCTAAAGTACGTAGAAATATAGATCTGGTGAGGATTTTATTATTTAGAACAACCCTAAAAATGGTGTTTATATAGGATAATATATAAGAAATTAGCATTTTAGTTGTGTAATCACTCACAATGGTTTTCCTGTTTTTAGCAGTTTCTAAATATATAGCAGCATAATAGGGGGGGAAAAAAAGAGGTTTTTTTAGGGTTGGTTTTTTTGTTTTGGTTTGGGTTTTTTTGTGGTTTTTTTTTTTTTTTGGTTTTTTTTTTTTTTTTTTTTTTTTTTAGTGTTAGCTTTAAAAAACCATATAACTTCCCTTTGAATCTACATGGAAATAAACCTGAGGGGCCAACTAAAAGTCACATAAGCAAAGGAAGTTAAGAGTCAAGCTGGAAAGACAATTTTCTGTCATACACAGTCATGTTGAAGTGTTAGAGATAAAGGTCACCTAACAGGGGGGGCTTTGTGCTGTCAGGTGATCCTAAATATCAAATAAGCTGCAGTACACCGGCCCAAGGGGAAGATTAGGTAGTGACAGAGTTTCAACCCTAACTGAGAACTTCCTGCTCTTCGTGGTTTGAGGTCAGGCCTTTAAGGTTATTTTGAGATAGGCTTTTGCGTTCAAAGCTGTAGGAATAATACAGTCAGGGCATCATTGCACAACCACGGGACGGGACCACGAAAATATCATTTTGGAAGAGCAATCCTGAAGAAAACTCGCCACCTGCTGGCGGAAAGCCTCCCCGTGCCGCCCTTCTCCAACCAGCCTTTGCTGAAGTCGGGATTGACCAGCTCACAGCACCTGAAATAACCCACAGCTCATGCTCTCGCCGGTTAAAGCCCTCATTTTGGGACCTTCTGTCTTAAAGCAAAAAACCCCACTTTTGTCTGAAATCTCTGTGTGACACTGTGTTGCACTGATATTTGAAAATACTATGAACCAAATATTTCAGCATGAGTAATAGTCTCTCGAGGCTTAGATGTTTTTGTATAAGTCAGTTACGTTAACTGCATTTTAAAATGTATATATCCTCTTTCTTTCCCTTATGATTACATCAGGAATCTTTGTGGTCTCTTTTGTGATGTTTGTGCTGCCACAGGGTCTTTTATTTGCTGTTACTACTTTTATTTACTGTTACTAAACAGTAACTGGAGATTTTTGACGTCTCATTAGAAATAGTTCTCATTCCTGTAATGGGAAAGGGAACACCCCTCAATGCTAAAGCTTACTATCTAACTTTTTTTAATGCTGACATTTTAGTAAGCAACTCTAGATTATTTAGTAGTGATAACAGGATTTTTTGTCAATTGAATAAGTCAGGTATATAATGTTGCCTTTTTTCATTACTCTCTGCTCTACAGTCAGCTAAATTAGATGACAGATCCCATTGATTCCAATCTAATTTAGGTGGACTGTTACACAGTAAACCAAAATACAATGTGAACACACTTCGGAACTAATACTGAGTTTACAATCTCTTGATGAGGATTGTGAACACACAAGCCACAGGAAAAAAAAATAGAAAAAGAAAAAAAAAAAAAAAGAAAAAGAAAAAGAAAAAGAAAAAGAAAAAGAAAAAGAAAAAGAAAAAGAAAAAGAAAAAGAAAAAGAAAAAGAAAAAGAAAAAGAAAAAGAAAAAGAAAAAGAAAAAGAAAAAAAAAAGCACAGGAGTGGCACTGAAGGCCGGGTCCATCCAGACTCAGTGACCAAGTGTCCCATGGAAGGGGCAGTGGTCAGTGTGAGGCTGGCATGCAGCAAGGTGTAGGAATTAGTTTATCAATACGGCCAACAAAGTGGAGAAGGAAAATAAAACACGTGTAGCTTTCCAAAATGGAAGAGAGCAATAGAGAAAACAAGTGAGACTTAAACCCTTAATTCTAATTTATATTACATTTGAATTTCAATACAATACATAACAAAAATGACAAAGGTACTGAAGTTTAAAAAAATGTAGAAAGAAGTAATAGTGTAAATATTAAAAAAATCCAGTTATATATTATGTTATATAATATAAATGTAAACATAACACTGAGAAACTAAAATAGAAATATTGGCTAGAAGATCCAAAAGAATTAAAAACAGGCAATTGATTTGAGTCATTAACCATTATCAGTTCAGTCTCTCACAACTCCAAAATAATTTTGGCTCGGTGTGTGGTAATAAGGATGATCAGAGAACAGTAGCAGAATAAACAAAATCAAGTGGAGCAACTAAGAAGAGGATATCCCTGGTGTAATGGTGAATGTGAATGCTAAAACCACACTTTTCTACCCAACAAAGAGGTAAAAGGGACAAAAGTAGCTATGAATGAAGAGGTGCAGAATAAGATCAATTGCTTCTACCAAATTAGTGTATAGTTTTGTTCAAAGCACTTGATCAATTCTCTGCTCTTGTATATACAACTGTAAAAGCTGGTTAAAAATGCTTACCAAACTGCCAGGGATTATGTAAAGAAAAATATTAGATATCATATTTCACAGGGGGGAAAATAGCTGATGGAAATCTGCATTTTCTTCAATTTGGCCTTGTCTCAGCTACTGTAATATTCTGTCTTAGTATCGTCACAATGCAATTTTTAAGGAATTTGGGGAGCATTTTCTTGGAATTGTCAGCTTGCCAAAATTAATTCCTAAATTGTGAATGTTTTCACAAAAACTTGCTCACATAAAGCTCTGGTAAGTTTCTAAACTGCTAGCCTCTATTCAGGGGCAGATTTAGGGCAGGAGCAGAGTCATGGACTTCTGGCTTTTGCCTTGCTCTACTCTTTCTGATGCTGATGGAAAAAAACCAGGACATAATGTCTGTCTTAGAGTGTCCTGGATATGAGTGAAACCTCAAAATTGAACCTTATCTCTTCCACAACACTTCTCTGCTCAGGCATCTTGACCTCTGACTAGTCACTGGATGACCCTGTAGCCACCACCCCCTCCCAAAGAAGAAGGGCAAAGCTAAAACCAGATAATGCTGCTTTTCTCACCTGTGGATAGTTATCCAAGAGAGAGGTCTACACTTGCATTTCTTGATCTCCTTTGGAAACTGCAGGGACTGCCTTTTGAGTCATGACTCTTAGCATAATCCTTATAGAAGGAAAATAACTTAAATAACCCAGACCTCTAGTTACAGGAGAAAAAAAAAGGCTAGAAACTGAACTTGAATGTTTTTTCTGAGTCAGAGTGGTTCAGTCTCTGCTCTCTGGATGTCCATTTTTTTTTTTTTTTTTTTTTTTTTTTTTTTGTCATGATTTAGCCCCAGCCACCACCAGCTTAGACCCTCAGAGCGGCTCACTTACTTCCTGGGTAGGTGGGGAAAAAGTATAATGGTAAAAATGTAAAACTCTTGGGTTGAGATAAAGGCAGCCTAATACGTAAGCTAAAAGCCTCACAAACAAAAAGTGCATCAGAAAAGTAAAACAAGGATTTGGAAAACCATTTCCCCAGGATCCAAGGGGAAGCAGGTGGTCACCCCTTCCCAGGAAAGCTGGGCTCCATCACACATCATGGTGATTGGGAAGGCAAAATGCCATCACTCTGAACGTTCCCCCTCTTGCTTTTTTCCCCTCTACTTTATCTGTTGAACATGATGCCATATGATATGGGACATCCCTTGGGTCAGTGGGAGTCTACTATCACAGCTGTGTCCACCCCTAGCTCCTTGTGCCCACCCGGGCTCCTCACTGGTGGGGTGGGAGAGGGCCTCGACTCTGTTTAAGAGCTGCTCTGCAATAATGGAAACATCTTTGCACTACTAACAACATTTCCAGCACAAATAACAAACACAGACCCATGCTAGCTGCTGTGAAGAAAATTAACTCTGTCCCAATCAAAACCAGCACCATTTTCTTCACATGGATTTCTTACACATAATTGTAAAACTGCTGAGAATTATTTTGGGGTGTTTTTTCATGTTTTTATCTCTATTAGAAAGCCATTTCACGTTCTAATGTCCCCACATCTTACATCTCATGGGCAGTTTATTATACCCATATGTTTTGTGCTAATTTAAACTGTTTATCTTCATTGATGTTCCTCTTCCTCGGCTTTTGTATCTTAAGGTAAACAAATCCTGTTCAGAAAGATGGATGCTTCATATCCAATTTCCTTTTGATGAACTTTCTCTGTGTCTCCTTCATTTTGAATTAGTGGTCTTAATGGTGGCTTCTACAGCAATTTAAGTGCCAAAGGTACTTGGTACCCAAGATATGTGGTTACGCAATGTTTGCATCTAATGGTCTCATTCATCTGTACAAATAAACGTGATTAACAAACGCTGTCTGAAATACAGCTCCCTTTGAAGTAAGACTGTGCTATTCACAAACCAGACACTTGTACAATTTAGCCATTTTCCCAACTCAGCTGACCTGAACAATACTGGTTACAAATCTCCTCTCTGAACAGATACATTCTGTCTGTACACACCTCAGTTCTTGCAGCCTTGCTGTGTGCAGGCCAGCTGAGTGTCTTTCCTCTTCCTTTTCCATCTGCTTGAGGCTCTCTCATCTCTCTCTTGGCTCGAGGGAGAGCATTTACTGAGGAAACAGGGTATGGAAAAGGCTATGACTTACAAAGATGAGATCCTTATTGTGGCTAGCTGTACCCAAGCACCATTTCTTCCACTGAAATCCAGACAGTCCTGTCCACTGCACTGGGACTGGTCATGTTTCCATCTGGGGGCCGTTATCCTCTTCCAGGAATGTCTGCCATCAGCAGTGTAAGGCTAATTCAAACCAAGAGGACAACTGCACCTGCTTCCTCTCATCCAGCAGGGCAGCTGATCATCCAGATGTTTGTAGTTGTGGTTGGTTTCAGATATTTTTCATCTAGTTCTCACAGGAACTAACGGTATTGATTTCCAGTGACCATACAATCCTGACTTCCTGTCTTAGAGGACTATAGTATCCTTTCCACCTTTTTTGTCTTTGTCAAAGATCTTCCCTTTTTATATATATGTATATTAATAAAGCTTATATATGTGCTTTTTCTTACTTTAGATTTTAAAGCCAGTGTTGACGACAACTATTTCTAGATTTAGCACAGCTACTGTATTACTAAAGCAGATGCTTGGGAATAATTGACTGATACTAACTTTTCAGATCAAATGAAACTTTTATATTTCACACTTCATTACACTTTATTTATTCTGAATGGAAGCTCTTCCTAATCTGGCTTTATTTTATATCATTTGATGGATAGCATATTAAGTTTTTCATTTGACAATTAATTGCTCGAATAGTTTTTAATGGAAACTTCTTTGTGTTTTCACATGTTCATTAATTTTCTGATCATATATTATTGTTCCACTTTGACTCAACACATTGTGTTAGAGCTTTCAATATGCACATGTAATCTATAAACATTTTCATAGAATCCCTACATTACCCAGATTTCCATAAAAACAGAATTTCACTGTCTAAGATATTCTTACCAAAAATCATGACCAAAAAAATGAGTTAGAATTTTTAGCTGAATGATGCTTCTCAGATATTACTGTTGCATAATTTACACAGCCTGATTTTTACTGTCAGGCTGAAGGTTCACTTCAAAGCCATCTTCTCCAATTGAGTTTTCCTTCAGTCTCTGAGTTTATAAGGGAAGTCATAACTGAATTATGTTGGAAGTAATTTCCATACATGATGGACTCTGTAGGTACATACTGAGGGTTTTCCACTCTGATATATGTATAGGATTTAGTATAATCTAAAAAAGTAGGTGATACAGAGAAATTAGGAAGATTTTTTTTGGTTTATATTTAATTGGTTGTTTTCTTTCTTAACTTCAGTGACCAAGAGAGTGATCACTGCTAGTTGCTAGTAATTATAACTGAGATAATTCTGTTATCTGCAGAGGAATGTGTAAAGCAACAGGGAATGGCACTGCCTTATTCACTTTTAGAAATCTGCAGTGTAGAAGTTCGCCTCTGGAGTAAGCTGCCTTGGAATCAGTGAGAAGAAGCAGGCAGACATAGGATGCTGTTCATCTAACCAGTTTTAAAGCCCATTCTTTTAGCACCTGCTGCACACTGACACACTCCTGCTATACTTGGCACAGAATCACTCTCTCATATTGCTCGTGGCCTTTGGCCCTTCAGGATACAGGATGGTAAAAAGGATAGCCCTCCTCATTTGATCTACAGCTCCTCTGCCAATGCTTCCAGCAGGCCTTGCCAAGTTATCCCAGTGGCAGGGCACAGCCTTTGCAATGCACAATCTTTTTTGCCTGGACTCACCAAATCTCTTGATTCATATTTAGTTAAGTGAAGGTGACATTACGACTCAATGATTTCTTTTAACTATATTTTTACAAATAACACATGAATATGCCTGAGCCTTTAAAAAAAATATTAAAGATTAATGGTTTGAAGGGGTTTTCTTTCTGGCAAGGACCACCACACCATTCATTTGTCATGAAAGCCAAACTAATCAGTATAAGGGCAGAATATGTAGAATTCATTCTTGAAAGGGGTGTGTGTTAGGGGTGGGAGGACAAATGGCTCTTGTTAGCATTCTTTGCCAGCTCTCATACCAAGGAATAAAAGATGTCAAAGTTCGATTTTCCTCCTCTGCCATCTGTTCATTGATTATGCCATTGCCTTTTAAGCAGGTAGACATTTCCTAGTGGGATGGAGTTAGAGGCCCTCTGATAAGAGACATTAATCCCTATGTCCTATTCCCTGCTGTGGGATACAGGTATTTCTCACATTACAAAAGCAGTGGGGACACGAGTTTTGCCACCACCACATCACAGGAAAGGAAACAAGGTATGGGAGGGAGGGAAAATCTCTTGCTGTGTCCATGGAGAACAGCCCAGATGCATAGACTTTTTATAGCCAGGGCTGAGGTTTGGAGTTGAGCCTTAGTCCTTCTTTCCCTAGTCCTTCATTCAGTGTAAATATTTTCCATCTTGATATTATGCCATTCACTTATGGGCTGTGTTTGGTCCCATTTAAGGTCAAAGGATAACATTTCTTACAAATGTTAGGACAAAAGGACTGAAAGGACAGATTTCCACAATACTCAGGGAGCAGTTCCAACACCTAGGTTCATGATTAAGCACCACCTCTGGGTGCACAGAGATACACTTGGGTGTTGGCATGTGTGTGTGTGTGCACAGGAGAGTAACACACCTTGCCTTCTTTCATTGGCAGTCTTTGGGTACTTTTACTCAGGGTGGGAGCAGAAGATCCAAACATCTTCTGGCTGGGGTGGGTCTGAACTAGCATCCCAGGAACAAGCAATATAATAAAGATGTTTGCCTAATTTCCCTCATTTTTTAAAGAAAAGTGACTGTGCATTGAGCATAAGTATGCTCAGATGACCTTCCCTTTCAGGTTCTAGGTATTATGTCTGTAGGTCACCAGTGCTTAGGCTGGACTCAAAACTCAGCGGTCCTATCTAGGATGCTGTGTATCTGTCTTGATTATCTACAGAAGCACTCCAAAGTCAAAACATTTTTTACACTTTTTGTGGAATTAATAAAGCTGGAATCAAACTATAAACCCCAAAATCTTTAGACAGGACTTAGGCAGACACAGTTGCCTGACTCTCAGTCTTTGCTTGTTGCAGGAACAAGGAGGAAAACCTTTTCCCTCCTCAATTCTAGGGCTGTTCAGACAGATGTTAGTTTTGTTCTTTCTTCCCAGCCTTTTATTTTCGCACTGATACACCTCACAACAGAAATTTTGTTTCTCAGCCCTTGCCTTCAGTGGACTATATCTGGCAGGAGGTTTCTGCTGAGGCAATGAAGACGTGGACATACTGAGGAGGTCTGTCTGTGCAGGGAGCAGAGTCAAAGGAGATTAATGGGAGCTGGTGCAGAGCTTCAAAAGCCAAGTTTTGACAGTAAAAGTGTTTACAAGGTGAATTCTCTCCATCAGGCAGGGGAGTAGCTCCCCACGAAACCATGCATGTGCTGGAGAGAAAGTGAGGGATTTTTTTGTGTGTTTAGACTGTTTGGACAGAAGTTAGCATACCAACCAGGGCTGAGGGGTGTGGGGACAAATTGCGATGCTTTTGCAACCTGGTTGGACAGGATCTGGAGTAGAGAGTGGCCCATACATATATATTGTATCATGGTTAGAGTGTATAAACAGAGCATAGCCAAAACCCATGATCTAAGAAGAGAGGTTCAGTGAAAAGCTCTTCACCGCCAGCACTAAATTTTATAGGTTTCTATTTCTTGGGTCAGTGGCTTTATTAAGACCTCAAATACTGCAGGGTGAGTATTCTTTAACTTACTGCCAGCTGCTGGGGATATGCTTATTTGTAACACACTGGTTTTCCAGTAAGAGGAGAGGTTCAAAGAGAAATTGTGAGGAAAAAAGTGATAAATAATCCAGACAACAGTTAAACACCTAAATCCAGCTGTAACTCCAAGGTGCCTTTTTGGATGAATCCTGGAGATATCCAGGGTTTATCCACTGTGTCTATGCTTCCATACATATAATGTGAGAAAAATGTGTCTTCTACACAAATACACAACTCCCAGCCATTCTTCCTAAGTATTTTTGAAGGATCTAGAGCCCAGCTTTTTCAAGTTAATACACAGACTATACCCCAAGCCAGAACTTTTTACCAAGCAAACTAGGGAGAGCATCAGCCTTCATTCACATACAGAGCAAAGGTGCCTCCCTGCTGGAGTGAAATACTGTGATTCAGATTCTTGTTATAAATGAGGGAGAGGAGAATACATGGGGCTCTCACACACCAAATTACTTGTCTAATCTCTTCCCTTCAGATCACACGAATATTGGGCCATTTATTGGGAGAAAGACATAATCTGGGGCAGGCACCCAACTTCAGGAGAGCACTGAGTTTAAAGCCAGAGGTTTACTTAATCTACACATGGAGTAGGACAGCAGCCAAAAGCTGGAAACCCATAAAAACCCAGTGCTTACCTACATTTTCTATGGAAGACCCCAGCCACCAGACTTTTATTTTCCCTCTGTTTTATGTCCAAGTCCCTGAGCGGAGTAGCCCATTCATGGAAATGACACCTCTCATTTGAAATAAGCTTCTAATAAGTCCCAGATTGGTGTTGTGATATGGAGGGAGGCTGTCACTCCCTGAAAGGACAGAAGGAGAATGCAATGTCTTCTTTGGGTATGTTTGGGGTTTTTTACTAGTCCAGGCAGTTATAAACAAAAGACAGCATTTTCTTAATCACTTATGTATAGAGTCACTTGGCATTTTTTCTGGGGTTAAGGGTTCCACAGCAAAACAAATTCCTCATGGTTAAGGTAGTACAGTGCTAGCAATTCTGCTCAGGATATACAAAAACCTAAGTAATAACATACTTCATTGCTTCTGGGACACAGGATTCATGGAAGAGCAATGAATGTGCTTTTATGATGTATTCTTTATTATCTTTACTCAGCAGCTGAGGAAAACAGAAGTTCTAGGGCTTGAGGAATCTAAAACATCAAACTTCTATGCGCAAGGTGTTGAATGAATTGTAAATAAGTGTAAACGAATTGTATGTGAATTTGGAATGAAAAAAGTGCAGATCACATTCAGGTTCCTTTAAAAGACAGACTGATTTTTGAAAAGGTTCTTCCAGGCACCTGCCTATTTTCTTAGCTGCTCATTAAATAGTATTTTATATTGTTGTTTTGAAGGACATATCTAATGTATTAATTCATCTCAAGGTAAGATCAAGTTAAATTAAGGCTGTTTGGACTTCATAGAAAAAATGGGCGGAAGTTTAACTATGTACATCACAAATAAACAATATTCTTGGTGCTAGACCATGGTACTGGTGCTAATTCTTTGCCCTATCTTTCTTCTCCAGAGACTGAGATATTCCTGGTGCTAGATTTCTCCTATTCTGCTAACCAAATAAGGTTCTCAGCCTTCTTGCTTCTCTCACTGTAGGCTCCTCAGCTTTCTTGAAATGGGAGTTCTGCTCAAAGTGCTCCAACAAGAAGCCACATTCTCTGTTGACTTCTTCAGTAACATTTTTGGCTTTAGCCTTTCTGTCTCTTAGTTTCCTCTGCTCTAAAACAAAGGTAATAAAGTTTAGGGTTTTTTCTCCCTAAGACTATTTTGAGGTCTACAGTAATTCACAGAACAATTCTAGTTCCTCCAAGCTACAAATATTTTGGCTAAAAAGGATGTGTGATTTTCAGAGGTGCTTGCCCAACATTTTCTCCATCTTGGACTCCTGTGAGGTGTGTCATGTTAAGCACCACAATATGGACGCATGTTCACATGCAAAACTTGTAAAAAATGATGCTTTTGTTCTTCCTTCTTGGTGTTTGAAAGAAGATATATCCAATAAAAAGTCGCATTCTTCTTCTATATAAAAGAGAAATACATATTTCCATAATAATGATAATCTTCTGTTTTTTGGATATGGAACATCAATTCTTAAATTGACAAATCCTCTGCAAAATAAAATTTATCCTCACATACATTAAGCATTACATGCTTCCCTTCATAATGCATAAATTACATGTGCTGCCAATAATGTTCCAGCAAAGCTCTCATCAGTAAGGTATTGTTTTAACTGAATACGCCCTGGGAGGGAGAAACTTGCATTAATAAACAACGAGAATCACTCATACAGGAAATGGTTAAAAGAGGCAGAAGTGCTGTAAGACAGAATCAGAGAACACACATAATCCCAGCTTGATGCAATTACTCTAACATGAATTTAAAATAAAATTAAAGTTAACAGTTTAAACTGATGTTTGAGGGGTTTTAAAAAGATTTAGTTTCCCTTGGAACCACTATGTTATTTGAGCCACTTATAATCTCAGAGCACAGTGCTCATAACTTCTCTCAAGCACTGTTACTACTAGATTATGCCCACAGGTTAAGTTACAAATGTCTAAAATCCTTAAAATTATTAAACCTAGATTAAAGTGTTTAGAGAATATAGTGTTATTTTAGTCTCCTGCCATATCCTACATTTACTATAAAACTGTTATATTGGCATTCTAATGAAATGTCATAAAGCAAGTATGTAAGGAGGTGTTTTGGGTTTGTTGCAGTCCGATGGAAGCCAAGTTAACATGGCAACCAAAGTGTGTAACAGAAACACTTAAATGTTTTTCATAAACTGCAAACCTTGTAAGAGCCTAAGAGAATGTTGACTACTGGGCAGTGCATGACTGAAGATTACTGCCATATATTCTTGATGCTTCATCTTAAATCACTTTTACACAACTCAATTATCTCAAGCGAATAACCCACCTTCTTTCAGCCCCACTCTTGCCCACCAGAGTCCTTTGACTCTAGCAGCCACATTTGAAGAGGAAGAAATTATTTATTCCTTGAACATTATGAGCAAAGTTATTGCACTCTGTCTGATATTTAGAAAGATTAGAGCCGAAAGGTGCCTATGTGTTCTTCTGGCCTGTCTTATTTTTCTTGACATTCTCCACACCTTGAGGAATACCTTATTCTGATGCCTTTGAAGCTGATATGCAGCATTAACAGAGTCCATAATGTCTGTAATGTCTTCCTTGCTGGATATGCTTCTGGTATTTTTCTACTCTGTAATGCACATGTTCTTTGTTCTGGTACACAGTTGTTTCAAAGTTCTTTATTTAAGTTATTAAAACAAAAGAAGAGTCTCATTATCAGACCTCAGTCATTGTTCACAAAAATAGAAGGGTTCAATGATGTCTGGACTACAGCTTAAAATTTTACCTCCTGTCATGCTCAGAAGATAAAGACCATCACACACAAATTAGTGCTCTATTCTTGCTATCAAGGAATAAATAAGTCTGCTCGGGTCCAGTTCTGAGAGAAAGAAAATAACTTGATCGAGTTCCTTTCATCTAATGAACTCCAGATGAATCCTTTAAAAATGCTCTAGTTCAGTCAATTGTGATAAGACTGTTTTATATCTCAGCAGCAAACCTTCCACAGAGAGCATAGATAGCTAAATGAGTATATTCACATAGGGTAGAGCAATAGAGGAAACCACACAAAAGTGTGAAGGAAGAGGCAGAGAGCTCCCTGAAAGACAAATGCCTGCACTGTAAGGAGATGCCCTACATTTATTCTCCTCAGCTGATTGGAGAGAAAAATGCAAGAAGCTATTCTACTGCAAGAGTCAGTGTGATCATTTACAGACCAAAGAAAAGTTTGCATAATAATTACAACAACAACAGTGAGAGATACAACTGACCAGATAATTGGACAATACACTTTGCATTGGTCAGAAAGGTCAGAAAAGTTTGGGCAGTCTGGGGCATAGAGCGCTAAAAGCACAGCATGAGGGAAGCAGATACCTCAGAGATCCATAACAGAAAATCTTGGGTAATAGAAGGAGGCCGATTACAGAATCACAGCGTAAGCTGAGTTGGAAGAGACCCACCAGGATCATCAGGTCCAACTCCTGGCTCTGCAGAGAGCACCCCAAGTGTTACACCATGTTCCTGAGAGCGTTCTCGAGCTCTGCCAAGCTGGTGCTGTGACCACTGCCCTGGGGAGCCTGTTCCAGTGCCCAACCACCCTCCGGGTGAAGAACCTTCTTCTAATGTCCAATGTAAGCCACCCCTGACTCAGCTTCAGTCCCTGGTCACAAGAGTGAAGAGATCAGTGCCTGCCCCTCCTCTTCCCCTCCAATGAAATTGTAACTGCAGTGAGGTCTCCCCTCAGTCTCATCCAGAATGAACAGACCAAGTGACCTCAGCCTCTCCTCATACAGCTTCCCCTCAAGGCCCTTCATCACCCTTGTGACCTTCCTTAGGTGCTCTCTAATGGCTTAACATCCTCTTTACATTTTGGCACCCAAAACTGCCCCCAGCACTCGAGGTGAGGCTGCCCCAGAGCAGAGCAGGACAATCCCCTCCTTTGCCTGGCTGGCCATGCTGTGCCTGATGCCCCCAGGACAGGGTTGGCCCTCCTGGCTGCCAGGGCACTGCTGGCTCATGCCCAACTTGCCATCAGCCAGGACCCCCAGGGCCCTTTCTGCTGTGCTGCTTTCCAGTCTCTCATTCCAAATGTCCAAACAGTAATGGTAATAAATAACAAAAACAATAATAATAAATTTAAGAGTACCGTTAGTTAAAATCATTAAAAAACGAAACTTAATATTGATCACAGTTTTAGCTGAAGCCATTTTGAATTAATAAAATACTTTCTGCTGAACAAACATGTAGCAAAACATTACAAAGTATTTAAATCTTAGTGTCTGATCATCTCCTTCCAAACCTCTTCAAACCCCTACTAAATGTTTTATTTTGAGACATAATATTTAGATATTTAGAATTTGAGACAGTTTAAATTTTAATATGGGGAACAGACCTTTCAAAGATAAAAGAAGGACACTTTTAATTTCAATAATATGGTGAATCATCAATTATCCATTGTGTCTTGATACATTTCACTTTTGACAAAACTAAGAAACAAAACTTGTAAGTCAAAATACTTGAAAAGAAATTGCTGACACAATCTTAGTTCCAGCTACAGATGTCAGCAACACAAGTGAAAGTGAGGAATGAATATAGGAAAATTACTTCAAGCTGCCCATTAATCACTACTTAACTTGAGTAGACTTCTTGATATGGGTGTACAGGTCCAACTACCTTACTGTCTGTCTGATGGTAGCTGAACTTTGGCTCTGCTCAGCCAAAGTTCCTTCCATAGGAAGGAAGGTACAATTGTTGTGTAAATTAAAGATGAGGCTGAAGCTGTGTACCATGCTCTCTCAGGTCAGAGCTTCTAAACTCTGAACTAATTAAATACCAATTATTTGCAGCACAAAGAAGAAAACAAAAGTGTTAAACCAGCATCTGCAAGCCAATCACATCACCAAAATAGAAGTAGCTGTAGCAATACTGCAAGAGGAAACACATTATAAAGGCAAGGCAAGGGCTGCTTCCTGTCAAATTTACTGTACTTGTTTCCAATCAAGCAGTGGTGAGGATCATTTAGAGCCACATCTGTGCCTCACATTGTCTCATGGAAATGGAGCGTGGAGAGTGCCATTGAAGCTTATGTCTTTAACAGAGAACTCAAGTTTGCAGGCACTGGTGGGTCTGGTACATCCCTTGGATCATTAATGGTTGAAGTGCATTGCATTTGAATGTCTTGTTTGGCTGGCTCGGAGGCATCTGTCTTTCTGTTGGTACAGCTGGCAGAACTCAAAATCCTCTTCATTGGCAAAATATCTCCATTTCATCAACTACAAACCTCTCTGCTACAGCTGACAGAACTCACCATGAGATAAGTGATGATGTTTGAAAGGTCTTTTAGCACCAGACCTCACCATTCCCAAGAGGGAAACAGCTGTGAGGCAAAGTAATTCCAACATTTTGCTAGCTCAAACAACAGACAGCATAGGGGACATAGTGGGGAAACAGCAGTGGTTCATGACATGCTCAACATTACAGTTGGGAGCACTTACAAAATCTAGTTACAGAGGCAGGTGAGAAAAGCACCTTGAAGATTGCAAATAAGTGTTACTGTCAGAATTTATAATCTTTGATTTTAAAATTTTATTAACTGTTCATTAAAAGGAAAACACTGGCTGAATCTTCTATAAACCTCACTAGAAATTTCTTATGGGGTCGGCATAGAACACAAGATTTTTTATCAAATGACAAAAATTTTAACATATCAAAACTCTATTCTCCAATATGTAGAGAGACTCTTCAATTTTATGTAATTAAGATAATTTTCCTCAGTTTCTAGTAGACTAAAATTTCCTATATGAATCAAGTGGGACATGAATTTCTCCATAACCTTCAGCTGCTTCATAAAAGAACTATTTACTTCAGATAAATAGCTATGTCTCTAAGGATAAGAAATCCCTTAACAGGAAAAAATATTCAAAGACATTTTCTGGAAAATGGCTGTGTTTATGGACACAAGTTTTCATTTTGATAAATCAACATTTTTCAGCAGAACAAAACTAGCAAAGGGGTAAATCTCCAGTCTCCTCTTATATGGATGCTTTTGATATTTCACATTAATCCAGATTAAGATGTATTTTCATGAAGGTGGGGTCTTGAGAACAAACTGAAGGAGATTTCAGAAATGTGTGATGAGGATTTTTTATGCAGAGAAGGTGTGAAACACATTGGCAAGATTTATTATTGTTAATGAGGCTAATATCAGGTATTGTTTTTAAAAATGTTTTATTGTGTCAAAGGGTTCTGAACAAGGTCATTCATTCCACAGCCTTGTTAAATTCCCCAGAAAACTCTGTCTTCTCCCAAAATAAGTCTGCAGTTCTTGAACCCAAAGCTGAGGCTCTATACCAGCCTTCACGCAGGTGTGCAAACAACTTTTGGTGTAATAATATGGCTTCACTCATATTTTGAAGTAACAGAACTCTACTTCAGAAGAACATGATTGTAAAATCATACAGTTCAAAGACAGTTCAGGCAAACACACAATGTCTGACCCAAAGAAGAGTCATCCACATCTGTGATGTTTTCGAAGATCTCCAGCAAACTTCTCAACCTTATGTGGTTAAGAAACACCAAGACAGTTAATTTTCTCTTCTGTTGGCACTGGACAGCAAACATTATGCTATTTTTTTGTCTAATGTATGAAAAGAAAGATGCATCCTATGCTTTTGTGACCTGTATTTTATTGGGAGGAACAATATAGGTTATGTTCCAAGTCTTAAACTTCAGAGGCAAGATTTTATTTGCTGTTTCAGCCACCCCCTTTTCAATACGGCTTTGGGTAACTCTGTTTCAGCAGTGTTTTTTCCTCAGAAATATAATGAAAGCAGTACCATCCTCTTCTGTCAGGAAGAGTAAGGAGAAAAATCTCCAAGGAGATTGACCCATTGATGACAAATTTCTGGTAAAGTCACAAGGCTGCACTCTTCTCTAAAGTCAGTCTTTCTGTCCTGGCTCATCAGACCAGGACAGCGTCAGGGTCTCAAAATCTCCTTTGAGATTCTTTGTTATTTGGTAACCTGGTTCTTTGATCATAAAGAAGGCTGTTTTTGGCCAATGGCTTCAAGACTTCCAGAATGCTTCCCTACTAGTCAATCAGACTCATGGAAGCATGAATAAAAACATTTTCTCATGACCATGAGCACAACTTACTGCTGTCAGGATCCCTGTCCTGGTTTGGACCCACACTCATGAGCACTTTTCCTTGCAGGCTCAGGCACATGGGGATGGGTTTCACGGGCCAGAAACTGCTCTTGACAAAAAGTGTGAGACAAATCAGTTTGGGAATTCAGAGTCAGAGATGTAAACTTTACCGGGGCACTTAAATGTCTGAAGAACAGGCATTGTGCCATTTTATCTATTTGTGGGAGAAGTAGTCACAGGTCTGAAGGCCAGGAATAGTCCAACTTGGCTGTAACCCACCAGCAGGAAAAATGGTTGGTTCTGACAGTTCTCAAGGTGCTTTACTACCCTACATAGTCCATCAGGAGAGAGAGGTACCTCAGAGACAGATGATGAACAAACAGAGTGAGCCTGAGCTGGGTTAGCAGCTGTTAACATCAGGTTTAAGTTAAGTTACCAAATCACATTTAATGTAAGTAGCAACTGTAGTTAGAAAAGGGGAAAATCAGAGCATAGCAATGTGCTCCAGCATGAGTGTTTCTAGACCTGGTTCAGACCCAGACTGGCATGTTAGTTTTGAATTCTTCCACAACCACAGATATTTCACAATAGATAAACCTATAATAATGTGGATGTACTGCAGAGGCCTCGCACACAGAAGTCCTGCCAGCACCCTTATTACACCTGAGTGATACCAACTCAAATTCCTCCCTTCATATCAACTTTAAAAGCACTGCTTCATGGGGAAAGAAAGCCAGTCTCTCAGGTAACCAAATCCCAAAACACTTAGGTCTTTATAGGTTAAAACCAACACCTTGAACTCAGCCCAGAAATTTATTGGCAGCCATTGCAGATTTTGGAGACTGGGGGGTTTTATGTCCTCTCTGCATGATGCTCCACTTAATAAACAGGTGGTTGAATTGTGCACACTAGATTCAGTTGCCAAATGGCCTCAAGATGTAGCCTCACACGGAGTGCATTAGAGTAATCTAACCTTGTGGTAAGAAAAGTATGGATAACTTGAGCAGGGACCACATGTGACAGGAAAGGTTGTGCTCTTCTTGCCAAACACAGCAGGAAGGGAAAAAAACCCTCTTGGCTGGCTGTGTCTGCTACCACAGAATCAACAAGCTGCCCAAGGTCTGTGTGCTCCAGGACCCGAATGCTCAATGGGAAACTGGACCTAAGTTCTGAAATAAGTTGCTTGGATTCTCCAGTGTTCTGGAGCAGGAGTTTGGAAATTATGTGACACATTCACTTAAATTGAATAATGGAAGTTTTCATGACTAAATGTAAAATGAACGATGTAGCCTGTAATACACTCCTTGTGTTATTTATTCTGATACTAAATGTAATTTTATGCTGTTCCTACAATTTCCATGTGGAATGTGCTTACTATTTTGAATTCATAGGAGTACAAGTTCATCACTGAAGTGGGACTATGAGGTTTGGGAGAATGTGTGTGGGCTGCTGAGGATCAGGAGAATGGTGGTGTGGTGTGGCATTGCAGCACTAAAAGGTCTTTCCTGCTAAATCTGCCATCAATGAAACAGATAAAACATGTAGATGTCTTAACTGTCACTTGTGTTGTCAAACAAATTCTAAGTGAGGGGCAATGTTGGAAATCAACATTCCATTGATGCATTTCTTCAACATTTTCCCCACTATCAGGGAAAAATGAAATCAGTACCTTAACACAATAACAAAGATCTAAAGTGATGGGAAAAATTCAAATTCTCCAGCAAACTATCTAAGCTAATCTTATCTAAGCTTATGCAAAGAAGCATAAGATGATTAAACCCTAGACTTCATAAAAATCATCCAGTTGATTGTCAGTATTGAGGAAGGGTAAAAACATGAAATAAAGGAAGTCCTCACTTTCTCTTGCCCAGCTCTTCATAAGTTTCTCACAAATTCTGCATCATCTCATTCTCACAAATGTGTAGCTTTCACTGGATTCTGTCCATCCTAGTCAAACAAGCATGTAAAAAGAAGTAGATTTCTCTCAAATACAAACTTAAACAAACATTGTGTTATTGTTGCAACTTTTTTAGCTTGTGTCAGTTTTTTCAGGTTGTGTCTGGTTGTTTTCAGGGATACAAACAGTTGTTCAAAATCTTATTAAAAAGAAAAAAAGTTTCCTCATTCCCATATCAGTGGGAATATTTGCCAGAGTATCTACACAGTGTAGAAACATACATTTTTCCTGCTTATGCAGTGTAAACACCCTGATGTCTGTGCCCTATTGCCTTTCCTGCTGTTTTGTATAGAGTATACTGTAGAAAATAGATATACACAATATAGCCTTTCCTCTCTTTTAATCAAAGTACACCAAAAAGAATGGTTGTGGTAAAAAAATTCACATAAAGTCCTAATAAGTTATTGATACTGCTAAATAACGGATTTTAACCACAAGGAAAATGAAGAGTGGCTAATGCCCAGGTCTCTGTTTGTTCACAACACTTTTTATTCAAGGAGCCTATTGTAGGTGTTGTAATAAGTGTTTTATAGGTCCACTCTACCTGAGAAACCTCCTCCTTTGAAATAAGGCTATTTTAGGAGCACTGAAGAACTGTTCAGCTTCTGTACCTGATCTTGGTGGGGATGGGGCTGACATTGCAAGGAGGCTAATTGCATGGTTCTTTGATAAACTCAGTTTATTCTTTTATTGGCTTAAGCATTGCAGTGAAAACAGGATTTGCATGTCATTTTTATTATAATTTGGTTTCCTGTTCAGGCTAAAATGGCTTTTGAAACTGCAGTTTATCCACTCATGAACTAGAACGAGGTCTTGTAAAACTGTACGGGGTTTACGCTACTTTCCCTTATTTGAAACATGTGGAGAAGCTTATGGTTGTGATCTAGGATTAATACTGTTATAGGCTGGGTTAAATCTACTTGGAACTGCTGGGTGTGACCGTCACTCTTCATTTAAGATAGTAGAAACAGGCTTATTTATGATGTGATAGCAGTTTTCAAGCTGAAACAAAGGCACACCCAAGACCACTAAGGAATTCAGATTATCTTGGAGGATGGCTTTGCTGGCTGTTTTTCAGAAGGGTATTTGTGTACACAAATGTATTCGTATGTCAGAGAGAGAGAAAAAACCAAAGTGCAGAGAAACTCACACTATGAAGCCTTTCAAAGTCAGGGTGAAAGATCCCTTTCAATTTCTCTTCTTTCTGGATGCTCTCCTCCTCTCAGCCCCTCTCCTCCTTTTCATCGGCTGTTTTTGCCACTGAACCTGTTTATGTGGCTCTGTTCTCAGGCACATCTGTAAACTAGCTTACTTTAAAGAAAAAAATGTATTTATTTATCTGCCATCCTGCAACCAAATAATTTCCCTGTTTGAGAGCATTGCCACAGAAACAGTCACATTGACACAAAGGGAATTTTTACTAGGGTCAGAGAGGGAGCAGACAACCGGACAAGCTGCTGCAGTCCAGAAGGTTTAGGTTGGAAACCTTGGCCTAAAGGAATTGTAGTCAGATAGTCTTTACAGAAACTCAGATTGTCACCAAAAGTACTGAAAAGTAACTAGGGGTAATGTCACTGGCAATTCCAAACATTATTTCTGCTCTGCTGTTGGTAAGCACTAGGAGGACCTATGAAGGGTTTCCATTAGGGAATAGGAGGAAACTCGGTGACAGAAGAAGTCTTTGCTCTAATCTGCATTGATCACTCTAAGCTTGCTATTGTACCTCTCACAAAAACCCTGTGTGCTCATTGAATCAGGAATCACAGAATCACAGAGTGCCTGGGTTGGAAGGGACCTCTGGAGACGCTGTAGTCCAAGGCCCCTGGTAAAGCAGGTTCACCCAGCGCAGGTTGCACAGGGTTGTGTCCAGGTGGGTTTTGAGTATCCCCAAAGAAGTCATGAGCAGGTTTACATTACAGTAGAGATTTGTTTCAGATCATTGTCCATTTAGACATCTATCACTCTGGGTTTGCATTGTCTGCAAACATTCTGGAGCAAACTTTTGTACCAAATAAGTATGCATAGCTACAGCCAACTTCAAAACTAGGCATGCATCCATATCATGGGGTAAATGATTGGGAATGTATCCCAGGAAAAAAAGAAAAAAAACTAAAACATTGATAGAGTAGAACTATTAGTTTTAGATATTACAGTGTGAGGTGATATGGTATAATTAGCTACATTGACTCAACAAATATACAATAAATCTTCCTCAAATTCTTTTATTTCAATTAGAAAAAAAAAAATTGGCAAAATTTAATGCTTACCAAGGACAGAGGAAACATAAGTCAGACTTAGTAAGTCATTTCAGTGATCAATTAGCACAAAAAGGACTAAAATTTCCACTTTGTTTCAAGCTTGAATTTGATAGCTTTTGTTTTCAGTCGTGAGTTCTGATACAATGAGGAGCCTTCACTATTAAGTGTCAGTTCACCCAGTCATGCCAAACTTGATTCCTGTTAACAGTCTCATTCACAGATAATACAAGTGGGGAAGGGTCCCCAACACTCAGCTGTAAAGGATCTTTCACCTTCCTATGACTTTATGTCAAAGCTCTTTCTACCTCCACAATTTCCTACAGGAGTAAAGTCCAGCTCAAAGCACAGCGTCCTGGCAGTAGTTCCCATCGCCACATCTAGAGCTAACATAACATCCCCCAGCTTCCTCCAGATTCCTCTCTTCATTGATATAAGAACTGTATTACCCTTTTTGTTTCAGTGCTGTACTGGGTATTTGAACTCATTTGTTTATACCTCACAAGCCATTTGCAGAGGTACTTCCCTGGTCTGTAAATACAATCTGCTTCTACTGAAAGCTATTTCAGTTGCCTGCAGCTGAGCACAGAAAGCAAATTATTCAAAGTAACTGATTAGTTGTCTTTTCTATTAAGCATTCTTTCCTAACAATGTAATCTCTAAAGAAGATATGTAACAATTCTCTGTTTACCTAAAATTCATCAATAAAAACATTAAGTAGCAGTTAACCATGAATTAAAGCTTAAATTAAACTACTTCATCAGACGTGCTTCACAAGTGGTTTCTTGTTCACATTTCCACAAGTGTACTTAGCCAGTCCTTCGTTTAATGGCTCAATACTTGGAATTTATCACATATCTGTTTCTTGAAAAGAAAATTCAAGTCAGATATCCTACAAAAATCTATATCAACATTATTATCACTGAATGCTTAATTTCATCAAAGATATGAAAGTACAGATATGAAAAAAAAGCTACATCAAAAAAATTGTTTAAATTAATTTTTCATTCTGATATTTATTATGTACTTCTTTAATTCTTAATTAAAGAAGTTACAAATGATTCATTACATTATTCTGTCACGGTCTAATGCCAAAGATGACATCCTTATAGTTAAACTTTCACAGTGTTACCTCAGTTATAGCCTTTTTTTACACATCTACAGTTTCTTCAGTGTTTCAAACAGCTCATGTTTTACCTCTCTTCCCACTTGTAGATGTGGGAATCCTCACCTAGTGATTTATCAGCCTCCTGATTTGCTCTAGAACTGGAAATGTTTTCAGCACTGCCCTTTGATAAGAATGTCTCCTCCAGGTCCATCCTGAATAAAAAGCAGGAATGTCTATTGAACACTTCTTCCTTTGTGTCATAAGTCGCAGTTGGAATAATATTTCCAACTACATAATGTCATGGACATTCTCTGGTTTTCCTTGGTGCTATTTCACTTCTCTGGTTTGGCTAAGTGTTACTCCTTTCATTCTTTGGCTTCTTTCATAATTTTTTGCTGCAGCTTCTTGTCGAATACTGTCTAATACAGCTTTGCTGCTGGTTTTTGCTCTATTTCTCTTTCTTCAAGATGAATTTTGATTTTAATATCTGCCACCATTTCTCCTCTCTATTAGATTATTTTACTTTAACACCATTACCTGTCGCAATACAACACGAATGAACAACACTCACACGCTGAGATGTCCAAGGCAAAAAGGGGCAGTTTATTTACAGACCTCGATATCTATAGAATTCCAGCAGTGACCATGGATTGGAGGAAGAAAATTGTCCTCTCCAACCACACTGGTCAAACTAACAATCCATCAGTTCTCTCCTTCTAATAAGGAATGCAAAGCAATCATTATTTACATGAAAAGTGCGTGAGAAACTCCATCTCAAAAAGTAAACATCAGAAGGCTGAAAAGAACAGGGCAACAATTACCATCTTCTAATTCTGGGATTGTGATTCTTGGATAAGAGAGAAAACTTTTTTAAACACTTCCTCATTATCTGTTCTTTTTTTGAACATTGTTTTCTACATGTGATTTACAATCATCATTCTTGTCAATTTTGTGAAATTAAGTCTTTTGAAACACTAGCCTGTAGCCGCATGCTGAATGAAAGAAAGAATGGATATTTACTTCAAGGCAAGATGTACATTTTAGATTTCCCCTCTAAAATTACTTATTTTGTTTACCAAGATAAGAACCAGGTAATTCCCTTTGGTTGGCTGCAAGAATTTATTTTTTTTAATTGTTACACATTACTTTCAAAAATTCTGACTATTTAAACAGAAAATATGAGGATTCAAGTAAAAGTATTAGAGTTCTCCAGGATAATGTAGCTTTTAGGGATTTTTTTTCTGGCATGGAATGATATAAGCAAAGCAACCATTCAGTTTCCAAAGCAGATTGTGTACTACAGACTGTGATTTTCCTGTTAGGGCGTGGATTTAGTAGCATGTACTTTTATTTTTGTGTTTGGCATAGAAACACGTGGGTCAAGATCACCACTTCCTTTTCACTTTTGCTCACAAATCCATTTTAGGTACATTATAACCCTTAGGTCTACCCGAAGGCTGAGTTTCCTGGGCATTTCTTCCTTCTTCTGACAGAAAGTTTTATCTGGGAAGACTGGAAGGGGAAGCAGGCTCTACATATTTGCCTGGGATTTCCCTGTGGCTGATAGCCCTAAATAGCTGGACATCTTCAACCTAGCAGAAGTTCATGGGGGGCTAACTGTGTACCTGGGCCTTTATTTATAGGAAGCTCTGTAGCCACTCTAAAACAGTTATTGTCAGTCCACCACTTCAGGGAAGATTCTGTGTTTCCCAGGTAGTCTGTGTGCTCATGGCCCTGAAAAATCAAGGTGAGGAGATTGGAAAAAGCAGTATTTGGTTGGATCAAAGTGTGTTCAGGCCAGCAACACAAAGTGTTCTTTGCTCAGCAAGCCTCTCTCTGTTCCAGCCATGAGAGAATTATCTTTGTGTTTAATAACCCTTGCAGTAACTCTCTTCAGTGGATGAGCCTCACCAGTTTTTAAACCCCCCTTGTCTTTTGGCATCCTGTGGCATTGAATTCCACTGTTGTATTGTGAATAGTACGAAAAAAAACTTGTCTTGAATCTGCTATTTGGTACTTTCATCTGATACTTCTATTTTGAAATACAAATGAAAATATTTCCTCTTCTAGTGAACCAATTGTTTTGTGCACCAATTTCACACATAACATGATTTTATATCCTCTCTCAGCTGAGTTTTTTCTGGTTTCTGTGTTTCATTGTGTTATTACTCTTCCATATCTCTGATTAGTTCTGTTGCTTTCCTTTGTACTTTCCTTAGTTTTCCTATGGATTTTGGTGACCTAAATTCAAGATGGGAATGCACTGTGCATTTTTTCAGTGATACAAAAAAGATTAGCATTTCATCTTTAGTGTCACAATTTCATTTTAAATAAATAACAATTTGATCCCTTTCTCCCTTTAGCTCTTGACTTGATATTCTCCTGACTCACCTGAAAAACACATCCTCTTATTTAATCCTTCCATGCACACAGACCCTCCTTGTCCTGTCCACAACCAGCTTCACTTTTAGCTCTAACAAGAGCACAGAGACAGAGCCAAAAGCAGTGGCTGGACCTGATTGATTGCAGTCAGAATAATTCACATGTGTTGTCCTTTCTAGAAGCAGGATGCAGAGAGGTTCAGGCTGGTTCTGGAGAGAAGAAACACAAACCCAGCAAAGGTCTCCTCTCTGGGCTTTGTGCCACAACCCTTTGTAGTGGGATCCCCTTTGCTCAGGAGAAACCACTACCAAGAATTCCGATTCAATAGAGCCTTTCTGATGTGGCTGTTGCCAAAGTACAGCACTATGCTTTGCATTCAGGTTTTGAAATATTTTATATTAATTCTCACCCCAGTGATTTTGGCTTACTCATCATCAAGACCACCAAAAAGAAATAGTGATCAGTAAGTGACAAAGGTGCCTGGAAAGCCTTGTACTGATCACTTCAGGTTCTGGGTAAATTGCAGATCAGATAATTACATTCCACCCACCATAAATCCTCCCTGTGATTCCACATGGGTGGGTGTTGAGGGACAAAATCAGGTGATTTAGGTGATTATGTTCTTAAACCTTAACCAAATGGATGAACCAGGTTGAGAAAGCAGTCATGTAGATTATTCACAAATTCCAGTATTTGGCATGAGGTTATGCATTTTACATCAAAGGGCACTTAAAAAAAGAGAAAAAAAGCTAAATTAGACAGGTATTATTCTAGGTCCTACTAACTGACAAAACAGTTTCATTCATTCTGCAAGAAAAATTGTGTTTTCTCCTCCCTTTCAGATTTTTTTCCTGCAAAAAATTTTCTCAAACTGGCTCTGTCAGTACCAATTTATCCTGTAACATATAGTGGATTTCCAGTTCTCAGGGACCTATGCTGACTCCCAGTTGGTGCCTAATGCAATTATCATTCATTCTATTTGAATATTAGCATTAAAGAGGTGTATTTTTTTTTGTAACCGTTTTGCGTATGTTCCGCATTAACATTCCAGTGCTGCTCAGTAAAAAGTGTTGGCCATTTGCCCACTTTTAAAGTAAATTTTTGGTTTACCATTTTTTAAATTTGGATTTCTAATTATAGTTAGCTCTTCATAAATAGTTTAGCAGAGCTGGAGAGAGTGTTAAGCACTGCATTTCTGAACCTTTCCTCCCTAATAAGTAACTGTAACCTGGCTCTGACACCTCCAAAATCCAATATATTTTTGCAATTTCCCCTTCTTTGTTCTGGAGACTTCCCTAAACTTGCTAAGGGGAAACATCCCTCTTGCCATTGACCCTGGCAGCAAACCATCATCCCTTCTGTTTGATGCCTCCCAACAAACCAGCTAGTGTCTTCAGCTGGACCTGTGGGCCGTCAGCTGGAGAGCTGCAGGTACTATGTCATCAGAGAGCTATTCTTTGATGATGTGGTCAGCCTTTCTTCAGTTTCTAGTAAGTCAATCTTGGCAGGTTTGTCTTGCCAATGTGCCAGCTAATACAGCTGTAATTATAATTGAATCCACAAAGTTAGATTTAGTCTTCCAAGTCCATATATCACCCTTAGTTACTGCAGTTTTCTGCTACTTAAGCATATTTAATTTACAAACTACTGTTCACATTATATTTCCAGTGGCTTTTGAGATGTGTGGAAGGGTGTTGGTTCACATCAGAGGTACAAAAACTCAAGTAACCACACACATAAAAGAGAAAAAAAAATAGGGCAGACAACATGGAAGGATATAAATGCCTTATGCTTTAACAATATTTCAAATGAACATACCACCACTCACAAGGGTGCAGCTAAAACTGGGCAGCAGTCCTGGGAGTGTCAAGCTGGATACTTGGGTACAATTCCAGCTAATTTGTCAGGATAGAACTGCTCTTCCTATGGGTGACAGAGCAGAGTGAAAACACAGTACAATGTGATGATGGATCATATCTTGAAGCTTTTCTCTGGGACACAAATGCTTTGCAGTGACCAACAGGGAACTCTTAAAAGCCCCCAGTGGTCCAGAAATTATTTTTTGCCAGTGTAACTCCCTACAAAGTTTCCACTAAAATCCTCGTTGAACAAACATGTTCCTCCTCATTCATAGTCTTCATCAGATTGTAAGGGGACAAGCCATGATTCTGCTCTGAAACCGCTTTTTCCAAATCAGCTGCATGATTTCTCACCAGTTCTTTTAATGATCTCTATTTCTTCAATATACTGTACTCAAACTGACCTTCCATGGGAAATACTTTACCAGTACCCAAAACCCACATAACCAGCATCTGTATAGCTTCATTCTAAAACTTTTAAAAGCACTACTCATGCCATGGACAGATATAGAGGTATATTACTATGTATATTTTTATATTGTCTGTTTTCCCTTCCTTTTTCAAAAAAAAATTGTCTTTTATCAAGATGCATTCTCTAGATTTCTCCTAGAAGGGACTTTCCTTTCTTAAGTGTCTAGAAGGATTTTATTGTTTTCCAAAGTAACAAGATTAAAGAGACAATCAACCACAAAACAAGTTTTGAGAGAGAATTATTTCTGAGGGGAGAGGACAGAGAAGAGAAAAAAAAGGGGATATATCTGAAAATCACCTACAAAAATCTCTCTTGCACACAATTCAGACTATTTGATTTCAGATATTTTGATATGTCCTCTCATTGCAGCTGATGTGCTTCTAATTCCTATCTACTTCTATACATTGCACACACACAACCTGTATATTATTTTTATGATGTCCTATGCCTGAGGACTTTGGTAAGAATCCCTGAAAAATGTAGTTTAAAAAAGAGTAAATTTAAGTAGAACATAAGTTTAAATAAGTCTAAGATAGGAAAAGTGGATATCAAAGGTAATCATCAGGTGAGAATTATGGAACCATCTTTTTTCCCCCCTATTGTTTCTGATTTCTTGTTGGCTATCTCAAACACTAGTAGTACAAGTGACAGAAATCCTCAAGACATTTCATTGAGAATTGGGTGGATAGAAAGAGGACTTGCTGTACTGCTATCTGGAATACCGAAAACAAATTTCAGAAATTTCAGTAAAAAACCTTGAAGATCTTTCCTATTGCCAACCTCAGTCAGAGAGAACAGGACAGCTAAGGTGCTCTGTGAGAAGAAGTTAAAATGACAAATGGGTTTTTTGCCTATGAAAATGAAAGGTAAATAAACAGCTATACCACAAGGCTTGTTGCTGAACTCTGAGTTAGTGAATTCACAAGGAGCTAGAGTGATTTAGAATAATGTAGCATGTTCTGGTATTCCATTAATAAAAATATTTTATCCTGTATATTAATTATTAGGATCAACCAAAAAGTTTCATTTAAATCATCTGTAAAATATTTTCATCATGATATCATTGCCTGTCAAAAAAAAAAAATGCTTTAAACAATACTGTAGGCACTGATAAGGGTATCTGATACAAGTGGCAGATGACAAGAATGAGACATCCTGAGCGGCGTCTCTTTCCTTGTTCAGCATCTGAAAATCTTGAAGAAAGCTTTGAAAAGGTTCTAGAGGCAACTGCTCACTTACTGTGTTGTTACAATGTAAATTCGGACATTTAGTAATAGGTATGGAAGGGGAAAAGCAGCATTGGGTTCCAGAACCAACGCACACAGAGCCTCAGCCACAACATCTGAGAAGGATAAAGTGGAGGCATGAAGCTGCTGGGATTTCCTGTCATCCTTTACTCTCCCACTCCTAATCTCCTGAACAGTTTTAATTTTGACATAAGCCTGATTCCAGCATGTTCTTTCGATCAGTCTAAAGGGCCATGACAACACCCAAATTTTAAAAAGATAACCTCAGGCATATTTTCCTCTCCCATCCCTCTCTGGGTGTTACACTGCTCTTTGGCACATTCTTCATGCTGCAAATTCATGAGGGCCTATGGATGAGAGTCCCACGGGGGCTGGGGGTCTCCTTCAGTGTGAACTGAAATGTCCCATTGGCCACCTCAGTCATGGAAAAGAGCTTGGGCTGGGAGAGAGGGTCTCAGGCCTTGAGATCACTCAGAAGGCATAGGACACGTTTGTAACCACTGAGTATCAATTACCAAAACCCCATCTTTGCTTCTACGGTCTGGCAACAGCTTGAAGCTCTTTGCTGACTGGTCCATCTCTGGCAAGTTCTCGTTATCAATTTTGTGTACAATCTGATTTTCCATTGTCTTAATCTTTTCCATTCTATATAATGCTTCAGCTGTGTAGATGTTAGCAGATTCACAGTTTTAGAGCATATACAGGCACATTTCAAATAATAAAAGATTTTCATCTTTCTTACTTTAAACTCTCATTCAACTGTGTCAGATACCAAGCTGTTGTTCTGAAGATTTTTTTTTTTTAGCATGTGTGTGACTTATTTGTTCTAGCTTTGTAACAGATGAAGTGCACTTATAAACCTCAATACCTGAGCAACTGTAATGTCTTAGCAATTTCATAATGAAATTCATATGGAATTTAGCAACCCAAGCCAGATTTGTGTCAGAATCTTTAACATGTTCCAGTTGCATGAAATACTAATTAAAGGCACTCATTGTTAACTGATATAAATAGTCCCCACTTAGCCCATTATAGGTATGGGTTGTAAAACAAACAATTATGTGACAGATGATACATGTTAACACAGAGAAATTCTGTAATGACATTTCTGTAACACTGTAACCTCTTCAACCACCATGTGTTCCACATTACAGGCTAAAGGGGGTGCTGATTGCAAAGGTGACGTACTTTCCAGTTTGTGACTTTTCTTCTAAGAATAGAAATGCCTTAGAGCACCTCTGAATGATTTACATTACAAATTTAGTTTGGGCAATGAAATCATTAATGCAAGCCTGATTTTAACTGCTGCATGTGTTTGCTATTCCATGTGCCAGTGCCAAATAGTCAACCGTGCCTACCCACCAAACACCACCTCACCCAGAAACCGCCTTGGTAATCCAAGCAAACGATTGTTTCCTATTTACCATTTCTTTCATCCAGTACCCATTTTCCCATCACTCTGTACTAGGAATAAAGTGATTTGCACCAAACAGGAAAGTGACTTTGGAATGCTTTTGGTGTGTTTTTTTTTTTTTTTTTAATATGTCATCAAACCTTCAGGCTAATCATGGGATAGAAGCAATCTCTTGGCATTTGGATAAGATACAGAAATTATTCAATTAGTAAAAAATGGTTTCTGCCTTTCCACTAGCCAACATATTCCTGTAACATTAGAAGCAGGTGGCCTCCTTACTCAAAGCACAAACACGCAAAAGTTGCCTAGTGCATTTAACCTGCCAAAAAATATGTATTTTCACATCTGTGAACTTACAGTCCTGTGTTTAACCCTTGCAACTACAGAGTTTCTAAAGCAGCAGCAGAAGAAATGACCAAGGTACACGTCCCCAGGGAGACAGTAAATGAAGGAAAGGTGACCACAATCTATGGACAGTACTAGGAATTATTTCAGCCATGAGTTTCAAAAGGAACTGCTGAAGATGGACACAGTAACTGAACTTTTTAAAAAAAAAAAAAAAAAAGTGCAAGACACTCATGTACTGATGTAAATGCCAGTGTAAGACTCAGAAAACTTCAACTTTGACATCTAACTTTAAAAAATTTGGGCCTTAGTGAACAAGACAAAACTATTTGTTAGCAGATATTTGCCTCCAAAGTGCTTTCTCAGAGATATATATTTCACCAGAACAATCCACCCTGAGCCATAACATGTACAAGACAAAACCAAGTTTTTGCTAGTATTATGATGATTGATTTGCTGCTGAAAGTGAAAAAGCTAAAGCATGAGAGAACAGATGATGCAAAACTTCAGCATTAATGGAAATAACCTTGTCTTACATCACAGCTAGATATTGGCTTGGATAGAAACCCTGGAGCTCTTCAGATTTGTCCTTGGAGGCACTTTTTATCTAGTTCTGGATCCAAACCTTTTGGCTTTGAGCTATCATCTGATAAAACGTGGAAAGTCCTTTGTGACACCTCACCCACACAGTGAGTTGAGAGTTTTCCAAGTTCACTGGGTTGTCCTCTCTGATGGTTCAGTCTCCACTAATTCAGGTCAAGAAGAGACTAAAAAATAACATCTAATTTCATGTCCAACAACTCAAAATTAAATCAATTAAGACACAACCTATGAAAGAACTGAAATATTTGAATGTAAAGTCAATACATAAAGATGTTTAATTGTCCTGGAAAGATTGTGAGTAACATTAATATCTTTGTGGGTAATTAAAAAAAAAATAGGACTGTTAATTCCATTTTAATCCTAGCTTAATCTTGCCAACCTCAAGCAGAATCACCTGTAATTTTACCTAGCATTCAGTGGTCTGATCCCAGAATACACATTTATTTCTGGAACATTTGAAGCCATTTGGATAGGACATTTGAATGATATTATTGTCCAAAAATGGGGATGTTCTCATTCTTTGGACATTTTCCTAACCCTTTTTTTGGTTTTTAGAACACAAAAATGATTTACCCTAGAAATGTCAAACTTGATTCAATGCTTGCTTGGCAAAGAGACGTGCCTTTGGAGCCTGTTAGAGGGCTTAGGTGGGTAATTGTAAAGTTATTGTTAGTTTTTTCCACACTCATGGCATAGAGTGCATGGCCAGCTCATGTTAATAAATACCTGTTGGGTACATGTGTGGTTTATAAAGGCTTGATTCAAAGCCCACTGAAGTAAATGAAAAGAGTTCTCTGACTATAAACAGGCTTGGAGTCAGGCTGTAAATGTAAATGACAGGATGGAAGAGAATCTGTCATGGAGAAAGTAGAGTGGGAGAATCACATCTGCAACCCTGAGAATCTCCATGGGCAGGCAGAGAGTAGGGAGGGTGGGAAGACACTCATTGTCTGTGGACATCATGCATTATAGGGGCCAGAGAATGGAAAAGGGAATAGAATCCTGAGAAAGGGGAAGTTTTGGGGTCATAATGGGGTTAAAAATTATTTGAATTATAACAGCTAATACTGATTAGATATACTTGGTTTTCTGTACCACTGGAGAAAAACAAAGGAAAGGAAAGAAGAAAGGAAAAGGAAGAAAGGAAGAAAGAAAGGAAGAAAGGAAGAGAGAAAGAGAGAAAGCGAGAAAGAAAGAATATGAAATTTATATAAAGTCTTATCATTAAATTAGTAATATAAAGATGTTCAATTGCTCTTGAGCAATATAGATGCATTTCCCATGCTGGTCCTATCTCATAAGTGCACATGTTGATATGGGGACTGTTGGATAACTGCAGCACCAGTCTGTGGAAGGAAATGAGCTGCAGCAGCACATCATCCTCCAATCCAGCTGCCTGCCTAGCCCAGCCTTATCCTGCCTAGCACTGGAGTCCCAGGAGCCCCTGTCATCACCTGCCTGAGAACCATACCCAGGGTCTCCTTCCTTCAGCTCTCAGAGGCATTCCAATTCATCTCATGGGTCCTGGATTCAGTAGGCAGCTGGGAGGGTCAGGAAGCTTACGTGACCATTCCTGACAAAACACATTTGCTCTACTTCCAGGAACAAAGCAAATGTCTGCTGAATCAGGCTGAACTATTTTCACTGCAAAGTAAAAATCCTTCTCATTCCATCTCTTTTTGCACAAAGCAGGAACCCTTTTGCAGAGTCTATATGTAAAGTCTAGCTCCTTGCATGTTTTCTAAAAAGCATGGATCTCTACTTATGGTTTAACACCTACAAAAAGTCTGCAATACCTCTCACTATATTTGAGTTCTTCTTTTATTTACTTATTCCCTCTCCATCTTTGAATACTCCTTTTCAAGTGGAAGACTTGAATGATTTGCCCAAGCAAATTTTTTGTTTTGCTGTGGGAGTGTGTAGTCCAGCAGTAGCTAGTTGGTAGTTTGCCACTCAAAGTTGAAAGTTCAGTAGCCACCTGTGTCATATATCTCCCTTTGTTGGAATGAAAGGGTGCTATAGGAAAGGTGTGTTAGCTTTTTCTTTTTTGGTAAGGCTAAAAGTGGAAGGGAGCGTTGTCTGTGAGAAACTTATTTCCTCTTGTAGTGAAGTAGCCAGCTGGCAGCCAGATGGCATCAAGCCATTAGGAGGTCAAAGGCCATTGGACAACTGTGTGAGATTTGTTTCTCACTCGATGTGTTTGGTTTTAAAATCCTTTATTTCTGGAGTAAATCATAGATATGGAAGGGTTTTACCTAGGGGACGTTTGTTTCCCCATCCAGTTGAAACCACAAACAGACAGAAAGCTGGTCACTGGCCAAAGTGAAAGGCCACAGGCAAATTGTCCCATTTTTATCCTTTACTGGGTAAAAACTCAAAAGCTGGACACTGATGGCAGTTCGTAAATATTTCACTGCTCCTACCAACAAATGAGATAGAAGGACATTGCATGTCAAGAAATCTGTTGACTCTTGCAGAGCAGATAGCCAGCTGGCATGAGCACTGCTATCGTCCTGTCTCAGAGCTGAAAGGCCAGAGGCAAATGGTGCCAGATTTGTTCCTGGTTTAGCTGAAATAACACAGGAATTGTGTTTATGTTTTGATCTTGCTGTGGCATGTCCTATGATCCTCACTGACCATGTGATCCTCACCTATTAGTAACAGGAGACTCTGAAATCCCCAGAGAGAAATTCTGCCTAAAGGTTTACAATTTCTGTTTCATTCAAGGTTTCCATTCATCTCATATTTTATCCTCTTTTGTGTTTGCAGGTGCTTTGGGGGTCATCAAGAGATGCTTGTAACATAGTGTATGGGATCTGATCCCATCCTCACAGCTCTGGAGAACTGTGGGTCAGGTTCTTTTTAAGTATCAACGAGCAAAAACTCACTGAGATCAGTGAAAACAAACCCTCATATGTCGTGCAGGTAAGGTTTGCATCCTGGCCATCAGTTTCTGTCCTTAAACAGGAATAGTGGGCCAACCTTTTTATTCTGAAATAGTCAATGAGTGCCTGTGGCATCCCCTCCTAAATGTCTGGAAGGGTTAACACCTCAAACTTCTGCCCCTTGTTTGGAGCAGGAGATAAATGGCCAAGAAAGAATCAGCTATATGCTTTCCACAGAACATGCCAACAGACAAGGTTCTGGCTCCTGGTCCTTGGGGTGGCTCACTGCCCAGCATCCAGTGGTCCAGAAACACACTGTTTTCACAATACCTGAAGCAGCACAGTTAAATTTAGATTCTGATCAGCCTGGCAGGCTGCCCATGTAAAAATAAAGGGTTACAAGCATGCCAGTTGGTCCTTTGTCACCAGCACTGGCTTTGGAAGGCAGTTCCCCCTTCCAGAGAGCACAAATACTCTGAGGAGATGGTTCAGTAAAGCTGTGGGTTTTCAGTTACCCATGCAAAGGAGCATGAAAGAACAGATTTCCTTGGCCTCACACATACTTTATAACCCTGTTCCAGGGCAACCCAGACAGTGACAGAAGGAACTTCCAGAGACTCTGTGGTGGTCCAGTTTGGTGTAACCTAAGAAGTCATGCTCTTCAGCTCCCTGCCCCAGTTCTCTGCCCAGAGGTTTCCTCCCCAGAAGCAGTGGTGGCAACAGAACAGATGGAGTGTTTGGTTCCCCAGCAACTGCAGTTGACTGTCTGGTATATCAATTTGAGTCACAGTCGAGTTCAGTTTGTGTTAATGAGCCTGACGATTTGTGAACTCCGCTAGCAGCAGAGAGGCTGCACTGCTGCTGCTGCTGCTGCTGCTGCTGGGGAGGGAGCAGCCCCCAGCAGTGCTGAAGGTGGGCAGGTAGGAGAGGAGAGTCAAACCTGACTTGATGGAAGGGATGTAGCTCTCAGACTTCATCAGCATCCTGCTTGTTTCTATTTACTGAGAGCAAATGCAGAGAAAGCAAACAGAAGGGACATGTAGGTGTGAGGATTCCAGTTCTTGCTGGCCAGAAAAGCTGTGTGGAAGCACACCTGGGAATAAACTGATTCACAGAGAGTTGAAATAAAGGAGGGAGAAGAGCATGCTGTGTAGAAAGCTGTAATTCACTTTTGTCAGCTCCTATTCTCCTGTCTGCTCTCAGCACAGGGTATATCACCTTTCAGTTTATTTTACTTTAAATTTCTTAAAACTTTTTTTAAACACAAACTTTGAAATGGACAAAATGCTATGAGCCCTCTCAGTTCTGACCTGGTAAATCCCCATCTGGTCCAGATTTTAAATATCTTATTTGAAAGAAAAGTAGTATCTCTAATTTTTAACGCCTGATTGACCTGGAAGATGTGACTTGATTAACCTCCAGGGCCAAGAAAAAGCACATCTATTGAAGGCTGTTAAGGTCAGATCAGTTATGAAACTCAGACTTTCAACAGATACAAAGATTCAAAATACTGATATATTAACGCAAACGCAGCTAAGCTTCTCCTCAGAGGTCAGCCGGAGTCAGGTCTTTGTCTAAACAAAGGACAAAAACAACTAGAGAGCATAAAAAAGTACGACACTTAAGTACCTCAAGTCCCTACAGACATGTAGGACAAGTAAATTGATTGTTTAACAGGCTGATCTCCCACTTCAGAAAGATATTTATGCTTCTTGAATTTCTTTGCACTCCATATCAAATTTTTCATCAGAGAGATGTAGTAAAAGCTTCTTCGCATGGCAGGTACTATATGTAACTGTGATAAATCAGCAAATACAAGATCTTGAGAACAGAAGGCAATACTACTGGAGGCTGAAGTGTCTGTTAGAGATTCAAGTGTTAGCACAGGATTTACATTTATGAGTCGCCACAAACTATTCTGAAAAAACACAAGACACCACCTCCTCTGCAGTCTCTGAAACTCCAACAGCTTTGGGACTGCACTGAAACATAGACTTGGACTGCAATCCAGGAATAAGAATTGTGGCTTGGATCTATATGTACCAAGAAGGACCAACTTTTGTATATTTGTGAGTCAATGGTGCATTTTACTTGTCTGTGTCTTCCTCACACTCTCTGCTATCTCTGTCAGCTTTCTCACTCTATCCCCTGGCATGAATTCAAAGCATACTTTCATGTCACTTAAATCTCCAAAAGCTGATATTACATTTTTGGTTGAACTTGTTTTTATAGATAGGAACATGAACTTCTGTTTTATAGACTGAAGCACACATCTGCAAGCAAAAAAACTGTATGCTACCTGAACTTCAGTTACTAACCAGTTAAAACCATATTTGCTCCTTCTGCATCTACTTAGGTTTTCTCTCTATTAGCTAATGTGTATTGATGGAATCTCATCAGCTCTTTCATGACCATTTTGAGATGTGTCCTTGCCAAAAGCATTAAACTTCAGTCTTGCTCTCCAAACTAATGTATAACTGAGCTAAAAATGTCATGTGTTGGCTTTAAAACAAAGCAAAAATAAAAACTGAGTTTTGCTGCTGCATTCATTTCAGATCTTAGGATAACTTCCATAAAGGGTATAGGCCAGTTTCTTAGCACATTGAAAACTGCATAAGTCCACTGATTCCCATGAATCTACGTTGATTTACAGCAGCTGAGAATCTGGCCTAAAAGGCTCAGGGCTATATATCTATCTTATGTTGTGTTAAAGTCTCTTGACCTCTTACTTGATTGCCTTGCTCCAGTGTGTGATGCTAGTGTAGGTAAATTATACCTCTGCTGGCCACTAAGCTTGCTGTTCTAGCAACATTAATAACCTCAAGGCTTCCAATTTTCTTACCAATGCTTACTAGACCTCCTGTGCAAGCCTCTGGGGCTGCTCTGACAATAATCCCAATATATATTGTTTTGAATAAAAATAAACTTTATTGCAACTTGTGCTGGAGTCAGACCATGAGCCTATGCTCTAGAATGCCTACAAGGCAGCTGTGTAATCATTAGCAATACTACAGGGAACAGCACTAGGATCAGTTCAGAAGGGTTCTTCATCCAGCTGGGACTATAATTTACAATGCCACCATCACTACAATAACAAGGTAGCAGAGGGAAAACACTCTGGGAGGGGTGGCAGTGAAACTCAGCCATCCCAAGGTGTGGTCTTTGGGGCAAACCCTTTAATTGGTAGAAGGTTCGCTAACTATTCTGGTAACCTCAGACTTTCACCTTCCATTAAATCTAAATCTACAACCAAAATGAACTTGAAAAAGCATCCATATGGAAAGGGCTAGCCATCAATGTCTCATTTTTCCATGCAAAGCCAGAGAGATTTTGGTGCCCTGGCCCCCTTTTTCTTGCCCTTCTGCCCTTCCATCTTACTCACATCACCACATTGGACTTGCACAGCCAAAGAAGTACTAGAAGCAATAGCAACCTATTAAGTTTTGCTTCTGTTTGGCGTCCAGCTCACCCTGCCTTTTCCTTTATCTTAGTTTTAAAAACCACATCTTATTTAGATCCATAAAATTTTATTGTAAACAGAGTCAACTGACATTGGTCACTACTGGCCACTTTAATCAAAATCTAGCTTGCACACTAATTTTACAACCAAGTCTGTGATGTTGAAGAGGTCCAAATTTGAGTTTGAAATCTCATGTGATCACTTGGGGTAGTAGATGTAGTAGACTGGATGAAGACAACAGAGCAGGGCCTTCTCTTTCTGCAGATGTGCTCTCTATCTGCAGGTAGAGAGGTCTAACCCCCACTTGCATGTAGGCCAATAATTAGAAGAAATAAAAATTTTACTTTTGAAAACTGTGAGCCCTTTCACTCCTCTGTCCTCGTAAAACCCTTCTGAATTCTGAGTACAGCAAGGGCAAAGACTAAATGGGTTTTGAATGGAGGGCTGCTGCTTTTAATCAAAGATTAAATAACTTGCTTTTCGTATTACTCATCTCATGTTGTTGTTGTTGTTTTTGTAAAAAATCCTCCACAGGCTGCTGAACTCTCCTGTGACCCCTAGAGCAGTCATGACCCTTAATGTGCAGAGCACAGCCAACATCAGGAAAAGTCAAGACAGAAGGAGCAGGAACACATGTATACAAAGGGCAAGTTTTAAGGCATATATAAGATGTCTTGAAAACGTTACCCAGCTCTGCCACCATCTCTGCATGTGCTTACTTAGGTGGATAATTTTAAGTGTCTCTCTGTTGCTTTCATTGATTGACAGCACACAACAGTGAGCAGCACTGCTTAGGACCTTGAGAATGATCCTCAGAGTATTGTCACCTCTGACAGAAGAAGGCAGCATGATCTGCTAACAAAATAGGTTAACAGCACTCCTGTCTTGGCTTCAGTTTCAAAAGCCAAACACAGCACTTCAGCAGGTGGTTACAAAAAATTCTGGAGAGGCTTCTGCCTTGTATGCCTCTGGAGCTGAAGGGTATCTGCTCTGATGTTAAAAATGTCAGGTGGAGTACCACTGGAATCCTTTATTCAGTAGTTGAGAACCTCAATGAATATAATATATTCTTAGCTTCTCCCTAGCACCAGAAATTAGGGTAAAAAAAATATTCTAAAAATAAATGCACTGCTAGACAAAAAAAGGTTTCACAAAAAAAGGTTTCCAGGAGAATATTCAGTAAATCTATATCTAAATAAGTTATTTTAATTCAATAAATCAAAACTTGTTTCTCTTCTGTTTCATCTCTCATTCATGCTGCAGCGTTGAACTGTTTCCTTAGGTTTTCTTAGTATATTGAAATATCTCAGTGACATCTCAGATTTTGGTCATTTGCCTGGTTTCTGAATTGATCACACAAGGTTGGTGGTACTCACAAACTTTAAAAAACACTGAGACATCTGAACATCTGCCAGGGCAATGAGAACATGGGATACAAGTCTGAGTGCTGGTCTTGTTCTGCCCTGACCTGTGCATTGGCTTTGCCAAAGCCATTTGAACTCTCCAGGCCTCAGTTTACCCAGCTAAAAAGAGACATTCTGGGTATTTTCTTACATAAATAAATAAACAAACAACCAAACCCACAGCAAAGCCTCAAAACAAAACTCCAGAACAGTTCTAGATCAAGCTGGAGCCATGGGCTTCAGGGAATAGATCGATGAGACTCTACAGCTCATTGATGTTGGAGAATCTCAGATTTAATCATGATCATGTCTCCAGCTTTAAAACCATAGGCCAGACCTACTTTTGATAGTGGAAATAGAATTGACTAAATCATCAAGAAACCATGGTAAAGGACATTGACAACCATATATTACAGTGGGTTTGGAACTGTCAATGAAATTAAATGCCTAAATGTAACTGAATGTCAATTATTAATTTTTATAAGGTTTCAAAAGTATCAAGGTCACAACAATGATGATCCAAAATTTCTCAGGTACATGAAGCCAGAGATTTTCATATCAATAAGGTCTTAAGCAAACTCTTCAGGAACAAGAAAACAGTCTCCATACAGATTTTCTTATCATAGTTATTTGGAAATGCATCAAACTCTGAAAATGCATGCAAACACACACACACAAAAAAAAATCATGACTAACACACTGTCATCAGGCTTGAGGGGATGCATGGGGAAATATGATGTCCCAGCTTGTCAAAAAAAATTTCCAGGCAATGTCATAACCACAACTTTGAACACATGAGAAGATTTGACTTAGTTGACACCATGTTGATCATTGCTAACTGACCAAGAGAAGATACAAATAAATCTTATATTGTTCTGATTACTTCAACTCTAATTCTGTGATAAGGATTTGAAAACTGATGTTAAGTCATTATCATGTTAAAAACAGCACTTTGTAGTCAAGGCAAAGCTTGGAGAAATGTTTTGCCAACTAATGGAAAAGCATCAAGGATCTGAATTATGAAATCAATGTGTACTTGGCCCTACAAAGTTTCTTCTTTCTCACATAAGTTTTTCATTAGCCCAGCTTTTTTCCTGAGTCTTATTTGATTTATATGGCCTGGGGTCTTCTCACATATAAAATGGGAAGTGATAAAGTCTTGCTTTTGTTGCTGAAATGTGAGATAAGGTACTGTTTGGTGAGTTTGTCTATGGTGTTGCTTGAACTTTGAAGTAATTTTCCTACCATTTCAGCCTTGACATGCAGTTAACAAACTTTCCAAATAAGGTGTTTACATCCAGTGCACAGGTTTAGAAAATGGATCAGTTTATGCATCCATGTATGTGACAGAGGATATAAATAGAGTGACACAAATGAAACTCTGTGTAGTAGCCTGAAATGCAGCCAGATGAAACCTCAAAGAGGACAACTTTTGATTTTGCCATTTCCCAGGCTCAGGCCAGTCATCTGTCCCCGTGGGCTGGTATTCAGGTGGATAATCATGGTAATCATGGTTAGCTATAGCAACCATTGCTTTCCCCAAAACTCTGCTTAGAAAATTTGTCTTGGGCAATGTCTGTATTTTTTTTGAAAATGCAAGGCTACAATGAAAAACTGATGAGCATCTCTCTGGCTGACTGATTCCAAGTCTAATCAAACTGTGTGGTTTCTGACAAGTCTTCAAGGCAGATCCAATCTGATTGCTGAAGCTTTCAGACAGAATAGACACAATGTAAATTCACATTTGAGATAGAGATCTCCCACCTACATATTTATGTCCTTAAACTTGGTGTTTACAAGTATCATGACACTGCATGATTTCTCTCTTTCCGCTTCATTTTATCAATCACTCATCTATCACCCTCTAATATTGGCTTTCTCCTTGCTTGAATCTTATGATTTTCTAAGTTTCCCCCAGTAAGAAAACAATCCTGTCTGGGGATTCCTTGGCTCCCTTACATGGAAGCTCATGGCTTCTCCAGAAACCCCAGCATTCATTTGTTAACTCTTAGCTTTAGTATCTTAGCTAAATTTGCTGTTTCTTGGCTCAGACAGATCCCTGTCTGTGCAAGAACTTTTCTCATTGCCCAGTCAGTGAGAATTCAGGCAGTTTAGTTCAAACAGTAGTGGGAAAGAGCTAAAAAGGTCTGTTTATACCAGTGTCAGCTGCAAGTGGTGACCTTTTCTACTGTCTGGCACTTGTCTGTAAAAGTACTCACCTTTTATTCCATTGTGTCTGGTCTAGCCTTCCACCTTCATTACAAACATCAATCTTAGGACAACCACAGCATTTAAATTGAGACAGAGGCTCATTATGGAGCAGAATGTTGTAAGACACACTGAAAACAGACTTAAAGGGGCACCCACACCAGCAGTGGTAGGACTCAGCTGGAGAGGGCAGGTAACCAGGGTCTGACTCTGTAAATGCTTGTGCTCCACCCTGCTTTGCATCTCTCATGACCTCAGATAATCTGTTTGATTTAACACTGCTCACTCTGACAGACAGTGGTCTGAACTCAAGGCCAGTAACAAAAGTGATAGCTCTTTCCCAGCTGAGATTAGTAACTTGGAATAGGATCCATCTCAACTGATGTGTCTACATCTCAGCTTCCCTCTCTTTGTAGACAATGAACAGATTTCTTAAGGTTATCTTCATCTCAGTGTCATGGTGACACCTAGAATGGTTCCTGTGGATCACAATCCACACCATAAATGTCTTCATTGAAGGAAGATCAATCTGTCCTTGCTAATTTAAATACCCTTTCATATTTTGTTGTACCAATGACTTTAGCTTTATGATAGTGTATTATGATGAACAGAATAACAATAACAATTCTAGGTCTGAGTCACAGGTGTAAGGCAGGGCTTCCATGAAGACATGCTATGGCTCTGAAGACATTGAGCATTTTCTGATGAATGGAGTGAAGCAAAGAGGGAACTGTAGTAAGGCACAAGAGGGATATTGGAATGTTCCCTGAAAAGTGAGCTACTCATCAGACTAAGGGGAATAACAATTAGCACACACTTATCTATAGCTCTGCAATTTGTCTTGCTTAGATCAAGGCATCACTCCAGTTTTTTTGGAAGACTTTGCTGTTGCCAAACTGGGGACACCAGCTGAGCAAGTCTGCAGTGAAGACATAACCTCAATAAGTGAGACTTTTGCTGCTGTAACCACATCCCATTTTTCTCCCCCCATTTTTTATTATCATCTGTCTTGAATCATTTCCTTGTGGGGAACTTCAGCTACCAGTGCTAATGATATTACATATAAGAGCTGCCATTGACACCAACACAAAGGAGAACAAATACTTCTTTTTTAAAAAACATAAAAATTCCCAGCTCTTTTTGAGCAAGGCCACATTTGAAATTTATCTTACTCACTGTAACAAAAGTGACATCATACATGTGTTTACCTGTAACAGAAAGTTAAAACTGATACATTTGAAACCTCAAGCTATAGTTGTAGTAAGGAGGAAAGGTAGAAAATCAGGGTAAAGTTGACCCTGATACCAGGATTAACAATAAAACAAAATTTTCACATGCTGTTTACTTGTTCTAACATCTGAAAGGGTTTGGGAGAGTTAAAAAAAAAAAAAAAAAGGTTGTTTAATGTGTGATTTGTACTCTGCTCCATTTCTGCTCACATACAAGTTTATACAATTTTTAGTTTACCCAGTTCCTTGATGGCTCAATTAGGTTTCTGAGAAGCTTGGGGTTTTGAACCCATGTGGGTGCTGTGTCTAGTAAGAACTTCTGCACCCTAAACCCATTGCTGTCCTTTATCACATGGTAAAGGACAATGTCCAGCATGAGTCAATCCAGCATCACAGGTTATTTCTCCATAGCATGCCTCTTGCCAAAACAGTCTGCTCTTTACACAAGACTAAAGAAGGAAAGAAATGTGTTCTAGCAAACAGTGAGATGAATTCCTGACTGTAAAATTGGAAACAAAAAACGAAATATGAAAACAGAAACTTAAAATATATCTGACTCCAAAGTTCCTTTTTAGCTGTTCCAGTATCTTGGCTACAATCAGTGCAAAGATCTGGCAGTGTAATGCATCTCCCTCTCTTTTCCTTTATTTCCCCTTCTTCTTTCTTCAAAGCCTGGCCTCACCTTGGAAAGTTTGCTGAGCTTAAGTTTCTTTTTCACTACAGCTTGAAATTCTTCCTCCTGTTTCTCTTTCCTTTAGCCTGGTGCATGTTTGCCTTCAGTGTTGAATTAGGAAGTGGACTCTTCCTCTCCTACTGGGAGTTTTTCTCAAGAGTGTTTGCCTGTTTTTATCCTAAGACACTGTCTTCATTTGTAATTCATATTTTCTTTCTGTGACAAAATGTTGGGGTTATGCTAATATTCTCTAAGTCATCTGTTACATTGAAATTGTCTATTGTACATGGTCTCAATCATTAGAACTCATTATGTCCCTTATCTTCATGGCCTCAAGGAAGTGTCCTAGCTAAGTCTTCCCCACTTCAGTCAAAAAGAATGGAATGAGATGAAGGAAGGAAGAAGATGAGGGGAAAAATGGTAAAGGATGTGGTGCATTTTTCTTTGATTTCTCTCCCACGTCAATTACATGCTCTGTTCACACTGGCCTCCCAAAAAATTTAAGTGACAAACACTTAAAGCTGACCATCTGAATTGTGTCTCTCATTTATTCTAGTGTGTTTCTTCATGTGGGCAGCAGTTCACTGACCTGATGGGGTCAGATTGTGCTGTAGGTGCTCTTCCTGCTAGAGGTCAGGGCTGTGCTTCCTTGAGGTGCAAGAGCTTTCCCTTTCATGTCATTTCATAATCCATACTGTTCATTGTAGTGAGAAAATGCAGCACATGACTTGTCATTCACTCTCTCCCCTACTGCTGTTTTACTGGGAAACCCTTAGAATACTCTTGACCTTTTTTTCCCTTAGTTGAACCTAAGAGTCCTTTAAGTCAATATAATTAGTGTTTCAAGCCTGCTTATGATCTGCTTCTTTGTGATGCCTGCAGTGTTGTCATGCTTAAGCTTGGGCTATGCTTTGAGACTGAAGAGCTAAATTTGGACAGAATATATCTTAAATCTTAGATATAAATTACATGTGCCAGAAAAACTTTGAAACTAATACTAACCATTTGCAAAAAGTACATTTTGCACTACAATTCCCTTACAAACCTGACTGCTTGAGAAGATATCTCCTGGAAAAAAAACTTTGTCAGACTGTATACTGCTTGTTCATCATGCATGTTTTTTTAATCTGAGGTTAAATTTATTCTTATTTTGGCACTGAAGTCAAAAACATCTTAAACTTCTGAAATGCATACAAGAGGAAGGATAATGGGGGAAAAATACAAAGTTAAATGACTTTCTCAATCATCTGGAAAAGGTTTTTTTTCTATAAAATTGAGCTCTGAGAGCAATAATGAAGAGCAAGAGGTTGCCCAAAGGTGTAACAGAAAAACAACAACAACAACAAAACAAAAACAAAACAAAAAAAACCCCAACCAAACCAAACCAAACCAAACCAAACCAAACCAAAGCAAACCAAACCAACAACAACAACAACAACAACAACAACAACAACAACAACAACAAAAAGAGAAAAAAATCCCCCACAAACCAGTCATTTTAGTATTTCATGGATAGATTACCAGAACCGTTATCAGCAGGGACAGTTCAGTTCTCCATCACTGGCAAATTCAGCTAAGATGACAAAGGATGTGATTCACTGGAATAAGTGAAAATACACTAATAAATTATAGATTATTTGAAACTATGTAAAATCTGTCTGTGCAAGTAAGTTCTGTCATCCTTATAATCCCATTCACTTGAGCAAGGCTTTATTCTCTCTTTATTTGTTTTTAATCTGTATTTGTACTGTTACTTATGCTTGTGGTAGTGGAAAACTAAAAACTCCATTCCTTGTCATGCCTCTCTAGCATTTGCTGGAAGCATGGGAGGGCTAGTACTGATACACAGCCTTGCTTAGTGTGGTGCAGAGTTTCCAGCCTGCTAAAGTGGTGCACAACAGCAGTAGTTGCCAGGTCTGTCAAGGCAGAGGCATTTAGCAGAGCTGAAGACAGATCCTTCAGATAAGTACTTGAGTGCAGAAACATGTTGGCTTTCCAACTTCTGCCAGAAACCAGCTGTTTCCAAGGCCTGTTCTCCTGCCTGAGAATGTGGGACCAGCATCAGGAGGCAAAAAGCCTCTGTCAATGAAAAGCTTGCTAAAGGGAAATGTGCCATAGGTAAATGTAGATTAAGTACAGGAGATGGGTTTGGATGGGTGCAGTTGGTGGTACCTGGCAGACAGGTGAGCAGATTGGTGTGGGGTAGAGCTGGGTTCCCACTGTGCTAGAGCTCTGCCATTTCAACTGCTTGTGGGGAAGAAACAACTGAGAGAACATGGAATGTGTCTCCTAGTGCCCATGTAGGCTACGTCTTGGAAGCTACTGATTCTTGTCACCAACAGTGGTGTGGCTGGAGCGCAGGATTCATCTCACCTAATTTTAATATCCATAAGTCAGAATTATGTGAAAATCCTTAATTTAATTTTATAGAGGGCTGGGTCACTGTTATCTTCAGTTTATTTCTGCGTGAGTCCTCAGCTACAAGTTTTGCTTGTATTTCAGGTCCAAATAAGCTCAAAACCTCAAAATGAAACACAGGCAAAACTGCCAAACTTTATCTGGTTCATTGTTTCAAAATCATGTGAGAATGTAAAGCATAAATCAGCAAAGGATCACTCAGAACTGTGCTTAAAGTTCCCTCAGAAAGTCCAATATTCTTATTAAACATGAAATCATATGAATTTTACGTAAATTGGAGTAACAGAGAACATGTTCCTCATGGCTCCATAAGCCTCATTTTAGCACTTCATACTTCATCTTATCTGAAAATTGGTCTCATTTCAGTTGTCCAGACTGAATCCAAAATTTCACTGAACATGGTGATAATTTGATTATATCCTAAGAATCAGCTTCAGAGTTGGATCCACTGGACAAACTGAATAGAGGAGAATGTTTGATGCTTCCAGAACCCTTTTGAAAAACAAGTACTCCCTCTGTCTTAGACTGGAATATTTAAGAAAAGCAAATATATCAGCAAAAATCCCACATGTCCTTTTGTCTTGCTTTCTCATGAGTGTAGTCTCTGCAGTTTCTGTGCCTCAAGAGAGGAGTACCACAAGTTTATATTTATTTATGCTTATAATTATCTGTTGTGTTGTAAGATATGTTTACTGTATGAATACATATGTATCAAATATTAAAATATCTAACTCATTTAATCCTAAAAAAACACATGTCTAAAAGATGAGGAATTAATTTTCCTGTGCCTGTATGTGTTCCTGTGAGCATTTCCCTTCCCATTGGCTTCATTGGGAGTCATAATGACCAGCTTACACTACTTAATTCATTTGACATGAATTATTCTGCACATATGCTACAGATCTAAACATTACTATTTACAGTTTTCCCTATTAGAAGAATTCATATTTCTACCCAAAACTGCTTTTTAGGCTAGCTCAGAGCTCCAAGGATAATGCTGGTTACAAATCTGGTTTAAGATTTGTAATTTTTATGCCTAGCACTTTTATAATTTTCAAAAACCCACACTGAAATAAAAGAATAGGGAGAAAACACATTTTGATAAGCTAGTGTTGGGGGTGAAATAGTTATTTTCTCTACTGTTGTTGTGTAATTTTTCTGCAATAAGAAGTAGCTCATACACAGAAACACTGGAGTCACTGAGAACATTTAATATGATGACTGATTATATAAAATATGCTGTGAAACGCTTTGGGTTTAGAAATACTTATGCCCTGAAGACTATCATGAAGAATGGCTGCATTCCACGGCAAGAACAGTGTTTGGAAAGCTTAGCTCACTCCAGCCTACTCACAACGATGATAAATTGCATGTATCGTGCACTGTGTGCACAGTTTTTATGCAGGTGTTTCACGGGGGGTTTGGGTGGGGTTTTTTAATATAAAAATGCTCCTGATCACTTCCCTCCTGCCCCCTCTAAGAACACACAGAAAAATTATTTTGCTATTTCAGCCCCAAAACTACAAGTAGTGCAACTGTTGCATTATCTCTGTTATCTCTGCAACAGGGATGGAAATCCTGATTTTCCAATAGTCCCAAAGTACTCTGCTCTGTAATGAAGCAGGGAAAACTCCAGAATATCTTTGACCTCGATGTTCATAGTACTAACCCAGCTAGCCCTGTGCTGCCCTTTGCCTATTTCACTGCGTGGGAGGGAGGAAAACCAGGTCACTCTGCAGTCTTGGAAGGTCAGATTGAAGCTTCCAGGCTCTTACATTTACCAGGAACAAAAACAAGGAGCAACTCCTTACTGACACATTTTCTGGAGAAAACTGGTTACATTGTCATTATTAAGACAAAATGCTCCTGCAATACCGACCTTGACAAGAGCAGCTTTGGGGATTACAGACATGAGAGAAAGACCATGTACTCTTCCCCCTCCTTTTCCTCCTCCAAAACACAATTCATGTATTCAGAAGGAAGCTATGATGGAGAAGAGCATGTCTGGGTTATCTATTTCACCCCATCTTCTCTTAAAGCCTGAACCATTATTTGCTCATCTGTTTAGACACTGTTTTTCCTAGTCACCACTGCAAGTTATCAGGGAATCATTTATCCATAGTGACTCAGTTATTAGGTCACATCCAAAGGAATACACAGAGCAGGGCTGGGGCCATAGTGAAGTCAACTATGGCAGGATCTTACACAAATTTTACAAAATTTTGACAATTTTTTTTTTTACCCAGACTGACCTACATTACAGCTGGGACATCACCAGGACTTGACATGTAGGATATTTGTCTCAGTATTATGGTTTGAGGATAAAAGAGTAAAGAGACTTTTTCAACATAATTTTTGCACCAGAAGTGACAACGATCTCTGGTCATCTTATTTACCGGCATAGATATAGTCAAAGTGCTTTATATTGAATATATGTTTCTCATAACACTGCAAGAATTTATAAGGGTTCAAGAAGACACACAGTTTTTATAGATGCACACAGGCTAATAGACTTCTCAGAAACTAAATATTTCATTATAAATTTACCGGCATGAACAAAATCGCTTCCTGAGAAATATGTCGAAATTCTGAAATCACTGTTTATTTATCAGGCAGGAGTAAAACTTTCAGAGCACAGGATGCAATATTTTTGGCAATACAAAATAAGTGTTGCAAAATTGAAGATACTGGAAATGTTTTCCTGTAACTTTGTTCCACGCTATACATTTTATCTGAAATATTTAATTGAGGTGAAACTCAAATTTTTCTCACAACTCATAGTGCAGAAAGTAATGCAGTAAAAAAAACCCCTCTAATTTTGCCCTGTTTTTTTCATGCCCCTAAACTCTACCGAGCTAACTGCTTTTATCTTAAGACTGTAATCAACAGAACATTTTTTCATATTAATGTGCAACATATTTAAAAGGCTCATCTGCTCATTTTTTATTATTTTCTCAAACCAAAAGCATGGGAATTGTGCAAAATTATATGCAAAACAGAGACTTTGTCAGAAGCAATTTTGTTGTAAATTATTTCTGTTTTGTTTTGTTTCCTTTTTCATCCACTAGAGCCATTAGCACTTAATAATACAGTGTAATTCACTGATTCCCCTAGGCAAGGAAAGATTGTAGGCACAAAAAATGTTGGGGAGGGGTCTTAAATGAGGGTCTCTAACCTCAGAAATTTTGCTCTCAACAACCAGTTTAAAAGATAGAAGTGATTTTCCTCCTTGACCCTTCAGGAAGACAGTACCTCTTTTGAAAGGAATTTCTTACTCACCTCTTGGTTCATTGCCCTGGGTCTGGCTATAGGCACTTCTATGCAGCAGAAGGTAGGGCTTAAGCCACAGTTCCTGCCTTCCCTCTTCTCAACACTCTATATTGGGCAGATTGTTGCTTTATGTTCTGATTTTTGAAACTCCTATTCTCTCTGTGCATCACAAGGTGAAGCCCACATAGAAAATGTGTTGGGAGTTCCACTCACCTGCACAGCACTTGGAGACTTCCAAAGCTGCAAGGCACTGTGCTATGGAGTGCAACACTTTCTTATCCATTGACTTTCTGTAGAAAAAAATCCAAAAATCCTCCATCAAATAAACAAATCCAGAACCTCCACAAATTAGATTATGTTTGCAGTTTGCACATCTGGTATGTAAAAAAAAAAAAAAAAAAAAAAGAAAAAAAAAACAAAAAACAACCAATCAAACAAACAAAAAAATCCACCTAAAACCAAACCAAAACAAAAAACCCAAACCACCACGAAACTGCTTAGTAAAATAAAATTCTGAATAACTTATCTCACAAATCCAATACAAAATATGCTTTGCTTACTGTAAGGGGTTCTCAAATCCTCTTCTGTTCAGCACTTTCGATGTGGTGCCAACAGCTTCCATAGAAACATACTTGTAGCAATGTTGACCTGTCCAGTATTATGCAAACCAATCTACGACTGTGTCATGGCTTAAAATATGATTGTTCATCAATCAGGTGTCACTGAAAAGAATTCCACAGACTATGTGTAGAATAAGACCTGTTCAGTATACGTAAGATTAAAACAGCCTGGTCCTTTATGAACCCACATAACAAAAATAATAAGATATGTGGAGTGACCAGACTCTATTTCTGCTTTGCTTGGTCCACAAACCATCTTGACCATCACTTGTGTAATTTGTAAAGGAAACACAACTAACAGGACTCAAAACAGTGTATTTATTCTTCAGAGCTGAAGATGAGATGTGGGTTATATGGTAGGACATATTATATTTACCAGCTGAGTTACAGTTTGTACAGAAGACAAATGAAGAACTAAACCCAAGAAACTCAACTAAATCTCAAATGGGATTAAACCTGGGATATGTTTATTTAGGAAGAGAAGTTTTAAATGCTAAACACAAGTGCCATGTCTCTGAGACTGACTTAATAAACATGCATAGAATCTTTCTTATTGTTTGGAGATTGGTGGGTTGCTCTTTAGGTCACTAATATTTGTACATGATACATACTTCAGCTAGATAAAAAATGATACTTGATAGACTTCGGGAATGATACTGGGAGAAAAGACACACCATTCCAACTAACTACAGCCAAAAATCCTTCAAGAAATTAGCAAAGTAGAATAACATGATGTGCATCATACTGGGGTATTTATTTATTTTGTTAGTTTGATTGGGTAATACAAACCCCTCATAGATAAGGTGATTACAAAACAGGAATAGCAGCCAAAGTCCTGGCACAAATTACTAAAATCCCCACCTCACTTTTGTCAAGATCAGCGTCGTTCCCAAGCCAAATTTCATAAAAAGGATACACTACTTGAAAACAGCAATGAGAAAGGAGGGATCACTGGAGACTTAGAGTCTGGCAACCAAGTTCTGGGAAATTCTTTTGAAAAAGTGACTAAACTGGAAGCTGAGAGAGGCCTTCCTGAACTTTTAAGGGGATCTCTACCCTGGACAAAAAAACTTACCATAAAAAATCAGGTTTTGTGTCAGTCAATCATTTTCCAAAATTCAGAAATTAAAAGAGGATCTCAGTTTCTATGTATATAAAAAGCCAAAATGAAAATCAAATCACTAAAAAAAAACAAACAAACAAAAAAAAAAAAACACACAAAAAAAAAAAAAAAAAAAAAAAAACCAACAAAACCCAGACAAACAAACAAAAAAACCCAAATCAAGAACAAAAGAACAAAGCCACAAATAATTTTTCATTATCTGAGTTATTCTCTATGGATTTTTGGTTGGTCATATTAAAACTGTGCATGAATCATGACCATGACTACAAATGTGATGATGAAATGTCAAAATGAGTTTTCTCTTTCAGACCAAAAGCATTTTGCAATTTTCAGTGATCAGATGCCATTGACATTGTGACATTATAGCGCACTATAAATTGCATACTCTATTATTAGTTGGGACAATCAGTATATATTACTTCATCTTAATACCAAATACATTGTTTTGTTCTCCTAGACTACCTTTACCAAATATGTAGTCCCATAACGCCCTTTTCAATGAAGAAAAGAAAGTTGCGTGGTTTTCTACCTGGTCATGAGCATATCTATTATAACTTACATCATGACAATCATTACTAGACATTTAAAAGGAAAAAAATCTGTTGTATAAATTATTTTGTTCAAGACATACATAAACTACCTTTGAAATGGTAAAATTTGAAAAAAGCTTATGACGATCAAACAGCTGCCATGTCGACCAGCATTTACAGACAAAATACTAATATTGTAATAAAATAGCAATGTTGATTCTTCCACTCAGACCAGAATAAAAAATTGAATGTTTGTGTCCAAGTACCTCTGTTATTCTTATGCTACTTAAAAGTGAAAACTACCCTTGATTTGACCTTGTCATAATTTGATCTCAAAGCCTGGTGATCTCTTTACCTTTCAGGAAATGTTTTTCGGCCCTTAGAAGTCACTTAGAAGTCATTAGACAAAGCTGCCTATTTGCAGTTCTTAATCCTGGAAGGGTGGCAGTCAGTGGAATGATAGAAGGAAATGATCAGTGGCTGAATAGTACTTATATTTTTCATACAATGTTCTATAAGATTTATATAATGCAGTTTAAAACCATCTGATTTTCCTCATGCTGAGGTTTATTACCTTGTTCATTTATTCACAGAAGGTCAAACTGTATCAAAGAATTGATGACAGGTTCTCCAGTCATAAATATAACCCTTATCTGAGAACAAATCATGGCAAACTGGGAGGAATGGGAAAGGGTTTCACTTACTGATATACATTAGTTCTCAAATATCTGACTTTAGACTGATTTCATCAAATGAAACTATGCTTACCACTTTTTCTTTCTTTTCAGGAAATTGTAAGGATTATAGAAAACTGAAATTTGATGAAAGGTAATATATGAGAAATACATAGCATTAAAAGATTCAGTAAAATATGTTATGTCTTAAATATCATATGGTAGGAACAGGTTTAATGCTCTTTTCTTAGATGCTCTTTTGCTTCATTTTTAAAGCTTTTATGTCTATTCCTACCTCACATGTAGATGTAGAAAAAAATATCCTATATAAAAAGATAAAAATATATTGCAGACACTCAATAAATTTTGAATATAAGCTTCATGCTAAAATTAATTTTAAATTTAAATTGAAGGGGTTTTATAAACAAGTTTCAGGATGCAAAGATAAAGTAGAATGTCATTGTGGATATATAAGTACCATTTTAACTAGTAAGATGAAATTAATGATCTCTGAACTGTATATTTGAACACATTTGTCAAGGTAAACTTGAGAAAAAAAGATAGTTGGTGTGCCAAGGGTTTTTTTCATGAACAATATTTTAAAAACAGCATTGCCCACTCATTTTTTTAATATGACTGTCTTTTTTTTTTTTTTCAATCCAAAGAAGATAAAAAATATTTGGTGAGCTAGATCAGGGAAAGCAAGTCTCTTTTATATTCAGAGATGCATAAAGACATCCTGCTCTTTGCTCAGCTTTAATCAGGCTTTTCTAAGGTAGGTTATGAACTTACTAAATGTGATTTTTTGGCCTGCACGTGACTCAGGTAAGTTCCCAAAAAGAAAAGAAGGTATTGGGTATTCTCTGCTAAAGCACTCCTACCCTATCTCACTCTGGTCCTTCCCAGGCAGAAGGGTGCAGGTTTCCAGTCTATTGAATTCTCAGAAGGTCGTAGACAGCACCACTTGCCTGAACTGTGACAGTAATGAACAACCCCAAAATTGCATCCCAATCAATTGTAGAGTAGCAGAAATGTAAATACCTTATTCAAAACTTTCACAAACAGGTACAAAAATCCAAATGGCCATTTCCCAGAGGTTGAAAATCAGCTGTCTAAATGACATCTTAACTCTGGGCTGTGAATACCATTGTAAAAGCAACGTGGTGTCTTTTGCTGTAATTCATGTGGAGACTGTACTGCCTTGTGAAAAAAAAATCCTTCTTCACTGCATAGCTCAATCTCTGATTAACTTCAGCTCAACAAAATCAGTGACATAGTCTTCTTTGCAAGAAATTTTTCTTAATATATAGGTGGTACTTTTGTGTCTATGTGTGCACATGCACATGTATGTACAACCATCAGTTTCACCTGAAACTTAGAATTAATGTATACAACATATTCATGCTCATCATGTGAAATTAAAGAAGATCTGATAAACTAAATCTATTAACTTTCAGGGACTGCCTGTTGGAGTAAATTCACCAGTGGTGTCCATTAGGGAATATGCCAGTAAGAACTTGGACATAGTCATCACATAAAGAGCACCAAATAAACATTGGCTACTGAAAGTGAGTAGTGATCAAAAAATTGGGCTAAAATGCCTAATGGATATTAAAAACTTTCACCCTGGCTCTTAACCAAGAGGACTAGAAGAGCAAATGCCAACTATAAAAGTAGAAGCATTACTTTTACATCACATTTATTACACTTCCATATTTTTCTGTGTGCTGTTGCCATCACTCTGACTTGTCATGATAACTTGTTTCTGGCTCTTGCTCTACTTCTGTTGATCCAAGGGGATCGTTCAATACCCACTAATAGAGGCAAGGGAAATCTTTCCATGACTTCAGTGAACTCTGGATCAGATCTCACATTTTCTTAAACTTCCACATCCTTTGAGACCTCAGCTCTCACATTTTACCTTAGACAATATTGTCTTCACAAATGTATATTTTTTTACTATGAAAATCAGTCTTTCCTTCTTGTTGAGGAAAGTGATGCCAGCCCCATTATTTATATCACATTTAGCAAACCCACAGGAGTTAAGCAAATCTGGAACCCTCCAGGAGATTGACTGCCTTGATGAGTGTAGCATAAGTCACCCAGGCTGAGGCCATTCACTCAGTTATTTCCGTGTGTAAATATTAAGTTACAATATACTGTAATGGAACTAACAGTGCCTGCCCCAAGTCAGGTGCAACGAGTGAGCTCTGGTTCAGTACCAGTAGCTACACACACCCAGCACCCTTTGCTTGCACATGGACATGCATTATCTCAGACACTGAGACAAGGTTCTCTGTAATTTCACATCCCTGGGACACCACGACCCTCTTTTGCTGTAGCCCAGCTCTTACCCTGCAGGTGAAATTGCTCCCAGTCTGCAATTACTTGACTCCACTTTTGCTGGAGAAGGGATGGGACATGGGACCCATGCTCAGACCCCTTGGAGAAGGGTGTCTGTTACTGCTGTAATGGATGACTCTTCTGAGCTTAAAAACAGATCTGCCCTCCCTTAATGGTCCTCTTCTCTGTTTGGAAGATTATTAACCAAACATGTGGTTGCATTTTGTGGTTTTGGACCATGAGAGGAGGGGGATGGTGAGATAAATTATTTAGTATATAAAGCACCTTATAAAGTCTTGTTTCACCTGGGCCACTTGTTTCTGTGGATTGTCTCTGTACAGAACAGACAGAACTTCTGTGCCATCACTTCATAAACAGTAGTGCAAAGTCTATGTTTTTCATAATACTTACCCATCTTACAGAGGAGAAAATATCAGTGATATTTCTTCCACCCTCCCCAGAAAGTATCAAACAATTCATCAATCTGGCCAAAACAGAAAGGACTCTATACCTTAACTCATAGCTTTTTATAAATTTGCTACTAAAATACTAATGAATTTCCCAATGCAAAATAATTAGCCAAACTTCTAATGGGAGCCATTTCTCCACATGAAAAGTCCTGATTTTGTTAGTTTTTTCAAGGTACACAAAAGCACCAGACTTTTATGTCTAAAAACTTCCATACTTTCATTATAAAAAATATTTTTCACATTATAAATATTTAAAGCAAGCTTCTGAGTCTTCTTTATGTCTAATTAATCTAATTTGATGTTGCTTTCTAGTAAGTTAAAATCATTATTTTTCCTGAGCTCCTTGGTTCAGTCATCATTCATCAGTTCTCAGACTAAAAGGAGTTTTTACAGCTGGGTCATAAACCAAATCAATGGAAATGTTGATGCAGTATTAACTATATCAATCCTAACAGGTGTCTCTATAATAGCCCTTGTAAAAGAAACACCTCTATGCAGTTCACCAACAGGCTCCAAGGAGTGTGCAGGAGAGACCAGGGAATAATGAGTAATTAGTGTTTTCGCTAACCAGAAAGATAGGTTCTTTCAATTTTTGTCCATTAAAAGTCACACGTGTAAGCATTGTGGTAATATAGATCTCAGCTGCACATTTCCAGTAAACTTATGATGAAATATTAAAAACCAACCCCAAAGAGGAATGGCTAATCCTCCAATTAATTTATTCATTGTATGCAACCCCATGAGCTCTGCCACATACTCACATGCAGGTGTCCATGTGAGGGAGTTCTAGCAAGGAAAATGGTGTCTGTTGGAGTGATTGGTAAGAAAATATGCCACTGATCTGACATATTTATTGTTTAAATCACAGTTTAGGAAATGTCTTTGCACTGTGTGTTGGAAGGCCAAGCTGAGAATTCCAGGAGAGGTGACCAAAAGCCCACTGCAGAAAGTACCACCACAGCCCTTGGAGGTGCCTCAGGACAAGAGTCTGTCCCTAGGAGCCCTTTTGGGGTGCATTCCTGTACACAAAATACACTGCTCGATCAAGTTGGTATTGCGGTGATATGCACTTCACAACCTCTTTTTTTGAACTTTCCTGCCAATTAAGATCTCTCTCTGATGACAACTCTATCTATGTCACATGAATGACTCCTTGCCATTTCTCATCCCTTACTCCTCCTGCAACCCTGCAGAGCAGTAGCACCTTCCTTGTGCTTTGGACAACAGTACATGTGCATATGCTAGAAGGATGTGTTATTCAAAGCCACTGATTTCCCTTAGAGAAAGCTGAGGCACCTCCCGTGGTGATTAGTCAACCTTTTTATTAACTTATGTATGAGTCACAACGGGCTAAAATATATGATTAATTCAATTTCTAATGACACGACAACTAGTAGCATAAAGAAGGACTGCAGTGTGCAGAACACCTGTTCTGGTCAAAACCCAGGAGCCTTTGTATAAGAGAATTTAAAAATGCAGGAACATTTTTTCATTCCTTAGATTATTCATGTGTAGCACAAAACACAACAGTTTGTCCTAACCTCTAGACAGCAACTTTGCCTGTGAAATATTAAACAGATTTATTGTGAAACACAAAACATGAGTGTTCTGTCAGTGTGATGGTGTTTCTAAGGAGTCTGCACATCCCTTTGAACCCAACACTTCACAGGACTGGCATGAGGCCCTTCCCCAAGTGCCACACACCAATCTCCTAAGGCTTCCAAGCCCTTGTCCTCACTGCAGTCTCCTCCATTGTGCCTCACAGTGGCAATGTCCAATCCAGGTCAATGGGACTCAGAAGCACCATACTTGCTGACTCCTTTTGAACCTTTCATTTATCTTGGAAAAAAACAAGTAAGGAAGTGTCTACAAAAGGCCACACACGATAGGAAACATTTTCTCTCTCAGTCAATGGATTTCACTTCATTATAGGGGGCAGCCAATATTTGCTCCTTACTTGGGAACATTTACCTTTCCAATTCCTTTACAGATTTTGTCCCAAGACCTGCAATGTCTCTGAACACCATTACATCGAAGTTCTCCTCTGTAGATTAATATGATATTACACAATAGGTCTAGAAACTGAATTCATGAAAGGTTTTGAGCAAAAAGAATAAAGTTTCCCCATCAGAGATTCCTGGATAGCTTGATTATTTGGTGGTGGCAGGCCTGGGGTTAGCCTGGGTGGGAAAGAAGAGGGAGGGAGGAGACAAGAAGCACAGCAAAATAGGTTGCTGGAGAGTCTGTTTGGAGCAATTAAACTTGGATGAAAACATGACTTCCAGAGGGGCAGAAAGGAATACAACTCCTTCTCCTTCATGAAAAACAGATAAAGAACTCTCTTTTCTTACTTTTGGTATACTCCAACACAAAGCCCCTTCTGGCCTCATTAGCACAGCTAGAGCTCCCTCTTCTGATTCACTCCCTCCTCCTCTTCGGAGTGTGGACCTTAATATTCTCATGAGCAATGGCAGGAGCACCCAGCTGGAGCCTCCACTACTGAGGTGGTGTGTTCCATATCCCATCTGTCAGCATCAGACCATGATTCACAGAGACATAAAACTGAGGGATGCAAAATCTGGAACTGCATATAAACAGTTCAACTCAATAGGCTTCTTTAGACATGCTCCAAATGTTTGTGCAGCAGACTAGAACCAAAGGTAGGAGTATCATCTCCAGAGTAAAACTATCATTTGGGGGTAGTCACCCACTCAGGCTGCCTTGGAGTAACAAGTGTCTGCTGTGTGACTCTCCTCTAATCCTTGTGCAAGTTTGAGGTTTCTTTGAGGACCTGAATCAAAGATGTCCAAAGAAATGTGCACTAAAGTTTTTCATTTTTCTGTAATAGTAGTAAGATCCTACACAAATTCCAAAACAGAATAATTTGGCAGTCTCTCACAGCTAAAAATATTATTTTCTTTCAGTAAGAAAAAAAAAAGTCAAGTACTACTTGACGTTCATATTTTTATCATCTTGACATTATAAAACCCAAAGGAAAGACTAGCAATTCCCTTTTTGTGCTGCCAGCGTTGGTCTGCCTTTGATTTTCACTATGCTATGCCTAAATGTGCAAGTGCTCTTCAGAGAGGCCTGATAAAAAGATATGAAGCATGAGGAGTCTGTTCTTCACCATTTCTTTCGAGGGTGAACTCAAAATGGGGAGTTGCACACTTCTTAATGAGCCATTCTGTTTTCAAGGCATGTTCATGTAGAATTAGCTCAGTCTCTCTAAAATAAAAAGTTAATACTAAGGGGGAAACATTCCCCGCTCTTTAATCCCCTCTAGCACTGCATCTGAAAACCAGCCAACTATCACATGTGTACAGTGCTCAGTATATACAGAATGTGTATGAAGTCAGCAAAACACAATTGCAGGGCTTCTATTGAGAAAAATACAGGACTGACCTTTTGACAGAGAAAATGCTTCTTTCTCACCCAGTTACATCAAACCGGCTTTATATCTCATCAAGCATTTTGCTTGCCTTTTCATTTTCTTTTTCTTCTTTTATTTTTTTTCTGATTACTATTTTAAATTTTTTCCTGATCTTCCAAAACCTGTGGGAATAATCATAATGTCCATAATCCTTCCCCTGCAACCCTCCTTCTGTTCCATCCCTTTCTTTTTTTAGCATGTTGGCAGCCCTGATCAATGTTGATTCATTGAAGGGAACAGAATCTGCAAACTCTTCGGTAACACTAGACAAGCTGCTACTAGAAGCAGCTGCAGTTGCAGTTCGCATCTCACTGGGGGTTTTCCAGAAAACCCACCCACAACACGCTAGGGGAATTCTCCCGGACAAGCTGCAGGTGCTATGGATATTTTCATTTAATATTCATTCTTGCAATTCAGCACATTTGTAATCCATGTGGTAAACTGTTACTTACATTTCTCCCAATGGACCACAACCAGATGTCGAAAATAAGAAGTCCGGTGGCGATATCGCTTCTTCTCCTCTTCGTTGTGCATTTCAATGGGCTTAAAACAAATCTCTTTTCTCAGGACAAAAGAATGTGCTTTTATATTTAAAGACACTTTTGTTGACATTAAGAACTAATAAATATATCCAGAAATTGTTAATATATTTTGTTTATTTGTAACCTTTTCTATTATATTCATCACCATACACAGATTTTGTGTTCAGAAAGCATGATAGAGTTATTTATTTTTGGGGAAAAAAAGAACTAATACTTGATATTTTTTTTGCATTTAAATTTATACCACAGATTGGTTGGGTCTTTTTGTTTATTTTTTCATTTGTTTGGGTTTTTTAAAAGACAAAAGAAAACCACAGCATCTTTATCTGTTGCAGTTTCAGAAGTAATCCCCCACAATGAGCATCAATGACAGCAAAGAATCTGCTATCATCTTTTTCTCCACTCTGCTCGTTCCTAACACCTCTAGGTACATTCTAGCAGTATTTTTAATATCAAAACTTTCTCTAACAACTCCTCCACAGAAAAGTAGGGGTGGGAGGACAATCACCTAAAGCCTCAGGTACAAAACTGTTCATGTTTCTATAAATTTTCAGGGTAAAAATGTTATTCTGAAAAAGGATGTCCCCAGCTTCCTGACTTATACATGTATCTCCAAATTCATAAACACTGACAGGACAGTAGATACAGGTAAGAAAATAGATGGTTCTTTCTCTGGACATCTCTAAATTTTGAAAAGATTTTCATATTTTTCTCTGCATGGAAACCATTGTTGTTTTATGTACTGAATATTTTTCTGTTCCTAAGGTCCCTAGGAAAAAAACAGTGTTCCATATGGTTAAAGGATGTACAATTTTATTGAAGTAGATAACTGTTGTCCTAAAAATTTGTCAATAGAAGTTCAATCTCATTGAACAAAATCATACTCTTCCTGGCACTTCTGAGTCAGAAAAATAACAGCATCTTTACTGAGTCTCCCTGAGAAGACAGTTTGAATGAATATAATGATCTGGTGAATGAGAACACCACACTGATGCATTTAATTGGTTTATTAGGGCCCCCAAAACTGGCTTCTTTTGCATCTGTCTCTCCAAAGTCAAGAATTCCAGCATAAGCTTAGGTCATGATTAGATTAGTGACCTCATCTCGGTCTCATATTGCAGACACTGGCCGTGACCCCCAGTTTCAGGGCACATGGGGTGAAATCCTAGCTATGCTAAAGCCAGAGGGGCCCAGGATGATTTTCTCCTCACATTCTTGAGTCCTTCAGGCTTTGCAGCTGTGCTGCAAAAGGGTACATGGCTGTAGAATCCCAGAGGTAAATTGATTGTCCATTCTACATGTGAAAATGCTCATGTAGAAAAGTTTTAACTTCTTTTAATTAGAACAAAAAGAAATTAAAATGGGGGTGAGGGGGGGCGAACCCACTTCTAAAGGATTGCTTGAAAATGTTTGGGAGAAAAGGGTGTTTGCCTCAAAGACAGCATGTGAAGACAATGGACCCACTATGCAGGGTACCAGGGTAAATCCTATAACCGTGCAGCTACCAAAGATATGCAAGAAATAACATAAGTAGGTATACAGCATATCCTTGAAATCCTACCTCGCCAGGGCTACCGTGGCTCCTTCATGAGAATTACAGATTTGTGTGCTGAGGTGGGAGAGAGCTGAAAAAGCTCAAGGGCCCAAAGCAGTGCTTTTTCCATATGCCTTACCATTACTGAAACACCTGAGCTAAATAACCTATGTTAAGCTGCTGTAAAAAAAAAAAATTCAATAGCTCTCATTATAGCCCAGAATTTCTCATTTCCTACTTGTGGTGGGATGCCGGTTGCACCCTGGGTTGCTGTCTGGAGCATATAATGACAGTGGTTCAGGGCCCTTTAAAGGTATTCTCTTTTTACAATGCCAACAAGGTAGTGGCAGTAAAAAAGAGAAGGGGGGAAAGAACCGAACCCATAACAATACTGGTGAATGAGAAGCATATGTGCTGACAGAGGAATGTGTTCTGCAGGGAGCTGCTCAGAGCTAGTTAAATCCGGATGGTCCAGGGATTCAGAGATGTGACAGCAAGTAAGGCAGGTTAGTGGGAAGGTGACAGGAGACACCAGCACAAAATAAAGATGATAAACAGATGAGTGTTTTTACATGTGACCATGACAGGAAGAACATTTTTAGAAGTGTTTTCAAGGGAAGACAAATGCGAAAAGGCAATGGCAAAACAGTTTCTAGACTCTGGACTCCACGGAGCTACGTAAAGGGATAAGCATTCAAAAGTGCTTAATTTACATTCCATTCTCAAAAATTCTGTCTAACAGTTAAGATGTTATCTACTATTATGTTTCAGTGCCCATATCTCTTTTTAAAATGGAAATTCAATGTCAGGTCATTTAAATGATTTGAACACTTTATGGTGACACTTTTGTCTTTAATTAAATCAAGGTTCTGATAATTCTAGTAAGCAAGTAAATACTGAGTTTATTATTTAAATAATTTTAATGGAAATAATAAAAGACTATTTGTTTCAGCAATATAAGCCATAGCTGTGAAACGCAGGATTAATTGCACTCATACAGATATCAACTAGTGTTGTTTGTGGGTTTTTTTAATCATGAAACAGCCAAATATAGACTACACAACTGTTCCAGATGAGATATAAAGATGTTGCCTTAGATTGTTTCATTTCTGTGGTCATGAAAAACGGAAGTTCAGAGCAAGTATGGAAAGTAAAAAGAACTCAAGGTATTGTTTTCATGTAGTATATACCTAGATCATCTTGTTCTGATACATATTATTATAGGGAGGAGTAGTTCACAGAAAAGATGTTTGAAAGATAATCTGAAATCTAATTAAATACGTGCCTGGATACTTTGCATTTTATGTGAGACAATACTAAATGCCACTATTTTAATTAGCTTAGACAAAATTTTTATGGAAAGCATATTATCTTCATAGTTTTTCTCTGGTCCATACTTTAAGCTTTTCCTTACTTGTTTCGCTTACTCTGCCCCTTCTTTTTTCCAATTGCCTTTACAATACAACTGATTCCCAAACTCCATTTTCTTCATTCATGAATCCAGAGCAAGCCCTTTTCAACCCAAAATCTCAAATTACACTCAGATTTCTCTAGATCCTTGTTCCATTTTATCCAAAGGATGTTCGTGCCCTCTCGGTAAAGTATTGTAGTGATAATGTCTCCTTGGCAGTCCTTGCTTTCAGTTATCAATATGAGACTTTGGACTGAAAATCTTTGGGTTATTGAGGGTTTTTTTTGTTTTGGTTTGGGTTTTGGTGGGGTTTTTTTTTGTTTGTTTGTTTTTGTGGGTTTTTGGGTTGTTTTTTTTGGGGGGGTGGAGTTTGAGTTTTAAACTTTCTTGGTGAAGTTCATCATTTATTCACTCAATCACAGAATCTCAAAATAAACTGACTTAGAAGAAACCCACAAGGAACACTGAGCCCAACTCCTGTCCCTGCACAGGACAGCAACCAAAATCACACCACGTCTAAGGGCATTGTCCAAACGCTCCTTGAGCTCTGTCAGCCTGGTGCTATGACCACTGCCCTGGGGAGACTGTTCCAGCGCCCAAACACCCCCTGGGTGAGAAAACTGTTCCTGATATCCAACCTAAACCTCCTCTGACTCCACTTGGTGCCATTCCCTCAGGTCCTGTCACTGTCACCACAGAGCAGAGATCAGTGCCTGCCCCTCCTCCTCCCCTCCAAGGAAACTGCAACTGCAGTGAGGTCTCCTCTCAGTCTCCTCCAGGATGAAGAGACCAAGTGCCCTCAGTCACTCCCCATACAGCTTCCCCTCAAGGCCCTTCACCTTTTTCATTGCCTTCCTTTGGATACTCTCTAATGGCTTAACATCCTCTTTACATTTTGGCACCCAAAGCTGCCCCCAGCACTCCAGGTGAGGCTGCCCTAGTGCAGAGCAGAGCAGGACAATCCCCTCCCTTGCCTGGCTGGCCATGCTGGGACCGATGTCCCCAGGACAGGGTTGGCCCTCCTGGCTGCCAGGGCACTGCTGGCTCATGCCCAGCTTGTCATCAACTAGCCTAATGAATAAATCTTAGGCATATTGGAGGAATTACAGAATGTTCCTTTGTAGAAATTTAGCAGGTAGTCTCAAGAAAGCTTCTTTTGGTCTTCTGCTGCACTTTCTTCCTTTCTAAGATTCTTCTTCAATGCATAGCACACCTTGAAACCTGAAATTTCTGGACCTTTAAGACTAAAATAGAATTTATTTTTTCTTTTTCCATACACAATTCCACTGACTTCTCCTGTGACAGCATTTGAAAGTAAAACCTCCTCGATTTACATTACATTTAAAGACCTTTGCTCCTGTGGGAGTTCTGAATTAAATAGAGTCCATCAACAGATCTCAAACCTCTTTGCTTTTTAGATTTCCCCTTGCTTAGTAATGCTAGAAAGTAAGTGGTTCCTATTAAACTTAAATGTCAGTTCTTTGTTTGCCCACAATGATGAAGGATTCAGACAAGTTTATAACAAATAAAATTCCAATAACATTTTGATCTTGTATAAAAAATTATCATTACTCAGTTTAGATCCTATGAAACTCCCAACACATCTGGCAAAAAAGTTAGTTGTTAATTTTCAAGTCTCTGTATACTCCAGAACATGTATGGATGTCCAAACCTACTCCAGTGAAATTCCACACAAACAGAGCCTTCAGAAAGTGAATGGATCACATCTGAGAGAGATCAATTTCAAGGGCATGGAGAACTTTGCAAGCTGAAGCCAAAAGATATGATTCATATCAGATAAAGTATGAACTGCTTCTGCAAATGTAACTCTTGGGGATACCTAATATTGCTTATGAAGAGATGGGAGCCCAAGGAATAAAGTCAGAAGAACTTTGTAACTAGGGTAAAAGATTTTAAAATATCAAGAGAAAACTGTCAGTGGGAAAAGGTTTCACAGCTCTCAACAAAAAGTCAAAATATGCTTCTTGGAACTTGTTAGTATATATTTTTTTAACTCCCATTAGGATTGTCTGGGAAAAACTCAGTCTCAAAATGCTCTGAGACATACTTCATAATTGTCTGAAGGTGAGGGTGGCCTACAAAGTGTTTCAATTATCAAAGAAAATATACCAGCACATTTCCCTTCAGCACACATGGGCTTCAATTCAGCAGAGCTCTTGATTTGGTGTATGAACTATAAGTGATTCCTTCTCTAAGATCTCATTGGAAGAAAGGAAACCCAAGAAAAGCAGTGAGACTATTTAGTCGATGAGTTACCCAAATGCTGTTAACTGCTGGCTATGTCACAGTTTTTAATCAGACTGAAGGTTTTTGATATGGCTTCACATTTCTACAGTGATATTGGAAATACTTGGAAGTCCCATGGAGGATAGAAAAATATATGGGAACTGCTTTTCTTTCTGCAACTTCATTATCCTCTGTGCAAGTAAATCTCGCCATTTGAGGCACAAGGGAATAAAAAGACCTGTTAAAGAGTTACTCTCCTTTTGTCTTAGAAGAAGGTGGAACAATATTCTAACTAAACAATTGATCAATTTTCCAGAGACAAAAAGATGGCAGCCTAGAGTTAAAAGCAAAATTTTTAACTGGAAAAACAAAAAAAGGAGTGCACTTACGGCAAATATAGCTGCAGGTCCAAATAATGTGATTTCACAAGCATTAGTTAAAGGCATTAAATTAGCTAACATTCTTAAAAACGAGGGAGATTCCTGAGGATTAGGAAGTGGCAAATACAACTCCATTAGTTTAAAAAGGGTCAAGAGATTAAAGACCAAGAAACTGAGACCAGGGAGTTTAACATCTGTTGAAGGGAAATCTTGGAAACCTTAAACTATGCAGTAGGAAGAACACCTGGGAAAGTGGTTTTGTTAAGCAATGTGGAATCAAGCAGTTTGTGTTTAACTAACGATAAATGCCAGTAATTAATAGACCTGATCTGCTGGAGTTACTTGAAAATAACAGTCTTGTGATAAGAGGAGGTGAACTTACTGGCTGTACATAGCAACATTCAGTGAGACACTAAAATGTACAAAAGAAAGATGGGGCAATAGGCCAAAACCCATGCTGGATTATAATGAGGTTTAAGAATGTGGAAGGAAGGTTGGGATCTTTGCAAATTATAAAAGGGTTCAAATGGGAATAACTGAGTGGTTAGTTTGGGTTCTCTATAATAGAAAATATGGATGTAAAATACTGTCTGTGTAAAGCTATTAAAAGTAATATTCAAGAATAAAGTAAATCTTGAGATTGTAAAGTTTTGTTCATTTATGCATTGTACCATTATACCATTACTGACTTTAAAAAACAAATGGATTTTGAGGAGGAATTTCAAATGTATATTGTCATGTTGTCTTGCTTTTATGTCTTCCATTCATTCATTCTGATTTGCTCCAATTAAAGCTTGTTTGGAACCAGACACAATAGTGTTTGGAAAAAAAATAATTCTTATCCGTGTTTTTTATATTTAATACAATGGAGTTTCAGTAAGGACTAGGACCCTTAAATAGGAAGTCTACAAAGGATTAGTCAAAGGTTATGTATTTTTCTGAGCAGTGGCAGTGTATAAAAGTACCTGAGCTCTCTAGCTTAAAATCCAGGTATGGCTTTGAGGAGGGCTAAAAATCCAGGAGCACCTGGGCTCCAATCGCAGCACTGCTGCAGATGCCTTGTGCTGGTGAGCATGTTCTTCTACTGCCTCTGGTTTAGTTTTCCCTTCTGTTAAACTGAGATAATAAACCCAGCATGTTTTATGAGGTTAAAGGTGTTAAAGTTGTGAATTCCTGTAAAAGCATAGAATGGGAAGATATATAGAAATACAAAATATTTTTCTTCAGAAGAAAATGTGTGGCCTATTAAGCACAGAAGGAGTTCTCATTTGGTGTGAATCAGAAGAAGCACTTTACCTACTGTCTCAGGTTATAAACCTTTTGACAAGACTTGGGTATTAATATGTCTCCAGATGCTTTTGACCTCTTTCTGCTATGCCATCATCAAGCTTGTTACTGAAATAGTGATGTTAGCTACAATTGGTCATGAAAAGAAAACACAGCACAGGTTTTCCTCCCTGTGCTGCTTCTCAGAGAAGGACATGATATCCTAGGGAGGGCCTGTGCTCTCAGGTGACACAGAATTAAGCTGTCACTAGAAATTCTCATGAGAAACATTCCTGACTCAGTTACTTGACTGGCTGATCCCTGATGCACCAGTTTCTCTGGCAGTTTCTAGGGGAAGGTCTGTCCCCCCACAGGAGAATATCTGGAGCTGCTCTCCAGCTTTCTTCCAGCCTCGCTCTCCAGTGGGATGACTGGTACATTGGGAAACAGGGATTGACAGAGTTCACAGACCCAAATCACCCAGAAGAGCGTGAGCACAGAACTTCCAGCAGAAAGTAGATGGAAACTCTTTTCACATACTGTGGTGAAACCAAATGAGGATTTTAAAGAATAATTAGACCAATAGAAAAGGAAACTTAGGTCAAAAAGTCTGTTTGAAAAGCAAGTTTTCTAAACAGATGCATTATGACTACATGTAGTGAGTAAAGTTACTTCTTTCAGTTGCTGGAAGAAATGCCTCTTAAAGCACCTGTTTTCTGTGTTTATCCTCAAAGGAAAACAAACTTTAAGTTTGGTTTTTTTATGGCTTTTTCACCTAAATTCTGTTTCCCAAAATGCAGATGTTTGCAGTGTTGATTTAATCAATATTTTTCAGTATAATCCCTATGTTTTTCCCTTTGTTCAACAGTGCAGAGGGGGCTAAAACAGGGAGCTCAAGATATCCAAATCGGTTACTTGCCCCTAAGTATTAATTTGCATTCGTCATTGCTGAACTGTGTTGGTTATTTTTTTTTTCACCTACATCACAGCTGATTTTTTTTGAGCACAACACAGTACATTTTTTGGTTTTTTAACATTGTGTGTTCATCTCTATTATATAAATCAATCTCAGACCAAAATATGGTATTTCCTGAAAACAAAACCCTTGTTTCCACTACTGCCCTGTCCATAGAACTAGACATATATCAATGCAGCTTTGTTGACTCCATCTGGGTGTACTGATTTTAAACAGCTAAAAATCTCAACTGTGATATATTGTGGTGAATTTGCTTCCTGTACTCTGGTCCACATTCACCCCATTTTGCTTTTTATAACTGAGTCACCTTCACTGGGAACATCTCATTATCTACAGTCTGTTAATAGAATAGTAGAAATATGAAAGACAAATGTATTGCCAGAGATTTGAGCTGTAATTGCATTTTCTCTGGACATGTGATTATGTAGCTAACATGGGTGATTATGTAGCTAACTTGCACCACTCAGTTGAGTATCTCAAACTTGTGTGATGAATCTGAGCTTTAGATCTTTCGTCCAGGGTTGCTGAGGGCAAGTGGGATTCAATTCAAGTTTAGGCACTTCACTGTAGATTTCTAAAGAAAAAGATAGAAGGAGTGCTCCTTCACAATAAGTCTGGCTAGTCACTGAAAATTACTCTTAGGTTTCTGTGAGGAGGACTTTTTTTTTATACACAGAGCACATTTGTTTTAGCATGGCTGAATTTCCTATATTTTCCAAAGAACACGAAAATAAAAAACTTAACTTTTAAGAAAAAATCCATATTTTTAGCTTGTAAAAGTTCTTATGTGATATTTCAGACAAAAAAAAAAAAAATCCCCAGACACCTAGTTTTGTAGCTTTCTGCTTTTGACTGGAAGTTCAGATTCCACGGCTGAACCCCCTCTCCTAACTAGTACAGAAATATTTAGTCTCAGTAAGGGGAGGTGACCCATACCAGGTTCTGCAGGAAGCAATCCTCTGAACTCTTATTAGGATGCATTAAACTCATCACTGTGGGGATAAAAATCTGAGTAAAATGTTGTGATTTTCTCAAAGATGTTTTAGAGGAATTTTCGATCAAAATGAAACAGACAATTACCAAAACACCATATACAGAAAAGCACTTTTCACCAACAATAAAATATCTAATCCAAAATTTAGACAATAATTTAGACAGCTTTTATAAATTTTGACAATTAACTAAAATCCCAATAATCATAAAGTATGTATCTTAGGTAGATAATCATAAGTGAGTCCAAAAGAACTTGATTCTTCTCACATTTTACGTGTTCACGAGTGATAAGTTCTCTGAAATAACATTATTTCTGCTTTACAAGCTCTTTTACAAGAGCTGAAGCACTGTAGGCTGAATTTTGGTCTTATGACCTCCTCCCTGCATGTCCAGGAAAACAGCCTATATTTTTACTATCTTAATGAAAGATTTCATTTTTGTGGCACCTGAATTTGGTCTGGTCAGACACAGCAGTCAGAGTAACAGTGAGGGATGAGAAAGACGAGCATTGCACCAAGACAAGCTTCTTCCCTGCTTCTGCATCACAGTCTTCCAGTTGAAGTATTTGTAAAAGATTCTTTATTTTACAAAGAGAAAACTACACAGCAGCAGAACCAGTCTAGCAATATTTTCTGCATGTTTCAAAAATTTGGGGTTTCTTCATCTGTTGTAAATCAACCAAGCTCCAAGTGAAAATGTGACCTGACATTTGAAGTCATGGACAAGCTGTGGAAAATATCAGGAAACAAGAACAGCTGAGCTGGGAAACTGCTGGAAGACCTAGGAATTGTTTTCCCCATTTATGTGATGGGGAAGATAACACCTACCACCGTCTCCAGAGTGTAGTGCTTTACAAACAGAGAGGGGCTTTGCACGGGAAACCTTACACGTTTTTGCATTAAAGCAAGCTGTCAAACAGTACCCATGAAGCTGCCTAGTTTCTTGTAGTTCAATATTTCTTAGGAAGAGCCAATGGGAAAAGATCAGAGGTTTAAGGGCTAGACTACTAAATTTCCTGAAGACTTTGAGCCAAATACCCAGTGAAATAATCACACCGAATAGGCATTAGCTTACCAATCTGCATTTTGTTCCATAGCCAAATAATGAAAATTTGATAAGACGTGATGGTTTTTTAAGTGAAAAAAAAACCCACCTGAATTTACATTCCATATTGCAAAATTGGGGGAAAGGGGCAATGAAATGTTAGAAAAGGGGTAAGACCAGCCAAAGCCTTGCTTGTTTTTCCAAGACTGTGTTAGGTGAAAAAAAAAAAAAAAAAAAAAGTGGCTTAAGTCAGAAACATACCACCAGAATTAATGTTATTCAGCTCTGTCAAACTAATAAGCACGCAGTCAGTGTATAAATAACAGCCAGACATTTTATTGGGTTTTTTTTCCAAATTTTTCAGTTTTGAGGAATCTTAAGCTGAGATTTGTTTCCTAGTTGCTTGTGAACAAAAAGCATTATTCCTGAGCATTTCTGAGAGTGTGGTTAAGAGGACTTTAATTATAACTAAGACCAAAGTTTGTTCTTTTAACAACCCCCCATCCTCACCAAATGATCTAAATCAGAGGTGAATTAGGAGAATTAGCATTCATGATGCTGGAAAAAAAAATGTTTTCAGGAAGGGGAATGGACTGGCACACTTAAAGACTGGGGAGTCATTACCTGTCTGAACAGTCTGTTTGAACCATTCCAGACAGCACTTACTCCATGGCATTTCCATATGGTTACAGGGAAAACAGAACTGCATGACAGTGAGACACTTGACCCAAAACACATGGCAAACCTAGGAGATGGCAATTATTGTTCATCATGGACAAAGAGATTTGTTTTGCATGTAACAGGAGCACAGTGAGAGAGAACTGCTGCTGTGAGACAGTAAGGAAATGAAGACTGTGCTTCCACTTTCCCTGCAGCATTTAAGAAGATGCAGCACTTTATTGTAAAGCTTTTATGGAAGACTCCAAGTAAGGCCAAACAAACTAGGCCCAGGGATTAAAATAAAAACATCTCTCTTTGGCAAGATGGATACCCAGCCCACCTTCTCCACTCCCACCCAACTCATCCATGACCATGGGTTATAGCACAACACAGGCACGTAAATTCAGATCATATGAACAGAACTATCTCCTTGCTAGACAAAGATTTCAGGCTGGTAAATATACGATAGCTCCATTCCTGTTTTGACAGTGAGTCCAGCAATAAATTCTGAACTGATTTTTATTTGATCCTCTCATTGTCTTGCCATAAATTTGTGCCAGTTCTGACTCTCAAAGTACGGATTATATGTTTCCCTTTCACATCATGAGACATTAAATTCCACATACATCACACATTTATAGCAGATGTTCCTACACAGACAAACCAGGTGCTAAACATATTTTATTCTGATGGGTAATTTTTGAAATTATTGCAATCAATGAGCTAATAATACTATTGGTAATGATGAAGTCAAGTTATTATTACCCATTACATTTAATCATTGACAGCAAGTTAATTGGACCTAATTGGAGAAATCATCATAAATAACATGGAGCAGATGGCAGACGTTTGTTTTTCCACTTCCAAATCTAACAGTTATAGATAAAGTCTGGATGAACCAATATAAAGGGGCAGAGAGTGTGTATATCCCCCCATAAAACCACAGTTCACATGGGCAAAGTTGCAAGTGTGACAGGCACAGAGAGCTTTGACAAGGCTGGGTAGTTAAACAAAACTTTTTAGCTGTTACCCATGTCTGACAGCTTTTTGTACACTGGTCTCAATCTCATGCACACAACAGGATTGGAAGGTGATGGAGGAAAAGGGTGTAAATTAAAAAAGAAAGCAGGAAAGGGAAAACTGATCTGCTCAAACAGATGTGCTTAAAACACAAACTTCTGCATCTGACCTTATCATTGGAGACTCTTTTTGGTGAGAAATAGATGCTTCCTGGGTATGACTGATCTTATTCTAACACAGAGAGGCAGGAATAGCAAGCCAAACTGTCACTCCTTACCAAGCATAAATGGTGTCAGACGAAAATTCTGACACGAAGATGTCCAAGTGATAGATCCCACCAAATTTGTGCACAAATTGAGCCAAAGGCTAGGGAAGTGTAAGAAAGTTTAGAAATATAGAAGCTACCAACCCACCACATTTGGCTTTCAGGTGAGAAAAGAGCCCCTGCTGATTTTCCTTTTGCTAGTTTAGATGTAACAACACAGCCCATAAACTTGAGTGACTCTTTTTCTAAAGACCATGGCATTCATTTTGGTTGTTATTCTTGATTGTAAAGCTAAAAATAAACACACACACACAAAAAGGATCTGACATCTTTATATACCTACCATGCCTTATTTTTGAGATATATGAGGAATGTATCTTTTTGTTCCTGCTTAGTTCTACCTATGTGCATTTCAGATTTTCCTCCTGTCTAGTAACCGTTTGCCTGCTGTCTGATTTGAATGGGAAAGTGTCTCACCGACTTTTATACTACATCTAAACTGCAAGGAAAGGAGAAATAGAACATGCAAGTGTGCACTCTGGGCTGATTGCGTTATAAATCTAGAAATGTTATTCCTTTTCTTGCATCAGTGTTTCCACTCATTTCCACGTGCTCCCAAGCTGTTAGGAGAACACTTGACAGCTGCATAATAATAATTTTCTCTCCATGTGCTTTGTGATCAGTGCACATACGATGCTCTCTGAAGAAACGAAGAATTTATGCTTAGCCTTTTGGCTTTTCTCGCATGTTTCTACAATGTGCAACCTCTAATCTCTTGCTTTAAAACTGCTTTCCTCATTTTAAAGCCTGACACAAATAAGTGAATTAGAACTACTAAATCCCAGAGGCTGTACCCTCATTGCAACATGCAGATTGTGTTCCCTGCAGACTGGGAACAGCAAATAGTGTGGCATCAGCCCTGGCTTCTGATCTGCCTTCCTGGGTTGCTAATCCATGTAGCAGGTGGTTTTGAGAAAAACTGACTACAGTCAGAGTTTACTTCTAATTCCCTGCAGACAGAGGGTTTATATAATGGTTTAATATTCAACAACTAAACCACAGTTAGGAAGTGAGGAATTCTGAAACAGCAGAATTTTTACTGACTCAGTCCAAGGTTATTTCATAAATTAAACCAAAGGTTTAAAATACCATAAAAACGGTATTCCAACCACCCACAAAAATGCAATTTTATATGGTTTAGTTGATATACAATAAAAAGATTTTTAAATTCTGGTTTTAAGTTGTCCAATTTTCCTATAACTGTTTCTAAGTTGTTTGCCTCACTGCACAATATTGTCATAATGCTGTTTCTTATAATTTCTTCAGTTGAAATGCCCATTCAATATCATGCATTAAATCTTGATCTTCAAGTCCAATCTAAACAGTAATTTATTCATTCATCTCTACCCATACATACACAGTTCAAAAATTTCCATACAGAAAAAAGTTTCAAGAAAAATCTGAATCTTGATCACAATTTAAATGTGTGCAAACTTACACTTTTCCCACACACATTTACATTCTTTTAAGACCATATTGTCAGCTACTGTAAGGCTGTATTTATCTCTGGTACTACATCATAAAGAATACTGTGCACAAAGATGGGAATGGAAAGCAACATTATCCTATCATATTTCCTCTCTGATTGTTTTCTGCTTTTTTTTTTTCTTTAGGTTGTCCTATTTTTTTGCTTGTTTGTTTGGATTCTTAAGTGTAATTTATTTTAAAATGTGGTACTAACATGAAAATACTGATCTCTAACCATGTAAAAGTTAGACATTTTCTGGGAACTAAGAGTCTAGGCTGCCTCAGAAGTCAATGGGAAAAAAATGCTTTGAGAAAGTGATTTATTCTATTTCATTTGGGTTCTTCAAAACTTTCTGACATTTCATTAGAAATCAGTGTGATGACCCTTCTTTATGCTTGATACAAGGGATTTTTTTTCTCTCCTTTTTTTGTTTTCTGTTAAAACTTCCAAGGTTTGTGAAATTACATTACCATTGGACACTGATTTTTCAACAGTCATTGCAGAAGGAATCTTGGTCTCTAGACTGGAGTTGCTAGCTAAAGTTGTGTGATTTACCTACCTACAATTCTGAAAGCAAATGAATTTCCAACTTTCCCATAACAGAGAGCTAAAGATGATGCTGAAACTAACAACTCTGGAAATACTGATGGAAGTCAATGAAAGACAGAGGATCTTTCATCTAGAAGGAAGTCATTCACCCTCCAGGGAAGCTGACAGAGACAGGTAACGGGGATTCAACTTGTTGATATCTAAGTAAAATATACATTGTTTTCTGTAAAATAAGAAACTATTCAAATTTGTGATGTTCCCTGACTGAATTACTGAACTTAATCAAAATGTTTTGAAGATGCTAATATTTGAAGACAATTTTTTTGCCATAACATAAACCAGAAAACTTGATCTCCAGCAAGAGTGCCCTCTCCACCCTCTGTATATAATACTAAAAAATCTTGCTGACCAAAAGTTCACCAGTCTGTAGTGGTCCACCCAACTGAAATATAGTTGCCCAAAACAGACTGTAAGAAGAGGGCTGGCTGACACACTGCCATAATTTTCCTTTTGTTCTCTCAAAACCTCCAGCTGTTGTAACTCAAAGTTGTCCAGCATGTCCATGGAATTTGGTGGGCATTTAGAAGCTAAATGCAGATGTGATGGGCTGCACTCTGCTTCATTTGAGAACTCAAAGCTCACCAAACTGAACCTGGTCTCCCTCTGTTACATGTAGGTTAGTGGTCCCTAAGGGCTTGTTACTCCTCACTGAGAAGACACAAACACAAAGCAGCTGATGTGTAAAGCCTCAGCAGATAAACTGTGTCATAACCATGTTCCCTGAGCTGCACTGTGAGTGGGCAATAGCTGCAATCAATGAAAATAAAAGCAGCTGAACCAAACACAGCAAGGAACACTTCCAAGTAGCTCAAAGTAGGGTCAGTTACGAAACTCTTGCACAGAGGAAAGGCCAAGAAGCTGCTGTGTAGCAATAAACTTTGCTCAGAACTTATTTACGGTGATCAGAGAGTACAGAAAAATGTATTTTTATCTATTTTTCAGTCTTCTTAGGCTTCTGAAATCTTTGCTTTCATTGTTTTCAAAGTGGGAGGACTTGGGTTAAACTTGAGCAGGATTAGCTGAGGCAGAACTTTCAATAGTGTCTCAGCTACACTTGCAGACGTTTATACTTCACCCTTTTAAAGAGGAACGAGAAGTGGAAAGCTTTAATCACCTGCCAATTTAATATTTTCATAAGAAAACCTAAAGTTCTGTTAATGGACAGACGGTTAAAGTGCTATTATTACTTAATATTAAAGAAAGAAATCCGAAGACTGGAAGAGGCTTTGGAAGCAAAAGCAGCTGGGAATCCTAGACTAATAGAAATCAGATACGGAAAAGATCTATTAAGTCATCCAATCAATGCTACAGTTAATATAAAATTACTCCCAACAGCAGATTTGCTAGTGGTCTGTCCAGCCTGGATTTAAATATCACGAGCAATCAGGTTTCTGACACTTCCTCTCATTCCTGTGGACCACTCTGCCAGGAATTTTTCCCCCTGATATTCTGCCTATATTTACCTTTTCACACTACTCCGTGTATGTTAACATTCCTAAAGTAATTCCTTTCCTCTTTTTTATTGTCAATTATTTTTACAAGACTTCCACTAGTTTTAATTAACCAACCTGTTTTATACTTTCCACTTTAATGTTCTAAGAAGAAAAATTTTAAAATTACAGGACTTAACCACTTCTCAGTTGTGGTCTACTGGATCAAAAGCTCAGTGGAGATTCTAAAGCATCACAGCTAATCTGGAATGGTTTGAAGCTGTTTAATCTTCAAAATGCTTGGGAAATTATTTGTATTAGGTATATATATTTTGCAAGTGAAAGAGATTTTATGTTTTAGTGACATCAGCCACGTCTCCTTCTTTATTTGCTGTTTTCCTTGCCTATGACTTTCTTTGATAATTATGGAGTCATTCCTAAAGAGTTTAAGCTTTGTTACTGCTTATTACCATTTTTGCATCCAGATATGATCAATTATTCAGTCAGTTTTCCTGGGAGAATTAGCATTTGCTCATTTTCATTTCAAGAATCTTTGGGAAGCTTTCTTGGCCATTTCTTGCTCCCTTTTGTTCTCTTCGTCCCATAGGAAATCTGTTGTTCCGTCTTCCTATAAGTTCTGCTCTGGAGAAAAGGGCCAGTAAGGAAGAGTTTTCCACCTGTGAAAAGCCTGGGGAATTTGATGGCCACAAGGACTCTGTCATACAGACCAAATTGCTGAATCACATCAATATTTTGAAAAAGAAAAAAAGGCATAGGTTAAAAATTAAAACCCTAAAAATACTTGTTATTCGAAAACACTAAGTACACTGTTATTCTTGCTCTTCACAGTACTGAAAAAACAATGGATTTCTCTTGTAGGGCTGAAAGTGGCCATGTACCCTTTATACTTCAGGCTTTGATGATAAGGATGGAACAGTGACACCACTTATGCTGTGTCCAAGTCTTAAAAAGTAAGTTCTTGCAAGTGCAGAACCCATGTCTGATGAGGAACGACTTGGCTCAGCATTTGGTGAGAAAAGATTTCTCAGTTTAACAGGGGGAAAACAAAGCATGACAAGATGTGACTTGAATACAATGTGAAGGTTGTTTTTAAAAAATGAGGATAATTAGTCATTAGATAAGGATAGTTAAATGTTGGGGCAACTTACCTAAGGATACAGGTTCTTTATGACGATAATCAGATTTGAGTCAATTTCTAAAAATATAAATTAAACTATTTCCTAAATAGAAACTATTGGCCTGAGGCAAAGGCTACTGGGTGATTACATGCTGAAGTTTGTGTTATGCTGTGTTGTGATAATGGTCATGCCTCAGAGTCTATGTATTAATGTTATTGCACTGAAGGTTGACACTTTCTTCTGAATCTGCACTAAGTATTCCTGCAAAAGAATGAGAAAAAAATTCAAACCCCACATTCTTCTTCACTCTAGTAATTAATCCAAGATTACTAGAGAAATACAATTCTTCTAATTTATCCTCAAACTCTCTAATTTAACCTTGATATTTAAACAGAAATTCCTGATTAATTAATTAATCTAATTCCACCTGGTTAGCTTGTGGCAGTTGTACAGCTTGCTCTAATGAGCAGATTTCTTGGCGTGGTGGCAGATTACAAAGTGAAATCAACTGCCAGGTGCAGGATGTAGGAAAGCTGGGTTCAAAGCTCCATACATCTTAGCATACAACAGTATAATATTTCAGCAAAAATCAACACTAACACTTTCTAGAAGCCACAGAGTAGGAACAAAATTTTCTCTATTTAATAACCGATGTTACAAGGTAACAAAATAATTATTTCTTTGTACGCCAGGCTGGGAAAATGTACACTATATTTCAGAAAAATTGAATAGTATCTCTACATACAGAACAAATTTTACAAAACTACAAGACTTCCAACATACCCCAAGATCATTTTACAGACTTTTGAGACACCTTATTGGCTCCTGACAGACTCCTAAGGTTTAGAATCACTCTTTTCAGTCTAAAAGGTGAGGCAGTATCAGGTTAATATTGTATATTTATTAGAAAAGACTGACTTCTTGGTGCAGCCTTAAATTATTAGCATTGAAATAGTGTTGTTAACACAGTTTATTGACCAGGAAAAAGAGTTTTGGTTAAGAAATGAAATGCAGAGTCAGGAAATCCAATTTTGTTTCTTGCCTCTGGTACAGATTTTCTGTGTGGCTTTGATTGGTTAGGAATGTGTTCTTATATCAAAGCACTTGTTCAGATTGACCAATTTAGATGCTGTATAATATTAAATTATAATGGTAGGATATTTTTCTTAGGTATTTAAAAACCTCAGTGGAACCTGCCTTCAACACCTAAAAAAGGAATTTAGGTATCTAATTTTATTGGTGAGAGCCAGGCACCTTCTTTTGGTGATCACTCCTACTTGGAGTAAATACCCAGGATATGTCGTGTAAAGTCCACTTATGGTGGTACTGGACTTACAATATCATTGGAGAGAAATTCCAACTACTAACAGTTCATTGCCACTTCTTTCTGAGCTTTCTTTAAATCAATATATTTTAGGGTGGTCTCCATTTCAGGCCGCACCAGTTCCTTCAGTATCAATTAACAAAATATACTCTAGTAAGGAAAGAGAAGGATTTTTGCAGTGGGCAAGAAAATGTTATGAAAAGGTGAATCAAAATCAATAGCAAAAATATTCAGTTTTTCTCCTCTTCTACATAGTAAAATAGAAGCAAAAACCATCCTGGTTGGTTTGAATGAGGCATAAGTGGGTTGGAAATGTGAAGGCAAACTTCTAGAACCAGATGACAGAGCAGTCCAAAATTATCTCCATTAGAGACACTCTCACTGTGAGAATTTTGTAGCAGGCGTACTCTATAAACCACCAGGTGTTTTTATTTCCTTTTCATCAGCACAATTTATGCTAGTCTGTACCTACTATATGTCTAAAGAAATCACTTTGATTCGCAGTTCAACAAAACTCCTATAAATTCTAAATACAGACAGATTACAAAGCTTAGGATTTTTTGTGTGTCATTTTTCATGGTTTAAGCAGACAAGAACTAACAAACAAACAAATGTTAATATCACAATTACAACTGTTAATATTTCATTTAAATGTGAGTGCCTAAACTTTTTGGGCTTGTCTGATCACTTTTGGTTTTTGATTTTGCCACAGCAGTAAAAAAATCCCCTTGTCATCAGCATATACACATTCATTGAAATCTGCAAAAGCACTCACTTACATGGGGTGATGATAGACAACAACCTTTAGCTGTCTGAAATGTAGGCACCTTGTCTAAGCTGGCTATCCACGCTTACTATATGTTTGATGTAGAGTCAGAGATGCTACCAAGAGAAGATCAACCCTATCTTTAAAATATCTTCTAAGATTTGACTTTCTCCTCCTGAATTGCTTTTGTTTCCATTGACTACAGGGAAATTATAGTCAAGACTGAACCTAAATGGTTTAGACCTGAGATTAAGTCAGATGGATCCCACCTGGTTGATGGTTTAGTCTCTTAATTATTTTGTATTTAGGAAGTTAATTAATTATCTTATTAGTTATAATACAAAGCTATGATTAAAGCCCACAAAAGATGAGCATTAACAATGGATTGAACCATACAAGTCCAGAGGGGCCCTTGACTCTAGGCAATAGTGTGACTGAAAAAAGGAATCCTTCAATATATATCATCTCCTGCTACAAGAGATGTGGATAATTCATACTTCCTCTTTTATGAGCACTCCACTGCAGCTTGTTAACACTAATGGCAGCAAATGAAGTATTTTCATATAACAGAAGTGGACAGAAGTACCTACAAACTCTGATCTCATCCTTCGACTTTTCCAAAGTGATTCTCAGATCAGTACTGCTGGGCTAGGTTATGGTTGGAGGTTCTCTATAGCAAAACAATTTAGGTTGGCTTGTGTTAGGTTGTGCTTTGCAGACTGCACGTTTCCCTTGGACTCTCCATTCAGCAGGGAGTATAACAGGCCAGTTGTAACATGAAAAAAGTTATGCCTGTCCATAAATCATATGTATTCCTCCTCATCAAATAAGATGCCTTGGACTGTGATAATTTCTTTTTTTGCCAATATATTTTTCAGCTGATTTATGGCACTTGCACTAAGTGTGTGACCTCCAAGAATCTGGAAAAGAAGCCTTGTGCTTTTGCCTTGAACTCACAGATATCAGTCCATGTGTTTTTGAGGGTATGAGTGGTTATTAGTGTTGTCTTATGTTGGCTTTCTTAACAAAACTCACACTGTCTAAAATCACAACACAAGTGTCTGTGTTTCCTACCCTCTGATTCCAAAACTGCTTTTTCACAAAAGTTAGCAATGCCCAAATACCCCGTCTTGCTCATTGGAAAATATTGAGCGACATTTCTCTAGAAAAATGCACATATCACACAAAGTAACTTTTCTGTTTGATTCTCTTAAGTTATAAGAGAACTTAAGTTCTCTTAAGCTCTAATTTAAATTATAAGAGAACAGGGTCTTTAAAAATAAAACCTTTTACATACCAATGACTCTCTGTGGAGTTCTCAAGTAACCATAAGCACCCTGAGAACCAGTCCCTGTTCTTCAAAGAGTGTACTTGAAGCTGTGAATCTCCAGGCACTTGCACATTTCATGCACCAGCCACTTTCAGAATACAGTGGAATGTGCAGGGATTGGGACTTCACCAAACATGTGATCAATGTCTCACATCTTGTCATACTCTGAAATCCTTCTTATTTCTCCAACACACATAAGCAAGCATAATAAACAGTGAAGAATTTAAATTCCTTGAATCTGTATCTTTTTCATATATGAAGCCTAAAACATTGTGAACTTTATTAATTGATATGGAAAGATATCAGCTGCTCATCATAATTGTCTTCTCCCTGGCACCAGCCCTTCAGAGCCTCACAAGCAACATAAAGTTATTCTTCAGAAACTTCAAGAATTGGCCTGTCCCATTTATTGCTATAGTTCAACTTAACGTGGATTTTGCAGTGTTTCTGCTGTGAGTGCTTTTACTTAGGTGTTGAAGGGAACTATGAACCTTTCCACATGCTGAGATCTTTCTGGGAGTCTGTACATAACCTTTGACTCTGTGAAGAAGTGTTACACATTTATAATATGTCCCAAGAAGTCTACCATCTCTGAGACATCAGGCACCTTTCTGATGTTTAGACTCACTGAAAATTGACTGTCAATTGATTCATCTTGATGCATTCTATTGTTTATTGCTATTGTTTGTAAATTCTGTTCACTTCTGTTTAAAGACAAATACCAAGGCAGCCTAGTCCCGAGAAATCTTTTCCCTAAGATATGGTTAGAGAAACAAAGTACTCAGAACTCCTCAGCAAATACCTCACGCAGCCAGCTACCTTTGCTCACTTTCTTCTCACTGAGGCCCTCAAAAGTTAGGCACCAAAACTACATGCCTAAACTGGGGCTTACCCATAGGTCTGAAAAATATTTGTATGTATTACATTTTTTGGTTTTTTGCTTAGTTTGGGGTTTGGATGTGTTCTTTTTTCTTCTGCTTCTGTTCTTATTATTTACTTTCTTTTTTATGGCCTTTGAATAGAGATTTGAATCAAGAGAGAATTGAGGCCACATGTTAGGACCATTCACTTGACTTCCTGCAGCATTATGCGTTAGTGTTATCATTTTCCCTTGGCATTATTTCTGTGCAATGATAACAGCAATTCTGTGTCACCAGAATTATTCTAGAAGTGTGATATTTAGTGTTATCATGGCCTTGCTGGAGCACAGAATTTTATTTGCTAAGAAACATGTGTGATATATGTGAAAGGAAAATAATTGGCCACTGAACAGCCTTAGAAGGTTGCCAGCGTGAGTAGATGAGATGCATTCTGCCATTGGAATCAGCAGATTTTGTTATTTCATTTGAGTATGGTTTTACTCATTAGCAATAATGCACGCACTAAACTAAGATTTGTTATAAATCTCAGTCTGATAATTTGGTCGATTTTGCTAACTGTGCTTAATCCCTAGACTGGAAATCCTTCTCAATTAATTCATGACAAGAAGAGTTTTCATCATCTTAATTAATAGAAATTATTATAAAAGTGAATGCTCAAACATCTTTTTTTTCTGGCTTCTTGGTGTTAAAAATTGGTATATTAGGATAGTGATGTCAGAGAAAAACAGGATGATAAACAAAATAGCCTTATTTCAAGCTTATTTATTTATCTATCATATCTTTTTAATGGCAAAAGAGTTCAGAAGAGCAACATGCGGTTTCTCCTCAGAATAATGCAGTTTTAAGTAACAGAAAAAAAAAGAAGCAGAGTTATTATATTATTAACACAGAGTAGCTGTAGCTTCACTGAATTGCATATCAATTGAGATTCAAACACATGTTCAGCTAGGTCAGGCTGAGAAGATCTTTAAAATTAAAGGAAGAGCTAAAATTGTTACCTTGACACTGCAGGGAAGATAAATCTGAGTCTTTTTCGTTTTTATTCTAGAGCTACCTTGAATGTCGTGGAAGACCAGAGAAACTGAAATTAAAATTCTCATTATACTTTAAAAAGTCATATTAATGTATTTTCCCCTGGCTAATGGATGTTTCAGGTTAACAGGAACACTGGAAAAGAAGATGAAAACAGGGAAGGGAGAATGGCAACTCATAATCAGAAAGATTTAAGGATGTATAGGAGATAACTAAACCCAAATCAGCAAATGGGAGCACTCCATGAAACTATCACATAGAAGATTAACAAATATAAATATACTTGTTTTTCTTTCCACAGAGAAAAATTGCAGTGTTCATCTTCACAGTAAAATTTGGATGTCAAAAGCATATATTAGCTAAAAAAAGTGTTAGACAAATATCCAAGTGTCCAGAGACACCTCTTACAAGTAATGGACCTAATGGACCTAAGGCAAACTTTAGGTGTTTCAAGACATGATGAGGTGTCCTGATTTTGAGATGGGATTGAGCATCCGCTCCTGGGCACCATCTCAGGCAAAATACTTCACAAGAGGAAAACTGTTTTGCAAATTATTCTACCTCAGACTCATAGAGCCATAGAAGATCTGAAAAGACCTCTAAGATCATCAATTCCAAACATCAACCCAGCACTACTGCCATGGTCACCATTAAGCCATGACTTTGAGTGGCACATCCACATGTTTCTAGAACACTTCCAGGGATGGTGACTCCACCACTTGCCTTGGCAGTTTGTTCCAATGGTTGACAACTCTTTCCATGAAGAAATTTTTCCTAACATCCAATCTAAACCTCCCTCCTCCTGTCACTTGTCCCTTAGTAGAAGAGAACAACCACCTCCTCACCACAATCAGGGAGTTGTAGAGCGCAATAAGGTCTTCTGTGAAGCTCCTTTTCTCGACTAAACAACTCTGGTTCCCTCAGCCTTTCCTTATCAGATTTGTGCTCCAGAACATTCTGCATCTTTGCTGCCCTGCTTTGGACAAATGTCTAAAATTTATAACTGGAAGGTTCTTAATGTTCACAGGCTGTCTCCTTTTGACTTGCTGCAGTTTTGGGGGTTATTTACACAGACAAATAATAACCCTCATTCCCTCTAAAAACCAAAATGTCTTCTATTTCAATGAAAGCTTCAATGCAGCTTGAGGACACTCCTGGTGTGGATGCTGACAGAGAGATATCAGGCAAGAACAGTCCGTGTCAGCAGACTGTGTGTGAAATCAAGTCATGTAACTTTCTCACATTGGCCTAAGAAATCGTGAGGAGGATCAAAATCGTCCTTGAAGGTGCAAAACAGTTCTTGCAAGTGTTATTTGTCCAACTTGCTCTTTGCTTGCAAGCGTGTTTGAGGGGTGTTGTTCCTGAAGAGGACAATGATGGTGAAGTGTTAGTTTGGGGGCCAATCCAATTTTATTCTCTCAGAACTGTCTATAAAAAGGACAATGTAAAATCAAGTTTTGCTCTCCTTGCCTTCTGAGACCTGAGAGTCATGTGATTATTTCAGCCATCCCTACTACTATAACAACACTCCTGGCTATGTGAAAGTAGGCTGGAGATTTAGGCTCTTTATCAGTGCTTTTACTCACCATCTGTAGCCATGGTGTACATTACAGCTCAGTATCAAATAACACCCTGTGTTCTGGAACAGCAAGCAGTGAAACGCGATGAGCACTGCTTCCTACAACTTGAAACTCCCTGGGAATCTGACCAAAAGATGGCTTCACCACCAAGACTTTAAGTTGTGCTGGGATGGGACTCATGCCTGGACTTCATCTTTGTGCTGGAGCTGGCAGAAGGATGGGCTCAGTTGGCTCATGGGAAGTACAACGACTAATTTAATAAGGGAAATAGTACCATGTGTAGAATATCTATACTGTTGCTAAACATTCAAAGAGAAGGCAGTCAAAACCTCAGTTTTAATTCTTCTTCAGGTTTAGCATAGCTACTGCTATTAGCTCCTTTTTAAAACCTATTGAAATATTTGTGTAAAGATTATGTGTGGTAACCAACTATGGTTTTGCTTTATTTCACATGAAGTCACCACTTCACATTTACTATGGGTCTAAAGTGTTTCACCCTGATTTGACCCTCAGCCTACCACAATTACAGTGTTAGAGTTCATCTGACTTCTCCCAAAAGTCTTGGTGGGTTATTTTATTATTTTATTGATGAAATTGTGGAAATGTCATTGTATTGCAACCACTGGTTTACTGTTCATGTGTTTGATTTGGTGGCACTGAAAAGCTCACGTCACACATCCAAGCAAAGGAAAACCACAAAAATTAACTTTGTGTTGACTATTTGGAGAAAACATGCTTTAAATTGTTGGTCTTGGCATGTCTCAAAGGACCTGTGAAATGTATTTGGAGCCAGCCTTCTTCATCAGCTAATTTATGTGTGAAGGCTAAATAAGGGAACCTTGGGGAAAGGTGAAAAAGGAGCAGATAATCAACTATTAGAAAAAGAGGAAAATAAAAATCTGATTTATACTATTTTTAATGTGTTTTTTTTTAATTGAGTTGACAAATATGTCATGAGGCAGAGGTTAACTAAACAAACCCTGATGAAAACTATATAGAGTAACTTAGCATAATAAAATGTAGCATGAAGCAGAACATTCTATGATGTTTCAGGACATGGGGTATTCCCTCTCTTTCAGTTAGAGGGCCTTTATTACCCACTAACTGTGTCTTGATACTCAAGACAGATGATGTGGTGACAGATATTTAAGATTGTGAACTAATGTTCAGTCTTCTATAGAGAACAAGGAAAGCCAGTAGAATTTTTTCACCCTAACAGCTTGCCTTTTCTACTGCTCTCTGGGAGTAGAATTGAACAATGATTCCTGAAAGGCTGGAGTGGGCTTTGGGATGGGAACACAAGAGATTGCAGTCCACACTCTCAATTTTTTTTATTTTAACCTCGGTATGTCTTTGAAACTGAATAACACTAGTAGGAGTTCTCTAATCCTGTCTTTTCCAGTTGTTATACAGATTTTTAAAGAGTTTATCATGCAATTATCCGTCTGACACAGGATGATTGTTATGTTCTTTTGGAATTTCAGGATTTGTGAGATCTTTTCATTTTTTCATATGCAGGCAACTAGCACCTCTGGGCTACATCTGCCACCTAAATCATCTTGTTTAACCTCCAGCAATTCCAGAAGGGATCTGCTGTAGCCATGTGCCATAGTCACTGTTTGCAAGAAGATGTCTCAGATGCCTTACATCACAGAAAATATTACACATTTGGTGGACAGCTGAACCAAATCCTTTCCCCACTTAGAGCCTGAAGCTGATGAAGTCCCAGATTTTACTGTTTTATTCAGAAGAACAAAAGAAGAAGCAATCTTGTTACATATTACTCTCTGATATATTTCAGCAAAAGAGCTTGATTTGTCAT